>CAMRHE010000061.1:0-2800000 GCA_947044405.1 Leptodactylus fallax | reverse complement strand
AGTCACCTCTGCTGCCGAGGATAAGTTCATCCGAGTCACCAGCCTCAGAAATAGTAGGTTAACAGCAGCTCAGATTAGAGACCAGGTCAATGCCACACAGAGTTCTAGCAGCAGACACATCTCTACAACAACTGTTAAGAGGAGATTGTGTGCAGCAGGCCTTCATGGTAAAATAGCTGCTAGGAAACCACTGCTAAGGACAGGCAACAAGCAAAAGAGACTTGTTTGGGCTAAAGAACACAAGGAATGGACATTAGACCTGTGGAAATCTGTGCTTTGGTCTGATGAGTCCAAATTTGAGATCTTTGGTTCCAACCACCGTGTCTTTGTGCGACGCAGAAAAGGTGAACAAATGGACTCTACATGCCTGGTTCCCACCGTGAAGCATGGAGGAGGAGGTGTGATGGTGTGGGGGTGCTTTGCTGGTGACACTGTTGGGGATTTATTCAAAATTGAAGGAATACTGAACCAGCATGGTTACCACAGCATCTTGCAGCGGCATGCTATTCCATCCGGTTTGCGTTTAGTTGGACCATCATTTATTTTTCAACAGGACAATGACCCCAAACACACCTCCAGACTGTGTAAGGGCTATTTGACCAAGAAGGAGAGTGATGGGGTGCTACGCCAGATGACCTGGCCTCCACAGTCACCAGACCTGAACCCAATCGAGATGGTTTGGGGTGTGCTGGACCGCAGAGTGAAGGCAAAAGGGCCAACAAGTGCTAAGCATCTCTGGGAACTCCTTCAAGACTGTTGGAAGACCATTTCAGGTGACTACCTCTTGAAGCTCATCAAGAGAATGCCAAGAGTGTGCAAAGCAGTAATCAAAGCAAAAGGTGGCTACTTTGAAGAACCTAGAATATAAGACATATTTTCAGTTGTTTCACACTTTTTTGTTAAGTATATAATTCCACATGTGTTAATTCATAGTTTTGATGCCTTCAGTGTGAATCTACAATTTTTATAGTCATGAAAATACTGAAAACTCTTGGAATGAGAAGGTGTGTCCAAACTTTTGGTCTGTACTGTATGTGTATACAGTGCCTTGCAAAAGTATTCGGCCCCCTTGAACTTTTCAACCTTTTGCCACATTTCAGGCTTCAAACATAAAGATATAAAATTTTAATGTTTTGGTGAAGTATCAACAAGAAGTGGGACACAATTGTGAAGTGGAACAAAATTTATTGGTTATTTTAAACTTTTGTAAAAAATAAAAAACTGAAAAGTGGGGCGTGCAATATTATTCGGCCCCTTTACTTTCAGTGCAGCAAACTCACTCCAGAAGTTCAGTGAGGATCTCTGAATGATCCAATGTTGTCCTAAATGACTGATGATGATAAATATAATCCACCTGTGTGTAATCAAGTCTCCGTATAAATGCACCTGCTCTGTGATAGTCTCAGGGTTCTGTTTAAAGCGCAGAGAGCATCATGAAGACCAAGGAACACACCAGGCAGGTCCGTGATACTGTTGTGGAGAAGTTTAAAGCCGGATTTGGATACAAAAAGATTTCCCAAACTTTAAACATCCCAAGGAGCACTGTGCAAGCGATCATATTGAAATGGAAGGAGTATCAGACCACTGCAAATCTACCAAGACCCGGCCGTCCCTCTAAACTTTCATCTCAAACAAGGAGAAGACTCATCAGAGATGCAGCCAAGAGGCCCATGATCACTCTGGATGAACTGCAGAGATCTACAGCTGAGGTGGGAGAGTCTGTCCATAGGACAACAATCAGTCGTACACTGCACAAATCTGGCCTTTATGGAAGAGTGGCAAGAAGAAAGCCATATCTCAAATATATCCATAAAAAGTCTTGTTTAAAGTTTGCCACAAGCCACCTGGGAGACACACCAAACATGTGGAAGAAGGTGCTCTGGTCAGATGAAACCAAAATCGAACTTTTTGGCCACAATGCAAAATGATATGTTTGGCGTAAAAGCAACACAGCTCATCACCCTGAACACACCATCCCCACTGTCAAACATGATGGTGGCAGCATCATGGTTTGGGCCTGCTTTTCTTCAGCAGGGAAAGATGGATGGAGCCAAATACAGGACCATTCTGGAAGAAAACCTGTTGGAGTCTGCAAAAGACCTGAGACTGGGACGGAGATTTATCTTCCAACAAGACAGTGATCCCAAACATAAAGCAAAATCTACAATGGAATGGTTCACAAATAAACGTAAAAAGTCTCTCGATGTGCAAAACTGATAGAGACATACCCCAAGCAACTTGCAGATGTAATCGCGGCAAAAGGTGGCGCTACAACGTATTAACTTAAGGGGGCCGAATAATTTGGCACGCCCCACTTTTCAGTTTTTTATTTTTTACAAACGTTTAAAATATCCAATAAATTTCGTTCCACTTCACGATTGTGTCCCACTTGTTGTTGATTCTTCACCAAAAAATTAAAATTTTATATCCTTATGTTTGAAGCCTGAAATGTGGCAAAAGGTTGAAAAGTTCAAGGGGGCCCGAATACTTTCGCAAGGCACTGTATGTGGTGGCAATTGGGGGGTAGTTTAGCATCAAAGGTGGCAGCTTCCTGGACTTCACAGAGGTGTTGGTGGTACTGGGTGCCAAATAAACAGCATATCAGACAGTGGCAATCCAAAATAAATGGCTTTATTCAGCTTGTAAGTGATAACAGGAACAAAGCAAAAAAAAACAGCCTAGCCCACACACAGGGCAATACCTCACTACTTGAACCCTGACTCACTTCTGAGGGCAAGCTTTACTGAGGTTTCTTCTTAGTGGTCTGGCTCAAACTAGAGCTTAACTAAGTCCATTTTGTAACCCAGTTCTCTTGGGACAGACCACCTGTCTGTCTCTAACTGTTCCACAGTTACCTGCTCTCTACAGGTCACCAGCAGCACTCTCCTGCCGTCTGCACTCCCTCTGGAGTGACGCCCCACCTATGGGTGTGATTGAGGACCTTTTTAATCCTGGTTTTGGGTCGCTCACCAGCGCCCTCTAGCTTCACACTCTCACAATGTATATATGTGTGTATGTATGTGTGTGTGTGTATATGTATATGTATATATATATATATATATATATATATATATAAAAGTATATCTGTATGTATATATATGTGTGTGTGTGTGTGTATACAGTGCCTTGCAAAAGTATTCATAGCCCTTAACTTAAATGTATTTTATTGATATTTTAAGTGATAGACCAACACAAAGTAGCAGATAATTGTGAAGTGGAACGAAAATGATACATGGTTTTGAAAATTTTGATCAAAGTCTATAAATTGTGATTTGCAAAAGTATTAGGGCATAAAAATGAAAAATGTTTTTTCTTTCCCAATAAGCTGTCATTTTTACCAGGGGTTAAAGAAGAAAAAAACACCACAGTTTTACACAATTTCTCCTGAACACAGAAATGCCCCATATGTAGCTGTAAACTGCTGTATGGGTACATGGTGGGGCTCAGAATGGAAAGGGCGCTATTTGGCTTTTGGAGGACAGATTTTACTGGAATAGTTTTCAGGTGCCATGTCACATTTGCAGAGCCCCTAAAGTACCAGTACAATGGTAACCCTTCAAAAGTTACCCCATTTTAGAAACTACCCCCCTCAAGGAATTTCTAAAGGGGTATTATAATTTTGAGCCGAAGAGTGCTTCCCAGGAATGAATGTACAAAATGAAAATTGAAATTTTTTTAAAAAAATGCAATTTTAATGCCCAATATGTTGCACCCACTTTGTATTATCAGAGACATGCATTCCTTAAACTAATAACTGGTCTATCCCGGGTACAAAAAAGTTGTATATGTGGGCGTAAACTGCATTCTGGGCAAACAGCAGGGATCAGAAGGGATGGAGGATTGAGCTTTTTAGCTTTTGGAGTAAAGCTTTAGAGGGACTTTCTCGATGCCATGTTGTTTTTGCAGAGCTCTGGAGGTGCCAGTAAATTGGAATTCCCCAAAAAGTGACCCTATTTTGTAGGAGCAATATTAGGGTCTCTGCAAATGTGACATGGTGTTCAAAAACCAACAATCTAAATCTGCGCTCCAAAAGTACATAGCGCTCCTTCACATCAGCACCCTCCTATGTGCCCAAACTGCTATTTGGGCACAGAAGGGAAGGAGCGCTTTTTGGTTTTTGGACATCATGCTACTTTTGCAGAGCCCCTAAAATACCCGTAAAGTGGAATCCACAGACATGTGACCCTATTTTGGAACCTACACCACTGAAGGGATTTTTCAAGTGGCGTAGCAACCATGTTAACCCCTGAGTGTTGCATTAATTTAATTTCCAGAAATGAATGCACAACTGATAATGGAAAGTGAAAATTGCAATTTTTCCAGAGTTTCGCCATTTCAGTGCCCAATATGTTGTGCCCAGCTTGTGTCAGTAGAGACACACACTCAAAAAACTGTTAAGCGGTTATCTCAGGCACAACAGCTTTTGGAGCGTTCATCTCTGACACAAGCTGGGCACAACATATTATGCACCGAAATTACATGTTCCTGAAAAAATTGGCATTTTCTCCTTTCATCAGCTGCGTATTTATTTCAGCAAAATAAATTATAGCAACACTTGGGGGTTAAAATTGCTCACTGTACCCCTGGATAAATTCTTCAGGGGTGTAGTTTCCAAAATGAGGTCACATATCAGGGGATTCCACTTAACTTGCATTTCAGGGCTCTCCAAAAGTGGCATGATGAGGGAAAAAAAAAAAAAGTCTAAATCTGTGTTCCAAAACCACACATCACTCATTCCCTTCTGTGCCCGACTTTGTGCCAAAAATGCAGTTTATTCCCACCTTTGACATTAAGTACATTATCCTAGGTACAACAGTGTCATACGTGTGGGCATAAACTGCAGTTTGGGCACACAGCAGGGCATAGATGTGAAGGAGTGCGATGTGGCTTTTGGAGTACAGATTTAGATGTTTGGTATCTGGACACCATGTCGTGTTTGCAGAGCTCCTGAGGTGCCAATAAAGTGGAATCCCCTAGGGAGTAACCCCATTTTGAAAACTGCACCCCTCAAAGAATTTATCAAGGGGTGTAGTGAGCATTAGTATCCGTACTATTTCCCCAGTAGTTCCTATTATTGGGGAAGTCACTCTCGGGGTCACTTCTGGTTTCTTTTCCCTTGTAAGCTCTAAATCTGGGGTGTACCCTGATATGCAGAATTTGCAGAATTTAAACCCATTTAGGGACATAAATCATTTTTCATCGCCATATTCTTAGGTGCATAACATTTTTATTTTTCATTTCACAGAGTTGGTTGATGGCTTATTTTTTGCAGGACGCCTTGTGCTTTTTATTGGCACTGTTTTGGGGTACATATAACTTTTTGATCATCTTATAGCCTTTTTGTGTAAGATGAGAACGCGGAAAATCTTTTACCGGCGTTTTTGGGTTTTTTTTCTTTCTGCTGTTCATCAAGCAGATTTAATAATATTTGTTTTATTGTATGGATTGTTAAGCACACGCAATACCAAATATGTATGTGTGTTTCTATTCATTTTAGGATATATTTCATTTTATGTTGGAAAGAGGCATTTTGGGGTTCTTTTTTAATTTATTAATTTTTTTTTAATTCACTTTTTTTTAAAACTTTTTTTTTTTTTTTTGCTTATTCATGATGTCCCATATTGTCTGAGAGCTGCTGAAAAACTGAAATATGCAAAGTGTATTTGTTAAAATTACTGTTTAGCTTAGATTGTTTTTCCATTAATTTCTAATGCGTTTTTTCTTTCTTCTCAAAGTGGAAGGACATGACTCTAGTGAAGATGCCTGCTCATGTATGGAACTGATGATGTGGCGTATTAAAGAGGATGCTAAAGTTAAACGATGATCCACTTTACTGCTTTCACCTCATCAAGTGAATATGCCCTCAAAAGTTGTAGTTGGAAACTTTTTATAGTGAACTGCTGCCAATTTCAGTTTAACTTGTGAATTTCAAGTCTTCAAAGTATGGAGCATCTTTGTTTTATATGGGAACCATGGGTCACACATTTTTAATATTCTTTGTATTCAATGATCTATTTTTTTTCCCCAATTAGAATTAAAAGCCACTGCAAACATTTGTTTACCTTCTTTTTTTATTTATGTATTTAAAAAAAAAAAAAAAAAAAAAAGCTGTTAACTCAAATGAAATATGTGAATGTTTGAGACATCTCCTTTACAGAATTCAAATAGAAACTTACATGTTTGCTGTGTATAATTTTGTGTCTGTTACAGTGCAACTAAACTTCAGACAACTTTTGTAATAAGTGTATTTGGTAATATACTTAACAAATTGTGGCTCCTTTCTGTGAAATCCTGCGTTGCTTTAAAGGGATTCTATCATTGGGAACGGCATTTTTCAATTACACCACGTTGTAATAGCCTTTAGAAAGGCTGTCAGCTCCACCATTTTGCGTTGGACAGACCCGTCTGCGCATGTCCAGCCGGCCATTTTCATGTGGATTTGGATGCCGAACAGAGACTCGGCAGCTGATGACGCGGCAGAGAGGCGGTGCTGGATCTTCGGAAGAGCGTCGTCTTTGAGCACAGGGGACCACCCTGTGCTTTCTGAAGACTCATTTGCATAAATACAAAAAAAGAAAATTCTCAGAAATGGCGGCGCAGAGCAGAAAAATAAAGGTAGGAGAAGAATAGCCTTTCTAAAGTCTATTACGACGTGGTGTTATTGAAAAATGCCTTTCCCAATGATAAAATCCCTTTAATCTTTCCCTTGCTTCTCTATGGAGAGATGTATAGTGGTATGGGCTTGTGTGTAATGCAGGGAAAATAAGGATGGAGGGTCACTTCAAACTGTTATATTGGGGATATAATAAAACAGTAGTAAAAACTTGCTTCTGGTGTTGGATGTGATTCTGCCTGTTTTTCCAGAAATAATAAAATCAGAATATCCTCCTCTCCAGTTTCATACACATTCTCTCAAGTATCTAAACATTAAGTTGATCCCTAATCCTGCCCATCTTTACAAGACAAATTACCAACCTTTACTCTTATATTAAACATACTATCTCCAGCTGGTTCATACTGTACATTTCATGGTTTGATAGTATAAACCTTATTCAAATGATTATTCAACTGAAACGCTCTTATAACATGTTGTCACTCCGTATCCTAGTACGACAGACCTTCTTTTAAACAATATCACACCATCATTTTACACAATGTCTTGTGTAACCTCAGATTGCTTATCAGATCGTACCTACTCCTAAATTAGCATGAGTCATCAACATACCTGACCTAGTAACGTGTTATTGGGCTATTCACTTTCTAGTTTAAATGCCCTGCTCACAAGCTATATGTAGTGTTTGAGGAATCCTTGACAGCTTTTTATCCATTCCTCCCAGATGGGACTCTCTAACCAAAGCTCTCCTTTTCGGTGTGGGACAGTCAATGAGCAATTTAAACTCAGCAGATTCTCCTCACCAGTCATGATGGGTCCTTGAGCTCCTAGATTTAGCCCCATCTTCACCTCCCCCCAGACTTTCACAGAACATGATTTGCTCTGCCTTCGTCCCATAATTTCCTTCTGTCTCTCCAGTTGAAATCTCATCTTGCAGTCTTTCACAGCAAGGGAACCCACTCTGTGACACTTACCTGGTTTAAAACACTTTTCAAAATCATCCTCCCCACACCTCATCTAGTTGGGTTGCTATATAAAATATTGATTACCCTTATCACCCTATCCTCCCAAACCTTACGAATTGAGAGTTTAGCGCATTTCTGAAACATTCACACTGCCTTTCCAGGTGTTATAAAACTCAAAGAATCTATCTACAAATTGACTACTGAATGGCTCCAATCAGTCAATATAATGTTTTCTTCTACGTTGGAGGTTTTTTCAGATATACAGTCATGGCCAAAAGTTTTGAGAATGATACAAATATTAATTTTTACAAAGTCTACTGCTTCAGTTTTTCTAATGGCAATTTGCATATACTCCAGAATGTTATAAAGAGTGATCAGCTTAACAGCAATTACTTGCAAAGTCAATATTTGCCTAGAAAATGAACTTTATCCCCCAAAACACATTTCAACATCATTGCAGCCCTGCCTTAAAAGGACCACCTAACATCGTTTCAGTGATTGCTCCATTAACACAGGTGTGGGTGTTGATGAGGACAGGGCTGGAGATCAATCTGTCATGATTAAGTAAGAATGACACCACTGGACCCTTTAAAAGGAGGCTGGTGCTTGCCATCATTGTTTCTCTTCTGTTAACCATGGTTATCTCTAAAGAAACACGTGCAGTCATCATTGCACTGCACAAAAATGGCCTAACTGGGAAGAGTATTGCAGCTAGAAAGATTGCACCTCAGTCAACAATCTATCGCATCATCAAGAACTTCAAGGAGAGAGGTTCCATTGGTGCCAAAAAGGCTGCAGGGCGCCCAAGAAAGACCAGCAAGCGGCAGGACCGTCTCTTAAAAGTGTTTCAGCTGCGGGATCGGGCTACCAGCAGTGCAGAGATTGCTGAGGAATGGCAGCAGGCAGGTGTGAGTGCATCTGCACGCACTGTGAGGCGGAGACTCTTGGAGCAAGGCCTGGTCTCAAGGAGGGCAGCAAAGAAGCCACTTCTCTCCAGAAAAAACATCAGGGACAGACTGATATTCTGCAAAAGGTACAGGGAGTGGACTGCTGAGGACTGGGGTAAAGTCATTTTCTCTGATGAATCCCCTTTTCCATTGTTTGGAACATCTGGAAAACAGCTTATTCGGAGAAGAAGAGGTGAGCACTACCACCAGTCTTGTCTCATGCCATCTGTAAAGCATCCTGAAACCATTCATGTGTGGGGTTACTTCTCAGCCAAGGGAATCGGCTCTCTCACAGTCTTGCCTAAAAACACAGCCATGAATAAAGAATGGTACCAGAATGTCCTCCAAGAGCAACTTCTCCCAACCGTCCAAGAGCAGTTTGGTGCTCAACAATGCCTTTTCCAGCATGATGGAGCACCTTGCCATAAAGCAAAGGTGATAACTAAATGGCTCAGGGAACAAAACATAGAGATTTTGGGTCCATGGCCTGGAAACTCCCCAGATCTTAATCCCATTGAGAACTTGTGGTCAATCATCAAGAGACTGGTGGACAAACAAAAACCAACAAATTCAGACAAAATTAAAGCATTGATTCTGCAAGAATGGACTGCTATCAGTCAGGATTTGGTCCAGAAGTTGATTGAGAGCATGCCAGGGAGAATTGCAGAGGTCCTGAAGAAGAAGGGTCAACACTGCAAATATTGACTTGCTGCATTAACTCATTCTAACTGTCAATATAAGCTTCTGTTACTCAAAATATGAATGCAATTATATTTCTGTATGTGATAAAAACATCTGACAAACACACATAAAAACCAGAGGGCAGCAGATCATGTGAAAATATAATATTTGTGTCATTCTCAAAACTTTTGGCCATGACTGTAGACTCATGCAACTTGCACATGACCATAGTTGTTGTATGTGATACTGCCTTGTACCTCTCCACCCCACACAGGTATTCCTGAGCCTGCCTCCTAAGGATCTCCATTTCCATCCCTCTACTTGTAGATGTTACAAGCCACAAAATTTAAAAAATTTAAAGAATACCCACCATTGATCCCGCGGTAGCTGAGCAAATTTGCTGGCATATGTTGTATGGAAGAACTATCTCAATACAAATTGAGTGCACATTCCAAATTTATCATTGTATATACTTTCAAATTTTGTAACCCAGACTTTCAACAACTACCTGAATTTATTACTTTGATCGACTCCCCCAACCCCTTATATTTAGGAATCCCATAATTCAAACTTACTCGCACGCTAACATTTTCTCTCTCTCTTGGGCATATACCCATTCTCTTGCAATATGTGCACCTTGGACTGCAGCAGTTATACTGGGTTTGCTGTTATTCCCAGATTATGCCCTTAGGTTTCTTTGAAAACCAGGTTTTTTAATCTATAGGGAGATACCTTCCAGTAGGTGGCACTAGGAGCAAATTCCTTTTCCACAAATGAGGTCTTATTTGCATATATACAAGGAGCGCCTGAAAAGTTTGTGGCCCGACCAGGGGCGCACCGCCAATGAGGCGGCACTGTCCGTCACTGTCTAGGGGGCGGCATTTTTACTATTCAATGTAAACCAGCCCAGGACAGGCCGCTTTAAAAAAAAAAAAAAAAACAGAGCTGAGCGGGGCCTGTCCTGGGCTGGTTTACGAGACGTCGCATCTCAGCGCAGGCGGCGATAGAATGACGTCATCGCGCCGCCTACGCTGAGACAACAGCAGGTAACGGCCTATTTATTTACCTACCCCGCGTCTGCTCGTGGCCGCCTCCGCTTCCCCTTCTGCTATTGGACTCAGAAAGGGAAGTGGATGCCGCTGTGAGCTGCCGCGGGCATCGGTAAGTGAGGCCGCGGGCCTCAAATACTACTATTATACTCCAGGGTCTTTTCAGACCCCAGAGTATAATAATTGGAGGCCCAGGGGAGGTGAGAGAACATAAAAACATACAGTACAGACCAAAAGTTTGGACACACCTCATTCCAAGAGTTTAATGTATTTTCATGACTATAAAAATTGTAGATTCACATTGAAGGTATCAAAACTATGAATTAACACATGTGGAATTATATACTTAACAAAAAAAATGTGAAACTGTCTTATATTCTAGGTTCTTCAAAGTAGCCACCTTTTGCTTTGATTACTGCTTTGCACACTCTTGGCATTCTCTTGATGAGCTTCAAGAGGTAGTCAACTGAAATAGTCTTCCCACTGTCTTGAAGGAGTTCCCAGAGATGCTTAGCACTTGTTGGCCTTTTTGCCTTCACTCTGCGGTCCAGCTCACCCCAAACCATCCGCGATTGGGTTCAAGTCTGGTGACTGTGGAGGCCAGGTCATCTGGCGTAGCACCCCATCACTCTCCTTCTTGGTCAAATAGCCCTTACACGGTCTGGAGGTGTGTTTGGGGTCATTGTCCTGTTGAAAAATAAATGATGGTCCAACTAAACGCAAACCGGATGGAATAGCATGCCGCTGCAAGATGCTGTGGTAACCATGCTGGTTCAGTATTCCTTCAATTTTGAATAAATCCCCAACAGTGTCACCAGCAAAGCACCCCCACACCATCACACCTCCTCCTCCATGCTTCACGGTGGGAACCAGGCATGTAGAGTCCATTTGTTCACCTTTTCTGCGTCGCACAAAGACAAGGTGGTTGGAACCAAAGATCTCAAATTTGGACTCATCAGACCAAAGCACAGATTTCCACAGGTCTAATGTCCATTCCTTGTGTTCTTTAGCCCAAACAAGTCTCTTCTGCTTGTTGCCTGTCCTTAGCAGTGGTTTCCTAGCAGCTATTTCACCATGAAGGCCTGCCGCACACAGTCTCCTCTTAACAGTTGTTGTAGAGATGTGTCTGCTGCTAGAACTCTGTGTGGCATTGACCTGGTCTCTAATCTGAGCTGCTGTTAACCTGCGATTTCTGAGGCTGGTGACTCAGATGAACTTATCCTCTGCAGCAGAGATGACTCTTGGTCTTCCTTTCTTGGGGCGGTCCTCATGTGAGCCAGTTTCTTTGTAGCGCTTGATGGTTTTGGCCACTGCACTTGGGGACACTTTCAAAGTTTTCCCAATTTTTCGGACTGACTGACCTTCATTTCTTAAAGTAATGATGGCCACTCGTTTTTCTTTACTTACCTGCTTTTTTTCTTGCCATAATACTAATTCTAATACTCCATTCAGTAGGACTATCAGCTGTGTATCCATCTGACTTCTGAACAACACAACTGATGGTCCCAACCCCATTTATAAGGCAAGAAATCCCACTTATTAAACCTGACAGGGCACATCTGTGAAGTGAAAACCATTCCAGGTGTCTACTTCTTGAAGCTCATCAAGACAATGCCAAGAGTGTGCAAAGCAGTAATCAAAGCAAAAGGTGGCTACTTTGAAGAACCTAGAACATAAGACATATTTTCAGTTGTTTCACACTTTTTTGTTAAGTATATAATTCCACATGTGTTAATTCATAGTTTTGATGCCTTCAGTGTGAATCTACAATTTTTATAGTCATGAAAATACAGAAAACTCTTGGAATGAGAAGGTGTGTCTAAACTTTTGGTCTGTACTGTATGCTACTTACCTCTGCTGCGATCGGTGTTACTCCGAGCAGGCTTGAGGCCTCGGTGACATCATCAGGTCGCGTCGCCGGCCTGATCACGTGACGTGTGCGTGCAATTAAACAGGGCCGAAAGCTGCAAGGAGTGCACCAGTGTCCAGGATAGGTAAGTAACACTGGTTTTTATGTTTGTCACCTCCCCTGAGTGTTTGTTAATTATACTCTGGGGTTTGAAAAGACCCCAGAGTATAATAATAGTTCACGGGTGGGCCACTATGGGGCATATTACCCTGTGCAGGGACCACTGTGGAGCATAATACAAGTGCAGGAGCCACTATGGGGTATAATACAAGTGCAGGGGCCACTATGGAGCATAATACCGTGTGCAGTGGCCACTGTGGAGCATAATACCGTGTGCAGGGGCCGCTGCGAGGCATAATACAGTGTGCAGGGGCCACTATGGAGCATAATACCGTGTGCAGGGGCTGCTGTGGAACATTATAGTGTGTGTAAATGGGGCGCTATAAACAGGGGCTATGGCGCTATGACACTATGTAAACAAAGAAGCGGTCACAGCCACTGATTAGTTTATTAATGACCTGGAAAACCTTTTAATTAGTTAACACCTGGGGCATTATTAATAAGGGGCACTATTTATACAGGGTACACATGGACATTATTAATATAAAGATGCACTTGGGAGTATTATTCATTATGGAGGGTTATATCATATATTTTATAATTGGGGTAGCAGCAGGATGGGGGCTTTGTGTACGTAAGGACAATGTGAGTCAGGTGCCTGGAAAAGTGAGGAGCCAAAGATGTCTGTGTTGCAAACTTTACAGAGACAAGTCACAGCTGGAAGAAATGGTCATGGCGGTCCAAAGGGAAGAGAAGGGAAATGTGAAGGATTAGTCAGAGACGTCACCTGTAAGTCACAAAATGTTACTGCCCTGTATTCCCCTAAATGATAGAGGATAAATACTTGATTGATGGGGGTCTGTCTGCTGAGACCCCCACTGAGCCTGAGAATTGAGTTTTTTTCCCCCCACTGGGTGGAAATTCACCCAGTGGACGAACCTGCTTGGCTCTCATTCACTTCAATGGGAGTGCCAAAGATAGCCGAAGTCCAGTACTCAGCTATCTGCGGCGCTCCTATTATAGAGAATGGGGGCCACGTGTGCTCGTCCATCCACCAAGCAGAAGATGTGTGAAGTTTACTTTCATTGTTAATGCCGTGTTGTTGATCTGATACTGAAGTAATGTAGTAAGGAGAATTCTTAAAAACTGTTTCATAACTTTGTGTATTGTGTATATTGTGCGACGATAACAGTGTGTTAAACTAGTAGCATGGAAACTCCATTTTTTTTTTTTTTTTTTTTTTTTTTTTTTGGGGGGGTGGGCGTCTTTCTATAGCCCGCCTCAGGCAGCAAAGAGGCTAGGTTCACTACTGGGCCCGACCCAGTAGTAGTGACTGTGGGTCAAAATTTTGCAGTCAGTTCTCAACATAGTCTCCTTTGAGTGTCACACATGTACAGTGGGGAAAAAAAGTATTTAGTCAGCCACCAATTGTGCAAGTTCTCCCACTTAAAAATGTGAGAGAGGCCTGTAATTGACATCATAGGTAGACCTCAACTATGAGAGACAAAATGAGAAAACAAAGCCCGAAAATCACATTGTCTGATTTTTAAAGAATTTATTTGCAAATTATGGTGGAAAATAAGTATTTGGTCAATAACAAAAGTTCATCTCAATACTTTGTTATATATCCTTTGTTGGCAATGACAGAGGTCAAACGTTTTCTGTAAGTCTTCACAAGGTTGGCACACACTGTTGCTGGTATGTTGGTCCATGCCTCCATGCAGATCTCCTCTAGAGCAGTGATGTTTTGGGGCTGTCGCTGGACAACACGGACTTTCAACTCCCTCCAAAGGTTTTCTATGGGGTTGAGATCCACTCCTTTGTTGCCCTGGCGGTGTGCTTGGGATCATTGTCATGCTGAAAGACCCAGCCATCTTTCATCTTCAATGCCCTTGCGGATGGAAGGAGGTTTGCACTCAAAATCTCATGATACATGGCCCCATTCATTCTTTCATGTACACGGATCAGTCGTCCTGGTCCCTTTGCAGAGAAACAGTCCCAAAGCATGATGTTGCCACCCCCATGCTTCACAGTAGGTATGGTGTTCTTTGGATGGAACTCAGCATTCACTCTCCTCCAAACACGACGAGTTGTGTTTCTACCAAACAGTTCTACTTTGGTTTCATCTGACCATATGACATTCTCCCAATACTCTTCTGGAACATCCAAATGCTCTCTAGCAAACTTCAGATGGGCCCGGATATGTACTGGCTTAAGCAGGGGGACATGTCTGGCAGTGCAGGATCTGAGTCCCTGGCGGCGTAGTGTGTTACTGACGGTAGCCTTTGTTACGTTAGTCCCAGCTTTCTGCAGGTCATTCACTAGGTCACCCCGTGTGGTTATGGGATTTTTGCTCACCGTTCTTGTGATCATTTTGACTCCACGGGGTGAGATCTTGCGTGGAGCCCCTGATCGAGGGAGATTATCAGTGGTGTCTTGTATGTCTTCTATTTTCTAATTATTGCTCCCACAGTTGATTTCTTCACACCAAGCTGCTTGCCTATTGCATATTCAGTCTTCCCAGCCTGGTGCAGGTCTACAATTTTGTTTCTGATGTCCTTCCACAGCTCTTTGGTCTTCACCATAGTGGAGTTTGGAGTGTGACTGTTTGAGGTTGTGGACAGGTGTCTTTTATACTGATAACAATTTCAAACAGGTGCCATTACTACAGGTAATGAGTGGAGGACAGAGGAGCCTCTTAAAGAAGAAGTTACAGGTCTGTGAGAGCCAGAAATCTTTCTTGTTTGTAGTTGACCAAATACTTATTTTCCACCATAATTTGCAAATAAATTCTTAAAAAATCAGACAATGTGATTTTCTGGATTTGTTTTCTCATTTTGTCTCATAGTTGAGGTCTACTTATGATGTCAATTACAGGCCTCTCATCTTTTTAAGTGGGAGAACTTGCACAATTGGTGGCTGACTAAATACTTTTTTTTCCTCACTGTATGCCATCGCTCTTGAAGTTTCATTATTCCACTGTGGTAGAACGTTCCATCCTGCTCCTCCAAAAAGTCCTTTACGGCGTCCATGACGGATTTATCAGAAGGAAAACGACTTCCACTAAGGTGCCTTTTCATCTGTGGGAATAGGTGGTAGTCCGAGGGAGCCAAATCAGGGGAATAGGGTGGGTGCTGAAGCAGTTGGAAACCACAGGAGTGAATTGCAGCCATTGCAACAGCCGATGTGTGAACTGGCGGGTTGTCCTGGTAGTTTTTCCTTAATTGCTGACCTCAGACGATGAATCTGAACTGCATAATATTCCCCATTGATGGTTTGACTTTTCTGGAGGAGTTCCAGAATAATGACACCCTTGGAATCCCAGAACACTGATGCCATCACCTTGCCAGCGGATGGAATCACCTTTGCTTCTTTGTGCAAACAGTTGCACATTTTCTGCAGAGCGAAATTCTCTCAGATGTTTGTTCTCTAAAGTCAAATGTCTTGGCACCCATCGGGCTGAGACTTTGTGCATGTTCAGCAGCTGTGTTAGGATATGGCCAACCCTCTCCACTGATATTCCCACATATTCTGCAATGTGCCGCTGTGTGACACGTCGATCTGCTATAACAATGTCTTGCACTTTTTGGACATTTTCATCTGTTAATACTGTTGAGGGACGACCACTGCGCGTAGCATCTTCAATTGATGTCTGGCCCCGCTTGAAATCTGCAACCCACTTTTTCACCATTGCATAAGAAGGAGCATTATCCCCTAATGTCTCCAGTATGTCCTTGTGAATTTCCTGTGGTGTCAGTCCTTTTTTTTTTTAGAAAGTATTGAATGACTGCTCGCTTTGCCAACTTTTCCATTTCCATATTTTAGCTTCACTAACTAACTTTAAAATGCTGTACGTGAAACAAAAAAAAAATCTAAATAAATCCAGATTGCTCAAGAGACCTTTCAAATAACTAAATAACATATTGCATTGCAAAACAAGACCATATGAAAAAGATTTAATGGGTGGGCTTCTAACTTTTCAGGCGCCCTTCATATTTGCAATTAGGTGCAGCTGCATATCCAGACTGTGTTTGCAATCATCTCTGCAAATAATAAAAATACAACAACCTTAGTATTATATGAAAGATTAGTTTCCTACTTCATACCACACCAGGAGCTTCTTTCTACATTGTATGCCCAAGATATAACTTTTTGAAGGGACCCCTACCCTTTTACCCTGACCTAC
The DNA here is from genome assembly GCA_947044405.1 of Leptodactylus fallax. Classification (NCBI taxonomy): domain Eukaryota; kingdom Metazoa; phylum Chordata; class Amphibia; order Anura; family Leptodactylidae; genus Leptodactylus; species Leptodactylus fallax. The sequence goes on along the minus strand of CAMRHE010000061.1, from coordinate 2,783,590 downwards.
ACACATGCAAGCCTGTGTACCGTACACAGTGAGAAGCAAGGGAAATGCTGGATTTCACAGAAAGTAGCCAAAATGTTTTAATAAAGTATATTAAAATTGTACTAACACAAATGCTGCCCTAAAATCAAAAGTTGTTTGAAAAGTTTTAGTTACGCTTTAAATTTGCATTCAATAATTTATTAATGTTTGACTTTATGGAACCATTTATTGCCTAAAGTTTGTACTATTCTTACTAACAAATATACTATACTATACTAACAAATGCACCGTACTTACACTGTTGGCCGACAACTATGCCAACTCTTTCCTTTTTGCATAGTTGTGCTAAAGATGTGCCGTTAATGCAACATAGTACATAAGTACTTTAAGGGACCCCAACCACAATGTGATTTAATGTCACAGTTGGTGAAACATTACTACAGAAGGTGCTGATTGTCATCCATCATCATGTGGTCTGAATGGTAAAAAGAGACGTACTACCAGGAAACTGGCACTGAATGGCCCAAAATTAAGTATAGTACAAACTTCACGTGATTTCATGATTTTATAGATGGAGCTTTATTTATCTAATCATGGGAACATACGTTCAGGTAAGTTGAGGAGACAGTTCATCTGCTGAGGGTACCAAACAAAGTCATACTTCTCTATTAATTGGTAGTTTCTTTTAAAGACTATATACAGCTTTGCCAATTTGTTTTATTGCCCCAGTACATCTAGAAAAGGCATTCAGGTTTTACTAAGTATTTCATTTTATTTTGCAACTGTGGAACTGTGTAGACCTGTGTATCTCTATGGTAACATAAAAAAAAATATCCTTTTTTGTAAATAAATATTTTCCGCCCTTGATCACACATTCAGTACATGCTATAAATCTATTCATTTATACAATCATGAGAGAATATACAACCTCCATTGACCAGCAACACACATATTCTACTATTTCTTTATTCAACAAAGAAGAATTGTGTGCCCTGGTTCAAATTTTGGCGGCTATGGGTGCTATTGCAGAATATCCAGAGACTTGAAAGGGATACAACTATAGTACCCATAATTGTTGTTAACAGGAATACAGTGAGTAAGCAGCATAGTGCACAGCATGTATGCAATGCTGGGAGCTGCAGATTCTGGGAAACAGCTGATCTGCTGGTGTTCTAACCGTCAGACCCCATCCAATCTAATATTGATATCTGTTTTTAAAAGGTGGATAACCCATTTAAAGGGCTATTCCAGTTCCTTTGTATTAATGAACTATCTTCAGGATGGTGTTGGACCCCCACTGTTCTCCTGAGGATCGATATAATAGGTAACTGGAATAAATTTTTAAGGTTAAGGCTTCTCACAATGAATCACGACTGATCCGTGTACATGAAAGAATGAATGGGGCCATGTATCGTGAGATTTTGAGTGCAAACCTCCTTCCACCAGCAAGGGCATTGAAGATGAAACGTGGCTGGGTCTTTCAGCATGACAATGATCCCAAGCACACCGCCAGGGCAACAAAGGAGTGGCTTCGTAAGAAGCATTTCAAGGTTCTGGAGTGGCCTAGCCAGTCTCCAGATCTCAACCCCATAGAAAACCTTTGGAGGGAGTTGAAAGTCCGTGTTGCCCAGCGATAGCCCCAAAACATCACTGCTCTAGAGGAGATCTGCATGGAGGAATGGGCTAACATGCCAGCAACAGTGTGTGCCAGCCTTGTGAAGACTTACAGAAAACGTTTGACCTCTGTCATTGCCAACAAAGGATATATAACAAAGTATTGAGATGAACTTTTGTTATTGACCAAATACTTATTTTCCACCATAATTTTGCAAATAAATTCTTAAAAAAATCAGACTGTGATTTTCTGGATTTGTTTTCTCATTTTGTCTCTCATAGTTGAGGTCTACCTATGATGTCAATTACAGGCGCCTCTCATCTTTTTAAGTGGGAGAACTTGCACAATTGGTGGCTGACTAAATACTTTTTTTTTCCCCACTGTATGATCAGATCAAAGAAATGAGCTGTATAAACCATGATTTCCCATGGTAGCCAGAAGGAATAAGAAATCACATGACTGGATCATGTAATCACGTCACATGACCGGACCGTAACTATACACATATAGAGGGAAATTTGAATATACCTAGAGAGTCATGGATTTCCATCATAGTTCAGGCAAACACGAAGGTCACATGACTAGACACATGAACAAATCACGTGACCAGATTACAGCGGTCACATTACTAAATTGCGTGATCAGGTCCCATGATCAGACCACAAGCATAGACATACAGCGGGAAGTTCAAATGTACCATAAATTTCCATGATAGCCAGGGCAAACACAAAAGTCACATGACTAAGTCAGACGAGCAAATCACATGACTAAATCACAGACAAGCTCATATAGAGGGAAATTTAAATATGCAACTGAATAACAATGAATGAATGGAATCCTATAAATATTGCTACATAGAGAAAAAAACCCCCACAATATGATATATATATATATATATATATATCTAGTAAATCAGTACAAGATCTGACCTGACATTTAAACCATTCGGGTACCTGGTGTTCATTTTCCAAATCCAATAAGCTTCTCGCTTGAGAAGTAATTTGCGCCAATTACTTCCACGAACAGGTTTTGGTACATATTCAATGACAAAGTATAAAAATGTATTAGTATCACCTTTATGAAAGATAATAAAATGTTTGGAAGCATTTGACATATTATCGGACAGTGATTTATTACAATCTGCCACATGTTCTGAAATCCTGTTTTTGATTGGACGAATAGTACATCCCACATATAATATCTCACAGAAAATAAATGGTTTCAAACGATAAAACTTAACTTTTAATATCTTAAAATAAAAAAATAAAGAAATAAACATAAACGACGTCCACTAATCTACTAAAAGACAGATCAATGTGGTCCGTGCCTGTCCATTCAAAGTTTATTCGGGGTTTAGACGTTTGATAGTATTTACACTCTCCAACTTTCCACTGGACCTAGGTCGTAATTGGATACTTTCACCACCCTTAGACTAAGGTTATAGTATCACAGCTGCGTCATGCAACAGGTCAGTATTTTGTCAGTTGCTCTTAGTACTAGGGTAACCCCAGACACCTGGTCCCCACACACATAATTTGTAAAGCATCACTGACTAGACTCCCGCACAGCCATGATATACTTCCACAACCCTAGTCTGCAGTAACTACATATGCCAGTAATCTAGGTACAGGTCACAGTAATTCCATTTCCTGTCATTAAAATGTTATAACCATAAGGGAAACCACGATATTCTGACCCTTATGCTAAATAAACACCTATATTACAGCCATTACTGATATCCCCTATGTTGACTCCAGGGATATATAGCTACCATTTCCATTAGTGATTCAAATTCCGCCAACTAATCTCCAGGCTACTCAGGCTGCCCCAGTCTCCTGTCAGTCCCTCATGCCGCCAAGTAGTATGGCTTGTGGTCAACTAACTCAAAAATAAACTTGCTCAAACTTTCTCTACGCGTTTCCCCTGTGTTATCTGTATCAGGTTCATCAGGAGCTAATACTAATAAATCTATAGATTGGTCTAAGCTGCTATAAATTTCAAAAATAATGCAGATATGCAGTTACAACTGCAATTCCTGGAGCACTAATGGTGTGCTCCCAGTACTTTGAGTAGCCGACACCACACTGAGCCTTGCCTGCTTTATAAAGGTTAGCCCATTCATTCGGTTCCACCCCCTTTCCTGATGCTGTCTGCATTGAGCCAATAGAAATCGCTAGCTCACTCTACCTGTCACGCCTCCTAGGGGGTGTGTCCACCTCAGTCCTCTACTGTGTTCATGTGTCTGCCGATCATGTGACCACTGAATATAAACAATTCCAGTGATCCAGCGCTAGACGGTGAGTCTATTGATTCACATTCGATCTTCACCTTCTCCACATAAACTGCTGATCATCTGGCCGCTGCGTCCCAGCAATTCCGATGATCAAGCGCCAAACAGTAGTTATGTACACTTGACATCCATTCCTCCGTATACCAGGTCATGAAACCAGAGGGGAGAGATCCAAACAGAGTTAAATCCAGATCCATATTATCCTATCACAACCGTACTCTAAAGGAGCCGGAGGTTAGGTATAACCCCAGACCGTAACAGCGGATGGATCATAAATCTTCCCTATCATAGTTCACATAGTTCACATATAATGGGCTCTCCCTTATTATTCCCCCAAACAATAGATAACCTGACCACCCCTACTCAGATCCATTTGCATACCTCCTAATGATGGTCAATCCCTCCAACTCTATAACTCTTTCTATTTCTCAACCCTGTGATTACGTACAAAACTACTGTACATCATAACTAGGACCCATCAATTATCACAAAAATATACTGTAAATCGTACCTCGTCACCTCAATTCAGGCAATGCAATAGATAGCGGAAGAGATACCCCTTAACGTCTACACATCTAAATACGGGGTAATAAATGACAATGCTCCCCCCCCCCCATATGTCCCACCCCTATTCATCCTTCTTCAATAAATGGTGCAAAAGATAGCACATCACTGAGGCCTCTAGGTTTGACACAGTCAAACCTAAATATCCATTCTGCTTCCTTCCTCAAAATTACCCTATACCAATCTCCTCCTCGTGGTGGTTTGCGAACTAACTCAATGCCCCGAAAATCTCAATGTAGACGGGTCACCTCCATGTTTGTTCCAGGAATGTAAACTCAGGGGACGTTCTTCTCTCCTGTTAATATATCCCACATGATCTAATATCCTATGACATAATTCCCTTTTCGTTTTTGCCCACAATTTCTTCACAAGCTCTCAGAAACAATCCACTGAGCCAGTCCATATTAATAATACGTCATCAATATATCTGAGCCATAGGAGGATGTGTCTCTTCCATTCCTCCCATGCCTCAGAAAAGACGTGACGCTCCTCCCACCACCTCAAAAACAAGTTGGCATATGTCGGGGCTGCAGGGCTGCACATGGCAGTACCCTGCAGCTGGTGTAAGAAGCGTCTATTGAACGTAAATACATTCCGAGTTAGGATAAATCTCATCAGTTCCATGACCAATTGATTATGAGAATCCATGTGTATGCCCCTCATATGTAGGAAATACTTCACAGCCCCACACCCCAAATCATGAGGTATGGAGCTGTATATATATAGTTTGTGAAGAAATTGAACATTAATGATTTGAACTTGAAATTCAAGCGACCATCAGTCAAAACAATATTAATTTTCTGGGTCTTATCGTAAGGAGACAGCAACAAACAATCTCTTGAGGTGGGAAAGCTCCCATCCGAGACCACTTCGTAGTGGGATCCCCAAGGGACAGTTTTTGCATGTAGGCAGAAACTGTTCTTTGATCCAGGAATTCAATACTCAATCTCCGTTATTAGAGCAAAGATTTAGGAGTATCCGAAAAATGTGCTCCAGGATGCTAGATGTTTTGCGAAAGAATGTAACAGACAAAGATTACTAATACCAAAAGATGAACCACCTCCCCAAAAGATCATTAGATTAATTGGGACATTTGATCAAGGTTCCAGAATGGTGGTTGATATATTGAGATCATATTGGGATATCCTTCGACAGGACCCTGATTTAAAGGATAGGGTATCTGAATATACATCAATCACCTACAGGGGAGGCCGTAACCTCATAGACAGATTAGTTCATAGTCATCTGGAACCAGAGGAGTCTGGGGGTACCTGGTTGGGGAGTGAAAGACTGGCAGGCACTTTTAGGTGTGGTGGTTGTAGGGCATGTGAATTTATTTTGAAGGGTCGTGAAATTACGGCGGCAGCAACGGGTAAAAAATATTATACTAGAGATTTCATCAATTGCCGCTCTATGGGTGTGGTATATGTCACATCCTGTCTGTGCCCAGTGAACTATGTGGGCAAAACGAAAAGGGAATTATGTCATAGGATATTAGATCATGTGGGATATATTAACAGGAGAGAAGAACGTCCCCTGAGTTTACATTCCTGGAACAAACATGGAGGTGACCCGTCTACAGTCATGGCCAAAAGTTTTGAGAATGACACAAATATTCTATTTTCCCATGATTTGCTGCCCTCTGGTTTTTCTGTGTGTTTGTCAGATGTTTTTATCACATACAGAAATAGAATTGCATTCATATTATGAGTAACAGAAGCTTATATTGACAGTTAGAATGAGTTAATGCAGCAAGTCAATATTTGCAGTGTTGACCCTTCTTCTTCAGGACCTCTGCAATTCTCCCTGGCATGCTCTCAATCAACTTCTGGACCAAATCCTGACTGATAGCAGTCCATTCTTGCAGAATCAATGCTTTCATTTTGTCTGAATTTGTTGGTTTTTGTTTGTCCACCCGTCTCTTGATGATTGACCACAAGTTCTCAATGGGATTAAGATCTGGGGAGTTTCCAGGCCATGGACCCAAAATCTCTATGTTTTGTTCCCTGAGCCATTTAGGTATCACCTTTGCTTTATGGCAAGGTGCTCCATCATGCTGGAAAAGGCATTGTTGAGCGCCAAACTGCTCTTGGACGGTTGGGAGAAGTTGCTCTTGGAGGACATTCTGGTACCATTCTTTATTCATGGCTGTGTTTTTAGGCAAGACTGTGAGAGAGCCGATTCCCTTGGCTGAGAAGCAACCCCACACATGAATGGTTTCAGGATGCTTTACAGTTGACATGAGACAAGACTGGTGGTAGCGCTCACCTCTTCTTCTCCGAATAAGCTGTTTTCCAGATGTTCCAAACAATGGAAAAGGGGATTCATCAGAGAAAATGACTTTACCCCAGTCCTCAGCAGTCCACTCCCTGTACCTTTTGCAGAATATCAGTCTGTCCCTGATGTTTTTTCTGGAGAGAAGTGGCTTCTTTGCTGCCCTCCTTGAGACCAGGCCTTGCTCCAAGAGTCTCCGCCTCACAGTGCGTGCAGATGCACTCACACCTGCCTGCTGCCATTCCTCAGCAAGCTCTGCACTGCTGGTAGCCCGATCCCGCAGCTGAAACACTTTTAAGAGATGGTCCTGCCGCTTGCTGGTCTTTCTTGGGCGCCCTGGAGCCTTTTTGGCACCAATGGAACCTCTCTCCTTGAAGTTCTTGATGATGCGATAGATTGTTGACTGAGGTGCAATCTTTCTAGCTGCAATACTCTTCCCAGTTAGGCCATTTTTGTGCAGTGCAATGGTGACTGCACGTGTTTCTTTAGAGATAACCATGGTTAACAGAAAAGAAACAATGATGGCAAGCACCAGCCTCCTTTTAAAGTGTCCAGTGGTGTCATTCTTACTTAATCATGACAGATTGATCTCCAGCCCTGTCCTCATCAACACCCACACCTGTGTTAATGGAGCAATCACTGAAACGATGTTAGGTGGTCCTTTTAAGGAAGGGCTGCAATGATGTTGAAATGTGTTTTGGGGGATAAAGTTCATTTTCTAGGCAAATATTGACTTTGCAAGTAATTGCTGTTAAGCTGATCACTCTTTATAACATTCTGGAGTATATGCAAATTGCCATTAGAAAAACTGAAGCAGTAGACTTTGTAAAAATTAATATTTGTATCATTCTCAAAACTTTTGGCCATGACTGTACATTGAGATTTCAGGGCATTGAGTTAGTACGCAAACCACCACGAGGAGGAGATTGGTATAGGGTAATTTTGAGGAAGGAAGCGGAATGGATATTTAGGTTTGACTGTGTCAAACCTAGAGGCCTCAGTGATGTGATATCCTTTGCGCCATTTATTGAAGAAGGATGAATAGGGGTGGGACATATGGGGGGGAGCATTGTCATTTATTACCCCATATTTAGATGTGTAGACGTTAAGGGGTATCTCTTCCGCTATCTATTGCATTGCCTGAATTGAGGTGACGAGGTATGATTTACAGTATATTTTTGTGATGATTGATTGGTCCTAGTTATGATGTACAGTAGTTTTGTACGTAATCACAGGGTTGAGAAATAGAAAGAGTTATAGAGTTGGAGGGATTGACCATCATTAGGAGGTATGCAAATGGATCTGAGTAGGGGTGGTCAGGTTATCTATTGTTTGGGGGAATAATAAGGGAGAGCCCATTATATGTGAACTATGTGAACTATGATAGGGAAGATTTATGATCCATCCGCTGTTACGGTCTGGGGTTATACCTAACCTCCGGCTCCTTTAGAGTACGGTTGTGATAGGATAATATGGATCCGGATTTAACTCTGCTTGGATCTCTCCCCTCTGGATTCATGACCTGGTATACGGAGGAATGGATGTTAAGTGTACTTACTTACCGTTTGGCGCTTGATCATCGGAATTGCTGGGACGCAGCGGCCAGATGATCAGCAATTTATGTGGAGTAGGCGAAGATTGAATGTGAGTCAATAGACTCACCGTCTAGCTCTGGATCACTGGAATTGTTTATATTCAGTGGTCACATGATCGGCAGTCACATGAACACAATAGAGGACTGAGGTGGACACACCCCCTAGGAGGCGTGACAGGTAGAGTGAGCTAGCGATTTCTATTGGCTCAATGCAGACAGCATCAGGAAAGGGAATGAATGGGCTAACCTTTATAAAGCAGGCAAGGCTCAGTGTGGTGTCCGCTATTCTAAGTACTGAAGCACACCATTAGTGCTCCAGGAACTGCAGTTGTAACTGCATATCTGCATTATTTTTGAAATTTATAGCAGCTTAGACCAATCTATAGATTTATTAGTATTAGCTCCTGTTGAACCTGATACAGTTAACACAGGGGAAACGCGTACAGCAAGTTTATTTTTGAGTTAGTTGACCACAAGCCATACTACTTGGGGGCATGAGGGACTGACAGGAGACTGGGGCAGTCTGAGTAGCCTGGAGATTAATTGGCGGAATTTGAGTCACTAATTTAAATGGTAGCTGTTTATCCCTGGAGTCAACATAGCGGATATCAGTAATGGCTGCAATATAGGTGTTTATTGAGCATAAGGGTCAGAATATCGTGGTTTCCCTTATGGTTATAACATTTTAATGACAGGAAATGGAATTACTGTGACCTGTACCTATATTACTGGCATATGTATTTACTGGAGACTATGGTTGTGGAGGTATATCATGGCTGTGCGGGAGTCTAGTCAGTGATGCTTTACAAATTGTGTGTGTGGGGACCAGGTGTTTGGGTTTTCCTAGTACTAAGAGCAACTGACTAAATACTGACCTGTTGCATAACGCAGCTGTGATACTATAACCTTAGTCTAAGGGTGGTGAAAGTATCCAATTACGCCCTAGGTCCAGTGGAAAGTTGGAGAGTGTGAATACTATCAAACATTTAAACCCCGTATAAACTTTGAATAGACAGGCACAGACCACATTGATCTGTCTTTTAGTAGATTAGTGGACGTCGTTTATGTTTATTTTTTTATTTTAGGATATTAAAAGTTAAGTTTTATCGTTTGAAACCATTTATTTTCTGTGAGATATGAAGTAATAGGGAATGGTGTAGAACCCGCTGTGAGACTGTGGAGATCCCACATATAATAAATTACATGAACTGCATTTGATAATGTAGACAACATGTTGGTTATTGCAGTTAAAAAAAACTATTTATTTTATATGTAGGAGAATAGTTATTAGAAAAAAACGAAGTTTTAGCAGCAAATTTACAAGCTGAACTTCTGGTAAAACCATATTTGAAAAAACCTCGCACCTGAAGCTAGGTTGACAAGGTTTGAGGGTTAGAACGATATAAACTCGATAGGCGATAGGATGTCTCTAAGGGAACGGCCTCTACTTGCAACACAGCGAAACCCAGTATCTAGAATTTTATCAATGACAGGGTCTGCTTGTAAAATAGATAAATTATGTTTAATAATTTGAACAATTTCTCTATATTGAGAGCTATAAGCTGTGGAAAAAGTTATATTGGTAGAAAGACATTGATCTTTTCGAGAGGTAAAACAATCATTTAATAAAGAGAGACGATTCTTGTCATCCACTATTTTTTTGGCCCTATTTAATGTCCACTGGGGATAACCCCTATGTTTCAATCTGGTGAGAGTTTGTGAACTTCGACACTGGTAATCTAAATTAGTACTACAAGCCCGTTTTGTGCGAGTAAGTTCCCCCACTGTAATTGATTTTAATGTGTGCTTAGGGAGACTACTCAATGCTAGTAAAATTGTATTACCAGCAGTTGATTTTCTAAATAGAGAGGTGATAACCGTTTTTTCATTCATATTGCCCTTCAAATGTATGTCTAAAAAGCAAATCTCATCACAGTTTGAGATGTGTGTAAATTGTAAATTCAACTCGTTGTGATTGAGATAATGAATGAAATTTGGTATGGACGCTACATCTCCCTTCCAAACAATTAAAATATCATCGATATAGCGACCATACCAATAAAGAAAAGGAGAAAAAGGATTATTGTCAGAAAAAATATGAAATTCTTCCCACCACGCCATATACAGATTTGCCAGAGAGGGTGAAAAAGAGGCCCCCATATGGGCTCCACATATCTGTAAATAAAAATCCATATCAAACATAAAATAATTGTTAAACCGTGTTACTGAAATTATATATTCACAGAGTTCTTCAGAATAGGGACTATATTTGTAAAGATGATGTGACAATGCTACAATAGCACCTTCGTGGAGGATACTTGAATAAAGGGCGTTAACGTCACATGTTAGCCAAGAAAAATGACTATCCCATGAAAAATGATTGAGTGTTTTACGAACCTCCTTACTATCTTTGATATATCCTGGTATTCTCAAGACTAAGTAAATTGTCTAACCAGGCACAAAGTTTTTCATTGACAGACCCGATACCAGAAATTATAGGGCGCAAAGGGGGAGGGAGTATCTCTGTGTATTTTTGGTAGACAGTGGAAGATTGGTATTATTGGAAACTGGACAATTAAATGATGATATTGGAATGAGGAAATAATCCCCAAATTAACACCCTCCATTACCAGATCACTGAGAATTTAAGAAAAGATCTCTGTAGGATCGTGATCTAGTTTTCTATAGGCTTTATTATTCTTGTAAAATGGACAAACATCCATTTTTATAGTCTTCCTTATTCATAACCACTACCTTCCCCCCTTATCAGCCATTTTAATATTATCATTAGTTTTGAGATCAATACAGCCTTCTCTCCTGAGCTTAAGTTGGAATTTAAAGTTCTCCTACATATAAAATAAATAGTTTTTTGAACTGCAATAGCCAACACGTTGTCTACATTATCAAATGCATTTCATGTAATTTATTATATGTGGGATGTGCTATTTGTCCAATCAAAAACAGGATTTCAGAACATGTGGCAGATTGTAATAAATCACTGTCAGATATGTCAAATGCTTCCAAACATTTTATTATCTTTCATAAAGGTGATACTACTACATTTTTATACTTTGCCATTGAATATGTACCAAAACCTGTTCATAGAGGTAATTGGCGCAAATTACTTCTCAAGCGAGAAGCTTATTGGATTTGGAAAATGAACACCAGTGTGATGAACCGACCCTCAGTTTTATATCTTTCTTGGAAGCGTGTTTTACTTGCTTAGGTCAATCCTTCCCCCACTTGGAATGCGGTGCTTTAGTTGAGTCCACATTGCTGGACGATACGCTTCACTGGTTTTATGTGTGTTCATTGGAGATGGCTTGCTATAGCCAGGCACTTTTATTATCCCTGGCCAGATGGGATGGGGGATAGCAAGCCTTAACTTCACCCATCTCTCCGAGGGTTCTGCAAAGGTGGGAGAAGGGGGGCTGCCTGGGTGCAAGGGGTGGGTGGAGCACTAGCCATATGCTGTGGGCAGACCTGGATTCTGGGGTCATTAAGCAAATAGACAGTAAGGAACTCTGATCTGGGAGAAGAGGAGAGAGCTTGCCCTACTGAGGAATACATTGAGGGCCTAGCAGTGAGGCCTGAAGCCTTTCACTTGTTCTGGACAACATGTAGAAGGATTGTTTTATGCAACTTGCTTAAGCTTGCGCCCTAGGCCCAAAACTCTGCTGTGGCCTAGAGAAACGGACTAAGAGTCTATTGTGCTGAGCATGGAAGAGAGACAGCTAGGACAGGGCTGTGTGCTCAGGTATTTTTTCTAATCTTTATTTCCTTTTATTTTGGTGTATTGTATCATTGCACTTTTGCTTGTATGTTTATGCTTTATCATATTAATATTGTATATTTCTGTATATGCTATTAATCCATACCGACCCACTTGGGTTATTAAACATATAAAATTTATATCGCTCGTTTCGTTTTTATCCTATGACCCGGTCTACTCACGGTGTGTGAGTGGGAGGTTAAGAAAGAAGTTTGATCGCAGGCGTGCCAGGCGAGGCGATATTCTTCACAACCAGGTACCCGAATGGTTTAAATGTCAGGTCAGATCTTGCACTGATTTACTAGATATGTATATATATGATTATTAATTTAGTTATTTCATACTTGGTATTATATACAGTGGGTACGGAAAGTATTCAGACCCCTTTAAATTTTTCACTCTTTGTTTCATTGCAGCCATTTGCTAAAAGCAAAAAAGTTCATTTTATTTCTCATTAATGTACACTCAGCACCCCATCTTGACAGAAAAAAAAACAGAAATGTAGATACTTTTGCAAATTTATTAAAAAAGAAAAACGGAAATATCACATGGTATTCAGACCCCTTGCTGTGACACTCATATTTAACTCACATACTGTCCATTTCCTTCTGATCCTCCTTGAGATGGTTCTACTCCTTCATTGGAGTCCAGCTGTGTTTAATTAAACTGATTGGACTTGATTAGGAAAGGCACACACCTGTCTATATAAGACCTCACAGCTCACAGTGCATATCAGAACAAATGAGAATCATGAGGTCAAAGGAACTACCCAAGGAGCTCAGAGACAGAAGTGTGGCAAGGCACAGATCTGGCCAAGATTACAAAATAATTTCTGCAGCACTCAAGGTTCCTAAGAGCACAGTGGCCTCCATAATTTTTAAATGGAAGAAGTTTGGGACGACCAGAACTCTTCCTAGACCTGGCTGCCCAGCCAAACTGAGCAATCGTGGGATAAGAGCCTTGGTGAGAGAGGTAAAGAAGAACCCAAAGATCACTGTGGCTGAGCTCCAGAGATGCAGTAGGGAGATGGGAGAAAGTTTCACAAAGTCAACTATCACTGCAGCCCTCCACCAGTCGGGGCTTTATGGCAGAGTGGCCCGAAGGAAACCTCTCCTCAGTGCAAGACATATGAAAGCCCGCATAGAGTTTGCCAAAAAACACATGAAGGACTCCCAGACTATGAGAAATAAGATTATCTGGTCTGATGAGACGAAGATTGAACTTTTTGGAGTTAAATCTAAGCGGTATGTGTGGAGAAAAAACTACATACTCCTCTAAATAACAAACAAATTCAAAGTATACTCCATAAGCATTGGGGAATACTTTCATCAGATCCTATGCTGAGCACAATAATTTCCAGTAAACCATCTTTCATCTACAGAAGGGCAAAAACAACTGGTAATATTGTGGCACCAAACAAACTCCAAACAGATGATTAAAGTAAAGACAATTCCTTCCTACCTATAGGAAACTATAAATGTTATCATCCAGTATGTAAGTGCTGCAATAGTATTGTGGAGGATGCCATCTTGTGTCTGTAGTGATTTTACATTCCTCTCTTGAGCGCTGTCCAGAGCTCATCCTCCTTTGCAGAAAACTGTTATCTATAATGGGATGAAACTTCTGTGCCTTATCCAATAGCTATGTGTTACAACTTTATACCCATTCATGCTATGTTAATTATACTAATCACACCTTCTCTTTGTCTATGCAATGTATAACCACACCTAGAATGTATTTTAACCTCACCTTTCCTCCATTAAAGACACAATCCATTTTGATCAAATAATTCTTGGTGTGACTGTGTGATTCTCTGAGCCAGCTCATATACCAATTGTACTAATTTGGATTTTAACACGGTGATACTTAGAGCGGATTGTGCTTACAGAAATTGATGTCCCTGGGTGGGCCCCAGGTGGCTTGCTATTCACCTGTATAAGAGGATAGGTGGACAACCGAACAAGGGGGAAAGTTGGAAACTGGTCTAAAGCGCAGCTGCAAGGTAAGAAGCTTTATCCTTACCATTTCCACCTTCTGCTTACCTCTTGTCTTGTGGTCTCTCAATGTCAGGTGAGTTGTAAGAAATCTTAATATTTTTAAGAACTCTGTTTATGAAGTATCAGTATTTGAAGAATGACCGATGTAGAGATTTTGTGCTGTGTTTTTGACATGCATCCCAATTGGTTTGATTATGTGCTGGATCATGTGAAAAAAAGTAAAGGAAAGGTTACCTCACCACCTGTCTCCTTTGAGTCATGATAGAGGAGAAAAAAGTAGCCCGGGGCTACTATGTGATTTCTTTCTATTCAGTTAAGCGCACCCAAGTGATGTCCTTTGAAGTTCTGGAACAAGACATTGTATTCACTTAAGCGCAGGACAATTGAGAAATGTTCTTTGAGGCTCTATCCTTTGTACCTGCTTGTGTCCTCTTTCTAATCTCTTTTTATTAAGAACTACAATGTACAAATTGCAATAAGAAGACAAAGACAAAAAATACAAATATAAACCATCATCCAGAAATAACATATAAGAGAACCAAGGGATGGAGAAGGAATAACAAAATGAAAAAGGGGGTGGGAGGGGTTTCGGAAGAGCCACGGGCACTGCACTGTATAGAGTCATTCACAGAAGGCTATCAAGGTCTTGAGCACAGAGGGTGAAGCTAAGTATGCAGAACTGCTTTCTTCAAATCAACAGTGAGGGGAGAGTTTTAATAGAAATAAGGGAAATAGCCAAATAAATAAATAAACAAACAAACAAATCAATAAGTAGATACAGTGGGGGAAAAAGTATTTAGTCAGCCACCAATTATGCAAGTTCTCCCACTTAAAAAGATGAGAGAGGCCTCTAATTGACATCATAGGTAGACCTCAACTATGAGAGACAAAATGAGAAAACAAATCCAGAAAATCACATTGTCTGATTTTTTAAGAATTTATTTGCAAATTATGGTGGAATATAAGTATCAGAGTACCACTCTGATCCCCTCAACGAAATCCCTAAACTTAAGCAGAGTCTAAGAGAGCCAATACGTTTGTTTTACATTTGGGGAATAAAAATTTCCCAATGACACCAGCAGGTTCCCCACTCTACCTTTCACAAAAATGAACAGGCCTTCAGAGTCCGAGCATACCACCAGTGGTTCAAAAGGGAGAGATCTGGCATTGGCAATGGAGGCACCCCGAGAGGCTTTTACATTACAACTATGAAACCAATGCCTAAAATATTTAGTGGGAAGTTTGGGTACTGATACAGACTAAAAGTGTGTCTCCTGCAAGAAACAAATCTCTGTGCCAAACCTCCTAAGGAGTGTTAGCAACTGGGATCTTTTTTGAGGGGTGTTTAGACCATGCACATTCCAAGATGTGACTTTAAGCATCGCCATTATCATATAGGGAGAGAAGAAGCACAGCAATGATTAGGGAAACCTGCTGATTGCCTGCTTGTGTCCTCAATGCCCAGGATGATTCTGCTGGATCTAAGCCTCCAGTCCCCTTGCTCCTTTGTCAGTTGAAGAAATGAAAAATCAGACAGGAACACAGTATACAGATACCCTCACAGGAACTAGCACGCTAAGATCCTATATCGCTCAGGTGTTATGTTGAGAGATGAGCATTTTAAATAGGTGAGGACTGCTTGTGTTTGGCTGGGAAGGGGTTACAGGCGTACTACCAGTTACAGGAAGGAAGGCCACGTCTGCTCTGTGAGCAGGCCCAATTGCATAAAAGGAATTGAGAGACAGGAACCACACAGTATAAAGCAGAGTTAAGCTAGCGGCTGTGCCTGCAAATGCAGATTGCCAATGTTACACCTAGTGGAAGAGTGAAGAAATCAGGCGATACCTTTTAGAGGCTAACTGAGTATATTTATAAGTAAACTTTCAGAAGCACAAGCTTCTTTCATCAGACATGGTGTTATACAAGAACTGAAAATTCACAGATTTTTATACACATTGTCTTCAAAGGATTTTAGAAAAAAAAAAACCAAAAAAAAATGCAATCTAAGTAGAGAAGTTATTTACAACAGGTCAAAAAAAACAATCTGGAAAGTTGTGGTGCATGACAGAGGGATCTGTTATCTGTTTTTTTTGACCTGTTGTAAATAACTTCTCTACTTAGATTGCATTTTGTTTTGGTTTTTTTTAAGGACTCTAAAATCCTTTGAAGACCATGTGTATAAAAATCTGTGAATTTTCAGTTCTTGTATAACACCATGTCTGATGAAGGAAGCTTGTGCTTCTGAAAGTTTACTTATAAATATACTCAGTTAGCCTCTAAAAGGTATCGCCTGATTTCTTCACTCTTCCACTACTTTCAATGGCAAACACGGTACAACATTATACTAATGTTACACATAAACTGTGTAGAGTACTGCAAAGGTGTTTTATCTGCTGATCATTTCTTTGTTATTTGACCTTGTCTCGGTCTACTGTATATATTCAGCGGAATATCTGTGTTTAACCTTAGTCTGTTCCTGGCTATTGAATTGTGCTTATTTAGAGGGGTGAAGGCCAACCTCTCTAACTTTAGCTGGCTAAGTGTGATAGCTTGTGTCCCTACACAAGACAGATTAGCCATCCGTGTTTAGCAATGTATGTTCTGCATTATGCTTGTTTTCGTGACCAATGTTATGATATACAGTGTTACTGGTTGATGGTGCAATGTATTGATTGCTTTTTTCCTTGCAGATGCAAAGTATAAAGGTATAATTTAACTAATAGTATCTGAATGGGCTGGCACCTCAGTGCAACTGCTTGTGCAACTATGTAACAATCAAAAAGAACAAAAAGGTATACCTAAGGTTGATATAAATAATCACATGTGTATAGAAAATGTATACAACAACTTTGATACCACCAAGGAAATATACGTAGAGTCAAACACATTCTGCTTCTATGCTATATGGTGCATTCTGGTGATGTGACATATTTATTATATTTTAATGTTTATTATGTGACATAGGAGTAAGAATTTAGACTAGCCATGTATTATGTTTACTGTCTAAAATATTAAATTGCATGCACTTTGGGTGCTTTTTATTGTTTGCATATTTTTACGCTCATAAAGTTACAAAGTTACATAGTCAGTACAGTTGAAAAAAAGGCATATCCATCAAGTTCAACCAGGGGATGGGAAAGGGCATGACATTCTATGTAGTTCCATAAGCATCAATGCTGTTTTTCTCTAAAAAGGCATCTAAGTCTTTTTTTGAAGATGTTGCTGCTGTGACCAGCTCTTGGGGTAGGCTATTCCACAGATTCACAGTCCTTAGTAGTGAAAAAGCCTTATCACCTCTGGAGATTAAACCTTTTTTTCCCAGATGGAGGGAGTGCCCCCTATTCTTTTGAGGGAATTTTACAGTGGGGAAAAAAAAGTATTTAGTCAGCCACCAATTGTGCAAGTTTTCCCACTTAAAAAGATGAGAGAGGCCTGTAATTGTCATCATAGGTAGACCTCAACTATGAGAGACAAAATGAGAAAACAAGTCCAGAAAATCACATTGTCTGATTTTTAAAGAATTTATTTGCAAATTATGGTGGAAAATAAGTATTTGGTCAATAACAAAAGTTCATCTCAATACTTTGTTATATATCCTTTGTTGGCAATGACAGAGGTCAAACGTTTTCTGTAAGTCTTCACAAAGTTGGCACACACTGTTGCTGGTATGTTGGCCCATTCCTCCATGCAGATCTCCTCTAGAGCAGTGATGTTTTGGGGCTGTCACTGGGTAACACGGACTTTCAACTCCCTCCAAAGGTTTTCTATGGCTTGAGATCTGGAGACTGGCTAGGCCACTCCAGGACCTTGAAATGCTTCTTACGAAGCCACTCCTTCGTTGCCCTGGCGGTGTGCTTGGGATCATTGTCATGCTGAAAGACCCAGCCACGTTTCATCTTCAATGCCCTTGCTGATGGAAAGAGGTTTGCACTCAAAATCTGACGATACATGGCCCCATTTATTCTTTCCTGTACACTGATCAGTCGTCCTGGTCCCTTTGCAGAGAAACAGCCCCAAAGCATGATGTTGCCACCCCCATGCTTCACAGTAGGTATGGTGTTCTTTGGATGCAACTCAGCATTCACTCTCCTCCAAACACGACGAGTTGTGTTTCTACCAAACAGTTCTACTTTGGTTTCATCTGACCATATGACATTCTCCCAATACTCTTCTGGAACATCCAAATGCTCTCTAGCAAATTTCAGACGGGCCCGGATATGTACTGGCTTAAGCAGGGGGACATGTCTGGCACTGCAGGATCTGAGTCCCTGGCGGCGTCATTTGTTACTGATGGTAGCCTTTGTTACGTTAGTCCCAGCTTTCTGCTAGTCATTCACTAGGTCTCCCGTGTGGTTCTGGGATTTTTTTTCTTACCGTTCTTGTGATCATTTTGACCCCACGGGGTAAGATCTTATGTGGAGCCCCTGATCGAGGGAGATTATCAGTGGTCTTGTATGTCTTCCATTTTCTAATTATTGCTCCCACAGTTGATTTCTTCACACCAAGCTGCTTGCTATTGCAGATTCAGTCTCCCCAGCCTGGTGCAGGTCTACAATTTTGTTTCTGATGTCCTTCCACAGCTCTTTGGTTTTCACCATAGTGGAGTTTGGAGTGTGACTGTTTGAGGTTGTGGACAGGTGTCTTTTATACTGATAACAATTTCAAACAGGTGCCATTACTACAGGTAATGAGTGGAGGACAGAGGAGCCTCTTAAAGAAGAAGTTACAGGTCTGTGAGAGCCAGAAATCTTGCTTCTTTGTAGGTGACCAACTACTGATTTTCCACCATAATTTACAAATTAATTCTTTAAAAATCAAACAATGTGATTTTCTGGATTTGTTTTCTCATTTTGTCTCTCATAGTTGAGGTCTACATATGATGTCAATTACAGGCCTCTCTCATCTTTTTAAGTGGGAGAACTTGCACAATTGGTGGCTGACTAAATACTTTTTTCCCCCACTGTACTCCTGTATATAGTTGCTTATGAGTCCCTCAAACAGTTTCCCCACCATGGATGATAAACTCACCGGTCTGTAATTACTTGGGGAAGACTTACAGTGCTTTTTGAAAATAGACACCACATTTGCCTTGCGCCAGATCTTTGGCACTGTACCATTTCTTTAAGTAATAGACCCGGAGCCTTGCTCATTGTTCTGACTCAATAGCTTGGCTGCAAGTGTGAGGTTGTGAGAGTGTCCTGTAGTCTCTATGCTAACCAGCAATTTACACCAAGATATCTATCAGATAGTGTTCAACTCAACTGAGGAGGCGTAGATAAGATTCCAGATGCTTTAATCCAAGTAAATCTTGTAGAACCTCATACAGCAGTAGGTGAAAAATGATGAAATACCAGGAGCTGAGCAGACCTGTTGCTTACAAGGAAGTGAAACTAAACTGAGAGAGAGAGAGGAGGAGCTACAGCATCACAGCTAAGGATACAGAGAGAGAAAAGGGACAAACTACAAAGACAAACAGTATCACAGATACATGTCAGTGAATTAAACCAAGTCCTGGGACATGACACTCCCCGCCTGAAATCTTTAGATTTCAATGAAAACAAACATTAAATGTCCTGAGATGTCCATAAGGTCCTCTTCAAACCTGAAAAACAAAAAAGAAACATGCACAACAAACAATAATCAACAGTTAGTCCAAATAAACCAATCTTCAGGTCGGGAAGCCGCAATTTGCCAACACCTCCACCGACCCACACTGTAATCCACAAGAACACGGTTTTAGTTCATGGAAGGAAGCTCCCCGCCATGAGCTGTGAATGGTGTCCTTATCTTCTTTTATGTGACGTCTCCTCTTGGAAGAAGAAGCACCAGTTCATTAATTGGGCGGAAGAAAACTCGCACTGAGCCTCCCTTGGTTACCTTGACCTCCACTTTCCGAGTCTTCCCATCATCACTAGGGACAACTTTAGTGATGAGACCCATAGGCCATTCATTCCGATGGACTTCTTTATCCCTTAGAAGGACGAGGTCACCCACCTGGAGATTAGGTTTTGAGGTCTGCCATTTGTGACGGCTCTGTAGCATGTGGAGGTACTCTGTTTTCCAGCGGTGCCAGAACACATTGGACAGGTGTTGAACTTGTTTCCATTGGCGTCTGTAAATGTCACTGTGATCTAAGGTACGTGGAGAGGTAGCAGCAGTACCAATTTTCTGAGTAAGAAGCGTTGCTGGGGTTAAGATAATTGGAGATTCAGGGTCTGAAGATACTGGGACAAGTGGCCTTGCATTGATTATCGCAGACACTTCAGCAAGAAAGGTTATTAACGTCTCATGGGTAAGCAGTGTCGACTTGTGGTCCATCAACATAGAGTCAAGGATTCTGCGTGTGATCCCAATCATACGTTCCCAGGAACCTCCCATATGGGATGAATGTGGAGGGTTAAACGTCCAAGTGCACCCATTGTTGGATAAGAAGTTGTCTAACTGCAGTTCTTTGCAGGCTCCAACGAAGTTAGTGCCACAGTCAGACCTCAGTTGTTTCTCAGCAGGCAGTGGAGTGTTCCAGTCCATGTTCTCAGTGGTAAGCTGTCTTAGTAGTAGCTTGCCTTGAATGGTGATGGGAGCAATGAAACCAAGAGGATCATAAATGCTGTTCACAACAGATAAAACTCCTCGTTTGGTGAAAGGTTTGTCACAAGAAGACACTTGGAATGTGAATGTGTCTTGTTCAGTGTTCCATAGCAATCCTAGGCTGCGTTGCATAGGAGGAGCATCAGAACTGAGATCAAGATCCTTCAAGTTGATTGCATGATCATCAGAGGGAAATGCCTTCATTACTTCCATATTGTTGGAGATGATCTTGTGAAGTCTGAGGTTAGCTACAGACAGCATTTCCTGTGTTCTAGAGAGGAGATCGATCACTTCTTCACATGCAGGTAAGGATTTAAGACCATCATCAACATAGAAGTTCCTCTCAACAAACTGACGAGCATCAGAACCATACTCTTTCTCACCTTCTTGGGCGGTCCTTCTCAGTCCATAGATCGCTACTGCAGGAGATGGGCTATTGCCAAAGACATGTACCTTCATCCGGTAATCTATGACTTCATTGTTGACATCATTGTCCTTATGCCATAGGAACCTGAGATAGTTTCTGTCATCATCCTTAACAATGAAGCAATGAAACATCTGTTGGATGTCGGCCATCACTGCAACTGGTTCCTGTCTGAAACGGATTAAGACTCCTATGAGGCTGTTGTTTAGGTTAGGACCAGTGAGGAGCAGGTTGTTGAGAGAGACGCCTTCATACTGAGCACTAGAATCGAACACGACCCTGATTTGGTCAGGTTTGCGAGGGTGATACACGCCAAATGATGGAAGGTACCAGCATTCTTCTCCTTCCTTTAGTGGAGGTGCAGGTTCTGCATGATCTCTCTCAAATACCTTCTGCATGAAACCTACAAAGTGTTTCTCCATCTCTGGTTTCCTCTTGAGGGTACGTTTTAAAGAGGAAAATCTAGAAACTGCTTGCTTCAGATTGTTTGGTAGTTTTGATCTCGGGGAGCGGAAAGGTAAGGGTGCTACCCAGCTGTTGGAATCATCTTGAATGAATTCCTTGTCCATAAGTTTGAGAAATTCTTTATCAGCTATAGCCGGTGCCAGCTTGTTGTCATCACTTGTTGTATTGAACACTGTTAATCCAAGGGTGTCGTCCCCAGGCAGGAAAGTATTCACGTTGTCTCGGTAATTATGCAGCCACTTACTGTTGCTTATCTTCTCTTTCACTTGGTAGTGATGTGGACATGGCTGAAAACAAGTGCTGCGACCATTTGGTAACATATGCGTCTTAAATGAAGAAATATTGGTGGGCCTTTTCATCCTACCTATGCAGACGTTGCCAATGATAACCCATCCTAGATCGAGGCGCTGGGCAAATGGTGCATCATGCGGTCCATTAATTTGCTGGCGTATTTTGTGCAGTCTGAGAATGTCTCTACCTAGCAGAACTAGAATGTCTGCATTTTTGTCAAGGGATGGTATTTCACTGGCTATAGCCCTTAGATGAGGGTGCTGGAAAGCCGCCTCGGCTGTGGGTATCTCTTCTCTGTTTGATGGTATCTGGTTGCACTCAACAAGTGTGGGCAAAGGTATCTCCAAATTGCCCTTGAGAGAAGCTATTACGAGACCACAGGCCCTTCTTCCAGAAACCTCTGATATGCCACTACAAGTACCCAAGGTATACGGATAAGTATCACCCTTTAAGTTAAACAGATCAAAGAGTTCTGACCTTGCAAGTGAGTGGTTGCTTTGGTCGTCCAAAATGGCGTACACCCTCAGAGCCCTTTCTGGTTGGCCCTTGGGGTATATATTGACTAGGCATATCCTTGCACAGGACTTGTCACAAAGGTCTTCTCCGCAGACTTCTGTACATGAGGAAGATACTGTGGTAGTATTTGCTGATTGATCTGTGTTCTCCCTGCCATGCTTAGTTGGGGAAGGGGAACCTCTAGGTGGTGTGGTACTAGGCTGGGATGGATGAAGAGCCTGTACATGGTCCTCACTGCCACACTCTATACACTTAATAGCAATTTTACAGTCTCTAGCAACATGTTCAGTAGAGGCACAACATTTGAAACATATCCCTAGTTTCTTAAGAAGCTCTCTACGTTCCTGGATTGGTTTCCTCCTGAAGCCAATACACTTCTTGAGGGGATGAGGCTTCTTGTGAATAGGACACAGACGGTTAGGATTTTCTACCTTTTCATCTTGGTTGTTGCAACTGCTTTCTTCTGGTGGTGATATAGGTATAGGAAGAATATCAGTCTTTTTCACCGAAACTGGGCCTCTGCGGTTTCTGTAGTTAGAATGTGAGCTGTCATACTTAATAGGAGGTGAACCAGGAACACTGGGATCCCCATAGGAAAAGCTTGGGTCATTCTTGGATTCTGCAATGTTCTTGATAAACTCACAGAAGTAGGAAAATGGAGGAAAGGAGACTTGATTCTCATTTTTGTATCTTGACCCAACTGTGGTCCACCTTTCTTGAATATTATATGGCAACTTGGAGACTATCGGGTTTACCCCACGAGCAGTGTCCAGGTAACTGAGGCCCGGTAGGAGAGTGTCCGCCTTAGCCAGTAGGAGCTCCATGAGTAGGTCACTAAGTTCTTGAAATTTCTGATGATCCTTACCAGATATCTTTGGAAACCCTTGCAATCATTTGAACAGAGCATTCTCTATTGCTTCAGGACTGCCATAGGTTTTCTCCAGTCTTTCCCAAGCAGCGGTAAGGCCTGCTATGGGGTTGTAAATGTGGACGGATCTGAGTCTTTTAGCACGTTCTGTGGACTGTGGGCCAAGCCACCGGATAAGCAAGTCTAGTTCTTCAGCTGCAGTAATGCCAAGGTCACTGATTGCAGTTTTGAAGGCACATTTCCAGCCTCTGTAGTTCTCAGGTTGGTCATCGAACCTTGTGAGTCCAGTCTTAGTAAGCTCACGGCGAACCATGTACCTTGCAAACTCTGACATGTCTGTTCTCTCTGACTTTAAATATTGAGTTGCTGGCTGAGTAGCGGTGATTACGTTGTTAGTGGGGTTCTGGTTAACAGAGGTAGGTAGTGTAGGGGCTGCGTAGGCATTCAGCCTAGGAGCTAGCTTAAAGTCCATAGGTTTAGCCACATATGGATGTGAGACTGGACGGTTGTTTGCAGTCTGGTAGTATGGTGTCACATTGGTGTTTACCTGAGTATCAGTATATTGCATTTGCTGAGGTGCAAGGCTTTGGGAATCCATGAAGGAAGAAGAAACTGGATGCTGGACAGGCAGGGCATTGTACTGACCTTGAATGCGGTGTGCTGCAGAAGATACTGTGCCCTGTTGCTCTGGAGAAATGTTGTCCCTGACAGGAACATTTGTGACAAATAGGGATTCACTGCTTTGGCTTAGTACATAGTCTCTTGTGCGCTTGAGGGGATCCTCTGCTTACACATCACACAAACTGGTGCTGTCGCTTTCACTTCCACTGATGGCTTGTTCTAAAATGCTTAACCTTGCCATGGCTGCAGCGTGCTCATACTGTTTCTCTAGAGCTTCTAGTTCTGCCCTTTTTTGAGCTGCATTAGCTTCCATCGCTGCTTTCTGTTGAGCTACCTTAGCTTCCATTTCTGCTTTCTGTTGTGCAAAGGCTGCCTGTATCTTAGTAGCTTCCGCCTCTGCACGTGCTTTTATAAGTTGCTCACTGAGTGTGGAAGATTTTGAGGAACGTGACTTAGATGTACGCTTTGAACGCTTGGTAGACTCAGAAACATGGGATGCCATTTCCTGCAGTTGCGCAATTCTTGCCTCTGTCCTTAACTTAGTTTCATGTACTAAGCTGTCTCGTTCTGAATTGAGATGCTGGAAGCTTTGCAATTCAACTAAGGAATCGTCTGTATGAAGTTTCCTCAATATGCTTTCATACTCCTCAGCTTTCATTTTATAATGTCCATGCATAGAACAAAGCTGTCGCAGAGCTCCCTCTAGTGGTGATATATGGTATGCAGGCAAGCACATGGCAGATATCTTAGTCTGTATTTCCTGCCACCATTTTGAGAGTTCACAGGAAAGTTCATGCTTTAAACCTTCTAGATTGTCTCTAACCTGTTTAATTGAGAGTCTAGCCTTCTCACTGGGCTGCAGACTGAGGTCCATGCTACCTTGTGCTTCAGGGTGCCCTTCAGCCATGATGCAACACAAACAGGATAAATATAACTTTGCTGGAGTAAGATGGCTGCTTGATAGAATCTTCTTATGCTGAGGGAGTCTGAGCTGCAGATGCAACTTACACAATGCTGATTCCTTCTGGCTTCAGGTAACTTGCTGTGACTGACTGTATGTCAGAAGTTGGTGAACTGTCTTACAGCCGTATCTGGCAGTCTTTATGCATCATTTTTCACTGTTCTGACTCAATAGCTTGGCTGCAAGTGTGAGGTTGTGAGAGTGTCCTGTAGTCTCTATGCTAACCAGCAATTTACACCAAGATATCTATCAGATAGTGTTCAACTCAACTGAGGAGGCGTAGATAAGATTCCAGATGCTTTAATCCAAGTAAATCTTGTAGAACCTCATACAGCAGTAGGTGAAAAATGATGAAATACCAGGAGCTGAGCAGACATGTTGCTTACAAAGAAGTGAAACTAAACTGAGAGAGAGAGAGGAGGAGCTACAGCATCACAGCTAAGGATACAGAGAGAGAAAAGGGACAAACTACAAAGACAAACAGTATCACAGATACATGTCAGTGAATTAAACCAAGTCCTGGGACATGACACTCATCTTTATTTTGTTTAGCTGGGCCTGCACCATTTCTATGTTTATCCAGTTTAGTATCAACTACCCCCTGTTCTTCTGTATACACAGTGCTAAAGAACCCATTTAGTAGCTCTGCTTTTACTTGATCCTTGATGACCAACTCTCCATTACTGTTATTTAGGGGACCTACTTGTTCTTTCCTTAGTTTTTTTGCATTTATATATTTAAAAAAAAAGTTAGGGTTAGTTTTGCTTTCCATAGCCACCTGCCTTTCATCATGTATTGTAGCTGCTTTTATTTCCCTTTTACAGATTTTATTAAGTGCTTTGTAATTCTCAAAGGCTACAGCTGACCCTACAGATTTATATTTTTTAAATGCTTTTTTATTGTTTATTACCCTGTTAACCAGAGCTGTAAGCCATAAAGGCAGGGATAATTTATACTTGTTCCCTATGAGTCCACATTTTGCTATATACACACGTGGACAAAATTGTTGGTACCCCTCGTTTAATGAAAGAAAAACCCACAATGGTCACGGAAATAACTTGAATCTGACAAAAGTGTAAAAATATATAAAAATTCTATGAAAACGAACAATTGAAAGTCAGACATTGCTTTTCAACCATGCTTCAACAGAATTTTTAAAAAAAGAAAATTCATGAAACAGGCCTGGACAGAAATGATGGTTCCCTTAACTTAATATTTTGTTGCACAACCTTTTGAGGCAATCACTGCAATCAAATGATTCCTGTAACTGTCAATGAGACTTCTGCACGTCTCAATAGGTATTTTGGCCCACTCCTCATGAGCAAACTGCTCCAGTTGTCTCAGGTTTGAAGGGTGCCTTTTCTAGACGGCATGTCTCAGCTCTTTCTAAAGATGCTCAATAGGATTTAGGTCAGGGCTCATAGAAGGCCACTTCAGAATAGTCCAATGTTTTCCTCTTAGCCATTCTTGGGTGTTTTTAGCTGTGTGTTTTGGGTCATTATCCTGTTGCAAGACCCATGGCGTGCGACTGAGACCAAGCTTTCTGACACAGGGCAGCACATTTCTCTCTAGAATCCCTTGATAGTCTTGAGATTTCATTGTACCCTGCACAGATTCAAGACACCCTGTGACAGATGCAGCAAAGCAGCCCCAGAACATAACAGAGCCTCCTCCATGTTTCACAGTAGGGACAGTTTTCTTTTCAAGATATGCTTAATTTTTCCGTCTGTGAACATAGAGCTGATGTGCCTTGCCAAAAATTTCGATTTTTGTCTCATCTGTCCATAGGACATTCTCCCAGAAGCTTTGTGGCTTGTCAACATGTAGTTTGGCAAATTCAAGTTTTGTCAGATTCAAGTTATTTCTCTGACCATTGTGGGTTTTTCTTTCATTAAACAAGGGGTACCAACAATTTTGTGTAGTTACTCAAAATAGATTTAAATGTCTCCTACTTAACCTCTGTATCACTATTTGATAATAGCTGCTCCCAGTCTATATCCTGAATTGCAGCCCCCCAACCTTTTTTTTTTTTACAATTTAGGTGGAATGTTATTAGATTATGGTCATTATAACCAAAGTTTTTGCCTAAACTTATTATAAATTATTATATTTAGAAGATTTTATGGACCATAAAATTGTCCTGCAAGAAGTGATGAATTTTCTCCATTTTGCAGACAACGCAGAACCATGACCCCAGTCAATATCTGAGTAGTTAAAAGCACCCATCAAGACCACTGTTCTCTTCTGTGCTCCCACTCAATTTGCTTATATAACTCATCCTCTAACTCCTCGGTTATGTTGGAGGGGTCTATAGTTTATGTCAAAAAGTATTTTTTCAGTGGTCACATCCTTATGCAATTCTACCCACAAGGATTTCACATCTTCACAATCTTCACCCACATTTGCTTCTTTCAAAATCAATTTCATGTCACTTCTGACATACGTACACATTCCACCGCCCTTCCTTTTAACTCTGTGTTTGTAAAAGAGTGTAAAACCGTGAATGTCTGTTGCCCAATCATGTGAGGAATCTAGCCATATCTCAACAACATCAATGTTGTCCTCCTGGACCAGGGCCCCAAGCTCCCCCAGTTTGCATGCAAGGCTTCTGGCATTTGTGAATATACACTTTAACTTGCCATCCAAGTTCATACATTCATTTCTAGAAACGTGCATTTTTGATTAGAAGTTTTATGGCCAGATTTGTCTATACTGTTTTGTAACAAATGGATCTCCCTATCAATTGTTCTAATCCCCCCACCACAATCCACTTCTCCACCCACCACTGTAGCCTGCCCCCTCTCTGACCTGTATACCCCTGTATTTGCCGTATCGGCCCTCCCCACTTTGACCTTAGTTTAAATGCTATTCTCTCCCCCAGCACAACAGATCCTCTTCCATTCAGGTGCAAATTATTTGTGGAAAACAGCTTGTACCCCAATGAAATGTCAGCCCAGTGCTACATGAACCCAAACCCTTCTTTCCTGCATCAAGACTTGAGCCATGCATTTAACGCACTAAACAAAGGCAGTATTACAGAGAATACAACCTTGGAGGTCCTTCCAAGCTTGGAGCCTAGTTCTCTAAAGTTGTCATATACTTTTTCTATACATGTTTATTTTTTTTTTACTATGTATATTGTTGGGTTAACTTTTACACAAAACCAAGAGATAACCAGTTACAGCAAAAAGAGTATTATAGATAAGCGGTAATAAACAAGATAATAGACGCAGCTATGGAGACTTCTGATTCTGGCCAATGTCATAAAAAATGGGGTTCTTAAGCAAAATTTCTGGCAACCAGCCATCAGAATATCTGCTTACAATCAACGTCACTCTCATAGGAGAATTAGCATAATTAATACATGTGACTTCTGGTTAACTTAAGGTTAACTCTAAGGAACATTACGTTGTCTAAATATTAGAGCTGTCTCTCCTCAAGGCAGCCCTTATCAGCTGTATTGACCCATCTACATATTTCTGTACTAGTTAGGATCCAATTAACTAGATCATAGGTGAACATTCTTGTTCACATCACAAGGCCACATGTGAAAATGTTAGCAATAAAGGAATTAG
Source organism: Leptodactylus fallax (assembly GCA_947044405.1). Taxonomy (NCBI): domain Eukaryota; kingdom Metazoa; phylum Chordata; class Amphibia; order Anura; family Leptodactylidae; genus Leptodactylus; species Leptodactylus fallax. Next base: position 2,755,196 of record CAMRHE010000061.1, on the reverse strand, counting down.
CAGTATACATATATACCATGGGATTACAATATAAAAGCAATTAATTATTAGTAAAGAATATAATGATTATTTTTCTTTATCAGTTCCCTCCTTTTGTTTACTATATAAACTTTTTTTATCCATAAGCCATATTGCTCCTTTTATGAGCTTGAGGTACAGTATACCAGTGTGGGGGTCTCTCTTATTGTGTGGATCTGAACACACATGGATTGCTTTTTCTAGCATGCTTCTGGTGTGGTTACATTAGATTAGGTAATTAGTATGTTTTAGGCCAGGGCCCCACGTGGTGTAAATGCTGCAGAAAAAAACGCGGCGTTTTACAGTCACAACAAAGTGGATGGGATTCATCCCCACTTTGCGTTAAAATACACGCTGTGGACATGTCAATTATATCTATGGACACGTCGGCGGTTTCCCTATAGGTATAATTGAAGCAGAAAGTCTGCAAAGGAAAACTCTGAGAACTTTCTGTCAAAAGCGCTGCAGGAAGAACCGTGATGCGTTGCCGCCGTGGTTTTTCCTGCAGTGCTTTTTTTGCTGCGGGATGCCACGTGGGGCTTTAGCCTTAATGCTATATCAAGAAGTTGTTTTTTTTTTACAATTTAGTTAAATGACGTATTTTATGTAACATTGTTTTATGCAAGTTTACATGTAATTTGTAGTAACACCTTACTGTATTAAATATTTTTGGTTGAAGATAATTTATTTTATCTAGAAGGGATAAAATAGGGAAAGAAGAGAACCTACTTGCAATAACCATTCATGTCCTAGTCTATCTGGGCTCAAGTTTGACTAGCATTTCATAACCCAAGCCTTGGTCACCCAATACAAACTGCCAACTGTACAGTTGGAGAAACCATTCCTAGTAGATTTTGTCAATTGACAATCTCTCCCTGAAACTGTTAAATTTATCATGGAACCCCACAACCTCCCAGTAGCGGACCTGCATTCTTAGAATATTTCTCTGTTCTATGTTCCATTTGTCTCCATTAATCTCTTACTTTTGTGGTTACTCTGGCTTTGCTTGCATGTTTTCTTCATATTCTTTGTGGTTACTACTGCCATTCTACTTATCTGACTAAAGTTTGTCTAGCGTCTAAACCATCTGCCCCTCTGAGCTAACTGGCCTACCTACCCAGTATGCCTTTCATGCTGACACTTTCCGCACAAAAGAAACCCAAAAACCTTTGATGGAATCTCTAGAGTCAAGATCTTTATTAAAGATGGGCAGCATTAGAGTTGGTCTTTATTAAACATGATTAGTTTTGGGTTTCAATGGTTTGGTATCAAGATTCGTTTCGGGTCAAACAAGTTCGGTACAAAGCACACCTTGAATTAACTTAAAAAAGCCACCGAAAATAATTATCCCGTGATAGGAGCAAATTAAAAAAAAAAAAATCAAAATTTTTGTACTAACACTGTGGCAGTGGCACCAACAATGTGCTATAGTGGAATGTAAAGGTGAACTGGGCCGCAGGACATGTCTAGCTGAGTGGTGGCAGTAGTGGTAGGCACTAAGCTGTAGCAACATGTGTGGCAGTGCAGCAGGGCATAATATGATATACCAGACCGAATGACATGTCTGCCTGAGTGTTGGCAGCTGTGGCAACATGTGTGGCAGTGCAGAAGGGCAAAATATGATGAACCAAACAGCAGGACATGTCTGTCTGTATAATGGCAGTGGTGGTAGCTATTTAGGAATAGCAGCCAGAATCAGCAGCAGTACAGTAAAAGGAAGATGATGACAAAGGGAGATGGTGACACCACTATTCTGAGGCTTCAGCCAGAGGTGTTTGAAAATCCTCACGGATCCATGTCTGATTCATTTTGATAAAAGTAATTTTTTCCATGCAATCTGTGGATAAGATAGAACTCCCATGGCAAACTGGGCCAGCTCCATTGCTCTAACCTATTGGCCTCGAATTCCATTGGGTCACAGTTATCTGCTGCACTATAGGTGCACTCTATGTACAACTGTACCTACTGGTACAGCCAGTGGGTGTCAGTTACCTGTTGTGGCTCCGGTTGGCATTGTGAACTGAAAAATTTCTGGTTTATCATCTTCCAGATACTGTACTCTGCCTGGATGCTGCTGCTTTTACTCCTGACACTTGTGGTACTGGCAGCGGATGTGGGCACTGGATGAGTGAGGTGGACTGAAAGCAGCATCTAGCAGGATACTTGCTGCAAGACACAGTAAAACAGCTCCCCTGTGTCGCTCCTCTGATCCAGGCTCATTAATTGCAATATATGGGTAACTGAATGGCTCACAACTATGAAATGAGAGTGGAGGAGGAGGAAGAGGAGTGCAAGCAACGTCTTGCCATGGTGAAAAAGTTGGTGGAAAAAGGTCCAGATAGGAGGATCCAGATAAGGTGGGCCCTGCATGGTGTTGGAACTGGGCCTGCACAATCGGGGTGGAACTAGCACTTGGCCTTTCTGTGTTTCTAGATTATGGCCCCTGCCAGTCAACACATTGACCCAGTGGGCTGGGAAAGCCATATGTTGTCCTTGTCCATAATTGCTGCTCCACATGTCGATGGTGACGAGCACCTTTCCCCAGACTGATGTATCCAAGGAAAGGCCCATGTTCTCCAACACATGACGATATAAAACAGGGACAGTTTTCCTAGAGAAATAATGGCGGCTAGGTATTCTCCATCAAGTTTGAGCATGTGCCATCAGTTGGCGAAATGCAGTGTAATCCAGTAAGTGATGTGATAGTGACTGCACCACCAGCAGCTTGTCTAGGTGCGAGTAAGTTGCACAATGGCTTGGTGACGGGGCGTGTATTGCTGTCTTCTGGCCACACATTTCCTTATGGATAACTGACATTGGTGTGAAAGAGGAGGAGGAGGAGGAGGAGTATGAGAAACAGTTGGTGATGATGATGATAATGATGACTATGTGCTAATGCTATATTTAAATGTGGCCTGCCTACCAGGAAGATCACGGGGAGGAGTATGAGAACAGTCTTGCTCACTTCACCTGCCAGCGCCACTGCCAATATCAAGTGTATACTGTGCCAAATAAGATAGTGATGCCTTTTCATGTGAATATGTAGAGATGTCATTCCTACATTTGTTCCTGCATGACTAAGTTTCTTGCACATGGATTTATCATTTGGCAATATACAAAAAAAAAATCCCACACGGAAGATGGCCATGTGTAGTTGTATCCACCAGCAACTTCAGAAACATGTTTGCCACTACCACCACCAGTGCCACGACCCCCACTCTTTGAGGTTACCCTAAGTCTGCCCTAGGACTGATGTCACCTTCTCACCTTGACCCGGTTCCCAGGTCCTATCCGAAAGAGAATCATCATCAGCAATTTCATCATCATCATCTTTCCCTCTTTTTTCTAATACATCATCATAGCCATGCACAGAATTTCAGAATTTCCACCTCCAGATAGCTACTTAGCTCCCCTACCAGAATGACAACCAGTAGTAGTAGAACCACACCCCTGCCACTACTACCTCCACATCACTAGCAGGGTTCAGTGTCAGTGAAGAATGTAAAGGAGACACAATTGAAAGTCCAGAAAGGTCCTGCATTAAATTACATGTATGTAGGAGGAGGTGGAACAGACAGAAGCTTACTCAAGATCACATCGCTCTGGGATGCAAAATCCTCCTGTGACTGAGATGAGCAAGCTAAGTAATCAAAAATTTCATTTTCATTCTCATGAAGTGCAACAATCCTGCAGCTACTGGCAATGCCACCAAAACCAGAAGCAGTATTACTCTTGTCACCCACATTCTTATTGTTAGTAGTATTACTTGAATGTGTTTTTCTTCCTCCCTCTATTTTTGTCTGTCTCATGGCATTTTTTTCTAGTCATTTTTAATGCACACAGACAGTGCTTAATTATTAACCCAAAATATGCTCAAATAACAGATTTTTTTTTCCACATTAGCAGAAGATGCATTACTACTACTACTGTTTGTTATATATATATAAATTATATATGCACACTTGCACATCCAGAGAAACACTTAAAATATTTTTTTCAGATTAACAACAATGCTCCTTCACAATGTACAGTGCCTTGCGAAAGTATTTGGCCCCCTTGAACTTTTCAACCTTTTGCCACATTTCAGGCTTCAAACATAAGGATATAAAATTTAAATTTTTTGGTGAAGTATCAACAACAAGTGGGACACAATTGTGAAGTGGAACGAAATTTATTGGTTATTTTCAACTTTTGTAAAAAATAAAAAACTGAAAAGTGGAGCGTGCAATATTATTCGGCCCCTTTACTTTCAGTGCAGCAAACTCACTCCAGAAGTTCAGTGAGGATCTCTGAATGATCCAATGTTGTCCTAAATGACTGATGATGATAAATATAATCCACCTGTGTGTAATCAAGTCTCCGTATAAATGCACCTGCTCTGTGATAATCTCAGGGTTCTGTTTAAAGCGCAGAAAGCATCATGAAGACCAAGGAACACACCAGGCAGGTCCGTGATACTGTTGTGGAGAAGTTTAAAGCTGGATTTGGATACAAAATGATTTCCCAAACTTTAAACATCCCAAGGAGCACTGTGCAAGCGATCATATTGAAATGGAAGGAGTATCAGACCACTGCAAATCTACCAAGACCCAGCTGTCTCTCTAAACTTTCATCTCAAACAAGGAGAAGACTGATCAGAGATGCAGCCAAGAGGCCCATGATCACTCTGGATGAACTGCAGAGATCTACAGCTGAGGTGGAAGAGTCTGTCCATAGGACAACAATGAGTCGTACACTGCACAAATCTGGCCTTTATGGAAGAGTGGCAAGAAGAAAGCCATTTCTCAAAGATATCCATAAAAAGTCTTGTTTAAAGTTTGCCACAAGCCACCTGGGAGACATACCAAACATGTGGAAGATGGTGCTCTGGTCAGATGAAACCAAAATCAAACTTTTTGGCCACAATGCAAAACGATATGTTTGGCGTAAAAGCAACACAGCTCATCACCCTGAACCCACCATCCCCACTGTTAAAAATGGTGGTGGCAGCATCATGTTTTGGACCTGCTTTTCTTCAGCAGGGACAGGGAAGATGGTTAAAATTGATGGGAAGATGGATGCAGCCAAATACAGGACCATTCTGGAAGAAAACCTGTTGGAGTTTGCAAAAGACCTGAGACTGGGATGGAGATTTATCTTCTAACAAGACAATGATCCCAAACATAAAGCAAAATCTACAATGGAATGGTTCACAAATAAACGTATCCAGGTGTTAGAATGGCCAAGTCAAAGTCCAGACCTGAATCCAATCGAGAATCTGTGGAAAGAGCTGAAAACTGCTGTTCACAAATGCTCTCCATCCAACCTCACTGAGCTCGAGCTGTTTTCCAAGGAAGAATGGGCAAGAATTTCAGTCTCTCCATGTGCAAAACTGATAGAGACATACCCCAAGCGACTTGCAGCTGTAATTGCAGCAAAAGGTGGTGCTACAAAGTATTAACTTAAGGGGGCTGAATAATTTGGCACGCCCCACTTTTCAGTTTTTTTTTATTTTTTACAATAGTTTAAAATATCCAATAAATTTCGTTCCACTTCACGATTGTGTCCCACTTGTTGTTGATTCTTCGTCAAAAAATTAAAATTTTATATCCTTATGTTTGAAGCCTGAAATGTGGCAAAAGATTGAAAAGTTCAAGGGGGCCGAATACTTTCGCAAGACACTGTATATGGTTCAGACACCAGACCAGAGCAGAAAAAAACCACAGCCTAGACTGTATAATGGATGAACAACAATAAACCGCTTGAATATAATGGAATTATTTTTTAAACATTAGAGCAGGCTAGACTGTATGTTGGGTGAACAACAAGAAACCGCTTGTATATAATGGAATTATTTTTTGTAAGATTAGAGCATGCTAGACTGTATATTGGATGAACAACACGAAACCGCTTGTATATAATGGAATTATTTTTTTTAAAATAGAGCAGGCTAGACTGTATATTGGGTAAACAAGAAGAAACCACTTGTATATAGTGGATTTATTTATTTATTTATTTATTAAGATTAGCACAGGCTAGACTGTATATTGGCTGGAGAACAAGAAACTGCTTGTATATATTGGAATTAATATTTTTTGTAAGATTAGAGCATGCTATGCTGTATATTTGGTAAACAACAAGAAACCACTTGTATATAACAAAGCTATTTTCTTAAATTGTTTTAAGATTAGCACAGGCTAGACCGTATATTGGGTGAACAACAGGAAACCACTTGTATATAAACAAATTATTTTTTTAAGAATGGAGCACGCTAGACTGTATATTGGGTGAACAAGAAACTGTATATAACAAAGTTAATTTTTTAAGATTAGCACAGATTAGACTGTATATTAGATGAACAACAAGAAACCACTTGAATATAACAACATTTTTTTTAACTAGCACAGGCTAGACTGTATATTGGATGAACAACAAGAAAACATATGCATATAGCTGACTTAATTTTTCTTTAAGATTAGTGCAGGCTACTGTAGACTGAATGTTTCTTAAGATTTGCACAGGCAAAATTGGCAGCACTTTGCTGTTAAAATAGCAGTATATATTTAATTAAAAAATGTCAACTCTTGCCCAAAAAATATTTAACAATACATTTTTCACTAACAGGATTGTCTTCAGTAAATAAGTTTGTTTAAAGAATGTGTATAGAGATGAGATTTCTCTATTGCAAGTACTGTCAGACAGTATTAGAATATTGGCAATGAAAGCATTAACTGTCTGTGTAAGCAGCAGCACAGATTCCAGTCACTTTCTATGAAGTGAACCTGTCCTGTCTATGTCTATTGTCGCACTAATCTGCCTATGTAATAATTGCTTGAGTCTCTAAGTCCTTCTATAACTATTGCTGTAATTCCTGAATTTTTTGAGCTGTGGTGCCTATAGCCTAACTATGATGCAGTGAGATGGATTACAGATCTATTTGCATGTCCACCATTACAGCAACTGAAGGCTGATCACTAGTGTTCAAGCTTTTATACACCATATGACATCAGCATTGTAAGGTCCACCAACCATTGTCTATTGGGTGAGAGGCTGTCAGATGTTGCTACCACATCACAGACATGTGTGAATCACTGCACACATTGTCTGCTCTGTATTTCCTGGTCAAACATGCGGCAGCGACCATTTTCTCATAGAACGGCCATTTTTTTCATCTGAAGTGAATTGCCATTTGTTCGGTTTAGTTAAAAACAGAATAATTTGGAATACTCAGGAGGAACTGATTCACCCATCTCTATTTACAAAACTTGACCTGTGCAGACCTCATAATGTGATCTGCATCAGAGAAGTAGAATAAATGTGACATGGAATCGTTGATTGTAATGTCAATCTGTATTCCCTTAGTCCTGACAGCAGCATAATATGGGGTATCTCTGCCCCTGTGTGTTGTTTAGGACAGGTGGAACCTTTAATTAGCACCAAAAAGGTGCCTCCTACTAGCCCTATAAGAGGACACAAGAGACCTCCCTCCACTGTGTAAATTATAAAGTAACAGGAAACAAGCTTCTAGGGAGGGAAGCCTTGTGCTGCTGTCAGGACTAAGGGAATAGAGATTGACATTACAATCAACGATTCCCCTTACGTCCGACAGCAGCACAATATGGGGAGATAGCAACTAATTCCCCTAGGGAGGGTTTCCTCGCCTTACAACGTCAAGGACTGACTGACCAAAGGCAGTTGTCCGGAAACTGTGGACGTCTAATGATAATGTTTAACAAAAGGTCAACTGAGATGACCATGATGCAGCCGCACAAATCTGGTCCAATGGTAAGGACTGATACTCAGCCGAAGAAGTCGACACAGCCCTGGTCGAGTGGCCGCAGAAAGACTGGAGGGAGTAACTCCTGAATAAGAAAGGAAGACTTAGTTGTCTCCTTGATCCATGTGGATAGAGTAGGCTTGGAAGCCTTGAGGCCTCTGTTTTTACCCTGCATATTAGTAGGCTTTCAGCCTTCTTAAACGGTTGAGTGCGGGATAGGTAAATCCGCAGACACCTTACCACGTCTAAGGTGTGGAGCTTTTCTTCCGCCTCAGAGGTTGGAGTGGGGAAAAAACACAGGAAATTAGCAGATTGCTATTATAGCATCAGGGGACCTTAGGGTTAAACCCAGGCAAACCTAAGGTGCATCCTATCTGCAAAAAACAAATGTACGGCTCTCTAGAAGAGAGAGCCTGAAGTTCCCCTACTCTTTTGGCAGATATAATAACCAACAAAAGTGGTTTGGTAAGCTAAATATTTTAGCTCCGTAGTCTCCAAGGGTTCAAATGGAGGACCGCACAGGCCTGCAAGGACTACCGCAAGGTCCCACTGGGGAACTGGAGATGATACTGAGGGCTTTAGCCTCATTGCCCCTTTAAGGAACCTTGCAAGCAGAGGATCCTGAGACAGACGTCTGTTCAAATGAGTGGAGAGGGCCGCAATCTGCACTTTCAAAGTGGCAGGGGCAAGGCCCTTATCCCGACCGTCCAGAAGAAAAATTTAAAATATCAGTCGTAGAAGGTTCTAGATTATTATTACCCTTCTTGGAGCACCACTCCATGAAAATCTTGGCTGTCCTCTGGTAGCTCTTATTGGCAGAGTCTGCTCTTGCAGAAGAAAGGGTCTTCAGGACGGCCTCTAACAGTCCTCTATCCTGCTGTAGGGACTGCTCAACCTCCAGGCTGTCAGGTTGAATCTCCAGAGATCCTGGCACTTCAGAGATCCTTGGGAAACCAGGTTCTGGATGGGGGGAAGCCTCCAATATATCCCTCGACTCATCTCCATGAGTTGGGAAAACCAAGCTCTTTTTGGCCAGAATGGAATGATGGCTATCACAGAGACTTGGTCCTGTCTGATTTTCATCAATACCTTCGGTATTGTTGGAACTGGAGGGAAGATGTATGCCAGCCTGGACCTCCAAGGGATGGACAGGGCATCCACTGCCAAGGGATTGTCCTCCTGGTAAAGGGAACAGAACATCTGCACCTTGGCGTTGAGTCGGGTTGCCATGAGGTCTATTTCTAGAAGACCCCACGTCAGGGTAATCTGATGAAAGACTTCTGGATTGAGTGTCCATTCTCCTGATACAGCATGACCCCGACTCAACCGATCCACTACTATGTTCAGGGAGCCCTTGATGTGAACTGCGGATAAATGGGTTAGATTTTTCTCTGCCCATGTAAATATCAGATCTGCCTCCCTGAGGAGGGTTGGTGATCTGGTGCCTCCCTGTCTGTTCACGTACAGCACTGTGGTCATGTTGTCTGACCGGATTTTGACTGCTCTTCCCTTGAGAAGAGGCGAGAAATGGAGTAAGCCACGATATATGGCTCTGAGCTCCTTCTAGTTGGACGAAGTCCTTCTTTCTGTAGCGCTCCAGACTCCCTTTATCGAGTTTTCGTCCAAATGGGCTCCCCATCCCGAGAGGGATGCATTAGTATTCAACAGGGTCCAAGAAGGTTGGACCGTGGACCTTCCGTCTTTCAGGTGCAACCACCACTTGAGGGAAAGACGGGTCCTGGGGGAGAGTCGAATCTTCTTGCTGAGTGTAAGAAGGGAGCGATCCCAAGCCTCTAGTAACTCCTTCTGGAGGGGACGTAAGTGCCCCAAGGCCCATGGGACTGCCTCCACTGAGGAAGATATCAAGCCCAGGATCTTCATCAATGTTCTGATGGAGGCTATCGGCTTTGAAGAGGTGCCGGACTGCCGTGACCAGCTTCTCCTTCCTTGCTGGTGTCAAGGAGATTTGCAGGCGGACTGAATCTAGGAAGTAGCAGAGGAGCTTCCTTCGGGTTGAAGGGATCGTTTTTGACTTCTCCCAGATTATAAACCATCACAGATTCTGAGGGTTGTCTGTAGGTACTGGAGCAGAACAGACTCTGACTGGGCTTTTATCAACCAGTCGACTAGATAAGGCACAAAGAATATCCCCTGAAGCCTGAGGGCGGCCGTTATGGGGGCCACTACCTTTGTAAAGGTGTGGGAAGCAGAGGAGATCCCGAAGGGTAGTGCTGTAAATTGAAAGTGCTTCCTGTGGCCGGAAACTACTTACGGCAATCCTTAGAAAAAACCTTCTGTGTGGAGGTAAATAGAAATATGCAAATAGGCGTCTTTTATATCCAAAGTCACAAAAAACATCGCCTTGGAGGAGAAAGGTGGTGACAGACTTTATGGTTTCCCTACGGAAGCGCTTCTTTTTGATGAAGCGGTTGAGGTACATTAAGTCTATGATCATTCTCCACTTGTCTGCCGGTTTTGGCATCAGGAAGACTGGAGAATAGACACTGGATCCTTCTTCTAGAGAAGAGACTTCCACCAGGGCTCCCTTGTGAATGTACTCTCGGATGGAGCATTCCAATGTAGTCTGCTGCATTGTAGGGAGGCTGCGAGTTAACACAAACCGATCCTGAAGAGGACGGAGGAACTCGACTGCATAACCTCTTTGGATTACCTACCAGACCCATGGGTCTCAAATTTTTTCCTGCCAGCAGTTGAGAAAGTGGGAGACACGACCTCCGACAGAAATCTCGGCCACATAAACTGCTTCTGATGTCAAAAGCTAGGCTTGACTTTTTTATCATCAGACTTCGGGAATCTCCGGCCGGCGCCTCTAGGAATAACTAGAGCCTCTCTGGGACTGCCGTCCACGATGAGGCGGATAGCCTCTACCACGGTCAGAGCCAGACCTACCTCTGAAGGCCTGGGTTAAAGTTTTACCCATCTTGTCAGCCAAGCCCTCTAGGATCTCGTCTAGGGCACAGCCAAAGACTCTACATGGCTCAAAGGGTAATGCGCACAAATTATACTTTGAGGGGAAAACAGCTCTCCAAGGTCTTTACCATAGAGGTCTTCCTGCTGCAGTGTTCTTGGTAAGTGCCAGGGATTTGGCCGCCAGCCTTAATTAATGGTGGGAGGCTTCCGTTAAATATTCAGCTGCCAGGGAAACCGAGCCTAGAAACCCTAGCAGCTCGTCTCTGGAGACTCCAGAGTCGATGTCCCTTTCGAGGTGGATCAGGTCAGTATATAATTTGGCTGACACTTCACAAGACGCAACTGCCACAGCGGTCTTGGGCGAGGCAGCTGAATAAGCCTTCTAGAAGGTATTGTCGAAGCGCCTGTCCATGGCGTTGTGCAAATTTGCTCCATCATCTGATGGTACCTTAGTGTGGCAGGACAATTTAGCCACCGCCATATCCACCTTGGAAGAGGAACCCATTGAACAACTGGGAATAAAGCGCTGAACCTCCTAGGAACCACAAGAGGTTTTTCAGGACATCTCCACTCTGAGGACATTAATTTTTGTAATGTCTGGTCCACTTGGAAGACCCTAAGCCCTCTATAGGTGGATGCGGAGGCTTCCCCGTCAACATCACGATCCTTAGACCGGATGGACTTCAGCAGCCGGCTTAATTTTTCGAGTGGGAAGCACGGCCTGCTGGGATCTTCAGTGGAATCGTCAGATGAGAGTGTCTCGTCCACTATCTGATAATCTTCATCAGAGATCCGTAAGGAAGATTGTGTCTCAATCTGCGGTCTCTTGGCAAACTGGGTGTGAAAGATCCTCAGTGCGCCAACACCGCTGTGGCCACCCCTGAGTCCTCTTTCATATAAAAACCACACTCACCGCCAGTGAGTGCCGGGTTCACAAGATAAATAAAAGACAAGCCTTCTAAATTTTATATATTTATTAACCCCTAAATGGGTCGGTATTAAAATCTAACATATACAGTTCAGAACAGATATGCAGATATATGCAAGCATTAACAGTTACTAGTTACAAGATACAGTACAAATAAAATAAAAGGGATAAAGGTGAAATGATTACTTTACCACACATGTCCTTGATGTGGTTCTGTAGTCCAACACTCACACATGCTCTGTTATGTGTGAGTAACCAGTGGAGGCTTCTTGGCATGTGGCATTAACTCCTAGCATGTGGCATCACAATATAGTAATCCAGCCTGCATGCTCTTTACAGTGGTCTCTCAGCATTAGTCCAATAGTCTCATTACAAAAATCTCCTCATGGTCTGTCTGTAACAACTCTGTAGTCTGTGATGGTCTCAGCCCAATCTCCATAGCATAATCTCAGCACAGTCTTCATAGCATGATCTCTATAGTGTAATCTCCAACCACAGACCTCTTACCTCATCTTTTATACCCTTTATGCCACCTCCCAGAATGAGGTCACCGGCGACAGTACGTCTGATGAGTTAATTCAATCAAGTCCAGATCTTTTGTATAGAGCTGAGACAAAGTGAATTGATACACTGTTATCAGCCATATCTGATCAACAGCCCAGGCTTGAACAATGCACTATTGTTTGATCACTCAGGGCTGTATAGGAATACAATGGAGCCCTATTGTTCCAGCCTGGCCACTACTGCCAATATGCACCTAGGCTTATAGCTGCGCACAGTATGAATGAGTGCAAGCAAGAAGGGAGATCCTATACCCAGAGATCAAAATACATCTGAGTTATAGCCACACTTAAGCAGAATCATCACACTGGGCGATGGAAGAACGGATCTCCTTAGAGACTCCTCCATATACCCAAGTAACAACCTCTCTTATAGAAGGTACTTCGGGCGGAGATCCGCAACACTGGTGACAGCGGGTAAAATCATAGGCGTCAGGTAAAGGCTTTTTGATATTGCAATCCAAACACGTTAGGTTTTCAAATTTAGAGGACTTTTTCCTCCTAAGCCCATCGCTGTTACGTGATGCAGAAGATGACATCTAAAACATCAAACAGCCACGTGACACTGAAAAAAGGAAGATTGCCAAGCATCACATAAAAAACCAAGGGGTACCTTACTTTTTTTTTTTTTTTAAATCGGTCACTTGAAGAGAGAAAAAAACCGTCAGAAAAAAACCAGCCACCGCAAACTGCAGCAGAGGAGCTAGAAACCACTCACTCAACAAATAAAGGACTGCAGACCTTATGTAATCCAGCAGCGAGGGGAGGAAGCCAACATAGAAACATTTATACAGCACCAAAACAAGTCAAACGCCATAATGGAACATAGAGGAGCATAAGTCTAAGCCAGAGGCTCAAAATACAAGCAGCAGAAATCAATTCTATATTTTGCCTTTAAATTTTCAATTACCAAACTTACCGCACTTTTTCTGAGAAAACCGGAAGTAGGCCGCGGTGGTGCGCAAAGGCTTCCTTCCCCCGGGAACACGGGACCGGAGAAAGGTTCCGGCCGAGGAGTTTCCTTACTTGCTTCCGGGATTGCGCTGCCTGCAGAGCGATGAGCCAGATAACGCTGCGCTGCGGGGCGAAGGCCCGAAGGACCGGAGGTTTTTTCTTTAGGACCGAGGTACCCCTTAAAGGTAAGCCAGGAGGTAAATGAAACCCCTAGCAACAGGAGGTCACAAGAGACCTCCATCCACCTGTCCCACACAGGACAAAAAAAAACACAGTGGAGGGAGGTCTCTTGTGCCCTCTTATAGGGCTAGTAGGAGGCACCTTTTTGGTGCTAATTAAAGGTTCCACCTTTCCTAAACAACACACAGGGGCAGAGATACCCCATATTGTGCTGCTGTCAGGACGTAAGGGGAATCTATGATTATGAAAATACAGTGCAATCTATCAGCATGTTATAGAGCTGGAGGAGCTGAGTAGATTGAACATAGTTTTGTAAGAAAAAATAGCTGTCAATTACTGATAGGTAAAGATCTACATCACAGCAGTTCCACTGATTAGCTTAAGGGACCTTGGAGCTTTCTCCAGACATTTTAGTGCCTTTGTCTGGTATGGTACTGTATTTCAGCTCACGTTCAATCACTTAAATATTGCTGAACATCACAGTACCAAGTATATGCTTTCCGAAATTTACAGAGCTGTGCTTGATAAACAGTGTTACCAAACATTTATAAATTCCTACGATTCGTAAAAATAGGAAAAATATAAAAATGTATGTGTTTAAACTGGTGTTTTGAACTACACAAGATACACAGTATTAATAAATCGTAATCTTTATGACTCCCTATAGATTTTTACTTTGTATAAAATATTAGATGTCTGGGAATTTTGGATAAGTTTTACAGAAAAAAATGTCAACTGTTCTGGTAAGCAATGAAGGAGATATGCTGGTCTCTTGAGTTAGCAGATCCAAAGGGATTTTCCGGAGTTGGAACTCCACAATAGTGGTCTATACTAAGAATAGGCTATCAATATAATATTTCTGGAAAACCCATTCACCTTAAAGCTTTACAATTTTTCCCCAAATATATTCCAAAATATATTTGCACCATGAATTTAATTTCCATTCTTCATACGGAAATTGAAGTTTTGTATTTTTAATACTTGGAATTTTGAAAACACCCTCTTTTAGTTATAATGCTTGCAGATCCTTCAGTATGGGAGAAAGCATAGCTGGACCTTCTAGAACTTCTTCTACTGAAGTGAGAATTCAGTTCTATAGTCTTCTCTTTTGCTGGTGTCTGAAATACAGAAGTGAAGTCAAAAACTTGTTTTATGAAAGCATACAAAACAGTAGCAATAGCAGGAATGTGTTTTAGTGGTCATTTTTATATAACAGCATTTTGCAAATGTTTTATTTAATGCTTAAATGATGTTTAAGACACTGCATACGATACCATGGGGAAGTGAACATTAACTTAACATCAAGCCTACATTCAGACGACCATAGGTGAAAACCCAAGGGGTGCCGGTTTTCACAATGCAGTGAATGGAGGGATCTGTGAAAATGGACAGTCATCATACCTATGGACCCCCCTGAACTCTAACCTATTTCCTACAACTTCTTTCTTTGATCAACATATAGACTATTTGTTCATCCAGGTCCACTGCTGCAATGGTCAGTAGCCCTGTCTTGCTAATTAGATTACTAATTGACTTTACTTTTAGACTACTAATTGAATTAGCATTAATCTGCACATAGCCCTTATGATACCCATTACATAGGACTTCCTAGATTGAGCCCTTTTAATACACAGGAACTCTAGCACAGACAATACACAAAGGCTCCATCTCCAAATTAGGACACCCAGAAATGAAAAAAAAACCCTTCCAACTATAACTATTAGAAATTCCTATATAGACACATAACTTATGACACAGTTTAATATAGTCCTATTTCATCACAGTGCTGAACTACATTTTTTCATTGTGGATCTACACTCCTGTGGCTTATGATCTGTTATCTTTCACCTAGGATTACTTCAAGTGACAGGCATCAGATTGTGAACCCATTGTGTTACCATACCAGCTTGGCAGGGAGCTGCCCTTTAACCCCCATATGAGGATCTGGTCTTTACAGCGGGGAGTCCGGCATGCTGTTGTTGCCTGAAATGATCCCAGTTTGGTAGAAGCAGACCAGGCAGAATAGAATTATGGTGCAGACTGCCACAGAATCATTGATTATGATGTTACTCTGTTTTCCCTTAGTCCCAACAGCAGCACAATATGGGTATTTCTGCCCCTGTGTGTTGATAGGACAGGTGGAATTTTTAATTAGCATAATTTATGCATGACTATGTTACCCTATAAAAGGGCCAAAGAGACCTCCCCCCCTTGTGTTAGTTATAAAGAAAATAATCCTATTTTAGGGAGGGAAGCTTGTGCTGCTATTGGGACTAAGGGAAAACAGATTAACATCATAATCAACGATTCCCTTACATCCCACAGCAGCACAATATGGGGATGTAGCAAGTAATTCCCCTAGGGAGGGTTTCCTCACAGTACAGTACCTAGGACTGACTGTCCAAAGGCAGTTGCCTCCGAACTCCGGACATTTAGCTGATAATGTTTTACAGCTAAGGTGACCAAGAAGCAGCTGCACAAATCTGATCAAGAGGTACCGCACTGCTCTCAGCCCAAGAGGTTGACACAGCCCTAGTTGAGTGGGCTGTAAAGAATTCAGGTGCAGTTAACCCCTGAGTAGAAAAAGAAGATTAATCGCTTACTTGAACCTATCAAGATAAGTTAGTTTTGGAAGCTCTGAGACCTTGTCTCTACCATATTATTAAGAAGATTCTTGGATTTCCTGAAAGCTCGTGTACATAGAAGGTAGGTCTGAAGACACCTTACTACATCCAGTGTGAAGACTTTCCTCTTCAGAGGAAGGTGCTGAAAAAAACACTGGTAAGGAAACCATCTGGTTGATATTGGCACGAGAAGGCACCTTAGGGTTGAAGTCAGAGAGAAATCTGAGCTGGACCCTATCCGCAAGAACGAAGTATATGGTTCTTCGGAAGAAAAAGCCTGGAGCTCAACCACTCTCTTTGCTGAAGTGATGGCTAACAATAAAGGTGGTTTTAAAGGCTTAAATACAGTGCCTTACGAAAGTATTCGGTCCCCTTGAACTTTTCAACCTTTCGCCACATTTCAGGCTTCAAACATAAGGATATAAAATTTAAATTTTTTGGTGCAGCAAACTTACTCCAGAAGTTCAGTGAGGATCTCTGAATGATCCAATGTTGTCCTAAATGACTGATGATGATAAATATAATCCACCTGTGTGTAATCAAGTCTCCGTATAAATGCACCTTCTCTGTCATAGTCTCAGGGTTCTGTTTAAAGCGCAGAAAGCATCATGAAGACCAAGGAACACACCAGGCAGGTCCGTGATATTGTTGTGGAGAAGTTTAAAGCCGGATTTGGATACAAAAAGATTTCCCAAACTTTAAAAATCCCAAGGAGCACTGTGCAAGCGATCATATTGAAATGGAAGGAGTATCAGACCACTGCAAATCTACCAAGACCCGGTCGTCCCTCTAAACTTTCATCTCAAACAAGGAGAAGACTGATCAGAGATGCAGCCAAGAGGCTCATGATCACTCTGGATGAACTGCAGAGATCTACAGCTGAGGTGGGAGAGTCTGTCCATATGACAACAATCAGTCGTACACTGCACAAATCTGGCCTTTATGGAAGAGTGGCAAGAAGAAAGCCATTTCTCAAAGATATCCATAAAAAGTCTCGTTTAAAGTTTGCCACAAGCCACCTGGGAGACACACCAAACATGTGGAAGAAGGTGCATCTCATCAATCACATGGAAGTCCTCTTGGAGATTAGTGAAAGAGAATGACTCATGCTCACAGTGTGCACAATCCACACAAATTAGGCCGCTTTTTTTTTTTTTTTTTTTAACTCATAACTCCAGCACTGCAAGGACACAGCACTACCCACTGAGCCACCGCGCTGCCCAGAGCTGCAACAGCAGCAGCAGTAATCCAAGTGGAGTAAGAGGCCTTCCTCATTAAGAGACACGCCATCTCCTGCACTGAGATGGCTTCTATAGGACGGGAGGAGGAATGAGCAAGTACTGCACACAAAAAACCCTCCCCCCCGCAACTTTGCAAACCTTAATACCTTGCTTAAACAGAATTAAGCTAAAAATATACAGACAGATGCCAGAAAAAAGGCTCAGCAAATATAAACTTGCAAAAAGGAGGAAGGTCCGTCCGAGATTTCAGTCCCCGGAAAACCGGTACACAAGAAAGGTCCCCAAACAAAGTGACCGAAGTTACTACTGGCAGCCGCGGAGCTTGTACCACATCAAAGCCGCACAAGTGGCCTGCACCACAGGTCTTTGAACATGCGGAATGCAACAACAGCTGCAAGCACTACTTCACAGAATGAAGGTTGAAAGCTTGGCTAGGCACAAAAAAGGTAAGTGAAACGGCAATGCTCCACATCAAGGCCGCACAAGTGGCCTGCAGCACAGGTTTCTGAACATGCGGCATGCAACAACAGCTGCATGTTCCACTGAAATCAACCTTCACAGGGTAAAGGTTGAAAGTTTGGCTAGGCACATACTGCCTATGTAAAACCCCCCTTCTTTTCCACAGAAGCATCCAGTAGAAAAAGAGGTATAAGATGACTTCCCAAAGGTAAGATAACAAACTTTAGGGGAAACAATATATGGGAGGACAAAAAAGACCTCCCTCAACCTGTCCCACCACACAGGACAGAAGGGGGAGGGTCTCTTTGGCCCTTTTATAGGGTAATAGTTGTTCTGCCCAATGGATCAGAATCTGATGTTAAAAGTGTATAATCTCATTTTACATACTTGTGTTAATGTATAGTCTAATTAGGTTATAGCACCATGTAGTGGTCTTTCAGTTACATTACCTGTTGAATTCTCCTTATGAAGCTATTGCATTATGGGAGCTACAATGCACTCTGGGTAAAGCAAGGCATTCTGGGAGCAAGAAACCTGCCCACAAGATATTGGGATGCCATCTCTTGCACTACTCCACACTTGAGCTCCATTATCCTTGTGCAAGCATATCTGGTAGGAATTGTCTTATTCCTATGTGAATGTATGTAGTGTTCAGGACTGTTAGTGAGCCATGTATAGCTTAATCAGGATGTATTACTGTTAGTTATATGTGTATATGTATAGGCTTCCATCTTACCATGTGCTTTCACTGTTGATTTTAAGTGTCATGGCCATGTATTCATGCTCAATACTTATACCTATACTTTTGTATTCTTATAGTTTTACCAGAACAAAATCACATATCAACATATCATATCATTATCATCATCACATTACCATATTTACAACCTGTTGACCAATAAATTCTTAGACTACAGAAAAAACAGTCTGTTTATTTGGAAGACAGAGAAGGTTTATGCTGTATGTCAGACTGCACACTGAGAGAACGTGTAAGAAGACAGAACAGTAAAACAGATGCTAGTCACAAGCAATAGTGGATTAGACTATACGGAGCCGCTATCACCCACATGGTCGTACATACGGGTATTGCAGCAGCCGCCATACAGTCACAAGTAACGAGTGTGCAACCCTCCAACACAATTCAGACCACGCTGAAATCTGTTTCTATCTGATTGAGGTGCACACAGAGACATTCAGTGGTCAGCAAGCAGACACGCAATGTCTATCAGCAGGGCATCTTCACTCAGGACGAGGTCCCGAACAAGCTGTTCCAGCAAGTCTTCAATAAAAGAATCTGCTGCTCTCGCTCGTGCAGAAGCTGAGGCGGCAAAAGTAAGATTGTCCTTTGCTTCACAAGAAATGCAACTGAAGCTAAGACAAGCAGATCAAGAAGCAGAGAAATCACGCTTGCAAGCAGATCAAGAAGCAGAGAAAGCGCGTTTGCAAGCAGAAGGCGCACGTTTGCAAGCAGATCAAGAAGCAGAGAGAGCACGCTTGCAAGCAGATCGAGAGGCAGAGAGAGCACGCCTGCAGGCGACTCTGGAAAAACTGGCCGCAGAGAAAGAGGCAGCAGCCGCAATAGCCAAAGCAGAGTTCCTGGAAACCGTGGAGTTCCCCAAATCTGAGAAACACAGCAGTGTACTGGGGCCAGACCTAGATCAACAAGATCCAGCACGGCGCGTCTCAGAATACGTCCACCAGCATTCCGGAACAGGCAACAACCATGATTCACTTCATCAACCAGCCTATGCAGATTACAAGAGATCCAACCCTGATGAACTGCAGTACCGCAAACAGGAAAGTATGCAACAAAGCGATGTCGACCACAACTACCGATCTACAGAGCAGAAGACACAGCCTCAGCTACAATTAAAAGGGTCACCCTTCGCTTCAGAACGATATTATACAGACTATCCTAGGCCAGAAGCTCCCAAAAGGTATGGTGATACACCTCACTCACACCACATCAGCACACTAGCTCATATCGGCAATAACCAAGCCTCCATGGACTTTGCTAAGTTCTTTGCTAAACGAGAGCTGGTTACCAAAGGACTTGTAAAGTTCACTGACCGCGCTGAGAGCTACAGGTCATGGCGAGCCTCTTTCCAGAACGCCATCAAAGACTTGGATCTTTCTTGTAGTGAGGAGTTAGATCTCATGATAAAGTGGCTTGGGAGTGAGTCTGCTGAACACGCCAAAAGATTAAGAGACATTAACGTAAATTATCCTGACACGGGCCTAAAGATGGTATGGGAAAGGCTTGATGAGTGTTATGGGTCAATAGAAGCTATAGAAAATGCTTTATTTAAGAGAATTGATAATTTTCCCAGAATAGTGAGTAAAGGAGGTTACCAGAAGCTCAGGGAGCTGAGTGACTTGTTAATGGATGTATGGGTTGCTCAAGCAGAAGGAGATCTACCAGGCCTGGCATTTCTGAACACTGCCAGGGGTGTCAATCCAATTGTTCAGAAGCTCCCATATAACCTACAGGAGAAGTGGATCATGCATGGATCCCGTTATAAACAGGTTAACAATGTACCATTCCCTCCTTTCTCTGTGTTTGTAGACTTTGTCAGAGAACAGGCGAGAATTAGGAATGATCCTAGCTTTGATTTTACTTTGTCATGTTCCACTGCCCCTGGTGTCAAATCTTATAAAACACCGGTGGCAGTTCACAAAACTAATGTTACCTCCACAGGTTCTTCTTACAGAACGTTCAAGTCTTCTCAAGAAGAGAACAGACCTAAGGATCTCAGCAAGCAGTGTCCCTTACATAAGAAACCACATCCTCTACTAAAATGCAGAGCCTTCAGGGAGAAGTCTCTGGAGGACCGGAAGAGTTTCCTCAAGGAAAACAACATCTGCTTCAGATGCTGCGCTACAACGTCACACTTCGCCAGGAACTGTGAGGTCAGTGTCAAATGCACAGAATGTGGTAGCACAGAACACAACACGGCTTTACACCCTGGACCACCCTCACAGATGTCATCGCAAGCTGAGGAGCCATTAGTACAGCAGATGGACACTGACGCAATAGACACCCCGATAGTCAGCTCTCATTGTACAGAGATCTGTAAAGGATTTGTAGGAGGAAAGTCCTGCTCAAAAATCTGCCTTGTGAGAGTCTATCCGGCAGGTCACCGAGATAAGGCTATTAAGATATATGCAATCTTGGATGACCAAAGCAATAGGTCTTTAGCTAAGTCCACCTTCTTTGACACCTTTAACATAGTAGGCCCCGGTTCTCCCTACTCCTTAAGGACATGTGCAGGTACTGTCGAGACGGCGGGGAGAAAGGCGACTGGATACAAAGTAGAATCCATGGACGGTCAGACCTGTTTATCTCTGCCAACCATACTGGAGTGCAACCAGATTCCCGACAACAGGTCAGAGATACCTATATCGGAGGTAGCAGCACACCACCCTCATTTGAAGCGTATAGCTCACCTGATACCACAACTGGACCCAGAGGCTCCAATAGTCCTATTCCTCGGAAGAGACATACTACGAGTCCACAAGGTTAGGGGACTAATTAACGGTCCCCAGAAAGCTCCATATGCCCAGAGACTGGACCTAGGGTGGGTCATTGTAGGAGATGTCTGTCTAGGAGGAGCACACAAGCCGACTTCAGTCAACAGTATGCTCACTTGCACACATGAAAAGGGACGTCCTTCTCTCTTCCAGCCTTGTCCGAGTAGTTTCCTGGTAAAAGAGTTGCCACATAGTGCTCCCCTGCCTTGTCCTTTCGCAGACCTTTCCTGTGAAGACCATGCCTGTGATGGTGAGCCAGATCACATAAGGTGTACAGTTTTCCATAGGACAAGAGAAGACAACAGGGTCACAATGTCCATAGAAGACAGACTGTTCTTGGACATAATGGATCAGGAAATGGTGAAAGACCAGTCAAAAAGTTGGGTCGCACCTTTACCATTTAAGCCCCAGAGACGACGCTTACCCAACAACAGGGAACTTGTCTTCAATTGATTTGTCTCTCTCAAACAGAAACTTCAGAGGTCACCAGAGACAAGACAACATTTCTTTTCCTTCATGGAGAAGATATTTAAGAACAACCATGCAGAAATCGCACCTGCGCTTCAGGATTCTGAGGAGTGTTGGTACTTGCCCATATTCGGTGTGTATCATCCAAAGAAACCAGGTCAGATAAGAGTAGTATTTGACTCAAGTGCCAGGTGTGACAGTATCTCGCTAAATGATGTCCTACTATCAGGTCCAGACCTCAACAACAGACTTCTGGGAGTGCTTCTCCGCTTCCGCAGAGATTTGGTGGCATTTATGGCTGACATACAACAGATGTTTTACTGCTTTCTTGTCAAGGAGGAACACAGAAACTTCTTGAGGTTCTTTTCGTACCGTGACAATGACCCTTGTAAAGACATTGTGGAGTATCGAATGAGAGTGCACATCTTTGGAAACAGTCCTTCCCCTGCAGTTGCCATCTATGGTCTCAGACATTCAGCCCGAGAGGGTGAAACAAGGTATGGGTCGGACGTCAGATCCTTTGTGGAAAGAGATTTTTATGTGGACGACTGCCTGAAATCCACACCCACAAGTGAGTCTGCAATCAGTCTCCTCAAAAGGGCTCAGGAAATGCTTACTCTGTCTAATTTGAGGTTGCACAAGATTGCTTCCAACAGCCACGAATTAATGGAGGCCTTTCCCTCTCAAGATCACTCAAGTGACCTAAAGGACTTAGATCTAAGCACTGATTCCCTTCCCATGCAGCGGAGCCTTGGATTACTCTGGGATTTAAAGGTAGATGCATTCACCTTCCAAATCAGCAAGGAAGAAAAGCCTTTCACACGCAGAGGTGTCTTGTCTATCATAAACAGCTTATATGACCCTCTGGGATTTGTAGCTCCTGTTACTATCCAAGGTAAATGGATGTTAAGAGACTTCACCCAAGAGAAATCTGATTGGGATGATCCTCTTCCTGTAGGAAAAAGAGACCTGTGGGCAGGTTGGAGGAAGTCTCTGGAAGCTTTGTCCAGCCTTCATGTGACACGACCTTATGCTTCCGTACCATCAACAGAAGTCAAAATACAAAGACTCTGCATCTTCTGCGATGCTTCAGTCAAAGCAATTGCAGCAGTGGCATACCTAAAAACTATAGACGTTGAAGATCAATGCCATATAGGATTTGTCATGAGCCGGACAAAACTGGCGCCACTCCGTGAACACACAATACCCAGGCTAGAACTCTGTGCTGCTGTGCTTGCAGTGGAGTTGGCTGAACTCGTAACGACAGCAATGAACTTGGAAATCAAGGAAGTTGAGTTCTACACGGACAGCAAGGTAGTCCTAGGGTATATCTGCAACGAAACCCGACGCTTTTATGTCTATGTCAGCAATCGGGTTCTAAGGATCAGGAGATCCACTTGTCCTAAGCAGTGGCATTATGTGCCTACACATCATAATCCAGTGGACCACGCGACCAGATCTGTCGCGCCAAGCCACCTTAAAGACACAACATGGTTTACGGGTCCTAGATTCTTATACCATCCAACATCCCGCGTTGCCGGATCAGATGCATTTGAACTAATAGAGCCAGACGCCGATGAGGAAATCCGCCCTCAGGTATCCGTTTTGCGCACAGTGACTTTGGACCAACACTTCAAATCCCATCGTTTCAGCAAGTTCTCAACTTGTAAGTCACTTGTTCGTGCGGTTGCTTGTTTAGTTCATATAGCTGAGTCTTACAAGTCGACCTTACCTACGGGACAGAAACCCTGCAAAGGTTGGCATCACTGTAGACATGCTTTTACTGCTCCCAACTTAGAGAGGTCCAAGAACTTGATAATTCGCACAGTACAACGTGAGTGTTATGCCAAAGAAATAGACCACCTCAATAAAAAGCAATCCATTCCTAAGGACAGTGCTTTGAAGAAGCTTGATCCAATCATCGACCAAGATGGGTTGCTCAGAATAGGAGGCCGTCTTCATGAATCCAAAGTGGAATTTATGGAAAAACATCCACTAATAATTCATGGACATCATCATGTCACAACGTTGCTTGTGCAACAACCACCACATTCAAGTGAAGCACCAGGGCTGATTGTTTACTGAAGGGAATCTACGAGCTGCTGGACTGTGGATAGTTGGAGCAAAGAGATGTGTGAGCAAACTTATCTTCAACTGTGTTACTTGTCGCAAACTTCGTGGCAAGTTTCAGAATCCAAAGATGGCCAATCTCCCACCTGACAGACTCAGTGCAGATCCTCCTTTCACTAACGTAGGTCTGGATGTATTCGGTCCTTGGTCTGTAGCTACACGGCATACTAGAGGAATCCATGTCAGTGCGAAACGCTGGGCAGTTCTGTTTACTTGTATGTCCAGCAGAGCTGTCCATATAGAAGTGATTGAATCGATGGACACTTCAAGTTTCATAAACGCACTTCGACGGTTTATCGCCATCAGAGGGCCTGTAAAGCATATTCGTTCTGACAGAGGTACAAATTTTGTTGGTGCAGTGAAAGAACTTCAAATTCCCTCCAACTTAGACACTACCAATGTGGAGAGATACTTAAGTAAGCAAGGATGCACCTGGACTTTCAATCCACCACATTCTTCTCACATGGGAGGTGCCTGGGAGAGAATGATAGGGATAGCACGCAGAATCTTGGACTCAATCTTCTTGCAAGTGGGGAGTACAAGACTCACCCATGAGAGTTTAATGACATTCTTGGCAGAAGTTTCAGCCATCATGAATGCTAGACCATTAACTACGCTATCTAGCGGCTCTGGAGATTTGACTATTCTCACTCCTGCCATGTTGCTGACCCAGGAAACCAGTGTTCTGAGTGCACCATCTGGAGATTTTGGTGACAAAGACCTTTACAGACGACAATGGAGGCAAGTGCAAAGTCTCTCCAATGCTTTCTGGGACAGATGGAGGAAGCAGTACATCTCTACCTTACAACCAAGGAGGAAGTGGCAGACTAACAAGCGAAACATTAGACCTGGAGACGTCGTGCTCATGAAAGACAGCCAGTTGCACCGGAATGAGTGGCCACTGGGCCTCATCACTCAAACGTTCCCAAGCAAAGATGGGAATGTACGTAAAGCCGAGGTCAAAGTGTGGAAGCTTGGCGAGAGTAAGCTATTCCTCAGGCCAGCAGCTGAGCTTGTTGTATTGTTTTCACAAGAGGAGCCTAATAGTGGCATCTCTTGATACCAGACGGGGATCAGAATCTGATGTTAAAAGTGTATAATCTCATTTTACATACTTGTGTTAATGTATAGTCTAATTAGGTTATAGCACCATGTAGTGGTCTTTCAGTTACATTACCTGTTGAATTCTCCTTATGAAGCTATTGCATTATGGGAGCTACAATGCACTCTGGGTAAAGCAAGGCATTCTGGGAGCAAGAAACCTGCCCACAAGACATTGGGATGCCATCTCTTGCACTACTCCACACTTGAGCTCCATTATCCTTGTGCAAGCATATCTGGTAGGAATTGTCTTATTCCTATGTGAATGTATGTAGTGTTCAGGACTGTTAGTGAGCCATGTATAGCTTAATCAGGATGTATTACTGTTAGTTATATGTGTATATGTATAGGCTTCCATCTTACCATGTGCTTTCACTGTTGATTTTAAGTGTCATGGCCATGTATTCATGCTCAATACTTATACCTATACTTTTGTATTCTTATAGTTTTACCAGAACAAAATCACATATCAACATATCATATCATTATCATCATCACATTACCATATTTACAACCTGTTGACCAATAAATTCTTAGACTACAGAAAAAACAGTCTGTTTATTTGGAAGACAGAGAAGGTTTATGCTGTATGTCAGACTGCACACTGAGAGAACGTGTAAGAAGACAGAACAATAGTCATGCATAAATTATGCTAATTTATAAATTCTGCCTGTCCTATTAACACACAGGGTCAGAAATACCCCATATTGTGCTGCTGTGGGATGTAAGGGAAATGGCATTATATGAATAAGAACAGACAGGGATATAGAACTGAAAGAGAAAATGGAAGCCAGGTCTAATAGAGGGATCCAGGGCAGTACACAGGTATCAGAGGTAGTGCAGAAAGCCCAGAGACAGGGTTGCACCTACCACAGGGCCAGTTGAGCCTCTGGCCTCAGGTGGTAGTTTGCAGTATACCAGATGGGGCATTACTGCAGTGAAAGTGCTCTTTTCTACAGTAACAAAATATGCTGCTAGTCCTGTTACCTTGAAAAAAAAAACAAAAAACCTCCCCTGTGCTCCTTAAATCTCCTTCCACCCCACCAAAACCAACAGCATAACTTCATTTGCTGTAACTTGACCAACCATTGTAGTGGAGACAACAGGGATTGCTGGGTTACTGAGGAAAGTTTCTGCCATGTGTTGGGCTCAGTACCTTTATAGACTGTTTACCTCTGCAGTCTCCCTAAATTCCTGGCATGAACAGATGCCGTCATACCTGCAAAAAAGGTAAGAGTATTTTTGTGTACGTGTGTATATGCAACAGAGATGTCAACCTGGGAGAGCCCTTCACAGGGTAATTTCCAAATGGCAGACCATGGCAAAAGTGGGAGAGGACTTTTCAAGAGGTGTGATCTTTACCTAAAGTTGATAACTACATATATAAAATAAACAATTGTGATATTTTTATTTAGTGTTCATGTTAAATATTGTGTTTATTGTGTGGTTCGGGATGGTTACGGTGATACAAAATATGTCTGATACTATATTTCGTGATCGTCACTCAATAAAGTGTATTACTAAAATGGATTTATTGTTAGTAACCTCTATACATAGAATTTAAAAATATTACTAAAGCTTTCTGAAGTAAACTGAGGAATCTTTATTTTATTGATATATATTTTTAATTGGGTGTAAGGCAGGGCATGATGTATATGATGTATACAAAGCTGTCCCCCTACTGACTGAGTCACAGCATTGTAAAATAATGTCCTGCACTTATCAGCTGATCATGAGGAGTGGAAGACATTATTTTACAACTGGAGAACCAGCCCAGTGGTTTTAACCTGTTTTTTCTCTCGTTCCCTTCTGTTTGCAAGGGAAGCACACGCATTTTGCACATTTTAGGGATTGCAAGTGTCAGGGAACATCGAAAAGTACTTAGAAGGGCCAAACGTTCAGTCATTCAGTTATTCCCACACAGAATCCTGTAATGAAACTTCTTGGAGCATTGGAATCTTTGCACTGACAGTGAAAATAGAAGAGGATGTTGTAACTGTCATGAAATTCAATGATTCATATTCTGATAAAAGTTGGATTTTAAAGAGGACCTTTCATGTTCTCAAGCACATGCGGTTTTACACACCGCTAGAAAGCTGACAGCACGCTGAATTCAGCACACTGTCGGCTTTCCTGATATGTCCCCGGGGTTGGAGATATCGGGGGTCTAAATTTCACCATTCACTGTCAGAAGGGCGTTTCTGACAGTCTAGCTGCGCTGTGAGGAACGTCCTCCCTGACAGTACCCGTCCATAGACTTGTACTGGGGGGGTGTTCCTTATAGCTCAGCATCATCACTGGGCAGTAAGGAACGCCCCCTCTGACAGTACTCGGCTATGGATGAGGACAGAGAGAGGGGGCATTCCTTACTGCTCAGTGATGACTCACAGCGCAGCTAGACTGTCAGGAACGCCCTTCTGACAGTGAACGATGAAATTTAGACCCCCAATATCTCCAGCCCCAGGGAATATAACTGGAAAGCCGACAGTGCGCTGAATTCAGCGCGCTGTCAGCTTTCTAGCAGTATGTAAAACCGCATATACATGAGGACATGAAAGATCCTCTTTAAGTATGTGAGCAGTCACACTAATGCACAGCTCTGGTTTAGTCTATATAAGAGATGTGAGGAAGGAAATTAATGACTTGATAAAAAGTTTCTTTGTGTAGATAAATTGCAAAATAAGTTAAGAAATGTGTTACACATGGTTACAGTGTACAACTCATTAGTCATGGAGGAAAGACAACCACAGATGAACAAGATATGTGTAAACACTAAAGGCACACATAGTACTGACACACAGACATGAGAGGAGGATTATAATGATTGTCCTTATTGTGAGGAACTAGAACAACACATAGACAATGTAACGGATCAAATTACTAGGAAGCAATTCGGTCCTATGTTCCAGAAACCAGCCAAGGTGACAAAGAAGATTTAGGGAAGAATGACATTAGTAAAAGGAAGTTACATGAAAAGGCAGTGAAAATAACTAATTAATGATCCATGATCAGTTAATGAAAATTGTGAAAAATATTCTAGTTTTTAATTATAAAATGGATGCTTTCACAATGCAGATACAGCTAAATTTAATATTACAGAAAAATTAAATCTCACATGGCTAAAAGGTTAATGCTAACGCCTAGACTCAATGACAACTGACAGTAGATATTCTTGACACAGTCAAGCCAACTCTAAATGACGATCCTTTTGCATTCTTGATGAAATTTGTGCAAGCATAAATGATGGTCATGGGAATAGATGACAATATGGATCCAACAGCTATGATAAAGGCATTTGTAAAAGGAAATACTTTTTTAAATCCTGTTTCATCACTAATTACCTCAGAAAAGTTGGCCTTACAGGATACAGCAATGTTAATTGATATTAGGTGATCAATGAAACAAACTAATACAAAAGCAAAAATTGCTGCTGTTGAGAATAAAGTGGATAAAGAGTTAATTACTGTGAATCTGGAAAATCACACTAAATCCAGGACTGCACCTGCTCCAAAAAAAGGAAACTACACAAAACAAAGAGGAAAAAGGACTTGGAAGAGGGGTCGGATTAATTGTTATTATTGTGGCAAATTGGGACATTTATAATGGCAATGTAGAGAGACACAGACTTCAGGAAAAGAGAATGGTTTAGTGCCCATTGCTCTTCCTTCACCTTCAGAGCAAGATCAGTCAAAGTCACCTGATGAACCTCTAATCTGGCAAGATAAAGGGAAATCACATGGTGCCATGATTGACAGAGAGGCTGGTCTACTAGGCTCTGCATGACTAGAAAAGAAATTATCCTCATGGAATATGTAGCCCCAGTATCCTTGGACAAGTGTGGAAGACCTTATGTAACAAGATCTCTTCATGGTGAAAAGATCACATTCCTTACTGATACAGGAGCTCAACTGAGTGTGACTAATCAACATCTCTCTCCAACCAAAAATGTACCTGTTTGTACAATTGTGGGTTTCAGTGGTTGGGGAAGTTCAGGCAACATTAGTATATGATGTTATTTTTGAGTTAACGGACTCCATAGACACGTATATAGATGCAAAGTAATGTGGTTTATTCACTTGAGTATATAGTATGTAGAGTAAAGTAACATTTCGATCCTGACAGACCTTCATCAGACTGATGATCATAGGACAAGCTGTATCGGATAGGTAGCGATTAGCTGGGTCAGCAATAGAAAAAATGGGTCCCCACTGTGTAAAGCAGTGAATCCCTGGTCATTCGAAAACTAACATTGATAATATTTTAGGAACTGATGTTATGAACAGATGAGGTTGTATTATTGACTTAGGAAACAAAGTGATTTAGAAAGATATTGATGGTTCTAAACCGGTAGTTATTGATCCCAGTGAATACAGTAAGATTGGAACCATTTGCTTAACAGATATGGTTTCTTCTGATCATGTGTGGACAGAAATGGGTGGTGATGCAGACTTAACAGAAATTGTGTAACGTACTTGTGAAAGATCCTCAGTGCGCCAACACCGCTTTGTCCCACACCTGAGACTTCTTTCATAAAAAACCACACTCACCACCAGTGAGTGTTGGGTTCACAGGATAAATACAAGACAAGCTTTCTAAATTTTATATATTTATTAACCCCTAAATGGGTCGGTATTAACATCTAACACATGCAGTTCAGAACAGATATGTAGATATATACAAGCATTAACAGTTACTAGTTACAAGATACAGTACAATAAAATAAAAGGGAATAAAAGTGAAATAATTACTTTACCACACATATCCTGGATGTGGCTCTATAGTCCAACACTCACACATAGCATGTGGAGATCACCAGTGGAGGCTTCTAGCAGCAGCATCAACACATTCCAGCCTGCATGCTCATCACAGTATATTCCAGTAGTCTGTCTCACAGTCTCTCATAGTATTCTCCTTGTAGTCTCAGCCCAATCTCCTCCCACTGACCTCTTACCTCATCTTTTATACCCTTGATTACACCACCCAGAATGAGGTCACCGGCGACGACAAGTCTGATTGATTAATGCACTCAAGTTCAGATTCTTTGTAAGGAGCTGAGACCAAGTGAAATGATACAATGTTATCAACCATGTCTGATCTACTAGCCCAGGCTGAACAATGCATGTTTATTTGATCACCCAGGTCTATGTAGGAATACAATGGAGCCATTCTGGGATGGATACAAAGCCTTATTGTTACAGTGTTGCCACTATTTATAACATACAACTAGGATTAGGGCTGCGCACATTATGAATAAATGGAACTAAGAGGGAGATACGATACCCAGAGATCAAAATACATCTTTGAGTTATAGCCATGTTTAAGTGAAATCATCACACCTCCCCCTTTAGAGCGTTCACGGAGGAAGGCGGATCCAGTGATCATCTTCCGCAGGCACCTGAGTGGCCTGACCGCGATACCCTTCTTCTCTCTAGTCTGACTAGGGACACTTCTAAGGCTCAGGCCCTGAGCCACGTACAATGGGCTACCTCCTGCCTGTTCTGGGTCCGCTTTCTGAGTGTGGGCATCCCGTGGAGCCACACTCATGACCCCAGGTCTTTGGGATATCAGTTCAGAGACCCCATCCCGGCGGTCTCTCAGGGTCTCTCTCACACTAGCCGCTAGTTGGGAGAGTTCTAGGGGATTCTGCACCTCCCCCTTTGCTTTCAAACCTAGGGGCACCTCTGGTTCTGGCACAGGTATGTTTGGACCATGTCCTTCCTCCCAGACGCCTTGCCCCTTTGGGCCTACACCCTGTTCCTCCTGTACTTGGGTGGGTGATGGTGATACCTTGGGCAAATGACTGAGCTCATACTTCCCCAAACCTTCCCCACACAATACATTGACAGGTAATACATTTGACATACCCCCTTCTTGGATCACACCTCCAGTACCCCATGCCATCTGCACTTGGGCCATGGGCACTCCTGGAATAGAACTGGACTGAAGAGACGTGTATGTCTCATACTGGCCGGACTCCTCCGGCTTCAAGGGAGTGAAGCTAGTCATGGAGGTCTCAGCACCGACTCCAGGTGGTGTAGGCAACAGTTCAAGGGTCGGAACGCCCTCCACCCTTGTAGCACTCTGGCTGCGGGCTAACACCGCACTACCAGCAGTCTGTCCCTCACCTGGATCGGCCATGAGATCCCCATAGCCTACCTGACCACCTGGCACATGGTCAGCAGTTGGGTGCTTATCAGATGCAGTGGGCGAAATAGTAGAAGTCGCTTCCAGTGACTCAGAAGAGCTACCCTGTACACTTTCACAACAAGCATTGGCAATTACATTGACAGTACCTTCATTAGCAATTCACACCGGGCCTCAATGAGATCTGTGGTAGACATATTAACAAGCTGGAAGGGAGATGCCCCCGCAGATGTGGGTGTGTCTACAGACAAGGTCTCACTGGCTCCTAGCACGGGAGTGAACAAAGCATCAATAACATTTTTGCTGAGCTGGGTTGCAGGAAGCTCATTTGCATCTTCCCTGCTCTCAGCTGAAGGCAACTCATTAGCATTTACACTTACTGCCATGTGAAGTATCTCAGAGGGGAGGTTACGGGCCCTCTCTGCAGATATGACAGATACATTATCAATATTAATCATAGACAGTTTATCACAGTAAATTGGGTTGCTCCCCACCCCATATTGGGACATCATAGGTCCTAAATCAGTTCCCAACAGTACATTAGCCGGCAACTCAGACATCACTCCCACATCCCGCATTCCTTTCTCTGCACCCCAGTCTAAATGAACACAAGCCATGGGTACAGTAAAACGTTCCAATCCAATACCCCGTAGGGTCAGAGTTTTCCCGGGAATAATACTGTCTGGGGGACCAAATCTGGTTGTACCAGCGTGACATCTGCCCCAGTGTCCCGGAATCCCATCACCACTTTGTCCCCCACAGTGACCTGTTGACGGTTAGCATTAAGCTGGGGCCCCTCCCTCGCAACCAGATACACAGATGAGCCGGCCGCTGTAGTTTGGGGAGCAGAGGGGTTCCTAGGGCGGTTGGGGCAGTCTCGTTGTAAATGTCCCGTTTGGTTACAGGCGTGGCACCGCCTGATCTCTCCCTGGGGTATGAGAGAGGTCGCCGGGGAGCTGAGAGCTCGAGGGGCAGGGGACGTATAGGAACCACCCGGGACAGAGTTTGGCCTACCCCACCTGGAATCAGAGGGCTGTAAGGCTTTCTTGCGAGGTGACGGACTTGCCCTCCATCCACTCCCGGAACCACACGCACAGCTGGGCCGCTGTATCCTCATGGCTCTCTGAAGGCTTTTTCTGCAGTCCTCGGAACCTTCGACGGTATAGCTCCGGCGTGAGTTGGTACCTCCGGATCAGCGCTGCTTTAACGGACTCATAGTCCTGGTCAACTGGCAAATTGGCGTAAGTGTCCAGGGCTTTTCCCCTCAACCGGGGAGCCAGGTAACGGACCCAATCCGTCTGTGGTAGCTGATACTGCTTACACACTTTCTCAAAGGCCCGCAAGAACGAGTCCAAATCCCCGTTTGTTTCAAGGATTGGAAAGTCCTCGGATCGGAGCCTTGGTACTTGGGCTTCTGGAGTGTGTGCAGTGACAGACGGTGCCTGCTGGGAGAGCTCCATTCTTTTGAGCTCAAGCTGATACTGCCGCTCGTCCTGCCGTTCTGCAGCTTCACGATCGGCCTGCCGTTCTGCTGCCTCACGATCAGCCTGCCATTCTGCGGCCTGCCATTCTCGTTCTGCTGCCTCACGATCAGCCTGCCGTTTTGCAGCCTGCCGTTCGTGTTCTGCAGCTTCCTGAAAGCGTCACATCACCTGCAGGTATATATTAGGGTCAGTGGTGCCTACTTGCTGCAGGGCCGTTTGGCAGTATGAAGCCATTCCCCCGACAAGGCTGGGGCTACTGGTCCCTCCTGGTGAAGTAATCCTTGGGACAGGGCTGCTTGCCGTACTTCCTGGCCTAGCCCCAAAATCAGGACTCTGCTCGATTCTCTGCATGGCTGTGGCTCCCTCCATTTCAGCCATACGCTCAGGATCTCCAAAAGCCTGGTTCAGCAATTCTTGAGCTCTGCTTCTGAGCCCACTAGCCATCCACTGGTATTTGCCAAATAAAAGATAGGATAGAATACAAAGAGTAAGGGAGGGGAACAGCACTGTATCAAACTTTCACTGTATCTTAATGCTTGCTTTAATACCGAGCTTGTCTCATAGGATTACTACAATTCCCAGAGTCTGAGTGATAAAGGTCACCAACACACGCTGTTTATCCTAAGATCCCACTACGCTGCCACCAATGTGAAAGATCCTCAGTGCGCCAACACCGCTTTGGCCCACACCTGAGACTTCTTTCATAAAAAACCACACTCACCACCAGTGAGTGCCGGGTTCACAAGATAAATACAAGACAAGCTTTCTAAATTTTATATATTTATTAACCCCTAAATCGGTCGGTATTAACATCTAACACATGCATTTCAGAACAGATATGCAGATGTATGCAAGCATTAACAGTTACTAGTTACAAGATATAGTACAATAAAATAAAAGGGAATAAAAGTGAAATAATTACTTTACCACACATATCCTGGATGTGGTTCTATAGTCCAACACTCACACATAGCATTTGGAGATCACCAGTGGAGGCTTCTAGCAGCAGCATCAACACATTCCAGCCTGCACGCTCATCACAGTATATTCCAGTAGTCTGCCTCACAGTCTCTCATAGTATTCTCCTTGTAGTCTCAGCCCAATCTCCTCCCACTGACCTCTTACCTCATCTTTTATACCCTTGATTACACCACCCAGAATGAGGTCACCGGCGACGGCAAGTCTGATTGATTAATGCACTCAAGTTCAGATTCTTTGTAAGGAGCTGAGACCAAGTGAAATGATACAATGTTATCAACCATGTCTGATCTACCAGCCCAGGCTGAACAATGCATGTTTATTTGATCACCCAGGTCTATGTAGGAATACAATGGAGCCATTCTGGGATGGATACAAAGCCTTATTGTTACAGTGTTGCCACTATTTATAACATACAACTAGGATTAGGGCTGCGCACATTATGAGTAAATGGAACTAAGAGGGAGATACGATACCCAGGGATCAAAATACATCTTTGAGTTATAGCCATGTTTAAGTGGAATCATCACAGTACTCCTTCCTTGTGGGCTGAGTACAGAACTTAAGTGGGTACAATAAAGGATGTGCTTGTGAACGCTAAAAGGAGAGTTCCACCTCCCCAAAAGCAATATAAATGACCTCCAGAGTCTGTAAGTCCAATGTCCAAGATCATTGAGGAATTGTTTAAACAAGGTGTCATATGAAAAGCTAATTCTGTTACAAACAATCTGTTATGATGTGTTTTGAAACCTGATGGTTCAGATTGCATGCTTTTGGATTTAAGACTGTTGAACAAGTATACACCCAATGTTGCACCACTTGTTGCTATTACACATTATTTGTGGGGACAATTGAATGCTAAGGCAAAGTTTTTTTTCTATTTTCAGTATTCCTCTTGCAAAAAGCTGACAATACAAGTTTGCTTTCATCAAGCAGTAAGCAAAAGTACTAGCTAAATGTTCAAATAAGGAATGTATAAAACAATTTGTAGATAATATTTTAGTAGCTACAGAGGACAGAGAATCAATGATTATGTAGATAATCTGTTTTCCCTTAGTCCGAACAGCAGCACAATATGGGGTATTTCTGCCCCTGTGTGCTGGTAGGAAAGGTGGAATTTTTTATTTACATAATTAATTAAGCGATACTCCCCTATAAGAGGCAAAAGAGACCTCCCCCCACTGTGTTATTTATAAAGAATAAAGAAAAAACAACAATTCTTCTTAAGGGGGGGAAAGCTTGTGCTGATGTTCGGACTAAGGGAAAACAGATTATCTACATAATCAACGATACCCTTATGTTCAACAGCAGCACAATATGGGGATGTAGCAAGTAGATTCCCTAAGGAGGGTTCTCTTGCACTACAATACAGTATGAATGTCCAAAGGCAGTAGCCTCTGAACTACAGACTTCTAACCGATAGTGTTTAACAAAGGTTAGTTGGAATGACCACAAACGGCTGCACAAAACTCCTCAAAAGGCAAGACCGACTTTTAGCCCAGGAGGCCGACACAGCCCTAGTTGAATGGACTCTGATGAATTCGGGTGATGTTAACCTGAGCAAAAAGAAATTGCTTCCTTAATCCCTCTTGATAAAGAGGGTTTGGAAGCCGTGAGACCTTTGTCTCTACCATATATATTAATTAAGAGGTTCTTCAATCTTCTGAATGGCTGTGTATGCAGAAGATACATTTTGGAGACACCATACTATATCTAGTGTATGGAGTTTTCCTCCCTCCTTGGAAGATGGAGCTGGGAAAGAAAACTGGTAAGGAGACCACCTGGTTGATATTAGCCCAAGAGGACACTTTAGGGTTAAATCCCGGAAGAAATCTGAGCTGGACCCTAATGGAAAAAAATATATGGCTCTTCAGAAAAAAGCCTGCAACTCTCGTATTCTTTTGCTGAGGTGATAGCGAGCAAAAAAGGTGGTTTTGAAAGCCAGAAACTTAAGATCCACCTCCTCCAATGGTTCAAATGGCGGGCCGCAGAGGCCAGAAAGAACTGTGGATAAATCCCAGTGTGGAACGGGAGCTTCAACCACTGACGTCTCATAGCACCCTTAAGAAATCTGGGAATTAAGGGGTTCTGAGACAAACTTTTGCTTAAGCAGGTGGATAGGGCTGAAACCTGTACCTTAAGTGTAGTGGCAGAGGCGTAGCTAGCGGGGGGGGGGGGGGGGGGGGGCGGTGGCCCCGGGCCCACTGTCTCTCGGGGGCCCACCTCTGGGCCGCCGCAGCACAGGTTGCCCTTACACATCAACTGCATCGGCGTCTGCATGACACCAATACAGTTGAAATACATAGAGAAGGAAGCCTCTCTACTCGTACGTCGCTCGTAAGCCACAAGCCACTTCAGGCCTATGGCCTACGAGCTTCCCTAAGACGTCTGCGTCCTGGCACAGGAGGTAGGTAAGTGTCATCAAATTTTTTTTTTTAACTCACTTTGGGCATTTTAATTGGGGTGAGGGGATGGGGGTAATACATTTATGAGGTCATTTGGGAATTTAGCAAGATAAGAGGCCATAACTAATATAAGGTGTATTGGGGGCTTTAATAAAAGAGGATATAAATTATAGTGAAAGGTCAGTGAGATCTGTATGAATGTAAGGGGAGATAATATTAGGGGGCATTGGGGCAATAATAAAGGGTTTTTTCTAGGGAATAATAAAGTTTACTGGTAAGGATTGTATTGGGCAACTTGGAGAGGAGGCGGGGAAGGTGAAACATAAAAAAAATACTCACTTGTCTCCGGGCTACCGATGTCCTCAGCCCTCTGCTGTCTGTTCAGGCACATGCACGCCGCTTCCCTGCCGCAAGTCCTGCACTGCATGTGATTGGCCTCAGCAGTGGCTGGAGAAGACTCTGTGATGTCACTCATATAGTCACTGGGTCCTTTCCTGCCAACGTTGAGGCCACTGATGGCCTCAGCAGTCATGTATGGCACGTGTGTGAACAAACAGTGGCAGCAGACAGAGCACTGGGGACAGGTAAGGTTGGGTTCACACTAGCTCTCGGTTTCCATTTTTCGGGTCCACTTAGGGACCCGAAAAACGGAAACCCAATCCGCTTGTAAAGCAGTTACCCGCAGACCCCATAGACTATAATGGGGTCTGCTGGGTTTCTGCCTGAAAAATGCGGAGAAAAAAGCTTGCAGGACTTTTCTTTCTGCATTTTTCAAACAGAATGGGGGATGGAATCCCTCAACGGGGTTCAAGTGTTGGTGTGGACCCAGCCTTAGTATGATTTTTTATCACCTACCCCACCTCCACTGTGATTTGTCCACTTCCTGGACAACCTCTTTAAAGCGGACCTTTCATGTCCTCATGAACCTGTGATTTTATATACCGCTAGAAAGCCGACAGTTGGCTTTCCCATTATGTGCCCCTGACAGTACTCTAACAAAACCTTGTACTGTCAGAGGGGGCGTTCCTTACCGCCCTGCGATGATGCTGAGCGATAAAGAAGGTCCCCCTCCCCCAGTACAAGTCTTGGGGATGGGGGGGGCGTTCCTCACAACCCAGCGATGACGCTAGACTGTCAGGAACGTCCTTCTAACGGTGGGGAGAGATCGGTGCCGAAACTAACGCCACCGATATCTCCTCCACCAGGACACATAACGGGAAAGCCGACAGTGCGCTGAAATCAGTGCACTGTCAGCTTTCTAGTGGTATATAAAACCGTATGTGCATGAGGACGTGAAAGGTAGTCTTTAATACAAAGGGGTTATTAATAGGCATTATTAACCAGAGGGGCATTTATGTAAGAGGGCATAATTTATACAAGGAGACATAAAAGGGTATAATTAATAATAGGGGAAATGGGCAATATTAATTTTAGGTGGCACTCTGGCATTGATTTAAGGGGGTACAAAGGGCATTATTAATTAGGGGGAATTATTCATTGAGGGGCACATAGGAGCATTATTAAATTAAAGGAACATGGCGTTAGTATTCATTTCCAGGGGATTTTATATCATATATTTTATAATTGGGGTATCAGCAGGATGGAGATTTTATGTAGTTGAGGACAATGTGGGTTGGGTGCCTGGAAAAGTGAGGAGCCAAAGATGTCTGTGTTACAAACTTTACAGTCACAGCTGGAAGAAGTGGTCATGGCGGTCCAGATGGAAGAGACGATAAATGTAAACCGTCAGCGACGTCACCTGTAAGTCACAACATTGTTCCCGTACTGTATTTACCTAACTGGTCTTCACAGCCCTGTGTAGAACCACTATCTACCACTATATGGTCACCGTTGCTGAGTTGGGGGCCCATTTGGACGTGTTCGCCCCCCTGGGCTGAACCCCTAGCTACGCCTCTGTGTAGCGGGGAAAAGATCCTTATCCAAGCCGTCCTGAAGAAAATTTAGAATCACTCTTGTAGATGGATTCAAACTATTCGCTTCCTATCTGGAACACCACTCTTTGAAGACATTACCTATCCTTAGGTAGCTTTTAATGGTGGATTCTGCTCTTGCGCGGGAAAGGGTCTTCAGGACGACTTCTGACAGTCCTCTAGATTTTCATGGGGACTGAGCAACCTTCAGGCTGTCAGGTTGAATCTCCTCAGATCCTGGCACTTCTGAGTTCCTTGGGAAACCATGTTCTGGATTGGGGGAAGCCTCCAATAGATCCCTCGACTCATGAGCATGCGTTGGGAACACCAAGCTCTTTTTGGTTATCACAGAGGCTTGGTCCTGTCTGACTTTCATCAATACTCTTGGTATCATGGAAAGTGGAGGGAAGATGTATGCCAGCCTGAACCTCCAAGAGATAGACAGGGCATCCACTGCCAAGGGATAGTCCTCCTGATACAGTGAGCAAAACGTCTCTACCTTGGCATTGAGTCTGGTCACCATAAGGTCTACTTCTGGAAGACCCCACTTCAGCGTGATCTGGTAGAACACTCTTGATTGAGACACCATTCTCCTGATACTGAAAGACCCAGACTCAACTGATCCGTTACTATGTTCAAGGAGCCCTTGATGTGAACAGATGGGTCAGATTTTTCTCTGCCCAGGTGAAAATCAGACCTGCTTCCCTGAGGAGGGAGAACGACCTGGTGCCTTCCTGTTTATTATGGTCACCAAGTTGAGGGACCGGATCTTGACAGCTCTTCCTCTGAGAAGAGGAGAGGAATGGAGGAGTGCCAGGTAAACTGCTCTGAGTTCCCTCCAGAAGGATGAAGTCATCCTTTCTAGCCTGCTCCAGACTCCTGTACTGTCTTCTCATACAGATGGACTCCTCATCCTGAAAAGGATGCATCAGTCAGCAGGGTCCAACGAGGTTGGACCGTGGACATCCAACTTTCAGGTGTATCCACCAGTTGACAGATAGACGGATTCTGGGAGAATGTCTGATCCTTTTGTAAAGACTCAGAGGGCCATGATTTCAGACCCCCAGTACTTCCGACTGGAGGGACGCATATGACATAAAGCGCAAGAGACTGCATCGGCTGAGGCGGACATGAGGCCTAGGACTCTCATAGTTGTTCTGATGAACATCCGAAGTGTCTTGATTATCTTTTCTCTCCTTGTCGGAGGTAAAGAAATTTCTAGGCAGACAGAGTCAGGCTGAACCTCAGGAACTTCTTCTGTGTGGAAGGAGTCACCTCTGACTTCTGGCGGTTATTAGCCTAGATACTGGAGAAAAGACACAGTTGTCTGCAGGTGCTGGAGCAGGATGGTTTCTGACTAGGCTTTTATAAGCCAGTCGTCCAAATATGGCACTATGAACAGACCTTGAAGTCTGAGTGCAGCTGTTACTGGAGCCACCACCTAGGTAAAGGTGTGGAGAGCCGAGGAAATGCCGAAGGGCAGAGCCGCAAACTGGAATACCTGGGCAGAGCCCCCTTGCCCAGGTATTCCAGAATGGAATTTTCCAGTATAATCTGCTTCAGTGCAGGAAGAAAGCGGGTTGCGATGAATCTATCTTGTGGCGGGCGAAGAAAATCATCCGCATAACCCCGCTGTATTACTTGTGAGACCAAAGGTCTTGGATCTTCTCCTGCCAGAAGGAGAGAAAAAAAGGGGAGAGGCATCCCCCAACAGGAATATTTGCCACTACAGGAGGCGAGAAGCTGGCGTCAACAGCCAGGCTTCTTTCTGTAGACCTTCTATGATGTCGTCCAGGCCTCTGCTAAAATGTTTACACAGCTCAAAGGGTAGGGAGCATAAGTTATACTTGGACACATTGTCTGCTTTCCAAGGCTTCAATCATAATGGCCTTCTAGCAGCTGTAGAGAGGGCCAAAGATTTGGTGGTCATCTTCGCTTGGTATACGGAAGCTTGCGCTAGATAGTCTGCCGCCAAGGAAACCGACCCATAAAGGATAATAGATCGTCTGTAGACTCCGGAGTCAATGTCCCACTCCAGTTGTGCCAGATCGGAGTGCAGCTTATTTGCTAGCTCATTGGTGGCGATGCCTACAGAAGCCTGAGCAGAGGCCGAGGAATAAGCCCTCTTAAGGGAGCACTCCATGCCTCTATGTATAGAGACTTGGAGATTGGAGCCAACTTTCACAGCGGAGCAATTTAGCTACCTCCATATCCACCTTAGGCAGGGGACCCAACAATCCGGCTAAGGAAAATAGGGTCATAAACCTCCTGGATAAATAGGTTGCACTTTTTGGGATGTCTCCACTCCCCTGTCAAAGCTTTATCCAGTGTCACATCCACTTGGAAGCCCCTAGGCCCCCTATTGGTGGAACTAGAGGCTTCCCCAAGTTCAACATCACGGTCTCTGACTAGACGGACTTCAGCAGCCTAGGCATCCTTACCAAGGAAAAAGGTCTGCTGGAATTTTCCAAAGTGCCTTCATCAGGCAAATGCGTCTTATTGAGTATGTGAAATTCCTCCTCTGATGGAACTGACTGAGAGTGTCTCTCAGTACAAGGCTTCTTAGAGATCTGAGAAATTGAGTCCCGGATTTCTTTCACGCTCCTTGACCCACACAATTATGTCACAGATGGACGGTTCCTCAGTTGGGGTCCCACTGCATTGGCAACAGCGAGTGTAGTCATACCATCAGGCAGAGGGATGTCGCACTCTGTATAAGCGAAATGTTTCAGCTTAGAGGAGTTTTCCCTTCTGAAGTTGCCGCTGCCACCGGAAGCAAAGGAGGACATCAATCAGAACAGTATCAGGAGATAGGAAAAAATGCAGACAGTAGCAAACAAAAGGAAGCATACAGAGGCCTCCCCTATATAAGAGACAACCATTGTCTCAGGAGGAAAGTTTAAATAGGTAGGGAGAAAACCATACTTACCCATAAAATTTATATACACAAACTCTTTTAGTGATCCTAACAATGGGGTCTTTAATACTGCTACAGCGGTAAAGAGAATAGCCTAAAACTAGTCCGGTAGCGCAATCCAGCAGTACAGGAAGTAGACTGCAGAAGTGTAACAGAAAAAAACGGTCCCAGGAAAAACAGGATCCGCAAAAAGGTTCCGGAGCTGAAGTGACATCACTTCCCCTGGCTTAAAAACCTTTCTCTTCCTCTTTGCTTTGATTCCACTGCTATAGCAAGTGCGGTGTGTTTTTGCGGCAGTCTGGGATGGAACCATAACTACATCAGAAGGTAGTGTAGGGAACTTGTGTCTGAGACGCTGTGATCTGTTGTAGCTGAGCACAAACACCTGAAGCATAGGCTCTGCTGAAGAGCTCAGCCAGGCCAGGAGCTGCATAGTGCTTTATATTAACCCTGCAACACAGCCTCCAAGGCTCAGAGTAGTATAATGTTGTACTGTGTTAGCCATTGAAAGTAGTGAAAGAGTGAAGAAATCAGGCGATACCTTTTAGAGGTTAACTGAGTATACTTGATGTTAAGCTTTCAGGAGTAGTAGCTCCCTTCATCAGACATGGATTCTAAGATCCTTTGAAGGTCCATGTCTTCAGGGTATAAAAAATATGTGAATTTTCAGTTTCTTGTATAACACCATGCCTGATGAAGGGAGCTAGTACTCCCAAAAGCTTACCATCAAATATACTCCGTTAGCCTCTAAAGGTATCGCCTGATTTCTTCACTCTTCCAAGGCTCAGAAGCAGACACGCACACAGCATGCACAACCTGCCCAGCCACAAACATCTCACCTGAGATCCGACAAGGACAGGCACCCAGCTCAGAATGGCCACTGACAGAGAGTGCAGCAGGGAGAAACAAGGAAGCCTTTTCAGACCCCAGAGTATAAAGATCGGAGACCCAGGGGAGGTGACAAACATAAAACCAGTGTTACTTACCTATCCTGGACACCGGTGCACTCCCTGCAGCTTTCGTCCTTGTTTAATTGCGCAAACACGTCACGTGATCAGGCCGGCGACGCGACCTGATGACGTCACCAGAAGGCCCAAGCCTGCTCGGAGTAACACCGATCGCAGGAGATGTAAGTAGCATTGGTTTTATGTTCCCTCACCTCCCCTTGGTCTCCGAAGACATAGCAGAAGGGGAAGCGGAGGGATAGGTAAATAAATAGGCCGTCACCTGCTGGGGATACTCCAGCAGGTTACGGCCTATTTATATATATAAAAAAAGTTCTCCTCACCTACCTGCAATGCCTTGATGGAGCTGCCGCCTCTTTTTCTTGTCTGCAACGTCTGTGTCTCAGCGTAGGAGGCGCGATGATGTCATTGTATCGCCACCTGCGCTGACATGTAGACGTCTCGTAAGCCAGCCAGGACAGGCCCCGCGCAGCTTTGTCTTTTTTTAAAGCGGCCTGTCTTGGGCTGGTTTACATTAAATAACTAGTGAAAATGCCGCCCCTCAGACAGTGACAGATAGTACCGCCTGAGGCGGCCGCCTCACTTCGCCTCATTAGCGGTGCACCCCTGGTTCACACTGGCGTTCGGGCGCATCCGCCCAAAATTATGCTTAAATCGGTGGAGAGAAAATTCCTGCAAGCAGGCGTAAACCTGGCGGACCTCATTATAGTCTATGGGGACCAGGGGTTTCAGCGGGTAACCGTTTTTTTTAGGCGGACAGGGTTTCCTGTCAAATGGAAACCAAGCGTTAGTGTAAACATAGCCTGAGCAAGATTTATCACTGTTGCTTGCATAATCAAAGTACATGTCATCTTCAAATTGAGAATTTATAGTATATATGCTAAGTACATGCTGAATATTTGAGATTTAAACGCTATTATAATGAATATGAGAAGATTTAATATTTCTTCCATAGCTAATAGCTATTTGAGAACTCTACCAATACAATATAATCTATCTCAGGTTGATAAATTTCCTTGGACAATGTGGACAGGAGAGATTGAAAAAGATAAAGGTCTATTAAATACTTTATAAAAACAGTTAAAGGAGGAGACGCGTCAGGAGCAGAAGAGAGAGGCGGCACTGGAATCCTATGATG
Source organism: Leptodactylus fallax (assembly GCA_947044405.1). Taxonomy (NCBI): domain Eukaryota; kingdom Metazoa; phylum Chordata; class Amphibia; order Anura; family Leptodactylidae; genus Leptodactylus; species Leptodactylus fallax. Next base: position 2,712,353 of record CAMRHE010000061.1, on the reverse strand, counting down.
AGCCAGTGCTTTGAGCACGGGGGAATGCCCCCTGTGCATTTTGAAGACTAATTTGCATAACGAAGAAAGATGACAAAACTCAAAAATGGCGGCACGGACCTCAAAAATAAAGTTAGGAGAAGAATAGCCTTTCTAAAGGCTATTCTGACATGCTGTTAGTTAAAAATCGATTTTCTAATGATAGAATCCCTTTAAGAAATCGGTAAATGCTTGGTCAAAATCGTCAACTAAAATGGCAGTTGGAAATTAATTATCTAACCCTATTATTATAGTCCCTGTTACACCTTGCTGTTGCACATATCACAAAACTAAAGTAGTGCACAAATGTAAAGTATTGTGGTAAAGTTTTAGCAGGTGTGGAAAAATGCTGCAGAGTAAGGCTGGGTAACAAAATGCAAAGTGAATGAACAAAAGAGAAATTTAGATCAAATCAATATTTGGTGACCACCCTGTGGAGAAGGAGTCCTGGAAGTAATTATATGAGCAGTGAGCTCAACATCATTGAGTCTGAGTGGGATTGCATGAAGAGACAGAAGGATTTAAGCTAGCCTACAGTCATAGATAATCTGTGGTTGGTTCTACAAGATGTTTGAAATAACCTTTCTGATAAGTTCCTTCAAAAACTGTGTGCAAGTGCAGAAACTCATTGGAGGGAACATGGAGGCTGAGAGTATCAGTATTTAAAACAGGAGTTATCACGATGGCTAGATGACTCAATCAAATCCTCCAGCTCTTCTCCTGAGCTGGTGCAGAGCTGAGTGGGCCTGCTGTGAACCTGTTAGTGGTGGTAGTCTTGCCCAAGGCTTGTCCTAATGATCTTCAGCCTTTCTAAGTCAGATGAGGGTGGGAGTGCTAATGATGGTAATACAGGAAATGAGACTCGGGAAACTTGAAGTTGCAGGAAACAGATCACACATAACTTTACCTGCAGAATGGTGCAGTAAGTCAACCAACAGCTTCCAAACAAAGCACAGTTCTTACAGTATTGTAGTTTGTAGTACCAGCAGCCTGCTGTTGAATGTCTCCTCTTCCTCCAAGTGTCAGTCTATCACTCACTTAATACAGAAAGGTACCCTATCTGTCCTGGGGCTCAGGAAGGGTCCAGGCTCTGAAGCTCTTCTTCCACTTATCCTTAGATTCTCAATATTGCACTTTTTAGCTTTTATCTCTCTGTTTCAGGCTGAAGCCCCACGTTGTGAAAACGCTGCGTTTTACAGTACCTGCAAAGTGGATGGGATTCTGGCTAATCCCATCCACACATTGCAGAAAAAAAATCTTCAACGGAACACCCACATTTTTGAAATTCGCAGCATGTTAATTATAACATTTTGGAAACGCTGGCATTTTCTGTATAGGTATAATAAGGGCAGAAATTCAGCAGAGGAAAACTGCAAAATCGAAATGAAAAATTCTGCTCTAATTATTTGTTTACGCCATCGTTTTTTTGCAGTGCTTCGCTATGTGGGGCCCTAGCCTTAGCCATCTTTTTATTCCCCATTTCAGTGCTTCATCACAGTTGCAGTAGTTCAGCTCTAGCTCCACACTCTTACAACCTTACTTCTTGGAATCTGTAAGACTCTGCTTTCTCCCACACTCCAGAATATGCTGGCTGGACTCTTCATATGGCTCAGTTGTCCCCACTCACAGTGCTGCATCTCATCTTAAAAATAGTTTAGCAGTGTCCACTTCGGTGCTGCACAAGTGTACCTAGAAGAATTGATGCTGCTTTAAAGGCAAAGGGTGCTCACTCCAAATATTAATATGATTTAGAATTTTATTTTATTCATTCACTTTAATTGACAAAAATAAACTACCAACACTTCTATTTTTGAAAGTATTCTTACTTTGCAGCATTTCTTCCACCCCTGCCTAAATCTTTTGCATAGTACTATATGCCTTAGTAATTGTTTGTTGGCTCAGCTCAGATGTATAACCATAATGGACAATGCTATGTTTTTAACAAAGCACACCCAGATTGATTAGCCAAGTTCTGTCCACTTTTTTTTTCTAATGGTTTAATTTACTATATACTGACACTGATCCTATATAGTCTTTTTATCTTATGCATATGGTCAGAGGAGGATTAAGAGTATCATGGGTCCTGGGCTGTATGGAGAACACCGGCTAATTTTTTTAATGGTTTACCACAATATGAGTATGATATGTGTGAATACTGACTACATTTCATGCATTTATCATTTATACTGTTCACTTGATAAGACAACCCCTATTCATATGTCCTATTAAGAGCATATGACAGTCCCCTGCTCATGACTCCTTATATTGTTGCTGCTCTGCTTTGTAGAGCTCAAGACATCCTTTTAATACACAGATGGGAAGGCCATTCCTCTAAATGGCCAAAATCAATTATTTGTCCTGGGTTCTGGGAGTGGGACCCAGGGCCATTAAATACACTATAAATAGGTATATAATTTAATGGTTGTGACTAAATACTATACTCTGTAAGGACCTGGTCCTTATCAGTTATAGTAAATAGCCGGCTCAGTGTGAGCTGTTTATTTCCCATTACTGGTAAGGACCTTTTTGCCCCATAGTGGTCAGGTCCTTATATTCAGTAGTATTTAGCCAGCTCACAGTGAATTGGCTATTTCACCTACTCCATAAGGACCAGGTCCTTACCAGTAACAGTATTTAGCCAACTCTATGTGAACAATCTATTTCCCATCATATGTAGGGACCATTTTTGCCCCCTATTGGTCTGTCCTGAACTCTTATAGTATTTAGCTGCTTCACAGTGACCTGGCTAAATCCCACTCTCTGTAAGAACTTTTATAATAACTTGGTTCCAGTTCCAGTAATGTTTGTAAGGCTAGGTTCACACTTGCACCCGGTCTCTGCTGGGAGATTCCGTTCCCCATTCTGCTTTAAAAATGCGGAGAGAAAAGTCCTGCAAACAGCGCTTTTCTCTCTGTATTTTTCCTCCCTTTTTGGGCAGAAACCCGGCAGACCCCATTCCCTTACATCCCACAGCAGCACAATATGGGGTATTTCTGCCCCTGTGTGTTGATAGGACAGGCGGAATTTTTAATTAGCATAATTTATGCATGACTATGGTACCCTATAAGAGGGCCAAAGAGACTCCCCCCCCTGTGTTATTTTCTGTCCTGTGTGGTGGGACAGGTGGAGTGAGGTCTTTTTGTCCTCCCATATTTTGTTTTTCCCCTAAAGTTTGTTATCTTACCTTTGGGGAGTCATCTTATACTTCTCTTCTCTTTTTTCTTCCACTGGACACTTCTGTGGAAAGAAAGGGGTTTTACTTAGGTAGTTTGTGCCTAGCCAAGCTTTCAACCTTCACTCTGAAAAGGTTGATTTCAGTAGTGCATGCAGCGGTAGTTGCATGCCGCATGTAGTGCAGGCCACTTATGCGACTTTGATGTGGTACAAGCTCCGTGGCAGCTAGTAGTGATGTCGATCACTTTGTTTCGGAACCTTTCTTGTGTTCCGATTTTCCGGGGACTGAATTCCCGGACGGACCTTCCTCCTTTTTTGCATGGTTATATTTGCTGAGCCTCTTTATCTGGCATCAGTCTAGACCTCACTTCCAGAGGCATCCTAGATACCAGTCTAGGGGTTCTGAACGGAAGTTCCCCAAAGAAGGGGACAAGAAGAAGCCTAACTTTGATGCCAGCTGTTTTCTTCCTGTGGCAGAGACTCCTTGGGGGACAACTCTCCCAGTTTTTCAACTTCTGGCAGGAGAAGATTCAAGACCCTATGGTCTTGCAAGTAGTACAGCAGGGATATGCGATTTTCTTCATCCACTCAAGACCGATTCATTATGACCCACTCCCTTCCTTTGACTCAGCAGGTGTACTGGAAAGTTCCATTCGCGATTACATCTACAAGGGGGAGGTCCCCCCTCTGAAGAAGGATTCGGTGATTACTCCCCAGTATTCTGGTGCTAAAATCAACAAGTGACTGGAGGATGATTATAGATCTAAGATATCTGAATATCTTCATAAGGATAAAGCATTTTTTCGAATGGAAATTCATTACATCCTTTCTACTGCAGGGCAAGGTCCTTGCCACCCTAGACCTAAAGGATGCCTATCTACTCATTCCAGTTTATCCTCCACACAGAAGGTATCTCAGAATCTTAGTTCCCAGCCACAGGAAGCATCATTAGTTTGCGGTATCCCGTTAGCTTCCCACACCTTCACCAAGGTGGTGGTGTTGCTAGCAGCCGCACTCAGACTTCTATTCATAGTGCCATACTTGGATGACTGAGTAAATAAAAGCTCAATCAAAATCCATCCTACTCCAGCATTTGCAGATAGCCGTGTCCTTCAACTCCTAGGTTGGCTAATAAATTGGGGAAAGTCAGAGGTGATTCTCTCTACTCAGAGAAAGTTCCTGGGGTTTCTCCTGGACTCAGACAGCATGAAAATTTCCTTAATTCCTGCACGGAAAGAAAGGTTAACCACAGCGGTCCGGCATCTTCTCAGAACATGCCTGGTCTCTATCAGGACAACTATGAGAGTCCTAGGCCTAATGTCATCCTCAGCCATGGCAGTCCTTTGGGCTTTATGGCATATTTGTCCTTTTCAGATGGAAGCTCTACTGTAAAGGCCTGGAATCGTACTCCTCTCTGTCTCGACAAGAGGATCAGACTTTCCCCCAGTACCCATCTTTCCCTCGGATGGTGGATATACCTGAAAGACGGATGTCCATGGTCCAACCTCGTTGGACCCTGTTGACTACCAATGCATCCCTCTCAGGATGAGTAGCCCACATGTACGAAAAGACCATACAAGGAGTCTGGAACAGGCTAGAAGGAGGACATCGTCCAACTGGATGGCGCTCAGAGCAGTTACCTGGCACTATTTCAGTTCTCTCCTCTCCTCAGAGGAAGAACAGTCAAAATCCGGTCCGACAGTATGACGACCGTAATGTACCTGAACAAACAGGGAGGCACCAGATCGCTATCTCTCCTCAGGGAGACAGCTCTGATTTTTACCTGGGCAGAGGAAAATCTGACCCACTTATCCGCGGTTCACATCAGGGGCTCCTTGAACATAGTAGAAGATCAGTTGAGTCAGGGTCTCACCGATCAGGAGATTGGTTTCTCAATCCAGAGATCTTTCATCAGATTACCCTGAAGTGGGGTCTTCTAGAAGTAGACCTTATGACGACCAGACTCAACGCCAAGGTAGAGACGTTCTGCTCACTGTATCAGGAGGACTATCCCTTAGCAGTGGATGCCCTGTCCATCCCTTGGAGGTTCAGGCTGGTATACATTTTTCCTCCACTTTCCATGATACCAAGGGTATTGATGAAAGTCTGACAGGACCAAGTCTCTGTGATAGCCATTCTACCATGAGGGCTATTGGAGGCTTCCCCCCACCCAAAACTTGGAAAATAGGATTATTTTTTTTTTTATAACTAACACAAGTCGGGGGAGCTCTTTTTGTCCCTCTTATAGGGTACCATAGTCATGCATAAATTATGCTAATTAAAAATTCGCCTGTCCTATCAACACACAGGGGCAGAAATACCCCATATTGTGCTGCTGTTGGGACTAAGGGAAAACAGATTAACATCATATTCAACGATTATAGTCTATGGGGTCCACGGGTTTCCGAGGGTAACTGCTTTTTTAAGCAGATTAGGTTTCCTTTCGGGAGGAAGCGGACTCCCGAATGGAAACCCGAATACAGGTGTGAACCTAGCGTAAATCTCACGATAAAAGTGTCAACATTAGATTAGAAGATGCCTTTTATCTTTATTATTCCAACAATTGTTTTTAAATCAACAAAAAAAGGAAAAATATTTCTCAGCATAGCGTGTGACTATTCCTTTTCCATGTATCATATACATATAGGTTTCATACTGGTGAGGTCCTTTTCAGTGATAGTATTTAGCCGATTCACATTGAACTGGCTATTTACTATACTCCATAAGGACCTTTTCCATGTATCATATACTTACAAGGTTTCATACTAGTGAGGTCCTTTTCAGTGATAGTATATAGTCAGTGTATGAAGAGATCTGTGAGGTAAGAGAACATGTTGTATTGTTTGATGGTCCGTGAATAGCCACACTGAATTTAATGCTGCCATGTGATGTTCATTTAAAAAAACAGGACATGACATGACCATTATTCTATGTGGTGTGAATGTATGCTTACTAATTTGAGTACTGCTTATATTTAGTGGATAACCTTTGTATCACCCAGAAGCCGCACAGCTTATAACATCGGCAGCAGTTTTGTGAGTGAAGCCACTGTTTTCTGGTAAGATTCACTATACAATTGTTTAGTAAACTGTGCTGAATGTATCTTGGATCAGTCCTATTTTGTGTGGCTTCACCCTAGAGTTACATGAAGGTGCTAATTAACGGGATTATCGGGACTACGATACTGATTGCTCCAGTCTCTTCTCAATTTACCAAGCACATTGCCGTACACTGTATAGAGGCTGTGCTTAGTATTGCAGCTCATCCTCATTCATTTCAATTAGATTGAACTGCAGCATGGCCGTGTGACGTATGGACATGATGTCTCTGTCTGAGTAGAAGTGGAGCTCAACAGCATATTCCTAGAATACCCCTTTAAGGACCTCCATAGTAGAGTTACTTGATTACTGCCTCCAGGCACCTCACATATTAGTAACCCTTGGGCCAGCTTCACACGGACATTACAGTGTGGGACACTGAAGCTGCGGGGAAGCAGGGACTCCTAGCATCATAAACAATTATGCTGCTGTGAGTCCGGGTCCTCTGGGAACCACAGCTGACAAATGTGTCTATGTGAAGCTGGCCTTAAGGTGCCATTAAACATGTGGTCTTTATTCACATTAGCGCATATGCTGTTGTTTCTGCACTGATAAAAAACACACATGTGTAATAGCAGCCCTAGGGTGGGTTCAGGCTACCCTTGTTAATGTCTGTTGATGGATGACAGCAATGGACATTAACTGCGGAAGAGTAATGGACAGACACTGAGTCTGTGTCCATTCCCATTAACACTAATATAAACAACATGATGGACGCTGTGTCCCGTCTTTCTTATGTCTCCTTTCTTCCATCATTTTTGTTTAGTTTTCTAACTGAAGAAAAAGTTGTGCATGAAGGACAAAATGACGGAAGAAAGACGGAAGACAGAAAAAAAGGAGATAGAAGACAGCATCCATAATGAGTTTTTTTTTACATTCTAGTTCAATGGGAACAGACGCAGGAGGAGGAGTTGCTCTCATCCTATGGCAGATGACAGCAATGGACGTGCATAACAATAGTGTGAACGTAGCCTTACTCCATCATGTTCTAGGTCTTCCACCACAGTATGCAGAGATCTTGTGGAGTCCATGCCTTGATGGGTCAGAGTCGCTTTGGTGACACAAGAGGGGGGATTTAAAGTTATAGCTCATTTTTGGATTTCTTACTATAAAAATTATGACGCTAACAAAACACTATTTACTCTTTTATTTTTATTAAATTTAACATTTTGGGCAAAAAAAATTGAAAATATAAAAGATATAAAGTAAAAACAACAAAATAGCAGCGAAACATGAACAAACTCAGAGGTCACTTTTTAAATAATTGTACCCCTTCCCGACATACGCCGTAACAGTACAAGCCGGGCCTTTAAAAATGGTGACCACTCTTCAGAGCAGCCGCCATAACCTACGGGTCTTCACTGAACTGTACAGCAGAGACCCAGTACTAAGGAGTGCAGTTATAACTACATCCAGGTATATCTCACTATCCCCCATGTCCCTCCAGTGTACCCTCACATTACTAACAAGCATCTCACTATTTCCCATGTCCCTCCAGTGTACCCCCACATTACTAACAAGCATCTCACTATTCCCCATGTCCCTCCAGTGTACCCACACTGTTACTATCCCCTATGAACCTTAAAGCGGGTGCCCAGTCACAACAAGCGTTACCTTCACAGTTTTATACTTTGGCTTTCTCCGGTGGTCTGAAATCACTGAAATGGATGGAGACCAGCCATTCCATTCGGACTGGTGTGCAAAACACCCAAATTCTTATGACCCCTGTGCATGATACCCACAGGGAGGGAGTAATTTGTGGTGACCAGATAGCCTCTGTAAGTCTACCCCTACAATGCTAGCAATTATTCCACCAATATCCATATATTTCCTGTGCACCCCCTCACAAGCATTCTACATTTCTCTAGTGTACCCCCATAGTGTTAATAAGCACTCCACAACTCAGAGCACCTCAAACAAGTTTCCCACAGCTCCCAATGTGTCTTTAAAGGCTGAAGCCCAATGTGGCGGAAACACTGCGGTGGAAACACCACAGCAAAAACCGCGGCGTTTTACAGTCCCTTCAAAGTGTATAGGATTCTAGCGAATACCATCCACACATTGCAGAAAATTACCGTTGTGTTTTTGAAAATTGCAGCATGTCAATTATTCCTATGGAAACGCCGGCGGATTCCCTATAGGTATAAATGAAGCAGAAAGTCCGCAGAGGAAAACTCTGTGGACTTTCTGTGAAAGCACTGCGGGAAAATTGCAATGCATTTCCACAGAGGTTTTTCCCGAGGACTTTTTGGCTGTGGCCTGCTTTGTGGGGCCTTAACCTAAAGCACATTATCAATCGCCTATGCACAGCCAATTGAGGAGTTTCTTTGCGCTTTTTATGCAAACCTAACACAGATATGAAAGATTCCTCCATTCTTCATGAGCCTCCCGTGCACCCACAAGCCCCCCTCCCCCCGAATGTACCTTCAGTGCATGGAGCACACACAAGCACCCTCACAGATTATCATATACCCACAGTAATACATCTCACAAAGGTATCAAGCTCGCTATCCCCTACAGCTCAGCCCCACAGGGCCACAGCTTGCCAAATCCACCAAGACTCAACCATAGCTTGCCATCCCCTATAGTAACACAGATCTAAATACCCCCCCAAACCAGCCTTAACCCCATTTCACCATGCACCCCACATCTCCCCCCACAGTTCACCAAGCACCCCACATCTTCCCCCCAGTTCACCATGCACACCATGTCTCCCCCCCACAGTACACCGTGCACCCTGCATCTCTCCCCCACAGTACACTGTGCACCCCGCAGTACATCCCGCATCTCCCAACATTCCACCACAAACCCCACATCTCTCCCCCACCAGTACACCAAGCATCTCCCCCCACAGTACACCCCGCATCTCCCCAACAGTCCACCACGCATCCCACATCTCTCTCCCCCCACAGTACACTATGCACCCCACATCTCTCTCTCAACAGTCCACCATGCACTCCACATGTCTCTCCCCCCCACAGTCCACCGTGCACCCCGCATCTCCCCCCACAGTACACCGTGCACCCTGCATCTCCCCCCACAGTCCACTCTGCACCCCACATCTCTCCCCCCACCCTGCACCCCACATCTCTCCCTCCCCGCACTACACATCTCTCCCCCCCACACTACACCCCGCATTTCCCCCCCACACTACACCCCGCAACTCTCCCTCCACAATACACCCTGCATCTCTCCCACACACTACACCCTTCATCTCCCCCTACACTATAACCTGCACCCACATCTCTCCCCCCACACTACACCCTGCACCCCTCATCTCCCCCCACACTACACCCTGCACCCCGAATCTCTCCCCCCACACCCTGCACTCCGCATCTCTCCCCCACACACTATACCCTGCATCTCCCTTACACTATACCCTGCACCCCTCATCTCCCCGCACACTGCACCACGCACCCAGAATCTCCCCCCCACTATACCCCGCATCTCCTCCCCACACTACACCCCGCATCTCCTCCCCACACTACACCCCGCATCTCCCCCCACACACTACACCTCGCATCTCTCCCTCCCACACTACACCCCGCATCTCTCCCCCCACACTACACCCCGCATCACTCCCCCCCCACACTACACCCTGCACCTCGCATCTCTCCCCCCCACACTACACCCTGCATCTCCGCCCCACACACTACACCCTGCATCTCTCCCCACACTACATTCTGCACCCTGCATCTCTCCCCCCACACTACACCCTGCACCCCGCATCTCTCCCCCCACACTACGCCCCCGCATCTTTCCCCCCCTACACTACACACTGCACCCCGCATCTCTCCCCCCTACACTACAGCCTGTACCCCTCATTTCCCCCCTCATTTCCCCCCCACACTACACCGTGCACTCCACATCTCTCCCCCCACACCCTGCATCTCTCCCCCACACCCTGCATCTCTCCCTCCACACCCCACAACTCCCCCCCACATTACACCCTGCACCCCGCATCTCTCCCCCCCACACTACACCCTGCATCTCTCACCCCCACAGTACACCCTACACCCCGCAACTCTTCCCCCACAGTCCACCCCGCATCTCTCCCCCCCACACTACACCCTGTACCCCAATGACGTCAGAAGGTCCTTACCGAGTATAGTACAGTTGGATGTATAGTGGGATAACATGGCATACAGTGTAAATTATTCTTTCATACTGTATATCAGATTTAATGAACTACAAATTTGATCTTAAATGTTACTTGTTTGTAAAATAAAATTAAAGTGGTCATGAATTGTTTAGAAAGTGGAGGAGCTAGCATATGTTATTGTCAAAATGCCTTCTACAGCACTAGAAACCAAACAGAGAAATATGTTTTGTCTTTGAGCTCCATGTGCTCTGATCTGTGCTGCAGTTATAATTACAGAGAGACAGGAACTTCCTAGTTTGCTACTCTGGCCCCCTCCTTTTTAACAGAGCGTTATTAACAACATAACACTATCCCTAGAGACAGAAGCTCATGCAGTAATAAACATATAAACAGTAGTTATTGCAACACAGGCAATAATAAACATTATTCCAACAATATATATATACACCAACAAAATTTGGGGAGACTTTATTCCCACATATGATCCCACCCACAACCTAACTGGGAACATCTCTTTCACACCCAGGAATACCTACAAACCACCCACTTTGGAGGTCAATTTTCCCTACCCCCCCCCCCTTTATTCTGACCATGCCCCCTTCCTACCCATTTCTCAGGAGTATTGTCAACTATGATAGACACGCACATGTACAGTGGGTACGGAAAGTATTCAGACCTCTTTAAATTTTTCACTCTTTGTTTCATTGCAGCCATTTGCTAAAAGCAAAAAAGTTCATTTTATTTCTCATTAATGTACACTCAGCACCCCATTTTGACAGAAAAAAAAACAGAAATGTAGATATTTTTGCAAATTTATTAAAAAAGAAAAACGGAAATATCACATGGTCATAAGTATTCAGACCCTTTGCTGTGACAGTCCTATTTAACTCACATGCTGTCCATTTCCTTCTGATCCTCCTTGACATGGTTCTACTCCTTCATTGGAGTCCAGCTGTGTTTAATTAAACTGATTGGACTTGATTAGGAACGGCACACACCTGTCTATATAAGACCTCGCAGCTCACAGTGCATGTGAGAATCATAAGGTCAAAGGAACTGCCCAAGGAGCTCAGAGACAGAATTGTGGCAAGGCACAGATCTGGCCAAGGTTACAAAAGAATTTCTGCAGCACTCAAGGTTCCTAAGAGCACAGTGGCCTCCATAATCCTTAAATAGAAGACGTTTGGGACAACCAGAACTCTTCCTAATCCTGGCCGTCCAGCCAAACTGAGTAATCGTGGGAGAAGAGCCTTGGTGAGAGAGGTAAAGAAGAACCCAAAGATCACTGTGGCTGAGCTCCAGAGATGCATTAGGGAGATGGGAGAAAGTTCCACAAAGTCAACTATCACTGCAGCCCTCCACCAGTCGAGCCTTTTGCAGAGTGGCCCGAAGGAAGCCTCTCCTCAGTGCAAGACATATAAAAGTCCGCATAGAGTTTGCCAAAAAACATATGAAGGACTCCCAGACTATGAGAAATAAGATTCTCTGGCCTGATGAGATGAAGATTGAACTTTTTGGCATTAATTCTACGCGGTATGTGTGGAGAAAACCAGGCACTGCTCATCACCTGCCCAATACAATCCCAACAGTGAAACATGGTGGTGGCAGCATCATGCTATGGGGGTGTTTTTCAGCTGCAGGGACAGGACGACTGGTTGCAATTGAAGGAAAGATGAATGCGGCCAAGTACAGAGATATCCTGGAAGAAAACCTCTTCCAGAGTGCTCTGGACCTCAGACTGGGCCGAAGGTTTACCTTCCAACAAGACAATAACCCTAAGCACACAGCTAAAATAACAAAGGAGTGGCTTCGGAACAACTCTGTGACCATTCTTGACTGGCCCAGCCAGATCCCTGACCTCAACCCAATTGAGCATCTCTGGAGAGACCTGAAAATGGCTGTCTACCAACGTTCACCATCCAACCCGACGGAACTGGAGAGGTTCTGCAAGGAAGAATGGCAGAGGATCCCCAAATCCAGATATGAAAAACTTGTTGCATCATTCCCAACAAGACTCATGGCTGTACTAGCTCAAAAGGGTGCTTCTACTCAATACTGAGCAAAGGGTCTGAATACTTATGACCATGTGATATTTCAGTTTTTCATTTTTAATAAATTTGCAAAAATATCTACATTTCTGTTTTTTTTCTGTCAAGATGGGGTGCTGAGTGTACATTAATGAGAAATAAAATGAACTTTTTTGCTTTTAGCAAATGGCTGCAATGAAACAATGAAAAATTTAAAGGGGTCTGAATACTTTCTGTACCCACTGTATACACACACATACATATCAACTTTTATGCAGGACAACTTCATCTTTAAGCAGTAGACCTAGAGTCCACAAGTTGTTAAGTAAAATTCTGCACAAGGCAGGATTGACATGAGTCCAGACTACACAGTTAAGTGCTTTCACCCAACTGAGTTTCAACAGTGAAACTCAGTCTGTGTGTATGCCAGATTTAAAGGACTGAATGCTATGTGGGCAGATGGATTTCTAATATCCTAGTTTGAATATTCAGTGTCGAACTAAGATATCTAGAGCCCACCAGTGGAATTGTTTCTAGGGACCCCATGCCCACAGCCAGAACCCCTGCAAATCAGCTGTACCGAGACAGGGTGGCTACAAGTAATAACATGTCGGGAGCTATGCTGCTCATCCGCCTTACGATGCGCACCACTGCACTGCCTAAACCTACCACTACACTCTGTATGGCAAGCGAACAGCATGACTTCTGGAACTGTTAACATTACCTGTAGCTGCACTGCTCTGGAAAAGCTGATCTGCAAAGGTCCTGGCTGTCGGACCCTTGCAGATTTAATATTGTGGCCTATCCTAAGGACAGGCCATCAATATTAGAAAGATGGATAAACCCTTTAAACAGATTTCTAGGAAATGGAGGAAGCCATTTGGCTGCGGTGAGGTGTAAAATAAAATTTAAAAAAAAAGCATGCTCACCTGTCCCCAGAGTTCTGTTCACCGTGAGTGTCCATTTAGTCTCGTACTGGTGCCTTCATGAGTCCTGCGCCTCATGTGATCATTGAGACCATTTAAGTACAAGAGGTACAGAATTTCCAGAATGAGGCACCACCATGCAACTGAACAGACTCTGGCGGGGGACAAGGGACAATAGGGTACTGGGGACAGTTGAGTATGTTGTTTTTTTTGTTTTTTGTTTTTACATTTTACACCTCCCTGGCTACCACTGGGGTTGCTCCAATTTATGGACAACCTCTATAAAGGGGTTGCCTGGGCCTAAATTTTTTATGGCCACTTCACTGTCCCCCCCATATAATGGACCTTTCACTATTCCCCACCATACAGTGGCACCTTCACTGGTCCCCCCCATATAGTGGCCACTTTACTGGTGCCCCATACTGTATGGGGACCAGTGATTGGGCCATTATATTGTGCGGGGCAGTGATGGGGGCTAATATCCTTTGGGAGATATTAAAGTGTGTGGGACATTAGGGGGGAATATTAAATCCTTCCCGCTGTGTGGTGTACTATTACATCGCGCTGATGATATAGTTAACAATCAGCGCCGTAGTAGTATGGCGCTGTAATGCCATACACAGCCGAGGGCCAGGACCAGCCTCCACAGTCGCCCACCCCCCTCCAGCTTCAAGTCCCCTTGTAGGACAGGGAAAAAGTGAAAAAACACTTAAACACATAGTAAAAACACACAAAAATAAATAAACAAGTAATAAAAAGTAAAAAAAAACAACCTTTATATTTAAAAAATATATAATGTAAACAAAACTAAAGAAACATGTTTGATTTCCCCATGTGTGTATAAGTCCCCACTATCCAAAAATACCATTATTTATCCCGTATGGTGAATGCTGTAAACAAAATATACCGCAATGCGCAAATTAAAGTTTTTTGGTGACTTTGCTTTCCCCAAAAATAACAATAAAAAGTTATCAAAAAGTCATACATACCAAACATTGGTACCAATAGAAAGTATAACTTGCCCTGCAAATAAAGAGCCCTGACATATATCCGTCAACAGTACAGTAAAAAAGTCAGAATAGGCGTCGGAATACAGTGAGCCCAGGAAAATCACTCTGTAACGTCTCTGCCTGTTCGGGTCTCTGCGCCACCCTCCGCTTGCACGCTGCAGCGCAGGAGGCATGTTCAGTTTGATTCCTTGGTTAAGATTCTTGTTGCTCAGTTTGAACACTGTCCTAGACTATGTAATTGAATTTCAGCCACACCCATCTCATGCACCTTTGTTTCTCTCTGCTCCTCTAATAGTTAATCTCAGCCTTGCCTGTGTGATTGACAGCCTGTCTACCAATCAGTCTGGGGCAGGTCCTGACTTTCTATAAACAGGTCGGTAGCCCTCACATGGTCGCTGGCTATTGATTCTGTCTTTTGACTTGTCCCTGCTAGCTCCTTTTCTGCTATTTCCTGTATTTCTATTCCTGACCTCTGGCTTTGTCTTTGACTATTCTCTTGGATTGTGATTTTGTACTGCATTGCTCGACTGTTACCAACCCCTTGGCCAGCTGACCTCCCTTGTTGTTGGTCCTGTCTGCGTTCTGAGTTGTCACCTATATTAGGAAGGGACTGTCGACCAGTTGCTGCTGTCACCTAGGACAGATCAGGCAAGTTAGCCAGGGACAGTGGTGGGGTTCAGCTTTAGGGCTCACTGTCTTGTTGTGCCCCTCCCCCCAGGATTCTGCAGCAGCACTGGGGAATTGCTCAACTGGCAATTCCCTTACACGCTCATTTTCAAAAAGTGTAAAAGCAGTAAAACATAATAAAAACCAAATATACAGTACAGACCAAAAGTTTGGACACACCTTCTCATTCCAAGAGTTTTCTGTATTTTCATGACTATAAAAATTGTAGATTTACACTGAAGGCATCAAAACTATGAATTAACAGATGTGGAATTATATACTTAACAAAAAAGTGTGAAACAACTGAAAATATGTCTTATATTCTAGGTTCCACCTTTTGGTTTGATTTATGCTTTGCACACTCTTGGCATTCTCTTGATGAGCTTCAAGAGAATGCCAAGAGTAGTATCTGACTCACTCAAACAGGAATACGTATCAGAGATTTCTATTTGCAGTTACGGGGTGTCCCTATGGGGGCCCCTTTTTCTTTTTTCCTAGTCAATCTCGTTATGGCATGGTGGGGGGAATTTTTCATTTTTTCTTCTAATAAGCCGGTTTCACTTTTTTGCACTGGTATGGGCGCTACATTGACGATATCCTCATTGTGTGGCTCAGAGATGTAGCGCCCATACCAGACTTTCTACAGTACATTAATCATAATGAGATTAATTTAAAATTCACTCATACTATGAACCATGTTGAAATCTGTTTTTTGGATGTTTTATTGGTAGGCAACAGGGATAGCAATAAAGTTAAAACTTCCTTGTATAGGAAACCCATAGCGGAGAAAACAATTCTTTTGGCATCAAGTGACCACCCTAAATATACTCTGAAGTCCATCTTTGTTCAGTTTGAACAAGTTCAAAGTGAACAGACTATAGAGAGGTTAAAAAAGAGAGCATATCCAAATTGTTCCCAAATTAGGGCTAAGAATATTGCCGTTATTGCAATATTGCCCGTTTGTTAAGGGATATTTTGCCCCCAAGTCTATTTAGTTCTAATACACAAGCCCCTTCAATATAGTTGAATGTGAAGGGGTTTTACAAATGTGGTCTCAGTAGATGTACAATCTGTAAGTCCGTCAAAAAAAAACAAAAAAAAAAAAAAAAAAAAAACATTTTATGCAGTTGGGGATTCATATTCATATGAAATCCAAACGTTCATGAACTGCAATAGCCAACAACATTGTTTATGTAATCATGCGTAGCCTCTGTAATTTGTTATATGTGGGATATTCTATCAGAGTGATCAAAACCTTTTTATCGCTGAACATTTGGCCGACTGTGGAAAATCTACCCATGATAGCATAACAACACCTCAAAACACTTTGCACTTTTTCACAATAGTGACACTTCATCTTTTTCTTTTTTTGCCATTGAGCATGTATTTAAAGGGGTTTTCCGAGCAAAAAATATTTTTTAAAAAAGGTCTGTTAGTGTTATTAATGGGTTAATAAGTGCACCCAAATACCTTTAGTAGTGTTTTGAGTGATTTCTGGGTTTCTCTGGAAGCTCCTGGCATCCTCTGCATTTGTTTACATGGGTAGCATCCTGTTCTTTTATCCTACAACTACCACTACCCTCTCACTCCCTCTCTTACTCCCTCACACCCCCTCTTTGTTTCAATAACTAGCCCGCCCACTACTAGCCCTTCCTAACTTACTAACTCAGCCCACCCACCACCCCATCATACTTACCAGTCTTCCTGTCCTGGAGATCACTTTCTTCTGTGCCGCTGGCTCCTTCTTTTCTTGACTTCTGCCCGTGCCTCTGCAATAGAGCCGGCATGCCCAGAAGGAAGTGATATTTCGTGCCCAGAAGATCCGAACAGGAAGACAGGTAAGTATGATGGGGTGGGGGTGGAATTGGTGACATTCCGTTTCCGGAAATGGGGAAATGGAATGTCACTGGAAAATCAGAAAATGTGTCTGGACAGTCACATGACCGCCCCGGCGATCTGGATAAATATACATTTTTCGTAAAGTAAGTTAGAAGTTAGGCGGAGGGAGGGTGTTTACCTTAGTGTAGCAAGATCGTTTTATCCCGGATAACCCCTTTAAGCCGCACTGAGGCGGCGATTGGTGCAAAATGTTGTTTAAAAGGCAGGTTTATTGAATTTTGAAGTTAAATTCCAGACATCGAGATGGGCTCAACATAAGATCAGATCTGGCATATATTTATTGATTTACAGGTATGGACATGTTTCATTTTTCATTAAAGTTCTCCCCTGACCCACTTCTATTTATCACAGGACACTGAAACTGCACATGTGTAATGATATAAGTCTCTATAGGTTATGTGCCAATTTGCAACTCAGAACTGATAATGGTCTTGATTTGCTGAAGTGGTATGAGGTTTGATAATGGATCCAGTGGAATACAGAGCAGTCATCAAGTTCCATTACTTGAAAGGCCGCACACCAAAGGAGACATTCGATGAGATGAAAGAGGTTTATGGTGATGATTCCCCATCATATGATGTAGTCAAGAACTGGCATCGTCAATTCAAATGTGGTCAGACTTTGGTGGAAACAGCTCCAATTCCAGGGCAACCCCACTCTGCTTTTGATGAACACACCAACCAGCAAGTGGAGGTCGCCATTTTGGAAAATCGCCGCGTAACCATTCACCACCTAGCCCAAAATGTCAAGATTAGTGTGGGGTCCGTGGAAAAAAATCATGCAAGACCATCTTTGCATGCATAAGGTAGCCGCTCGCTGGGTTCCCCGGCTGCTCACACCTTTCCAGAAGCAGGAACGAGTCGAATGCTCTCAGGCTCTATTGACGATGTGCCATGGAAACCAGGAGGACTTTTTCAACAGATTGATCGCACAGGATGAAAGCTGGGTCCATCACTATGAACCTGAGACTAAAGTCCAGTCTATGCAATGAAAGCATCATGACTCCCCCCGCCTCCAAAAAAGGCATGTGCCCAACCCTCGGCAGGCAAGGTCATGCTCACAGTATTTTGGGACCAGCACGGAGTAGTATTGATGGATTTCCTAGCAAAGGGTACTATGATCACTGAGGAATACTATGCTTCACTGCTGCGGAAATTGCGGGAGGCCATCAAAACCAAGGGACGTGGCATGCTCACCAAATGGAAGCATGCTCCTGTGGCTTTGAAATTCTACCGCATCCCCCTTATTCACCCGACCTCGCACCATTGGACTTCCACCTCTTTCCAACAATGAAGTTATTATTGAAGGGCAAGAATTTTCCAGATGGTAAGACTCTGATTTCCGAAGTCACAGCGTGGCTTTTGGAGCAACCTGTCGACTTCTACAAGCGAGGTGTTTACAGTTGCTTAAAGAGATGGGAAAAGTGTGTGTCCCTAGGTGGCACGTATTTAGAGATGGACTAATAACTGTGCCAAGTTTCATTGCTCTCAATCCACAGGAAGTGGGTCAGGGGAAATCTTTAATGAACGCCCCTCATAGTACTTTGCAGTCATGTTACATTGCGATACCTTGGCGTTCATTGTGTATATTATGTATTATTATTGGTTTGAATTGGATGTATGTCTATGAGATGAGATGTATATTTTGGAAGTACTTAAAAAATTGTTATTCATTTTTATGTCCCTGCAGATTGTAATGACGCAATTTATGTTGTTAATGCATGGCAAATATAAATTGGGCAGCATAAGGGTTAACATGCTGTAGGGTATGGTCCGGATATTTTGTTTTTAAGTTCATATGCATGGTTAATGGTATGCTATGAGTAATGGGCAGCCTGCCCTGAAATGCGTAAACTGGCGTTGTTGGACTACTGTGACCTTGTGTTTCCTTTTTAGAGATACGGATTAAAAGTTAATTTTTATTTTAAAAATATTTGTTGTTGAATGTTAGAATTTTTTAAGTCTATTGGATATTGTAGCAGTGCCTAAAGCTACTGCTACATTTTGTATAGTGCAGGAGTAGCATGGCTCCTGGCATTACCATTACATTACCAGTAGCCATGCTGCTCTGAAATAGCTGATCTGCAGATGTTCTGGCTGTTGGATCCCCGAAGATCTAATATTGATGGCCTATTCTAAGGATAGAACATCAATATTACAAAGGTGAATAACACCTTTCAATATGATAAACACTTCTGTCCATGAATAATGAGGTAGAAGTGTATATTGTGTATATATTATAATATTGCAAAAACATATTTATAGAATTTCAATGATACCTCTTAGTACAGTGCTGTTATTATCTAGTGGTTTAGAATTATGTGGTATTTTATCATAAAAGAAGTTTTACTACTTCAACAACATTTTCCTTTTTTATGAATAGGATAAACTTACCATCTGGTTCTTAGAAGGATGGCATAGTCTGCAACACAAGCGACAGAAAAGAGAGGGAATAATGCTTAAAACTGCTCCCAAAAGAAATATGAGCCACATGTATCCACTGCTGATGGAAATGACCATGGCACCTTAACAAAAAGAGATAAATAAATTGAATTTATTATTGTATGAACTGTGAAAATATTTAATATGTTCCACAGTGATTGGATGATATGTTTTTACCACTTCCACTTTGGGCTGTACTTAAAAATGGCAATGTGAAAAGAGGCGTTCCAGTGTCCAGACAACATAAAGTTAAAAGTCCATTTATTAATGAACATTAAAATCCATGAGTGTGCACAACATAAAAGAGAGATACTATGATCACTACCAAACACGTAAAGACCTCTCTGCTGTGTTTCATACTGTAGGTCAGTTCTAAATCACAGTATAAGGGGAAAGGGGAAAGAGGACAGAACAAATTACAACTAGCCACCTGTATGGGAGGATCACGTGATTTTCACAGCAAAGTAAATTTGTATAGTTACAAATTAAACAAGACAATAAGACTTAACAGTAACAGAACATAAGCAAATAAAGTGTACTGCAAAAGAATTATACTAATCGGGCACAATTAGTAAAAATGCATTAAATCCAACTTAAAATTTTACCCTTTAGGTAAATGATACTCTAAGGCGAATATTCAAAAAGCTTCTCTCGTGAGAAGGGTCCTCCTCCAATACCCATCTCTTCTGGTGTGTGTAACCCTCTAGCAGTGGTGAACCTAGCCTCTTTGCTGCCTGAGGCGGACTATAGAAAGACGCCCCCCCCCCCCCAAAAAAAAAAAAATAAAAAATTGAGTTTCCATGCTACTAGTTTAACACACTGTTATCGTCGCACAATATACACAATACACAAAGTTATAAAACAGTTTTTAAGAATTCTTCTTCCTGTATTACTTCAGTATCAGATCAACAACACGGCATTAACAATGAAAGTAACTTCACACATCTTCTGCTTGGTGGATGGACGAGCCCACGTGGCCCCCATTCTCTATAATAGGAGCCCCGCAGATAGCTGAGTACTGGACTTCGGCTATCTTTGGCACTCCCATCGAAGTGAATGAGAGCCACGCAGGTTCATCCATCCACCAAGTGACACACCTATATATATGGCTGCAGTCAGGCTGGATTCCCACCTAGTGGGGGGAAAAACACAATTCTCAGGCTCAGTGGGGTCTCAGCAGACAGACTCCCATCACTCAGGTATTTATCCTCTATCATTTAGGTGAATACAGGGCAGTAACATTCTGTGACTTACAGGTGACGTCTCTGACTAATCCGTCACATTTCCCTTTTCTTTCCTTTGGACCGCCATGACCACTTCTTCCAGCTGTGGCTTGTCTCTGTAAAGGTTGCAACACAGACATCTTTGACTCCTCACTTTTCCAGGCATCCAACCCACATTGTCCTCACCTACACAAAGCCCCCATCCGGCTGCTACCCCAATTATATAATATATGATATAACCCCCCATAATGAATAATACCCCCAAGTGCATCTTTATATTAATAATGTCCTGGTGTACCCTGTATAAATAGTGCCCCTTATTAATAATGCCCCAGGTGTTAACTAATTAAAAGGTTTTCCAGGTCATTAATAAACTAATCAGTGGGGTTCAAAAACCCAGGACCCCCACTGATCAGCTGTTTGAATGGTACCTGTGTAAGCGCCGTGACCGCTTCTCTGTTTACATAGTGTAATTCATCTCAAAGCGGCCATGTCATGTAACTACAGCCTCGTCCTGTACATGTCTACAGTATGTGACAAGGCTACAATTACATCACACGGCCACTATAAACAGACTGCGTGTGATATAAACAGGTGCCATAGCCCATGTTTATAGCGCCCCATTTACACACACTATAAAGTTCCACAGCAGCCCCTGCACACAGTATTACACAGTGTTATGGCCCGCAGCGGCCCCTGCACACTGGATTATGCCTCTCAGTGGCCCCTGCACACGGTATTATGCTCCATAGTGGCCCCTGCTCACGGTATTATGCCCCGCATTGGCCACTGCACACGGTATTATGTTCCGCAGCAACTCCTGCACACAGTTTTATGCCCCATATTGGCCCCTGCACTGGTATTATGCTCCATAGTGGCCCCTACACTTGTATTATGCTCCATAGTGGCCCCAGCACACGGTATTATGCTCCATAGTGGCCCCTGCACACGGTATTATGCTCCATATTGGCCCCTGCACACGGTATTATGCTCCACAGTGGCCCCAGCACACAGTATTATGCTCCAGAGTGGCCCCTGCACACGGTATTATGCTCCATATTGGCCCCTGCACACGGTATTATGCTCCATAGTGGCCCCTGCACACGGTATTATGCTCCACAGTGGCCCCAGCACACAGTATTATGCTCCAGAGTGGCCCCTGCACAGGGTATTATGCTCCATAGTGGCCCCTGCACAGGGTATTATGCTCCATAGTGGCCCTTGCACTGCTATTATGCTCCATAGTGGCCCCTGCACTTGTATTATGCTCCATAGTGGCCCCTGCACTTGTATTATGCTCCATAGTGGCCCCTGCACTTGTATTATGCTCTATAGTGGCCCCTGCACTTGTATTATGCTCCAGAGTGGCCCCTGCACAGGGTATTATGCTCTACAGTGGTCCCTGCACAGGGTATTATGCCCCATAGTGGCCGACCCATGAATTATTATTATACTCTGGGCTCTTTTCAGACCCCAGAGCATAATGATTGGAGACCCAGGGGAGAATACAAACATAAAAACCAGAGTTACTTACCTATCCTGGAAACCGGTGCACTCCTTGCAGCTTTCGGCCCTGTTTAATTGCGCACACACGTCACGTGATCAGGCCGGCGACGCGACCTGATGACGTCACCACAGGCCTCAAGCCTGCTCGGAGTTACATCGGATCGCAGGAGGTGAGTAACAGTTTTTTATGTTCCCTCACCAACCCTAGGCCTCCGATTATTATACTCCGGGGTCTGAATAGACCCCGGAGTATAATAATAGTAGTATTTGCGGCCCGCGGCCCTCACTTACCGAAGCCCGCAGCCGCTCACAGCGGCATCCGCTTCCCTTTCTGCGGCCCATAGCAGAAGGGGAAGCGGGGGGCGGCCACGAGCAGACGCGGGTAGGTAAATAAATAGGCCCTGACCTGCCGGGGATACTCCAACAGGTTACGGCCTATTTATATAGATTAAAAAAAAAGCTATACTCACCTGCGATGCCTTGATGCAGCCGCCGCCGCCTCCTCCTCTTGTCCGCGACGTCCGTGTCTCAGCGTAGGCGGCGTGATGACGTCATTGTATCGCCGCCTGCGCTGAGATGCGACGTCTTGTAAACCAGCCCAGGACAGGCCCCACTCAGCTCTGGTTTTTTTTTTTTTTTTTTTGGGGCCTGTCCTGGGCTGGCTTACATTAAATAGTAAAAATGCCGCCCCCCGGACAATGCCGCCCGAGGCGGCCGCCTCACCTCGCCTCATTAGCGGTGCGCCCCTGCCCTCTAGATAGTATAAAGAGACATTTAATTGAGAGAATGGCATGTGATTGGGTGTGAAGGAGTGTATGGAGAGTGCTCAGGAGCTCGGCTCTCTCCATGCACTGTGGGTGCCGGCTGTATAATACAGCCGGCACCCACCGCTAACAGCTGAGATCGGTGCCGACACTGATCACAGCTGTTAACACTTTAGATGCGCAGACACCATGCGCAGCTGTTAACACTTTAGATGCGCAGACACCATGCGCAGCTGTTAACACTAAAGTGCACAGATGTCATGGGCACCGCCATCTTTACTCAATCGCTGCCCTCCAGAACGTCTATTGAAGGCTCCCAGGTTTGTCATTAGTATGGCTCTAATACATGCTGCCAGAGGCAGCGTGTAATAGAAGTCATGGGATTTTACTATTCACTGCATGAGCGATCAGACCCCTAGGGTTCAAGGTCCCTACGGGGTCTGAAAATAAAAGTAAAAGAAAAAAAAGTTTTTAAAAATAGAAAAGTGTATGCGAAGTTAAAACCTCATGTGGCGTTCTCTATATAGTATGGAGCATTCCCACCCGTCATAATCACGCATGCTCAAGAGTAAAAAAACTAATAAGTTTAAAATTCAAAATAGAATATAAAATAAGGGATGTATCTAGTATAGCCCAATTATTGATTAAGGGACTACAAAATCTGCTTAAAATAGTGTCAGGTTAAGTTGAAAAAATATACCGCGATTTGCGGAGCCTTCGGCAGCACTCGGCAATCCTCGGAACTCGGGTTGCACATGCGCAGTGTCCAGATGAGCGTCAATCGTTGTTAAAGCCTTGGGTAAGTTTCAGCTGGGCTCGGCCATAATCGGAATAAAAGGTACACATGTGTATTGGCTATACCAGGGGTAGGCAACTTTTTTGTTCGGCGTGTCGATTTTAATTAAAAAATCAAAGATGAGGTACTGAGAGTGTCGGTCAATAATTGTAAGTCTGACGACCCCTAAACTAAAGTCATATACCACAAACCATAACACAAAAGTGCTGGCACCAGATGCTTTAGAACACATGCGTTTACTGCTATTTCCTGGGATGCTCCTGTACTTTCCGATTAGAAGCAATGAAAGTACATGTGCAGCCTCCAATTAGTGGTAAATGTGTCCAGGAGCACTGTATGGCGGCAGCCTCAGGGTGGTGACACACTATGTATCTGGATGCAGATATACTCTTAGGCCACTGGAACTTTTACTTCAATGTAAAACTGCATTCACATGGTGCATTTTTGCACAAAAAAAAAAAAAAGCCTGTGTTTTCTGTGCAAAAACACATCCTTAAAGCAGAAAACACACCGTTATACAGAATAATGTCCCATAGCGGCCCCTGCACAAGGTATTATGTCCCATAGCGGCCCCTGCACAAGGTATTATATCCCATAACAGCCCCTGCACACCGTATTATGTCACATAGTGAACCCTGCATACAGTATTATGTCACATAGCGGCCCCTGCACACGGTATTATGTCACATAGCAGCCCCTGCACAAGGTATTATATCCCATAACAGCCTCTGCACACCGTATTATGTCACATAGTGGCCCCTGCACATAGTATTATGTCACATAGTGGCCCCTGCATACGGTATTAGGTCCCATAACAGCCTCTGCACACCGTATTATGTCACATAGTGGCCCCTGCACATGGTATTAGGTCCCATAGCGGCCCCTGCACATGGTATTAGGTCCCATAGCTGTCCCTGCACACGGTATTAGGTCCCATCGCGGTCCCTGCACACGGTATTATGTCCCATAGGGGCCCCTGCACACAGTATTAGGTCCCATAGAGGTCCCTGCACACGGTATTAGGTCCCATAGCGGTCCCTGCACACGGTATTAGGTCCCATAGCAGTCCCTGCACACGGTATTAGGTCCCATAGCGGCCCCTGCACACGGTATTAGGTCCCATAGAGGTCCCTGCACACGGTATTAGGTCCCATAGCGGCCCCTGCACACGGTATTAGGTCCCATAGCGGCCCCTGCACACGGTATTAGGTCCCATAGCGGCCCCTGCACATGGTATTAGGTCCCATAGCGGCCCCTGCGCACGGTATTAGGTCCCATAGCGGTCCCTGCACAGGGTATTAGGTCCCATAGCGGTCCCTGCACACAGTATTAGGTCCCATAATGGTCCCTGAACAAGGTATTATGTCACAAAGCGTTCCCTGCACACGTTACTATGTCACATAGCGGTCCCTGCACACGGTATTAGGTCCCATAGTTCTCTTCAGAGGTGACAAACATAAAAAAACAATGTACTCACCATTCCACGCTCCGCAGCCGCTGTGTTGTCTTCAGCGCTTCATTATGCGTAATGACGTCAGACGCAGACGTGACCTCTGAGGCCCTGTCAGCTGTCGGAAGCGCCAGCAGATCGCACAGCCACCGCGGAGCACAGGGAGCAAGGTGAGTATCATTGTTTTTTATGTTTCATCACTTCTCCTGAGTCTCTTCTTATTATACTCGGGGTCTGAAGAGACCACACAGTATAATAATAGCAGTTTCGTTTCGGCCGTGTTTGGTCCGATCGAATCTGCAGGGTGAGGACTCCGCTGCCGTGCCAGGGAAATAAGCCTCGCGTGCCACTCTTGGCACGTGTGCCAGGGGTTGCCGACCCCTGGGCTATACCGTAATTCCTAGCGGTGAAGCTGGGACAGCCTCGGGTATCATCAACTGAGGTTGGCGATTTTTTAATGTGTTTGTGTCTAGAGTGCCAGAGAATAAGGGGGACCAACCTGGGTGAGTATCAGAATTATTTTTTATGAAATTGCCCTTATGGTATGGGGTTTGGAGATATTCATGTGTAACAAAAATATAATAAAATTTAATATAATAAAATGAATAATAATTTAATTTTATTATATTAGCTATATTACCAATTAACCTTAGCATGGTGCTATGAATCTTACATGGTCTAAGGGTTATAGTATCATTTTCCTTTTTTTTGTTTTTGTTACACATGAAGTAAGCTTGAATTACTTCTGGATCTCAGTGACCAGGGAACTGGGAAGTTTGTGGATAACAGAGGAAAGTATCTTTCTTGAGGAAGTCCAGACAACTTGAAGCATCCTACCAGCCGGAAAGGAAGACACATTTACAACACCACTAGCAGTGGAAAATCTTCCTAATGGAGTTTATCAAGATGAGAACCATCAAAAGAGAGGATCTAATTGAACACTGTACTAGAACTTTACCAGTGTTTTTGGAGGACAATCCGGTACTGAATAATGTTAATACATCCCCGGATATCCCGAACATTAGTCGGGAGAATCTGAGTAATTTGTTCTGGGAATTTGAAAAAATGTTATTTGATGAATCTAGGCATAGTCTTGACCATAAATTTTTGCTTATTTATCTGAATGAGAATATCACACCGAGGGGGCTAAGATTTAGGAGTAACTCCCCTTTTCCTAATGACCCTTCATTTACTAAGGAATGGATTATGTTCTTACACCAATGCTCCATTGGTTTAATAGAACGCTTGTCACATAAACGACTACAATTGGCAAATGATCTAAATGCACAAATTACCACTTCACTAACCAATATTGAAAAACATAAAGCACACCCAGACTTTCTGAAGATGTGTTGGGTCCCACATTCAAGAACTGTAGAGATGGAAAGAAATACTTTAGAAACCAAAAGCACCAAACTTAATAGAGATCGCAGGGATTTCAAGAACAACAACATTAAATTTTGGACTAAACTTAAATCCAACAATTTCAATAGCCCTGTGATGATTCTGCTTAAGTGTGGCTATAACTCAGGTGTATTTTGGTCTCTGGGTAGCGTATTTCTCTCTAGTTCCATTTATTCATACTGTGCGCAGCTATAAGCATAGGTGTATATTGGCAGTAGTGGCCGGGCTGGAACAATAGGGCTCCATTGAATTCATACACAGTCCTGGCTGATCAAACAATAGGGCATTGTTCCAGCCTGGGCTGTTAGATCAGATATGCCTGATAATATTGTATCGTGTCATTTGGTCTCATCTACATACAAAGGGTCTGGACTTGATTGCATTAACTCATCAGACGAGCTGCCGCCGGTGACCTCATTCTGGGAGGTGGCATAAAGGGTATAAAAGATGAGGTAAGAGTCAGTGGGAGGAGATTATGCTATAGAGATTATGCTATAGAGTTGATGCTATGGAGATTACACTATAGAGATTTATGCTATGGAGATCATGCTGGGGGAGTTGACACAGACAGACCATGAGGAGAGGCTGCTGTGATGAGATTCTGTTGAGACTACTGGACTAATGCTGAGATTCCTGTGAAAAGCATGCAGGCTGGATTATTGTTTTAATGCCACATGCTGAAAAGCCTCCACTGGTGATCTCCACATGCTATGTGTGAGTGTTGGACTATAGAGCCACATCCAGGATATGTGTGGTAAAGTAATTATTTCACCTTTAATCCCTTTTATTTTATTTGTACTGTATCTTGTAACTAGTAACTGTTAATGCTTGTATATATCTGCATATCTGTTCTGATCTGTATATGTTAGATGTTAATACCGACCCATTTAGGGGTTAATAAATATATAAAATTTAGAAAGCTTGTCTTGTATTTATCTGGTGAACCCGACATTCACTGGCGGTGAGTGTGGTTTTTATATGAAAGAGGTCTCAGGGGTGGCCACAGCGGTGTTGGCGCACTGAGGATCTTTCACAAGCCCCAAAAGAAATTTTTCTGGAACAACTCCCAAACATAAAACTAATGTCTCAACATCATTACATAGTAGAGCCTTACACCAGTCTAGACTAGCAACCAAGACTATCAGTACTAAAGGATTGCACCATGTCAACCCCTCTCCCCCTATTAATAAGACATTACAGAAGCCCAATCCAACTACGAGGGAATCCGTAATATTGGTTCCCAAGCCAATTGGGAATTCAATCAACAACTCACGCCCAACAGAGCACCTCTTCTTCCAATACCAAATGAACACCTAGAAAAGGATCTGCTGACAATAAATGCCAACCACAAGCTGGTAATCCAGCTCACATTCAACTTTTACCAAATACCCCATCTACAGGAAATGATTTGAGTAATACTCTTCTCAAGAGTTCAAGAGATATTTACCAGTTAGGAATAGATCTCAGTAACTTTCAGAATGCTGACCTAGTATCACTATGCTTACCCACAACTACCTTTGTAGAAGTTAATAATAGTTCTTTGAATCAAAATGATTCTAGAAACCAATCTACTTTACCATCTACACCACCCCGAGGAACAAGTACACCTAGTATAAACCCCCTAGAGAATGGCGAGACCTCCGATATTGATTTAGAGGACTCCCTTTACAATACTCCACTCTCTCATTCTCCAATATGCAAAGCACTAGAAATTTCTACACAAAATAATAAGGACTCTTTTTTTAGGGTTTCCACCCATCTTAACACCAACCATGATGTATCATGTCAAGGAAGCACCACTGTTCACAAAAATTACAAAAATATCAGATTTTTACACTCCCCTGGGCCTCAAGAGAAAAAAATATGAACGACAATATGACCGTGACAAACAACAGCAAAACCCCATCCGTAAAAAATCTAGAGGTTCTAGAGAAGGAAAAAAGAGCAGACACAATTCCCGATCCAACCAGTCTAAGTTCAAAAAGAAACAAGGTATAATACCTTGTATTTCCAATTTATCTGATTATCAACTTTCTAATGCAGAAGAAAGTCTTCTATCCAAGGGCTTGTCATTCTGCCCAACCCAAAAGGTTGATGATCTACAACTTTTCATTGATTTTAATCGATTTATAAGGAAACTCACCCTAACCAGACACTTCAGTATCACAAAAGGAAACTCACAGGATTCATCCGAGATTGGCCCCAAAAATACAATAGCCGAAGTTGGAATCCCTCCAATTACAACAGACTTAAGACCTAAATCATCCTTTTATCCTACTTACCACAAAGGTCCATATATAGAAATCTTCTATTCTATAGTCTCGTCAGAATTCCGTAAAATATCACAAGATACCAACTCTCCTTCTAATTTAACCAAAGATTTAAAGAAGGCCCTGTATAATCTCAAAACCAACAATGAGATACAGTGGGGAAAAAAAGTATTTAGTCAATTGTGCAAGTTCTCCCACTTAAAAACATGAGAGAGGCCTGTAATTGACATCATATGTAGACCTCAACTATGAGAGACAAAATGAGAAAACATATCTAGAAAATCACATTGTCTGATTTTTTAAGAATTTATTTGCAAATTATGGTGGAAAATAAATATTTGGTCACCTACAAACAAGCAAGATTTCTGGCTCTCACAGACGTGTAACTTCTTCTTTAAGAGGCTCCTCTGTTCTCCACTCATTACCTGTAGTAATGGCTCCTGTTTGAAATTGTTATCAGTATAAAAGACACCTGTCCACAACCTCAAACAGTCACACTCCAAACTCCACTATGGTGAAGACCAAAGAGCTGTGGAAGGACACCAGAAACAAAATTGTAGACCTGCACCAGGTTGGGAAGACTGAATCTGCAATAGGCAAGCAGCTTGGTGTGAAGAAATCAACTGTGGGAGCAATAATTAGAAAATGGAAGACATACAAGACCACTGATAATCTCCCTCGATCAGGGGCTCCACGCAAGATCCCATGGGGTCAAAATTATCACAAGAACGGTGAGCAAAAATCCCAGAACCACACAGGGGGACCTATTGAATGACCTGCAGAAAGCTGGGACTAACGTAACAAAGGCTACCGTCAGTAACACACTACGCGCCGCCAGGGACTCAGATCCTGCAGTGCCAGATGTGTCCCCCTGCTTAAGCCAGTACATATCCGGGGCCCGTCTGAAGTTTGCTAGACAGCATTTGGATGTTCCAGAAGAGTATTGGGAGAATGTCATATGGTCAGATGAAACCAAAGTAGAACTGTTTGGTAGAAACACAACTCGTCGTGTTTGGAGGAGAGTGAATGCTGAGTTACATCCAAAGAACACCATACCTACTGTGAAGCATGGGAGTGGCAACATCATGCTTTGGGGCTGTTTCTCTGCAAAGGGACCAGGACGACTGGTCCGTGTACATGTATCGTGAGAGTTTGAGTGCAAACCTCCTTCCATCAGCAAGGGCATTGAAGATGAAATGTGGCTGGGTCTTTCAGCATGACAATGATCCCAAGCACACCACCAGGGCAACAAAGGATTGGCTTCGTAAGAAGCATTTCAAGGTCCTGGAGTGGCTTAGCTAGTCTCCAGATTTCAACCCCATAGAAAACCTTTGGAGGGAGTTGAAAGTCTGTGTTGCCCAGCGACAGCCCCAAAACATCACTGCTCTAGAGGAGATCTGCATGGAGGAATGGGCCAACATACCAGCAACAGTATGTGCCAACCTTGTGAAGACTTACAGAAAACGTTTGACCTCTGTCATTGCCAACAAAGGATATATAACAAAGTATTGAGATGAACTTTTGTTATTGACCAAATACTTATTTTCCACCATAATTTGCAAATAAATTCTTTAAAAATCAGACAATGATTTTCTGGATTTGTTTTCTCATTTTGTCTCTCATAGTTGAGGTCTACCTATGATGTCAATTACAGGCCTCGCTCATCTTTTTAAGTGGGAGAACTTGCACAACTGGTGGCTGACTAAATACTTTTTTTCCCCACTGTATATACACAGTCTTTAAACATACTTTTAAATGGCAATCCTGTTACTGAAAAATCTTTTGTGAAGGGCAATCTTGTTTTGGGCAAGAGTTAAAATTTTTTCATTAAATAAAGTGCTAGTAGTACACATACCCATATGGAGATCACCGTATAGGAGTAAACCTAGACACCAACACCCAAGAAGAATGTAGGGCTCTCATAGAGGTGAAAATCCTCCTAGAGCCTCCCTCTAAACAACATGAGAAACCCCATGCAGAAAACATGTTGGCAACATATCAAAAAATACAAAAAAATACAAAAAAGAAAATTTATGAACCAAAACACTAGAAGTACCCAAAATATATTACAAAATATCAAATTTTATTAATCATAAAAATATGTAGACATGAGGGGCGTGGCTTGGATGCTGATGGAGACGGACGCCTAGCTGGTGGTCTCCCCTGCCTTCTATACATGAGCCAAACCGCTAAAACTCACACTAATGGGTAAGAAGCTTCCCTTCTAAAAGACCCTGGCGACTCTGGCACCTGGTGGGGGTCCCTCCCCGATGGACCCTTTCCTCCAGAGGCAGCCCTATGCTTGTCCCGGCAACCCAGGGAACCATGCACCATCTCTCTCTGCCATGCACACAGGTGGAGCTCTGCTCTCATCCATGGGACCCGCCTGCTGTCACTCAAGTTGCAACCATGACATCTTCCTCCGGAGCTTGGCGCCGGCATCTCCTGCTCCATTCCTGCCTCAGGATCGGCCCTGCCTAGTATGGTCGCCATCTTGGGGAGCCTCCCCACGTACTGGTCAGGAGCCATCTTCCCCTCCGCAGTGCTAGCAAGGAGCCAGCCTTCAAATAAGCAACTACACTTCTCCCCTGCTGCCTGATGTGACCCACCAGTCCTCCATGTCTTCCTTGGGCCCCCATGAGCCCTCTGCTGGGCTCTCTCTCCCCCAGGAGGCCCCCACCTCTCCTTCTGCTTTGGGCCTTACTCCTATCTTCAGCCTGGTCCATCCTCCACACCATTTCCTCTTCTGGGGACTCCCCTGACATTCCACCAACTGGATGCTATGGCTGCTTGACTGCGGGGCTGGCCGTTGTGGAGAACCCCGGGATACATTGCCATCAGGTCCTATGCTAACTATGCAGTCCATACTTCAGAAGCTTCCCACTAAACATGACTTGAAACTCCTCATAGATGAGGTCAAGCACACCTTTAAGCAGGAAATTGCTGCAGTCTGGGTTGACTTGCGCCAACTAGCTGTTAGAGTGGACTCGCTGGAAAATTCTCATGATGAGACCCACACCTATATCTCCCAGATGCATGAAGTGGTCTCCACACAGTCTGAGATTCTTAAAGTGACAACTCGCCACCTTGAAGATCTGGATAACCATGATAGGAGACGCTATATTAGAGTCTGTGGCCTCCTGGAGGCCACGGGGGACTTAAAAGTTACTCTGGAAGCTATTTTCAACATGCTCTTAGGCAAGCCACCTGATCATCGTATCAAATTGACAGGATGCATCAGGCTCTCTGCCCCAGGGGCATCACTGCCACGCCGAAGGATGTTATCTGCTGTGGGCAGTATTTTGAGCTCAAAGAGGCTATAATGGCTCAGGCCCACACCAAGAGAGACTTTGACTTTCATGGTGCTAAGGTCCAGCTCCCTGACCTCTCCTGGATCACCCTCCAGAAATGGTGAATGCTCTGCCATCTCCTATCGGTCCTGCGGGATCACCAGCTCCCTTACCACTGGGGTTTCCCCTTTCCTTCCCCTTACTGTCAGGAAGAATAGCTGCACTGCTACCCTGAAATCTCAGGCTGACCTGCAGGACTTCTGTACCAGCCTGGACATTCCCCTTGCAGCATCCCAGAGCACTACTGTTAGGACTCCCTGTAACGCCATCCCCAGTGTAACTGGCTGGGAGATGCAGAGAGGAGGAGTAGTGGAAAGCCATCCTGTGGAGCCTATAACATCCCTGGGCACCCTCCTAGAACCAAGGCTGGGCGTTGGACACTGTGGGACTACTACCTCCATTTAGAAGCTGCCATTGCCTTGCTGTTCCTGTTGCCAAATAAAGGCTGTTACTCGTTACCTGCACCGCTGACTCCTGAGTCGTGCCTGCCTCACCATCAGGGCCCTTCCGAACAGCACCACAACGGCTCAGGAAAGAACTACTACCACCACCATCCGGTAGTGCTGCAGGACCCCCCTCGACTTTGTCCGGCCTAGCAGTGGGACTGGAGTGGTTGGTGAGCATGCTCGGCCTGCTAGGTGGCACAGCATCCGCCACTACTACTCCCATTCTCCAGTCTCCTCTATCTGGGTTGCGGCACCCTACCTACCCTAGAAGATTAGGAGGTTGCTGCTCTGCCTCCCCCTCCGGTTTGGAAGACTGTACAGTTTGGAAGCAGTGGCACCTGCCCTCCACGGACTCTACTCCTGTCTTCAGGTTCCCCCGCCTGCATCATCGGGACTCTCCTTGATGATTCTGTTTTTTCCTATAAAATTTGTTTTCTCTTTTTTTCCATCCAGCACTGACACTGCCTAGACCCTTTTTCTCTTCTCTACTATGGGGTCTAGGCCAATTGGCATTTTTTCTTCTTCCCTGCTACTCTATGGGCTCGGTTGTTTATCACTACATGTTTTCACCCCATGGCAGGGGAGGATGTTTTGCGTCGGCTCTGGCCTGAACAACTTGGTTCTTCCTCATCCGCCTGCTAGACTTCCACAGCCTTGCCTCCGATCCTATCTCACTCTACTCCGTGCTCCTGTGGGGTCTGCAGCTCCTAGGTTCTGCCATGGTAAGCTACATTATTTAGGTGTTCTCCCCCCTACACTCCACCATGGTTAAGATTGTGTCTATCAATGTTAAAGGTCTTAACTTTAATGTGAAATGCAGGATGGGCTTGGCGGAGCAGCAGGCCCTTAAGGCTGATATAGCATTCCTCTAAGAGACCCATTTTGATTACTCCTGTACTTTTAATTTTGCCCTTCGCTTTTATCCCACAGTATATTCTGTCACTCACTCTAAGAAGTGGGCGGGGCTGGCTAGCCTTATTTCCTTGTCCTTCCCCTTTGAGGTAGTTACCTCCATTATGACACCCTGGGGCTGTTTGTTATTCTTCATGGGAACCTGATTACCTCACTAGGGTCCTCAATAAAGTGTTGTCCCTCCACTCTGCTGCTTTCTTTGTAGGAGAGGACTTTAATATGTCCTTTTCAGCGTTGGAGATGCAACAGTCTAGCTTTGTCTCTATAGTTGCTGGATTGACTGCAGTTCACATTTATGACACTAGATGTAGCTGTTACCAAATGTTTATCTGTAGTCTGTTAGGGTCTTGCCAGATGTAGCAATACCCTGACACTACTGCAGGGGTCTGGGAGGAAGGACAGAGACAAGTGAGCCCTAATATCACCCCAGCCACTGTCCCTTCCTATTGCCTCAGTTTACCCTAAACGGTAAAAGGACAACCTGAAGATGAGCCCTATACTGAGTAAGTGACACAGAACAGGACAAGACAAAACAATACAGAAGCAGAGTGAGCAAGCCAAGGGGTCGGTAACAAACGAGCAATGCAGTACAAAATCAAAATCCAAGAGAATAGTAAAAGTCAAGGCCAGGGGTCAGGAATACGAATACCAGTAACAAGACAGCAAGGAATACTAGCCAGAACGCAAAAGCAATAACCAGCGACCATGTGAGGGCTGACAACCTGTTTAAAGAAAGTCTGGGCAAGCCCCAGACTGGATTGGTAGACAGGCTGTCAATCACACAGACAAGACTGAGATTAACTATTAGTGGAACAGAGAAAACCAAGGTGAAGGAAACGGGTGTGACAGAAAATCAATTATATTGTCTAGGACTGTGTTCAGACTGAGCAACAAGAAACCTATGCAAGGAACCAAACTGAACACGCCTCCTTCGCCACAGCGTGCGAGCGGAGGGTGGCGCAGAGATCCGAACAGGCAGAGACGTTACATAGTCACTCTATACTTTGACTGTTGTTGTTGGTGCACTTCCTGTGCATTGTACAGTACTTTACATGTTATTCACCATATAAGGTGACCTTCACTTACTACACTCATGTTCCAGTAAAGTCAGTTCCTGTTATATCACAAATGTCTATCTGGTTTTGACTCAGCACTCATACTCTGAAACAGTTTATGGGCAAAGTGATCAAATGAAGCCCCAGTAACCGGATAAAGCCCAGCGACCAGACGTGGCCCAGGCAGAGCGAAGTCCAGAATGGAAGATGGTGCGGCCGATGCGGAGATTGACATAAGGAAGCTTCCATAGAGACATCTCCTGTACACAAGTAAGACTGTTGCTATATACAGTATAAAGGAAGGAGAATGACCTATAGGTCAGAACCTAAACTATCAGTGGCCAAGCTGAACAATGACAATTATCAGAAATTAACATTTTATTTACAATTATTTCATTTGTCCAATTACTTTTGAGCCCCTGAAATGAAGGGATTGTGTTTAAATGCTTTAGTTCCTCACATTTTTATGCAATCATTTTGTTCAACCCACTGAATTAAAGGTGAAAGTCTGAACTTCAGCTGCATCTGAATAGTTTTGTTCAAAATTCATTGTGGTAATGTACAGAACAAAAATTAGAAAAATGTTGTCTCTGTCCAAATATTTATAGACCTAACTGTATTTATTAAAAAAAATAGGAAATTTGGAAAAATTAGCAATTTTCTACATGTGAAAAGCTCTGCTTTTCAGACAGTCATACCACCCAAATGCATTAAAGGTGCTGACTAGCTTGCTAACTGAAGAGCTTACATTACACTCTCCCAAATAATCTAGCTACACATGTGCACAAGATTGTTGGTACCCCTAGTTTAATGAAAGAAAAACCCACAATGGTCACCTGTCTTGCAATGACACAAAACACACAGCTAAAAAACACCCAAGAATGGCATTGGACTATTCTGAAGTGGCCTTCTATGAGCCCTAACCTAAATCCTATTGAGCATCTTTGGAAGGAGCTGAAACATGTTGTCTGGAAAAGGTACCCTTCAAACCTGAGACAACTGGAGCAGTTTGCTCATGAGGAGTGGGCCAAAATACATGTTGAGAGGTGCAGAAGTCTCATTGACAGTTACAGGAATTGTTTGATTGCAGTGATTGCCTCAAAAGGTTGTGCAACAAAATATTAAGTTAAGGGAACCATCATTTCTGTCCAGGCCTGTTTCATGAGTTTTCTTTTCAAAAAAATTCTGTTGAAGCATGGTTGAAAAGCAATGTCTGCCTTTCATGTGTTCATTTTCATAGCATTTTTATATATTATTATTTTTGTCATATTCAAGTTATTTCTGTGACCATTGTGGGTTTTTCTTTCATTAAACAAGGGGTACCAACAATTTTGTCCACGTGTGTAAGTCACATACACACTGTCACAGCCTCAAACATATTCAGCTGATGCATTTCTGTAAGGAGAATGGTCTCCACTCAGAGGCATAAATAAGGGGACCCAAAAGCAAACAGACCAACATATAGCCCTATAAGGTTAAAGCCCAAAGATATTTTTACGAGCATAGGTGCGTGCCTGAGAATACCAAAGGTCTCAGAAGTGAAAGGGCACCATGTGTTGGTTATTTACACTGCATTGGCAGGCATTTGCAGAGGCTCTTACGCTAGGTTCCCACTAGCATTTGGGTTTCCGTACTTTGGGTCCACAATGGGACCCAAAACATGGACACCCTGTCCGCTTAAAAAATGGTTACACGTGGAAGCCTGTGGACCCCATAGACTATAGACTAGAAATATGCCATATGCCCACTGTATTTTAAAGTCACTGCAAGGTGAATCCCAGCGAATCGCATCCACACCTTGCGGAAAAAAAGTGCCTTACATGTTATGATTGTTAGTATATGTTGTCATGTTCATAATGTATTCATTTGGTTTCAAGCTATTGTTCTCTGGTATCACTTGTCCTGGTGAGCTGTGGTCCCCATAAGGTTAAATATAGCACCAAACAGTATAGTGGGAGGATCTGTAGCTGGAACAGGAAATGGTCATAGCAGAGAGAGGAAGTAGTATTCTGTAAGCAGACAGCCAGGGAAGAAGCAAGCAAGTAGTGTGAATGTAGCCATTTTGTGTTCCACACACTGTGGGCTGTGAGGAAGTGCCAAAGCAGCAGCAGGGGAGAGAAATTGTGTGACACTGCCCTGCATCAATATCAGTAAGAGGACAGGATTACATCAGGCTGAGCAGAACTACAACCCTGGCAGCCTGAACCTACCTCTACAAGTTACCTGAACTCCTGCAGTGGACCAGAAGCTGAACCTGCAGACATTTAAGACTCTCTGTTAATGCATGGGAGGTTTCAGCCAGCTACATACCGCTTTGCTACAGCTCACCGCTACAGGACAGGTGAACCAGAAGATGCCTGTTCCACTAAAGCAGTGAGTAGTTCAACTGATCCTGGCCTGGACATTGCCTTCCTTACAGCTATGCCCTGCGCTCCAGCTCCTAGTTGGAGAGAAGTACTGACACCCACTCACCATCTCAGCCCAGGGACCTGCAGGTGTCCCCTTACACCAACTGTCGTCACATCTAACTGACTCTCCCTATTACCCTGTGCATCTCTCCTGGGAGTTCTGGTGCCTTTAAGGTCACCGTGACAGTCCAGCTTCCTGTGCGGTTCTCCCGGGGTGGTCGCAAATGCAGAGGACACGCTGTGATTTCCAAAACCGTTGCGGTTGTGTCATACCATTACGACATGTCGCAAAGGGGTTAATATTGGTATGAAACTGGACAACTCCTTTAAAGTTTTAATATTACTGGCATTTGGCACGGACTGTTAAAGTCATGTGTTGTTGTTTTTGGATGCTATTCTGGATAGCAGAGGCTTTGTCCCTGAAGTAATGGGCACATTTTTCTTTTTCTCAGAGATGTTGTGATTATGGGATAATAAATCTTAGCTTACATTCAGATGAAAATTAGCTGTGTTACAACAGTTTTCTTATAGCCATCACACGGCTACATTAAAGGTGTATTCCCACGAACATAACCATTTTTAAATTTGTAAATAATTAAAAAAGTTATACATTTTTGCAAATCTACCGTAAGTAATTAAATATTTTGCAGCATTTTAAAGATTTTCTCTAAATATCTTGTGGTCACTTGTTGTATTGATTGGTTGCCAGTGGATATGACCATGAATGCAGGACCTTTCTAAGGTCAGAAAATCAGTCATGATTTCCTTATTGCGGCCAGGATATCTTCTGATACATGTAGTGCCCCTGTCTGATAACGCAGCTATAATAAGAAAAGCATGACTGGGTTCATGACCAGTCCCAGACCATTGAAATTTTCTGCATTTGTGGTCGTATCCATTGGCAACCGATCAAGACAGACTCTCACCACTAAGATGGTTACAAAAAATCTTTAAAACTCTGGAATTTTTAACTACTTATATTTGCAAAAATGTTTAACTTTTAATTATCTACAAATTTAGATATGATTATGTCCATGGGAATACCCCTTTAAATTCAATGTATGTTAATGGGGCTATTCACATGACAATATTAAAAAAAAAAAAAAAAGGTCCTGTCCTATTTTTACTCATTTTCATGGATCCCTTAATAGATTTAAATCAATGAGAGAGCCATGAAAACTGGTGCCCCTGAAATGCATAGCTGTCCATTTTTCAAGGCGATTTCATTCAACGTTCATGTGAATGTAGGCTAAGGCAGTGAGGATTGTAGAACTTGTGACAGAGAGGTAGATTTTTTTTTCATTTATGGCTGATGGTAGCTATAGTTTATGGTAGTTCCCGAGGTGCTTTGTCAGTGCGATTTTGTTCTTCGGTGATTGATGTTTCCAACACTGACATTCAAGCCCCTCCCCCCTTTTTTTTAAGGGGGATTCTGTCAGGACGATTTGGGACACTAAACCACCAAAAGGTCCTTATGAACTGGGGTTTTGGTGTCTCAAATCGCCCTTTTATAACAAAATCCCTGGCTGCATTAAAAATAAAAAAGCTTTGACTTTCATATCAGACAACTTTCCATACCGATGGCAAAATGGTCCGCTTCACTACTTAGCCATATCCCTGATCAGCCCAAGTTCCGCGTTATTCTCAACTATGCCCGACTTCTTACGAAGATCTCCTCCTTACTAAATACATTTAATAACCCAACTCTCTACTGGGTGAGACGTATAGCAGTAGTAAAGATGCTGGTCCTACCTGTAATTGTATATATCTTTAGAACTTTATACCTTTACCTAACTCATATTTTGTTAGATTACAAGGTTTGCTCACCAACTTTATTTGGAATGGGTGGACGCCTAGGATACGGCACCCTGTACTTACCACATTGCACAAGGAAGGGGGTATGGAAGTCCCTGATGTCAAGAGATACTACATTTCCACTGTCTTCAAACACTTAACGCATTGGTGGCAGGACGCCTCACCCTTGCAATGGGTTGCTATTGAACAGGAAGCTGCTGGCATCCTGTTAATTGCCCTATCCCCTATATCACACCCTCCACATCCCCTTAGCTCTTTACAATCCATAGTGGCCTCTAGACAGGCATGGTCCTCTCTGCTTAAAACTAACAAGAGGAACTATACTAAACCCTCTGGGATTTATCACTATGTTACACTTGCTGATAGAGGGTAAGTTACGCACCTTCCAGGACCTTTCCCTCTCCCATAAGGATTTTTATGAATACCTCCAAATAAGGGACATTCTACAACCCTCCCTCCTCTCTGATCATTTTTTCCCCATGTTCAGCATATTCTTATTTTACGGATGTCACAGGGAAATCGGATTTCGACTTTTTACTTGACTCTTATCAATGGGTCCGCTGACTTTAAACCAGATATATTCTTAGATGGGAATCAGACTTGCAAATCCAATACTCATTATCTGACTTGTACTCGGGGCTTATCTGGGTATCTAAAGTAAGCACGGCTCTTATTTTCATATGTGGTGGGAATGCCCATCTGCATGTAAATTCTGGCTGGTAGTATCTCAGCTAATATCTGCGGTGATGCAGTCACCTTTTACCTTGGCTCTATGTTTCATAGGATTAGATGCTGTACATGAGTCAGTGAGATTGTTGGTGGGTAGTACCATTTTGGCCGCCTGCCTACTGATCGCCAGGTCCTGCAAGGTTAACATTCCCCTGACCACACCAGAACTATACTCATTACTCCAGTTTGATCAAACCATGGATATTATGACTCATAAAAGGTTCCACACATTGGGATATCTGGAATGATTTAATCTCCAAGGTATCCACAACATAACCCCTTTCCCAAACACATATTATTTATTTTTTTCTTTGCTTCCTTCCTGTAGCCTTTTTTTTCTTTCTACGGCAATGCAAATGGGATTACTGTTCATTTTCTTTTGTTTTGTTATATGGTTGCTTTTACTGTATGATATTGACTCAACATCTTACTGCTGTAATGCTCTATTCCAACGTGGACTCCCAACTTTCATGCTTTTGTACTTTTATGGTTCAATTTATTTCTGCATTGTTTATACAAAAATTTTCAATAAAACTTCAATTTGAAAAAAAAAAATAAATAAAAAAGTTTTATGATCACCTATCAGCTGTACTCCCCAGTTCTAAAGTGAAGCCAGTGGAGTACACCTCAGCTTCAGTGCACATTTGCCAGAGCAGTTAATCTGGGGTGTACGTACATCTCTGACTTCCCTGAAGAACAGAACAGGTGTCTGGAGCACCAGAGATGAGTCTAATGAGACTCATATGACTCTACTCAAAAGTAAAAAAGCTTTTCTATTTTTAATGTGGCCTGCAGGGATTTGGGATACTAAACCTCCGGGCTATAAGGATCTGTGGGTGGTTGAGTATCCTAAATTGCCCTTACAGATTACCTTTAAGCTCCTTGATGGAGTAATCAAACTGGGGTGCATGAGGTTTTGGGGTAAAATTTTTCAGTTTTGGTGAGAAAATAAAAGGTTACAGCCCACTTGGCGAATAAGAGATAATATGCATAAAGCCTTCCATGGGCCAAATCTATTGAATGGGAGATGCAAACAATTAGAATGATAAGCACATATGGTAGATGCCAGCAACTGCAGTCTGATCCAAGGTTGTAAATACTCCAATTCCAGTGAAAATCCAGTGAAAGTTTATGAGCCCAAATCAGTGCACCAATATGAGTTAATAAATCTTTCCTTTTTTTTGACTGTATTTTAACTGGAGTGCTGCAACTTTTTAAATTATATTTTGAACATGAGGACAGACTTAAAAAATAGTAATAGTAAAATAGTAGTTAAAAAAGATATACAACTTCCATTACAATATAACGTAAAAATAAATAACTACCTAAGAAGTTGAAAGTCGCCATGCTGGTGAAGTATGCTGCTGGCAGTGTAGTTATGATTGAGACTGTAAAGTACCCGATAGCAGATATCCCAACAGCAAGCAACAAAAGCAAAGTGTATGAGGCTGCTGCTAAGAAGACCTGGAAAAGAAATAATGATCATTTAAATAAATACAAATTCCTATTGAACAACATTGCACATTAGCATTTGCTAGTATTAATTAGGGAATATATTAAAATAGGCAAGCCAGTTTTCTGGTGCAAAAATGGCACATTTTTGGGGTCACTTTCTCCATTTTCCATCTTTCTCACCACTTTTTAGAAAAGTGAGTGGAGTAGGGCAGATATCAAGGAGGGCCAGGCCATGGATCCCTTGCCACAATAGATTTACTATAACTCATGCCAGAAAACTGTCCTGAGTCACACCCGATTCAATTTTGGTACATGGGACTTTTTAAGATACACCAGAATTATTAAAAGTTATAATTCAGACGCAGGGGATTCAATTAACTTTGACATAGGAAAAGCCAGTCTTAATAAATTCCCTTCAATGTATTCAGATCTTCATATAGCAACCCAATAAAATGACAAGAAAAAACCCTTTTTTTCTTTATAAATTTAAAAATGTCTCCTTTCTTCAAAAACAACACCACACTTCTTCACAGACTGTATGTTGTGTTGCAGCTTAATACCATTTGTTTCAATTGAACCAGATTTGGTGAATAGCATGGCTTCTGGAAAAAAACTTCAACATTATATTTGACTCCTTTAATTTTCTGATCAAATGTATGTATTTTGGGTTAAAAGATATAAATTTTGAAATGAACTCAAAATATGTTGTTCCAAATTATTATGCAGAATTCAGTTTTTGAAAACATTCAATGGGTCATAGTAACATTCATATAATTTCCAACAAAAATCTGTTATCAGCTACATGCACAATTAATATAAAAATAAAATAAACACAACTTTAAAGAAAAAAGTTTATAAACCTCTGCGGACTTTCTTTGAAAAGTGCTGTGAGAAAAACTGCAATGCGTTTCTGCAGACTTTTTTGCTGCAGCTCGCTACATGGGGCCTTAGCCTAGATTCACACGACTTATTTTCACCCGTGAAACTTGGTCCCTGTGAGTGCCAGATTTCCTGGCCTGAACAGTGTGCAGGGAGAAGGACTCCTAGAATAATAGTTATCTATAATGCTAGGGACTCCTAACATCATACATAACTATAGTGCTTGGAATCTGTCTTCCTGCACACTGTTCAAGGTGGGAAATCCGGCACTCATAGGGACCAAATTTCATGGGTGAAATACAGTTGTGTTAATCTAGTCTTAGGCAAAACGCAGTTAAAAAATTTTGCAGAAAGAAAATGAAGCGAAAATGCAGTGTTTTTCTCTGCGTTGTTATACAGGTACATCTCAATAAATTAGAATATCTTTGAAACATTCATTCATTTCAGTAATTCAGTAATACAATTCATAATCAGCGTCTTCCGTGATTGTGTATCCTACTGAACCAGACTGAGGGACCATTTAAAGGATTAGGAAACCTTGGCAGGTGACACACTGAATTTACAATACTGAACTTTTTCACAATAGTCTAATTTTCTTAGATTTGGGTTTTCATTACCTGTAATCCAAAATCAACATTTACAGAAATAAAACACTTGAAATAGAACACTCTGTGTGTAAAGAATCTAGAAAATATAGGAGGTCACTTTTTTAATTTAATTACTGAAAGAACTAAACATTTCAAAGATATTCTAATTTATTGAGATGCACCTGTATTTATAGGGAAAACACTTGTGATTCTGTAGCTAAAATGAACATGCTGCGTTTATCAAAACTGCCTGTTTGATGACACAGCTTTTTCACAGTTCTTATGGTAAATGTTGTGCACATGTTGTAATAAGTTTTGATGTGCCTTTATAAGCTATGTACACTTTTGCCCCTTTTTTGTTTAAAAGGCACAATTTTAATGCTGTCTGACCTGATGGACTTTTTTATGCTGCTGGTGTACTGGAGTGCATTTGTGCCTTTTTTTGACCCTTTTTAAAAAGGTGCAAGTCATAAATACAGCGTGAAAAGGATCTCTATTTAGTCCACACCTGTTTCACAACAAAAAGCAAAAGTGGCGAGGGCAGCAATATCTCCAAAAAAGGCACAAATGCTTTATAAATATAGCTCAGGGCAGAAAAAGACCACAAGAAGGCGCAATTTATGTCAAAAAAGGCACAAGTCACTTAATAAATGTGCCCCAATGTGTCTAATCACATGTTCTTTTTTTGACTGATTGTTTTTCACGGCCGTCAAAAAAAAAAACTGACATGCTCTATCTTTGTCTGTTTTCACAGACACACAAGCCCAATGTAAATAAATGGATCCATTTTTAGCAGATGTAAAATGGATTGACGTACATTAAAAACGTATCAGTGGTCAAAAAATACAGACCTGTGAAATTCATTGTTTTTTTTCACTGACAGTCAAAAACTGATGCACAATGGAAGATACTCTGCCATCAAAATGACATGTACGTCCGTCTATAAGGCCATTGAGCCATCAAAAACATCAATGTCATGTGAATTAGGCCTTAGGCTGAGTTTAATGTGGCACTTTTTTTTACTTAAGGACTAAATGCAGTTTATAATTGCAGTAATAAGTAACTCATCTTTCTTTTCACCTATATGCTAACAGACATTAAATGCAAAACCTTGTGGTTATCATACAGGTGAAATGCATTGGAACATGTACTAGGCATTACTACAATTAAAACCACATGCAGTTGTTTAGGAAAAAATGTAGTATGGCTAAAGCTTCACATAGCGAAACACATCAAAAAAACGCTGCAGAAAAAAATGCTACAAAAACATGCTGTTTTTCATTGAGTTTTTTCTGCAATTTCCCCCTTCAATATATGGGGAAAACAATTGCAATTCCTGTGCTAAATTTGACATGCTGCGTTTGGCTGCATTTTTTTTTCCATTTTTCCACAATGTGTGGATGAGATTAATGAAATCCCATTCACTTTGCTGATACTGTAAAATTCAGTGGTTTTTTTTTTTTCCTGTGGGGCTTTGTCTTACTTACAAAACCATGTTGTTATTAAAAAGTAATACTAAAATCATTCCTCCAGAATTCAGAATTTCAGAACCCAAAGAAATGTGGTATGTAAAGGATTGGCAGACTTCTCTTCTTACCTTAGCTATAATAGCCAGAATATAAATGTTAGACATGGCATATACAAAGACCTGATAATCAAATATGCCTCCAGGTCCAGAAGAATCATAGAAGCCAAAATATGGAATAAAAAACATAACTAAGGAAGTATAGACTCCATACAGAATGTTCATGAAGATCTTGAGGCAGAGATGTGAGTCACGCTGGCCTCTGATGTAGAGATGTGGATACTGAAGGCTGGTTTTACTATCCAAATCCTGTATATGAAAATGACATGACTGATGAAGATTCAAGCATTATAAACAGCAGCATGTATAAGCAAATGCAATAGAATGCATGTACAGTATGCTTAAATATACCCTCCAGTAGCAATAACTTTAAATAGCTATATTCAGCTGTGAAAATCATACTAGTAGTGAAAAGGTTATAAATAAAAGCTTACAGGGCCATGACATAAATGAAGCTCCAGTTTTATGGAATGCCGTGGTACAGTAAGTACTATTTTAAGTACTTGACTTACATGCTACATGTATTATAAATGTCCAGGAGACTGAAGTTTCTAAGTCTCCCACAGACCTAGTACAGTGCAATGAAAAGGAAGATGCACTGATAGAGATGATAGTAGTTTTGGTCCCCACAGGGCACAACCTTGTGACGTTCTTCTGGTGGAGGATAGTATTAGGTATGGTGTGTCGTTGAAGGAAAGTGCAATATGTATTGATTTAAAAGATATACATTTTCTATAAATATTATTCAGCATCTTATAGGCAGGAGTAAAATGTAGTAAACGGAGCAAATTTCTTACATTCATGTGGTATTTCCAAGTAGACAAGAGAAAAATCTGACAAACTTAATGCCCTGATAACTGT
Source organism: Leptodactylus fallax (assembly GCA_947044405.1). Lineage (NCBI taxonomy): Eukaryota > Metazoa > Chordata > Amphibia > Anura > Leptodactylidae > Leptodactylus > Leptodactylus fallax. The sequence goes on along the minus strand of CAMRHE010000061.1, from coordinate 2,667,497 downwards.
TAAAAATGAAGGCAGAACCATTTGACAGTCATCAAGAAGCAAGGCATCGGAATTGGACAGATATAATTATATTAAACGATCTATATATTTCTATAATGCATGACAAAGTTTGAAGTTGGAGAAAAATTGAGTTTGTCTGACTTTCTTACGGGCTTTGGTTTTATGGCATTCACTGTGCAGTCACAATGAAATGTCATTTGTATTCTATGGATTGGTATGATTCTGGGGATACCAAATTTATATAGTTTTTTTTTTTATGTTTAAACACCAAAACTTTGCAAAACAAACAAAAAAATTCTTGGAGTCGCCATATTCTGCCACTGTAACTCTTTTATATTTCCATGAACAGGGATGCATTAGACATCTTTTATTTGCGGGGCCAGATGTACTTTTTACAAATACCATTTTGGGGAATGTCTGATGTCTCGATCACTTTTTATGGGAAGCATAAATATGGTGATTTGGCTCTTTTAATTTTCTTTTTCCCGCTACGATGTTCACCATATGGGAAAAATATTTTTGTATGTTTGCAGACTGGAAGTTTTTGAACGTGGGTATGTATAATTTGTTCATGTTTACTTTTGTTTATTTATAATTATTTTAAATCTAGAGAAAGGGGGGTGATTTGAATTTTTAGTTTTTATAGTTTTTTTTTTTTTTATATTATTCTATTGCACCTACAATCTTCAGATTGCAAGTCCCATAGACATAAATCCAAAGGTGATGTAAATAATTCTAAAATGTAACTTTTAATGATAATGCAGATATAAATGCAAATCTGAACAATGGTTCCCCACCAGAATTAAGCCCCATACTAGGGCTCACCTATAACCTACATGAATCACCCCAAAATTAAGCCCAGGTAGGCAAAAGCAAGGCGGGGCAGACACAATATTTTATAAAAAAGCAGTTCCTACTTTGTTGACGTAATACTGGAGTAAAACTTCCTCAACAGATGTCACAACAGATGATAGACGCTGACAGACACCAGTAAAAATGATTACAAAGAATGGGCAAAAGGATGAGGTACACATAAAGGGAGTCTGGAGAGTTCAGTCATAAATACTGACCCTAAACAGACCCTAGCGTTGTAACACTGTTTGGCCCTAAAAACCCAATTTGGAGCCCCTACCCTATTTAGAATGGGAACCTGACCGTAACCTCACCCTGAAATAACCAAGCACTAAAATGTACCCTATAATGAGACCAAAAGAGCACACGCAGAACTATATACAAAAGATACAATGGTATAAATCCCAACATGCACGTTTCATGTGTTATGGAACACAATCGTCAGGTGATCATATAAAAAACATGCCAGACTCTTATACATGAGGTATGATATACTCACACTCCACCTCATGTGTCATCCAGAAAGAGGGATAGCATGGATAGCCATAGAGTCTCTGCTTAAGGAGCGAGGGATACACAGGTAGTGTGCTAGCAGAGCCAACTGTATTGTAGTCTAGGGGACTTTCGCTACATTACATTTCGCTTCAGTAGGCTTCTGGCTAGCATAGGAAGAGGATGGCTCCTGAGATCGAGTGGGAGCCATCCTGCAACATGAAAGGTACCTGGGGTGGCGGGTAATTTTCACTGTGGGGAGGGGAGTTACACGTAGCAATCAGAGCCGCTTTAACCATAGGGCAAATGGTGCACTTGCACCGGGCCCTATGGTTGCAGGGGCCCCGGATCCAGGCACCAGACTTTCTGCCCAGGACATCTCCACTCACAACTGTATCGGCTTGCTATGTTGTGCTATGCACGCCAATACAGTTGAAGCCTATGACAGGGAGCTGTAAATTTCCTTGCTGTACCATAGAATACTTACATACGTCACTGTCTGTGCAGGACGTCCCGGCACAGCTGATGACTTCACAATGGTGAAGCAGAAGCTATCCTCACATTATGATGTCACTCACATCGTGCCTGCAGCTCCCTGAACAGTCTGGGACAAGAGACTGCACAGAGTGGCAGAGGAGCGAGAAGAGGTGAGTCTTTTATTATGTTAAACTGGAGGCAGATGAAGGGGAAACATTAAACTGGGGGAGATGAAGAGGAACATTAAACTAGGGGGGCAGATGGAGGGGAACATTAAACTGGGGGCAGCTGAAAGGGGCATTAAACTAGGGGGGCAGATGGAGGGGGGATATTAAACTGGAGGCAGCTGAAAGGGGCATTAAACTAGGGGGGAAGATGGAGGGGGGACATTAAATTGGAGGCAGATGAAGGGGGCATTAAACTGGAGGCGCATGAAGGGGGCATTAAACTGGAGGCGCATGAAGGGGGCATTAAACTGGAGGCAGATGAAGGGGGCATTAAACTGGAGGCGCATGAAGGGGGATATTAAACTGGGGAAAGCTGAAGGGGGGCATTAAACTGGGGGAAATGGAGAGGCCATTAAACTGGGGGCATATTAAACTGGGAGGGTGACATTAAACTGGGGGCAACTGGAGGGGGACATTAAACTGGGGGCAGCTGGACAGGGACATTAAACTGGGGGCAACTGGAGGAGGACATTAAACCGTGGGAGTAGCTGGAGGGTGACATGTCTGCCTCGAGTTGCCCCCAGTTTAATGTCCCCCTCCAGCTACCTCCATGGTTTAATGTCCCCCTCCAACTGCCCCAGTTTAATTACCCCTCTAGTTGCCCCCAGTTTAATGTCCCCATCCAACTACCCCCAAGGTTTAATGTCTTCCTACAGCTGCCCTATTTTAATGTCCCCCTCTAATTTCTTCATACTGTGGGATGAAGAACATTATAATGTGGGAGCATATAATGTTAGGGTGACTGTAGGATGATTATACTGTGTGGGGGCACATAGAAAAATGGATGAGAATGGGCGGAGTCAATTTAGAAGTGGGTGCAGCTAAATGTGCATAGTACGCCGCACATTCTTGTTTCCCTCTTTCTATCTTTTGAAAGTTGGGAGGTATGTTATAAATATTAACCCCCTTAAAAATAAAAGTTTTCCCCTTTGTGATGAACAGACCCTCAGTTATATATCTTTCTTGGAATTGTATTTTTACTTGCTCATATCAATCCTACACATACCTTTAGGAATGTTGTGCTTAAGTTGTGTTTACATTGGTGAACAATTCACTTCAGTGGTTTTATGTGCATACCATGGGAGATGGCCCTTTCTAGCCAGCCAGTTTTATTACCCCTGGACAGCAAATGCCCATGGGGGGGGGGGGGAGAAAGCTAGTGACCCTAAGTTCACCTCCAGACACACATCTCTCCCAACACTTAGGAAGGCATCCATCTCTCCCAGGGTTCTGCAAAGGGGGAAGAAGGAGGGGCCCTACCTAGGAGGAGGTGTGGGTGGGGCACTAGCCATATGCTGAAAGGAGACCTAGATTCTTTGTCACTCAGCAAAGAGGCATCAAGCAGTTCCTATCTTAGAGAAGATGTGAGGGCATTTCATGCTGTGGAATGAAGCATAGGCCTAGCATTGAGGCCTGAAGCCTTTTCCATTGTTCTGGACAGCATGTAGGAGACACATGCTCTGTAACTTGCTTAAGGAAGGACCCTAAGGCCCACCACATGGGACTCAGAGAAACTGACTACAAACTAGTGCCGGTATTTTTCTATCTTTTATTTCCCATTTTATTTTCTGTACCGTAGTTTTGCTTTTACCCGTATCTGCTTGATTATTCATTGATATGTATTTCTGTATATGTTAGTGCTTAGTACCGACCCACTTGGGTTAATACATATATAAAATTTATAAAGTTTGTTTCGTATTATCCTATTAACCCGGTCCACTTACGGTGTGTGAGTGGGAGGTAAAGAAGGTTTATCGAAAGGTGTGTCAAGAGGCTTGGCGAGGAGAGATCCTTCACACCCTTATATACAATAGTTCCCCCTTAAGAAAGCCCTCCTTAACAATAGGTTTCCCCCTCATAATAGTTCTCCCTTATAAATAATAGTTCCCCTCCTTATAAATAAAAAGGGGAACTATTATTTATAATGGGGGCTATTAGTTATAAATGGGGACTATTATTTAAAAGGAAGAACTATAAAGTAATACTATTATTTATAAAGGGGGGACTATTACTGATAATGGGGACTATTATTTATAAGAGAGAACTATTTAGAAGGGAGAACTATTAATAATAAGGGGAAATATTATTTATAAGGAGGAACAATTACTGATAAGGGGCACTATATATTAAGCAGGGACCATTATTATTAAGCAGGAAGCATTATTATTTATAAGCAAGAAATCTTAGCCCCCCTTTTAAATAACAGTCCCTGCATATAAATAACGACAGCCTTATAATTATTATTGATAAGGGTGCAGTTAGCTGTGAACAGGGCATACTATTTATAAGGGGGGGGGGGCTACTATTTATATGTGCAGGGGCATGGCCACTTATATTGTATGGGGCCAGTAAGAAGGAATTATACTATGTGGGGGCCATTTTAATTTGGGTGGGTCAGGTATGTTTAAGTGGTGGTGATGGGGGCTGCCCACTTATGAAACCTTTGCACTGGGCCAACCAATGCGTTAAAACGGCCCTGGTAGCAATGCTTGCGATCAGAGTGAACATCTTTAACCCCTTCCCGCCGGTGACATTTTTCGGTTTTCGTTTTTTACTCCCCAGCTTCCAAACCCCATTACTTTGTTATTTTACCGTTCTCAGAGCCATATCAGGGCTTAATGTTTGCGGGACAAATTGTTCATGATGCTACCATTTATTATTCTGTACAATGTACTGGAAAGCTGGAAAAAAAATTCAGAATGGGGTTTATTTGAAGAAAAAATGCATTTGTGCAAATTTCTTACGGGCTTCGTTTTTACAGCGTTCACTCTGCAGCCAAAATGACATGTCACCTGTCTTCGATGTTTCGGTACGATTCCGAGGATACCAAATTTATATGGTTTTATTTACATTTTAACCTTAACAAAAATCTAAAACTTTGCAAAAAAAGAATTTTTCTAAAAGTCGCCATATTCTGACAGCCGTAACTTTTTTATATTTCTGTGTATGGGGATGTATAAGACGTCTTTTCTTGCGGGGCCATGTGTACTTTTTAGTTATACCATTTTGGGGAATGTCTATTTCTTTGATCACTTTTTGTTCAAATTTGGTGGTTTGGCACTTTAGATTTTTTTTTTTTCCACTAAGGCGTCTACCGTACGGGAAAAATACAGTTAGGTCCATGAATATTTGGACAGAGACAACATTTTTCTAATTTCGGTTCTGTACATTACCACAATGAATTTTGAACAAAACAATTCAGATGCAGCTGAAGTTCAGACTTTCAGCTTTAATTCAGTGGGCTGAACAAAATGACCGCATAAAAATGTGAGAAACTAAAGCATTTATTACACACAATCCCTTCATTTCAGGGGCTCAAAAGTAATTGGACAAATGAATTAATTGTAAATAAAATGTAAATTTCTAATACTTGGTTGAAAACCCTTTGTTGGCAATGACTGCCTGAAGTCTTGAACTCATGGACATCACCAGACGCTGCCACTGTGTTTCCTCCTTTTTAATGCTCTGCCAGGCCTTAACTGCAGCGGTTTTCAGTTGCTGTTTGTTTGTGGGCCTTTCTGTCTGAAGTTTAGTCTTTAACAAGTGAAATGCATGCTCAATTGGGTTGAGACCAGGTGACTGACTTGGCCTTTCAAGAAGATTCCACTTCTTTGCTTTAATAAACTCTTGGGTTGCTTTGGCTTTATGTTTTGGGTCATTGTTCATCTGTATTATGAAACGCCGACCAATCAGTTTGGCTGCATTTGGCTGGATTTGAGCACACAGTATGTCTCTGAATACCTCAGAATTCATCCGGCTGCTTCTGTCCTGTGCCACATCATCAATAAACACTAGTGACCCAGTGCCACTGGCAGCCATGTATGCCCAAGCCATCACACTGCCTCCGCCGTGTTTTACAGATGATGTGGTATGCTTTGGATAATGAGCTGTACCACGCCTTCGCCATACTTTTTTCATTCCATCATTCTGGTAGAGGTTGATCTTGGAGTCATCTGTCGGAAGAATGTTCTTCCAGAACTGTTCTGGCTTTTTTAGATGTTTTTTTTTTTTAGCAAAGTCCAACCTAGCCTTCTTATTCTTGAGGCTTATAAGTGGCTTGCACCATGCAGTGAACTCTCTGTATTTATTTACTTTCATGCAGTCTTCTCTTTATGGTAGATTTGGATATTGATACGCCTACATCCTGGAGAGGGTTGTTCACTTGGTTGGCTGTTGTGAAGGGGTTTCTCTTCACCATGGAAATTATTCTGCGATCATCCACCACTGTTGTCTTCCGTGGGCGTCCAGGTCTTTTTGCATTGATGAATTCACCAGTGCTTTCTTTCTTTCTCAGGATGTACCAAAGTTTTGATTTTGCCACTCCTAATATTGTAGCAATTTCTTGGATGGGTTTTTTCTGTTTTTGCAGCTTAAGGATGGCTTGTTTCACCTGCATGGAGAGTTCCTTTGTTTACTTTACAGCAAAATTTTCCAAATGCAAGCCACACCTCAAATAAACTTGCGGCCTTTTATCTGCTTAATTGAGAATGACATAACAAAGGAATTGCCCACACATGACCATGAAACAACCTTTGAGTCAATTGTCCAATTACTTTTGGTCCCTTTAAAAACAGGGTGGCACATGTTAAGGAGCTGAAACTCCTAAACCTTTCATCCAATTTTAACCGTTTGACCGCAGCATCTCAGGGGTTAACACCTGTGATCGGAGCTCAGCTCTGACCGTGGGTGTTAGAGGACGGTGTCAGCCATTACATACGGCTGACACCCGCAAAGCAGGGTGCGCACACAGTTTCTTCAGGCAGAAGATAACCTTGAATTGGCCATGCCATCAATTTGTTTGGCAGAGGCGGGAAAGTAAATTACCTGGAATAATGCATATCCTTTATCATGTACAAAAAAAATATCTGCCTGTGAGTTTGAGTTTTATAGACTCTGTGCTACACATGTTTATTTTCAACCCATCATTTGAGAGCATAAGATAGCTGCTTATGAAGATGATTTGCTGATATCCAACCCAGAAGAGGGACTTCTTCGACTGCACAAACTGCTGAATCTTTTTGGTTTGTTTTCCAATTTTAACTATTTCCTGCACCCCTCCATTTTTCAATTTCATTTTTTACTTCCCATCTTCCAAAAGCCATAACTTTTTTACTTTTCCATACACTGAGGATTTAATTTTTAAGGGACACATTAATATTCTGCTCTGTACTGAAGAGCTGGAAAAAATTCAGATTGTTAGAAAAAAAATTTGAGAACTTGTTACCTGTATTCTGCAGGTCATTATGATTACAGTGGTACCAAATTTAGTTTTTAAAACTTTGCAAAAAAACATTATTGGAGTTGACATATTCTGACACCCGTAACTCTATTTCCATATATGAAGCTGCGTAAGGCAACTTTTTTTTGTAGAGCGAGATGTAATTTTTATTCATACCATCTTGGGGAGCATTGGATGTCTTTATCGCTTTTTCTTCAAAATTTTATGTGTGAAAAAACGTAAAAAAAATGACAGTTTGGCTCTTTTGATTTTTTCAAAATATCGGAAAAATATTTTGTGAGTTTGTAGTTCGGGCATTTTCAGATACCAATATGTGTTTTACTTTGTTTATTTAATATCTGATCAAGGGGAAGGTGATTTGAAATGTTAATACTTTAAAATTTATTTTAGTTTTTTTTAACTTTTATTTTAGACCCCCTAGAGGTCTTGAACCCCAGGGAGGCAATACAATATACTGCAATGCTAATCATATCAGCCTGTAATAGACCCATGCAAATGACAGGCCTGTCAAGGAAATGGATCTGGGGGTGGCGATCTCACCAAAAATGATGAAGCCTCGGTGACGTTTGACCGAGGCATCTAAAGACTTAATGCCCATCATCAGAGTGGGCTCTGATCGCAAGCATTGCTGATAGGTTTCCGCTGAGCATCCTTCATGTTTAGAGGGAGTCTGTCACCAGGGTGAAACATATTAAACCAGAAACACAGTTAGGTCAGGGTCACTTGAATGTAATGCTCTTTTCCCCCTGAAAACTCATGCCTCCAATGAAAAGATATTAATTTATTTCAGAATATGCAAATGAGCAGTCTGGGTCACCAAGGGTGGCTCCACTGCTCCAGAGTACTACATTGCTCAAGGCCAGGTGAGAGTTCAGCAAAGCTCCCTGGCCCAGTCATTCAAAGATGGGAGGGAGGGAGCAGGGCATTGCGAATCTCATCCCCATTTTGCGGGAAAATACATGCAGCAGACACGCTGCGATTTCCAAAATCATTGCGGTTTTGGAAATCACAGAATGTCAATTATACCTACGGAAACGCCAGCAGCTTCCCTATAGGTATAATTGAAGCAGAAAGTCCACAGAGGAAACCTCGGTGGACTTTCTGTGAAAAAATGCTACGGGAAAAACCGCTCCGGTTGCGTTTTTTCCCGCAGTGCTTTTCTGCTGGGGGACACTATTTGGGGCCTTAGCCTAAAAGAGAAATAAAACCTAAACCACATTATGAAAGGCAGGTGGTCAAGGAAAGCAAAAGAAGCCCCAAAGTATTTAATCCCTTAAGGACATGGCCAAAAAACACCATAACTAAGGCCCCACATTGCGGAAAAGCTGTTTTTTGGGGTTTTTTTGTTGCAGATTTCGATGTGATTTTTTGACCCATAATCAGGAGTGAATTTAGTACAAGGTAGAAGTATAAGTGCTTTCTATATATTTCCCACTCCTGTTGAAGCCACTATTCTGTTTGATTAAAAAAAACCGCAGCAAAATCTGCAACAAGAAAAGCTGCTTTTCCGCAATGTTGGGCCTCAGCATTAAAGACAGGGCCTCATTTTTCAAAACTGACATATCACTTTATGTTTTACTTTATGCTTTAACTTATCCAAGTGATTTTGAGACTGTTTATTTGATAAATATTGTACATCATTATAGTTGTAAGCATTTTTTACATATATATTTATCAAAAAAAAAATAGGAAATTTGAAAAATTAAACATTTTCAAAAAGCAAAATGCTCTGCTTTTCAGACAGATAACCATGCCAACCAAATACATTAATAAATATTATCTACCATATCTCTGCTTTATATTGGTATCATCTTTTTGTCGTCCTTTATACCACCTGAAAAGCCTCTACCCCCATTTTCTGTCCTCTTCCCTCATAGACTGTAAGCCCTTGCGGGCAGGGCCCTCTATCCCACTGTGCCAGTTGGTCACCGTTAGTATTATCTGTTTTGTATATCTTGTGTACTGTATATAAACCCTCAAATGTAAAGCACCATGGGATTAATGGTGCTATACAGTATTGTTATGCCCCAGGACTTGGTTTAATTCACTGACATGTATCTGTGATACTGTGTTTGTCTTTGTAGTTTGTCCCTTCTCACTCTCTGTATCCTTAGCTGTGATGCTGTAGCTCCGCCCCTCTCCCTCTGTTTAGTTTCACTTCTTTTTAAGCAACATGTCTGCTCAGCTCCTGGTAATTCATCATCATTTTTCACCTACTGCTGTATGAGGTTTTACAAGATTTACCTGGATTAAAGCATCTGGAATCTTATCTACGCCTCCTCAGTTGAGTTGAACACTATCTGATAAATATTTCTTGGTGTAAATTGCTGCTTAGCATAGAGACTAGAGGACACTCACAACCTCACATTTGCAGCCAAGCTATTGAGTCAAAACAAGTATAAATAAGCAATAATAATACCCTCCTGCCGGTGACATTTTTTGATTTATGTTTTTGACTCCCCGTTTTCCAAACCCCATAACTTTTTTATTTTTCTGTTCACAGAGCCATATGAGGGATTAGTGTTTGCAGGACAAATTGTTCTTCACAATGGCATAATTTATTATTCTGTACTGGGTAGCTGGAAAAAAATTCAAAAGTGCATTTGTGCAACTTTCTTACAAGCTTTATTTTTACAGCCTTTACTCTGCAGCCAAAATAACATGTCACCTGTATTCTATGTTTCGGTACGATTTCAGGGATACCAAATTTCTATAGTTTTATTTACATTTTAACCCCTTAACAGAAATCTAAAACTTGAAACTCTGAAAATCACCATAACCATTTTCATGCATATGTTGTTTTTTTGCGGGGCCAGATGTACTTTTTATTTTAGTTTACCATTTTGATGGAATGCCCTTTGCTTTGATCACTTTTTATTCAAATGTTTATCAGAGGTGAAACAGCAAAAAAAATGGCGGTTCGGCACTTTTGATTTTTTTTTTCCAGCTATGGCGTTCACTGTATGGGAAAAATATTTTCATAAGTTTGTAGAGCGTGCATTTTCGGACACAGGGATGCCTAATGTGTATGCTTCACAGCAATTTTTTACTTTTATATGAATTATAGGGAAAGGGGAGTGAGTTGAACTTTTAATTCTTTTTATTTTTTATATTTTGTTTTACTTTTTTTTTTTAATTGCATTTATTAGACCCCCTATGGGCCTTGAACCCCAGAGTGTCTGATCACTAATGCAATGTATTGCAATGCTAATGCATTGAAAATTCCAGCACTTCTATTACAGAATGCATAAAGCAGGATGTAATAGAAGTATATGCCAGATAAGCATGGGAGCCTTCAATAGGCTCCCATCTTTCATGGCAACGGGACGCCAGCCCCCGATACACAGTTACTGTTTTCCAAAAATCCATCAATTTAGCCCCACATTTTTCTTTTTCACAAGAGGTTAAAGGAGAAAAGCACCCCGAATTTCTCCTGAACACACTAATATCCAATATGTGGTCGTAAAATATTGTATACTGTAAGTACATGGCTGGTGGTTCTTAGAATTGTAAGAAAGCTATTTGACTTTTGGTAGGCAGATTTTGCTGAAATAGTTTTATGGTGACATGTCGCATTTGCAGAGACCTAAAGTACCGGTATAATGGTAACCCCCAAAAAGTGACCCTTTGTTTCCAAAAGTGACATTTTGGAAACTAAACCCGTCACAGATTTTATCAAGGGTTATAATGAGCATTTTAAACCAAGAGATGGTTTATAAAAAGAAATGTGCAGTGGATGATGCAAAATGAAAATTGAAATGTTCCCAGATATCTGCTATTTCAGTGTCCAATATGTCATTATTATGGGGGATTTTAACTACCCAGAAACCTGCAGGACCAACAAAGGGAACAGGTTTTTTTTCAGTAATAAAAGACAATTACCTATCACAATTAGTGCAGGACCCAACAAGAGACAAGGCACTTTTAGACCTAATTTTAACAAATGAACCTGACACATTGTCAAAAGTGGAGGTTGGGGGTCATCTTGGTAATAGTGACCACAACATAATAAGTTTTCTTGTACACATTAAAAAGATGTTCAGTAGAGGGGGAACAAAAACACTAAACTTCAGGAAGGCCAATTTTAGCCAGCTGAGAGAGGAGCTTAGCAGCATAAACTGGGACAATGTTCTCAAAGTGACCAGAACACAAACAAAATGGGACATTTTCAAAAGCCTTCTAAATAGGACCACTAAAAATATATCCCTTATGGGAATAAGCGGGCCAGAAATCATAGAAAACCAATATGGCTAACTAAAACGGTAAGGAGAGCAATGAGAGATAAAAAGGAAACTTTTAAAGTGCTAAAAAAAAGAAAGTAGTGACACAGCATTAAAAAACTATAAAGAGAAAAATAAATTGTGTAAAAGACAAAAAAAGGAGGCGAAGATCGAGGCTGAGAGAAAAATTGCCAAAGAAAGTAAAAATAATCCAAAATTATTCTTCAATTACATAAATAACAAGAGAATAAAAACTGACAATGTGGGCCCTCTCAAAAATAATCGCATATACTCTTATGGATTCAATATATCAATGATATATTCATCCTCTGGTCAGGCCCTCCGTCCTCTTTCTGGGACTTTGTTAACATCTTAAATACAGTGGGGAAAAAAAGTATTTAGTCAGCCACTAATTGTGCAAGTTCTCCCACTTAAACAGATGAGGGAGGTCTGTAATTGTCATCATTGGTAGACCTCAACTATGAGAGACAAAATGAGAAAACATATCTAGAAAATCACATTGTCTGATTTTTTAAGAATTTATTTGCAAATTATGGTGGAAAATAAGTATTTGGTCACCTACAAACAAGCAAGATTTCTGGCTCTCACAGACCTGTAACTTCTTCTTTAAGAGGCTCCTCTGTCCTCCACTCATTACCTGTAGTAATGGCTCCTGTTTGAAATTGTTATCAGTATAAAAGACACCTGTCCACAACCTCAAACAGTCACACTCCAAACTCCATTATGGTGAAGACCAAAGAGCTGTAGAAGGACACCAGAAACAAAATTGTAGACCTGCACCAGGCTGGGAAGACTGAATCTGCAATAGGCAAGCAGCTTGGTGTGAAGAAATCAACTGTGGGAGCAATAAATAGAAAATGGAAGACATACAAGACCACTGATAATCTCCTTCGATCAAGGGCTCCATGCAAGATCTCACCCCGTGGGGTCAAAATGATCACAAGAATGGTGAGCAAAAATCCCAGAACCACACGGGGGGACCTAGTGAATGACCTGCAGAAAGCTGGGACTAATGTAACAAAGGCTACCGTCATTATTATATTCAGGTGTAGATTGCACTCTTAGATTGCCAAGTGGAAGTAGGATCCTACTCCGTCAAATTTAAATAAGGAAAGGATTTCCACTGTTGCTTCAAAAGAGTGTTGAATTTTATTCTTTACACACGAAGTAAGTAGAGTATTTAAATAGTTAACGTTTCGGCCAACCGGCCTTCATCAGACTCTACAAAATATATTAAATGACAAAATTATATACATATGACATACAAGTGGTTATGACCAGAAAGTGAATAAATATATTCGTATATCTTACAGATTACTAGTTGCCCTTTAAGGTGATTAAACCGTATAAACACACTGTGCGTCATCTAACGCCCATAATTACAGGGTATAAAACATACATCCATGATATATAGGTACTCATGTCCAGGAGATAAATAAATACACTTATATACTCAAAAATGCAGGTCCCCCCCTTTTTTTCTAGGTGTTAAAAATCGTGTAAAACAGTGTAAAAGTTAGGGTAGAGAACATAGTGCACAATCCAATATCATCTATAAGTACCACCCACCATATCATATTACAAAAAATTCCTCACATTACTGACATATCCCACTAGTGGCATATCACACTGAATTGGATTGTCACATGGATACTCATGATATACATAGTGCATACAATACATAGATACTTCAAATAGGTTGTTCCGGTTTCCGTATTCTGAATTACAACACAACATAAACATCAATAATGTGATATAAATTTCCCGATCATCATTGATCCAATGTCAAGAGACCCCTATATTGATATCTGAAAACGTAAGTTAAAGGAAATAGAGCTAGAAGAAGCAAAAGACATTTCTCCGGTACAAGACAATTACGCCACTATTATGATATACATTAATGTCATATATAAACTGCAGAAGAGCTAAGTCATGTCATATATGGTACAATAGGTCGATCAGAAAGACGGATACATACCGGTAATAGAGAGAGTTGAGATTTATGCATAAAGATGTCACGAAGTATGAGGTAGTGGGCAAACTGTAGATCAAAGGAAACAATAGATAGTGTAAAAGTGGAGATAAATGGAATTAGAAACCATGACCCATGTTTGTAAGAGGAGGAATAGAACCCCTCAAATCCTCACTTTCAAGCATGTCAATCAGATAGAATGTACATTCAGTCTTACAGGGCATATATTTTAGTACATACCTATGACATGTAGCTTGGCTCATGAGTTAAGTAAAGTAAGTGGACATATAGGATCATATGGGTTTGCTGTGGATACAGTAAATGTGTGATATAGTCATTGCATTACAGATTGTGGCACTTCTAGGACATCTCAATGCTTACCCCTCTGATTATGGCGCTGTGTAGGTTGTCTGCAGTCGGATGGCGCTGGTTCAGCGTTCCAGCGCCATCTTTAAGTACTTTTTGGTCCCTACAGCGCCATTAGACGCCGCTGGAACTGAGCATGCGCAGTGTGGAGCGTGATTTCAGTATTCACGCGATAATGAGTCTGCATGTGCATTGAAGGTGATGCTGTTACTTTCAATTTCAGTACCATGTGATGCAGGGGCGGGGTTTGGTGCTAAAGTGAACCACTTCCAATGGGAGGAAGATGTGAATAGTACCATGTGATGTAGGGGCGTGGTTTGGTGCTAACGTTAACCACTATGAATGAAAGGGGAGATGTAGATAGTACCATGTGATGCAGGGGCGTGGTTTGATGCTAACGTTGACCACTATGAATGGGAGGGAGCTGTAAATACTACCATGTGATGCAGGGGCGTGGTTTGATGTTAATGTTAGACAATACACTGGGAGGAGGAATGTAGCTGTACCCTTCAATAGCTCTGCCCCCTAGGTTAAGTAGTGATGTCTATGTGATAAATTGGTATAGAGAGGATTTGTCAGAAAAGATAAGGGAAAATATGAGCAGAGAATAGGGGAGAATAAAAGTAGTGAGCGGGGATAAGTAAGAGCAGCATAATAGATTATATGAAAGAAAATAGTTAATGACCAGAAAGATCGCATCCTTTAGTATACGTAGGTGTTATACTAAATCTACAAGCAACACAAACCCAAATGACCCAAAGATTGAAGGATACCGGATTAAGTGAAAAGTTGGTCATCAAAAGAGGCGTCACGTCTTTTACCGTATCTGCTAGATAAGGAATGATACATTAATATACAGCAGGTCACAGATATACAACCATTATTATAGTGGTAGAAAAAATTGCATCAATTACAATGATTATAATCAAATCAATTGATTCAGTGGTTACCGACATGTTGTCAAATATTTAAATAAAAGCGGATATCTCATATTCCCTATTAAGTCCAAGGGGTTCCAACGTTTGTAATTTGTGGATCCAGAATGCTTCTCTGCGCTTAAGCATCTGGATCCTGTTGCCTCCACGACGTGGTGCCTGTACATGCTCGAGTACCTGGTACCTTAGTTGTGTTATCGCATGGTTGTGGCGAATAAAGTGGGAGGGAATGGGTAGCAGTTGGTTGCGGCATCGTATGTTGGACTTGTGTTGTTTTATCCGATCCCGCACACGTTGAGTGGTTTCCCCAATGTATGCAAGACCGCATGGACATTTAATAAGATATACCACAAAGTTGGATTCGCACATAAAATACTCCTTAATCTTGTATACTTGTCCTGACTGGGGGTGATAAATATTATCCCCCCTAAGTACATTGGAACACTGTAGGCAAGATAAACAGGGAAATGTTCCTTGTCTAGGCGTGTTGAGAAAAAGTTGTCTAGGTAACCTAATGTTGGATCCTATATCGGCTCTGACTAATTGGTCACGCAAATTCCTAGGACGCCTGTAGCATGGTAGGAATTTTTCCTGAAATTCCTGTATCGTGGGGAATGCTGTCTTGAGAATGGTCCAGTGTTTGCGTATAATGTGATGGACTTTATATGCAAAAGGGTGAAATGAATGGACAAACGGTATACGTTTCTTTTGATCCCTAGGTTGATTAGAATGTTGAGTGGTTTTAATTAATGCTCTACTCAGAATTTGGTCAGGGTATCCCCTCTCCCTAAACCTTGTATGCATCTCATGAAATCGTTGGTTTCTTTTGTCCGGATTGTCAACTATGCGAGAAACTCGCATGAACTGAGATGTCGGGAGTGCATTCTTAGTGGCTGGGGGGTGGAAGCTATTGTAATGTAGAAGACTATTCTTATCCGTGTCCTTTTTGTACAAGTCAGAGTGTAGTCGTCCCTCGTCATCTCTAGTGATTAAAGTATCAAGAAAATTCATTTGATGTCGATCCTGATGTACTGTGAACTTCAATTCAGGCCAAATGTTATTAAGGTATGTCGTGAACTCAATCAGGGTTTCAGGGCTACCATTCCATATACAAAATATATCGTCTATATATCGTTTCCATACTACCCCATGTGTCTGAAAAAGGTTGTTATTATATATGTATTGTTCTTCAAAATATGTCATATAGCAATTAGCATAGGGAGGGGCCATATTAGACCCCATAGCGGTCCCCCGTCTCCGGACATAATAGGTGTCCTCAAACAAGAAGTAATTCTCCTCCAACACTATTGTCATCAAGTCAATACACAATGTGATGGCCCTTGTTTCATATTGTGAGGATTCCAGCAGTGTTTTGACCGCTAGAATCCCTTTCTCATGTCGTATTGATGTGTAAAGACTAACCACGTCCAAGGTGACTAGTATGGAGTCAGGTGGGATTATGTCCAGTTCATGGATCATATTCAAGAACATAGTCGTATCTAACAGGAATGATCTGGTAGTCTTCACTATAGGTGTAAGTAGTTTCTCAACGAAGATTGAGAGTGGTGATAGAATGGACTCCGTAGATGTCACAATTGGACGCCCTGGAGGTTTATCCAGGCGTTTGTGTATTTTTGGTAAGGTGTAGAACACCGGTGTTATTGGGTGTTGTTTCGTAAGGAAATTTACCGTGTCATTGTCTATCGTACCAAGTTGTAGATGTTTATGTAAGGTGGATTGAATTCTACGAGAAATCGAATAAACTGGATTCTGTTGTAATATACCATACACCTCTGAATCCATTAACTGACTGTGTATTTCTGATACATAATCCGTCTTGTTCATTATGACAAGTGCTCCCCCCTTATCAGCTGGTTTTAGTACTAGGGAATTATCCTGTGATAGGGTTCTAAGTGATTGACGGTCTATATTCTTCAGGTTAGAATGACAAGAAAAGGAATTATTCTCAATGTCCTTACGGAGTTTGTTAATGTTCCTTTTAATAAGTGCTATGACGGTCTCCACTGGGGGTGAACTCCTTGGTGGTGTATATGTACTCTTATTTTTGAGTCCTAGACTCCTTGCTGTGATACAGCAACTGGAGTTAGAGTTAACAGGATTACTGGTGCTGCTGGTCCCTTGTGTGTCACCCATAAAATGGGCTTTTAGTCTTAATGTCCTGTAGAGTCTATGTAAGTCCAAATCTAACTGAAACAAGTCATATTTGTATGAAGGACAAAAGGAAAGACCGTTCTGTAAAACTCCTAATTGGGTTGGACTGAGGGGTTTAGAGGATATGTTAACTATCAAAGAAGTGTTGGGTGTACATACCTGAGACCTAGTTGCTACTGTTGTACTTCCGGTTGTACCTCCATAGTTGCCCCTACGAATTCCCTTACCACGTCGTTGTCCTTGGTATACGGTTGTTATATTCCTGTCTCGAGAGTGGGACCGGCCGCTAGTTGCACTGGACCCTGATGAAGTGGGTGACGGGGGTCTGCTGCGAGTATTATGTCTACTGGAATAGTAGCCGTCCTGCCACCTGTACACTCTATTGCTGCTATAATCGTCAAAGTCCCGTTGAAATTTTTTTCTTTTTCTGGATTTCAACTTCCCTCCTATACTCCTGTAAATTAGTATTGAGTCTTTCCTTAAATGCGGAAAAATCAGCTGGCGAGCATGTACTCCGGAGTTGCTGCTCGGAGGACTCAATCTGTTGTTTAAGACTAGTCATATTCTTATGTAGAAACGAAATAGTAAGGACCATAAGGTCATATGAGCATTTATTCAATATGCTGATTTTTCCGCATTTAAGGAAAGACTCAACACTAATTTACAGGAGTATAGGAGGGAAGTTGAAACCCAGAAAAAGAAAAAATTTAAACGGGACTTTGACGATTATAGCAGCAATAGAGTGTACAGGTGGCAGGACGGCTACTATTCCAGTAGACATAATACTCGCAGCAGACCCCCGTCACCCACTTCATCAGGGTCCAGTGCAACTAGCGGCCGGTCCCACTCTCGAGACAGGAATATAATAACCGTATACCAAGGACAACGACGTGGTAAGGGAATTCGTAGGGGCAACTATGGAGGTACAACCGGAAGTACAACGGTAGCAACTAGGTCTCAGGTATGTACACCCAACACTTCTTTGATAGTTAACATATCCTCTAAACCCCTCAGTCCAACCCAATTAGGAGTTTTACAGAACGGTCTTTCCTTTTGTCCTTCATACAAATATGACTTGTTTCAGTTAGATTTGGACTTACATAGACTCTACAGGACATTAAGACTAAAAGCCCATTTTATGGGTGACACACAAGGGACCAGCAGCACCAGTAATCCTGTTAACTCTAACTCCAGTTGCTGTATCACAGCAAGGAGTCTAGGACTCAAAAATAAGAGTAAATATACACCACCAAGGAGTTCACCCCCAGTGGAGACCGTCATAGCACTTATTAAAAGGGACATTAACAAACTCCGTAAGGACATTGAGAATAATTCCTTTTCTTGTCATTCTAACCTGACGAATATAGACCGTCAATCACTTAGAACCCTATCACAGGATAATTCCCTAGTACTAAAACCAGCTGATAAGGGGGGAGCACTTGTCATAATGAACAAGACGGATTATGTATCAGAAATACACAGTCAGTTAATGGATTCAGAGGTGTATGGTATATTACAACAGAATCCAGTTTATTCGATTTCTCGTAGAATTCAATCCACCTTACATAAACATCTACAACTTGGTACGATAGACAATGACACGGTAAATTTCCTTACGAAACAACACCCAATAACACCGGTGTTCTACACCTTACCAAAAATACACAAACGCCTGGATAAACCTCCAGGGCGTCCAATTGTGACATCTACGGAGTCCATTCTATCACCACTCTCAATCTTCGTTGAGAAACTACTTACACCTATAGTGAAGACTACCAGATCATTCCTGTTAGATACGACTATGTTCTTGAATATGATCCATGAACTGGACATAATCCCACCTGACTCCATACTAGTCACCTTGGACGTGGTTAGTCTTTACACATCAATACGACTTGAGAAAGGGATTCTAGCGGTCAAAACACTGCTGGAATCCTCACAATATGAAACAAGGGCCATCACATTGTGTATTGACTTGATGACAATAGTGTTGGAGGAGAATTACTTCTTGTTTGAGGACACCTATTATGTCTGGAGACGGGGGACCGCTATGGGGTCTAATATGGCCCCTCCCTATGCTAATTGCTATATGACATATTTTGAAGAACAATACATATATAATAACAACCTTTTTCAGACACATGGGGTAGTATGGAAACGATATATAGACGATATATTTTGTATATGGAATGGTAGCCCTGAAACCCTGATTGAGTTCACGACATACCTTAATAACATTTGGCCTGAATTGAAGTTCACAGTACATCAGGATCGACATCAAATGAATTTTCTTGATACTTTAATCACTAGAGATGATGAGGGACGACTACACTCTGACTTGTACAAAAAGGACACGGATAAGAATAGTCTTCTACATTACAATAGCTTCCACCCCCCAGCCACTAAGAATGCACTCCCGACATCTCAGTTCATGCGAGTTTCTCGCATAGTTGACAATCCGGACAAAAGAAACCAACGATTTCATGAGATGCATACAAGGTTTAGGGAGAGGGGATACCCTGACCAAATTCTGAGTAGAGCATTAATTAAAACCACTCAACATTCTAATCAACCTAGGGATCAAAAGAAACGTATACCGTTTGTCCATTCATTTCACCCTTTTGCATATAAAGTCCATCACATTATACGCAAACACTGGACCATTCTCAAGACAGCATTCCCCACGATACAGGAATTTCAGGAAAAATTCCTACCATGCTACAGGCGTCCTAGGAATTTGCGTGACCAATTAGTCAGAGCCGATATAGGATCCAACATTAGGTTACCTAGACAACTTTTTCTCAACACGCCTAGACAAGGAACATTTCCCTGTTTATCTTGCCTACAGTGTTCCAATGTACTTAGGGGAGATAATATTTATCACCCCCAGTCAGGACAAGTATACAAGATTAAGGAGTATTTTATGTGTGAATCCAACTTTGTGGTATATCTTATTAAATGTCCATGCGGTCTTGCATACATTGGGGAAACCACTCAACGTGTGCGGGATCGGATAAAACAACACAAGTCCAACATACGATGCCGCAACCAACTGCTACCCATTCCCTCCCACTTTATTCGCCACAACCATGCGATAACACAACTAAGGTACCAGGTACTCGAGCATGTACAGGCACCACGTCGTGGAGGCAACAGGATCCAGATGCTTAAGCGCAGAGAAGCATTCTGGATCCACAAATTACAAACGTTGGAACCCCTTGGACTTAATAGGGAATATGAGATATCCGCTTTTATTTAAATATTTGACAACATGTCGGTAACCACTGAATCAATTGATTTGATTATAATCATTGTAATTGATGCAATTTTTTCTACCACTATAATAATGGTTGTATATCTGTGACCTGCTGTATATTAATGTATCATTCCTTATCTAGCAGATACGGTAAAAGACGTGACGCCTCTTTTGATGACCAACTTTTCACTTAATCCGGTATCCTTCAATCTTTGGGTCATTTGGGTTTGTGTTGCTTGTAGATTTAGTATAACACCTACGTATACTAAAGGATGCGATCTTTCTGGTCATTAACTATTTTCTTTCATATAATCTATTATGCTGCTCTTACTTATCCCCGCTCACTACTTTTATTCTCCCCTATTCTCTGCTCATATTTTCCCTTATCTTTTCTGACAAATCCTCTCTATACCAATTTATCACATAGACATCACTACTTAACCTAGGGGGCAGAGCTATTGAAGGGTACAGCTACATTCCTCCTCCCAGTGTATTGTCTAACATTAACATCAAACCACGCCCCTGCATCACATGGTAGTATTTACAGCTCCCTCCCATTCATAGTGGTCAACGTTAGCATCAAACCACGCCCCTGCATCACATGGTACTATCTACATCTCCCCTTTCATTCATAGTGGTTAACGTTAGCACCAAACCACGCCCCTACATCACATGGTACTATTCACATCTTCCTCCCATTGGAAGTGGTTCACTTTAGCACCAAACCCCGCCCCTGCATCACATGGTACTGAAATTGAAAGTAACAGCATCACCTTCAATGCACATGCAGACTCATTATCGCGTGAATACTGAAATCACGCTCCACACTGCGCATGCTCAGTTCCAGCGGCGTCTAATGGCGCTGTAGGGACCAAAAAGTACTTAAAGATGGCGCTGGAACGCTGAACCAGCGCCATCCGACTGCAGACAACCTACACAGCGCCATAATCAGAGGGGTAAGCATTGAGATGTCCTAGAAGTGCCACAATCTGTAATGCAATGACTATATCACACATTTACTGTATCCACAGCAAACCCATATGATCCTATATGTCCACTTACTTTACTTAACTCATGAGCCAAGCTACATGTCATAGGTATGTACTAAAATATATGCCCTGTAAGACTGAATGTACATTCTATCTGATTGACATGCTTGAAAGTGAGGATTTGAGGGGTTCTATTCCTCCTCTTACAAACATGGGTCATGGTTTCTAATTCCATTTATCTCCACTTTTACACTATCTATTGTTTCCTTTGATCTACAGTTTGCCCACTACCTCATACTTCGTGACATCTTTCTTTTTCTGGATTTCAACTTCCCTCCTATACTCCTGTAAATTAGTATTGAGTCTTTCCTTAAATGCGGAAAAATCAGCTGGCGAGCATGTACTCCGGAGTTGCTGCTCGGAGGACTCAATCTGTTGTTTAAGACTAGTCATATTCTTATGTAGAAACGAAATAGTAAGGACCATAAGGTCATATGAGCATTTATTCAATATGCTGATTTTTCCGCATTTAAGGAAAGACTCAACACTAATTTACAGGAGTATAGGAGGGAAGTTGAAACCCAGAAAAAGAAAAAATTTAAACGGGACTTTGACGATTATAGCAGCAATAGAGTGTACAGGTGGCAGGACGGCTACTATTCCAGTAGACATAATACTCGCAGCAGACCCCCGTCACCCACTTCATCAGGGTCCAGTGCAACTAGCGGCCGGTCCCACTCTCGAGACAGGAATATAATAACCGTATACCAAGGACAACGACGTGGTAAGGGAATTCGTAGGGGCAACTATGGAGGTACAACCGGAAGTACAACGGTAGCAACTAGGTCTCAGGTATGTACACCCAACACTTCTTTGATAGTTAACATATCCTCTAAACCCCTCAGTCCAACCCAATTAGGAGTTTTACAGAACGGTCTTTCCTTTTGTCCTTCATACAAATATGACTTGTTTCAGTTAGATTTGGACTTACATAGACTCTACAGGACATTAAGACTAAAAGCCCATTTTATGGGTGACACACAAGGGACCAGCAGCACCAGTAATCCTGTTAACTCTAACTCCAGTTGCTGTATCACAGCAAGGAGTCTAGGACTCAAAAATAAGAGTAAATATACACCACCAAGGAGTTCACCCCCAGTGGAGACCGTCATAGCACTTATTAAAAGGGACATTAACAAACTCCGTAAGGACATTGAGAATAATTCCTTTTCTTGTCATTCTAACCTGACGAATATAGACCGTCAATCACTTAGAACCCTATCACAGGATAATTCCCTAGTACTAAAACCAGCTGATAAGGGGGGAGCACTTGTCATAATGAACAAGACGGATTATGTATCAGAAATACACAGTCAGTTAATGGATTCAGAGGTGTATGGTATATTACAACAGAATCCAGTTTATTCGATTTCTCGTAGAATTCAATCCACCTTACATAAACATCTACAACTTGGTACGATAGACAATGACACGGTAAATTTCCTTACGAAACAACACCCAATAACACCGGTGTTCTACACCTTACCAAAAATACACAAACGCCTGGATAAACCTCCAGGGCGTCCAATTGTGACATCTACGGAGTCCATTCTATCACCACTCTCAATCTTCGTTGAGAAACTACTTACACCTATAGTGAAGACTACCAGATCATTCCTGTTAGATACGACTATGTTCTTGAATATGATCCATGAACTGGACATAATCCCACCTGACTCCATACTAGTCACCTTGGACGTGGTTAGTCTTTACACATCAATACGACTTGAGAAAGGGATTCTAGCGGTCAAAACACTGCTGGAATCCTCACAATATGAAACAAGGGCCATCACATTGTGTATTGACTTGATGACAATAGTGTTGGAGGAGAATTACTTCTTGTTTGAGGACACCTATTATGTCTGGAGACGGGGGACCGCTATGGGGTCTAATATGGCCCCTCCCTATGCTAATTGCTATATGACATATTTTGAAGAACAATACATATATAATAACAACCTTTTTCAGACACATGGGGTAGTATGGAAACGATATATAGACGATATATTTTGTATATGGAATGGTAGCCCTGAAACCCTGATTGAGTTCACGACATACCTTAATAACATTTGGCCTGAATTGAAGTTCACAGTACATCAGGATCGACATCAAATGAATTTTCTTGATACTTTAATCACTAGAGATGATGAGGGACGACTACACTCTGACTTGTACAAAAAGGACACGGATAAGAATAGTCTTCTACATTACAATAGCTTCCACCCCCCAGCCACTAAGAATGCACTCCCGACATCTCAGTTCATGCGAGTTTCTCGCATAGTTGACAATCCGGACAAAAGAAACCAACGATTTCATGAGATGCATACAAGGTTTAGGGAGAGGGGATACCCTGACCAAATTCTGAGTAGAGCATTAATTAAAACCACTCAACATTCTAATCAACCTAGGGATCAAAAGAAACGTATACCGTTTGTCCATTCATTTCACCCTTTTGCATATAAAGTCCATCACATTATACGCAAACACTGGACCATTCTCAAGACAGCATTCCCCACGATACAGGAATTTCAGGAAAAATTCCTACCATGCTACAGGCGTCCTAGGAATTTGCGTGACCAATTAGTCAGAGCCGATATAGGATCCAACATTAGGTTACCTAGACAACTTTTTCTCAACACGCCTAGACAAGGAACATTTCCCTGTTTATCTTGCCTACAGTGTTCCAATGTACTTAGGGGAGATAATATTTATCACCCCCAGTCAGGACAAGTATACAAGATTAAGGAGTATTTTATGTGTGAATCCAACTTTGTGGTATATCTTATTAAATGTCCATGCGGTCTTGCATACATTGGGGAAACCACTCAACGTGTGCGGGATCGGATAAAACAACACAAGTCCAACATACGATGCCGCAACCAACTGCTACCCATTCCCTCCCACTTTATTCGCCACAACCATGCGATAACACAACTAAGGTACCAGGTACTCGAGCATGTACAGGCACCACGTCGTGGAGGCAACAGGATCCAGATGCTTAAGCGCAGAGAAGCATTCTGGATCCACAAATTACAAACGTTGGAACCCCTTGGACTTAATAGGGAATATGAGATATCCGCTTTTATTTAAATATTTGACAACATGTCGGTAACCACTGAATCAATTGATTTGATTATAATCATTGTAATTGATGCAATTTTTTCTACCACTATAATAATGGTTGTATATCTGTGACCTGCTGTATATTAATGTATCATTCCTTATCTAGCAGATACGGTAAAAGACGTGACGCCTCTTTTGATGACCAACTTTTCACTTAATCCGGTATCCTTCAATCTTTGGGTCATTTGGGTTTGTGTTGCTTGTAGATTTAGTATAACACCTACGTATACTAAAGGATGCGATCTTTCTGGTCATTAACTATTTTCTTTCATATAATCTATTATGCTGCTCTTACTTATCCCCGCTCACTACTTTTATTCTCCCCTATTCTCTGCTCATATTTTCCCTTATCTTTTCTGACAAATCCTCTCTATACCAATTTATCACATAGACATCACTACTTAACCTAGGGGGCAGAGCTATTGAAGGGTACAGCTACATTCCTCCTCCCAGTGTATTGTCTAACATTAACATCAAACCACGCCCCTGCATCACATGGTAGTATTTACAGCTCCCTCCCATTCATAGTGGTCAACGTTAGCATCAAACCACGCCCCTGCATCACATGGTACTATCTACATCTCCCCTTTCATTCATAGTGGTTAACGTTAGCACCAAACCACGCCCCTACATCACATGGTACTATTCACATCTTCCTCCCATTGGAAGTGGTTCACTTTAGCACCAAACCCCGCCCCTGCATCACATGGTACTGAAATTGAAAGTAACAGCATCACCTTCAATGCACATGCAGACTCATTATCGCGTGAATACTGAAATCACGCTCCACACTGCGCATGCTCAGTTCCAGCGGCGTCTAATGGCGCTGTAGGGACCAAAAAGTACTTAAAGATGGCGCTGGAACGCTGAACCAGCGCCATCCGACTGCAGACAACCTACACAGCGCCATAATCAGAGGGGTAAGCATTGAGATGTCCTAGAAGTGCCACAATCTGTAATGCAATGACTATATCACACATTTACTGTATCCACAGCAAACCCATATGATCCTATATGTCCACTTACTTTACTTAACTCATGAGCCAAGCTACATGTCATAGGTATGTACTAAAATATATGCCCTGTAAGACTGAATGTACATTCTATCTGATTGACATGCTTGAAAGTGAGGATTTGAGGGGTTCTATTCCTCCTCTTACAAACATGGGTCATGGTTTCTAATTCCATTTATCTCCACTTTTACACTATCTATTGTTTCCTTTGATCTACAGTTTGCCCACTACCTCATACTTCGTGACATCTTTATGCATAAATCTCAACTCTCTCTATTACCGGTATGTATCCGTCTTTCTGATCGACCTATTGTACCATATATGACATGACTTAGCTCTTCTGCAGTTTATATATGACATTAATGTATATCATAATAGTGGCGTAATTGTCTTGTACCGGAGAAATGTCTTTTGCTTCTTCTAGCTCTATTTCCTTTAACTTACGTTTTCAGATATCAATATAGGGGTCTCTTGACATTGGATCAATGATGATCGGGAAATTTATATCACATTATTGATGTTTATGTTGTGTTGTAATTCAGAATACGGAAACCGGAACAACCTATTTGAAGTATCTATGTATTGTATGCACTATGTATATCATGAGTATCCATGTGACAATCCAATTCAGTGTGATATGCCACTAGTGGGATATGTCAGTAATGTGAGGAATTTTTTGTAATATGATATGGTGGGTGGTACTTATAGATGATATTGGATTGTGCACTATGTTCTCTACCCTAACTTTTACACTGTTTTACACGATTTTTAACACCTAGAAAAAAAGGGGGGGACCTGCATTTTTGAGTATATAAGTGTATTTATTTATCTCCTGGACATGAGTACCTATATATCATGGATGTATGTTTTATACCCTGTAATTATGGGCGTTAGATGACGCACAGTGTGTTTATACGGTTTAATCACCTTAAAGGGCAACTAGTAATCTGTAAGATATACGAATATATTTATTCACTTTCTGGTCATAACCACTTGTATGTCATATGTATATAATTTTGTCATTTAATATATTTTGTAGAGTCTGATGAAGGCCGGTTGACCGAAACGTTAACTATTTAAATACTCTACTTACTGCGTGTGTAAAGAATAAAATTCAACACTGTTTTGAAGCAACAGTGGAAATCCTTTCCTTATTTAAAGGCTACCGTCAGTAACACACTACGCCGCCAGGGACTCAGATCCTGCAGTGCCAGACGTGTCTCCCTGCTTAAGCCAGTACATATCCGTGCCCGTCTGAAGTTTGCTAGAGAGCATTTGGATTTTCCAGAAGAGTATTGGGAGAATGTCATATGGTCAGAAGAAACCAAACTGTTTGGTAGAAACACAACTCTTCGTGTTTGGAGGAGAGTTAATGCTAAGTTGCATACAAAGAACCCCATACCTACTGTGAAGCATGGGTGTGGCAACATCATGCTTTGGAGCTGTTTCTCTGCAAAGGGACCAGGATGACTGATCCGTGTACATGAAAGAATGAATGGGGCCATGTATCATGAGATTTTAAGTGCAAACCTCCTTCCATCAGCAAGAGCATTGAAGATGAAACGTGGCTGGGTCTTTCAGCATGACAATGATCCCAAGCACACCGCCAGGGCAACGAAGGATTGGCTTCGTAAGAAGCATTTCAAGGTCCTGGAGTGGCCTAGCCAGTCTCCAGATCTCAACCCCATAGAAAACCTTTGGAGGGAATTGAAAGTCTGTGTTGCCCAGCGACCGCCCCAAAACATCACTGCTCTAGAGGAGATCTGCATGGAGGAATGGGCCAACATACCAGCAACAGTGTGTGCCAATCTTGTGAAGATTTACAGAAAACGTTTGACATTGCCAACAAAGGATATATAACAAAGTATTGAGATGAACTTTTGTTATTGACCAAATACTTATTTTCCACCATAATTTGCAAATAAATTCTTTAAAAATCAGACAATGTGATTTTCTGGATATGTTTTCTCATTTTGTCTCTCATAGTTGAGGTCTACCTAGGATGTCAATTACAGGCCTCTCTCATCTTTTCAAGTGGGAGAACTTGCACAATTGGTGGCTGACTAAATACTTTTTTTCCCCACTGTACCAATGGCCTGAACCTGAGACTTACAGCCACTCTGGACAAATCCAGTATATCACTTCTGGATTTACGCATCATGATTACCAAGGAGGGTATGCTGTCCAGCACCCTTTTTTGTAAAGATACGGCTACTAATTCCTTGCTTTCTTGGGACAGTCACCATCTGATCCCACTAAAGAAGGGTATCCCCAAGGGACAGTTTCTGCGGATTCGCAGAAATTGTTCCTCCGATGCGGATTGTTACAGTCTCGTTTTCGTACACGGGGTTATCTTCTATCGATTCTTGACAGATCCAGGACCCATGCTCGTGGCATTGACAGGCAATAATTATTGAAACCACGAGCTAGGGCTGATCAAGATAAACTACTCCGATTCTTTGGTACCTATGATCATCAATATGGCAGGATTTATCGGGAATTGAACCAATTTTGGGATATCCTTAAACAGGATACGGACATCAGGGATGTTATAACTGAGAATCCCTAAGTCGCAACCTTGGGGACCGTCTGGTACATAGCCACCACTCACCATCTAGATCGAATCTCCCCTGGTTGGGTCTTAACCATCCTGTTGGCACTTGATGGACTGATGCCTTCATCCAACTTCATCTACTATGTATGTAACTATGTCCAGCTTGTGGCATTGTCAAAGGTCAGCTTTCCAGCTATTATGCTCTGTTTCTGATTTTGGAAACACCCTATATGTGGCCCTAATCTTTTGCCTGGAAATACGAAAGGATTCAGAAGTAAAAAGAACACCATGCACATTTGAGGCCGAATTTGGACAATCACACTACATCAACGGGCATTTGCAGAGGCCCTTAGATAAAATAAATAATTCATCCCCAAAATATGACCCCATTTAAGAAACAACATACTTTAAAGAATTTTTCAAGGGGTATTTTTATCATTTTTAGCCCAAGTGTGCTTTCCAAGAGTTCACAGAAATTTATTTTTTTAAAGAAATATGCCATATCAGTGCCCAATATGTTGAGCTCACTTTGTATCAACAGAGACATGCACTACTAAAACTTGGTACAAAAAAGTTGTATATGTGGGCACAAACTGCAGGACACACAGCAGGGCTCAGAATGCAAGGGGAACTGTGCTTTTTAGCTTTGGAGTATAGATTTAGAAAGACTGGTTTTCAGATGTCATATTTTATTTGCAGAGTCCCAGAGGTGCCAGTAAATTTGAATTCCCCAAGGAGTGACTTAATTTTGTAGGGGTCAATTTAGGGTCTCTGCAAAAGTGACATTCACATATGCACCCTGCTGTGTGTCCAGCAGTTTATACCCACATGTATGACACTGTTGTAGACAGGATAATGTACTTAACAATGTCATATGTGGGTATATTGGTTGTATGTGGCACTCAGGTAACATTTCGTGGGGTGCTTTAGGTAGGGCCCCAACCCGTGGTACATCAAACACAAAACTTTGGCACTACGTTGATATTTGAAGTGGTTTTTAATGATCTTTAGAAATATAATTATAGAGCATTTGGTGAACATTTTCGGCCCTTAATGGCCATCATCAGACTCTCTGGCATACTGTATAGAGGGGCCATTATGGGACATTATTCTGTGTGAGGGGGCCACTGAGGGACATTATAATGTGTGTAAATAAGACGTTATAATGTGTGGGGCCAGGAAAGGGGGTGCTATGCTGTGTGTGAGGGATCCAAGTCAAAAGTTTGCTATGGGACCCAGTCTTTGCTAGTTACACCTCTGCTAACCTCTCAGCAGCAACATATATCAAAAAAAGTTATGCACTCCTATACAGTTCACATGGGTGCTCATGGCAGGATAATGTCCCCTAGATACCAGTATAGAGCTTCCACAGCACTCCAAAGTCAAAGCAAAATTGGATTTTTATTAGATGCCACGTCTTAATAGTTCAATTTAGCAATGGCAGCGAGTAATGGTTAGTAGTTTAATATCAGAGGATGGCAAATCACAACCAAACGTTTAAGTCCTATAAAGAGACCTTTAACATCACAATAAAGAATATATTTTATAAACAAAAGGATGTACACATATTAAAGGAATATTGCATATAGACTGTCAATATAATCAAATGTTACATGTAACAATATTAATATTATAATATAAAAAACATCACATTCGCGATTTAGCCTGTGTGGAGCCAGGATTCCCGACTGGTGAATCCAATATGATTCACGTTGCTTGAGTTTTCATATTCTATTGCCACCATGATGTAGGGGGGGACATGTAGTTTCCCCAACATATGCAAGACCACAGGGACATTTGAGTACATAAACTGCAAAGGTGGTCAAACAGGAATGGGGTCTACCCTAATGAGGATGACGAACAGAGTCTCCTTTGATAATGGTAGAACATTGCGCAGAATGTAGGCAGGAGAACATTCCGTTTCGAGGGGTTTGCAAAAATTGTTTACAAGATGTTTTATTCATACTACCAATATCTGCATGGACAAGTTTGTCCCTGATATTTGGATATCTTTTGAAACAGGAAAGTGGAGGATATTGAAATTCCTGTATCTTAGGATATGCGCTCCCTAATAACAGCCAGTGTTTTCTCAAAATCTAATGAATCTTGGGCAAAACTAATGCTACATGGGTAGGCTTATTCTGGGCAGATGAGGAAGATGATCTGGGGTTGTCAAGTAAAGGTATCTCCTCTAAGAGGTCCGATGGGGAGCCACATTTTAGAAATTGTTCTGATATCTCAGATGCCCTCTGGCATAAGGTTACAGGATTAGATGCGATACATTTGACAGGTCATAGTTGAAATCTCAGAAGAGAATTCTTAGTTTGATGTGAGTGACAGCTGGAAAAATGGAGGAAACAATTGCGGTCTGTTGGTTTTTGGCAAAGGTCAAATGATAGATGATCTTCTGTATCAAATTTCACCAGTGTGTCCAGGAAACTCACCTCCATCTGACTATAATTAATGTAAAGGATAATTCAGGTGTCATTTCCTAGCCACCACTACTGAGTCAGGCTGGACTGAGTCAGGCTGGTTCAGTAGAAACCTCACGCACATACACAGGCATCTCAAACACACCTCAAAAGGTAATGGGTTCATAGAGCTACACAAAATAATCTTAAATTTAATAATTTAGTAGTGCTCACTCTCTCTCTCTCTCTCTCTCTCTGTCTCTCTCTCTATATATATATATATATATATACACACAAAAAAAATTATAACAAGGACACAAAATGCAAACAGCTTTTAAAGTAAATGGGATAAAACAGAATAATACTTGGACGATCTGCTGTAGTGAAGTGGACGCACCCAGCTCTCTTAGCTGCTTACACAGATGTGACAACAGTCCTGGGTCTCAGTCTCTGTTAAGGCCAGTGTCTAGTCACACCTCCCTGCCAGGGTGCCTCCTCCTCTTACTCCCAAATAGAGGACCCTGAGAAAGAAGGATTTTTTTCCTGGCTAACGGGAAAAACTGTGTCTGGGGTTGAACTCAGGGTCATTAGCCCTCCCTTCCTCCTTTGCCATATGTTTGTCCAGGGGTAATAAAACTGGTTGGATGGAGCCAGAAAACGCAATCTCCTCTTGTATACACATAAAACCACTGAATTGGATTGATCAGAAAATGTAAAACAACAAAGGACAAACAGGATTAGGCACTTTGTGTATAAAACAACACAAATTACAAAAAAATACATAAACTGGGGTTTCTGCCCCTCCCCATATGCAAAAAATATCAGCAATATGGCAAGAACATTCATTCGCATATCTTTGAAACACAGTCCTCCTCATAGGTAGTCATACATGTGTTTGCATATGGGGGGGGGCACATTCAATACCATAGTGGTCTCCTGCCTTTGAAGATAGAAGTCGTTGCCAAAAAGGAAATAATTTTCTTCCAACCCAGGAGTTGAGATGTAGCACAGATACCCTATGCAAGTTTATAGACTGTTCATGTCCAATAGTTACAAGTACATTTTGGGTAAAATATAAAATACAGGTGTCACCAGATGTTGCGTATTAAGAAAAGTAATGGTTTTAGTATCAATAATTCCCAACTGTAAATATTTGCGTAGGGTCTTTATGGGATGAAACGTTCGGTTGTGATTTGCCGTTCTCTGATATTAACCTACTAACCATTACTTGCTGACATTGCTGAACTAAACTATTGAGAAATGTCACCTAATAAAAATCCAATTTTCAATCCAATTGGTGACAGCAGTATCAGCTGACAGCTTTTAAAAAACGGCTTAGATACACTGACGAGCAAAAAGTTAACAATGTTTTGAACTTTTGATTTTCAGGCTCAATATCTCACCATCCACTACAGCTTAGAGCGTGAGACTGCCATCATTTTTAGACAATCATCTTGGCTATCTCATACATAAATTAGACTTGCAACTATTTAGGATATGATTAGTAATGCAGATTATTGTCATATTACTGCATTGTAACTACTTTCCTGCTAAAAATCTATAATTTACATTTTTATTATTTTGATAGTATTTTGTAAATCCATCTTTGGCTTTCAACACTGCCTGAATCCCTCTGGGCATACTCTTGATCAGATTTAAGCATGTCTCGATTGAAATCTGATCCCAGGTCTCTTCTACACGTTCCCAATGTTGGTGCATACTGGTCGACTCACTTGGTTACAACTACAGCTTTTTCTTCAACTCTACCCACAAGTGTTTGATTGGGTTGAGGTCTGGGCCTGTGGGGGCTAATCCAGAACTTTTATTTCATTGTCATTGAACCAGTTCTTTGCTAATCTCAACGTATGCTTCAGGTCGTTGTCCTGCTGGAACACTATGTCATCCTTTTCATACCCATAGTACACAAGTGTAAGAACAAACTCGTCTTGTAGGATACTCACATATAGTTCCTACAAGTATCCAACACCTTTAAATGTGAAACAACCCCATATCATCAGGCTTCCTCCACCAAACTTGACAGTTCCTTCAATTTCTAGATCAGTTAGCCCCCTTTTCCCCTGTTTCTTCCAGGCCCATTTACACCCATCAGAACCCAGTCTATTGACTTTTGTCTCATCACTTTGGATCACCTGTTTCTAATTTTCTGATGTCCACTTTTCGTACTTTTATGAAAACTTGAGCCGACGCTTCTTATGACGATATTGAAGTTGAGGCTTCTTCACCTTTTTTCAGGCCACCATTCCATTGTATAATGCATGTCGCACGGTCATCTGTGATCTCACTATTACGAAACATACGAGCCACCTCCATTGCTGTGTAGAGATGAGCGAATCAAAGCTAACGAAGTGGAATTCGATCCGAATTTCAGGAAATATTCGATTCACATCAAATCCGGATTTCCTCACGCTTTGTGGTAACCAATTACATTTTTTTCATAAAATGGCAGCTGCACGTTAGGACATGAGGCAAGGAACTCTGGGAACGCAGGATTACCCACAATGCCATGCATGCAGCCATTTAGCAGCCAGCCCTGTGTTGTTCTAGCCCTTTAACCCCTTCGCGACCACCCATGGCATTGGGAACGGGTGTATGGGCTCCGATCGCGGGTTTTAACCCCTTGGATGCCGCGGTCAAACTTATACATTATACAGGCTCTCTGCAGCCAGGAAATAGCTGTTTTTTAACGCCATTCGTGCAAATTAATTTGGATTGAATCATATTGATATGAATCGAATCATATTGATCGAATCATATTCATATCGATTTTTTGAAAAATTCGCTCATCTCTATTTGTCACGCCAGAACTGATAGACCTTGTTAACGCCAATATTTTGCCTGGACGTCTAGCCTTTGAATGGACTTAATTTCGTATTCTTCCCTATTCCGTATTCTTTCGTATAATGTCATGGCACTCACATGATGCAGTTTGGCAATTTTCTTGGCCGAGAGACCGCTATCGATGAGCTGGATGATGTTATTTCTTTTTTCTTGGGAAATCTTCTTCAGGGCTGATCCTTGATTTGAACCAGTGATCTTTCACTTGGGAATCAACCTAATAACACTCTGAGCTATTACGGAATGTGAGAAAAGGTTGTCATTTGTAGTATACAAGAAGAAAAAGATTTTTCCACCACTAGGAGCAAAACAGTAACAATGCAGTTACATGACAAGAATCTGCATAACTAATCATATGCTAAATAGTTACAAGTCACATTTATGTATGAGATAGCCAAGATGATAGTCTATAAAACGATGGTAGTCTCACGTTTGAAGCTGTGGTGGATGGTGAGATATGGAGCCTGAAAGTCAAAAGTTTAAAATATTGATAAACTTTTGCTCGTCAGTGTACCTTTTTACATCAAAATTAGAGATGAGCGAAGTATTCAAAAATTCGATTCAGCAACTTCGCCGAATTTTGCGATATGATTCTATTCGATCCGAAATAGATCGTGGTGAATTGCGTACCAAAAACAGCTATTTATTGGTTGCAGAGTGCCAGGGTGGGCGGATGGACGGCAAAATGGCGGAACCCCTTGGATGCCATGGTCATGTTTGACTGCAGCATCCAGGTTGTTAAAACCATGGATCGGCTATGGAGCAGGGTGTTAGCTGTCAGTTACAGCTAACACCCTGCTCCATATCCGATCTGGGGGATTTAACATCTTGGATGCAGCGGTCAAATATGCCGTGTGCGCTCGCGAAGTGGTTAAAGGAATGTGACATCACAGGTCTGGCTGCTGATAGGCTGCACGCATGGTATTGTGGGTGATCCCACGTTCCTAGAGTTCCTTGCCCCATGTAGAGCAACTATTTTGAACTAAATGCGAATCGTTACCACGAAGTGTGAGGAAAATCGAATATTTCCTGAAATTCGGATTGAATTCCACTTCTGCAGCTTTGATTCGCTCATCTCTAATCAAAATAGCATTGATGCTTATGGAAATGTATAGAATGCTTAACCTGTCAGGTTGATTTGGGATACTAAACCACCCACAGGTCCTTATAGACCTGGGGTTTAGTATCCCAAATCACCCTGTATTATAGCCATCCGTGCTCGCAATTAAAAAAAATAAACCTTTATTCTTACCTAGAGACTGAAAAGTCTCATCGAACTCACCTCTGATGTTCCCAGCACCTGTGCCATTCTTCAGTGAAGCTGAGGACATATACCCCAGTGTCCTTGCAAGTGCTGGAGGTAAGGGGCATATGCACTGAAGCTGAGGTGTACTCCTCTGGCTTCAATAAAGAACTGTGCCAGTGCTAGAAGTACAGCGGCAGGGTGAGTATGAAGCTTTTTTAATTTTATTGCAGGCACGGATTAATTTATTACAGGGCGATTTGGGGCACTTCTGGACAGGGGTGGGTTTAGTGTCCCAAATTGCTCTGACATATTCCTTTTAATCAAAATGAAAGTAAAATATTTACTGTAATTAAAAAAGGATTAAAAAGCATGAGAAACCTGAAGCGAGAATGGTAAGTCTGGTCAAAACATAAACTTTCATTAACAGGATTTTTAGAAGCTATAGTATTTGCATACTATAAAAAGAACTCAAATTAAATGAAACACGTACCTTGTCTACAATAGCCAAATAAAGTGCTGGAAATAAAGTGTACAAAATGGCACTCAGAACCAGGAACCAGGTATCACTTACAGACTAGTAAATGAAAAAAAAAATAAATAAATAAATACGATATTTTCAAAATGATAACATTTAACTAAGACCAAAATTTGACTAGCTGTATATTGATCAGTATTTTCCCTCAGTATCTGTAAGGCAAAACCAGGAGTGCAACATATACAGAGAAAAAATATAATGGAAATATATTTACGCTTTCAGTGTTTTGGACCCATTCCTGGTATTGGCTAATTCTCTTGCCAAATTCATGACTAAAATACTGCCAATTGAGCATGACTTCAAGGTTCTCGCACAAAAACATACAGTATTTGAGATCCATATATCACAATTTTTAAAAGGTGGATAACCCCTTCAGGCTAATAACCCACGCTGCGGTGCTGCTTTTTAGTTGCAGATTTTGCTCCAGTTTTTTGAGCCAAACCCAGGAGTGGATACAAAAGGAATCACTTATATTTCTCCCTTATGTTCAATCCACACATAACTTTGGCTCAAAACAGTGCAAAATCTGCAACAAAAAAAGCAGTGTTTCAGTAACGTGGGGCCTTAGCCTTAAAGAGCTATTTAATTTCCTTGCTATTGATAACCTATCCTCAGGAGTCCAAAACTCATGACACCAGCTGATCAGCTGTTTGAAGGGAGCATGTCAGCACAGTGACTCCTTCATTGTTTATGTAGCACACCATCTGTTGTATAGTGACCAGGTAATGTGATTGCAGCCTGTTAACTTCTATAAGACAAGACCATATTGCATGTCCATTATAAACATACAGCATGTAATGTAAATAGTGAAGGGGTAACAGGGAAGCCCAGTGGCTGAGTGGGAACTTAGATTGTTAGCCCTATATAGGACAGTGACTGACAATATCTGTAAAGCACTACAGAATATGTTGGCATTATACAAGTAAGATAAATACACCACAATTGCTGTGGTGCCTTCAAACAGGCACCCATTGATTTCTTAGTGATGACCTATCCTGATGAAAGGTCATCAATACAATGGAACTGGAATACTGATAACCCAAGCAATAAAGCCTGATAACTTGACCACTGTTTCCTTTGCAATGGGTCAAAGACAATAAAACACTGACAGCAGAGGTTGGCACTCTTCTCTGCTGCCTGTAGAGTTGAATACTATGAGTACTATGTCTTCTTAAGGGTATGTTCACACGGCATAAAATGAAAAGAAAAGAGCAGAAAATGTGTTTTACATTAACTGCAAAGTGGATGGGATTCTGGCTAATCCCATCCACACATTGCACAAAAAAAATCTGGAGTGGAAATGCTGCAATTTCAAAAATGTTTGCGCTTTTGAAAATCGCAGCATGTCAATTATATCTTCCGTATAGGTATTATATACTCATATATAGGTAATATAGGTATAATAAATTCACTGAATTTCCCCATTGTGGGACTATTAAAGGACTATTATTATTATTATTATTATTATTTTTAAAATAGAGGCAGAAAGTCCGCAGAGTCAAACTCTGCGGACTTTCAGTGAAAAAAGCTGCGGAAGAAACGTGATGCATTTCCGCCGCTGTGTTTTCCGCAGCATTATTTGGTTGCAGCTCGCTACATGGGGCCTTAGCCTAAGGCTGAGGCCCCACATTGCGGAAATGCAGCTTTTTTTGCTGCAGATTTTGTTGCGGTTTTTTGAGCCAAAGCCAGGAGTGGACTGAGCAGAAGGTAGAAGTATAAGACCTTCCTATATATTTCCCCATTCCTTTTGTGGCCATTCTTGACTTTGGCTCAAAAAAACGCAGCAAAATCTGCAACAAAAGAAGCTGCGTTTCCGCAACGTAGGGCCTCAGCCTCAAGTACACGGCCAAAAAAAAAAAAAAAACCCTTAAGAATATGCACACTTGTGTCAATTTATGTGGCAATAACATTGAGATGCTTAACTTAATCTTGACTAAGTAACAATAATAATAATAATAATAATACATTTTATTTCCCTTTTTGTCCCACCAGCACAATACTGGGGTATTTCAGCTGGTAGGACAGAATGGAATTTTTAATGAACAAGTTAATGGTTAAACATTAACCCCCTCCCCCTCCTCAATATAAGGAAGGAAGTACCAACCCCCCAACGTGTTTTTTTCTGTCCTATGTCGGTGGACAGGTGGAGGGAAGGTTATTCCTTCCCTATAGTGTTATCCAGATTTCTGGATGACTTTCCCCTCCTCACTCCTGATTGAGTTTGTTTTGTCTATCCTCCTGTTGTGAGGACTCTTTTTCTGCAAAATACAAGGGTTACAAACTCCTTGTCTGTCTTTCCTGCTTCTGTTTCAGGCAAAGACCTTTTTTCAGCTGTTGCTTATAATGGGCAGG
Source organism: Leptodactylus fallax (assembly GCA_947044405.1). NCBI lineage: Eukaryota > Metazoa > Chordata > Amphibia > Anura > Leptodactylidae > Leptodactylus > Leptodactylus fallax. Next base: position 2,630,129 of record CAMRHE010000061.1, on the reverse strand, counting down.
CAGCCTTTAGTATCCCACTGAACCTTTCGGTTCTGTAAGCCTTGCTTCGTTTTTTTGTTTTTTTTTTGCGATGCACAGCGTTTCCCGCTCCTTCTCTCCAGTTCCCCTGTGTGGGGACACCGGAGTCCAGTGTACGCTGTCTTACGTACGTGATGACATCATCGCTACTCCAGCAGGTCACCTTCACTTCCCCTTCCTGCACTGACAATGGGAGAGGTTGAGCTGGCTAGGTTCTGCTGCTTCCTTTCCTCTGCCTCTTTGTTATTTGGCAGAGAGCATGCACACTGTGCATCTACAGGTTCATTTCAACAGACATCTGTTGTGCTTTTCTTGCTTTGTTATTTTTTCCCTTATACTTGAGTCAAGGTAAAATATTAATTTCCTTTTTTTGTTGTTTTTTTGCCTAAGGTTTTAGGCTAACTTTTTCTTGTGTTTTTTTTTTTTTTCTATCTTCTTCTGCGTCTGGCGGTGACAAATTCAATACGTGCCACCAGTTTCGCCCAAAGGAGCCCTCTGAGGAACCAAATACCAGAGATGTGGTTTGGATCAAGGAATATGTCCAGGACACCAGGAAGAACTTGGAAGAGTCCTTAACTCATTCATCCAAGTGGCCCAGACACAGTGAGGCATCCGCTTCAGTCATACGATCTGATGAAGAGTTCAGGATCATAGAGGAAGCTAATTTTTCATCTGAGGATTCAAATATACAGTATATATAGCGAAATTGCTTTTTCCTCTAGAGAAAATTCGGAGATTATTGAAGTCCATTGGGTCAGGGGACCATGATGTTGACCATGGGGAAGCCTCTAGTTCCACCTCTAGTGGGCCTAGGGCCTTCAAAGTGGACATCATGCTTAAAGGAGCTATGTCCATCGAGCGGAAACACCCAGAGAATTCCTGTGTGTTATCCGAGAGGTTCAAGACTCTCTTCCCGATATCTGAGGACCAGTTGGGACTTGGGGTCCTCCACTTAAGGTTGACATGGCAGTCGCCAAATTGTCCAGGTCAAGGGTCTAACCTTTAGGATTGCATGGACCGCCGGGCAGAGTGCTCCCTAAGGAAAGCATATACAGTTTCCTCAGCACAGTGTTCGATTGGTATCGCTACTAGGAGTTAGCCAGAAAGCTGTGCACCGACTTCTCTTCATTAAAAAGAGATATTGATTCTGGGTGGGGTTCCAGAAGGAATTATTGCCCTCTTTGAAGTTATCTGCCAAAGCTATGGCCTTGACTACAGCTACCGGTCGCCCCCTATGGTTGGGCAGGAACGTGATAAAATTATGGAAGGACTAGCGGACAAGAAAGGAAAGTCCCTTTCGTAGTCCTTTCGTGGACGGGGGCACACAGCATCGCAGAGGACAGTCTCCTCAAAGATCGCCACCTGCAAGAGGTCAGAACCATGGACATTCCAGGTTCCAAAGAGGGAACCCCAACCGTCGTTCTCCCATGACAACTGGAAAGCCAGATGTCTGACTATTACCTTCTCCTTCCTCCAAGACATGAAGAACCTGTGGGGGATGCTTTACCTTTTTTCTAGTTTTCAAAGAAAAAAAAAAAATATAACAGATTCATGGAGATGGTTCGGTCCGGTTACAGCATAGATTTTTCTGTGCCTCCCCAGGACAAATTTATACAGACCACTCGCCTCCCTGCTGTCCGTCAGAATGCTCTAGAGTTGTCAATACTGGACTATGTAAGAAAGCACGTCTTTCAAGAGATTCCACTGCAACATCAAGGGTCTGGAATTTATTCTCCAGTCTTCCTAGTTGCAAAACCATCAGAAGGCTTAAAAAAAAGAGGATGATAACAGCCTCAACAGATCCATCAAAGAGAAAATTCCGCATGGTAAGGGTGAAGTCTGTGCTATCCATTCTCCAGCACGGAGATTTCATGGCCACTCTGGACCTAAAGGACGCGTACCTCCACGTCCCTATTCTTCCTGCTCTCAGGAAATATCTAAGAATTGCAATGGTGATAGAGGGTCAGCTGAGACACCTCCTATTTACCGCACTTCAGCACGTCAGCACCCTACGTATTCACCAAGGTGATATCCGAGGTAGCTGCGTCTCTGAGAAGCCAGAGGATTATGATTGTTCCTTATCTAGACTACTGGCTGTTAAAAGCCTCTTCAAACGAGGGCCTAAAACAGCATCCGTCCACCATGGTAAAATTTCTCCAACAGTTGGGATGTATTATAAGTTGGGAAAGTCGCAAATATCGCCAGCAACCAAGAAGACATTTCTAGGGTTTATTATTGATTCAGGCCTAATGAGTGTATCTCTTCCTCCCTACAGAAGGGAAGGAATAATTAAGGTCGCAAAAGTCCTACTGGTTCCTTGGCCAATCACCATCAGGACAGGCATGAAGGCATTGGGACTGATGTCATTGGCTGCAGACGCAGTTCCTTGGGTGTTATGGTATCTTCGCCCCCTGCAGAGAGAAGTCTTGTTGTCCTGGGATCAGAAAACCAGCGATCTAGAGAGAAGGTTTTTCCTGTCTCAGGAAGCCCGCTCGTCCATCAAGTAGTGTATTCTGCTAAGAGACCCTGTTGACTACGGATGCATCACTCACAGGTTGGGGATCCCACCTAAGCAACATTCCAACCCAAGGATCTTGGAATTTACTCAAGAAAATAATGTCATCAAATTGGAGAAGACTCCGAGCGGTGCATTTAACACTACTTCACTTTGCTGTCAAGTTGAGAGACAAGGTAGTCCAAGTGAGATCAGACAATATGACAACCGTCCTTTACTTGAACAAGCAGAGAGGAACTTGGCCACAACCCCTTCTAAGCGAAGTGGGGAAGATCTTGAGTTGGGCAGAGAAGAACCTAAACCCATCTTTCTGCCGTATATATCCGAGGGTCACTGAATATAGTGGCAAATCAACTGAGTCATGGCATCACTGTTCCAAGATAATGGTCTCTTCATCCAGAGGTCCTTCAAGCAATCACCTTGAAATGGGGTCATCCAGAGGTAGACCAGATGACAACCAGACTCATTGCCAAGGTAGAGAAGTTCTGCTGTTTATACAAGGAGGACAATACCTTGGCTGTCCTTTAGAGGTTCAGGCTGGCATACATATTCCGTTCAACCTCCATGATACCAAGGGTATTGATGAGGATCATACAGGACCAAGTCTCTGTAATCGCCATCATTCCATTCTGGCCAGAGAGAGATTGGTTTTCCCAGCTCATAAAGATGAGTCATGGGATATATTTGAGACTTCCCCTGATTCAGAACCTGGTCTCTCAGGGGCCCAGGCTCTACCAGGATCTGAAATCTTTCAATCTGACAGCCTTGAGATTGACCAGTCCCTATTATGATCTAAGGGATTCTCGGAGGCCATCCTAAGTACTCTCTCTCTCTCTCACTAGAGCAGAGTCTACGAATAAGAACTATGCCCGGATTCGTAACATCGTCATCTCCTGAGCATCAAGCAAAAGAATTGAGAGCTCTGATCCTTCCATTCCAGAGATACTGGAATTCCTTCAGGATGGCTTGGACAAAAACCTTAGTTCTTCTACTTTGAAGGTTCAAGTTGCACCCTTTTCAGCCTGCTTAGGTAAGAAGTTTTCCATAAATCCACTGGTTAAAAGGTTTTTAAGGGTACATCCAGGCTCAGACCGCCTGTTAAACACCAAATTCCCTAATGGAGTTTGTCTACAGTTTTGAACGGGTTATGGGATCCCCCCCTTTGAGCCTCTGGGCGAGGTTGATATTAAATTTATTACACTAAAAACAGTGTTTCTATTGGCCGCAACCTTGGGGAACTTCAGGCTTTATCTTTGGTAGAACCTCACAAATCCTTCCATCCGGAAAGAGTGCAATTAAGGTTTATGCCAGGGTTCCTCCCTAAGGTACCCTCATATTCTATCTTAAACCAAGTTATTTCTTTACCAGTCTTCTATCCCAGTCTGTCAACCCCAGAGGAAATTAAAATTCACTCCCTGGATGTTGCCAGAGGTCTCTGAAATTATATTCAGAGATCTCTGTCCTTTAGGCGGTCAGAGAACCTCTTTTTGTCTTTTGCTGGGAATAATAAAGGGCTCAAGGCTTCTAAGACCCCCTTGATCTGCTGGTTTAAGGAAGCCATAAACTTGGCTTTTTACTTCAGACCCTGTTCAGGCTCATGCTATGAGAGCCATTTCCGCCTCCTGGGCTGAAAGGAACTCCGTTCCTTTGGAACAAATCAGTTCTGCAGCTTCTTGAAGCTCTCTCCCTACCTTTGTAAATCATTAAAGATTTAACACCCGGGGTACAAAGGCCATTTTCTTTGGCAGGTTCCGTTTTAAGTTCTATTCTTCAAGAGGGCCCTCCCTAGGGTTTTTCTTGCTAGATCCCCAGTATTGTGCTGCTGGTGGGACAAAAGGGAAGCGTAGATTATGATGTTAATCTGTTCCCTTAGTCCCAACAGCATCACAAGGCTCCCTCCCTATGGGTTATGTATTTTTTCTTTATAATTACACATTGGGGGGTTGGTACTTCCTTCCTTATATTGAGGATGAGGAGGGGTTAATGTTTAACCATTTATTTGTTCATTAAAAATTCCATTCTGTCCTACCAGCACACAGAGGCAGAAATACAGAATAACATCATAATCTATTCTTATATAGCGCCAACATATTCCGCAGCACTTTGCGAAATGTAGGGTTCAGAGTACAGACAAAAAAATACGTTACAGAGAAATAGTCAATTCACACAATCGGTTTGAGGTCCCAGCTTGCAAGAGCTTACAGTCTATGAACTATGAACCTATGAATCCATCAACTTCAGCTCTGAAGGGGATTTTAAAAGCCTATATATTAGAAACACCCCATAAATCACCCCGTTTTCAACACTGCACCTTCAAATAATTCAAAACCATGTTTGGGAAGTTTGTTAACCCTTTAAGTGTTTCATGGGAATTTAAACAATATGGAGGTGAAATTTAGACATTTCATTGAAAAAACATCGTCAATTTATCCCCAAATTTTATGATTTTCATAAGGGGTTAAAGGAGAAAAAGCATCCCACAGTTCATTACACAATTTCTTATGAGCACGGCAATACCCCAAATGTGGTCATAAATTGTTTTATGGGTTCATGGCAGGACTCAAGATGAAAAGATCGCTATTTGGCTTTTATTTTGCTGAAATAGTTTTCGTGTACTATGTCGCATTTGCAGAACCCATAAAGTATCAGTACAATGGAAACACCAAAAAAGTGACCCCATTTTGGAAACTACACCCCTCACAGAATTTATCAAGGGGTATAATGAGCATCTTGACCCAAGAGATGGTTTCCAAAAAGAAATAAAAATAAAAAAAAATATAATTTCACACAAAATTCCAAAAATGGGCCGCACAAAATTAATGGCACCCTCAAAGTAACATTTAGTTGCACACCCTTTGAAAAAATAACTGAAATCAATTGCTTCCTATAACCATTAACAAGCTTTTTACAGCTCTCAATTGGAGTTTTGGACCACTCTTTTTTTTTTTTTGCAAACTGCTCCAGGTCCCTCATATTTAAAGGTTGCCTTCTACCAACAGCAATTTTAAAGTCTCTCAACATGTGTTCAATGGGGTTTAGATGCAGACTCATTGCTGGCCACTTCAGAACTCTCCAATGCTTCATTTCCATCCATTTCTGGGAGCTTTTTGAAGTATGTGTGGGGTCATTGTCCTGCTGGCAGATTTATGGCTTAGGACGCAAACCCAGCTTTCTGACACTGGACCCTACATTGCGACCCAAAATCCTTAGGTAATCTTCAGGTTTCATGATGCCTTGCACACAGCCAAGGCACCCAGTGCCAGATGAAGCAAAACAACCCCCAAAACATCTTTGAACCTCCAAAATATTTGACTGTTAGTACAGTGTTATTTTCTTTGTAGACCTTATTCCATTTTCTGTAATGATGTGCTTTACCAAAGAGCTCTATCATGGTCTCATCTGTCCACAAGATGTTTTCCCAGAAGGATTTTGGCTCACATACATTTTGGCAAACTGCAGTCTAGCTTTTATGTCTGTGTCAGCAGTGGGGTCTTCCTGGGTCTCCTGCCATAGCATTTCATTTAATTCAAATGTTGATGGATAGTTCGCGCTGACACTGATGCACCCTGAGCCTGCAGAACAGCTTGAATTTCTTTGGAACTTGAGTGGGGCTACTTATCCACCATTCGGACTATCCTGCTTTGCAACCTTTTATCAATTTTCTCTTACGTTCACGTCCAGGAAGTTTAGCTACAGTGCCATGGGTTGTAAACTTCTTAATTATGTTGCGCACTGTAGACAAAGGAACGTCAAAATCTCTGGAGATGGACTTGTAACCTTGAGATTGTTGATATTCTTCCACAATTTTGGTTCTCAAGTCCTCAAACTTCTCCTTTTTCTGTTGTCCATGCTTAGTGTGGCACACACAAACACACAATGCAAAGATTGAGACAACTTCTCTCCTATTTATTTTCCTATTGCAACCCCTTCAAACAATATAATGTCCCATAGTGGCTTCTTCACAAGGTGTAATGTCCCATAGTGGCCCCTATGGTGTTTGTTGCAAATACGAATTGACTATGTAAATGCCCCACATGTGGGTGTAAACTGCTATACATACACACAGAAAGGACAGAATGCTATTTGGAGGGCATAAGTTGTTATCAGGTGCCATGCTGTATTTGCAATGCACTAGAAGCACCAGTGCAGTGGAAACCCCCAATTAATACCTGTTTGGAAACCACCCCTTAAGAAATTTGTCACTGAGCATTTATCACGTATTGTGAGCATTTGGACCCCACAGATATTGCATTAATTTATTTTCTAGAAATTGATGCACAACAGAGGTTGAAAGGTAAATATGAGCTGAGTACATCACAGTTTAAAGAGATGATACCTGGGAAAATAAATTATAAACTTAATAATTCATGGATGCTTAGTATAAACTAAAGCACTCCTTCATACACTGGCCAGATTTTTCGGGGAAGGTGTCATACTGATAAATGGTATCTTTACTTATCTCCCTTTTTGTAGGCCCTGAAGTGGTTAAGGAAAGGGCCATAGACTGAGGAGTGGGAAAATGAGGTTTATTTTTTAAATAGGTGACATCCTATAAGTGTCAGAGTATGGGGGGAATAAGTGTATATAATGCAGTGGAGAGCACGTAGGCGGGGTCTTACCTTCTGCCAGCCCGGTGAGAAGTACAAGCGAAGCATGGCGGACCAAATGGAGAAGATGATTCTGGCCTGCGTCGCTGAGGAAGGCTCCGGTTGGCTCAAGGCGGTCCTGGCCTGGAGCAGGGCTGAAGTGTGCAGCCAGGATCCTGCAGCATGGCGTCCGGAGCGTCGCAAGCCGCAGAGGGAGTCTCGTCCCTCCTACTAGGCTCAGCCCTAGCCCTCCGCCGCGTAGGGCTTCTCGACGGGGGCCTCCACAGGGTTCCTCACATGCTGCCCAGCTCCCTACTGGCCGGTCAGTGGCGGTGGCCGCTTCAGGTATGCGGGCTCCAGTCTCACCCCCCTCCCCGCAGGGCTGCATTGTTAGCTGCACGGCCCGCGTGGGAGGAAAACATGGCGGCGCCGGATGCTCCCCCTGCTCTGGCCGGCGGCGGAGCTTTCTGAAGGCCAGCGCGATCTCCGGTCCAGTGACTCTGGGCTGAGTGCTTCTATGGTCCCCTGCTCAGCCCTGCAACACTCCTGCTGCTCCTTCACTGTCAGGTCCTCCCCCTCAGGATGGGAGGGGGGAGTCCCTTGGGGTTCTGTCCTCCCTGCATGCGTCTGGAGGGATGCCTGCTGCTGCAATCTTAGAAGTGTCCTGTCCCACTGCTGTTCCCTTGCCTGTTTCCGGGGGTGGGGGCTCCGCTCCTGGTCCTAACCCAGGGAGTGACGCCAGGGAGTTTAGATCTAGAGGGCGTTCTGGGTGCTCTGTGAGGGCTCGGCTTAACACGTCTTCTCTTTCTGAGTCTTCCTCCTCAGATGGCAGTTACCGTCGTCACAACAGGAGGAGGTGTTCATCGCACAGGCATTCCCATGGAGGGGATGGCTGCCGCAGGAGGAGGGACTACAGCCACCAGCGTTCCCCGCACAGTTGGTCCTCTTCCTGGTCTGCAAGTCATCGGTCTCATGGTCAGAGAGACGGGCGTCTGCCTGGCGGGTCTCGTTCTTCATCTCGTTCACGGCAAGGTGAGGATGTGGCAGGAGCTTCCAGGAGGCGCCTTCTCCTTTGCGCCAACGCAGATGTCGGACGCGATGAAGGGTGGTGAGTGTACACCTGCCTCCCCGCTGCTCCTCCTTCGGTTTTTCCTTTATATTCTGGGTTCGCCTTTTGCGATATGATTTTCTGCAGTGTTGCTCCACTGGATACGCATGTGCCGGCGGATGTCAGGGATCGCAATGTGAAAGGCGAATATGTTGACATGTGGTCTCTTGTCCACGGACCATTTGTCCACGGAATTTCGTCGATGCCTGGTGCTGAGTCCATCCTCTAAGGCCCTGACGTGTGGTTCCCAACCTGGCTCTGTGGCCCCCAAGCCGAAAGGAGCATGTTGGCTGTTTAATGAAGGGCATTGCCGCTTCCATGCCACGTGTTGGTTTAAACATGAGTGCTCCATCTGTGGGGGTACGCACTATGCCTTGCGGAGTTTCCGGTGCCAGTGGCAGCCTGCCAAGGTGGGTGTCGCCGGCGCCATCGAGAACACCGGTGAAAGGCCAGCGGCTGCAGCAGTGGATAAACAGATATCCCAGGAGGCAAGCCTTCTTAGGGACGTTTTTTTTCCATGGGTTCTATATACCGCATGACCAATCGTCTGTTTTGTTGTTGTCGCCCAATTTAAAATTTGTTAGGGATAATGTTGCACTGGCCTGGGAGAAGTTTTTGAAAGAGGTTGCTTTGGGTCGTATGGCAGGTCCGTTTGATGACCCACCTCTGCCCAATTTGCGGGTATCCCCTTTGGGTTTAGTGCCCAAGAAGGAGGCTGGGAAGTACCGACTCATACATCATCTTTACTATCCGCCTGGTTCTTCCATCAATGATAGAATATCCAAGGTGGATGCGGCGGTTTCCTACACTTCCATTGATCGGGCTGTTCAGTTGGTTGTGTGGGTGGGTCTGCGGAATCTGGCTCTTTTGGAATTGTTTCCGATTGTGGTAGCTATCGAGATTTGGGGTTCAGGTATGGCTATTTGCAGAATTTGTTTTTGGATGGATAATATTGCTGTGGTTCAGGTTATCAATAGTCAGTCCTCTTCTCTTCCGGTTTTGGCCTTGCTGCGGCACTTAGTTCTCTGCTGTTTGCAACATAACATCTGGTTTAGGGCAAAACATGTGCCGGGAGTGCAGAACTGTGTTGCTGATGCCCTGTCCCGTTCAAATTTCCAGGTTTTTCGTGCGCTACACCCGACAGCGGAAGCGATCGTTACAGCTTGCCTGGCATGCTTATGGAGCCTAGTCAACAACGCTTAGCTGAATTGTGGCTCGGTTTCCGAGAACAAGTGCAGTGATTCCTTCAAACAGCTGATCCTGAGGATAGGTCACTGATAGCAAGGAACTGGTATACCCCTGTCATGAGGATGGGGTCTCACTCCAGCCTTGTGACAGCAGTCAGGGAAAGTCTCCTTTGTAAAAAGTCAAAGACAATAAATCATTGTCAGCAGCAATTGGCACACATCTCTTCTGCTTATTAGTGTTTAACTCTATCAGGGGGTAGCCCTGGTCATCTCCAGTTGACTGCTCACTACGACATAGCCTCTGTGACCACAACTGTTACGCTTCTGAGAATGTGTTAAAGTAATATGCATATAAATGCTAGGACTCAAGGTTTCCTAACAGGCTAGTCTTCCCTACAAAAAAAACCCCAGTGCACTTGGACACTGCTACCGGTTCAATGGATCACTTTCAGTAGATACTAAAATAGTTCATACCAGGGATACCCAAGATCTGCTGTTGTTTAGATACTCTGACCAAGTTGTGTAGCTGTAGCTCTTTCTCCTGCTTTTAATATTATGACTGATCAGTGTACAAACCCTATGGAGATATGCATATACCACTTCTTATAAAAACTGTCTTAAATAAAAACTGTCTTAGTTACCCATGACAACTAATCAAAAAATTAAAGCTATGCTGTCATTGGTTGTTATGGGCAACTAGGACACTTTTTCTGTAAGACTTTGTTCCATTTTTTATTTTAAACATTAAACAATATATTACTCACCAAAGCAGAGAAGCCATTGAAGAAAGCAAACCAGAAATTGTGAAAAAGACTTGCAAATGTCTTGTAGTGGTAAAAACACAGGAACTTTGAAGTACGTATATATGATAAACGTCCATGGAAAAAAAAGCAACTTCTGGAGATAAGAAAACTGAGCCAGTGCAAAGTCGCTTGCTAGAACAGCTTGTAAGCCTTCTTTTCCAATGATACCTACACCAATATGAGCAGCTGTAAAATAGACATTATATACATTAGTATGTATAAATAAAATATATGTTAATAAATAATAATTAGAACTGTGTGATTAGAGTTATGCTAATAAACAGTGGGCAAAATAGTTAGGTATACAGCATATGTTGGTTGTTGTGCTGTGGTTTTAGAGACAGACAGACAAGGTTCCAGGTCAGTACAACCCTTACCACAGAACAGGCACCTACAAGAAAGTGCAAGAGCTGTTTCCTTGATATGGACCCAGAGAAAAGAGTTGTTTGTTTTTTTCTTGCCCAGAGAAAGTGCATTAAGTTTTGTGCTGGAGAGAGAGAAAGGAAGAGAAACCTGGACCCTCTTATTAGAAGCGAGTAAGCAAACTGGGAACAAACTGAAAGAGGACCGATCCAAAGTATAGAGTTTGTGAGCCAGAGAGGGGGCCTGAATCCATGATAGACAGAAGACTAAGACCCTAGACTAAGACTACTGGGCTGTGGCTAGGGGAGGTGCCACAGCCCAATGGAGGGAACTGGAGGATGGTAGTAGTAGTTGTAGCTGTGATGTCAACGGTAGGCCAAAGATACTCAACCTTCTCCTCCAGTCCACCTCCCAAGCTGGACAATGTTGAGGGGGCCTGAAAAGGACCTGATGGTGGTAGTAGTTCCCCCAGGGCAATTCCAGTTGGTGAGGAGTCCTCTCTTTCCCTGAACCTGAATTAAAATGGTAATATGGTGCCCTTTCTCCACTATAGTAATGAATATATTCTTCCTCTCCTACTATGACTATGGGGCCTGTAGTAAATGAAGTCCCAGGATCCGAGGCTACCTGTATATGGATGGGTCTGGGAACCTCAACTTCTTAAACTTGGCACCCTTTCTACCTTTTTGGGGGCTGACATTTTTCTTCCCTTACTCATGGTTTAGTTGGAAGTTGAGTGTCCAGGGAGCATAGGCCTAGAAAATAGAGGCAGAGAGGGGTTGGCCAAAGAGAGTGGTCCTTGATGAATGACCAGCCAAGGAGAGTTGAGTGAGTAGACTGCTGACCGGTCACCTGCCAGAGAGAGGATAACCTGCACAAGTTCACTAGTGAAATTAGCAAAGCTGGATGTGTGCTCCCAGCTGAAGTGTAATCAAAAGGCAGCCCAGGAGATGAAGTGATGTGGGCGAGACAAAAGATCATGTGCTCGGAAGCAGAGTAAAAAATAACTGTAAACATGACCATAATCTAATCAAATTCCACCTAAATTGCAAAAAAAAAAAAAAAAAAAAGAATCAGTGGGAAAAATCCCTCAATGTTAAAATGGCCAATTTTCCCAGGTTAAGGGCGGCAGTGCGAGACATTTAAATCTACATTGAGCAAGTATATTGCAAAATATATACCCATAGGTAACAAGTACTTAACCCCCTATGACTTACAGCTATGGTTAGAGGGCAATAAACAATAAAAAAAAGGAAATTTAAAAAAGCAAAATGCAAAGTGTCAGCTGTAGCCTTTGAAAATTACAAAGTGCTCAATAAAATGTGTAAAAGGGAAATAAAATCATCTAAAATACATAATGAAAAGCAGGTGACTAAGGAAAGCAAAACTAACCCCCCCCCCCCAAATTCTTTAAACATATAAATTAAAAAATAGGTCCCCTGGTGAGTTAGTCACCAGGGATCAACAAAATTCAGAGCTACCAAATGGGTTCTGTAGCTCTGTGTATACACAAGAATAGGGAGTAGTTAATGTAATGTAATGTCACCAATGCTGGTAATACATCATCCCATATGCTAAACTGGATAAATTCAGCAACGGTCCAAGCCATGCCAAACAAATTAAACTCACGATTACTTGAAAAACTCAGCCCAGACATTGCTATATCCCTATTCTTAATTTTTAGGGATTCCTTAGTGACTAAAGGGAGTAAAATAGAAGTCTGGACAGAGGGGAAGCTGTGGATATAGTGTTCCTAGACTTTGCAAAGGCGTTTGACACTGTCCTTTATAGGCGGTTAATTGGTAAAATTAGGTCCATTGGCTTGAAAAATATATTTTGTAATCAGATTGAAAACTGGTTAAAGGATGGTATCCAGAGAGTTGTGGTCAATGACGGCAGCTCAGACTGTTCCTGTTATAAGTGGTGTACCACAATGTTCAGTGCTGGGTCCGCTGTTATTTAACTTATTTACTTATTTATTAATGAAATAGAAAATGGGATTAATAGCAATGTCTGAGTGTTGGGAACCAACTTAGCAAATGAGGTTCAATGTCGGTAAATGTAAAGTTTTATGCATCTGGGTAAAAATAATCCACATGCAACATACGTCTTAGGGAAGTAAAGCTGGGAGAGTCACTGGTGGAGAAGGACCTGGGTGTACTTGTAGATCATAGATTAAATTACTGCATGCAATGTCAATCAGTTGCTTCTAAGGTGTGGAGGATGACTCAGTTATTGTATCCTCCATTTTGGATTCCAGGGCCATGTGGGCCATGTCTGTAGCCATTTTACATTCCTCCTTTGTTCAGAGAGCTCATCCCCCACCAGATGGCTTAATGGAATACGGCCCCTCTTTTGTTTCTTATCCAATAGCCATGTGCCAGAACTATTTTACAACTTTGCCACCAATCGTGTTATGCTAATTATAGTAACCAATCTGTTCTTTGTCCACACTGTACTTAAAAACTACATTTTTCCCTCCATTAAAGCAGAACCCACTATATACACAATAGCTGTGTGTGTGAGAGTCTCTCTATGCTATAGCTTATACAACTACTTAATGAATTTGGACTTCAATATGGTGATACTTAGAGCGGATTGCGCTTAAAGAAATTGGCGTCCCTGGGTGGGCCAGAGCTAAATTACTACACATCTGGACAAAACAGACGGAAAGGACAACGGGACAAGGAGACATTGGAAACTGGTTCAAAACCAGCTGTAGGGTAAGAAGCTTTATTCTTACTGTCTCCACTTTCCACTACTCCTTGTCTTATGTGGCCTCTCTGGATGTCGGGTGAGTTGTAAGGAAAGTAAATCCTCTGTTTTTTTAAGAACCCTGTTTATGAAGTATCCGTATTTGAAGAATAACTAATGTAGAAATTTTCTGCTGTATTTTTGGTATACATCCCATTTGGTTTGTTTATGTGTTGGACCCTGTGGAAAGTTATTAAGGAAAGATTAGCCAGGAAAGATTAGCCCATCGTCCATCTCGTAAGTTAAGGTAGAGGAGAAAGTAGTAGCCTGGGGCTACTGTATGAGTTCCTTGTACGTAGTGTGAGAGTGTGAACCTAGAGGGCGCTGGTGAGCGACCCAAAACCAGGGTTAAAAGGTCCTCAACCACACCCATAGGTGGGGGGTGTCACTCCAGAGGGAGTGCAGATGGCAGGAGAGTACTGCTGGTGACCTGCAGAGAGCAGGTAACTGTGGACCAGTTAGAGACAGACAGGTGGTCTGTTCCAAGAGAACTGGGGTCCACAATGGACTTAGTTAAGCTCAGTGTGAGCCAAACCTCAGTAAAGCTTGCCCTCAGAAGTGATTCAGAGTTCAAGTAGTGAGGTATTGCCCTGTGTATGGGCTAGGCTGTTTTTTTGTTTTGTTCCTGTTATCACTTACAAGCTGAATAAAGCCATTTATTTTGGATTGCCACTACCTGATATGTTGTTTATTTGGTATCCAGTACCACCAACACCTCTGTGAAGTCCAGGAAGCTGCCACCTTTGATTCTAAACTACCCCCCAATTGTCACATATGGTGGAGGATGCGGGCATAAAGAGATCCACGCAAGTCCTGGAAGACAAGTGTTTGGTAATTGCAGTATCACTGAATGTGCATTGTGGCCTACAGCTGGAAAAAGAAGTCTGTGATTTCAAGTGAGAAACCCAGGAGGGGTGAGTGGAACTACAAAATACCAAATTGTGTGCAAAACTGGTGACAGTAAAACTCTGGAAGAGGAATCCAGGGATTGGACTTTGTGTATACTGTGGCACAGAAGTCTGTAAAGTGCTTGCTGATGGCAAGAAAGTAAGCAATGTGTTTTTTTTTTCCCAAGATGGCGCCTCTGAAGTGGCTGCCTGTTAGGCAGCTCTGAGACTCTCTCTCTCTTATTTTTTTCTTTCTCTGTCTGTTTTTTATCTCTCTACTTAATGGACTTTACACTATGAAGAAATGAAGAAACAAAGACTTGGAATTGGACCTTTGTGATACTTTTTTGTTTTTTTTTGTTTTGTTTGTTTTTTATCTGTCTTTTTGTCCTGCTGAAATGGGGACTCTTGTGTCTGCAGGCATTTCTTTTGTCTACACAAGAGAGAAATTACTGCAGCTTAGAGTCACAACAACAGGGCTGCATGCCATTTGCCCACCCATCCCCCAAGAACTCTGGAGAAAGAAAAAGCGGGGGGAGGGGCTGCAGAGCAGGAACTCTTCAGAGGATTAAAAAGATGCGTTACCGACCAACTGTTCCCTCCATCATTATGGGCAATGTGAGATCTCTTGCAAACAAGATGGATGAACTAACAGCGCTCACCAGGCACCATCAGGAGTTTCGGGTGTGCAGCATGATGCTACTTACAGAGACTTGGCTCACTGAAGTTACTCCTGACTCTCTGGTCTCCTTGGATGGTTTTAAACTCCTTCGGGCAGACAGGACAAGGGAGAGCGGTAAGAGGAAAGGAGGGGGGCTGGCAATGTTTGTGAATAATAGATGGTGCAATCCTAGGCACATTGTGATTAAGGAGCAAACTTGCTGTAAGGACATTGAACTATTAGCTGTGAGCATGAGACCTTTCTATCTACCAAGGGAACTATCGCATGTCATCGTGATAGCTGCATATGTCCCCCCCCTCTGCGAAAGCTGACACTGCCTGTGAGGTCCTACAAGCCACGCTGAGCCATTTACAGTCACAACACCCCCAGGCCCTCCTTCTTGTGTCTGGCGATTTCAACCATGCCTCTCCATCATCCACACTTCCCAGTTTCACACAGTATGTAACCTGCCACACAAGAGACAACAAAACACTGGACTTGTTCTTTGCCAACGTGAGGGAGGCATATAACTCATCAGCCCTACCGCCCCTGGGGAGATCGGATCACAACCTAGTACATCTCCGACCTGTGTACAAGCCACTTGTACGTAGAGAACCAGCTGTCACCCGCACAGTGAGGATATGGTCCGAGGAGAGTGATGAGGCTCTGAGGGATTGTTTTGACACAACCGCATGGGAAGTTTTGCAGGATTCGTATGGAGAAGATATAGAAGGACTCACACACTGCATAACGGACTACATTAATTTTTGTGTGGACAACACAGTACCCACAAAAGTGGTGAGGTGCTTCTCCAATAACAAACCATGGATTAACTCTGATATAAAAACACTACTTAAGGAGAAAAAGATGGCATTCAGGACAAGAGATAAGGAGGGGTTGAGGGAAGTACAAAAGGAGCTGAGGCATCTAATCAGGCAAGGAAAAGCCAGTTATAAAGAAAAAATGGAAAGGCAAATGGAAAGAAAAGACATAAGGGGGGTCTGGGAGGGGCTTAAGTCAATTTCGGGTCATAAACAGTCGGTCTGCCAGAATGAGGCAGATGTTAACTGGCTTAATGAACTAAACCTATTCTTCAACAGATTTGATCACACACCAGCTCCTCCCACCCCAGAATGTCCTTCAGCTCCCCTCACCACAATGACTTCACCCCATTCACCCCATGTGGCTACTTCCCAACAGACCAGTAAATCCAGAAATCTGTCTTTATCTGACCACAGTCTGACCTTCACACAGGCCCAGGTGAGGAAGGAGATGAAAAAGATCAAGGCGAGGAAAGCCGCAGGGCCAGATGACATCAGTGCAAGGCTAATTAAGACTTGTGGGGACCAGCTGTGTGGTATAATTACATATATGTATAATATGAGCCTGAGGCAGGAAATAGTCCCTGAATTATGGAAA
Organism: Leptodactylus fallax; assembly: GCA_947044405.1. Taxonomy (NCBI): domain Eukaryota; kingdom Metazoa; phylum Chordata; class Amphibia; order Anura; family Leptodactylidae; genus Leptodactylus; species Leptodactylus fallax. Next base: position 2,613,828 of record CAMRHE010000061.1, on the reverse strand, counting down.
TCTTCTTGTGTGGTACCAGTTCCAAAGAAACCTCACCCTATGGACCTCAACGACTACAGACCTGTAGCACTGATATCCCACCTGATGAAGATCTTGGAGAGATTGGTTCTCACACATCTTCGCCCTCTAGTGAGCCCCGCTATGGACCCTCTCCAGTTTGCTTATCGACCGGGCATTGGGGTAGATGATGCCATCATCCACCTTCTGCACAGGGCTCTGTCTCACCTGGAGAAACCAGGGAACACAGTGAGAATAATGTTCTTTGATTTCTCCAGTGCTTTTAACACCATACAGCCCAGGTTACTGAGAGACAAGCTGGGCCTTGCTGGAGTGGACCACCACCTCTCCAACTGGATCCTAGACTACCTCACAAATCGACCTCAATACGTGAGAGCCCAAGACTGTGTGTCAGGTACCGTGATCTGTAATACGGGGGCACCTCAGGGTACGGTTCTCGCCCCTTTCCTCTTCACACTGTACACTGCAGATTTTAGGTGCAACTCATCCAGCTGCTACCTACAGAAGTATTCTGACGACTCTGCAATAGTAGGCCTCATCACAGACGATGATGACAAGGAGTACAGAGAACTGAACCGGTTTTTTGTGGACTGGTGCCACCAGAACCACCTGAAGATTAACGCGGGGAAGACCAAGGAGATGGTGGTGGACTTCCGTAAAGGCAGATGCCCTCCAAAACCAGTGGACATCCTGGGGACGGGCATCGAGATTGTGAACACCTATAAGTACCTGGGTTTGCTCCTTAATAATAAGCTGGACTGGGCAGATCATATGGAGGCCCTGTACAGGAAGGGCCACAGCAGGCTCTACCTGCTTAGGAAGCTGAGAGCCTTTGGAATCCGGGGGGCACTTCTTAGGACTTTCTTCAACTCAGTAGTGGCATCAGCCATCTTCTTTGGAGTGGCCTGCTGGGGGAGTAGTATATCAACCAGGGACAGAAATAAACTTGACAAGCTGATTAGAAGGGCCAGCTCTGTCCTGGGGAGCCCACTGGACCCAGTGCAGGTGGTGGGTAACAGAAGGATACTGTCCGTGGTGAGCTCCATGCAGAAGAAGTCCCATCCCATGCATGAGACTGTGATAGCGCTGGGTAGTACTGTCAGTGACCGACTGCTCCACCCTAGGTGTGAGAAGGAGCGCTATCGGAAGTCTTTCCTCCCCACCGCGGTTAGGCTGTACAACCAACACCGACCTAAGCGGAGATCATTACACACAGAGAACTGAAATATCTCTCTGCCTGTTATATCCCCCCCCCCCCCCCTCTGCCACTTCCTATCTGTCTGTCTGCTATTAATGTAATGCCTCTCACCTTGGTACATTCCTGTACATGTTGTATTTGTATCTGCTTATCTTATCTTATCTTTGCTGCTGTAACACACTGAATTTCCCCACTGTGGGACTATTAAAGGACTATTATTATTATTAGAAACTGGATAACACAAACAGTCTATGTGAAAGGCTATGGTGCCATGTTTGTGTTTTCTGTGGAAGACAGAAGAAAATGCTGGTTGTTGTAGTGCCACATAAGTTAACTGTTTGGTGAATACATGTGACTGCAGAAGATAGTAAAAAGTTGCTGCCTGTTGAACCCAAGGTGGAATATTGTGTAATCTTGTTATTAAACCATGGGCAAGAAAAAGAAAATTTCAGTTTGTAAGAAAGCAGAAAAGCTGTGCACAGGTATGTTACTGCAGCAGTCTCAAGGCAGAGAGGCACAAAACTCGGAACAGAGTCTGTGGAGAGCAAGTAAAGATAATGGGTTGCATGAGAGTGACTTAGTTTTCTGAAGCACCTCTGTTCTATGAATGAATATGTGCCTGCTGACTGTATATCTCATACTGGAGTGCATGAAAGCACCAAAGATGAAAATATTATGGTGCAGCAGCTTCAAGATGAGATTAAAACCGTCAGGTTCATTTATGAGGATGAAATATCTGATTGGAAATGGCAACTTGAGGTATCAGAAAAAGAGAACCTTAAGTTAAAGAAAGAGCTTGACTCTATGAAGAGTTCATATCCTAGTCATTGTGAAAATGTGGTGCTGGGTTTGCCTGGAATGGACTGTGTCACTAAGAAGGAGTTTGCAGAAATGAAATGCGCTCTATCTAATAAAGTTCTATAGAGTGTGGAACAAAAGCAAGTGCTTGAGAAGCAATTGCAGTATTTAAAGGAGCAGCATGTCCAAGACTCCATTGCCAAAGAGTGTGTCACTGAAAAATTAAGAGATGACCTTCAAACTGATAAACGTGAGAGACGTGAATTTTTGCAGTGTCAGTCAGAATGTTTGGATGACCAAGTCAGGAATTGTGAAAAACTTTCAGCTGCGTTAACTGATAAAGAAAATGAAGTTGCAGAGCTGAGGAAAGAGGTGTCTGACCGAGAGAGTGATTTAGAATCTGTGGTGCAGACATTGCAGTCAGAGCAAAACTTGCATGAACTAAAGCAGGTTCAACTAAACCAAGAAGTGAAGGAATGGCAGAGCAGAGCTGGAGTTCTGGAACAAAGAGAAATGGAACTCAAAGCTAGAATATGTAGCCTGGAGAGGGCGCTGTCAGGATCTTGTGAAGATAATGAGAAATTGTCTGTTTTGGTGCAAAATAAAGACAAAGAATTGATGGAGATGTCGTCTGTCCATGCACAGAATTTACAAACCTTACAGGAGAGTCACAAAGAAGTTGAGAAAAACCTGTAATCTGTGCAGATATTGCATGAGGACAAAGCCAATGCCTATGACAAGCTGGAAAAGGCCAAGAGAGAATTAGACCTCCAGATGGACAAACAGGATCTGCAAGTTGCAATAGTAAACACCGAGATGGAGGCTGTGCAGAAAAATGTGGCAATGAAGAAAGTTCTGGAGCTGGAATCAGAGATTTGTGCGCTACAGAAGGCATTAGAATTGGAGAAAGCTGCCAGCATAGCGGCAGAGAAAGCAGAGCCATTAAGTCAGACAGACATGAGTGAAATGTCCAGTGATGGTGATGGCAAAGATCAAAAGGATAAGAAACATGGTGTGAAAAGACCACGTGAAGATCATGGCCGTGGCTACTTCGAATGTATTGAAGAAAATAAATACAACAGGTCTAAGTCCCCACAGCCACCTTTGGTGCTAAACTACCCCCCCAATTGTCACTGTACTTAACACTTTTTGGGTGCCGAGAGATATCCTTTGAGGTTGTGTCGTGGAGCATGGAGCTTCTGAGAGCTACCGATACAGGTTGCTTTAAATTAAGCGCTGGGCGCCCGAGAGATATCCTTTGGAGGTTGTGTCGTGGTCATGGAGCTTCTGAGAGCTACCGATACAGGTTCGTCACAGAAGATTATGCAAATCATGTAGAATTTGTCTGGGCGGTGTGAGGCTGATCCTAAGAATAGAGGAATTCCAGCTATAGAGATTGTGAGAGCAAAAGAGGGTGCTGATGTAGTGAAGGGGTGCTCTATTAGGCAAGTCAAGGCACCAAAACAGCAAGATCGTTGATAATGATAGGATGTGAAAAGATGGGTTTCTGCATGTTGAAAAGTGGAGTAAGTGGAGTGACTCTCAGAAAACAAAGTGTTTCAGCAAGTTAGTAACTGAATGTTTTAGAGGAAGTTGAGCTTGGTGCAATAAAGTGTGTTTGGATATTGTTTAAAGATTCCTCAGACCGGTGAGGTAGCAATTGTTGATTTTGTAGTCCATCCCCCCTCTTGAGCAAAGTGCACCTTAAACAAAAGCCTAACAAAGGCCTAATCTAGAGTCTTGTGTACACGTTTGTAGAAGAGAATCCAATGTTTCAGTGAATTAGAAGTAACTCGCATATCCGTTTTGTAATGTCTTTTTGTTTATAATGCACATTTGAAGGAATTTATGAGTGTATGATAGAGTCATGTATATGGTTTAGAAAATCCTGTATCTGCTTATGATTTGCGTAGATGTCTGACTAGTTGAACAGATGTTGCGTGGTGGATGGATTAGGAGACAAAGTGGCCATGATATAAATTGACTTCATATTATTGAATCCATATTATAAGCTCTCCCATTTCTTCTGCCTGCTTCACTGATTGAGGATATTTTGTGTATTTACTAAAGTCATTGAATTGTTTGTAATTGTGCAGTGTGTAGGAGCGCGAGAAGACTAGATTTACTTGTACCGGATAGTCTGAATGAGCTGACAATTTAAGAGATGGCTTATCTATGAATTATAGTGTATAAATTATTTTTTGTCTTGCTAGGCCATGTAATTCTAAACTAGCTTGATGACACAGGAAGAAGAGATAAAAGCCAACTGTGTGTATGCTAATTAGATGGGGGTTGAACTTATTAGACACAGGAAGGAATGTCATTGTCTTTGAAAATGTCTGAATGTTTATTGTCTATAGCATGTGCTTAAATGTTGGAATGTGTTGAATCCAGACGTTTTGCTTGGAACTGCAAAGTTCCAAGATAGGAGTCCCAGAGAAAGGAGGGGTCTGACAATAACCATCAATAGGAAATAGGTACTCCAGTAAGCGTGCATTTAATATCAGTAACTGATAAACTGGGGCCAGCCCCTATGATCTCCCTACAATTGCCTGAGGGGAGAACATGTGAATTTTTAGTGGATACTGGAGCTGTCAAATCTGTTTTGCACACTGACAATGTTTTCCCCTATTAGATAACGGATGATTTTGTTTCCTGTATTGGGGTGGATGGCAAGCCGGTGGATAATTCTGTAACCACGTCCATGAAAGTCATATTTCCCACCCAATCCTGCACCATTACCACTAGATTCCTTGTCAGTGAGTCTGCCTCAGTTAACTTGCTGGGATCAGACGTTTTACAAGCCCTAATGGCACACATTGTGTATGAGCCAGATGGGACAGTCTCACTGATACCAGTAATGTCAGAAGACACCTTATGTTCCCTACACTCCCTGGTTTTCCTGACAAAGGAAAACAATGCAGAGGTAGTTAGTGTAGAGGAACATCTAGGTTGTGTGCCCGATTACCTCTGGGTAAAAGTAAAAACAGATATAGGCAAATTGTCAGTACCCCCAGTAATGGTCACATTGCATTTACCTTCAAGGGTAAACAATATGCCTGGACAGTGCTACCACAAGGGGCACAGAATTCTCCCACCCTGTATACTGCAGGACGTGGTGCTACTCCAGTATGTGGATAACCTGCTTTTATGTTGCCCCTCCCAGGAGATGTGTACAAGGATCAGTATCTCGGTTGTGCTTTTCAGCAGAAAATGGATGTAAAGCATCTAAGTCCAAATTGCAGTTCTGCCTTACTAAAGTTGTTTTTACAGGGACATCTCACCCCTGATAGACTTCAGGCCATACAGGAGCTCAAACCCCCGAATGGTGTGGCACAACTTAGTACATTCTTAGGCCTTGTGCCCTACTGCAGACAGTGGATCCGTAATGCATCCCTGTTAATGCAACCTCTCTATGACTGCATTACTAAACCAGAACAGGCAGTGGAAAATTTCCACTCCATCAAGTTGGCACTTATTTACACAAGTTTTAGGACTTCCTAATTATGACAATACTTTTGATCTTTACTGTACAGAAATGTCGGGACATGCAACAGCAGTGCTTACTCAGACTCATGGACATCAACAAAGACCAGTACCTTACTATTATGCTAGATTAGACCCAGTGTCCAGAGGAGCACCTTCTTGTGTTAGGGCAGTAGCTGCGGTCCAATTGTCCGTGGAGAAAGGTGCAGACATCGTACTGGACTTCCCTGTCAAAGTACTTACTCCTCATGATGTACATGGCATATTGTCCTAGGTCCAGCCTAAGCACATTTCAATAGCTAGACAACTCAGACTACAGTGTGCCTTACTTATGCCTCCTAATGTCACCCTTGCACTCTGCACGACACTCCATCCCTCTACCCTGTTACCAATAGATTCAGGGGGGAAAAGGAAGAGCAAGAGTAATACAACCTGTACACACATGTATTTTCTGATGAACTGTATATAACTGATGTAGCAAGAAACTGTAGGATTTGGTCATGTAAATGATGAATCTATTGCTAGCTCTGATTTTGAGTTCTTTTGTAGATGGCTCTCGATTTGGGAAAGATGGCAAATTATATACCAGATATGCCACTGAACATGAGGTAAACAATCAGAACCATTACCCCCACAGGTCTCAGCTCAAGAAGCTGAACTGAAAGCACTCACTGAAATGGTGTAAAATAGCTGAGGGTAAGCCTGCTATACCTTTGATATAGAATACGACTATGGTCCATTCTGGAGAGTAAGAGCTTACCTTAGTTCTAATGGTATGCTTATAAAGGATTTCCAGGCTATTCAGGAGCTGATGGAGATCCTGCTGCTACCCAGGCTGATACAAAAGAAAGCAGAGGTAACGTGTGGGAAGATGCTGCGGATAAGCCTAGGGAACATGCCTCAATACAGGTGATCAACATACTGGACCAAAACTCTGAGCTCTCTTTTCAGGTTCTAAAAACATTGCAGGACCAAGGTGGTCCAGAAGAAAAGAATATTGATGAACAGGGCCTGTGGTAAGAGAGTATGTTTACTGAGAGCATGGTTCCCAAAGATGGCGCAAGCAGCTCATTCCCAAGTGCACCACTCAAAAACAGCCATGACAATGGGTAGCTCCAGATTTTAGCACCACTGCAGGCAGATACATCTAAGCCTACATAACATATGCCAGGCTCAATGTAGGCCAAAAAGTAAAGGTTACTCAGAAACACACCCGGAAGCCCTTGTACCCGTTCCAGAGATTGCAGGTTAACTATATACAGTTACCAAAGATGGGAAGGTATGAGTACGTGCTTGTGTGTACTGATCTCTTTTCAGGATGGCCTGAGGCATATACGGTACAGAAAGCCACTGCAAAAGCAACTGCAGATAAACTACTGAAAGAAGTAGTGTGCAGGTATGGGATCCCCGAGACCATCGAAAGTGATAATGGAACTCACTTCACTGGACAGTTCTCTTCTAGATCCAAACCATGTACTGGGAACACATTCTCTAAAGCCAGGAGACTGGGTGGTGGTAAAGAGACATATGAAAGCCTTGATCCACGGTTTGATGGTCCATTCCAAGTGCTTCTGACAACATCCTCTTCAGTCAAGTTAGAAGGAAAGTCGACGTGGATCCACGCTAGTCACTGTAAAAAGGTGACCTGCCCGGAAAAAGACTGAAAGGATCTGGTACCTACTGGTGATCCTAGCCCTGGTGACACAACCAGTGAGCTTGATACATGATGTGCTAAAAGAAGAATGGGACAATAAATTGATTAAACAACATCAGGTGTTAACTAGTATGAAGTATGAAGAACCCAGGGATTGTTGGATCTGTACTCACAGCCTTGCTTCTGCAAAGACTATGTTTTATCTAGCACTCCCTCTTGACCTAGATGAGTTTTTTTAATGATTCCTGTTTTCATAATGTTTCTTGGAGTCCAGTGACTTATAAGGGAATGAACATCACTAATAATCACTTTGTTCCAATTCCCATAGCAGATTGGGTGACCCTCCCATGGTTACAGCTAAACCTGACAGGGAGACCAAGCAAGTGGTATGATTGGAACCTGGTAAAAGGAAAATTTGAACATAAATCCAAGGTCAGGTAAAGTGGAGTTCATTTTTAAAAAAAAAAGATTCATGCCCCCTTACAAGATAGTGACAGATGGTTCATAGAGGGAATAAAGGGTTGTCCAGAGAACAACTCCTCAATAGAACGGGAACTAGTTAGGGATAATCAGGGGTATCTGGTACAGAGCACCAGACCCCAAAGAGACATAGAGATGGGGGATAAGTGGCTTGCAAAACCCCCATGGAGCAACTCTTTAGCTACCTCTATTGCCTAGTTCATCTCTGGAAAGCATGCATATTGCCCAAGGATGTATATCTAGTATGTGGTCATCAAGCATACAAGTGGCTACCCCCAGGGGGAGAGGGGACTTGTACTCTAGCTAGACTGACACCAGCCACCTTCATAATTGCCCATGAACATGTGAAACCTGAGATGATACCCCGTCATACTTTGTACAAGCGCGCAGCAGACAATCACCCTAGGAAAGATGGGCAACCCCATGTGGTTTCAGTGGGTACAACCAACATAATTATCTACATGACATTCTTGAATCCCATGGTTATGCAAACCTGGGACAAGTTGGTAGAATCCACCAATTATCTAGATGAGCAGATATACACTATTTTAGGTCTGTTGAATAACACTAAAACGATACTAGGACAACTCATAATAATCACCAACACCATAGTCCTCGACTACCTCAGTGGCACAGGGGGAATGTGTCAGATTATTGGACCTTCCTGTTGTCACTATATCAACTCTGAAGGGAATCTTCAAGTGTGGGCAGGAATTGATAAGGTCAGAGAACTTAGAGAAAAATGGATCAAACAACATCAGAAGACACAGGATAGTTGGTGGTCAGATACCTTTTCGTTCTTAAATCCTGCCAATTAGTTTAAGGGATTAGGTGGATGGTTTATGGGAATATTACAGGGAATATTTCAAATATTATTGCTGTGTTTTTGCATCTATTTGAATATAAAATTTATATTGTAGCTTGTAAAGAAACTTGCTAGAAAGAGATGCAAACCCAAGATAGTGGGTTTGCAGATTGTAAGGGTGGTTGGACAAACTAACAGACATGACGGTGAAGGAATCCTTCTGAGTGTATTAGACCAATAGGTATGTAAATGGTATAACATATCCATGGGGAATGAGTTGAAGTCTACATAAAAGTCCTCAGGATCTAATTAGCAGATCCTAATGTATCCTGGGTATGGGTTATATCATTTACAAAAGGAGGGAAATGTGGAGGATGACTCAGCAATTGTATCCTCCATTTTGGATTCCAGGGCCATGTGGGCCATGCCTGTAGCCATTTTACATTCCTCCTTTGTTCAGAGAGCTCATCCCCCACCAGATGGCTTAATGGCCCCTCTTTTGTTTCTTATCCAATAGCCATGTGCCAGAACTATTTTACAACTTTGCTCCCAATCATGTTATGCTAATTATAGTAACCTGACCTGTTCTTTGTCCACACTGTACTTAAAAACTACATTTTTCCCTCCATTAAAGCAGAACCCACTATATACACAATAGCTGTGAGTGTGAGTCTCTCTATGCTATAGCTTATACAGCAACTTTATGAATTTGGACTTCAATACGGTGATACTTAGAGCGGATTACGCTCACAAAGGCCAGCAGGATACTGTTGAGGAGTATAGACTCACGGGGACAGGGATGTAATATTACCACTTTATAAATCATTGGTACGGCCCCATCTGGAATATGCAGTTGAGTTCTGTGCACCAGTTCATAGAAAGAATGTCTTGGAGTTGTAAAAGGTTCAACGGAGGACCACAAAACTGATAAGGGGCATGAAGGACCTCAGTTATGAGGAGAGAATAAAGGAGTTGAATCTGTTTTGTCTGGAGAAGAGGCGTTTAAGGGGAGATATGATAAACCTGTATAAATATATAAATGGCCCATACAAAAAATATGGGGAAAAGCTGTTCCATATAAAATCCCCTCAAAAGACAAGGGGGCACTTCCTCTGTCTGGAGATGATCACAGCTGACAGCTTTAAAGAAGGCTTATATGCCTTTTTAGTGCAAAATAGCATTGATGCTTATGGAAATGTAGAGGATATCATGCACTTTCCCATCCCCTGGTTTAACTTGATGGACATATGTCTTGTTTTTACTGTGCTAACTATGTAACTATCTGCATGCCTGGTCTGTATGTAAAGTGAGTGACTGGATGGAAGGTTGTAATGCCCAGCTGCAAAGGTGGAAATGAGAGAGATTATGAAAAACAGGTGACAAGGCTTCTTTCCCACATAAAATAAAGTACAATGCATCAGCAAACACTCCAGTTACACATACTACAAAACTGTACATATTTCTGTCACTTCGCATACCTGCACAGTCCAGGCCCACATGTTGCACAAGTTTACACAATGCAGAAATACACTTTGCACAACTCCACACGCTTTATACCAGGGACAAACTAAGGGTACCATGGGCCCTGGGTTGTTCAGAAAGCCCACTTTCCATTCACGCCAAAGAACCCTGTTACAGAATTATGTCCCACAGCAGTCTTCCACGCAGTATAATGTCCCATATCGGCCACCCAAGCAGTATAATGTCCCACAATGGCCCGCCCTCACAGCAAAATGTCCCATAATGGCCTCCATACAGTGTAATGTTCCAGTGTGGCCACTATGCAGTATAATGTCCCATAGTGGCCCCTCCACACAGTATACAGTTGTGCTAAAAAGTTTACATACCCTGGCAGATTTTTTGTTTTTTTGACCTTTTTTCGGAGAATATGAATGATAACACAAAACTTTTTTCTCCACTCATGGTTAGTGGTTGGTTGAAGCCATTTATTGTCAAACTTCTGTGTTTTCTCTTTTTAAATCATAAAGACAACCAAAAAACATCAAAATGACCCTGTTCAAAAGTTCACATACCCTGGTGATTTTGGCCTTATAACATGCCGAGAAACCAAACCACGGTCATGTAGACCAACCAAAATTTCGGCCACAACTGCCCGGAAAATTGTTCGGGATGCAAATCAAAACCCACACATAACATCAGCTGAATACAGGACTCTCTGAAAACTATCGGTGTGGCTGTTTCAAGATGCACAATAAGGAGGCACTTGAAGAAAAATGGGCTGCATGGTCAAGTTGCCAGAAGAAAGCCATTACTGTGCAAATGCCACAAAGAATCTCGTCTTCAATACGCCACACAGCATAGAGACAAGCCTCAAAACTTCTGGAACAAGGTAATTTGGAGTGATGAGACAAAAATCGAACTTTTTGGCCACAACCATAAACATTACATTTGCAGAGGTGTCAACAAGGCCTATGATGAAAGGAACACCATTCCTACTGTAATGCATGGAGGTGGATCACTGATGATGTGGGGATGTGTGAGCTTCAAAGGAATAGGAAATTTGGTCAAAGTTGAAGGAAAGATGAATGCAGCACGTTATCAGCAAATACTGGAGGCAAATTTGCACTCATCAGCCAGGAAGTTGCGCATGGGACATACTTGGACGTTCCAACATGACAATGATCCAAAACCAAGGCCAAGTCGACCTGTCATTGGCTACAGCAGAAGAAAGTGAAGGTTCTGGAGTGGCTATCTCAGTCTCCTGACCTCAATATCATTAAGCCACTCTGGGGAGATCTTAGACATGCAAGACAGTCCAGGAATTTACAGGAACTGGAGACTTTTTGCCAAGAAGAATGGGCAGTTTTACTATCTGAGAAAATACAGAGTCTCATCCACAACTACCACAAAAGACTTCAAGCTGTCATTAATGTTAGAGGGGGCAATACATGGTATTAAGAACTGGGGTATGTGAACTTTTGAACAGGGTCATTTTGATGTTTTTGGTTGTCATTATGATTTAAAAAGAGAAAACACAGAACTTTGAGTGGAAAAAAAGGTTTTTTTTTAAATCTGGTTTTAAGAACAGGATCGCAAAAATGGGAAGTAGTGGCGCCGCCTACCCGGTTCTGCTTCTAGTAGAGCAGAAAGCCACTGGTTTCCTGCTCTACTACTCACAGATTTGTAGGCCACCAGCCACGTTGAGCCTATGGCCTACAAGCTAAGCTCCGATACTTACCTGCTCTCCGATGCCTTCTGCTTCTTACTGCTCCGGGCACACATGACGTCACAACAGTGTGCCTGGAGCAAGAAGGAGCGGGACCGGGGAGCAGACAGGTGAGTACTGGCCTAATGCTGCCATTAGAGATGAGCGAATCAATGCTGATGAACTGGAATTCAATCCGAATTTCAGGAAATATTCGATTCACATCGATTCCGGATTTCCTCACGCTATGTGGTAACGAATCACATTTTTTCATAAAATGGCTGCTGCACGTTAGGACATGGGGCAAGGAACTCTGGAGAAAGTACTTAACAAAAAGATAAGATTTATCACTGAAAAGGTGACCTGGCCAGTGAATATTATAGTAGAAAACACCGCATGGCCATCAAATTGGATGCAGTGTTTCTGTATTTTCTTACAAATCAACTGCAAAAAATACCTTAGCTAGATTAAATTTTGCACTGAATTGGTGACTTGGTCAGTCAAATTAATCTGGACAATCAAAGAGCACTGTGTGGCATTAAAGGGAGATCTGTCACTGTTTTTAAAAAAAAAACAAACTTTATTGTACACAAACCTTAACAAAATGAGATTTGGAACTGAAAGGGTGATTTGGCCAGTGTAGAAAATTCACAGTATAGTACCTAATACAGCTTCTCTCCCTACTCCTATGATTTTTCTTCCTCTTGATCTGTCTAAAATTGAACAAATATAACCTATGCTCCAGGGTCTTCCTCTTCTATATTTTAGTAGTACTATTGCAATGTTGGATTTTTTTTTCCACTACCACTGTATTGAAATAGCTTTAGTTAGTTCTTTCACCTAGACTCCTGTCAGCGTTGTAACTTCTCCACCCACCACTCATGATTGGCTAAAAGGCAGGTTATCCTCCACATCTGCTCTTCTACTTCATGATACATGTAGAAGCAGGCATTTTAGTTCATCTGAGGCTAATTGCAAAATGTAAAAAACAAAACTTTGGATATTTCAGGTCGAAACTGGTTCCTTCCAAAATCGATTGCTCATCTCTAGTTGCTGGGAATCAAGTGGGAGCACCAGAAACTAATGGTTGGCTCAAAATGCACACACCCCACATGTGGGGTTTTTCCATACTCGGGAGAATTTGCACATCAAATTGTGGGAAAAAAAATAATTAATATGTTCAGCAGAAATTGTGTAATGAACTTTGGGGGTACTTTTATCCTTTAACCCCTTGTGAAAATGCAAATTTGGGGATATCGCTCACCATACCTTTTGATAAATTCACTGAGGGGGTAGTTTCCACAATGGGGTCATTTTTGGGGGTACTTTCCTTTAGGGACTTTGCAAATGAGACATGGGGTCTGAAAACTATTCCAGCTTAACCTGCTCTTCAAAAGTCCAGTGGCACTTCCTCCTTTTCAGCATGCTGCTGTGTGTCTACCAGTTTACATCCACATGTGGGGTATTTCTGTGCTTGGCAGAAACTGAATAACAAAGTGTGTAATGCATTTTCTCCTTTAACCTCTTGTGAATGTGTACATTTTTGGGCTAAATGAACATATTATTGAAAAAAAATTAAAATGTCTAAATTTCACCTTCCCATATGCTGTTTTGAATTATTTTAGTGGTGGTATTTTGAAAATGGGGTGATTTATGGGGGTTTCTAATATATAGTCCCTTAAAATCCCCTTCTGGTCCCAAAAAAGTTGAGGGAAATAAAGTCAAAGACCATTTAATGATGATGCTAGCATAAAGCAGAGATATGGTCAATATGTATTAACTAACTTGGTTGTTATGAATATCTGTCTGAAAAGCAGAGCATTTCACATTTTGAAAATTGCGAATTTTTCCAAATTTCTAATTTTTTCATTATTTCATTACTAACATGAAGTACAATGTGTTATGAAAAAAACACAAAATATCTAGGGTAAATTAAATTATCTCTAAGTTCCTTAAAGGGGTTGTACAGGGACATTGAAAGGTTTTTATATTAACTCTGCCGCCCACTTGTTTATACATCCAGACAGGTTGGAACTTCAGTTGCCGAGGATGTATGTAGTCCTTGCTACTAATGCCGATATCTCAGTATCCGTTGGATCTCATCTTCAAGATCATCATGATAGCCCTTACAGATCCAGAGTGAGTCACTGATGAAAATGCTTTTCAGCATGAAGATTCCAATGCATCCATCACATAAACAAAGTCATCAATAAAGGGGGGCGGAGCCTTACCGCACATCATGGTGGAAGCAACTTGCTAGAGCTCCATCACATAGGACCCTAAAGACGCCGTTACACCTCATTCAGCACAGGAAAAATGGTAAAAATAGGCAAAGACAGGCTGGGGGATTTGCCCAGCACCCCAAAAGCTCAGAAACAGCAAGGAGATCTGCAGCGCTATCTTAGAAAGAAGAACTTCTCCTTACCGCATGGTCCTCCTAAGACGGCATCAGAGCTCCGACAGGACACGGAGACAGGAGAGGAATCTGAGGCAGACAGTGTCCCAGACTGTAAGCGCTCTGAAACGGGCATCACACAGATCTCCCCGCACATTCTTACAAAAGGCTTTGGCTAAGGCTGTTGGCCCAGTACTTACTGATCTAGCAGAGATCAAGACTGAAATGCAGTCTGTGGGATGCAGGGGGCAGGCCCTGGAAGACACATACTCCTCAGTAAAAGCGCATGCAGATGCAGTAACAGACCAGCTCCAAAACCACAAAGAACTCATAGACAGATCGCTAAAGTTAATTGAGGACCAGGAAAACAGGAGCTACTGCCGCAATCTGCGCCTTAAAGGGGTACCGGAATCCTACCTTCCAGAAGAGCTCCCTAAGATGGCGGCTGGTCTCTTCACAGAACTACTGTGCCCAGAACATGCAGCAGCAGTTGTGGTAGAACACATACATAGGGCTCTAAGAACCAAACAGCGCCAAGGTGACCCACCACGTGATGTACTCTGTGGCCTTCTCTCATATCTTGACACCCTAGCAATCCTTACAGCAGCTAGAGGTAGGGAGCAAATCTCCTTAGATGGGATAGCTGTATCCATATACCAAGACGTTGCACCCTCCATACTTGCCAAAAGGAGACTACTGAAGACACTCCTGGAGGAACTCAGAGCCAGAAATATACAGTACGCTTGGTTGTATCCCTTCGGCCTAGCCATTTTGCAGGGAGGTAAGCACATAACTGTCCACATGCCTCAGGACCTTCCAACACACCTCCATAAGGATATTCCTCGTATATCCGAACCAATCGAGATCTAGCTGTGAGTCAGAAGACCTCAGTTTATATGCCCTTACATCAGTCTTAGCACCTATGTTCTTCCTTGATTTGTAGGGCCTAAATTTGCACTGCTAGACTTAGTGGTGATCTCTGACAGAGACACCTGTGATGACCTGTTGTTGCATTTGAAATTGTTTAGTTAGAAACTTTAAATAGTTGTCTCCACCTTGTACCCTAGGATTCTGAAAAGCTTACCTATCTCCCGGGACGCTAACTATCCTAACTCTCTTAGCTAGCTCATGACATTAATGTACTTCCTTAGCAAGGATAAGTTGGCTAGTTTGGTGCCCCAGTAGACCCACTCTACTTACATTTGCCTCATACCTAGAACAGAAGAGTACTAATACTCCGTTTGAAAATTGTTTTGGTATAATGTTTGTGACAATTTGATAATGTTTTATTAGCTTAACGTTGCATGACCTTGCCTGCATCACCCATTTTCTTTTCAATTCACTGCTCTCCAGTCCTAGTTTATAGTGACAACAGCCCTGTGACGATCAGATAACCGTTGTCCTCTACACCTTATCCTTGTCTTTTCTACTCCCCATTGCCTTCCTTCTCCTTTCCCCATACCCCCTCTACCACCCACCCTATATCCCCCCCCCCCCCCACGGGGGGCCGCACTCTCTACCTTTGCCTACCTACGCCACCATCTATGAGTGTCGGCAACCGTGTCCAGTTCTTTCTTGGCGCCCACCCCCTGAGCCACCTAAAGCCAGTGTCACATAGCCCCAGCCCTGATTCAACTATGTCAGCCACAGATAACTCTGAGCCACATCAGACTCACAACTCCAGCATTAACACCATAACCATCTCCACCTTCAATGTTAATGGGCTGAACTCCCCCAACAAGAGACACTGGGTTATGAACCTAACCAAACGAATGGGATCAGACATCCTCCTTTTACAGGAAACTCACTTCAAGCTAGACAAAATTCCAAAGCCCTATAAATCCCCTTATGACAGATGGTACTACTCCTCGCACCAGACCTTGGCGTCCAAAGGTGTCGCAATAGCATTAAAGCATTCTCTCCCCTTTGTCTTCAAGCAGCAACACTCGGACGCCGAAGGCCGCCTTCTTTTTATAAAGGGTCATATAGCTTCCAGGCCTATAACACTGGCCTCAATCTATGCACCAAACAAAGACCAGATAGCCTGGATTACCCAGGCCTTGCACGATCTATCCTTATTTGCAGAAGGTGACATCATACTAGGAGGTGACCTTAACCTAGTACTAGACCCTCTTCTAGACTCATCCACGGGAAAGTCGGCCCTCTCGCAAAAAGTGTTGCGACGCCTCCATATCTCCCTACAGAATCTAAGTCTGGTAGACACTTGGCTCCTTCAGAACCCTAACGTGAGGGATTACACTTTTTTTTTCAATTCCACTTTAGACCCATCAGAGGCACGACTACATACTATGTTCCAAGGCTATCGCCCAACATACTTTATACTCGAGAATAGGATGTATTAGCATATCGGACCATTCCCCAGTTACCACCACCTTGTACCTCCCAGACCTCACACACAGACATTGGTCATGGCGCCTAAACGAATCGATCCTGGATAAGCAAACCACCAAAACCTACCTAGTGGAAGAATTGGACCTTTTTTTCTCACTAAATGACACACTGATTTTTGTAATGCCCTTCTTCAAGGTACCCCAATGGTGCGACAGGCTCAGGAGGCCCACATTACGCTTATTCCCGAGGAAGAGAAAGATCTAGCCCAATGCAGTAGTTATAGGCCCATATCCCTTCTAAATGTGGATTTAAAAATATGGGCCAAACTCCTGGCTCTCAGAATTAGACACCTAATCCCAAACCTTCTTAACGATGAACAATCTGGTTTTGTGAAAGGGAGGGAAGGGAAAGAGAACACCATCCGTCTATTGCACGCAGTAGCTATTGCCAAAAAGACCACACGCCCTCTAATTTTATTGGGAGTGGATGCCGAAAAGGCATTCGACAGGGTGGACTGGGCTTTCATGGATGTTACATTAGAAACCTTTGGTTTCCCCCGCGATTTTATAAAAACAATATTCTCCCTCTATTCTCAGCCCCACGCCCGACTAAAAGTGAACGGTACCCTATCAGATTACTTCAGTATCACAAATGGAACCAGACAAGGATACCCACTCTCCCCCACCCTGTTCACCCTCACTCTAGAAGCTCTCCTCCAGGCTGTCTGTAAAAACTCCCACATACATGGTTTCTCTGTCTCTAATCAAACCCTACAATCAGTGGCCTTCGCGGATGACGTATTGTTTCTAGTCGCTAATCCGGCAGAAGGTCTACCGCACCTCATTAAACTAATGGCCCATTATGGCAAGCTCTCCAACTATAGAGTAAATAGCTCCAAGTCCGAAGTCCTTAACATCTCACTACCAACTCTTCAAGAGCAGAGGCTTAGCACCAATTCACCCTATACGTGGAAGAACACATCTCTAAAATATCTAGGTGTCCACTTACTGACCACTCTTCAAGAGGTTTACCCAAGAAACTATGTACCCCTCTTACAGGAAGTAAAAACCTTACTTCAAACATATGACCTTCCGTATCTATCCTGGCTGGGGAGAAGAAATCTGCTCCAAACCTACATTGTTCCAAAAATAACATACAGTTTCCAGATGCTCCCTATTTCTTTACCGAAAGCCTTCTTCCAATCCCTCAGTAGGATATTTACGCTTGGCATACCAGTTTATGACTCCGAGACTCTACCCTAACAACACACCTCATAGAGGCAGCCAAATCATTGATTTCCTTGTTCTGGCTCCAGAAGACACCTCCTTCACTACAACTATGGATGGAAAAAGTCCACCAAATAGCGAGATTTGAAGAATTGATCAGCTGAAAGAAAAGGAGACATGACCGGTATCAGAGAGTGTGATCCCCCTGGTGGAATTTCACCAAATAGGCCCCGGTCTCGCCTTCCCCTATCCCTCCCCTCCCCCCCTTCCATACCTTATTCCTTCTTTCAAAATCTTCGTAATACCAACACCAGCCTGTAATACAATACACTACATCACTCCATCACTACACTACATCACGCAGAATTCCCCCCTACCTGATAACTAAGAAACTTTAATTCTCCAATTCATTAGTCTAATATCTGAACTTATATCAAACTAGGATTGAATGCTATGTCACTGAAGCCATGTGAACTTCTCTCATCATTGCATACTCAATGTATTTGTTTATAGGACCACCACATGTACCTTCTCTTTTGTGAACAGTTATACAGTCATATGAAAAAGTTTGGGCACCCCTATTAATCTTAATCATTTTTAGTTCTAAATATTTGGGTGTTTGCAACAGCCATTTCAATTTGATATATCTAATAACTGATGGACACAGTAATATTTCAGGATTGAAATGAGGTTTATTGTACTAACAGAAAATGTGCAATATGCATTAAACCAAAATTTGACCGGTGCAAAAATTTGGGTACCCTTATCATTTTATTGATTTGAATACTCCTAACTACTTTTTACTGACTTACTGAAGCACAAAATTGGTTTTGTAACCTCACTGAGCTTTGAACTTCATAGCCAGGTGTATCCAATCATGAGAAAAGGTATTTAAGGTGGCCAATTGCAAGTTGTTCTCCTATTTGAATCTCCTCTGAAGAGTGGCATCATGGGCTCCTCAAAACAACTCTCAAATGATCTGAAAACAAAGATTGTTCAACATAGTTGTTCAGGGGAAGGATACAAAAAGAGATTTAACCTGTCAGTTTCCACTGTGAGGAACATAGTAAGGAAATGGAAGACCACAGGGACAGTTCTTGTTAAGCCCAGAAGTGGCAGGCCAAGAAAAATATCAGAAAGGCAGAGAAGAAGAATGGTGAGAACAGTCAAGGACAATGCACAGACCACCTCCAAAGAGCTGCAGCATCATCTTGCTGCAGATGGTGTCACTGTGCATCGGTCAACAATACAGCACACTTTGCACAAGGAGAAGCTGTATGGGAGAGTGATGCGAAAGAAGCCGTTTCTGAAAGCACGCCACAAACAGAGTCGCCTGAGGTATGCAAAAGCACATTTGGACAAGCCAGCTTCATTTTGGAAGAAGGTCCTGTGGACTGATGAAACAAAGATTGAGTTGTTTGGTCATACAAAAAGGCGTTATGCATGGCGTCAAAAAACACAGCATTCCAAGAAAAACACTTGCTACCCACTGTAAAATTTGGTGGAGGTTCCATCATGCTTTGGGGCTGTGTGGCCAATGCCGGCACCGGGAATCTTGTTAAAGTTGAGGGTCGCATGGATTCAACTCAGTATCAGCAGATTCTTGAGAATAATGTACAAGAATCAGTGACGAATTTGAAGTTACGCCGGGGATGGATATTTCAGCAAGTCAATGATCCAAAACACAGCTCCAAATCTACTCAGGCATTCATGCAGAGGAACAATTACAATGTTCTGGAATGGCCATCCCAGTCCTCAGACCTGAATATCATTGAACATCTGTGGGATAATTTGAAGCGGGCTGTCCATGCTCGGCGACCATCAAACTTAACTGAACTGGAATTGTTTTGTAAAGAGGAATGGTCAAAAATACCTTCATCCAGGATCCAGGAACTGATTAAAAGCTACAGGAAGCGACTAGAGGCTGTTATTTTTGCAAAAGGAGGATCTACTAAATATTAATGTCACTTTTCTGTTGAGGTGCCCATACTTTTGCACCGGTCAAATTTTGGTTTAATGCATATTGCACATTTTCTGTTAGTACAATAAACCTCATTTCAATCCTGAAATATTACTGTGTCCATCAGTTATTAGATATATCAAATTGAAATGGCTGTTGCAAACACCCAAATATTTAGAACTAAAAATGATTAAGATTAATAGGGGTGCCCAAACTTTTTCATATGACTGTATGTATGTTTGTATATGGAATTGTAAAACTGTAAAAATTCAATAAAAAGAGAATTATAAAAAAAAAAAAAGTCATCAATGAAGTTTACATTTGACACTGTCCCTATCCTGTCCATACCTGATATTTATAGAGTAAAATACGCCGACTACCTTTCTAGCAATATCCGTCACACGCTAAAATAATAGCGATAACGATTATCACTAAAGATGAACGTATAAAACACTGTTGACAGGCGAAAAAGTTCCATCAGTCAAATAACACAGTCAAATAACACTGTCTGCCTGTAATTGATTAAATCTGACTTTGTTCTACCTATTTTACTCCTATGATTCTTTTGCAAGTTTTGCCTCTGTCAGTGCTGTGTATTGCAGAAGAAAATTGAGTAATTGCTTTGGATCATGCAGTGATGAATAACACATCAATCCCCTTGTTTCTTCATCCCTGAAATGCATAGTGTTCCTGTCCACAGAATCTTATATACTGTATGTGACATCAGTACTGTAAGCTGTCCCCCTCTAATGACTATTGGCTGAGAGTCTTCCAGGTGATGTCAGATGACACCAGGACATCACAGACACATACTGTATCTCTTCTGTATTGTCACTGCACAATGCATGCCATTCTAGTTTACACGTCGGCCATTCTAGTTTCACTAGAAACCGAACAATATTGAATATTTTGGTTGAACCTGGCTCAGAACAAAATGGTTAACCCATCTCTATACACAGTAAATGCATATTTCTGTCCTATGAATTGGATCCCAGGCCCCTTCAAGCAGCAGAGACCATAATTTCCCTGACCACTCCTAGAACAAAACAGCAGCAGAAGAGGGAGGACACATAAAGAACTGATCCTCCCTCCTGCTGCTTGGGATGGCAACGTCTGTTGATATGATTTCCCTTCCTGACTATGGATTTTACAGCAGCCTATATTATTATTATTTTATCACTGAATGAGATGAGAATACCCCTTTAACACTAGAAACGTACATTTCCTGAAATGCTAAAATAGATACTTACTCTTTAACATATTGACATCATTTCCACCATCTCCAATAGCAAGTGTGGTAACCTTTTTGTTGGTCTTAACCATCTCCACTATACTAGCTTTCTGCTTTGGTGTCATCCTACAGCATATGACAGACTGATACTGACATGCCATATCCACCAATGTTTTTGTCCTGAGGTCAGTATGTTGGTCCGTTCCATTCTTTATCCTGAATGCCAAAAGAAACTTCTTCCATACAGACATTTCTTGTGCTTCACATGGATGGATTAAAGAATTCTAAAGACGAATGAGACACCAAAGCATATTGTAAAATATTGTAATTAAAAAGAAAGAGTGATTAATACTAAAGATATAAACATGATTATGAATAATATTATAGGCTGGAGTAAATCTACGCATGCAGGAACTTTTAAAATTTAACAATACAGCCCATTCCCAGCTGTACTAAAATCTAGTGAAGTCCTTGGATATGAAGCCACTTGTACTTGTAGTGCAGTCCTCTTTGGACAGCTGGCGGCTGCAGCATCTCACATTAATCTGTATTTCTCTATGCTCCCCTCATTGTTCACCTCATTGTTCTGTATCCCCCCTATAACATTAAAAGTTCTTTTTTAACAGTTTTCCACTTAAAGAGCACCTTTCACCATCTCCACCAATTCAAGTTCTGTATCTGTGAATAGGTGTTGCTCCACTGATTCCATGGCAGTTGGAATGTTGTCTCTAGCCCACACCATTCTCAAACAAAAGGAACAGTTAGTTTTGGTGCCTGATGCGCTATTTAAGCTCTGTAATGTCAAAAGGGCAGTGTCAGGGAGTGTGGTGTGCCTCTGATCTCCAATCAGAGGCAGCCAGAGTCAGAGCTCAGAATCACACCCCATATCTGCTCCTGCCCAGGCACCAAAACAGCATTGATTGCTTGGGGACAGTGGGGGCTACAAACAAAATTCCAACTGTGCCAGAATCAGTGGATGCAAAGATCTGGACTTGTTGGAGGTTGTGAATAAACCTCTTTAAAATTAGGTGGTGGCTCTTGATTTTCTGAGCTTTGCAGTCACATGGTACAAGGGGCTAATCAGAGCCTCATACCCATTAGTGTGCTAGGCTAACAAACCAGATGGGATGTATTGAAGCTATAGTGTTAAGCATTTGTTACACTACAAATTTGTTACATTTGGCATTTACCTATTAATTATCAATTACAAATATTTACGTAATTAGGGTTGGAATAATGTATTATTCTTTTGGACTTACGTCCACTTCAGGCTTGCAGTTTGCAAGACGCCGAGACCACAGACAGCGGATGTCTGCTTCCCAGCACAGGCTGGCGCAATCACGTCACAGCATCGCACCTCCTGTGCTGAGAGGCAGATGTCCTATGCGTGGACAGGGAGGAAAGAGCGCACTCCTTTTACACCATCGTCTGCTGATTACACGTGGATGTCTACAGAGTGGCAATTCGACATAATGTGGAGTTGGCAGCAGCATGAGGAGGCCATACAGTGACCCAGCAGTGGCAGCGGCATAAGGAGGGCATATAGTAACCCAGTGGCAGTGGTATGAGGAGTACATACAGTGACCCAGTGGCAGCAGCATGAGGAGACCACAGAGTGGCAAGGAAACATAATGTGGAGTTGACAGCAGCATGAGGAGGCCACAGAGTGGCAAGGAAACATAATGTGGAGTTGGCAGCAGCATGAGGAGGCCATACAGTGACCCGGCAGCGGCATGAGGAGGTCATACAGTGACCCGGTGGCAGCGGCATGAGGAAGCCATACAGTGACCCAGTGGCAGCACCATGAGCAGGCCAAACAGTGACCCAGCACAGTAGCATGAGTAGGCCATACAGTGACCCAGTGGCTGCGGCATGAGGAGGGCATACAGTGACCCAGTGGCAGCGGTATGAGGAGGCCATACAGTGACCCGGTGGCAGCAGCATGAGGAGGACACAGAGTAGCAAGGCAACATAATGTGGAGTTGGCAGCAGCATGAGGAGGCCATACAGTGACCCAGTGGCAGCAGCATGAGGAGGGCATAGAGTGACCCAGTGGCAGCAGAATGAGTAGGCCACAGAGTGGCAAGGCAGCATAATGTAGAGTTGGCAGCAGCTTAAGGAAGCCATACAGTGACCCAACAGTGGCAGCAGCATGAAGAGGTCATATAGTGACCCAGTTGTAGCGGCATGAGAAGGCCATACAGTGACCTAGTTTTAGCAGCATGAGGAGGACATACAGTGACACAGCGGCAGCAGTATGAGGAGGCCACAGAGTGGCAAGGCAACATAATGTGGCGTTAGTAGCAGCATGAGGAGGCCATACAGTGACCCAGCAGTGGCAGCAGCATGAGGAGGGCATACAGTGACCCAGTGGCAGCAGCATGAGGAGGGCATACAGTGACCCGGTGGCAGTGGCATAAGGAGGCCATACAGTGACCCAGTGGCAGCAGCATGAGGAGGCCATACAGTGACCCACTGGCAGCAGTATGAGGAGGGCATACAGTGACCCTGTGGCAGCGGCATGAGGAGGGCATACAGTGACCCAGTGGCAGCAGCATGAGAAAGGCCCAGTAGTCCAGCGGATCTTCGATGATGGATGTCAGGGTGCACTCTAAGTATGCCACCACCTGCTGTTTCAGGTTCTGCTCTGTGTCTAGCTGCTGATGAACAGTTTCTTCACTATGCGGCTGAAGAGAGCTGCTCATCAGCGACTCTAGGCTCAGGCTGCTGCTGATGGAGCTGATACTGCTCCTGCCACCCCCCCCCCCCCTCAGCAGCCATGGCAGTGCAAGGTGCCCCCCCGATCAGACCTGCGAGAGGATGGATGATGGCGCAGATAGGCCAACTTGCTACATAGGATGTCTCTATGGTAGTTCAGTTTGTCCTCCCTCTCAGCGGGTGTAAAAAAGGCCCACATTTTTGACCTGTAGCAAGGGTCTAACATGGTGGAAAGCCAGTAGTCATCATCCCTCTGCTGAATGGTGACAATTTGGCTGTAACTACGCAAGCAAATGAGCATGCATCGGGCCATTTGCGCAAGTGACTCGGAGGAACTCCCTGCATCCATCTCCCTGCATACTGCCATGGTGTGTCTGGGTCATCTGCCTCATCGTCCTCATTTCCCTCTTGTTCATCTGGCTGCTCCTGCTCCTCCTCTCCTGTCAACTGTGTGGAAAAACCACCCATTTCGCTACACATTGCTTGTGCTCCAATGTCCTCCTCCTCCCACAGGGCTCATGTGGCCGTGAGATGTAGGTGCCGTGTCTCCAGTCCCCTGACCAGCAAGATTTACCAGCATCTTTTCCAGGATATGAATCAGTGGAATTACGTTGTTCATCCCGTAGTCCTGGCGACTGACTAATAAAGTGGCCTCCTCAAAAGGAACAAGCAATGAGCTGCCACTGGCTAACATTGAAGTTACACAGGGAAGTACCTCTGTCTACTTGGATCATCAAGAAATCATTTAGGGCCTTTCTCTGTTCGTATAGTTGGTCTAACATATGAAGGGTTAAATTCCAAAGCGTGGAAACATCGCATATCAACCTATATTGTGGGAGGCCGTTCTGCCACTGCAGCTCAAAGAGGGTGTGCTTGGCGGTGTATGAGTGGCTGAAGTGCATGCAAAGTTTCCTTGCCAGTTTTAGGATGTCTTGCAGATGGGTGGAACACTTAAGAAAACGCTTGACAACCAGATTGAACACGTGCGCCATGTAGGGCACATGGCTCAACCCTCCTTGACGCAGCGCCGAAACCATGTCCTCAACGGTCTCTGAGCCAGAAGAATGACTGCTCGCAACACCAGCTCCCATGCCACTCACCTCATTACTAATTGCCCGCCTACCGGAGGAAGCAGCGGATGTCTCCTCCGCTTCTTGGCTGGGCACCAGCTTCTGACTGTCCTGTAGTAGCCCCTCCTCACTGTATAGTTGGATCTGAACCCACAGCATAGAGTACTTCTCTGGCTGACGGAACAGAAAAGGACTGAGGCAGGTTGAGGACACGTGAGGGCACAGGGCCTATTACCGGGCCATGCCAACTAAGGGTTGTGTCTGACTAACCCAGTGATTCCCAAAGTGGTCCAGGTGGACCCCCAGGGGTCCACGGGAGACTCGACGGGGGTCTACGTTAGATCTAATCTTCACATTTTTTGACGAGTTTTGGGAATATGGTAGAAATGTAACACCAGGGGGTCCACCGAAACCAGTAAAATTTTGAAAGTGGTCTATGAGAAAAAAAAAGTTTGGGAACCTCTGGACTAAGCCAACAAATCTAGGCTGGGGATGTCTGATGTGACTTGGGATGAAGTGGATGACCGAGTCAACCATTCTACCACCGTTGGGTTGCTGGTCAAGACAAGACCGTTAGCTGACACTGGTAGCTCAGGCCTCTGTAAGTGACTCCTGCTGCCATGCCCCCATACTCTGCTGCCACCTGTGCCTAAGGCAGAAAGATTTAGGCCTGTGCCCCTCCCCTGTGCAGGGCCTGTCGACATACTGTTATATCAAATAAGTAAACGAAAATGAAAATAATACAGGACAAAAAGGCCTGTAATTTTCACACACAATGGCAAATAAACCCCTTATTATTTTCCACAATAATAAACGTCTTGAAAAGGCGTTATAACAGATTACTGCCAGATTATGGTATAAGAATTATGTTTTTTTTGCCACTAGTTCACGGCAAAAGGCCTGTAATTTTCTACCTTCAAGACAATGGCGAATAAGCCCCTTTATTATTTTCCCCAATAATAAATGCCTTATAACAGATTAATGCACAGATTACTGTATAAGAATAGGGTTTTTTTGCCACTACTGTACTGCAAAAAGCTTGTAATGTTCTACCTTGAACACACAGGTATGATCTATTGCAAACCTGCAATGAGCAGCAGTATAATGGCAGTGAGTGTTGCAATGTGTAGTACAATTGTTGCTATTACTGACGCTGCAACTACCTCAAATGAACCCTGTTCTGCTTCAATACTCTTGTATAAATTCCTCCCTATCCTTTCCCTAAGGCTCTTTCCCTGAACTTCTAGCAGTTTTGAATTGTTTTCTACCACTCTCCCTAGCGCCTGCTGACGTCTCTCCCTGCACTAAGTACGATGTGAAATGACTGAACCTAAAATGGCCGAGGCTTTTTATAGGGCTGTGACATCACAGGGCCGTCTGGCTGCTGATTAACTGCACGCATGGCATTGTGGGTGATCCCACGTTCCCAGAGTCCCTTGCCCCTTGTCCTAACACTTGCAGCAGGCATTTTATTAAAAAATGTGATTCAATACATTGAAGCGCGAGGAAATCCGGAATCAAGGCGAATCAAAGATTTGCTGAAATTCGGATCGAATTCCACTTCGTCAGCTTCGATTCGCTCATCTCTAGTCTGTATCCGTCGGAGAGAAGAACTGGGGCAGAGTGAGAAAGGCAGGTTAGGTTTGGTAAAAGATTAGGGAGTAAGGTGGTGTTAAAGTTTATAACACAAACATGTATTCTGAGTTGGTAGAGGTTACTAGTAAGTCTTTTAGGCTGAATGACAATTACCTCTATGTTGTAGGCATTGATACATGGACTTTATTATGGCATTAATGTATAAGGGGTCAAAAATGATTCCAAGTAAATTAGCTGGAATGTTGGGGAAGGTGAGCTCCAAACACTGACTTTTATCATTTTGGGAGTTTGTTCTGCCATAAGGGGTAGGGTTCCCAGGAAGTATGTCAGGTCTTGTGTATATCAGATGTCCTGGAGCCTGATTCACAATGACTAAGGGCAATGTCTGTAGAAGAGGGGGTATGATAAGTGGTATAATAATTGCACTTGTAATGCCTTTAAAGGGAATGTGTCAGCACTAAATTTGGTATAAATATAATCACAGTACCATGTAATGATATTTTTCCAGTTTCCAAATATTTCTTTGGAACCTTATTTTCATGTAATTCACAAATTTATTCATATGGAAATGAGGGAAAAAGTGCTTAGACAAAAGTCCAGGCAAGCTAAGGCATGCCCCCAAAGCACTTTCCTGTCATTTGTATAGGAGTAAAATGGAAAATTACTTAAAAATGAGCAATTAGGCATCAAAGCTGAATAACAGAGGCATGGAAACGGTAAAATTACCTCTATAAGGTACTGTCATTAGATTTGTGATAACAAATGTACTTGTGACAGACCCCTTCTCATTAGCATAACAAATTTGTAGACAATTTTAGATAAGTTAAATTTTTTTGCAAATATAAATAATTAAAATTTTTGCAAAGTTTTAAATATTTTTTTTTAACCATCATAGTGATGACAGTCTGTTTTGAACGTAGATTAAAGGTAAAAATCCAGCATCAAGTGGTGATCTTCATAAAAATTTAATTATTATTTACATTTTCTAAAAAAAAGCTAGCAGAGTTCCACGATCCATAAAATACATAACGAAGCATCTTATGCATTTAAGGGATATGCCCCTTACTCATAGCTTACTACCAAGTGGCTATGAAACAACTATATAGTCCAAACTAAACAAGACCGCGCCCTATTGCACCTGAACAAAATAATACTGTGACAACATAACTATATCAAACAATATATACAAATATAGATCCATTTATAAATAATATTAGTGGTTTTATGAATTGTAATAGCCACCACATTGTTTATATAACTACATGTGGATCTTGTAATCTCATATATGTGGGATGTGTTGGAGATGCAACAGTGTAGCTTTTGTCTGTATTTCCTGGATTGACTGCAGTTCAAATTTATGACACCAGATGTAGCTGTTATCAAATGTTTATCTGTAGACACTCTGTACTTTATTGTTGTGATTCTGTTGCTACACTTCCTGTTTTTAGTGTGTGCTGTACTAAATCTGTTATTCACTATGTGAGGTGGACCTTCTCTTACTGCACTCATGTTCCAGTAATATTCATATGTTCCTCTTATATACATATGTCTATCTGGTTTTGACTCTGCCACATCCAGCATTCACACTCTGCAACAGGTTATGGGCCCAGTGATCAAATGAAGCCCCAGTAACCGGATAAAGTCCAGTGACCAGAAGCGGCCCAGGCAGAGTGAAGTCCAGAACAGAAGACGGTGTGGCAGATGCGGAAATTGACATAAGGAAGCTTCCACAGAGACATCTCCTGTACAGAAGTAAGACTGTTCCTATATATACAGTGCCTTGCGAAAGTATTCGGCCCCCTTGAACTTTTCAATCTTTTGCCACAATTCAGGCTTCAAACATAAGGATATAAAATTTTAATTTTTTGGAGAAGGATCAACAACAAGTGGGATACAATCATGAAGTGGAACGAAATTTATTGGATCGTTTATACTTTTGTAAAAAAAAAACAAACTGAAAAGTGGGGCGTGTCAAATTATTCGGCCCCCTTAAGTTAATACTTTGTAGCGCCACCTTTTGCTGCGATTACAGCTGCAAGTCGCTTGGGGTATGTCTCTATCAGTTTTGCACATGGAGAGATTGAAATTCTTGCCCATTCTTCCTTGGAAAACAGCTCGAGCTCAGTGAGGTTGGATGGAGAGCGTTTGTGAACAGCAGTTTTCAGCTCTTTCCACAGATTCTCGATTGGATTCAGGTCTGGACTTTGACTTGGCCATTCTAACACCTGGATACGTTTATTTGTGAACCATTCCATTGTAGATTTTGCTTTATGTTTGGGATCATTGTCTTGTTGGAAGATAAATCTCTGTCCCAGTCTCAGGTCTTTTGCAGACTCCAACAGGTTTTCTTCCAGAATGGTCCTGTATTTGGCTCCATCCATCTTCCCATCAATTTTAACCATCTAAACCCTGTCCCTGCTGAAGAAAAGCAGGCCCAAACCATGATGCTGCCACCACCATGTTTGACAGTGGGGATGGTGTGTTCAGGGTGATGAGTTTTGTTGCTTTTACGCCAAACATATCGTTTTGCATTGTGGCCAAAAAGTTCGATTTTGGTTTCATCTGACCAGAGCACCTTCTTCTACATGTTTGGTGTGTCTCCCAGGTGGCTTGTGGCAAACTGTAAACTAGACTTTTTATGGATATATTTGAGAAATGGCTCTCTTCTTGCTACTCTTCCATAAAAGCCAGATTTGTGCAGTGTACGACTGATTGTTGTCCTATGGACAGACTCTTCCACCTCAGCTGTAGATCTCTGCAGTTCATCCAGAGTGATCATGAACCTCTTGGCTGCATTTCTGATCAGTCTTCTCCTTGTTTGAGATGAAAGTTTAGAGGGACGGCCAGGTCTTGGTAGATTTGCAGTGGTCTGATACTCCTTCCATTTCAATATGATCGCTTGCACAGTGCTCCTTGGGATGTTTAAAGTGTGGGAAATCTTTTTGTATCCAAATCCGGCTTTAAACTTCTTCACAACAGTATCACGGACCTGCCTGGTGTGTTCCTTGGTCTTCATGATGCTCTCTGCGCTTTAAACAGAACCCTCTGACTATCACAGAGCAGGTGCATTTATAAAGAGACTTGATTACACAAAGGTGGATTATATTTATCATCATCAGTCATTTAGGACAACATTGGATCATTAGAGATCCTCACTGAACTTCTGGAGTGAGTTTGCTGCACTGAAAATAAAGGAGCCGAATAATATTGCACGCCCCACTTTTCAGTTTTTTATTTTTTACAAAAGTTTAAAATAACCAATAAATTTCATTCCACTTCACAATTGTGTCCCACTTGTTGTTGATTCTTCACCAAAAATTAAATTTTTATATCTTTATGTTTGAAACCTGAAATGTGGCAAAAGGTTGAAAAGTTCAAGGAGGCCAAATACTTTCGCAAAGCACTGTAAAGGAGGGAGAATGGAACCTAAACTATCAATGGCCAAGTTGAACAATTGCTATTATCCAGGAATGACATGTGGGAAATTATCACTACAGAAAGGCCACAGGATGATTATCAGGACTGGGACAGGAAAAACAGACGGGCGTGGGCCACCATAAGGCACCATAAGGCATGTGGGATGTATTGAAAAGACTGCATGAAAGATCCAGTTTAAACAGCAAGTTGTTTCTGCTGAGGAAACTCTACAAAATGAGGCTTAGTAGAGAGCAGGACATGCAAGAGCATATAAATGCCATGCTAGAAGTGATCGCGCAACTCAAATCAGTCGGTGAGAATATAACAGACAGTCACGCAGCAGCCATTTTATTATGCAGTTTACCTGACACATACACTGATCAATGCGCTGGAAACACGGCCTGAGACAGATCTGACACTAACATTCATAAAGACCAGGCTCATAGATGAGTATCAGCGAAGAAAGGAGCTTGCGCATGACTACACAGAAACTGGCTCCAAAACCGCTCTTAAGGCTACAGACACAAGGTCACACAGGATGGAAATCAGTGTGTGCTTTAGATGCTGCAGACAAGAACACATAAAGAAAGACTGCACTATATGGAGAGCAGAGCAGATGAGACAGCATCCCTCTTATACTAAGCAGAAAGTCAAAGCCACAATTTCTGATTCACGTGAAGGCAACTGGAATGCCACATTTAACACTAGAAGTCCCAGAAATTTCGAGCTCCCCCTTCAAGTCCTGAAAGAGGGTCAAATGACCCTTAGTCCAAATTGACAACTCTGATGGCTCCAATTAGCATTTCCTTTCATTTGTAAATGTGGCCATTGTCTGAGGAATCTGCAGGGGGGAATTGTGTTGATCCACCTCAGGTCTTGTAAGAGAGTGTAAAGAAAAGAATGTAAGCTGCTCCTGAGTGTCTGCCCACCCCCCAGCTGCATTGTTGTGCTGGGAATATTTGCTAACACCTTAGCAAATTTGCATGCAGCCTTTTGTGCTGTGGGGGATGTGACTGCTTCTCAAAGTAGTCTGCGACTTGAAATCAAAGTACATCTGTAATGTCCTCCCATATCTTGGCAAGGACCCCAGTCGTCCCAGCGGGGAGAGACTGTCCGAAACTGTAGTGATGAGGCTGATGGAATCATTCATGGACAAGGGCAGAACTGTAACCACGAACAATTTCTTTACATCATTGTCACTTGCACAATGACTGCTTAGCCGGAAAACCACTATCCTCGGCACAGTCAACAAGAGTCGCCGGGAAATTCCTCAATCCGCTAGACAGATGGACCGCACTGAATTCACCACTCAGGTGTTTTCAACCACTGATGCCACACTGACAGTGTATGCACCCAAACGAAAGAAGGCCGTCTACATTCTCAGCATGCACAGCGTGGTTGAGACTAAGGATACCAACAAAAGGAAGCCAAACACGGTCACACAATACAACCACACAAAGTGCGGTGTGGATGTAATGGACCAAATGGTGCGGGAGTACAGCCTGCATGCAGGAACACGGAGATGGCCATTCGCCGTGTTCTACAACATGATTGACATGGCAGCACTGAATGCTCATGTTCTTTATCAGGCATGCACTGGGGTGCAGGAGAGACTTCCTGGTTGAGCTTGCAAAAGAGTTAGGTGGCTCTCATGTGACTGAAAAGAAGGCACGCAAGGAGAAACTCCTTCGGCAACAACCTTCCACACCCAGCCCTGGCAAAAGGGCGAAGTGTCAGGTCAACCATCGTTGCACGAACAATTGTGCAACTGAGAGATGCGTTTACTGCTACAAATACACGTGTGGCAAATGTACCAGGGACATACCCAGGCAGTGCCAGGTATGTTCCGACAGTGCAGACTGCTGAGTGAGTGCTGAAATGCTAGTCACACAAGAAGGACATGCCACTCACACACACACACGCAGCCCCCCACAGCAGCCTATTGTAAATATGTGTGGAATTGTTTTATTCCTTGTATTTTTTTTATTATTTTCATAACAAAAATAAAAAGCATAGAAACAAATAACAGTTGTTCTTTTGTATATTTACATTTTTGTATATTTAGATTCAAGTCAATGGGTGCAGAAAAAAAAAAAAAAAAATCGCAAAAAAAATCACAGATACTTGCGATATTTTTGTGATCTGTCCCATTGGTCATATAGATCACTCCTCTGGGATTTTTTCGCACGAAAAAAATCGCACAAAAAAAAAAAAATCGCAGGAAAATCGCACCTATGAAAAAAAATCGCACGGAAAAAAATCGCAGGTGTGCTTGGTGCCATTGAAATACATTGGCAAATCGCAGAAAAAAATTGCATCGCATTGCGATGCGATTTTCGCGCAATTTTTTTTCGCTAGTGTGCTTGAGGCCTTAGACCAGGGGTCGGCAACCTATGGCACGCGTGCCACTCTTGGCACGCGAGGCTTATTCCCCTGGAACGGCAGCGGACTCCTCACCCAGCAGTTTCGATCGGACCAAACACGGCCGAAACGAAACTGCTATTATTATACTCTGGGGTCTCTTCAGACCCCCGAGTATAATAAGCGGAGCCCCCGGGGAGATGATCAAACATAAAAAACAATGTACTCACTATTCCACGCTCCGCAGCCGCTCTGTACTCTTCGGGCGCTTCTGCCTGCAGGGGCCACTATAGAGCATAATACCGTGTGCAGGGACCACTATGGGACATATACCGTGTGCAGGGGCCACTATGGGACATATACCGTGTGCAGGGGCCACTATGGGACATATACCGTGTGCAGGGGCCACTATGGGACATATATCATGTGCAGGGGCCACTATGGGACATATACCATGTGCAGGGGCCACTATGGGACATAATACCGTGTGCAGGGGCCACTATGGAGCATAATACCGTGTGCAGGGGCCACTATGGAGCATAATACCGTGTGCAGGGACGACTATGGGACATATACCGTGTGCAGGGGCCACTATGGAGCATAATACCATGTGCAGGGGCCACTATGGAGAATAATACCATGTGCAGGGGCCGCTATGGGACAAATACTGTGTGCAGGGGCAGCTATGGGACAAATACCGTGTGTAGGGGCCGCTATGGGACATAATACTGTGTGCAGGGGCCGCTATGGGACAAATACCGTGTGCAGAGGACGCTATGGGACATAATACCGTGTGCAGGGGCCACTATGGAGCATAATACCGTGTGCAGGGGCCGCTATGGGACAAATACTCTGTGCAGGGGCAGCTATGGGACAAATACTGTGTGTAGGGGCCGCTATGGGACATAATACCGTGTGCAGGGGCCGCTATGGGACAAATACCGTGTGCAGAGGCTGCTATGGGACATAATACCGTGTGCAGGGGCCACTATAGAGCATAATACCGTGTGCAGGGGCCGCTATGGGACATATACCGTGTGCAGGGTCTGCTATGGGACATATACGGTGTGTAGGGGCCGTTATGGGACATATTGCTGTGTGCAGGGGCCGCTATGGGACAAATACTGTGTGCAGGGACTGCTATGGGACAAATACTGTGTGCAGAGGCAGCTATGGGACAAATGCCGTGTGCAGAGGCAGCTATGGGACATATACCATGTTGAAGGGGCCGCTATGGGACATAATACCGTGTGCAAGGACCACTATGGGACATTATTCTGTATAACGGTATGTTTTCTATATTAAGGATGTGTTTTTGCACAGAAAACTCCGGCTTTGTTTTTTTTTGTGCAAAAATGCACCAGTTTTACATTGAATGAAAAAGTTCCAAATATAGCTGCATCCAGATACATAGTGTGTATTCACCATAAGGATGCCGCCATACGGGGCTCCTGGACACAATAAATTTACCACTAATTGGGGGCTGCACATGGACTTTCATTGCTTCTAATCAGAAAGTACAGGAGTGTCCCAGGAAATAGCAGTAAACGCATGTGTCCTAAAGCATCTGGTGGCAGCACTTCTGTGTTATGGTTTGTGGTATATGACTTTAGTTTAGGGGTCGTCAGACTTACAATTATTGACCGGCACTCCGAGTACCTCATCTTTGATTTTTTTATTAAAATCGGCACGCCGAACAAAAAAGGTTGCCTACCCCTGCCTTAGACAAATGCTTCTGGTCATTACTCACAGCTGTACCTTGCTCTAAAATTTCTAATTCTATTTAAAATATATAAAAAATGATTAATTGTTTCAGTGCTTTTTTGCTCAAATAAAACTAAACTTAATACAATATGTATAGTCTTTATATTATCAAATACAATAAACTGAATAGAACTAACTAGACACTAAATGGCTAAACTCAATGGAAAACAACAACCTCCTGTGGTGTGACAGTAATGGCCTTAATTACAGAACAAAAGACGGTGATTATAGGATGTTAGATAAAATCCTTCAGGTCATTCGACCCGTCTCTGGGTTCCAAAGGTAGAAATGTTAAATGACCCCTCTCTGGGACTTCTAGTGTTAAAGTGACAGGCAACCATAAATTGCAAGGCTGGTGCATTGACTTTGGAGCAACCAGTCAATGACAAGTGATAGAAGTTTTTTCACGGAACTTGATCTTAATAACAAAAAGACTATTTACCTCACAGATGGAAGTAAAATATGTGCAGAAGGATATGGGCATAGAACCCTTGTATGCCTCAATGATGCGGGACACAATTTAGCAATACCAGTAAAAGATGTACTTTATGTTCCTGATCTAGAAGGAGGACTCTTATCTGTGAAGCATCTGACAGCCAAAGGACTCACTGTAAAATTCCAAGGTGACAAGTGTTCTATCCTAGATGGCAAGCAGACGATAGCAAGTGCCAATTTGGATGATCATATATATCACCTCAACACAGTGAAGGAGCAGGTGAGACTATGCACACATAAGCACAATAAATGTATACACATGTGGCACAGGCATTTAGGTCACAGACACCCAAAATGCATACAGGAACTACAAAAGAGGAATCTGACAAAGGATCTAACAGTATCCCCTTGTTCAGTTATCGTTAAATGTGAATGTTGAATCAAATCCAAAGATACAAGAGCAACACTTCCTAAAGTAAGTTACAATAGAGCTTCAAGACCTCTTGATCTAGTTGACAGTGATGCATGTGGTCCCCTAAACCCACCTACACCTGGAGGCAACAGGTACATAGTGACTTTCATAGATGACTATTCAAAATACACAGTCACTTACCTAATGCAATACAAGAATTAAGTTTTTGATAAATTACAGGACTATGTAGTAAGGGCAACTAACAAGTTTCAGAGAAAACCTCTCATACTTCGGAGTGACAATGGAGGTGAATTCACAGGGCATAAAATACAAGAGTACTTAAAGCAGAAAGGAATAGAGCATAAAAAGACAGTCCCCTACACACCAGGGCAAAACGGGGTAGCTGAAAGAAATATCAGAACTCTGACTGACATGATGAGATTCATGCTGACAGACTCTGGACTACCACAAAAATATTGGGGTGAACCATCAATGACAGCCACTTATATGCAAAATAGACTCTTTTCTAGAACAATGGAGAAAACTCCATATGAACTGTGGCACAATGAGAAGTGTAAAACATCTGAGAGTTTTTGGATGCAAGGCGTTCATCTACATTCCAGAAGAAAAATGCACCAAACTGCAAAACAGAGCATTTGAAGGCGTCTTTGTTGGCTACAGTGACAATGTTAAGGGTTACAGAATCCTAAATCCCAAAACTGACAAGGTTACCATTAGCAACAGCATAACTTTTGTTGAAGATCTGAGAGACAATGTAATGACAACAGAGGAAGTAAGAACAGAAGAGAAAACTGACACTGATCAGCCAACATTTGTAACTTCCGAACAAACAGTTGAAGTGAGCGCAGAATCCATCAGTAATGAAGAACAGACACAACCAAGCTCACACACAGAACCAAGACGCTCGATGAGAGAGAATAAAGTTAAACCACCTGTACGCTTCTCATACAAGGAAATCACTGCCAGTGCTAATGAACCTGCAACTTGGCAAGACATATCTCAGCTTTCAGATGGGGAAGCCAGTAAATGGATAAAGGCTGCAAAGGAAGAGATACAATCCATGCATGACACTCAAACATGGACACTTACAGAACTACCACCTGGAAGGAAAGCCATAGGTTGTAAACGGACTTTCAAAGTAAAATACAATGCACATAGTACAGTGGAGCGATACAAAGCAAGGCTCGTAGCCAAGGGATATTCCCAAAAATATGGAGAGGATTACGATGAGACATTTGCGCCAGTAATCAAACATGCTACAATAAGGACTTTGCTGACAGTAGCCGCAATAAGGAAAATGTGAGTAAGACACTTTGATGTAAAAACAGCGTTTCTACATGGCGAGTTAACAGAAGACATCTACATGGAACAACCACCAGAATTCAAAGATGAGCAAAGGCCAGACCTAGTATGCAAACTTCAGAGGAGTATATATGGTCTAAATGAAGTGCTTACACATGAGGACTTTCAGAGGAGTAAAGCAGACCCCTGTTTATACACAAAGAAATTGGTAGACAGGTGGATCTATGTACTCATTTATATGGACGATATTCTGATTTGTTTCAAGCAAGAAGGGGATGAAGGAGAAATACTCCAAACTCTAAATCAGCACTTTGAGACCAAAGATCTTGGCAACGTAAATAATTATCTTGGCATTCAGATTGAGAGAGAGGAAGATGGCAGCTTTCTTCTGAACCAAAAGCACAAAATACAAGAAATAATTGAGATATTTGGAATGGAAGATGCAAAACCAGTAAAATCTCCCATGGAAACCAAGTACCTGAAGAAGATACACCTCTACCAACTAACACTCAGTACAGGAAAGCAATAGGGAAATTGCTGTACATTAGCACCGCTACAAAGCCTGACATTGCAGCAGCAGTCGGAATCCTATGCAGAAAGACTTCAACACCAAGTCAGATGGACTGGAATGCTGTGAAGCGAGTCATTTGCTATCTTAAAGGGACTTTACACTACAAGCTAAAGTTACCAGCAAGTGATGAAAGCACCCTGACAGGATATGTGGATACCGATTGGGCCGGAGATACCAGTGACAGAAAATCTACAAGTGGGTACCTGTTTCTTCTATCAGGAGGTGCTATCTATTGGACTAGTAGAAAGCAACTTTGTGTTACACTATCATCTACTGAAGCAGAGTATGTAGCAGCAGCACAAGCAAGTCAAGAATTCATATGGTTGAGACAACTGTTAAAAGACTTGGGCCAACCACAGTTGAAACCAATGAGAATCTTTGAGGAAAATCAAGGATGTCTTGCACTTGCGCAGATGGAAAGAGTTAGCTCGAGATCCAAGCATATCGATGTGAAGTTCCACTTTCTGAGGGATCTTACAGAGCAGGGACTTCTTGAGTTAATTTATTGCCCGACTGAGGATATGATAGCAGATATCCTTACCAAGCCCCTGACCGCTGAAAGACACTCGAGGCTTACAAAGAAGATGGGCCTAACAGACTAAGCCTTAGCTGTTGAGAAGGGGTGTTGGAGATGCAACAGTGTAGCTTTGTCTGTATTTCCTGGATTGACTGCAGTTCACATTTATGACATGTAGCGGTTACTAAATGTTTATCTGTAGACACTCTGTACTTTGTTGTTTTGCTTGTTGGTACACTTCCTGTTTATAGGGTGTGCTGTACTAAATGTGTTATTCACCATGTAAGGTGGACCTTCTCTTACTACACTCATGTTCCAGTAATGTCTGTTCCTGTTATATACAAATGTCTATCTGGTTTTGACTCTGCCACATCCAGCATTCACACTCTGCAACGGGATGTTCTACTAAATCGGTAAAGATCCGTATCTTACAGTCCCTGACAGAAGTTCTGTCGCTTATCCATGTTGTGGAATCAAAAGCTTATAACCTGACTTTAAATTCATCCATTGGTTTTAGAAATGACTCATATGAAAGCTGAAACCCTCCCAAATGATTTTTTTGGTTAAGAAAATAAATTGGCTTCACTGCAGAAATATTCATCATTTAATGAACACAGAAAGGTCAGATTTTGGCAAGACAAAAGTTTTGTTGCACACATAAAGTAATGTGAAAATCAAACCAATAATTCTGTTCAAAAACAAAGATATGTTTCATAACATTGGTGAATGAAGTTGTGGTGCTATTAGAGCCATATTTAATATTTTGTGTGACTTCCATGAGCTTGAAGGACTGCATCCATGCGTTTCAACAATGATTCATACAATTTATTGATGAAGTCATCAGGAATAGCAAAGAATGCAGTCTTACCTGCCTCCCAGAGTTCATCAAGATTCTTTGGTTTTGTCTGCCAAGCTTCCTCTTTCATCCTACCCCAAACATGCTCAATGATGTTCATGTCTGGTGACTGGGCTGGCCAGTCCTGGAGCACCTTGATCTTCTTTGCCTTGAGGAACTTTAATGTAGAGATGGATGTATGAGATGGAGCACCATCCTGCTGCAAAATTTTACCCCTTTTATGATTGGGAATGTAAGAGGAAGCTAATACTTCTTGATATTTTAGGCTATTGATATTGCCTTCCACCTTGCAAATGTTTCGCACACCCCCATACTGAATGTAACCCCAGACCATGATCTTTCCACCACCAAACTTAACTGCTTTCTGGGTGTATCTTGGATCCATACGGGCTCCGATAGGTCTCCTGCAGTATTTGCGCCGGCTGTGGTGTAATTCAACTGAAGATTCATCTGAGAAATCCACCTTCTGCCACTTTTCCAGCATCCATCCGTTTAGCAGGCTGTGGCCCTTGGCAAATGCCACACGTTTTTTTAATTGCCTTTTGTTTAGTGCTGGCTTCTGGGCACTGATTTGACCATGGAGGCCATTTCGAGACAGAATCTTACAAATTGTTCTAGTTGACACAGGGACTTGAGGTGACCAGGCCTGTTGGAGCTCTGCTGCAGTGGAAGAGGGGCTGGCTTTTGATTTTCTAACCAACAAACGTTCCTCCTGAGCAGTTGTCTTGCGGGGTCTGCCGGACCTGGGCTTGTCAAAAACATCTCCAGTCTGTTCAAATCTTTTTTTAATTCTTTGTACTTGACGCAGAGACAAATTAAAGGTGCCAGCCACCTCTGCAGTGGATCTGGTCGTCAGCCTCTTGATAATCAAGGCTTTGGTTGCAGGGTTGATTTTTGGCATGTTGTCAGAGGTGAAGTTGCAGTTCAAGTGAAGGTCTGGGGTGCTGGAGTTCTTTTTATACACCCACTAATTAACCGATCAATTAGTGAGCACAGGGTGAGGCTTTAAATTAGGATTGGGTGCATTATATGACAAGGCGACAAAACTTTTGTCTTGCCAAAACTGACCTTTCTGTGTTCATTAAATGATGAATATTTCAGGAGTGAAGCCAATTTATTTTCTTAAACAAAATATCATTTCGGAGGGTTTCAGCTTTCATATGAGTCATTTCTAAAACCAATGGATGAATTTAAAGTCAGGTTATAAGCTTTTGATTCCACAACATGGATAAGCGACAGAACTTCTGTCAGGGACTGTAGAGCATCTTGCAGACTGTAGTAAACCAGTATCAGAGAATATGTCCAAATATGTCTATAGCATGATAAATACATGTGCATCTCAATAAATTAGAATATCTTTGGAACGTTTATTTGTTTCAGTCATTAAATTCAAAAAATGACCTCCTATATTTTCTAGATTCTTCACACACAGTGTTCTATTTCAAGTGTTTTATTTCTGTAAATGTTGATTATGGATTACAGGTAATGAAAACCAAAATCTAAGAAAATTAGAATATTGTAAAGAAGTTCAGTATTGTAAATTCAGTGTGTCACCTGCCAAGGTTTCCTAAGCCTTTAAATGGTCCCTCATTCTGGTTCAGTAGGACACAATCATGGAAGACGCTGATTATGAAGTGAATTACTGAATTACTGAAATGAATGAACATTTAAAATGGTCCATTTTAAATATGAGGTAATCTTACCAGAAACTCTCCTGTAATGACCAGTGCTTTTTTGCTGTACAAGTCGCCTGTTGTTCCCAAATCTGTTTCTTTAGTAGTTTCCAAGAGACACCTAAAGAAAAGACCTAAATTAGTATAAACAAACATGAAACAGATTGATTTTAAAAGTTAGGAACAAATTCTTTGTAAATGTGGACCAACAAATACTCTACAAAAAAGATTTCTTATTTCTATTAAAGAAAACCTTTCATCAACTCAGGTTAAAGTAACTTGATAATGTGCTCATAGTTTAGAAGGCTAAATACTTTTCTGTCTACATATTTATGAAAAGTGTGCGCCAGAAAGAAAATAAAAATACAACAGGCTAGACACTTTTGAAAAATGTGCCCCAGAATGGGCGTTGTTTAGAAGTGTCTCACTTTACGACACATTTATGAAAAAGAAATGAACATACATGGTGCAGATTTCCTGTGAAAAGTAGACCAAGTTTAAAATGGTGTAAAGAAATTACAACAATTTACTCTGTGCGCCAAAAATTCCTGTCGTGAGCCACATATTTGTCTCAATAAGTGAGAGATGATTTGTGTCTGCTTATGTTATGCTAAGAATTGTAGGGTCTTTGATGCGTGTGCCAAATATTTGTTCCTTACAGCCTGCAAGTTAAGATTTTTGGCTACATGTCTTGCTCCAAATATTTGTCTCATGAGTCAGAATTTTGGAGCTTCTAGAAACACTCCATATGTATGAAGGGCTGTATGACAGATTCATAAATATG
Organism: Leptodactylus fallax; assembly: GCA_947044405.1. NCBI lineage: Eukaryota > Metazoa > Chordata > Amphibia > Anura > Leptodactylidae > Leptodactylus > Leptodactylus fallax. The sequence continues at coordinate 2,573,562 of CAMRHE010000061.1, read as the reverse complement.
TCTAAAACTACGAAAGATAGACAGTATTGATAAATGTATTGCCCCAATGTATCTGTACCATCTGTAGACGCATTGGGGCACATTTATCATTTGTCCATGTTCCAAAATATACGTCAGACAAACTAAACACTTCTTAAAATAATCCAAAAACATTTTTTTACAATAGCCTTGGCCAAACAAGATTTTGATGAAGATAAAACTCTCATACCCATAGCGGAACTTTATCTACTACACCATAGAGGTAAGATAGTAGGCACTAGAATTTTTGGCTTACAAAAAAATCACCCAACATTTTTTTAATCTGCAATCGGTTGCACCTACCCGTATTAATGAAGCACTCACTTATACAGGATTTTTGGGTTCCTAATGTCATACTAATGTTCCTAATTTTTTTTCTCTTACTGTTTTTTTCATGATTTTCATTCAAAGTGTTTTTTCTTTTTCTCACATTTCACTTTTGCTTTCCTTTTTTTATTCATGTTTTCATATTACTAATTTTTCACCTCCATGTCACCCACCTTACATTCTTCATCATCAAGTTTTTCACTTTTCACACACCTCACAAGTTCTTGCTTATATTATTTTTTTTATTTAATTATTATTCATATATAACGTAAATATATTCTATTTACACTTTATTGAATATTTTTTTATATTTATTTATTCATTTGTGCTTTTTCATTTTTTAGGTTCGCTGTTCTCCATAGCTGTCTGCAGCAAGTCTTCCATTATTTCAGTTTGTGATGTTACTCTTCTACTTAGCTACATTTGACATTTCCACATCTCTGTTTGGTCTTCCCATTTGATTCTCTTCAAATCTGTTATTGTATGTCTACTAGCTGCTCTATTAATATATTGGAGGATCTTATTATACTACTCCCATAGATCTATTGTTATTTATATGGACTTCAGGCATGAACTGTTATTATCTCTGTCCTATGGACTTCTCTAGCCAGCCATATGAATTTTCTTTGTTCAATTCCTATATATTTACACGCTTTACATGTTTTTTTTTTCTTTTTTGCCTTAATTATCATTAAATTACTGTCCTGGATGAAGGGACCATGTGCAGCACTGGTTATGTCAATTGCTTGTCATTTATAGTCACCTAATAATATTATATTGCTGTTCATACTATTATAATAAACTAGTATTACCTTTATATAAGACTGATTTTTTTAAATATATATTTGGAATTGTGATATAATGCTTTGATCTTTTTGAATAGAGCCATTTTGCTGCGGGATTTCCTACATTTCCTTGGGCTTGTGTTTGCAGTTTTGGAATGTAGCTCAAATTTCTATTGTCATGTGTGCCGTTCTAAACTTGTCAATGCAATTGGTAGTACTATACTTATTAAGCGCATGCTGGTTTTATTCGGCGTAGTCTACATAACAATAACATTAATAAGCCCTTTGTGCCTATTGTAAGTATCACACCTTTTCAGCACATAAGATCATCCTTTATTTAAATTTATTTTTGGAACTGTAATATAATATTCTGATTAATTTATGTGGAACCATTTTGTTGTGTGGTTTTCCACATGTTTTTGTGCTTGTGTTTTATGGTTCTGTAGTGTGGCTCGAGTCTTTGCTATTATGTACGCTGTTTTAAAACTTGTCAGCACACATGCGTAAATGTTGGAAGCACTATACTTGTACAGCACATGCGTGTTTACTTGGCGATGTTTGCAAGTGTTGACAACCTCTCTGCACATGCGCATACCTTTGTATGTCCCACAATATTTTATAGCTTTCTTGTACGTGCGCTATAAACCCTCCCATTGGTGTCTGTTTAGGCTGCTGCACATTGGTCCCTTCAAAGGTAATTTATTTTCAGTTATATATGATTATATTTGGCATTGTGTTACCCCAAAGGAAGCCCTTTCTAGGGTAATATGCGTCGAGTATCAGTACCACTTTACATCATGTGTATACCTTGTTAACTTATGCTTAGCAGCTTTGTTTGTCACATCAATTTCACTTTTTGCTTTATAGGTCATTGCATCTTATAATTTCACATTTTTGCACTTTATTTTTGCACATACTTTTACATTTTATTATGAGAGATGAGTGAATCGAAGCTGACGAAGTGAAATTCGATCCGAATTTCAGGAAATCTTGGATTCACATCGAATCTGGATTTCCTCATGCATCGTGGTATCGAATCGCATTTTTTCCATAAATGGTTGCTGCACATGTTAGCAAGGAACTCTGGGAACGTGAGATCACCCAGAATGCCATGCGTGCAGCCAATCAGCAGCCAGCCAGCCCTGTGATGTCACAGCCCTATAAATACCCTCCGCTATTTTAGATTCAGTCATTTTACAGTGTACGTAGTGCAGGGAGAGACATCAGCAAGCGCTAGGGAAAGTGGTAGAAACCACTTGAAAACTCAATCGAAGTTCAAGGAAAGAGCATTAGAAGTGTAGGGAAAGGATAGGGAGGAATTTAAACAAGAGTACTGAAGCGGAACATGGTTCATTTGGGGTGTTTGTAGCCTGGGTAATAGGAACAATCCTACTACACCTTGCTGCACTGACTCCCGCAGTTATCTGTTATAAATCTCCGCAGTTATTTGTTAAAACACCTTTCCTGGACGTTTATGAGTGGGGAAAAAAATAAGGGGCTTATTCGCTATTGTGTGTTGAAGGTAGAAAATTACAGGCCTTTTTGCCGTGCAGTAGTGGCAAAAAAAAAGGATTGTTATCCATTAATCTCCACAGTTATCTGTTATAACGCCTTTTCTGGGGGTTTATTGGTGTGGAAAAAATTAGGGGCTTATTCGCCATTGTGTGTTGAAGGTAGAAAATTACAGGCCTTTTTGCCGTGCAGTAGTGGCAAAAAAAAAAAAGGTGCTGTTATCCATTAATCTCCGCAGTTATCTGTTATAATGCCTTTTCTGGGGATTTATTAATGGGGGAAAAATAAGGGGCTTATTAGCCGTTGTGTGTTGAAGGGAGAAAATTACAGGCCTTTTCGCCCTGTATTAGTTTCCTTTTCATTTACTTATCTGACATACAGTATGTCAGACATAGAAGCAACAGGCCCTGCACAGGGGAGGGGCACAGGCCTAAATGTTTCTGACACAGGCACAGATCGCAGCAGAGTAAGGGGGCGTGGCAGGGGTAACTTCCAGAGGCCTGAGCTCCCAGTGTCAGCTAGCGGTTGTGTCTTGACCAGCAACCCATCGGTTCTAGAATGGTTCACTCGGTCATCCACTTCATCCCAAGTCAAATCAGACACCCCCAGGTAAGAGTCGGTGGGTTCATCAGACACAACCCTTAGTTGGCTTGGCCCGGGAGCAAACCCTGTGCCCTCACCTGTCCGCAACCTGCCTCTGTCCTTTTCTGATTCCTAAGCCAGAGAAGTACTCTATGCTGTGGGCTCAGATCCACTCTACAGTGAGGAGGAGCTACTACAGGACAGTCAGCAGCTACTACCCAGCCAACAGGAGACATCGGCCACTTCCTCCAGTAGGCGGGCAAGTAGTGATGAGGAGAGTGGCGTGGGAGCTGATGTTGCGAGTGGTCAAACTCCTGGCTCAGAGACCATTAAAGAGGACATCAGTGACGTGCAGATAGTACTCAATGATGATGTAGCCGATTGCGATTGGGAATTGGGTGACGAAGGGGCTTCATCATCACCAGGAGAAGAGGGTGGCAGCTTGCGCATGAGGCAGTGGCGTAACCAGCAAGTTGGTAGCGTGGCCAGGAGACAGCAGGGTGGCAGCAGTGGGAGGTCGGGAGACAAACGTGCTCGGGATAGACCATCGCTTCGCAGGAGCCTACCTGCCTGGAAAGCAGTGGTGCAGGGGTTCACGGAGTCAGTGGCGGTAGAAGTCAGTCAGTGCTGAGTGTTGGGGGTAAAGTCACCTACTTGGCGGTGTGGCAGTTTTTTGTTGCCGGGAGAGTTGAACATGGCTATATGTCGAATCTGTGGGCAGAAGGTGAAGCGTGGCCAGGGTGCCAATGTTGGCACCACAGCCCTGCGTTAACATATGCAGCATCACCATAAAGTGGCCTGGGAGAACCGTGGCTCCAATGTGGTGGTCCAGCCTGCTGCAGCAACCGCTGCATCATCCAGTGGCACGCACCCCATTTCAGGCAGTCAAGGATCCACCACCTCAGCTGAACGAAGCTGTGTGTCCTTCCCATCATCTGCTGGTCCTGATGTTCCTGCTCTTCCTCCTCTTAGCCAGTCATTGCATCAGCAATCGATCATCGAAGTGATTTCCAAGAGACAACAGTATGCGTGTACTCATTCAACGGTGTAGAAGCTGAATGTGCTCCTGTCCAAGTTGCTGGTGCTGCAGTCCCTCCCTTTCCAAGTGGTGGACTCTGCACCTTTCAGAGAACTGATGGCTTGTGCCGAGCCGAGGTGGAGAGTCCCAAGCCGTCATTTCTTTGCCAAAAAGGCAGTAACAGCCCTGCACAAATATGTAGAACAGAAGGTGAGCCAGTCCTTGAGCCTGTCGGTGTCTGCCAATATGCATGGCAGCACCGACGTGTGGAGCTGTAACTACAGTCAAGGACAATATATGTCCTTTATGGCCCACTGGGTGAATGTGGTTCCTGCCCAGACACAGCAGCAAACTTGGCCAGGTGATGACGCATCTACCTCCATGTTCTCAGGCCGTTGGTCCTGCAACAATGTCCGCCTCATCCTCCACTGTGTCCTCAGCCTCCACTGCAGGGACAATTCACAGTGCTCCTCCAGCATTCCACATGTGCAGGGCACAGCAGTGTCACGCTGTTCTACATCTCGTTTCCCTGGGCGAACGGAGTCACACAGGAGAGGAACTGCTCCATGTCCTTCATCAAGAAATTGAATCCTGGCTTTCTCCACGACAACTGAAAATCGGAACCATGCTGACCGACAAGGGGAAGAACATGATGTCGGCGCTGCGTCAAGAAGGACATCCTAAAAATGGCCAGGAAACTTTGCATGCACTTCAGCCACTCGTATACTGCCAAGCACACCCTTCTTGAGCTTCAGTGGCAGAACGGCGTCCCCCAACATAGGCTGATATGCGACGTTTCCACCCATTGGATTTCCTCCCTCCATATGTTGGACCGACTTTACGAACAGAGAAAGGCCATAAACAATTTCTTGATGATCCAAGCAGACAGAGGTATTCCCCTGTGTAACTTCGATGTTACCAGTGGCAGCTCATGCATGACACCTGCCGTTTGCTTGTGCCCTTTGAGGAGGCCACTTTATTTGTCAGTCGCCAGGACTACGGGATGAACAACGTCATTCCACTGATTCATATCCTGGAAAAGATGCTGGTAAATCTGGCTGGTCAGGGGAATAGAGACGTGGTGCTTACATCTCACGGCCACATGAGCCCTGTGGGGGCTGAACTGGAGAAGGAGGAGGAGGACATTGGAGCACAAGTAATGTGTAGCAAAATGGGTGGATTTTCCTCACAGGTGACAGGAGAGAGAGAAGCGCGAGAGGGAAATGAGGAATATGAGGCAGATGACTCAGACACACAGTGGCAGTATGCAGTAGAGATGGATGCTGAGAGTCCCTCCGAGTCACTTGCGCAAATGACCTGATGCATGCTCACTTGCTTGCGTAGTGGCAGCCAAATTGTCACCTTTTGGCAGAGGGATGACTACTGATTCTCCACCATGTTAGACCCTCGCTACCAATCAAAAATAGGGGCCTTTTTTACACCCGCTGAGAGGGAGGACAAACTGAACTACTATAGAGACAGCCTATGTAGTCAGTTGGCCACTGCCTATCTGCGCCATCATCCATCCTCTCGCAGGTCTGATCGGGGGGCCCTGGGCGCTCACTTTGCACTGCCATGGCTGCTGTGGGGGTGGGGGGCATGAGCAGTATCAGCTCCATCAGCAGAAGCCTGAAACTAGAGTCGCTGATGAGCAGCTTTCTTCACCCGCATAGTGAAGAAACTACTCACCAGCAGCTAGACATAAAGTAGAACCTGAACCAGCCTGATGCATCAGATTAAATCATCCATGCTTTCTCACTCAAACTTTGACAAAAGAGACCGGTTTCTTCTGGCTACCTGCCTCAGCTACTATTCTGATTCTGTCGCCCACCTGATGCTAAGTGCTCCTTCTTACAGCCACCATCATCAGCAGGTACTGTTAGTGCCACACACCTCCCCACTCTGCCACTGGGTCACTCTATGGCCTCCTCATGCTGCTGCCACCTACACATTATGTCACCTTGCCACTCTGTGGCCTCCTCATTCTGCTGCCACCGAGTCACTCTATGGCCTCCTCAGGCTGCTGGCACCGGGTCACTCTATGGCCTCCTCATGCTGCTGCCACCTCCACATTATTTCGCCTTGCCACTCTGAGGCCTCCTCATGCTCCTGCCAACTCCACATTATCTCGCCTTGCCACTCTGTGTCCTTCTCATGCTGCTGCCAACTCCACATTATGTCGCCTTGCCATTCTGTAGCCTCCTCATGCTGCTGTCAACTCCTCATGATGTCACCTTGCCACTCTGTAGACATCTATGTGGAATCAGCAGACAACGGTGTAAAAGGAGTGCGCTCTTTCACGCTACAGTAGGATCTAGGGCCTCTGCACAGTTCTTTATACCTGGCACTAACATTGACCTGTAAGGCTGAGTTCACACTTGAGTTAGTTGGTCAGTTTTGACCCCGTAACTGGCCAAATAAGTGAAGTGTGCAGTGGTTCTAAGAGCAATACCTGTCATGTGCGTGTCATACTGACTCACAGTATTGTTTCACTAGCACAGCAGACTCCCTATGCATGTTACTGCAAGGCACAGTGTTCTACACCAGTATACAGGCTCTCTGCAGCCAGGAAATAGCTGTTTTTTAACAAGATTCGCTGCAAATTAATTCAGATCAAATTGAATTGTTTTGGAAACTTTGGAGAATCGGTCAAATTGAATTTTTGAAAAATTTGCTCATCATATTTATTATGTATATATTCATTTTTGCATTATATAGCTGCCAGGTTCTTATTTAGACTATTACAGGACCTACCCATTATGCTCTCATATTATATATCTATAGTACAGTAAACCTGTCGCTCTATTTCGCTCAATTAGGTGTTTTTCTGTGATGTTTTTAAATGTTTTTAAATTTGTTCAATTTTACCAAGAAAAAAAAAAATATTTCAATTTTTCTATCACAATTTTGGGTCTCTTTTTGTGTATGCGGTCTAATTTTCTTTTTTGCAAACAATGAATCAACACCAGATCCTGAATAACACAGCAACTTAATAGTTAATATCTCTTCTATTAGCTTGTCCCCAGCTGATAATAAGATTATAAATTACAGCACACAATGTCAATCAGCTGCTTCTAAGGCCAGCAGGATATTGTTATGTACAAAAAGGTGTGTGGACTCGCGGGACAGGAATGTAATATTACCACTTGATAAATCATTGGTGCGGACCCATCTTTATTATGTAGTTCAATTCTGGGCACCAGTTCATAGAAAGGATGTGCTACAATGGAAAAAGGTACAATGGAGTGTCACAAAATTGATAAGGAGCATGGAAGACCTTAGTTATGACAAGAGATTAAAGGAATTAAATCTGTTCAGTCTGGAGAAGAAGTGTTTAAGGGAAAATTTCATAAACCTATATAAATATATCATTGGCTCTAACAAATAAAATAGGGAAAAGCTGTTCTGTTCAAAATCCCCTCAAAAGACAAGGGGGTACTTGCTCTGTCTGGAAAAAAAAAAAATTTAATCTCAAGAGCCGAAAAGGCTTTTTCACTGTAAGGACTATGAATCTGTGGAATAGCCTACCCCAGGAACTGGTCACGGCAGTCACAGCTGACAGCTTCAAATAAGGATTAGATGCCTTTTGTAGAGCAAAATAACATTGATGGTTATGGAAATGTATAGAATGTCGTGCCCTTTCCTGTACCCTGGTTGAACTTGATAGACATATGTCTTTTTTTCAACTGTACTAACTAAATACACATACTATATAGTTAGATATAATATTATACAGTGGGGAAAAAAAGTATTTAGTTAGCCACCAATTGTGCAAGTTCTCCCACTTAAAAAGATGAGAGAGGCCAGTAATTGACATCATAGGTAGACCTCAACTATGAGAGACAAAATGAGAAAGCATATCTAGAAAATCACATGGTCTGATTTTTTAAGAATTTATTTGCAAATTATGGTGGAAAATACGTATTTGGTCACCTACAAACAAGCAAAATTTCTGGCTCTCACAGACCTGTAACTTCTTCTTTAAGAGGCTCCTCTGTCCATAACCTCAAACAGTCACACTCCAAACTCCATTATGGTGAAGACCAAAGATCTGTGGAAGGACACCAGAAACAAAATTGTAGACCTGCACAAGGCTGGAAAGACTGAATCTGCAATAGGCAAGCAGCTTGGTGTGAAGAAATCAACTGTGGGAGCAAATAATTAGAAAATGGAAGACATACAAGACCACTGATAATCTCCCTCCATCAGGGTCTCCATGCAAGATCTCACCACATGAGGTCAAAATGATCTCAAGAACGGTGAGCAAAAATACCAGAACCACACAGGGAGACCTAGTGAATGACTAGCAGAAAGCTGGGACTAACGTAACAAAGGCTACCGTCAGTAACACACTACGCCGACAGGGACTCAGATCCTGCAGTGCTATCCTGCTTAAGCCAGTACATATCTGGGCCTGTCTGAAGTTTGCTAGAGAGCATTTGGAAGTTCCAGAGGAGTATTGGGAGAATGTCATATGGTCAGTTGAAACCAAAGTAGAACTGTTTGGTAGAAACACAACTCGTCGTGTTTGGAGGAGAGTGAATGCTGAGTTGCATCCAAAGAACACCATACCTACTGTAAAGCATGAGGGTGGCAACATCATGCTTTGGGGCTGTTTCTCTGCAAAGGGACCAGGACGACTGATCCGTGTACATGAAAGTATGAATGGAGCCATGTATCGTGAGATTTAGAGTGCAAACCTCCTTCCATCAGCAAGAGCATTGAAGATGAAACGTGGCTGGGTCTTTCAGCATGACAATGATCCCAAGCACACCGCCAGGGCAATGAAGGAGTGGCTTTCTAAGAAGCATTTCAAGGTCCTGGAGTATCTTAGCCAAGCTCCAGATCTCAACCCCATAGAAAACCTTTGGAGGGAGTTGAAAGTCCTTGTTGCCCAGTGACAGCCCCAAAACATCACTGCTCTAGAGGAGATCTGCATGAAGTAATGAGCCAACATACCAGCAACAGTGTGTGCCAACCTTGTGAAGACTTACAGAAAACGTTTGATATCTGTCATTGCCAACAAAGGATATATAACAAAGTATTGAGATGAACTTTTGTTATTGACCAAATACTTATATTCCACCATAATTTGCAAATAAATTCTTTAAAAATCAGACAATGTGATTTTCTGGATTTGTTTTCTCATTTTGTCTCTCATAGTTGAGGTCTACATATGATGTCAATTACAGGCCTCTCTCATCTTTTTAAGTGGGTGAACTTTCACAATTGGTGGTTGACTAAATACTTTTGTTCCCCACTGTATATGTATATACAGAATATATATTAATTTATGATGTGACCAATTAGGGGTTAAACAACTCACAGGGTCGCCATCTCCAGCCTAAGATGGTTAGCACATCAAGAACTTCAGCTCCACACAGATATTTCAGGTTCAAAAACTGACCTTAGCAGCTTTAGTAGTTTAGTGTCCCTTACTATTAGGGTGTAGGCCTAGTGCCTAGAACCTCAAAACAAGACAATGTTCATACCAGAACTTTTGAGTGCGGCTTCCCAGGCCCTTGGCTCAGCCTGTCTTCCTCAAAGTCAGCCATGCCCGTGATGATCTCCTTTTTTCAGGAGACCTCCCAATTGACACCTAATGAGGTTTATTAAGCAACCCAAACCTTGGACTGCCTTTCTATACGGAGTGGAACCTGCTCTTTTCTTCCCACATCTGTAAACCAGCCACTTGATACCTTTTTAGAAAAAAAATAGCATTGATGCTTATGGAAATGTATAGAATGTCATTCTCTTTCCCACTCCCTGGTTGAACTTGATGGACAAATGTCTTTTTTCAACCAGTGTAAATAACCAAAGTAGACCCTAAATGCGCATATTGCTTCTTCATTTCTGAACCCTGCCGTATTTCTAGGCAATAGATTAGGTCTGCATGAAGGGTGTTTCCAAAATCACGAAACAAAGCATAATAACTGGAAAGTTGACTTTTCACAGACATGACATATTGGGTGATGAAATGCCTTATCTGGGAAAATGTCAATTTTCATTTTGCACCATCTGGCCTGTATTTTTTTTTTTTTAAGCATCTCTGAGGTTAAAATGATTACTATATCATTTAAGGGGTGCAGTTTCCAAAATGAATTCATTTCTTGGTACTCTCCACTGCATTATCACCTTATGGGTAAATGTGTCATGGCACCTGAAAATGATTCTGCCGTCCAAAAGTCTAATGGCACTCACTGAAATGTTTAAATTTCACCTCCATTTTGACTTAATTCCTATTAAATGCTTATAAGTTTAAGATACTTTGTATATGTTGCTTTGTCTTAGAGGCCTTTCAAAATCCCTTCAGAATTGAATTAGTCCCTTGAAAAATTGGTTTTGGAAATGTTCTTGAAAATGTTAAAAAATTGCTTTTAGATTTGTAAGCTTTATAATGTCTGAAAAAATTAAAGGGTGCTTAAAGTTTGATGACAACATAAAGCAGAAATATGGTAATTAGATTTATATACAAATTTGGGTGATATGACTATCTGTATGAAAAGCACATCATTTCAAATTTTTTAAATGACATATTTTCAAAATTTCCACCAACTCTATTTATCATAATTAAACACCAAACATATCAGCCAAAATTTACTACTAAGAGGAATTACAATGTGTTATTTATACTGCATGAAGTGACACAGGTCAGATTTGAAAAATCGAGCTCTGTCAGGAAGTCAAAAATTTGCTGCGGCATGAAGGGGATAATGGCGGTAGGATGTTGTTTGTTTAATCATTTAGAGAAATTCTTATTGCTGTGATTTTTACTTTCTTTTCTTTTTCCCTATGACACTGTTACTTTGTGTTGTTGAACATATATCTTCTTGCTAGTTTATCTTAGGGTGCCCTCTCCACTCTTCCCCCTGAGGACATGCAGACCCTCCCTCTGCACTCGATACCCTGCTTGCTTTGATGGGAACCCTGGGAACCTACTGGATTCTTTTACCTCCAACATGGCACCATGAACAGGGATAGAATGAGTACCCTAATACACACTTCACAATGCCCAGACACACACAACCACCTTCCACTCTTATATCATGGAACGTAGCGGGTCTTAATTCCCCTGTGAACTGTAAATGTGTTCTTATACATCTCAAAAGACTTAGACCTGACATTGTCTTACTACAGAAAACCCACTGAAAGCACCTTGGATCAAACAGTGTACTGTATAACTGCTAGCTATACCACAAACTCATGAGGGGTGGTGATTCTGCTAGGCATCACCATACCCTATGTGATCGAGGAGGAACTGGTAGACATGGGAGATCGTTTTCTAAACCTTTGGGTAGAGATGAACGAACAAATATAAACCATGATTAACATATACATACGCAATCACCATAATGCTTCCTTCAGGTCTGCTCCGATTCTTAATGTCCAAGCCAACCTCCTGGGAGAAGAATTTAATGCAGTACTCTCTCCTGACTTGGATCACACCTCCGGTTCCCCCCATGACTGCTCGGCGGCTCAGGTTTTTGTCCAACTGATGCAACATTTGGACCTGTGTGACATTTGGAAGGTGGTTCACACTACGGAGAGAGACTGTACCTACTACTCACATATTCATCATGTCCACTGCTGCATCGACTATATCCTCTTGCAGAATGGCCTATTTGAAACAGTGAGAAGACATCTATTGAATACATTGTGGTGTTGTACCACTTGCCAATAACGTTAGCTAACACTGGGGGATCCGATTACACTACCATGAGAGTGGAGATTTCCTTCCCATCTCTCAAAATCAGATGACTTCCATACTTCCTACAGACACACCAGGGTAACTTCCTTGATGATTATGTGCCCACCATCCTGGACATTTCCCTGCTTTGGCATACCTCAAAGTCAGTAATGTGGGGACATTTCATCTCTCATTTCATACACTGTAAAGCCAAACAGGAACACTACACTAATTTACATTCCACTCTACTGACCGCACATAGTCCCTCCTTTGAAGTGCACTCTATTCGCATTTACTCACCCTCCAACCTCCAACCGGCCATCGTATTTCGACCGCCAGGACCTACTGCCTCCTTTATCGACCACTTCACCACCTGGCTAATGCACTTCCTATCCACTGACACTCCCACCATCATCATGGGTGATTTCAACATCCCCATGAACACAAACCACCCCCCTGCTTCAAGTTTCCTGTCCCTCACAGCTTCCTTTGGTCTCTCTTAATGATTCTCCTCTGCCACCCAAACAAAGGGGCACACGCTCGACCTCATATTCACCCGCCTCTAACTCTCTGTCCACACTCTCTGACCACAACCTGCTGACATTCTCTGCTCTCTCCTTTATAATAGACCCCTCAACCCCCAAACCAACACGTCTCCACAGGAACCTTAATTGCCTTGACATCCGCATGCTCTTATACTCTCTCCTTCCGCTCGCTGACATATCCATACTCTAGGACGCAGATACCGTCACTGACTTCTACAATACCACCATCACTTCAGCCCTTGACTCTGTGGCCCCCTTCGCTAACACCAGGGCCCGACCGATCAATAGGCAGCCCTGGCATACTGACCTGACTAAAAAACTGAGACATGCCTCACTGGTTGCAGAACGTCTCTGGAAGAAAAGCCACTCCCAGGAGGCCTTCCTTTGGTACAAAGAGGCAGTTCTCACATTCAACAATGCAATCAACTCTGCAAAGCAGGTCTACTTCTCCACACCAATATCTGCCCTATCCCGCAAACCCCAAACAGCTATTCACTACCTTCAACTCCCTTCACCGTCCTCCTGCGCTCCCTCCGACATCACTTATCACAGCTGATGACTTTGCCTCTTATTTCAAAAGCAAAATTGACACCATCAGAGACAGTCTCACCCTACACCCCCCGACAACCACTCTATCCAACTGCTCAGTGCTCTTCATCTTTAACCTGTTTCTCCACCGTCACTGATGAAAAGCTCTCCATCCTAATCTCTAAATCCCACCTCACCTCCTGCGCGCTTGACCCGATCCAGTCACATCTCATCCCCAAACTCTCTGAAGTCATCACTCCTGCCCTAACCCATCTCTTCAACATATATCTAACCAATGGATCCTTCCCTTCCCAAACATGCTACCATCACACCTATACTTAAGAAACCCTCACTCGACCCGTCCTCTCCAGCCAACTATCGCCCCTTCTCACTGCTCCCATACGCCTCTAAATTGCTGATGCAACACGTCCACTCCAAACTGTCCTCCTATCTCTCGTCCAATGTGTTCTTTGACAGACTACAGTCAGGCTTCAGACCCCATCACTCCACCGAAACTGCCCTAACCAAGGTCACTAATGACCTTTTAACTGCCAAATCCAAGCGTCACTACTCTATCCTCCTCCTCGACCTCTCCTCTGCCTTTGACACAGTCGACCATTCCCTCCTGTTAGAAACGCTCTCATCCCTTCGCATCTCAGACCTGGCCCTTTCCTGGATCTCCTCATATCTCACCAACCGCACATTCAGCATCTCCCACTCGCACACCACCTCCTCGCCACACCCTCTTTCTGTAGGTGTCCCCCAAGGCTCCATCCTAGGACCCCTCCTATTATCCATCTACACCCTCGGCCTTGGCCAACTCATACAATCTCATGGTTTCCGTTACCATTGCTATGTTGATGACACCCAAATATATCTCTCTGGACCAGACATTACCTCTCTGTTGTCTAGAGTCTCAGAATGTCTAGCAGCCGTAGCCTCCTTTCGCTCTTCCTGCTTTCTAAAAACTCAACATGGAGAAAACGGAGTTTATAATCTTCACCCCTCCTCGCGCAGCCCCCCCTACCTGACCCATCTATCAAAGTTAATAGAACCACACTCACCACAGTCCACCTTAAGCTGCTTGCTTAATACACTTCTCCCTCTGTTCTTCATCAGCTTCTCCCCTCTGCCAATCCCTTCACTGACTACCCGTTGCCCAGCGAATAGAGTTCAAATTACTAACACTGACATACAAAGCCATCCACAACCTGTCCCCTCCATATATCTCTGACCTAATCTCCCACTACCTACCCACACATAACCTCCGATCCTCCGAAGACCTCCTACTAAACTCTGCTCTTATTCGCTCTTCTCACAATCGTCTCCAAGACTTCTCCCGTGCATCCCCCATACTCTGGAACTAATTACCAAGACACATAAGACTATCCCCCACAGTCACAAGCTTCAAGAAGTCCCTGAAGACTCACTTATTCAGGAAGGTCTACAACCTCCAATAACACTACTGTCACCATACCACCACCTGAACAGCCTCTACCCCCACCTTCTGTCTCTATCCCTCTTCTCTCATAGATTGTAAGCCCTTGCGGGCAGGGTCCTGTATCCCACTGTGCCAGTTGGTCACTGTTAGTATTATATTTGTTTTGTATATCTTGTGTATCGTATGTAAACCCTCAAATGTAAAGTACCATGGAATTAATGGTGCTATATTAATAAATAATTACAACAACAATAACAACAACCGCACATAGACAATTATTGCAGACCACTTCTGATTACATCAAATTAGAATACTTGGAAGCTGGACACCTCCTGGACACATACACTTTAGCCCAAACTAAACAGACCTTGGAATTTACTAGGAACCATTACTACAGGTGGGGTGGCAAGATGGGACCATTGCTAACTAGGCTTACTAAACCTTATAAGACTAGACACACAATGCTGAAAGTGCGCCACCGCAACACAGGACAATGGGTGACCACGACCGGGGATATTCATAAGGCTTTCACTACCTATTAGACTAAACTATAAGCAGAGCGCCCCTACCACTCAGAAGTGGCCTGGGAACTCCTGAACTTCATAGATCTATTCAGACTTAGAAGCCCACTTATAGAGGATGCAGTGTCTCGTGCTATTTCCTCCTTTCACAATCATAAATCCCCGGGCCCCAATCAGTCGAATACAATAAAATGTTAAAACCACAATTGGTACCTTTTCTTGCCTCTTACCTAATGCCATCTGTTCTAAGGGAACAGCAACAGAGGACTTCCATGAATTCTGCACTGTGGTAATCCCTAAACCCCAGAAATCGCCTAATCTCTTTACTTAACACTGACTATAAACTACTGCTGAAAATACTGCCAAATAGACTACAGACTTTCCTCAGATTTTTTCTTCGCTTTTCAGCAAGGTTTCACGAGGGACAGGCACTCGGCCTTGGCAGTGAGGACCACGATGACAGCTACAGTCTTAGCAGAACAAACTAGATACCCAAGAACAATGCATTTCACTCCATTTCTTGGTGATTTTTTAACAATGTGTTAGATCATAGAGATTTTGGGGACCCTCTTCTACAGTTCCAGTGGCTACTCCAATCCCACATGACTACTAAGTTACTCATTAACAGACAGCTGTCTCCCCCTATTGAATTGGGACGAGGCACCAGACAGGGATGCCTTTTCTCCCTTATTCTATTTAATTTGGCTCTCTGCAAACATTTTAAAGTATTGACTTTGGTTCAAGTGAGGTCAAACTGATGGCCTTTGCAGATGACCTACTCTTTTTTATTTCCCAACCACAGAATACCTTGGCCACAATTCTACAGGAGATGGAAGGGTAGGGTGCAATCCAGGGTTTCAAAATCAACATAGACAAATTGGAGGCCCGTCTACATCGACCTGGACTAATACTTTTAGACTGAAGTGGCGCAGCCCAGATTTAACGAAGGAAACCATTTTCTGTATATTCAGTTATATAATCTAGCAGCCAGAACCAGAACTATGCAACACTGGTTTAGAACTACGATGTATTATACCCCTACTGATTTGAAATCCTTTCTAAACTTGGAACAATCTTTGCAAAACTTTTTACACAACCTGTTCTCCTTGCTTACAGAAACACAACAATCAAACCCTCTCCTGATGGTGCTTGTGGAACACTGTTAGGTGTCGACTGTCCATATCGCCCCACCTCTTCCTATATAAGACCTTCTGTAGCAACCCAGAGTTCCAAATTGGTAAATCCTATAAGATCTTCACTAGGTGGAGATTTAGCATCCTCGCATAGTAGCTGATATTGTTAATCTCTCATCAGGATGAATTCTCATTTTTAATGAAGCCTGCAATTAATATCCCTTCATTCATAGTCATCTGTTCCATTATATGCACCTGCAAAGCTATGCCACCTTTATCCTCAGGGCCATGGGGGAGAGTGATTGGGACAGCAAATTATGCTGAAGACTATTGACCTTGACCTTTTCTGTGCACAAACACAACATGCAAACCCTGCTTACCCCCACATGAGACCTTTTTGGCAACATTCCTGCACAGGATCCGCCTGTTCCTCCACAAATCAAAAGATTATCTTATTGTATATCTGCATCTGCATGTTAGACTATTCTACACACCTGGTTGACACCAAAAACCACTACCGTCTATTCTTGGAAAAGCTAGTTTTTTTTTGTTATGAATGGACTGGGTAGACGCTTCCCTACAAAAACAAGCAAGGGTTAAAAAGTTTTTTTATACCTGGCTACAGATCATTAGACTGCTATCTGACAATATTAATCCCTTAACAATCAAGGACGTAATAGTACACCCTGGCCGCCATTTTCTTAACGACTAGAGATGTACTGTTATGTCCTGGTTCGGCCACCTACTCACATAGTGAGCTGTAACTAACAGCTAACACCCTGCTGCATTACCCCCGGTCAGAGCTGAGCTTCGATCGGGGTTTTTAACCCCTTTGATGCATTTAAAGCTTTCCGTGGTAATAATATTCCCTTGGACATGGAACATTTTTTTGATCAAAGCAAAGATTCTTCACCAGGCATGGGGAACCTGGATTTTTCTCAGGTGTATAATACAAGAAGGAACAGTCAAAATAAGTAAAAAAAAATGGAAACACAGAGCAGGACGCAAACACAGAACGAAATTTCAAGTGTAGCACTCGGAAGAAAAAAATTGTTTCATAAACAGTAGAGTCTGCATCTAAGGGAGAGAAAATTACCAGTGTTTTAAATATATCATCGGTCACACTCACCCCAAAGTCTATTAGACTGTTGGAGAAAGGATTAAACTTTGTACCAGCTGAAAAATGTAACTTGTTCAACACCCTGTTGGATGTTAATAAATTTGTGAGCTTCTTAACATTTTTCGGGATCGGTGGAAGATTCTGACATTATCCAGCAGGATGAGATACAGGTTTCCAATGAATTGAATGAATAAAAGGACTTGTCTTTCAGAGATCAATTTTGTCTAAAAAATGTGTGGGAATTACAAAATCTTACAACTAGAGAATGTCATATACACACTTTCACAGTGAGTTCACATAATCCCTACTTTTATCTGGTATCCTCTAGGGCTTCTGCCCTAGGTCAGTTTCAGAATAAAGTAGAAGATCTGGTTAAATTATATGATGTTTCATTGAAGAAAAAACATATTTATAATCTTACTTTGGGGGAGAAATATGCCCTCAAAGAAATCTATTCAAATGAAAACATAATTGTAAGGATGGTGGATAAGGGTGGTAAAGTAGTTATCGTAAATAAAGACGATCACTGTGACAGTGTTCATAAAATGTTGAATGATGGTTCCACCTATAGGATATTAGGACAAGATCCTACCCCTGTGTTTTTCTTAATACTTAATTCTATTATAAAGGAAGGAGTTAAATTAAGGCATTATTTTGGAAGCTCAGGCAAAATATCTGAAGGTTGATTTCCCTGTTATACCAATATTCCATGATTTGCACAAAATACACAAAAATATTTGTCCCCCTACACTGCAACCAATAATATTGGGAATAGGGTCACTCAATGAAAATATATGTCAGTGGGTACACAATCTCCTACAAACCCTTGTGACTAGAGTTCTTGGTTACATCAGAGATACCAAAGAGGTACTTGATAATTTTAATTAGAAACCGAATTATATCTGGTTAACTTGAGATGTATCCGCACTATACTCCTGCATACAGCATCATATAGCTCATACAGCTTTGGTTTACCATCTATACAACTATTCCAAATATTCTGAAGAACTTTGTGAAGTCATTATTCATGTAGCAAATTATTTGCTTAAACATAACTTTTTCATGTTCAATAATGTTTTCTATCTTCAGATATGCGGTGCCCCGATGGGAGCCTGCTTTTTTTCTTCCATCGCAAATTTGGTTATGTCGTGGTGGAGTTTTTCATCTATTCAAGGGATAATCCTTTTTTTGGATAGTATTCAGTGGTATGGCCGCTACATCAATGACCTGCTATTGGTGTGGTCTGGTGATGTGGCGGCCATACCCCTGTTTATAGAGTATATAAATAATAATGACTTCAATTTGAAGTTTACTTATAGAGGGACATTTTTTGGATATCACTTTAATGGAAGATCCAGTTAAAAGGGTATTCCCACGAACATAACCTTTTTTAAATTTGTAGATAATTAAAAGTTAAGCATTTTTGCAAATATAAGTAATTAAACATTTTACAGAGTTTTAAAGATTTTTTTCTAAATATCTTGTGGTCACAAGTTGTATTCTTGATTGGTTACCAGTGGATACAACCATGAATGCAGAACCTTTCTAAGGTCAGAAAATCATCCATGATTTCCTTATAGTGGCCGGGATATCTTCTGATACATATAGTGTCTCTGCCTGATAACCCAGCTACAATGAGAAAATCATGGCTGGGTTCCTGACAAGTTCCAGACCATAGAAAGTTTCTGCATTCGTGGTCATATCCTTTGGCAACCGATCAAGACAACAGACTGTCACCACTAAAATAGTTAGAGAAAATCTTTAAAACTCTGCAGAATGTTTAACTACTTATATTTCAAAAATGTTTAGCTTTTCACTATCTACAAATATAGATATGATTATGTTCATGGGAATATCCCTTTAAGGAAACAGTGCAAAACTCACTATATAGAAAAAAAGAGGCAGGAAATACTATTCTTCATTAGCTGTCATCCCAGGCATACCATCAAATCAATACCTGTGGGGAGTTTATGTGTCTAAGAAGGGTATGCTCTGCTCAAGACGATTATTGTCTACAACAAAATGAAATTCAAAATAGATTAAGACAGCAGAGCATATCCTTCTTGGACTTTGGACAGGGCAAAAAACAAAGCCACCAAAAAAACTAGATCCACTCTCCTTCATAATTCACTTAGAGGTCGAACAACAAACTGTAATAAAATATATTTTTCAACATCATATAGTGTGAATTACAATGACATGGTTAAGATAGTTAGCCTAAATCTTCCTATATTGTATCAAGATGAGGGACTGACAACTATCTTACAATATGGTTCTCAATTTTTAGCAATGAGGGGAAGAACACTGTAAACTTTGCCTGTTTGGGCCTCTGCGCCACCCTCCGGTTGCACGCTTCGGCGCAGGAGGCGTGTTCAGTTGTAATCCTTTGCACCTATTGTTGTAGCACAGCTGAGAATCCATTGCTGTGTATCAGTTCATCCAGTGCTATTTATTTTTTGGCTTCTAAAGAGTTAAGTTGTAGCTTGATTAACATTTCTCCTTGCCCCACGGTCGCTTGCTATTAGCTTATCTGAGCTTGCTGGCTATCTTACTGTTTGTTGTATTTACATATTTCTGACCTTGGCTATCTCCTGTGACTACTCTTTTGGATTCTGACTCTGTACTTCGCTGCTCGACTGGTACCTATCCCTTGGCTAGCTGACCTCCCGTATGTTGTTGTTTGTCCTGTCTGCATTCTGTGTTATCAGTTCATCATTAGGAGGGATTGGCGCCCAGTTGTCCTCTGTCACCTACGGCAGTGAGGCAAGTAGGCAGGGACAGGGGGCGGGTTCAGCTTAGGACTAACTGTCTTGTCGTCCCCCTCCTCCCAGGGTTTTCCAGAAGCTACTGGGGAATTGCTCATCTAGCAATTCCCTTACAAATGGGTTCAATTTTATCTCCCAGTTTATTTAATGATAATAAAATCAGGATTCTATAGATGTGGCTCTCCTAGGTGCCAAGTATGTAAATATGCTGTCAGAACGAAGCGTTTCAATAATACTGAAGGAACCAAAATCTGTACTGTACTTTAAAAACACGTATTTCTGATTACATATCAGACAGTACTAACGAGAATTTACTAAAGTTATCAGGAGCATCCAAACATTTTGCCAATTATCATCATGGTAATTTAATGTCCTTTCAAATCATTGCCATATCCTAAGGGGTTGAACCTTAAAACAGATCTGTCATACTTTTATTAATTTACATGTAGACTTCAAAAACATGTGAAGGAGATATTCCAAATATCTTTTAGATAATTGATATATATTGTGGGGATGTTTACATATACAGTGCCTTCGAAAGTATTCGGCTCCCTTGAACTTTTCAACCTTTTGCCACATTTCAGGCTTCAAACATAAGGATATAAAATTTTAATTTTTTGGTGAAGAATCAACAACAAGTGGGACACAATCATGAAGTGGAAGGAAATTTATTGGATATTTTAAACTTTTGTAAAAAATAAAAAACTGAAAAGTGGGACGTGCCAAATTATTCGGCCCCTTTAAGTTAATACTTTGTAGTGCCACCTTTTGCTGCGATTACAGCTGCAAGTCGCTTGGGGTATGTCTCTATCAGTTTTGCACATCGAGAGAATGAAATTCTTGCCCATTCTTCCTTGAAAAACAGCTCAAGCTCAGTGAGGTTGGATGGAGAGCGTTTGTGAACAGCAGTTTTCAGCTCTTTCCACAGATTCTTAATTGGATTCAGGTCTGGACTTTGACTTGGCCATTCTAACACCTGGATATGTTTATTTGTGAACCATTCCATTGTAGATTTTGCTTTATGTTTGGGATCATTGTCTTGTTGGAAGATAAATCTCCGTCCCAGTCTCAAGTCTTTTGCAGACTCCAACAGGTTTTCTTCCAGGATGGTCCTGTATTTGGCTCCATCCATCTTTCCATCAATTTTAACCATCTTCCCTGTCCCTGCTGAAGAAAAGCATGCCCAAACCATGATGCTGCCACCACCATGTTTGACAGTGGGGATGGTGTGTTCTGGGTGATGAGCTGTGTTGCTTTTACGCCAAACATATCGTTTTGCATTGTGACCAAAAAGTTCGATTTTGGTTTCAGCTGACCAGAGCACCTTCTTCCACATTTTTGGTGTGTCTCCCAGGTGGCTTGTGGCAAACTTTAAACAAGACTTTTTATGGATATCTTTGAGAAATGGCTTTCTTCTTGCCACTCTTCCATAAAGACCAGATTTGTGCAGTGTACGACTGATTGTTGTCCTATGGACAGACTCTCCCACCTCAGCTGTAGATCTCTGCAGTTCATCCAGAGTGATCATGGGCCTCTTGGCTGCATCTCTGATCAGTCTTCTCCTTGTTTGAGATGAAAGTTTAGAGGGAAGGCCGGGTCTTGGTAGATTTGCAGTGG
This sequence comes from Leptodactylus fallax, assembly GCA_947044405.1. Taxonomy (NCBI): domain Eukaryota; kingdom Metazoa; phylum Chordata; class Amphibia; order Anura; family Leptodactylidae; genus Leptodactylus; species Leptodactylus fallax. The sequence goes on along the minus strand of CAMRHE010000061.1, from coordinate 2,551,963 downwards.
TCTGATACTTCTTCCATTTCAATATGATCGCTTGCACAGGGCTCCTTGGGATGTTTAAAGTTTGAGAAATCTTTTTGTCTCCAAATCCGGCTTTAAACTTCTCCACAACAGTATCACGGACCTGCCTGGTGTGTTCCTTGGTCTTCATGATGCTCTCTGCGCTTTAAAACAGAACCCTGAGACTATCACAGAGCAGGTGCATTTATACGGAGACTTGATTACACACAGGTGAATTATATTTATCATCATCAGTCATTTAGGACAACATTGGATCATTCAGAGATCCTCACTGAACTTCTGGAGTGAGTTTGCTGCACTGAAAGTAAAGGGGCCGAATAATATTGCACACCCCACTTTTCAGTTTTTTATTTTTTACAAAAGTTTAAAATAACCAATAAATTTCGTTCCACTTCACAATTGTGTCCCACTTGTTGTTGATTCTTCACCAAAAAATTAAAATTTTATATCTTTATGTTTGAAGCCTGAAATGTGGCAAAAGGTTGAAAAGTTCAAGGGGGCCGAATACTTTCGCAAGGCACTGTACAGTAGCTTATTGCTGCATTGAAGATGACCCAGCATGTATCATGTGTTAATTATTGTTGCATATATTACTGGCACAGTATTCACTGTATTGACAAACTATAGTATTGAATACAATCATGCCTATATTGAAACACTGTTATATTTAATTTAAGGTGATTACAAATATGTGCTTTGTAAAATAAGGAGTGTTCTGTAGGGTGCTCTTTTTTCTTTAACCCTTGTGAAAATGAAAACTTTGGGGATAAAGTGACGTTTTAGTAATTTTTCATTTATACATCCCAATATTAATAAATTCTGTGAAACGGCTGTGGGGTCAAAATGCTCAGTATACCCCTTGATAAATTCTGTGAGGGGTGTTTAGTTTCCAAAATGGGGTCACGTTTGGAGAGTTTCTATTGTATTGGTACTCTAGGGGCTCTGCAAATGAGAGATGGCATCTGAAAACTATTCCAGCAAAATCTGCTTTTCAGACGCCCAGTTGCTCTCCTTCCCTATTGTGCGCTGCCGTGTGCCCAAACATCAGTTGACATCCACATGTGGGGTATTTCTGTGCTCGGCAGAAATTGCATAGCATGCATATGATGCATTTTCTCCTTTATTTTCAATAGTTTTTTATTGAAATTTTTACAGGAATACATTACAAATTGTAAACACAGCAAGGAACAAAGGGCACAGTTATGGCCTCACATACATCGTAATCACAGTACAATACAATATACTCAAGTGAGGTACATCCATGACTGAAATACATATAATAATGCATAGTAAGAGCATGTAAGTCTTTCCAAACATATGATAAACCTCACACGGTAAGGCCGTATGGAACGACAATCGATTCTTGCCATGAGGAGGAGGGGGAGGGGATCGGGACAGTGGAGGATAAGATGAAGAACGAAGGGCCAAATAACTAAAGAACATAAAACACAGTCCAGGCCTAGAGAACGAATAAAATCGGATCACACCCCCCAGCCCACAAAGCAGGTAGCCTGCCCTGCACACAAAGGGGCAGACCCATCAGCCACCAGGCATTAACTTTCAAATGAGTTAATTAGATAGCATATAGGTGTTCCAGGAGTAACAAAGCAGAGTGACCTCGAGAGGCTACAGGAGTAGAGTAAAATGCAATACCATAGTGTCAGGAAAGGCCAAGGCGTATAGGCCGTCAATGGGTGTACGGTGGGGGGAATGCTTCTGCCCACGGCTCCCAGTGTGTCCTGAATCTGTCCAGGCCCCCTCCATTGCATGCATAAATATGCTCATATTGATAGTTCAGTGACACCACTGAAATCAGCTCTGTCAATGTCGGACAAGAAGTAGACTTTCATCTACGTGCAATAAGTAGGTGGGCGGCCCCGAGTACCTGACATACAACTGTCCTATATCTACCCGGTATCATGTGGATGCCCAGCAGGAGGAGTACCAGTTCAGGTGTATACCCCACCACTCCACCACACAGGCTATTAATCAAGGAAAACACAGAAACCCAAAAGGGCTGAATGAGTGGACAGTGCCAGAATACATGGAACAGAGAGCCACTCTCCCCGCATCCCCTCCAACAGCAAGGTGAACACGATGGGTAGAACTTAGCTAGGCGCAAAGGAGGGTAATACCAGCGTAAAAGTAGTTTGCTATATTGCTCCCAATGTGAGGCACATACTGTGGATCGCTTAGCCCATCTGATCGCCTCCCGCCAGTGACCGGTCTCAAATCTACTACCTATGTCATCTTCCCAAAGGCACATGTGTTTAGTCTTGCGAAAGGTGCAATCCATATTTAAAGTTCGATACAGAGTTTTAGTGTTATAAACCGCTGGGAAAGCCTGTGGGTGCAAGAGGTCGGCGGCCGGCTGCGGCAAGCGCAATTGAGCCGAGGTAGTGTCAAACAAGTAGGAAGTCAATCTAGTATAGGTGTATGCCTCCTTTGCGGGTAGATTGTATGTCTCTTTCAGCACGGAGAAGGGCGCTATAGTACCGTCCCTATACAGGTCAGAAACATACCTTATCCCACATCTACGCCACACGTCTAGGGATAAATGCGGCATCTCGTGAGAGAGCGTCGAAAGGGGTAGGTTCAGTGTTAACTCAGGAGCATCCCCACCCTGAATAGCACAGAATGCATGCCATGCCCCAATTGTAGCCTGTACAGCCGGTGGAGCAAATATGGAAGAATCGCTCCTGGGTCCTAACGCTAGCAGGAATCCCTCCCAATCGGCAGTCTGAGCTATTTGGGCCTCCATAGCTGGCCACAGTTTGTCATGGTTCATTGTAAACCAAAATTGGAGTTGACCCAAAACTATGGCTAAATAGTAATGGTACAAATTTGGTACACCCATACCCCCATTATCTCTTGCCTTAAACAGTGTACTGTATGTAGTGCTACTCTGGGTTTACAACCATTCCATATAAGGGACATCATTTGTTTTTGGAAACTCAGGAAGGTGGACTTGGGTATTGGGATCACTAGTGTTCATAAATAGTAGAGTATCCTGGGAAGAATCAACATTTTGTATAAGACTATTCTTCCCATCCAACTATGCTCAAATTTAGTTAACACGTCAAGCTCCTTCTGAACGGTAGCCAGCAGACCTGGAAAGTTGGCCTTAACTAAATCTTTTGGGTTTGGGGTGAGCCGTATTCCCAGATAGGGTATAGATTGCGAGCACCATTGATAGGGCGATGTGTTTTTGATATGGTGTATATTGTTTTGAGTCAGACCAATTCCCAAGATCTGGGACTTGGATTCATTAACTTTATAGTATGATAACTCTCCAAAATCTTTCAGAATTTGAGATACAGTACAGAGAATGTTATTAGAGTAGGAAAGGGACAGAATCACGTCATCCGTGAATAAATTAATTCTGTGGTCTATCCGACCCAACTTGATACCAGTCAGACCCGGATGCGTCCTGATCGATTCAGCCAAAGGCTCCATCACTAATGAGAATATCAAAGGGGACAATGGGCACCCCTGTCTCGTGCCATTGGTAATTGCGAAGGGGCGGGGCAGGACTCCGTTCGCCAGCACTCGTGCGGATGGGTTAGAGTAGAGTGCAGAGATTGCAGTAGCTATGGGGCCAGAAAAACCAAATTTATGTAGAACCTCAAAAAGATACCCCCAATGAACCCTATCGAACGCCTTCTCCGCATCCAAGGACAGGAGCAGAGAAGGCGCTAGCCGAGCCCGGGCCGCCGCAACCAGGACGCCCACTCGTCTCGTGCCGTCTGGGGCCTGCCTCCCCTTAGTAAATCCAACCTGATCTCCGCCTATCAATGTGGGCATGACATCCAGGAGTCTGTTCGCAAGTACCTTCGCAAACAACTTAACATCCGTATTTAATAGTGATATGGGCTGGTAGTTAGAGGGTCGGGAGGGGTCCTTGCCTGGTTTGGGCAGAGTCACAATCTTTGCGGATAGCATCTCAAGGGGAAATGTTCCTGTCACCATTGCTAAATTAAACACCTCAGTAAGGTGAACGAGAATAAGTGGCTTGAACAGCTTGTAGTATTCCCCAGAAAACCCATCTGGACCTGGAGATTTATAGAGTTTTTAGCCATCTATCGCCTTAGCCACTTCCTGAGTGGAAATAGAAACATTTAAAGACTGCAACTGTGCAGGGGTAACAGAGGAAAGGTGCAAGGAGTATAGGAATCGGTTAATATCTATCCTCGAAGGCTGCGCGGTATCCGAGTCATCTCTCAAGTTATACAAGTCCTGATAATATTTACTGAATTCATCAGCAATTTGTTGAGGGTGGAAGATTTTTGCTGTGGTCGATTTAGACACAAGAAATGGAATTTTAGATTTAATCCTTGCTGCCTTGACTCTCTGTGCCATTAGCTTGCTGGCTTTATTGTACGACCGGTAATAAGAGGCTTTCAAGCGTTTAGAGTGTTTTTCAAAGTCCACCAGTAGGTGGGCGCTCAAGTCATCCCTAGCCTTCCGCAACGCAGTCAATAGGACAGGATTAGGGTCAATTTTATGTTTCTGCTCTAGGGTTGCAATAGAAGTAAGTAGCTCCTTCATCGTTTGCAATCGTTTGCACTTAAAGCGCGAAGTATGCTGAATCATTAGACCCCTAACAAATGCCTTATGTGAATTCCAGAGGCAAAACTTATCATCTACCGAGGGGGAGATGATGTTAAAGAATTCAGCAATGTCAGTGCTCAATTTCTTGGTTACCGATTTCAGAGACATGACATATGTATTGTTTCGCCATGACACGGGGGGGAGCTATTGTGCCAACTAAGTGGATGCTAAGTATGATAGGTGCGTGGTCTGACCACGTGATATTTCCTATTTCACAAAATTGTGAGAAGCATATCACTCTGGACTAGGAACATGTCTATTCTGGAGTAGGATTGGTACCTAGCAGAATAATACGTATAGTCCTTCTCAGAGGAATGGAAGCACCGTCAAACATCGGAAAGCTCCGCCTGCCGGAGCCAAGGCCCTAATTGTTGAGGTGGATGTTTGCCGCGATAAGTGGAATCAGCAGCAGCATCATGTACAATATTGAAATCACCGCATAATAGAACCTGGCCCTGAGCACGCTTCCTACACTTCTTCAATACCGAGTTTAAAAAGGAAATCTGAGATGCGTTAGGACAGTATACGTTTACAATAGTGATGGGGCAACTGTCAAGCAAACAGGTTAGAGCTACATAGCGGCCCTTGGGATCTGAAATGACATGTAATAACTGAAATGACACTGTGTGCTTTATCGCTATGAGGACACCCGCCACCTTCTTGGCGGCATTGGAACAGAAGACATGAGGGAACAATTTGTGAGAAAATAGTCACAGAAATGCGTCTCCTGTATGCAAATTACATCTGCTGCAGATCTGAGAGCCTCTTTCCACAGCAATGAATGCTTAAAGGGACTGTTTAGTCCCCTCGCGTTAAGTGACAGTAATTTGACACCCATTAATACATTCAAGAATTAGCAATATAGACTGGTAGCAGAAAGGGTCAGGTATGAGAGTAATGCAAAGAGGACATCTCTTAGGCCTAGAGGGGAACAATTCGTTAATGACAGTATTCAAGATATAACTATTTAACAGTAAGGGAAGAGAAAATAGTGTTACACAACCGGGCAGTGTAATACTGCGCAAACTTGGGGGGAAGTTGGCCATAGAATAGGAGTTACAAAACACACCACAGGTGACTCACAGTACGTCCATATTGAGCTATTCACTCGGCGGAGGTGGTAGATTTCCACGGAGGATCCAACTTATGGGACTCGGCCCTTGAAGATTTCTAGACATTAGGCGCAGGTGGTGGCAGGTTCTACTGGAGCAGCAAGTTTCTCCCGGTGTCAAAGGAGTTAAATGTAATAGTCACTCCATTTCTGATAACGATGACTTTAGTTGGGAATCCCCACTTGTAGGGAATGTTGTGTTGACGGAGGACCGCTGTAACAGGAGCCAGCTCTCTTCTGGCAGCAATGGTAGCCTGAGAAAGGTCTGCATATAGTTGGATTTCTTTAAACGGCTCAGGCAAAGATGATCTTTTCCTTGACTCAAGCATGAGACGATCTTTGACATGGTAGAAGTGTATGCGGGCGAGGGTGTCCCTGGGAATATGATCAGGCATCCCTTTCGGCTTCGGCAAGCGGTGGGCCCTGTCTATTATAAGATCCGCATCAGAGCATTGTGGCAGGGTTGCTTTCATTAATCGTTGCAGATAAGAAGTCAGGTCCCTGGCAACTACTGACTCTGGTATGCCACGAAACTTGACATTGTTCCGTCTATTCCGATCTTCCATGTCAGCAAGTTTAAGTTTGACCGCCGCTAATTCTTCCTCAAGATCATTGTGGGCATCCACTATAGTGTTGTGTGCCACAGCAAATTCACTCATTTTATTCTCAACGTGGTCTATCTTGTTGCCAAGAGAGTCAACCGTGGAGGTTACGGACGTAATCGCCTTAGTGATATCCTTCTGAATAGATCTATGCAAAGCTAGCATTATATCCTTCAAGAAGGACTAAGAAGCAGATTGGGTACCTGCAGGGATAGCCTGGAGCACATCCGAATCACCTAGTTGGGGATCTTCTGCAGCCGGGCGAGATTCAAAACAAAACGTGGTATCCCATCTCATCTTTTGCTTTACAGGGCTTTGTGTGGGAGTAATGCTGTCTGCCTGGGAGGATGCTTCTGCAGGAGGAACCTCAGGATGGCCGACAAGAGCTGAAGTGGGTGAAGATGGGGGTTGTAGTCCCCTCTTTTGAGCTTGCTGCTGGCCTTCTATAGCCCTTTTCTGATTTTCCTGAGAGTCAGGACTGTCACCAGAGGACTCCAGGTGTGGTGGGGTGAGCTGAAATGCCTTCTCACCTGGAGTGCCGTTATATTCCGCGCGGGAGCGGCCCACCGCTCACTGCAGCGGGAGGAGGGGAGATTCGCCGGCGCCATCTTGGGCCGAGGCCAGAGCGGCAAAGAAGTCCGTTAGCCGCTTCAGGGGGCCTTTCTTCCCCCCTTTCGCCATGTCCCCGCAGTCTTGAGCAGCAGAGGACCCTCCTGTACCCTATTTGCCTGGTATCACCGGCGCCGAGTTGCTGCTTTGAGCCGCTAAAGGTATGTGAGGCCTCGGAGCTCTACAGAGCAGCGGCCATCTTGGTCGACGTCAAGTCACGCCCCCGCATTTTCTCCTTTAACCCTTTGTGAATGTTTTAATTTTAAGGCTAAATGAATATAGTATTGAAAAAAATATTAAATGTATAAATTTCACCTCCATATTGTTTTAATTCCTGCAAAATGCTTAAAGGGTTAACAAACTTTCCAAATATTGTTTTGAATTATTTAAGAGGTGCAATTTGGAAAATGGGGTAATCTATGGGGGGTTTCTAATATATCAGCGTTTATAATCCCCCTCAGAACTGAAGTGGTCCCTCAAAAATTTATTTTCTTGTAAATCTGAAAAATCGCTGTTATACTTAAAAGTTTCATAATGTCCAAAATAAATTAAAGGACAATTAAAAGATGATGCCAATGTAAAGCAGAGATATGGTAGATAATATTTATTAATGTGTTTGAATGGTGTGAATATCTGTCTGAAAAGCAGAGCATTTCACATTTTGATAATTGCGATTTTTCTAATTTCCTATTTTTTTGTGAAGAAATATTGATCAATGTTTACCACTAACATGAAGTACAATGTGTCAGAAATAAACTTTCGCATAATCACTTGTGTAAGTTAAGCATCTCAAAGTTATTGCCATATAAAGTTACCTGGTCTTTAAGGTATTTTTAGGCTGTGTCCTTAAAGGGTTAAACAAAGAGTTAACCCCTTCCCATTGCTGCAAGTTTTTGAATTCATGATGGAGCGCAATTTTTCAAATCTGACATGTGTCATGCCATGCCGTAATAACTTTGGAACACTTTAGCTCACCAAAGTGATTTTAACATTGTTTTTTTCGTGACATATTGTACTTCATCTTAGTAGTAAATTTTGGTTGATATGTTTAGTGTTTAATTATGAAAAAATAGGAAATTTGGTGAAAAGAACATTTCCCAAACCTATTATTTAAGGGACTAATTCAATTCTGAATGGGTTTATTAAGGCCTCTGTATTAGAAACCCCCATAAATCACCCCATTTTCAAAACTGCACCCCTTAAATAAGTCAAAACAGCGTATCCAAAGTATCTTAACCATATATTTTAATAAGAATTAAGATAAAATGGTGAAAATAGTGACATTTACATGTTTCTATTTCTTTTACTAATATGTTCATTTAGCCCTGTAATTTACACATTCACAATGGGATAAAGGAGAAAATACATCACAGAATTTGTTATGCAGGTTCTCCAGACTACCAAAATACCACACATGTGGATGTAAACTGATATATGGGCACACAGCAAGATGCAGAAAGGAAGGAACGTCAATGAGCTTTTGGAATGCGATTTTGCTGTGATCAGTTTAAGGCTCATTTGCCCCTGAGGTGCCAAAACAGTAGAAACCCCAAAAAAGTGACCATTTTGGAAACTAGACCCCTCAAGGAATTTATTAATGGGAATAGTGAGTATTTTGACCCTACAGGTTTTTCACTGAAGTTATTACTAGAGATGGGCGAATCGAAGCTGACGAAGTGGAATTCATTATGAATTTCAGGAAATATTCGATTTGCGTCGAATCCGGATTTCCTCACGCTTTGTGGTAACGAATCAAATTTTTTCCTAAAATGGCTGCTGCACATGTTAGGTCATGGGGCAAGGAACTCTGGAAACGTGGGATCAACCACAATGCCATGTGTGCAGCCAATCAGCAGCCAGCCAGGCCTGTGATGTCACAGCCCTATAAATACCCTCCACCATCTTCTATTCAGGCATTTTCCATAGTACTTAGTGCAGGGAGAGACGTCATCAGGCGCTAGAGAAAGTGGTAGTAAAAACAAAACTCCGCAGTTATCTGTTATAAAGCAGTTATCTGTTCATTTACTCATTTGATCTAACAGTATGTCATACAGAGAAGCAACAGGCCCTGCACAGGGGAGGGGCACAAGAACAGGTTGCAGCAGAGTAAGGGGACATGGCAGCAGGGGTCATTTACAGAGGCCTCAGCTCCCAGTGTCAGCTAGCGCTCGTGTTTGGACCAGCAACCTAGTGGTTCTAGAATGGTTGACTCGGTCATCCACTTCATCCCAAGTCACATCAGACACCCCCAGCCAAGAGTCGGTGAGTTCATCAGACACAACTAGGAGACAGTCAGCAGCTACTGCCCAGCCAAGATCTGGAGGAGACATCTGCCGCTTCCTCCAGTAGGCGGGCAAGTAGTGATGAGGAGAGTGACATGGGAGCTGATGTTGCGAGTGGTCAAACTCCTGGCTCAGAGACCATTAAAGAGAACATCAGTGACGTGCAGATAGTACTCAATGATGATGTAGCCGATTTCGATTGGGAATCGGGTGACGAAGAGGCTTCATCATCACCAGGAGAAGAGGGTGGCAGCTTGCGCATGAGGCAGTGGCGGAACCAGCAAGTTGGTAGCATGGCCAGGAGACAGCAGGGTGGCAGCAGTGGGAGGTCGGGGAGACAAACGTGCTCGGGATAGACCACTCGCTTCGCAGGAGCCTACCTGCCTGGAAAGCAGTGGTGCAGGGGTTCACGGAGTCAGTGGCGGTAGAAGTCAGTCAGTGCTGAGTGTTGGGGGTAAAGTCACCTACTTGGCGGTGTGGCAGTTTTTTGTTAAGTTGCCGGGGGAGTTGAACATGGCCATATGTCGAATCTGTGGGCAGAAGTTGAAGCATGGCCAGGGTGCCAATGTTGGCACCACAGCCCTGGCCTGGAAGAACCGTGGCTCCAATGTGGTGATCCAGCCTGCCGCAGCAACCGCTGCAGCACCCAGTGGCATGCACCCCATTTCAGGCAGTCAAGGCTCCACTACCTCAGCCAAAGGAAGCTGTGTGTCCTTCCCATCATCTGCTGATCCTGATGCTTCTGCTCCTCCTAGTCAGTCATTGCGTCAGCAATCGATCACCGAAGCGATTTCGAAGAGACAACAGAATGCGTGCAGAAGCTGAACGTGCTCCTGTCCAAGTTGCTGGTGCTGCAGTCCCTCCCTTTCCAAGTGGTGGACTCTGCACCTTTCAGAGAACTGATGGCTTGTGCCGAGCCAAGGTGGAGAGTCCCAAGCCGTCATTTCTTTGCCAAAAAGGCAGTACCAGCCCTGCACAAATATGTAGAACAGAAGGTGAGCCAGTCCATGAGCCTGTCGGTGTCTGCCAATATGCATGGCAGCACCGACGTGTGGAGCTGTATCTACGGTCAAGGACAATATAGGTCCTTTACAGCCCACTGGGTGAAAGTGCTTCCTGCCCAGACACACCAACAACTTGGCCATGTGACGCCGCTTCTGCCTCCATGTTCTCACGCCGTTGGTCCTGCAGCAATGTCCCCCTCATCCTCCACTGTGTTCTCAGCCTCCACTGCAGGGACAATTCACAGTGCTCCTCCAGCATACCACATGTGCAGGGCACGGCGGTGTCCTGCTTTTTTACCACTCGTTTGCCTGGGCGAACGGAGTTACACAGGGGAGGAACTACTCTGTGTCCTTCATGAAAAAAATCGAATACTGAATTCTCCGCGACAGCTCAAAATCGGAACCATGGTGACCGACAACGGGAAGAACATAGTGTCGGTGCTGCGTCAAGAAAGGCTGAACCATGCGCTCTGCATGGCGCACGAGTTCAATATGATTGTCAAGCGTTTCCTTAGGTCTTCCACCCATCTGCAAGACATCCTAAAAATGGCCAAGAAACTTTGCATGCACTTCAGCCACACGTACACCGCCAAGCACACTCTCCTTGAGCTGCAGTGGCAAAACGGCGTTCCCCAACATAGGCTGATATCCACCGTTTCCACCCATTGAAATTCCACCCTCCATATGTTGGACCAACTGTACGAACAGAGGAAGGCCACAAACAATTTGTTGATGATCCCCTGTGTAACTTCAATGTTAGCTAGTGACACCTGCCGTTTGCTTATGCCCTTTGAGGAGGCCACTTTATTTGTCAGTCGCCAGGGCTACGGGATGAACAACATCATTCATCATTACCAGATTCATATCCTGATAAATCTGGCTGGTCTTGGGACTGGAGACATCGTGCCTACATCTCACAGCCACATGAGCCCTGTGGGGGCTGAACTGGAGGAGGAGGAGGAAGACATTGGAGCACAAGCAAGGTGTAGTGAAATGGGTGGTTATTCTACACAGGTGACAGGAGAGAAGGAGCAGGAGCAGCCGGAAGAGCAAGAGGGAAGAGAAGGCAGATGACCCAGACACACCGTGGCAGTATGCAGTGGGGATGGATGCAGAGAGTCCCTCCGAATCACTTGCGCAAATGGCCCAATGCATGCTGACTTGCCTGCGTAGTGACAGCCGAATTGTCACTATTCGGCAGAGGGATGACTACTGGCTCTCCACCATGTTAGACCCTCGCTACCGGTCAAAAATGAGTCATCCTATGTAGTCAGTTGGCCGCTGCCTTCATCCATCCTCTCGCAGGTCTGACCCTGGGTGTTCACCTAGCACTGCCATGGCTTCTCACCAGCAGCTAGATATAGAGCAGAACCTGAACCATCAGGTGGTGGCATACTTGGAGTGCACCCTGCCACCCGTCATCAAAGATCCGCTGGACTACTAGGGCAGCCAAACTGGATTTGTGGCTTCAACTGGCCGAGTTTGCCCTGGAAAAACTGTCCTGCCCAGCCAGTAGTGTGGCATCAGAGCGGGTGTTTAGTGCGGCGGGGGGGGCCATATTTAACCCAAGGAGAATTCGCCTGTCCACCAAAAATGTGGAGAGTCTGACATTTGTGAAGATGAATCAGACGTGGATCAGCCAGGATTTCCACCCACCAATGCCTTATGCATCAGATTAAATCATCCATGCTTCCTCACCAAAGCCTTGACAAAAGAGACCGGTTTCTTCTGGCTACTTATTCTGATGCTGCCACCCACCTGATGCCACACATCTGATGCCAAGTGCTCCTTTTTACAACCACCATCATCCACGGGTACTTTTTGTGCCACCCACCTCCCCACTCTGTCACTTGGATCACTCTGTGGCCTCCTCATGCTGCTGCCACCTCCACATGATGTCACCTTGTCACTCTGTGGCCTCCTCATGCTGCTGCCACCTCCACATTATGTTGCCTTGCCACTCTGTGGCCTCCTCATGCTGCTGCCACCTCCACATTATGTCACCGTGCAACTCTGTGGCCTCCTCATGCTGCTGCTACCTCAACACTATGTCACTTCTCATGATGTTCCCACTCTCCCCACTCTATGACTGGGCCACTATTTTGCCTTTTTGGCATGGTTGACATCATCATTTATTTGACCCTTCATCTGATCTGTCAGAAGGAAGAAAAATGAAACGCACAACGTCTGTCTGTGTAGCAGCTGTAAGGCCTGTATAGTCCCATTAGAATTGGCTTATGATTTAGTAGCCAAAAGCAAGAGTGGGTACAAAACACTGAAAACATGCAAATATTCCATTCACGTCATCTCTGTTTTGGATCCACTCCTGTTTATTTTTGGCATCAGCAATAATGATGGATTACTGACCAAATCTTGACCGAGTGAAGGTGGATGCTCAACAGACATGATCCTTTTTTGGGGGGTTATTGTTCTGAAGGATCAGAGGAAGGGCAAACACAAACTTACTGCTGACACCCTCTCCACTCTGTCAGGGGGGCTCTACTTGTATAAGCGTTTAATAGAACAGGTTCTGTAGACATTTATGTGGAATCAGCAGACAACGGTGTAAAAGGAGTGTGCTCTTTCACGCTACAGTTGGGCCTCTGCACAGTTCTTTATACCTGGCACTAATATCGACCTGTAAGGCTGAGTTCACACTTGAGTTAGTTGGTCAGTTTTGGTCCCATAACTGGCCAAATAAGTGGTGTGCAGTGGTTCTAAGAGCGACGCCTGCCATGTGCGTATCATACTGACTCACAATATTGTTTTAGTACCACAGCAGACTCCCTATGCGTGTTTCTGCAAGGCACAGTGTTCCACACCACTATACAGGCTCTCTGCAGCCGGGAAATAGCTGTTTTTTAACTCGATTTGCCGCAAATTAATTCAAATTGAATCGTTTGGGAAAATTCGGCGAAGCAGTCGAATCAAATTTTTTAAAAATTTGCTCAACTCTAGTTATTAGAATTGGGATTGGGATGTGAAAATGAAAAAATATAAAATGTCACTTTAGCCCCAAATTTTTCATCTTCACAAAGGGAAGAAAGACCAACTAAGATTTTTCTTCTGAACTTGCCACCTGTGCTAGTACACTGATGTACGGGTACAGTGCCTTGCAAAAGTATTCGGCCCCTTTGAACTTTTCAACCTTTTGCCACATTTCAGGCTTCAAACATAAGGATATAAAATTTTAATTTTTTGGTGAAGAATCAACAACAAGTGGGACACAATTGTGAAGTGGAACGAAATTTATTGGTTATTTTAAACTTTTGTAAAAATAAAAAACTGAAAAGTGGGGCGTGCCAAATTATTCGGCCCCCTTAAGTTAATACTTTGTAGCGCCACTTTTTGCTGCGATTACAGCTGCAAGTCGCTTGGGGTATGTCTCTATCAGTTTTGCACATCGAGAGACTGAAATTCTTGCCCATTCTTCCTTGAAAAACAGCTCAAGCTCAGTGAGGTGGGATGGAGAGCATTTGTGAACAGCAGTTTTCAGCTCTTTCCACAGATTCTCGATTCGATTCAGATCTGGACTTTGACATTCTAACACCTGGATACATTTATTTGTGAACCATTCCATTGTAGATTTTGCTTTATGTTTGGGATCATTGTCTTGTTAGAAGATAAATCTCCGTCCCAGTCTCAGGTCTTTTGTAGACTCCAACAGGTTTTCTTCCAGAATGGTCCTGTATTTGGCTCCATCCATCTTCCCATCAATTTTAACCATCTTCCCTGTCCCTGCTGAAGAAAAGCAGGCCCAAACCATGATGCTGCCACCACCATGTTTGACAGTGGGGATGGTGTGTTCTGGGTGATGAGCTGTGTTGCTTTTACGCCAAACATATTGTTTTGCATTTCTGTGTCAGATAATCAGATTGGAGTTGCACTAATAGTAAACCTGTTGGTTCAGGCCTTGCCCATTTTTTGAAGAAGTGTCATTAACAAATTACTAAAAATAGCAAAAGTCAAAAATATGTGATTTTTTGATGCTCAGTGTCTAATAATTTATAATGGATGGATAATTTATAAAGGTGGATAATTTATCACAAACTCTTGTACAACAAAGTTGAGTTTAACTTGGATTTAGTTTGAATTCATTAATAGTGACCACTGTAAAATTTGGAAAAGGAGTAATTATGATATAAGGCTTATTTCTAGGGTTTGATATTATTTCCAATGAGTGGATATGTTACAGCATAATGACAAATTTTTGAAAATTGTATACTTGCAAATTTATGGCAACAGTTTTCAGAATGCTCTTTTCTGTAGTGGCATGACAGAGCCTCTGTAAATAAAGTGCAGCATCCCAGAGTGCTACTGCTTTTGTGTGTTTGCCTTGTGCCTTTGGGTTTCATGTTTGTATGTTTTGTTCCATGTTAAGTGTCATTGTTGTGCAGCTTACCCCTCGGCATTTTCCCCCTGCAGTGTTCAAACCCAGACTTGGTTCAGCCCTGGCCTATCACAGGCCACTGGGCGGGATTGTAGGGAGATATTATCTCCCCGGCGATGGTTGGTCAGGCAGTTCAGTGCATGCAGCAAACCAGACTAGGTGTGCAGAGCTGACCTGCCACGAGCCTCTGGACTGAGGGCCAACCGGCGCTTCTACAGCCCCAAGAGGGACATTATCAGCCTCAGTCTCACCTGAAGACAGCCCAGAGCAAGGGAGTAAAGTTTACCAAATGGCTGTATTCATCTGGTGCCGTGCCAGGAGGAGCAGGAGAGGACCCTGACAAGAGAGTCATACTCGGGCCTAGCACACAGGTAACCAGATCCCTGTCAGGGCTCCCTGTAACTCCATCCCCAGTGTACCTAGCAGGGAGAGGCAGAGAGCAGGAGGGAAGAAAGCTATCCTGTGGAGTCTATACCACCTTTGGACGCCCTCCTAGAACCAAGGCTGAGGGTTGGACACTGTAGGACTACTACCCCCATCTGGAAGCTGCTGTTAACCCACTGTTTCATTTGCCTTAATAAACGGCTGTTTGGTTTACCTGCATCGCTGAATCCTGAGTCGTGGCTGCATTACAAACAGGGCTCTTCCAACCAACACCACACCGGCTCAGGTAGGAGAGGTTCCTTCTTCAACTGGAAGCGCCCCAGGGGAAAGAACTACTACCACCACCATCCAGTAGTGCTGCAGGATCCCCCTCAACTTTTTCCGGCCTAGGAGTGGGACTGGAGCTGCTTGGGAGCGTGCTCGGCCTGCTAGGTGGCAGAGCATCCGCCACTACTACTCCCATCCTCCGGTCTCATCCGACTGGGTTCCCCCAAAGTTTGGTTTGAGGGAACTTGAGTGAGCTCCAGACATTCCTGACCTTTACTCCATTCAACACCTTTGCGAGAAGGTGGAAAGACCATACAAGTCAGACCTCCACTATCCGTTTCTCACCACAGGAATAAATATATAAGGAATCCTGATGTGTGACAAAGGAGCGGTTAGTTGACACTCTGGGCAGGAGTTACAATACTCATGAACTCGATTGTCAATTCCTGGCCAATAGAAACACTGTGGAATCTGCTCTTTGGTCTTTTTGTATCCCAGGTGTCCTCCTAACAGATGCTTATGTGCCAATTCCAGAACCACTCTTTGAAAGGGTTGGGGCACCACCAATTGCTCAACAATTTCTCCCCGTATTTTGTTTACCCTGGATATTGTGGTTCACCATTTATCACTTTTACATTTTCTCTGGCACAGAACACATTAATATCTCTAATTTGAGCGGTCTGAAAATTGTCCAGGGACACCTCAAGCTCAGGCATCTCGGCAATTGCCCCCTGACCTTCAGCATCACCAGCTAATACAGTTTCGACAGGGAAAAACTCACATTTCCATGTTGGGTCACCCCTGCAGCTGGTATTTCTCTGCACGGGTGGCCCAACATGTTTCACAAACATTAACATTTTTAAGACATGGCATCTTAATGACATGCTGTACCCAGGACAATACTTTCAACTGAAACGGAATCCTCAGGACTCTGATACAGTTGAACCTCTGTGATATACATTCTCCATGGTCTGTCATACTGTAAGTATAGTGCGCACCTAACGTCTTGGCACAGGCCACGCGATGATGTCACTGCATCGCGCAGCCTGTGCCGGACTTCTTCTGGATCATGGAAGACTTCATTACCTTCAGTTGTCACGGGATCAGGTAAGGTGAGTAGATTTTTTTTTTTTTATTTCCTGGAGGATAGAGGGGAATTAAAACTGAAAAGGGGCACTGTAACTAATAGGAGGCACTATAATAAGGGGGCACTAGAACTAAAGGGGAAACTATAATAAGGGAAAAAATGGGGGACTAGAATTAATAAGGTGGCACTATAATAAGGGGGAAATAATAAGGGGCACTATAATAAGGGGGAAATAATAAGGGGCACCATAATAAGGGGGAACTAATAGGGGTGCACTATAATAAGGGGGAACTAATAAGGGGCACCATAATAAGGGGGGCTAATAAGGTGGCACTATAATAAGGGGGAACTATAATAATAATAATAATAATAATAGTGTGGTCACTATTATTCTACTGAGTACAAAAGTTGGCACTACTACTGTGTGGTGCATTACTGCCATCTGCAGCACAACTAATATTTTGGACAAAATATGAGACCCTATCTGGCATTATATGTTATTAGGGGAAACAGAGCATCTGTGTAGAGGAGGTATCTGTCACTGTAATGTGGTAATATTGTTTTTTGTACAACGGCAGTAACAGTATGGTGGTATTATTAAGTCACTATGTAATGGCAATGGTTGCCGTCAGTGTGGCAGTATTATTTGGGCCTAGTATAGAGGTATCATTGGTAACATTAGTGCATGGGGTGCTTTCTTCCATAACAATATGGACATAATATTTACATTTGGTTTTTGTATAGCATTATTATTCAATAAAGATATATGTTTATAAATAATTTTCGAGTTGGACCTCGTGCCCCTTATCTTTTAAGATCCTAGCAAATACCATAATGCTAGAAATCAATTCACCACCACTCTACACAGTGTGTACCAATTGAATTTTTTGGAACAATATGTGAGAATTTGGGGCCCCACTTTTAATTTTGCCCACGGCCACACTTTGTCTAAAACCGGCCCTAGCTGTACCACAAGTAGTTTTTATAGTGACCTCAGCAATGGGGTACACTCTAGTTCTCCATGTATGCACAGAACCCCAACAGTTTTCATGTACCAGGGTTAAGAGTTCAAAAGAGCAATTACAGCACACCTCCTTATGGTCAACATACACATTTGCAGCTCCAGCTTGGTCACAGTTTCTGCAGAACAAGCATGTTGGGCAAAAAGAGATAACCGTCTGGAAACACTGCAAGTCCATAGGCTCAGTCGTCAGGGGACAGTGCGAAGCTATATGTCCCAGTTCATGGCACCTCCTACATCGAGTGCGGAATTGGTCTCCACTTTGAGACCTGGGCTTAAAGTTCACAGTCCCTGCTGTGTGTTCCACCTCTGAGCCTCCTCCCATCACAACCTTTCCTCACCCTCCTAGTGGTTGGTACAGTCTTACCCGTCTTGGGGGTAGCAAGTCTGGGAGATGTCTGTAGTAGCTCCTCGTGGCTCGGTATTTTTCCACCAAACATACCAGTTGGTCAGTCATTGTAGGTCCCACTTGTCCAACCCAGCTCTGAATCTTAGGTGGAAGCAATCTGGTGTACTTGTCAAGTACCATTCTCTCTATCATCTGTTCAGGAGTGGCCTCCTCAGGCTGCAGCCATTTTTTTCACTACGTAGAGCAGGTTATGCATCTTTGACCGAGTTGGTAAAGTATCTGAAAAAGTCCAGTGGTGCACTCTACCAGCATGTATGTGCATGTTCACACTCAACTGTGCCAAGATCTAACCTCTCAGTTTAGAATAGTCCTTGGCCTCCTGTTCACACAGGTCATAGTAGGCCTTCTGAGGTTTCCTGGTGAGGAAAGGTGCCACAACATCGGCCCACTGATCCTTTGACAGTTTCTCTCGCTCTGCAACTCATTCAAAAGCCCAAGGATATGCCTCCACGTCGTCTGTGGATGTCATCTTTTGCAGGGAACTCTGTACTGCAGCTCGGTCAGCGGTCACCATGTTATTGGTCTCTCGTGCACTAGTAAGCTCTCCTGCCGTCCTCTGGGCAACCAAAGCCTCTCTGAGCACCGTCAGCTTCTCTATAAGCAGCAAGTTCAGCTCCTGCTGCTTTGCCTGGGTTTTCTGCTGTTGTCTGTCAGCTTTCATCTGGGCTTGCTGCTGCTGTGACAACATTTGCTGCTGTTGGAGGATGACCTGCCCAAACTGCTTAACAAAGTCCACCATACTTGCAGTCTCCTTTTTAATCTCTCCTGCAGCCTTCACCCAGGACATAGAAAGTAGGATGGAGAGAGGGAAAAAAACAGGTGTGTATCTCTTTAAGATTAATTTAGCATGGGTTGCCTGCATCCTCTACCATATGTGGCGAAACAGCTTGGTAGCAGCAGAAGTGCGGACCCAAACAGCCAGAGACAGGGACACAAGTGTCTGTTGAAACAGGATTATTTAAAAAAAAATTGCAAAATAAATAAACCTTCACTTCAGGTACAGAAAATGTCAAACAAAAACCTGCTTGTCCGAGTTCTAACTAAACAGAATATAGCTAACTATAAGTTGGCTGAAGCACCAAAAATAGCACAATTGGCACCAAAAATAACTCACAATTGTGTCACACCAGACTTCCAGTTCTCTGGACAGAACCACATGCCTCTACTCTCTCCCAAAATCTGCCTAAAACTGCATACTTTCCAGTTTTTTAAAGGCCCAGTGATGAGCCCAGCCCCTTTCATCTGGGGTGAGGCCTTTTCCCTAGCAGACAAAGGTGAGGAATCTGGGGGAAATATAGTGACTTTCGAGCACTTTGCCTGTTACCCTCTCCATATATATATATATATATATATATATATATATATATATATATATTGTGAGTATGTGAACCTAGAGGGCGCTAGGGAGCGACCCAGGCCAGCCCTGAAAAGGCCCTCAGCCACACCTTTGGGTGGGGCGTGTAACTCCTGAAGGCTGGAGTATCCTGCAGGGAGCAGGAGATGGTGGACCAGCTAAGGACTGAGAGAGACGCTCTGTCCCAGAAGGGCTGGGGTCCACAGGGGACTGTTGCTGGAGCTGAGCAGCAGTCAGGCTAGTTAGGGGCTCAAGGAGTCAGTTAGTGCCCTAACCGTGGCCTAGATGTTTGTTGTTTTGTTATGTTGCAGTTAAGCTGAATAAAGCCAGTTTTATTTTACACTTGGACCGTCTGAACGCTATCTTTCCGGCGCCAAGTACCACGAACCACCGCTGTCCGGACCAGGAGTCGGCCGCCATTTTGAGACTAATTCCCCAAGTTGTCACATATGGTGCTACGGATTCGGGCATAAAGAGATCCACGCGAGTCCTGGAAGACAAGTGGTTGGTGACTGCAGTATTGCTAAGTGTGCATTGTGGCCTACAGCTGGAAGAAATCTGTGATTTCAACTGAGAAACCCAGGAAGGGGTAAGTGAATTTCAACATAGCAAAGTGTGTGTAAAAACTGGTGAAAGTAAAACTCTGGAAGAGGAATCCAGGGAATGGACTTTGTGTATACTGTGGCTCAGAAGTCTGTAAAGTGCTTGCTGATGGCAAGAAAGTATGCAATGTGTATAGAAGCTGGATATTGCAAACAGTCTGTGTGAAAGGCTATGGTGCCATGTTGGTGTTTTCTGTGGAAGACAGAAGAAAATGCTGGTTGTTGTAGTGCTACATAAGTTAACTGTTTGAATACACGTGACTGCAGAAGATAGCAAAAAGTTGCTGCCGGTTGAACCCAAGGTTGCTGTGGAATATTGTGTAATCTTGTTAGTAAACCATGGGCAAGAAAAAGAGAATTTCAACTTGTAAAAAAGCAGAGAAGTTATGCTCAGGTTTATTAGTGCAGCAGTCTGAATGCAGAGAGAGAGACAAAACCCGGAACAGATCATGTGGAGTGCAAGTAAAGTTAAAGGGTTGCATGATGGTGACTCAGTTTTTCTAAAGCACCTCTGTTCTATGATTGAATATGTCCCTGCTGACTGTGTGTCTCATACTGGAGTGCATGAAAGCGCCAAAGATGAAAATATTATGGTGCAGCAGCTTCAAGATGAGATTAAAACCATCAGGTTCAGTTATGAGGATGAAATATCTGATTGGAAATGGCAACTTGAGGTATCAGAAAAAGAGAACCTTAAGTTAAAGAATGAGCTTGACTCTATGAAGAGGTTATAGCCTAGTCATTGTGAAAACGTGGTGCTGGGTTTGCCTGGAATGGACTGTGTCACTAAGAAGGAGTTTGCAGAAATTAAATGTGCTCTATCTAATAAAATTATACTGAGTGTAGAGCAAAAGCAAGTGCTTGAGAAGCAGTTGCAGGATTTAAAGGAGCAGCATGTTCAAGACTCCATTGCCAAAGAGAGTGTAATTGAAAAATTAAGAGATGACCTTGAAACTGCTAAACGTGAGAGAAGTGAATCCACGAATGGCGAAGCAGAGCTGGAGTTCTGGAACAAAGAGAAAGGGAACTCAAAGCTAGAATATGTAGCCTGGAGAGGGCACTGTCAGGATCTTGTGAAGATAAAGAGAAATTGTCTGTTTTGGTGCAAAATAAAGACAAAAAATTGATGGAGATGTCGTCTGTCCATGCTCAGAAAGTGCAAGCCTTACAGGAGAGTCATAAAAAAGTAGAGACTCAACTTCAAGAGCTGCAACTAAAAGTCACAGAAGGGGACAGGTTTCAAGCAGAACTGCTAGACAAGACAAACAGACTACATGTTGAATTGAATAATGTCACAGGGCTTCTTTCTCAAGCAGACAGCAAGTTTATCAAACTTTCCAAAGATTTTTCTACAATAGAATCTCAGCTTCAGGACACTCAGGAACTTCTTCAAGAAGAAACTCATCAGAAGCTTGACCTTAGTACAAAACTAAAACAAATGGAAGATGAGAAAAATGGTTTCCTTGAGCAACTAGAGGAAGAGGAGATAGCAAAAAGAGATTTGACAAAGCAGATTTCAACACTACAGGCTCAGGCGACTGATATGAAGAAAAAAATGGAAGATAGTATTGGGACCTTGGACTCTGTTGAAGAACTAAAGGAAAAGTTGCAAAAGGAGCTAGAAGCTACAAATCAACGGTTTGAGGAGAAGGTTTCTGCTTGTGACAAACTTGACAAGACGAAAATTAGACTTCAGCAGGAACTAGAAGATATAGGGGTAGATCTTGATCATCAACGTCGGATTGTGTCAAATTTGGAAAAGAAGCAGAAAAAGTTTGATCAGCTGCTTGGTGAAGAGAAGACTCTTTCTGTTAGATATGCAGAAGAACGTGACCGTGCTGAAGCAGAGGCTCCTGGAAAAGAGATCAAAGCTCTTGCCTTGGCTCGCTCCCTAGAAGAGGCCCTTGAATTGAAGGCCGAGTTAGAGAGGTTCAACAAGCAACTGCGCACTGAAATGGAGGATTTGGTTAGCTCCAAGGATGAAGTTGAGAAAAACCTGGAATCTGTGCAGATATTGTATGAGAACAAAGCTAATGCTTATGACAAGCGGAAAAGGCCAAGAAAGAATTGGACCTCCAGATAGAAGACATGAAGATTCAGTTTGAGGGAAACCTGTCTAATTTGTCTGCTGAGATTGTAGATCTAAAAATGCTTGTTGCTAAACTAAAGGTGCAAGTGAACAAGCAGGAGGAAATCAAGAAACAGCTGGAGTTTCAGATGGATCAAGTGAAGCGCAAGTCAGAAATAAAGTTGGAAGAGCGCACTTTTCAGATAGAACAGTTAAAAACCGAAGTGGAATCTAAAAGAGAAGAATTGGATCGATTGCAGCAGTCTTTATCCAATACTGAACAGTCGGCATCTGCACTATCTTCAAAGCTGGCAGCACTAGAAGATGAGAAAGACTCGCTGCAGAGCCTGTTAACCTCTAAAGAATCAGAGCTGCAAGGTGCACTTGTAAAAACTGAGAGGGAGGCTGCTCAGAAAAATGTGGCAGTGAAGAAATTTCTGGAGCTGGAATCAGAGATTTGTGCGCTACAGAAGGTGTTAGAATTAGAGAAAGCTACCAGCATAGAGGCAGAGAAAGCAGAGACATTAAGGCAGCCAGAACATGTAACCAAAAAGCATCTGGGTACTGACAGTAAAAACTGTGATGTTGAAAACTTGGTATCCCAGTCCTCCGGTGTTAGCACAGGGAATGAAAATAACTTGGAGAATGTTGAGATGACGATGTCACCAGCTCCTGTACTGTCAGAAAGGGGTTGGCACAAAAATTCTTGCAATCTATCACAGTATCGTAACATGCCTCCAGAAAGTTATGAGAGAGAGGAGGTAAGACTAGAGTGTGGAAGTGGTCCTCCTGCTGCCGTACAGGTGTGGACGCATTATACAGAAACCATTCCAATATATGATATGGCAGTTGTTAAAGACATACCAGAAAATGTAGTTCAGCGTGAGCTATTTTGTGAGGGTGTACTGTATGGTCCTCGTGCAGAAGGAGAAGATATTGCGGTACAGAGCTTGTGTATCTCAAACAAAGAGGAGAGCAAGCAGCCTATGTCTCCTAAACTTCTAAGCCTTGATGGAGATGGCAAAGTTTGCTTTGAAATGAAGGTTACGGAAAATGTACCCGTGAAACAGTTATACGCTAAAGACATTGATGTGCATGAAGTACGTGTTAGTTGGTCCCTGAGCTCCGGTGGATTCATGATAGGTGTAAAAGAAGATTCTTACGGCCATTCACTAAAGGGATCAAAGTCATGCAATGGGATGGCTGAAGACTATGGCGAGAAATGTGATGAAAATGATGTGATCCCCTGTATGGCGAATTGTGAAGGTGATGAAGCAAAACTTGCCTTTGCACAGAATGGCCAGGATCTTGGCGTAGCAGTTAAAGTGATGAGAAACCGGAAATGTCGAGTAACCGGAATTTGGAAGAAGAGACCGCCAGTTTGGGACTTCTGGAGAGACACTGGACAGGCATGGATGGTTGAAGAGGGACTTCATCATAGGATGTCTCGTCCCATTGTAGCTCACCTCATGGGTAGTGAGCTGAGGGGGAGGGTCTGTGAGTATGTGAACCTAGAGGGCGCTAGGGAGCGACCCAGGCCAGCCCTGAAAAGGCCCTCAGCCACACCTTTGGGTGGGACGCGTAACTCCAGAAGGCTGGAGTATCCTGCAGGGAGCAGGAGATGGTGGACCAGCTAAGGACAGAGAGAGATGCTCTGTCCCAGAAGGGCTGGGGTCCACAGGGGACTGTTGCTGGAGCTGAGCAGTAGTAAGGCTAGTTAGGGCCTCAAGGAGTCAGTTAGTGCCCTAACTGTGGCCTAGATGTTTGTTGTTTTGTTATGTTGCAGTTAAGCTGAATAGGGGACTGTTGCTGGAGCTGAGCAGCAGTCAGGCTAGTTAGGGGCTCAAGGAGTCAGTTAGTGCCCTAACCGTGGCCTAGATGTTTGTTGTTTTGTTATGTTGCAGTTAAGCTGAATAAAGCCAGTTTTATTTTACACTTGGACCGTCTGAAAGCTATCTTTCCGGCGCCCAGTACCACGAACCACCGCTGTCCGGACCAGGAGTCGGCCGCCATTTTGAGACTAATTCTCCAAGTTGTCACAATATATATAAATAACTTGAATCTGACAAAAGTAATAACATATAAAAATTCTATGAAAATGAACAAATGGAAGTCAGACATTGCTTTTCAACCGTGATTCAACAGAATTTTAAAAAAAAGAAAACTCATGAAACAGGCCTGGACAGAAATGATGCTACCCTTAACTTAAGATTTTGTTGCACAACATTTTGAGGCAATCACTGCAATCAAACAATTCCTGTAACTGTCAATGAGACTTCTGCACCTCTCAGTAGGTATTTTGTCCCTCTCCTCATGAGCAAACTGCTCCAGTTGTCTCGGGTTTGAAGGGTACCTTTTCCAGTCAGCATGTTTCAGTTCCTTCCAAAGATGCTCAATAGGATTTAGGTCAGGGCTCATAGAAGGCCACTTCAGAACAGTCCAATGTTTTCTCTTAGCCATTCTTGGGTGTTTTTAGCTGTGTGTTTTGGGTCATTATCCTGTTGCAAAATCCATGACCTGCGACAGAGACCAAGCTTTCTGACACTGGGCAGCACATTTCTCTCTAGAATCCCTTGATAGTCTTGAGATTTCATTGTACCCTGCACAGATTCAAGACACCCTGTGCCAGATGCAACAAAGCAGCCCCAGAACATAACAGAGCCTCCTCCATGTTTCACAGTAGGGACAGTGTTCTTTTCAAGATATGCTTCATTTTTGCGTCTGTGAACATAGAGTTGATGTGCCTCGCCAAAAATTTTGATTTTTTTTTCTCATCTGTCCATAGGACATTCTCCCAGAAGCTTTGTGGCTTGTCAACATGTAGTTTTGCAAATTCCAGTCTGGCTTTTTTATGATTTGTTTTCAACAATGGTGTCCTCCTTGGTCTTTTCCATGAAGTCCACTTTGGCTCAAACAACGACGGATGGTGCGATCTAACACTGTTGTTCCTTGAGCTTGAAGTTTACCTTTAATCTCTTTAGAAGTTTTTCTGGGCTCTTTTGTTACCATTCGTATTATCCTTCTCTTTGACTTGTCATCAATTTTCCTCCTGCGGCCACATCCAGGGAGGTTGGCTACAGTCCCATGGATCTTAAATTTCTGAATAATATGTGCAACTATAGGCACAGGAACATCAAGCTGCTTGGAGATGGTCTTATAACCTTTACCTTTAACATGCTTGTCTATAATTTTCTTATTAAGTTCCTGAGACAACTCTTTCCTTCGCTTCCTCTGGTCCATGTTGAGTGTGGCACTCACCATGTCACCAAACAGCACAGTGAGTAACTGTAGTCCTATATACAGGCTCACTGATTAATTACAAGATTGTAGACACCTGTGATGCTAATTAGTGGACACACCTTGATTTAACATGTCCCTTTGGTCACATTATATTCAGGGGTAGCATCATTTCTGTCCAGGCCTGTTTCATGAGTTTTATTTAAAAAAAAATTCTGTTGAAGCATGGTTGAAAAGCAATGTCTGACTTTCATTTGTTCATTTTCATAGAATTTTTATATATTATTACTTTTGTCAGATTTAAGTTATTTCTGTGACCATTGTTGGTTTTTCTTTCATTAAACAAGGGGTACCAACAATTTTGTCCACGCGTGTACAGTGGGTACGGAAAGTATTCAGACCCCTTTAAATTTTTCACGCTTTGTTTCATTGCAGCCATTTGCTAAAAGCAAAAAAGTTCTTTTTATTTCTCATGAATGTACACTCAGCACCCCATCTTGACAGAAAAAAACAGAAATGTAGATATTTTTGCTAATTTATTAAAAAAGAAAAACTGAAATATCACATGATCATAAGTAGTCAGACCCTTTGCTCAGTATTGAGTAGAAGCACCCTTTTCAGCTAGTACAGCCATGAGTCTTCTTGGTTAATGATGCAAAAAGTTTTTCACATCTGGATTTGTGGATCCTCTGCCATTCTTCCTTGCAGATCCTCTCCAGTTCCGTCAGGTTGGATGGTGAACGTTGGTGGACAGCCATTTTCAGGTCTCTCTAGAGATGCTCAATTGGGTTGAGGTCAGGGCTCTGGCTGGGCCAGTCAAGAATGGTCACAGAGTTGTGCCGAAGCCACTCCTTTGTTATTTTAGCTGTGTACTTAGGGTCATTGTCTTGTTGGAAGGTGAACCTTCGGCCCAGTCTGAGGTCCAGAGCACTCTAAAAGAGGTTTTCTTCCAGGATATCTCTGTACTTGGCCGCATTCATCTTTCCTTCAATTGCAACCAGTCGTCCTGCCCCTACAGCTGAAAAACACCCCCATAGCATGATGCCGCCACCACCATGTTTCACTGTTGGGATTGTATTGGGCAGGTGATGAGCAGTGCTTGGTTTTCTCCACACACACCGCTTAAAATTAACGCCAAAAAGTTCAATCTTCACCTCATCAGACCAGAGAATCTTATTTCTCATAGTCTGGGAGTCCTTCATGTGTTTTTTGACAAACTCTATGCGGGCTTTCATATGTCTTGCACTGAGGAGATGCTTCCTTCGGGCCACTCTGCCATAAAGCCCTGACTGGAGGAGGGCTGCAGTGATAGTTGACTTTGTGGAACTTTCTCCCATCTCCCTAATGCATCTCTGGAGCTCAGCCACAGTGATCTTTGGGTTCTTCTTTACCTCTCTCACCAAGGCTCTTCTCCCACGATTGCGCAGTTTGGTTGGAAGGCCAGGTCTAGGAAGAGTTCTGGTCGTCCCAAACTTCTTCCATTTAAGGATTATGGAGGCCACTGTGCTCTTAGGAACCTTGAGTGCTGCAGAAATTCTTTTGTAACCTTGGCCAGATCTGTGCCTTGCCACAATTCTGTCTCTGAGCTCCTTGTGCAGTTCCTTTGACCTCATGATTCTCATTTGCTCTGACATGAGCTGTGAGGTCTTATATAGAGAGGTGTGTGCCTTTCCTAATCAAGTCCAATCAGTTTAATTAAACACAGCTGGACTCCAATGAAGGAGTAGAACCATCTCAAGGAGGATCAGAAGGAATTGCACAGCAGGTGAGTTAAATATGAGTGTCACAGCAAAGGGTCTGACTACTTATGACCATGTGATATTTCAGTTTTTCTTTTTTAATAAATTTGCAAAAATATCTACATTTCAGGTTTTTTTCTGTCAAGATGGGGTGCTGAGTGTACATTAATGAGAAATAAAATGAACTTTTTTGCTTTTAGCAAATGGCTGCAATGAAACAAAGAGTGAAAAATTTGAAGGGGTCTGAATACTTTCAGTACCCACTGTATATATATATATATTGTAAGGGAATTGCCAGTTGAGCAATTCCCCAGTGCTGCTGCAGAACCCTGGGGGGAGGGGCACAACAAGACAGTGGACCCTAAGCTGAAAACCCCTCACTGTCCCTGGCTAACTTGCCCGATCTGTCCTAGGCTACAGACAGCAACCAGTCGACAGTACCTTCCTAATATAGGTAACAACACAGAATACAGACAGGGCAAACAACAAAGGGAGGTCAGCTAGTCAAGGGGTCGGTAACAGTCGAGCAATGCAGTACAAAATCACAATCCAAAAGAATAGTCACAGACATAGCCAGAGAAGTAGGAATACAGGTAACAAAACAGCATGGAGTAAAGGCAGGTACGCAGAAGCAATAGCAAGCGCTAATGTGACTGTGAGCAAAGAATAAATAGGAAGGAAAAACCCTCTACAGACTTGATAGGACAATAGGCTGTCAATCACACAGGTAAGGCTAAAATTAACTATTAGTGGAGCAGAGGAAAACCAAGGTGAAGGAGACGGGTGTGGCAGAAAATCAATTACATAGTCTAGGACAGTGTTCAGACTGAGCAACAAGAATCTTAAACAAGGAATCAAACTGAGCACGCCTCCTGCGCCGCCGCGTGCGGGCGGAGGGTGGTGCAGAGACCTGAACAGGCAGAGACGTTACATATATATATATTTATATGTTATGAGGGTGTGAACCTAGAGGGGACTGGAGAGAACAGCGTTGACAACACCCATAGCTGGGGCCCAACTCCAGAGAGGGAGAGGGGAGAGCACACAGCAGGAGAGTGCTGCTGGTGACCTGCAGGGAGCAAGTAGACTGTGGAGCAGTTGGAGACAGACAGTTGGTCTTTCCCAAGAGGACTGGATTCCAGAAGGGACTTGGTTAAGCACAGTGTGAGACAGGCTGCTGATGAGAAACCTCAGTAAAGCATCTTGCCCTCAGAAGTTAGTCAGGGTTCAAGAAGTGAGGTATTGCTCTGTTTGTGGGCTAGGCTGTATTGTTATTTTTTGTTCCTGCTATAATTTACAAGCTGAATCAAGCCATTTCTTTTGGCTTGTCATTAGCTGATATGCTGTTTATTTGGCACTCAGCGCCACAAACTGCTCTGTTAAGTCCAGGAAGCTGCTACCTTTGATGCTAAACTACACCGAATTGTCACTTTTGGTGGAGGATGCAGGCAAAAATACAGTGGGGAAAAAAAGTATTTAGTCAGCCACCAATTGTGCAAGTTCTCCCACTTAAAAAGATGAGAGAGGCTTGTAATTGACATCATAGGTAGACTTCAACTATGAGAGGCAAAATGAGAAAACAAATCCAGAAAATCACATTGTCGGATTTTTAAAGAATTTATTTGCAAATTATGGTGTAAAATAAGTATTTGGTCAATAACAAAAGTTCATCTCAATACTTTGTTATATATCATTTGTTGGCAATGACAGAGGTCAAACATTTTCTGTAAATCTTCACAAGGTTGTTGCTGGTATGTTGGCCCATTCATCCATGCAGATCTCCTCTAGAGCAGTGATGTTTTGGGGCTGTCACTGGGCAACACGGACTTTCAACTCCCTCCAAAGGTTTTCTATGGGGTTGAGATCTGGAGACTGGCTAGGCCACTCCAGGAGCTTGAAATGCTTCTTACGAAGCCACTCCTTCGTTGCCCTGGTGGTGTGCTTGGAATCATTGTCATGCTGAAAGACCCAGTCACGTTTCATCTTCAATGCCCTTGCTGATGGAAGGAGGTTTGCACTCAAAATCTCACAATACATGGCCCCATTCATTCTTTCATGCACACAGATCAGTTGTCCTGGTCCCTTTGCAGAGAAACAGCCCCAAAGCATGATGTTGCCATCCCCATGCTTCACAGTAGGTATGGTGTTCTTTGGATGCAACTCAGTATTCACTCTCCTCCAAACACGATGAGTTGTGTTTCTACAAAACAGTTTTACTTTGGTTTCATCTGACCATATGACATTCTCCCAATACTCTTTTGGAACATCCAAATGCTCTCTAGAAAACTTCAGACAGGCCCGGATATGTACTGGTTTAAGCAGGGAGACACATCTAGCACTGCAAGGTCTGAGTCCCTGGCGGCGTAGTGTGTTACTGATGGTAGCCTTTGTTACGTTAGTCCCAGCTCTCTGTAGGTCATTCACTAGGTCCCTCCATGTGGTTCTGGGATATTTGGTCTCCGTTCTTGTGATCATTTTGACCCCACAGGGTGAGATCTTGTGTGGAGCCTCTGATGGAGGGAGATTATCAGTGGTCTTGTATGTCTTCCATTTTCTAATTATTGCTCCCACAGTTGATTTCTTCACACCAAGCTGCTTGCCTATTGAAAATTCAGTCTTCCCAGCCTTGTGCAGGTCTACAATTTTGTTTCTGGTGTCCCTTCCACAGCTCTTTGGTCTTCACCATAGTGGAGATTGGAGTGTGACTGTTTGAGGTTGTGGACAGGTGTCTTTTATACTGATAACAATTTCAAACAGGTGCCATTACTACAGGTAATGAGTGGAGGACAGAGGAGCCTCTTAAAGAAGAAATTACAGGTCTGTGAGATCAATAAATCTTGCTTGTTTGTAGGTGACCAAATACTTATTTTCCACCATAATTTGCAAATAAATTCTTTAAAAATCAGACAATGTGATTTTCTAGATGTTTTCTCATTTTGTCTCTCATAGTTGAGGTCTACCTATGATGTCAATTACAGGCCTCTCTCATCTTTTTAAGTGGAAGAACTTGCACAATTGGTGGCTGACTAAATACTTTTTTTCCCCACTGTAGATCTATGCAAGTCCTGGAAGACAAGTGTTTAGTAAACTTCAGTATCACTAAATGTACATTGTGGTCTACAGCCGAAAAAGAAGTTTGTGATTTCAAGTCAGAAAATTAGGAGGGGTGAGTGAAACTACAAAATAGCAAATTGTGTGCAAATCTGGTGAAAGTAAAACTCTGGAAGAGGAATCCTGGAAATGAACTTTGTTTACTGTGGCACAGAAGTCTGTAAAGTGCTTGCTGATGGCAAAAAAGTAAGCAATGTGTACAGAAACTGCATACTGCAAACAGTCTAAGTGAAAGTGAGGCTAATCTGATTGAAAGTCTAGTCAAAGGTTATGGCGTTATATATGTGTTTTTTGTGGATGACAGAAAAAAATGCTGGCTGTTGTAGTGCCACATAAATGAATTAACTGTTTGGTGAATACATGTGACTACAGAAGATAGTAATAAGTCATTGCTGTTTGAAACCAAAGTACAGGTGCATCTCAATAAATTTGAATATCTTTGAAATGTTTATTTATTTTAGTAATTAAATTAAAAATGTGACCTCCTATATTTTCTAGATTCTTTACACACAGAGTGTTCTATTTCAAGTGTTTTATTTCTGTAAATGTTGATTATGGATTACAGCTAATGAAAACGCAAATCTAAGAATATTGTGAAAAAGTTCAGTATTGTAAATTCAGTGTGTCACCTTCCAAGGTTTCCTAAGCCTTTAAATGGTCCCTCAGTCTGGTTCAGTAGGACACACAATCATGGAAGTCGCTGATTATGAATTGTATTACTGAATTACTGAAATGAATGAACGTTTTAAAGATATTCTAAATTATTGAGATGCACCTGTATGTTGTGAATATTGTTTACTCTTGTTATTAAAAAATGGGCAAGAAAAAGAAAACTTCAGAAAAATATGCACAGGTGTCTTAGGGCAACAGTCTCAAGGCAGAGAGAGACAAAACCCGGAACAGAGTCAGCAGATTGCAGGTAAAGCAAATGTGTTGCATGAAAGCGATTTCATTTTTATGAAGCACCTCTGTTCTATGATTGATACCCAGCTAGCTCTGTGTCTCATACTGCTGTGCATGAAAGTACCAAAGAAGAAAACATTATGGTGCAGCAGCTTCAAGATTAGATTAAAACATGAGGTTTGTTTATGAGGATGAAATATCTGACTGGAAATGGAAACGTAAGGTATTAGAAAAAGAAAACTTTAAGTTAAAGTAAGAACTTGACCCTGTAAAGAGTTTACATCTTAGTAATTGTGAAAATGTGGTGCTGGGTTTGCCTGGAATGGACTATGTCAAGAGAGGAGGAGTTTGATGAACTGAAATGCGCTCTATCTAATAAAGTTCTACAGAGTGTGGAGCAAAAGCAAGTGCTTGAGAGGCAACTACAGTATTTAGAGGAGCAGCATGTGTCATCCAGTGCCAAAGAATGTGTCATTGAAAAACTAACAGATGACCTTGAAAGTGCTAAACGTGAAAAGTGAATTTTTGCATCAGTCAGAATACTTGAAGTCCCAAGTCATGAAGTGTGAAAAACATTCGGCTGAATTAACTGATAAAGAAAATGAAGTGGCACAGCTGAAGAAGGATGTATCTGACAGAGAGAATGAATTAGAATCTGTGGTGCAGACATTGTAGTCAGAACAGAACCTACATTAACTAAAGCATGTTTACCTAAACAATGAAGTGAAGGAATGGCGGAGCAGAGCTCTGTCTGTTCTGGTGCAAAATAAGGACAATGGAGATTTCGTCTTTTCATGCTCAGAATTTTCAAACATTATAGATGAATCACAAAGAAGTTGAGAAAAGCCTGAAATCTGTGCAGATATTGTATGAGGACTAAGCTAGTGCTTATGACAAGCTGGACAAGGCCAAGAGAGAATTGGACCTCCAGATAGAAGACATGAGGATTCAATTTGAGAGAAACATAACTAATTTATCTGCTCAGATTGTAGATTTAAAAATGTTAACTGCTAAACTAAAGGTGCAAGTGGACAAACAGGAGGAAGACCTGTGAGTTGCAATAGTAAAAACTGAGATGGAAGCTTCTCAGAAAAATGTGACAAGGAACAAAGTTCTGGAGCTGGAATCAGAGATTAGTGCACTACAGAAAGCGTTGGAATCTGAGAAAATTGGTGCCATAGAGGCAGAGAAAAGAAAATTGAATCACAAAAAGACGTATGTAACAAATGATGTTGTAGAATGTGATCTGTATTGTGAGAACTTGCAAAAAAGCCCCATTACAGAAGTAGATATTGAAATACGAAAGCTGACAAATTCAACAAAAGTGGCGTGTAATCTGTGTTCATCTCCTGGTGCATGCCTTGATATCACAAGAGCACCAAAAAATATGAGTGACCAGTGATGATGATAACAATGATCAAATAATGGAACAGCGTCACTGTGTAAAACTTCAGGTGGACTGTATAGTTCCCCAAGAAGATGATCTAAAGTGGATTATGCACAGCTTATAACGCTGCAAGTGGATGAACAGCCAATTAATTTGAGAGAACTCCAACCACTTCAGGTTCTTGTTGTAGTAACTGGTGGACTTCCTGAAAAATATGGTAAGGCGGTCAAAGAAGGTCCAGCAGAAGAAGAAACTGCGATTAATCACACACTGCCTGTGACAGCTTGAAACCAATGAGGTAGAAGCACTGAAGCAAATGAAGCTCCAATCGCAAAAAAGAGTCAACCTGGCAAGAGGCTCCATATTGTACTCGAGTTGCCAACAAAACAAGGAAATATAATTGCCAACAAAACAAGGAAATATAATTGCTATAGTGAAGAGAAGGTTATTGATGTCTCAAGTTATGAAGAGGAATGGCAGAAAGGTCTGCTATCCAAAGTTAATGAGCAGAAAGTAGTTGAAGGTATGACCCTTTCAAGACAAATATTGCAGTTCTCCAAGATGGTCAAAACAGATGAAAAATGACTTTCATAAGTTTAATCAGGTTCAGTTCTATCAGAGCAGTGAGTTAGTAAATAAGGTGAAGGGTCGTGAAAAGTGTGGAACAAGAGACTGTAAGAAGACTGACCATGGCTATATTGTCCCAACAAATAAAGTGTCTAAGGCCACTGTGGATTATTCATTTACAAGCTGAATAAAGCCAATTCTTTTGGATTGCTGTTACCTTCTATGCTGTTTATTTGGCACCCAGCGCCACAAACACCTCTGTTAAGTCCAGAAAACTGCTACCTTTGATGCTAAACTACCCCCAATTGTCACAATATACAGGGCCAGTTTTAGACAAACTGTGGCCCTGGGCAAAATTAAAAGCGGGGCCCCAAATGCTGATATACCAACAACGCTATCATATTTCCAGTGGAAGCCCCTTTAATAACTCCACCTTTCTTCCTCCAAAACAGTAACAACCACCTCCTCTTATGCCCACACACAATTCAAATAACACCTTTGTACCGCCTAAAAGATTTTCACACCCCCTCATCAGTTATTATTGCGCCTCCTTATAAACAGTAGTCCCTGCTTATAAACAGTGTCCCATATAATCAATAGTTCCCCCTTATCAGTAATAGCTCCCCATATATAATAGTTCACCTTATAAAATAACAGTCCACATTATATATAATAGCCCTCTTAATAATAATAGATCCCTCTTATAAATATCCCCTTTAACAATACCCTCCTTATACAGTTTATAAATAAAAGAGACCACATTATAATAGTCACCCATATAATGTCCCCCTTATTATAGGCCTATTATAAATAGTTCTTCCCTTATAAATAATAGCCCGCCTTATATATAATAATTTCCTCTTATAGTAGCCCCCTTATAAATAGTTCCTCCCTTATATATAACAGCCCTCTTAAAAAAATTCACCTAATATATAATAGTTAATCTCCTATAATAGCCCCCTTATATATAATAGTCTCCCCTTATGAATAACAGTTCCCTGTTTATGTATAACAGACACCTCCTTATATATAACAATTCCTCCCTTATACATAATAGCCCCTTATATATAACAGTCTCCCCCTTATAACAGCTAACCTTATATATAATAGTATAATAGTTCCTCTCCTATAGTAGCCCCCCCTTATATATAACGGTCCCACCTTATAATAGTGCTCCTTATATATAAGTCCTCTATTATAATAGCGCTCCTTATATAAAACAGTTCCTCCATTATAAATAATAGCCCCCTTATACAGTATATGTCTCCCCCTTATAACAGTCCTCTTATATATAATTGTTCCCCCTTATAATAGCCCACTTATATTTAATAGACCTCTTATATATAATAATTCCTCTCTTATAATAGTGCCCCTTATGTTCCTCCATTATAAATACCAGCCCCCTTATATTTAATAGTTCCCCCACTATAAATATTACAATTCACGGACATCCATTATTTGGAGTTATAAATGCCTAAAACTTCACTGTTAATAATGTCGACTAAAAATGATTAACCCAACTCTATCAGGGCAAATAATATTAAAATCCACTAATGCCATCAAACCAAAGCAGATCCATAAATAACTATGCACTAACTGTGCAATAACCATAGATCATTATATATCCCTATAACGGAACCTCATTCTCCTAATCTAGGCGATCTCATAAATATTCACAAACAGACCTATAGAAACTAACTAAACTGCCTGAAAAATATGTGCAGCCACGCTACAGGTTGAATCAATTTTCCAAAATGCTGTCTCAGATGAAATAATGCATAGAAACCAGTACTCCTCATTAATCCTGAGACTACTGGCCTAATGCCACGCCAACAGGACTCAGAGGGACTAGGTATTCTAACCAAAAGGCAAGTAAGATTCAACACTGCAACTGACTTAAATATCTAACTCCTCAATGTATAAATCAACCCGTTTCCTCAACAAGATTCATCAGGGGCAAATAACAAGTTTCTTTATGAGCAGTTAAAACTGCTATTCCAAGATGTTTTAGCAGAATTTTATGGCGTGACCGCTCTGATAATGGCTATTATCAGTTTTAGGCCATTATCGACATTATTAAAAGTGAAGTTTTAGGCATTTATATCTCCAAATAATGGATGTCCGTGAATTGTTTGATAGATGAGGAGATATCTTTGATAAGTCAGTGAATTTTTTTCACTATAAATATTAGTCACCCTTATAAATAATAGTTTGCCCCCTTAGCAGGTGGTCCCTTTCCCTTACCAGAAAACAATAAATCTTGTACTCACCTTACCGCGCTCCCACGATGAGCGGAGCAGCCGAAGACTCTCCCTGTAGTAGTGACACAGGTGGCATGATGTAGTGACGTCATCACGCCACCAGCGCCGCGACGTCCTGTTTGCTACCAGCGGACTTCTATGGGGGAGCAGGGACCTTTCAGCTCCCTGCTCTGTCATAGAATTAAACAGTGTCGGCGTGCACAGCACAGCATGTTGATACAGCTGTGGAGCTCCGGATCCCGGGGGCCCCTGGGCAGTTGCCTAGTTTGCCCCCCTCTAATGCCGGTCCTGACAATATATTATAGAAAAATTCTACTGAGAAACTTAATTTCTTGCAGAAAGTCTTCCTAAAAGAGTGGAGGCTGTAACAAGTGCAAAGAGGGCCCAAATTTATATTGAAGGGAATCTGTCACATTGAAAATACCGTTGAATCTGCAGGCAGCATGTTATAGAGCAGGAGTAGATGTGTAAATTGATAGTTTTGTGGGAAAAAATTTTGATCCTTTGTTGAAAAGTCAATAGGGCAGTCCTATCTGACTGGCAGTCTCCCCCTCTTACATACAAAGATAGCGGTTAGTCAATGACAGGACCACCACTTTGAACTCTCAACATAGGAAGAGCAGGCATTTTAATGATAATATTATACTGATTTTTTTTCTCAAAAAAACCTTTACACCAATCTGCTTAACTTCTGTTCTATAACATGCCCTCTACAGGTTGGATGGTATTTTTCAAGTAACAGGTTTCACTTAATGAACTTTTTCATTGGATCAGGATAACCATCAAGGTTAGGTATTATGACCAGGTATTCACAAAATTTTGGCTGAATAGTTTAAATTTTAATATGCTATTATTAAAAAAAAGAAAGTAAGATTTATTATATTTACCTTAAATCATTCTCTTCTACAATCTGCATATCACTAGACAGAAGGTTACACGAAAATGCTATATTCACAGCTGTCTCTGAAAAATAAATAAAAAGGTAATAGACTGGGGACCCATAGAGTGAGTTCATAGTGGGATAACTGCAGTGGAATAGTCAGTGGCTAATGTTCTGTGATGTACAGATGCGTTGTAGTAGATGGGATTTAAACATCACTTTATCAATATACATGGTTATCTGAAATGTTTTTCCTTTTTTTTAGATTCTTATATATATATACAGTACAGACCAAAAGTTTGGACACACCTTCTCATTCCAAGAGTTTTCTGTATTTTCATGACTATAAAAATTGTAGATTCACACTGAAGGTATCAAAACTATGAATTAACACTTGTGGAATTATATACTTAACAAAAAAGTGTGAAACAACTGAAAATATGTCTTATATTCTAGGTTCTTCAAAGTAGCCACCTTTTGCTTTGATTACTGCTTTGCATACTCTTGGCATTCTCTTGATGAGCTTCAAGAGGTAGTCACCTGAAATGGTTTTCACTTCACAGGTGTGCCCTGTCAGGTTTAATAAGTGGGATTTCTTGCCTTATAAATGGGGTTGGGACCATCAGTTGTGTTGTGCAGAAGTCAGGTGGATACACAGCTGATGTCCTACTGAATGGAGTGTTAGAATTTGTATTATGGAAAGAAAAAAGCAGCTAAGTAAAGAAAAACGAGTGGCCATCATTATTTTAAGAAATGAAGATCAGTCAGTCCGAAAAACTGGGAAAACTTTGAAAGCATCCCCCAAGTGCAGTGGCAAAACCATCAAGCGCTACAAAGAAACTGGCTCACATGAGGACCGCCCCAGGAAAGGAAGACCAAGAGTCACATCTGCTGCGGAGGATAAGTTCATACGAGTCACCAGCCTCAGAAATCGCAGGTTAACAGCAGCTCAGATTAGAGACCAGGTCAATGCCACACAGAGTTCTAGCAGCAGACACATCTCTACAACAACTGTTAAGTGGAGACTGTGTGCAGCAGGCCTTCATGGTAAAATAGCTGCTAGGAAACCACTGCTAAGGACAGGCAACAAGCAGAAGAGACTTGTTTGGGCTAAAGAACACAAGGAATGGACATTAGACCTGTGGAAATCTGTTCTTTGGTCTGATGAGTCCAAATTTGAGATCTTTGGTTCCAACCACCGTGTCTTTGTGCAACGCAGAAAAGGTGAACAAATGGACTCTACATGCCTGGTTCCCACCGTGAAGCATGGAGGAGGAGGTGTGATGGTGTGGGGGTGCCTTGCTGGTGACACTGTTGGGGATTTATTCAAAATTGAAGGAATACTGAACCAGCATGGTTACCACAGCATCTTGCAGCGGCATGCTATTCCATCCAGTTTGCATTTAGTTGGACCATCATTTATTTTTCAACAGGACAATGACCCCAAACATACCTCCAGACTGTGTAAGGGCTATTTGACCAAGAAGGAGAGTGATGGGGTGCTACGCCAGATGACCTGGCCTCCACAGTCACCAGACCTGAACCCAATCGAGATGGTTTGGGGTGAGCTGGTCCGCAGAGTGAAGGCAAAAGGGCCAACAAGTGCTAAGCATCTCTGGGAACTCCTTCAAGACTGTTGGAAGACCATTTCAGGTGACTACCTCTTGAAGCTCATCAAGAGAATGCCAAGAGTGTGCAAAGCAGTAATCAAAGCAAAAGGTGGCTACTTTGAAGAACCTAGAATATAAGACATATTTTCAGTTGTTTCACACTTTTTTGTTAAGTATATAATTCCCCATGTGTTAATTCATAGTTTTGATGCCTTCAGTGTGAATCTACAATTTTTATAGTCATGAAAATACAGAAATCTCTTGGAATGAAAAGGTGTGTCCAAACTTTTGGTCTGTACTGTATATATATGTTTTTTTTTTTTTCTTATACAATAGGTATCATGGAAAATCACAGAATATGGAGTATAGAACCTGTATATAAATATATAAATGGCTATACAAGAAATATGGGGAGAAGTTCTTTCATGTAAAATCTCATCAAAAGACAAATGTGTCTAATGCTAGGTTCACACAAGTGTTCAGGGTTCTATCCTTCGGGTCCACTTGGGAACCCGAAAAAACTCCGAAAATGGCGGAGAGAAATTTGATGGAAATTTTGAAAAATTTGAAATTTTAAAAATGTGAAATGCTCTCTTTTTCAAACAGATATTCATAAAACACAAATAAATTAATAAATATTATCTACCATATCTCTGATTTATATTGGCAATCTTCTTTTACTCATCCTTTAATTTATTTTGGACATTAGAAGCCTTACAAATATAACAGAGATTTTCCAGATTTACAAGAAAATTTCCCAAACCCATTTGTTAGGGGCTACTTCAGTTCTGAAGGGGATTTTAAAAGCCTATATATTAGAAACCCCCCTACATCACCCCATTTTCAAATATGCACCCCTCAAATAATTCAAAACCGCATTTGGAAAGATTGCTAATCTTTTAAGCATTTCATGGGAATTAAAACAATATGGAGTTGAAATTTAGACATTTCATTTTTTTCAATTATACTTTCCATTAGCCCTAAAATTAACACATTCACAAGGGGTTAAAGGAAAAGATGCATCTCACAGTTTGTTATGCAATTTCTCCCAAGCATGGAAATACCCCACAGTGATCACATGTCCCCATCAAATGGGGACATTTGATCACTGTTTTTTTTAGTTGGGGAGGCTGATTTCGCCTATAACTGGGGCTGTTACTTTTAGCCCCAGTTGCAAGAGGAATGCAACCTCCTGCACGTTACTCACACATAATTATAGAGCTGATCTGGGTCCGGGTGCAGCTCTTGAAGACGCTGCACCCGGCGGATCACATGACCGCAAGATGCCGGCGCCCATAGCACTGTATACAGCGCTCATTGAGCATCCCTGCAATTCTGTCAGATAATACTCAATTTCTTCCAGAAAATGATTGCAATCACAAATGCTTTGGTAATAATATCTTCATTTATTTTGCTTGCAATGAAAAAACACAAAAGAGAATGAAAATAAAGTCAAATCATTGATCATTTTGCACAAAACTCCAAAAATGGGCCGGACAAAAGTATTGGCACCCTCAGCCTAATACTTGGTAGCACAACCTTTAGACAAAATAACTGCGAACAACCGCTTCCGGTAACCATCAATGAGTTTCTTACAATGCTCTGCTGGAATTTTAGACCATTCTTCTTTGGCAAATTTCTCCAGGTCCCTGAGGTTTGAAGGGTGCCTTCTCCAAACTGCCATTTTGAGATCTCTCCACAGGTGTTCTATAGGATTCAGGTCTGGACTCATTGCTGGCCACTTTAGAAGTCTCCAGTGCTTTCTCTCAAACCATTTTCTAGTGCTTTTTGAAGTGTGTTTTGGGTCATTGTCCTGCTGGAAGACCCATGACCTCTGAGGGAGACCCAGCTTTCTCACACTGGGCCCTACATTATGCTGCAAAATTTGTTGGTAGTCTTCAGACTTCATAATGCCATGCACACGGTCAAGCAGTCCAGTGCCAGAGGCAGCAAAGCAACCCCAAAACATCAGGGAACCTCCGCCATGTTTGATTGTAGGGACCGTGTTCTTTTCTTTGAAGGCCTCTTTTTTTTTCCTGTAAACTCTATGTTGATGCCTTTTCCCAAAAAGCTTTACTTTTGTCTCATCTGACCAAAGAACATTCTTCCAAAAAGTTTTTGGCTTTCTCAGGTAAGTTTTGGCAAACTCCAGCCTGGCTTTTTTATGTCTCTGGGTCAGAAGTGGGGTCTTCCTGGGTATCCTACCATAGAGTCCCTTTTCATTCAGATGCCGACGGATAGTATGGGTTGACACTGTTGTACCCTTGGACTGCAGGGCAGCTAGAACTTGTTTGGATGTTAGTCGAGGTTCTTTAGCCACCATCCGCACAATCTTTCGTTGAAATCTCTCGTCAGTTTTTCTTTTCCGTCCACATCTAGGGAGGTTAGCCACAGTGCCATGGGCTTTAAACTTCTTGATGACACTGCGCACGGTAGACACAGGAACATTCAGGTCTTTGGAGATGGACTTGTAGCCTTGAGATTGCTCATGCTTCCTCACAATTTTGCTTCTCAAGTCCTCAGACAGTTCTTTGGTCTTCTTTCTTTTCTCCATGCTCAATGTGGTACACACAAGGACACAGGACAGAGGTTGAGTCAACTTTAATCCATTTCAACTGGCTGCAAGTGTGATTTAGTTATTGCCACCACCTGTTATGTGCCACAGGTAAGTAACAGGTGCTGTTAATTACACAAATTAGAGACACATCACATGATTTTTCAAAGGGTGCCAATACTTTTGTCCACCCCCTTTTTTATGTTTGGTGTGGAATTATATCCATTTTGGCTTTTTGACAATTCTTTTTGTGGTTTTCCATTGAAGACAAATTAAATGAAGATATTACCAAAGCATTTGTGATTGCAATCATTTTCTGGAAGAAATTGAGTATTATCTGACAGAATTGCAGGGATGCCAATACTTTTGGCCAGCACTGTACATAGCGATCAGGAAGGCAGGGAAGGTAATAAACCTTCCCTGTCTTCTCTCTGGAAACTCCGGCTGAAGTTACAGCCGGCTCCCAGTTTCAGTAGCTGCACGATTTCATGCAGCTGCTGATTTCTGCTTGGACGTACCGGTTCGTCCTTGCAGAAATAGACAACCACCTCTTGGACGTATATACTCTATGGGAGGTACGGAAGTGGTTAAAGAAATATGCCATTTCAGCATTCAGCAGGGCTCAGAAGGGAAGGAGCACTACAATTTTTAGCTTTTGAAGTATAGATTTAGAGGGACTTTCTGAATGCCAAGTTGTTTTCTCGGAGTCCTGGAGGTGCCAGTAAATTGTAATTCCAGAAGAAGTGACCTCATTTTGTTGGGTCTCTGCAAACTTGACATGACATCCAAAAACCAACAATCAATATCTGCGTTCCAAATGTACATAGCGCTCCTTCACATATACACCCTACTGTGTGCCAAAACACCAGTTTATGCCCAAATGACACTGTTGCACCCAGGATAACATACAGGACAACAATGCCATATGTGGAACACAGCTTGGCACAAAAAGGAAGGAGCACTTTTTTGGTTTTTGGAGCAGTTTGGTTTTTGGATGTCATGCCAATTTTGCAGAGCCACTGAATTGCCAGTAAAGTGGAATCCACAGGCACATGACCCCATTTTGGAAACTACACCCTTAAAGGTATTTATCAAGTGGGGTAGCAAGAATTTTTAACTCTTGAGTGTTGCATTTAGTTTCCAAAAATGAATCCGCAGCTGATAATGAAAAGTTAAAATTGGAATTTTTCCAGAGATACAGCATTTCACTACCCGATATGTTGCACTCAGCTTGTGTCACAGAGACACACATTCCAAAAACTGGTAAGCGGTTATCTCGACCTCAACAGCTTTTGGTGTATTTGTCTCTGATACAAACTGGGCACAAATATTGTGTACTGAAATTACATATTCTTGTATTCTGGTGACATGGCTACCATTGCAGAGCCATTTCTGGTAATAAGAAATTTTACTGGAAAGCCGCATCTGTACTGGCTGCCATGGTTTCTGAAGAGTTTTGTACTAGGCACGCCTTTGTGCCAGTGTAGCTTTAGAGAGATATGTAAAAATAGCAATGCTGCCCTGAAGGCCCCAACTGAAAATGGCACCTCACCTTGCCTACATAAAAGGTGCATGACCTGCAAGCACATCCACACCGCTGACAGTGTACCTATCCCACAGTCACAACAGGTGCACAGAATTAGGGAGACATTCTCCTGCAGGTCTTCCAATGTGGTGTACCTCATAATGTGTGCGCAATGTCCAACCACAGGGGAAACAGGGCAGAGACTTAGCGAATGAACTCACACAGGTCCAATATTAATAACAGCAGAACCGATATCCCAGTGGCGGCACCTTTCTCCGGAGAAAACCACTCTATTGAAGATTTGCGGGTTGTGGTTTTAATGGGACAGTTTAAGAAGCAGGAGGAAAGGAAACAATGGGAGTACAAATTTATGCAAAAATTTAAAACTATGCAATTTGGACTTAATATTCATGCCAGCTTCATGTCACACTATGTATGAACTGTGAGGGTCACAAATCACCACCTGATAGCAAACAGATAACAGATCCCTCTGTCACGCATCACAACTTTCCAGATTATTGTTTTTGACCTGTTGTAAATAACTTCTCTACTTAGATTGCATTTTGTTTTGGTTTTTTTTAAGGACTCTAAAATCCTTTGAAGACCATGTGTATAAAAATCTGTGAATTTTCAGTTCTTGTATAACACCATGTCTGATGAAGGAAGCTTGTGCTTCTGAAAGCTTACTTGTATATAATTGTGTGTCATCAGCATAAAGATTGTACCGAAAGCCAAATCTGGTGATGGTTTTTCAATGGGGGCAAGTAGAGGGAGAAGAGTAGGGGGGGCCTAGGACCGAGCCCTGTGGAACCCCGACAGCAAGAGGATGGGGAGAAGAAACAGAGCCTGCAAATGATACACAGAAAGTGCGGTCAGAGAGATAAGAGGAGAACCAGGAGAGCGCGGTGTCCGTGAGGTCGACAGAGCGGAGCATAGTGAGGAGGAGTTGATGGTCAACAGTGTCAAATGCTGCTGAGAGATCTAGAAGAATAAGAAGAGAGAAGTCACCTATGGATTTAGCCATCAGGAGATCATTGGAGACTTTTGTGAGGGCCGTTTCAGTAGAGTGCAGAGTACGGAAGCCAGATTGTAAGGGGTCAAGAAGAGAGTTAGCAGAGAGATAGTGGATTAAACGAGAATAGACCAAGCGTTCTAAGATTTTGGAGATGAAGGGGAGGTTAGAGACAGGTCTATAGTTAGCAGCACAGGATGGATGGGTCAAGCGAGGATTTCTTTAGTAGCGGGGTTATGACAGCATGTTTGAAAGAGGATGGGAAAATTCCAGAAGAGAGAGAGAGAGAGGTTAAATATTTTATTAATGTAAGTCGTGGAAGCAGGAGCCAGAGACTGGAGAAGGTGTGAGGGGAAAAGGTCACTACTGCATGTCATAGGTTGAGAAGAAGAAAGTAGCTAATAGACTTCCTCTTCTGTAACAGGTTCAAAAGATGATAATGAACAGTCTGAAGTGCGGTTGGTGAGGGGATCAATACCACCTAGGAATTGGGCAGTTATTTCCTGATGGATCTTATCAATTTTGTCATGGAAATAAGTGGCCAGGTCCTCTGCACTAAGGTCTGTGAATGGCGCCTGTACCTTAGGGGTGAGTAAGGAGTTAAAAGTTTCAAAGAGCCTTTTAGGGTTACAGGAGAGAGAAGAGATGAGAGTGGTGAAATAGGCTTGTTTGGCAAGGTGAAGGGCTGTAGGTTTTAAGCATAAATTTGAAGTGGAGGAAGTCTGCAGGTGTACGTGATTTTCTCCACAGACGTTCAGCACACCTAGAGCGCTGCCGAAGAAAACGCGTCTGTGGTGTGTGCCAGGGTTGCTTCCTCCTGCGTCTAACTTTTTGAGTGGAGCGGAAAGCCGCCTCATCCAATGTACTCTTAAGGGTTTCATTATAGTGACTGGTGGCCAGATTGGGACAGGAGAGTGAAGAGATGGGGGACAGAGAGGACTGTAGAGTATCTGAGAGGTGCTGGGTGTTAATAGAACATAAATTCCTATATGTATGATGAGTAGGTGTGTCCTGTGAAGGAGAGAAAGGACTGATGGTGAGAGACACAAGGTTATGGTCAGAGAGTGGCAGAGAAGAGTTAGTAAATTTAGAAACTGTAAGGAGTCGATGGAAGACAAGATCAATGGTGTTGCCATCTACATGTGTGGCGGAAGAGGAAAGTTGTGAAAGACCAAAAGAAGTGGTTATTGAGAGAAACTGTAAGGCAGCTGGGGAGACAGGGGTGTCAGTGGGGATGTTAAAGTCACCCATGATAAGAGGAACAAAGGTGTTCAATGGAGACATTGAACCAGTGGAAGCAGTGCTGCTGAGTGAAGAGTCCTGCTCAAGTGGGGGCTAGGCAAGAGGTAGGTCTTTTTCCACATGTGCACCTGCAGATACAGGGTGAATGCTTGGAGCCTCGGAATCCTCAATATTAGAACAGCAAGCACCGTTATATGTACTTTCTGTGTCAGA
Organism: Leptodactylus fallax; assembly: GCA_947044405.1. NCBI lineage: Eukaryota > Metazoa > Chordata > Amphibia > Anura > Leptodactylidae > Leptodactylus > Leptodactylus fallax. The sequence continues at coordinate 2,507,903 of CAMRHE010000061.1, read as the reverse complement.
AAAAACTACAGGAAAAAGTTTGTCAGTTTAAGCTCTACTTCTTCTTGTCCTTGACCATAGTTCAGTATGTGCTGGTGTTAAGATGATGCTAGGTAACGTTTAGAGGTAGATTTTTAGCCAAATGAATGCCTATGAGCTACTGTGAAAGGCCAATGCAGAGCAGGCGCCTCATACAACTTCCTCTATGCACCCCCTGTTTTGGTCTATTTTTATTTTTTTTTTTACAAAATTCCTATTGCAAAATAAATGCTTAACAAAAAGAGATTTGCCATTCAAAGGGGGAACTGGTCAGTCAAAATAATATAATAAATAGAAATCGATTTGTTACAAGCTGCATTCAATCCAAATATTCCAAATAGTCTTTTAACTAAACCGAATACTTTGCAATTCATCTCAATGGGTTCGCAGGTGTCCACAGGTAACTACTGTTTTAGCGGGTGAGATCTCCGTTGTTTGGGTACCATGGCGGATACAAACAACAGAGAGCACAGCGCAAGTGTGAACCTAGCCTTACATTGTTTTTACTGACAGTCAGTCCTGCAACTGTTAGTGAAAATACAAAAATACAAACTGCCCTTATAACAGCAAAACGCTGATGCAGCCTGTATTAATCTGAAAAACTTACTTTCTTTTTTTCGTAACCCAATATACGTACAAACTGCCACCATTGTAATGCTAACACTGATGTAACCTGTATCCTTAAGCTTTTTTTTTATTTCTCAATATACAACAAAGCACTACTGTAATGGCAAAACACTAACATAGCCTGTGATAATCTAAAAATCTCCAGGGTTACCGAATACACATACAAAATGCTTCCATTGTAACTGCAAAACACTGATGCATCCTGTGCTAATCGGAAAAATCTTCATTTGTTAAGTTTATTTTTGTTTCCCAATATACAAACAAACTGCCATTGTAAAAAATAAACAAGCTGACTATTATAGTCTAATACCCACTGAAAAGGTCATCCATTTAGCGCTTTTAATGTTTTGCTATTCTTCTTGATTTATTTATTTTATTTCTTTTTACAAAAAACTGACACAAACTCATACACACAGTGTCAGAATTGACGCAAATCACTATTATATTTAAGCAGTGTGCAGAAAAATGACTGGAAAAAACAGGGCAGGGGACTAGCTGAAGACAATTGTGCAAATACTAACAATAAGAATGTGGGTGTTGACAGCAACACTACTTCTGGCTTTGGTGGCACTGCCAGTTGTCACAGGATTGTTGTACTTCCTGAGAAAGAAGATTATGTTTTTGATTACTTGGCTCACTCATCTCAGATTTCTGTTGTTCCTCCTCCTCTAATTTTATAACATGTACTTTATTGCAGGACCTTTCTGGACTGTCAACCATGCCTCCTTCATCTTCTTCACTGACACAGATCCCTAGTAGTGATGTGGCACCTGCTGAGAAAGCTATTTCTCCTAGACAGAGTAGTTTTCCTACTCTTTTTGGTGAGTTGGATAAGAACAGTCAGCATTTTTTGCAAGTAGAGGAGGCAGAGGTGGAAAAAGAGCACATGACTGTGGTTGGTGGAAGTAGTAGTGGCAGGGGCTGTGGTACTGGTAGTTGTTCTGGTATCGTCACTAGGGGGAAATCTGGAGGCGGAAATTATGAGGGTGTGCAAGAATCACATGGAAGATGATGACATTGCTGATGATGATTCTTTTGTAGATATGACCTGGGTCAGGGTGACAAGGTGACATCAGAGTAAGAGGGTGGTGGAAGTGAGGATAGTAATATTTCTAGTCAATGTGCATCCCCAATATCCAAAAAGCCTGCCTGAAGCAGACCTAGGAGAAGCTTGTGGGGTGGGGGTTGTGGCACTGGTGGTGGAAGTTTCCACTGCTGCTGGTGTTAGCTGCAGAAAATACAGGTGGTCATCTCCCATGTGGGCCTTTTTTTGTACATTTCGAAACGATAGATCTATGGCAATGTGCGAGATCTGCAAGCAGAAACAGATGTGGCAATGCAGGGATAAATTGAAAATCTCCCTAAACTAAACCCCTTCCCCAACTTAACTTCTAATTGACTTCATTCAAAAAAAAAAAAAAATCTATATTTACCTATATGCCTGGGTGGTCAGTATAACGGCAGTGAGTGCTGCAATGTGTATTAAAATTCTTGCTGTTGATGACCCTGCAACAACCCCAAATTCTTCTTCTTTCAATTCCTCCCTATCCTTTCCCTACAGTTCTAAGGCTCTTTCCCTGAACTTCTATCTGTTTTTTAAGTCTTTCCCCAGCTCCTGCTGATGTCTGTCCCTGCAGTAAGAGCGATGTGAAATAACTGTACCTAAAATGGCCGAGGGTTTTTATTGGGTTGTGACATCACAGGGCCGGCTGCTGATTAGCTGCATGCTTGGCATTGTGGGTGATCCCGCGTTTCTAGAGTTCCTTGCCCCTTGTCCTAACATGTGCAGCAGCCATTTTATTAAAGAATGTGATTTGATGCATCGAAGTGTGAGGAAATACGGTATCGAGACAAATCGAAGATTTCCTGAAATTTGGATTGAATTCCACTTCTGCAGCTTCGATTCGCTCATCTCTAATTATAACGGTCAAAGTCCATATAACAGCACCTCTCCTCTGGTCAGGCACCTCGCCCTCCACAGGTGGTTCTGGACCATCCCATCTACGGGAATATGCTTTTTCTTCCTCCACTTTCAACTGTTGGCGCCCGGCCAGTGTAGTAGGCCTGCGGGCGTGGACGACAGGTGGCGGGACAGCAGCAGGTGTAGCGGGGGCTCCAGCCAGAGTCCCGGGGGTAGCAAGCACCGCAGCTATTGGAATCTCTTCCATTTCTTCTCCCCAGGTCCAGTCATCAGGGTCTTGGTTAATACCTTGGACTGGTGGGGGACGTGACATTTTGCAGCAGGATACAGTGGATCTGCTTGCAGACAATACAGTCGCTAACTTGCGCATCACTATCTGGAACTTTCCAGGCACAGAACTTTTGATGGATTGCTGGTGGGCGGTGTTAACTACACATAGGAAAGGTTTGGTGTTGGACTCACCCAAGATGGAGGTGCCCAGGAAGCTCTGCTGACACTGTCCTATAGGAGGGGCTGTCCCGCTGACGTCAGCGGCTGCTGGTTGGTCCCTTTTAAATAGGTGGGAGGAGCTTGGCTGATGCAACTCTGTCACAGGTCTTCCCCCCCCCCCCTTAACTGGTTTGGCGGGCTGGTGCTTAACCTCTGTGGAGCTGTAGACTTTTGAATGATGCAGCTCCGTCTGAGGCTGGAGTTAACCCCTTGCGGGCTGGGCTCACGTGCACTGGTGATGTCGCAGCACAATATACAGTCCGGTAACGGCTGAGAGTCCTCTGGCTGGCAATAAGTGGCACAAAACTTGGCAAACAGTTGAAACACACCACAGTCTATGCAAATAATCCAGGCAGCTAGCGACAAACAGTTCCAGGCACAAACACAGAGTCCACAGTATAATCCACAGGGAATAGTCTCTGCCAATAAAGGTTTCTGCTCACCAGTTGTAGATAAGGTTTTCTCGGATCTTGACACCGTAGTCTGTGATGTTGTAAGGACACGGGAGTCTTGATCCTGCTGACTACGGCAAAAATGACATGCCGCAACCCAGATGGAGGAGACCGGAGGATGGGGGTTGTAGTATGGTGTGCCACCTGCTAGGCTGAGCACACTCACCAAGCACTCCAGCCCCGCTCCTGGGCCGTACACAGTTGCGGGGGGGTCCTGCAGCACTACCAGTGGTAGTAGGAGTGGACCTTGGTGTTGGTCGGAAGGGCCCTGATGGTTAGGCAGGCATGACTCAGGAGATCAGCGGTGCAGTAAACCAGGTAACAGTTTATTTTGGCAACTGGAACAGAAGTAACGGCAGCTTCCCAAAGGGTGTAGTGGTAGCACAGTGTCCAATGCCCCAGCCTTGGTTATAGGGGAGTGCCCAGGTATGTTACAGGCTCTACACAAGGCTTCCCCAACTACTCCTCCACTCATGCCTCTCCTAGCTATGGATGTTGGGGATGGAGTTACAGGGAGTCCTGACAGGGATCTGGTTACCTGAAGACTAGGCCTGCATGTGGTCCTCCTGTCAGGGTCCTCTCCTGCTCCTCCTAGCACGGCACAGAAATTGTCCAACAGTCTAGACAGCAATTCTCCCTTACTTAGGGCTGTCTCTGAATGAGCCTGGGGCAGCAAACAATCCTCCTAGGGGCTGTAGGGACGGCCGTTGAACTCCAGTGCTGATGTTCTCCCTGCACAGTCCAGCATGAACTACACAGGGTGTTTGCAACTACTGAACTGCTTGAACAAGGCTAAGGTTTGAACACTGAGGGGGGAAAACAACAGGGAAAAGCTGCATAACAATGACATTTAACACTTAACACAGAGGACGGGACATACCAACTGTAAGTATGTGAACCAGAGGGCGCTGTTGAGCGACCCAGGCCCAGGCCAGAAAAGGCTCTCAGCCACGCCTTTGGGGGGCATGGCGTGTAACTCCAGAAGTGTGGAGTATCCTGCAGGGAGCAGGAGATGGTGGACCCAGCTGGACAGATAGACGGTCTGTGCCAGGAGGGCTGGGGGTCCACAGAGGACTGTTGCTGGAGCTGAGCAGTAGAGGCTAGTTAGGGGCTCAAGGAGTCAGTTAGTGCCCTAACTGTGGCCTAGGTTTTTGTTGTTTTATTATGTTGCAGTTAAGCTGAATAAAGCCACTTTTATTTTACACTTGGACCGTCTGAAAGCTATCTTTCCGGCGCCCAGTACCACGAACCACCGCTGTCCGGACCAGGAGTCTGCCGCCATTTTGAGTCTAATTCCCCCAAGTTGTCACACAACATAACCCAGAGGCACACAAGACAAACAGTTAAAGTAATAGCTCTCTGGGGATGTTGGTGTGGCGTTAGGCCTCATTCCTGGAGGGTTTGTGTTATTTGTTTTGGTCAGTCCAACTACTGGCAGCCAGGATGTGGTCTTTTTGAACCAGCTGTACTATTTGGTTAGGGAGTGAGTTTGTGTTAGGGACACAACGTATTGATAGGGGCATATTTCATCTGGATATATTAGCCCTTTATCCCTTTTCTATGATCTCCCTGTAGTATCAGTTGTGAGCTGCTGTTACTTGTTGATGGAGGTGGTACCATGCACCTTGATCTATTTTTTCTTTTTATTTAATTATTAAAAGTTATGTTTTAGTACATATATTTTGATCTCTTTCTAACACACTTCTCGGTGAAGTACTGTGTATACCGTGGAGCTATTTAAGCATGTACAGTACTATAGGGGATGACGATACAAGGAAAATACTCTGTAATGTGCAGCGCTGGATGACAGATAGTCAGCACATATGTAAGATTTCAGTGAAGGAGCCATGGTGTAGGCTATTAGCAGGAAGCTGTTGTGTGGGTCCCCAAAACAAGTCTCTCTGGTGGGCCCTAGGCCTTTCAGTCCGACACTGATCACCACTCACCCAGACAACTCCTGTGGTCAGGTCAATCACATTCTATTATCCTGTACTTTTGATGCTACAGTCGGTTCTAATAAAAAAAAATATATTAGCCAGTTAACAATGTGGCATAGTTTTTTCTTCTTTTTTTCACATTCTAAAAGCTATAACTTTTACATTTTTATGTTGACATAGCCAGATAAGTGTTGTTTTTTGTAAGAATTGTACTTTTCTATTGCACCAGTTTGGGAAACATTTAGTTTATTAATAACATTTTATTAACTCTTTCTGAGCAGGGGTGCAAAAAAAAGTTAATTTTGCCATCCTTTTTTTAATTTCTAAATTTTGTGTGCTGCATTGGGCATCATAAATGACACGCTAACTTTGTTCTGCCAATACAAATACAGTTATACCAAGTTTATATTGGGCTTTATGTTGTACAACTTTTGCGCAATAAAATCACTTATTTGCTAATAATTTGTTTTAGTGGCACCATTATCAGAGCTGTGTGAGGGCTTGTTTTTTTGGTGGAACATCTGTCATTTCAACTTTTTTCACATTTTTACAATGTTCATCATGCAGGATAAATAATTTTCTATTTTTATATTATGGGTTGTGCCTCTATTTCTTTACCAGAATATCAGAATACCTGACGTCATATGCTGTGATGTCACAGTATACACAGTGATCTTTTTATTTGTGGATTATCCTTGCGTTTGATGTCATAGTGGGTATTATCACTATACTGTGACATCAATGTGTATATTTTCTCTGTACTGTAACATCACTGTATTTATTATCCTTGTACTGTGACATCACTGTGTATTTTAAGTCTGTACTGTGACAACACCAGGTGCATTATCCTTGTAACATGACATCACTGTGTTTATTATCCTGGAACAGTGACATCAATGTAAGCATTGTACCAGTACTCTGACATCATTGTGCGCACTATTCCAGCACTGGTACTGTTACATCACTGACATACAGTGGGGAAAAAAAAGTATTTAGTCAGTAATTAACATCATAGGTAGACCTCAACTATGAGAGACAACATGAGAAAACATATCTAGAAAATCACATTGTCTGATTTTTTAAGAATTTATATGCAAATTATGGTGGAAAATAAGTATTTGGTCATCTACAAATAAACAAGATTTCTGGCTCTCACAGACCTGTAACTTCTTCTATAAGAGGCTCCTGTGTCCTCCACTCATTACCTGTAGTAATAGCATGTGTTTGAAATTGTTATGAGTAAAAAAGACACAAGAATGGTGAGCAAAAAACCCAGGGCACACCACTAACTAAACAAAAGCTACTGTCAGTAACACACTACGCCGCCAGGGACTCAGATACTGCAGTGCCACACGTGTCCCCCTGCTTAAGCCAGTACATATCCGGGCCCGTCTGAAGTTTGCTAGAGAGCATTTGGATGTTCCAGAAGAGTATTGGGAGAATGTCATATGGTCAGATAAAACCAAAGTAGAACTATTTGGTAGAAACACAACTCATCATGTTTGGAGGAGAGTGAATGCTGAGTTTCATCCAAAGAACACCATACCTACTGTGAAGCATGGGGGTGGCAACATCATGCTTTGGGGCTGTTTCTCTGCAAAGGGACCAGGATGACTGATCCGTGTACATGAAAGAATGAATGGGGCCATGTATTGTGAGATTTTGAGAGAAAACCTCCTTCCATCAGCAAGGGCATTGAAGATGAAACATGGCTGGGTCTTTCAGCATGACAATGATCCCAAGCACACTGCCAGGGCAACGAAGGAGTGGCTTTGTAAGAAGCATTTCAAGGTCCTGGAGTGGCCCAGCCAGTCTCCAGATCTCAACCCCATAAAAAACCTTTGGAGGGAGTTGAAAATCCGTGTTGCCCATCGACAGCCCCAAAACATCAGAGGAGATCTGCATGGAGGAATGGGCCAACACACCAGCAACACTGTGTACCAACCTTGTGAAGACTTACAGAAAACGTTTGACCTCTGTCATTGCCAACAAAGGATATATAACAAAGTATTGAGATGAACTTTTGTTATTGACCAAATACTTATTTTCCACCATAATTTGCAAATAAATTCTTTAAAAATCAGACAATGTGATTTTCTGGATTTGTTTTCTCATTTTGCCTCTCATAGTTGAGGTCTACCTATGATGTTAATTACAGGCCTCTCTCATCTTTTTAAGTGGGAGAATTAGCACAATTGGTGGCTGAATAAATACTTTTTTCCCCACTGTATAAGAAATAAATAATCATACACTTTTCAAATTCTGAACTTTCTGCTTAAGGTAGTCACGGTATAGTGTGGCCCCATTATAAGTTTTGCTATGGGGCCCCATGGTTACTTGTTACACCCCTTGCGATGCTTGTTGCTGGCAAAGTTTTATAGAGAGGCTTGTGTCGGTGACATGTGGGTCTTCAGTAGACCCCCTGTTACCATGGTAACGCATCAGTACCCCAAGAAGTAAACACAAAAAGACCCCTTATATGTCACCATCATTATTGATCTAGCTAAAAACCCCCCTCGACAAAAAACAAAACAAAACATGCCAACGCTTCTTTCAATAACAACACCATATACAATTGAAACCAGAAGTTTACATACACTATATAAAAAGACACATATGCATGTTTTTCAAACTATCTAACATGAAATCAGAATAAACCTTTCCCGTTTTAGGTCAATCAGGATAAACAAAATTATTTATATTTGCCAAATGCCAGAATAATGAGAGAGAGAGAAATTTTTTAAGGCATTTTTATTACTTTCTGCAAAGTCAAAAGTTTACATACATTTCATTAGCATTTGGTACCATTTCCCTTAAACTGTATGACTTATGTCAAACGTTTTGGATATCCTTCCACAAGCTTCTCACAATAGTTGATAGGAATTTGGGCCTATTCCTCCTGACAGAACTGGTGTAACAGCCATGTTTGTAGGCCGCCTTGCTCGCACCTGCCTTTTATTATTTATTATGCTTACTTATATAGCGCCATCATATTCCGCAGCGCTTTACAGACATTGTGGTCACTGTCCCATATAGGGCTCACAATTTACATTCCCTATCAGTATGTCTTTGGAGTGTGGGAGGAAACCGGAGTACCCGGAGGAAACCCACGCAAACACGGGGAGAACATACAAACTCCTTGCAGATGTCACCCCTTGGCAAGATTTGAACCCAGGACTCCAGCGCTGCAAGGCTGCAGTGCTAACTACTGAGCCACCGTGCCGCCCATTCCTTCAGTTTTGCCCATAAATTTTCAATACGATTGAGATCAGGGCTTTGTGACGGCCACTCCAAAATATTGACTTTGTTATCCTTAAGCCACTTTGTATCCAGTTTGGCAGTATGCTTCGGGTCATTGTCCATTTCGAAGACTTATTTGCGCCCAAGCTTTAACTTCCTGGCTGATGGCTTGAGATGTTGCTTCAGTATTGCCACATAATGTTTTTTCCTCACGATGCCATCTATTTTGTGAAGTGTACCAGTCCCTCCTGCAGCAAAACAACCCCACAACATGATGCTGCCAACCCCGTGTTTCACAGTTGGCATGGTGTTCTTAGGCTTGCAAGCTTCTCCCTTTTTTGCCTCCAAACGTAACAATGGTCATTATGGCCAAACAGGTCAATTTTAGTTTCGGCAGACCACAGGACAGGTCTCCAAAGATTAAGGTCGTTGCAAACATTAATCTGGCTTTTTTGTGTTTCTTTTGGAGTAATGGCTTCTTCCTGGCAGAGTGGCCTTTCAGCCCATGTCGATACAGTACTCGCTTCACTGTGGATAATAATAATAATAATAATAATCATGCTTTAATAGTCCCACCATGGGGAAATCCAGTGTGTTACAGCAGCAAAGATAAACAATACAAATACAGATACAAACATATACAAGAATGTTCCAAGGTAGAGGCATTTCATTGATAGCAGACAGACAGATAAGAATAGCAGGGGGGGAGGGGGGATATCCCAGACAGAAAGATATTTTAGTTCTCTGTATGGACTGATCTCCGCTTAGGTCGGAGTTGGTTGTACAGCTTGACTGCAGTGGGGAGGAAAGACTTCCGATAGCGCTCTTTCTCACACTTAGGGTGAAGTAGTTGGTCACTGACAGAAGAAGTCCTAAGAAGTGCCCCCTGGACTCCAAAGGCTCTCAGCCTCCTAAGCAGATAGAGTCTGCTGTGACCCTTCCTGTACAGGACCTCCATGTGATCTGCCCAGTCCAGCTTATTATTAAGGAGCACACCCAGGTACTTATAGGTGTTGACAATCTCTATGCCCGTGCCCTGGATGTCCACTGGTTTAGGAGGGTATCCGCATTTATGGAAGTTCACCACCATCTCCTTGGTCTTCCCAGTGTTAATCCTCAGGTGGTTCCGCTGGCACCAGTCCACAAAATTCCGGTTCAGTTCTCTGTACTCCCTGTCATCATCGTCTGTGATGAGGCCTACTATTGCAGAGTTATCAGAATACTTCTGTAGGTAGCAGCTAGATGAGTTGCACCTAAAATCTGCAGTGTACAGTGTGAAGAGGAAAGGGGCAAGAACTGTACCCTGAGGTGCTCCCGTATTACAGATCACGGTATCTGACACACAGTCTCGGGCTCTCAGATACTGAGGTCGGTTTGTAAGGTAGTCTAGGATCCACTTGGAGAGGTGGTGGTCCAGCTTATCTCTAAATAACCCCGGCTGTATGGTGTTAAAAGCACTGGAGAAATCAAAGAACATTATTCTCACCATGTTCCCTGGTTTCTCCAGGTGAGAAAGAGCCCTGTGCAGAAGGTGTATGATGGCATTGTCTACCCCAATGCCTGGCCGATATGCAAACTGGAGAGGGTCCACAGTGGGGCTCACTAGAGGGCGGAGATGTGTGAGAACCAATCTCTCTAAGATCTTCATCAAGTGGGATGTCAATGCTACAGGTCTGTAGTCGTTGAGGTCCATAGGGTGAGGTTTTTTTGGAACCGGTACCACACAGGAAGATTTCCATAATTCAGGTACTATTTCCAGTTTCATGCTCATATTAAACAAATATGTAATTATACTACACAGCTGATCCCCACAAGCCTTAATTAGCCTTGCACTGTTATCTGGCCCTGCTGCTTTTCAGCTCTTTTCTCACCTGGGCACTTGTGAAGGTGAAATTCTGGTCAGTGTGGAGGATGACTCAGTTATTGTATCCTCCATTTTGGATTCCAGGGCCATGTGGGACCATGCCTGTAGCCATTTTACATTCCTCTTTTGTTTAGAGAGCTCATCCCCCACCAGATGGCTTAAAGGGATGCGGCCCCTCTTTTGTCTCTTATCCAATAGCCATGTGCCAGAACTATTTTACAACTTTGCCACCAATCATGTTATGCTAATTACAGTAACCCGACCTGTTCTTTGTCTACACTGTATTTATATATAACTTTTTCCCTCCATTAAAGCAGAACCCACTATATACACAACAGCTGTGTATGTGTGTGTCTCTCTGTGCTAGCTCATACATCAACTCTATGAATTTGGACTTCAATACGGTGATACTTAGAGCTGATTGCGCTCACATCAGATAAAGACGGACTTCTGGATTTACATGTCTGGTGGGAAGTAGCCACAAAATGACACACTCTTACCAGCTACAGCCAGCAACTTCACAAGGTCTTTTGCTTTTGTTCTTGGGATGATATGCACATTTCGTACCAAAGCACATTCATCTCTGGGACACAGAACCCGTCTCTTTCCTGAGCGGTATGATGGCTGGACATTCCCATCTTGTTTGTACATGCGTATAATTGTTTGTATAGATGAACAAGGCACCTTCAGGTATCTGGATATTGCACCCAAGGATGAACCAGACTTGTGCAAGTCCACAATTCTCTTCCTGATATCTTGGCTGATTTCTTTAGACTTTCCCATGATGTTACACAAAGAAGCAGTGTGTTTCAGATGTGCCTTAAAATACATCCACAGGAGTTTCTGTAATTAACTCAGATGTTGCCAATAAATCAGAAGCTTCCAAAGACATGACATCATCATATGGGCTGTCCCAAATTGTTTAACCCCTTAAGGACAGAGCCATTTTTCATTTTTGCATTTTCGTTTTTCCCTCCTCACATTCCAAGAACCATAACTTTTTCATTTTTCAGTTCACAGACTCACATGATGGCTTATTGTTTGCGAAACAAATAGTACTTTGTAATGGCACCATTCAATATGCTGTTCAATGTACTGGGAAGCTGGAAAAAAATTCAGAATGAGGCGCAATTGGAGAAAAAATGCATTTGCGACAATTTCATATGGATTTTATTTTTATGGCTTTCACTATGTGGTAAAAATTACATGTTACCTGTATTCTGTGGGTCAATATGAACACGATGATACCAAATTTATATAGTATTTGTAATGTTTTGATACCTTTTAAAAAATGAAAAACTTTGCAAAATTAAAAAAAAAAAATTGTGTCACCATATTGTGACACCTGTAACTTTTTCATATTTATATGTATGGAGCTGGGTATGGGTAGCGGTGGGTCCTGGCTGTATTACACAGTCGGTATCTGCCCTGTATGGAGAGAGCTCAGCTCCTGAGCTCTCTCCAAACACCCCTTCACAACCAATCACGTACATGTATGTGATATAGGGTGAAGGGGTTAAAGGCATAGTAATCTTAGTGTATGTATACTTTTGACTTTGCAGAAAGTAATAAAAATGCCGTGCCAGAGAAATAAGCCTCCGACCCCTGGCATAGAGTATATAAAATAGTACAATAGTGACAAAGAGTACAAAGATGTAAATACAGTACCAGGTACAGAAAGGGACCTCCACCCTAAGCCCCTACGAACGTTTCGCCCCTTTTCCTTCATCAGGGGGCTGCTCAGATGTAAAAAGCAGATCAACTACAGGCAGCACACCACCCCAAAATGAGCAGGGTGTGGTGCTGTCTGTGAATAGCACAGACTTCACAACAGGTCAGCAGATGAGGGCTAAGGCCGGATTTACATGGCGCTTTTTTGTTGAAGAACTGCATGTGGTTTCTAATTGCAGTAATGCTTTGCACGTTACTAAGGATTTCACCTGTATGCTAAAAACCACTAAACCATAAGTTTTCAAAACAGAAACAAAATTGTAGACCTGCTCCAGGCTGGGAAGACTGAATCTGCAATAGGCAAGCAGCTTGCTGTGAAGAAATCAACTGTGGGAGCAATAATTAGAAAATGGAAGACATACTGATAATCTCCCTCAATCAGGGGCTCCACGCAAGAACTCACGCCGTAGGGTCAAAATGATCACAAGAACGGTGAGCAAAAATCCCAGAACCACATGGGGGCACCTAGTGAATGACCTGCAGAAAGCTGGGACTAACGTAACAAAGGCTACCGTCAGTAACACACTATGCCGCCAGGGACTCAGATCCTGCAGTACCAGATCCTGTCCCCCTGCTTAAGCCAGTACATATCCGGGCCCGTCTGAAGTTTGCTAGAGAGCATTTGGATGTTCCAGAAGAGTACTGGGAGAATGTCATATGGTCAGATGAAACCAACGTAGAACTGTTTGGTAGAAACACTACTCGTCATGTTTGGAGGAGAGTGAATGCTGAGTTGCATCCAAAGAACACCATACCTACTGTAAAGCATGGGGGTGGCAACATCATGCTTTGGGGCTGTTTCTCTGCAAAGGGACCAGAACGACTGATCCGTGTACATGAAAGAATGAATGGGGCCATGTATTGTGAGATTTTGAGTGCAAACCTCCTTCCATCAGCAAGGGCATTGAAGATGAAACATGGCTGGGTCTTTCAGCATGACAATGATCCCAAGCACACCGCCAGGGCAACGAAGTAGTGGCTTCGTAAGAAGCATTTCAAGGTCCTGGAGTGGTCTAGCCAGTCTCCAGATCTCAACCCCATAGAAAACCTTTGGAGGGAGTTGAATGTCTGTGTTGCCCAGTGACAGCCCCAAAACATCACTGCTCTAGAGGAGATCTGCATGGAGGAATGGGCCACCATACCAGCAACAGTGTGTGCTAACCTTGTGAAGACTTACAGAAAACGTTTGACCTCTGTCATTGCCAACAAAGGATATATAACAAAGTATTGAGATGAACTTTTGTTATTGACCAAATACTTATTTTCCACCATAATTTGCAAATAAATTCTTTAAAAATCAGACAATGTGATTTTCTGGATTTGTTTTCTCATTTTGTCTCTCATAGTTGAGGTCTACCTATGATGTCAATTACAGGCCTCTCTCATCTTTTTAAGTGGGGGAACTTGCACAATTGGTGGCTGACTAAATACTTTTTTTCCCCACTGTACATCCAGGTATATTTGCAAATAAAGGAGGAAAAAAAAGGATAACAGTGGTGGCACTACTGGTTATTTACATAACCAAGTGCTGCCATGTGATTAGTGAAAGAGAAGGGATGAGATCATATAAATTGCATATATGGTGTGCACTAATGTTTATAGATGCTCAAAGCAGATATTAGCCCTGCTATTTTATTTTCTAATGACCATAATAATGATAACAACATGAGTCATATAGTTAATAGCATCAGTGTTGTTTAACCCCTTAACGATATTGGACGTACTATTACGTCCTGTGCGCTTGGTACTTCGTGCAACAGGGCGTAATACTACGCCCGAGGCCGGCTGCCCGCTCACTATCTGAGCGGGTGGCATTGGAACCAGGTGTTAGCTATAACTGACAGCTAACACCCTGCTCCATATCCCCCGGTCAAAACTGAGTTCCGATCGAAGGTTTTAACCCATTGGATGCCGTGGCGAGATCGGGGGGGTGCAGATATCTATAATCTGCAGTCCGGTGTCTGCCCAGTGACCCCAGGCTGCCTGGAGACCCTGCTATCTGGTTGATCCTGCCGAGACCTCCGCACGTCAGCGCTATGTGTCTCCATAGCGATGACTTCCTGTATGGACTGCAAGGCACTTGTATGCTCGTGTCTTGTAGTCTATAGTACAGAGCCAGCAATCAAAGCATTGCTGGCTCAGGTGTCCTAATGGGACACATGATAAAATAAAAAAAAGTGAAAAAATATAAAATAAAGTGTTTGAAAAAAATTAATAAAAGAATAAAGCCCCAAAAATTCCCTTTTCCTATATAAAATGAATTATATAAAAAAAAACAAAAAATTTATAAAAACAATGCATATTTGGTATTGCCAAATATGAAAAAATATTTAACGTACACGGTGAACGTCGGGGAAAAAAAAAACGGAGAAAACCCGCCAAAAGTAATGACTTTTCGCCATCTCACTTTACAAAATATGCCATAAAAAGTGATAAAAAAGTCATATATACCCCAAAACAGTACCCACAAAAAGCACAGGTTGTCCCGCAAAAAATAAGCCCTCAACCAACTCTGTAAACCACAAAATAAAAATGTTACACATCTCAGAAGATGGCGATGCAAAAACAATTAATTTATGTCCCCCAGATGGGTTTTTGTTCTGCAAAATTAGTATCGCATGAAAAAACAATATAAATGAGGTATCGCCGTAATCGTACCGACCCGCAGAATAAAGGTAACCTGTTACTTACGCACTATGCTGCATGGCAAAAATTTAAAAGGTAAAACGCAGTGCCAGAATTGATGGGGTTTTTTTTAATCCACCAAGAAAGAGTTAATAAAATTTATTTAATAAGTTATAGGCACCCAAACATGATGTTATTACAAAATACATCTCACCCCGCAAACAACAAGCCCTCATATGGCTACATTACTAGAGAAATAAAGAAAATATAGCTTGTACAATGTGAAGACAAAAACCCCAAAAATCGCCAAATCATTAGAACATAACTGGCTGCGTCAGGAAGGGAATGTATAAGCTGTGCGAGTGTATATCAGGGGACAAACCAGATTTAGAGCTTATGAGGGAAAATAAACCAGAAGTGACCCCCAGAGTGACCTCCCCAATAATAGGAACTACTGGGGAAATAGTAGGGAATTTGGTGTTCCCAATGCACTCCGAACAGCTTACATATTCACTTTTCCCCATCCTCTGTGCAGTCACGTCTTGGATACTAATCCTCACTACACCCCTTGATAAATTCTTTGAGGGGTGCACTTTTCAAAATGAGGTCACTCCTTTGGGGAATCCACTGTTAAGGTACCTTACAGGCTCTGCAAACATGACATGGCACCCAGATCCCAAACATCTGAATCTGCACCCCAAAAGCCACATAGCGCTTCTTCCCTTCTGCGCCCTGCTGTGTGCCCAAACTGTAGTTTATGCCCACATGTATGACACTGATGTACCCAAGGTAACATACTTAATGTCATATGTGGGTATAAACTGCTGTTTGGGCACAGCCGGGCACAGAATGGAAGGAGCGCTATTTGGTTTTTGGAGCACAGGCTTGGACGGTTTGGTTTTTGGACGCCATTGCACTTTTGCAAAGCTGAAACGCCAATAAAGTGGAATCCCCTGACATATGGCCCCATTTTGGAAACTACACCCCTGAAGGAATTTATCCAGGGGTATAGTGAGCATTTTTAACCCCCAAGTGTTGCTATAATTTATTATCCATAAATGAATACGCAGCTGATTATGAAAGGTGAAAATGACAATTTTTCCAGGAATGCGTCATTTCAGTGCGTAATATGTTGTGCCCGGCTTGTATCAGAGATGAACGCTCCAAAAGTTGTTGTGCCCGGGATCCCGGCTTAACAGATTTTGGAGTGTGTGTCTCTGCAGACATAAGCTGGGCACAACATATCGGGCACTGAAATGGCGTATCTCTTGAAAAATGTTATTTTTAACTGTTCATTATCATCTGCGCATTCATTTCTGGAAATTAAAAGAATGCAACACTTAAGGGTTAATAATGCTCGCTACACCACTTGATAAATCCCTTGAAGGGTGTAGTTTCCAAAATGGGGTCACATGTCTGCAGATTCCACTTTACTGACAATTCTTGGGCTCTGCAAAAGTGACATGGTGTTCAAAAACCAAACTGTGCTCCAAAAACCAAAATAGCGCTCCTTTCCTTCTGTGCCCGGCTGTTCCCAAACAGCAGTTTATACCCACATATGGTGTTGCTAAGTACACTATCCTGGGTACACCAGTGTCATACATGTGGGCGTAAACTGTCGTTTGGGTACATAGGAGGGTGCAGATGTGAAGGAGCACTATGTACTTTTGGAACGCAGATTTAGATTGTTTGTTTTTGGAAACTATGTCACATTTGCAGAGACCCTAAAATTGCCCCTACAAAATGGGGTCACTTCTTAGGGAGTTCGTTTACTGGAACCTCCAGGGCTCTGCAAAAATAACATGGCAACCAGTCCCTCTAAATCTGTACTCCAAAAGCTTAAAAAACACAGTGCTCCTTCCCTTCTGAGCCCTGCTGTGTTCCCAAGCAGCAGTTTACACCCACATATATATTTTTTTCCCCCCAGAATAGCCCACTTAATAGTTTTAGGAGTTCATGTCTCTGATTCCACAAAGTGGCCGCAACGTACTAGGCACTGAAATTGGATATTTCTTCAAAAACTTCAATTTTCACTTTGTACATTAATTTTTGGGAAGCATTTTTAGGCTCAAAATGATAATACCCCTTGATACATTCCTTGAGGGGTGTAGTTTCTAAAATGGGGTCACTTTTGAGGGGTTTCCATTGTACTGGTACTTTAGGGGCTCTGCAAATGCGACATGGCACTCAAAAACTATTCCAGCCACATCTGCCCTCCTAAAGCCAAATAGCGCTCTTTCCATTCTGAGCCCCACCATGTACCCAAACAGCAGATTACAACCACATATTGGGCATTTCTGTGTTCAGGAGAAATTGTGTAACGAACTTTGGGGAGCTTTTTCTCCTTTGTCCTCTTGTGAAAATGAAAAATTTGGGGCTAAATTGACGGTTTATTGGAAAAAAAGTAATTTTTCATTTTCATGTCCCAATGTTAATAAAATCTGTGAAACAGCTGTAGGGTCAAAATGCTCACTATACCCCTTGACATATTCTGTGAGGGGTGTGGTTTCCAAAATGGGGTCACTTTTAGGGTGTTTCCACTGTATTGGTACTTTGGGGGCTCTGGAAATGCAACATGGCACCTGAAAACTATTCCAGCAAAATCTGCCCTACAAAAGCAAAATAGCGCTCTTTCCATTCCGATCCCCAAGATGTACCCATTCAACAGTTTATGACCACATATGGGGTATTGCTGTGTTCAGGAGAAATTGTTTAACAAACTATGGGGTACTTTTTCTCCTTTAACCCCTTGTGAAAATGAAAACTTTGGGGATAAATTGACGTTTTAATAATTTTTCATTTATACATTCCAATGTTAGTAAAATCTGTGAAACAGCAGTGGGGTCAAAATGCTCACTATACCCCTTGATGTATTCTGTGAGGGGTGTAGTTTCCAAAATGGGGTCACTTTTAGGGGGTTTCCATTGTTTTAGTACTCTAGGGGCTCAGTAAATGAGACATGGCGCCTGAAAACTATTCCAGCAAAATCTGCTTTTCAAACGTCCAGTGTCGCTCCTTCCCTTCTGTGCGCTGCCGTGTGCCCAAACATCAGTTTACACCCACATGTGGGATATTTCTGTGCTCTGGAGAAATTGTATAATAAACTGGGAGATGCATTTTCTCCTTTTAACCCTTTGTGAATGTGTTAAATTTAGGGCTAAATTAAGGGATTAGTGGAAAAAAATGAAATGTCTAAATTTCACCTCGATATCGTTTTAATTCTTGTGAAATGCTTAAAGGGTTAACAAACTTCCCAAATGCTGTTTTGAATTATTTCAGGGGTGCAGTTTTGAAAATGGGGTGATTTATGGGGGGTTTCTAATAATATAGGCCTTTATAATCCCCTTCAGAACTGAAGTGGTCCCTAAAAAATTAGTTTGGGAAATTTTCTTGTAAATCTGGAAAATCGCTGTTACACTTGTAAGCCTTCTAACATCCTAAATAAATTAAAGGACAATTAAAAGATTATGCCAATATAAAGCAGAGATATGGTAGATAATATTTATTAATGTATTTGGGTGGTATGACTATTTGTCTGAAAAGCAGAGAATTTCACATTTTGAAAATTGCGATTTTTTTTCCAAATTTCCATCAAATATCCTATTTTTTTTATAAATAAATACAAAAATATTGAGTAGTGTTTACCACTAACATGAAGTACAATGTGTCACGAGAAAACAATCTCAAAATCACTTGTGTAAGTTAAAGCGTCTCAAAGTTCTTGCCACATAAAGTGACACATGTCAGTTTTGAAAAACAAGGTCTGGTCCTTAACGCACTTTTGGACTGTGTCTTTAAGGGGTTAAAGGGAGTGTATGAAGGGTAGCTAAGACAAACAAATAGGGAGGAGTTAGTTTAGTATTCAGCAAAAATCTGCATATCGCTTCTCATAACAGGTGAGGAGAAATCTTCAACTACAGATTGAGAGATTTCAAACCTCTGAAGTTGATTGATCTCTCTGGGAGTGAGACGGAGACATAATTTTTTGAAAGGGGAGAAGGACGCTTTAGGGTCTCTAGGGGTAGAAACAGAACCAGCAAGAGAGGGGTTGTGAATAGTAGAAGTTCATTTCAATCCTCTCCAACTACAAACATAGGGACTGTTTTTTTATCTCAGGGAATTGCACAAGTCCAGGGCCAATATCCCCTCAGAAATCGAACCCAGAGAGCGACATGAGTAAGATGCAGATAATTAATCTATCTTGTAAAAGATTGACAAAAGCGGAGAAAGATGTCCTCTCAAGGGGTTTATCTTTTGTCCCGTCAGTAAAATTTGACTTTATTTAATTGGACCAAAGATATTGCACTATTTATTAGAAAGCTACAGTGGCATAAGTACCATACCGCCATTAAGAAAAGACTATGCGCTGAATTTAACTTGGAATTGCAGGATTTGGGAGCTGTGCAGGTATTGGCTGGCCTAATGGATGATAATGACTTTGGTCACCTAAGGGCCAAACATACCAACCTAAAACCTAAAAGCTCCAAAATGCCACCTCCAAGTGATAATGCCCACATAGAAATTTTTTCATCTATGGTCAATATGGAACTTGAACAGTTGGCACAATTTAATGATAGATGTAGGGGACATAATTGGAACATTGAAGAAAGACGGGCATTGAGAGATCTTGAACTGGACACTAATATTATGATAAAACCATCTGATAAAGGGGGGAACATAGTATTGATGGACTCACCGCACTATAGGGAGATGTGTTTGATGCTTTTGTCTGATACAACTTTTTATGGGATTATGAGCACTAATCCGACACAGGCCTGTTTGACAGCTTTACAGTCACTGTTACAGAGGGCTTATGAGGAAGGACTGATAGACAAGAATGAGATGGATTTTATGTATCCAAAATTCCCGGTGATGCCTACCTTTTATGCCCTCCCTAAGGTCCACAAAGGGACCAAACCTGTGAAAGGAAGACCAATTGTGTCAGGTATTGGTGGCCTCACACGAAAATTGGGCAGCTATATCGATCAGATCTTGAGGTCCTTTGTGGAGTCCCTTCCCTCATACATTTGAGACACCGCTGATCTCCTGCTGAAACTAGATGGTATTACCTTAGGGGATGATACGATTCTTGCATCGATTGATGTAGAAGCATTATACACGTCCATCCATCATGAACAGGGGATCAGAGCAGTGGAATATTATCTTCAGATGAGGGACATTAGATTGAGACCACATAATTGGTTTGTCATTGAACTATTGAGTTTCTGCCTGAACAATAACTTTTTCACCTTTGATGGCCGCATTTACCACCAGCTCAGGGGCACCGCTATGGGTAGTCCCTGTGCGCCAAGTTATGCAAACTTGCTCCTGGGCTGGTGGGAGGCGGCCATCGGGGTGGCCGATGACCTCAGCCGGTGGCAGGATCATATCTGCCTCTGGCTGAGGTACATCGATGAAATCTTTATCCTGTGACGCGGGGATCACACGTTATTCGAGGAGTTTGTGGAGTGTCTCAACTCTAACCATCTGGACCTAAGGTTTACATCTACCTGGAGTATGAGTGATCTACCATTTTTGGAGGTTCTTATTACTAGAGATCATTCAGGAGCAATTCAAACTAAGGTCTACAGGATGGTTAGGAGTCATTACGTTGCCCCTAAATCAACAGTGAATTGGCTTAGCCAGAAACCTAATGGCACCTTTACATGTGGCAACTGTATCGCATGTGGACAGGTGCAAAAAACTAAAACAGCAACATGTACAATTACTGGTGAGGTCTGCCAAATTAACGACTTTATCAACTGTCGTAGTAACGGAATAATCTATCTAGCACAGTGCCCCTGTCTGAAAGATTACATAGGTAAGACTAATCGTGAATTTAGGGTAAGGATAAGGGAGCACTATAATGATATTCTCAACAATCAGGACACACCAACAGCAAAACATGCGCATAGCCACCATGACGGACAACCTCTTATCCATTTTTCTGGTATATCTGTGTGATATATATTTCCTTTAGGAAATGGGAAAATATTGTATCTCATATATGGGCAATTCACTATATAGTGAACATAATATTCAGATCTATGCAGAGTGACCTTCACTCTAGTATTACTACGGTGATCTATGGTTCATGGCTTTTATGGAGTTTGATGAGGATATGTAATATAGATGGCACCCTGATAAGTGTAAGCTCAGTTGGGAAATTATTTTTCACTGTAGAGGTGAATACAGACCCTGTATACCTCTATTGATGCAATGTACCACCCAAATGTGATATCTGTTGTGCGTCAACATCTACAGTGCCTTGCGAAAGTATTCGGCCCCCTTGAACTTTTCAACCTTTTGCCACATTTCAGGCTTCAAACATAAGGATATAAAATTTTAATTTTTTTGGGACACAAGCATGAAGTGGAATGAAATTTATTGGTTATTTTAAACTATTATTTGGCTAAAGGACCTTTGATGACGTCATGAACATGTGATCAGACTCTTGTGTGGGCGGAGCTATTCTGGATACTGCAGGACACACTGTGATGTTACACAGAAAGCTGGGAACAGAGAGTGATCGAAGATAAGTAGGAGAGAAGAGAGCATGTGTGAGCAAGAGGGGGGAACTGGGGGCAGATGTAGGGGGCAGTTAAACTGAACGCAGATGTAGGGGGAAGTTAAACTGAAGGCAGATGAAGGAGGCAATTAAACTGGGAGCAGATGAATGGGCAATTAACCTGAAGGCAGATTAAGGGGGCAATTAAACTGGTGGTAAATAAAGGGGGACATTAAATTGGTGGTAGATGGAGGGGGCAATTAAACTAGGGCAGATGAAGGGGAGCTTTAAGCTAGTGACATGAAGGGGGAACATTAAATTGGTGGCAGATAAAGGGGGACATTAAACTGAGGGCAGATGAAGGGGGAATTAAGCTGGTGGCAGATGAAGGGGACATTAAGATGGTGGAAGATGAATGGGGACGTGAAGCTGGTGGCAGATGAAGGGGACATTAAACTGGGGTAGATGAAGGGGGGCATTAAGCTGGTGGCAGATGGAGGGGGGACATTAAACTGAGGGGGCAGATGGAGGGTGACATTAAACTGGGGGCAACTGGAGGAGATTAAACCGTGGGGGGTAGCTGGAGGGGGACATGTCTGCCTCTAGTTGCCCCCAGTTTAATGTCCCCTCCAACTACATCCACTGTTTAATGTCACCCTCCAGCTGCCCCATAGTTTAATGTCACCCTTCAGCTGCCCCATAGTTTAATGCCCCCCTCTATTTTCCGCCAGTTTAAACTGGGGCACGAGGAGAGGGACTTAGTACTGTTGGGAAATTGGAGGGGACCATTATAATGTGGGGGCATATAATGTTAGGGTGACTGTAGGAGCATTATACTGTGTGGGGGCACATGGAAAAATAGATGAGAATGAGCGGCGTCAACATAGAAGTGGGTGGTGCTAAATTTGCCACGGTGCGCATAGCGCGCCTCATATTTTGTCCCTCTTTCTGTTCTTTGAAAGTTGGGAGGCATGCGGTAGTTACGCCCCTGTGTGTGTGTATATATATATATATATATATATATATATATATTTATATATACAGTCATATGAAAAAGTTTGGGCACCCCTATTAATCTTAATCATTTTTAGTTCTAAATATTTGGGTGTTTGCAACAGCCATTTCAATTTGATATATCTAATAACTGATGGACACAGTAATATTTCAGGATTGAAATGAGGTTTATTGTACTAACAGAAAATGTGCAATATGCATTAAACCAAAATTTGACCGGTGCAAAAATTTGGGTACCCTTATCATTTTATTGATTTGAATACTCCTAACTACTTTTTACTGACTTACTAAAAAAAAAAAAATTTTTTTTTTAACCCCAACCACATTGAACTTTAAAAAGGAGGGGAAACAAAAAAAGAAAAAGGTTTTTTAAGGGGGCCAACGGGATTTTTTTCTCTTTTTGAATCTCCTCTGAAGAGTGGCATCATGGGCCCCCCAAAACAACTCTCAAATGATCTGAAAACAAAGTTTTTTTTCAACATTTTTTTTCGGGGGAGGAAAACAAAAGTTGTCTCAGAGGTTTAACCTGTCAGTTTCCACTGTGGGGAACATAGTAAGGAAATGCAAGACCACAGGGACAGTTCTTGTTAAGCCCAGAAGTGGCAGGCCAAGAAAAATATCAGAAAGGCAGAGAAGAAGAATGGTGAGAACAGTCAAGGACAATCCACAGACCACCTCCAAAAAGCTGCAGCATCATCTTGCTGCAGATGGTGTCACTGTGCATCGGTCAACAATACAGCACACTTTGCACAAGGAGAAGCTGTATGGGAGAATGATGCGAAAGAAGTCGTTTCTGAAAGCACGCCACAAACAGAGTCGCCTGAGGTATGCAAAAGTACATTTGGACAAGCCAGCTTCATTTTGGAAGAAGGTCCTGTGGACTGATGAAACAAAGATTGAGTTGTTTGGTCATACAAAAAGGCGTTATGCATGGCGTCAAAAAAACACAGCATTCCAAGAAAAACACTTGCTACCCACTCTAAAATTTGGTGGAGGTTCCATCATGCTTTGGGGCTGTGTGGCCAATGCCGGCACCGGGAATCATGTTAAAGTTGAGGGTCGCATGGATTCAACTCAGTATCAGCAGATTCTTGAGAATAATGTACAAGAATCAGTGACGAATTTGAAGTTACGCCGGGGATGGATATTTCAGCAAGACAATGATCCAAAACACAGCTCCAAATCTACTCAGGCATTCATGCAGAGGAACAATTACAATGTTCTGGAAAGGCCATCCCAGTCCCCAGACCTGAATATCATTGAACATCTGTGGGATAATTTGAAGCGGGCTGTCCATGCTCAGCGACCATCAAACTTAACTGAACTGGAATTGTTTTGTAAAGAGGAATGGCCAAAAATACCTTCATCCAGGATCCAGGAACTGATTAAAAGCTACAGGAAGCGACTAGAGGCTGTTATTTTTGCAAAAGGAGGATCTACTAAATATTAATGTCACTTTTCTGTTGAGGTGCCCATACTTTTGCACCGGTCAAATTTTGGATTAATGCATATTGCACATTTTCTGTTAGTACAATAAACCTCATTTCAATCCTGAAATATTACTGTGTCCATCAGTTATTAGATATATCAAATTGAAATGGCTGTTGCAAACACCCAAATATTTAGAACTAAAAATGATTAAGATTAATAGGGGTGCCCAAACTTTTTCATATGACTGTATATACATAAATATGTTTAGCCAGAACACTGAAGATAAAAATGGATGTGTGCATGAGTCCCAGGTATGCCAAGTATGAACTGAACTGGCTGTGCATCAGAGTCATGCTTGCACACTCCTGAGCTTTTGCTATTGCTTTTGAGAAGAAGCAGAAGCAGCCACAGTCAGACAAATGCTTTTATCATATCGCCTCTGTCCAGCTGGGAAGCACACTGAGCAGATGACACCCGTCCCCAGTTAGTTAACCACCAGCACTGTAAAAACAGACATTGCAAATCATGTACCACATACTTAGGAACATTGTAAAAATGTCTCATAGCAGCAGCAGTAAGCATTCAAAAGAAAGAGGAAGACACATTTTGTATGGGAGTGCTGTCATGAGTTTATTGTGAATTGTTGTCAAAAACTCAATCTGAATACACCTACAACAATCAGTATAACATTCATATTTATTATCAATACTTCATTCTCATTTTCAATTGACGAGAACTCAGTGCCACAAGGGAATTCCAACATATATATCGCTCCTTTAGGCCAGGGCCCACGTTGCGAAAATGCTGCCTTTTACATTACCTACTTAGTGGACGGGATTCTGGCTAATCCTATCCACACATTTTAGAAAACTATCCACAGTGGAAACGCTGCGATTTCAGCGTTTCCACTGTGGATAGATATAATAGAGGTGCACAGAGGAAAACTCTGTGGACTGCCTGTGAAAACCGCTGCAGAAAAAAACGCAATGCATCTTTTCCGTACCGTTTTTTTTTTGCAGCGTGGGACCTTAGCCTAAGAATTACATGTACAGTGCCTTGCGAAAGTATTCGGCCCCCTTGAACTTTTCAACCTTTTGCCACATTTCAGGCTTCAAACATAAGGATATAAAATTTTAATTTTTTGGTGAAGAATCAACAACAAGTGGGACACAATCGTGAAGTGGAATGAAATTTATTGGTTATTTTAAACTTTTGTAAAAAATAAAAAAATGAAAAGTGGGGCATGCAATATTATTCGGCCCCTTTACTTTCAGCAAAACTCACTCCAGAAGTTCAGTGAGGATCTCTGAATGATCTAATGTTGTCCTAAATGACTGATGATGATAAATATAATCCACCTGCGTGTAATCAAGTCTCCGTATAAATGCACCTGCTCTATGATAGTCTCAGGGTTCTGTTTAAAGCGCACAGAGCATCATAAAGACCAAGGAACACACCAGGCAGGTCCGTGATACTGTTGTGGAGAAGTTTAAAGCCGGATTTGGAGACAAAAAGATTTCCCAAACTTTAAACATCCCAAGGAGCACTGTGCAAGCGATCTTATTGAAATGGACGGAGTATCAGACCACTGCAAATCTACCAAGACCCGGCCGTCCCTCTAAACTTTCATCTCAAACAAGGAGAAGACTGATCAGAGATGCAGCCAAGAGGCCATGATCACTCTGGATGAACTGCAGAGATCTACAGCTGAGGTGAGACTTAATCTAGATTTACAATTTTAATTTTAAAGGGAGTCTGGCAGTGGGAAAATCAGTAGCAAACTAATGACAGTACCTTGTAGAGCTGCTTCTACACTTTCCAAAGATGTCTTTCTTATTCTGCATTGCTGCTCAATTTTCATAAAAATCAGTGTTTTATTCTTATGTAAATTAGCTAAAAAGGGCTTTAGCGGCATTTCTGCTCCTGTAAGGTCTTCCCTCTCCACTCTAGATAAACGTCCCTTTGTGAAGCCAAAGTGTGACATAGTGAAAAATGTCACCCAAATAATGAGGGATGAAGCTGGACACCAGTTAGCAGTAATTATCCAGAGCAGAGAGTTAAGCCCTGGCAGGAGAAACGCTCCTAAAGACATTTCCATTCTTGTATTATACCCTAACAAAGAACTAAACATCTTCTGACCTATCACTAACATATGTCAAAGGATGTTACTGGTGGGGGTCTGTGTCCTTTGAACCTAACCAATTTCTAGAATGAAGTACTCAGGTCACTCCATAGTGTAGATTCAAATGCAGTCCCATTTATTTCAATAATGCTAGCTGCCAGAACAACCCAATTCAGATCAACGGACCTTATTCTTAATATCAGAAATTTCTGGAACAACTCTGCCATGGTTCTCTACCTTTGTAAGTCTCTGACTTTTATATCTCAAGTGTGTCACTGGAAATCCTATTACATACAAAGGGATTGCATTTATGAACATAGGGCAGGCGGTTAAGGGGTGCTTCCTTTGCTCTTTATTCCAGTGACATTTTCACTTCACTAAGAAAGGTCAGAAAATATTTAAAACTGATTCTTTCCTTTTAAGGCATACAATATAAGGACTTCAAATAAGTATTGCCCTTGTCATTTCTTTACCAATAAATGATTATAGACTAAAACTTGGTTGAGTTGCATCTCACTAGATTGAAAGACTGTGCAAATAGTGTAGAGAACATAAAATATAGACCTATTTTGACAATAATGTTGTTTTTGTTGATGCCAGGAATATGTCAGACAGAATTGCTAGTATATACAGTAATACCTTGTTTATCACCAGTCAGCATCCAAATTTTCATGTTTCCATCTTTCAAAAGCTGAATTGTTTCTGGAACACCATCCTGCAATTTGTCTTCAATGGCTGTAGCTCCAAGTAGCTTAAAAGTATGCAGTTTTTTACATTATTAAAATGAGGTTTTTATTATAGTAATCAGATATAGCAGGGTGTTTTTCTTTTTTATGTGATCATAGACTATTCTAGTCTTCACGCTAGACAGCAACACTGACCATACTTAATCTCCAGGAATGTCTCTGAAACTCTCTGAAAAAGGATATTTATCAGCTGCCATACTTACAGTTCTTACCTATCCCTGTCCTTTCTCTTCCATCTGCTCCCAGGTACAGTCCCAGAATGATCTATGAGTCTGTAGTGGGAGTAGCAACAAGTTTTCTTGCAATATACAGTTCACTTTTCCCCACTTAGGGTATGTTCACACGGTGTTTTTTGCAGGCTGATTTTGAGGTGGAATCCACCTCAAAAACGCCTCCCATTCATTTCAATTAGAGTTTTTTTTCCTCTAGATGATTTTTTCAGCTAGAGGGAAAAAAAGCGACATGACCTTTCTTCAGGCGGATTCTGCCTTGAAAAACCCCTTTGAAATAAATGGGAGGTGGAAAAAACGTGATGCGTTTTTTTGTTGTGGGTCTGATGACTTTTTTTACACGTCAAAAAACGCAACAAAAAAACGCATCATGTAAAAAACTGCGTCAAAAAACAGTTTCTTAATTCCTGAAGCAAATTTTTTCAGTCTGCAAAAAACTTCGTGTGAACATACCCTAAGAAAGAGAGTTGGGAGCTGATCACCATGGAGAAAAGGATCAGAGGACTAGAGACACACAGATTCAGGAGTATAGGGAAAAATAGTGTAGTACCGTTTTAGCTAGAAAAAAAATCATCCAAAATTTGATACTTTTGTGTCTAAGGTCGGGACCATATGTTTCGAATACACCAAAAAATGCTATGTATTACATTACCTGCAAAGTGGATGGGATTCTGCGTAAATGCAGAAATTTTTGTAAATCGCAGCATGTCAATTATACCTACACAATGCGTTTTCGCCGCGGTCTTTTCGCCAGCATTTTTTGTCTGCGGCTCACTACATGAGGCCTTAGCTTTAAAGACAGAAGTGTTAGTATGTGAGCAGCACAGATGTTCAGTGGTTAACTTTGCAGCACTGGAGTCCAGGGTCCAAATCCTGTCATGGACAACATCTGCAAGAAGTTTGTATGTCGGTTTCCTCCCACACTCCAAAGACATACTGATAGGGAATGTAGATTGTTAGCCCTATATGGGACAGTGACCACAATGTCTGTAAAAGCGCTGCGTAATATGATGGCACTTTACAAGTAAGTAAAGTTATGATACCTTTATTGGCGAACCAGAAAAAAATATATATTTACAAGCTTTCAAAACACAGAAGCTCCTTTTTCAGGGATTTCCAAATAAATAACTGAGAGCACAACATTCGCAAGATGCTACACAAAGGCAATTAGTTCATGAGGTGATATGTTAGTGATAAAAGGTAGGGTAATAAAACTAGGGTGGTGGGTTGGGAGGGGGGAGTTGAATTCATCTAGAGTTAGTCTGATGGAGGGGGTGAATTGTGTCCATGTAAGGGCTCAGAATTCAGCTTGAATTCCAAAATTTTTCTCTTTCTGTCATTTTAGAATCAGGACTTTTAAGATTGACAAATTGTTTCTCCATATAAATTCCTTCATTGGGGCACCTTGTACACAGTATCATGTACAACATATTGGAGGATACATGAAAATGTTTCAAAAATGTTATAGTCCTGCTACAGTGCTGGCCAAAAGTATTGGCACCCCTGCAATTCTGTCAGATTATACTCAATTTCTTCCAGAAAATGATTGCAATCACAAATGCTTTGGTAATAATATCTTCATTTATTTTGCTTGCAATGAAAAAACACAAAAGAGAATGAAAAAAAAAGTCAAATCATTGATCATTTTACACAAAACTCCAAAAATGGGCTGGACAAAAGTATTGGCACCCTCAGCCTAATACTTGGTAGCACAACCTTTAGACAAAATAACTGCGAACAATCGCTTCCGGTAACCATCAATGAGTTTCTTACAATGCTCTAATGGAATTTTAGACCATTCTTCTTTGGCAAATTTCTCCAGGTCCCTGAGATTTGAAGGGTGCCTTCTCCAAACTGCCATTTTGAGATCTCTCCACAGGTGTTCTATGGGATTCAGGTCTGGACTCATTGCTGGCCACTTTAGAAGTCTCCAGTGCTTTCTCTCAAACCATTTTCTAGTGCTTTTTGAAGTGTGTTTTGGGTCATTGTCCTGCTGGAAAACCCATGACCTCTGAGGGAGACCCAGCTTTCTCACACTGGGCCCTACATTATGCTGCAAAATTTGTTGGTAGTCTTCAGACTTCATAATGCCATGCACACGGTCAAGCAGTCCAGTGCCAGAGGCAGCAAAGCAACCCCAAAACATCAGGGAACCTCCGCCATGTTTGACTGTAGGGACCGTGTTCTTTTCTTTGAAGGCCTCTTTTTTTTTTCCTGTAATCTCTATGTTGATGCCTTTTCCCAAAAAGCTCTACTTTTGTCTCATCTGACCAGAGAACATTCTTCCAAAAAGTTTTTGGCTTTCTCAGGTAAGTTTTGGCAAACTCCAGCCTGGCTTTTTTATGTCTCTGGGTCAGAAGTGGGGTCTTCCTGGGTATCCTACAATAGAGTCCCTTTTCATTCAGACGCCGATGGAAAGTACTGTTGTACCTTCGGACTGCAGGGCAGCTAGAACTTGTTTGGATGTTAGTCGAGGTTCTTTAGCCGCCATCCGCACAATCTTTTGTTGAAATCTCTAGTCAATTTTTCTTTTCCGTCCACATCTAGGGAGGTTAGCCACAGTGCCATGGGCTTTAAACTTCTTGATGACACTGCGCACGGTAGACACAGGAACATTCAGGTCTTTGGAGATGGACTTGTAGCCTTGAGATTGCTCATGATTCCTCACAATTTTGCTTCTCAAGTCCTCAGACAGTTCTTTGGTCTTCTTTCTTTTCTCCATGCTCAATGTGGTACACACAAGGACACAGGACAGAGGTTGAGTCAACTTTAATCCATTTCAACTGGCTGCAAGTGTGATTTAGTTATTGCCACCACCTGTTATGTGCCACAGGTAAGTAACAGGTGCTGTTAATTAGACAAATTAGAGAAGCATCACATGATTTTTCAAAGGGTGCCAATACTTTTGTCCACCCCCTTTTTTATGTTTGGTGTGGAATTATATCCAATTTGGCTTTTTGACAATTCTTTTTGTGGTTTTACATTGAAGACAAATTAAATGAAGATATTATTACCAAAGCATTTGTGATTGCAATCATTTTCTGGAAGAAATTGAGTATTATCTGACAGAATTGCAGGGGTGCCAATACTTTTGGCCAGTACTGTATGTGTTTGATATGTGGACTGTGCTTGATGATAAGATTTGGGTACAAGGCTTGCATTTTTTGCAGTTGCAAGGAAATATGCCAGTCTCTGATGGTGATGCGAGGGCACTTCTAACCGGGAGATTCCTTAGGTTTGGTGGTTGTTTATATGCAAGGAGAGTATAATCTGGGAATACTTAATTTAGTTTATTGTCCCTGTGAAATATCGGTTGAAGGTTAGCAGCAATTTTCCTCAAGATGTTCATTTGAGGGCCGTATATACAATTGTGCTAAAAAGTTTACATACCCCGGCAAATTTTTTGTTTTTTTGGCCTTTTTTCAGAGAATATGAATGATAACACAAAAACTTTTTCTCCACTCATTGTTAGTGGTTGGTTGAAGCCATTTATTGTCAAACTTCTGTGTTTTCTCTTTTTAAATCATAATGACAGCCAAAAACAAAATGACACTGTTCAAAAGTTCACATACCCTGGTGATTTTGCCCTTATAACATGCCCAGAAACCAAACCACAATCAGGTAGACCAACCAAAATTTTGGCCACAACTACCCAGAAAATTGTTCGGGATGCAAAGAGAAAACAACACATAACATCAGCTGAAATACAGGACTCTCTGAAGACTATCGGTGTGGCTGTTTCAAGATGCACAATAAGGAGGCACTTGAAGAAAAATGGTTTGCATGGTCGAGTTGCCAGAAGAAAGCCATTACTGCGCAAATGCCACAAAGAATCTCGCCTTCAATAAGCCAAACAGCACAGAAACAAACCTCAAAACTTCTGGAACAAGGTAATTTTGAGTGATGACACAAAAATCGAACTTTTTGGCCACAACCATAAACGTTACATTTGGAGAGGTGTCAACAAGGCCTATGATGATAGGAACACCATTCATCATAGCACGGAGGTGGATCACTGATGATGTGGGGATGTGTGAGCTTCAAAGGCACAGGAAACTTGGTCAAAGTTGAAGGAAAGATGAATGCAGTACGTTATCAGCAAATACTGGAGGCAAATTTGCACTCATCAGCCAGGAAGCTGCGCATGGGACATACTTGGACGTTCCAACATGACAATGATCCAAAATACAAGGCCAAGTCGACCTGTCATTGGCTACAGCAGAAGAAAGTGAAGGTTCTGGAGTGGCCATCTCAGTCTCCTGACTTCAATATCATTGAGCCACTCTGGGGAGATCTCAAGCGCGCAGTAAATGCAAGACAGCCCAGGAATTTACAGGAACTGGAGACTTTTTGCCAAGAAGAATGGGCAGTTTTACCATCTGAGAAAATAAAGAGCCTCATCCACAGCTACCACGAAAGACTTCAAGCTGTCATTGATGTTAGAGGGGGCAACACACGGTATTAAGAACTGGGGTGTGATGATTCTGATGAAATATGGCTGTAACTCAAAGTTATATTTTGGTCTCTGTGTATAGTGTCTCCCTTCTTGCTTGCACTCATTCATAATGTGCACAGCCTACTCATAGGTATATTGGCAGTAGTGGCCACGCTGGAACAATAGGGCTTTGTATCCATCACAGCAGGGACCCATTGTATTCCTACACAGCTCTGAGGGATCAAACAAACATGCATTGTTCAAGCCTGGGCTGTTGATCAGACCTGCCTGATAACATTGTATCATGTCATTTGGTCTCATCTACATACAAAGGGTCTGGACTTAAGTGGATAATTCTATGAGACCTGCTGCCGCCGGTGACCTCATTCTGGGAGGTGGCATAAAGGGTATAAAAGATGAGGTAAGAGTCAGTGGGAGGAGATAATGCTATGGAGATTATGCTATGGAGATAAGACAGACCATCACAGACTACAAGAGATTGGTGTTGGGATTACAAGCGAACACCATGAGGAGATTTTTGTGATGAGACTATTGGACTAATGCTGAGAGACCACTGTAAAGAGCATGCAGGCTGGATTATTGTACTGTGATGCCACATGCTAGGAGTTAATGCCACATGCCAAGAAGCCTCCACTGGTGATCTCACACATACCAGAGCATGTGTGAGTGTTGGACTACAGAACCACATCAAGGACATGTGTATTAAAGTAATTATTTCACCTTTATCCCTTTTATTTTATTTGCACTGTATCTTGTAACTAGTAACTGTTAATGCTTGTATATATCTGCATATCTGTTCTGAACTGCATGTGTTAGATGTTAATACCGACCCATTTAGGGGTTAATAAATATATAAAATTTAGAAAGCTTGTCTTGTATTTATCTGGTGAACCTGGCACTCACTGGCGGTGAGTGTGGTTTTTATATGAAAGAGGACTCAGGTGTGGCCAAAACGGTGTTGGCGCACTGAGGATCTTTCACATTGGTGGCAGCGTGGTGGGATCTTAGGATAAATACAAGACAAGCCTTCTAAATTTTATATATTTATTAACCCCTAAATGGGTCGGTATTAACATCTAACACATGCAGTTCAGAACAGATATGCAGATGTATACAAGCATTAACAGTTACTAGTTACAAGATACAGTGCAAATAAAATAAAAGGGATAAAGGTGAAATAATTACTTTACCACACATGTCCTTGATGTGGTTCTGTAGTCCAACACTCACACATGCTCTGGTATGTGTGAGATCACCAGTGGAGGCTTCTTGGCATGTGGCATTAACTCCTAGCATGTGGCATCACAGTACAATAATCCAGCCTGCATGCTCTTTACAGTGGTCTCTCAGCATTAGTCCAATAGTCTCATCACAAAATCTCCTCATGGTGTTCGCTTGTAATCCCAACACCAATCTCTTGTAGTCTGTGATGGTCTGTCTCAACTCCATAGCATAATCTCCATAGCATTATCTCCTCCCACTGACTCTTACCTCATCTTTTATACCCTTTATGCCACCTCCCAGAATGAGGTCACCGGCAGCAGCAGGTCTCATAGAATAATGCACTCAAGTCCAGACCCTTTGTATGTAGATGAGACCAAATGACATGATACAATGTTATCAGGCAGGTCTGATCAACAGCCCAGGCTTGAACAATGCATGTTTGTTTGATCCCTCAGAGCTGTGTAGGAATACAATGGGTCCCTGCTGTGATGGATACAAAGCCCTATTGTTCCAGCCTGGCCACTACTGCCAATATACCTATGAGTAGGCTGTGCACATTATGAATGAGTGCAAGCAAGAAGGGAGACACTATACCCAGAGACCAAAATATAACTTTGAGTTACAGCCATATTTCAGCAGAATCATCACATGGGGTATGTGAACTTTTGAACAGGGTCATTTTGATGTTTTTGGTTGTCATGATTTAAAAAGAGAAAACACAAAAGTTTGACAATAAATGGCTTCAACCAACCACTAATCATGTGCGGGAAAAGTTTTTGTGTTATCATTCATATACTCTGAAAAAGCAAAAAATCTGCTGGGGTGTGTAAACTTTTTAGCACAACTGTAACCACTAAGGGCACCCTGCTGTTGTCTTCCTTCTGTTTGTACTCTAAGATACTGCTCCTTAAAATTCTTGCAGCTCTGTGGATCTGCTTATCCACAACCTGTGGATGATATCCCTGGTGTAAGAACATATTCCTTAATGTTAGCAGGTGTTGTTTACTATCTTTACTGTCTGGACAGATTCAAATGTACCCCAGAGCTTGACTGTAAATGATGGATTTTTTGTGTGTTGTGGATGAAAGCTGTTCCATCTCAGATATCCTGGCCGGCCTGTAGGTTTATGGTAGATTGGAGTTTCTATAATGTTGTTATTGATTATATGGTTGTGTCCAGGAAATGTATTTGAGATTTAGAGTAGTTGAGAGAGAGTCTGATGGTAGGATGGAACTTATTGAAGTTTTCATAGGAAGACTGTAGTTTTTTTTTCTGAGTCTGTCCAAATTAGCAGGTCATCAATTTACCGGAAGTACAGGCCAGGAGGAATTTACACAGATACACAATAAAGTTTCAGCTGGATACCTGTTCTGATTCTAAAAGGTCTCTTCAATAATGACAGAGAGAAAAATTTAGTAATTCAAGCAGATGATAAAATTCAGATCATTGACAAAAGGACTCAATCTAATACCCAGATTTATGAGCTCTTACATGAACACAGTTCACCACTAACTCTAGATGACTTCAACCCCCCCTCCCAACCCATCACCTCTATAATCTCAGCTTTATTACCGTACCTTATGTTACTAACTTATCACCTCATGAACTAATTGCCTTTGTATAGCATCTTGCCAGTGTTGTGCTAAGTTCCCAGTCATTCTTTTGGAAATGCCTGAAGAAGGAACATAGGTGCTTTGAAAGCTTGCAAATGTAATTTTTCTAGTTAGCCAATAAAGGTATCATACCTACAACACTTTTATCTTTTTGACACAAAAGTATCAAATATTACAGATTGAGGAGCAAATGCCACTCCTGTAGATTTTGTGACCTAAGAGACTGAGTCTCCTTGTTTTGTGACTGGTAACTACTTGACTGCTGAAGTAAATGTGTCACATGCTAACCTTTTAAAGATCCACAGGTCTCCTGCCTAATATTCGTTGATTATGATGTTAATCTGTTTTCCCTTAGTCATAACAGCAGCACAATATGGGGTATTTCAGCCCCTATGTGTTGATAGGACAGGCATAATTTGTAATTAACATAATTTATGCATGACTATGGTACCCTATAAGAGGGCAAAAGAGAACTCCCCCCCTCATGTTAGTTATAAAGAAAAGAAGCCTATCTTAGGGAGGGAAGCTTGTGCTTCTGTTAGGACTAAGGGAAAACAGATTAACATCATAATCAACTATTCACTTACGTCCTACAGCAGCACAATATGGGGATGTAGCAAGTAATTTCCCTAGGGAGGGTTTCCTCGCTATAGAGTACCTAGGACTGACTGTCCAAAGGCAGTCGTCTTTGAACTCCGAACATTTAGCCGGTAATGTTTTACAAAGGTCAGCTGAGATGACCAATAACCCCTGAGCAGAAAAAGAAGTTTTAATCATTTCCTTGATCCATCTAGATAAGGTAGATTTGGAAGCTCTGAGACCTTTGTCTCTACCATATACATTAATAAGGAGAGTCTAGGATTTCCTGAAAGGTCGTGTACGTAGAAGGTAGGTCTGAAGACACCTTACTATATCCAGTGTGTGAAGTCTTTCCTCTTCTTCAGAGGAAGGATCTGGAACAAAACAATGGTAAGGAAACCATCTAGTTGATATTGGCATGAGAAGGCACCTTAGGGTTAAAGCCAGGGAGAAATCTGAACTGGACCCTATCCGCAAGAATGAAGTATATGGTTCCTCGAAAGAAAAAGCCTGGAGCTCACCCATTCTCTTTGCTGAAGTGATGGCTAACAAAAAGGTGTTTTTAAAGGCTAAATACTTAAGATCCATGTCCTCTAACGGCTCAAATAGAGGACCACAAAGACCTGAGAGAACTGTAGCAAGATCCCACTGGGGAACAGGAGTTGAAACCACCGGTCTAAATCTCATAGCACCCTTAAGGAACCTAGAAATTAAGGGATTCTGAGACAATCGTCTGCCTAAACAGGTGGATAGGGCTGAAACCTGTACCTTGAGTGTGGCAGGGGAAAGGCCCTTATCCAAGCCGTCCTGAAAAAAGTTTTAGAATCTCTCCTGTAGTAGGATTCGAACTGTTAACTTCCTCTTTGGAGCACCATTCTTTGAAGACATTGCCTATCCTTAGGTAGCTCTTATTGTTAGACTCTGCTCTGGCAGAGGAAAGAGTCTTCAAGACGGCTCCTGACAGTCCTCTGGATTTCCATAAGGACTGGTCAACCTCCAGGCTGTCAGGTTGAATCTCCTCAGTTCCTGGTACTTCTGAGTTCCTTGGGAAACCAGGTTCTGGGTGGGGGAAGCCTCCAATAGATCCCTCGACTCATGTACATGAGCTGGGAAAACCAAGCTCTTTTTGGCCAGAATGGTAGAATGGCTATCACAGAGACTTGGTCCTGTCAGACTTTCATCAATGGTATCATGGAAAGTGGAGGGAAGATGTATGCCAGTCTGAACCCCCAAGGGATGGACAGGGCATCCACTGCCAAGGGATAGTCCTCCTGAAACAGTGAGCAGAACGTCTCCACCTTGGTGTTGAGTCTGGTCGCCATAAGGTCTACTTCTGGAAGACCCCACTTCAGGGTAATCTGATGTAAGATCTCTGGATTGAGAAACCATTCTCCTGATATGGTGAGACCCCGACTCAACTGATGTTCAAGGAGCCCCTGATGTGAACTGCGGATAAGTGGGTCAGATTTTCCTCTGCCCAGGTAAAAACCAGACCTGTCTCCCTGAGGAGAGATAGCAATCTGGTGCCTCCCTGTTTGTTCAAGTACATTACAGTCGTCATACTGTCAGACCGGATCTTGACCGCTCTTCCTCTGAAGAGAGGAGAGAAATGAAGTATTGCCAGGTAAATTGCTCTGAGCTCCTTCCAGTTGGACGATGTCCCCTTTTCAAGCCTGCTCCAGACTTCTTGTATGGTCTTCTCGTACAGGTGGGCTCCCCATCCCGAGAGGGATGCATCGGTAGTCAACAGGGTTCAATGAGGTTGGACCTTGGACATCGCGTCTTTCAGGTGTATCCACCATCTGAGGGAAAGACGGGTACTGGGGAAAAGTCTGATCCTCTTGTAGAGACTGAGAGGAGTATGATTCCAAGCCTTTAGAGCTTCCATGTGAAAAGGATGCGCATGCCATAAAGCCCAAAGGACTGCCATTGCTGAGGATGACATTAGGCCTAGGACTCTCATAGTTGTCCTGATAGACACCAGGCTTCTTCTGAGCAGATACCAGAGCGCTGTGTTTAACCTTTCTAAGTTTCTAGCTGCCGTGGAGAGGACCA
Source organism: Leptodactylus fallax (assembly GCA_947044405.1). Classification (NCBI taxonomy): domain Eukaryota; kingdom Metazoa; phylum Chordata; class Amphibia; order Anura; family Leptodactylidae; genus Leptodactylus; species Leptodactylus fallax. Next base: position 2,471,021 of record CAMRHE010000061.1, on the reverse strand, counting down.
TAGATTTTGCGTCCAGCTTAAACTGATATTGAGAGGCCTTGGATAGGTAATCTGCAGACATGGATACTTACCTCAAGAATGATAAGAAGTCTTCTTTGGAGACTCCAGAGTCGATGTCCCTCTCTAGTTGGGCTAGATCAGAGCGCAACTTGTTTGATACCTCATTAGAGGCAATGGCCACCGAGGTCTGAGCAAAGGCCGCAGAATAAACCTCCATAGGGTCCAGAAGGTTGGAGCCATCATCCAACGGGACAATTTAGCTACCGCCATATCGACTTTAGGTGGGGGACCCCGTCGGTTCAGCTGGGATTTCACAATAGGAAATAAGGCCTTAAACCTCCTGGATAAAATAGTGGCTCTTTCATGATGTTTTCACTCCAATAGAATGAGCTTATCAGTGTGTCGTCCACTTGAAAGGCCCTAGGCCCCCTATTGGTGGAACTGGAGGCTTGACCAGATGGACTTCAGCAGCCTATTTATCTTCTCTAGAGGAAAGAGAGGTCTGCTGGAATTCTCCAAGGTATCTTCATCCTCACCTGGAAGTCCTCTTAGAGACTAGTGAAAGAGTATGTTTCTCAGATTGGGACTTTTCCGAAATCTGAGAAATGGAGTCCCGGCTCTTCTTCATGTACTCCTTGACCCATACAACAATGTCTTGCATAGATGGTTCTTCAAAGGGTCCACACACTGATGGCAGTAAGTAATTTCATGCCCACAGTGTGTTACAGTCCACACAAGGTAGGCTTTTTTTTTTTTTTTTTTTTTTTGCAAACTCCTTGCAGGATCTGAACCCAGGACTCAAGTGCTGTAAGGCTGCAGGGCTAACCACTGAGCCACCGTGCTGCCCAGAGCTGCAGCAGTAAGATCAGTAATCCAAGTGGAGTACTGAGACCTTCCTCACTAAGAGACAAGCCATCTCCTGCAGTGAGATGAAGGCTACTATAGGAGGGGAGGAGGAATGAGCAAGTAGTGCACCACAAAAATCCCTACCCCCCAAAAAATTTTTCAAACCTTAATTCCTTATACACAGAATTAAGCTAAAACCTAAAAAATATACAGTCCGATGCCAGAAAAGAGGCTCAGAAAATATTACCTTGCAAAAGGAGGAAAAACTAAGCCGCAAAAATTCCGTCCGAGAATTCAGTCCCCGGAAAACCGGAACACAAACAAAGGTTCCGGAGGAACGAAGTGACCGATGTCACTTCTGGCGGCCGCCGAGCTTGTAAGGTAAATGAAACGACAATGCTCCACATCAAGGCCGTACAAGTGGCCTGCACTACAGGTCTTTGAACATGCAGCATGCAAGTACCGCTGCATGTTCTACTGAAATCAACCTTTTCAGAGCGAAGGTTGAAAGCTTGGCTAGGCACAAGAAACTGAATAAGTAAAAACCCCTTTTTTCTATGCAGAATCGTCCAGTGGAAGAAAGAAGAGAAGAGAGGAGTAAAGATGACTCCCCAAAGGTAAGTTAACAAACTTTAGAGAAAAAAACAAAATATGGGAGGACAAAATAGACCTCCCTCCACCTGTCCCACCGCAGAGGACAGAAAAAAACACGAGGGGGGGGGGAGGTCTCTTTTGCCCTCTTATAGGGTACCATAGTCATGCATAAATTATGTTAATTAAAAATTCTGCTTTTACGATCGACATGCAGGGGCAGAAATACCCCATATTGTGCTGCTGTAGGATGTAAGGGAATTGCACTTAAAATCAAAGACACCCCACCATCCACCAAGAAACTGCCCTGGGAGAACAATTACAACCATATCTACTCCTGTCTACCCCTCATCTCTGCATCTCCCTAAGGTCCGTGAGAGGCTTTGGTGGGAAGGGTACAGCCACAGTGACCATACTCTGACCAGTGAAAGGATAGGCCCATCACTATGTTTGACCAATGCTATTAGCTGTACCACTGAAGCCACAGTGCATTCCCTTCAAGTCCTGGATCACTGCATATTCAGTATTTCTGTAATCACAGAGTGAAAGATATCATGGTAATGTTATTACCTGTAGGTTATTCTCCATTTCATCATATACTTTCTCTAATGAATCCTCACGATTACTGAGTGTCACAGAAGCCTCATGATGGCTTAATTTCCAGGTCATATAATCATGTTCTTCTACTTCTTTATAGGCCAAGCACAGTGTTCTAAGGGTCTCTTCAGCAAACTGCTACATAAGCAAAGAAAAATCAGAAAGTAAAGTTGCAGCAGAAGATTTTTCAGCAAAAATTTAAAAAAAATAACTGAATTTAGATTGTAGTAATAATAAACTATAAAATATTTATTAGAAGGGTATTCCCATCTGGGACATTTATGGCATGTGGCATCGGATCCTTGTCTCACAGTTACTCTAAGAAGAAAGGTATCCCTGCATGTTCTGCTCTCTCCATAGCTGGCTGTTCAGTAGTGTTTTTAAAGAAATTATTTGGGATTCATCTCGAACAAACTAAGATGGCATCTCGTGACATGATTTGCTGTAAATTATTTTAATCTGGGGTCTCTTCAGGCCTCTTTTGGGCCTCCTTGCGGCAGCTGGCGATCTGTTGCCCTCCTTGTGACGTCATGCGCCCAGGATCATGGGCACTCCGAGCGTCATGACATTCTTATTTTAGTACCCACTGTGGAAAGTAAGTTCTTGGCCAAGTGAAAAGGTTCATATATGATTGTGGGTGAAGTGAATTACAAGGAGCACCAGCCAGATAAAAGAAAGCCTTGTCAGATTTGTCAGGAATAAATACAAGCCTGAAAGTCTTAGTAAGGGTCATAACTTGGAGAATGCATGTCCCAAGCAGTCTGTGCAAAGCCTGATTCAGCTGTGTATTCTGAAGCACCTAGGAGAGGTAACCTTCTGTTTAGGTAGCAAACAGAGGGGCAGGTATTTTGTTTTGCATTATTTTGTCTTAGACTTATACAAGTAACTTGGATGGCATTGTGCTGTTGGTTGAAAAAAAAAACTGTTTTGGGCTTTTGATCTGCTTGAGCCTGTGTAATCACTGACCTCACCACCACGTATAGATCCCGACAGTGAATACAATACTAAATAAATTAGTTATTAAAAAGACAAGAAAATAATAAACAAATTATAAGTAGTTATAAGAAAGTAAGTGTTATTGTGTTAAATATTGGAATGCAACTTTTTTTTATTTTTATAAAATTTTCAAGTAAACATAAAGACATTGTATTCAGAGTACGAAAAGAGGTCTTCTGAGTAACAGTTCATATTACAGAGAATAACAATGACATTAGAGCAAATAACCTTGTGTATGATCTCCAGTTAGGAACTGGAAAACAGAAAACCAAACATAAATAGAACTCAGAGAAAGGAAGGTGTTGAGAGAAGCAAGGAGGTGGGTGGTTGTTAGTAAATAGTAAATAGCCAAGAGGGACAAATGGGGAGCTGACATTATGGGCTCGCAATTGTGGATATCATGATATCATGAGTTCACAATTGTCGCCAAGGGGTCCAGATCTTAATGAAACGGTTGTGCGATCTGTTTTTCCAACTGGAGAGTTCTTCGAAGTGGGCTATTTGGTGGATTTATTGATACAGCTGAGTTTTGATGGAGGATCCGATTGAAGCCATTTTGTGGGGATCAGAGAGTTAGTTGCTTCCAGAAGAATGGAAATGAGGTTGTTCTTAGACAGACGGTATGTGGATGTGGCCAGTGATAGAATAACCATAGTGGGAGAAAGGTCAAAGTCATGGTTAGAAAGCAATCTGAGCACAGTCTGAACTTCCAGCCAGAATAGACGGATTTTGGGGCAGGTCCACCATATGTGCGAAAGAGTACCAGGTTAGGTTTGACATCTCCAGCAGAGGTCGGAAGGTGCTAGATTCATGCAGTGCAGCCAAGCGGGTGAGTGATACAATCTGGTGAGCAGTTTCTAATGTGTCTCTTGGAGATGGACGCAGGAAGAAAACCCATGGGAGTTGTGGAGGATCTGTTTTATTTGGTCATCTGAGAGAGTTATATTAAGCCCCTGTAAGGGAATTGCCAGTTGAGCAATTCCCCAGTGCTGCTGCAGAGCCCTGGGGGGAGGGGCACAACAAGACAGTGAACCCTAAGCTGAACCCCCCCTCCACTGTCCTTGGCTAACTTGCCTGATCTGTCCTAGGCGACAGCCAGCAACTGGTCGGCAATCCCTTCTTAATATAAATGACAACACAGAACGCAGACAGGACCAACAACAAGTAAGGGAGGTCAGCTAGCCAAGGGGTCAGTAACAGTCGAGCAATACAGTATAGAATCAAAATCCAAGAGAATAGTCAAAGTCAAAGTCAGAGGTCAGGAATCTCTAAGACAAGCATAATTGAAGTTATTTCAAAGTGAAAGCGACATGTATGTCTATAGAAAAGTAAATGGTAAGCAGTGGATACAAACTCAGAGTTTAACCATACTCTGTGCTGTCACTCGATTTTAAAGACATTAACATTTAAAATGCTCCAAAAATAACCCTTTATGTGGGGAAAAGGTGCTTGCCCGTGGGCAATTGTTTTGTAAAATAAAATTATTACAAGTGCTACATTCTTGTTGTTGCTTGGGAGACAATTTTGTGGCTATGAACCACTATAAAAGTGATGAAGAATTGGCTTTTCAAAAAATAAAAAAAAAGCCGTAAAAATTGCTGCTACAGGGCCTGCAACCTTTTTTTTTTTTTTTTTTTTTTTTTAAATAGGCAGTAATTTGAGCAGGTAATGGGCCCTATTTACTTACTGCTGGAGGCAGTCATGAGCAGGAGTGAGGATTGGTAAATAAGGCTGAGGGCCTGTGGCAAGAGTATCTGTTGGGCGAACCACACGAGATTCATCTCGTCAGGTTCACCTAGTGGTACCGGTCAGACTGAATACGTTCGAACTGAAACTGCTATTATTATACCCTGGGGTCTCTTCAGACCCCAGAGAATAATGATCAGAGGTCCAGGGAAGGTGGTCAAACATAAAAACCAGTGTTACTCATCTGTCTTGGGCTCCGACGTAACGCTCTACTGTCTTTGGACCTCTTTACTGACATCACAGACATCACATAGGTCAGGCTGCATAGAGGGGCCACTATGAGACATTATACCGTGTGGAGGGGCAACTACAGTTAGGTCCATAAATATTTGGACAGAGACAACATTTTTCTAATTTTGCTTCTGTACATTACCACAATGAATTTTGAACAAAACAATTCAGATGCAGTTGAAGTTCAGACTTTCAGCTTTAATTCAGTGGGTTGAACAAAATGATTACATAAAAATGTGAGGAACTAAAGCATTTATTACACCCAATCCCTTCATTTCAGGGGCTCAAAAGTAATTGGACAAATTAAATAATTGTAAATAAAATGTTAATTTCAAATACTTGATTGAAAACCCTTTGTTGGCAATGACTGCCTGAAGTCTTGAACTCATGGACATCACCAGACGCCGCCGCTGTGTTTCCTCCTTTTTAATGCTCTGCCAGGCCTTAACTGCAGCGGTTTTCATGCTGTTTGTTTGTGGGCCTTTCTGTCTGAAGTTTAGTCTTTAACAAGTGAAATGCATGCTCAATTGGGTTGAGATCAGATGACTGACTTGACCATTCAAGAATATTCCACTTCTTTGCTTTAATAAACTCCTGGGTTGCCTTGGCTTTATGTTTTGGGTCATTGTCCATCTGTATTATGAAACACTGACCAACCAGTTTGACTGCATTTGATGGATTTGAGCACACAGTATGTCTCTGAATACCTCAGAATTCATCCGGCTGCTTTTGTCCTGTGTCACATCATCAATAAACACTAATGACCCAGTGCCACTGGCAGCCATGTATGCCTCCGCCGTGTTTTACAGATTATGTGGTATGCTTTGGATCATGAGCTGTACCATGCCGTCGCCATACTTTTTTCTTTCCATCATTCTGGTAGAGGTTGAGCTTGGTTTCATCTGTCCAAGAATTGTGCTGGCTTTTTTAGATGTTTTTCTGGCAAAGTCCCATCTAGCTGCCTTATTCTTGAGGCTTATGAGTGGCTTGCACCTTGCAGTGAACCCTCTGTATTTACTTTCATGCAGTCTTCCCTTTATGGTAGATTTGGATATTGATACGCCTATATCCTGGAGAGTGTTGTTCACTTGGTTGGCTGTTATGAAGGGGTTTCTCTTCACCATGGAAATTATTCTGAGATCATCCACCACTCTTGTCTTCTGTGGGTGTCCAGGTCTTTGTGCATTGATGAGTTCACCAGTGCTTTATTTATTTCTTTCTCAGGATGTACCAAACTATAGATTTTGCCACTCCTAATATTGTAGCAATTTATTGGATGTTTTTTTTTCTGTTTTTGCAGCTTAAGGATGGCTCGTTTCACCTGCATGGAGAGCTACTTTGACCTCTGTGACAACTTGGGGGGGATTAGTCTGAAATGGCGGCAGACTCCTGGACCCGACAGCAGTGGTTCGTGGTACTGGGCGCCGGAAAGACAGCGTTCAGACGGTCCAAGTGTAAAGTAAACTGGCTTTATTCAGCTTAGGTGCAACATAACAAAATAAAACAAACAGCCTGGGCCACATTTAGGGCACTCACTGACTTCTTGACCCCTATCTAGCCTCTGGGGCAACGAACAGCCTGACTAATGCTCAGCTCCAGCAAAAGTCCCCTGTGGACCCCAACCCTCCTGGCACAGACCGTCTATCTGTCCTTGGCTGGTTCCACAGTCCCTGCTTCCTGCAGGGACTCGACAGCAGCACTGCCGCTGTAACCACTTCCTTTGGAGTTATGCCCCCACCCAAAGGTATGACTGAGGGTCTTTTCAGGGCTGGCCTTGGGTCGCTTGATAGCGCCCTCTGGGTTCACATACTCACATACCCTCCCCCTCAGCTCACTACCCATGGAGTGAGCTACAATGGGACGAGACATCCTATGTCGAAGTCCCTCTTCAACCATGTATGCCTGTCCAGTGTCTCTCCAGAAGTCCCAATCTGGTGGTCTCTTCTTCCAAATTCCGCTCAGTCGAGTTTTCCGTTTTTTCAGCACTTTAAATGCTACGCCAAGATCCTGGCCATTCTGTGCAAAGGCAAGTTCTCCTTCATCACTTTCAAAATTCGCCATACAGGGGAACACATCATTTTCATCACATTTTTCGCAGTACTCTTCAGCCATCCCATTGCATGACTTTGATCCCTTTAGTGAATAGCCGTAAGAATCTTCATCTTTACCTATCATGAATCCACAGGAGCTCAGAGACCAACTAACACGTACTTCATGCACATCAATGTCTTTAGAGTATAAATATTTCACAGGTACCTTTTCTGTAACTTTCATCTCAAAGCAAACTTTGCCATCACCATCAACGTTTAGAAGTTTAGGAGACATAGGCTGTTTGCTCTCCTCTTTGTTTGAGATACACAAGCTCTGTACTGCAATATCTTCTCCTTCTGTACGAGGACCATACAGTACACCCTCACAAAATAGATCACGCTGAACTACATTTTCTGGTATGTCTTTAACAACTGCCACATCATATATTGGAATGGTTTCTTTATAATACGTCTACATCTGTACGGCAGCCGGAGAACCACTTCCATACTCTAGTCTTACCTCCTCTTTCTCATACGCATAACTTCCTGGAGGCATGTTGCGGTACTGTGATAGATTGCAAGAATTTTTGTGAAAACCCCTTTCTGACAGTACAGGAACTGGTGATATCGTCATCTCAACATTCTCCAAGTTATTTTCATTCTCTGTGCTAACACCAGAGAACTGGGATACCAAGTTTCCAACATCACAGTTTTTACTGTCAGCACCCAGATGCTTTTTGGTTACATGTTCTGGCTGCCTTAATGGCTCTGCTTTCTCTACCTCTATGCTGGCAGCTTTCTCCAATTCTAACGCCTTCTGTAGCGCACAAATCTCTGATTCCAGCTCCAGAACTTTCTTCATTGCCACATTTTTCTGCACAACCTCCATCTCAGTTTTTAGTATTGTAACTAGTTGAGCCGGGTGCCTCCATATCTACTCTTCTGCAGAACTCAGCAGCAGCAAAAGTAAAAGGAGAGGTGGAGGAGTGACCTATGGGTGCACCTGCCATGAGGTGCCACATCTATTAGGGCACTATTATAGTAACGGTGCCCTTTCAGAACATTAATAGTGCCTCCCCAGGTAATAGTCCCCCCACATATGTAACACTGTTACTTATATGGGCAGAATATTACCTGTGGGGGGCACTATTACTGAAATAGTGCCATAATAGTCCCCCCATAAGGGGGGGACCTTTGCTGTAATAATGTCCCCACATAGTGATCTCTGAACTATATATAATCTTTTACTTGGAGTACAGGTAGGGCAGCACGGTGGCTCAGTGGTTAGTGCTGGAGTCCTAGGTTCGAATCTTACCAAAGACTATATCTGCAAGGAGTTTGTATGTTTTCCCTGCATTTGCATGGGTTTCCTCTAAGTACTCCAGTTTCTTCCCACACTCCAAAGACCTACTGATAGGGGATGCAGATTGTGATTGACAATTTCTGTGAAGCTCTGCGGAATATGATGGTGCTATATGAGTAAGCAAAATAATAATAATAGAACGAACCCTGATGTACACCACTGTGCACAAACTAGGGATTCTTCTGGCTTCTGACTTTTACTCTATGATACCACAGGAGATGGAATCTGGAAGAATAGGTAGTGCACACAGGCTATGTGCCCCAGAAGCTCCCATAAAGATCGCATCAGCATACCTCCCAACCATCCCAGATTCAGCAGGACAGTCCTGGAAGCCAGGTCCTGTCCCGGTCGGCAGGAGGTATGTCCCTGTTTTCACAGATAAGTTGAGTACTAGAGTAGTGAAGTAGGCCCCTTTTCTCTCTTCTGGGAGTAATAGGCATGGTGTAGTGACATCACTTACATCGCAGCTGCAGTTGTTGCAGAACAGTAGGGGAAAGAGGTGAATATTAGTTTTATTTGTGTTTGTTTGTAGACTGTGGGAGTAGCTGAAGGGAGACATTAAACTTGGGGTAGCTGGAGGGGGGACATTATACTGTGAGAACAACTGGAGGGGACATTATAATGTGGGGGCATATCCAGGGGTATAAATACCGGGGTAGCAGCGGTAGCGACTGCCACAGGGCCCGGGACATTAGGGGCCCCGGAGCCCTGTGGCAACCGCTACCGCGAACCTCACAAACCAGTGGCGTAACGATCGCAGTCACAGGGGGTGCGACCACGACCGGACCCAGCTGGAGATGGCCGGACCCCTGACCACTATGATAGCGGTCAGGGAAAGCCTGATTCCCCGACCGCTATACATACTGTTATTGGAAAGGGACCCTGACATATTGCAGACCCCTTTCCAATAGATGGTAGCCCAGGGGAGGTGACTGAAAATAATAAATACATATTCTCACCTCTCCTGGGCACAGCAATCTCTCCGGCGCTCTTCCGTCATGTTACTGAGGACTGTGATTAGGCCCCAGCAGTCACATGGGGCACGGCCGCGTAATGACGTTAGTGCGCCCCCACGTGACCGCTGAGGCGCAATCACAGGCCTCAGCAGCGACATCTGAAGAGAGCCTGACGACACCGAAGACAACAGAATGGAGCGATGATGCCAAGGAAAGGTAAGGCAAGGTAAGTATGAATGTTTGTTATTTTTTAAACTCGTTTTATTGAAAATTGCGTATCAGACAAAGGAAAAGAAATCAAAACAAATACATAACATGTTGCGCACCAAAAAACGAGAATTTCAATGTAAATTCACTCAACGCACCACATCCCACCTCGCCAGGTCCTCGTCCCATCCGGACCATATAACGTAGACTCGGTACAGAAAGAATATAATCAGGACATGCGTAATACTGTATACATCAGTTATCATGTACAAAACATGCAGTCAATAAGTCAAGGGTAACAACAAGGATACACTCCAAAATGAGAGGTCGTGGATACTCCTGGTGTCTCGCACCCCTCACGGCATGAGTAAATTAATGGCAGAGCGCAATGAGGGAGCCGTATATTGGGTTACCGGAGAATTGCACCATGTTCCCCACACCTTATGGAATTTCTGAGGGCACCCTCTCCCTTTATACACAATCTGGTTATAAGGAAGAACAGTATTAACAAGTTTCTTCCACTGAGATACTGATGGGGGTTTCGGAGCCATCCATCGCAGTGCGATAGCTTTCCTAGCATAAAATAAAGACTCCCTCAAAAGGATTCTAACATGGTGTTGCCATATTTCTTCATCTAATACGCCGAAAAGGCATATCTCTGGGGTTAATGGTATAGGTTTAGCCAGAACTTCCGCCAGGAGATCCACGACCCCTTTCCAAAAACATTGTATGATCGGACATTCCCAAATCATATGCCAAAAGTCTGCCTGTGGACAAAGACACCTAAGGCATCCGGGGTTGGGCAGACGTCCCATTTTGTATAGACGGGAAGGTGTCAAGTAACATTGGTGTAGAATATACGTTTGAATCAGTTTGTTGTTAGCTGAAGGTGACACATGTTGAGGAGATTCAAGGATATCTTGAAACATCTCATCTGTGAGAGTTGGGATATTTATGCTCCATCGCGTCAAGGCCGGGGCGTCCAAAGTGGACACCTTGGCCTGTATCAGATGTGCATATAAAGTAGATATCAAACCCCCAGGGCCCTGTGAGCGAAGTATGCCGATAAGCGGATACTCAGATATATTGTCCAATCGATCCGGGAACTGAGAAGAAAGTGCATGTCTAATCTGTAGATATCTAAAGAACTGCGTTCTAGGGATGCCATAGGAGGAGCTTAGCGAGTCAAACGTTTTAAAAACCCCTTGTATGTACAGGTCACTAAGAGAGGACACGCCATACTGCGACCAGGCCCGGGCGCCAGGCAGGGCAAATAACGTCGGCAGACCAGGGTTGTGCCAAAGCGGGGTCTCCGCAGGTATATCAGAATAAGTGGACACCTTTTTCGCCTGACGCCAGACCTGTCCCGCCAGGGCATGGATGGGCAACAATTTCCCCCTAAACAAGGCCGGGTGTTCCAACACCGGCCACAGATTATGCAGACCCAGGTGGTGAGCCAGATGTGCCTCAGACCTCGGTAGGGGATCAGATGAGAGCCACTTCCTAATAAAACGGAGCTGTCCTGCCAGGTAGTAAAGAAACAGATCAGGGAGTGATGTGCCCCCGAGCTGCTTTGGTCGTTGTAGAGATGACAACCTAAGCTTAGATCTAGAGTTTCCCCATATAAAGGAGATAATGAGGGAGTCCATTTGTTTAAAAAATCTAAGGGGCACGGACACAGCAGAATGGCTTATAGCATATAGACATTTGGGTAGTACTATCATTTTAACTAGGTTGATTCTACCAGCCACCGACAAAGGCAGTGTAGCCCAAAGATTAAACTTAACCCTAAAGTGCGAGATGAGCGGAAAGATGTTCTGTTCCAAAAAACACCTATGGTCCCTAGATATAAAGATGCCCAGATATTTGCAGGTTGAGACTGTAGTCAATCCACATACCACATTCCCCTCAGCTACACTTGACGCACGGCCAATATGCATGTATGAGGACTTAGTCCAATTGGTCCGTAGGCCAGAATAATTACCAAATTCATCAATTATAGCCATGGCTCTGGGCAGAGACCGGGAGGGGTCGCTCATAAACAGGAGTAAGTCATCGGCATATAGTGCTGTTCTCTCCTCCCGGGTGCCTATCACTATGCCTTTATATATGGGGTCATTCCGAAGCAGTATTGCCAAGGGTTCCACCGCCAGAGCAAACAGTAGCGGTGACAATGGACATCCTTGTCTTGTACCCCTACCCAAAGGAAAGTAGGAAGACAACGCGCCATTAATGGACAGTGCCGCTCTAGGGGAACAGTATAGAAGGGAAATCCAGGTAACAAACCCCTCTCCAAATCCGTATCCTCGCAACACCTGCAATAGAAAAGGCCACTCGACAGAGTCGAACGCCTTTGTTGCATCTAAAGAAGCCATCACCCAGTCATGTGAGGATGATGCCCCAATCTGAGTTATCACCTGAGCCCTTCTAAGATTATCCGATGTGGATTTTCCAGGCATAAAGCCTGTCTGATCCGGATGGACAAGGTCGAGAACAACAGAATTTAGCCTTTTCGCCAACATTTTAGTAAGGAGTTTATAATCTATATTAAGCAGTGATATAGGCCTATATGAGCCACAGTCCAGCGGATCCTTGTCAGGCTTAAGTAACAGGATAATGGTGGCGTCATAAAAGGACTCCGGGAGACTGGGACCCACAAAGGCAGCGTTATAACAGTCAAGCAACACCGGGAGAAGCAGGCCCCCATACTGGGCATAAACCTCCACCGGGATGCCGTCCGGACCCGGCGATTTGCCCCTTGCCATATCTGCCAGGGCACCCGATAGCTCCTCTAGCGTAAAAGGGGAATCTAAAAATTCACGTTGGTCTTCTGACAATGTAGGAAGGGGGATCAAGCCCAAATAGGTGGCAAGCTCTCCGTCAGTGACTCTAAGCTTGGAGAGGTATAACTCACTGTAATACCTATAAAATCTGTCACTAATGGCCAAGCTATTGGACAGTACCTCCCCCGTCTCTGAATGTACTCGTAGTATTGCAGGTGAGGCTGTGTTTTGATGTATCAGTTGAGCTAGAAAGCTGCTCGACTGGTTGCCGAGTTCGTAAAACTTCTGTTTGCTAAAAAACAGAGACCTACGTGCCTTGTCATGCAGTATATGCAGATATTGTCTACCCGTCTGCAACCATTGAGACCTAGCCTCATCAGTTGGATTAGCCACGTATGCGGCTTCGAGCGAGGCACACTGGGTCGCCAAGGTGGTCTCCAACAGCGAGGATTCCCTCTTTACAAAGGAAATGGAGGACTTAATACACCCCCTAAGAAATGCCTTCATAGTTTCCCATAAGAGGAGCGGAGAAGTGTTTGGGGAATTAATGGTCAAAAACGTCTGAAGTTGATCAGGTATTCGATCATGTGGTACAAATAGTTTCAACCAAAATGGGTGGATTCGCCAACCCTGTCGTGGCTTAGCAGCCGTACTACTATTTAATTGGACCAACAACGGGGAATGATCAGACACTGCCCTGGGTAAATAGGATATGGTCTGCAACAAAGAATATGCTTTAGTATTTCCAAAAGCATGGTCAATCCTGGACAGAGTATGTCTGTTGGCCGAGTGACAGGAAAAGGTGCGGGCCTCCGGAAACCGGACCCGCCACAAATCCAACCACCCCAATTCACGGATCACTCCGGCCATTGTAGTAGGGCGAGGCAGAGAGGGGGAACCCGGCTCCGCGGAGAACCGATCCAATGCAATATCCATAACTTTGTTAAAGTCACCCAAACATAATGCAATAGCCCCAGGGAATCGGGTCGCAAACTGCGCAGCCTGCTGGAGCACAGCAAGATCAGACGCCGGTGGCAAGTACACACCCAGGATAACATACAGGACAGAGTCAACCCAGGCCTGGACAAAAACGTATCGTCCCTCGGGGTCCCTTACAATGAGGCCTGGCTCCCACCTGAGTCTACGATGCACCAAGATGGACACCCCCCTGGAATAGGAAGTGTGTGTAGAGTGAGCCGCCCACTGAACCCATGGCTTCTGAAGTCGCCTGGAATTATCTGGAACCAAATGAGTTTCCTGAAGGCATATGAGGTGTGGGTCAGCCCTCCTAATCTGAGAGAAAACCAACGACCTCTTTCGTGGGCTACCCAGGCCCCTCACATTCCAAGATAGTACACTAAAGGACGCCATGGTCGTCTAAGAGTGTAATGTAATCATGGCAATTCAGGACCCCAAAAGTGACCCGCCTATGAGTGTGTAGCACGTGGCTGAGTGAAACACAAAGTGGTGTGCAGCAACCTAAGAACCATATACAAACGAAATGAACCATTACACCCCTAAAGGGTGTGAGACATACTACTGGCATAAACAAACAATATTTGTTAAATTAACCGTGGCTACAATTAACGGGGGAAGAAGTGCACCCACAGTGGTTGGTATACGGGGCACTGTCTTAAAGGTATGGATAATCACTAGGCTAGGAGATATACTATTCAACAGAGCCAGGTTCACATGAGTAAATGAGATACACCGGCGCCCCGGGGTTCGCCAGCCCAGGTAACTATAAGACTACAGGATACTATAATAACAGAACCGCACTTTTCATAAAACTACTTATGCAATAAACAAGAGCATCCCGTAATACATAAGTCCTTATGTATGGTCCGATCGGACCTCTCACCACACGCCGTCAGGATCATCGTCTCGGAGATCGAGGAAGAAGAGATAGCCAGTCCTCCACATCCCTCGGTGAAGTAAAGAAAAGGGACCTGCCGTCATGGACGACCCGAAGACGTGCTGGGTAAATCATGGAGTATTGTATAGCCTTTTCTCTCAACCGCCTCTTAACGGCCACGAAGGATGCTCGGGTCTTCTGGAGAGCCGCCGAGAAATCTGGAAACATGGCCACTGCTGCTCCGTTGTACTTAAGCTCGCCGGCCTGGCGCGCAGCCCGCAACGCCGTATCCCGATCCATGCTGTTAATCAGACGGGCCAACAAGGGTCGAGGAGGTGCGCCCTGAGGCGGCGGTTTAGCCGGAACCCTATGGGCCCGTTCCACTGCAAATATTGGTGAGAAGTGAGCCTCCGGCAGGACATTTTTCAGCCACCCCTCCACAAAGGCCCGAGGATCTTCACCCTCCGCCCGCTCCGGCAGGCCCAGGATACGGAGGTTGTTTCGTCGCAATCTATTCTCCAAGTCATCCGCACGCTGGGTCCACAAACTTGCAGCTCTCTCCAGCTCCTGGAGTTTGTCAGGAAGTGGGTTAACAGTGTCCTCTACCTGAGAGACCCGATCCTCCACCTCACACACCCTGCCTCGCAAGGTCTGAAAGTCCTGACGGAGCAGGCCCAGGTCGATTTTTACCTCCTCAATTTTCCCGGTCAGCGAGGAAGTGCCGGCATGGATCGCCTCCAGTAGCTGTCCAGTAACTTGCTTTAAAGTGGGCTCGGGGTCCTCCTCTGGAAGGGCAGGAGAGGCTGCCTCAAGCGATGGTGATGTAGAAGAGGATGCTGCCCTGGAGAACCCCCTCAGGCGATCAGAGACAGAGGTTGATTGCGGGCGACTCATTTTAGAGAGTCGGCGGCCGCTCTTCCTGCGTTCCGTACGGGTGGATATGTTGGCAGAGGAGGAGGTGTGATTGTAGCAAGACCTGGCCGGCCCCAGAGGATTATAGACAAGGTCTCTGGCTAATAGCAGTTGCACAGTAGGAGCCTCTATGTCAGGCCACCAGGGCCAATAAGCCAGCCGAGGACAGACAGTAACTCAACAGTCCAATAGTATCGATGGCAACAGACTCTGGATTATAAGCGATGTCTCCAAGAGAGAGCCGTCAGCAGAGTAATGAAATAAATAGATTGCAGGAGGAACTAAGAGGGAACGGATGGCAACTCAGCGATCCAATAGTGCCGATAGCAACAGTCACTGGATTATAAGTAAGGCCTCCAAGAAGGCCAGTAGCGAAGTGATGGAGTAGATAGATTGCCAGGAGGAACTAGAGGAGGACAGATGGTAACTCAACAGTCCAATAGCACATACAGCAACCGTCACTGGATTATAAGTAAAGCCTTCCAGAGAAGCAGTCAGCAGGACGATAAATCGTACAGAGGCACACACCTTCAATGGGTCAGAGACAGTTGATGGCTGCCACAGATATTGCCTTGCACTACTGCCCAGAGGAGCCAGGGGATGGTCCTATCGTGCCCAGCAGCAAGGAGGAGAGAGGAATGCCGGCTCCCAAACTTCCAGGCAGGGATAGAGGGAACCGTCAGAGATAGGCTCAGCTCGCCAGGAACGCCAGACTCAGCGCCCCCTCATCAGCAGATGGCCAAACCGGTCAGGGTTAAAATGGCCGCCCGCCACGTGGAGAGAGGGGAGACCGCCGTCCGGGTGCCAGCAGGACCAGCGGCCCCAGCGGTGCCTGCACAGCCCAGGCCGGCCCACGAGCGCAGCCCCAGAACAGCAGCTCCACCCCAGCTCCAGGCCACAGCAGCGCGGGACAGAGCGGCTCCGGCAGCGGCGGTGGGAGTGTATGGCCGCCGGCCACGTGTAGCGATCACCGACTACTACCCAACGGAGAAGGACACCGGCAGAACGGGAGCTCTGGAACCAGGAGGAGGGCCTCAGAAGTGCGTTCCAGCGGACAGCGAACCCGGGCACCGGTAAGCAAGGATGGATTTCAGGATGGATGAGCGGCTCTAGCCGGAGCTCCGCTCACATGCGACCGTCCATGTCGCGCGCTAGCCACGCCCCCCCCCCCCCTTTTTTTTTTTTTTTTTTATAATTTTTTTTTTTTTTTTTTAAAAAATTTTAAAAAAAAATTTTTAAAAAAAACACCGTTTTTTTTCTTTTTTTAAATTTTTAAAGGGTTATTTTTTTAAATTTAAAAACAAAAAAAAAGAAAATAAAGATTTTTTAAATAATAAAAAATAACAATAACATCCGGGCACTTTTCTAGGGTTAGCGTGCGACATTCCAGAAACGATCCTCTCCCATTATTTCCTCCCGCTTCCGTTCCCCACCTCTCTACACCCTCTTTGAGTTCCCAGATCGGATTTTATATAATTCCGTGGTTCTCAATTATGCTGCAAATCGAGAGTTAGTCCACGTGTCCTATACATTCTCAAAGTTATGATAGGAGTCATTTCCCAACGCAATTACCCTCTCGTATACATACGTATTATTAATAGTGAGCAACAAGGTGGAGTCGGAAGGAGGGGTCACTGATCTCCATCTCTGTACCAACAACAATTTGGCTATAGTTAATATTTTGCACAGGAGTTTTTTATATTTATTCAGGTCCTCGGGAATTCCAATTAATAGGATGGCCAGGGATGGGTTATAGGGGAGGTGAAAATTAAATATTTCTGATAGCATGTCAAAGACCTTATTCCAATATCCATGAATTATGGGGCATTGTCCCAAGATATGAAGAAGAGTCCCTCTCCCTCCACATCCTCTCCAGCAATTCCCAGAAACGGAAGGGTATATCATTTGTAAAGTGGATGGAGTTCGGTACCACCTTAAGGTAATTTTCATGGCTGTTTCTATGTGAGCGCTACATTTTAAGGATGAGTGACTTAATTTAATTGCTTGTTCCCATTCGTCCGTAGTAATGGCTCTCCCCAGATCTCGCTCCCAACAACGGAATGGAGTAGATCTAGTAAAGGTCGACATTCCATCCATTTTATCGTACAGAAACCTTAATCCCCTCATCTTAGTTGACAACCAGGTGAATATAGTATTGCTGTGGGGTAATTTCGATACTGGGTTCTTAGATGCAAAGTACCTTATTTGAGAGTATTTGAGGAAGTCGCCACAGTGAATTCTATACTTCTCTATTAAATCTGTAAACGATAAAAATTGTTTGGAATCGGACTGTAAATGGGAGATTTGTGTAATCCCCTTCGATTCCCACTCCGAAATTACCAGGTCTTCTATTACCCAGGCCATCAGAGACAAAGGCATCTCTGAGACATCAAAGTGATTCTTAGGGTTTGCTTTCCCGTGAATTAGTTTCCATGCGATCAGGGCTGCGCGCATGACTGGGGATAAGGACTCAGGTATAGAAGTGTTCCAAAAGGGCGCCCACAAGGTATCCGCCAATTTTAAGGGATATATAAACGATTGTTCTATATGAATCCAAGGAACCGAGGTATCAGCTGATCTCCATCTAACACTTTGTGTAAATAATGATGCTATGTAGTAATTCCTTACCACTGGTACTCCCAGTCCTCCCGCCTCTTTTTGTTTAAATAGGAAGCTTTTATTGACTCTGGGTCTCTTTCCATTCCATATGTATTTTGAGGTCATCCTTTGCATGGTTTCGAAAAACTAAACTGGGAGTGTGCTAAACACCGGGAGTGTGCGAAACAGGTACAGGAGTCTAGGCAATAGTAACATCTTAAAGGCCGCGACCCGTCCTATCCAAGACACATCTACTTTGGACATTTGCTCCATCTCATCCTGCAATACTTTCAACATGGGTGTATAATTATTCCTATATAGGGCCCCCGATGAGGGTGTCACCTGTATTCCCAGATACTGAACGCCATCGCTCCTCCAGTCAAAGTCATATGTCGACTGCAGGGGTTGAAGCAAAGAGGGAGGGATATGTAAAGGTAAGGCCTGTGATTTGGCCATGTTTAGTTTATAAAACGATAAGTGTCCAAAATTGGCAATAATCTTCATAAATCGGGGAATAGACTCTTGCGGTTTGGACAGAGTAAGAATAATATCATCTGCATATAATGATATAAGATGAGTTTTGTCTCTTATATCAATGCCCCCCACCTCTGGATCCAGTCTAAGTGTCTGGGCCAGTGGTTCCATTGAGAGAACAAATATCAACGGCGACAGGGGGCACCCCTGCCTAGTCCCGTTCGTTATTAAAAAGGGGTCCCCATTAGTGAATACTCTTGCCGATGGTGCCGAATACAGCGCCTCAATTGCTCTTAAAATAGTTCCTTCGAACCCCATGCTCCTAAGCACCAAGAAGGCATACAACCAGCAAATGCGGTGGAACGCCTTCTCGGCGTCCAATGCGAGAATCACCGCCTTCATCTTTTTAGAATTAATGTGATGAATAATATTCAATATACGTCTAGTATTATCATATGATTGTCTCCCTTTCACGAATCCCACTTGGTCATGATTTATTAGACTCGGAAGACAAGCTGCTACTCTATTTGCTATGATTTTGGCGGAAATTTTTAAGTCCGAGTTTAGTAGGGATATTGGTCGAAAGTTTTGGGGGCTGGTGGCAGGCTTGCCCGGCTTAGGCAACGTCACCACCAGAGCCTCCTGATTTTCCCTCGGAATAGTGCCAGAGTCTACCACCGCTGTTAAAAAGGACAACAGCGGGTTTAGCAGAATAGGAGAAAACTTTTTGTAATATTCATTAGTAAGGCCATCTGGGCCCGGGGACTTTCGAGGTGGCAGCGACTTGATTACAGACAGCAACTCTGATGGTGTGATGGGCTCATTCAAAGAGTCCAGTTGTGCTTCTGTGAGTGTGGGCAGTTGAGTACTAGCAAGAAAATGGGCTATGTCATGTTTTGCCGGGGATATCACAGAGGAGTCCTCTCTAATATTGTATAAGCCTTCATAGAAGGTTTTAAAGGCATTAGCGATGCCATTAGGATCATAGATTTTGTATGCGCCTTCTGTATTCTGAAGAAACGGAATTTTAGACTTTGCATGTTTTTGTTTAAGCTTGGCCGCTAAAAGCTTACCTGCCTTATTAAATTGGGAATAATAAGTCGCTTTCATCCTTTTCAAATTTTTCTCATATTTAAACAGTAGACAGGCTGTCAGTTGGTGGCGTAATGTCACCAACTTTGCCGCATTGGAGGGGGAAGGTGATTTTCTGTTACTATTATCGATAGATTTTATTTGGTGCAGTAGTCGATCAATTTCTGCTAATCTATTTTTCTTTTCTATGTGTCCCAAGCGGATAAATGTTCCTCTTATAAACGCTTTATGGGAGTTCCACAATATGTCAGGGCTAGAAGCAGAGGGAGCATTGATCAGAAAGAATTCCTTCAAATCACTCTCCAAAATTGTTTTATATTTTGGCTGTGACATTAAGAATTCATTGCACCTCCACACGTACGCTCTAGGACATTCATATTTTTCCCTTAGAGTCAGGGTTGTTGCTGCGTGATCTGACCATGTTATCTGTGAGATATCTGACTGTACGACAAGGGGAATGCTAGCTTGTTCTACTAAAAATAAATCTATTCGTGAATAGCTATTATGTACAGTAGAGTAGCAGGTGTAATCTTTTTCGGTATTATGGAGGATGCGCCAAACATCAAATAAATCGTGGCGCCATATAGCTTGCGAAAATGAAGGATGACGTGTCGTTATGCCAGAAGTAGTATCTACCACTGGGTCTGGAGCCATGTTAAAGTCTCCCATTAATATTAAGCATCCTTTCTTTCTTCGTTCCACTGCTCTCATGAGTCTTCCCAAGAATGACACCTGTCTTTTGTTTGGGGCGTATACCGATACCAGCGTGTAAGTGACATTATTAAGGATACAGACTAATATGACAAATCGCCCTCCAGGGTCAGCATAATGTGACACCATCTGAAATGCTACTGAATCCTTGATCCCAATTAGTGTTTCCCTGCGCTTGGAGGAGCAGTGAGCATGAAATATATGTGGGTATGATGAATGTCTGATGCGAGTGGCATCCACCTCCAAAAGATGTGTTTCCTAACTGCGAGAATGTCACAACCCTGAACTCGGACCTCTCGCCACAAATTGGCTCTCTTTTGAGGGGAGTTCAGACCTCTGACATTCATAGACATAATTTTAAGTACCATACTTTACTGTTAGAAATGCTTCAAAGATCTTACCATGACCACCCGCATCGGAAGTTACCAGTAGTCATAGGAAACAGAATCGTCTCCGCCTAATGTAGTCACGTCGCCCCTTGTGCCAGAACCAAGAAGAAAACAAACTATGGAAGCATTGAAACCAGTGGTTACGCCACCTAAACAATACAGAGGAAAGAAGTGTAGTACAGCGGACCAGCGGCTGTTGTGATCTTGGGGGGATAAGTTCAGCAGTCGTGGACATACGAAATCCATTTTAAGGTGAGTCTCTAGCTGTGCAGCCCTTTCGGTGGACGTCTTGGAGTTTTCGTTCGGTGCCAGCCATCAGACACGGGGCCAGTTGGTAATTTGGGTGATGGTTCAACGATAGGAATGTCCCATTTATTTAGCAATTTTTTGCCGTCTTCCGGAGATTTAATAACATACGTGAGGTTATCCCGGGATAAAATCACTCGGACTGGAAATCCCCATTTATATAGGATGTTATGTTGGCGTAAAGCTGTAGTAAAAGGGATGAATTGCCTTCTCAATTGTAGTGTTGCGGCCGAAAGATCGGAGTATATGGAAATTTTGTGGTAGGGGTCAGGTAAACGGCCATTTTTTCGTGAGGTCAGCAGTATCATCTCTTTAGTGCGGTAAAACTGGATCTTTGCTAGGACATCTCTGGGTACGGCTTCATCCAGGTGTGAAGGCCTTGGGACTCTGTGCGCTCTATCAATAGTTAAATCCATTGTCGAGATATTTGGTATTAGCGTGCGTATCAGGTCTTGGAGGAAAGCAGTTAGATTGCTCGCAGGTACGGACTCTGGGATCCCTCTAAACTTCAGATTGTTGCGCCGCGAGCGATCCTCCAGGTCTGCTACTTTAGCTTTTAGAAACGACACATCTTTTTCCACCTCATAGTGAACATCTATAAGAGCATTGTGCGACGCAGCGAATTCCGCCATTTTAGATTCCACATGAACAGTGCACTTCTGCAATTCTCGAAGGTCTTTATCTAGCGGTTTAACCATTAAAGACATATCTGTCGTCAGTGATTTGCATATTTTTCATGGAGGCCTCAGTAAGTAAGCTTTCAGTTGCTGGAATATCTGCAAACAAATCGGTGGATGGCGGTATGTGCTGTGCTGCATCACTCAACCTCCCCTTCTTGAGCTTCGGTGTTCTGGAGCCTGGGTTTCTGTTTGACCGGGCTAGCGGTGGGTGAGTGAGGCGTCTGTGCGTTGTTTAGGCCTGTAGGCCTCGTTGCGTCGGCAGGTGAAGGCCCCGGACCCACGCTCTCCCCGGCCCGCTGGGGAGAAGGCCCCGGTGTCCCCGTACTCCCGCGCTCTATCAGCTGCGGTATCGATGGCACTGACAGAGTTCTCCGCTGCGCGGAGAGGATTAGCGCTTCCTCCGGCGGGTCTCTAGATGGAGTTGAGGAACCCGGAGATCGCGTCGGAGCGCGAACCGGCGCCATTTTGGTCCTCTCCTCCGCCATGGGGGAAATAGAAATCAGATATTTTCTGTGGCTTCACCGCAGATTTTCTCTTCCGCGGCATCCCTGGAGGTAGGAAACGTTCCTATTGCTATTTGGGTCAGTGTAATCCACGGGCACGTCGTTTTGTAGGTCGCTATCTGAGACTCAGGCCTGGAGCTATGTAACTATGCGGCCATTCCGTCTCACAGTCAGGCTCCGCCCCCGAATGTTTGTTATTTTTAATCACCTTCCCTGGGCCTCCAATTATTATACTCTGGTGTCTGAGGAGACCCCAAAGTACTGCAGCCTTGCAGCGCTGGAGTCCTGGGTTCAAATTCTGCCAAGGACAACATCTGCAAGGAGTTTGTATGTTCTCCCTGTGTTTGTGTGGGTTTTCTCCGGGTGCTCCGGTTTCCTCCCACACTCCAAAGACATAGTGATAGGGAATGTAGATTGTGAGCCCTATATGGGAAAGTGACTGTTAATGTCTGTAAAGCGCTGCGGAATATGATGGCGCTATATAAGTAACCATAATAAATAAATTAAATAAATAATAATAGCACCGAAGCAGAGGGGGCTGTTGGGAGCTTATAATACTGGGTGGGGGCCACTGTAGAGCATATACTACTGGGTGGTGGTCATTGTAGAGCATATACTACTGGGTGGGGGCCACTGTAAAGCATATACTACTGGGTGGGGGCCACTGTAGAGCATATACTACTGGGTGGGGGCCACTGTAGAGCATATAATACTGAGTGGGAGCCACTGCAGAGCATAAAATACTGGGTGAGGGCCACTGTGGGGGGCATATAATACTGTGTGTGGGCCACTGTGGGGAGCATATAATACTGGTTTGGGCCACTGTGGGGAGCATATAATACTGGTTTGGGCCACTGTGGGAAGCATATAATACCAGGTGGGGCCCACTGTGGGGGGCATATAATACTGGGAGGGGGCCACTGTGGGAAGCATATAATACTGGGTGGGGACCACTGCGGGGAGCATATAATTCAGGGTGGGGGCCACTGTGTGAAGCATATTATACTGTGTGGGGCCACTGTGGGGAGCATATTATACTGTGTGTGAGGGGAGCAATGTAGAGCATATAATGATGTGAGGTTGCCACTGTCGAGCATATAATACTATCTAGGGCCACTGTTGAGCATATTTTACTGTTTGGGGACCCGTAACCAGTTTGGGGGCTGGGCCCCATGTCAAATGTTCACCTTGGGGCTCAGCCATTCCTAGTTACGCCACTGGGTATATCGCATTAGGGTGACTGTAAGGGTGATATACTGTGTGGGGACACAAAGAGAAATGGATGGAAATGGGATGGGTGAAAGTTGAAGTAGGTGGGGCTAAATTCACAGTACCTCTTTCTGTCCTTTGAAAGTTGGGAGGTGTGCATCAGGGTTCATTCCCCGGGTAAATGAATCATAGTAAAACGGGTGCCATGGCTACCATCCCAGGCAATGAGTGCAGCCTGTCCTGGGACGGTAAATTCGGCACCTGCATAACTGTATGCCACATCTTTATATCGCCTCTCCTTTTTCAGTAGGTGGCACCATCTGTCGATCCTCATGGCGGATGCACCCCCTGAGGCCACTCTGCCCCTTCCACTTTTACTTTCACTTCTCACTATTATAGCGCCACACCTCTAAGGGAGCCAGACAGAAAAAATGTTGCAGTGAATGTTTTTTTGATCTGGCTCCTGCTCCGGCTCTGTTGCTATCTGCGCAAAAACTGAAGCACCTTGCAGAAGAACAGATCCCATAGAAAACTATGGGGTCCGTTCTAGCATCAGTTTTCCTCCAGCTTGTGTGCATCACTCTGGAGGGAAACTGATGCTAGCAATTGACATACAATGCCTTGCAAAGTATTCATACCCCTTGAAATTTTTCACATTTTGTCACCTTACAACCACAAACTTACATGTATTTTATTGAGATTTTAAGTGATAGACCAACACAAAGTAGCACATAATTGTGAAGTGGAAAGAAAATGATACATGGTTTTCAAAATTTTAATCAACTAAAAACCTGAAAAGTGTGACATGCAAAAGTATTCAGCCCCCCTATATCAATACTTTGTAGAGCCACCTTTCGCTGCAATTACAGCTACAAGTCTTTTGGGGTATGTCTCTACCAGCTTTGCGCATCTAGAGACTGAGATTTTTGCCCATTCTTCTTTGCAAAATAGCTCAAGCTCAGCCAGATTGGATGGGGAGCGTCTGTGAACAGCAATTTTCATGTCTTGCCACAGATGTTCAAATGGGAATTAGGTGTGGACTTGACTGGGCCATTCTAACACATGAATATTCTTTGATCTAAACCATTCCACTGTAGCTCTGGCTGTATGTTTAGGGTCATTGTCTTGCTGGAAGGTGAATCTCCTTCCCAGTCTTAAGTCTTTTACAGCCTCCAACAGGTTTTCTTCCAGGATTGCCCTGTATTTAGCTCCATCCATCTTCCCATCAACTCTGACCAAATTCCCTGTCCCTTCTGAAGAAAAGCATTCTCCCAGCAAGATGCTACCACCACCATATTTCACAGTGGGGATGGTGTGTTCAGGGTGATGAGCAGTGTTACTTTTCTGCCACCCATAGCGCTTTGCATTTAGGCCAAAAAGTTAAAAAAAAAAATGGTTTCGCAGTGCAGAGGGTGCAATCGGACACCCGCACATCGCTTTAAAAACCCATTCAAATAAATGTGTTTTTAAGCAATGCGTCGCTAACCTGTCGCTATCCGGTGCCTATCCAGTTTCCTGAGATTTTCACTCTGATTGGCAGTGGACGGACTCAAGCACAAGTGTGAACCCACCCTAATTGCCCTTGACCATCATGCATAAACAAAGGAAATAAGAAAAAAAAAAAAATGCTGGAAACTCATTTCAGCAAAGACATAAAAAACACATAAACTGTCTGAATATCAATATATATATATAGCAGCTAAATGTTATGCTGATCCAAGTTGATGAAATAGACTGAAATATATGATACATAAAATGAGACTATCAACCTCTATAAAAAAAAACAAAAAAAAAAAAACTAGCTCCCATCCCAAACACACAATAAAATCAGTGCCAGTGGGGAAAATGATACGTATGAGGAGAGCCTGTTCAACGGTGGATACATTTAATACTCAGGTAGATGTTACATGTGGAAGTGTCAGGAATGTGACATCTGTTGTTGCCGCTTTAAGGTTGCCGTGTGAACATAAGGAAGCTTTCTGTTAGGATTAGTTGTTGCTGCTTTAAGGTTGCCATGACAACATAGAGAAGCTTCCTGACCAGGCCTATTTAAACCACTCCCTCATCACTCAGCTTTGCTGGCTATCAGTTTCCAAACTCCTGTTAAGCACCTGACTTTGATTTGACTGCTCCTATACCTGACTGTTGGCTGTGTACCTGGATTCCTCTTTTGTCTTGCGATTTTGTTCTGGCATTCCTGATCGGTTCTGACTATTGGCTTGTTTCCCGGATTTGTCTCCGTCTCGTGATTTGGATCTGTGTTGCCCTCCTCAGCTGCTAACCAGTCATTGTCGACCATTCTGTTTTCTCTGTCCCTGTGAGTAGTGTGTGTGTGTGTATTTGGTGTAGGCCTCTGCTGCAGTGCATTTATTTGTAATACACTTTCTGTTCTGGTGACAATTGCGGTCTTCAGATTCAGCGAAAATCCAACTCTTCTTGCGAGGAGCTCTGTGAAGGCGTCTGAGGCCGGTCTTGGCTCGCAGTAGTGTTTTGCCTTTAAGTAGCATTTTCTACTGCTCGCAGTTGTCAGCCCATTTCTGCTGCTGCTCTCCTGTAGACTAGTACATTCCTTACTTTCATCTGAATCTTAACAGGAAGGTGATGGGATCGGGGTTACCCTAACTGGTCATTAGAAAGAGCTAAAAAAAATCGCTAAAGAAAAGGATAGAAAAATTCTCCTTGACAATGTTCATAATAATACAAAAAGGCATGAAAATAAAACATTGTTGTATTTCTCTACTCCATATAGTAGGGAATATAATGATGTGATTAAGGTTATCAAAGAAATTTGCCCATTTTATACCAAGACAATGCCTTAATGTCTATTTTGGAGGGAGGTTGCAATTTTGTGGCCAAGCGAGGTCGCACCCTGGGTAATTTTTTATCACCAAGTTTATACCGGAACAACCCATCAGTTAAATCCATAACATGGCTCCACACTAGGGGTTTCCACAAATGTGTGAGCCCACGATGTCAAGTGTGCAAATACGTCAATAAATCTATGACGTTTAGTAATTTTTCTAACAATTTCACATATCCAATAAAAAGTTTTTTGAATTGCAACTCGAATCATGTTGTCTATATGATAGCATTTACGAGTTGCAACCTCAAATATGTGCGGTGCACAACACTAAAAATTAGGATATCAGAACACATCTATAGTAGTGATAACCCCTCGAAAATGACAGGTGTATCAAGACATTTTTCTAATATACATCAGGGCAATTTATCCTCCTTTACATTTAATGCTATAGAACAGGTAGCCAGACCATTCAGAGGAGATTGGAAGCACGAGCTTTTTAGGAGGGAGGCTTTTTGGATTTTCCAATTGGGTACACGTCATCCTGCAGGTATGAATTACAGGACAGACTTATCATTTTTTTTTATTAAAATCGTTTTTTCATTACATATACACTTGGGGAAAAAAGTATTTAGTCAACAGCCAATTGTGCAAGTTCTCCCACTTAAAAATATGAGGGAGGTCTGTAATTGACATCATAGGTAGACCTCAACTATGAGAGACAAAATGAGT
This sequence comes from Leptodactylus fallax, assembly GCA_947044405.1. Taxonomy (NCBI): domain Eukaryota; kingdom Metazoa; phylum Chordata; class Amphibia; order Anura; family Leptodactylidae; genus Leptodactylus; species Leptodactylus fallax. The sequence continues at coordinate 2,444,414 of CAMRHE010000061.1, read as the reverse complement.
AAACATATCTAGAAAATCACATTGTCTGATTTTTTTAAGAATTTATTTGCAAATTATGGTGCAAAATAAGTATTTGGTCACCTACAAACAAGCAAGATTTCTAGCTCTCACAGACCTGTAACTTCTTCTTTAAGAGGCTCCTCTGTCCTCCACTCATTACCTGTAGTAATGGCTCCTGTTTGAAATTGTTATCAGTATAAAAGACACCTGTCCACAACCTCAAACAGTCACACTGTGGAAGGACACCAGAAACAAAATTGTAGACCTGCACCAGGCTGGGAAGACTGAATCTGCAATAGGCAAGCAGCTTGGTGTGAAGAAATCAACTGTGGGAGCAATAATTAGAAAATGGAAGACATACAAGACCACTGATAATCTTCCTTGATCAGGGGCTCCATGCAAGATCTCACCCCGTGGGGTCAAAATGATCACAAGAACGGTGAGCAAAAATCCCAGAATCACATGGGGGGGGCCTAGTGAATGACCTGCAGAAAGCTGGGACTAACATAACAAAGGCTACGGTCAGTAACACACTACGCCGCCATGGACTCAGATCCTACAGTGCCAGACGTGTCCCCCTGCTTAAGCCAGTACATATCCGGGCCCCTCTGAAGTTTGCTAGAGAGCATTTGGATGTTCCAGAAGAGTATTGGGAGAATGTCATATGGTCAGATGAAACCAAAGTAGAACTATTTGGTAGAAACACAACTCGTCGTGTTTGGAGGAGAGTGAATGCTGAGTTCCATCCAAAGAGCACCATACCTACTGTGAAGCATGGGGGTGGCAACATCATGCTTTGGGCTGTTTCTCTGCAAAGGGACCAGGATGACTGATCCGTGTACATTAAAGAATGAATGGGGCCATGTATCGTGAGATTTTGAGTGCAAACCTCCTTCCATCAGCAAGGGCATTGAAGATGAAATGTGGCTGGGTCTTTCAGCATGACAATGATCCCAAGCACAACGCCAGGGCAACAAAGGAGTGGCTTTGTAAGAAGCATTTCAAGGTCCTTGAGTGGCCTAGCCAGTCTCCAGATCTCAACCCCATAGAAAACCTTTGGAGGGAGTTGAATGTCCATGTTGCCCATCGACAGCCGCAAAACATCACTGCTCTAGAGGAGATCTGCATGGAGGAATGAGCCAACATACCAGCAACAGTGTGTGCCAACCTTGTGAAGACTTACAGAAAATGTTTGACCTCTGTCATTGCCAACAAAGGTTATATAACAAAGTATTGAGATGAACTTTTGTTATTGACCAAATACTTATTTTCCACTATAATTTGCAAATAAATTCTTAAAAAATCAGACAATGTGATTTTCTAGATATGTTTTCTCATTTTGTCTCTCATAGTTGAGGTCTACCTATGATGTCAATTACAGGCCTCTCTCATTTTTTTTAAGTGGGAGAACTTGCACAATTGGTGGCTGACTAAATACTTTTTTTCCCCACTGTAGTACAAACCTGCTTCAGGATGTAAAGAGCCTCCCCCCTATTACAATGGGGTATTGATATTTTAGTCATGAGACTTGTTCTCATGATGTATAAGACTCCTACCTTAGTCTGCCAGCTTTCAGCACAAGCGCAGGTGGGATGCAATTTTTATGGGTATTTTTGAAAAGGGTAAAATAGGTTTCTTATTGTCCCAATATCATTTTGGGCTCTTTTTTGCCCCTTTTTTATATAGAGGTTGATAGTCTCATTTTATACATTATCTGTTTCAGTCTATTTCACCTACTTGGATCAGCATAACATTTAGCTGCTATATATATTGATATTCAGACAGTTTATATGTGTTTCTTATGTCTTTGCTGAAATGAGTTTCCAGCGTTTTTTTTTTTACTTATTTCCTTTGTTTATGCATGATGGTCATGAGCAATTAGTTATAAGTTCTATGTATTTTTGGTTTTGTGCTTTTGCAGTGTTTATTTTCTTTTCCGTCTTTTGTTCTCCATAAATTAGTTAATGTAATTTATTTCTCTTTTTTTCTTTTGTTTTCCATGAATCAGTTGATGCAATTTATTTCTTTTGTTATTCTATTATTTAGTTAATACAATTTATACTATGCAGTGCAGGTGTTGTTTTTGAATTGTCTGTTTTTAATGCTAGCAGGGGCATTTGATTTTATGCTATGACTAAGGGGAGTTCATTCTCGAAACGCGTAAGAAAATTCTTTGCTTCTGTCTAGCACAGAGGATCCCTTCGTGCTTTTTAAATGATCCTTTTGTTATGTTGATGAATTAAAAGTTACATTTTATTTATACCTGGCTGAACTGGCTGCTGGACACCATTCTTTTCGCAACGTGGAATTACTTCTTTGCCTCAAACCGAGGAGGCTTCTGTCCATGCATCAGGAATCCCAGGAGGATGGTGTCTACATTCAAACATTATTTTGTGAGTTAGGCTGTGTGCTTATATATATTTTTTAGTTTTTCAGTATTTGTTTCAGTGTACATGTGCCCTTCTTTGAGACAATTTTTGGACTTATATATTTAGTGTAGTCATATGGAATGGTTTTATGGCACCTTCCTAGTTAATTAGCTGCAAAGCATTCAGATATATTTAGCACCAGTAGTGAATAATGGAACATTCAGTCAGGGAGATCTTTTATTATCCATGGAAGACACCAGAATTAAAAGATTAGCAGAAGTGTTTGATATTGACAGCAATGTAAATGGAGATGAAATGAGCTGCAGAAATCTCTGTTTTAAAATTTTTAAATTATGGACTCAGGAGATTAAAAGGTGGGATTACACCACCCTGAAGACCTATGCAGAGAAAAAAATGATCCCTCGGGGTTTAAGACTAAAGAAATTTTCAATGACCCTGTATAATGAGGATTTTAAAACTTCATGGGAGAATATATTGTCAGATTGCTCTTTCAAACTCATGGAATTAATTATCCAACAGGAGGAAAAGAAACTTTCCACATTGAAGGTGGACATTATGGAGTTGAAAAAAGATTTATCTAAATATGAGAAAACATCAGAATATACGGATTTATACAATAAATTACAAACTCGGATGAATAACCTGGAAGATGAAATTATTAACATTAAAAAAGCAAATTTAAACGGGACAAACAATATTATGAAACTGGAGAAATGTATAAATGGAATGATAGTTTGTCGTTTTCCACCCCCAGATCTATATTAAAAAATAGGAAAGACTGGAGATCTAATAGACGTCTACATTCTACCAGGAGAGTTTCTTTTAGCTCCTCAGAGTCTGAATCTTAGGATATAGAGCCAGGTTTTTTACGGGAAAGAAGTCAATCATTGGAGACCAGGTGCACGGACAACACACAGATATTGGAAAAAGAGAAAGTGACCACAAGAAATCTAAGAGGAGACATCACAGAGCAGGGGTTAAACCTAAAAAGAAATCCCCGTTATTTTACCCACAGGCAATGCAATTCTCAGTTTTAGATGATATGTCTGCATTTGAAAAAACTGAAGAAATAAATGTATCTTTACCAGTTAATATGCCACCATTTCCGCGTGATTTGCAGCAAACCAATGATTGTGACAGTGTTTTGAATTTATCATCTACTAAATTATCGCAAGCATGCATTAGATTGCTAGCTAAAGGATTGAACTTTGTTCCGGTGGAAAAATTCTAACTTTTTAATACATTATTGGATCTTAACCGTTTTGTTAGAGCATTAACAGTTAAAATGCATTTTTTTTGGATTGAATAGTGAGGCTGGATCTAGAACTTATTATAGCGATTTTTGTACCAAGAATGAGTTTAGTAATTTGGTGTTTTGGGAACAATGCTGTTTAGTCAGTTTGAAAGATTTACAAAACATGGAAACTGTGAAACGCACTACACATAGTGTGGATGTTAATGTTAGTAATCCACAATTTTACCCTATAGCATCCAAGGTTGAAGCCCTTGATTTGTTTCAGTCAGCTGTAGAGAGAGATTTAGTCAATTTGTATGACATATCGTTTCTCCCCCTCTCTCGCAAATTTAGTGATGGGATGGTGGGAGGAACAATACATTTATAACAGCAATAATTCATACCAATCAAGTATTCAGTGGTATGGACGGTATATTGATGACTTGTTGTTAGTCTGGTCAGGGAATCAAAATGATATTCCATCTTTTGTTAACTATAGCAATACTAACAATTACAATCTGAAATTTACCTACCATACTGAAAAAACAAGTATTAATTTTTTTTAGATGTCACTTTGAAAGGAGTAGGAGATAAAGTATTTTCAGATTTATTCAGAAAAAAAAGAAACTGGTAACACTATCTTACATGTGACTAGCTCCCATCCCAAACACACAATAAAATCAGTGCCAGGGGCGGAGCCTAACCGTCAACACTGATGGACGTCTGATCCTGCAGCTCCGTCAGTCACCGAGCCAAAACCTGCCTTAACCCTTAACTCCAACAGGGACCAAAATGGGCAAAACAGTTAAGGACAAAAGAGGGATCAGCCTGGCACCCCGATAAGCAAGAACACCCTGGCGGAAGTCCATAAATTCTTTAGAAAAAAAGGCTCTGCATTCTCCGGTCGTGGTGTGCAAAATGGCGCTGGAGGAGGCCCATTCAGGAGATGCGGAGGAGGAGGAGGACCTAGACAGCGATTCAGGTACTGATCGACCCGATATTGTCTCCGGCACTATAACAAAGTCGTTCCTTTGCAAGGCTCTGGCGCAGACCATAGCACTGGTGCTCTCGTAGCTTTCTGACCTGCGGTCCAAAATGAGATTCATAGGCAAACGTGTGGACTCCCTCGAATCTGCCTGCTCAGCACTGACCCTCCATTCCTCTTCGGTGGTTCAACATATTACTAGCCACCATACTCACTTAAATAGAGCATACGATATTCCGGAGGATTTGGAGAATCGTAACAAGAGGAGAAATTTACGCTTCAAAGGCCTACCTGAGGCCTACTCACCTGAGGATCTAAGGGGAGTGATGTCAGCCATCTTTGTTTCTCTACTAGGCCCTGAGAGTGCATCCTCTGTTCAAATAGAAAGAGTGCACCGGGCAGTCCACCCAAAACCCTCTCCAACTGATCCGCCCAAGGAATGTGATCTGCAGCCTACTATCTTCCGTAGTCTTCCATAGACACTACCGAAATCCTCACGGCGGCTAGAGATAAGAAACCACTTACCTATGAAGAGTCGGAGGTCCATCTTTATCAGGACTTGGCGCCTTCCACCTTAGCGCAGCGGCGAGTCCTCCATCCGCTGCTGGCAGCTCTCAGAGAAAAAGGCCTCCAATACGCCTGGTTGTTCCCCTTCGGGCTCTCAGTCATCAAACAAGGCCGCAGGATAGTGATACGCTCCCCAGAAGATCTCTCCTCCGTGGGCCATAATGGATATCCCGTCAATCAACATACCTTCTTGGCTCTCTTTATCAGAGGATATTCTTTCCTGGCCATCGCGTCCCAATTTTGACCATGAGGGATCACCTCGTCAATTTAAATCTCCGAAATCCAGGAAATTTCCTTCAAGAAGAAACCTACAGGACTCTAGCTATCTAGTATTTACTCCTGTCACTCTGTCTCAGTGGACACCTCAGTTTGCAGTCTACTATTCATTTGGTGTTTCTTGTTTCGGACTGTTCCCGCTGTTGGATTCTTTAATAGGTCTCATAGAGCTTCCCTAGGGTGTAGTGGTGGACGATACCTAGTTCCTGACTCCCCGACCATTGGGGTCCCCCTCTCTGGTTTGGACTGCTTCTTGATAATAAGACTGCACCATCTTACTGGTCCGTATTGCTCCTGCCGATGTCCATAGGTGTGGAAGGTACCGCTTCAGATCCTTATCAGGGCCCTGTGGACTTATCCGGCGCCCACTCTCACCCTCTCCTCCCCAAATGTAGAGAAGTATTAGAATCAATAGCCTTTGGGTACTTTTTGCTATGTACTTGGGGCTGTTCCCCCCCCCCCCCCCGCCCGGGTCTCTGGGGCCTGGAGTGAGGCCTGTTGAATGGGCGGCCCCGTGGACTCAGGTGGCGGTGCGGCCTAGCCGGATCTGCATTTTGTGCGGCTTTGATAAAGGGACCATGGTGCTGGCACTGAAGTGATATGTCCTTCTGTGTAGCAGATTTGTTCTACCCACCTGTGAATGCCCGCATGGCTTGGTCTCCCCTCCTCGCCTGCGGCGCAGGTAATGACATTTCTCTAGCGTATGTGAGAGTCCTATCCCTTCCATCTCATACTCTGCTACATCGCATAGGTACCAGCATGTCATTATTTCAAAGTGAACTTTGTACTTTGAATTTGTGCTGCGGTTAACCCCTATATTCATTGTTGGTGTGGATACTTTTGGGGTGGGCTCCCGTGTGAATTTCTTCTTTGTTTGGCTTTATTTGTTTGGATTCCTTTGAATTGTCTCTATACAGCTATTTCATTTATTGTATCTTGGGGGCGCTCCCCACCCACCTGGGGTCCAGTGCCCGGGGTGCAGTTTTGCTGTGCGGGAGTCCCGTGGCCTCGGGTGGTGGGTGGTTCTGGGCGGCACTGGGTCTTGTGCCATGTGGGTATGATTTGTTGCATTTCAGTGTTTATTGTGTACCTTGTCTTACCTTATCTGATGGTAGTATTACATGCAATTTCCTTTCTGTGCCCTCCCCTGTAATCCCCCTCTCTCCTACCTAATTCTTACCCCTTCCCCATTGGGCGTTCGGGAAGAATTGTTTATCCTCTGATCCACCCGTCTTGCACCCTTGCTATTCTTACCACCCTTCTCTCCTGTCCTGTAAAATTCTGATGTCTTTTTCGTCCATTTGTCCCATCACTCCATTTTCCATTACTTAGAGTATGGTTACCAGCTGTAACTATTGGGATTAACTCCGTCTCCCAATTTCTCTGTCCTTGGACAGATCACGGTTTAATCGGTTAGTGGCTGTCAGGCGTAGCCATTGACTCCTTCTCCTTCTTCCCCATTCTCAGCATCCTTTTGTATTTACCTTTCCCCTCCCTCTGTTAGTGACCTCTCCCTCCCTACCTGATTGAACTTCCCCTCATTGTCAGACTCATACTGACCCTGCTCATCATGTCCAAACTAGTCTTCATCTCCTTTAATACACATGGCCTAAACTAACTGAATAAAAGATCTCAAATTTTCACCATACTTCGTAAGCTGCACACCAACATAGCTTTCCTCCAAGAAACTCATTTTAAATCTGGAAAAATCCCTAGTCTCCCTACAATACACTATCCTCTCTGTTTCCACTCCACAAAACCGAGAAGTCTCCAAACGGCGTCTCTATTCTTTTTCACCACTCTGTGCCCTTCCAGTGCTCTCAACGCTATGAAGACTCAGAGGGAGGAATTTTACTACTTAAAGGTTCCATAGCTTCTTACACTTTTGCAAACCTCTACGCACTCAACCAAGGTCAGGTTGCTTGGCTTATTGAAGCCTTGCATAAATTAGAGCTTTTTGCCGAAGGCCCAGTCATTCTAGCAGGTGACTTCAATCCCACTTTAAATCCCTCCCTTGACTCCTCCACTGGCACATCTTCTATCCCCAGAAGGCACTAGGCAAATTACTTCAGGTCCTTCATGACTTACGAATGGTAGATATATGGCGTCTACATAACCCATCTGTGAAAGACTACTCCTTTTTGTCCACTCCAAGACAGTCCTACCAGAGACTGGATTATATTTTTACATAGAAAGATCTGGTGCAGTTCTCTTCAAAGTCCCGAATCGAGCCAATTACTATATCTGACCAAGCTCCTGTATGGGCCACAGTAACACTTCGTCAACTCCCTGGGAAGGATTGGAGTTGGAGATTAAACGAGGCTTTGTTGGACTGTCCTGAGCTTGTCCAGACTGTCAGACAACACTTAGAGTCATACTTTGCCATTAATGCCAATACAGAAACATGTCTACTCATTACATGGGAAGCGCATAAATCCGTGCTTAGAGGTATCTTTATCTCATTAGCCTCAAAAGTCAAGGAAGACTCACAGGCGACACTGAATAAATTCCTCTCTGATATAGCGGCCATTGAACGCATTAGGAAAGTGAGTAGAAAACTTCCATTACAAAGTGAGCTTCAGAATTTACATGAGCAACTGAGAGATTTAATCAATGCCCGCACGGCCAAACATTTCCTCCACTACCAACACAGGCTATATGCACATGGCGATAAGGGGGGAAGTTAATGACATCTATGACTCGGAAACGAAAAGCTAAGTGCTTCATTAACTCCTTCAAAGATTACTCTGGTAGCACCCATTCATCCACTCCAGGTATCACTTCCGCATTCCTCTCTTTCTACACTGATTTATATAATCTGAATTCAGCAGACCCGGCCCATATCACTTCTTAATCTTGATCTTAAACTTTGGGCAAAGATACTGGCCACTAGGATAAAGCACCTTCTCTCCTCCATTATTGCACCCTGATCAGGCGGGGTTCATCCTAGGTAGAGAGGGGAAGGACAATTCCCATCATTTGCTCCATGCTATTACCCACGCCCGAAAAACTCATTCAAAATTAGAATTTTTAGGGATTGACGCTGAGAAAACATTTGATAGAGTAGATTGGCGGTTCATGAAGGCTTCGCTACAAAAATTCAATTTTCCACCTCCGTTTATACAGGCAATCTTCACCCTCTATGATAACCCCCCGTGGCCCCAGCTTTAGTATTAATAATGGGACCAGACAGGGTTGCCCCCTCTCACCTTCACTTTTCATTCTAGTTTTAGAATCTTTATTGCAGGCTGTCCGCTCCCACCCGGATATCTTAGGTCTGAAAACTGGCTCACACACTCTACACTCAGCAGCATTTGTGGATGATGTATTATTTTTAGTGACAAATCCAGATCAGGGACTCCCGGCAATAGTAGATCTTCTCTCCCTTTATGGTTATTTTTGGGTTATAAAGCCAACTTGGATAAATCAGAAGTACTGAACATCACAATTCCCCAGCGCAGGCCGCAAAAATCTCCCCCAACACACCCTTTAAATGGAACTCTAAATCAATTAAATATTTGAGTGTACAATTAACAGCAGACCCTTCCCTCAGAGATTCGTTAGCGTCATACCAAGGTCTACCGTTCTCTTGGTTTGGTAGACGGAATCTATTGCAGACCTATGCACTTCCCAAGATCCTGTACCACTTGCACATGCTGCCTATTCGTCTGCCCCCACTTTTCTTTAAAGCAGTTCCAGGCTTGTTCTCTACTTTTCTCTGGTGGGGCAAGCGTCCACGGCTTTCTCTTAAACTCTTAATGAAGAAAAAATTGGCAGGAGGTATAGGTCTCCTAGATATCTCAGACTACTATAAGGCTGTTCAGTTGAAACGATGGGTTGAACTTGTTTCTTCAGGGTCGTCTTCCCTACTATCTAGTCTATCTTACTGCACTTTCGGTCCCTCTCCCCACCCGGAATTGTGGATGTATGGTTCCCCAGGCCACCGCTCTAAGTCACTAGATCATCTTCTGTTAGGAGCCTGTGAAACATGGCGGGATTTGAGAGATACCTTAGTGCCTTCCCCCTTCTCCCCTGCTTCCTATCGGCATCCTTCCGGATTGGTTGGGAAAACCAAATACAGCATGCTCTAACATGTGGCAACATCTGCTGTCTCTCCGACTTTTGGAAGTCCTCGACAAAACAGTGGTTGATTTTGCAAAATTGGAATGCCTAATCTCAGACAAGCCCCTTTCCTTTCTTCATAAACATCACCTGACTAAGTTTATCCAGGACTGGATGGCATCTAACCAGGCTCACACTGACCTTACTCTTTTTGAGTGCACTTTTCTGGCACGTAACAAACTCCTCCAAGACATCATATATCTTAACCGGACTAACAAATGTGGCTAAGATCTACAAACCCGCATTCCTTTCGTCATGGGAAATAGAGTTAAATTTATCACTTTCGGACAAGCAGGTAAAGCAGGTACTCCAGAACTCACACGGCTTCTCCCCATGTGTACGCCTTCAGGATACACACTACATATTGCTAACCAGATGGTACCATACTCCTCAGTGGCTTCACAGAATGAATCTGTCAGACACGGATGTGTGTTGGAGATGCAAAGCCCAGAGTGGGTCTCTGTCACACATATGGTGGTTCTGCCCAGGCCTTAGTCAATTCTGGATGGATGTCCAATCCGTCCTTAGACAACTTTCTTCCCCTTTTTTTGAGCTTACACCGACTATGATCCTTCTCTCGCTCCCTTCCTCAAATTATCATCTATCACGCTTGAATCTTGTAACGCACCATTTATCCGCTGCCAACTCCTTGATACCTCGCAAATGGCCTAGCCCAGACCCACCCACTAAAGCTGAATGGATCGAAAAGGTAAATCAAATATCTCGCTTCGAGGAGTTGTCAAGCTGGAAAGCAAGACAACATGCTCGATTCCTAAAGACCTGGCAGCCTTAGAGGAATTTGAAACTCTGATCTGACACTGGGATCTAAAACTATGAATTTTACTTTGAACATGATTCTGATTCTGATTTTTCTGAATATGGGTTTGTGGGTATGTGTATGAGTGTAGGTATGAGTATGTTTCTTGACCTACTGCAAGTCCGACTTTTTTCTCCGTTCAAAAGAGCGGATACCAGGCAGAAATGCTCCAAACACACACCTGCAGATGGTTTTTACAACCCATTCAAATCAATGGGTTTTAAAACGAACCGTTTGAAATCAGCTTTTGAGGATCTTGAGATGGTTTCAAAAACTGATTTCGTGCAGAGAGACGCATATGTGAACCCAGCCTTAGTGCTGACAAAACACTCAAAGGAAACTCAGCTACTGGAATCCAGGAAATCTGGATGAGGAGGCAAGTACCCTGCCAGAAGAGGGAGAGTGATACTCTAGTGGACCTAGTAGCCACCAAGAAAGAGGTTGGGTCTATTAAGCAATGCACAAAATAGAGAGCTAAATGTAAATGTGTAAAACGATGTGGTGATTTTGTGTAGTGGGATGCATATGTAGCGTCTGAACCCCAAACATGTGGTGCTCTAGAAACTCAGACTTGTGTAGGGATTGGTAAAGACAAAGTGGGTGCTAATAACATGTCCACCTATGTACCCAATTCTTCTCTTTAGACAATCTACCAGAATTTTACAGTAGCACCAAAGTCTGATGCCAGTGTGGAAAACCCAAAATGTGTGACAGAGCAGAGAAACTCTGGAGCTCACAAGTGAACATATCAGCCATGGGGAAAGAGGCCAGATTGCTTTATGATGACCCAGATGATCAGCAGATACCCAGGGATCTCAAGTCCAACTGGGGTAACGTAGATTTGGTGTAGATGCAGGCCCAGACCCTAATACACTGGGTTGGTGGAACAGGCACCTGATAAAACACGGCAGATTGCCCAGTGAAAGGCGGTCACGGTGGCAGCAGGATAATGTCACTTGTCAGCATCAAAAAGCTGTTAATCATGGCACAGATTATCAAGAAATCTGAGTAGGAGATGGACTGTCATACCGATCCACCACAGAAATATGCCTGGGTAATGACCTGTTAGTCAATTCCCCATGTCACATCATAAAAAGGGTAGGTGTGATGAAATATGTACAGTATATATTATATTGTGTTATGAGATGTCTAGTTATATTTTAACTCTTGTCATGTTCCACCTTGGGTCATGTATACAGTGCTTCACTATTTATTGTCATGCAAGCAGAACTCTCCTCTCCGCATGTTTCCGCAAGAAACATGCGGAGACTGAGCGGAAACCACACGGACCCCATTATAGTCTATGGGGTCCGCAGGTTTCCTTATGTAAACCACTTCTCTCTGCACATAGGTTTCCGTTTGGGGGGTCCCCAAGCAGACTCCCCTGTTCAGAAACTGAACGCAGATGTGAACCGGCCCTTACTTGTGCTTCTCATCTAATCTTGTCCTATATTTGCTCCCTTGCTCACTCTACTCCCCCCCATCTGTCTGTGACGTGACATCATCCAGGTTCTGCAAGTTGTTTATTTACTGTCTCCTCTCAGCCTGGAAAACTACCATATTTTTTCACCCTGTATTTCATCTATCAAGAGTTCTATTTGAATAAACCTTCATCTGAACATCTTCCACATGTCTTACAGAGGAGTTGAGCTATCTGGTAATGTTTAGTGGTACAACCTCAGTGAAGTCTCTCTCAGATCTACAGTCAGATCTCCATCACAGACTCCATGCAGGTCTGTAGCCTCTACTCTGAGCCAGAATAACTCTTGTGTTTATAGTTGTAGTGGGATTTTGCTTTAATGTGTCAGTGCGGCTTCTGTGTAATTTGTATAGTGATTTAAATCCACAAGGTAGGATACAGATGGTGAAATAAGTCCCAGGAAGTGCTTTCAAAATCAAACAGGTCTGTTTCATTTATTTGCATTTTTATTTTACATTATTTGTATTTATATGTCTTGCTCCCTCTTTTTCTGTTAAGCACTGTAATTTGTGTATATTAAATCTAAAATTCAATAAGGTTGGTTGTCCTTGGTTCTAGATGTCACAATTCTGAAGAGAGTAAATATAGCTTAGGCTTCTTACCCTTTTGTTTGCTATTGTTGTGAGTTGTGATGGTATATAGGTGCCTCTCCTACCATAAAGTGGCGGCTGGTGACAGCTATTTCTGTGAATGTGTGATTGTAGGTGGTCGCTTCACTCCTGTATGATCGGTGGGTTGGAAGGTAGTGTGGGAGCGGAAGGAGCTGTATGAATACCCAACAGAATTGGTATACAGCAAGTCAGATATATCTTGTATGAGAGGAGAGCCCAATTTGTGACAGGCAAGTAAACTCAATCTGTAATGTAATGTAATAAGGATAGTAAATCTCTGAATGTCTGGGTTAGCTCAAATGACTGCTACCAAGGGCTCCATCACCATCACAAACACAGGGGAAAAGAGGCATCCTTGTTGGGTTTCCTGAGCTGTATGTATGGGACAAGATTGAGTAGAAGGTAACTTTCAGTAAGCTGTGGGTGTAGGCAGGGCCGTTTTAACCCATTGGTGGGCCCAGTGTAAAAGTTTCATAAATGGGCCCCCCCCCCATCACCACCACTTAAGCATACCTGACCTACCCAAATTAAAATGGCCCCAACATAGTATAATTCCTTCTTACTTGCCTCATACAATATATGTGGCCATGCCCCTGCACTTATACATAGTGATCACACCTTATAACTAATATGTCCTGTTCACAGGTAACTTCCCCCTTATCAATAATATTGATAACGCAGCCATTATTTATAAGCAGGGATTATTATTTATAAGCAGCTGCTATTATTTAAAAGGGGGGCTAAGATTCCTTGCTTATAAATAATAATGCCCCCTTATAAATAATAATCCCTTTTTTATAAATAATAATCCCTGCTTATAAATAATAATGCCCCCTTATAAATAAGGGTCCCTGCTTATAAATAGTGCCCCTTATCACTAATTGTCGCTCCTTATAAATAACAGTCCCCCTTATTACTAATAGTTCTCCCTTCTAAATAGTTCCCTCTTATAAATAATAGTGCCCATTATCAATAATCGCCCCCCTTTATAAATAATAGTACTACCTTATAGTTCCCCCTTTTAAATAATAGTCCCCATTTATAAATAATAGCCCCCCCTCCCTGTTATAAACAATAGTTCCCCTTTATTTATACTATTATGAGGGGGAAACTTATTTTTAAGGAGGTCTTTTTTAACTATTGTTTATAACGGGAAAACTTTTATTTTTAAGGGGGATATTATTTATAATATTTCCCCATTCTAATAATATTCTCCCCTTATAAATAATAGTTCCGTCCTTATAATAACCATCCTTTAAAAATAATAGTTCCCCCACTATAGATAATACCCCCTTATAAATAATGTGTGCATGTTCAGAATTAAGTGCCCCCTCAGCAGTAATTGCCCCCTTTGTCTTTAAAAACAGAAAAACAATAAATTGTATACTCACCCTGATCCCCCGATGACTGGAGCAGCATCAACATCTTCTGCTGTTCTGGTCCAGAGCATGTGACACGATGCAGTGACGTCATCACCTGTGCATAGCACGCCGATACAGTTGTGAGTCGAGCTCCCCTGGGCAGAAAGTATTGTGCCCAGATCCGGGGGCCCCCGCAATCAGAGCCCTGTGCAAGTGCACCATTTGCCCTATGGTTAAAGCGACCGTGGGTGTAGGGATGACAGGGGTCGAATAAAGCGACTGGTAGTATGCATGAAACATTTTATATACTTTGTCAGGTTGGGAATTTATCACAGAATCAACACCTTGAAGAGCACAAACAGTATTCAGTTGTTGTTTGGCTCTCAATTACTTGGCGAGCATCATATTCATTTTCTTGGAATATCTATAAAAGGATGCCTGGGTACACTGAGTAGCCCTTTCTGTATGAGTTGTCAGGAGACTCCTCAAATGGAGTTTAAAATCTCTTATTAGAGTGTAGCTGATTGTCTGTCAGTCTCCAATCTCACTATTATTTGTTCCAATCCAGTCTGCAACCTTGTCCTCTCCTTCTTCCTCTGAGTAGAGGCGTATGAGTGTGCTAGTGATATATTTTCTTATGCACCATTCATACAGTATATTACCCACAGAAGTATCTGCAGTGTTGGTAAACCGAAAATATGCTGCAAGGACAGATGTAATTTGTGTCATATCAACTGGGTCTCTCAAAAGAGATTCATTAAACCTCCACTGAAACAGTAGACATATCTAAAGTATAATAGAGATGGTAAGGAAAAGGTGTTCGTTAAAATAAAATCTATTCTGAAATAGGATCTATGAGTTGCAGAGAAGTACGAGTAACTCCAGGTAGGGCGATGGGATTCCCTCTAAGCATCAGTGAGTTGATATTGTCGAAACAGGGCACGAAGGGTGAGTCTGTCTCTTGCAGTAATACCCATTGTATATGGGATAGAATGATCTAGGGTAGGATGAAGAGTGCACTATATCAGAGTCTTGTAGGACGGAGGTTCAAATCTGGAAAAAATAGTGTGTACTATGTCCAGTTGGAGCGTAGGTGGAGCATAACTATAAACTCTATACAACCTAGCATGGAGAAGGCCTTGAAGAACAATAAAGCTCCCCTCAAGATCCAAATAAAAAGTCGTAACCTTAAGCTGAAAAGAGTTATGTAACAAAATAGCCACTCCTCTAATCTTACGGGTATGATTTGCTAAATAATATCTACTATATCTATAATGAGCATCATGAAAATCAAGACAACTATTCATATAGACACTTTTGAAATGAGCTGATGTGATAATTTCACAGCCTTTGTTGATCATTTCAAATCTAGAAATTCTACCTGCTTGTTGCTGTACTCGGAGATCAACTGAATACTCCAATTATTAAGATATGAATTGAGAATAAATGTCTTCATCTCTAAATCTGATCCATCCCAGCCAAATAAAAATCAATGTATCCAGGGTATTAAACTGTGTTCTGTTCTGTTTATGTCCGTAGGTAAATGTCTCTTCAAAATGGTCTATTAAAAGATTTGCTTATGACAGCACCACCCTGGTGCATATTGCGGTATCCTGTGATATATAGACTCAGTGTGCCAAAGCTGAAGCTATGATGTCACAGTGGAAATATGATTAGCTGGATACAGCACTATCAAATACATTGGGATTTCAACAGCTGGAATTTGCAAGCCAAGAAGGATTACTTTGAACAGAGGGTGGATGTGGAACAGTTACTAGGTATTGTACACTAACTCAATTTATAGTGTTTATATTTATGGTATAAATTCAATAGCAGGGATACATTGCCACCAATAGTTCCTAGCAAAAGAAATGTATCACCTACAGTGGGGAAAAAAAGTATTTAGTCAGCCACCAATTGTGCAAGTTCTCTCACTTAAAAAGATGAGAGAGGCCTGTAATTGTCATCATAGGTAGACCTCAACTATGAGAGACAAAATGAGAAAACAAATCCAGAAAATCACATTGTCTGATTTTTAAAGAATTTATTTGCAAATTATGGTGGAAAATAAGTATTTGGGCAATAACAAAAGTTCATCTCAATACTTTGTTATATATCCTTTGTTGGCAATGACAGAGGTCAAACGTTTTCTGTAAGTCTTCACAAGGTTGGCACACACTGTTGCTGGTATGTTGGCCCATTCCTCCACGCAGATCTTCTCTAGATCAGTGATGTTTTGGGGCTGTCACTGGGCAACACAGACATTCAACTCCCTCCAAAGGTTTTCTATGGTGTTGAGATCTGGAGACTGGCTAGGCCACTCCAGGACCTTGAAATGCTTCTTAAGAAGCCACTCCTTCGTTGCCCTGGCGGTGTGCTTGGGATCATTGTCATGCTGAAAGACCCAGCCATGTTTCATCTTCAATGCCCTTGCTGATGGAAGGACGTTTTCACTCAAAATCTCACAATACATGGCCCCATTCATTCTTTCATGTACACGGATCAGTCATCCTGGTCCCTTTGCAGAGAAACAGCCCCAAAGCATGATGTTGCCACCCCCATGCTTTACAGTAGGTATGGTGTTCTTTGGATGCAACTCAGCATTCACTCTCCTCCAAACACGACGAGCTGTGTTTCTACCAAACAGTTCTACTTTGGTTTCATCTGAACATATGACATTCTCCCAATACTCTTCTGGAACATCCAAATGCTCTCTAGCAAACTTCAGATGGGCCCGGATATGTACTGGCTTAAGCAGGGGGACACGTCTGGTACTGCAGGATCTGAGTCCCTGGCGACCTAGTGTGTTACTGACGGTAGCCTTTGTTACGTTAGTCCCAGCTTTCTGCAGGTCATTCACTAGGTCTCGTCATGTGGTTCTGGGATATTTGCTCACCATTCTTGTGATCATTTTGATCATACGGCGTGAGATCTTGCGTGGAGCCCCTGATCGAGGGAGATTATCAGTGGTCTTGTATGTCTTCCATTTTCTAATTATTGCTCCCACAGTTGATTTCTTCACACCAAGCTGCTTGCCTATTGCAGATTCAGTCTTCCCAGCCTGGTGCAGGTCTACAATTTTGTTTCTGGTGTCCTTCCACAGCTCTTTGGTCTTCACCATAGTGGAGTTTGGAGTGTGACTGTTTGAGGTTGTGGACAGGTGTCTTTTATACTTATAACAATTTCAAACAGGTGCGATTACAGGTAATGAGTGGAGGACAGAGGAGCCTCTTAAAGAAGAAGTTACAGGTCTGTGAGAGCCAGAAATCTTGCTTGTTTGTAGGTGACCAAATACTTATTTTCCACCATAATTTGCAAATAAATTCTTAAAAAATCAGACAATGTGATTTTCTAGATATGTTTTCTCATTTTGTCTCTCATAGTTGAGGTCTACCTATGATGTCAATTACGGGCCTCTCATCTTTTTAAGTGGGAGAACTTGCACAATTGGTGGCTGACTAAATACTTTTTTTTCCCCATTATATATACTGATTGTTATTGTACATGTGCATTTCAGAAAAGAAATTAAAACTCTCAGAGGGAAGTAAAGATTTAAGCAAAGTTTTTTTGTTTTTTTTTTTTGTTTTTTTTATACCATGCGTAAATACAGGGTTCAGAAACATAGTTAAAAAAAAAAAAGACTTACATCTAACACATCCATAAAAGTGTCAGTTTCACATCTGAGATGCAGTCGCTTTAAGATGACACTATCTGCTCCTTTAGTATAGAGGCTTATCTTTCCCTCTTCATTTCTTACTGCAAAAAATAGTAAAGAACTTATTAGAAAAAATATAAGGTGTCTATTTAACCTGTATCTTGAAAGACTTAAAGACAACAATATGATAAAAATTGGCAATAACAATTACTTCAAGAAATGTACATTACAGATATTTCATAACAATTAATAAAACAACATTCTATGTACAATCTGATTGGATATTTGTAAAGTATAAACTGTGGCCCAAATTTACTACTTGTTAGTCTGTTAATCTTGTTAGTCATTTAGACTGTCTAGCATAATTTTATACCACCATTTTGTCCTCTCATATAGCATTTTTTACACCTGTATAGCAGATCAGTTTAACCCCTTAACGACCCAGGGCGTAATAGTGCGTCCTGAGTCGTATGACGATGTATGGAGAGCGCTCAGGAGCTGAGCGCTCTCCATACACCGCGGGTGCCGGCTGTATAATACAGCCAGGACCCGCAGCTAACAGCAGCGATCGGTGCCTGCACCGATCGCGGCTGTTAACCCTTTAGATGCCGCGGTCAAACGCGACCGCGGCGTCTAAATTGCGGAGCCGCCATGGGCGCCGCCATTTTTACCTCATCGCCGCCCTCCAGAACGTCATCGGAGGGCGGCGCTTGGTTGCCATGACAGCCGGGAGCCTATTGAAGGCTCCCAGGCCTGTCATTACAGTATAGCTATTAGACGATGCCAGAGGCATCGTCTAATACCAGTAACGGCATTTTGCTATTCACTGCGATACAGTAGTATCGCAGTGAATAGTATGAGCGATCAGACTCCCTAGGTTTCAAGGTCCCTAGGGAGTCTGATCATACAAGTAAAAGTAGAAAAAAAAAAAGTTTTTAAAAGTATGTAAAAATAAAAAAAAAACACAAAAGTTCAAATCGCCCCCCTTTCCCTAGATCAGATATAAAAGTAAATAAACAAAAGTAAACATAAACACTTTAGGTATCCCCGCGCTCCAAAATGCCCGAACTATTAAAATATTAAAATATTTATCCCATACGGTGAACGGCGTAGCGGGGAAAAAAAAAATCAAAATGGCCAAATAGCGTTTTTTTCAACACTTTGTCTCCTATAAAAAATTGAATAAAAAGTGATCAAACCATCAGATCTTTCCCCAAGTGGTATCAATAAAAACGTCATGTTGTCCCGCATAAAAAGACGCCTTACCCAGCTCCGTACATGTAAATATGAAAAAGTTACAGGTGACACAATATGGCGACGCAAAATATTTTTTCTATTTAGCAAAGTTTTTAATTTTTTAAAAGGTATCAAAACATTACAAATACTATATAAATTTGGTATCGCCATGTTCGTACTGACCCGCAGAATACAGGTAACATGTCATTTTTATCACACAGTGAATGGTGTAAAAATGAAACTCATATGAATTTGGCGCAAATGTAGTTTTTCTCCAATTGCACCTCATTCTGAATTTTTTTTCCAGCTTCCCAGTACATTGCACAGCATATTGAATAGTGACATTACAAAGTACAATTTGTTTCGCAAACAATAAGCCATCATGTGACTCTGTGAACTGAAAAATGAAAACGTTATGGCTCTTGGAATGTGGGGAGGGAAAAACGAAAATGCAAAAACGAAAAATGGCCGGGTCCTTAAGGGGTTAAATGGACAGAAATGGATCAGCTCCTTTTTTTAACATTGATCTCTGTATAAATGGATGGTAATCATTTTTGCATCTGTTAAATAGATCTGCTAAATGTGTTTAAAAACCGAAATGTGAATGGAGCCAAACTTTGAACCAGAATTTTACGACACAATTTTGGAGCATCTTGGCGCACTTAAACCTTTACTTCCTGTTCCTGTAAAGTCACGCCCACCTGGCTAGAAAGTGGGAAAAACTTCAACTCAAACTAGATGCGCCAAGGTGTGTCAAATTTATGTCATGTCTAGATTTATCCACTTGTGGACCAGGCCTCATTTTTCAAAACTGACATGTATGAGTTTATATGGCAATAACATTGAGACACTTTAATTGACACAAGTCATTTTGAGATGATCATTTTGAGTTTTTTCATGACACATTGTACTTCATGTTAGTGGTAAACATTTTTGTATTAATTTATAAAAAAAAATACATATTTAATTGACATTTGGAAAAAACAGCAATTTTCAAAATGTGAAATGCTCTGCATTTCAGATAGATAGTCATACCACCCAAATACATGAATAAATATTATCTACCACATTTCTGCTTTATATTGGCATCATCTTTAAATCGTCCTTTAATTTATTTTGGACATTAGAGGGATTACAAGTTGTGACAATTGGGGGTAGTTTACCATCAAAGGTAGCAGCTTCCTGGACTTAACAGAGGTGTTGGTGGAGCTGGGTGCCAAATAAACAGCATATCAGGTAATGGCAATCCAAAATAAATGGCTTTATTCAGCTAGTAAGTGATAACAGGAACAAAAATAATAAAACAGCCTAGCCCACACACAGGGCAATACCTCACTTCTTGAACCTTGACTAACTTCTGGGGGCAAGAAGCTTTACTGAGGCTGCTTCTTTGAAGTCTGGCTCACACTGAGCTTAACCAGTTCTTTCTGGAATCCAGTCCTCTTGGGACAGACCACCTGTCTGTCGCCAACTGGTCCACCATCCACCTGCTCCCTGCAGGTCACCAGCAGCACTCTCCTGCTGTGTGCACTCCCTCTGGAGTGAAGCCCCAAGTATGGGTGTGGTCGAGGACCTTTTCAATCCTGTTTTTGGGTTGCTCTCCAGCGCCCTCTAGGTTCACACTCTCACAAAGTGTAACAACGATTTTACAAGAAAATTTCCCAAACTAATTTTTCAGGACCACTTCAGTTCTGAAGGGAATTATAAAGGCCTATATATTAGAAACCCCCCATAAATCTTTCCATTTTCAAAACTGCACCCTGAAATAATTCATAACAGCATTTGGGAAGTTTGTTTAACCCTTTAAGCATTTCACAGGAATTAAAACAATTTGGAGGTGAAATTTAGACATTTTTTTTTTTTCAATACATCCATTTAGCCCTAAAATTAACACATTCCCAAAGGGTTAAAGGAGAAAATGTATCTTACATTTTGTTATGCAATTTCTCCTGAGCACAGAAATACCCTACATGTGGGTGTAAACTGATGTTTGGGCAAACGGCAGCGCATGGGAGGGAAGTAGCGATACTAGAAGTTTGAAGATTTTGCTGGAATCACGGCAATACCCCACATGTGGTTTTAAACTGCTGTATGGGTACATGGCGGGGCTCAGAATGGAAAGAGCACTATTTGGCTTTTGGAGGGCAGATTTTACTGGAATTGTTTTCAGGTGTCATGCCCCTAAAATACCAGTACAATGAAAGCCCCTCAAAATGACCCCATTTTGGAAACGATACCCCTCATAAAATTTACCAAGGGGTATAGTGAACATTTTAACCTCACAGCTGTTTCACAGATTATATCATCATTGGGACGTAAAA
Source organism: Leptodactylus fallax (assembly GCA_947044405.1). Classification (NCBI taxonomy): domain Eukaryota; kingdom Metazoa; phylum Chordata; class Amphibia; order Anura; family Leptodactylidae; genus Leptodactylus; species Leptodactylus fallax. Next base: position 2,423,359 of record CAMRHE010000061.1, on the reverse strand, counting down.
ATGAAAATGTAGTTTTTTTTTCCAATAAGCCGTCCATTTATCACTATATTTTTAATTTTTACAAAGGGTTAAAGAAGAAAAAAAAACACATCACAGTTTGTTACACAATTTCTCCTGAACACACCAGTACCCCATATGTGATTGTAAACTGTTGTATGGGTGCGTGGTGGGGCACAGAATGGACAGAGCACTATTTGCCTTTTGGATAGCCGATTTTTGCTGGAAACCCCCAAAAGTGACCCCGTTTTGGAAACTATACCCCTCACAGAACATATTAAGGGGTATAGTGAGCATTTTGACCCTATAGCTGTTTCACAGATTATTTTAACACTTTGATGTGAAAAATTACTTTTTTTTCCAATAAACCGTCAATTTAGCCCCAAATTTTTCATTTTGGAGGGAAAATTTTGCTGGAATAGTTTTCAGGTGCGATGTCGCATTTGCAGAGCCCCTAAAGTACCAGTACAATGGAAACCCCTCAAGTGACCCCATTTTAGAAAGATTCCCTCAAGGAATCATTTTGAGCCCAAGAGTGTTACCCAAAAATTAATGTACAAAGTGAAAATTGAAATTTTTAAAGAAATATGCCATTTCAGTGCCCAACATGTTGCGCCCACTTGGTGTCATCAGAGACATGCACTCCTAAAACTATTAAGTGGGCTATCCCAGGTACAAAAAAGTTGTATATGAGGGCGTAAACTGCTGCTTTGGCACACAGGGAAGGAGCACTGCGCTTTTTGCTTTTGGAGTATAGATTTAGAGGAACTTTCTGGATGCCATGTTGTTTTTGCAGAGCCCTGGAGGTGCCAGTAAATTTCAATTTCCCAAGAAATGACCCTATTTTATAGGGGCAATTTTATGGTCTCTGCAAATGTGACATGACATCCAAAATCCAACAATCTAAATTTGCACTCCAAAAGCACATAGTGGTCCTTCACATCTGCACCCTGCTGTGTGCCCAAACAGCAGTTTATGCCCACATGTATGACACTGTTGTGCCCAGGATAACATACTTAATAATGTCATATGTGGGTATAGACTGCTGTTTGGGCACAGAAGGGAAGGAGCGCTATTTTGGTTTTTGGAGCACAGTTTGGTTTTTGGACATCATGCCACTTTTGCAGAGCCCCTGAATTGCCAGTAAAGTGGAATCTGCAGACATGTGACCCAGCTTGTGTCAGCAGAGACACACACTCCAAAAACTGTTAGGCCGGGGGCCCCATGCAGCTGGCAAATCCTATCCATACATTGCAGAAAGAACTCTGTTGCGCTTTTGGAAATTGCATCATGTCAATTATACTGTACCGTCGGAAATGCTGGCGTTTTCCCTATAGGTATAATTAAACAGAAAGTCAGCAGAAAAGTAGAATCCCCTAGAGAGTGACCCCCGTTTGAAAACAGGATCCCTTAAAGAAATTAATCAAGGGGCATATTGTACATTAGTATCCCAGACGTGAATGCACAGCAGATGGTGAAAAGTGATTACGTAAGCTGTTAATTATGAACACCAAATTCCCTACTATTATCCTAGTAGCTCCTATGATTGGGGGGTTCACTCTGGGGGTCACGTCTGGTTTCTTTTCCCTTGTTAGCTCTAAATTTGGGGTGTACCCTAATATAAGCTTGCACAGCTAATACATTCACTTCCTGTCGCAGCCAGTTGTGTTCTAATGATTTGGTGATTTTTGGGGTTTTTGTCTACACATTGTTTAAGCTATATATTTTTTTATTTTTCTGGTTATGTAGCTATATGAGGGTTTGTTTTTTGCAGTATGAGATGCATTTTGTAATGACTACATTTTTGGACACCTATATCTTATTGACTAAATTTTGTTAACTTTCTTGGTGGATAAAAAAAACAAACAAAATAAAAAGCATCAATTCTGGAATAGTTTTTTTACTTTTTAATTTTTTTTGCCGTGCAGTGTACAGCATAGGTATGTTACCTTTATTCTGTGGGTCGGTACGATTACAACAATATTTTATTTATACTGTTTTTTTAACGCGTTACTAATTTTGCAGAACAAAAACCCATTTGGGGACATAAATCAATTATTTTTGCATCGCCATCTTCTGAGATGCGTAACATTTTTATTTTACGATTTACAGAGTTGGTTGAGACCTTATTTTTTGTGGGACAACCTTTGCTTTTTATTGGTACTATTTTGGGGTACATATGTTTTTTGATCACTAATTATAGCATATTTTGTAAGGCAAGATGGCAAAAAATCATAATTTTAATTTTTCATTTTTTTTTTTCACACATTTTATTTATTTTGCACTTTTTAAATTTTTTTTTTTTTTATGTCCCACTGGGAGACCTGAACCAGCGATGCTCTGATTGCTGGTTCAGTACTATACACTGCAATACACGTGTATACACGTGTATTGCAGTCTATAGAGAAAGTCAGCCTATTCAGACACATAGACTGACTTTCTCCCATCTCAGCAGGATCAACCAGTTATTGGGGGCTCCTAGTAGCTTGGGATTACTGGCCAGACCCTGGGCTGCAGAAAATACATAACGGCACCCCCCAATCTCGCTGCAGGGGGTGCCGATGGTGGTCAGTTACATGTCGGAGCCTCTTGGTTGCCATGGTCATGTTTGACCGCAGCATCCAAGGGGTTAAAATCCCCAATCAGAGCTCAGCTGTCGGTTACAGCTAACACCTGCTCCCAATTCCGCCTGCTCAGATAATGAGCGGGAGGACAGCCGGCCAAGGACGTAATAATACGTCCATTTCTGTTAATGCCCAGGCAGCTAGGGTGTACTATTATGTCCGTGGTTAAGGAGTCAAATGAGTTTTTTTATGCACATCATTGCTGGGAAGTTGTTAAATTTTGATGATGAGAATACAGATGTGAGTAAGTCATCTAATCTGTTGGTTCTCTGAGTCCTAGTCTTCTGCGGTGCTCCACCACTAGGCTTAAAAACAGGTCTTTTTATTTCATTCATTTTTATTTTTACCTTCTCTGCATCTGAATGTCTTTTTTGTGTATATTAAATCTACAATTTAATAAAGCTTTCGTTTACTCTAAACATCCCCCGCAATTTCCAAGCGCATAAATATCGCTTAAGCTTGTTACCCTATTTGTTAGTGGCTTGCCTACCATAAAGTGGCGGGTTGTGGCAGCTATTTGTGTGGTTGTGTGATTTTTAGAAGGTCGCTGCACTCCTGTACACCATAGGTCAGTGATGGCAAACCTTTTTGAGATCGAGTGCCCAAACTGCAACCCAAAACCCATTAATTTATCGCAAAGTGCCAACATGGCAATTTAACCTTAATATTGTGCGGATCCACAATTGCGGACAGTTACAGACCTGCAAAATCTCAGAGGATATTAAAGGTTCTCTCTAACGAGTTATGAATCAACTATATTTACTTGAAACTATAGTAAATTCAAATTCTACAAAATCTCTTGACATTTTTTGGAGGGTTTTTCCAATTTTAATGTGACTGTCAGGGCAAGGACACGCAATGCTGCATCCACCACTTCAGCTGAAGCCCTGTCTACCTTCAGTTGCTGAAAACACATGCTGTAGTGGGTAAAGTCTCAGTTTTTCCCACAAAATAGGTCAGCCATTGCCCATTGCAGGTGGTGGTTTTGTCAGGGTTAAAGAGGTTATATTATGTATGTATATTGCATTTAAACTACTTTTAAACTGACGGTAGAGAACATACAGTATATCTCTTCTGTTTATATGCTGTCAGTTTTTTTCTATTCCATCTATGTTATGGATGGGATTGATCATTCCTCAGTGGTTCTGTGATTGCTATGTAATTTGTTTTCTGAGTGTAAATTTTTCACTTGCTTTTATACATGATAGCATTTAATTTATAATTGAAATTACCTAAAATAGACATCCTCTTGCGACTAGAACTAAAGTCCAAAAGTGCTAGAATATTGTAGGTTCTCTTTTCACCCATTTCAATAACTGTAATGGAGTCTTGAGTGCGGGAGAGGAAAATATAACCAAAGTTTCTAGCAGCAGTGACTAAGGCTTCTTCATCAGGAGAGGCAGCTTTGTAGACCAACATTCCTTGTAAAGAAGAAAATAATTACAATAAATGTGAGCAATAAATTTGGACTTGTGAATATGTTATGAAGATATATACTGTATATATGTCACAGATGCAAACATCTCATTTATTTTTATTATTATACTTGAATGCCCATTGTTCTTGCTACATCCATACACAGTTTCTAGGGCTCATGCAGAGCTCTGACCCACTTAAAGGGGTTGTCTGGGATTAACCGATTTTTCTAATCTAAACTACCCACTCCACCCCTACCCCCTGCCTACCTTCTAAATTACTTATTATACCAAAAAGCTATATTTACCTAAATCGCTGACAGGCTCATTTTCCAATTTTCCGGTAACGTTCCATTTCTCCGTTTCCGGAAACGGAACGTCACCAATACTAATACCCCATCATACTTCCCTTTCTTCCTGTCTGAATCTTCTGGGCATGGAACATCACTTGTTCTGGGCTCTATTCTGCAGGCATGGGCAGCCTGCAGACATTAAGAAGAGGAGGTTTTAGCTCTTCAATTACTAGATATGTACAAAACAGCATTTTCCCTCCCACCCTCTTTGTATAACGCTGTAATAGTGGTCCTTCTGAAGCCTGGCAAAGATCTTGAAGAGTGTGGATCTTAATACCAATTAAAAATTCTTGCTAAACTGCTGTCTTTGCCAGGTAATCCAGGAAATTATACACTCTGACCAATCTGGCTTTAAGCCTGAGAGGTCTAACTCAACAATATGCATAAAATTCAAGTGGTCACCCAGATTGGATGGTGGTCTTGGCATATTTAGATGTTGCTAAGGCATTCAATTCAGTTGAGTGGCTGTATCTCAGGGCAGTTGCCCTGTCTGTTAAGCACCTTATTGGGCAGGAAGGTGATACAATGGGAGTACAAAGGAACAGGTATCAGACATTTAAATACTTGCAGTTACATCATGCATTTATCACTTAGTTTCCAACACCTGTCGCCACCTTTTTTTTCATTCTCATTAATTGGGGGCCTTTGATTCCAAGGCCCGGGCAGTCTGATCTCAGCCATGTACACCCACTTGCTTGTGGCCAAACACTCCAGAATTTCCATTAAGACAGAAGTTACATGGAAAGTGCTGATAAAGAGTGGGACTTGAAAGGGAATATTACTTTCCCCTTAGCCAATAACAAAATGACCCAATTATATATGACACACCAATGCTATTTAACCTCTGATTATTTCGTATGGGTAGAACCATATCTGTTAATTGTCATAGATGTATTGCAGTCCATGTGGACTTCATCCATATGTGGTGGTTTTGCCAACCCATTTCACAGTACTGAAGGGAGGATATGGAATTGCAAAGGGAAGTTTTGGGCCTACTGCTTCCCTGCACACCTAAATTCTGTCTGTTGAGTTTGCTTCCTGAGGAAGACTGGTCACGCCATGAAAGAATTTTTCTGAGGGAAGTTTTGTTCCTGGTACGCAAAGTGATAGCCATGAGGTGGATGGCCAGTAGATCACCTATGCTCTCTGCATGGAGGAAGTTGGTGAACATATAAAAATAGGGGTTGCCTAGCTAAATTTTAACAAGTCTGGGGTATGTGGTGCTCCTCGCTGATGACTGCAGTCTGCTGATGTTGTTTGCAGGAGCCAGGGCACCCTTTCAATTATAGATGGGTTGGGTCCCTTCCCATGTTGAGTGTGTAGTTCCAGGTTCTTTTTTTCCTCCTGCACCGCCTATGTATGATCATACTCTTATGTATGCTACTCTTACAATATTTTTGTATTGTACCAATTATGGAAATATACAGGAACTTAAGGTACTCTCTCGGATATATTTTGATTGTAATATTCTGTACCTCTTGAAGCTCATCAAGAGAATGCCAAGAGTGTGCAAAGCAGTAAACAAAGCAAAAGGTGGCTACTTTGAAGAACCTAGAATATAAGACATATTTTCAGTTGTTTAACACTTTTTTGTTAAGTATATAATTCCACATGTGTTAATTCATAGTTTTGATGACTTCAGTGTGAATCTACAATTTTTATAGTCATGCAAATACAGAAAACTCTTGGAAGGAGAAGGTGTGTCCAAACTTTTGGTCTGTACTGTGTGTGTGTGTGTGTGTGTGTGTGTGTGTGTGATGTGTATGTATATATATATATATATATATATATATATATATATATATAGGGGGGTAACTCGGAATGGCTGGGCCCCAAGGCGAACATGTGACATGCCCCCCCCCCCCCCCGCACAAACTGCATTCCTGCGCACACTATTATGCACCATAGTGGCCCCTGCACACAGTATTATGCCCCATAGTGGCTCCTGCACACAGTATTATGCCCCATTGTATTATGCCCTATTACCACCCATGAACAATTATTATACTTTGGGGTCTTTTCAGACCCCAGAGTATAATGATTGGAGACTCAAGGGAGGATACAAACAAAAAAAACAAAAAAACAATGTCACTTACCTCTTCCTGGCTCCAGTGCGCTACTTCGGCCATCTTCAATGTTGGACCAGATCTCGCGTGAGCCGGGCCAGATTCATGATGCATAATGACGCAGGCCGGCCTACATGACATCACCAAACAGGCCCGAAGCCGAAGTCACAGTATTTTTTTATGTTCCCTCACCTCCCCGGGCCCTCCGATGCTACCCTGGTAGCATAGCTCCCAACCGTCACGCATCTGGTGGGACAGTCCCGATTTTACACTGCTGTCCCGTGGTCCTGCATAGCTTACAGTTTGTCCCACTATTCCCCTGAAGTGTTTTGCTGTTAACAAACTTTATTAGGGTAGGGTAAAGGCTAAATGGTAGATGCTAAATCGTAATGGCTAAAGGGCCTTTGTTGACGTCATGAACATGTGATCAGACTCTTGTGTGGGCGGAGCTATTCTGGATACTGCAGGACACACTGTGATGTTACACAGAAAGCTGGGAACAGAGAGTGATCAAAGATAAGTAGGAGAGAAGAGAGCATGTGTGAGCAAGAGGGGGGAACTGGGGGCAGATGTAGGGGGCAGTTAAACTGAAGGCAGATGAAGGAGGCAATTAAACTGGTGGCAAATAAAGGGGGACATTAAATTGGTGGTAGATGGAGGGGGCAATTAAACTGGGGCAGATGAAGGGGGAACATTAAATTGGTGGCAGATAAAGGGGGACATTAAACTGAGGGCAGATGAAGGGGGAATTAAGCTGGTGGCAGATGAAGGGGGGCATTAAATTGGTGGCAGATGAAGGGGGACATTAAGATGGTGGAAGATGAATGGGGACGTGAAGCTGGTGGCAGATGAAGGGGACATTAAACTGGGGTAGATGAAGGGGGGCATTAAGCTGGTGGCAGATGGAGGGGGGACATTAAACTGAGGGGGCAGATGGAGGGTGACATTAAACTGGGGGCAACTGGAGGAGGACATTAAACCGTGGGGGGTAGCTGGAGGGGGACATGTCTGCCTCTAGTTGCCCCCAGTTTAATGTCCCCTCCAACTACATCCACTGTTTAATGTCACCCTCCAGCTGCCCCATAGTTTAATGCCCCCTCTATTTTCCGCCAGTTTAAACTGGGGCACGAGGAGAGGGACTTAGTACTGTGGGGAAATTGGAGGGGACCATTATAATGTGGGGGCATATAATGTTAGAGTGACTGTAGGAGCATTATACTGTGTGGGGGCACATGGAAAAATCGATGAGAATGAGCGGCGTCAACATAGAAGTAGGTGGAGCTAAATTTGCCAAGGTGCGCATAGTGCGCCTCATATTTTGTCCCTCTTTCTGTCCTTTGAAAGCTGGGAGGCATGCGGTAGTTACGCCCCTGTGTGTATGTGTGTGTGTATATATATATATATATATATATATATATATATATATATATATATATATACACATACATAAATATGTTTAGACAGAACACTGAAGATAAAAACGGATGTGTGCATGAGTCCCAGGTATGCCATGTACGAACTGAACTGGCTGTGCATCAGAGTCATGCTTGCACACTCCTGAGCTTTTGCTATTGCTTTTAAGAAGAAGCAGAAGCAGCCACAGTCAGACAAATGCTTTTATCATATCGCCTCTGTCCAGCTGGGAAGCACACTGAGCAGATGACTCCCGTCCCCAGTTAGTTAACCACCAGCACTGTAAAAACAGACATTGCAAAACATGTACCACATACTTAGGAACATTGTAAAAATTTCTCATAGCAGAAGCAGTAAGCATTCAAAAGAAAGTGGAAGACACATTTTGTATGGGAGTGCTGTCATGAGTTTATTGTGAATTGTCAAAAACTCAATCTGAATGCACCTACAACAATCAGTATAACATTCATATTTATTATCAATACTTCATTCTCATTTTCAATTGACGAGAACTCAGTGCCACAAGGGAATTCCAACATATATATCGCTCCTTTAGGCCAGGGCCCACGTTGCGAAAATGCTGCCTTTTACATTACCTACTTAGTGGACGGGATTCTGGCTAATCCTATCCACACATTTTAGAAAACTATCCACAGTGGAAACGCTGCGATTTCAGCGTTTCCACTGTGGATAGATATAATAGAGGTGCACAGAGGAAAACTCTGTGGACTGCCTGTGAAAACCGCTGCAGAAAAAAACGCAATGCATCTTTTCCGTACCGTTTTTTTTTTGCAGCGTGGGACCTTAGCCTAAGAATTACATGTACAGTGCCTTGCGAAAGTATTCGGCCCCCTTGAACTTTTCAACCTTTTGCCACATTTCAGGCTTCAAACATAAGGATATAAAATTTAAATTTTTTGGTGAAGAATCAACAACAAGTGGGACACAATCGTGAAGTGGAATGAAATTTATTGGTTATTTTAAACTTTTGTAAAAAATAAATAACTGAAAAGTGGGGCATGCAATATTATTCGGCCCCTTTACTTTCAGTGCAGCAAACTCACTCCAGAAGTTCAGTGAGGATCTCTGAATGATCCAATGTTGTCCTAAATGACTGATGATGATAAATATAATCCACCTGTGTGTAATCAAGTCTCCGTATAAATGCACCTGCTCTGTGATAGTCTCAGGGTTCTGTTTAAAGCGCAGAGAGCATCATAAAGACCAAGGAACACACCAGGCAGGTCCGTGATACTGTTGTGGAGAAGTTTAAAGCCGGATTTGGATACAAAAAGATTTCCCAAACTTTAAACATCCCAAGGAGCACTGTGCAAGCGATCATATTGAAATGGAAGGAGTATCAGACTACTGCAAATCTACCAAGACCCGGCCGTCCCTCTAAACTTTCATCTCAAACAAGGAGAAGACTGTTCAGAGATGCAGCCAAGAGGCCCATGATCACTCTGGATGAACTGCAGAGATCTACAGCTGAGGTGGGAGAGTCTGTCCATAGGACAACAATCAGTCGTACACTGCACAAATCTGGCCTTTATGGTGCTCTGGTCAGATGAAACCAAAATCGAACTTTTTGGTCACAATGCAAAACGATATGTTTGGCGTAAAAGCAACACAGCTCATCACCCTGAACACACTATCCCCACTGTCAAACATGGTGGTGGCAGCATCATGGTTTGGGCCTGCTTTTCTTCAGCAGAGACAGGGAAGATGGTTAAAATTGATGGGAAGATGGATGGAGCCAAATACAGGACCATTCTGGAAGAAAACCTGTTGGAGTCTGCAAAAGACCTGAGACTGGGACGGAGATTTATCTTCCAACAAGACAATGATCCCAAATATAAAGCAAAATCTACAATGGAATGGTTCACAAATAAATGTATCCAGGTGTTAGAATAGCCAAGTCAAAGTCCAGACCTGAATCCAATCAAGAATCTGTGGAAAGAGATGAAAACTGCTGTTCACAAATGCTCTTCATCCAACCTCACTGAGCTCGAGCTGTTTTCCAAGGAATAATGGGCAAGAATTTCAGTCTCTCGATGTGTAAAACTGATAGAGACATACCCCTAGTGACTTGCAGCTGTAATTGCATCAAAAGGTGGCGCTACAAAGTATTAACTTAAGGGGGCCGAATAATTTGTCACGCCCCACTTTTCAGTTTTTTATTTTTTACAAAAGTTTTAAATATTCAATAAATTTCGTTCCACTTCACGATTGTGTCCCACTTGTTGATTCTTCACCAAAAAATTTAAATTTTATATCCTTATGTTTGAAGCCTGAAATGTGGCAAAAGGTTGAAAAGTTCAAGGGGGCTGAATACTTTCGCAAGGCACTGTATCTATGGACTTTATTGTCGAATTACCTGCCTCTAAAGGAAAAAATGCCATCTTAGTTATGATTGATCAACTGACAAAAGCAGCTCACTTTATTCCATGTTCTGGTCTCCCTTCCACCAAAGAGACTGCTGACCTTGTCATCCAAGAGGTCTTTCATCTCCATGGAGTACCAGATGAAGTTGTCTCAGATCGCAGAGTACAATTTATGTCCAGATTTTGGAAGAATTTTTGCAAAACACTTGACATTATTAATTTGTCATCTGCTTTTCACCCCCAATCAAATGGTCAAACTGAACGCACAAATCAAACTTTGGAGCAGTATCTCCGATGTTACATTTGTCACTTGCAAGATGACTGGGTTGATTTGCTTCCAATGTCATAATTTTCATACAATAATACTCAGAATGCTTCCACCAAACAAACTCCATTTTTTGCTAATTTGTGTTACCATCCAAGTATCCTTCCTAATTTTCCCAGAGACACTCCCATTCCTGCAGTCAATGACAGAATTCACTCTCCAACAAAACCTGGAGATGTTAAGGAACACACCAACGTTTTTTAGAACTAGAGTAGCTTAACTGCTGACCTTACCACTGTATAGATCAGGAGGCTGCTGTTTTTTGTCTGTGAATTGGTCTATATGTAGTGATGACCACTATATATGTTTCTCCTCCATTACTGGAGTATTGATATTTACCCTATATAGATTTTTTCTATTAGTTCCTTAGGAGATAGGTCCCCTGATGAACGGTTTCTCCACCGTGAAACGTACGTAGGGACATTTAGGGATCATTTTTTTAGGGACAGTTACATGGTACTGGCCTTGTGAGGGCGGCAGTTATGGGGGTTAGAGGTGAGAATTAAGGGTGAGTTAGGGTATGCACGGGACCCAGCACCCATTCTGACTGACTTCCTGACATACAGGCGAACTACACGAATCAGCGGAGTGGTGAGATTAAACTGATTTATTTGTTTTTTTTTTTAAATTTCACTATTCTCTGTTAATGTTAAATTGTTTGGTATGAGATATATGGTATTGAAATATAAAACTTTTTTACATGAGATCTGGTGAATTAGAGGTCTATATGTAATGTTATTGGTGGTATTCATCTTGGCACTTTTGAATTTCTTTGAGAAGTGGTAAAAAAAATGTATTCTTTATTTATTAAAAGTTATGTTTTAGTATATTATACGTCTTTGCTGGTAATATATTCTTTTTGGAAGTTTTACGCCAGGGGTGTCAAACTCATTTTCTCCGGGGGCCACTTCAGCCTCACGGGGTACCTTGAAGGGCCAAGATTATTTTACACATGTATAAAAGTAACTTCTCCTTAACAGATAAGCGAGCTATTAAGCAGTAGTTACATTTGTACATTACTACTGTTACAATCAGCCCTTTGAGGTCAACCAGGAAGAACATAATGTATTGTTAAAACCTAAGACATTGGCATGTTACATACTATCCTCATCCTTTTCTGAATATATAAAAAATTAAGCACTATACAAATACTGTTTAACCCTGCAAACGGTATTATGCTCTATAGTTGCCTCTGCACACGGTATTACGCCCCACAGCGGCCCCTGCACACGGTATTATGCTCCATAGTTGCCCCTGCACACGGTATTATGCTCCATAGTTGCCCCTGCACACGGTATTATGCTCCATAGTGGCCACTGCACACGGTATTATGCTCCTTAGTGGCCCCTGCATTGGTATTATGCCCCATAGTGGCCCCTGCAAACGGTATTATGCCCCATAGTGACCCCCCCACCCATGAACTATTATTATACTCTGGGGTCTTTTCAGACCCCAGAGTATAATGATCGGAGACCCAGGTGGTGACAAACATAAAAATCAGTGTTACTTACCTGGGCCCCGGTGCGCTCCCTGCGTTCGGCCTTCTTCAATGTCGCACAGACCGGCGTCACGACATAATGACGTCGGCCTGGCTCACGTGACGCCTGGGACGTCACCAAAGAAGGCCGAAGCCGGCTGGGAGCAGCATCGGATCGCCGGAGAGGTGAGTAACTCTGGTTTTTATGTTTATCACCTCCCCGGGGTCTCTGATTATTATACTCCGGGGTCTGAAAAGCCCCCGGAGTATAATAATAGTAGTATTTGATGGGGTTCGCCGGCCGTGGCTTCACTTACCATCCCCGCTCCTGCACACAGCCGCTTCTGCATCCCACAGCAGAAGGGGAAGCGGGGGCGGCCACGACCAGCAGCGGGGATCGGTAGTAAATTGGCCGTTACGTGCCGGGGATACTCCAGCAGGCAACGGCCTATTTATATATATAAAAAAAACTTATCTTCACTTACCTGCGATGCCTTGATGCAGCCGCCGCCTCCTCTTCTTGTCTGCGTGTCAGCGTAGGAGGCGCGATGACGTCATTGTATCGCTGCCTGCGCTGACATGCAGAGGTCTTGTAAACCAGCATAGGACAGGTATCGCGTAGCTTTGTTTTGTTTTTTTTAAGCGGCCTGTCCTGGGCTGGTTTACATTACATAATGTACATGGACAATAAAAAATGCCGCGGCCCTGCGGGCCAGCTAAGTGCCGGTCCGGATAACAGAAGGCAGCGGGCCGGATTCGGCCCGCAGGCCTTGTGTTTGACACCTGTGTTTTACGCTGACACAGTATCGTATTTGCTTGATTGTGTTATCCTAGTCTTTGCCCTTAACCAAGATGACCGATGTGTGCCAACTTGAAGCCATCTTGTTTCCTGTTTGGGCCATGATTCAACCATTGCTCGAGTATTGTGATTTGTTTCCAGTCTCCAGCTCCTCTGAACTATCTCTCCCAGACTCTTCCTACTCCTTGCTGTTTTACCCTTGCGATCTACACCTCAAGCCACACCCCGGACTACTACTCTGCAACATGTAACTGCACCTGGCTTTCTACCATCTGGCCACTGGATTCCAGCCGTGAGTACCAGTAACGTAACAGGTGTTTTGTGTCTGATGCCCAGGAACAGTGGAGGAAGTTCCTTCCATTGGCGGAGTTTGCGATAAATAATACAAGGAACTCCACCACTAAGATGTCTCCATTTTACTGTAACTATAGTTTTAACCCTAGGTACTCATCTTTTTGTAGCACTGAATCTATAAATCCCACCGCCGAACAGACTTATCGACGACTGTGCACAGTATGGGCCCAGGCTCTGCAGAACCTGGTAAAAGCCCAAGAAAATCAAAAAAGTCAGGCAAATAAGAAACGCTTACCGGGGCCTGATTACAAGGTGGGAAATTGGTTTTGGCTGTCCACAAAAAATTTGCGCCTTAGGGTTTCATCTGCAAAATTTTCTCTGCGTTACATTGGGCCGTACACCATCATTGATGTTATTACTCTAGTGTCATTTAAACTACGACTGCCTAAGTCTTTCCGCATTCACAACGTGTTCCATAAATCTCTTTTGAAAAAGTACATTTCGCCTGTCATTCCTCCATCCACTCTACCCAAGCCTATGATAATTCAAGGGGAACTAGAATATGAAGTAAAAAAAATTCTAGATTCCCGTTGGGTATGGAACTCCGTTCAGTAACTGGTACATTGGAAGGGTTATGGCCCTGAGGAGCGGACATGGGTCCCTGGGAAGGACCTTCATGCTCCACACCTCATTAGGCTGTTTCATCAGCAGAACCCTTCTAAACCTGGGTTGTCTGATGAGGGTCTGGTGGCCCCTCATAAAAGGGGGGTACTGTTACGTCCGCACCTCTTCGAACTTCTGCGCCATCCGGCCGCATGCTGCAGCGCAGGAGGCGGGTCCGGCTGTGATTCTTTCTTTTGAGTTTTTCTTGTATTGTCTGAACATTGTCCTATTCCCTCACCTCCTTAATTGATTTTCCATCACACCCATTTCCTTCACCTTGGTTTTCCTCTGCTCCACTAATAGTTAATTTTAGCCTTAGCTGTGTAATTGACAGCCTATCATCCTATCAAGTCTGGGTGGGTTCTTCCTTCCTATTTATTGTTTGCTCTCATTCACATTGGTGCTTTCTATTGCCTTGTGCGTACTGGCTATTACTCTTTGCTGTTTTGTTACCTGTATTCTTATTACTGACCTCTGGCTTTGACTTTGACTATTCTCTTGGATTTTGATTCTGTACTGCATTGCTCAACTGTTACCAACCCCTTGGCTAGCTGACCTCCCTTTTGTTTTTGTTTGTCCTGCCTGCATTCTGTGTTGTCACTTATATTAAGAAGGGACTGTCAACCAGTTGCTGGCTGTCGCCTAGGACAGATCGGGCAAGTAGCCAGGGACAGTAGGGGGGTTTCAGCTTAGGGTTCACTGTCTAGTTGTGCCCCTTCCCCCAGAGTTCACCAGCAGCTACTGGGGAATCGCTCCTCTAGCAATTTCCTTACAGAGAGATAGCAGACATGGCTTTTATCAGCAAACTGCAATTAGCTGAACTGCAGAGCTGTAAATAACAGTGAGAGCTCAGCCCCCACCCAGAGAGCAGTGAGTGACATCATCTGTCCTGTCTTATCATAGAGGGATGTCTCTATGGAGATACTGTGTAAACAATGGGAGATATAATTTCACATAGCAGGAAAACAAAGCAGCATTGCTATAGCAATATATTTAGGAAAACTCTTCCATTTACATAAGTTAGCAGTATAGATATGATCCTTGAGATGGAAATACCCCTTTAAGTGTTTTCTCCAATCAGGGCTGTTACTGTTGGAGGATGGTTGTCAAAGGGTGATGATTTTGAAGAAATGGATTAAGGCATGTCAGTTAGAGATGGATAAAATATTCATAAAAGTGTTTTCAGTACAGTAGGCATTTGGCCACTGGGACCACAACAGATCCTGAGAAAGGTGAATATTATAGATGAAGAACTGGATGCCCTTGTGTGTGTGTGTGAGTAAATTAGGTTTTATACCTAGAGCTCCAGAGAAGGTTAAGAACAATAACTAATAAATATAACTATTCCTAGTAAACCACTTCATTAATCCATCAACAGTGGTTACCTGCTGCATTAGCAACAGTGAATTAGCAGCACAAGTGATAAGATGAAGGCAGAGACATACAGTGGGGAAAAAAAGTATTTAGTCAGCCACCAATTGTGCAAGTTCTCCCACTTAAAAAGATGAGAGAGGCCTGTAATTGACATCATAGGTAGACCTCAACTATGAGAGACAAAATGAGAAAACAAATCCAGAAAATCACATTGTCTGATTTTTTTAAGAATTTATTTGCAAATTATGGTGGAAAATAAGTATTTGGTCAATAACAAAAGTTCATCTCGATACTTTGTTATATATCCTTTGTTGGCAATGACAGAGGTCAAATGTCTTCTGTAAGTCTTCACAAAGATGGCACACACTGTTGCTGGTATGTTGGCCCATTCCTCCATGCAGATCTCCTCTAGAGCAGTGATGTTTTGGGGCTGTCACTGGGCAACATGGACTTTCAACTCCCTCCAAAGGTTTTCTATGGAGTTGAGATCTGAAGACTTGCTAATCCACTCCAGGACCTTGAAATGCTTCTTACGAAGCCACTCCTTCGTTGCCCTGGCAGTGTGCTTGGGATCATTGTCATGCTGAAAGACCCAGCCACGTTTCATCTTCAATGCCCTTGCTCATGGAAGGAGGTTTGCACTCAAAATCTCACGATACGTGGCCCAATTCATTCTTTCATGTACACGGATCAGTCGTCTTGGTCCCTTTGCAGAGAAAGGCCCCCATAGCATGATGTTGCCACCCCCATGCTTCACAGTAGGTATGGTGTTCTTTGGATGAAACTCAGCATTCATTCTCCTCCAAACACAACTCGTGTTTGGTTTCATCTGACCATATGACATTCTCCCAATACTCTTCTGGAACATCCAAATGCTCTCTAGAAAACTTCAGATGGGCCCGGATATGTACTGGCTTAAGCAGGGGGACACGTCTGGCAATGCAGGATCTGAGTCCCTGGTGGCGTAGTGTGTTACTGACAGTAGCCTTTGTTATGTTAGTCCCAGCTTTCTGCAGGTCATTCCCTAGGTCCCCCCGTGTGGTTCTGGGATTTTTGCTCACCATTCTTGTGATCATTTTGACCTTACGGGGTGAGATCTTGCGTGGAGCCACTGATTGAGGGAGATTATCAGTGGTCTTGTATGTCTTCCATTTTCTAATTATTGCTCCCAGAGTTAATTTCTTAACACCAAGCTGCTTGCCTATTGCAGATTCAGTCTTCCCAGCCTGGTGCAGGTCTACAATTTTGTTTCTGGTGTCCTTCCACAGCTCTTTGGTCTTCACCATAGTGGAGTTTGGAGTGTGACTGTTTGAGGTTGTGGACAGGTGTCTTTTATACTGATAACAATGTCAAACAGGTGCCATTACTACAGGTAATGAGGGGAGGACAGAGGAGCCTCTTAAAGAAGAAGTTACAGGTCTGTGAGAGCCAGAAATCTTGCTTGTTTGTAGGTAACCAAATACTTATTTTCCACCATAATTTGTAAATAATTTAAAAAAAAATCAGACAATGTGATTTTCTAGATATGTTTTCTCATTTGGTCTCTCATAGTTGAGGTCTACCTATGATGTCAATTACAGGCCTCTCTCATCTTTGTAAGTGGGAGAATTTGCACAATTGGTGGTTGACTAAATACTTTTTTTTCCCCACTGTAGCTAGGGGCTCAGCACAGGAGGGGCAAACACATCTAAGTGGGCCCCCAACTTAGGTATACTGATATTATCACTATACATTGACTCTATAGTGGAATATACCAGCTCTACACAGGTGCTCCATGTGTTCCAAAACCCAGGACTCCACTTATCAACTCTTTGAATGAACCGTGGTACCTGTGTAAGTAGTAACCCCTTCTCTGTATACATAGTGTCATTCATTTCATAGTGGCCATGTAATGTACTCTACAAACCTTTTAGGTGAATATAGTGCAGTAACATTTAGTGGCATACAGGTGAAGTCTCTGACTGTAATCATTCACATTTCCCTTCTCTTTTGTGACTTGTCTCTGTAAAGTTTACAGCACAGGCATCTTTGGCTCCTCACTTTTCCAGGCACCTGACCTACATTGTCCTCACCTACATAAAGTCTCCATCCTGCTGCTACCCCCGATTATAAAATATGTAATATAACCTCTCATAATGAATAATACTCCCAAGTGTATCTTTATATTAATAATGTTCGTGTGTACCCCATTTAAATAGTGCCCCTTATTAATAATGCCCCAGGTGTTTTCTAATGAAAATGTTTTCCAGGTCATCAATAAAAAAATTATACTATTAAAATACACACAACTGCACTAAAAAAAATGTAAAAAATAAAAGTTATACTCACCTACTTGTGATCCCTTGATGGATGGAGCTGTCGCCTCCACTTCTTGAGCTGTGCTCTGTGCAACATGTCCATTCATAGGACGTGTGTGTCTCAGCACAGGAGGTGCAATGTTATGACGTTATGACGTCATCACATCCGTCTGTGCAGAGCAGCAGATGTCTGCTGTTTGTGTTCTCAGTTTCTTGTAAACCGCAGGCCGGAACTGAAGAGAGTCAGTTCCAGGATGCATTTTAATTAGATCGGTGTCTTGCAGATGCCAATCTAATGGAAAGTAAAGAATGTATTAATTGTGGCCCCTGGATAGGCCTCCACAGAGTTAGTGGGCCTGGGGCAGCCGCCCCCCTCTGCCCCTCACTAGTTACACAACTGGATGAAGGTAATATTTGTGACTTTCTATGTTTTCCCTTTGGGAATCAAGGACTGGGTGCAACAGCTACAACTGCTATTTGTACACATTTTTATATATATATATATATATATATATATATATATATATATATATATATTTTTTTTTTTTTTTTTTTTTGCTAAACATTTTTTTAAATTTTTTTTTTATTTCTATTTTCTAAAAATATGTTGGCATATTGATTTAGTCAACATAGATAAGGCATACTAATAAACATTTACAGGTGGCAAACTATGTTTGTAATATCAAGATAACATACCTTCTTCATTATTATCTGTCATAACTGTATGGCACAGAGATATTGCTCTGAAGAACTCGTGCAACAAAGGATCTTGTCTTTCCTTTATTTCTTCACATAAAGACTGATCATAGAACCGGAAGGATTTGTCTGCATACTTATTCCATGCAAAACTTACTTCCTGTAAAAGGAAATATTTGTCACAATATAATAGATCTCGCAGTACAAACATAAAAAGCTATAATTAACTAATCCAGTAGAAAAATACAAATATACACAGCATATGATTATACATATTAAAAATAAGATATTAACCTATTTCTTTTGGTTGCATGCTCTAGGTACCATTATAGTAATAGACCTGTCATGCATTTACACTGTTACGGACCTTGGTAAAGAAGAAATACATTTGGCACACTACCACATAAAAGGTTGGTACATAAAATAAGAATACTAGGTGTGAAGGATCTCGCCTTGCCAAGCCGCTTGGCACACCTGTGACCAACCTTCTTTACCTCCCACTCATACACTGTGAGTGAACCGGGTTCATAGGATAATATGAAACGAGCTTTATAAATTTTATGTATTTATTAACCCCAGTGAGTCGGTACTAAGCACTAACATATGTATTTCTGTATTTCAATTATCAAGCAAATATGGGTAAAAGCAAAGTACAGTACAGAAAATAAAAATGGGAAATAAAAGATAGGGAAATACTGGCACAAGTTTGTAGTCAGTTTCTCTGAGCCCCCATGTGGCGGGCCTCAGGGCTCTTCCTTAAGCAATCTACAGAGCATGTGTCTCCTACATGCGGTCACATCTTCTCTAGGATAAAAAAAGACCCTTCTTTCCCTGGTCTGAGAACATTTAACTCACCTGGTCTCCTCCCTAAGTGATGTCACCAGGAGGAGGAGCCCTGCCCTACATCCTAAAATTCCCAGAACCATATTTCATCGTATCTCCCCGTCCAATGACTGTAGAGTCAGGCAAGAGGTATGATAGGCTTCTTGGCGAGATCCCAATCGTGTAGACACCAAGAATGACACCGCAATCCCCTTTGGGTAAGGAGATCAGTGTCTGGACCTTTTTTCCGGGCTTTGAACAGTACCTTGTGTGGTCTTCAAATGTGCGCCTTGGCCGGGCGCACCTGAGGAATTTATTGGGGCAACTGTAAGGGGTTCCCCAGGGAAGATATTGTCATAAAACCATATCCCCTTTGTTCGGTCGCTGGCTCCAACTTGTCTGGGGATTCCACCTCTCTGCAGGAAACCCCTGTGGAGATAATTAGTGTAACAAGGGTATGCTAATTGTGCCAATGACAGAACAACAAAGGATCTGGGCACAAAGCAGCCAGACCACATATCTGTAGCCAAACTGGTTTTGATAACAGACCTGGCCGCCCCATTGTGCAGGAGCAACATGAGCACGTGACAACACACTGATGCAAAATACAGTTGTGCTCAAAAGTTTACATACCCCGACAGATATTTTTTTTTTTTTTTGGCCTTTTTTCAGAGAATATGAATGATAACACAAAAACTTTTTCTCCACTCATGGTTAGTGGTTGGTTGAAGCCATTTATTGTCAAACTTCTGTGTTTTCTCTTTTTAAATCATAATGACAACCAAAAACATCAAAATGACCATGTATTGCCCCCTCTAACATCAATGACAGCTTGAAGTCTTTTGTGGTAGTTGTGGATGAGGCTCTTTATTTTCTCAGATGGTAAAACTGTCCATTCTTCTTGGCAAAAAGTCTCCAGTTCCTGTAAATTCCTGGGCTGTCTTGCATGTACTGCGTGCTTGAGATCTCCCCAGAGTGGCTCAATGATATTGAGGTCAGGAGACTGAGATGGCCACTCCAGAACCTTCACTTTCTTCTGCTGTAGCCAATGACAGGTCATACCGGCATTAATGTGGATAAATGTAAAGCTGTGCACCTGGTCTGTGGAAACAAGTGTATTAACTCTCAAAACACTGGGTAACACCACAGTTGAAGAAGACATGGGGACAGGCTCGAACTGGCCCACCGGGGAACTGGTGAATCCCCAAGCCCCAACTGGACCCGGCAAGGTACGGACCACTATGATAACGGATCCCCGACCGCTATACATATTGTAAATGAAAAGGGGTCCCGGCCTGTCGTCAGGCCCCTTTCCAATAGATACTAGCCCAGGGGAGGTGACTTAAAATAATAAATAGTTATACTCCCCTCTCCTGGGCTCTCCATTCTTCCGGGGCCGTTCGGTCATGTGAATAAGGCCTGTGCTTAGGCCCCAGCGGTCACATAGGGCGCACCAGCGTAATGACGTCAGTGCGCCCCCACGTGACCGCTGAGGACCAATCACAGGCCTCAGCAGAACGTCTGAAGAGGGCCTGAAGATGCTGGGGCCCTGTAGAGCATATAATACTGGGTGGGGGCCACTGTGGGGCATATAATAATGGGTGGGGGCCCTGTGGAGCATATAATACTGGGTGGGGGCACTATGAAGCATATAATACTGGGTGGTGGCCACTGTAGAGCATATAATACTGGGTGGGGGCCACTGTGGAGCATATAATGCTGTGTGGGGACCACTGTGGAGCTGGAGATATTGGTGCCGTTATTTTCAGCACTGATATCTCCCCACTTTCAGAAGGGCGTTCCTCATAGCTCAGCGTCATTGCTGGGCTGTGAGGAACGCCCCCCCCCCCGACAGTACCCTAATATAGCCTTGTACTGTCAGATGGGGCGTTCCGTACCACCCAGTGATGACGCTAGACTGTCAGGAACGCCCTTCTGACAGTAGGGCAGTAGGGAGATATCAGTGCCGAAATTAACGCCACCGATATCTCCAGCCCTGGGCACATACCGGGAGAGCCGGCAGTGCGCTGAATTGAGCACACTCTTGGCTTTCTAGCGGTATATAAAACTGCATGTGCCTGAGGACATGAAAGGTCCTTTTTAACACGGCTTATTTATTTATATGGCAGATTTAACCTTTTTAACCAACAACCAATGCAATAAAAGTTTGTCAGTTTGTTGCTAATAAAAGACAGTCATCAGTCTTACACTAGGTTCACACCTGTTTCTGTTCTTCGGGTCCGCTTGGAGACCCCAGGAACGGAAATGTAATCCGCTTAAAAAACCTGCAGACCCCATAGACTATAATGGGGTCCGCTGGATTTCCGCCTGGTTTCTGCCTGAAAAAGGTGGAAAAATGCAAAGAGAAATGTCCTGCTTGCAGATCTTCTCTCTCCGCATTTTTTAGTTTCAATAATTTTTAATAGGGTTTCAGGATAGATACAAGAACATTGTTGACATACATTGCAATTTTCATTCTGAATAAAATTTGTTCAGGGTATATTTTCTGAGTTGTATACCAACAGACAAAGGATTAAAGATTATATATGCTATAAACAATTAACAATAACATTAACATTTGGGCACTTTTCTGGGGTTAACGTGAGACATATCCGAGACGATCTTCTCCTGTGTTCCTTTCCGCCTCCATTCACAACATCTCCACACCCAATGCGATACTTAAGACCGGATTCCCTATAACTCATGGTTCCCCTTATGCTACAAATCGAGAATTAATCCATGCGTCCCATATATTTTTGAAGCTATGATGGGAATCATTTCCCAATGCAATTATCCTCTCGTAGGTGTATGTATTATTAATGGCTTGCAACAATGTGGTGTCAGACGGAGGGGACATTGATTTCCATCTTTGTACCAACATTAATTTGGCTATAGTCAAGATTTTACAGAGGAGTTTTTTATATTTGTTCAACTCCTTGGGAATTCCAATTAATAGGATGGCCAGAGGTGAGATGTAGGAGATGCGGAAATTAAATATTTCCGATATCATGTCGAAGACCCTTTCCCAATATCCACAAATTATGGGGCATTGTCCCAAAATATGGAGCAGGGTTCCTCTCCCTCCACATCCTCTCCAGCAACTCCCAGATACGGAAGGGTACACCATTTGTAAAGTGGATGGGGTTCGGTACCATCTTAAAGTAATTTTCATAGCTGTTTCTATGTGGGTGCTACATTTTAAGGATGCGTGACTTAATTTAATTGTTTGTTCCCACTCATCTGAAGTAATAACTCTTCCTAAATCTCTCTCCCAACAACGGAATGGTGCAGATCTAGTAAAGGTCGCCACTCCATCCATCTTATCATATAGAAACCGTAGTCCCCTCATCTTAGTCGACAACCATGTAAATATCGCATTATTGTGGGGTAATTTCGATACCGGGTTTTTGGATATAAAGTGCCATATCTGGGAGTATTTAAGGAAATCACCCCTTTGAATTCCAAATTTCCGTGTTAGGTCTGTAAATGGTAAAAATTGTTTGGTATCGGACTGTAATTGGGAAACCTGTGTAATCCCCTTCGCTTCCCACTCCGAAATTACTAGGTCTTCTATTACCCAGGTCGTAAGTGATAAAGGCATCTCTGAGGCATGAAAGTGGTTGGCAGGATTTGTTTTCCTGTGAATTAGCTTCCATGCGGACACTGCTGCTTGCATGACTGGGGATAAGGACTCAGGCATAGGAATATTCCAGAAGGGCGCCCACAAGGTATCCTCCAATCTTAAGGGATATATAAACGTTTGCTCTATATGTATCCATGGAACCGAGGTGTCAGCTGATCTCCATCTAGCACACTGTGTAACTAAGGACGCTATGTAGTAATTCCTTACCACTGGTACTCCCAGTCCTCCCGCCTCTTTTTGTTTAAATCGGAAGCTTTTGTTGACTCTGGGTCTCTTTCCATTCCATATGAATTTTGAAATCGTCCTTTGCATGGTTTTGAAAAACGAAACCGGGACGGAAAGCGGGAGTGTGTGAAACAAATATAGTAGTCTAGGCAATAATAGCATCTTAAAGGCCGCGACGCGTCCCATCCAAGACACGTCTATTTTGGACATGCGCTCCATCTCGTCCTGTAGTGTTTTCAACATAGGTGAATAATTATTTCTATATAGGGCCCCTGTGGAGGGCGTCACCTGCATCCCCAGATATTGAACGCCATCTTTCCTCCAGTCAAAGTCATATTTCGCTTGTAGGGATTGAAGCAAAAAGGGAGGGATATGTAAAGATAGGGCTTGTGATTTGGCCATATTTAATTTATAAAATGATAGGTGTCCGAATTTGGCAATGATCTCCATAAGTCGGGGAATGGACTCTCGTGGTTTGGACAGAGTAAGAATGATATCATCTGCATAGAGTGATATGAGATGAGTTTTGTCCCATATAGCAATGCCCCCTACCTCTGGGTCTAGTCTAAGTATCTGGGCCAGTGGTTCCATCGAAAGAACGAATATCAATGGTGAAAGGGGGCACCCCTGTCTAGTTCCGTTCGTTATTAAAAAGGGATCCGACACTACCCCATTAGTGAATACTCTTGCAGATGGTGCAGAGTACAGTGCCTCGACTGCTCTTAATATAGCTCCAGCAAACCCCATGTTTTTAAGCACCAAGAAGGCATAAGACCAGCAAATGCGGTCAAACGCCTTCTCGGCATCAAATGCAAGAATCACCGCCTCCATCTTTCTAGAATTAATGTGGTGTATAATATTCAAAATGCGTCTAGTGTTGTCATATGATTGTCTCCCCTTCACGAATCCCACTTGGTCGTGATTTATTAGGCTCGGAAGACAAGCTGCTATTCTATTCGCTATAATTTTGGCGTAAATTTTTAAATCTGAGTTTAATAGTGAGATCGGTCGAAAATTTTGAGGACTGGTGGCAGGCTTGCCCGGTTTGGGCAACGTCACCACCAGGGCTTCTTGGTTTTCCCTTGGGATAGTGCCAGAGTCCACCACAGCTGTCAAAAAGGACAACAGCGGCTTCAGCAGGATTGGAGAAAACTTTTTGTAATATTCATTAGTGAGGCCGTCTGGGCCCGGGGATTTTCTAGGTGGCAGCGACTTGATTACTGACAGTAATTCTGATGGCGAGATGGGCTCATTCAGGGAGTCCAATTGTGTTTCTGTGAGTGTGGGTAGTTGAGTACTTGCAAGAAAGTTGGCAATTTCTTGCTTCGTTGGAGATGTCACAGAGGAGTCCTCTCTAATATTATATAAGCCTTCATAGAAAGCTTTAAAGGCATTGGCAATGCCACTAGGGTCATATATTTTGTATGTGCTATCTTTACTCTGAAGAAATGGGATTTTAGACCTTGCATGTTTTTGTTTAAGCTTGGACGCTAGGAGCTTACCTGCCTTATTAGAAATAATAAGGCTTTCACCTTTTTCAAATTTTTCTCATAATTATGTAGTAGACAGGCTGTCAGTTGATGACGTAGTGTCACCAGTTTTGCTGCATTGAAGGGGGAAGGAGACTTTTTATTACTGTTATCTATAGATTTTATTTGGTGCAGTAGCCGATCAATTTCTGCTAACCTGGTTTTCTTTTCAATGTGTCCCAAGCGAATAAATGTTCCTCTTATAAAAGCTTTATGTGAGTTCCACAATACGTCAGGGCTAGAGGCAGAGGGAGCATTGATCAGAAAGAATTCCTTCAGATCCTTTTCCAAAATTGCTTTATATTTTGGCTGCGACATTAAGAATTCATTGCACCTCCACACATACGCTCTAGGACATTCGCATTTTTCCCTTAGAGTCAAGGTTATAAATCTATTCGCGAATAGCAGTTGTGTACAGTAGAATAGTAGGTGTAATCTTTTTCAGTATTATGAAGGATACGCCAAATATCAAATAATTTGTGACGCCATATAGCTTGTGAAAATGAAGGATGACGTGTCGTTGCGCCAGAAGTAGTGTCTACTGCTGAGTCTGGAGCCATGTTAAAGTCTCCCATCATTACTAAGCATCCTTGTTTTCTCCGTTCCACTGTTCTCATGAGTCTCCCTAAAAATGACACCTGTCTTCTATTTGGGGCGTATACCGAGACTAACGTGTATGTGACCTTGTTAAGAATGCAGACTAGTATAACAAATCGCCCTCCAAGGTCAGCATAATGGGACACCAGCTGAAATGCCACCGAATCTCTGATCCCAATTAATGTTCCCCTACGCTTGGAGGAGCAGTGAGCGTGAAATATATGTGGGTATGAGGAGTGTCTAATACGAGTGGCATCTACCTCTAAAAGATGCGTTTCTTGAACTGCAAGAATGTCACAGCCTTGAACTCTGGCCTCTCGCCACAAATTGGCTCTTTTTTGAGGGGGAGTTCAAGCCTCTGACATTCATAGACATAATTTTAAGTACCATAGATCACAGTTAGTAATGCTTCAAAGATCTTACCACAACCACCCACATCAGAAGTTACCAGTAGTAGTAGGAAGCAAATTCGTCTCCGTCTTATGTAGTCACGTCGCCCCCATGTGCCAGAACCGAGGAAAAAACAAACTATAGAAACAAAGAAACCAGTGGGTAAGCCACCTAAACAAAACAAAGAAAAAAAATGCAGTACAGCAGACCAGCGGCTGTTGTAATCCTGGGGGGATATGTTCAGTAGTAGTGGACATACGAAATCCCTTATCAGGTGAGTCTCTAGCTGTGCAGCCCTTTTGGTGGACGCTTTGGGGTTTTCGTTTGATGCCATCCATCAGACACGGGGCCAGGTAGTAGTTTGGGTGCCAGGTCAGTGGTTGGAATGTCCCATTTAAGTAGCAACTTCTTGCCGTCTTCCGGAGATTTGATGATATGAGTAAGGTTATTCCGGGATACGATCACTTTGACCGGGAATCCCCATTTATAAAGGATGTTATGCTGGCGTAGAGCTGTAGTTATAGGGATAAATTGCCTTCGTAATTGTAGTGTTGCGGCCGAAAGATCAGAGTAGATGGATATTTGATGGTACGGGTCAGGTAAACGGCCACTTTTCCGTGAAGTCAGTAGCACCAGCTCTTTAGTACGGTAAAAGTGGATCTTTACTAAGACATCTCTGGGTACGGCTTCATCTAGGTGTGAGGGCCTTGGGACTCTATGCGCTCTATCAATGGTTAAGTCCATTATCGTAAGATTTGGTATTAGCGTGCGTATCAGGTCTTGGAGGAATACTGTTAAATTACTCGCAGAAACTGACTCTGGAATTCCTCTAAATTTCAAATTGTTGCGCCTCGAGCGATCCTCCAGATCTGCTATTTTAGCTTTTAGAAATGACACGTTTTTTTCCACCTCATAGTGTGCATCTATCAGAACATTGTGTGATGCAGCAAATTCCGCCATTTTAGATTCCACATGAACAGTGCGTTTCTGCAATTCCTGAAGGTCTCTATCTAGCGGTTTAACCATTAAGGACATATCTGTTGTCAGTGATTTACAGAAGGCCATTAGCATGCTTTTCATGGAGGCCTCAGTGAGTAAACTCTCTGTTACCGGAATATCTGCAAAAAAATCGGTAGATGGCGGCATGTGCTGTGTAGTATCGCTCACCTCTCCTTTCTGACACTCGGTGTTCTGGAGCCTGGGCTTCTGTTTGACCGGGCTAGCGGTGGGTGATAACGGTGTCTCTGCGCTGCATAGGCCTGAAGGCCTCGGTGTGTTGGCATGAGTAGGCCTCGGAACAGCGCTCTCCCCGGCCCGCCGGGGAGAGGGGCTCCTGTGTCGCCGGAACCCCGCACTCCAGCAGCTGCGGTATCGACGGCGCCGAGAGCGTCCTCCGTTGCGCTGACAAGGTTAGTGTCTCCTCCGGAGGATCTCGAGACGGAGTTGAGGCTCCGGAGATAGCGGCGGAGCGCGAACCGCCGCCATTTTGATCTTCCCCCCTCCGCTGTGGGGGAAGTAAAAATCGGAGATTTTCTGCAGTTTTACCGCAGATTTTCTCTTTCGTGGCATCTCTGACGGTGGCAAGCTTTCTTGTTATCGTGTGGAGTATTATATCCCACGGGCACGTCGCTAATGCTGTCGCTTAGGTGGACTCAGGCCTAGAGCTATGCACCTATGCGGCCATTCCGTTCCACAGACAGGCTCCGCCCCCCTCTCTCCGCATTTTTTAAGCGGATTCAGGGATGAAAACCCTGAGTGGAGACCGGGCGCAGGTGTGACCCTAGCCTTAAACAGGTTGTCCAGGCTAAAAAAAATTGTTTTTATTTAGGACGTGGAGGTGAAAAAAAAAAAAAACATACTCCCCAGCACCCTGTTGTCCTATGCTAGTGTCTGTTCGATCTCATGGCGGCATCTCATTTCTGGAAATCCTGTACCTCCTGTACCTGTTTGGTCTTATCGGTCACATGAGGCACTGGCACAAAATAGAATGGACACTGGCAGCAGACAACAGAAACCCGGGGACAGGAGAGTATTTCCTTTTTTTTTTTAAACACCTCATGCCCACCACATGGGTTGCTCCAATTCCTTGACAACCTTTTTAAAGGGTTTATCCATCTTTCTAATATTGATGTCCTGTCCTTAAGATAGGCCATCAATATTACATATGCAGGGGTACAACAGCCAGGAACCCTGCAGATCAGCATTTCCAGGACAGTGCAGCTACAGGTCATGTTAACAATTCCAGAAGCCACGATGCTTGTTTGCCATACAGGTTGTAGCTGTAGGTTTAGGTAGTGCAGTGGAGTGTATGGGGGTGAGAAGCATGGTATTGTTATTACCAGTAGCCGCCCTGTCTCGGTACAGCTGATCTGCAGGGGTCCTAGCGGTGGGCCCCTAGCAACAATTCCACTGGTGGGCCCTAGACATCCCAGTCCAACACTGCATATTGGTGGACAGTAAACTTAATTTTATCAACCAGTGCCAGACAGCTGCTTCCAAGTCAAATAAAATTCTGGGCTCAGAGGAATAGATGCTTCCAACACAGACATGGTTTTACCTCTTGTGAGAGTGTGAACCTAGAGGGCGCTGGTGAGCGACCCAAAGCCAGGGTTAAAAAGGTCCTCAACCACACCCATAGGTGGGGCGTCACTCCAGAGGGAGTGCAGACGGCAGGACAGTGCTGCTGGTGACCTGCAGAGAGCAGGTAACTGTGGACCAGTTAGAGACAGACAGGTCTCCACATTGGGTTCCACAATGGACTTAGTTAAGCTCTAGTGTGAGCCAGACTGTTAAGAAGAAACCTCAGTAAATCTTGTCCTCAGAAGTGAGTCAGGGTTCAAGTAGTGAGGTATTGCCCTGTGTGTGGGCTAGGCTGTTTTTTTGTTTTGTTCCTGTTATCACTTACAAGCTG
Source organism: Leptodactylus fallax (assembly GCA_947044405.1). Classification (NCBI taxonomy): domain Eukaryota; kingdom Metazoa; phylum Chordata; class Amphibia; order Anura; family Leptodactylidae; genus Leptodactylus; species Leptodactylus fallax. The sequence continues at coordinate 2,395,065 of CAMRHE010000061.1, read as the reverse complement.
AATAAAGCCATTTCTTTTGGATTGCCATTACCTGATATGCTGTTTATTTGGCACCCAGCACCACAAACACCTCTGTAAGTCCAGGAAGCTGCCACCTTTGAAGCTAAATTAACCCCAATTGTCACACTCTATACAAATCAATGGGCAGGCGACATGTGGAACACTGGAACTCACTGCCATAGGATGTAGTGATGACTGACCACTGGATGACTACTTGAATGTAAAAATATCATAGGTTATGAGAGCTAGATTTTTTTTTGGGATAGGAAGTTGATCCAGGGACTTAGACCAATTGCCATATTTGGAGTTGGGAAAGAATTTTTCCTGTGAGGGGGAAATTGCCATCAGTCTCATGGGGGTTTTAGCCTTACTCTGGATTAACTTGGTCGGTTTATAGGTTGGCCTGATAGAATTTGTGTCTTTATCCAAACTTATCTACTATTGTTTCTATGTTACGCTCTCTACTGTGAAATTGGTGGTCTCAGGAAGGAGCAGAGCATATTATGATCTCTGGTGCAGTATGCCTCTGACTGGACAATGTCACAGAGCTTTGAATCACTCCCGCTTGCCTGAGACCACTCACTTTAAGTGGAGAGCCTAGTTAGCATATCAGGCACCAAAACTAACTGCAATGATTGCTTGGGATCCAAAGAGGCTAGAGAAAAAAATCCAACTGAAGGTGCACGTGATGGAAGATCCTCTTCACTCCGTTAAGGTTTGATAAGCATGTTGACATTACATTGTTTGATCTGATATCTTATCTTTGAACTGAGTTTCTTGTACTGAAAATTCAATTATAAGGAAGACAGTAATGTTGGGATAACACTCTTTATACTGTATACCTGAAAAACATTTATACATTTTTAGTAGAATTTTGGACAACAAAATTTGCAGAGGGTAGTTGTTGATCTCACTTAATTTATTAAAAGGTTCCCATATGTTAAGCCCTTTCTAACTGGTGACATTTGAAGGCTTAATGTCTGCAGCACAAATTGTTCTTCATAATGGTATCATTTATTATGTACAATGTACTGGGGAGCTGGAAAAAAAATCAGAATTGGAGAAAAAGTGCATTTGTGCGAATTTCTTACGGGCTTTATTTTACAGCATTCACTCTGCAGCCAAAATGACATGTCACCTGTATTCTATGTTTTGGTACAATTCCGGAGATACCAAATTTATATAGTTGTATTTACATTTTAACCCCTTTAATAAAAATCTAATACTTTGCAAAAAAAATTTCACCATATTCTGTCACCCGTAACTTTTTTTTTATATTTCCATGTAGAGGAATGCATAGGGATTGTTTTTTTTTGTGGGGCCAGGTGTACTTTTTAGTTATACCATTTTGAGGAAAGTACTATTACGGCGGATGTTGAGCAGGGGTTTAAAACATAGATCACAATTACAAAACCACTTTTCATAAATGAATATTATATGTGGCTATAAGAAACTTTTTAATATACCTTATTAATCCCTTCCCGCCATCCGCCGTAATAGTACAGTGGATGTCGGGTATTTAAATATGGTGGAGGCTCAGGAGCTGAGTGGCCGCCATAGCCGCCAGGTCTCTGCTTTATTATAAAGCAGAGACCCGGTGCTAAGGCCCCCGGTGCTTCAGTCAAAGCTGAATAGGGCGCCATTTTCCTGCCGCCATTTTGGGGAGAATCACCAACATCCGGAACAAAATGTGGGGCCGGTGATCTATTGCCATGACATAGGGGAGCCTATTGAAGCCTCCCAGGCTTGTCTGGCATTTATGCCAGTATTTTGCAATGCATTCCAATGTATTAGCATTGGAATGCATTGCAATAGTGATCAGATCCCCTGGGGTTCAAGACCCCCTAGGTGGTCTAATAACTACAGTATAAAAAAACTTCCTTTCCCTAGAATACATATAAAACTAATAAATGACGGTGAAACAAACACATAAGATATCCCTGTGACTGAAATCACCTGGTCTACAAACTTACGGTGAATGCCGTAGCGGGAAAAAAAAATCGAAAGTGCCAAACCGCTGTTTTTTTTTTAACAAAGAAATAGACATTTGCAAAAAGAGTATACTTAAAAAGTACACCTGGCGCCGTAAAAAAAGATGCCCTGTAAAACAGTTATGGGTGTCAGAATATGGCGACTGCAAGAAAAAATTTTTTGATTTGGATATTTGTTAAGGGGTTAAAATGTAAATAAAACTATATAAATTTGGTATCCCTGGAATCATACCAAAACATAGAATACAGGTACTATGTAATTTTGGCTGCAGAGTAAACACCGTAAAAATGAAGTCCATAAGAAAGTCACACAAATGCACTTTGTTTCCAAATCTATTATGAATTTTTTTCCAGCTTCCCAGTACATTTTAAAGAATAATAAATGGTACCATTATGAAGAACAATTTGTCCTGCAAACATTAAGCCCTCATATGGCTCTGTGAATGGAAAAATAAAAAAGTTATGGGGTTTTTAAGGAGAAACTAAAAAACGAAAATCAAAAAATACTTCTAGCAGGAAGGGGTTAATAAAATATGTTTGCCTGTTCATTTAATAGGCTGCTACTTTCCCTCTGGCTGTTTATTTATATAGAATTGTCTCTGTACTCAGCCTCACTCAGAAGTCTATAGAGAGAGGAGGGGGAGGAAGAGGTTATTAATTGATTTATGGGCTCATTCTGTGCAGTGGTAGACCTCATTCACTGGTTCCATAGCAGATATGTGATATCTATGATTGATCCGCTTTTCATGGATAGGAAAAATTAATCTATTGATTTAATTTACTCTATTTTATAATGTGTTTTTGGTCCGTGATAGTCAGGGCACCATAGATTAGAAAGTTGTATAGCAATATGTTATACTGTGTATGGCCTGAAGCAGTCTCACTACCACTGTTCAAGTTCAACAGTGATGTTGCAACGTGTTGGTAGCAGTGGACTACTTAGTCATGTGTAATAGTGTCTGGCACCAACTTACATAATTACATAGTTAGTATGGTTCGAAAAAGACATATGTCCATCAAGTTCAACCAAGGGAAGGGAAGGGGCATGAAATGTTATACATTTTCCATAAGCATCAATGCTAGTTTGCTTTAAAGGCATCTAATCCTTTTTTGAAGCTGTCAACTGTGACCAGCTCCTGGGGTAGGCTATTCAGATGCACAGTCTCGCACCTGAAGGGTACCCATTTTCACGAATCCCCCACACATTCAGTGTATGGAGGGATCCATGAAAATGGGCAAAAATAGGACATGTGAGTAGCCCCCATTCACTGACATTGAAATTAATGCTGCTGTGTTACATCCGTTAAAAACAGACATCACACAGCTAGTATTCACTGTCATGTGAATGTAGCCTAAGAGTCTCATCAGTGGTAGTCCAAGCAGTTGAAGAATAGGGCCCTGCAATCACTTTTTATCCTCTTATTATGAGAATATTGCAATTGAAACACAAATATAAACAAATATTTTATATGTTTTTCAGACAGGACAGAGACTGGGGCTAAAAAGCACAAACCCACAATATTGTCACACCAATCCACAATATTGCTCCTTACCCCCATATATTGGAAAAGTAGCAGAGTACAACGCCTCTATAACACCAGTAGAGGGAATTAAAGCTGGGAAAAAATGCAGCATGTAAGACCTGGGGCCCTAGCGAATCCCATCCACACACAGCGTAAAAATACAGTCATGGTTTTGGAAATCGCAGCATGTCAATTATACCTACGGAAAAGCGCTGCGGGAAAAACAGCAATGCGTTGCCACCACGGTTTTGATGTGGCCCGCTACGTGGGGCCTTAGCCTTAAAAACGTTCTGAAAAAACATAGGAAGAATAGAGGGGGCACTCACCCAGGCGTGGATTTTTTCATAAAAACATCTTTTTATTCAGTCCTAGATAAAAACATATCCATAGGATTAGATAGGGAGAGAGGAACTGCACATAGAAAGGCTAGGCAATGTCCGTTTCATGCAGGGCGCGCTTTTTCAAGCCTTAAGTATACACGCATGGGTGAGTGCCCCCTTTATTCTTCCTCTATATTTTTTCATGTGCTTCTTTTTCTATGGGGTGTGAGCACCACCTATTTGAGCGTTATAATTATTATGCAACTCCTGTCTGATTTGATATGTTTCCATGTATACCGGTATATATAAATTAGGTGTTAGCAGTGCCACCAATTTTCTTTTTCTTTATCTATAGATCTTAAAAACATTCTCCCTATATATTTAATAGGAAAGAAAAAAAATCATAGACAAATGCAGCAAAAGACAATGAAAAACACTGTTGAAAAAAAATGTTTTTGCTGCATTTTTTTCTGCAGCATGTTTAGACTGCAATTTGCTATTTATGGCCATAGCCTTATATACAGTATGTACACCATCAAGGAAATAAGGTAAAAAAAATTTGAACAGCAAAACATCCAATCACATGGTCAAGTACAGACCACTTATTTGTTCAGTCAGAAACAAGTGTACTTGTTTGCTAAACAAGCATCAATATAACACCACCATAAAGTTATCATACAGTGGTCAGATACTAGTTCGACACAGGTGCCCTGTGGAGTATGCTGACAGATCCAGGCATAATACTGTACATATGTAAGCTGTGTACCTGGGTGGGCTCCCCAGGATACAGTGAAGTCAAAGAAATGTGAAATTGCATAAAATGTCACTTCCGGACTTCCTTAGAAGCTCCTCTCTGAGACTTACAACTCTATAGAATTCTGAGTCCTAGTCCTTACTACCAAATGGGTAGATAATTCACCAGTAGTGTGGCCTGTGAAGATGAGTATGCCTAACTAGTCTAAATACAGGCCCTTACTCAGTCCCAAGCCAAAAACATAATGTGGTGCGTGCACGATTACTCCTCTTACTGGCTCGGGTCTGTTGGGTACCTTTAGCCTTTGTCTGGAATAGCTGAAAGTGGAGCTCATCCAGAAAACATGCGGTCTCACTGACTGGAACAGTCTCTGATTCAGCTCCACCTTGCTATATGAGTCATTCCATATCAAGTGGACCAGGGGTCCCCACCTCACAATCTCAGATTTTGATGAAATTTGGTACATAGTTTCTCTATGATATAAAACTAAGCTGTGCAAAATTTTAGTTCAAATGACTAAAAATTGGAGGTTCTAGGGGACCTCAAGTAAAGGGTTGCAAAACGTCACCTGAGCAAAAATGACATTTTGGGCCAACTTCCAGAAGCTGTAAACATGGAAATTTTAGTAGTATAAGGGGGATATTTGGAGAACCTGCACACCTTTTAGGGCTTAATGAACTGGCAAAACCCCATGTTCCTAGTCCTCTTACTTTTTGCATGGTTTAGGCTCAAACTTTGCAAAAAAAAAAAAAAACTGCAAAAATGAATTTACAGCGATGTTGAGGTTGGCCTTTCAGGTTGATTTTTGGTAGGTGTACTAAATACACGGCTGTAATGAGGCCTTCCAATTTGCAGCACATTCAAGTGGTTGAAAAAATATAAGTGTTCAAAGTTGGTATAAAAAACATTTTTGCCTAATTTTGGCTATCTTTGATGCCCTATATCTCCAGAGGGACAGCTTCAATCTTTCTTTTAGCACCATTAGAAAGAGCAGATTTCCTTCTATCAGATATATGTTTGCGGGCAGTAGCCTGTAATTTCTTCACTACACCCTTGATACAAGTGTAGTAAAAGTGATTCTTTTTTCAATAAACACCAATTTTTTAAATAAAGAACACATTATGTTATAAAACTGTATTCAAGAAAACGAAAAAACAGGAATGTTTTTTAGGATGTGGAAGGATAAGGTCTGGTTTCATAACAGGTTTAAAGAAAACTGCAGTCAGTTAGGATGACCGACTTGGCCAATTATGATTGGTGGACCCTGTTGCAAGGCGGAATTGTTTGTTTCATTGCCCAATTGCACGCTTTTGGTACCTCCTGGCTCCTGAGTGTCTGTTGCTGTGTTTCTTCATTGCACCCTTGCTACAGTTTGACCTCTTAGGACCTCTTGAACTGTAGGCATCAAAGTAAGCCTAGCAACAGACACTCAGGAGGCACCAGAAGCATACAATTGGGCAATGAAACAAACAATTCCGCCTTGCAACAGGGTCCACCAATCATAATTGGCCAAGTCTAACTGGCTAAAGTTTTCTTTAAACATTATGTTATAAAACTGTGTTCAAGTAAACTAAAAAGCAGGGGGAAAGCCATTGCATATATACTTTTTGTTGAAGAAACTCACACCTGCACCAACAGGCTCATTTATATTGAATTAAATGCCACAAATGAAAATATTAATCACTTGAGACTGAAGTTAAATTTTACCCATTGGCAAGAATAAATGTGTTTGTTGAACTGATGCTAATGGTCATCAATGGATCCAGAAAGATCAGAAGAATTTCCACTTTGCTCAGTTGGCTGTTCAAGTACATTAGAGTGTCATTTACTGACCTACAATAAAAATAAATGTTTGAAATTAATTGAAGAGCTTCTGCCTGATCAACAGAAGTTGTTACAAGAGCGTTCTGGACAACTTTTCGATGCTGGATCAACTATTTGCCTTCATCATGAATCCTTACTGCTGAAAAAGTTTGAATTTTTGCAAAGAACCTGCTGTAACCCATTTTTCAAAGGTGGTCATAATGTAAAAAGGGGCTTAAGAGTGCTGGATGACACACTAGCAGCCCAGCTAAAGGCCTTTGCAAGCAAAATATTTGTGCCAGGTCAGAAACTATGTCCATCTTGTTGAAAAGAAGTCCGTAACAGAGCTGCTGATTCTTCATCATCAACAACAGCAGCAGAAGATGAACAGTGTGACATTTCAGGCAAGTTTAAACACAAGTTTGACATCTCTTGGTATTTCTCCGTTAAAGTTCAAAAAAGTCAGCAAGTGTGATTGTACGAGGCTATACCAAAAGCAAAATCAGGCGAGTGCAAAATACTTTGAGGAGTCATCTTGCAGTTGCTGGTGGCTTTGACCCAAATGAGTTTGAAAATCAACCTTCTACCAGTCAGAAATGTGACAAATGGTCTGATTATGATGACCTGCTAAATGAGTTGAAAAGCAAAGTCCACGTTTCAGCAAATTATACAGAAAAACTGCAAATACTAACTTTAGCACCAAAAAGCTGGTCTGTTGAAAGAACTGCCTCAGAATTCATGGTTTCAACTAGAAAGGTTAAAAAAAAACATGAAATCTGAAATCAGTTCGTGGAATTCTGGCAAAACCAGACAAGAAGAAAGGTAAAGTTTTACCAGAAGAAACCACAAAAAAAATTCTTGCCTTTTTTGAAGATGATGAATTCAGTAGACTGTGCCCAGGGAAAAAAGATTTTGACTGTCAGAACTGGCACTGAAAAAATTCAAATGCAAAAGTGCTTGCTGCTCAGCAATCTAAAAGAAATGGATGTTGCATATTGTACTTGAAATGGGCCAGAAGTGGGTTTTTCAACATTTTGTGAGCTAAGGCCAAAATGGCGTGTCACTGTTGGCTCATCTGGTACACATTCAGTGTGCGTTGGTGTCATTCATCAAAATGTGAAGCTTATGCTTGCTGGAAGCCATCTGCTGAACGAAGATTACAAAGCACTGATTGCTAAAACTGTGTGCAATTTGGAATGCAAAGAATGCATACTTCACAGGTGTGAAATACAGTCATATGAAAAAGTTTGGGCACCCCTATTAATCTTAATCATTTTTAGTTCTAAATATTTGGGTGTTTGCAACAGCCATTTCAATTTGATATATCTAATAACTGATGGACACAGTAATATTTCAGGATTGAAATGAGGTTTATTGTACTAACAGAAAATGTGCAATATGCATTAAACCAAAATTTGACCGGTGCAAAAATTTGGGTACCCTTATCATTTTATTGTTTTGAATACTCCTAACTACTTTTTACTGACTTACTGAAGCACAAAATTGGTTTTGTAACCTCACTGAGCTTTGAACTTCATAGCCAGGTGTATCCAATCAAGAGAAAAGGTATTTAAGGTGGCCAATTGCAAGTTGTTCTCCTATTTGAATCTCCTCTGAAGAGTGGCATCATGGGCTCCTCAAAACAACTCTCAAATGATCTGAAAACAAAGATTGTTCAACATAGTTGTTCAGGGGAAGGATACAAAAAGTTGTCTCAGAGATTTAACCTGTCAGTTTCCACTGTGAGGAACATAGTAAGGAAATGGAAGACCACAGGGACAGTTCTTGTTAAGCCCAGAAGTGGCAGGCCAAGAAAAATATCAGAAAGGCAGAGAAGAAGACTGGTGAGAACAGTCAAGGACAATCCACAGACCACCTCCAAAGAGCTGCAGCATCATCTTGCTGCAGATGGTGTCACTGTGCATCGGTCAACAATACAGCACACTTTGCACAAGGAGAAGCTGTATGGGAGAGTGATGCGAAAGAAGCCGTTTCTGAAAGCACGCCACAAATAGAGTCGCCTGAGGTATGCAAAAGCACATTTGGACAAGCCAGCTTCATTTTGGAAGAAGGTCCTGTGGACTGATGAAACAAAGATTGAGTTGTTTGGTCATACAAAAAGGCGTTATGCATGGCGTCAAAAAAACACAGCATTCCAAGAAAAACACTTGCTACCCACTGTAAAATTTGGTGGAGGTTCCATCATGCTTTGGGGCTGTGTGGCCAATGCCGGCACCGGGAATCTTGTTAAAGTTGAGGGTAGCATGTATTCAACTCAGTATCAGCAGATTCTTGAGAATAATGTACAAGAATCAGTGACGAATTTGAAGTTACGCCGGGGATGGATATTTCAGCAAGACAATGATCCAAAACACAGCTCCAAATCTACTCAGGCATTCATGCAGAGGAACAATTACAATGTTCTGGAATGGCCATCCCAGTCCCCAGACCTGAATATCATTGAACATCTGTGGGATAATTTGAAGCGGGCTGTCCATGCTCGGCGACCATCAAACTTAACTGAACTGGAATTGTTTTGTAAAGAGGAATGGTCAAAAATACCTTCATCCAGGATCCAGGAACTGATTAAAAGCTACAGGAAGTGACTAGAGGCTGTTATTTTTGCAAAAGGAGGATCTACTAAATATTAATGTCACTTTTCTGTTGAGGTGCCCATACTTTTGCACCGGTCAAATTTTGGTTTAATGCATATTGCACATTTTCTGTTAGTACAATAAACCTCATTTCAATCCTGAAATATTACTGTGTCCAGTTATTAGATATATCAAATTGAAATGGCTGTTGCAAACACCCAAATATTTAGAACTAAAAATGATTAAGATTAATAGGGGTGCCCAAAGTTTTTCATATGACTGTATGTCCAGGTAAAGATGTGCTTGAAAATTACCTGACAGAAGTGTTCAGTGACCCAGGTGAAACAACTGAGTTTAAGCAGTGGGTTCATACAGATCGCACCACACTGGAGAACAAATAGATATATGTTGATGATTTTGTATCTGAGCTTGCATTGAAAGTTTCTGACCTGTCAATTCACCATTACATTTCCAAACATCAGAGACAATACTTAAAAACTGTTAAAGAAAACCTAAATCCTTGTGAAATTGTTGTGCTCATGGACTTTGCTGAAAACTATTCCTTTATTGTCCAAGATGCTGTTCAAGGTTTCCACTGGGAAAACAGTCAAGCTACACTGCATCCATTTGTTGTGTACTTCCGTGATGCTTCAAGTGAAATTCAGTGCACAAGTGTTTGCATAATAAGTGACAGCTCGCGGCATGATACAGTTGCTGTACATGCATTCTTGGAAAATCGCATTCTTGAAAAGCACAATTGGTGAAATAAAGTATGTAACATACTTTAGTGATGGCTCAGCTGCACAATACAAGAACTTCAAAAACTTTGCCAACTTGTGCCATCATCAAACAGAATTTGAAATAAGTGCACAGTGGAATTTCTTTGGCACAAGCCATGGCAAGTCACCATGTGATGCCATAGGTGGTACAACAAAGCAACTAGCTGCTCTGGCTAGTTTGCAACGACCTAAAAATAGCCAAATTCTCACAGCACAAGGCTTGTTTGAATTTTATGATCAAAAAATAAATAAAATCATGTTCATTTTTGTTTCCAAGGATGAAATTGAATCTTCAAGATCTGCACAAGAGGAAAGATTTAGTAAAGCTTCCACAGTTGCTGGAACTCGTGAAAATCACCAGTTTATTCCCATTGACTTGAACCAAATTTCAGTCAGTAGAGTGTTAAATGATTCCTCCTCATTTGTTGTCAAACTTTGTAAGTCAGATGGCCCAGTGAGTGTACCTGGCATAAATGTGTCTCAACTTCAGCCTGGGCAATATGTTGCCTGTGTTTATGACAACAAATGGTGGATTGGCAATGTTTATGATACATCATTTGAAGAACATGATGCCTTGGTCAATTTTATGCATCCATGTGGGCCTGCACAATCATTTCATTGGCCTATCAGAAGAGATTCTTTTTGGATTCCTGAACAGCATATTCTAGAAGTTCTTCCAGTACGAGCAACTACAGCACTTAAACGACAGTATAAATTTCCAGAAACAGCAGTGAAACTTATCAGTGAAAAATTCTTGTCACTTCAGCACTGAGGTTTTACTATTGCTTGGGAACCATTAAGACACCCTCATTACGCTTGAGAACCTAGGAAAAGACAATTAAATGAATCTTGGGAACCTCAAGTAAGATGCCCACCTTCAGGCTTGGGAACCTGTGCAAAGTGCCCCATCCGTGGCTGGACTTGCCTGGCTATCGGGCATGACCTCTTGGCGATAGGGTTGCCATTTCCTATTGAATTGGTAGTGGCGTAGCCACCATGGACCAACGCATGTTTAAAGCACTGAGTGACTTATACAGCAATTAGAAACATCGATGGGCCCTATATCCGTTTCCTCTATCATTCAACAATACTGGTCAAAAAACACTTTTTTTCAATCCTTATATAAAGAGACTCCAAAATGAAAACAACATATTCTGATAGAAGGAAATCTGCTCTTTTTAATTGTGCTAAAAGAAAGAAGATTGAAGCTGTCTCACTGGAGATATAGGGCATCAAAGATAGCCAAAATTAGGCAAAAATGCTTTTTTTATACCAACTTTGAACGCTTATATTTTTTCAACCAAGGGAAAGTGCTGCAAATTGGAAGGCCTCATTACAGCCATGTATTTAGTACACCTACCAAAAATCGACCTGAAAGGCCAACTAGTTTTGACACTACAGCAGATTCAACATCGTTGTAAATTCATTTTTGCAGATTTTTTTTGCAAAGTTTGAGCCTAAACCATGCAAAAAGTAAGAGGACTAGGAACATGGGGTTTTGCAACCCTTTACTTGAGGTCCCCTAGAACCTCCCATTTTTAGTCTTTTGAACTAAAATTTTGCACAGCTTAGTTTTATATCATAGAGAAAATATGTACCAAATTTCATCAAACTCTGAGATGGTGAGGTGGGGACGACCTTTAAAATTGGTCCACTTGACACGGAATGACTCATATTTCTGATCCCTTAGGAATGCTCCTACTCTTACTCCAGTCCTCCTCCTTCTAGAGCTCAAAGCACACTCCCAAGATGACTGCCACACACACTCTGCTCCTCCTTGTAGTTCCACCTCTGCAGAACAGGGTCTCCACGTCACTACTCCAGGGAATTACAGAATTACAGTCTTTTCCCATTTCTGAGGTAACAGTGGCCTCTTGTGGTCAAACAACCAAATGTCAGTTTATATAAAAAAAAATAAACTTACTTACAGAAACAGGTACACTCATAACATGAGGGCTGTTTCCCCATCTTACACATAACAAAAGAAATAGGATCTTTTAGCTCTTTCGACATGCTTTTTTTTTTTGTTAATACTCGAATTTAAAAACTTTGAATCCCTGTTATTCCTCTTGGAAATACATATAATAAATATATATAGTAAATATAATATTGACAATTGGGTGTTACTATTGCTTGTCAAAGGGCTGTATCCCTACAAAGTGACAGTGACCAAACATTACTGATCATCATCAGGGACACACCCTATTGACAAAAGGAATGTTATCACCTAGTTGTCATTTATGTCTGAACTACACAAAGACTATTGATTGATTTTAAATATTATTGAAAGCTGCAGTCAGCAAGATGTATTTCTATATTAGAGATGGGCAAATCGGTTCATAATGAGTCGTGTTCGTCCCGAATATTCCAGTTGTTTGGTTTTTAATGCTACGAGAAAATGGCCACCGCACAGTGTTAGACCAGGAAATACAGAGCAGACAATGTCATGTGTGCAGTGACTCACACATCACGTGATAGTACCATCTGACAGCCTCTCAGCCAATAGATAGTGGTAGGTGGACCTCAGTGCTGATGTCATATACACTATTTAAGTTTGTGCACTGGTGACAGCCTTTATTTACTGTCATGGTGGAAATGCACACACATCTATCTCAATGCATCTTATAGCTAATGATATCCTATCCTATGGTATGTATCCTAAGCTATAAGAAGCACAAGTCATAATTGAAAACTGAGCAATAGTTATAGGAGTACATAGAGAGAATCAAGCAATACACATAGGCAGATAAGTAGTGCAGTGCTAGAACAGAATAGACAGACATAGATCGACAGGACACTTCAGTCAGTGAGTCTGAAGAGCAGACAATTAACCCTTTCATTGCCAGGCAATAATCTATAGTGTCTGATAGTACTTGTAATAGAGAAATTTCATCTTTTCTGTATAGACATAACACATTCTAGCATTATAAACCAAATATAACTAACCTAAACTGAATATTTACATATTCTCTGTAGTTCTAGATATACGCCACATGCAATAGTGGTAGTGGTGGCCATGGTACTAAGTAGTGCATCCTTCGCTAAAATACAATCTCTGTTATTTTGGCTTTTTTTTGTGTATTCACCCAATATAATCTAGCTGAAATCTTAAACACATTTAGAAATAGAAATTTAATGTTTTTTTTCTGCTCTGGTCTGGTGTCTGATCCATACCCAGTGTGAAGGAGACAGAGCATTGTTGTAAATCTGAACAAAATATTTTAAGTGTTTCTCTGTATGAGCAAGTGCACTGTGTGCGAATATGTAATTCTAGATATATGTAATACACACTAGTAAAGTAGGAGTGTTGGCCATGGTACTACTAGTACGCCAATGTAAGAAAAGAATGTTCGTTATTTCTGTGTGTTTTTGTGTTTTCAATAACTAAGCACTATGTGCATTAAAAAAAATGAGTGGAAAAAACAGGGCAGGAGACCGTCAAAAGGAAGGGGAGGAGGAAACAATTGTGCCAGTACTAAGAATAAGAATGTCGCTAGCAAGAGCCTCAAGTGTTATGGCTGAAAGGGTGTTCAGTGCTGGATCCATGAGGATTTTCAAACACCTCGGGCTGATGCCTCCGAATAGTGGTGTCACTGTCTCCCTTTATCATCATCTTCCATTTACTATACTGCTGCTGATCATACTCCTAAATAGCTACCAGCACCACTACTGCCATCACTTAGGCAGACATGTCCTGTAGCCTGGTCCATCATGTTATGCCCTGCCACACATGTTGCCACAGCTGCCTAGTGCCTACCACCACTGCCACCACTCAGGCAGACATGTCCATCAAAAAAAACTGACATGCACTATCTTTATTTATGAAAATGGACATAGTGCCATGTGAAGAGACCCATTGAAATTCTTGGGTTCTATAGAAACCATGTGATGGTGTTTCAAGAATGGCTGTTGCATGACCATTATTCACTGCCATGTGAATAATGGCCATCCGTGCACTTGCAAAGATACACATGGCTGTTTTTCACAGACATTAAAGGGGTTGTCCAGGCTAAAATTTTAATTTTTAATTAGGCCGAGGAAGGTGAGAAGAAAACAAAAAAAAAAAAACATTTTCACCTGTCCACGGTTCTTCGTGGACTCCCAGCGCGATGCTGAAGCTCCGTTGTTTTATTCCGGCGGAAGTCACACGTGACCTCTGAGGCCGTTGATTACACAGATATGGTATTGACGTAAAGCCAATCAAAAATACAATGTCATGCATAAGCACTTGTAAAAGCCCCAAAGTTATAGTTTATAGATTAATATCATGTCAGACAAGGTTACAGAGGTATTCAAAGTAATAAAGTAATACACAGTTTATCAGTGCTACACAGCTACAGGAAACACAAATATGTGAGATATTCATTCAGTCAGTCCCCATGGGGCAGTAGCTCTCACTTTGGAGATCCACTTTCTGTAGGGTCCTCTTGTCTCAGAAATCTTGAACGGATATGTGGTCTCACATGGTTGATCCCCATGAAGGACAGTTCCACTACTTTTTCTTCATGGCATGCCCACATATGTTGGGCTAATGGCGTCTCCAGTCTCCTGTTAATAGTGTCCACATGATCTTAAATTATTCTGTGTAGCTCCCTCTTGGTTTTACCAACATAATTAAAAGGGCAGCTACACGTTGTGAGATACACTACCCTCTGGCGAGTTTATATGCTGTAAAATTCAATCACGTGTTCACAGTACAGATTCTCTTTACTTACTGAACAAATTTTCTTGCTTTTCACAAGTCTGTCCTTTAAATTGTGCCTCTGCTGAAACATAATCAATGGTGCAGAGGGTACAAATGTCCCTGAATCTATTAGCTAATAAGGTCAATTTGTTCTAAAAGGTTTCCACAGAGGAGCAGTTTCTGTGTATTCTCAGGAATTAACTTTTGGGAATAACCCATCTCATAGGGAGGGGATGGTGACTTTCCCATTTGAGTAGGGAATTAGTCGCAATTGGTTTATAGAATACTATTGTCTCAAATCTGCTTGTTTCCATTTTCCTGATGGACAGATCAAGAAAGGGGATGCAGCATGTGCTGAACTCAGAGGTAAACCCCACCATATTGACATTAAGATTTTTCACGAAAATGTCAAAACAATTTTTTGTTCCCCTTCACTAATCATTAATAAGCAAAATAATGGATGAGAAAAATGGACAATAATAGCGTCAATTCAAGATACCCACAAATCATATAATAAAACTTAACATTTAGAACAGTGGCTTAACTAGCAATGGCTGGGCCCCAAGGCGAACATTTGACATGGGGTCCCCCTCTTTCAGATCCCAGAGTATAATGATTGGAGACCCAGGGGAGGATACAAACATAAAAACAAGGCTACTTACCTCTCCCTTGCTCTGCTGCACTCCTGTGCGCTACTTCGGCCGTCTTCAATGTTGAACCAGATCTCACGTGATCCAGGCTGGCGTCGTGACGCATAATGACGTCGGCTGACATCTGGGACGTCAACAAACAGACCCGAAGCCTGTCAGTGCGTAGGAGAGGTAAGTTACAGTGTTTTTTACGTTCGCTCACTTCCCCAGGGCCCCTGATTGTTATACTCTGGGGTCTGAAAAGACCCCGGAGTATAATGATAGCAGTGTTTGTGGGGTTCGCGGTAGCGGCTGCCACAGGGCCCCGGGCCCCTTAATGTCCCGGGCCTTGTGGCAGCCGCTACCCCGGTATTTACACCCCTGATTTAGAACTGATAAAAGTCCATATGCAAAAAATTTATAAAAAAGGAAAATAAGGAATCTTCTTAACCAGGTTAGTAGGGAAGTATGTCTGGGAACAGGAAATCTGGGTTAGTGCAGAGGACAGAGACCGGATAATGTCCCTAAATTTAACCCCTCAGTATTTGACTCCCTATCTGACAAGGGCAGTCCCACAACTTGCCCTAAGAAAGCCCTAGGCACAAAAAGGACTCCTTTCTATGACGCGTTTTATCCCACACTGCTCATAAGAGATGTGGGAGTCTCCTCAGGGGATCTAGGGATAACACAAATAAGGGATAAGTCCTAAAATATTGTATTGTAACAAAGGGGCTTTGAATAACCAAATATGCTAAAAAATAAATGGCACTGAAATAGTTAAATCACTTTGCAACCAAAGGAATCAGTTGCAGCTTTCTGTGCATCTGAGAACAGCTTTAATAACTAAGTTATAAAGTGTTGTATAGAGAGTCTACAGCAGCACCAGAAAAAGAATGGATGCTCAGCCCAGAGTTCCAGGTATCAACTCCACAGAATTATTCACAAAAGAGAAGGCAGCACTCCAAAATGGTGAATTTATTTCATGTCCACAACGTTTCAGTTCCTTAGCTCCTCACTATGTAAACACCTGGGGCATTATTAATAAGGGGCAATATTTATACAGGGTACACACGGACATTATTAATGTAAAGATGCACTTGGGAGTATTTTTCATTATGGGGGTTATATCATATATTTTATAATTGGGGTAGCAGCAGGATGGAGGCTTTGTGTAGGTGAGGACAATGTGGGTTGGATGCCTGGAAAAGTGAGGAGCCAAAGATGTCTGTGTTGAAAACTTTACAGAGACAAGTCACAGCTGGAAGAAATGGTCACGGCAGTCCAAAGGGAAGAGAAGGGAAATGTGAAGGATTAGTCAGAGACATCACTTGTAAGTCACAAAATGTTACTACACTATATTCATCTAAATGATAGAGGATAAATACCTGATTGATGGGGATCTGTCTGCTGAGTCCCCCACTGAACCTGAGAATTGGGTTTTTTCCCCCACTGGGTGGGAATTCAGCCTGACCGCAGCCATATATATAGGTTTGTCACTTGGTGGATGGATGAACCCGCGTGGCTCTCATTCACTTTGATGGGAGTGCCAAAGATAGCTGAAGTACAGTACTCAGCTATCTGCAGTGCTCCTATTATAGAGAATGGGGGCCACGTGGTCTCGTTCATCCACCAAGCAGAAGATGTGTGAAGTTATTGTCATTGTTAATGCTGTGTTGTTGATCTGATACTGAAGTAATACAGGAAGAAGAATTCTTAAAAACTGTTTCATAGCTTTGTGTATTGTGTATATTGTGCGACGATAAAAGTGTGTTAAACTAGTAGCATGGAAACTCAATTTTTTTTTTTTGGGGGGGGGGTGTCTTTCTACAGGCCGCCTCAGACAGCAAAGAGGCTAGGTTCACCACTTTGTGTACCCCCATAAATAGTGCTCCTTATCAATGCTCCATAGGCTTCCTAACTAAAAGGTTCTCCAGCTCATTAATAAAATAATCAGTGGGGCTCAAAAACCCAGGACCACTACTGATCAGCTGTTTGAATGAACCGTGGTACCTGTGTAAGTGCTGTGACCGATTCTCTATTTACATAGTGGCCATGTAATGTAACTACAGCCTCATCCTATACACGTCTATGTGACAAGGCTGTAATTACATCACACGGTCACTATAAACAGACAGCGTGTGATATAAACAGGTGCCATAGCCCGTCATACAGCAGATCAGAGGGGGGGGAGGGGTCCACTGATCTCTTATTGATAATTTGTCCTAAGGATAGTCCTTCAATAAAAATGAGCTGAAAAGTCCCTTTATTAAAGACCAAGTGCCACCTTAAAGGGGTTTGTCCAGGATAACCACTTTTTTAATATGAGGCTGAGGAATGTCTTCCGGCACGTTCCAGTCTTGTTGCTTCGGTGTTTTCTTCTCCACATCACTGTGACGTCCCATGTCAGCGACCTCAGCGGTCATGTGTGGTGGGGACTTCAGCCAGAAGAAAACACCGGAGCAACAGAACCAGACCGCGGTGGGAGACATCGGAGCACAAGGGACAGGTATGTAGGGTTTTGTTTTTTTTTTAAAATCACTTTCCCCGGACTCCCATATTAAAAAAGTGGTTATCCTGGATAAGCCCTTTAATGAATTGCCCCCTTATATTATGCCCCTGATTCCCCCTGATGTAAATACTGCTCCCCTAACGACCCTTTATATAAATGATGCCCCCTTCTATTCATAATGTCCCTTAATGACCCCTTATATAATTGATGTAATCTAATGAACGCTTATATAAATGACCACCCTCTTATATACAGGTGCATCTCAATAAATTAGAATATCTTTGAAACGTTTATTTCAGTAATTAAATTAAAAACGTGACCTCCTATATTTTCTAGATTCATATTTTCTATTTGAAGTGTTTTATTTCTGTAAATGTTGATTATTATTGAGATGCACCTGTATATAATGCTTTCTAATGACACCTTATATAAATAACTCCCTTGTATTAATAATTCCCTTATATAAATAGCACCTCTTAAGTTCATAAAGCCCCCCTTATATAAAATGCTCCTTTCTAACGACCCCTTATCAGGGGAGTAACTCGCAAGGAATGGACCTCCCATTTACACACACGGTATTATGCCCCACAGCGGCCCCTGCACACGATCTTGTGCCCCACAGCGGCCCCTGAACATGGTCTTATGCCCCACAGCGGCCCCTGCACACGGTCTTATGCCCCACAGTGGCCCCTGCACATGATCTTATGCCCCACAGAGGCCCCTGCACACGGTCTTATGCCCCACAGTGGCCCCTGCACACAGTCTTATGCCCCACAGCGGCCCCTGCACACGGTCTTATGCCCCACAGCGGCCCCTGCACATGGTATTATGCCCCACAATGACCCCTGCACATGGTATTATGCCCCACAGTGGCCCCTGCACACTGTATTATGCCCCATAGCGACCCCTGCACATGGTATTATGCCCCACAGCGACCCCTGCACACGGTATTATGCCCCATAGTGGCCCCTGCACACAGTATTATACCCCATTGTGAACCACCCATGAACTATTATTATATTCTGGGGTTTTTGCAGACCCCAGAGTATAATGATTGGAGATCCAGGGAGGAGACAAACATAAAAACCACTGCTACCCCCCTCTCCTGGGGTCTGCTGCACTCCCTGCAGCTTTTGGCCCTGTTCAATGTCGCACAGGGCCAAATGTGCACAGACAGCACGTGGGCCAGGCCGGCGTCGCGACACATGAAATCTGGGAT
The DNA here is from genome assembly GCA_947044405.1 of Leptodactylus fallax. NCBI lineage: Eukaryota > Metazoa > Chordata > Amphibia > Anura > Leptodactylidae > Leptodactylus > Leptodactylus fallax. The sequence continues at coordinate 2,376,260 of CAMRHE010000061.1, read as the reverse complement.
GTCACCAAAGACGCCTGAAGCCTGCTGGGAGTAACACCGGATCGCAGGAGAGGTGAATAACCCTAGTTTTTATGTTTGTATCCTCCCTTGGGTCTCGGATTATTATACTCCGGGGTCTGAAAAGACCACAGAGTATAATAATAGTAGTATTTGTTAGGGTTCGCGGGCCCGCAGCCTTACTTACCGATCCCAGCTCCTGCTCACGGCCGCCTCCGCTTCCCCTTCTGCGTCCAATAGCAGAAGGGGAAGCGGAGGCAGCCATGAGCAGGAGTGTGGATAGGTAAGTAAATAGGGACCATTACCTGTCAAGGTTACTCCAGCAAATAACGGCCTATTAAAATAAATAAATAAAAAACTATCCTCACCTACTTGCGATTCTTTGATGGAGCCACCGCCTCCTCTTCTTGACTTGCGCTTAGGACGTCTGCGTCTCAGCACAGGAGGCGCGATGACGTCATAGCATCGCCTCCTGCACCGAGATGCAGACATCTCCTAAGCCAGCCCAGGACAGGTCCTGCTCAGCTTTTTTTTTTTTTTTTTTTTTTTTTAAGGGGCCTGTCTTGGGCTGGTTTAGGTTAAATATATAGTAAAAGTGCCGCCCTTCCTAGTAGTCACTTATAGTGCTGCCTCACTTCACCTTATTAGAGGTGCACCCCTGGTTGGGGGTCATCTAGGTAATAGTGACCACAACATAATAAGTTTTTTTTGTACACATTAAAGAGATATTCAGTAGAGAGGTACAAAAACACTAAACTCCTGGAAGGCCAATTTTAACCAGCTGAGAGAGGAGCTTAGCAGCATAAACTGGGACAATATAGTCAAAGTGACCGGAACACAAACAAAATGGGACATTTTAAAAAGTATTCTAAAAAGGACCATTAAAGAACATATACTTATGGGAATAAACGGGCCAGACATCATAAAAAACCAATATGGCTAACTAAAATGGTAAGGAGTGCAATGAGGGATAAAAAGGAAGCATTTAACTACTTAACCAAAATGACGTACCAATACGTCATGGGAATGTGTACCAAATGGCAAAATGATGTGCCGAAACGTCATTTTAATGTCACCCGCACAGAAGCTGAGTGGGTGACATCGAGAGTGGGTGTCAGCTGTAAGCAACAGCTGACACCCACATGTAACACCCGTGGCCGGAGTTAAGATCGCGAATATTAACCCCTTAGATGCCGCGGTCTCGCCTGCGGCAAGATGCCAAACTGCAGTTTATGCCCACATGTATGAAACTGTTGTACCCAGGATAATGTACTTAATGTGATATGTGGGTATAAACTGCTATTTGGGCAAACCAGGCACAGAAGGGAAGGAGCGTTATTTGGTTTTTGGCACACAGATTTAGACAGTTTGGTTTTTGGACGCTATGACCCTTTTGCAGAGCCCTGAACTGCCAGTTAAGTAGAATCCCCTTACATGTGACCACATATTGGAAACTAGACCTCTGAAGGAATTTATCCAGGAGTACAATGAGCATTTTTTTTTTTTTTCAATTCAAAGTTTATTGATTTTCAAAAAGACTACAGAAAATACGGTGAAAACATATAACTGCAATGACAGCAGTAACATTCTATACTGTTAATAGCGGGGAGATCCTTGCGTAGAGGCCAAAAGGACAAGAAGAGGGGGGGGGGGGAAGAGAAAAAAAAAAAGAGGAAGGGAAGGGGGGGGGCGAGGCAACAAAAACAGACACAGAACAAGAGGGAAGAGAAGAGGAAAAGAAAAGAGAAAAAAAAATAAAAAATTTTTTTGGAAGGGGGGGGGGGGATGGGGACTATACAGCAACAGTATCCAGGTCCAGGGGAGGACCCCAGGGGTGTAAGCAATCAAAAATTCTTCCTCAAAAAGAGTAGTAAAACTCACAGGGAGCGAGGCCAGAGGGTCAAGAATAGTCTGGAATAAGTAACCCAACAGTTAGCTATAAAAACCAGAGCATCCCGCTGTAGGTCTACGGGGGAGACACAGGCCCGAGAAGCGTCTGATATTCACTGGTATGTTGGAATTCCATCCAGTAGAACCAGGTCTTGTTAAAAGTTTGAACAGTGTCATGCAGGAAAGAGGTGAGGTTCTCCATACGCATAATCTCATTGACCTTCAAAACCCAAAGGGAGAGAGAGGGAGGTTCAGTTTGCTTCCAAAATTGCGGGAAACACACTCGAGCCGCGAGGACTAAAAATTGAAGCAGGGAGCGCTTATAGATATGCATCGGGAACTCGCAATGATGGAGGAGGAACAGAGCAGGGCCCAAATGGAGGGAAGTCTCAGTTACTTGAGAAATAATCCTCTTTAACCCCGTCCCAGAAGGGGGATAAAGCGCTACAAGACCAAAAAATGTGTAATATGGTGCCCTCCTCCACCCCACACCTCCAGCACATTGATGGGACCTGTGGGATAAGCGCATGCAATCTCGAGGGGACACGATACCACCGGGACATGAGTTTAAAACTGGCCTCCTGATAACGAGAGCTGATCAATGATTCGTAAGTGAGACGGAATATGTGCTCTCTTTGGGCAGGTGTGAGAGACAGGTTAAAGGTCAGTCTCCCATTTCAATATGAAGTGAGGGACAGCATCAGGCGGGGGTTCTATCAAGAGTTTGTAAATAATAGCTAAGGAGTGCCGCAAGGGTCCGGTACCCACACACAGCCGTTCTAGAGACGTATACTCGGTTCTGAATTCCATAGGGGGGGGGGAGAGATCATACGAAGTGGCGGATCTGCAATCCACGACATGCGTCCAGGGGAGGAAGATCACTGGAGCGGGAAACCCCTGGGCCCACTCGCCATCCTAAATCGTTCCAGAGATGAGCCACCCTAAAGAAACCATGGCGACGCCAGTTGCAGAACACTCTGTCAGAGACACCAGAAGGAAATGTAGGGTTGCCCAAAAGGGAGTAGCATAGAGTGTCAAGCGAGAGTGAATGAGAGCGAACCAAGCGCTGGGCACAAATTCTAAGGGTTGGGCCAATTGTGGGGTGGGAGCGGAGAGATGACACTAGAGGAGATTCAAGCCACGGGATCGCCTGAAGTGGCAGCGGGGAGAAGGCTTGTTTGATGTAGACCCATGGTTTAAGCGAGCCATGTCTACGCCAGTCTACTATCCTAGCCAAGTGAGCAGCAAAATAGTATAATTTGAGATCTAGGAGGGCCAAGCCACCACTATGTTTAGAGCGGGAAAGAAGGGCTCTGTTAACTCTCGCAGACTTACCCGACCAAGCCAGCCAATTCACTTTGCTCTGTACTGATGAAGGACAACGATCCGGAAACAGCGCTGTATGCAGATAAGTGAAATTGGCTTGGCTAAAATCCCTTTTGCTGTCTCAAGGCTCGGTGAGTCAAAAGCAAATTGAGGATTTGTTACATCCAATAGAGGGCGCATGAGCTCCCCAGCTCCTTTCCCATAATGCCTTGTGATATGTAGATGCTAAGTAGAGGGCAAAAGGCAATTAAAATCTCTACACACCTTTACTGGTGCTCTCCTCAATGTGAGAGATTCTTGTCCCTTACCCGACCATATGAAATCCAACTGAATGGAGGACAAGGCCCAAAAGAAGGAAAGGGGAACGTGGATAGGCAGTGTTTGTAAAAGGTATAGGAGTCGCGGCAGGATATTCATTTTAAAAATGGTGCACCTCCCAAACCAGGTGAACGTACCCTGTTTCCATCGGTGACAGTCTAAATGGACAGATGATAGCATAGGCGGAAAGTTGGCGTGGAAAAAGTCTGTCGGGTCAAGAGTAATGGAGACTCCCAGATATTTCAAGGCCCGGGTAGCCCAGCGGAAGGGAAAAGATTGACTCAAGGTGTAGACCTGTTGGGGGAGGAGGGTGACTAACGTCCTTGCCTGTCCGGGCTTTGGCGCCATCCTCCGTGCGCACGCTGCGGCGCAGGAGGCGTGCCCGGTTGTAATTCTTTCCTTGGGTTTTTCTTGTATTGTCTGAACACTGTCCTATTCCCTCACCTCCTTAATTGATTTTCCACCACGCCCTTCTCCTTCACCTTGCTCTCCCCCTGCTCCACTAAGAGTTAACTTTAGTCCTGCCTTTGTGATTGACAGCCTGTCCTCCTATCAAGTCTGGGGCGGGTTCTTTCTCCCTATTTATTGTTTGCTCACTTTCCCATTGGCGCCTGCTATTGCATTTCGCTTACTGGCTATACTCCTTGATCCTTGTTACCTGCTCTTCTGATTTTCTGACCACTGGCTTTCCTTTGACTATTCTCTTGGATTTTGATTCTGTACTGCATTGCTCGATTGTTGCCGACCCCTTGGCTAGCTGACCTCCCTTTGTTGTTTGTGCATCCTGTCTGCGTTCTGTGTTGTCACTTATTCAGAGTAGGGACCGGCTCCAAGTTGTTCCTGTCATTAGGACAGTGAGACAAGTAGGTAGGGACAGGGTCTGGGTCAACTTTAGAGCTCACTGTCTCTGTATTCCCTTCCTCTCAGGTTTTTGCAGCAGCACTGGAGAATTGCTCAACTGGCAATTCCCTTACAGTGACATTAAATGCTTCAGATTTTGAGAGGTTAATCTTGAAGTTAGAAAGCTTCGAATATTCATCAAAGGCAGACACTAGGCATGGGAGAGAGATTTGTGGGCAGGTAAGAAAAAATAATAAGTCATCTGCGTAGGCCGCTACTTTGTAAAGGCGAGATGCATGGACCACACCCGAGATGTCAGGATGGGATCGGACATGTCTAAGAAAGGGCTCTAGTGTCGGGATGAAAATGAGTGGAGACAAAGGGCATCCCTGTCTAGTACCATTGGCAATGGGGAAAGACTGTGAGAGGAGACCATTAACCCGAATCTGAGCTGAGGGATAGGAATAAAGAGAGAGGATCCAGTTCATGTTTTCGCGGAGACTCACATGTAACAGGGTTTCCTCCAGAAACTGCCAATTAACCCTGTCAAAGGCCTTCTCAGCATCTGTAGGTAAGAGCATGAGAGGCTTGCCAGAGACCTTTGCCCCATGTAGAAGGTTAATAGTCTTGATGGTGTTGTCCCTAGCCTCTCGTCCAGGCATGAAGCCTGCTTGGTCAGGATGGATGATGTCGCCCAGCAGGGAAGCTAGTCGGGAGGAAAGGATTTTGGCTAGGATTTTAAGATCCACGTTCAACAGTGAGATAGGACGATAACTAGGACAAAGAAGGGGATCCTTTCCGGGTTTGGGAATTACGGTAATATTGGCGCGAAGAGAATCGCGGCATAGAGATGAGCCCGACGTCAATGAATTGAACATCTTTAGGAGATGTGGGCCGAGATCTGGCCCAAGTTTCTTATAGTAAACCAGAGGCAACCCATCCGGACCCGTAGCCCTACCCATGGCCATTTGTTTAAGCGCAGTCGAAAGTTCGTCATCTGCAATTGGGGATTCTAGGACCTCTAGGTCCTCGACTGATAGTGTAGGGAGTCCTGAAGAGGTGAGGTATGCCCGTATGCAATTGCGAGTTAGATGAGTCTGGGTTAGAGGAGTCTACCGAGTACAGAGAGGCATAGTAGTCTCTGAACGCAGCCGCGATCTAAGTGGGAAGATCTACTTTGGAGTGTTGGGTAGTTCAGAATTGGGGGACATAAGTGGAGGCTCTTTGGATCCACAGGGCCCTCGCCAAGGATCGACTACATTTATTACCGAACTCATAAAAGTGTCGCTGACACTTAGAGTCCCTTTAGCTATGTCCATCAGGAAAGAATGAAGTTCCTCCCGGATACACGCAAGCTGTGCGTATGTGTCTACAGTCATCTGACGTTTGTGGAGAGCCTCGAGTGAGCGTATTTGTTGGAGAAGAGATTCAATGTGTGACTGACGTTCTCTCTTCAGGCGAGAGCCATGCTGGATGAGGACCCCACGGACCAGGAATTTATGGGCTTCCCAGATTACAGGAGGGCTAAGTTCCCCAGTCTCTTCCCTAGTGAAGTATTCGGTTAAGTGGGTTTTAATATCTGCAAGGATAGTTGCATCGTCCAAAAGCGAGGAGTTAAGCTTCCATTGGCGTTGGATGGGGATGGGGGACTGTAGCAACAGGGTCACTGTAACAAAGGCGTGATCTGAAAATGTGATGTTGTCTATAGATGCAGACAACAAGGAGCGACGGTCCTGGTGTCGGAGGAAGATGTAATCAATACGAGAGTAACGATTGTGAACTGGAGAATAGTATGAGTAATCCTGAACCGAGGGGTGTAATAGTCGCCATGAGTCAATAAGTTGGTGAAAATGAAGATCTCTCCCAAATCTGCACAGGAGTGAGTGGGAGTGACTTGAGGAGCCCAAAGAGGAGTCAAGTGCGGGATCAAGAACTATGTTCAGGTCACCCCCGACCACCAACAAATGCCTTCTACAAAATCATCAAGCATCTCTAAGTATGAGTGGAGAGCTAGGCCCTGTCTGGCATTAGGGAGATAGAGCAATACAAAAGTATATACATGTATCTGAGACGCAATACGTCCCTTCACCATAACGAATCTGCCCTCTCCATCAGTGCGAGTCCCCAGATGCGTCCAGCTCACCGACCTAGAGATCAAAATGCTGTACAATGAGCATTTTTAACCCCCAAGTGTTTCTAGAATTGATTTTCCAGAAATGAATACGCAGCTGATGGTGAAAGGTAAAGAAGGCAATTTTTCCAGGAATACGTAATTTCCGTGCATAATATGTTGTGCCCGGCTTGTATCAGAGACAAACGCTCAAAAAGTTGTTGTGCCCAGGATACCTGCTTAACAGTTTTTGGAGTGTGTGTCTCTGCTGATACAAGCTGGGCACAACATTTCGGGGCACTGAAATGGCATATTTCTGGAAAAATTGCAATTTTCACTTTTCATTATCAGCTGCACATTCATTTCTGGAAATTAAATTAATGCAATGCTCAAGGGTTAAAAATGCTCGCTATCCCACGTGGTAAATCCCTTGAGGGGTGTAGTTTCCAAAGAGGGGTCACATGTCTGCAGATTCCACTTTATTGGCAATTCAGTGGCACTGCAAAAGTGGCATGATGTCCAAAAACCAAACTGTACTCCAAAAAACAAAATAGTGCTCCTTCTCATCAGTGCCTGGCTGTGCCCAAACAGCAGTTTACACCCACATATGGCATTAAGTACGTTATCCTGGGTACACCAGTGTCATACATGTGGGCATAAACTGCTATTTGGGCACACAGCAGGGAGAAGATGTGAATGAGCCCTATGTGCTTTTAGACCACTAATTTAGATTATTGGCTTTTGGATGCCTTGTAACGTTTGCAGAGACCCTAAAATTGTTCTACAAAATGGGGTCACTTCTTGGGGAATTCCCTGCTGTTTGCTGAAGCAACAGTTTACGCCCACATATACAACTTCTTTGTAACCAGGATAACCCGCCTAATAGTTTTTGGAGTGCATATCTCTGGTGACACAAAGTGGGCACAATGTATTGGGCACTGAAATTGCATATTTCTTTAAAAATTTCAATTTTCACTTTGTACATTCTTTTTTGGAAGCACTATGGGGCTCAAAATGATAATACCCCTTGAGAAATTCCTTGAGGAGTGTCGTTACTAAAATGGGGTTACTTTTAAGGGGTTTCCATTGTACTAGTACTTTAGGGGCTCTGCAAATGGGACATGGCACCAGAAAACTATTCCATCAAAATCTGCCCTCCAAATGCCAAATAGCACTCTGTCTATTCTGAGCTCCACCATGTACTCATACAACATTTTACGACCACATATGGGGTATTCCTGTGTTCAGTAGAAACTGTGTAACAAATTGTGAGGTGCTTTTTCTCCTTTAACCCCTTGTAAAAATGAAAACTTTGGGGAGAAAAATTACGTAAAACGTCACTTTCACTTACATATCCCAATGTTAATAAAATCTGTGAAACAGCTGTAGGGTCAAAATGCTCAATATACCCCTTGATAAATTCTGTGAGGTGTGTGGTTTCCAAAATGGAGTCACTGTTGGAGGGTTTTCATTGTATTGGTACTCTAGGGGCTCTGCAAATGAGACATGGTACCTGAAGACTATTCCAGCAAAATCTGCTTTTCAGACACCCAGTGTCGCTCCTTCCCTTCCATGCGCTGCCATTCGCCCAAACATCAATTTACACCCACGTGTGGGGTATTTCTGTGCTCGGGAGAAATTGCATAACAAACTGTGAGATGCATTTTTTCCTTCAACCCCCTTATTAATGTGTTAATTTTAGGGCTAAATGAATGTATTATTGAAAAAAAAATGAAATGTCTAAGTTTCACCTCCATATTGTTTTAATTCCCGTGACATGCTTAAAGGGTTAAAAAAAACTTCCCAAATGTTGTTTTGAATTATTTCAGGGGTGCAATTTTGAAAATGGGGTGATTTATGAGGGTTTCTAATATATTGGCCTTTATAATTCTCTTCAGAACTAAAGTTGTCTCTAAAAAATGAGTTTGGGAAATTTTCTTGTAAATCTGGAAAATCGCTGTTACACTTGTAAGCCTTCTAACGTCCAAAATAAATTACAAGACGATTAAAATATGATGCTGATATAAGGCAGAGATATGGTAGATAATATTTATTAATGTAATTGGGTGGTATGTCTATCTGTCTCAAAAGCAGAGCATTTCACATTTTGAAAATTGCAATTCTTTTTGAAAACTTCCATCACATTTCCTATTTTTTTTTTTTTATAAATAAATAAAAAAATATTAATCAATGTTGACCACTACCATGAAGTACAATGTGTCATGAAAAAACATTCTCAAAATCACATGGGTAAGTTAAAGCGTCTCAAAGTTATTGCCATAAAATGACACATGTCAATTTAGAAAAATGAGGCCTGGTCATTAAGGTACTTTTAGACCTGATCCTTAAAGAGGACCTTTGATGTCCTCATGTATATGCGGTTTTACATACCGCTAGAAAGCAGACAACACGCTGAATTCAGCGCACTGCCGACTTTCCCGTTATATGCCCCGGGGCTGGAGATATCAGAGGTCTAAATTTCACCGTTCACTGTCAGAAGGGCGTTCCTGACAGTCTCTCTTGGCTGTGAGGAACGCCCTTCCTGACTGTACCCGTCCATAGACTTGTACTGGGGGGCGTTCCTCACAGCTCAGCGTCATCACTAGGCTGTAAGGAATGCCCCCTCTGATAGTACTTGGGTCAGAGAGAGGGGGGAGTTCCTTACCGCCCAGTGATGACGCTGAGCTGTGAGGAACTCCCCCTCAGTACAGCACTATGGACGAGCACAGCCAGGGAGGGCGTTCCTCACAGACCAGCTAGACTGTCAGGAACCCCCTTCTGATAGTGAACGGTGAAATTTAGACCCCCAATATCTCCAGCCCTGGGGCACATACCGGGAAAGCCGACAGTGCGCTGAATTCAGTGTGCTGTTGGCTTTCTAGCGGTATGTAAAACCGCATATACATGAGGACATGAAAGGTCCTCTTTAAGGGGTTACAAAACTAAAACAAGAAAGTAGTGAAGCAGCATTAAAAAATTATAAATAGAAAAATAAATTGTGTAAAAGACAAATAACAGAGGCAAAGATCGAGGCTGAGAGAATAATTGTCAAGGAAAGTAAAAATAATCCAAAATTATTCTTTAATTACATAAATAATAAGAAAACAACTGACAATGTGGGCACTCAAAAATAATCTGGGTGTAATGGTGGAAGAGGATGAGGAAAAGGCAAAACTATTAAATGCCTTCTTCTCTACGGTATTTACGCAGCCTGGAAACTATAGGTCAGTAAGTTTGACCTCTGTGGAGGGTAAGATATTTGAAGGTTTTCTAAGACATGCTATCCTGGAGTATCTCAATGTATTTTATAACGCTCAATCAGCATGGGTTTATGAGGAATCGGTCCTGTCAGACTAATCTGATCAGCTTCTATGAAGAGGTCAGTTCTAGACTGGACATGGGTAATGCGGGAGATGTAGTATATCTGGACTTTTCAAAGGCTTTTGATACTGTACCACATAAAAGGTTGATATGCAAAAGTGGGATTTTTGTGTACTCACCGTAAAATCCTTTTCTCGTTGTATTCACTGGGGGACACAGCACCATGGGTATAGACCTGGTCACTAGGAGACAAGACACTAGGAAAAAGCAAAAGCTGCTGGCTCCGCCTCCAGGCTATACCCTGCCACAGCCACTGTGCATGAATCAGTTTGTACCGTAGCAGTAGGAGAGAGAGACACAAAGGAACATGGAACCAACAACCACCAACAATGCCTGAACCCAAAAAGGAACCAACACAGTTGGGGCAGGAACACTGAAAAAAAAAAAAAAGGGGGAGGGATCTGTGTCCCCCAGTGAATACAACGAGAAAAGGATTTTACGGTGAGTACACAAAAATCCCACTTTCTCGTCTACTTCACTGGGGGACACAGCACCATGGGATGTCCTAAAGCAGTCCCAGAGGGTGGGAATAACACGGCCATGCAAACCTGTAATACTCAACCGCTTCCAGAAACTTACAACCCAAATTGGCATCAGCAGAGGCCACAGAATGAATCTGGAGAAACTTAGAGAAAAAGGATGGAGGCCCAGTGGGATACTTACAGACCTGGGAAGCATAAGCCTGATGCCGGAGGCCCCGGGAACTCCAACAGCTCTAGAGGAGAGAGCCGTGACACGGGAGGCAGAGCCGTACTCTTAAATCGATAGGTCTCCCTAATCTCAGACCAAAGCCATCGGAAGATGAGAGCTCTGGAAGCAGGCAGGCCCTGGCAAGGGCACTCAGGGAGAATGAGCAAAGCGTCCGAACAAGAGAAAGGATCCGTGAGGAACAGTATACACGCAAATTGCCCAGGCAACAACCGGGCAGGGAAGAGCAAGCACTCACACGGACGCCTGGGGACCGAGCAGAAAGAGGGCAAGACCAAGTTCTCCAAGTGGAAGCAGGAAAAACACCCTAAGAAAAAAAGACTGTGGCAGACAGAGGAAAACCTTATCCTTGTGGAGGACCAGAAAGGGAGGCTGCCGAAAAAAAGGGGCAGCCAATTAGGGACCCCTGCGGATGGAGGTAATGGCCACCAGAAACTCATTCTACCAGGACAGAAGGCAAAAAAAGGGATATCATAGGCTCGAAGGGGAGAACCTGAAGCACCTTAAAGATGAGGTTAAGATCCCACGGATCCAAGGGTTCCAAAGGAGCACAGAGTGGCACTCCTGTAGGAAAGTCTTTTAAAAAGAAAGAAGACTAAGACCTTGATCCAGACCAGACTGGAGAAGATCCGATGAGAATCGTTACTCTTCCAACGGTGGACGTAAGCCTTCCACGTTTGATGGCAGATCTAAGCTATCTGGAATTTCCGGGCCTTGAGTATGTTAGAATAACAAACTCAGAAAAAACCACAATGCCTCAAACCTCGGATTGAACAGCCACGCCGTGAACGCAGCTGAGTCAAGGTGGGGAGGAACAGCAGTCCTCGAGACAGAAGGTCGACCAGCAGAGGAAGAGGCCAGGAGCATCCGCCAACAGGAAAATGAGATCCACATACCAGACCCGGCAGGGCCAATCTGGTGCCACCAGGATAGCTTGAAACCCCTTGGTCTTGAGATTCTGGAGGACCCAAGGGAGAAGAGGAAGTGAAAAACCGAACTTACAAGAGCGCCAGCGGTGATGGCTCGAGGATCCAGAGACCTGGCAATTTAGCCGGGAACCTTGTGGTTCCGGTGGAGGCTAAAAATGTCGACGATTGTCACACCACAGCGGGAGCACAGTGGATGGAAGATCTGCAGATAAAGCGACCCTCTCCCGGAGCAATATTTTCTCGACTCAAGTAGTCTGCCACCCAGAAAAAGGTTGACCACCAAAAGAGCTGGAACAAGGCGCTCCACCCAAGGAAGAAATTGTGAGGCTTCTAGTAAGGCCGCACAGCTCCTGGTGCCACGCTGAGGGTTCAAGTAGGCGACCATGGAGGAGAGGTCAGTCTGGACTGTGACAGATGTCCTTGGAGAAGAGAGGTCCAAGGAGTAAGGGCAAATAAGATAGCCCTGGGATCCAGCAGGTTGAACCAGAGGGAGGAATCGGCCCTGGACCACAGGCCCTGAACAATCAAAGCATCGAGGACCACTCCCCAGCCGGGGAAATTGGCGGCAGTGGGAATCACTTACCAACAGAGGGGAAGAAGGACTTCCCTTGAGAAATTCCTGGGGAGGAATATACACTAAAGAATCTCTCAGTGAACCAAGGTGGAAAGAGAACCAAGCAGATGAGGCTGTCCGGAGATTTGTCCCAGCAGGCCGTAATCTTCAAGAGGAGAGAACGACAGAGTGAATGAAAGGTACAGCCTAGATGGTTGAGGCGATCGTGCGCAGGACCCACATGTCGATTCAAAGACAGCAAGGAGAGTACCTCCAAAGGTGGGACACTCAGGATCTTGGCCTCCGGAGGGAGAATCACACCCTGGAGCGAGCAGAGGATCATGTCCCAGATTCCATGTGCTTAGAGGACACGAGACATCCTCATAGATGAGCCAACAGAACCGGCGAAGAACATCCAAGGTGAACCACAAGCTGGTCAGATTGTCTGACCTGGAGGGGCTTCACCAGGAGGTCGTCAAAGTCTGAAAACACGGCAGCACCTCTGGCGCAGAGGATGGCCATGAGAGACGCCATCACTGAGGGAAAAAACCCCCGGTGGCAGAGGCCAGCCTGAAGGGGAGAGAGACAACTGGAAAGGTCAAGGATCCACAGCAAAAATGAAGAAACCGCTGACGGCACAGCGAGATGATGTAGATGGATGAAGAATTCGCCCATCTCCAGGGATGCCACCACAGACTGCATAGACTACAACGGAGCCTGCAGGCATGGAAGAACCTGTGGAGCCCTTTCAGGTCCATGATGGGACAGAGGAAGCCGTCCTTCTAGGCGAATGGAGAACAGGTAAGAATAGTAACCCCAGATACACTCTGCAACGGGAACAGGGACGCTGACTCCCTGCCGCTGGAGATTGGAGACAGCCTGGATTGTCCGACATAGCGAAGGCAAAGAGACTCCAGCGAAAACTGGAGTAGCCGGACGACACCGCCTCTCAGGCCCAGGCTCCAGACGTCCCGCCATTTGAGATGCCCAGAGAGGGGAAAAAACTTCATGCCGAGGAGGCTAGGAAGAGGAAGACCTGGACGACCTAGTGCAGAACCGCCAGGGAGGCCTGGACTTGAAAGAAGCTTTCTGGAGCAGGAGAACGGCTGACACATAGGACGCCTCTGAGGGAGGAAGAATCTATTCCCCCGTGGCCTCAGGTATAAGCTTCTCGACGCCCTTAACAAAAAATTTGGCCCAGGACGACCTGGAAAGGGAGAAGGGCTGCGTTCGCCTTCTTGGAGGCGGACCCAGTATTCCACAACGGATCCCAACGGTATGGCAGATAATCACTGCATTGTCGGCCGCCTTAGCAGATTTGGGAGGCATCTCCAGTTATTGGGAAGCGTTCAGGATCTCAGAGACGAGCGGCTGGAGGGAAACTGCATCAGGGAGGTTTGACTGAAGCTGTTTGGCCCAGGAAAAGAAGGCCTTGATGACCCAAGAGGCAGCAAAGGAGAGCCGCAGGGAGAAACCAGCCACTACGAAGGCCACCCTGGTGAGGGAAGCCACCTTCTTGCAGCAATGCAATAGCCAGCATTTAGGGCAATGCAATGTATCAGTTCTGCATTGCAAACAATACAACAGATGCGATCCGATCTCACTCCGAGGGATCACTGAGGTAGGCAAAATCTGCTGAAGGCAGACTAGAAGCCTTGGAGAGCCTAGCTATCATGGGATCCACCGTGGGAGGCTCTTAGTGATAGGAAGCGACACATGGGGCGGCTCGCTGACAAAATGTCAAGACAGGCCAGCTTGCGCTCACTAGTTACTGATATCTAAGTACCGTGCGCTAACCGATTGCACCACTGGAGCAACCTGCTTCCCTTGCCTCGGATGTTCATCATTGCCAGCCAGGGAGAGCTAGAGACGTGTGTCACAGCATAGCCTGGCAGAACTGCCCGAGCTCACCTTCCACTTGGAGACACACAGGTCAAGGGAAGGGATGTCCGATTTCCTAGTCGAAGACAGAGGATGGTCCAGGGAGACCATCCAGTGGCAGAAAGAGATGTCCACTTGAGGGGATGAGTCCGGGTCCTCAGAGATCTGTAGGGTCTCTATCGCATAGATGACTCCCGCGTAGCAGCAGATATAGATGAGCCTAGCTGAAGCTCCGAGTCGGAGTCAGAGGCGTCCCCAGATAAATAGACCGAGCAGAGGGAGGAAGGTATCCGCCTGTCGGAGTGTAGCCGTGAGCTGAGTTCCTATCTGGGGAGTACCCAGAGGAAGGGGTGGCGGACCGTGAACCGTAGGAAGACTTCCTGGTCCTTTTGAGGCTCCTGGAGCTGCGACGGGAACTATGAGGGTGTCCAGGGAGATCCCTAGAAGCAGCCGACTGAGCGGCGATCTGGGAAAGCAGCCCTTCCAAGTTTCCAGCACTGACTAGTTAAGTCTGGTAAGGACACCATGGCCAAGGTTTGGGAGGCCACCCAATCCGGGGGATGGAAAAACCGGAGAGGGGCCAGGAGGTTACTGACTGGCTGAGGCAGAAGGCAGAGAGAGCACATGGGCTCGGGCTGTCCGCATGGCAACTGTTTTTGATACAGCGGGTGCACATATAAAAACGTGACGCAACCAGAGGGGCCGGAGGGGGAGCCCAAGAAAATTAGGGTAACCCAGGGGGTTAGCCTACCAGACTGCAAAAGATGGCCGCTCACAAACTGCTGCAGCAAGGGTTCCGCAGGTGCAATGTCTCCCAGGGAACTGGGAAGAATCCCTGCTGTCCCAGCAAGCCAAAAAATAAATAAATAAGCCAATAAATAAATAAATTGAGAATATGAGGAGAGCAAAGCTCTTCCCCTGGTAAAAACAGGCTCAGTAGCTACTGGGCAGGCTGGATGGCTTGCCAGGACAGCCCCCTGGCCAATGGAAGGCCCTAGGCGGAGTCTGGGTACCAGAAAAGCCCGGGAAAGGGACGGACCCGTTGCGGCCCAGTTCCCGGCCAGGCCTCGGACTCGCGTACAACGCGGCCAACCGCGAGGCACCGTCGGCGGCGCGGCGCGACCGCGAACTCCGGAGGTTCCGCGGAGGCCTGGGAAAAGGTACCGGGGGGCCAGGAAATGGGGTCCCCACACGAGCGGGGGGGGACCGGGTGCCCCCCCCGACGGGGGCCGCTCGGTAGGAGCGACCAGAAAGCCCAAAAACGCCCCAGAAAAAAGGGGCTTATTTACTAAGATTTAAGGCCCAGTTCAGGGGAACCCTGTGATGCCCCCCCTAAACAGGACCCATACTATTGTCCCCCTGGGAGATGGCACTAAGGGGCTTAGAGAGCCTGAAGGGGAGGTGGAGAGGGCCTGAAGGGGAGATGGAGAGGGGCTGAGGTAACTTTCATACTCACCAGCCTTCTATTCTTCTCATACTCACCAGTCTGGCGACTTCAGGCGCCGCAGGGTCACCCCCTCGGTAGGACCTCGCACGTGGGAGTGGGGTCACCGGTACTCCGGCCGCTTTCGGGGTGCGGCGAATGGTGAGTGGGGACTGGGTGACCGGCGAGGCTGCTCTTTTGCAGAGCGCTGCGCCCGCAGGAGGGTATGACTAGTGTGGCGTACACGCTGACTACCCCCTGCACCTGAAAGAAAGGTAAAAATAAAAACGATGCAAGACAGAAGACCTGAGTCAGGTCGTGTCTGTCTCCTATGACACTAGGTTTCAAACTGATTCATGCACAGTGGCTGTGGCAGAGTATAGCCTGGAGGCGGAGCCAACAGCTTTTGCTTTTTCCTAGTGTATTGTCTCCTAGTGACCAGGTCTATACCCATGGTGCTGTGTCCCCCAGTGAAGTAGACGAGAAATTAGGATGTTTGGACTCGGGGAAAACATACTGGCTCATTGATAGGAAACAGAGGATGCTTGTTAATGGTAAATGCTCAGACTGGGTCACAGTCAGCACTGTAGAGCCACAGGGGTCAGTATTGGGTCCTCTCCTGTTTCATATCTTTATTAATGACCTGGTAGAGGATTTAAAGAGCAGGGTGTCCATATTTGCAGATGATATTAAACTCTGTAAGGTAATCAAAAATGAGTAGGATAGTAGAATATTACAGGGGGATCTCGGGAGGCTGGAAGCATGGGAGGAGACTTGAAGTTTAATGTAAAAGTTTAATGTACACAAATGTAAGGCTATGCATTTCCGTTGAAGAAATAAAATGTATGATTTTCACCAGCAACATAGACAGGGATTCTTCTTTACTGTAAGAACTGTAGTGAAGATTAACTTACATGGTCAGAAGAGTAAAGCAAGGATAGGTTCCTCCAAATGCTCTACCCTGCTAGAGCAGGGGAGTTGCATCATATAGTAGTGGCATAAAGACGACTGAGCTCAGCATCTCGGCCCCGGCACTGTATGGACATAAGCCCCACCCACTCAATGGGGTAACGCTGGAACCACCCGGCCGATAGTAAATAAACAGACACGGAGTGCACGAGGATACATGTGCTTCAGACATGGGGAACCGAAAGACGGAAACCCTATCCCCTTAAAAAGCAGTTAAACGTGGAGACTCGAACGCTAGTGAGAACCTAGCGTATTCAGATGTACACTACTCATTCCTTACACAGATATTATAGCTACACGTTGCAGCAGGATCCTACATGAATTGAATCAAGGCACCTGATACATAATTTATAGGCTGGAATAATATAAACAAGGGATGAAAATACATAAATGCATAAATAAATAAAGCTCCATTGGACTTGGTCGATATATATCCTCAATGTAATTACACCAAAGTAAAAGATCATACACTAAAAGAGCACAATACACTCAATGGTTAGCAGGATATACTAATGCACGTTCGCTAAAAAGAAACATATTTATTAGCAAATATAGTGAGTGAGATGGTAATATCTAAATAAAACATACAAAACACCCAAAATGCTTTACAAATGCTTGTAGAACATCTCGTAAAGGGGAAGTGCATTAGTCAACAGATGTACTGAATAATACACATAAACACATAAAATAATATACAGTGCCTTGCAAAAGTATTCATACTCCTTGACCTTTTTCACATTTTGTCCCCTTACAACCACAAATTTAAATGTATTTTATTGAGATTTTAAGTGATAGACCAAAACAAAGTAGAAGATAATTGTGAAGTAGAACGAAAATGATACATGGTTTTCAAAATTTTAATCAAATAAAAATCTGAAAAGTGTGACGTGCAAAAGTATTCAGCTCCCCTATATCAATACTTTGTAGAGCCATCTTTCGCGGCAATTACAGCTGCAAGTCTTTTGGGGTATGTCTCTACCAGCTTCGCACATCTAGAGACTGAAATTTCTGCCCATTCTTCTTTGCAAAATAGCTCAAGCTCAGCCAGATTGGATGGAGAGCGTCTGTGAACAGCATCCTTCAAGTCTTGCCACAGATGCTCAATGGGATTTAGGTCTGGACTTTGACTGGGCCATTCTAACACATGAATATTCTTTTATCTAAACCATTCCACTGTAGCTCTGGCTGTATGTTTAGGGTCATTGTCTTGCTGGAAGGTGAACCTCCTTCCCATTCTCAAGTCTTTTGAAGCCTCCAACAGGTTTTCTTCCAGGATTGCCGTGTATTTAGCTTCATCCATCTTCCCATCAACTCTGACCAGCTTCCCAGTCCCTGCTGAAGAAAAGCATCCCCACAGCATGATGCTGCCACCACCATGTTTCACAGTGAGGATGGTGTGTTCAGGGTGATGATCAGTGTTACTTTTCAGCCACACATAGTGCTTTGCATTTAAGCCAAAAAGTTCAACTTTGGTCTCATCTGACCAGAGCACCTTCTTCCACATGTTTGCTGTGTCCCCTATATGGCTTTTGGCAAACTGCAAACGGCACTTCTTATGTCTTTCTTTCAACAATGGTTTTCTTCTTGCCACTCTTCCATAAAGGCCAGATTTGTGGAGTGCATGACATACTTGTCCTGTGGAAAAGATTCTCCCACCTGAGCTGTGGATTTCTGCAGCTCCTCCAGAGTGACCATGGGCCTCTTGGCTGCTTCTCTGACCAGTGCTCTTCTTGCTTGATCTGTCAGTTTAGATAGACGGTCATGTCTTAGTAGGTTTGCAGTTGTAGAATACTTTTTCCATTTTTTGGATGATGCATTGAACAGTGCTCCTTGGGATGCTCAAAGCTTGGGATATGTTTATTGCTTTAAACTTCTCCACAACTTTATCTCTGACCTGTCAGGCGAGTTCCTTGGTCTTCATGATGCTGTTTGTTCACTAGTGTTCTCTAAGAAACCACTGAGGCCTTCACCGAACAGGTGTATTTATACTGAGACTAAATTACACACAGCTGAACTCTATCAACTAATTAAGTGACTTCTGAAGGCAATTGATTGCACTGGATTATATTTAGGAGTATCAGAGTACAGGGGGCTGAATACTTTTATTTGATTAAAATTTTGAAAACTATGTATCATTTTCATTCCATTTCACAATTATGTGCTACTTTGTGTTGGTCTATCACAGGGGTAGGCAACCTTTTTTGTTCGGCATGCCGATTTCGATTAAAAAAATCAAAGTTGAGGTACTCGGAGTGCCGGTCAATAATTGTAAGTCTGACGACCCCTGCACACAGTATTACGGTGATAATACTAGTGATAATTGCTATTACTATTATTTTAGCGTGTAACAGATATCACTAGAGAGGCGGGCGGCGTATTTTACTCTATAAAGATCAGGTATGGACAGGACAGGGACAGTGAAAAGATGTAAACTTTATTGGTGACTTTGTGCATGTGTTGTGTAAGTGTTTGGTGCGACACTTTTGGCGCTGCGACCTGGAGGATGGTCACAGCACCAATAAACTTCCTGGTTATATGATTAGGCTCAGAGGGGTATTACATTATCCCTCTATGTGACAATCAGAGAGCAGAAGTACAGTATGCTCTCTGATTGGTAGGAGAGGGGATAACATGGATGGAAGTCTCTGCTACCCCCCCTGGGGTCATCTGCAGCTTATGCACAGACAATGATGAGTTAACATTGTCTCTGCAGCTTCTCCTCCCCCTCCTTCCTTAGCTCTAAGATGCTGCCTGAGGCAGGAGGGGGTAACACATTTAGAGCCCCATTTCTAAGGATCTGTTAGGGCCACAAAGATGCAACTGGATTCATTTTAAAGATGAGAATCTCATCTTTAAAATGATACCAAGATCTCCATGATTGATCTTACACATTCAGAGCGATTCACTGTTAAAACAATGTCGGGAATTGAGATCAGCATTGGGATTTCAGTGCCGAGCATCGTTTTCACCAGAGAATCGCTCAGGACGTTTAAGGACGATCATGGTGATCTTGGTATCATTTTAAAGAGGAGATTCTCATCTTTAAAATGAATCCAAGTGTTTCTTTATAGCTTTAACCAATCCTGAGCAATTCACTCAGGTACAGTAGTGAAGCCGGCAATTACCGGCTTCACTACTGTACATAGACGGTGCAGACTCGGGGTGATGCCGCATCCATCTTCAGGCAGCACCCGGCGCTAATGAAATTTTAAGGAAGCCGGATGGAAAAACGCTGCAGGTAACGTTTTTCCATCTGGCTGAGGCACAAATACAGCGCCAGAACTGATGCCTCTTGTGCCAGAACCGATTCCATAGAAAACTATGGGATCCGTCCTGGCATCAGTTTCCCTCCAGCTTGTGTGCACCACGCCGGAGGGAAACAGATAGCTGCGCCGGACATATGTGAACACATCCTTACTCACTTTTTCCTACGCACTGCAGCCACTGTGTGGGCGCTTCTCCCTGACATCAGCGACCGCTGATTGGGTCTCAGGGGTTATGTCGCATTATTATGCGTAATGACGTCGGACGTGACCCCTGAGGCCCTGTCAGAGGTCTCTTACGTCAGGCAGAAGCGCCTTAAGAGCACAGAGCCGCTGCGGATCCAGGGAAGGTGAGTTAACATCGTTTTTTTATGTTTGATCACCTCCCCTGGGGCTCCGCTTATTATACTCAGGGGTCTGAAGAGACCACACAGTATAATAATAGCAGTTTCGTTTCGGCCGTGTTTGGTCCGATCGAAACTGCCGGGTGAGGACTCCGCTGCCGTGCCAGGGGAATAAACCTCAAGAGTGGCACGTGTGCCGGGGGTTGCAGACCCCTGGTCTATCACTTAAAATCTCAATAAAATACATTTAAATTTGTGGTTGTAAGGTGACAAAATGTGAAAAAGGGGTATGAATACTTTTGCAAGTTACTATAAATTATAATATCCATCCGGATAATATCAACCCTAGGGGGGCAAGATATTGTTTATGGATCCCGGGACACACATTTATGCTACGTCCTCATGACCACTCATACGTATATCTGCCATTCACAGCATCAGCCAATGGAGGCATACAAGCATGATAAAGAGTATAGACACAAAAGGAAAAAACGGGGAAAAGTATATATTTAATTAATCAGGTCAAGGATGGTTGGCACATTTTTAGCATAAAGATCCACTTGGTTTCTCTCTGTAGGATAATCCAATCCCAATCTCCTACTCTTTTATTTGGTACAATCAATCCCAATGAATCTAATTACATCACGATTGCCCCCATGGTTCTCATTCACATGATGGGCCACTGGGGTGTCCCACTTGTGAGTAATATCAAGCAAGCGATCCCCCACTCTCCTCCTGAATTCACGTCTAGTCTTTCCAATATATTTCTAGACCGCATTGCGGCGTACTAAAGCTGATGAAGTGTCTGATGGTAAATTATCTCTGGGTCACCTGAGAAATAACTGTCCTGCCTGCTGTAATATAGGAACACACCACACAAGCCAGGTAGTGGTCCTGGTTCTGGTGAAGTGGCTGTGTACAATACGGTCCCTTAAAGACTCGGCCTGAATGTGATAGATAGATAGATAGATAGATAGATAGATATGTCCCTACCATCTTCTCTACATCTGGATCCAATAAGAGAGCACTCCAATATTTCGGGAGAATCTCCCGTGCTGCCCCTGCCCCTTTGTCAAAGGTGGTAATTAATCTCAAGCAGTCTGATGTCCCATCCTTATCTGTCTGCTGTTTCAACAGGTCTCTCGTTTTACGGAAAAGAACATCCCTATAAGCTTCCCGAAGGACATAATTGGGATAGCCCCTCTCCTGAAAGCGAGCTCTCAAGTCTTTTGATTGTTTGACAAAATCCTGTTTGGAGCAGTTGCATCTTAAATACTGCCATTTGGGGATTCCTCTCTTTGAGGGGGAGAGGATGACTACTCTCCCACCTCAGGAGAGAATTCGTAGCAGTGGGTTTGCAGTATAGGACAGTATAAAGTTCACCTGAGTTAACCACTCGCAAATACAGTGTACATGGAACATACTGTACACTATGTAGAGTATAAAACTGTATTTGTGTACACATTATTGAAGTGTAAAACTAGACTGTACCTGATGTTCTCTTTCTTTGTTGGAAGTTGTACCTACAATATAACATGAATGCACACAGTTATATTTTGCTATAGTATTTGAACACTATTAAGATACTATATGAAGATTATAAATATAGGTTAAAGAAGAACATACCAAAAATTTTTTCTCCAATGCAACATTTCTTGAAGGTCATGACATTCTGGGTTAGTGTGCCTGTCTTGTCAGTGAAAATAAAGTCTATTTGTCCTAAAAGATCACAGAGGTTATTGCCTTTTGCTTGGGCCGGTGAGTCAGACTCTGAGTGGTACATTTCTATGTCTTGTCTTATATAATAATTGTGGACCGTATACATAAATTCCAATCTGTAAAATAATATGTAAAACTGGTTCATACTTTTCAGAAAGTAAAATAGTAATCTTCCTCTCAGGCTGATGCTACTGCTACAGGGTACAACATATAAATAGATTGAAAACTGGGGCAAAACTAGACTCCATAGAAAACTTTTGACTGCCTCCCCCTTCCCCCTGGGGCAATCAGAAATTATACACCACCACTCATCTACCACTCCATCCCTTGAGAAATCAGAATTTGCAGATATGGAGGTTTTACTGGCCCTCACCCAGTATGATGCCCCATTTACTGGCCCATTATAATGTCCCCTTTATTGATGCTTATACTGTACAGTGTAACTACTGTATAGTCCCTACACAGTAATTCCCCCCTTTACTGGCTCACACACAGTATACTGCTCCTTTACTGGCCCTGAAACAATATACTGTCCTTTTAGTGGCCCCCATATGGAAATGTCCCCCTTTAGTGGCCCCCACACATTATATTGCCCCTTTACTGGTCCCCAAACAGTATACTTCCCCTATACAGCAACTACATGCATTATTGGCCCCCACATAATATACTGGCCCCCACTCTCTCTGCTTCAGCCTGTTGCTGCATATTACGTCCCAAAGCTGAAAAATGTCAGGACATGATATCCAGGAATTGTTGAGCTACAGGACTTAATGTGCGTGTCTCCTGGAACTGGGCAACAATAGAACTACTATTAGACTTAATCTTATATAAATATGCTACTTACGAGATGTAAAGAACAAAGGGAATAAGTGTGCATAGTACAACTAAGTAGCTCCAAAACATGTTAATGCCAACAGTAGCGGATGACATTCCAGGTGTCCTTGGGATGTAGTTATGTTTTAGGCTGTACAAATTGTCCCATATCCCTGCTCCAGTTCCAAGGACAAGCGATACACAAATTAAGATAATTACAATCTGTAAAATCAATCAATCAGTTAAGCACTGAAATACCTTGTCCAACATAGAACAACAAACATAAAAATATTGGACAAATACTTACAAAACCAACACATTTTCCGATCACAGCATCTACTTTACTTCTTTTTATCTTCACTTTACCAGAGTTTTTCATAATCTTTGAATCACTTCCTAAAAAAAGAGATTACCATAAAACCAGTATGTTGACAAGCACACACACTTTAGTAATATTCTGTATTGCAGATCTCTGAAATATGGTTTGTGCTACATTTTCACAAAATAACACTATTCCAGATCTAGTATATTGTTATTCATAGCGTCATGTAACCTGTATCATGCAACCATTGATGTACTTAGTATTAATTTATGTAAGTACCTTTATTTCTACATTTCTCACCTATTCATAGATTTCTACAATTGGTTAGCATAACTAGGTGCTTAATATACAGTACCAGATTATCAGAAAATAATGACAAACTAGAATAGTTATTTTTCTGATATTTACCAATGAATCCAATATGGATACAGAAAAAAAAAAATGCTACCCTAAGAGAGCGATCTGCCAATTAACGACAAAGCTAAACGAACACCAGGTCCCAGAGGTGTGTTGGGCAAGGGGTCCCATGCTGCTCCGCCTCCGGTGCCAACATGCGAAACCTGTCCCACTGAAACCGAGAGATGGAATCAGCTATTGAATTAGACACACCGGGAACATGACGCGCGGACAGCCACACATTCAGAGACAAACAGGACAGGACTAGGTGCCACATGAGACGGACCACAGGGAGAGAAGAACCAGAGAGACTATTCAAAACATTGACAACGGACAAATTATCGCAGAGGAAACGGACCCGCCTGTTGCTGAGCTGGGGACCCCAAACCTGAAGAGCATCAAAAATGGGAAAAAGTTCCAGTAACGTTAAGTTACAAAGGAAGCCCGCTTCCCTCCAACTAGTCGGCCATTCCCCAACCATCCACTGACCCTGGAAAAAGGCACCACACCCATAACCTCCCGCCGCTTCGGTGTACAAGGACAGATCAGTGCTATCGCTCCAAGCCTCCTGCCTCACTGATCTACCATTGTACTGTGATAAAAACGCAAGCCAAACATTAAGGTCGGCCCTAAGCTCTCCTGTAATACGGATGAAATGGGCTGGACTCCTAACTCCCGATGTGGCTTGAGCCAGGCGCCTGCAGAAAATACGCCCCATCGGGATAATTCTGCAGGCGAAATTAAGCTTTCCCAGGGTAGACTACAGTTGCCGTAGCATCACTTTTTTGGCAACCTGCAGCTGAGACACAGACAGATGCTGATCAATCAGCTTGTCTGCGGGAAGCCTACATTCCATGGCCACCGAGTCAATCTCGATTCCCAGAAATTTTAATATAGTAGTCGGACCCTCCGTCTTATCTGGCGCCAGTGGAATGCCAAAACGGCGCGTCACCTGCTCCAGCGTGGACAACAGGACCGAGCACATTAATGGATTGGGTGGACCGATGCATAAGAAGTCATCGAGATTCCTCTCTAACAACCCATTCAACAAAAGTGGTAAAACGTTCAAAATATTCACAGGAGATGGTACATCCTATAGGCAGACAGCGGTCCACATAAAAGGAGCCATCCCACTTGCAGCCAAGCAGGGGGAAACTGTCTGGGTGGACCGGGAGGAGCCGAAAGGTGGACTCGATGTCCGCCTTGGCCATTAGGGCCCCGGGACCAGAGCAGCGCACCCAGTCAACGGCCCTGTCAAACGAAACATATGACACTGAACATAATTCATCATCTATCCCATCGTTAACAGACTGCCCTCTAGGATAGGATAGATGATGAATTAATCTGAATTTGTTAGCTTCCTTCTTGGGCACTACATCTAGCAGGGAAACACGTAAATGGCAAAAGGGGGGAACAGGGAAGGGGCCGGCCATACGGCCTAAAGCAACTTCCTTTTGTATTATGTCAGCAACCACCTGGGCGTGTTGCGTAGCGGATTTCAAATTACGGTGACAAGCAAATGGTGCATCAACTGTGGACGGTATCTTAAAACCGTCCCTAAAACCGTCAAATAGAAAAACCGCAGTCTGCCGATCAGGGTACCTATTTAGGTAGGGCTGCATCGTGTTTATGTTCATTGGAGTCATCTCTTTTGTTAGAATTATCGGATTGCCTACTCTTCTGCTTCTTAAAGCAACAGGAGCGCTATGGGAGCCCCCACAATGGGAGCACTCATGCCTGAAGCGGCATGTGCCGGCAAACTGGCGCTGTCCTTCATTGTATAGCCAGCAACAGCCAGGGCGCAGAGTGAGGGAAGACGTCTGACTCGCGGGTGAGGCCCCGGCTCCTGAACGAAAGGGCTGAGGGGGCATCCTAGCCACCATAAGCCGCATCCACAGGCCTATGTCCTTATGGTCCCACCGAATCGATGGGCCCCCCATAGACCTGGTAGGCCTCCCCAATCGAATCCAAGTAGAAAAATAAACCTGAGCAATTCTGTGGTGCTTTTTCACCAATAATGCTTGCCAGAATTGCAAAGGCCTGTAGCCAGTTAGAGAAAGTGCAGGGAATGAGGCAGTACCTGCGCCTCTCCTCCTCCTCCTTCTTGGATTCAGTAAGCTTCACCCTGTCGAGATTGAATTTTTCTAACGGTAAAAGGGAAAATATCTCTACATATTCGTCCTTCCATATTTTCTCTTTTACATCAGGCTTTATGTGGAAACCCAGGGGACCGTCAAAACATATGTATACTTCCCCCCCTTGCCGCATCCTCCAGCCTAACTGGGTCCACCGTGGCGTCTCTCTGTGACCCATCGGCCACATCGCCCGCAAAAATAGCAGGTGTAGGGGCTTGGGCCGAGGCGGCCGAAGGAGCAGAGGACGAGGAAGGAGGAACCCATGTTGGAATGGGGGATGGCGACACTAACCGTGGCATACATTGATCTAGGAAACTATGCACTCCCATCAACAAATTAACCAAGGGGTCAGACATAGTGACAGGAAGGGCAACAGGAGGGACATTGACAGGAGGCACAGGGAGAGGACCAAAGCAAAATGGGGAGGGTGGTATAGGAAGGGGGTGTTGTGACTCACCAGGCTGACTCCGGTGGGACACCGGAGCAGCCGCTGATCCGGATCCAGTCGCGACATCCAAGGTTTGCCTGTCGTTGTGCTCAAAGCTGGAAGTGGAGGAGGACCTGGGTCTTGGGACTGGCTGCCCTGCCGCTGTTCCACTGGAGTCCTGAAGTCGGCGGCTCCCACGCGACGATCCACGGTGTGTCACAGGTAAGGCAGGGGCGTGCTGGTTCTGAGGGGCATCCAAGACTGCCCCCTGCTCTGGCTGAACGGCGGGGCGCTCCTTGCGCCGGCGGGTCTTCTTGGACTGCTGTGCCGAGGACCTAGACTTTGTTGTAGGCCTGACTGCTCCTGCCTTGCCAGGCCTGTGGGAAAGCACTGGTGAGGGAAAAGGACCTGTGGGCTGCAGGACCTGGCTTGGCCCCGCCCCCTCAGAAGCCGCGTGTGTGGATTCCTATGGCTGTCAGCACTGCTGCAAGCAGGAGGATGCTCAGCAGGCTGCACCGGAGGGTCCCCGGAGGGGCTCCTTACGCGTGGGCACCAGCGCTTCGCAGAAGTGGAGGGGCTGAAGCGCTGTGGGGGTTTGGAGCGGCAAGACCGCTCCCTGGATGAACGGCCAGGATCTGGAAGATCGTCGGGAGGCAGAGCAGCAGTAAGTTGAGTTCTCAGCCAGTCCGCTCCATTAGATGCAGCCAGCCTCCTGAGGGACTCCAGGACATCAGCATCAGTGACAGACATGGTGAGCACCTCTCATGTTGAATCCAGGCCGTCAGTGTGTTTAACACTCTGCGGGCTGGATGATATAAGGTCCTATCAAACCACTCCCACCTTTATTTACTGTTGATAAAACTCTAAACCCTCCCATCGTTTTGCCCGCCAAAACATGACCCCCTGTCCTTTCTACCCGCCAAAAGTTAACCCCTGCACTACCCTAACTACTCACATCCTCCCTTCATGCTGCTAAAACTCCCTGTCATGCTGGGACCTGCGCTAACTGCGTAGCTCCGTGCCCATGCTTTACTCTGAAAACTAAAATTGCTTATGTCTCTAAACAGGCAGAATTAAAATCGGCTGAAGGATTAATTCTGGCACTAGTGTCTATGAGACACACATCCCGCAAACCTCTAAAATTGTCCCCCTTTGACATACTCTTTAGCCACTTCTGATTTTTTTCAAGTTAAATCAGAAGGTTTGTGGGCCAGCTTACCACCGCTGACAGTACAAAGTGCTGCATCGCAGGTGAGATCTACAACTGCCCAGCTGGCTGGTTCTTTATCAGCGTTCAGCCAAATAGTTGGGTGAAGATCAGAGCTCTACTGCTTGTGATGTTACTTCAAATGCTTTCAATGCTATCTGGATGACAATACTTTGCTTCAACTGTATCATATCACAGTAAAATAAATGAACTAATCAAACTGCTGGGTGTGTAGCCATGTGCCAACTACTGCTATAATGGGATCTTCCTCAAATAGGGGCTCCTTTGAGCTATGATGAAATGTTTGATTTCTTATCTAGTGAAACAATGTTCAGAAAAAATATTACTAGATTGTGGAGAAATAAAGACACAGCCTAAAGTTAACTACTGTAGATTATTGTTACTGATTTTGCTTTTGAACTGTGTTCAGGTATTGTCTGCCAAGATAATCTTAGGACTATAGATGAATGTCCGATTCACTGGTCTACAGCCAAATTGGTTCAGACATGAAAACAGTTGTTCTTAACTAATTTTGGGGTGCCGAGATCGAAAACGATGCTCAAATTTTGAAATTGGATTTAATTTTCATGATACAAAGGTGCTTTTGATATTTATCACAGCCTTTAATACAATACTGGGAAAAGTTTGCATCATCAGTATTGCATCATCTACTAGAATTGCATCATCTCAGAATGACCAATAGAAAGATGCCAATAAAGGCCAGGCGATGCAATCCTAATTAAACTTAGGTTCCAGACTTCAACAGTGGAATCTGCTAGCAGGTGATGTTTGGATTTCTTTGTTCCAGGACCGTCAAAAGCATCTTATCCAATTCTTCTTCAAGGAGGGTGATCTTGTTGCATGCAATAACCTCTGCAGTTTAATGGAAGCTCTCAACATCAGCTGTAACCCAGATGAGTGGAGGCCATTTATCGATTCATCCAAGCTGAGTCTTAAAGTTGTCTTATTGCACAATTGCAATGCACTACTATCAGTTCCAATTGGTTATGCAGTTCACATGAAGGAAACATATTACAACATGAAACAGCTTCTGAGATGCATAAACTATGATCAACATCTGTGGTGCCTCTGTGGTGACTTGAAGGTGGTTGCGCTAGTGCTTGGTCTCCAGAGTGGATACACAAAGTACTGCTGCTTCCTATGTGAATGGGACAGTTGTGCATGATCAGACCACTACAAGAAAAGAGACTGGCCACTCCGACAATCACTGCAGCCAGGGACTAAAAATGTTATGCATCCAGCACTCGCTGAACCAACAAAGATTCTGCTACCTCCATTGCATATCAAGCTGGGTCTTATGAAGAACTTCAAAAAGGCGATGGATAAAAATGAAGAGGCATTCAAGTATCTCCTATGTAAGTTTCCCAGGTTGAGTGAAGCAAAGATAAAGGAAGGAGTCTTTATTGGTCCTCAGATTCATGCGCTTCTTCAAGATGATGAGTTTCACCGTTTGCTGCATGGCAAGGAAAAGGCTGCATGGGAAGCATTCCGGTTAGTAGTAACAAATTTCCTGGGAAACAGCAAGGCAGATAACTATGAAGAGTTGGTGGAAAATCTCCTCAAGGCAAATAAAAACCTGTAACATGTCTTTAAAGATTCATTTCTTGCACTCTCATCTAGACTTTTTTGCACCAAACTGGAGTGGTGAGCGATGAACATGGTGAGCGATTTCACCAGGAAATTGCGACTATGGAAAAAGATATCAGGGTAAATGGAACCCATCAATGCTTGCAGACTACTGCTGGACAGTTACCAGAGACAATCCAATGCCTGAATACAAGAGACGTGTGAAAAAGAGCAGAGTAGCCAATGAATGAGGACCTACGTTGCAGAGTTCAATAACATATTAGCCTAAATATAATTATAATTTGTAAAAGTGCTTAGACATGTCTAAATTATAGTTGATTTTAAATACAGCTAAGTTTCCTCAGAATATACAGTGCCTTGCGAAAGTTTTCGGCCCCCTTGAACTTTTCAACCTTTTGCCACATTTCAGGCTTCAAACATAAAGATATAAAATTTAAATTTTTTGGTGAAGAATCAACAACAAGTGGGACACAATTGTGAAGCGGAACAAAATTTATTGGTTATTTTAAACTTTTGTAAAAAATAAATAACTGAAAAGTGGGGCGTGCAATATTATTCGGCCCCTTTACTTTCAGTGCAGCAAACTCACTCCAGAAGTTCAGTAAGGATCTCTTAATGATCCAATGTTTTCCTAAATGACTGATGATGATAAATATAATCCACCTGTGTGTAATCAAGTCTCCGTATAAATACACCTGCTCTGTGATAGTCTCAGGGTTCTGTTTAAAGCACAGAGAGCATCATGAAGACCAAGGAACACACCAGGCAGGTCCGTGATACTGTTGTGGAGAAGTTTAAAGCCGGATTTGGATACAAAAAGATTTCCCAAACTTTAAACATCCCAAGGAGCACTGTGCAAGCGATCATATTGAAATGGAAGGAGTATCAGACCACTGCAAATCTACCAAGACCCGGCCGTCCCTCTAAACTTTCATCTCAAACAAGGAGAAGACTGATCAGAGATGCAGCCAAGAGGCCCATGATCACTCTGGATGAACTGCAGAGATCTACAGCTGAGGTGGGAGAGTCTGTCCATAGGACAACAATCAGTCGTACACTGCACAAATCTGGCCTTTCTGGAAGCCATTTCTCAAAGATATCCATAAAAAGTCTCATTTAAAGTTTGCCACAAGCCACCTGGGAGACACACCAAACATGTGGAAGAAGGTGCTCTGGTCAGATGAAACCAAAATCGAACTTTTTGGCTACAATACAAAACGATATGTTTGGCGTAAAAGCAACACAGCTCATCACCCTGAACATGCCATCCCCACTGTCAAACATGGTGGTGGCAGCATCATGGTTTGGGCCTGCTTTTCTTCAGCAGGGACAGGGAAGATGGTTAAAATTGATGGGAAGATGGATGGAGCCAAATACAGGACCATTCTGGAAGAAAACCTGTTGGAGTCTGCAAAAGACCTGAGACTGGGACGGAGAGTTATCTTCCAACAAGACAATGATCCCAAACATAAAGCAAAATCTACAATGGGATGGTTCACAAATAAACGTATCCAGGTGTTAGAATGGCCAAGTCAAAGTCCAGACCTGAATCCAATCGAGAATCTGTGGAAAGAGCTGAAAACTGCTGTTCACAAACGCTCTCTATCCAACCTCACTGAGCTCGAGCTGTTTTCCAAAGAAGAATGGGCAAGAATTTCAGTCTCTCGATGTGCAAAACTGATAGAGACATACCCCAAGCGACTTGCAGCTGTAATCGCAGCAAAAGTTGGCGCTACAAAGTATTAACTTAAAGGGGCCGAATAATTTGGCACGCCCCACTTTTCAGTTTTTTATTTTTTACAAAAGTTTAAAATATCCAATAAATTTCGTTCCACTTCACGATCGTGTCCCACTTGTTGTTGATTCTTCAACAAAAAAATTTAAATTTTATATCCTTATGTTTGAAGCCTGAAATGTGGCAAAAGGTTGAAAAGTTCAAGGGGGCCGAATACTTTCGTAAGGCACTGTATTTCAAAATTTTATGAACAATAAACTTGCACCTATACGACTGCAGAAGTCATTATTAAGAATTATATATTATAATCTATACAATTTACATAAGAGTAAAACGAGAATTCTTCAATATCATAGAAACTAGAGCCAATTGACAGTTTTCCTTGTGATATTTGAATTCAGCACATGAAAATCATTAAGAAATGGCTCATTTTATTTCTAAACCAAACAACTTTTGAAAATTTGTAGACTTGAAGACTGTTGTGTTGTAGTTTAGCTACATATAAGAATAGGTTAGGAGATATACCTGTCAAGGAATTGCATTTTTTTTTTGCCTTGGTAGAAATACTCTGCATACTTTTTTACAATGTTTTCAATGGTACAGTAGATGAATCTTATATACACTTTGCTAATAACTTTACTAGAATTGCACTGAGCAGTAGCAGTTAACAATTTTTACTTCTTTACAATACCCAATCTTTAAGCCTACCAGGAAAACTCAGAGTCTAGTGCTTGTGCATGTGCCTGTGGATTCAATAGGTAATGTGGTCCCAATCATTAGGATAAGCTAATAGACTACATCACTTCCTATACTCTTGTAGAGATCTCAACAGAATCAGAGTAGGTTTGTAGACTAGTTTAGGAGAAGATTGTTTTTATGGTGTGTGTTTGTGGGGGTAAATGTTGCAATTATATTTCTTATGGCTATAGCATGGTGGCAGGGAATTTACAAAGCATAAAGGAGCTTCAAGAGTTACAATCAAAGCTTGGTGTATGAGGTCTATTCTCATGGATGGCTGCAAAGGAACCTGGTTAAGTTAGTTCCTTGTTTTGCCAGCAGTGTACCTCAAGCTCGTAAAAGCAGCAGTATGGTTTATCTTATATACAGTATATAAAAATGAGTTTCTGTATGCCTGTCTGTCTGTCTGTCTGTTCTTTATGCGCGACCAAATGACTGGACCGATCCTCACCAAATTTGGCACACATGTACATCAGGTGTCCGGGAATATTTTAGACTGGGTCTCTGGTCTCTTGGACATACCGTTCCAGAGATACAGTATTCCCAAAAAATGACCAACATTAGCTAATACAAGCCTGCAAGTCTTTCACTCATATTCCAACTGCCATACACACGGTCACATGTCCCTTATCAGCCAATAAGAGCTCACAAGCGCTTCCTCTCCTCAGGCACACAGGTTTCCATAGCAATCAAGCTATTTATGACCTGTATTAGTCAATAGCAGTTCGCAGGTTCTTAAATATTCAGTCATAGCACATGTATCAGCCAATATAAGTTCACATTTAATTTACCAGGTTTCCATAACAACACAATGTCCCAGGCCCTGTGGCAGTCGCTACCACTGCTACCCCAGTATTTACGCCACTGACTGAACTGCCATACTGGATTTCAGCATTCTTATAAATTGAAATGCTTTTAAACTACTCATGCCCCCTGCAGCAAAACACATGCCTGCTACTTGAGCAAAGGAAAACTCAGCAGACTCAAGCCTGTCTCTAATCTGACAAGATATGTCACAGACAAGAGCGAGCTGTTGAAACAACCCAGCAGACCCAAGCCCGTCTCCAATCTGACAAGGTATTGTCAGCCACATGCACACAGCTGCACTCCATGTTTCCATAACAACCCAGCCATTTTTCTTCACTGCTGTAGGTCAGCTTTAAAGGGGCAGGGCACTGTGGATGACACTGTTACACAAGGTCACATACACACAGCTTTATTCCAGGTTTTCCATAACAACCGATCGCAGGTCTTTCACTGATATCCAAACTGAGATACATACAGTCATATGAAAAAGTTTGGGCACCCCTATTAATTTTAATCATTTTTAGTTCTAAATATTTGGGTATTTGCAACAGCCATTTCAATTTGATATATCTAATAACTGATGGACACAGTAATATTTCAGGATTGAAATGAGGTTTATTGTACTAACAGAAAATGTGCAATATGCATTAAACCAAAATTTGATCGATGCAAAAGTATGGGCACCTCAACAAAAAAGTGACATTAATATTTAGTAGATCCTCCTTTTGCAAAAATAACAGCCTCTAGTCGCTTCCTGTAGCTTTTAATCAGTTCCTGGATCCTGGATGAAGGTATTTTTGACCATTCCTCTTTACAAAACAATTCAAGTTCAGTTAAGTTTGATGGTCGCCGAGCATGGACAGCCCGCTTCAAATTATCCCACAGATGTTCAATGATATTCAGGTCTGGGGACTGGGATGGCCATTCCAGAACATTGTAATTCTTCCTCTGCATGAATGCCTGAGTAGATTTGGAGCTGTGTTTTGGATCATTGTCTTGCTGAAATATCCATCCCCGGCATAACTTCAAATTCGTCACTGATTCTTGTACATTATTCTCAAGAATCTGCTGATACTGAGTTGAATCCATGTGACCCTCAACTTTAACAAGATTCCCGGTGTCGGCATTGGCCACACAGCCCCAAAGCATGATGGAACCTCCACCAAATTTTACAGTGGGTAGCAAGTGTTTTTCTTGGAATGCTGTGTTTTTTTGACGCCATGCATAACGCCTTTTTGTATGACCAAACAACTCAATCTTTGTTTCATCAGTCCACAGGACCTTCTTCCAAAATGAAGCTGGCTTGTCCAAATGTGCTTTTGCATACCTCAGGCGACTGTTTGTGGCGTGCTTTCAGAAATGGCTTCTTTCGCATCACTCTCCCATACAGCTTCTCCTTGTGCAAAGTGTGCTGTATTGTTGACCGATGCACAGTGACACCATCTGCAGCAAGATGATGCTGCAGCTCTTTGGAGGTGGTCTGTGGATTGTCCTTGACTGTTCTCACCATTCTTCTTCTCTGCCTTTCTGATATTTTTCTTGGCCTGCCACTTCTGGGCTTAACAAGAACTGTCCCTGTGGTCTTCCATTTCCTTACTATGTTCCTCACAGTGGAAACTGACAGGTTAAATCTCTGAGACAACTTTTTGTATCCTTCCCCTGAACAACTATGTTGAACAATCTTTGTTTTCAGATCATTTGAGAGTTGTTTTGAGGAGCCCATGATGCCACTCTTCAGAGGAGATTCAAATAGGAGAACAACTTGCAATTGGCCACCTTAAATACCTTTTCTCATGATTGGATACACCTAGCTATGAAGTTCAAAGCTCAGTGAGGTTACAAAACCAATTTTGTGCTTCAGTAAGTCAGTAAAAAGTAGTTAGGAGTATTCAAATCAATAAAATGATAAGGGTACCCAAATTTTTGCACCGGTCAAATTTTGATTTAATGCATATTGCACATTTTCTGTTAGTACAATAAACCTCATTTCAATCCTGAAATATTACTGTGTCCATCAGTTATTAGATATATCAAATTGAAATGGCTGTTGCAAACACCCAAATATTTAGAACTAAAAATGATTAAGATTAATAGGGGTGCCCAAACTTTTTCATATGACTGTATGATCACATGACGCTTATGGACCAATGGAAAATCGCAGGTTCTTCAGTCTTGACATACATACAGCTTTACACCAGGTTTCCATAGCAACCAAGCTATTTATGACCTGTATGAGTCAATAGCAGTTCGCAGGTCTCAGCCAATATAAGTTCACATTTCATTTACCAGGTTTCCATAGCAACACAGCCATAAATAGACTATACCTATACTGGACTGCCATACTGGATGTCAAGTGCAAAACTGGCCAATTCTTATGGGGTCACTACACAAACAAAAAATGAAATATACCCGTGCGAAGCCGGGTCCTTCTGCTAGTGGATAATAAAAGTGTTTATGTAATAATGAGGGAGCCGATAAAGAAAATATATATAGCCTTTACTAATAATCAGTTGCTAATATATTGTAATCTCATGGTATATACAGTGGGGAAAAAAAGCATTTAGTCAGCCACCAATTGTGCAAGTTCTCCCACTTAAAAAGATGAGAGAGGCCTGTAATTGACATCATAGGTAGAACTCTACTATGAGTGACAAAATGAGAAAACAAATCTAGAAAATCACATTGTCTGATTTTTTAAGAATTTATTTGCAAATTATGGTGGAAAATAAGTATTTGGTCACCTACAAACAAGAAAGATTTCTGGCTCTCACACACCTGTAACTTCTTCTTTAAGAAGCTCCTCTGTCCTCCAATCATTACCTGTAGTAATGGCACCTGTTTGAAATTGTTATTAGTATAAAAGACACCTGTCCACAACCTCAAACAGTCACACTCCAAACTCCACTATGGTGAAGACCAAAGAGCTGTGGAAGGACACCAGAAACAAAATTGTAGACCTGCACCAGGCTGGGAAGACTGAATCTGCAATAGGCAAGCAGCTTGGTGTGAAGAAATCAACTGTGGGAGCAATAATTAGAAAATGGAAGACATACAAGACCACTGATAATCTCCCTCGATCAGGGACTCCACGCAAGATCTCACCCCGTGGAGTCAAAATGATCACAAGAACAGTGAGCAAAAATCCCAGAACCACACGGGGGGACCTAGTGAATGACCTGTAGAAATCTGGGACTAAAGTAACAATGGCTACCGTCAGTAAGATAGTACGCCGCCAGGGACTCAGATCCTGCAGTGCCAGTACATATCCGGGCCCGTCTGAAGTTTGCTAAAGCATTTGGATGTTCCAGAAGAGTACTGGGAGAATGTCATATGGTCAGAAGAAACCAAAGTAGAACTGTTTGGTAGAAACACAACTCGTGTTTGGAGGAGAGTGAATGCTGAGTTGCATCCAAAGAACACCATACCTACTGTGAAGCATGGGGGTGGCAACATCATGCTTTGGGGCTGTTTCTCTGCAAAGGGACCAGGACGACTGATCCGTGTACATGAAAGAATGAATGGGGCCATGTATCATGAGATTTTGAGTGCAAACCTCCTTCCATCAGCAAGGGCATTGAAGATGAAACGTGGCTGGGTCTTTCAGCATGACAATGATCCCAAGCACACCGCCAGGGCAACGAAGTAGTGGCTTCGTAAGAAGCATTTCAAGGTCCTGGAGTGGCCAAGCAAGTCTCCAGATCTCATCCCCATAGAAAACCTTTGGAGGGAGTTGAAAGTTCGTGTTTCCCAATGACAGCCCCAAAACATCACTGCTCTAGAGGAGATCTGCATGGAGGAATGGGCCAACATACCAGCAACTGTGTGTGCCAACCTTGTAAAGACTTACAGAAAAC
Source organism: Leptodactylus fallax (assembly GCA_947044405.1). Classification (NCBI taxonomy): domain Eukaryota; kingdom Metazoa; phylum Chordata; class Amphibia; order Anura; family Leptodactylidae; genus Leptodactylus; species Leptodactylus fallax. The sequence goes on along the minus strand of CAMRHE010000061.1, from coordinate 2,340,567 downwards.
ATTTGACCTCTGTCATTGCCAACAAAGGATATATAACAAAGTATTGAGATGAACTATTGTTATTGACCAAATACTTATTTTCCACCATAATTTGCAAATAAATTCTTTAAAAATCAGATGTCAATTACGGGCCTCTCTCATCTTTTTAAGTAGGAGAACTTGCACAATTGGTGGCTGACTAAATACTATTTTCCCCACTGTATGTATACTGCTAATTCCTTTATTGTTGACATTTTCACATGAATGTTCGCCAGTGATCTAGTTACTTATAACCTAGAGCAGTGGTTCTTAACCGGGGTTCTATCGAACCCTTGAGGTTCGGTGAGTCGGTCTCAGGGGTTCAGCGGAGCCTCCGCCACGGAGGTCAAGACACACCCGACTCATTATGTAAATTTGTGATGACACGCCCCTCTTGGCCATCACTTGCTGCAGATGATCTTGTTACATTAATTGGCCAATCAGTGCTGCGGGAAATTTAGTGTGCTCAGTAGTCACCGTGTGACTGTCGTAGTCGTACGTTGTGTGCTTTCTTTCTTAATATTTTAACCCATACTAACTATGTCGAGCAAAAAAAGAAAATGGTCGGACTAATATGTACAACATGGATTCACATGTATCACAGAACATGATGGGAGTCAGCATCCTATCTGCATGATTTGCAATGCTAAGTTGAGCAACTCTAGTCTCGCACCGGCAAAACTGAAGGAACACTTCTTGAAGCTGCATGGAGATGGGGAATATAAGAACACAACGCTTGCTGAATTCAAGGTGAAAAGAGCCAGATTCGATGAAAGGGCCACTCTTCCTGCTCTTGGATTTGTACCCGTGAACAAACCGATCCTCACCGCATCGTACGAAGTTGCTTACCTGATCGTAAAGCAGGGCAAGCCGCACACCATCGGTGAAACACTCATAAAACCAGCAGCGTTAAAGATGGAGAATCTGATACTCGGAACAGTGGCTGAAGGTAAATTATCCCAAATTCCTCTTTCAAATGACACCATCAGTGACAGAATAGAGTGCATGAGTAAAGACATCTTGGCTCAAGTAGTCACAGATCTAATTTCAAGTCCGACAAAATTCAGCCTTCAACTCGAGACCACAGACGTTTCTAATCTAAGCCAGCTTGCTGTTTTCGTGCGCTATGTGAAAGACAACATGATAAAAGAAGAGTTTTTATTTTGTAAGCCTCTTACAACAACAACTAAGGCAGCCGATGTGAAGAAGCTTGTGGATGACTTCCTCAGAGACAACAATCTTTCATGGGATATGGTTTCTGCAGTTTGTACGGACGGAGCTCCAGTCATGCTGGGAAGAAAGTCTGGTTTTGGTGCACTAGTAAAAGCCGATGCACCACACATCATTGTTACGCATTGTATTCTGCACAGGCATGCGTTGGAAACAAAAACCTTGCCTCCAAAAATGGCAGAAGTATTAAAAACTGTAGTGGAATGTGTAAACTATGTGCGAAATAGTGCTCTGAGGCACCGCATCTTCAGTGAGCTGTGTAAAGAAATGAGCTCTGAATTCGAGGTACTCCTGTACCATTCTAATGTTCGGTGGTTATCCCGGGGACAGGTGCTGAATCGTGTTTTTGCCATGCGGGAGGAATTAGCCCTGTTTTTGCAAGAGCACCAACATTGTCATGCAGATTGCTTCCAAAATCCTGAGTTCATTCTCATTTTAGCGTACATGGCTGATATATTCGCAGCTCTAAATCATCTCAATCAGCAGATGCAGGGTGGTGGAGTCAACATCATGGAAGCAGAAGAAAACCTGAAGGCTTTTAAAAAAAAAACTACCATTATGGAAACGACGAACAGAGAACAATAACTTCACAAACTTTCCCCTTCTGGACGACTGTGTAAGTAAGATCGAAGATGTGTCTGGAATCGGAGACATTTCTGTATCCATGAAACTGAAGCAAACAATTGCCATGCAGTTAGATGAGCTTGCAAAGTCTCTCGACGGATATTTCCCTACAAGAGAGTCATATCCAGCATGGGTAAGACAGCCGTTCACGTTTACTGTTGAGACAGCAGATGTCAATTATGAATACCTCGACAAAATCATTGAAATTCAGCAGAGCCAGGTTCAACAGCAACTCTTCAGAACAACAATACTCTCAACGTTTTGGTGTCGACAGTTGGAAAAGTACCCAATAATTGCTAAGAAAGCCCTGGAATTTTTTATACCATTTGTTACAACATATCTCTGCGAACAATCCTTTTCGAGGATGCTGGACATAAAAACAAAGAAAAGGAACAGACTTTGCTGTGAAAATGACATGAGAATAGCACTTGCCAAGGTGAAGCCACGCATATCTGAACTGGTCTCTCAAAAACAACAGCAGAAGTCACACTGAATTGCAGGTATGTAATTTGTTGTGAGTTCATGCACTGTGTTGGTTTTGTTCTTTGATCAAGGTGATGTTCATGCACGGTTCATTTTGTGTACCAGTAAAAAAACATATACCTATGTCTTGAATTTGGAAAAAATCACATTTGATTTATCACTAAAGAAGGGTTCGGTGAATGTGCATATGAAACTAATGGGTTCGGTACCTCAAACAAGGTTAAGAACCAGTGACCTAGAGAGTCCAGAAACATTGTTTTAGATAAATGCCAAAAGATTACATAAGCACTGCTTAGGAGCTGATGTTTAGGCCACGTAATGTTATAGAGCGTTAACTATAAGTTACATCTATAATTATGTTAATCCTCCTATGAAGGTGACGTTGACATTCTCGTGGCTGGTTGTCTGAAATTTGTCTGTTTTTGGAACATTTGCCAAACTTCTCTGCCCTATCAGAGGTCTGCATAGGTCTCTTTGTTTTCTTTATTAATTCTATTTATAATACTCTTTTTGCTGTAACCTCACTTCTAAATAAATTTTCATCTGCCTTATCCACCTGAGAGATGGTATTTCTCTTGTTTTTTTTTGTAAAAGTTTTGATAACAGTACTGGACTGTAAGCTTGCCTAAAATGACCAGTGCCAGGCAGCTGCAGAAAAGGCAAATAAAATTATTGGATGAATCAAAAGTGGCATTGAAGCTCATTACAAAAACTTACTTAACCCTCTACACAAATCACTAGAATGGCCATACATAGAATATTGTGCACAATTTTGAGCCCCAGTATACAAGAAGGACATACAGTGCCTTGCGAAAGTATTCGGCCCCCTTGAACTTTTCAACCTTTTGCCACATTTCAGGCTTCAAACATAAGGATATAAAATTTAAATTTTTTGGTGAAGAATCAACAACAAGTGGGACACAATTGTGAAGTGGAACAAAATTTATTGGTTATTTTAAACTTTTGTAAAAAATAAATAACTGAAAAGTGGGGCGTGCAATATTATTCGGCCCCTTTACTTTCAGTGCAGCAAACTCACTCCAGAAGTTCAGTGAGGATCTCTGAATGATCCAATGTTGTCCTAAATGACTGATGATGATAAATATAATCCACCTGTGTGTAATCAAGTCTCCGTATAAATACACCTGCTCTGTGATAGTCTCAGGGTTCTGTTTAAAGCGCAGAGAGCATCATGAAGACCAAGGAACACACCAGGCAGGTCCGTGATACTGTTGTGGAGAAGTTTAAAGCCGGATTTGAATACAAAAAGATTTCCCAAACTTTAAACATCCCAAGGAGCACTGTGCAAGCGATCATATTGAAATGGAAGGAGTATCAGACCACTGCAAATCTACCAAGACCCGGCCATCCCTCTAAACTTTCATCTCAAACAAGGAGAAGACTGATCAGAGATGCAGCCAAGAGGCCCATGATCACTCTGGATGAACTGCAGAGATCTACAGCTGAGGTGGGAGAGTCTGTCCATAGGACAACAATCAGTCGTACACTGCACAAATCTGGCCTTCATGGAAGAGTGGCAAGAAGAAAGCCATTTCTCAAAGATATCCATAAAAAGTCTCGTTTAAAGTTTGCCACAAGCCACCTGGGAGACACACCAAACATGTGGAAGAAGGTGCTCTGGTCAGATGAAACCAAAATCGAACTTTTTGGCCACAATGCAAAACGATATGTTTGGCGTAAAAGCAACACAGCTCATCACCCTGAACACGCCATCCCCACTGTCAAACATGGTGGTGGCAGCATCATGGTTTGGGCCTGCTTTTCTTCAGCAGGGACATGGAAGATGGTTCAAATTGATGGGACGATGGATGGAGCCAAATACAGGACCATTCTGGAAGAAAACCTGTTGGAGTCTGCAAAAGACCTGAGACAGGGACGGAAATTTATCTTCCAACAAGACAATGATCCCAAACATAAAGCAAAATCTACAATGGAATGGTTCACAAATAAACATATCCAGGTGTTAGAATGGCCAAGTCAAAGTCCAGACCTGAATCCAATCGAGAATCTGTGGAAAGAGCTGAAAACTGCTGTTCACAAATGCTCTTCATCCAACCTCACTGAGCTCGAGCTGTTTTCCAAGTTATAATGGGCAAGAATTTCAGTCTCTCGATGTGCAAAACTGATAGAGACATACCCCAAGTGACTTGCAGCTGTAATCGCAGCAAAAGGGGGCGCTACAAAGTATTAACTTAAAGGGGCCGAATAATTTGGCACGCCCCACTTTTCAGTTTTTTATTTTTTACAAAAGTTTAAAATATCCAATAAATTTTGTTCCACTTCACGATTGTGTCCCACTTGTTGTTGATTCTTCACCAAAAAATTTGAATTTTATATCCTTATGTTTGAAGCCTGAAATGTGGCAAAAGGTTGAAAAGTTCAAGGGGGCCGAATACTTTCGCAAGGCACTGTAACTAAACTTTAGAGAATGCAGAGAAGGGCGAACAAGACAATTACAGGAACGGGTGGACTGGAGTACCGAGACAGATTAACAAATTTGGGGTTATTCAGTTTCAAAAAAAGACGTCTATGGGGATATCTAATAATAATGTACAAATACTTGAAGGGACAGTAAAAATATCTTTCTAATGATCTCTTTACGTCTAGGCTGGTGACAGTGACAAGGGGACATACTAATCCAGCAGTAAAAACATTTCACCAGTATCATAGACGGGGATTCTTTACTTAAAGAGCAGTAAGGCTATGGAACTCACTGCCATGATTTTTGTTAAAGACAAGATTATCCAGGGTTTTATACTAATTTCTTTAATTTGGAGTTGGGTAGTCATGGGGCTTTTGCCTTGCTCTGGATCAACACTGTAGGGTTACCGGTTGGACTTGATGGACCTGATAGTATTCATCCAACCACATACACTGACGAGCAAAAGGGTAACAATATTTTAAACTTTTGAATTTCAGGCTCCATATCTCACCATCCACTACAGCTTAGAACGTGAGACTACCATCATTTTATAGACAATCATCTTGGCTATCTCATACATAAATTTGACTTGCAACTATTTAGCATATGACTAGTTATGCAGATTTTTGTCATGTAACTGCATTGATACTATTTTGCTCCTAGTGATGGAGAAATCTTTTTCTTCTTGTATACTACAAATTACAACCTGTTCTCACATTCCCTAATAGCTCAGTGTGTTATTAGGTTGATTCCCAGGAGAAAGGTCACTGGTTCAAATTGAGGATCAGCCCTGAAGAAGATTTCCCAAGAAAAAATAAATAGCATCATGCAGCTCATCGATAGCGGTCTCTCGGCCAAGAAAATTGACAAACTGCATCATGTGAGAATACAAAATGAAGTCTGTCCATACATTCAAAAGCCAAGAGGTAGATGTCCAGGCAAAATATCGAAGTCAACAAGTTGACTCATCCCAAGGTCTATCAGTTCTGGTGTGACAAACATGGCAGTGGAGGTGGCTCATATGCTTCGTAATAGTGAGATCACAGATGTCCATGTAAGCACCATATGATGTGATTTACACAAGTCTGTATTGGTGGCCCATAAAAAGGTGAAGAAGCATCGACTCGAGTTTGTAAAAAAGTACGAAAAGAGGATAGTAGAAGATTGAAAACTGGAGATTTGGAATGATGAGACAAAAGTCAATAGACTAGGCTCTGATGGGTGCAAATGGGTCTGGAAGAAACAAGGGAAAAGGGGGCTAATGGATCGAAAAATTGAAGGAACTGTCAAGTTTGGAGGAGGAAACCCGATGATATGGGGTTGTTTCACTGCTAAATGCATTAGATACTTGACAAGGATCAATGGTGGGCTCAATGCTGAGCTATATCTCAGTATCCTAAAACACGAGTTACCTTGTACACTTGAGTACTATGGGTATGAAAAGAACAACATAGTGTTCCAGCAGGACAACGACCCGAAACATACATCAGAAATAGTTCAATGACAATGAAGTAGTAGTCCCCAGACTTCAACCCAATTAAACACTTGAGGGTAGAGTTGAAGAAAAAGCTGTATTCAAGCCCAAGTGAGTTGAGATTTTGGTTGAGACATGCTTGAATCTGATCAAGAGCATGCCCAGAAGGATTCAGGCAGTGTTGAAAAGCAAAGGTGGATTTACAAAATAATTATAAAAATTAAAATTTAGATTTTTAGGAACAAAACAGTTACAATGCAGTTACATGACAAGAATCTGCATAACTAATCATATGCTAAATAGATGCAAGTCAAATTTATGTATGAGATCAATTCTCTTTCCAGTAGAGTTCAAGAAAACCATGAGGAATTGATACAGACTGGTAAGTAAATTGGACAATTGTCAACATTTCATTATAAAAAAATAACATTTATATTATGGAATTGCTAGCAGAGCAATTCCCCAGTAGCTGCTGGTGAACCCTTGGAGGAGAATGACAAGACAGTGAGTCCAAAGCTGAACCCAGCCCTGTCCCTGCCTACTTGCCTCACTGCCCTAGGTGACAGCAGACAACTGGGTGCCAGTCCCTTCTTATGATAAAGGTGATAACATAGAATGAAGACAAGACAAACAACAGATAATCAGGAAAGCCAGGGGTCAGAACCAGACAAGCAGCGAAGTACAGAATCGGAATCCAACAGAGTAGTCACAGAGAATAGACAAAGTCAGAAATATATATATATACAGCAAACAGTAAGATAGCCAGCAAGCTCAGATAAACTAATAGCAAGTGACCGGGAGCGGGCTGCAAAACTATTTAAAGGGAATCCACCCTAGACTTGATTGGCAAGGAGGAATGTCAATCAAACAAATAAGGCTGAGATTAATTAACTATTTGAGAAGCAGAGGGAAAGAAAGGTGTAAGAGATGGGCGAGGTGGAAAATCAATTACAAAGGTGAGGGAATAGAGCAGTGTTCAGACCAGAACCTAAAGCAAGGAATCCTAGCCGGACACGTCTCCTGCACTGTAGCATGCAGCTGGAGAAGTCCGAACAGGCAAGGATGTTGCAATTTATTTGCTGAAACTGGATAACCCCTTTAATGTTTGGTTGTTTGTAAATGTTTTTCCTGTTCAACCCCTTTCACTCATGGATAATATACATGTCAGGACAGCCTAGTGCCGAATTTTGTCTTAAACATAGCCCCAAAAGGAGTCTAATTTTAAAAATCGAAACCAAATATGGGAGAGGGAGCCCAGGGCATTGCCAGCATGTGTAATTTTGAATTAAACCCACCTGCATCAAATATGTATGTTCTATACTCTCTTCTGCACCCTCATACAAGTAGAGAATTAATGAAACCTCAGGATCAAAGGATTTCTGCTCCGTCTCCCATACACAGATGTAAGTAGGGGGTGTTGGTGTCACTAGGGTAGTCGCTTTGCTATATATTCTATAGAGAAGTTTTGTAGGGAGTTTAGGAAGAAGTAGTAAGCCCTCTAACCAGTTAGGTTCCCTCAGGGGTAGAGATTTTACTCTGTTCAATGTTTTGTATTGCTGTCTAAATGCCAGTTGGCATAGAAAATTAAGGAACTATTGTTTTGTTTTAAACAATCAAGCTGATATTATAAACATAATAAACACTATTATATATACCTGCATAAATGACAAGTCCATAACAGACTGTAGTATTGCGAACCCTGCAATCTCTTAAGAGAATGTTGTCATTATTCAGAGGATACTTTTTATCTTTCCAGCTCAACACTCCCACGAAGCTATGTAGAAAGATATTTGGAGCCTCACATGTAACAATGCCTGTAATTAAAAATTAAAAATTTTAGCAGAAAACAACAACAACAAAAACACTTTTATTTCATTGTTGATGGGTAACCAAGTCAAGAAATAGTATGTCATTCTTAGCAAAGCAGATATTATTAGAATATCATATTACCAGTAATGTTCCTTAAAATAATTGCCCAACTCCATAAAAAGTTTGCTACAAGCTGGAAATATCTTAACCATTTCCATACCAGATGCTTTACCCCTTTCCAGACCAGACACATTTTTGGGTTTTTTGTATGTGCGTATTTGAGGGCTGTAACATTTTTATCATATGTGTTATTCTACTAATTTCTGCATCTTTTTTTGGTGACACATAGGGCTATTTTTATGTTGTTTTTATTTTTGCATGTGTTTTAATTTTTTTATATCCAGGAAAATGTAAACAAAAGAGGAGGGAAAACATGTTTGTGTTTCACTTTTCATTTTTTTTTTATTTAATAACACAAAGTGCTACTAAAAAACTTTATAAAATAGTTTTTCCTCTCCATTACGGTAATTTTTATTTTGTATGGTGTTGTCGGGGTTGGTGCTGAGTTTTTTTTTTTGTTGGGGAGGCTGATTTCCCCTGTAACTGGGGCTGGTATATTTAGCCCCAGTTGCAGGAGGAATACAGCCTTCTCCATGTTACTATAGGAGCCAGAGCAGCTCTAACACATGCTGATCCTGGCAGATCACGTGACTGCTGAGTCAGAGGGCAGCCGCACGATGGCGGCGCCCCTAGCGGTGTATACACAGGTAAGGTAATAAACCTTCCCTGCCTTCTCTCTGGGAGCTCCGGCTGAAGTTACAGTGGCTCAGTGGATAGCCTTGCAGCGCTGGAGTCCTGGATTCAAATCCTGCCAAAGACAACATCTGCAAGGTGTTTGCGTGGGTTTCCTCTGATAAGGAAATGTAGATTGTGAGCCCTATATGGGACAATGACTGACAATGTTTGTAAAGCGCTGTGGAATATGATGGCGCTATACAAGTAAAAGCATTAAAAAAAGTTATTGCCGGCTCCCTGTTTCAGCAGCTGCATGATTTTTTTCAGCTGTTGAATTCTGCTGGGACGTACTGGTACGTCCTTGCAGAAATAGACAACCACCCCTTGGACATATATAGTCTATGGGTGGTATGGAAGTGGTTAAATAAAAATATATATATATATATTTATATTGTAAACAGGCAGAGGGTAAAGTGGTGGATGGCAGGTATCTGCCATTGAGAATGCTGCGTTCAGTGAGATAAAGGCTGGAGTTTGTATCTGGGACTTAGGAGCTGCAGGCTCATTCCCAAACTCCACGTCTGGTGTTGACACCCTCAGGTGTGTGCAGCATTTAAATAAAAAGTTGCCAGAGAGGGGCGGAGCCTGACGGTGGGACGGAATGGCCGCATAATTACATAGCTCCAGGCCTGAGTCTCCGATAGCGACCAACAAAACGACGTGCCCGTGGATTACACTAACCCATATAGCAATAGGAACGTTTCCTACCTCCAGGGATGCCGCGGAAGAGAAAATCAGCGGTGAAGCCGCAGAAAATATCTGATTTTTATTTCCCCCATGGCGGAGGAGAGGACCAAAATGGCGCCGGTTCGTGCTCCGACGCGATCTCCGGGGCCTCAACTCCATCTAGAGACCCTCCGGAGGAAGCGCTAACCCTCTCCGCGCAGCGGAGAACTCTTTCAGCGCCATCAATACCGCAGCTGTTAGAGCGCTGGGGTACAGAGGCACCGGGGCCTTCTCCCGGCGGGCCAGGGAGAGCACGGGTCCGGGGCCTTCACCTGCCGACGCAACGAGGCCTACAGGCCTAAACAACGCACAGACGCCTCATATTCCAGCAACTGAAAGCTTACTTACTGAGGCCTCCATGAAAAATATGCTCATGGCCTTCTGCAAATCACTGACGACAGATATGTCTTTAATGGTTAAACCACTAGATAGAGGCCTTCGAGAATTGCAGAAGCGCACTGTTCATGTGGAATCTAAAATGGCGGAATTTGCTGCATCGCACAATGCTCTTATAGATGCTCACTATGAGGTGGAAAAAGATGTGTCGTTTCTAAAAGCTAAAGTAGCAGACCTGGAGGATCGCTCGCAGCGCAACAATCTGAAGTTTAGAGGGATTCCAGAGTCTGTACCTGCGAGTAATCTAACTGCTTTCCTCCAAGACCTGATACGCACGCTAATACCAAATATCTTGACAATGGATTTAACTATTGATAGAGCACACAGAGTCCCAAGGCCTTCACACCTGGATGAAGCCGTATCCAGAGATGTCTTAGCAAAGATCCACTTTTACCGCACTAAAGAGATGGTACTGCTGACCTCACGAAAAAACGGCCGTTTACCTGACCCCTACCACAAAATTTCCATATGCTCCGATCTTTCGGCCGCAACACTACAATTGAGAAGGCAATTCATCCCTATTACTACAGCTTTACGCCAACATAACATCCTATATAAATGGGGATTTCCAGTCCGAGTGATTTTATCCCGGGACAACCTCACGTATGTTATTAAATCTCCGGAAGACGGCAAAAAATTGCTAAATAAATGGGACATTCCTATCGTTGAACCATCACCCAAACCACCACCTGGCCCCGTGTCTGATGGCTGGCACCAAACGAAAACTCCAAGACGTCCACCGAAAGGGCTACACAGCTAGAGACTCACCTTAAAATGGATTTTGTATGTCCACGATTGCTGAACTTTTCCCCCCAAGATCACAACAGCCGCTGGTCCGCTGTACTACACTTCTTTCCTCTGTTTTGTTTAGGTGGCTTAACCACTGGTTTCATTGCTTCCATAGTTTGTTTTCTTCTTGGTTCTGGCACAAGGGGCGACGCGAATACATTAGGCGGAGACGATTCTGTTTCCTATGACTACTGGTAACTTCCGATGCGGGTGGTCATGGTAAGATCTTTGAAGCATTTCCAACAGTAAAGTATGGTACTTAAAATTATGTCTATGAATGTCAGAGGTCTGAACTCCCCTCAAAAGAGAGCCAATTTGTGGCGAGAGGCCCGAGTTCAGGGTTGTGACATTCTCGCAGTTCAGGAAACACATCTTTTGGAGGTGGATGCCACTCGCATCAGACATTCATCATACCCACATATATTTCACGCTCACTGCTCAGCGCAGGGGAACACTAATTGGGATCAAGGATTCAGTAGCATTTCAGATGGTGTCACATTATGCTGACCCTGGAGGGCGATTTGTCATATTAGTCTGTATCCTTAATAATGTCATTTACACGCTGGTATCGGTATACGCCCCAAACAAAAGACAGGTGTCATTCTTGGGAAGACTCATGAGAGCAGTGGAACGAAGAAAGCAAGGATGCTTAGTATTAATGGGAGACTTTAACATGGCTCCAGACCCAGTGGTAGATACTACTTCTGGCATAACGACACGTCATCCTTCATTTTCGCAAGCTATATGGCGCCACGATTTATTTGATGTTTGGTGCATCCTCCATAATACCGAAAAAGATTACACCTGCTACTCTACTGTACATAATAGCTATTCCCGAATAGATTTATTTTTAGTAGAACAAGCTAGCATTCCCCTTGTCGTGCAGTCAGATATTTCACAGATAATGTGGTCAGATCACACAGCAACAACCCTGACTCTAAGGGAAAAATATGAATGTCCTAGAGCGTACGTGTGGAGGTGCAATGAATTCTTAATGTCACAGCCAAAATACAAAACAATTTTGGAGAATGATTTGAAGGAATTCTTTCTGATCAATGCTCCCTCTGCTTCTAGCCCTGACATATTGTGGAACTCCCATAAAGCGTTTATAAGAGGAACATTTATCCGCTTGGGACACATAGAAAAGAAAAATAGATTAGCAGAAATTGATCGACTATTGCACCAAATAAAATCTATCGATAATAGTAACAAAAAATCACCTTCCCCCTCCAATGCGGAAAGTTGGTGACATTACGCCACCAACTGACAGCCTGCCTACTGTTTAAATATGAGAAAAAGTTGAAAAGGATGAAAGCAACTTATTATTCCCAATCTAATAAGGCAGGTAAGCTTTTAGCGGCCAAGCTTAAACAAAAACATACAAAGTCTAAAATTCCGTTTCTTCAGAATATAGAAGGCGCATACAAAATCTATGATCCTAATGGCATCGCTAATGCCTTTAAAACCTTCTATGAAGGCTTATACAATATTAGAGAGGACTCCTCTGTGATATCCCCGGCGAAACATGACATAGCCCATTTTCTTGCTAGTACTCAACTACCCACACTCACAGAAGCGCAACTGGACTCTTTGAATGAGCCCATCACACTATCAGAGTTGCTGTCTGTAATCAAGTCGCTGCCACCTCGAAAGTCCCCGGGCCCAGATGGCCTTACTAATGAATATTACAAAAAGTTTTCTCCTATTCTGCTAAACCCGCTGTTGTCCTTTTTAACAGCGGTGGTAGATTCTGGCACTATTCCGAGGGAAAATCAGGAGGCTCTGGTGGTGACGCTGCCTAAGCCGGGCAAGCCTGCCACCAGCCCCCAAAACTTTCGACCAATATTCTTACTAAACTCGGACTTAAAAATTTCCGCCAAAATCATAGCAAATAGAGTAGCAGCTTGTCTTCCGAGTCTAATAAATCATGACCAAGTGGGATTCGTGAAAGGGAGACAATCATATGATAATACTAGACGTATATTGAACATTATTCATCACATTAATTCTAAAAAGATGGGGGCGGTGATTCTCGCATTGGACGCCGAGAAGGCGTTCGACCGCATTTGCTGGTCGTATGCCTTCTTGGTACTTAGGAGCATGGGGTTCGCTGGAGCTATTTTAAGAGCAATTGAGGCGCTGTACTCGGCACCATCGGCAAGAGTATTCACTAATGGGGTAGTGTCAGACCCCTTTTTAATAACGAACGGGACTAGGCAGGGGTGCCCCCTGTCGCCGTTGATATTTGTTCTCTCAATGGAACCACTGGCCCAAACACTTAGACAGGATCGAGAGGTGGGTGGCATTGACATAAGAGACAAAACTCATCTTATATCATTATATGCAGATGATATTATCCTTACTCTGTCCAAACCGCAAGAGTCTATTCCCCGACTTATGAAGATTATTGCCAATTTTGGACACTTATCGTTTTATAAACTAAACGTGGCCAAATCACAGGCCTTACCTTTACATATCCCTCCCTCTTTGCTTCAATCCCTGCAGTCGACATATGACTTTGACTGGAGGAGCGATGGCGTTTGGTATCTGGGAATACAGGTGACACCCTCATCGGGGGCCCCATATAGAAATAATTATACACCCATGGAGCGAATGTCCAAAGTAGATGTGTCTTGGATAGGACGGGTCGCGGCATTTAAGATGTTACTATTGCCTAGACTCCTGTACCTGTTTCGCACACTCCCGATATCCGTCCCAGTTTCCTTTTTCGAAACCATGCAAAGGATGATCTCAAAATACATATGGAATGGAAAGAGACCCAGAGTCAATAAAAGCTTCCTATTTAAACAAAAAAAGGCGGGAGGACTGGGAGTACCGGTGGTAAGGAATTACTACATAGCATCATTAGTTATACAATGTGTTAGATGGAGATCAGCTGATACCTCGGTTCCTTGGATTCATATAGAACAATCGTTTATTTATCCCTTAAAATTGGCGGATACCTTGTGGGCGCCCTTTTGGAACACTCCTATACCTGAGTCCTTATCCCCAGTCATGCGCGCAGCCCTGATCGCATGGAAACTAATTCACGGGAAAGCAAACCCTAAGAATCACTTTAATGTCTCAGAGATGCCTTTGTCTCTGATGGCCTGGGTAATAGAAGACCTGGTAATTTCGGAGTGGGAATCGAAGGGGATTACACAAATCTCCCATTTACAGTCCGATTCCAATTTCTATCGTTTACAGATTTAATAGAGAAATATGGAATTCACTGTGGCGACTAAATTAAATTAAGTCACTCATCCCTAAAATGTAGCACTCACATAGAAACAGCCATGAAAATTACCTTAAGGTGGTACCGAACTCCATCCACTTTACAAATGATATACCCTTCCGTTTCTGGGAATTGCTGGAGAGGATGTGAAGGGAGAGGGACTCTTCTCCATATCTTGGGACAATGTCCCATAATTCATGGATATTGGAATAGGGTCTTTGACATGCTATCAGAAATATTTAATTTCCACCTCCCCTATACCTCACCTCTGGCCATCCTATTAATTGGAATTCCCGAGGACCTGAACAAATATAAAAAACTCCTGTGCAAAATATTAACTATAGCCAAATTGTTGTTGGGGCAGAGATGGAGATCAGTGACCCCTCTGTCCGACTCCACCTTGTTGCTCACTATTAATAATACGTATGTATACGAGAGGGTAATTGCGTTGGGAAATGACACCTATCATAGCTTTGAGAATGTATGGGACGCGTGGACTAACTCTCGATTTGCAGCATAATTGAGAACCACGGAATTATATAAAATCCGATCTTGGAACTCAAAGAGGGTGTAGAGAGGTGGGGAACAGAAGCGGGAAATATTGGGAGAGGATCGTTTCTGGAATGTCGCACGCCAACCCTAGAAAAGTGCCCTGATGTTATTGTTATTGTTTATTATGTAATAAATCTTTATCTTCTGTCTTATTGATGTACAAGTCAAAGAATATATCCTGTACAACTTTATATCAGACGGTACATAGCGATGTATGTCAATAATTGTTTCTTACTTGTATTTTGAAACCCAAATAAAAATTATTGAAACTAAAAGTTGCCAGAGCAATGTGTGGTGATGGTGAAACACAACTAGGCTGTCTCTACATACAGAGCCTGTTCAGCTGCTAGACACACTGCACTATGTGAAGGACGAACACAAACCCAACCAACTGCACGGGTGAGGAGCTCTTTTGGAACGGTTTCTGTGCCTCTGAAATTAAGGATGGTTTATGTTACCTGTTTTGTTTGTTTTCTGCTGAAGTAAGCTTTTTAAGTTGCCCTATATGAACTGTGCCCAATAAAACTGGATAATTGAACTGGTACCTACGCCTCCGAGTTTGTGGTAACAAACCTATTCAGAAGGTCCCATGTTTAACATGTGTGTGTATATATACAGTCATATGAAAAAGTTTGGGCACCCCTATTAATCTTAATCATTTTTAGTTCTAAATATTTGGGTGTTTGCAACAGCCATTTCAATTTGATATATCTAATAACTGATGGACACAGTAATATTTCAGGATTGAAATGGGTTTATTGTACTAACAGAAATGTGCAATATGCATTAAACCAAAATTTGACCGGTGCAAAAATTTGGGTACCCTTATCATTTTATTGTTTTGAATACTCCTAACTACTTTTTACTGACTTACTGAAGCACAAAATTGGTTTTGTAACCTCACTGAGCTTTGAACTTCATAGCCGGTGTATCCAATCAAGGAAAAGGTATTTAAGGTGGCCAATTGCAGTTGTTCTCCTATTTGAATCTCCTCTGAAGGTGGCATCATGGGCTCCTCAAAACAACTCTCAAATGATCTGAAAACAAGATTGTTCAACATAGTTGTTCAGGGGAAGGATACAAAAGTTGTCTCAGAGTTTAACCTGTCAGTTTCCACTGTGAGGAACATAGTAGGAAATGGAAGCCACAGGGACAGTTCTTGTTAAGCCCAGAAGTGGCAGGCCAAGAAAAATATCAGAAAGGCAGAGAGAGTGGTGAGCGTCAAGGACAATCCACAGACCACCTCCAAAGAGCTGCAGCATCATCTTGCTGCAGATGGTGTCACTGTGCATCAGTCAACAATACAGCACACTTTGCACAAGGAGAGCTGTCGGGAGGTAATGCGAAAGAGCCGTTTCTGAAGCACGCCACAAACAGAGTCGCCTGAAGTATGCAAAAGCACATTTGGACAAGCCAGCTTCATTTTGGAAGAGGTCCTGTGGACTGATGAAACAAAGATTGAGTTGTTTGGTCATCAAAAGGCGTTATGCATGGCGTCCAAAAACACAGCATTCCAAGAAAACACTTGCTACCCACTGTAAAATTTGGTGGAGGTTCCATCATGCTTTGGGGCTGTGTGGCCAATGCCGGCACCGGGAATCTTGTTAAAGTTGAGGGTCGCATGGATTCAACTCAGTATCAGCAGATTCTTGAGAATAATGTACAAGAATCAGTGCGAATTTGAGTTACGCCGGGGATGGATATTTCAGCAAGACAATGATCCAAATCTACTCAGGCATTCATGCAGGGAACAATTACAATGTTTTGGAATGGCCATCCCAGTCCCCAGACCTGAATATCATTGAACATCTGTGGGATAATTTGAGCGGGCTGTCCATGCTCGGCGACCATCAAACTTAACTGAACTGGAATTGTTTTGTAAGAGGAATGGTCAAAATACCTTCATCCAGGATCCAGGAACTGATTAAAAGCTACAAGAGCGACTAGAGGCTGTTATTTTTGCAAAGGAGGATCTACTAAATATAAATGTCACTTTTCTGTTGAGGTGCCCATACTTTTGCACCGGTCAAATTTTGGTTTAATGCATATTGCACATTTTCTGTTAGTACAATAAACCTCATTTCAATCCTGAAATATTACTGTGTCCATCAGTTATTAGATATATCAAATTGAAATGGCTGTTGCAAACACCCAAATATTTAGAACTAAAAATGATTAAGATTAATAGGGGTGCCCAAACTTTTTCATATGACTGTATATATATATTATCACTTTTATAGGCCCCCCCCACTCCAGTTGCAACAGCCCCATCCCTGTTGTTACTGCCCAATGATGACATCACTTGATGATGTTTTGTTTGTCCTTAGGTCTCTGCTGCAGGCAATCACTGGCCTAACTGGCTCTACACAAATGCCATGTGACTGTTGAGGCATGAGCCAGAATTTTGACATGTCAAAAAATGAGACATACTTATCCCATTCATAGTTTTAGACATATTTATAAATCTGTCTTGCTGAAGGGGAGTCAAAATTGTGGCTCACTTTCCAATGCTCCAAAATTCTGTCTCAATTAAAACTTCAACTAAGTTTACACTATTTGAAACTTGGCATACTTTGATAAAAAAACTAAAATATAACTTTTATTGATATAAACTAAAAGGCCCAGGTCAGATCAGAAAACACATTAAAATAGATAATAGTATGTGTATATATATATATATATATATATATATATATATATATATATGGGGTGGTCTAGTTATCTTCACTTGCTGCTGTCCACCATCAGGGCACCAGCTCAACTGTAGTTTTTACTGCACTTTTGTACTGATATAACTAACTGTAGTAGGAAAAAGCAGGACAGCGGCAGTCACATCCGGATAAAAAAACCTCTTTAGTTGAATAAGTTACAGGCAGGTTTTAGCTGTGGACTCACAAGCAACGGGCCGTTTCGTGCTACTGCACTTCTACAGGATTGATCAAACCTGCCTGTAACTTATTCAACTAAAGAGGTTTTTTAATCCGGATGTGACTGCCGCTGTCCTGCTTTTTCCTACTATATTTTGGACATTGTTTCTACAACGTGCCCCCGTGTATCCTCAGCTGCACCAGCGATTCAGCTAAGTAACAAAGCCATATCATTCAATTCATATGTTCTGGTAGTGCCTGCTGTGCTTTTGTATTTGCCATATAACTAACTGTGGCTGCTACTGCTCAGTGCATATTGGCATAGAGGCTTATTATATGCTGCTGTCCACCATCAGGGCATCAGCTAAAGAACAGCTTCTATTGCATATTATATAACTGCAGCTGCTAACATAATACATATCGGCATGTTTTTTGAAATCTATACCCTCCTGATGAACCCGTAGGGGGAAACGCATTGAGGGGGCTTTACTAAGGGGGACTAGCAGAGTTACCCCTTTTTTAGGGTTTGTTACCCTGTCTAGCTCACTTTATCTGAATGGGCAAGTGTCCTGCTCAGTGTGTGTGTTTAGGTGGTAATTTGATTTTCACCTGTTTAAGTATATAACAGGGCTAAGCCGATCTGATTATGTGGTCTGAGGTTTTCCTGGGTTTTCTTCTCTGACTCCCTTATATTGGGGTCTTTTGCATCATTACCCTTTATATATAAGGATTCCTGGAAGACCTGGCTGTAACTAGACCACCCCTTATATATATACATACTATTATGTATTTTAATGTGTTTTCTGGTCTGACCTGGGCCTTTTAGTTTAGTTATATTTTAGTTTTTTCATTTTCGTGCTATTGGGTTTACTTTCTATATGAGCACTAGATTTATGCCCTATTTTTTTTGAATTAGCATACTTTAAAAAGAAAATCTGCACCATATTTGTACTTTTCTATTTCATAAATGTCGTAAAGTTAACACTTTTGAAACATGTCCATTTTTGTGCAAATTTCTCAAGTGTCAGCCAGTCGTATTTTTCTGCTCATAAATGTCGTAAATGTTGTGCACCATAAATTTTGGTGTAAATGTAGATGGGAAAAGTGTCGGACTTCTATTGATAAATATGCCCCATAATGCATTATTTAGATAAATATGTGTATTATATTATTACTCTCCTTGTGGGCCTCCCTTGAAGGAAACAAAACAGGGAACACAATGTTTCAAGTCCATACCATAAATTTGGTTTGACACATACAAATACCTGATGAATTACTGTACCATTTCAGTTTAAAGCTAAGGACCCATGCAGTGAATCGCTGCAGAAAGACCAGTGCAAAGCGTTTTTCACAGACAGTTTTCCTCTGTGGACTTTCTGTCTCTATTATACCTATGCAGAAAACGCTAGTGTTTCCGTAGGTATAATTGACATGCTGTACTGTAATTTACAAAAATGCAAGTGTTTTTGAAATTGCAGCATTTCCGCTGCGGATTCTTTTCCCACGTGGATAAAACTAGGCAGAATCCCATCCACTTTGCAGGTAATGTAAAACTCAGCGTTTTTTGCCCTGGAGTTTCCACCACTGCCAAAAAGCTGTGTTTTCGCAATGTGGGGCCCCCGGCCTAAATGGGAGTCTACTACCACCAAAATCAGTATTAGGCTGAAGGCCCACATTGAGAAAACACATAATTTTTACTGCTGCCGAAAAACTCTGCGTTTTACAGTACCTGCAAAGTGAATAGGATTCTGGCTAATGCCATCCACACATTGCAGAAAAAAATCTGCAGCGGAAAGCCAGTGTTTATAAAGATTATAGTATGTCAATTATACCTGCTGAAATGCTGATATTTTCCCTATAGGTATAGTATGAATGCTGAGGCCCCACATTGCAGAAATGCCGCTTTTTTTGTTGCAGATTTTGCTGTGGTTTTGAGCCAAAGCCAAGAATGGCTACAAAAGGTATGGGAAAGATATACAGTTGTGCTAAAAAGTTTACATACTTTGGAAGATTTTTTTTTTGGCCTTTTTTCAGAGAATATGAATGATAATACAAAAACTTTTTCTCCACTCATGGTTAGTGATTGGTTGAAGCCATTTTTTGTCAAACTTATGTGTTTTCTCTTTTTAAATCATAATGACAACCAAAAACCTCAAAATGACCCTGTTTAAAAGTTCACATACCCCAGTTCTTAATACCGTGTATTGCCCCCTCTAACATCAATGACAGCTTGAAGTCTTTTGTGATAGTTGTGGATGAGGCTCTTTATTTTCTCAGATGGTAAAACTGCCCATTCTACTTGGAAAAAAGTCTCCAGTTCCTGTAAATTCCTGGGCTGTCTTGCATGTACTGCACGCTTGAGATCTCCCCAGAGTGGCTCAATGATATTGAGGTCAGGAGACTGAGATGGCCACTCCAGAACCTTCACTTTCTTCTGCTGTAGCCAATGACAGGTCGACTTGGCCTTGTGTTTTGGATCGTTTTCATGTTAGAACGTCCAAGTACGTCCCATGCGCAGCTTCCTGGCTGATGAGTGCAAATTTGCCTCCAATATTTGCTGATAACATGCTGCATTCATCTTTCCTTTACCAAGTTTCCTGTGCCTTTGAAGCTCACACATCCCCACATCATCAGTGATACATCTCCGTGCTTTACAGTAGGAATGGTGCTCCTTTCATCATAGGCCTTGTTGACACCTCTCCAAATGTAAAGTTTATGGTTGTGGCCAAAAAGTTAGATTTTTGTCTCATCACTCCAAATGACCTTGTTCCAGAAGTTTTGAGGCTTGTCTCTGTGCTGTTTGGCGTATTGAAGGCGAGATTCTTTGTGGCATTTGCGCAGTAATGGCTTTCTTCTGGCTACTCGACCATGCAGCCCATTTTTCTTCAGGTGCCTCCTTATTGTGCATCTTGAAACAGCCACACCGATAGTTTTCAGAGTGTCTTGTATTTCAACTGATGTTATGTGTGGGTTTTTCTTTGCATCCCGAACAATTTTCTGGGCAGTTGCGGCCGAAATTTTGGTTGGTCTTCCTGATCGTGGTTTGGTTTATGGGCATGTTATAAAGCCAAAATCACCAGGGTATGTGAACTTTTGAACAGGGTCATTTTGATGTTTTTGGTTGTCATAATGATTTAAAAAGAGAAAACGCAGAAATTTGACAATAAATGGCTTCAACCAACCACTAACAATGAGTGGAGAAAAAGTTTTTGTGTTATCATTCATATTCTCTGAAAAAAGGCCAAAAAAGCTGCCAGGGTATGTAAACTTTTTAGCACAACTGTAGGAAGCTCTTATCCTTCTACCTTCTGCTCAAACTATTCCTGACTTTGGCTCAAAAAAAACCACAGCAAAATCTGCAAATAAAAAAGCTGCGCTTCTGCAATGTGGGGCCTCAGCCTTTGGCTGCTTTCACACAGTCAGTGATTGTGTGCCAAAACTAGGAGTTGGTTAAAAACACAAAACTGGTACAAATATTTATATTATACCTGATCTCTGTGTAGTCTCCACTCCTAATTTTGGTTCACAATCACTGACCAAACACTGCCGTGTGAAAGCAGCCTTAGGCTAACTATTAGGGTAAGGCCACATGCTGCAGAAATGCAGCTAAAACATGCTGGGGAACAAAACAGAGGAAAAATGCAGGGAAATTTTCAAATGTTTTTTTTATTCTTATCTTCCACTACATATAAAAGTCTAAGGGGAAACACTATTTACTTTGTGCACCATATATGTCTTGTGGAAAATCTTGACACTTTTTGTTGCATAGTGTTAACTTTTTGCTAGAAACACACTTAAAGAAACACTCCATACTTATGACGGTCTGAATGATAGATTCCTAAAGGTCTACATACTGGATTCGCTTATTTAACCCTTTCATGCCTCTGTCAATTTTGGGTTTTTGCATTTCCATTTTCCCTTCTCTCCATTCCAAGAGCCATAATTTTTTTCAGTTCACAGAGTCACATGATGGCTTATTATTTGCGGGACAAATTGTACTTTGTAATGGCACCATTCAATATCCTGTACAATGTACTGGGAAGCTGGAAACAAATTCTGAATGAGGTGGAATTAGGAAAAAAAATGCATTTGCCCCAATTTCTTATGGGTTTAATTTATTCACTATGTGGTAAAAATGACGTTACCTGTATTCTGTGGGTCAGTACGATCACGGCGATACCCAATTTATATAATATTTAAAACTTTACAAAATAGAGAAAAATGTTTGTGTTCTGACACCTGTAACTTTTTTTTTTTATATTTGGGTATGGCATCTTTTTATGCAGGACAAGATGATGTTTTTATTGATACCATTTTGGAGAAGTTCTGATGGTTTATCTCTTTTTATTCCATTTTTTTATAGGAGGAAAAGTGTTGAAAAAAAATCGCCGTTTGGATTTTTTTTGCCCGCTACGCCGTTCACCATATGGGATAAACATTTTAATATCTCAGGCATTTTGGAGCACAGGGATACCTAAAGTTTTAGTTTATTATTGTTTGTTTATTTTTATATGTGATCTAGGGAAAAGGGGGTGATTTGAACTTTTTTTTTTTTATATACATTTAAAAACTTTTTTTTTTTTTTACTTTTATGTTCAGACCACCTACGGACCTTGAACCCTAGGGGTCTGATCGCTCATAGTATTCACTGGAATTCTAATATATTACAGTGAATAGTAAAGTACATTGTCTTCTTTTACACGCTGGCAACCGATCGCTGCCCTCCGATGACGATCTGGAGGGCGGCAATAATTCAAATATGGCAGCGCCCATGGCGGCCACACACTTTAGATGGAGTGGAATTGGAGAAAAACTGTGTTTTGTGCAAGTTTCTTGTTTTTACAGCACTCATTGAGTAGACAAAATTACAAAACGCCTGTATTCTATGAATTAGTACGATTATGGCAATACCAAATTTATATAGGTCCCTTTTATTTTTTAACTTTCTAAAAAATCCAAAACTTTTCAAAAAAATATTTTGGAGTAGCCATATTTTGACACCCATAATTTTTTATATTTCCATGTATGGGGATGCATAAGGCATCTCTTTTTGCGGGGCCAGATGTAAATCATATTTATAAAAATTTGGTATATTATGATCTATTGCTTTGATCACTTTTTATCCAAATTTTTATGGGAGGTGAAACTGAAAAAATGGCGATTTAGCCTTTTTGATTTTTTTTTTCTTTCCTGCTACTGCGTTCATTGTATGGGAAAAGTATTTTTATAAGTTTGTAGACACAGGAATACCTAATGTGTACGTGTTTCATTTTATTTATGTACTTTTATATGTGTTATAGAGAGAGTGTGATTTTAAATTTTTATTTATTTATTTTTTTAAATTTAAATTTTACCCCAGTGGGTCTAATCACTAATATAAAACATTGCAATACATTGTAAAATCACAAAACTTCTATTAGGCTGCATAAAGAAGTCAACAGCTACAGGTAATAACATGTTGAGAGCCATGCTACTTACCTGCCGTACAATGTGCACCATTGGGTCTAAACTCACCGCTACACTCTGTATGGCAAGCGAGCAATGTGATTCCTGGAATTGTTAATGTTACCTGTAGGTGCACTGTCCTGGAAAAGCTGATCTGCAGAGGTCCTGGCTGTTGGACCCCTGCAGATGTAATATTAATGGCCTATCCTAAGGTCAGACCATCAATATTAGAAACATAAATAAACCCTTTAAAAAAGTTGACCAGGAATTTGAGCAACCCATGTGGCGAGTGGGGAAGGTGTATAAAAAAAAAAAAAAAAAACTCCTCTCCTGTCCCTGGTGCTCTGTTATCTGCAACCAGTGTTCATTCGGTCTCTTTATGGCCACTTCTTGCTGGGAGTCCTGCAGCTCATGTAACCACCAAAGCCAATTAGGTACAAAATTTCCAGAAATGAGGCGCTGCCATTAGACTGAACGGACACTGGCTGGGAACGATGGGGTGATGGGGTGCTGGGGCAGGTGAGTGTGTTGTGTGTGTGTGGTGTGGTTTTTTTTTTTTTTTTTTTTTTTTAATTTTACACCTCCCTGGCCACCACAGGAGTCGCTCCAATTTATAAACAACCTGGGATGTCTGGACCTAATTTTTTTTTTTTTTTGGTATGGCCCCGATACAGTGGCACCTTCACTGGTCCTCCATACTGTATGGGGACCAGTGATGGGGCCACTATATTGTGTGGGGGCAATGATGGGGCATTAAAGTATGTGGGGAATTAGGAGGTTACATTAAAGGGGTTGTTCGGGCTTAAGGTCCAAGATGTGCAATGATAATATCAGATCTTTGTAATCCAAAATTGTAAATACACTGTGTTCCAAATTATTATGCAAAAAGTGTTTAGGAGTGATACGGTAAGAATTTTTTTTGTTTGTCAGTTAAACTCATTGATGGTGATGTGTGTCAGGTCTCTTTATATCACTGAAAGCAATTGCAGACACCTGTGCTAATTAGTTTGGCAGGTGTGTCCAATTAAAGGCAAGACTACTTAAGAAGGCTGTCCCACATTATTAAGCAGCCTACATTTTCAGCCAAAATGGGAAAGAAAAAGGATGTGTCGGCTGCTGAGAAGCAACAAATTGTGGAGTGTTTAGGTCAAGGCATGACTACAATCAACATTGCCAAGACACTTCATCGTGCTCATCGCACAATCAAGAAGTATGTAGCTGATTGACAGCACACACGTGTGCATGCTGATAAGGGAAAATTGAGGACTCTTTCCAACAGGCAATTATGTCAGGTTAAAAGAGCAGCTTCAAAAATACCTTGTCATAGCAGCAGACAAGTTTTTGAAGCTGCTGGTGCCTCCAACGTCCCCCGAACAACAAGATGCAGGTTCCTTCAGAGGTTTGCAGCTGTGCGTAAGCCATCCTGTCGACCTCCTCTATCTACTGCACACAAGCAGAAACGGCTCCAGTGGGCCAAACAATACATGAAGACTGACTTCAAAACTGTTTTGTTCACCGATGAGTGCTGTGCAACGCTTGATGGTCCAGATGGATGGATGGAGTGGAGGATGGCTTGTTGATGGACACCCCATGCAAACACGGCTACGGCGCCAACAAGGAGGAGGTAGAGTAATGTTTTGGGTTGGAATAATGGGGAGAGAGATTGTAGGCCCCTTTAGGATCCCTGAAGGGGTAAAGATGAACTCCATAATGTATGGAGTTTCTCAAACAGCACTTCCTGCCATGGTTCAAGAAGAAGGACCATGCATTCCGCAGAAAGATCATTTTCATGCATGATAATGCAATGTCTCATGCTGCAAATAACACATCTGCATCTCTGGCTGCTATGGGCATAAAAGGGGACAAACTTATGGTGTGGCCCCCATGCTCCCATGACCTCAACCCCATTGAGAACCTCTGGAGCATCATCAAAAGGAGTGTCTATGATGGCGGGAGGCAGTTCACATCTATGCAACAGCTCTGGGAGGGTATTCTGTCCTCATGCAAAACAATTGAAGCAGAAACCATCCAAAAACTGACAAATTCAATGGACGAGAGAGTTCAGAAGCTTCTTTCGAATAAGGGGTCCTATGTGCAAATGTAACATCCCCTTGAATAAAGTTTTGGCTTGAAAACTGTTTGATTTCAGTTTGTAATAACCTGCTAATGCTTATAATTTCACAATGACCATTTTTTTGTTCTTAATAAAAATGAAAAGGTTGCAAATTCTGCAGTGCATAATAATTTAAAACATGCATTTTTAGTGTTTATTTTTTTTTTAAATATACTGTTATCATAGGCAGTTTGTTCAAAAACCTTTCAATTATCCTCGAATAGTTGATGACTGGAAAATTACAATGACTGCAATTCATCTAGGTAATTTTGGAAAATATGAGAAAATATTATTTGCATAATAATTTGGAACACAGTGTAGATGAAAAAGTTGTGCAATTTCACTCCCCCTTCACTGCTTCAAGCTCTGTGTCATACTATTATGTAGTGTTAAGCATATAGACAGGGTCAGACTGGCCCACCGGTGAATCCACCGGTGGGCCCCGAGCCCCGACTATTAGTTCTCATATCATGGGGGCCCGATTGGGATCCTGACCATCCCGATCGGGCCCCTGACCAGAGGCGTTACGATCGCGGTCGCAGGGGGCGCGACCGCGACCGGACCCGGCAGGGTACGGGGCCCGCGGCCAGCTGGAGATGGCCGGGGCCCCGGACCACTATGATAGCGGTCGGGGAAAGCCTGGTTCCCCGACCGCTATACATACTGTTATTGGAAAGGGACCCTGGCATATTGCAGGCCCCTTTCCAATAAATGGCAGCCCAGGGGAGGTGACTGAAAACAATAAATACATATTCTCACCTCTCCTGGGCACAGTGTTCTCTCCAGCGCTCTTCTGTCATGTGACTGAGGCCTGTGATTAGGCCCCGGCGGTCACATGGGGCGCGACCGCGTAATGACGTCAGTGCACCCCCACGTGACCGCTGAGGTCCAATCACAGGCCTCAGCAGCATCGTCGGAAAAGGGCCTGAAGATGGCAGGATGGAGAGAGGATGCCAGGGAAAGGTAATACAAGGTGAGTATGAGATTTTGCTATTTTTAATCACCTTCTCCGGGCCTCCGATTATTATACTTTGGGGTCTGAGGAGACCCCAAAGTATAATAATAGCACTGAAGCGGAGCGGAGGGGGCTGTTGGGCGCATATAATACTGGGTGGGGGCCACTGTGGAGCTTATAATACTAGGAGGGGGCTACTATGGAGCTTATAATACTGGGTGGGGGCCACTGTAGGGAGGATATAATACTGGGTGGGGCCACTGTGGAGCTTATAATACTGGGTGGGGACCACTGTGGAGCTTATAATACTGGGTGGGGGCCACTGTGGGGCTTATAATACTGGGTGGGGGCCACTATGGAGCTTATAATACTGGGTGGGGGCCACTGTGCAGCTTATAATACTGGATGGGGGCCACTGTGGAGCTTATAATACTGGGTGGGGGCCACTGTAGGGAGGATATAATACTGGGTGGGGGCCACTGTGAAGCTTATAATACTGGGTGGGGGCCACTGTGGAGCTTATAATACTGGGTGGGGGCCACTGTGGAGCTTATAATACTGGGTGGGGGGCCACTTTGGAGCATATAATACTGGGTGGGGGCCACTGTGGAGCTTATAATACTGGGTGGGGGCCACTGTGGAGCTTATAATACTGGGTGGGGGCCACTTTGGAGCATATAATATTGGGTGGGGGCCACTGTGGAGCTTATAATACTGGGTGGGGGCCAATGTGGAGCTTATAATACTGGGTGTGGGCCACTGTGGAGCTTATAATACTGGGTGGGGGCCACTGTAGGGAGGATATAATACTGGGTGGGGGCCACTGTGGAGCTTATAATACTGGGGAGGGGGCCACTGTGGAGCTTATAATACTGGGTGGGGGCCACTGTAGGGAGGATATAATACTGGGTGGGGGCCACTGTGGAGCTTATAATACTGGGTGGGGGCCACTTTGGAGCATATAATACTGGGTGGGGGCCACTGTGGAGCTTATAATACTGGGTGGGGGCCACTTTGGAGCATATAATACTGGGTGGGGGCCACTGTGGAGCTTATAATACTGGGTGGGGGCCACTGTGGAGCTTATAATACTGGGTGGGGGCCACTGTGGAGCTTATAATACTGGGTGGGGGCCACTGTAGGGAGGATATAATACTGGGTGGGGGCCACTGTGGAGCTTATAATACTGGGTGGGGGCCACTGTGGAGCTTATAATACTGGGTGGGGGCCACTGTGGAGCTTATAATACTGGGTGGGGGCCACTTTGGAGCATATAATACTGGGTGGGGGCCACTGTGGAGCTTATAATACTGGGTGGGGGCCACTGTGGAGCTTATAATACAGGGTGGGGGCCACTGTGGAGCTTATAATACTGGGTGGGGGCCACTGTGGAGCTTATAATACTGGGTGGGGGCCACTTTGGAGCATATAATACTGGGTGGGGGCCACTGTGGAGCTTATAATACAGGGTGGGGGCCACTGTGGAGCTTATAATACTGGGTGGGGGCCACTGTGGAGCTTATACCCCATACAGTGGCTCCTTCAATTTTTTTTTTAATAACGCAGGGGCAGGTGAAAAAAACAAAACAAAAAAACCCCCCACAAACTTTCTTTCCTGTCCCCAGTGTCTCCCAGCACAGTTCGGTCCTGCAGTTCTGTTGTTTGCTTCCAGCTGACGTTCCCTCTGCACGTGACTACCTGTGACGTCACGTGACCCCTGAGGCCAATCAGTGGCCTAAGGGAAGGGACCTGGGACATTACAGCCAGTGAGGAATTCCGGCAAAAAGAAGACAGCGGAGCTGCAGGACCGGACCGTGCAGGGAGGACACCAGAGCACCGGAGACAGGTGAGTATGTTTAGCATGTTTATTTTTTTTGGGGGGGGGGGGTAGGGGGGGATTCACCTCCCCCGGACTAATTATAAAAAAGAAAAAAAATTATACTGGACAATCTCTTTAAAGTGTGGTGCATTAGGGGTGTATATTAAAGGGGTTGTCCAGGCATAATTTGTTATGGTTTATTTTCAGGATAGGCCACAGATACCTGATCTGTAGGGGGCTGACCCCGGACCGATCAGCTGTATGGAGCCACTTTTGATGCCCGTAGTGTACACAATACAGGGCCAGAAGCAGAAAGCTCTGTCCACTGTATAGGGGCTGGGCACTTTCACTGTACTTCAGCACTTATTGAAGTCAGTAGGAGCTGAGCTGCAGTGAAGGCGCCGGGCTGCTATACAGCGGATGGAGCTTTCTGCTTCCGGCCCTGTGTTGTGTACAGAACAGGTGCCGGAAGTGGCTCCGAACAGCTGATGGGGCCATGTGTCAGCCCCCTACCGATCAGGTATTTATGGCCTATCCAGAGCATAGGCCATAAAAAAGATTAACCCTGGACAACCCCTTTAATATGCCCCACACAGTTTAATGTCCCCCCCACAGGATGTTAGCCCCCATCACTGCTCCCACACAATATAATGACCCCATCACTATTCCCCATACAGTATGGGGGAACAGTGAAGAGGCCACTATGTGGGGGGGACCAGTGAAGAGGCCACTATGTGGGGGGACGAGTGAAGAGGCCACTATGTGGGGGGACCAGTGAAGTGACTATAGAAAAATTTGGCCCAGACAACCCCTTAAAAGAGGTTGTCCATAAACTGGAGCGATCACTGTGTCGGCCGCCAGGGAGGTGTAAAAATAAGAACATTTTTAAAAAAGCATACTCACCTGTCCCCAGCACCCCGTTGTCCCCTGCCTGTGTCTGTTCGGTCTCATGGCGGCACCTCATGTCTGGAAATCCTGTACCTAATTGGTCTTAGTGATCATATGAGGTGCAGGACTCCCAGCAAGGAGTCGCCGGCATGAGACTGAATGGACACTGGCAGCAGACAACGGAGCGCCAGGGACAGGTGAGTATGCTTTTTAATTTACTTATTTTTTACTTTACACCTCCCGCCAGCTACATGGGTTGCTCCAATTCCTTCGACAACCTCTTTAAAGGATTTATCCATCTTCCTAATATTGATGGCCTGTCCTTAGGATAGGCCATCAATATTACATCTACGATGATACAACAGCCAGGACCTCTGCAGATCAGCTTTTCCAGGACAGTGCGGCTACAGGTAAAGGTAACAATTCTAGGAGCCACGCTGTCCACTTGCCATACAAGGTGTAGCAGTAGGTTTAGGTAGTGAAGTGGTGCACATGGTATAGTGGGTGAGCAGCATGGCTCCCGGCATGTTATTACCTTTAGCCGCCCTGTCTCGGTACCGCTGATCTGCAGGGGTTCTGATGGTGGGCCCCTAGAAACAATTCCACTGGTGGGCCCTAGACATCCCAGTCCGACACTGCATATAGATAACACTCAGTACTGTAATAGCACTGCACTTTCATGCCTCGGGCACAGGAGTTGTGCCTGCAGCATGATTTCTGGGTCTTGACTGTATTACACAGCCAGGACTTAGTACTAGTCAACGGAGTAAAAAAATACTCTGACTCAGCCAGCTGAATCCCTCAGATGCCGTGATCAATAGCGATCTGGGTAATTAGGGGGAGGGATCACCCCCTTCTTTCAGACCTTAAAGGGGTATTTCCATGAACATAATCATATCTATATTTGTAGATAATTAAAAGTTAAGCCTTTTTGCACATATAAGTAGTTAAAAATTCTGCAGAGTTTTAAAGATTTTCTCTAACTTTCTAAGTGGTTAGAGTCTGATGTCTTGATCGGTTGCCAATGGATACGACCACAAATGCAGAAACTTTCTGTGGTCTGGGTCTTGTCAGAAACCCAGCCGTGATTTTCTTATTGTGGACAGGTTATCAGGCAGGGACACTACATGTATCAGAAGATATCCCGGCCACAATAAGGAAATCATGGCTGATTTTCTGACTTTAGAAAGGTCCTGCATTCATGGTCGTATCCACTGGCAACCGATCAAGACA
Organism: Leptodactylus fallax; assembly: GCA_947044405.1. NCBI lineage: Eukaryota > Metazoa > Chordata > Amphibia > Anura > Leptodactylidae > Leptodactylus > Leptodactylus fallax. Next base: position 2,310,673 of record CAMRHE010000061.1, on the reverse strand, counting down.
ACAACTTGTGACCAGAAGATATTTAGAGAAAGTCTTTAAAACTCTGCAAAATGTTTAATTACTTATATTTGCAAAAATGTTTAACTTTTTAATTATCTACAAATTTAAAAATAGTTATGTTCATGGGAATACCCCTTGAAGATTCTCTGCAATGAAATTGTGGCATTTAAAGGGTGACAGCCAGAAGGCCAATCAACAGCTTCCTGGCTGTCTTTCCCTATTACACATAGGGATTCTATGTGCGATTTAAATCACTTACTTCTGTATTGCAGTACATTGCACTGGGCATCAGGAGATCCCAAGTTCTAGTCCCCTTGTTGGACAGTAACAATATTTTTTAAAAAGTGTAAAATACAGTATTATAAATAACAAAAATAAACACAGAATTTAAAAAATATGGTACATATTATAAACAAATAAAGCGAAGATGAAGAAAAACATCAGCACTCATATCTCCGATAATACTTTCCATCTTTATTTCCGGCTATTAGCAGGGTAAATATAGCAGTGTACCTGTAGCAAATAACCGTCAACTGTTGTTTCGCGTTTTCATGTTTCTTCCGGCCCAAATTCTCTGAAGATGGGCCATGACTACCCTACCCATAAATCTTAGCAGTCACGTGCGTAATGACACAGTAACATCTACGGGATCACATGACACATCCTCATTGCCATGACAACCTGTCAACGCACTGAATGCTTGGCCCATAAATGCCACACACATTATAATGTAGCATGCCAGGATCCAGACAGTGCATCCAGACAAGCGTCGTCATGACAACCATACACAGAAATTATTCTATTTAAAACTCTAAATTTAAATTACATTTACTACATAAATGCCCCTGGATGATTACGTCAAGACCTACAGGTCCCAGGACATTAGTTTCCATAATCTATCTAGCCTCACATATCAACAACTCTCGATGTCTATCACAATTTTTAAAGCGGCTAATAATTTCTAAGCCACAAAAGCGGAGTGCATTACAGTCACCATTGTACTCTTTACAGATATGCTCAAACGACAAATTGAGATTTACAACTCAAAAACTGGTGAACTATCCAAGTTTTCTCCCCTACTTGACAAAACCTGTTTTGTATATTTGCGAAACAAAAGTGGCAATTCCCACATTTAAAGTTCCGTTTTGGGGCATTTTTCCTCAACCAGGTATCCTCTCTTTTATTTATAAATTGGGTTTTAACCAAGACATCTTTAAGGGATTTACAACATCTAAAGGTCACACATGGCTGTCGTATAGCGACATCATGTAATATTGGCGCTCTCTCAATTATGTTCCAGTTATTCCTAACTATTCCTTACTTTATCTCTTATCTCTTTTCCTACTTTTCTTCCCCCATTATCGTATTTTTGTCTACTCTTTTAACCCTCTCTAGGGTGTCATCTAACAGAGAACAATGATATCCTCTACTGAGGAACATGCCCTCATCTCTAAGGCCTGACTATGGAACATTTCATTATTGTTATTGATTCTTTTAAGCCTCAATAACTGACCATATGGAATTGCTGATTTTGAATGTCAAGGGTGACTACTCTGATAATGTAGTTAAGCATTTGTGGGTGTCCTATAGGACAAGGTCCTTAGGGTACCACCTTTCACTTCAACTCACATGTCCAAAAACTCAATTCATTCCCCACTGATCTTTCTAGTGAAGAACATATTCATATCATTGACCTTGTTAAGAAATTTTACAAACACATTAAAGAGCTCAGGAGTTCCATCCCATATTATAAACACGTCATCAACATATCTAAACATTCCTAAGAAAGGGGTTACATATGTTAAATATGTACAGTACAGACCAAAAGTTTGGACACACCTTCTCATTCCAAGAGTTTTCTGTATTTTCATGACTATAAAAATTGTAGATTCACACTGAAGACATCAAAACTATGAATTAACACATGTGGAATTATATACTTAACCAAAAAGTGAGAAACAACTGAAAATATGTCTTATATTCTAGGTTCTTCAAAGTAGCCACCTTTTGCTTTGATTACTGCTTTGCACACTCTTGGCATTCTCTTGATGAGCTTCAAGACGTAGTTGCCTGAAATGGTTTTCACTTCACAGGTGTGCCCTGTCAGGTTTAATAAGTGGGATTTCTTGCCTTATAAATGGGGTTGGGACCATCAGTTGTGTGGTTCAGAAGTCAGGTGGATACACAGCTGATAGTCCTACTGAATGTAGTGTTAGAATTTGTATTATGGCAAGAAAAAAGCAGCTAAGTAAAGAAAAATTAGTGGCCATCATTACTTTAAGAAATGAAGGTCAGTCAGTCCGAAAAATTGGGAAAACTTTGAAAGTGTCCCCAAGTGCAGTGGCCAAAACCATCAAGCGCTACAAAGAAACTGGCTCACATGAGGACCGCCCCAGGAAAGGAAGACCAAGAGTCACCTCTGCTGCGGAGGATAAGTTCATCCGAGTCACCAACATCAGAAATCGCAGGTTAACAGCAGCTCAGATTAGAGACCAGGTCAATGCCACACAGAGTTCTAGCAGCAGACACATCTCTACAACAACTGTTAAGAGGAGACTGTGTGCAGCAGGCCTTCATGGTAAAATAGCTGCTAGGAAACCACTGCTAAGGACAGGCAACAAGCAGAAGAGACTTGTTTGGGCTAAAGAACACAAGGAATGGACATTAGACCTGTGGAAATCTGTGCTTTGGTCTGATGAGTCCAAATTTGAGATCTTTGGTTCCAACCACCGTGTCTTTGTGCGACGCAGAAAAGGTGAAGGAATGGACTCTACATGCCTGGTTCCCACCGTGAAGCATGGAGGAGGAGGTGTGATGGTGTGGGGGTGCTTTGCTGATGACACTGTTGGGGATTTAGTCAAAATTGAAGGAATACTGAACCAGCATGGTTACCACAGCATCTTGCAGCGGCATGCTATTCCATCCGGTTTGCGTTTCATCGGACCATCATTTATTTTTCAACAGGACAATGACCCCAAACACACCTCCAGACTGTGTAAGGGCTATTTGACCAAGAAGGAGAGTGATGGGGTGCTACGCCAGATGACCTGGCCTCCACAGTCACCAGACCTGAACCCAATCAAGATGGTTTGGGGTGAGCTGGACCGCAGAGTGAAGGCAAAAGGGCCAACAAGTGCTAAGCATCTCTGGGAACTCCTTCAAGACTGTTGGAAGACCATTTCAGGTGACTACGTCTTGAAGCTCATCAAGAGAATGCCAAGAGTGTGCAAAGCAGTAATCAAAGCAAAAGGTGGCTACTTTGAAGAACCTAGAATATAAGACATATTTTCAGTTGTTTCACACTTTTTTGTTAAGTATATAATTCCACATGTGTTAATTCATAGTTTTGATGCCTTCAGTGTGAATCTACAATTTTTATAGTCATGAAAATACAGAAAACTCTTGGAATGAGAAGGTGTGTCCAAACTTTTGGTCTGTACTGTATCTTTCCTTCAAGTACACTAGATATAAATTAGCATAAGTACAAGAGACCAGCATGCCCATGGCTGTTCTGGTTTTCTGTATGTACCATTTATCCTGGAATTGAAAGGCATTATTACTCAATACCGACATCTGTTTTATTAGGGGCATAGCTTCTATCCCCCTAATATGGGGTATACGTGTATATAAACTTTCAACATCTATTGATGCTAGAAGGTAACCATCTCTCCATTCTAGTTTATGTATTACTCCCAAAAATTCATTAGTGTCTTATAAGTAAGATGTAACATTATTTTTTAATAAAGGTCGCAATAGCCAGTCACAATAATTCGAGAGTGGTTCCAAAATGGAGTCTACTCCACTCACGATCAGGCGACCGGGTTGGGTCTTTTTCCCTTTTATGTACTTTAGGAAGAAAATACCATAATGTTTACATGGTGCTAATGCGAAGAGCAACAAACTCTTCTCAAGGGATGTCCTAAGAGAATTTTGTAGCAATTTCTGTATTCTTCTTGTAGAATCCTGGTTCAAGTGGGTATATGTTGTCTCCTCTCCGAATTATCTATTGGCTTCCCCTACAACTATTAGTCCTATACATGCCACACACATTATAATATAGCATGCCAGGATCAGGATCAAGCGTCGTCATAATAATCCATACACAGAAGTTATTCTACTTAAAACAGATTTTTTTTTTTTTAATAAAAATAACTCTAAACGTAAATTACATTTACTATATAAATACACCTAGATCATTACGATTGTTAAGACCTACAATGTGTGTTAATGGAATAATGGGAACATATATGGCAACATTATTTAGAAAATGGAAACTGAAATGGACACAGAGGGTGATAATGCTGCAGCTGAAGTACCTCTAAAAGCAGGTAGAAGTGAGGTAGATGCCTTTTTTGCACAGTGTAACACACAGAATCAGTAACAAGTACCAAAAGCTTGGGACATAAAATAATTCAATTAGCTGAAAGAGAGGTCCAGTTATTCTGGACTGTAAATTCACTGCAATCATATAATGCGAGTGGACGTGTACCACAAGGCCTTACGATATTAAAGGAGGCCGCACAGTTCCAAGAGGAATGGAAGACTTGAAGTGGGCCCCAGTGCAAACTTTTCTTTGGGGCGCCCTACCCCCTCCCTACAGCATATTCTTGATAGTCACAGTTATGGGTACTGCAGCGGTATCTCAGATACTTGAAAGGGATACAGCTTTAGTACCCACAACTGCAGTTATTAAGAATACAGTGAGTGAGCAGCGCAGCACCCAGCATGACAATACTGAGAGCTGCGTGCTGTGGGAAACGGTTGATCTGCAGGGTCCTAACAGTCTATGAGATCAGTGGGGGTCCAACACCCAGGGCCCCTGCTGATCAACTCTTTGAAGATACTGTGGTGCTTTTGTGAGCGCTGTGACTCCTTCGCTAATTACATTGCATGGCGATTATAAAATAGATACTGTGCAATGTTATTACAGCCTGTAATAGTGCACGGCTGCAATAAAACAGATGGTGTGTGATGTGAATAGTGAAGGGGCCCCCACACAGTATTATATGCTCCACAGTGACCCCCCCCCCATACAGTATTACAGTGGGTACGGAAAGTATTCAGACCCCTTTAAATTTTTCACTCTGTTTCATTGCAGCCATTTGCTAAAGGCAAAAAAGTTCATTTTATTTCTCATTAATGTACACTCAGCACCCCATCTTGACAGAAAAAAACAGAAATGTAGATATTTTTGCAAATTTATTAAAAAAGAAAAACTGAAATATCACATGGTCATAAGTATTCAGACCGTTTGCAGTGACACTCATATTTTACTCACATGCTGTCCATTTTCTTCTGATCCTCCTTGAGATGGTTCTACTCCGTCATTGGAGTCCAGCTGTGTTTAATTAAACTGATTGGACTTGATTAGGAGAGGCACACACCTGTCTATATAAGACCTCACAGTGCATGTCAGTCGGTGCTTTATGGCAGAGTGGCCCGAAGGAAGCCTCTCCTCAGTGCAAGACATATGAAAGTCCGCATAGAGTTTGCCATAAAACACATGAAGGACTCCCAGACTATGAGAAATAAGATTCTCTGGTCTGATGAGACGAAGATTGAACTTTATGGCGTTAATTCTAAGCAGTATGTGTGGAGAAAACCAGGCACTGCTCATCACCTGCCCAATACAATCCCAACAGGGAAACATGGTGGTGGCAGCATCATGCTATCGGGGTGTTATTCAGCTGCAGGGACAGGACGACTGGTTGCAATGGAAGGAAAGATGAATACGGCCAAGTACAGAGATATCCTGGAAGAAAACCTCTTCCAGAGTGCTCTGGACCTCAGACTGGGCTGAAGGTTCACCTTCCAACAAGACAATGACCCTAAGCACACAGCTAAAATAACAAAGGAGTGGCTTCGGAACAACTCTGTGACCATTCTTGACTGGCCCAGCCAGAGCCCTGACCTCAACCCAATTGAGCATCTCTGGAGAGACCTGAAAATGGCTGTCCTCCAACGTTCACCATCCAACCTGACGGAACTGGAGAGGATCTGCAAGGAAGAATGGCAGAGGATCCCCAAATCCAGATGTGAAAAACTTGTTGCATCATTCCCAAGAAGACTCATGGCTGTACTAGCTCAAAAGGGTGCTTCTACTCAATACTGAGCAAAGGGTGTGAATACTTATGACTGTGATATTTCAGTTTTTCTTTTTTAATAAATTTGCAAAAATATCTACATTTCTGTTTTTTTTCTGTCAAGATGGGGTGCTGAGTGTACATTAATGAGAAATAAAAGGAACTTTTTTGCTTTTAGCTGCAATGAAAACAAAGTGAAAAATTTAAAGGGGTCTGAATAATTTCCGTACCCACTGTATATGCTCCACAGTGGCCCCACACAGTATAATATGCATCATACAGTATAAAGGGCTCCCAAGAGGTGAGTAAAAGTATTTGTTGTTTTTAATCACCTCCCTTGAGCAGGCTATCATTGGAAAGGGGCCTGGCAACTCCTTTTCAATGGTAAATATGTATAGCGGTCCAGGAACCAAGCTTTCCCGACTGCTATCATAGTGGTCCGAGGCCTCGGCCATCTCCAGCTGGGGTTTATGAACCTTTTCAGGCACTTTGATAAGGTACATAAGCAGGAAGGAAAACATATAAAAGAAGGAGAGGTGCCTGTCAGTATAGGCCTTTTGGGTTTCACAATATTGAGTGAACAAGAAAAACAATGTATTACATATTAGTGGATAATGAAGTAGAGGATTTCCCATTTGAAAATTTTAGGGGAGGAGTTAAATCCACTTTTTTTTTTTTTTTTAACCTCCATTACAACCTGGTGGCTCATTAGATTTATTTATGAATAATGATGAAGGAAGTAAAGGCACTACAATATTCTATACCCCGCCCCCCAAATTTAACACAAGGGGAAGAAAAAGCCCTTAAATGGTTAAAATCTATAGATACTATAGTGATAAAAAAATCTGATAAGGGGGGTAATATAGTTCTGATGGAGAAAGATTATTATATAGGGGAAGCCAATAGATAATTGGTAGATTAGAGAACATATATCCACAGCTACTGCTCCTGCCTCACACTACAACTACTGCCTTTTCCTATGTACCAAACTCGGACTGTTATATGACCACGCTTACTTCAGTCATCTGGATTGTCAGCCACTGGACTCCACCTCACCTTTCAGACCTTGACGATTTCAAATACCAGGTGAGCAATCATAATATCACCTTTACACTAAAGTTCAGTGCATTGACATGCCATCATAACAATGAGGACGTGTCATGTAATCCCATAGACGTCATTACTCATGTGACTAGAGATGAGCGAATTGAAGCTGCAGAAGTGGAATTTGATCCGAATTTCAAGAAATCTTCGATTCCAGATTTCCTCACACTTTGATGCATCAAATTGCATTTTTTTTATAAAATGGCTGCTGCACATGTTAGGACAAGGGGCAAGGAACTCTGGGAACGCGGGATCACCCACAATGCCAAGCGTGCAGCTAATCAGCAGCCAGCCGGCCCTGTGATGTTACAGCCCTATAAAAACCCTCGGCCATTTTAGGTACAGTCATTTCACATCGCTCTTACTGTAGGGACAGATGTCAGCAGGATCTAGGTAAAGACTTAGAAAATAGAAGTTCAGGTAAAGAGCCTAAGAACTGTAGAGAAAGGATAGGGAAGAATTGAAAGAAGAACATGGGGTGGTTGCAGCGTCATTAACAGCAAGAATTTTAATATACATTGCAGCACTCACTGCCGTTATACTGCTTGCTCATTACTCATACCTGTGTCTTCAAGGTGGAACACAACAAGCCTTTTGCAGTGCTACACAGCAAAAAACAGTGTATTATCATCCACTAATTTATGCAGTTATCTGTTCTAATGCCCTTTTCAAGGCATTTATTATAAGGGGCTTATTCACTGTTCTTCCGAAGCATAACATTTCAGGCCATTTGTCAGTACTACTGTGCCAAAGAAAACTGAATTCTCATCCAGTTATCTCTACAGTCATCTGTTCTAACGCCTTTTTCAAGGTGTTTATTAGTGTGGTAACAAATGAGGGGCATATTTGCCATTTTGTTCCAAGTATAAAATTAAAAGTAATTTTGCAGTACAGTACTGCCAAAAATCATAATTCTTATCCATTAATCTCTGCCTTTTATCATGCTTTTTTTTTTTTTTTTTATTGGGGAAAGAAATAAGGGGCATATTCGCCGTTCTCTTCAAAGTAGAAAATTACAGGTCTTTTTGCACTGTATTTATTTCCTTTGCAATTACGTCTTTTCATATAACAGTATGTCAGACAGAGAAGTTCTGAAAAGAAAAAATACAACAGGGCGCTCCCTTGTATAGAGGCTTTGTGGGGGTGCTGCAGTGATGGTGTCCCAGTCCTGAGCTCCAAAATAGAGAGACCAGGAGAGAGATAAATAATATGGGTGTGTAAATCTAAACAAAAAACACCAAGCTGGACCCAATTTTCCTTCACTTCCTCGTAGGTACCGCTGTGGCCATGATTCCTCCAGATTAAATGGAATTGACTCTGAATATGGTTGTCCAAAGGTGGATTTTTTTTTAAAAAATTTGGAGTATACAGATAGTAATAAATGCAACAAAATAAAAAAACAAAAAAGATAAACCAGGTAGTAACGCGTTTCGGAGCCTACTGCTCCTTCCTCAGACTTCACTGGTATACTGATAGCCATTGTTTATTGCAGTCTTATATAGTAGAAAGCACTGACATGTGACCAATTAGGTTAAAAAAAATTCAATCATGCACAATTTTAAAAGAATAATACTGTGTCTGGTGTATGCACATATTAATTGATAACTTAGCATCCTTAAAAACCCAAAAATACACATTTCCTGCAAAGGTTACACACATGGTACTCAAAATTGGCAGCAATTTATGTAAATACAGCTTACTCTCATTAGTGCTGTAAACATACTCACTTTCAACCAGATGATCACACTATTATTTATCTAAAGAGCACATGTTGTGGGTCAATATTGACATCTAGCAGCCAATCAGCTTCCAGGAGGTGTGTTCATCCTGAATCAGCTGGATGCCGGGGCCAAGTTCTAGTCTCTAGCCCACATCACTAATCTGCTGCACAGATTATGCTAATAGTCGGCTGATTAAGACCGTAATTAGTTGTGTATCACAAAATAAAAACCATGTAGTGGGGTTATGAAATATAGAAATTGAGCTCTAATTACACCGCTATGAAGTAATGGGGTACGTATTCTGCGCTCTAGAATACTGCAACTGGGTTTATAGTCAGTCATATATAGCTATAATAGAGATTGTCCTAAAAATTGTTTGTGCATAAATATGTATGAAAAGTATAAAATGTATCTAGCTATAAAAATATGGAATATAAACAAATGCAAATACATGACAATATAAAAAATATATAAAAATAAAAAAACTACTGTATATACATATTATAAATATATGATCATAAAATATAAATGTAATAGGTACCACCATATTTACATACAGATATTCAATACAACGAAGCAAATAAAATCAAGAAATATCACCATAGCTATATACCTGCTAAGAGGATTTATTTTATTTTTTTAAATCAGGGTTCGTTAAGCCCTAACGGAGATAGAGTGTTTAATCCAAATATCCTTTTCTGTTCTCACAGCTAGAGAAGTACTCTATGCTGTGGGCTCAGATCCACTATATAGTGAGGAGGAGATACTAGAGGACAGTCAGCAGCTAGTGCTCAGCCAAGATGTGGAGGAGACATCCGCTGTTTCCTCCAGTAGGCAAGCAAGTAGTGATGAGAGTGGCGTGGGAGCTGGTGTTGCGAGCGGTCAGGCTCCTGACTCATAGACCATTAAGGAGGACATCAGTGACCTGCAGACATTAGTGGATGACTATGTAGTCGATCGCAATTGGGAGCCGGGTGACGAAGGGGATTCATCATCATCATCATCATTGGGAGAAGAGGGTGGCAGCTTGCGCATGAGGCAGCATCGGAGTCAGCAGGGTGACAGCAGTGAGAGGTCGGGAGCCAAACATGCCAGGGTTAGAGTACCCGCTTCACAGCAGCCTACCTGCCCAGCTAGCAGTGGTGCAGGGGTTCATGAAGGCAGTGGTGGTAGCAGTCAGTTAGTGCGGAGTGTTGGGGGTAAAATCACCTACTCGGCGATTTGGCAGTTTTATGTTAAGCCGCCGGGGAAAGTGAACATGGCCATATGTTCGATCTGTTGGCAGAAGGTGAAGCGTGGCCAGGGTGCCAATGCTGGCACCACAGCCCTGTGTCAACATATGCAGCATCACCATAAAGTGGCCTGGGAGAGCCGTGGCTCCAATGTGGTGGTCCAGCCTGCCGCAGGAACTGTTGCATCACCCAGTGGCACACACCCCATTTCAGGCAGTCAAGGCTCCACCACCTCAGTCGAAGGAAGGTGTGTCCTTCCCATCATCTGCTAGTCGTGATGCTCCTGCTCCTCCTCCTAGTCAGTCATTGCATCAGCAAACGATCAGAGAATCTAAGAGACAACAGTATGCGTGCACTCATCCAACAGTGCAGAAGTTGAACATGCTCCTGTCAAAGTTGCGGGTGCTGCAGTCACTCCCTTTCCAATTGGTGGACTCTGTACCTTTCAGAGAACTGATGGCTTTTGCTGAGCCGAGGTGGAGAGTCCCAAGCCGTCATTTCTTTGCCAAGAAGGCAGTACCAGCCCTGCACAAATATGTAGAAGAGAAGGTGGGCCAGTCCTTGAGCCTGTCGGTGTCTGCCAAAGTGCATGGCAGCACCGACATGTGGAGCTGTAACTACGATCAAGGACAATATGTGTCATTTACGTCCCACTGGGTTAATGTGGTGCCTGCCCAGACACACCAGCAACTTGGACAGGTGAAGCAGCTTCTGCCTCCACGTTTTTGCGCCGTTGATCCTACAACAGTGTCCGCCTCCTCCTTCACTGTGTCCTCAGCCTTGAGTGTAGGGACAAAGCTCCTCCAGCATACCACATGTGCAGGGCACAGCGGTGTCACGCTGTTCTACACCTCGTTTGCCTGGGCGAACGAAGTCACACAGGGGATGAACTGCTCCATGTCCTCAATCAAGAAATCGAATCCTGGCTTTCTCCAAGAGAACTTAAAATCAGAAAAATGGTGACAGACAACGGGAAGAACATGGTGTCGGCGCAGAGCCATGCGCCCTGCATGGCGCACGTGTTAAATCTGGTTGTCCAGCATTTCCTTAAGTGTTCCACCCATCTACAAGACATCCTAAAAATGTCAAGGAAACTTTGCATGCACTTCAGCCACTCGTACCCTGCCAAGCACACCCTCCTTGAGCTGCAGCGGCGGAATGGCCTACCAGAACATAGGCTGATATGCGATGTTTCCACCCGTTGGAATTCAACCCTCCATATGTTGGATCGACTATATGAACAGAGAAAAGCCATAAACGATTTCTTGATGGTCCAAACGGACAGAGGTACTCCCCTGTGTAACTTTAACGTTAGCCAGTAGCAGCTCATGCATGACACCTGCCATTTGCTCGTTCCCTTTGAGGAGGCCACTTTACTTGTCAGTCGCCAGGACTACGGGATGAACAACATCATTCCACTGATTCACATCCTGGAAAAGATGCTTTTCAATCTGGCTGGTCAGGAGACTGGAGATGTGGCACCTACATCTCATGGCCACATGAGCCTTGTGGGGGCTGAACTGGAGGAGGAGGATGAGGAGGACATTGTTGTACAAGGAATTTGTAGCCAAATGTGTGGAGAGGAGGAGCAGGAACATCCAGAGGGAGATGAAGAGGACGAGGCTGATGACCCAGACACACCATGGCAGTATGCAGTGGAGATTGATGCAGGGAGTCCCTCGGAGTCACTTGCGCAAATGGCCCGATGCATGCTCACTTCCTAGTGAAAGCCGAATTTTCAACATTTGGCAGAGGGATGACTACTGGCTCTCCACCATGTTAGACCCTTGCTATCGGGAAAAGATGGGGGCATTTTTTACACCCGCTGAGAGGGAGGACAAACTGAACTACTATAGAGACATGCTATGTAGCAAGTTGGCCGCTGCTTATCTTTGCCATCGTCCGTCCTCTCTCATGTCCGACTGAGGGGGTCCAGGGAGCTCAACTTGCACAGTCATGGCAGCTGTGGGAGGGGTTGGGGGTGGCAGGAGCAGTATCGGCTCCATCAGCAGCAGCCTGAGCCTAGAGTCGCTGATGAGCCACTTTCTTGACCTGCATAGTGAAGAAGCTGCTCATCAGCAGCTAGACACAGAGCAGAAGTTGAACCAGCAGGTGGTGGCATACTTAGAGTGCACCCTGCCACCCGTCATCAAAGATCTACTGGGCTGCCAAACTGGATTTGTGGCTGTAATTGGCAGAGTTTGCCCTGGAAAAGCTGTCCTGCCCGGCCAGTAGTGTGGCATTAGGGCGGGTGTTTAGTGCGGCGGGGGCCATAGTTACCCCAAGGGGAACTCGCTTGTCCACCCAAAATTTGGAGAGACTGACCTTTGTGAAGATGAATCTGGCATGGATCAGCCAGGATTTCCACCCACCAATGCCTGATGCAGCAGATTAAATGATCCATGCTGCCACCTCTACACTCTGCCACTGGTTCACTATATGGCCTCCCAAGGCTGTTGCTACTTACACATTATATCACCTTGCCACTCTATGGCCTACTCACTCTGCTACCACCTCCGCACTCTGCCACTGGGTTACTGTATGCCCTCCTCATGTTGCTGCCACTGCTGGGTCACTGTATGCTCTCCTCATGTTGCTGCCACTGCTGGGTCACTGTATGGCTTCCTCATGTTGCTGTCACTGCTGGGTCACTGTATGGCCTCCTCATGCCGCTGCCACTGGGTCACTGTGTGGCCTCCTCATGCTGCTGTCACTGGGTCACTGTGTGGCCTCATGATGCCGCTGTCACTGGGTCACTGTGTGGCTTCATGATGCCGCTGTCACTGGGTCACTGTGTGGCCTCCTCATGCCGCTGCCACTGGGTCACTGTATGGCCTCCTCATGCTGCTGCTGCCACTGCTGGGTCACTGTATGGCCTCCTCATGCTGCTGCCACCTCCACATCGCCTTGCCACTCTGTAGACATCTATGTGGAATCGGAAAACGACTGTGTAAAAAGGAATGCACTCTTTCACGCTGCAGTAGGATGTTGGGCCTCTGCACAGTTCTTTCTACCTGGCACTAACATGGACCTGTAAAGCTGAGTTTACATTTGAGTTAGTTGGTCAGTTTTGGCCCCATAACTGGCCAAATAAGTGAAGTGTGCATCGATTCTAAGAGTGACGCCTGTCATGTGCATGTCATACTGACTCACAGTATTGTTTGACTACCATAGTAGGCTCCCTATGCATGTTACAGCAAGGCACAGTGTTCTACACCACTATACAGGCTCTCTGACGTCAGGAAATAGTGTTTTTTAATGATATTCACCGTAAATTCAGATCAAAGCAAATTTTTGGGGAAATTCAAATCAAACTGCAGAATCGAACTTTTGAGAAATTCGCTCATCTCTACATGTGACCACTAAGATTTATGGGTAGTCATGGCGCAGAGCTCGGGCTGGAAGAAGTGTGAGAATGCGAAACGGCTGTTGCCCATTATTTACCCTGCTGAGAGCTGGAAATAAAGATGGAAGGTATTATCGGAGATATATGAGTGCCACTGTTTTTCTTTATCTTTTATATTTTAATTGATGGCTGAATGCTTGCATCAGCAGAGCACCACATGGATACTGCTGCAGAATACCAGATATACGTTTGTTACCAGGATACAGCAAGTAGTGCCGACATTCTTTCTGTTTCTTTTATGTGAATAAACAAATAAAGTAGACAAATATACTAGGTATCCACGCTATCCAAAAATAGCGTTATTTATTTTGTATGGTAAACACCATAAAATACATTTGTTTTGGCCACCTCGCCTCAAAAATAGCCAGAAAAAGTGAAACAAAATGTACATACCAAAAATTGCAACTAATAAAAACTGCAACTTGCCTAGATAAAAAAAAAAGCGGCCCACATACACACATGGACAAAATTGTTGGTACCCCTCATTTAATGAAAGAAAAACCCGCAATGGTCACAGAAATAACTTGAATCTGACAAAAGTAGTAATATATAAAAATTCTATGAAAATGAACAAATGAAAGTCGGACATTGCTTTTCAACCATGCTTCAACAGAATTTTTTTAAAAAAGAAAACTCATGAAACAGGCATGGACAGAAATGATGGTACCCTTAACTTAATATTTTGTTGCACAACCTTTTGAGGCAATCACTGCAATCAAACGATTCCTGTAACTGTCAATGAGACTTTTGCACCTCTCAACAGGTATTTTGTCCTACTCCTCATGAGCAAACTGCTCCAGTTGTCTCGGGTTTGAAGGGTGCCTTTTCCAGACATGTTTCAGCTCCTTCCAAAGATGCTCAATAGGTTTTAGGTCAGGGCTCATAGAAGGCCACTTCAGAATAGTCCACTGTTTTCCTCTTCGCCATTCTTGGGTGTTTTTTAGCTGTGTGTTTTGGGTCATTATCCTGTCGCAAGACCTGCGACTGAGACCAAGCTTTCTGACACTGGGCAGCACATTTTTCTCTAGAATCCCTTGATAGTCTTGAGATTTCATTGTACCCTGTACAGATTCAAGACACCCTGAGCCAGATGCAGCAAAGCAGCCCCAGAACATAACAGAGCCTCCTCCATGTTTCACAGTAGGGACAGTGTTCTTTTCAAGATATGCTTCATTTTTCTGTGAACATAGAGCTGATGTGCCTTGCCAAAAATTTAGATTTTTGTCTCATCTGGCCATAGGACATTCTCCCAGAAGCTTTGTGGCTTGTCATCATGTAGTTTGGCAAATTGCTTTTGTCAGATTCAAGTTATTTCTGTGACCGTTGTGGGTTTTTCTTTCATTAAACGAGGGGTACCAACAATTTTGTCCATGTGTGTATAACTCCATGAACAGAACAATAAAAAAGTTAGAGATGTGAAAATACGTCGCCCCAGGCAAATCGTTTATTTTCGAAAAAAATTGAATTTTATTTAATAAAAGTGGAAAACCATAATAAAACCAATATTAATAGGGTATCGCCTTATTTGTAATGATCTGCCAGACAAAGCTACCATGACAATTTTAATGCATAGTGAACGCTGTAAAAACAAAATGCAAAAAAATCATGATAGAATTGAAAGATTTTTCAAACCTACAAATTAATAAAACAGTGTACCTCAAAATGGTGTCAATTGAAAGTAAAACTCATTGTGCAAAGAATAAGCCCTCACATAGCTATGTCGACAGAAAAAAAAAAATTATGAATTTTGTAAGGCGGAAATGGAAAATATGGAAAGAGTCATTGAGCATTAATGCCCAAAGTACCCTGTGACATAAAAGGGTTAATATTTATAATAGTACAATCCAATGTTTGCCAAACAGTTGAAAAATGGACAGTTCATATTGTATCCTAATTATACGACCCATGCACATGTCCATTTTTTTTTTTTCAAATTGTAAAGTGCAGTGGAATATGTTAGTGCTTTATAAATATAATGTATTTATTAACCGTGAAAATGCACAAATATAGGGCATGTCAGCTTTTTGATTTTCACTGTCCATTAAAAAGCAGATATGAATATACCTATAGACTTTCATTAGTTGTAAAATATATTTGTGGTGGCTGTTTTTCACTATTGTGTGCATAAGGTCTTCATAAGTGTATATCAAATATACACTGGGTGATGCATAGATGTTTATAATTTCCTCAATAATATGCTGGTAGTTAAGATAACTAAAATTAATTTTACAAAATAGTGCCATAACATGTGATCATACCCTTAACTAATTATGCCACAATAACTTGTTTAGAAATACTTTTCTTATAATATCAGGAATATATCGTAGCTCATTTTCTCAGGATATGCTAAAATTAGTTGGTATGTGTATTATTAGTGAAATGTGTGTTAGTTCACTTGCATTTCGAATCTATGTAGCAAATTGCAAAGGTAATGCTTATACCCACCATCAAATTCTGATAATGCTTCTACAGTCTGCAGAGCACAGTGCGTGACCATAAGGGAATGGCGAAATTTGAGGTTAGTCTCTCTGTAAAAAAGAAATATATATTTAGAACACCTATAACGACAAGCAATTAAAGTATTTTTCATTAGTACATTACACTTTCAGTGAAAGGTTCTCCTGCTATAATAATAATTAAATAAAAAATATTTACAGTGTTGTAAAAAAGCTTTTAAAAGACATACTTACCTCACCGATCCTATTGCAGCACTTCATAAGGACTGTTTCAGACAGCCGTAATCATTTCGGAAACAATCTATGTATCGGATATATTTCACAGCATGACTGTGACAGAACTGAACTCACAACACTAAGGCTGAGTTCACATCAGCTCTAAGGTTCAATTCCGATTCCGTCCTCAAATCCGCTTGAAAAATGCGGAGAGAAGGGTTTTTTTGGGGTTTTTTTCGGGTTGAAACCCGGCAGACCCCATTATAGTCAATGGGATCCATGGGTTTCAGCGGGTAAACGCTTTTTAAGCGGATTGGATTTACATTTTTCGGGTCCCCAAGTCGATCCAAAGAACGGAAACTCAAGCGCAGGTGTGAACCTAGACTAAGATGATGAGAGTTCAGTTCAGCTAAGACAGCAATGCAGTCCATAACCCCTTTAAGGACCTATCCCCATTTTTCAAAATTGACATGTCACTTTGTCACGTGGCTATAACTTTGAGATGCTTTAATTTACCCAAGTGATTTTGAGAGCGTTTTTTTGTGACACATTGCACTTCATGTTAGTAGCTAAATTTGATCAATATTTTTTTAACATTAATTTACTGTATATATAAAAAAAAAAAACTTTCAAAATGTGAAACGATTTGCTTTTCAGACAGTCGTATCACCCAAATTTAGTTTAATATTATCTAACAATTAATAAATATTAATTTCTGCTATATGTTGGCATCATCTCTTAATCATCCTTCAATTTATTTTTGATGTTAGCTTACAAGTCTAACAGCAATTTTCCAAATTTACAATAAAATTTCCTAAATCCATTTGTTAGGGACTACTTCAGTATTAAAGAGGATTTAAAGGCCCATATATTAGAACCACCCCATAAATCACCCAATTTTCAAAACCGTACCCCTCAAATAATCCAAAACCGCATTTGGGAATTTTGTTAACCATTTAAGCATAGAATCCCACATATGGATGTAATCTGGTGTTTGGGTGTCAGAGTGCCGAAAAGAAGGTTTCAGGTGCCATGTCTAATTTGCAGAACCCCTACAGTACTAGTAGAGTACCATGAACCCCCCCCCCCCAAAGTGTAGGGGTATAGTGAGCTTTTTGACCACACAGGTGTTTCTCAGATTTCATTATGATTAAAACATGAAAGTGGAAAAATTTAAAAAAATATATTTTCAAATAAAAAGTCACTTTAGACACACATTTTTCATTTTCACAAGGGGTTAAAGGAGAAAAGCACCCCACTGTTCATTAAATAATTTCTCCTGAACATGGCTGTACCCCATATGTGCTCATAAGATGCTGTATGGGTAAATGGTGGAGCTCATAAAGGAAGTACTATTTGGCTTTTGGAAGGCAGATTTGCTGGAATAAATTTCAGGTGCCACAAATGTGTTGAGTCCTTAATATGCCAATACAATGGAAACCCCCAAAAAGTGTGAGTTGATCCTCCTACTGCCCAGGGGGACGAGCTGAATGCAGGATGAGAGTGTTTAGTGATGGTGCAGCAGTGCTCAGTAATAGAAGAAAACTCCCCCTGTGCTCCAAGTTACTCATTTGAATAAAGAATAAAATGCTTTTTATATGCATCCCTGGCGCTCTGAAACATAAAGGCATTGTTTTTATTCTGCTAACAGCATCTACAGCACTATGGGCGTGGTTTACAGTAACTGGGGGCAGTAATGGACTCCCTTCAATGAGGTTTTCCCATCTCCCTCTCTCAGCAGTTTTACTTGCTGTCTGTACTTCTCACTTCCTGTATTCTTCAACAAGCTGGTGGGCAGCTTTGACTGTTTGATGAACAGGACACTATGAATACCTCACCTCTATAATAGATATAGATATTGCCTTTACCATGAGAGATTATTTGTTATGATTAATAGAAATCTAATATAAATTCAGATTAAATATGCACAGTAAATGTATATTAAATAACATAGGTTTGGATAAAGAAAAAAAAAATTATGCTGCAGAGGAGAGAATGGATTAACAGTAAACTCAATGTTATCTTTGTGTTTACATTAGGGAGAAACACACTGTCTGGTTTTTATCAGCAAACTGCAATCAGCTGAACTGATTGTCCAGACTGCAGAACCCTACAGAGCAATGAGATAACTCAGCCCCCCAAAGAGCAGTGAGTCATCCTCAGGCCTGTGTTATCAGATAGAGGACGGAGACCAAGGAACGATGTGTAAGCAATGGGAGGAATAGTCTAACATAGCAGGCAAGCAAAGCAGCATTTCTAAATCAATGTTACAAAAACTGTTGAATTTACATAAGCTAGAAGTACAGATGGGATTCTTGAGATAGGAATACCTCTTTAAAAATGAACCCAACGGTTGTAGAATGGTTGACTCGGTCCATCCACTTCATCCCAAGTCACATCAGACACCACCAGCCAAGAGTCAGTGGGTTTGTCAGACACAACCCTTAGTTGGCATAGCCTGGTAGCAGGCCCTGTACCCTCAGATGTCCTGAACCTGCCGCTGTCCTTTTCTGTTCCCACAGCTAGAGAAGTACTCTATGCTGTGGGCTCAGATTCACTATATAGTGAGGAGGAGCTACTAGAGGACAGTCAGCAGCTAGTGCTCAGCCAAGATGTGGAGGAGACATCCGTTGCTTCCTCCGGTAGGCGGGCAAGTAGTGATGAGAGTGGCATGGGAGCTGGTGTTGCGAGCGGTCAGGCTCCTGGCTCATAGACCGTTGAGGAGGACATCAGTGACCTGCAGACATTAGTGGATGACGATTTAGCCGATCGCAATTGGGAGCCGGGTGACGAAGGGGCTTCATCGTCATCGGGAGAAGAGGGTGGCAGCTTGCGCATGAGGCAGCGGCAGAGTCAGGGTGGCAGCAGTGAGAGTACCTGCTTCGCAGCAGCCTACCTGCCCAGCTAGCAGTGGTGCAGGGGTTCATGGAGGCAGTAGCAGTAGCAGTCAGTTAGTGCAGAGCATTTGGGGTAAAATCACCTACTCGGCGATGTGGCAGTTTTATGTTAAGCCACCGGGGAAAGTGAACATGGCCGTATGTTCAATCTGTTGGCAGAAGGTGAAGCGTGGCCAGGGTGCCAATGCTGGCACCACAGCCCTGCGTCAACATATGCAACGTCACCATAAAGTGGCCTGGGAGAGCCGTGGCTCCAATGTGATGGTCCAGCCTGCCGCAGGAACTGTTGCATCACCCAGTGGCACACACCCCATTTCAGGCAGTCAAGGCTCCACCACCTCAGTCGAAGGAAGGTGTGTCCTTCCCATCATCTGCTAGTCGTGATGCTCCTGCTCCTCCTCCTAGTCAGTCATTGCATCAGCAATCGATCAGAGAATCTAAGAGACAACAGTATGCGTGCACTCATTCAACAGTGCAGAAGCTGAACGTGCTCCTGTCCAAGTTTCTGGTGCTGCAGTCACTCCCTTTCCAATTGGTGGACTCTGCACCTTTCAGAGAACTGATGGCTTGCGCCGAGTCAAGGTGGAGAGTCCCAAGCCGTCATTTCTTTGCCAAGAAGGCAGTACCAGCCCTGCACAAATATGTAGAACTGAAAGTGGGCCAGTCCTTGAGCCTGTCGGTGTTTGCCAAAGTGCACAGCAGCACCGACATGTGGAGCTGTAACTACGGTCAAGGACAATATATGTCATTTACGGCCCACTGAGTTAATGTGGTGCCTGTCCAGACACACCAGCAACTTGGACAGGTGACACAGCTTCTGCCTCCATGTTCTCACGCTGTTGGTCCTGCAACAATGTCCGCCTCATCCTCCACTGTCTCCTCAGCCTCCACTGCAGGAACAATTCCCAGTGCTCCTCCAGCATACCACATGTGCAGGGCACAGCGGTGTCACGCTGTTCTACACCTCGTTTGCCTGGGCGAACGAAGTTACACAGGGGAGGAACTGCTCCATGTCCTCAATCAAGAAATCGAATCCTGGCTTTCTCCAAGAGACTTTAAAATCGGAACAATGGTGACCGACAACGGGAAGAACATGGTGTCGGCCCTGCATCAAGGAGGGCTGAGCCATGTGCCCTGCATGGCGCAGGTGTTCAATATGGTTGTAAAGCGTTTCCTTAAGTGTTCCACCCATCTTGAAGACATCCTAAAAATGTCAAGGAAACTTTGCATGCACTTCAGCCACTCGTACTCCGCCAAGCACACCCTCCTTGAGCTGCAGCGGCAGAACGTCCTCCCACAACATAGGCTGATATGGAATTCATTGGAATTCAAATCTCCATATGTTGGATTGACTATATGAACAGAGAAAAGCCATAAACTATTTCTTGATGATCCAAGCGGACAGAGGTACTCCCCTGTGTAACTTTAACGTTAGCCAGTGGCACCTCATGCGTGACACCTGTCGTTTGATTGTTCCCTTTGAGGAGGCCACTTTGTTAGTCAGTCGCCAGGACTATGGGATGAACAACGTCATTCCACTGATTCACATCCTGGAAAATATGCTTATAAATCTGGCTGGTCAGGAGACTAGAGATGTGGCGTCTACATCTCAAGGCCACATGAGCCCTGTGGGGGCTTAACTGGAGGATGAGGAGGACATTGGAGCACAAACAGTGTGTAGTCAAATGGGTGGAGAGAAGGAGCAGGAGCAACCATAACAGCCAGAGGGGGATGAGGCAGATGACCCAGACACACCGTGGCAGTATGCAGTGGAGATGGATGCAGGGATTCCCTCTGAGTCACTTGTGCAAATGGCCCGATGCATGCTGACTTCCTTGCGCAGTGACAGCCAAATTGTCACCATTCGGCAGAAGGATGACTACTGGCTCTCCATCATGTTAGACCCTCGCTATCGGGGAAAAATGGGGGCCTTTTTTACACCCACTGAGAGGGAGGACAAACTTAACTACTATAGAGACATGCTATGTAGCAAGTTGGCCGATGCCTACCTGCGCCATTATCCATCCTCTCGCATGTCCGACCGGAGGGGCCCTGAGCACTCAACTTGCACTGGCATGGCAGCTGTGGGAGGGAGTGGGGGTGGCAGGAGCAGTATGGGCTCCATCAGCAGCAGCCTGAGCCTAGAGTCGCTGATGAACAGCTTTCTTCAGCCGTATAGTGAAGAAGCTGCTCATCAGCAGCTATGGCCTCCTCATACCGCTGCCACTGGGTCACTGTATGCCCTCCTCAAGCCGTTTCCACTGGGTCACTGTATGGCCTCCTCATGCTGCTGCCACCTCCACATTATGTCGCCTTGCGACTCTGTAGACATATATGTGGAATCGACAGACGACAGTGTAAAAGGAGTGCGCTCTTTTACTCTACAGTAGGATGTTGGGTCTCTTCACAGTTCTTTCTACCTGGAACTAACATGGACCTGTAAGGCTGGGTTCACACTTGAGTTAGATGGTCAGTTTTGGCCCTGTAACTGTCCAAATAAGTGAAGTGTGCATCGATTCTAAGAACGACGCCTGTCATGTGCGTGTCATTCGGACTCACAGTATTGTTTGACTACCACAGTAGGCTCCCTATGCATGTTACAGCAAGGCACAGTGTTCTACACCATTATACATGCTCTCTGAAGCTAGGAAATAGGTGTCTTTTAGCGATATTCGCCGCAAAGTAATTCGAATCGAAGCAAATTTTTTTGGAACTTCGAATAGAAGTGCCGAATCGAACTTTTGAAAAATTCGCTCATCTCTAGTCCTAACCACCAACCCTGAACACTTATTTCCTTGCCTTGCTAACCTGTTCTCACTTTTTGGCTCTGTGTCTAAGATAAATTTCAGAAAGTCCGAAGTCCTGATCATTACTGTACCTGAATCCACAGCTTCACAGTTAAAGCAGAACTCACCATTCCATTTGAATCAGATGGAAATAAAATATCTAGGGGTCCGTATTGCCCATGACCTGACTCACCTGTTTTCCTTAAATTCCTGCCCTTTACTACAGGACATTAAGACACCATTAATGACTTTGAAAATACCATATGTATCGTGGATGGGTGGAAAGAACTTGCTGAAAACGTACATCTTCCCCGGATTGCTGTATTTGCTGCGCACTCTCTCTATCTGGCTACCCAGATCCTTTTTTGACAAAGTGAGGCAACTATTCTCCTTCCTGTGGCATCAGAAATGCCCTATACTTATATACACCGCTTCTACAGCCACCTGCTAAAAGCTCCGACACCACACCCTATCCTCCTTCTTTGACAAAGATCACGCACCTACACCTTCTTGGCTACGCTAAAAAACGGGCCTGATCCTGAGGGATTTTATGTAACTGCGAGATTTCACAACCACTTGTGACCAGTATATATCACAGCACTCATTTGTCTGCCCATTGTCCTAGCTAGAGTCCTCCTCCACATCCTCTTCAAAGCACAAAGGAGCTTGCTCCCAACTCTATATAGTTCCTCCTTTACCTCTCTATTGATGCTCAATCCAGTTTTTTTTTTTTTTGTGCAATGGGAGGCTGAGCTAAGGAAACCCTTCTCCCTCCATAAACATGGTAGGATTCTGGCCAATGCACATGGTTTCTTCCGATGTGTCAGGATCCAAGAGAACTCTTACAAACTGCTTATGCACTGGTATAAAGCTCCAATGTGGCTGCACAGCATTAATCCCTCGGTTCCAGACACCTGTTGGTGCTGCCACAAAGAGAAGGGTAGTTTCTTACAGTTGTGGTGGCCATGCCCGGTGATAACACCCTTCTAGGATAAAATAATTGAAACTACCAATAAAATTTTGCTCCATGACTGTACCCCACGCCCCAGAACACATCTTATGTTGGCTACCACATGCTGATTTAAACCATGGAAAGAAGACTTACCTTTGTGCAATGGGTCTGTAAAGTTAATGATATCTGTCGGTGGGAAAAACTAGCACATTGGATCACCATGACCAGACCGACGTTTCTTAAAACTTGGTCCCCATGGCTCTTAGCTAAACAGACACTCATAGGATATCAATTGCAGATCTTCCATAGTCCTTAGTGCTTACTGCACAGACTCCACTGCTAATTTACAAAAACTATGCCTTGTTACAACACTCTGTCCTTTTTTCCCATATTGCTTTTGGTCATTACTATGACTGCCGACACCCTCCCCCCTCCACCTACCCACCCTCCTGTAACCTATTGGCCCAGGATTCCATGGGGTCTAAGAAGTGGCGAAACTAGGAATGGCTGGGCCCAAGGTGAACATTTGACCCGACCCCCCCCCCGCACTAACCGCATTCCTGCGCACACAGTATTATGCGCCATAGTGGCCCCTGCACACAGTGTTATGCGCCATAGTGGCCCCTGCACACAGTATTATGCACCATAGTGGCCCCTGCACACAGTATTATGCCCCATAGTGGACCACCCATGAACGATTATTATACTCTGGGGTCTTTTCAGACCCCAGAGTATAATGATCAGAGACCCAGGGGAGGATACAAGCACAAAAAACAATGCTACTTACCTTTCCCTTGCTCCAATGCACTCCAGTGCGCTACTTCGGCCATCTTCAATATTGGACCAGATCTCGCGTGATCCAAGCCGGCGTCGCAACGCATAATGACGTCGACTGACGTCTGGGACGTCACCAAACAGGCCCGAAGCCTGCCAGAGCACAGGAGAGGTACGTAACAGAGTTTTTTTATGTTCACACTCCTCCCCTGTGCCTCCGATCATTATACTCTGGGGTCTGAAAAGACCCCGGAGTATAATGATAGCAATGTTTGTGGGGATCACGGTAGCAGCTGCCACAGGGCTCCAGGGCCCGGGCCCCCTAATGTCCCGGGCCCTGTGGCAGCCACTACCACTGCTACCCTGGTATTTACGCCCCTGGGTCTAAGTTATCTGCTGGAATATAGGAACACTCTAGGTACAACTGTACAGTTGCCTTTTGTGGGTCTGGTTGGCGCTGTGAGGGGAAAAAATTGTGGATCTGGATGTTCCAGATACTTTACTGGATGCTGCTGCTTTTCCTCCTGCTACTTATACCTGTGGCACTGCCAGAGAAGGCAGATTGGAAGTGAGCAGAGACCATCAGGACACACATGCGACTGGCATTTACAGTGGCCTCCCTAAAAGCTGCAGTAGGCAGGTATACAGCCTATCCTGATAATAGGCCAATTTTGCCTCTCTTTGGGAGGAAGGAAAGAATTTCCCCATTTTGGTTTTATAATGAGGGTCTAAAAGGATAACAATATAGTACTCATCCCTGTGCTTGATGCTGAATAATATGTTTGTCACTGTGTATGCAGCAGAGTATATAGCCTGCCGTGCTTGCAAGTGTGCAGGGACCCATGGGCCTGTCATGGATGGTATTCTTGGCCTACATGGACATCATCATCATCATCATCATCATCTTGAGAGAAATAAGGGTTAGCCGCCTCCCCTGGCTGTGACATATCAATGGCCCTCTATTCCTTCAAATGAGATTTCCTCCACCAGTCTAGGAGACTCAGGTTCTCCACCATAATGACTATGATCCAGTTCTTCATCTTCCTCTACTTCCCCTTGCATCAATCCAGGGCAATAATGGTAACCAAAAGGTGGTAGTTGTTGTTCCACTTACATTCCTTATTGCATGAGTGTGTTTCCTGTAAGTTATATAATAAAGTGATAACATTGCTGATGCTGAAGTTGTCCCTGCTGAAAAAATGATGGCTCCCTCAAAGGGCTTGAGAAGGCTTTTGATGGATCTCAAAATAACAAATTGTCCCTGTCTTCTGCATGAAGAAATCATTCACTGACTTCTGCTGCTCATATAGACGTTCCAGCATGTACAAGGTGTGATTCCTTCCAGTTAATATGTTGCAGATGAGGCTGTGCATAATAAGGCCATTTTGTCTGCCTTTGTGTTTTTAGCCACATGAATGGCTAAAATGTGCAGACACACTTCTGTACATGAGCAACACCCCCCTTAAGCCCCTATAGATGTTAATAAAGTGGTGTATCACCAAATTTAGTACTTGTGCCAAACAGGGACAATGTGTTATTGAACCCAACTACAGCACAGAAAAATGTTGGTGCCATTGTAGCTGGCGACACTGCCCAGTTAGAGTTGGCGAGGAACCATCCAGCAGGATACTTGCTGCAGGATACAGCAGAGCAGCTCCTTTGCTGTTACTTCTTTGATCCACGCTCAGTAGCTGAAAAACTGGATGACAGTGCTTCACCTTACACTCGTGAATTGAAGAAGCAGGATTGGGAGAAACACCTTGTCCTGGTGAAGATGGAAGCAGGAAATGGTCCAGACATGAAGATCCAGAGACGATAGATGGGCTCTGCAGAAACAGGGTGGAACTAACACCTGCCCTTGTTGTATTTGTGTCCTGTCACCAATGCAGCTCAAAACATTGACCCAGTGAGATATGAAAGCCATGTATTGTACCTGCCCATAATTGCTGTTTCAGGTTTTGATGGTGACATGCACCTTTCCCCACACTGACCTATCCAAGGTGCAGGACACAAATTCCCTTATGGTTAACTGGCATCGACATGAAAAGAAGCAGAGGAGAAAGAGTTGGTGATGTTGATAATAACAATGACCATGTGCTACGTGGACATAGATGTGGCCTGTCTACAAGGAAGATCACAGGGAGAAGGAGTGAAACTATCTTGCTTACTTCTCCTGCTAGTGCTACTTCTACTGTACTACCAAGTCTATTTTGCCAGATAAGTTAGTGATGCCTTTTCATGTGAGTATGTAGAGATGTCATTTGTTCCTGCACAGCCATGGCTAAGTTTCTGCTTGCAGATATTGCACATTGCCATGGATTTATTATTTAGCAGTGTAGAAAAAAATTCCCATGACCACGTGTAGTTGCTACCGCCAACATCAATAGTGGTGGAAATTTGTCTGCCACTAACACCATTAGTGACCCCAACCCCACCCTGCAAGCTTCCCTTAGATCTGCCTCAGGCAGGCTCTTTGGGTGTTGGGACTGCCCAATGGCTGGTATTGTTACTGTTACTATCACCATTGCCACCATCCTCTTCATCTTCTATCACACTGACCCGGTTGCCAGGTCCAATCCAAAAAAGAATCAGTGGCAGTGTTATAGTCCTTCCAACTTTTTTCTAACACATGATGGCCGTGGGATTCATGTAACTCTCATGATTTCCACTTCCAGATTTTCCCTTAGCATCCCTACCAGAACAACTACCAGTATCAGCGCCACACCCCCCTACCCCTACTATCTCTCCACCACCAATAGTCATCATGTGTTCCTCCTCTGCTTACACAAAATACTGACTGTTCTCATCCAGCTCATTTAAAACAGGAGGAAGACTGCGCTGACTAGAATAAATAGATTACTCATCAGGTGCCACAACTCATTTTGTACTGCACACTGTTTAGTTACAGTGCTAATGATTTTCAACAATTCTGACACTGTGAGTATGTCTTTTTGTTGTTGTTTTACAAACTCAGCCTAAAATAACAGATTTGTTTTTGCAGAATATGTTCCACTGCATCCTCCCCATTGTACTGTAGCTTTGCAAACCATGCTGTGTGGTTTCCGGGCATGTAGTCGCTGTGACAGTCAGTCACAGCAATCGTAATTAAATTTGTCACACAGACAGAATGGAGCAGAATATGCTCCACTGCAACATCTCCCTCTTTCCCCGCTGTACTGAGCTCCGAGGTCCCACAGTCAATAGACAGCAGAGAACTTGGAGATTTACCCGGAGACCAGCCTGTGTGATTTCCGGGCATGTTTTCACTGTGACTGGCTGTGTGACTTCACTGATTCAATGCCGATCTCCCTCTCCTTAGCCTATCATCCACTCCCAGCACTACTCTGTAGTCAGCTGTTAGAAAGACAACTATGATCCCAGAGTTTTGCCCGGAGACCACCCTGATTGGGCATAGAGGTCTCTAGGGCATGTGAGCACTATGACAGCTTGTCACAGTGCTCACAAAGTTTATTTAGTAAAGAAGTATAAAAAGTGGCTACCAATCTCCCTCTCCCCAGATCCTGGCAGAAAGGGAGACTGGTAAGTAAAAATCACTACACTGACACACACTCCCCTCACAGTTCAGTGCCCCCCACTCTCCTTTGTCTTCCACATTTATCTCTATCTATCCATCTATCTACATAAATTCATATTTTTTTTGACCCATAAATAAAGATTATTGTTACAATGCTAGGATGCAGACACACAGCGGTTCGGGCGGCACAAAATTTATTATTTGCAACTTGTTACTGGCCATGCAGCATGCAAACAGAGCCTCTGCATGTATCTGCAGCCTAAAATATATTTGTCATATAGAAGCAGATTTTTTTTGTGCTGTAACATGAAGGTTATTGTCATACTTTTAGGGTGCAGATATGCAGTGGCACTGGATGCACATAGTATAGGGAAGAAATGTATTGACTATTGTCTACAACTTGTTACTGGCTGTGTGGCGTGTAGTCAGAGCTGCTGCATGTATGTCCACCCTACCAGTATTTTCTGCTGTGATGGCCCAGGAACGCTATGAAACTTTAATGAGATTCTTACTGTTAGGACTGGAGCTGGCACCTCTGCCGTTGTTCTGTGAGGTGCCGCTCCTGTCCTTACAAGTGCTGTCAGCATTCTCGTCTCTTAAGGGGTTAAATGTCCTTCACTCCTGAATTTATTTCTACATACTTCTGCCATTCCTGCTCCGCTGGCTAATCAGTTTTCTCTGGGCGTTAGCTTCTGATCTGCATTACTGGTGTTTTGACTTCTGGCTCCTGCTCCCGGACTTCGTTTTTCTGCCTGCTGACTCTGTACCTCCGCTCCCTCCTGATGTGACCACTGCTTGCCTTCTAGACCACTCCTCGTTGATCTCAGTTTTGTACTGCCTTGACCTCCTGATACCAACCCGGCCTGCTGACTACTCTTCTGCCTCATCCCTCTGTACTGCGTTACCTCCTGTTTCGGACTGGACTGTACGACTGCGTGATTATTAACCTTCTGCCACCGCCTGGAACCTGCTTGCTACTGCATCCTCTTCTGCTTCTGATCCTCCTGCAACCTCTGCATGTGCTCAGGTGAGTGGTTTTGGATTTCTGGGCCTGCTGTGACTTGTAGTGCACTGTGCGTCCTGCGTTCTCTGGGCTTCTGCTACTCTTGCCGAAGGAAGAAGCTAAGTTCATCCCCACCATCAGGGGCTTTGGTGAAAACCTCTAAAGGCTGGCTTCGGCTCAGTTCTGGGGGCGCAGAACGCTCAGCGCTGTTTACCACAGTGTGCAAGGGGTGCCTGGTTTCTGGAACTGTCTGTCTATACTGCAATTGGTTCGAATCCAGTGGCATAAATACCGGGGTAGCAGCAGTAGCGGTTGCCACAGGGCCCGGGACATTAGGGGGCCCGGCGGGCGCCTGATGGTTGTTTTTTTTTTTTTGTTAGGTCGTTACCTGCTGGAGTAACCCCAGTAGGTAACGGGTCCTATTTACTTACTGATTCCCGCTCCTGCTCACAGCCGCCTGCGCTTCCCCTTCTGTAGAAGAGGATGCGGCTGTGAGCAAAAGCGGGGATCGGTAAGTAAGGCCGTGGGCCCGTGAACCCCACAAATACTGCTATCAATATACTCTGGGGTCTGAAAAGACCCCAGAGTATAATGTTCGGAGGCCCAGGGGAGGTAAGGGAACATAAAAAACAATGTTACTTACGTTTCCTGCGCTCAGGTAGTCTTCAGGCCTGTTTGACGTCCCAGACGTCATGTGAGCCAGGCCGGCGTCATTACGCGTCACAATGCTGGCCTGTCTAACGTGACGTCTGGTCCAACATTGAATGGGGACGAAAGTAGCGGGGAAAGTGCCGGAGCCCAGGAGAGGTAAGTAAAATTGTTTTTTATGTTTGTATACTTCCCTGGGTCTACGATCATTATACTCTGGGGACTTGGGGCCCAGCCATTCCTAGTTACGCCGCTGTTCGTGACACTTACATTTCAATGATAACACTCTTTGTCCCAGACAATATGGAAGAAGTAAATACCAGGCTATACAAACTAAGGCCTCTCATTACCCACTTCAGCCAAGTTTTTGCAGAGGTATACACCCCTCAAAAATATAGCTATTAACGAATCCCTGATTCATTTCACAGGCCATCTTGTTTTCAAACAATATATACCAAGCAAGAGGGCAAGTTGGAGTTAAACTCTACAAACTTTGTGAAAGTGGCACTGGATACACCTAAATCTTCAGAATTTATGAGGGAAAAGACTCCCTTCTTAGTCTCCCTGGTTGCCCAACCTACATGGGTATTAATGGGAAGATTGTGTGGAATCTCCTAAAACCAGTACTACATCAGGGCTATCATTTATACCTGGACAATTATTACACAAGTATGCCACAAGTATTTTTTTTTTTTTTTAACTGTAATTTTATTGAAGTTTTTATAAACAAAATGAGAAATGAAAGCAAAATAGTAGGCGCAAAAGCCACAACATGTGCCCCGAAAGCCCAAAAATACAGAAAAAAACAGCAAATGGCAACACAAAAAATACAGGGAAGTGGAGGAGACGACAAGGGAAAGAGGAAAAGAGAAAAAGGGAAGGGGGAAGGAGTCAGAGACCATGTAAAATACAATATGCGTCCCAAGATGACCAAACGGCGCCAAAAGCCTCCACTGTATGATTAAGGGAGGCTGTCAAATACTCCATGCTGTGGGCGTCCTTCATGCAAGCAATAAGCTCCGGACCAGTGGGAGGAGAAGTCTTCCTCCAGTGGAGAGCAATAAGGGTTTTGGCGGCAGTACATAGGCATAGAAATAATTTGGAGGTCTTCTTACCTAGATGTTTGGGGGGTGGGGGAGATTAAGCAAATAGGTAAAGGGATCCAGAGAGACACCCTGAATAAAAAAGAGCATCGGTAAGGGATCTGACCTCCATCCAGAAGGGGCAAATCCGTGAACACTCCCAGAATATGTGGTATAGTGTACCCACCCCCACTTGGCAGCGCCAACAAAGGGAGGGAATGCTAGGGTTAAGGGAAAGGAGCAAGGCAGGGGTGTGGTACCAATGCATAAGTAACTTATACTGTGTTTCATGGAAAGTTATACACGTTAAGGACTTGGCCGCATGGGACCAAATTATTTGCCATTGCCCAGGTGAGATCTGCCTATTTAGAGCCCAAGACCACTTGACCATATATTTATGAGAGAGGGGGGCCCATACCCGTAGATGCCCGATATCAGGCCCGCCATGGAGGTGCCGACTCGGCAAACCTTTTCAAAAGCAGTAGGGATTGAGACCTTCAGAGAATCAAACTGGGAGGCGACAAAATGGACAATTTGCTGGTAATGGAACCACTCAGAAGTAGGCAAGTGTAGCACAGAGGTGAAATAATCAAAAGGCCTGAGCTCCAAAGTCGTCGGATCTACCAGGTCAGTGATGTGAAAAAGGCCCAGTTTACTCCAGGGCTGTACCATAGCCACCATAAGTCCCCCCCAGGAAGAGCGGGTTACACAAGAAGGAAATCATAGAGGAACACGGGTGAGGCCAAGGGAAAAAGTTTGGAGCAGGTAATTCAAATAGCTCGCTTGAAACGGATGGGTCCGAGAAGAGGGGCGGAAGGAAAGGGGGGAGGAACGGGACCACAGGAATGCATTAGGGTGGATCGGTGCCAACGACAACTTCTCAGTCTCGACCAATTTCGTGTAAGCCTGCGGCGCAGCCCAGAACGGAATACAACGCAGGTGGGATACCCAGTAGTAATGCAACACAAGTGGGACCGCCAACCCCTCCTCACTCTTGCCCGACAACATCACAGAGCGGGCAATGCGGTGGCGTTTACCATTCCAGATGAACTGGAAGATCAATTTTTGAAGGGAGCGCAGCTCGGATCGAGGAACCACAATTAGGAGGGTCTCAAAAAAGTAGAGAAGCTTCGGGAGGAGAGTCATTTTGACAGCTGTAATACGACCTATGAGGGAGATATGGAGAGGGTGCCACTTGTCCATAAGAGAACGTAAGTCACTAAACAGGCGGGGATAATTGACAGAGTAGAGGGAAGAGTAGGAAGGAGACAGCTGAATTCCAAAGTAACGGAGTGAGCGCTCTCTCCACTGAAAGTCAAAGTTAGACCTAAGCAGCTGTAGGGTTGAGTGAGGGATGTTAAGAGGTAATGCCTCTGTCTTTGTGGGATTAACTTTATAACCAGAGAGATCACCATATGCTTTCAACAGTTGGAGAAGGTTGGGGAGGGACATGTGAAGGTTAGTAAGGGTCAGGAGAACGTCATCCGCAAACAAGCTAATTTTAAAGTCCCTATTCCTAACTACTACACTGGAAATATCAGGGTTAGACCGAATCTGGGAGACCAGGGGCTCAACACATAATGCAAATAAGAGCGGAGATAGTGGACAGCCCTGACGTATGGGGAACGGGGATGAGAGGGAGTTTTACCATAGCCGAAGGCCAAGAATATAGCGCTTCAACCACCATAAGAAAATCTCCAGAAAACCCAAATTTTTCAAGGGTGGCGATCATAAATGACCAATTAAGACGGTCGAAGACCTTCTCGGCATCAAGGCTCAAAAGAAGGGTAGGGATGGCAGAGCGGTTGGCAACCTCTATTAAATCCACAGTCCTTCTGGTGTTGTTTCCCCCTTGACGACAAGGGACAAAACCCACCTGGTTCTTATGGATAAGAGATGGAAGCTAAACGTTAAGCCGGTTGTGATCTTAGTGAAATGTTTTAAGTCTGTATTTAGAAGAGCAGTGGGGGTGGTAATTAGAACACTATTGAGGGTCCTTATGGGGCTTAGGGACTAGGGCGATATGGGAATGAAGCATGGACTGAGGGATAAGAGTGCCATCAAGGAAGGAGATAGGAGCAGGTCAGATTGAAATGTTTTGTAATACAGGTATG
Source organism: Leptodactylus fallax (assembly GCA_947044405.1). NCBI lineage: Eukaryota > Metazoa > Chordata > Amphibia > Anura > Leptodactylidae > Leptodactylus > Leptodactylus fallax. The sequence continues at coordinate 2,278,664 of CAMRHE010000061.1, read as the reverse complement.
TGAACCTGTCCAGGCCCGGAGCCTTGCCATTTGGGAGACCTTTAAGGATTGCAGTGTGGAGGGTGACTCAGCTTAGGTATCCTCCATTTTAGATTTCAGGGCCATGTGGACCATGCCTGTAGCCATTTTACATTCCTCTTTGTCCTGAGAGCTCATCCCCCACCACATGGCTTAAGGGGATGAGCCTCTCTTTTGTCTCTTATCCAATAGCCATGTGCCAGAACTATTTTACAACTTTGCCACCAATCATGTTATGCTAATTACAGTAACCCGACCTGTTCTTTGTCTACACTGTATTTATATATACCTTTTTCCCTCCATTAAAGCAGAACCCACTATATACACAATAGCTGTGCATATGTGTGTCTCTCTCTCTCTGAGCTAGCTCATACATCAACTTTATGAATTTGGACTTCAATACGACGATACTTAGAGCGGATTGCGCTCACAGAAATTGGCGTCCCTGGGTCGGCCAGAGGTAAATTACTACACATCCTGACAAAACAGACGGAAAGGACAATGGGACAAGGAGAATTTGGAAACTGGTTCAAAAGCAGCTGCAGGGTAAGAAGCCTTATTCTTACTGTCTCCACTTTCCACTCCTCCTTGGTTTATGTGCCCTCTTTGGATGCCGGGTGAGTTGTAAGAAAAGTAAATCCTCTGGTCTTTTTAAGAACCCTGTTTATGAAGTATCCGTATTTGAAGAATAACTAATGTAGAAATTTTCTGCTGTGTTTTTGGTATATATCTCATTTGGTTGGTTTATGTGTTGGATCCTGTGGAAAGTTATTAAGGAAAGATTAGCCAGGAAAGATTAGCCCATTGCCCTTTCTCCTCAAGGTAGAGGAGAAAGTAGTAGCCTGGGGTTACTGTATGAGTTCCTTGTACGTAGTTAACACTTTTTTTTTAGTGCCGAGAGATATCCTTTGAGGTTTTAAGGCAAGACGTTGCCTTAATTAAGTGCTGGGCGCCCGAGAGATATCTTTTTTGTAGGTTTGCGTATAAGAAGTGTGTCGTTAGGCGCTGGGCGCCCGAGAGGTACCGGTACCGTTGTTTGTACCCTTTGAGGTTCGACACAGAAGATTAGGCAAATCATGGGGAATTTTCCTGGGAGATGTGAGGCTGATCCTAAGAATAGAGGAATTCCAGCTATAGAGATTGTGAGAGTAAAAGAGGGTGCTGACGTAGTGAAGGGGTGCTCTATTAGGCAAGTGAAAGCGCCAAAACAGCAAGATAGGTGATAATGATAGGATGTGAAAAGATGAGTTTCTGAATGTTGAAAAGTGGAGTGACTCTCAGAAAACAAAGTGTTTCAGCAAGTTAGTAACTGAAGGTTTCAGAGGAAGTTGAGCTTGGTGCAATAAAGTGTGTTTGATATTGTTTAAAGATTCCTCAGACTGGTGAGGTAGCAACTGTTGCTTTTGTAGTCCATCCCCCTTAAACAATAGAAGGCCTAATCTAGAGTATTGTGCACATGGTTGTAGAAGAAAATCCATTGTCTCAGTGAGTTAGAAGTAACATATCTGTTTTGTAATGTGTTTTTTTTGTTTATAATGCAAATTTGAAGGAATTTATGAGTGTGACGGAATGAATGCTATGATTTGCAAGAAAGTGTATGATAGAGTCATGTATATGGTCTAGAAATCCTGTATCTACTTAGGATTTGAGTAGATGTCTGACTAGTTGAACAGATGTTGTTTGGTAAGTTGAATTGAGAGATCTAGTGGCCACAATATAAATTGACTTTGAAATCATATTATAAGCTCTCCCATTTCTTCTGCCTGTTTCACTGATTGAGGATATTTTGTGTATTTATTAAAGTCATTGAATTGTTTGTAATTGTGGAGTGTGTAGGAGCTCAAGACTAGTTTTACTTGTTCTGGATAGTCTGAATGAGCTGACAATTTAAAAGATGGAAGGAGAGATAAAATCCAACTATGTGTATGCTAATGAGGTGGGGGTTGAACTTATTAGACACAGGAAGGAATGTCATTGTCTTTGAAGATGTCTGAATGTTTATTGCCTATAGCATGTGCTTAAATGTTGGAATGTGTTGAATCCAGACATTTTGCCTGGAACTGCAAACTTCCAAGATGGGAGACCCAAAGACAGACAGGAGGATTCTGACAATAACCATCAATAGGAAATAGGTACTCCAGTAAGCGTGCATTTAATATCAGTACCTGATAAACTGAGGCTTCCCCTATGATCTCCCTACAATTGCCTGAGGGGAGAACTTGTGAATTGTTAGTGGATACTGGAGCTAACAAACCTGTTTTGCATGCTGACAATGTTTTTTTCCCTATGAGATAACTTATGATTACCACTAGATTTCTTGTCAGTGAGTCTGTCTCAATTAACTTTGCGGGATCAGACGTTTTACAAGCCCTAATGGCTCACATTGTGTATGAGCCAGATGGGACGGTCTCACTGTCACCAGTAATGTCAGAAGACACTTTATGTTCCCTACACTCCCTGGTTTTCCTGACAAAGCAAAACAATGCAGAGGTAGTTAGTATAAAGGAACATCTAGGTTGTGTGCCCCATTACCTCTGGCAAAAGGAAAAAACAGATATAGGCAAATTGCCAGTACCCCCAGTAATGGTCACATTGCATTTACCTTGAAGGGAAAACAATATGCCTGGACAGTGCTACCACAAGGGGCGCAGCATTCTCCCACTCTGTATACTGCAGGGCGTGGTGCTACTCCAGTATGTGGATGACCTGCTTTTATGTTGCCCCTCCTAGGAGATACAGTGATGGCCAAAAGTATTGGCACACCTGCAATTCTGTCAGATAATACTCAATTTCTTCCAGAAAATGATTGCAATCACAAATGCTTTGGTAATAATATCTTCATTTAATTTGTCTTCAATGGAAAACCACAAAAAGAATTGTCAAAAAGCCAAATTGGATATAATTCCACACCAAACATAAAAAAGGGGGTGGACAAAAGTATTGGCACCCTTTGAAAAATCATGTGATGCTTCTCTAATTTGTGTAATTAACAGCACCTGTTACTTCCCTGTGGCACATAACAGGTGGTGGCAATAACTAAATCACACTTGCAGCCAGTTGAAATGGATTAAAGTTGACTCAACCTATGTCCTGTGTCCTTGTGTGTACCACATTGAGCATGGAGAAAAGAAAGAAGACCAAAGAACTGTCTGAGGACTTGAGAAGCAAAATTGTGAGGAAGCATGAGCAATCTCAAAGCTACAAGTCCATCTCCAAAGACCTGAATGTTCCTGTGTCTACCGTGCGCAGTGTCATCAAGAAGTTTAAAGCCCATGGCACTGTGGCTAACCTCCCTAGATGTGGACGGAAAAGAAAAATTGACGAGAGATTTCAACAAAAGATTGTGCGGATGGTGGCTAAAGAACCTCGACTAACATCCAAACAAGTTCAAGCTGCCCTGCAGTCCGAGGGTACAACAGTGTCAACCCGTACTATCCGTCGGCGTCTGAATGAAAAGGGACTCTATGGTAGGATACCCAGGAAGACCCCACTTCTGACCCAGAGACATAAAAAAGCCAGGCTGGAGTTTGCCAAAACTTACCTGAGAAAGCCAAAAACTTTTTGGAAGAATGTTCTCTGGTCAGATGAGACAAAGTAGAGCTTTTTGGGAAAAGGCATCAACATAGAGTTTACAGGAAAAAAAAAAGAGGCCTTCAAAGAAAAGAACACGGTCCCTACAGTCAAACATGGCGGAGGTTCCCTGATGTTTTGGGGTTGCTTTGCTGCCTCTGGCACTGGACTGCTTGACCGTGTGCATGGCATTATGAAGTCTGAAGACTACCAACAAATTTTGCAGCATAATGTAGGGCCCAGTGTGAGAAAGCTGGGTCTCCCTCAGAGGTCATGGGTCTTCCAGCAGGACAGTGACCCAAAACACACTTCAAAAAGCACTAGAAAATGGTTTGAGAGAAAGCACTGGAGACTTCTAAAGTGGCCAGCAATGAGTCCAGACCTGAATCCCATAGAACACCTGTGGAGAGATCTCAAAATGGCAGTTTGGAGAAGGCACCCTTCAAATCTCAGGGACCTGGAGAAATTTGCCAAAGAAGAATGGTCTAAAATTCCATTAGAGCATTGTAAGAAACTCATTGATGGTTACCGGAAGCGGTTGTTCGCAGTTATTTTGTCTAAAGGTTGTGCTACCAAGTATTAGGCTGGGGGTGCCAATACTTTTGTCCAGCCCATTTTTGGAGTTTTGTGTAAAATGATCAATGATTTGACTTTTTTTTCATTCTCTTTTGTGTTTTTTCATTGCAAGCAAAATAAGTGAAGATATTATTACCAAAGCATTTGTGATTGCAATCATTTTCTGGAAGAAATTGAGTATTATCTGACAGAATTGCAGGGGTGCCAATACTTTTGGCCAGCACTGTATGTACAAGCATCAGTATCTCGGTTGTGCTTTTTAGCAGAAAATGGATGTAAAGCATCTAAGTCCAAATTGCAGTTCTGCCTTAATAAAGTTGTTTTTCTAGGTCATTGCATTTTACAAGGAAATCTGACCCCTGATAGACTTCAGGTCATACAGGAGCTTAAACCCCCGAATGGTGTGGCACAACTTAGGACATTCTTAGGCCTTATGTCCTACTGCAGACAGTGGATCTGTAATGTATCCCTGTTAATGCAACCTCTCTATGACTGCATTACTAAACCAGAACAGGCAGTGGAAAACTTCCACTCCATCAAGTTGGCACTTATTTACACAAGTTTTAGGACTTCCTAATTATGACGAGACTTTTTCTCTTTACTGTACAGAAATGTCGGGACACGCAACAGCAGTGCTTACTCAGACTCATGGACACCAACAAAGACCAATAGTTTACTATTCTGCTAGATTAGACCCAGTGTCCAGAGGAGCACCTTCTTGTGTTAGGGCAGTAGCTGCAGTCCAATTGTCCCTGGAGAAAGGTGCAGAAATCGTATTGGATTTCCCTATCAGAGTACTTACTCCTCATGAAGTACATGGCATATTGTCCCAGGCCCAGCCTAAGCACATTTCAATGGCTAGACAACTCAGATTATAGTGTGCCTTATTTATGCCTCCTAATGTTACCCTTGCACGCTGCACAACACTCCATCCCTATACCCTGTTACCAATAGATTCAAGGAGGGAAAAGGAAGGACAACAGTGAAACAACCTGTACACACGTGTATTTTCTGATGAACTGTATATAACTGATGCAGCAAGAAACTGTAGGATTTGGTCATGTAAATGCTGAATCTATTGCTAACTCTGATTTTGAGTTCTTTTGTAGATGGCTCTCGATTTGGGAAGGATGACTAATTCTATACCAGATATGCCAGTGAACATGAGGTAAACAAGCAGAATCATTACCCCCACAGGTCTCAGCTCAAGAAGCTGAACTGAAAGCACTCACTGAAACGGTGTAAAATAGCTGAGGGTAAGCCCGCTATGCCTTTGATATAGAATAAGACTATGGTCTGATGTGGAGAGTAAGCGCTTACCTTAGTTCTAATGGTATGCTTATAAAGGATTTCCAGGCTATTCAGGAGCTGATGGAGATCATGCTGCCACCAAGGCTGATATAAAAGAGAGTAGAGATAATGCAAGGGCAGATGCTGCAGCCAAACTAGCTGCAGAAAAGCCTAGGGAACATGCCTCAGCACAGGTGGTCACCATACCAGAGCAAGCTTCTCAGCTCTCATTTCAGGTTCTAAAAACATTGCAGGACCAAGCCGGTCCAGAAGAAAAGAAGACTTGGAAGCAGCAAAGTGCAAAAGAAGATGAACAAGGCCTGATGGTCAGTGGTAAGAGAGTATGTTTACCAAGAGTATTGTTCCCAATGATGGCGCAAGCAGCTCATTCTCAAGTGCACCACTCAAAAACAAGCATGTGTGACTTGGTGAGCAACGGTGGGTAGCTCCAGGTTTTAGCACAACTGCAGCCAGATATGTGCAAGCCTGCATGACATGTGCTAGGCATAATGTGGGCCAAAAAGTAAAGGTTCCTCAGAAACAAACCCCAAAGCCCTTGTACCCGTTTCAGAGATTGCAGGTTGACTATATACAGTTACCAAAGGTGGGAAGGTATGAGTACGTGCTTGTGTGTGTTGATCTCTTTTCAGGATGGCCTGAGGCATTTCCGGTACAGAAAGCCACCGCTAAAGCAACTGCAGATAAACTACTTAAAGAAGTAGTGTGCAGATATGGGATCCCTGAGACCATTGAAAGTGATAATGGCACTCACTTCCCTGGACAGTTCTCTTCTAGATCCAAACCATGTACTGGGAACATATTCCCTAAAGCCAGGAGACTGGGTGGTGGTAAAGAGACATGTGAGAGCCTTGATCCACGGTTTGATGGTCCTTTCCAAGTGCTTCTGACAACATCCTCTTCAGTCAAGTTAGAAGGAAAGTCGACGTGGAACCACGCTAGTCACTGTAAAAAGGTGACCTGCCCGGAAGAGGACTGAAAGGATCTGGTACCTACTGGTGATCCTACCCTGGTGACACAATCAGTGAGCTTGTTCTAAAAGAAGAATGGGACAATAAATTGATTAAACACCATCAGGTGTTAACTGTTAACTAGGATGAGTAGGAAGAACCCAGGGATTGTTGGATCTGTACTCACAGCCCTGGTTCTCCAAAGACTATGTTTTATCTAGCACTCCCTCTTGACCTAGATGAGTTTTTTTTTCTCTCTTAATGACTCCTGTTTTCATAATTTTTCGTGAAGTCCAGTGACTTATAAGGGAATGAACATCAGTAATAATCACTTTGTTCCAATTCCCATAGCAGGTTGGGTGACCCTCCCATGGTTACAGCTAAACCTGACAGGGAGACCAAGCAAGTGGTATGATTGGAAAAAGGAAAAATTTGAACATAAATCCAAAGTCCCATTTCATGCTGGTATCATTCCCACAGAAGAGCTTAATATTAGCCTTAGTCTGCCAAGCACCTGTACTGTAAGGTCAGGTAAAGTGGATTTCATTTTTAAGAAAAAGATTCATGCCCCCTTACAAGATAGTGACAGATGGTTCACAGAGGGAATAAAGGGTTGTCCAGAGCACAATTCCTCAATAGAACGGGGACTAGTTAAGGATAATCAGGGGTGTCTGATACAGAGCACCGGACCCCAAAGAGACATAGAGACGGGGGGTAAGTGGTGAGCAAAAACCCCCCCCATGCAGAGACTCTTTAGCTACCTCTATTGCCTAGTTCAGCTTCGGAGAGCATGCATATTGCCCAAGGATGTATATCTAGTATGTGGTCATCAGGCATACAAGTGGCTACCCCCAGGGGGAGAGGGGACTTGTACTCTAGCTAGACTGACACCAGCCACCTTCATAATTGTCCATGAACATGTGAAACCTGAGATGATACCCCGTCATACTTTGTACAAGCGTTCAGCAGACAATCATCCTAGGAAAGATGGGCGACCCCATGTGGTTTCAATGGGTATAAGCAACAGAATCATCAGAACAATACTCTTGTATCCCATGGTTATGCAAACTTGGGACAAGTTAGTAGAATCCACCAATTATCTAGATGAGCAGATATACACCATTCTAGGCCTGTTGAATGTCACTAATATGATACAAGGACAGCTCATAATAGTCAGTAATCAACACACCATAGTCCTTGAATATCTCACAGCAGCACAGGGGGAATGTGTCAGATTATCAGACCTTCCTGTTGCCACTATATCAACTCTGAAGGGAATCTTCAAGTGTGGGCAGGAATTGATAAGGTCAGAGAATTTAGAGAGAAATGGATCAAAGAACATTACAGGACACAGGACAGTTGGTGGTCAGATACCTTTTTATTCTTAAATCCTGCCAATTGGTTTAAGAGATTAGGTGGATGATTTATGGGAATATTGCAGGGAATATTTCAAATATTATTGCTGTGTTTTTGCATCTATTTGACTATAAAGTTTATAATATGGCTTGTAAAGAAACTTGCTAGAAAGAGGTGCAAACCCAGGACAGTGGGTTTGCAGGTTGTAAGGCTGGTTGGATCGCAAGAACGGTGAGCAAAAATTGCAGAACAACACGGGGGAACCTAGTGAATGACCTGCAGAAAGCTGGGACTAACGTAACAAAGGCTACCGTCAGTGACACATAACGCCACCAGAGACTCAGATCCTGCAGTGCCTCTGTGTACACTAAAGAATGAATGGGGCCATGTATCGTGAGATTTTGAGTGCAAACCTCCTTTCATCAACAAGGGCATTGAAGATGAAACGTGGCTGAGTCTTTCAGCATGACAATGATTCCAAGTGCACCGCCAGGGCAACGAAGGAGTGGCTTCGTAAGAAGCATTGCAAGGTCCTGGAGTGGCCTAGCTAGTCTCCAGATCTCAACCCCATAGAAAACCTTTGGAGGGAGTTGAAAGTCCGTGTTGCCCAGCGACAGCCTCAAAACATCACTGCTCTAGAGGAGATCTACATGTAGGAATGGGCCAACATACCAGCAACAGTGTGTGCCATCCTTGTGAAGACTTACAGAAAACGTTTGACCTCTGTCAATGCCAACAAAGGATATATAACAAAGTATTGAGATGAACTTTTGTTATTGACCAAATACTTTTTTTCCACCATAATTTGCAAATAAATTCATAAAAATCAGACAATATGATTTTCTGGATTTGTTTTCTCATTTTGTCTCTCATAGTTGAGGTCTACCTATTATGTCAATTACAGGCCTCTCTCATCTTTTTAAGTGGGAGAACTTGCACAATTGGTGGATGACTAAATGCTTTTTTTCCACACTGTATAAGTTACAGAGGATAATGGGTTGGTCATGTAGGAGTCCCTCTAAAATTATATATTGTCCCTCAGGGTCTAGGTGGGAGGCAGAGATAGAGATCACCACTTACACAGGCCATCACCACTTACAAGGCCATCACCACTTACACAGCTAGGTAACCGATATGAAACGCTTATACAGTGCTGGCCAAAAATATTGGCACCCCTGCAATTCTGTCAGATAATACTCAATTTCTTCCAGAAAATGATTGCAATCACAAATGCTTTGGTAATAATATCTTCACTTATTTTGCTTGCAATGAAAAAACACAAAAGAGAATGAAAAAAAAAGTCAAATCATTGATCATTTTACACAAAACTCCAAAAATGGGCTGGACAAAAGTATTGGCACCCCCAGCCTAATACTTGGTAGCACAACCTTTAGACAAAATAACTGCGAACAACCGCTTCCGGTAACCATCAATGAGTTTCTTACAATGCTCTAATGGAATTTTAGACCATTCTTCTTTGGCAAATTTCTCCAGGTCCCTGAGATTTGAAGGGTGCCTTCTCCAAACTGCCATTTTGAGATCTCTCCACAGGTGTTCTATGGGATTCAGGTCTGGACTCATTGCTGGCCACTTTAGAAGTCTCCAGTGCTTTCTCTCAAACCATTTTCTAGTGCTTTTTGAAGTGTGTTTTGGGTCACTGTCCTGCTGGAAGACCCATGACCTCTGAGGGAGACCCAGCTTTCTCACACTGGGCCCTACATTATGCTGCAAAATTTGTTGGTAGTCTTCAGACTTCATAATGCCATGCACACGGTCAAGCAGTCCAGTGCCAGAGGCAGCAAAGCAACCCCAAAACATCAGGGAACCTCCGCCATGTTTGACTGTAGGGACCGTGTTCTTTTCTTTGAAGGCCTCTTTTTTTTTCCTGTAAACTCTATGTTGATGCCTTTTCCCAAAAAGCTCTACTTTTGTCTCATCTGACCAGAGAACATTCTTCCAAAAAGTTTTTGGCTTTCTCAGGTAAGTTTTGGCAAACTGCAGCCTGGCTTTTTTATGTCTCTGGGTCAGAAGTGGGGTCTTCCTGGGTATCCTACCATAGAGTCCCTTTTCATTCAGACGCCGACGGATAGTACGGGTTGACACTGTTGTACCCTCGGACTGCAGGGCAGCTAGAACTTGTTTGGATGTTAGTCGAGGTTCTTTAGCCACCATCCGCACAATCTTTCGTTGAAATCTCTCGTCAATTTTTCTTTTCCGTCCACATCTAGGGAGGTTAGCCACAGTGCCATGGGCTTTAAACTTCTTGATGACACTGCGCACGGTAGACACAGGAACATTCAGGTCTTTGGAGATGGACTTGTAGCCTTGAGATTGCTCATGCTTCCTCACAATTTTGCTTCTCAAGTCCTCAGACAGTTCTTTGGTCTTCTTTCTTTTCTCCATTCTCAATGTGGTACACACAAGGACACAGGACAGAGGTTGAGTCAACTTTAATCCATTTCAACTGGCTGCAAGTGTGATTTAGTTATTGCCACTACCTGTTATGTGCCACAGGTAAGTAACAGGTGCTGTTAATTACACAAATTAGAGAAGCATCACATGATTTTTCAAAGGGTGCCAATACTTTTGTCCACCCCCTTTTTATGTTTGGTGTGGAATTATATCCAATTTGGCTTTTTGACAATTCTTTTTGTGGTTTTCCATTGACGACAAATTAAATGAAGATATTATTACCAAAACATTTGTGATTGCAATCATTTTCTGGAAGAAACTGAGTATTATCTGACAGAATTGCAGGGGTGCCAATACTTTTGGCCAGCACTGTACAGGCTGATGAAAATGACAAAAATATTCTATCAGCAAAAGAAGAAACAAAAGTCACCCAGAGACAAGTAGGAGCAACAAGAAATAGTGTTGCAAGGAAGAAAAGAAGAGTAGTGGTTATGGGCGACTCACTGCTAAGAGGCATAGAGGCAGCTGTTTGCAGGCCAGATTTAACGGCACGAGAAGTATGCTGCCTCCCGGGAGCAAAAATTAAGGACGTGGCTGATAGGATTCCATGCCTCTTCAGCTCCAAGGACAACTACCCATTTCTACTGATACATGTGGGTACAAACGACATGGCAAAAAATGATTTACCAACTATCTGCAAAGACTTTGAAAGTTTGGGGAAGAAAGTAAAGGAACTGGATGCGCAGGTAGTATTCTCATCAATCCTTCCAGTTGATGGTCATGGCATCAGGAGATGGAATAGAATACTAGAGGTGAACAATTGGCTTCGGCAGTGGTGCAGAGAGCAAGGATTTGGATTTTTGGACCATGGCGTAAATTACCTCTACGATGGACTCCTTGCTAGAGATGGGATACATCTCACAAAACCTGGGAAACACATATTTGCCAGAAGACTTGCCACACTCATCAGGAGGGCTTTAAACTAGCAGAGGAGGGGATGGGAAGAAAAAAGGAAGACAAAAACATGCAGTTAAAGGACATATTAAACAAGGCTATTAGATGTGGTAAAGAGGACCCAAGACAGGATACTCAGAAGAAAAGTAAAAAAAAGGAAGCAACAGAGCACAATCTGAAATGTTTTTACACAAATGCACAAAGCATGGGAAACAAACAGGGAGAATTAGAGCTGATAATACAGAGGGAAAATTATGATGTCATTGGTATCACAGAAACCTGGTGGAACGATAAGCATGATTGGAACATACAGATGGAAGGATACAACTTATTCAAAAAGAATAGAACTAATAAAAGAGGGGGAGGAGTTGCATTGTATGTTAGAAAAGAACACATCGCCACAGAAATTACAGTTTTACAGAATGATAATTTATTAGAAAATATTTGGGTAGTAATTCAAGGGAAAAACAATGATAAGGACATTATAATAGGTGTTTATTACAGACCACCAGAACAGACGGAAGTCATGGATGAGATCTTTTCACAGCAAATCACCACGCTCTCAAATAAACATGAAATAGTTATCATGGGAGACTTTAATTACCCAGACATTCATTGGGAAACCCACACAGCTACGAGTAAAGGCTCTATCAAATTTTTATCCTCTCTAGCAGACAACTTCATTGTCCAGCTAGTAGAAGAAAACACGAGAGGAACATCCATTCTGGACCTAGTTTTAACCAACAAGGAGGATATGGTTAAGGAACTAAGGGTAGCAGGGACATTAGGATTTAGTGATCATGCTATACTCGAGTTTGGGGTTGTAAGAAAAAGAAGACCTGAGAAGACACAGACTTCAAGGCTTGATTTTAGTAGGGCAGATTTTAGGGGCCTAAAGGTAAGGGTTAGTAGAATTCCATGGCGAAAAATTCTTAAGCACAAAAATGCACATGAAGGGTGGGAAATTTTCCGTAGGGAAATTATTAATGCACAGGAACTAACAATACCTAGAAGGAAGAAAAATGGGAATCACCCAAAAACACCAAGATGGATGACCAAAAAATTACATAACCTGCTAAAAAAGAAAAAGGAAACATACAACAAGTGGAAGATGGGAGCTATATCTAAGGGAGAGTATACAGCAGTTTGCAGACTCTGCAAGATAAGCATTAAAAAAGCTAAGGCTGAATACGAAGTGAAGCTTGCAAAAGAGGTTAAGAGCAAGGCAAAAGGTTTTTGGGGATATGTTAAGAGCAAAAGAAAAGTGAAGGAAACCATTGGAGTCCTGAAGAACGATAAGGGTGAAAAAGTTAACAAGGTGGATCAGCAGGTGGAGTTACTAAATTCATATTTTGTATCCGTCTTCTCCCAAGAAATGGATGGAAATATCAACATTAATGGTGTTAGTGATGAGGGGATTGAGGACTCCAAGCTGATTATAAGTGAAGGTTTGGTAAGAGAGCACTTAGCTAAGATTAAGGAAACCAAGTCCCCAGGACCGGATGATTTACACCCTAGAGTTTTAAAAGAATTAGCAGAAGAAATAACAGAACCCCTTGAAATAATCTTTAATAAGTCATGGGAAACAGGAGTGGTCCCTCTAGATTGGAAAAGGACAAATGTGGTCCCCATCTACAAAAAGGGGAACAGGGACGACCCAGGAAATTATAGGCCGGTAAGTCTGACCTCGATAGTAGGAAAAATCTTTGAGCAAATTGTTAAAGAACATTTAATTAGGTTCCTGGATGGGAAGGCTTTAATTAATCAGAGCCAGCACAGCTTTATGCCCAATAAATCTTGTCAGACTAACCTGATTTCCTTCTATAATAAAATCACTGAATGGTTGGACCAGGGGAATGCAGTAGACGTAGTATATCTTGACTTTAGTAAGGCCTTTGATAAAGTATCACATAACATTCTTATTGAAAAAATGATTAAGTATGGCTTTGATAAAAAATCAGTGAGGTGGGTTCACAATTGGCTTAAAGATCGGGCACAACGAGTAATACTAAATGGCTACACATCAAACTGGAAGAAAGTAAAAAGCGGGGTGCCGCAGGGCTCTGTCCTGGGCCCAGTACTTTTTAATATTTTTATAAATGATCTGGACGATGGGATTATTGGGGAACTAATAAAATTTGCAGATGATACAAAGCTAGGAGGAATAGCCAACACTAGAGAGGAGAGAGAGTGTTTTCAAAAGGACTTAGACACACTGGAACAATGGGCTGAGACCAACAGAATGGTATTTAACAGGGACAAATGCAAAGTCCTACATCTGGGTAACAGAAATGCAAGAAGCATATATAGTATGGGAGGAATAGAACTAAGTGAGAGTACAGGGGAAAAGGATTTGGGCATTATAACAGATCATAAATTCAACATGAGCCAACAGTGCGGTGCGGTGGCAAAAAAGGCTAACCAAATTCTAGGATGTATCAAGACGAGCATTGAAGCTAGATCAAGAGAGGTAATTATTCCGCTGTACTCTGCCCTGGTCAGACCCCACCTGGAATACTGTGTACAGTTCTGGGCGCCCCAATTTAAGAAAGACATCGATTTATTGGAGCAGGTCCAGAGAAGAGCAACCAAAATGGTGGAAGGTCTACAAACCATGTCCTATGAGGAAAGGCTAAAAGAATTGGGATTGTTTAGTTTGCAGAAGAGAAGGCTAAGGGGAGACTTAATAGCAGTTTTTAAATATTTGAAAGGTACCAGCAAATATATAGAAGAAAATGTGTAGGCAGATCTCGCCCAACCCTGAGAGAAGGAATTCAGCATTAAGACTCCCGTGGAGTGAGTCTTGGCAGTCAGCCTCTAGGGTCGAGGGACTCCAAACCTGAATAAGGGAAGGGGAAGGGAAGACGGGGGAGGGAAGAGAACAGACAAAAAAAATTGTATCATGGTTAGGACTAAATCTCCTGACCGGGGGCTAAGAGTAAAAACTAGAGTAAGTGCAGGCAAACTAATCAAAAGGTTCCAAAAACGGGACCCACATCTGGGTAGAGCCCCCACAGTGGGGGAGCGGGAGGGGACCATCAGTAGACAGACCAGCTATAGATATTAGAGTGCAGTAATGAACTATATAAGTAGGAGGGAGGGCAACCTCCTACCCTGCCTGCAAATAAATAAAAAAAAAACGCAAAAGAGAAAACATACTAGAAAGTGACCAAAAATGAGCGAGATAAAACACAATAAACACGCGGCAGCGATGGATGAGAAAAGCATCATCAACAGTCAGCCATCTGAAAGTGCAGGAACAGCTCCACTCCAGGACCTAGGGAGATGGAAGGAAGGAAGAAAGGAAAGTCAGTGTAATGGGGGTGGGGGATCCACACGCTGATGTCTGGAAGCAGCACCAGGAGAGGGCAATAGTCGTCTCTTCAGCTTCGGTTGAGACCACAACGGGGGTGGTGGTGGAGGAGGAGTGGCCAATTCCCAGTCAGCCATGTTCAGAGGCGGAGCAATGTCCATATCCGAGCAGAATGATGGTAAGTCTGCATGAGAGCATAGAGTAGCCGAACGTCCATTGAGTCTTGCAGTCAGGGCAAAGGGGAAGCCCCACCAGTACGGTATCTGACGTTCATGTAGCAACTGGAGGAGGGGACGCAGATGTTGCAGTTTCTGCAGAGTAATCCAGGAAAGATCCTGATAGAGTTGTATCTTTGCCCCATCAAAGTCTAAGTCCTTGAGGGTTATGGCCTTGGATAGAATTGCTTCCTTCAAGGTGAAATCATGCACACAACAGATAACATCCCGCGGGTTGGGCCCAGAGCCCTTAGGGCGCAGAACTCTGTGTGCACGGTACAGCTTTATCTTGTAAGTAGGAGGTTCTTGTAAAACAGAGTTAAAGATCGCCTCTAGAGTAGCATGTAAGTCCTCCTCACGGGTAGCCTCAGGTAGCCCCTTAATTCTAATATTATTGCGCCTGCCTTTGTTATCCAAGTCCTCAACATGGCGCTGCAGATCAATAAACAGGTGACACTGAGAAAGAACAGAGTCCTGAAGCTGAGAAATGTAGACACGGGTCTGGTCATGGTCATCCTCCAGAGAGTCGACCTGAGTTGCAATATGATGAAGGTCATGCCGTAATGCAGAGATCTCAGCGCGGATTTCCATACGGATTTCCTTCCGGCATGCCTCAGTGACTTCAGCAACCAGGGAGCGAGTGAGGAACTGTAGCCATTGTGGCAGGAGAGAGGATGGAGGAAGATCACTCTTATCAAACTGTAGGTGCTGAGAAGCAGGAGGAGGTGAATTAGGAGACCTGGCAGCATAGGGTGATATGGAAGGAGTAGCCCTAATATCCACCTCAGCTCCCCTGGAGTTTGCAGGAAATTAATTCCCTGGCTGCAGATGTTGAGCCTGTGAGGACACTGGGGGGGGGGGGGCAGAGCAATGGAGGAGCACTCAGGGGTGCAGACAGGAGCTGCAGACAAGCCAGCATTACAGTCAGAGGCTGAAAGCACAGGAGAGGCTGGCAGTGTAGGGAGAAGCTGGGGGCTGGAGCGCTGCAGAAATGAGGCAGCGCTGGTGTCCTGTGGCATTTGTGAAGCAGCGGAGTGAAACGCTGCCGGCGGCGCCATGTTGGATATTGGGGAAGCGGAGGCAAGGACCCCGCCAGCGGCAACCTATGGGGCTGGATGCAGGAGACCCTCCTGGGAAGACATCAGGGGGACAGGAGGCACCACGGGTGCTGAGATGTTGCGTGGAGGAAGCGAGGAGGAGGGCGCCAGAAGAGATGGTGTCACCTGAGAAGATGGCCGCCGCGTGGAGGCCTGGGTAGGAGCAGACTGTGGGATCAGGTAGGAGGCTATCCTGAGCGGTCAGTGGAGGCAGGGGTCCCTAGGGCAGAGGTCTTGGTTGTTTTTTTTCCCCATGGGGGGAGGGGAAGGAAAGGCTAATTTGGGTCCCGCTGCAAGCAGGCAGGGCAGGAGCCACAGAGAAGTATGTCCTGCTGCATCTAGTCGTAGGCCATGCCCCATATCACAAGTATTTTTAAGTATCTGTACATGGAGAGCACAGTTACTTGTGGATCCAATCGGAAGGGCTTTCCAGAGAGATTTGTAAATACAAGACTGAAACGGGGAGAGAGTCCTCATGCTTGCATAGCTCAGAACTGTTGGTATTAAACTACACATAATTCATGCTGATACAACAGTCCCAGTAGCAGCTACACACAGAAACTTGCAGGCAGAAAAACCAGTGTGTGTGGTGGACTAAAACAAATTTATGGGCGCAGTTGACTTCAATGACCAGATGCTTCGGCCATATCTGATCTTGTGCAAATCAAGATACTGGTATAAAAAAAAAGTCTCCCTCTACCTGCTACAACTGGCAATGTACAATGCCTTTGTGATTTATAAACAATGTGAAAACCTGGCTCCCTTCCCAAAGTTCCAGGTAGACTCCAATTATTTGTATTGTCTACTTTGTCCATCTGGTACTGTTCCTGTGAGCATTGATTCAGAATCTGTCAGCAGGCTGCATGGCAGATACTTTCCACCAACAGAAAATACACCAAATCCCCAAAAAAAGTGTAGGGTTTGTGACAAACAGGGTATTAGGAGAGACTCCAGATACTACTGCCAACAGTGCCCATCAAAGCCTGCACTCTGCATTTTAAATTGCTTCCGCGAATACCACCCAAAACTTCAAATGAACAAGTTTTTAGGGGAAAAAAATTGTATCTTTTCTGCATGTAAATATGTATCAGTCTGATTTATAACTTGTTTAGTGATGTTTATTGTTTACATATTTCACATATACAGTGGGGAAAAAAAGTATTTAGTCAGCCACCAATTGTGCAAGTTCTCCCACTTAAAAAGATGAGAGGGGCCTGTAATTGACATCATAGGTAGACCTCAACTATGAGAGACAATGAGAAAACAAATCCAGGAAATCACATTGTCTGATTTTTAAAGAATTTATTTGCAAATTATTATGGAAAATAAGTATTTGGTCAATAACAAAAGTGCATCTCAATACTTTGTTATATATCCTTCTTGGCAATGACAGAGATCAAACGTTTTCTGTAAGTCTTCACAAG
This sequence comes from Leptodactylus fallax, assembly GCA_947044405.1. Taxonomy (NCBI): domain Eukaryota; kingdom Metazoa; phylum Chordata; class Amphibia; order Anura; family Leptodactylidae; genus Leptodactylus; species Leptodactylus fallax. Next base: position 2,261,471 of record CAMRHE010000061.1, on the reverse strand, counting down.
GTTGGCACACACTGTTGCTGGTATTTTGGCCCATTCCTCCATGCAGATCTCCTCTAGAGCAGTGATGTTTTGGGGCTGTCGCTGGGCAACACGGACTTTCAACTCCCTCCAAAGGTATTCTATGGGGATGAGATCTGGAGACTAGCTAGGCCACTCCAGGACCTTGAAATGATTCTTAGGAAGCCACTCCTTCGTTGCCTTGGTGGCGTGCTTGGGATCATTGTCATGCTGAAAGACCCAGCCATGTTTCATCTTCAATGCCCTTGCTGATGGAAGGAGGTTTGCACTCAAAATCTCACGATATATGTCCCCATTCATTCTTTCATGTACACGGATCAGTCGTCCTGGTCCCTTTGCAGAGAAACAGCCCCAAAGCATGATGTTGCCACCCCAATGCTTCACAGTAGGTATGGTGTTTTTTGGATGCAACTCAGCATTCACTCTCCTCCAAACACGACGATTTGTGTTTCTACCAAACAGTTCTACTTTGGTTTCATCTGACCTTATGACATTCTCCCAATACTCTTCTGGAACATCCAAATGTTCTCTAGCAAACTTCAGACGGACCCGGATATGTACTGGTTTAAGCAGGGGGACATGTCTGGCACTGCAGGATCTGAGTCCCTGGCGGCGTAGTGTGTTACTGACGGTAGCCTTTGTTACGTTAGTTCCAGCTTTCTGCAGGTCAAACAGGTGCTCATTACTACAGGTAATGAGTGGAGGACAGAGGAGCCTCTTAAAGAAGAAGTTACAGGTCTGTGAGAGCCAGAAATCTTGCTTGTTTGTAGGTGACCAAATACTTATTTTCCACCATAATTTGCAAAAAAATTCTTAAAAAATCAGACAATGTGATTTTCTAGATATGTTTTCTCATTTTGTCTCTCATAGTTGAGGTCTAGCTATGATGACAATTACAGGCCTCTCTCATCTTTTTAAGTGGGAGAACTTGCACAATTACTTAAATACTTTTTTTTTAACCCACTGTATAGAACTTTTAGCACAAGTCGTGTTTGCTGCACTTTCTTTTTTTTTTTTTAACATTTTGCCTAATAAGAAAAATAACTATAAATGTAAATAGAAGAGGTGGGGGTCTAATTTGTTCCACCTAGTTGTTTTGTTACTTTACAACACCTGTAATAATAGTATGGTGTCAGCAAACCAGCTATGGAGAATTTGGCCTCCAGAAGCCAGTTTGCACACAATGCATTGCAAGCTCTGCTGTACACCTAGCAAGTAAGGAATGCACCTTGTGGTACAGGATCAGCCAAGCGGGATTAATCTTAGATATGGATTCCATTTGTTGCTGATTGATATCACACCCTTTTGGTTCCCCAGACTTAAGGTCTGCAGTCACATACACAGCCTTTCTTTTCATACAAGTGTGAAACTAGTTAACTCAGCAGGGGAGATCCTGGAGTGATGTGTATTCTAGCTTTTCCAGGAGATGGAATGACTTCAGTGAAACATCAAAGGGAATATAGTATTAGGACGATATTTCACGAGGGGAGCATCCTACAGTCGCCCCGATAAATTCCTCGGGTGCGCAAGACTGGGGCGGACGCATCCAGTTCCAAACACTTTACTGTTGGAAGCAGTGAAAAGGTCCAGACACTGAACTCCCTATCCAAGGGGATCTGGGGGTCATTCCTAGTGTCTACGCGATGGGAATATCGCCTCGAACACAGTCATACCCCTCGCCTGATACTACTATATTTTTCTTGTCTTAGGATGTAGGGCTGGTCCTCTTCTCCTGGTGACATCACACAGGGAAGAGCCTAGGACAGGTATGTGTTCTCAAACCAGGGAGAGAGGCTACCTTCTTCTCCTGGGAGAGATGTGAGGACACAGGTCGTGTTGCTGACTTAAAGAAGTGCCCTGGGACTAACCAGACTGAAAGCACAGTCTGATGCCTCAGTGAACCAGACTGCAGATTCATTTGGTATTCTTTTTTTTCTCTTTTAATCCTGTTAGCGGCTAGTACCGACCCACTCAGGTTAATAAATATATAAAATTTATAAAGCTCGTTTCAGGTTATCCTATGAACCCAGGCACTCACGGTGGGTGTGTGGAAGGTAAGAGGGGTGTACGCAGGTAGGCCAAGCAGCTTGGCAAAGCGGTATCCTTCACACACCTACATTTGATATCTATGGAAACGACATAAGTTGCTAAATATGTTATCAGGCGTGCTTCTCATGTAGCACTCGTGAGATTTAATTGTGATTTACAAAAGTTTAAAATATCCAATAAATTTCGTTCCACTTCACAATTGTGTCCCACTTGTTGTTGATTCTTCACCAAAAAATTAAAATTTTATAGCCTTATGTTTGAAGCCTGAAATGTGGCAAAAGGTTGAAAAGTTCAAGGGGGCCGAATAATTTCACAAGGCACTGTATATAATATAGGGAAAAAAAATGTTAGAAAGTTGGAGGAGGGGCATGGGGGACTTAGTCACAAATTGTTGATTTATCCTGGACAACCTCTTTAATGAAAAAATGTAAACTCTTAATCCTTTAATAAAAGATTTTTCACTAGCAGGAGCTGCAGGACTGACTGTCAGAAAAAGTATGTTTAAACACACAGTTTACAGCAGCACAGATCTGCTCCCTCACTCCTGTCTATGATTTCTATCACTAATCTGCCTATAATTGCTTACATCTGTCTAAATTTTCCACCTATTCCTAACTATTGCTTACAATTGTAAGCTTTTCAGAACTGAGTGCTCTGTATGATGCGGTGAGATTGCGATCCAGCAGGCTGTATAAGCCGGCTGGCTCTTGACCGGCCGTGGTGCGACATTGTGGGGCTCCTCCCCCCTCCTGCCACTTGCAATTTGCTACTTTGCTGGCTTCTTTCATGTATACCTCAGTGCTGGGCGGTGACTTCCTCCTGGATCCCCACCAGCGCTGAAGATACAAGCTCTCTCCGTGCTGTTATGAGGCAGCAGCAGAGGCGTAGCTAGGGATTCAGCACAGGGGGGCGAACATGTCCAAGTGGGCCCCCAACTTGGACATGTTCGTATACCGATAATGAGTATACGGTGAGCGTATAGTGGTATATAGCAGCTCTACACAGGGCTCTGCTCACTATTTAGGTGAATACAGGGCAGTAACATTTTGTGACTTACCGGTGACGTCTCTGACTAATCCTTCACATTTCCCTTCTCTTCCATCTGGACGGCCAATGACCACTTCTTCCAGTCTCTGTAAAGTTTGCAACACAGATATCTTTGGATCCTCACTTTTCCAGGCACCTGACCCACATTGTCCTCACCTACACAAAGCCCCCATCCTGCTGCTACCACAATTATAAAATATATAATATAACCCCCCCATAATGAATAATACTCCCAAGTGTATCTTTAAATTAATAACTTCCCTGTGCACCCCCTTTAAATAGTGCCCCTTATTAATAATGTCCCAGGTATTTCCCAATTGAAAATGGAAAAAAAAAAAAGGGAAAAAAATTATTGGGGTTCCAATACCCGGGACCCCAGGATCAGCTGTTTGAATGAACCGTGGTACCTGTGTAAGCGCCGTGACCCCTTCTCTGTTTACATAGTGTCATTCTTTTCATAGCGGCCATGTAATATAACTACAGCCTCGTCCTATCCACATCTATGTGACAAGACTGGAATGACATCACACGGTCACTATAAACAGGCGCCATAGCCCCTTCATACAGCTGATGAGCGGGGAATCACTTATCTCTTATTGATGATTTATTCTGAGGATAGACCATCAATAAAAATGAGCTGGAAAACTCCTTAAGGCTAAGGCCCCATGTAGCATCCCGCAGCAAAAAACAGCTGTGGGAAAAACCGCGGCGGCGACGCATCACGGTTTTTCCTGCAGCACTTTGCACAGAAAGTTCACAGAGGTTTCCTCTGCGGACTTTCTGCTTCAATTATATCTATAGGGAAACCGCCGGCATTTCCGTAGGTATAATTGACATGCTGCGATTTCCAAAACTGCGACTGTTTTGGAAATCGCAGCGTTTCCGCTGCGCATATTTTACTGCAAAGTGGGGATGGGATGGGGCCCCTTGTGGCGAAAACCCACAGAAAAAATCCATGGCATTCTAGCAAATCCCATCCACACATTACAGAAAAATATGTGCAGCAGACGCACTGCGATTTCCAAAACCGTTGCGGTTTTGGAAATCGCAGCATGTCAGTTATACCTATGGAAACACCGGCGGTTTCCATATAGCTGTATTGAAAACAGAAAGTCCACAGGGGAAACCTCTGCAGACCTTCTGTGAAAAGCACTGCGGGAAAAACCACAATGTTACCGCCATGGTTTTTCCTGCAGCCCGCTACGTGGGGCCTTAGTCTTAATAAAGCCCAAGTGCCACTTTCATTAAATTAATTGCCCCCTCATATTATGCCCCAGATTCCACCTGACATAAATACTGCACCTCTAATGACCCCTTATATCAATGACCACCCCCCTTATCTTCATAATGCCTCCTAATATAAATGATGCCCCCAATGGCTCCTTATATAAATAACCTCCCCCTTGTATTAATAATACCTCCTAATAACCCTTATATAAATGACCCCCCATCGTCATAATGCCCCCTAATGAATCCTCCCTTATAGTTATATTTCCCCCTCCTATCTACCCCTTATACTATTAATATACCCACAAAAAAAAAGTCATACTCACCTACCTGCGATGCTGATGAATGGAGCCGTCATCGCGCCGCCCGTGCTGAGAAGCAGACATCGGTCTGTGGTCTCGGCGTCTTGTAAACCGCAGGCCTGTATTGGCTTGCAGATTACAAGACAGTTAAGCACCAGGACGCATTGTAACTAGATCGGTGTCTGCAGACACCGATCTAGTTAGAAATAAAGGCTGTATTAATGACAGCCCCCGGGGTGGGCCCCAAAAATTCAGTGGGCCCGGGGCAGCCGCCCCCTCTGCCCCCCCGCTAGCTACGCCTCTGGGCAGCAGCATCAACAGTAGCTCATGGAGCTGCTGCAGCGAAAAGTGAGTGAGGAGGGGACTGCCTGGCTGGTCTCCCTGGTCGCTTCGAGCGGGGTGTCAGTCTAGAGTCCCACTCCACCTCAGCAGCCGCGAGTGGCCACAGCTCATCCTACTAGGACAGTGAGGCCACCAGAGCAGATGTTCCCTAGTGCAGCCCCACGTGTCAGGAGCAGAGCTCTGTTGTGGGGGGCCGCCCGTTCAGCTTCACGCGCCACCCAGACTTCGGCTGGAACCGGGCAGCATTCTAGATCCGCGGTGGGCGGGTTGGGCGCAAGGTCATTTTGTTGGTTGGGTCGGCCCTAGTAGGCCCTTCTGGTGGCAATGTGGTGCTGAAATCAAATGCAGTGGTGGGGAATAGCGCCCTCATACCCGACCCTGCGTCCACAATCCCCCCATCAGCCCCAGGCCCCCCCAGGAGATGATGCTCCTTATGCCGCCTGGTTCAGCGGGGGTGCCTAGTCAGGCCCCAGCTATTGCTGCTCCAATAGATGTAGTGGCATCCCCAAGTGTCATTCCTGACAGCGATGAGGAGTTTTTTGAGCTGGATTACGTTCCAGGTACACCTCATTCATTTCCAGGGTCACAGCAGCATTCACTGTCCCGTGACTTCCGATACTCGGCAGCCTGCTCCTACAGGGGATCTGAGGCGTGGTCTGCACATTCCTCTGGTGGTGATGTCTTAGATGTTTTAAAGGCGATGTTGCACAAACTAGAAGTTAGGGTACCTTCTGTGATTACCCCAGGTGTGGTCGTGCCACAGCGTGAGCTGGCTTCCCCTATCCATGGTATGTTGTTCAGAGACCCTATTTTTGTATTGTGCCTCAGCTGGGCACGCACATGCCAGCAGACATTTAGGATAAAATTATAAAAGAGGAGTTTGTTGACATCTGGCCCTTGATATCGCCAGATCAGCTAACAGTGGATAAAGAGCGGGCCTTTGGTAAAGGTGAGGATAGGAAGCCGAATGTGGCTAGGACCTTTGCCAGTTGGCTACAGTCCTTTGCCACACTGTCGTGTATCCTTTGCCAGGTCAATCAGCCAAGTTATTTGCATATTTGGAGATGATATTCTCGGATCATAAATTGTATGCATGGTAGAGGTACGACGAGGAGTTTCGACGGCGGCTAGCACTTCGCACGAAGGTGAGTTGGGCTTCCAAAGCCACCGACATATGGATTCAGCTAATGCTGACACCGAAACCATCAGGGCCACAATTTCAATTGGCAGTCGCTTCTAGATCAACATCATCCGCAGCAGCTACCATGGAGCCTGCTTGATGTTTTATGAAGGACACTGACGCTTTTCCGTGTCGGTGGAGCGCATTCAGCACTGCGCTGCTTGAAACGAGGTAGAGCGCCAAAACAGGGACCAGGTAAGCCAGAGGACACCAGTGAGTATAGCAAGGATGCCCCCTTGACTTGACAGGTACCCCAGGAGGCAGAAAGCAGGTCTGCTTCTTAGTGGTTTTTTTGTGGTTTTTTTTTATATCTCCTATTCAAAGTTCTTCAGTTATTTTGATTGATAATTATAATAATAATTTGTGTTCAGTTTTAAAGGATATGGTTACACCTCAGGATAAAATAGTAAAAGAAGTTGCGTTGGGCCGCATGGCGGGCCCTTTTGTTGAGCCTCCATTTCCTAATTATAGAGTGCCCCTCTTGATTCTGGTCCCCAAGTAAGAGGAAGGAAAATTTAGGCTTATTCATCATCTTTCCTTCCCTCTGGGTGAGTCGGTGAATGATGGCATTCCCAAGGAAGACACTGCTGTCTCTTCCTTGGGAATGCCATCATTCACCGACTCACCCAGAGGGAAGGAAAGATGTTTTGTTTGATAGAGCTGAGTCATTGGTGGTGCGTGTGGGAATCTTCTTGCCAAATCGAGTCAGCTTTCTGTCTGGGATGTCAGTTTATGGGGATGTTTACTATGATATATATCTACCTATGGGGTGTTCCATTTTCTGCTGCTATTTTGAAGTTTTCAGTACCTTTTTGGAGTGGGCGGCAGGAAGCGGGGTCCTCATCGGTGATACATTATCTGGATGATTTCTTATTTGTTGGTCCTCCTAATTCATCTCAGTGTTTGTATTTGCTTAACATGTTTCGTTTCTTTGCAGATTATTTCGGAGTTCCCTTAGCGAGTGATAAGACTGAGGGTCCAGTGTTGTGCCTCTCTTTCCTGGGAGTTTTGATTGATTCAGACAGCATGATCCTTCAGCTCCCAGTGGATAAGTTATCCCGTTTGAAATTGAACATTGATGTGTGTTTGACAACTAGGAAGGTTCCATTGTCCTGGTTGCAGTTGCTACTGGGGCAATGGACATTTGCTTGCAGAATTTTTCCTATGGGCAGAGTTTTCTCCAGATATTTGGCTATCGCTACGTCTTGGGTAAAGCTGCCTCACCATTGTGTCCTGTGGGATGACCTGAAGGTATGGAAATCCTTTTTACTGGATTATGTGGGTATATCATGCTTCCCAGAGAAGTAGTGCAATTCGGATCTTCAGCTTTTCACAGATGCGACCGGGACTGCGGTTTATGTCACAGTGTTTAGCGATCATTAGTCAGAAGCTCCATGGCCGCAGAGCTGGATTGCATCTGGTGCCACCAAAAGTTTGACTTTATTAGAATTGTTCTCCATAGTCATTGCCCTGGAGTTATGGTGGGCCGCTATGGTTAACAAGCGCATTTTATTTTGGTGTAACAATGAGAGTGCGGTTGCTGCTATTAACAGTTTGTCCTCCAGCTCTTTACTGGTATTAGCCTTGTTGAGACACCTTGTTCTTCATTGTTTGCAGTTTAATATTGTATTTAAAGTGCGACATGTTCCTGAGGTTGACAATGTGTTTGCTGATACTCTATCTCGTTTCCAGTGGGAGCGCTTCAGGGATTTCCATCCGAGGGCAGATTCGGTGGGCTGCCCGTGCCCTCCCTTCCTCTGGGACATGGCGCTCCAGCATTGACTCCGTTGCTGAGAGAGTCTGTCGCGGCTTCGACATGAGCAGGTCACGGTAAGGCATGGAGTGAGTGGTTGGCCTTCGATTCCCCGGAGAGACCATTGGATGCTGACTGTTGCAGGGAGTTAACATATTCCTATCTATCCCGCTTGAAATCGGCGGGTGTCTCGGCATGTACAGCTGGGAAGCATTTAGCGGGAGTGGCCTTCATTTTAAAGTTATTGTGTCCAAAGATGTCCCCTTCCAGTTAATACTTAGGGGTTGTAAGAAGTCCGGCAGGAGTGGGGACTGCCGTAGGCCTGTTTCTTTCCTTCTCCTACAATGCCTTGTAATTGCGGCAGAATCAGTTTGTTCTTTGGCATACGAGTCGAACATTTTGGGTTGTTCATTTGTGTTAGCATTCTTTGGAGCGCTATGGGTAGGTGAATTGTTGGCGCAATCACTCCATTCACCGTCAGGCTTGGCAACGGAGGATGTTGTCGTCCTGCCGGAAGCGCTTAGTATCAGGGTACATTACTCTAAAACCAACGTTTATGGGCAAGGTATGTGGCTGTCTATAGTAAAGTTGGATGGCCCTGTGGATATGGTGCAGCGTTATGCTGCCGGTGGCCAGCCAGTTCTTAGTTCATAATGGTGGCTCCTTTTTTACGAGGTTTCAGTTTGAGACTTTGTTTAAATGTTGCCTTGCGGTGGTGGGGGTCCCCTAGTCCGAATTTGGGACCCATTCTTTCCGCATAGGGGCTGCTACCGTGGAGGATGCGATATTTTCTTGTCTGGTATCCAGGATGGAGTTGAAAGGGCCCTGTTCCTGCTGTGAGGAGGGGGGTCTGACCCGGTGTAGGTTTACACTGAGCTCTGGTGGCATATGGCAGGACCTTGTCCCCTTTCATCTGTTAAGAGGAGTACGGACGTGTCACCCGGTGGAACATCTAATACATGCCCATCGCAGACACGGTGGCTGGCATTCGGTGACACGTCATACAGGTAGTCATGGGGTAACAATGTTTTGCTTATATGTTTATAGTTATTTAATAAAGCTGTGGCCAACACAAAATTTACCCACCAAGCCGGTGTCTGTCTTTATTTGGTAAAGATGTGTATGGTGATGGCTGGAGGGAGGGGGTGTTTTAAGTGGTCCAGTACAGTTGGTCGAAACTCAGACCCTCCACCATTACTGTAATGACTCACGTTCCTACTTACAGCATCTTATATAGTGACATCAGCACTGTAAGGTGTCCACCTACCTCTGTCTATTGGCTGAGAAGCTGTCAGGTGATATTAGGTGGTGCTAGAACCTCTGTATTTCCTGCTCAAACATGTGGTGTTGGCCATTTTAGTTTGTCGCAGGTGAATCAACATTTTTTTTTATTTGGTTAAAAAAAACGATTTGGAATTGGTTTGCCCATCTCTAATCACCATGGAGGCACAGTTAAGCTATAAGTTATAAGCAAGAAGTAGTCACACTTTTGGGCATTCTAAAAACATGGATGTGTCATTATCTCTTCACTTTCTTCTCTAGTCCTCTGTCTCTTCCCACTGTGGCGAGTATGGGGCATCCCCTGAGACTTGATACATTGTTTCAGCCACTAATGGGGAAATGAAGGGCACATTTCAGCCACGGATACCAGGTTTCTTCACTGTTGCACAATGGAAATGTTCAGCAGCAAAAGCAGGTTTTTTCTCTGAACTATAGGGTCCAATGGTCTGGGACAGCCTTTCTTACAACTACCACTAGTTATATAACAAAGAAATGCATCATTTCAAGACAACCAGTATCCTTGGGAACACTACACATGTGGAAAAGCAAGGATTATGTTCCTGTGTCTGTTTTTGGCCATGTATCTTTCTTATACAATAAGTTTTAAACTATAAAAAAAAAATTAACATATACAGTAAGTATATAGGTTTAACTGATTATCTAATAGATTTGATTTTGTGGAGAAACATTCATACAATACCCATCAATGCCTGCTGTTTCCACATAGCACATACTGTTAGGTTCCGTACTGTTCAACAATAATATATCCGCCTGTTTAGGAAAATAAAAATAAATTGAACAATTAATATAATGCTCACAAGTCTGTCATGAATTAAAAAGATTTTTATTTTCAAAAGAAACTGTTAAAACAGTTTGTCTGGGCCCCACTTGGTGTAAACGCCGCGGTTTGCTTGCGGCGGAAATGCAGCTGAAAATAACACAGCGTTTTACAGTCACTGAAACGAATCCCATCCCCACACTGTGGTAAAATATGCGCGTCGGACATGCTGCAATTTCCAAAACCATCGCAGTTTTGGAAATCACAGCATGTCATTTATACCTACAGAAATGCCGGCGGTTTCCCTAGAGGTATAATTGAAGCAGAAAGTCTGCAGAGGAAACCTCTGCAAACTTTCTGTGAAAAGCTCTATGGGAAAAACTGCGATGAGTTGCCACCGCAGTTTTCCCGCAGCGCTTTTTTGCTACGTAAGGCCTTAGCCTAAAGTCTATAAAATATTTTAACCCTTAAACTTTTCATCAGTTATTATATAAAAATCTGTAAGGACTTTTAACTCATACACACCAATTTAAATCAAATCCACTAAATGCAATGTATATATTTACATATTAGTTTGAGATAATTTCAGATTAAGCAAAAAAATGACATTTAACTTTCTGTAACACTCACTGTCCCAGAGATACTGATACAAAAAGAATTGCACAGTTTACTAGTATAACCCATTTTCTAGTAAATTGTAGTTATATCTTGATGCCCCTACATGCTTAGTTTTGGACAATTTATTGAGTAAAAAAAAAAAAAATTAAATGCTGCCCTGGGCACTTTGTCCATTTCAATTTAGCACCAAAACAGGTGCTCTAGTGCTAAATTCATATGGGCCAATCACAGAATTTATGGCAGCCACTATTGATTTGAGGCAGTAGCAGAGGGAACTCCGCTATAATTTTTTTTTTTTTTTTTTTTTTAACCACTGCCATTAATGTTTTTTTATTCCCAGTGACATCATTCCCTGTGATGTTCTGTGACATCAAAGTGTCATAACACAGGGAATGCTGATAGCTATCAGCGGTGGTCCCAATATCACATAAGAGCCGTTGCTGCTAATGAAGTTAATATTCAATAGCTGCGTTGATTCTTCTGTGATCAGTCCATCTGATTTTTGCACCAGAGCAACTGCTTTGGCACAAAATTAAAATAGCTGATTCAAAGGACCTTTGATGTCACAGTCATGTGATCATTCACATGTAGGAGTGGAGCTTGTATAATAGCTGTCCAGGGGAAGGACATGTAAGTAGGAGTGGTAAGTATGTTGCGAAGGATGAAAGTTACAGAGCTGAGTATGTGGGAAGAAAAAATGGATGTAGCAGTGCTGAGTATGTTGGGGAAACGAAGTAGCAAAGCTGTGTGTGTGGAGGAAAATTTGAAGTAGCAAAGCTGTGTGTGGAGAGAGCAGGCTGAATGCAGTGAGGAAACATTTAAGTAACAGCATTGTGGAGGAAGAAAAGACGTGGCAGAGTTGTGTGTGCTGGAAAAAAGAACATGGGTGGCAACATTGTTTGTGCGGAGGAGGAAAACATGGAGGTAGTACAGCTAGTAGTGGGTGTGGAGATCATTGGTGTATAGGGATTATGGAGGTAGCAGTGCCGTGGGGGGGAGGGCATAGAGGTAGTAGAGCTGCGTACAACAGGCATGTGTGAAGGAAGAATAAACAGAACAGAGCAGCTGATAAGCATACTAGAGGCTTAATATAGCTGACTTGTCCTGATCGAAAGTCTTGCCCAAAAGGTGGTCCCGCTTTCAAGAAGCTTGGGAGCCACAGAGCTAAAGCATACAATATATATTTAAAATTCAAGTACTATAAGGTTGGGCAATATTAGCCTCACATATGCATAAAAAATATTATGTTAGATCAATGTATTAGGCTGCCTTCACAAGGAACTTTTTGCTGGAAAACCACATAGGTTGTTTTTTTGTTTTGTTTTTTAGCAAAAACACACCACTTGAGCCCAACCTTAGAGCAAAGGTCAATTCTGTCTGTAGATCTTTACATCTGAACCCTTACCCCACATTCACACAACCAAGTTTCATCCGTTGGCCGGATTTCCCAGCCTGAACAGTGTGCCTGTAGAGGGACTTCAAGCATTATAGTTATCTATAATGATTCTCTCCACCTCCAATTGCCCTACCTGTATTAGGTTCTTTAATTGATCTAACACTAGCACTGTGTTTCTCATTGCAGAACTTAGCCAGCGTTGTAAAAAGTACCTCTTCACTTCCAGGGCTATGGAGTGAAATAATTTGGGTAAGCTGAGGTTTCCCTGCTACTATGAAATAGAGAGGTCAAGGGGTGGAGTGGGATTGGAAATTTCCATATAGCGGTGACCAACTAATGCACCTGAGTCCAGAAAGTTTGACTCCTAGGACACATATTTTTCTACACTTTGTCAAAACCGATCCTCAAAGAACATTCCAACCCCAGAGAATATGCTCTCCACCATTAGGTAGGTCAAATTGGCTTCCCCAGAGGCAAACACTACATTAGGGTCAATGTTCCCCACTTTATAATCTTCCCCTCTAATTGCCCCCACAGTATAAAATTCTGGTGCACCCACAATTTAATGTCCCCCTCAAACTGCCCCCAGTTTAATGTCATTCTCCAGCTGCCCCATAGTTTAATGTCCCCCTCCAGCTGCTGTTTAAACTGGGGTCAACAAGAAACAAGAGGGGGACATTAAACTGGGGCAGCTGGAGGAGGAGACTAAACGATGGGGCAACTAGCGGGGGACAGTTTAATGTCCCTGTCCAGCAACCCCCACAGATTAGTTTTCCCCTTTAGTTGCCCCCATTCCTCCAGTTTAATGTCCCCTTCATCTGTCCCAGTTTAATGTCCCTCTTCATATGCCCCTCTCGTTTAATGTCCCCCCTCCATCATGTACGTAAACGTGATTAGGCGCAAGGGGCTGGTAATGTTACGAACTCAGAGGCTGAGCGGGTGTCACTGAGAGCAGGTGCCAGCTGTAAGAAACTGTAGTCACCTCCTATTCTCTCAATCCTGGCTCTGGATTGATTAGCTAGGCCTGCCAGGCTATGAATATACATAATATGCATAGGCTGACGTCTGATATACAATTCAATACTTCTGTATTGAAGTATATAGTACTGAACCAGTAATCTTCTGATCCAATACAAATATTAAAAAAAAACAAACCAAACAACCCCCAATAGCATGCTACTTTTCCAGATGGGGCTTGGCCACTGACTATGATGCCTGCCTGTCTTGGTTTGTCTGAACTTCTCAGCAGCTCATAGCAGCATATCTCATCCAGCTATCTTAAAGTTGTAAATTGCACCCTAAAGTGTTATCTCGGCTGGACAGCAGAATTTCCCGTATGTGAGGCCCTACAGCTGCCTGGTGGATCCCTCGCTACATGGGGTCCACCATCTTGCCGTCCTCCTCGACTGAGCATGCTTTCTCCCACCCAAACCAGCTTCACAGTGCTGTGCCGCACTGTGCCCCTACTACCTGGTACCACGTCCTGCCAGCAGCATCTCTTGGCGGTGAACTCTGTTCCGCTTACCCTGCATGACTATGGTGGATCCATAAGTCGGGTCTGCCATTTTGACAACCACCCTAGGCTTTGGCTGCTCTATCGTTTACCGATCCAGACCCACACTGCTGACCTCCTTCAGGCATCTGCGAACTCTCCTGACTGCACCTGGACCCGTCAGATCCTACTTCTAGAGCAGTGGTTCTTAACCGGGGTTCTATCGAACCCTAGGGGTTCGGTGAGTCGGTCTCAGGGGTTCAGCGGAGCCTCCGCCACGGAGGTCAAGACACACCCGACTCATTATGTAAATTCGTGATGACACGCCCCTCTTGGCCATCACTTGCTGCAGATGATCTTGTTACATTAATTGGCCAATCAGTGCTGCGGGAAATTTAGTGTGCTCAGTAGTCACCGTGTGACTGTCGTAGTCGTACGTTGTGTGCTTTCTTTCTTAATATTTTAATCCATACTAACTATGTCGAGCAAAAAAAGAAAATGGTCGGACGAATATGTACAACATGGATTCACATGTATCACGGAACATGATGGGAGTCAGCATCCTATCTGCATGATTTGCAATGCTAAGTTGAGCAACTCTAGTCTCGCACCGGCAAAACTGAAGGAACACTTCTTGAAGCTGCATGGAGATGGAGAATATAAGAACACAACGCTTGCTGAATTCAAGGTGAAAAGAGCCAGATTCAATGAAAGGGCCACTCTGCCTGCTCTTGGATTTGTACCCGTGAACAAACCGATCCTCACTGCATCGTACGAAGTTGCTTACCTGATCGCAAAGCAGGGCAAGCCGCACACCATCGGTGAAACACTCATAAAACCAGCAGCATTAAAGATGGCGAATCTGATACTCAGAACAGTGGCTGAAGGTAAATTATCCCAAATTCCTCTTTCAAATGACACCATCAGTGACAGAATAGAGTGCATGAGTAAAGACATCTTGGCTCAAGTAGTCGCAGATCTAATTTCAAGTCCGGCAAAATTCAGCCTTCAACTCGTCGAGACCACAGACGTTTCTAATCTAAGCCAGCTTGCTGTTTTCGTGCGCTATGTGAAAGACAACATGATAAAAGAAGAGTTTTTATTTTGTAAGCCTCTTACAACAACAACTAAGGCAGCCGATGTGAAGAAGCTTGTGGATGACTTCCTCAGAGACAACAATCTTTCATGGGATATGGTTTCTGCAGTTTATACGGACGGAGCTCCAGTCATGCTGGGAAGAAAGTCTGGTTTTGGTGTACTAGTAAAAGCCGATGCACCACACATCATTGTTACGCATTGTATTCTGCACAGGCATGCGTTGGCAACAAAAACCTTGCCTCCAAAAATGGCAGAAGTATTAAAAACTGTAGTGGAATGTGTAAACTATGTGCGAAATAGTGCTCTGAGGCACCGCATCTTCAGTGAGCTGTGTAAAGAAATGGGATCTGAATTCGAGGTACTCCTGTACCATTCAAATGTTCGGTGGTTATCCCGGGGACAGGTGCTGAATCGTGTTTTTGCCATGCGGGAGGAATTAGCCCTGTTTTTGCAAGAGCACCAACATTGTCATGCAGATTGCTTCCAAAATCCTGAGTTCATTCTCATTTTAGCGTACATGGCTGATATATTCGCAGCTCTAAATCATCTCAATCAGCAGATGCAGGGTGGTGGAGTCAACATCATGGAAGCAGAAGAAAACCTGAAGGCTTTAAAAAAAAAAACTACCATTATGGAAACGATGAACAGAGAACAATAACTTCACAAACTTTCCCCTTCTGGACGACTGTGTAAGTAAGATCGAAGATGTGTCTGGAATCGGAGACATTTCTGTATCCATGGAACTGAAGCAAACAATTGCCACGCAGTTAGATGAGCTTGCAAAGTCTCTCGACAGATATTTCCCTACAAGAGAGTCATATCCAGCATAGGTAAGACAGCCGTTCACGTTTACTGTTGAGACAGCAGATGTCAATTATGAATACCTCGACGAAATCATTGAAATTCAGCAGAGCCAGGTTCAACAGCAACTCTTCAGAACAACACCACTCTCAACGTTTTGGTGTCGACAGTTGGAAAAGTACCCAATTATTGCTAAGAAAGCCCTGGAATTTTTTATACCATTTGTTACAACATATCTCTGCGAACAATCCTTTTCGAGGATGCTGGACATAAAAACAAAGAAAAGGAAAAGACTTTGCTGTGAAAATGACATGAGAATAGCACTTGCCAAGGTGAAGCCACGCATATCTGAACTGGTCTCTCAAAAACAACAGCAGAAGTCACACTGAATTGCAGGTATGTAATTTGTTGTGAGTTCATGCACTGTGTTGGTTTTGTTCTTTGATCAAGGTGATGTTCATGCACGGTTCATTTTGTGTACCAGTAAAAAAACATATACCTATGTCTTGAATTTGGAAAAAATCACATTTGATTTATCACTAAAGAAGGGTTCGATGAATGTGCATATGAAACTGATGGGTTCGGTACCTCAAACAAGGTTAAGAACCAGTGTTCTAGAGCCTCCTTAAGAGCAGCTGTGTTAGGTGACTTTCTCTGAATCCCCTTGGAAGTTCCTCCTGGCAGGGCACCCTGTTGTGGGATACTGATCCTGGTAAGGTGACTGTCCACTTTTTGACTTGGGGCTGAATCGGTTGAACATTCTCTACCTTGCAGGATATCACTACCTGGCATTTAGCCTGCATTTTCCACATAACCCTACTGACAGAACTGTATGTCTACAGAGGAACCTTTTTCTATATCTGTAACCCTCATAGTCCTTCTTAAGTAAGTCTTTAAGAGACCCTCTTCCTACACTACCACGAGTGGAAAAGTGAAGAGAGCGGGGACAACATATAAAAAAAAAAAAAAAAAACCCTCAATAAATAAAGCTGATTCTCTTTCACCTGCTACCATCACCAAGAGAAGGAACAAATAAGCAGTCCCAAGAAAATCAAGAAAGTTCTTCAGCCCCCAGGGGCCTTTACAGGAGGACTCAAATTCTCAATGCTCCGGATGGTTCACCTACCACTCCATGCTTTCCTCTACATGGGGGCACCCTCTCTGACAGCAATAAGAAAGGTGTTGGACTCACAACATCTGCCTCTCCAGCGAGCTAGGGGACTGTGTTAAATATCACACACACTCCTTGATTTATGACACAGAGTGCACTTAGGTGACACCAGAGAACAGCAGGAGTCCGTTGAGTAGATTCAAAGGGAAAACAGGTTTAATCAAAATAAATAGTTAGGTTACAGAAAAATCTATTCCTAAAACATAGGTTAAAGTTTAAACAGAAGATCAAGAAACAAATAGAATGAGAGCTGTTGTGAAAAGGTGTTAGTGCTCTGTCCCCATACTCCTAAAGCCTGCTTTTAAAGGCTGAGAGAGCCTTACCCCTGTCCATCATAATTCCTCATATGGATAAGTTTTTGGTATGATCCTTCCAGGGATACTGGATCATTCCCTATATGAATATAGCCCTAAATTTGGTTCCTATGACGTGTTGTGTGTTATAATGAGACCTTCCTTTTTCCACCTACTCAGCACAGAGCTACTTTAGCCATAGTCTGTCAAGAATGACATGCCACACAAATGTTACTTCATGATCTTTTCCATTCTTAGACTATAAGATTTAACAGACTGTAACTAAAAAAGCCTTCTTTGAAGGCGAAGCAACTTATTCTCACTCCGTTCTCAAACCACAATCTGATTTATCATCATTTCAATCTAACAGTGAACCCATCACAGTGGGCTCTCTTAAGGAAATAATAATAATAATAATAATAATAATAGTCCTTTAATAGTCCCACAATGGGGAAATTCAGTGTGTTACAGCAGCAAAGATAAGATAAGATAAGCAGATACAAATACAAATACAACATGTACAGGAATGTTCCAAGGTGAGAGGCATTACTTTGATAGCAGACAGACAGATAGGACGTAGCAGAGGAGGGGGGGGGGGATTTAACAGGCAGAGAGATATTTCAGTTCTCTGTGTGTAATGATCTCCGCTTAGGTCGGTGTTGGTTGTACAGCCTAACCGCGGTGGGGAGGAAAGACTTCCGATAGCGCTCCTTCTCACACCTAGGGTGGAGCAGTCGGTCACTGACAGTACTGCTCAGCGCGATCACAGTCTCATGCATGGGATGGGACTTCTTCTTCTGCATGGAGCTCACCACGGACAGTATCCTTCTGTCACCCACCACCTG
The DNA here is from genome assembly GCA_947044405.1 of Leptodactylus fallax. Taxonomy (NCBI): domain Eukaryota; kingdom Metazoa; phylum Chordata; class Amphibia; order Anura; family Leptodactylidae; genus Leptodactylus; species Leptodactylus fallax. The sequence continues at coordinate 2,243,780 of CAMRHE010000061.1, read as the reverse complement.
CACTGGGTCCAGTGGGCTCCCCAGGACAGAGCTGGCCTTTCTAATCAGCTTGTCAAGTTTATTTCTGTCCCTGGTTGATATACTGCTCCCCCAGCAGGCCACTCCAAAGAAGATGGCTGATGCCACTACCGAGTTGAAGAAAGTTCTAAGAAGTGCCCCCCGGATTCCAAAGGCTCTCAGTTTCCTAAGCAGGTAGAGCCTGCTGTGGCCCTTCCTGTACAGGGCCTCCATTTGATCTGCCCAGTCCAGCTTATTATTAAGGAGCAAACCCAGGTACTTATAGGTGTTCACAATCTCGATGCCCGTCCCCAGGATGTCCACTGGTTTAGGAGGGCTTCTGCCTTTGCGGAAGTCCACCACCATCTCCTTGGTCTTCCCCGCGTTAATCTTCAGGTGGTTCCGGTGGCACCAGTCCACAAAATGCCGGTTCAGTTCTCTGTACTCCCTGTCATCATCATCTGTGATGAGACCCACTATTGCAGAGTTGTCAGAATACTTCTGTAGGTAGCAGCTGGATGAGTTGCACCTAAAATCTGCAGTGTACAGTGTGAAGAGGAAAGGGGCGAGAACCGTACCCTGAGGTGCCCCCGTATTACAGATCACGGTACCTGACACACAGTCTTGGGCTCTCACGTATTGAGGTCGATTTGTGAGGTAGTCTAGGATCCAGTTGGAGAGGTGGTGGTCCACTCCAGCAAGGCCCAGCTTGTCCCTCAATAACCTGGGCTGTATGGTGTTACAAGCACTGGAGAAGTCAAAGAACATTATTCTTACTGTGTTCCCTGGTTTCTCCAGGTGAGACAGAGCCCTGTGGAGAAGAAGGATGATGGCATCATCTACCCCAATGCCCGGCCGATAAGCAAACTGGAGGGGGTCCATAGCGGGGCTCACTAGAGGGCGGAGATGTGTGAGAACCAATCTCTCCAAGATCTTCATCAGGTGGGATGTCAGTGCTACAGGTCTGTAGTCGTTGAGGTCCATAGGGTGGGGTTTCTTTGGAACTGGTACCACACAAGAAGATTTCCATAATTCAGGGACTATTTCCTGCCTCAGGCTCATATTATACATATATGTAATTATACCACACAGCTGGTCCCCGCAAGTCTTAATTAGCCTTGCACTGATGTCATCTGGCCCTGCGGCTTTCCTCTCCTTGATCTTTTTCATCTCCTTCCTCACCTGGGCCCGTGTGAAGGTCAGACTGTGGCCAGATAAAGACGGATTTCTGGATTTACTGGTCTGTTGGGAAGTGGCCGCATGGGGAGAAGTCATTGTGGTGGGGGAAGATGAAGGACATACTGGGGTGGGAGGAGCTGGTGTGTGATCAAATCTGTTGAAGAATAGGTTTAGTTCATTAAGCCAATTAACATCTGCCTCAGTCTGGCAGACAGACTGTTTATGACCCGAAATTGACTTAAGCCCCTCCCAGACCCCCCTTATGTCTTTTCTTTCCATTTGCTTTTCCATTTTTTCTTTATAACTGGCTTTTCCCTGCCTGATTTGATTCCTCAGTTCCTTTTGTACTTCCCTCAACCCCTCCTTATCTCTTGTCCTGAATGCCATCTTTTTCTCCTTAAGTAGTGTTTTTATATCAGAGTTAATCCCTGGTTTGTTATTGGAGAAGCACCTCACCACTTTTGTGGGTACTGTGTTGTCCACACAAAAATTAATGTAGTCTGTTATGCAGTGTGTGAGTCCTTCTATATCTTCTCCATAAGAATCCTGCAGAACTTCCCATGCGGTTGTGTCAAAACAATCCCTCAGAGCCTCATCACTCTCCTCGGACCATATCCTCACTGTGCGGGTGACAGCTGATTCTCTACGTACAAGTGGCTTGTACACAGGTCGGAGATGTACTAGGTTGTGATCCGATCTCCCCAGGGGCGGTAGGGCTGATGAGTTATATGCCTCCCTCACGTTGGCAAAGAACAAGTCCAGTGTTTTGTTGTCTCTTGTGTGGCAGGTTACATAGTGTGTGAAACTGGGCAGTGTGGATGATGGAGAGGCATGGTTGAAATCACCCGACAGAAGAAAGAGGGCCTGGGGATATTTTAACTGTAACTGGCTCAGCGTGGCTTGTAGGACCTCGCAGGCAGTGTCAGCTTTCGCAGAGGGGGGGACATATGCAGCTATCACGATGACATGTGATAGTTCCCTTGGTAGGTAGAAAGGTCTCATGCTCACAGCTAATAGTTCAATGTCCTTACAGCAAGTTTGCTCCTTAATCACAATGTGCCTAGGATTACACCATCTATTATTCACAAACATTGCCAGCCCTCCTCCTTTCCTCTTACCGCTCTCCCTTGTCCTGTCTGCCCGAAGGAGTTTAAAACCATCCAAGGAGACCAGAGGGTCAGGAGTAACTTCAGTGAGCCAAGTCTCTGTAAGTAGCATCATGCTGCACGCCCGAAACTCCTGATGATGCCTGGTGAGCGCTGTTAGTTCATCCATCTTGTTTGCAAGAGCTCTCACATTGCCCATGATGATGGAGGGAACAGCTGGTCGGTAACACCTCTTTTTAATCCTCTGAAGAGTACCAGCTCTGCATCCCCTCACCCGCTTTTTCTTTCTCCAAAGCTCGCGGGGGATGTGTGACCAGATGGTATGCCGCCCTGCTGTGCCTCTGAGCTGCAGAATTTCCTCTCTTGTATAGACAAAGGAATTGTCTGCATACACAAAAGATCCCATTTTCAAGCAGAACAAAAAGACAGATAAAAAACAAAAAAAAGTATCACAAGGGTCCAAGTCTTTGTGTGTGTTTCTTCATAGTGCAAAGTCCTTAAGTAGAGAGGTACAAAACGAGACATAGAAAGAAAAATAAGAGTCTCAGAGCTGCTGTAGCTGGCAGCCACTCCAGCGGCGCCATCTTGGAAAAAAAAAAAAAAAAATGCTTCTGGTACTGCAAAATGGTATCAACCATAATGTTACGTCATTGATAAAAGGCCTCCAAACTGAAATATAATCTATTGGTGTCCGCACTGACCATATTGAGCGCAAAATGAAGGAATTTTCCAAAGTTCACAATGAAATTGTTGATGCCCATAATGCATTGGAGGAGGATGTAAAATGGCAATAGATGCTGAGGACAGATCTAGAAGGAATAACATAAAAGTAAGAGGCATCCCAGAAGAGGTGTCTCCTCCTGACCTACATTTAGGTCCATAAATATTTGGACAGAGACAACATTTTTCTAATTTTGGTTCTGTACATTACAATGAATTTTGAACAAAACTATTCAGATGCAGCTGAAGTTCAGACTTTCAGCTTTAATTCAGTGGGTTGAACAAAATGATTACATAAAAATGTGAGAAACTAAAGAATTTATTACACACAATCCCTTCATTTCAGGGGCTCAAAAGTAATTGGACAAATGAAATAATTGTAACTAAAATGTTAATTTCTAATACTTGCTTGAAAACCCTTTGTTAGCAATGGCTGCCTGAAGTCTTCAACTCATGGACATCACCAGACGCTGCTGTGTTTCCTCCTTTTTAATGCTCTGCAGGCCTTTACTGCAGCGGATTTCAGTTGCTGTTTGTTTGTGGGCCTTTCTGTCTGAGGTTTAGCCACTGGCAGCCATGCATGCCTAAGCCATCACACTGCCTATGCCATGTTTTAGAGATGATGTGATATACTTTGGATTATGAGCTGTACCACGCCTTTGCCATACTTACTTTTTTTTTTTCTCTTCATCATTCTGATAGAGGTTGATCTTGGTTTCATCTGTCCAAAGAACTGTTTTTTCAGATTTTATTTTTTTTTAGCAAAGTCCAATCTAGCCTTCTTATTCTTAAGGCTTATGAGTGGCTTGCACCAAGCAGTGAACCCTCTGTATTTACTTTCATGTAGTCTTCTCTTTATGGTAGATTTGGATATTAATACGCCTACATCCTGCAGAGTGTTGTTCACTTGGTTGGCTGTTGTGAAGGGGTTTCTCTTCACCATGGAAATTATTCTGCAATCATCCACCACTGTTGTCTTCCGTGGGCGTCAAGGTCTTTGTGCATTGATGAGTTCACCAGTGCTTGCTTTCTTTCTCAGGATGTACCAAACTGTAGATTTTGCCACTCCTAATATTGTAGCAATTTCTTGAATGGTTTTTTTTTGTTTTCACAGCTTAAGGATGGCTTGTTTCACTTTCATGGAGAGCTCCTTTGACCGCATGTTTTCTTTACATCAAAATCTTCCAAATGCAAGCACCACACCTCAAATCAACTCCAGGCCTTTTATCTGTTTAATTGAGAATGACATAACAAAGGAATTTCCCACACTTGCCCATGAAACAGCCTTTTAATCAATTGTCCAATTACTTTTGATCCCTTTAAAAACAGGGTGGCACTAAGGACCTGAAACTCCTAAACCCTTCATCCAATTATAATGTGGATACCCTCAAATGAAAGCTGAAAGTCTGGACTTTATGTTCGTATCCATTATATAACTATAAGGTCCCTTGAAGATGACCGTGGTGTGGATCAGTGTGCTATCCTTGTATTTCACGAATAGCACACTGACCCATTCTTTTCTATGGGCCCATATACACGACCGTGAATTTCACGGTCCCGGGTGCGGGCTGACAGTCCGGGCTGCATCAGATAGAACAGGTCCTATTCCTGTCCAATTTTGCAGCCCGTCCTTCCATGGCTCTTATTCATTTAATGAAAGGAGACGCGGAAGCACGGTACATGCACGGGTGGCATATGGTGGTATCCCCATGTCCCCCGTGTGCAGCCTGTGCTTTTAATTCGCGGCAGGCCGGTTTCAGTTGACCTTAACTTGAATATGTTTCAGTAATCAGGTAAAAAAAAAAAAAAAAACATAATTTGTGTCAGTGTCCAAATATATATGGATCTAACTGTATTCAAAGGGGTATTCCCATGTAGATAACCATTTTTAAATTTGTAGATAATTCAAAGTTAAACATTTTTGCAAATATAAATAATTTAAACATTTTGTAGTGTTTTAAAGATTTTCGCTAAATATCTTGTCGTCACAGTCTTGTCTTGATCGGTTGCCAACGGATACGATCATGAATGCAGGACCTTTCTAACATCAGAAAATCAGCAAATATTTCCTTATTGTGGCCAGGATATCTTCTCCTACATGTAGTGTCCCTGCCTGATAACCCAGCTACAATAAGAAAATCATGACTGGGTTTTTCACAAGTCCCAGACCATAGAAAGTTTTTGCATTCGTGGTTAGCAGCCTATCAAGACAACAGGCTGTCACCATTTAGATAGTTAGGGAAAAACTTTAAAATGCTGCAGAATTTATAACTACTTATATTTGCAAAAATTTTAACTTTTAATTTATCTACAAATTTAAAAATGATTATGTTCATGGGAATACCCCTTTAATTCTTGGCTCCTGAGCTCTGATCGCTATTCTGTAGACTGGTGCATGAAATGGTATTTGTCTCACTCATGTGCAAGTGAATGTTAAATGCTTTACATGTGCTGAACTGTCTTTAGGCGGTTGAATGTGTGGGTGAATGTGTGAGTGGCTGATATAAATTGAGACTAGTAGATTAGATCTAACATGCTGACTGGCTTGCCCTGGCCTTGACTCTGAATGTCGCTGGCTCTTGTGGAAGAAGGTTGACGGATCTTTCTTAGATGAGGCTGAGAGAAGTGGCAGTGTATAAAGTTTTCCAGTAGAATTGGATAAGCCCTGCAGTTCCTGGTTGGTACCCACAATGTGGCATCTCAGGTCAGGGTTGTATTAGGAGTTTGTGAGACTTTACATGTATTGAGAGCCTACTAATCTTGTATGAGGAAGAACTACAGCAGTTGTTAGAACAAATGCTAAAATGCGTGGATGTTATGATACAGGTCTTGATTGGTTGGTGGTAATGGTAATATTTCTGATTGGCATGATTGTGTGCTTTCTTTATCATAGAAAGAGAACATAGAGGGCTTTAAGGGGTTTCCATTGAAATCGCAGCACAATAGAAATATAGTCTCTTTAGTCTCCAATAAGTTTTCCTGTCAGGCAACATAGTGAATCCTAGCTGCATAGGTTCTGGGTAAGACTTAGGAGAGGACTCTAGTAGACACAGAGAAGTGGAGTCAAAAGATCGTTCCTTTTTGTGATCATGTAACTGACACTCCAAATGAATTTGGAAGATCATGGTTCATCCAAAGATTAGGGTTGCAGGTAATTTACTAACAAGTGTTTTATAGAGACAAATAGGTCTTGACAGAACTGGCAACAGAGAGTGGGATCATTCCACTGGGAGTGAACCGACCACCTTCTGAATTCAGAACAATAATCGACTGGACGGCGACCTTGGTATTGAGAAAGCAGATTAGATTTGCCCATGGTTGTAAGGTAAGCTTCATTATAGAGTAAACTTTGTGCAGCAAAAAACTAAAAAACTTGAACCAGAGATTTCTCCTACTCTTGAATCCTGTCAGCCAAATTCTGAACCAGTTGGGTAAATTCTATAAAGGCTATTATATGACTGCAATTCTGTTATGGTAGGAGCAAATATTAGAATATAACTGGATCTGGTTGATAACAGAGAGCAGTAGAACTAGCTGTTTAAATCCTACACAGAGCTGAGAGAGAGGCCCAGACACCCAAACACCTTCACCAGTACTAGCCGCAAGACTAGGTGGATGTTGCTGGATTTGAGATCCAAGTTATAACCACAGAAACCGAACGAGAAATAAACTCTCCACTATCAGAAACCAGAACCCATGATAAACTTACAAGGACGTACAGACTCAGGATGACAAATCTGGAGAGCAAACATCCAGGTCAGTAGTCAGTTCCTAGAGATGACGTCAGAATCAGGAAACAAGTGGCTTTGAGGTATCAAGCCAAGTGTCTTTCCTAGAAATCACATCAGAGACAGAATCCAGTATAAAATCCAGACAAAGTAAACCAATTGCAGGCACCTGGATGAGGAGGAAGTGAGTTTAAATGTGCCTCCTCAGCTGTTAATTGAATAAACCTAAGAGAACTTTGAAACTGCAGAAGCTTCCCAGGTAGGCACAGTAACTAGAGATGAGAGAATTGATTTGACCGATTCTCTGAAGTTTCCAAAACAATGACAGGCGTCGCTCTTAGAACCACTGCACAATCCACTTATTTGGCCAGTTATAGGGCCAAAACTGACCAACTAACTCAAGTGTGAACTCAGCCTTACAGGTCCTTGTTAGTGCCAGGTATGAACAACCATGCAGAGGCCTAAGATCCTACTGTAGCGTGAAAGAGCGCACTCCTTTTACACCGTTGCCTGCTGATTCCACATACAGTACAGACCAAAAGTTTGGACACACCTTCTCATTCCAAGAGTTTTCTGTATTTTCATGACTATAAAAATTGTAGATTCACACTGAAGGCATCCACACTATGAATTAACACATGTGGAATTATATACTTAACAAAAAAGTGTGAAACAACTGAAAATATGTCTTATATTCTAGGTTCTTCAAAGTAGCTTTGATTACTGCTTTGCACACTCTTGGCATTCTCTTGATGAGCTTCAAGAGGTAGTCACCTGAAATGGTCTTCCAACAGTCTTGAAGGAGTTCCCAGAGATGCTTAGCACTTGTTGGCCCTTTTGCCTTCACTCTGCGGTCCAGCTCACCCCAAACCATCTCTATTGGGTTCAGGTCTGGTGACTGTGGAGGCCAGGTCATCTGGCGTAGCACCCCATCACTCTCCTTCTTGGTCAAATAGCCCTTACACAGTCTGGAGGTGTGTTTGAGATCATTGTCCTGTTGAAAAATAAATGATGGTCCAACTAAACGCAAACCGGATGGAATAGCATGCCGCTGCAAGATGCTGTGGTAACCATGCTGGTTCAGTATTCCTTCAATTTTGAATATATCCCCAACAGTGTCACCAGCAAAGCACCCCCACACCATCACACCTAATCCTCCATGCTTCACGGTGGGAACCAGGCATGTAGAGTCCATTCATTCACCTTTTCTGCGTCGCACAAAGACACGGTGGTTGGAACCAAAGATCTCAAATTTGGACTCATCAGACCAAAGCACAGATTTCCACAGGTCTAATGTCCATTCCTTGTGTTCTTTAGCCCAAACAAGTCTCTTCTGCTTGTTTCCTGTCCTTAGCAGTGGTTTCCTAGCAGCTATTTTACCATGAAGGCCTGCTGCACACAGTCTCCTCTTAACAGTTGTTGTAGAGATGCGTCTGCTGCTAGAACTCTGTGTGGCATTGACCTGGTCTGTAATCTGAGCTGCTGTTAACCTGCGATTTCTGAGGCTGGTGACTCGGATGAACTTATCCTCCGCAGCAGAGGTGACTCTTGGTCTTCCTTTCCTGGGGAGGTCCTCATGTGAGCCAGTTTCTTTGTAGCACTTGATGGTTTTGGCCACTGCACTTGGGGACACTTTCAATGTCAGACCCAATTTTTCGGACTGACTGACCTTCATTTCTTAAAGTAATGATGGCCACTTGTTTTTCTTTACTTAACTGCTTTTTTCTGGCCATAATACACATTCTAACACTCCATTCAGTAGGACTATCAGCTGTGTATCCACCTGACTTCTGAACAACACAACTGGCGGTCCCAACCCCATTTCTAAGGCAAGAAATCCCACTTATTAAAACTGACAGGGCACATCTGTGAAGTGAAAACCATTTCAGGTGTGATGATTCTGCTTAAATATGGCTATAACTCAGAGATGTATTTTGATCTCTGGGTATAGTATCTCCCTTCTTACCTTCATTTATTCATAATGTGCGCAGCTATAAGCCTAGGTGTATATTGGCAGTAGTAGCAGCACTGGAACAATAGGGCTTTGTATCCATCCCAGCAGGGCTCCATTGAATTCATACACAGCCCTGAGTGATCAAAGAAACATGCATTGTGCAGGTAGATCAGACCTGGTTGATAACATTGTATCATTCCACTTGGTCTCAGCTCTTTACAAAGAATCTGGACTTGAGTGCATGATTCAATCAGACTTGCTGTCGCCGGTGACCTCATTCTGGGAGGTGGCATAAAGGGTATATAAGATGAGGTAAGAGGCAATGGGAGGAGATTTGTGCTGGGACTACAAGAGAACACTATGAGGAGTTTTTACAGACAGACTACAAGAGTTTACTGAGAGACTGTGATGAGAGCATGCAGGCTGGAATATACTGTGATGCCACATGCTAGGAGTTAATGCCACTGCCTCCACTGGTGATCTCCACATGCCATGTGTGAGTGTTGGACTATAGAGCCACATCCAGGAGATGTGTGGTAACGTAACTATTTCACTTTTATGCCCTTTTTATTTCATTGCACTGTATCTTGTAACTAGTAACTGTTAATGCTTGCATATATCTACATATCTGTTCTGAACTGCATGTGTTAGATGTTAATACCGACCCATTTAGGGGTTAATAAATATATAAACTTTAGAAAGCTTGTCTTGTATTTATCTTGTGAACCCGGCACTCACTGGCGGTGAGTGTGGTTTTATATGAAAGAAGACTCAGGTGTGAGCCAAAGCGGTGTTGGCGAACTGAGGATCTTTCACACAGGTCACTACCTCTTGAAGCTCATCAAGAGAATGCCAAGAGTGTGCAAAGCAGTAATCAAAGCAAAAGGTGGCTACTTTGAAGAACCTAGAATATAAGACATATTTTCAGTTGTTTCACACTTTTTTGTTAAGTATACAATTCCACATGTGTTAATTCATAGTTTTGATGCCTTCAGTGTGAATCTACAATTTTTATAGTTATGAAAATACAGAAAACTCTTGGAATGAGAAGATGTGTCCAAACTTTTGGTCTGTACTGTAGATGCCTGCAGAACCTATTCTATTAAACGCTTATACAAGTAGAGCCTCCCTGACAGAGTAGAGAGGGTGTCTGCAGTAAGTTTGTGTTTGACGTCACTGATTATTTTGCCCTTCCTCTGATCCGTCAGAACAATAACTCCCCAAAAAAACGGATCCTATCTGTTGAGCATCCGCCTTCATTCAGTCAGGATTTGAACAGTAATCCATCAGTATTGCTAATGTCAAAAATAAACAGGAGTGGATCCAAAACAGAGATGACACGTGAATGGAATATTTGCATGTCTTCTGTGTTTTGTACCCACTCTTGCTTTTGGCTACTAAATCATAAGCAAATTCTGATGGGACCATACAAGCCTTACAGCTGCTACACAGACAGGATCTGTTTTGTGTCTCATATTTCCTTCCTTCTGTCAGATCATAAGAAGGGTCAAATAAATGATGTCAACCAGGCCAAAAAGGAAAAATAGTGGCCCAGTCATGAAGTGAGAAGGGTGGCAACAGCATGAGAAGTGACATAGTGTTGAGGTAGCAGCAGCCTTACAAGGGCACAGAGTGGTAAGGTGACATAATGTGGAGGTGGCAGCAGCATGAGGAGGCCATACAGTGGCAGGAGCATGAGGAGGCCATAGAGTGACCCGGTGGCAGCAGCAGGAGTAGGCCACAGAGTGGCAAGGTGACATAATGAAGTGGCAGCAGCACGAAGAAGCCCATACAGTGACCCGGTGGCAGCAGCATGAGGAGGCCATAGAGTGGCAAGGCGACATAATGTGGAGGTAGCAGCAGCATAAGGAGGCCACAGAGTAGGAAGGCAACATAATGTGGAGGTGGCAGCAGCATGAGGAGGCTATAGAGTGACCCAGTGGCAGAAGCATGAGGAGGCCATAGAGTGACCCGGTGGCAGCAGCATGAGGCCATACAGTGACCCGGTGACAGAATGGGGAGGTGGCTGGCACAAACAATACTCACTGACAATGGTGGCTGTAAGAAGGAGCACTTGGCATCAAATGTGTGGCATCAGGCGGGTGGGAGCATCAGAATAGTGGCTGAGGCAGGTAGCCAGAAGAGACCGGTCTCTTTTGTCAAGGTTTGGGTGAGGCAGCATGGATTTTTTAATCTGATGCATCAGGCATTGGTAGGTGGAAATCCTGGCTGATCCATGCCTGATTCATCTTCACAAAGGTCAGTCTCTCCACATTTTGGGTGGACAGGTGAATTCTTCTTGGGGTAACTATGGCCCCGCCGCACTAAACACCTGCTCTGATGCCACACTACTGGCCGGACAGGACAGCTTTTCCAGGGCAAACTCTACCACAAATACAGTTTGGCTGCCCAGTAGTCCAGCAGATCTTTGATGACGGGTGGCAGGGTGCACTCCAAGTATGCCACCACCTGCTGGTTCAAGTTCTCCTCTATGTCTAGCTGCTGGTGAGTAGTTTCTTCACTATGCGGGTGAAGAAAGCTGCTCGTCAGTGACTCAAGGCTCAGGCTACTCCTGATGGAGCTGGTACTGCGCCTGCTCCCCCACCCCCCAACAGCAGCCATGGCAGTGCAAGGTGAGTGCCCAGGGCCCCCCTGGTCAGACCTGCGAGAGGATGGACGATGGCGCAGATGGCCAGCAGTTAAACTGACTACATAGGATGTCTATATAGTTGTTCAGTTTGTCCTCCCTCTCAGCGGGTGTAAAAAAGACCCCCATTTTTGACCGGTAACGAGGGTCTAACATGGTGGAGAGCCAGTAGTCATCCCTCTGCCGAATGGTGACAATTCGGCTGTCACTACGCAAGCGAGCATCCATTGGGCCATTTGTGCAAGTGACTCGGAGGGACTCCCTGCATCCATCTCCACTGCATACTGCCACGGTGTGTCTGGGTCATGTGCCTCGTCTTCCTGATCTCCCTCTTGCTCTTCCTGCTGCTCTTGCTGCTCCTCTCCTGTCACCTCTGTAGAAAAACCACCCATTTCGCTACACATTGCTTGTGCTCCAATGTCCTCCTCCTTCTCCTCCAGTTCAGCCCCCACAGGGCTCATGTGGCTGTGAGATGTAGGCAGCACATCTCCAGTCCCATGACCAGCCAGATTTACCAGCATCTTTTCCAGGATATGAATCAGTGGAATGACATTGTTCATCCCGTAGTTCTGACAACTGACAAGTGGCATGGCCTCCTCAAAGGGCATGAGCAAACGACAGGTGTCACGCATGAGCTGCCACTGGCTAACATTGAAGTTACACAGGGGAGTACCGCTGTCCGCTTGGATCATCAAGAAATCGTTTATAGTCTCTCTTCATACAGTTGGTCCAACATATGGAGGGTGGAATTCCAACGGGTGGAAACGTCACATATCAGCCTGTTGGGGGACGCTGTTCTGCTGCTGCAGCTCAAGGATGGTGTTCTTGGCGGTGTACAAGTGACTGAATTCCATGCAAAGTTTTTAGGATGTCTTGCAGATGGGTGGAAGACTTAAGGAAACGCTTGACAACCAGATTGAACAAGTGCGCCATGCAGGGCGCATGGCTCAGCCCTCCTTGACGCTGCACCGAAAGCAAGTTCTTCCCGTTGTCTGTCACCATGGTTCCGATTTTGAGTTGTCACAGAGAAAGCCAGGATTCTATTTCTTGATGAAGGACACGGAGCAGTTCCTCCCCTGTGTGACTCCGTTCGCCCAGGCAAATGAGGTGTAGAACAGCGTGACATCGCCGTGCCCTGCACATGTGGTATGCTGGAGGAGCACTGGGAATTGTCCCTGTAGTGGAGGCTGAGGACACAGTGGAGGATGAGGGGGACATTGTTGCAGGAAAGGAAAGAATGGGAGTACAAATTTCTGCAAAAATTTCAAACTCTGCAATTTGGACTTAATATTCATGCCAGCTTCATGTCATGCTATGTATGACCTGTGAGGGTCACAAATCACCACCTGATAGCAAACAGATAACAGCAAGAATTACCGATCCCTCTGTCAGGCACCATAACTTTCCATATTGTTTTTTGACCTGTTGTAAATAACTTCTCTACTTAGATTGCATTTTGTTTTAGTTTTTTTAAGGACTCTAAAATTCTTTGAAGACCATGTGTATAAAAATCTGTGAATTTTCAGTTCTTGTATAACACCATGTCTGATGAAGGGAGCTAGTACTCCTGAAAGCTTACTTATAAATATATTCAGTTAGCCTCTAAAAGGTATCGCCTGATTTCTTCACTCTTCCACCAGTCTCCTGTCAGTCCCTCATGCCCCAAGTAGTATGGCTTGTGGTCAACTAACTCAAAAAATAAACTTGCTCAAACTTTCTCTACGCGTTTCCCCTGTGTTATCTGTATCAGGTTCATCAGGAGCTAATACTAAATCTATAGATTGGTCTAAGCTGCTATAAATTTCAAAGATAATGCAGATATGCAGTTACAACTGCAGTTCCTGGAGCACTAATGGTGTGCTCCAGTACTTAGAATAGCCGACGCTACACTGAGCCTTGCCCATTCATTCAGTGCCACCCCCTTTCCTGATGCTGTCTGCATTAAGCCAATAGAAATGGCTAGCTCACTCTACCTCCGTCACGCCTCCTAGGGGATGTGTCCACCTCAGTCCTCTACTGTGTTCATGTGACTGCTGATCATGTGACCACTGAATGAAAACAATTCCAGTGATCCGGCGCTAGACGGTTAGTCTATTGATTCACATTTGATCTTCACCTACTCCACATAAACTGCTGATCATCTGGCCGCTGCGTCCCAGCAATTCTGATGATCAAGCACCAAATGGTAAGTATGTACACTTAACATCCATTCCTCTGTATACCAGGTCATGAATCCAGAGGGGAGAGATCCAAACAGTTAAATACGGATCAATATTATCCTATCGCAACCTCACTCTAGAGGAGCCGGAGGTTAGGTATAACCCCAAACCATAACAGTGGGTGGATCATAAATCATCCCTATCATAGTTCACATATAGTGGGCTCTCCCTTATTATTCCCCCAACAAACTATAGATAACCTGATCACTCCCACTTAGATCTATTTGCATACCTCCTATTGATGGTCAATCCCTCCAACTCTATGCTGCCGTAACTTCACGTCCCTTCAAAATAAATTCACAGGCCTTACAACCACCACACCTAAAAGTGCCTGCCGGTCTTTCACTCCCCAACCAGATACCCCCAGACTCCTCTGGTTCCAGATGACTATGAACTAGTCTGTCTGAGGTTACGGCCTCTCCTGTAGGTGATTGATGGATATTCAGATACCCTATCCCTTAAATCAGGGTCCTGTCGAAGGATATCCCAATATGATCTCAATATATCAACCACCATTCTGGAACCTTGATCAAATGTCCCGATTAATCTAATGATGTTTTGGGGAGGCGGTTCATCTTTTGGTATCAGTAATCTTTGTCTGTCACATTCTGTCGCAAAACATCTAGCATCCTGGAGCACATTTTTCCGGTACCCTCTACTCTTAAATCTTGCTCTAATAACTGAGATTGAGTATTGAATTCCTGGACCGAAGAGCAGTTTCTGCGTACACTAGGGGATCCCACTACGAAGTGGTCTCGGATGGGAGCTTTCCCATTTCAAGAGATTGTTTGTTGCCGTTTCCTTACAATACAAAGTGGTGGATATATTCCCATCACTCCCAATTGATATACTAAGATCCAGGAAAGTAATATTGTTTTGACTGACTACATTGAGATTTCAGGGCATTGAGTTAGTACGCAAATTACCACGAGCAGATTGGGATAGGGCAATTTTGAGGAAGGGAGTGGAATGGATATTTAGGTTTGACTGTGTCAAACCTAGAGGCCTCAATGATTTGATATCCTTTGCGCCATTTATTGACGAAAGATGAAAGGGGTGGGACACATGGGGGAGCATTATGTCACCCTGTATTTAGATGTGTAGAGGTTAAGTGGTCTCTTTTTTGCTATCTTTTGCATTGCCTGAATTGAAGTGGTAAGGTACAGTTTACAATGTATTTTCGTGATGATTGATAGGTTGTAGTTTGTGCTTGATCATCAGAATTGCTGGGACGCAGCGGCCAGATGATCAGCAGTTTATGTGGAGTAGGTGAAGATCGAATGGAAATCAATAGACTCACCGTCTAGCGCTGGATCACTGAAATTGTTTTCATTCAGTGGTCACATGATCGGCAGTCACATGAACACAGTAGAGGACTGAGGTGGACACACCCCCTAGAAGGCGTGACGGAGGTAGAGTGAGCTAGCGATTTCTATTGGCTCAATGCAGACAGCATCAGGAAAGGGGGTGGCACTGAATGAATGGGCTGACCTTTTATAAAGCAGGCAAGGCTCAGTCGGCTATTCTAAGTACTGAAGCACACCATTAGTGCTCCAGAAACTGCAGTTGTAACTGCATATCTGCATTATCTTTGAAATTTATAGCAGCTTAGACCAATCTATAGATTTAGTATTAGCTCCTGATGAACCTGATATAGATAACACAGGGGAAACGCGTAGAGCAAGTTTGAGCAGGTTTATTTTTTAGTTAGTTGACCACAAGCCATACTACTTGGGGGCATGAGGGACTGACAGGACACTGGGGCAGTCTGAGTAACCTGGACATTAGCTGGTGGAATTTGAGTCACTAATTTAAATGGAAGCTGTATATCCCTGGAGTAAACATATCAGTAATCGCTGCAATATACAGTGGGGAGAAAAAGTATTTAGTCAGCCACCAATTGTGCAAGTTCTCCCACTTAGAAAGATGAGAGAGGCCTGTAATTGACATCATAGGCAGACCTCAACTATGGGAGACAAAATGAGAACACATATCTAGAAAATCACATTGTCTGATTTTTAAAGAATTTATTTGCAAATTATGGTGGAAAATAAGTATTTGGTCACCTACAAACAAGCAAGACTTCTGGCTCTCACAGACCTGTAACTTCTTCTTTAAGAGGCTCCTCTGTCCTCCACTCATTACCTGTAGTAATGGCACCTGTTTGAAATTGTTATCAGTATAAAAGACACCTGTCCACAACCTCAAACAGTCATACTACAAACTCCACTATGGTGAAGACCAAAGAGCTGTGGAAGGACACCAGAAACAAAATTGTAGACTTGCACCAGGCTGGGAAGACTGAATCTGCAATACGCAAGCAGCTTAGTGTGAAGAAATCAACTGTGGGAGCAATAATTAGAAAATGGAAGACATACAAGACCACTGATAATCTCCCTTGATCAGGGGCTCCACGCAAGATCTCACCCCTTGGGGTCAAAATGATTACAAGAACAGTGAGCAAAAATCCCAGAACCACATGGGGGGACCTAGTCAGTGACCTGCAGAAAGCTGGGATTAACGTAGCAGAGGCTACCGTCAGTAACACACTACGCCGCCAGGGACTCAGATCCTGCAGTGCCAGACGTGTCCCCCTGCTAAAGCCAGTACATATCTGGGCCCATCTGAAGTTTGCTAGAGAGCATTTGGATGTTCCAGAAGAGTATTGGGAGAATGTGTTATGGTCAGATGAAACCAAAGTAGAACTGTTTGGTAGAAACACAAATTGTCGTGTTTGGAGGATAGTGAATGCTGAGTTGCATCCAAAGAACACCATACCTACTGTGAAGCATGGGGGTGGCAACATGATGCTTTAGGGCTGTTTCTCTGCAAAGGGACCAGAACGACTGATCTGTGTACATGAAAGAATGAATGGGGCCATGTATCGTGAGATTTTGAGTGCAAACCTCCTTCCATCAGCAAGGTTATTGAAGATGAAACGTGGCTGGGTCTTTCAGCATGACAATGATCCCAAGCACACCGCCAGGGCAATGAAGGAGTGGCTTCGTAAGAATCATTTCAAGGTCCTGGAGTGGCCTAGCCAGTCTCCAGATCTCAACCCCATAGAAAACCTTTGGAGGGAGTTGAAAGTCCGTATTGCCCAGCGACAGCCCCAAATCATGACTGATCTGCATGGAGGAATGGGCCAACATACCAGCAACAGTGTGTGCCAATCTTGTGAAGACTTACAGAAAACGTTTGACCTCTATCATTGCCAACAAAGGATATATAACAAAGTATTGAGATGAACTTTTGTTATTGACCAGATACTTATTTTCCACCATAATTTGCAAATAAATTCTTTAAAAAATCAGACAATGTGATTTTCTGGATTTGTTTTCTCATTTTGTCTCTCATAGTTGAGGTCTACCTATGATGACAATTACAGGCTGGCCTCATCTTTTTAAGTGGGAGAACATGCACAATTGGTGGCTGACTAAATACTTTTTTTCCCCACTGTAGGTGTTTATTGAGCATAAGGGTCAGAATATCGTGGTTTCCCTTATGGTTATAACATTTTAATGACAGGAAATGGAGTTACTGTGCCCTGTACCTAGATTACCGGCATATGTATCTACTGGAGACTATGGTTGTGGAGGTATATCATTGCTGTGCGGGAGTCTAGTCAGAGATGCTTTACAAATTGTGTGTGTGGGGACCAAATGTTTGGGGTTACCCTAGTACTAAGAGCAACTGACAATATACTGACCTGTTGCATGACGCAGCTGTGATACTATAATCATAGTCTAAGGGTGGTGAAAGTATTCAATTACGCCCTAGGTCCAGTGGAAAGTTGGATAGTGTGAATACTATCAAACATCTAAACCCCAAATAAATTTTGAATGGACAGGCACAGACCACATTGATCTGTCTTTTAGTAGATTAGTGGACATCCTTTATGTTTATTTTAAGATATTAAAAGTTAAGTTTTATCGTTTGAAACCATTTATTTTCTGTGAGATGTGAAGTAATAGGGAATGGTGTAGAACCCGCTGTGAGACTGCGAATAACAGTACAGTGCAGCAGAGCTTCATCCCCACTTCTATAATTTTTCTTTGTCTAAAATTTAAACTAGTAGTCTTCCTAGTTTTCGTCTTCCTGTGAGATCAGCATTGTTACCTCTCCACCTACCACTCATGATTGGCTGAGAGGCTGTCGTGTAATGCCAGAAGCCAGTCTAGGTTACAGAGACCATGTGATCTTCCTCCTCCTCCCCTGCTCTTGTACTTCGTGTAACATGTAGGGTTGCACATGTTAGTTAATCCGAGATAAATTGCTAAAGTTTCTGTTTCATCAAAAAACTTTTGGAAATTTCGGGTCAAAACCAAATTGTTACGAAGGCTAAGGGCTGCTGTACACATATGACGTGACCTTCTCCGCTGACCAGCATTCTGTGACTGTACTCGTCCAGACATGTAAGGAATTTGGAAGAAGCATACAATATTAATGTGAGCAGCACTCTCCTTAGCTTGCAGATGGGTGCACTTATTATTCCACCAGTGACTGAACGGAACCCACCAATTTTAATAGAAGCTGTCCAGAGAACAGCAGACATACATCTCCCCCATCCTTGGGTTCCTTACCAGGATCATGTCTCCTGGGCCCCACAAGTAGTATATTTGTGCTAGATTTGCAGCAGCCATCACACCTTCATATTCAGATTCTAAATGCCTGCCGAAGGGCTCTTGCAGCCGGAAACGTTGCTCTTTAAAATATCTACACCCTGTGTATGATATTGCTCTAACATGGAATGAAATAAAACTTACAAGCTAGCTCAACTACCTGTAGTGCTTTCCATCCTTTAAAACAAGCTTCTATAAGAATTTGGAAGAGCTTCAGGGGCCAAGGTCAATTGCAGATAGTCCAAAGACGTGCTCTTTGGAGGATGGTCATAGAATTCCTCTGCCTCCTTCTCCCTTCTCCATGCAGCCAGACATTATCATCAAGGGAGTCTGGTTTGGGAAGGAAGGGGGAGCCCTAAAGTCCTCGCAAGACCATTTGGCTGTTGTCAATTAAAATATTGTAATGTTGAGCCTCAGACAGCTCACTATTGGAAAAGACTCTTGTTCTGTGTAATGAGATTGTGTATGTGCCTCAATACACAGTGGAAGCCAGGTCGCTTTCTATCATCATATGACAAGCCATTACTAGAACTGTTTTATGATTTGTCTGACTCTCCAAAATGTACAAGGAGCAATGGGAATGAGTTTGTGACATCTTCACTCTACTGCTGGATGAGTCATTTCCAGGGTTCCCTACTGTCACAGCTGAGAATGTTTGAAAACATGGTTTCTAGCAGGGTAACCTGGTATGGATGGTTATTCGGTAGGGTTGCCCTGAAGAACTTTCTTGCATACCCATGGACTATGTGAAACAAAGCACTTCCCAAGTTGCCCATTCGCTGAGAAAACACGCTAGCACTTTGTGGCTTATCAGAAAATGCTGCTTATTAAAGATGAGTGAACCTCTCAAGATTAATTTTGTTTTGTGTTTGGGTGGCTTGGGTCAGAAATAGTTTCGGGTCGAATAAATTTGGCATGAATCACAACTTTAATTGGCTTAAAATATAATGTATAAGACTGTCAGGGATCATAAGAATCTATCTGTCCAATTTCTAGCTCTCTAAGGCAAACCTAGACAAAGTTATGTCAAAGTGAAAGTGACATGTATGTTGTCATGACTTTAGCAATATGCCATGTATATTTAATATGCATTGTGTTAACTGTAATAGCCCCATCTAATGGCTGTGTAAACAGGAAGTCACCATCCTGGAGCACATGTATGTGTACAGATGTTCCTCATCTCTGTACTACCATTCTGTTTGCATCTTGTATTCCATGCACATGCCTGTGCTTACATTACATGTCTTTATACATTGCTTTGTATTGTAGTGTGTTGCTTCATGCTTGTATGCATTAGTAAACGCATGACTTTTGGATATGGAATGGACCCTCACTCCTTCCTAAAACCACTCAAACTACAGTAAACACTAACTTTGAAATAAACACACAAAACACTTTATTTTGGTGTAAAAATGGCCACAGCTTTATTTAAATCACAGAACTAAAATAATCACAGAAGGAGTCAGGTTAAGTGCTAGACCATTGGGATTCACGAATACTGTGAGATCCCCAGCTGTCTGACATACAGCAGCCGGCCAGACAGCAATAAAGGGGGCGGCACACTCCGACTTGCAATTCTAGCAGAGCCAGTACACTTTAAGGGCACCAACGACCCTGTGCTTAACCACTGTGCCCGCCCCTGGATGACGTTACTATTACGACATCCTTCAGGCTGGCCATTTCCAAAGCTCAGCCTGTTCACCACCATGAGGTTTAACCTCCCCTATTAGTTAAAATAAGTCCACAATAACTTGCCTGCAACTTCCACCTGACTCCTCAACCGCCAAAGTAAAGCTGTGACAGTTTACTAATGGACCATGTGACATGTAACATTTTTAGATTCAACTGACTCTCTTTGTAATTTTTAATTTTTTTTTTCTTTTTTAACTTAATATTATTTCAATTTATTTATTTGTACACTTATTGCCATTGCCACAAACAACTAACTTAAAAACTAAATGTTCTAGCAAATGCTATGAAATATGGACTAAACCCGGCAAACCCCCGACTCACGAAGAGTCATCCTACAGCACTCAGGAGAGGAAAAACCCCCTGTGGAGGAAACCTCTAGGGAACCATGGCTGGAGGACTGCCCTTCCCTTGGGCTTAGAAGGATAATTCCAACTTTAACTCATAAAAGTCATCTTAGAATTGTATATATGGCCAGAAACACAATTACAGTGTCAAACAAAGAAATTATACAATAATACATACATTATACAGGTAAACGTGAAAAAAGCAATTGTAAAATAGTGATTAAAAGAGGGCGGGTGGGAGGGAAATGTTTCCTCCAGTCCTTGTGGTGAGAAAGAGGAAGAGATGAATGAGACAGGAAGTTACATCTATTCCTAAACTCCTCCCTCCCTACAGTAACACACTAGCCACTATATACTCCTAAAGCTCAATATGCACACATATACTGTTAAAGCTAAACCAGCCTATATAAATCTACACAACTACTGCATAAAGATGAAACTGCAGGAGTTATTGGTTCCCCCATTCCAAAGTCATGTCCCCCTTTGCTGATGGCTCCGGGGTGTCTTTATCTTTCTCTTTCCCAGTTTCACCCTATTCTTGCAATAAAAGTTTAAGTTTGGACAATGAGTTGAGTTAATGAATTGCTAGGAGGGAGTTTAGCTGCATGTCAACTTATGCCTCACACACACAAAGAGGACAGAATACTGTATATGTCTATGGGAAATCAGATGGTAAGCAGTGACTACAAACTCCATTCACTGTGCTTACACTCACTTTTTGCATTTTAATATTTAAAACACTCAAAAAATGAGTTTTTTTTTTTTTTTTGCTTGCCTGTGGTTTTCAGACATGTATGGCAGCTAAATTGTTAAAAGCTATGGGTTTGTAGAAAAAATTATCATGTTTTGGTGACTTGTAAGCACTTCAGGCTTGTTATTTAGGAGACAATGTAGTCCAGTTGAAAAGTGATGAAGAATTAGATTTAAAAAAAAGCCTACACAAATTAACCCTTTATGGAAGCAGAATGCCACACTAATCTGTTGGTATTAGAAGAAGCAATGGTGGGGTTATTTGTTTTATTTTCCTATAACAGAGTGGCAATGGTAAGTGGCACTGCCAACTATAGAATTTGAAGACAATTTGTCAGCATGCCTGTCACCTGAAAAGTGAAGTGACAAAGAATTGACTTTATAAAAAAAGTCACCAGATACAGCGCCAATGAGTGGCAATTACAAGATTTTAAGAAAAATTAGTGACAAACTATCAGCACGCCTGGCCTGCCAACTAAAAAAAAGCTGGAATGTACTCTGAAATGGAATGAATTCTATGACCATGAAAACAGCACCTTGGAGGCAGAAAAGAACCTGTATTATCCTGCTAGTTATCTCTTTATGAGAGCATATGCTACATTAACATTGTGTTGGAGTGACAATTTACAGAATTTAAAAAAAAAATTGAGGGCACAGTATCAGCATCACCTTACATCAAAGGGCAAGATCAGAGAGCACTGGTGGCTTTGATAGATTATCTGTCTGTAAGGGTATTGTTGCAATTGCACAAGTACTGTCTGATGATCTTCAAACATTCCTCCAAATTTTCAGCTAGTATACGCAAGGATCAGACAGCCGATTTGGATGAACATATACTTTCCTATGGCTGCCACGCAAAGCTACGAATTGTGGGTGATAGAGGAGCTATGCAAGCTGTACCACATATGGAAAAATCATACCACCCTGTACAACCCAAGGAAATGGAGACTGTGAGGGAATGAATTGGACCTTGTTGTGGCTGCTGCAGGAGCAGAAGAAGGAAGGGTGGCCGAACAACATTGTGCCTTCCACTTTCATGGTGATATTGCGGTAAAATGGAAGATTCCCGTTGGACAGATGATGCCTGTGAAGAGATGAAGACCTGGATGCTGCAACCTGATTGGGGGAGGATCAATGACGGGTGCAAGAAATGTATGATCTCGTAGACAAATGGGGCTGAGGCCCTCTTGGTTAACCCGGGGTTGTGGATGTTGGAAATTGAGTCTTAATGAGAAACCAGTTGGCTCCACAGGCTAGAAAGCTGAAATGCAGATGGGAGCTATCCTGTATATACTGTAGTGATCTGACAGCCCAAACCCTGAGCTGGTGTATGACGTGCTGTATGATGAAAAAACATGGAGCCGTCCTAATGTTGCATACAGGGGACCCTCCCCAGCTGCCATCATTGCCACCAGCCCATCTATGAAGATTGGATTAGCTTTCACACCCCATGCCACCATTGCCTGTGGGGGCTAGTGTCCTTGGAGTCCTGGAGGGGGTATTCCCCAGGGATGGAATGAATAGCCATGCCTGAAGAGTTTGCATTGCGCAAACTTCAGGAGAAGACCTGCAAGGTATGGAGGCTTAATCCTTAACCTGGAAGTCAGTAATGTTTAGCCCAGGAAGGGGAGGATATGTATCACCATTAGTTGTTAAAAAGACATGAATCAAAAGTGAAGCTAGCAGAGAGTACTTCTGATTCAGTCATTGGTGTGCATGGGAGTTAGCGATCAGGCAGTGAGGAAGATGGCAGAACAGCTTCCAAAGAAGTCAGTCGCTGTAGGGTAGTGTGAAGACACACTGCTTTATTGTATGTTTGCTTCACTTGTTCTTGTACCTACACATACAGCAAGGAAGACTGAAGAGTAGTGTCCAGAGTAGCCAGACACAGTAGGCTAGTGTGGAGAGCTGAAGAACATGCAATGGTGTTATTGCCTGTAAATATTGGACTTTTGCAACCTATAATGTTATGTTTGCTTTTTCTTCACTTGGTCTTGAACCTAAAGTACTGACAGTAAAGTCACTGTTAAGCACACTGGTTGACTCATTCTGTGTCCATTAGTTTCTGAACATTACACTGAGAGCACTAGCAATGGGGTAATGGTGTGAGGTGACACAAGGGCCAGTAATAACAATGCTAGTGGTGATGATGTTGTTGGATAAACTATTTAAAGGGGGTTTCCGCTAGAGGATAAATATCTGAACTCTGGATGTCCCATCACATGTCCCTGAGTTCTGTGTGAAAGGAGTGGCAGTGACCACCACTCGATGTGCCTCCAGCATGCCAACAGATTGATTTAACTTTTAGACAAATTGTTAAAGTAGTTTTTAATGCATGTTGAAGAAAGATTGACTTAAAGTACCATTAACATTAAAAGGAGTCTTTTAGGACCAAAATGTTTCCCAAGCCAAGAATAGTGCTGTATAAGGGCCTTTTATAGGAACAGAAACATACCTTTGTATCAGTACTGATAAAACAAAGTACAGATAATCCATAGAGAAAAACATGGTTATATGTACATTGGGGGAAAAAAAAGTATTTAGTCAGCCACCAATTGTGCAAGTTCTCCCATTTAAAAAGATGAGAGAGGCCTGTAATTGACATCATAGGTAGACCTCAACTATGAGAGACAAAATGAGAAAACAAATCCAGAAAATCACATTGTCTGATTTTTAAAGAATTTATTTGCAAATTATGGTGGAAAATAAGTATTTGGTCAATAACAAAAGTTCATCTCAATACTTTGTTATATATCCTTTGTTGGCAATGACAGAGGTCAAACGTTTTCTGTAAGTCTTCACAAGGTTGGCACACACTGTTGTTAGTATGTTGGCCCATTCCTCCATGCAGATCAGTTATGATTTGGGGCTGTCGCTGGGCAGCACGGACTTTCAACTCCCTCCAAAGGTTTTCTATAGGCTTGAGATCTGGAGACTGGTTACGCCACTCCAGGACCTTGAAATGCTTCTTACGAAGCCACTCCTTCGTTGCCCTGGCGGTGTGCTTGGGATCATTGTCATGCTGAAAGACCCAGCCACGTTTCATCTACAATGCCCTTGCTGATGTAAGGAGGTTTGCACTCAAAATCTCACAATACATGGTCCCATTCATTCTTTCATGTACACGGATCAGTCGTCCTGGTCCCTTTGCAGAGAAACAGCCCCAAAGCATGATGTTGCCACCCCCATGCTTCACAGTAAGTGTGTTTCTACCAAACACTTCTACTTTGGTTTCATCTGACCATATGACATTCTCCCAATACTCTTCTGGAACATCCAAATGCTCTCTAGCAAACTTCAGACGGGCCCGGATATGTACTGGCTTAAGCAGGGGGACACGTCTGGCACTGCAGAATCTGAGTCCCTGGCAGCGTAGTGTGTTACTGACGGTAGCCTTTGTTACGTTAGTCCCAGCTTTCTGCAGGTCATTGACTAGGTCCCCCCATGTGGTTCTGGGTTTTGTGCTCACCATTCTTGTGATCATTTTGACCCCAAGGGGTGAGATCTTGCTTGAAGCCCCTGATCGAGGGAGATTATCAGTGGTCTTGTATGTCTTCCATTTTCTAATTATTGCTCCCACAGTTGATTTCTTCACACCAAGCTGCTTGCCTATTGCAGATTCAGTCTTCCCAGCCTGGTGCAGGTCTGCAATTTTGTTTCTGGTGTCCTTCCACAGCTCTTTGGTCATCACCATAGTGGAGTTTGGAGTGTGACTGTTTGAGGTTGTGGACAGGTGTCTTTTATACTGATAACAATTTAAAACAGGTGCCATTACTACAGGTACTGAGTGGAGGACAGAGGAGCCTCTTAAAGAAGAAGTTACAGGTCTGTGAGAGCCAGAAATCTTGCTTGTTTGTAGGTGACCAAATACTTATTTTCCACCATAATTTGCAAATAAATTCTTTAAAAATCAGACAATGTGATTTTCTAGATATGTTTTCTCATTTTGTCTCTCATAGTTGAGGTCTACCTATGATGTCAGTTACAGGCCTCTCTCGTCTTTTTAAGTGGGAGAATTTGCACAATTGGTGGCTGACTAAATACTTTTTTTCCCCACTGTATATGAAAATCAATCTGGGGGTGGGCCCAAATTGCCAGATTTCTCTACAGACAGCTAAAAATAATCTAGCTCTCCTCTGGCTCTGCTGTCCGATGCAGCCCCTTTAGCCATTATTGGCATTTTCTACTTGTACTTGTGTTATGGTTGTATGTGTATAGACAAATCTGGCAAATGGGGCTTTCCCCCAATGTGCTCATTCAGGCTAATTTGCATCTCCATATTAAGATGATCATGTCTGCATTGTTTCCTCAGTTTGTGGCCCCAAAGCTAAAGTATGTCTGTGGACCTATTAAAACCCATGCATAGCATTATCGCCTTGGGAGGCATTTTGGATCTGACAGACTCCCATGTTTGTATACCTACTGTAAAATAGATTACAGTTAAATATTTGTACAGTTCTGAATATTATATAGTAAAATATTGCATTTATATAATAACTCACCGGCACAAAGTCATCTTTTCGCAAACAAACAATGTCACCAACTTGAATATCTTTCCACTTCAGCATCTGGAATCTGAAAAACAAAAAGATATTTGTATTTTTCCATAAGAGGATTGTAGCTTTTTACCCCCTGTTCTAAAAGTAGCTACTTCACCTGACCATAAACATACCTCTCCATTTCAAGCTTGTTTCATTTACGCAAGAGAAGCAAGTCCCGGCAAGACACTTTATAAAATCTAACATTCCTGACTTTTTTCTCTTGACATACATAAGATTGGCATCAATGCTTAAACCGGTGGTGGGGAAATGTATTTTCAATGTTTGAGGACAAGGTATGCAAAGTCATAAAGAGTGGAGCCAGCAGAGGCAGGTCTGCTTTAACCATAGGGCCAAAGGTGCACTTGCATCGGGCCCTATGATAGCATGGGACCCCTTGGGACAGCGGGACAGTCCTACATTTGCTGTCCCACCATTCTGGGCTGCCCCACCTTCAGATCATCGGCGTCCTAGGACACCGATGGATGAGTTGCATACAATGATGAAGCCGGGAACCGTACGCTTCCTGCTTCACCATTCATCCCCTCTCTTCCTCAGGAGCTGCAGGCGTGATGTGATGACGTCACTTACATCGCGCCCATGGCTCCCTGAAGACTCTGGACTAGAACATCAGGGGAGCGAGGAGAGGTGAGAATTAGTGTTTTTTTTTTTTTTTGTCTTTTTTCTTTTTTGTTTGGTAGGAGAGGGACTTTAAACTGTTGGGCAACTGGAAGGGGACATTAAACTGGGGTGGTATCTGGAGGGGGACATTACACTGTCAGGGTAGCTGGAGAGGGACATTATATTGTGGGGGTAGATAGAGGGGGACATTATATTGTATGGGGCTACTAGGCAGGCATTATACTGTGTGAGGGCCCCTAAGGGGGCATTCTAATTTGCGCAAGTCAGTTATTTCTAAGTGTTAAAATGGCCCTGAGCGGAAAGTACTTACAGTCCAGCAGTGGGCGTACATGGGAGTTGGTGAGCAGACAGCAAGGAAGAATGAAGAGTAGTGTCCAGAGTAGCCAGACACAGTAGGCTAGTGTGGAGAGCTGGAGAACATGCAATGGTGTGATTGCCTGTAAATATTGGACTTTTGCAACCTATAATGTTATGTTTGCTTTTTCTTCACTTGGTCTTGAACCTAAAGTACTGATAGTAAAGGTCTCTGTTAAGCATACTTGTTGTCTGAGTCTGTGTTCATCAGTTTCTGAACATTACACTGAGAGCGACAGCTATGGGGTAATAGTGTGAGGTGCCACACGGGCCAGTAATAATAATATCAGTGGTGACAATGTTGTTAAATAGGCAAGACTAATTAAAAAGGGTTACCTCCACAGGTTAGAAGTTAAGCATCTGAACTCTGGGGGTCCCACTACTGGTCCCTGGGTTCACTGTGTGAATGGAGTGGTAGTTCTTTACAGTTTGAGTATAGAAACTATGCAATTTCCTATACTCCAATAAGTAGTAACGGCACGTACTATATCAGCATTTAAAAAAAGCAAGGTGCTTACTGTATCTCATAACAAATGACTTGAAGGCTGAGGCCACATACTGTTGAGAAGTTGTATTTGGGGTTGCAGATTTTGCTGTGGATTTTTGAGCTAAAATCAGGAGTGGATTTAGTAGAAGGGAGAAATTTAAGTTCTTCTTTTATATTTCCCATTACTTTTGAAGCTGCTATTGGCTTTGGCTCAAAAAGTTGCAAAATCTGCTACAAAAAGCATTGTTTTTTTTTTGCTATGTATGGCCTCAGTCTAAGGCTGAGGCCCCACGGTCAGGAAACGCAGCTTTTTTTGTTGCAGATTTTGCTGAGTTTTTTTGAGCCAAACCCAGGAGTGGTTTGAGCAGAAGTTTGAAGTATAAGAGCTTCCTAAATATTTCCCATTCCCTTTGTAGCCATTCTTGGCTTTGGCTCAAAAAACCGCAGCAAAATCTGCAACAAAAAAAAGCTGCGTTTCCGCAAAGTGGTGCCTCAGCCTAAAGGGTTTTTCCTTTTTTCTTTGATGGCCTTTCCTCAGGATATGGTCATCAATATCTGATTGGTGGATGGGCAGTGTTCCTACTTCCTTTTCTATACTTGTTCCTTCCAAGTCTGCTGTTCATATGATAACTTACAGTCTAGAAGTGCAGACAGAAATGAGTAAGATTAGTCAGCCCTTTAGTTATCTTCCTGTTCCTAATCCATGAAGGTTGAAAACTCCAGAGGAGTTCTAATGTTTAAAGGGAGTCTGTCCCCAGAATCTAGCATTTAAACACAGATAGCTAGATTAGGGTCATCTGAATCAAAAGGTATTTTCCTCCTATGAATTGGTGCTTCCATTTCTGAGATATCACTGTTTTTGTTCATATGCAAATAAGCGCTTTGGCGTAAAGAGAATGTTGCCACTTACCTCTTAGAAGCAACAGCAATCCCTCATTGCTTTTAATTTATAAAAGTGTGTAATATTTATCTTGTGTCTGTAAATAAACCCTACAGGTGCATCTCAATAAATTAAATATTTTTGAAACATCCATTCATTTCAGTAATTCAATTCATAATCAGCGTCTTCCATGATTGTGTGTCCTACTGAACCAGACTGAGGGACCATTTAAAGGCTTAGGAAACCTTGGCAAGTGACACACTGAATTTACAATACTGAACTTTTTCACAATATTCTTAGATTTGCGTTTTCATTAGCTGTAATCCATAATCAACATTTACAGAAATAAAACACTTGAAATAGAACACTCTGTGTGTAAAGAATCTAGAAAATATAGGTCACTTTTTTAATTTAATTACTGAAAGAAATAAACGTTTCAAAGATATTCTAATTTATTGATATGCACCTGTATAATTTGTAAAGTGTTGCACTCAACTAGAGTACCACACTTCCCAGGAAGTTGTCAAACTTCTAACATTTATGCTGAATAGAGCAGGGAGAGTTCACAGAGCAATGGGGACTTCTTGCTTGTCAAGCGAGAGACGTGATGCACCTATGGAGACTTTAAGTTTCAGAAGGGTGAGACTCCATAGAGGTCAGCAAATGAACTAAGTACAGTGGGAGTGGTACAGCAGTCTTAGTCTGTTGGCATGTCCAGACTAAGGACTGCAAACAGGACTGCTTACGGCCGCTGTGCACTGATCATCCTAAACTTTGTAGCCCTCAATTTACTAGCGTCAGCTATACATAGTAGTCTTGACCATTTTCAGTGTCACCTCTGTGACATCAATGCATCCCTCTGTCTCTATGCATTCACAGTACTCCTGACTCCTTTAAATCGCACCCCATTCATTATGATCCTCAGTGCCCCCATGCACAGAATTGCATCTTAGAGCTACCTGAGGACATGATTATTACATATGAGAACAGCATCACTCTCTCCACTCCTATATGAGTTTCCACTATAATTTTTGCATTCTGCTCATGAACAAGTAAACTAAGAGTAGAAAGAGTCAATTTTCTGGTATGTCGACACAAGACAGAATAAGGGACCAAAAGTTCCCCTCTGTGCTCCACGTTACTGAAGAGCATGACCAGTGCTCCTTTCACTTCTATGGTCATGCACATGCACCAGCACTTTATTCAGATGGAGCACAGAGTGCCTAGTTTTCCTGATCAATGGGGGTTCCAGTAATATATACTAGTATGTGTAAATAAATATATTGTGGGGAACCGCTCAGGTAGATACTTGGTAGCAGTGCAGGAAACAGGGACACAGAGACTGGATCATACTCAAGTCTGGTGTTTATTCACTTGCAGGTGCATAACAGGTTTGCCTTTACAAAGACATGAACAAAAACAAAACCTTCTTGAATGAGAACTATCTGCTACAACAAATGTTCCCTACCAATAGAAGAGCCAGGCTGCCAGACTCCCGCTCTGGTGATTCAAACAGGGGTGGCACAGAGTTACCTTGATACAGGTTCAGCTACACAGGTCACTTTCCTCAGTGCAGTGCCACACCTAGTTCTGACACTCAGCCTATATCAGACCTTAGTCAGTCAGGTGACCTCCCTGCTGTGGGCTTCTACCACACACCCATTAATTGCCTGGATGGAAAATACCTGTTCTCCCAAACCACACCCTTCACTTTCTCAATATATATATATATATATATATATATATATATATATATATAACAGTACAGACCAAAAGTTTGGACACACCTTCTCATTCCAAGAATTTTCTGTATTTTCATGACTATAAAAATTGTAGATTCACACTGAAGGCATCAAAGTGATGAATTAACACATGTGGAATTATATACTTAACAAAATTGTATAACAACTGAAAATATGTCTTATATTCTAGGTTCTTCAAAGTAGCCACCTTTTGCTTTGATTACTGCTTTGCACACTCTTGGCATTCTCTTGATGAGCTTCAAGAGGTAGTCACCTGAAATGGTCTTCCAACAGTCTTGAAGGAGTTCCCAGAGATGCTTAGCACTTGTTGGCCCTTTTGCCTTCACTCTGCGGTCCAGCTCACCCCAAACCATCTCGATTGGGTTCAGGTCTGGTGACTGTGGAGGCCAGGTCATCTGGCATAGCACCCCATCACTCTCCTTCTTGGTCAAATAGCCCTTACACAGTCTGGAGGTGTGTTTGGGGTCATTGTCCTATTGAAAAATAAATGCTGGTCCAACTAAACGCAAACCGGATGGAATAGCATGCCACTGCAATGGTAACCATGCTGTGGTAACCATGCTGGTTCAGTATTCCTTCAATTTTGAATAAATCCCCAACAGTGTCACCAGCAAAGCACCCCCACACCATCACACCTCCTCCTCCATGCTTCACGATGGGAACCAGGCATGTAGAGTCCATTCGTTCACCTTTTCTGCTTCGCACAAAGACACGGTGGTTGGAACCAAAGATCTCAAATTTGGACTCATCAGACCAAAGCACAGATTTCCACAGGTCTAATGTCCATTCCTTGTGTTCTTTAGCCCAAACAAGTCTTTTCTGCTTGTTGCCTGTCCTTAGCAGTGGTTTCCTAGCAGCTATTTTACCATGAAGGCCTCCTGCACACAGACTCTTCTTAACAGTTGTTGTAGAGATGTGTCTGCTGCTAGAACTCTGTGTGGCATTGACCTGGTCTCTAATCTGAGCTGCTGTTAACCTGCGATTTCTGAGGCTGGTGACTCGGATGAACTTATCCTCCGCAGCAGAGGTGACTCTTGGTCTTCCTTTCCTGGGGGGTCCTCATGTGAGCCAGTTTCTTTGTAGTGCTTGATGGTTTTGGCCACTGCACTTGGGGACACTTTCAAAGTTTTCCCAATTTTTCGGACTGACTGATATTCATTTCTTAAAGTAATGATGGCCACTCGTTTTTCTTTACTTAGCTGCTTTTTTCTTGCCATAATACAAATTCTAACACTCCATTCAGTAGGACTATCAGCTGTGTATCCACCTGACTTCTGAACAACACAACTGATGGTCCCAAACCCATTTATAAGGCAAGAAATCCCACTTATTAAACCTGACAGGGCACACCTGTGAAGTGAAAACCATTTCAGGTGACTACCTCTTGAAGCTCATCAAGAGAATGCCAAGAGTGTGCAAAGCAGTAATCAAAGCAAAAGGTGGCTACTTTGAAGAACCTAGAATATAAGACATATTTTCAGTTGTTTCACACTTTTTTGTTAAGTATATACTTCCACATGTGTTAATTCATAGTTTTTATGCCTTCAGTGTGAATCTACAATTTTTATAGTCATGAAAATACAGAAAACTCTTGGAATGAGAAGGTGTGTCCAAACTTTTGGTCTGTACTGTATATATATATATATATATATATATATATATATTATTTTTTTTTTTTTTTTCTTTTGTGTGTGAGTGAAGGGAGAGGGCCCTCTGGAACCTTCACTAATCTTGAGAATGATGCAAAAGAAAACACAGAGCATAACTCAGTAAGTCGTGAGTGCATCCAATCGCACCTCACCACTGGTGCACTCAGCCCGATCCAATATCACCTCATCCGCTACCCCACTGAAGTCTTAAGTCTTGCTTTAAACCCACCTCTTCAACCTATCTATAATCAATGGTACCTTCTTTTCTGCCTTTAAAAATGCTACTATCACATCCATCCTTAAGTAACCATACCTCGACCCATCCTCTCCAGCCAATTATTGCTCCTTCTCACTGCTCCCATATGTCTCAGAACTCCCTGAACAATATGTCCACTTTTAACTATCCTCCTATCTCTCATCCAACTTACTCTTTGATAGACTACAGCCAGGCTTCTGATCTCATCAATCCACTGAATCTGCCCTAACCAAAGTCACTAAGGACCTTTCATCTGCCTTCAACACAGTTGACCACTCCTCCTTATTACAAATTATCTCATCCCTCGGGGGGGGGGGCAGAGGGGGCGACTGACCCGGGCCCACTGACTCTGTGGGGCCCACCCTGGGGCTGCCATTAATACATGCTTTATTTCTAGTTAAAACGTATCCTTCAACTTAACAGTATGGTTAACCGCAAGCCAATACAGGCCTGCGGTTTCCAAGACCCTGACACTACAGACGGATGTCTTCTTCTCAGCACAGGTGGCGCAATGACGTCACAACATCGCGCCGCCTGCACTCAGACAGACGTCATGTGCATGGACAGGGAGGAAGCGGCAGCTCCATTCATCAGGATCGCAGGTAGGTGAATATGACTTTTTTTTTTGTTTTTTAGCGTAGTTGTGGGTATATTAAAAGTATAAGTGGTAGTTAGGAGGGGGAAATATAACTATAAAGAGAGGATTCATTAGGAGCATTATGACGATGGGGGGTCATTTATATAAGGGTTATTATGGGAAATTATTACAACAAGGGGGAGGTTATTTATATAAGGGGCTATTAGGGGGCATCATTTATATTAGGAGGCATTATGAACATAAGGGGGTTGTCATTGGTATAAGGGGTCATTAGAGGTACAGTATTTATGTCAGGGGGAATCAGGGGGATAATATGAGGGTCAATTAATTTATTTAAAGTGGCACTTGGACTTTAGTGAGACTAAGGCCCCACGTACCGGGCTGCAGGAAAAAAAGTGCTCTTCACAGAAAGTCCACAGAGGTTTTCCCTGTGAACTTTCTGTTTTCAATACACCTACAGTGCCTTGCGAAAGTATTCGGCCCCCTTGAACTTTTCAACTTTTTGCCACATTTCAGGCTTCAAACATAAAGATATAAAATTTTAATGTTTTGGTGAAGAATCAACAAGTGGGACACAATTGTGAAGTGGAACGAAATGTATTGGTTATTTTAAACTTTTGTAAAAAATAAAAAACTGAAAAGTGGGGCGTGCAATATTATTCGGCCCCTTTACTTTCAGTGCAGCAGATTCACTCCAGAAGTTCAGTGAGGATCTCTGAATGATCCAATGTTGTCCTAAATGACTGATGATGATAAATATAATCCACCTGTGTGTAATCAAGTCTCCGTATAAATGCACCTGCTCTGTCATAGTCTCAGGGTTCTGTTTAAAGCGCAGAGAGCATCATGAAGACCAAGGAACACACCAGGCAGGTCTGTGATACTGTTGTGGAGAAGTTTAAAGCTGGATTTGGATACAAAAAGATTTCCCAAACTTTAAACATCCCAAGGAGCACTGTGCAAGCGATCATATTGAAATGGAAGGAGTATCAGACCACTGCAAATCTACCAAGACCCGGCCATCCCTCTAAACTTTCATCTCAAACAAGGAGAAGACTGATCAGAGATGCAACCAAGAGGCCCATGATCACTCTGGATGAACTGCAGAGATCTACAGCTGAGGTGGGAGAGTCTGTCCATAGGACAACAATCAGTCGTACACTGCACAAATCTGGCCTTTATGGAAGAGTGGCAAGAAGAAAGCCATTTCTCAAAGATATCCATAAAAAGTCTAGTTTAAAGTTTGCCACACGCCGCCTGGGAGACACACCAAACATGTGGAAGAAGGTGCTCTGGTCAGATGAAACCAAAATCGAACTTTTTGGCCACAATGCAAAACGATATGTTTGGCATAAAAAAGCAACACAGCTCATCACCCTAAACACACCATCCCCACTGTCAAACATGGTGGTGGCAGCATCATGGTTTGGGCCTGCTTTTCTTCAGCAGGAACAGGGAAGATGGTTAAAATTGATGGGAAGATGGATGGAGCCAAATACAGGACCATTCTGGAAGAAAACCATTTGGAGTCTGCAAAAGACCTGAGACTGGGACGGAGATTTATCTTCCAACAAGACAATGATCCCAAACATAAAGCAAAATCTACAATGGGATGGTTCACAAATAAACGTATCCAGGTGTTAGAATGGCCAAGTCAAAGTCCAGACCTGAATCCAATCGAGAATCTGTGGAAAGAGCTGAAAACTGCTGTTCACAAACGCTCTCCATCCAACCTCACTGAGCTCGAGCTGTTTTCCAAGGAAGAATGGGCAAGAATTTCAGTCTCTCAATGTGCAAAATTGATAGAGACATACCCCAAGTGACTTGCAGCTGTAATCGCAGCAAAAGGTGGCGCTACAAAGTATTAACTTAAGGGGGCCGAATAATTTGGCACGCCCCACTTTTCAGTTTTTTATTTTTACATTTTATATCCTTATGTTTAAAGCCTGAAATGTGGCAAAAGGTTACAAAGTTCAAGGGGGCCAAATACTTTCGCAAGGCACTGTATATGGAAACCGCCAGTGTTTCCATAGGTATAATTGACATGCTGCAATTTTCAAAACCGCAATGGTTTTGGAAATCGAAGTGTGTCTGCTGCACATATTCTTCCGCAATGTGTGGATGGAATTTGCTAGAATGCCATGTTTTTTTTCTTTGGGTTTTCACCAAATGGGGCCCCCATCCCATCCCCACTTTGCAGCAAAATATGTGCAGCGAGTATGCTGTGATTTCCAAAACAGTTGCAGTTTTGGAAATCGCAGCATGTCAATTATACCTACGGAAACGCCAGCGGTTTCCCTATAGATATAATTGAAGCAGAAACTCTGCAGAGGAAACCTCTGTGAACTTTCTGTGCAAAGTGCTGAAGGAAGAATCACGATGCATTGCCGCCGCGGTTTTTCCCACAGCTCTTTTTTGCTGCGGTACGCCACATAGGGCCTTAGCCTTAAGACGTTTTCCAGCTGATTTTTATTGATGATCTATCCTCAGAATAAAACATCAATAAGAGATAAGTGATTCCCCACTGACCTTGTCACATAGACGTGGATAGGACGAGGCTGTAGTTACATTACATGGCCTCTATGAAAAGAATGACACTGTGTAAACAGAGAAGCGGTCACGGCGCTTACACAGGTACCACGGTTCATTCAAGCAGTTGATCCTGGGGGTCCTGGGTATTGGAACCCCAATAAATCTTTTCTTTTTCCTTTTTAATTAGGAAACACCTGAGGCATTATTAATAAGAGGCACTATTTATGGGGGCACACAGGGGTCATTATTAATAAGGGGTGGTATTTAAAGGGGCGCACAGGGAAGTTAATAATTTAAACATGCACTTAGGGATATTATTCATTATGAGGGGTTATATTATATATTTTATAATTGGGGGTAGCAGCAGAATTGGGGCTTTGTGTAGGTGAGACAATGTGGGTCAGGTGCCTGGAAAAGTGAGGAGCCAAAGATGTCTGTGTTGCAAACTTTACAGAGACTGGAAGAAGTGGTCATGGCCGTCCAGATGAAAGAGACGGGAAATGTGAAGGATTGGTCAGAGACGTCACCTGTAAGTCACTAAATGTTACTGCCCTGTATTCACCTAAATCATCTGCAGAGCCTTGTGTAGAGCCGCTATATACCACTATACGCTCACTGTATACTTATAGTATCGGTATATGAACATGTCCAAGTTGGGGCCCACTTGGACATGTTTGCCCCTTTGCTGAACCCCTAGTTACGCCTCTGCTCACCAACCACACATGCAGCGTCTCCTACTCACCCTCATAGAATCCCATGTTTTTCAATACCACTGTTACAACATCATAGCTTAATTCCTCTACTCCTACTTTTTCAAACTCAGTATGGAGAAAAGAAGTTCATCATTTTCCCACCACCTCGCACAGGTTAATGTGCCACATTTACCCAGTGCCCCAAGTCTGTTGCCTTGAGGTATCCTATTGCCTATCCTTCAAGCCTCACATCCAAACCCTCAACACTTCCTGCTGCCTCCAACTACTGTAAATACCCTTCTCCATGACCTCCCAGCAAATGCTCTCTTTTCCCTACAGTCCAACCTAAACTCTGCTGCTCGCTTAATCCACCACTCCCCCCATTTTTCATCAGCCTCTCCCCTCTGCCAATCCCTTCACTGGCTACCCATCGCCCAGCGAATAGGTTTTAAACTATTAACTTCAGTGGCATAACGATTGCGGGTGCAGGGGATGCGACCGGGCCCATGATAACAGTCAGGGAAAGCCTGGTTCACCAACCACTATACATATTGGTAATGGAAAAGGGCCCAGGGGAGATGACTGAACAAAAACAAATACTTATACTCACCTCTCCTGGGCTTCTGAAGCATCCCAGCATGCTTTTCAGGGCTCTTCTGGCCTGTAAATGAGGTCACACACCCTAGATGTCACTGTTGGGGCCTGTGATTGGACCCCAGAGGTCACTTAGGGCACGACGGAGGAATTAAGTCATTGCTCCCCATGTGACAACTGAGGCCCAATCACAGGCTACAGCAGTGAAGTCTGGGGCACGTCACCTCAGTTGCAGGCAGAAGAGGACCGAAGAAGATGCTGAAGAGAGCCGGACGGAGCGAGGATGCCCAGGAGAGGTGCGGTAAAGTGAGTATAAGTGTTTGTTAATTTTATCACCTCCCCTGGACCTCTACTTATTATACTCTAGAGTCTAATCTCTTACACCTCTTAAGACTGTTAGGACCCTGCAGATCAGCTGTTTCCCACAGCACGCGTCTCCCAGTATTGTTTACATGCCGGGCACTGCACTGCTCACTCACCATATTGATACCTACAGTTGTGGATACTCTAGGATTGTATCCCTTTCAAGTATCTGAGATACCACTGCAGCACCTGTAACCGTCACTATCAAGAATTCGCTGTTGGGAGGGGGGTAGGGGGCCCTGGACAAAAGTTTCCCCACAAGACCTTAGTTACGCCACTGATTAACGCTAACATAAAAGGCCATCCACAAGCTGTCCCCTCCATAGATCTCTGACCTAATCTCCCGCTGCCTACCCAGACGTAATCTCCGATCCTATCAAGATCTCACACTCTGCTATGCTCTTATCCACTCTTCACACAACTGCCTCAAACTGTCTCCCATGAATCCCCCATACTCTGGAACTTGCTACCATGACACTTAAGACTGTCCCCCACAATCACAAGCTTCAAAAGAACTCTAAAGACTCACCTCATCAGGAAAGCCTACATCCTTTAATAATCCCACTACCACCACACCATTATCTGAACTGCTTTTACACTTACCTACTTTCTCTATCCTCTTTCCCTCATAGATTGTAAACCCTTGTTTTGTGTATTGTATGTAAAACCTCAAATGTACAGCACCATGGAATTAATGGTGCTCTAAAAATAAGTAAATAAAAATAATAAAACCATGTTCCAAGACTTGTAGATATCCAAATGCAAGAACTTTTGCAGCACTCCAACAGTTATGATGGAAAAAATCCTTTGCTTATCAGCCCATTAGGAATTTTTTTAGTTATTTTTTTTTATCTTGTAAAAGTCTTAAAATAGTTGTCCAGGATTTGGAGCAACCTCTTCAAGATGCTTTGTTGTCTGGTCTTAGTCTCCTTCCCTTTAGGTACTGGGGCTTGCTACACTAAAAACCATAAAGTTCACATGACAGCTGAGACCAATCAATGGCCTCAACTATGGCTGGTAAGGACGCAATGACGTATTTGAGTGACATTTTGCGACTGCTGAGGCCACTGAGTGGTCTCGGAATTGGTGCTTGTCATAATGTTTGCAAAATATTGTGGCATATGCTATCTTATTAAGAGTGAAACTGAGTGTATCTTAAAAGTATAAGTATCTATGTACACTTGTGTCTGTGTATACAGTTGTGCTAAAAAGTTCACATACCCCGGCCAATTTTTAGTTTTTTGGCCTTTTTTCAGAGAATAAGAATGAGAACACAAAAACATTTTCTCCACTCATGGTTAGTGGTTGGTTGAAGCCATTTATTGTCAAACTTCTGTGTTTTCTCTTTTTAAATCATAATGACAACCAAAAACATCAAAATGACCCTGTTCAAAAATTCACATACCCCAGTTCTTAATATCGTGTATTGCCCCCTCTAACATCAATGACAGCTTGAAGTCTTTTGTGGTAGTTGTGGATGAGGCTTATTA
This sequence comes from Leptodactylus fallax, assembly GCA_947044405.1. Taxonomy (NCBI): domain Eukaryota; kingdom Metazoa; phylum Chordata; class Amphibia; order Anura; family Leptodactylidae; genus Leptodactylus; species Leptodactylus fallax. Next base: position 2,205,984 of record CAMRHE010000061.1, on the reverse strand, counting down.
TTTTCTCAGATGGTAAAACTGCCCATTCTTTTTGGCAAAAAAGTCTCCAGTTCCTGTAAATCCCTGGGCTGTCTTGCATGTACTGCGCGCTTGAGATCTCCCCAGATAATGGGAACAGGAGACTGAGATGGCCACTCCAGAACCTTCACTTTCTTCTGCTGTAGCCAATGACAGGTCGACTTGGCCTTGTGTTTTGGATCATTGTCATGTTGGAACATCCAAGTACGTCCCATGCGCAGCTTCTTGGCTGATGAGTGCAAATACTCCAGTATTTGCTGATAACGTGCTGCATTCATCTTTCCTTCAACTTTGACCAAGTTTCCTGTGACTTTGAAGCTCACACATCCCCACATCATCAGTTCGATTTTTGTCTCATCACTCCAAATTACCTTGTTCCAGCAGCTTTGAGGCTTGTCTCTGTGCTGTTTGGCGTATTGAAGGCGATATTCTTTGTGGCATTTGCACAGTTATGGCTTTCTTCTAGCAACTCGACCATGCAACCCATTTTTCTGCAAGTACCTCCCTATTGTGCATCTTGAAACAGCCACACCGATAGTTTTCAGAGAGTCCTGTATTTCAGCTGATGTTATGTGTGGGTTTTTCTGTGCATCCCGAACAATTTTTCGGGCAGTTGTGGCCGAAATTTTGATTGGTCTACCTGACCATGGTTTGGTTTCTGGGCATGTTATCAGGCCAAAATCACCAGGGTATGTGAACTTTTGAACAGGGTCATTTTGATGTTTTTGGTTGTCATTATGATTTAAAAAGAGAAAAGACAGAAGTTTGACAATAAATGACTTCAACCAACCACTAACCATGAGTGGAGAAAAAGTTTTTGTGTTATCATTCATATTCTCTGAAAAAAGGCCAAAAAAATCTGCCGGGGTATGTAAAATTTTTAGCACAACTGTACATGTCCTAGTTTATAGCTAGGCTGTCGACTCCTCTCCCCAATTTAAGGCAACTATTCACAGTGGTTGATGGCAGACTTCGTTTTGGTAAAAATGTGACCTGCCAGGTTAGAAAATATCGCCAGTGGTGATTTAATGCCTCTTTAGTGGCCCTGATATGGTATCATGTCTCATTCCCTACACCGTATAATATCACCCTTATTGTGACCTCAAATTATAATGCCGTGCTTATTGTGGCCCCCACAATATAATATCTCCCTCAATGTGTCCCTCACAGTATAATGTCACCCTCATTGTGGCCACAACAGAAAAATGTGCAAACAATAAATATAATGCTCACCTCGCCCTGTTCTCCCTTATTCTAGTCTGGTCTCTGCTGCTGGTGACAACATCACTACATCACCCCTTCCAGCTTACAAGCTCCTGGGAGCAAAGACAGGTTCTGAATGATGAAGCCGGGAGTAGACTGCTGCGTGCGTTGCCATTATACTCAATTCCACTCACAGTTACAGTATATCTAGCTCCTCTCTGGATACAGATAGGATTGAAGATAAGACATACCTTACACCATCTGGACCAGTAGGACCACACCCAAAATCTGGGACTTTTCCTGAAAATTCTGGATGGTTGGGATTTTATAAAGATCAAGCCCCCTCAAAATGGCCACTCCCACTTTCACTGCAATCTGCCATTTGGGTTTCTCACTGGTAAACACACTACATCGCAATCATTTTGGATTTTTGCAGCGACAATGGCACTATTTCTGTATTTTCTTACAAAAAAAAAAATATATATACAGTATATATATATATATATATATATATATATATATATATGCAAAAAACCTTAACAAAATTAGATTTTGCACTCAAAGGCTCTATGCACACAACAGTATGCATTGTCAGTGTGCTATCTGTGTTTTTCACAACTAGAACACTGACCCAATTGTCTATGGCCCCATACATGGACCTGTGTATGTGGCAATGAGCCAGGGATAAAACTCACAAAAGGTCCTACACCTGTTAATTTTGCTGTTAATGTGCTGTTTTACCACAGACTGGCAAATGTACAGTGAAGGAAATAAGTATTTGATCCTTTGCTGATTTCGTAAGTTTGTCCACTGACAAAGACATGAACAGTCTATAATTTTAAGGGTATGTTAATTTTAACAGTGAGAGAATATCAAAAATAAAATCCAGAAATTCACATTGTATAAATTTTATAAATTTATTTGCATTTTGCAGAAAGAAATAAGTATTTGATCCCCTACCAACCATTAAGAGTTCTGGCTCCTACAGACCAGTTAGACGCTCCTAATCAATTTGTTACCTGCATTAAAGACAGTTCTCAAATTGTCACCTGTATAAAAGACTCTGGTCCATAGACTCAATTAATCAGTCAGACTCTAACCTCATCAACATGGGCAAGGCCAAAGAGCTTTCTAAGGATGTCAGGGACAAGATCATAGACCTGCACAAGTCTGGAATGGACTACAAAACCATAAGTAAGATGCTGGGTGAGAAGTAGACAACTGTTGGTGAAATAGTAAGAAAATGGAAGAAATACAAAATGATTGTCACTCAACATCGATCTGGGGCTCCATGTAAATTCTCACTTCGTGGGGTATCCTTGATCATGAAGAAGGTGATAAATCAGCCTAAAACTACACGGGGGGAACTTGTTAATGACCTCAAGGCAGCTGGGACCACAGTCACCAAGAAAACCATTGGTGACACATTACGCCGTAATGGATTAAAATCCTGCAGTGCCCGCAAGGTCCCCCTGCTCAAGAAGGCCCATGTGCAGGCCCGTCTGAAGTTTGCCAATGAACACCTGGATGATTCTGCAAGTGAATGTGAGAAGGTGCTGTGATCAGATGAGACAAAAATAGAGCTCCTTGGCATTAACTCAACTCGCCATGTTTGGAGGAAGAGAAATGTTGCCTATGATCCAAAGAACACCGTCCCCACTATCAAGCATGCAGGTGGAAACATTATGTTTTGTGGGTGTTTCTCTGCTAAGGGCACAGGACTACTTCACCGCATAAATGGGACAATGGATGGAGCCATGTACCGTAAAATCCTGAGTGACAACCTTCTTCCCTCCGCCAGGACATTAAAAATGGGTCGTGGCTGGGTCTTCCAGCAGGACAGTGACCCAAAACATACAGCCAAGGCAACAAAGGAATGGTTCAAAAAGAAGCACATTAAGGTCATGGAGTGGCCTAGCCAGTCTCCAGACCTTATTCCCATAGAAAACTTATGGAGGGAGCTGAAGCTCCGAATTGCCAAGCGACAGACTCAAAATCTTAATGATTTAGAGATGATCTGCAAAGAGGAGTGGACCAAAATTCCTCCTGACATGTGCGCAAACCTCATCAACTACAAAAAACGTCTGACTGCTGTGCTTGCCAGCAAGGATTTTGCCACCAAGTATTAAGTCTTGCTTGCCAGAGGAATCAAATACTTATTTCTCTCTGCAAAATGCAAATACATTTATACAATGTGATTTTCTGGATTTTATTTTTGATATTCTCTCACTTTTAAAATTAACCTATCCTTAAAATTATAGACTGTTCATGTCTTTGTCAGTGGGCAAACTTACAAAATCAGCAAGGGATCAAATACTTATTTCCTTCACTGTAAATGGTTACAGTGGGAGAAAAAGTATTTAGTCATCCACCAATTGTGCAAGTTCTCTCACTTAAAAAGATGAGAGAGGCCTGTAATTGTCATCATAGGTAGACCTCAACTATGAGAGACAAAATGAGAAAACAAAGCCAGAAAATTACATTGTCTGAATTTTTAAAGAATTTATTTGCAAATTATGGTGGAAAATAAGTATGTGGTCAATATCAAAAGTTCATCTCAATACTTTGTTATATATCCTTTGTTGGCAATGACAGAGGTCAAACGTTTTCTGTAAGTCTTCACAAGGTTGGCACACACTGTTGCTGGTATGTTGGCCCATTCCTCCATGCAGATCTCCTCTAGAGCAGTGATGTTTTGGGGCTGTCGCTGGGCAGCACGGACTTTCAACTCCCTCCAAAGGTTTTCTATGGGGTTGAGATCTGGAGACTGGCTAGGTCACTCCAGGACCTTGAAATGCTTCTTACGAAGCCACTCCTTCGTTGGCCTGGTGGTGTGCTTGGGATCATTGTCATTCTGAAAGACTCAGCCACGTTTCATCTTCAATGCCCTTGCTAATGGAAGGAGAAAATCTCACGATACATGGCCCCATTCTTTCTTTCATGTACACGGATCAGTCATCCTGGTCCCTTTGCAGAGAAACAGCCCCAAAGCATGATGTTGCCACCCCCATGCTTCACAGTAGGAATGTTGTTCTTTGGATGCAACTCAGCATTCACTCTCCTCCAATCACGACGAGTTGTTTTTCTACCAAACAGTTCTACTTTGGTTCCATCTGACCATATGACATTCTCCCAATACTCTTCTGGAACATCCAAATGCTCTTTAGCAAACTTCAGATGGGCCCAGATATGTACTGGCTTAAGCAGAGGGACACGTCTGGCACTGCAGGATCTGAGTCCCTGGTGGCGTAGTGTGATACTGACGGTAGCCTTTGTTACGTTAGTCCCAGCTTTCTGCAGGTCATTCACTAGGTCCCCCCGTGTGGTTCTGGTATTTGTGCTCACCGTTCTTGTGATCATTTTGACCCCACGGGGTGAGATCTTGCGTGGAGCCCCTGATCGAGGGAGATTATCAGTGGTCTTGTATGTCTTCCATTTTCTAATTATTGCTCCCACAGTTAATTTCTTTACACCAAGCTGTTTGCCTATTGCAGATTCAGTCTTCCCAGCCTGGTGCAGGTCTACAATTTTGTTTCTGGTGTCCTTCCACAGCTCTTTGATCTTCACCATAGTGGAGTTTGGAGTGTGACTGTTTGAGGTTATGGACAGGTGTCTTTTATACTGATAACAATTTAAAACAGGTGCCATTACTACAGGTAATGAGTGGAGGACAGTTGAGCCTCTTAAAGAAGAAGTTACAGGTCTGTGAGAGCCAGAGATCTTGCTTGTTTGTAGGTGACCAAATACTTATTTTCCACCATAATTTGCAAATAAATTCTTAAAAAATCAGACAATGTGATTTTCTAGATATGTTTTCCCATTTTGTCTCTCATAGTTGAGGTCTACCTATGATGTCAATTACAGGCCTCTCTCATCTTTTTAAGTAGGAGAACTTGCACAATTGGCTGACTAAATAATTTTTTTCTCCACTGTATGTGCATGTAGCCAAAGGGTGACTTGGCTTATAAGGGTGACTTACCCTTATAAAAACACAAAAAAGAAAAAAAAATTTTTTCCATCTTCTGGCTCAATGGCCAACACTGGCAGAAACAGAAACAGTCAGTGGAAATCACTGAGTAAACTTACACTTAGCAGGTTGCCATTTAGAATATACCTCCCAACCGCCTGGATTTCAGCGGGAATCCGGGAGGTATATCCCAAATTCAACTCTTCTGTGTCCAGAGGATGCAGATCAGTTGAATACAAGAATGGTATGGCATGATCACAATGGGTATGGTTTGGCATGATCACAACAATGTCCAAATTATATCGTTTTTATGTTTTCATACCTTTTTTAAAATCCAAAACTTTGAAAAATGTAAAATATTACTTTAGTTACGATATTTTGATACCTATAACTTTTTTCTGTGTACAGAGCTGTGTAAGATGTCTTTTTTAGCAGCACAAGATTTAGTTTATATTTAAACCATTTTGGGGAATTTCCACTGTTTTTATGACTTTTTTTACAAAAATTTTTGGGAAAGCTAAAACAGCAAAAAAAACTGATTCAGCTATTTTGACTGCTTTTTTGCCACAACGGTATTCACCACATGGGATAAGTACTTTTAAATTGTTATAGTTTTCAGATTTGTAGATGCCTATGTTGCTTTTTTTTTTTTTTTTTATTTTTATTTCTAATCTAAAGAACGGGGGTGAATTTTTAAAAAAAATAGTTTTAAAATGAAATATAAAAATAATAATAGCCCCCTAATGGAGCATGAATCTGCAATCATTAGATTACCATATTGTACTGTATAGCAGTCTATGGGAAAATAACAGAGTAACTATTGAGGCCTTCTGAAGGTTTCCAGCTGTCATAGGAACCAGATGCGTCTTGCAATCTTGCCATAGAGGAGCTTTACTAATTAAACGTAAGCAGAGAGGTGGGGACAGGCACTGTATAAAACAGTGGACACTGAGCAATTATGGAGTCTGCACTGCTTCTGAGTGGGCACTATATTGAAAGTGCCTTCTATTATGGCAATATTGGCAAGGGGTTAATGTCCTGACGCCCCCCCCCATCCCCCTATAGTATTATAGCAAATGTCGGGAAAGAGTTATGCACTGTTGTCATCCAATCTGAATCATACTGAAGTGGTTTAAATAACTTTTCAAAAGTAGCCTGGCCATATTTAGGAACCCTGTCTACCTCTGGGCCCGAAATAACTTTCATGGGTGTGTGGGAAGCCGATGAAGAACCAAGGCAATTGCCCCATTTTCTGGATGATGCAGATGCATTGGGAGAGTAAAGACAGAGTATTGTCAGGCCAGAGTGCAGTCCACCAAATCTGTGAACTTGTGACTTGAACCATTTAAGCTCTAGTAACAGATTTGTAATCACACTTGTGCCAGAGGATTTTGTCTTAGTTTATTCAATAAAATCATTTTAAAGGGGACTAGGTGTTTGTTTAATTGTAATATTACAAGTTATATGTACTACTTTAGTGTAGATGGGCTGCTGATGCAAAAGATTTATTCTAATTGTCCTATTTGCAGATGAGAATGAGATGAAAAACTGGCTTTTGCCTTCTTTGACTTTCTACAATAAAGGGAAAACAAATAAAACTAGATGAAGTTTTTTAACCCCAGTGTTACCAATGCAACATTAAATCGGATATTTATGCAGCAACCCACCATTAGGGAGCAAGAAGTGCATGAGAGTAGTAGTGCTTTGTCATAGTTAGGTTCACAGTGGCTACAGTAGTCTCTATGAGAACCTCCAAGTTCTTTGGGCTGGCACAGTGATGAGGGTACTTGTAGTATGTATGTGTAGTATAGATGTTGATTAGTGTTGAGTGAACCTGAACTGTACAGTTCAGGTCCGTGCCAAACTTTGTGCGTTCGGGTACTGGACCCCGATCTAGGACGTCAGCACTGAAGTTCGGGTCCGGGTTTGGCTCATGCCTAAAGTTGGTTGATTGGCTGCTCAGCAGTCAATCAACCAGCTTTAACCCCTGCAATCACTATAGGTCAATAGCGACCTCGGCATCTTAGGTGTTTGTCAGGGAACTGAATGCCATGGGTGGCATTGGGAGCAGGTGTGAGCTGTAACTGACAGCTAACACCCTGCTCCTGGTGCTGTATCGACCTGCTGTGCAGCTGCAGGAGTGAATGTGTATCCTCCAACAGAGATGTGGTTACCACCAGAAATCACAGTACTCAGCACAGCAGGTGGTGTAACTGCAGCAGGTGGGCATTGAGGTGACACAGGTGCAGCTCCAGATGGAATAGGACCACAGGCAAACCTAGCTGGTGTAGGGTACAGACTTCCAGGTGTAGCTGTAACTGACCACTCCCATACCTAAGGTAGCATTGGTGACAGGGACCCGATCCAGCAGCCCGAGATTTATGGGTGTAAAGTGTAAAGTACGCTTTCTCACCTGTGTGAAGGTTGTGTAGATGTTTGGCAGGCCAGGCCTCTTAACCAACCTCCTGTTGACAAACATGCTGAGGTGCTCTCCTATCAACTCAATGTTGCCACAGCTGGTTATCCAGTCAAAGTCCAATGCACCGGTTAGGGCAGCTTACCCTCTGCAGGTGGCTCCCATCTAGCCCAGCAATCGGAGTAAGCCATCTCCTCCTCTATTTTTAGTTGCTGGAACATGGCAATAGTGGAGTCTCTCTGGGCGCAGTTCACAGCCAGTAGGATGGTAGTTGGTTAGGTGGGAGCTCCAGACAGAATCCTGCCACAGCTTGGGCAGTAGCAGTAGAAACAATTGTCTCATCCACCATCTCCATAACTTCAGGGTTGTCTCCCCACGGCTTGCTAATCCTGGTTAATGCAACATCTAGCAGACTCTGTAGGCAACAACCACTCACTCCAACTTCTCAACTTCTCTCATTGACTTTCAGGAATATGCACAATATAGAGACTCTCTGCTCCCAAAATGATAGTTCATTTAGTTAGGCTGAAATCAGTTGTAATCCACTAGAAGTTTAAACAGAGCTGATGACGTCACACTCTATAATACAATACTAACCAAACTCTTTGGGGCTACTTTACAGGCACTAGTGTACAACTTGCTAGCTTCTATTATTCAGTCTCTCTCACAACATTAGGTTTTTTTTTCTTACCAGTGATGATGTTGAATCTTATGTAAAGAAACAGAGGTGTAGTTGGTGGTGCAATAGCACTTTTCACATTAGCCACATCTCTCAACTGTCTCATCCAGCCTACCACCTGATTTGGTGCAGTGCTGAGGGGATTTGCCAGGTACCTGATGGTGGTTGTAGTTTACCCCAGGGCACTTCCTGGTGGTCTTCAGCTCACTGAGCTCAGTGGTGGTAATTGGAAGGGCTTTTGGTGATAAGTGCAGTAATGAACTCAGGAGACACAGCTTGCAGGTGAACAGTTTGAACTTCACTGTAGATGATGCAACAGCAAACCATACAGTTTCCAATGCAGTGTAGTAATTCTCAATGGATGATCCACTATAGGTTGAGGTTGATCCAGGTGATGCTTCTCAGCCTGAAATGACCAGAATAAGCATAGGGATAGTGCCCCTTATTCCAGTCAACAATGTGTGGGACTGAACAATGGCTATTCCTAATATGGGGGTGTTCTTTCAACCTCATGGGAAATGAGTGAATAGAAATAATAATAAAAATAATAATAATGAGTGAATGGAAACCAACCAACAGTCTAAATACAAGGGCAACTTGCATAATAACAGCACACAAAAACTATATATACAGTTGTTACGGAAAGTATTCAGACCACTTTTAAATTTTTCACTCTTTGTTTCATTGCATTTCATTTTATTTCTCATTAATGTACACTCAGCACCCCATCTTGACAGAAAAAAAAACTGAAATGTAGATATTTTTTGCAAATTTATAAAAAAAAAAAAAAAACTGAAATATCACATGGTCATAAGTATTCAGACCCTTTGCTCAGTATTGAGTACAAGCACCCTTTTGAGCTAGTACAGCCATGAGTCTTCTTGGGAATGATGCAACAAGTTTTTCACATCTGGATTTGGGGATCCTCTGCCATTCTTCCTTGCAGATCTTCTCCAGTTCCGTCAGGTTGGATGGTGAACGTTGGTGGACAGCCATTTTCAGGTCTCTCCAGAGATGCTCAATTGGGTTGAGGTCAGAGCTCTGGCTGGGCCAGTCAAGAATGGTCACACAGTTGTTCTGAAGCCACTCCTTTGTTATTTTAGCTGTGTGCTTAGGGTCATTGTCTTGTTGGAAGGTGAACCTTTGGCCCAGTCTGAGGTCCAGAGCACTTTGGAAGAAGTTTTCTTCCAGGATATCTCTGTACTTGGCCGCATTCATCTTTCCTTCAATTGCAACCAGTCGCCCTGTCCCTGCAGCTGAAAAACACCCCCATAACATGCTGCCACCACTATGTTTCTCTGTTGGGATTGTATTGGGAAGGTGATGAGCATACATACATACCACTTAGAATTAACGCCAAAAAGTTCAATCTTTGTCTCACCAGACCAGAGAATCTTATTTCTCATAGTGTGGGAGTCCTTCATGTGTTTTTTGGCAAACTCTATGCGGGCTTTCATATGTCTTGCACTGAGCAGAGGCTTCCTTCGGGCCACTCTGCCATAAAGCCCCGACTGGTGGAGGGCTGCAGTGATAGTTGACTTTGTGGAACTTTCTCCCATCTCCCTACTGCATCTCTGGAGCTCAGCCACAGTGATCTTTGGGTTTTTCTTTACCTCTCTCACCAAGGCTCTTCTCCCACGATTGCTCAGTTTGGCTGGACGGCCAGGTCTAGGAAGAGTTCTGGTCGTCCCAAACTTATTACATTTAAGGATTATGGAGGCCACTGTGCTCTTAGGTACCTTGAGTGCTGCAGAAATTCTTTTATAACCTTGGCCAGATCTGTGCCTTGCCACAACTGTCTCTGAGCTCCTTGAGCAGCTCCTTTGACCTCATGATTCTCATTTGCTCTGACATGCGCTGTGAGGTCTTATATAGACAGGTGTGTGCCTTTCCTAATCAAGTCCAATCAGTTTAATTAAACACAGCTGGACTCCAATGAAGGAGTAGAACCATCTCAAGGAGGATCAGAAGGAAATGGACAGCTGTGAGTTAAATATGAGTGTCACAGCAAAGGGTCTGAATACTTATGACCATGTGATATTTCAGTTTTTCTTTTTTAATAAATTTGCAAAAATATCTACACTTGTTTTTTGTCAAGATGGGGTGTTGAGTGTACATTAATGAGAAATAAAATGAACTTTTTCGCTTTTAGCAAATGGCTGCAATGAAACAAAGAGTGAAAAATGTAAAGGGGTCTGAATACTTTCCATACCCACTGTATGTGGCACATAACATAATGCAATTAATTCAGCATGTCAAGCAGTGCCTACTAGGATGCTGCACATCTCAGCTCCTATTGAGGTTAATGGAAGCTGAGATGCAGTAACGCTGCCCAGGCATTGTACAGTATATGGAGTCATCTGCTTCTAGCTCTGTACACTATATAGCATGGGGATCGGATACAACCGTGAACAGCTGATCTATGCATCGCTGCTCCTCCTCACGCCACCACTCCTGTCTGGGTCGAGGCACGATTCTCCTCCGCCGGTATTATCACTAACAGGACTTTTGGGGCCTCGACACTCCTGAAGGAGACCCCTCTGACGTCACCTGGAGCCCTCCTCTTCCCAGCGGATCCTTTTGCTACCTATGCCGAAGCCTCCCTCCACAGGAACACGTGCTGCCGTCATTACAATTATAATCCACCTCTCTTGGAAGTAAACAGCTGCTCAGTGGAAGACTGCTCCTGTTGATAGTTGCTGGACCCTATACAAGATCTGGGGGTAAGGTCACAACTGCTCCCTTCTCATTTTGGCAACTCCCTTTTGCTTCTGAACTGTGGCTGACCTTGTCCCTCTATTGCTCCTTCTGGCACTCCCCTGACTGTATGAAAACTCTCTAATCTCTCTACCTCATTTATTCCTGCCTTTGCCCTCCTCATTATATACTCACATACATTTAATACATTGGACTACCTTACTGTTATTCTACATCAGACCCTCTTACAACTCTCTCTCAGACTCTACTGAACTTGCAGTATGACCTGTTATCCTTTCCATCTAACAATGACCCTATAACCGTGGCACCCTTAAAGACATGCAGGTGATGCTTTAGTATGGTATCAACTATAATGTTACATCCCTGCTTAAACAGATCCAGTCCAATGTGCAAAAACTGGGTGGCTGCACAGATCATTTAGAGAAGAAAATGGAGGAATTCTCAAAAGCGCATAATGAGCTTATAGATGCCCATAATGACTTAGAGGAGGACATGAAATGTCTTAAAGACAAAGCCACAGACACTGAAGACAGATCCAGGAGGAATAACATAAAAATAAGGGGGGTGCCAGTGGAGGTACAGTATCTCTAGCTTATATTCCTGGATACCTCAAAATCTATTTTATCCATCAGTGACCCTCTTGTTTCTGTACCCGTCATTCAAGATACTCTCTGCGAACTTGGAGAGGTGTCTTACTATAAGATTAATGCCGTTAAATCTCAAATATTTAATGTTGAGGTGGTCAACACTAGGGCCCTTCTCTCTTTTAAGTTTCCAAACCACTGGCAAGATGCCTCTTACCTTACTTAGGCATCTCCTTGACTAGTCCCAGCTCGGCATTATTCTCATCTAATTTCATCCCTCTCATCACCACAGTGTCTACTCTATTAGATACATTTAATAACCAGACCCTGTTCTGGGCAGGACGCATAGCTGTACGTAGTTAGATGTTAGTGCTGCCGGTCATATTGTATGTATTTAGGACAGTTGCCATTTCTCTCCCTGCCTCATACTTCGCCCGCCTACTAATTTCATGTGGAATGGGCGTAAACCTAGAATACGTATTTGCACTATGATTGCGTAGGGATGGTGGTATGGGTGTCCCTGATATCAAGAAATAATACTACTCCACTCTCTTAACACATCTCTCACATTGGTGGCAGGACGCCTCACCCCTGAGGTGGGTTGCTATAGAGAAAGAAGCAGCGGGTGTTCCACTAATTGCTCTCCTGTCTCCTTTATTACAACCACCTCCTAAATTAAGCCGCCCACTCGTCACAATACAAGACTCTAGTTCTGCATGGTCCTTTCTACTTTGGAGCAATGGGAAAGAAGATACCAAGTTTCTATATTCCCTACCGCTGCAGTATCTTCTTGCCTTTCAGCCCTCACTCCTACTGTGTAACTGGGCCGACCATGGCCTCACACATATCAAATGTTTACTGCATGACGGTAATATAAGGACCTTCCAGGACCTCTCTAACACATATTACCACTCACATAAAGACTTCAATAAATATTTGCAGATAAGAGATATTCTTGGACCATCTCTTCTCTCAACTCCTTTCTTCCACCTTTTCCCACTTTACAACTGAGAAAGGGGATTCTAAGGGGACTAAATCCTTTTACTCTGCACTCATATGTGGAACTCCCGATGCTAAACTGGGATACATCCTTAGATGGGAAGCTGATTTAAAAATAATATAGAACTATCCAAATTCATATCAGACTACTCTCTTTTATGCTGGCATGAATGTGGGAAACCTGGTTTCTACTTGGTTCTGTATAATTTTTGGATGACAGTTTTTCAATTTATCTTCACTGTCACTCAGACCACCATCTCTGCATCAGCCCCTCTGTCCCTGTACTTTGTAGGCCTCAAATCCATCCCTTTGCCTGCTAGATATATGGCAGGCAATATTATTCTGCCCGTTTGCTGATTGCTAGAACCTGGAGAAGTAATACTCCATTGACGTTCAAGGAATTGAATTCCTTGCTCAAATTTGATCATGTGATGGAAACCATGACACACAAACGCCTGCACCCCCTGAAATCATGCCCCCACATCAGGACTTCTGGATCTTGTATACCTCCAAGATATCATCTTCCCCCAATTTCCATATGGTGACATTTATAAAAAAAAAATTTTTTTTGCACATTTTAAGATTTTTGTTAAGGGTTTAAAATGTAAATATAACCATATAAATTTGGTATCCCTGGAATAGTGCCGAAACACAGAATACAGATGACATGTCATTTTGGCTGCACAGTGAACGCCGTAAAAACTAAGCCCATAAGAAAGTCGCACAAATGCACTTTTTCTTCAAGTCCACCCCATTCAGAATTTTTTTCCCGCTTCCCAGTAGATTGTACAGAATAACTAATGGTAGCACCATGAAGAAAAATTTGTCCTGCAAACATTAAGACCTCATATGTCTCTGAGAGCGTAAAAATAAAAAAAGTTGTGGGGTTTGGAAGGGGGGGGGGGGGGGAGTCAAAAACAAAAAAAGAAAATCGAAAAATTCCTCCGGCGGGAAGGGGTTAATGGTTTCTTATTCCTTATTCCCCCTGTTGCATTCTTTACAATTCAGTAATAGACATTTTTGTTTATACTATATTCAATGTTATACTATAATGCAATTTGCATGTACTGTTACTGCATTAGGGGGCATTCACTCTATCGTTGGTGACCATCAGTAGTGTCCGTAGCTATCGTCAGTTATAAGATTTTAGCAACGGACACTAGCTGAACCATCAGAAATCAGTTAAAATTTCCATTCATTTCAATGGGTTTTTATATTGTGTCCGTTAGTGTCCGTTTACACCCAACCCGTCAGTAGTCCTTTTTTTTTCCCGTGGACAAAAAATCCTACATGCAGGACTTTTTTGTCCGTTTGGAAAAACTGATTCTTGATGGACAGCAAGTGTCCGTTATTTTTTTAACATTGAATTCTATGGGTAACGGACTTATAATTTATGTTATTTTATGTCCATTATTTTTTCTGCGCATGCTCAGAAAGCAGAAACAAACAAAAAAAAATTGGATCAGTTAAAAAAATGGACACATTAACATCAGTTAGTGTCCGTTAATGTCTGTAATGATAGGTGTCCGTTTTGTTTTTTTTTTTGTTAACGGACACCTATCAAAACGGAATCCAACGGTAGTGTGAACCCTGCCTAAAGCTACATATTCGTCTTTCTCTTTTCAGTACTTTACCTTTTGTTCATTGCTACACTGCTTTCATTACAGCTTGCTATTGTACTGAATATTCTATATATATTTTGTTATCTGAAAATTCTTCTAATAAAAACCTAAATTGAAAAAAAAAAAAAAAAAACAACTAGCTTCCAGTCTCTCTTCCTGTCTTTCTTTTCCATTCAACAAAACTATCTGTAATGCCGAGGCTACTGGTATAAACAAGCTTGATAGACCTAGTTGGAAGCTTATACACCTAGTTGTGACTATTAAGCCCAGTAAAAATTCCCCTCACACACATCAAAAATATGAGTATAGCTTTCACGCTCATCTCTAGTTTCTAACATAGCGGACTGGCAGGTTTTGGGAGCCTAACTACACACACTACAGCTTTCTAACTTTTCTTCAAATGTACACATTGTTAGTGTCCTAGCAGCATTACAAGGGGCAAAACTCAGGACAAGCTCTGTCAGGCTCATTGAAATGAATTCATGGATTTGAGACGGTATAGGAGTCACACATATATTATCAACGTTCCATCCGTTACGTCCTGTGCATATGGCCTAAGCCAGGAGACAAGATTAACATGTCAACTAGAGATGAGCAAATTTCTCAAAAGTTCAATTCTGTAGTTCAATTGGAAGTTCCAAAAAAATTTGCTTCAATCTGAATTAATTTTCGGCGAATATCGCTAAAAAACACCTGTTTCCTAGCTTCAGAGAGCCTGTACAGTGGTGTAGAGCACTGTGCCTTGCAGTAGCAGGCGTAGGGAGCCTACTGTGATAGTCAAACAATACTGTGAGTCAGAATGCATGCACATGACAGGCGTCGCTCTTAGAACCACTGCACACTTCACTTATTTGGACAGTTACGGAGCCAAAACTGACCAACTAACTCAAGTGTGAACCCAGCCTTAAAGGTCAATGTTAGTGCCAGGTAGAAAGAACCGTACAGAGGCCCAACATCCTACTGTAGAGTGAAAGAGCATAGTCCTTTTACACCATCATCTGTCGATTCCACATATATGTCTACAGAGTGGAAAGGAGACATAATGTGGAGGTGGCAGCAGCATGAGGAGGCCATACAGTGACCCAGGGGCAGCGGCATGAGGAGGACACAAAGTGACCCAGTGGCAGAGGTGGAGGTAGTAGCAGCCTTAGGAGGCCATACAGTGACCCAGTGGCAACATGAGGAGGGCATACAGTGACCTAGTGGCTGCGGCATGAGGAGGCCATACAGTCACCCATTGGCAGAGTGAGGAAGTGTCAGCAGCGTGAAGAGGCCATACAGTCATCCAGTGGCAGAGTGCGGAGGTGGCAGCAGCATGAGTAGGCCACAGAGTGGCAAGGTGATATAATGTGTAGGTAGTAACAGCCTTAGGAGGCCATACAGTAAACCAGTGGCAGAGTGAGGAGGTGGCAGCAGCGTGAGGAGGCCATACAGACACCAAGTGGCAGAGTGCGGAGGTGGCAGCAGCATAAGTAGGCCACAGAGTGGCAAGGTGATATAATGTGTAGGTAGCAACAGCCTTAGGAGGCCATACAGTGAACCAGTGGCAGTGAGGAGGTGGCAGCATGGATCATTTAATCTGCTGCATCAGGAATTGGTGGATGGAAATCCTGGCTGATCCACGCCTGATTCATCTTCACAAAGGTCAGTCTCTCCACATTTTGGGTGGACAGGCGAGTTCTCCTTGGGGTAACTATGGCCCCTGCCACACTAAACACCCGCTCTGATGCCACACTACTGGCCAGGCTGGACAGCTTTACAAGGGCAAACTCGGCCAGTTGCGGCCAAAAATCCAGTTTGGCTGCCCAGTAGTCCAGCAGATCTGCGATGACGGGTGGCAGGGTGCACTCTAAGTATGCCACCAACTGCTGGTTCAACTTCTGCTCTGTGGGTTAAGAAAGCTGCTCATCAGCGACTCTAGGCTCAGGCTGCTGCTGATGGAGCCCATACTGCTCCTGCCACCCCCACCCCCCTCCCACAGCTACCATGCCAGTGCAAGTTGAGCGCTCAGGCCCCCCTGGTCAGACATGCGAGAGGATGAACGATGGCGCAGATAGGCAGCAGCCAACTTGCTACATAGCATGTCTCTATAGTAGTTCAGTTTGTCCTCCCTCTCAGGGGGGTGTAAAAAAGGCCCCCATTTTTCCCCGGTAGCGAGGGTCTAACATGGTGGAAAGAAGTCAGCATGCATTTGACCATTTGCGCAAGTGACTCCGAGGGACTCCCTGCATCCATCTCCACTGCATACTGCCACGGTGTGTCTGGGTCATCTGCCTCATCCTCCTCATCTCCCTCTGGCTGTTCCGGTTGCTCCTGCTCCTCCTCTCAACCCATTTGGCTACACATTGTTTGTGCTCCAATGTCCTCCTCATCCTCCTCCTCCAGTTCATCCCCCACAGGGCTCATGTGGCCATGAGATGTAGATGCCATATCTCCAGTCCCCTGACCAGCCAGATTTATAAGCATCTTTTCCAGGATGTGAATCAGTGGAATGACGTTGTTCACCCTTTAGTCTTGGCAATTGACTAACAAAGTGGCCTCTTCAAAGGGAACTAGCAAACGGCAGGTGTCACACATGAGCTGCCACTGGCTAACAGCTACACAGGGGAGTACCTCTGTCTGCTTGAATCATCAAGAAATCGTTTATGGCTTTTCTCTGTTCATATAGTCGATCCAACATATTGAGGGTTGAATTCCAACGGGTGGAAACGTCGCATATCAACCTATGTTGTGGGAGGCCATTCCTCTGCTGCAGCTCAAGGAGGGTGTGCTTGGCAGTGTACGAGTGGCTGAATGCATGCAAAGTTTCCTTGACATTTTTAGGATGTCTTGCAGATGGGTGGAACACTTAAGGAAACGCTTTACAACCAGATTGAACACGTGCGCCAAACGAGGTGTAGAACAGCGTGATACCACTGTGCACTGCACATGTGGTATGCTAGAGGAGCACTGGGAATTGTCTCTGCAGTAGAGGCTGAGGAGACAGTGGAGGATGAGGCTGACATTGTTGCAGGACCAACGGCGTGAGAACGTGGAGGCAGAAGCTGCGTCATCTGTCCAAGTTGCTGGTGTGTCTGGGCAGGCACAACATTAACCCAGTGGGCCGTAAATGACATATATTGTCTTTGACCGTAGTTACAGCTCCACACGTCGGCGCTGCCGTGCACTTTGGCAGACACCGACAGGCTCAAGGGCTGGCTCACCTTCTCTTCCACATATTTGTGCAGGGCTGGTACTGCCTGCTTGGCAAAGAAATGACGGCTTGGGACTCTCCACCTCGGCTCGGCACAAGCCATCAGTTCTCTGAACGATGCAGAGTCCGCCAAGTGGAAAGGGAGTGACTGTAGCACCAGCAACTTAGACAGGAGCACATTCAGCTTCTGCACTGTTGGATGAATGCACGCATACTGTTGTCTCTTAGATATAGATTCTGCGATCGATTGCTGACGCAATAACTGATTAGGAGGAGGAGGAGCAGGAGCATCATGACCAGCAGATGATGGGAAGGACACACAGCTCCCTTCAGCTGAGGTGGTGGAACCCTGACTGCCTGAAATGGGGTGCGTGCCACTGGGTGCTGCAGCGGTTGCTTCGGCAGGCTGGACCACCACATTGGAGCCATGACTCTCCCAGGCCACTTTATGGTGATGCTGCATATTTTGACGCAGGGCTGTGGTGCCAACATTGGCACCCTGGCCACGCTTCACCTTCTGTCCACAGATTGAACATATGGCCATGTTCAACCCCCCCTAAACCCCACCCACCCTTGGCACATAGGCTGCTGCGAAGCGAGTGGTATACCCCAGCAAGTTTAGCTCCCGACCTCACACTGCTGCCCCCCTGCTGACTTCTCCTGATGACGATGAGGCCCCTTTGTCACCCGGCTCCCAATTATGATCGGCTACATCATCATCCACTACTGTGTGCAGGTCACTGATGTCCTTCTCAACACCAGCTCCCACACCACTCTCATCACTACTTACCTGCCTACTGCAGGAAGCGGCGGATGTTTCCTCCAGATCTTGGCTGAGCAGTGGCTGCTGACTGTCCTCTAGTACCTCCTCCTCACTATACAGTGGATCTGAGCCCACAGCATAGAGTACTTCTCTAGCTGAGGGAACAGAAAAGGACAGAGGCAGGTTGAGGACAGGTGAGGGCACAGGGCCTGCTGCCGGGCCATGCCAACTAAGGGTTGTTACTGACGAACCCACCGACTCTTAGCTGGCGGTGTCTGATGTGACTTGGTATGAATTGGATGACCGAGTCAACCAGTCTACAACCGTTGGGATGCTGATCAAGACACGACCGCTATTTGACACTGGGAACTCAGGCCTCTGTAACTGACCCCTGCTGCCACACCCCCTTACTCTGCTGCGGCCTGTGCCTGCACCAGAAACATTTAGGCCTGTGGCCCTCCCCTGTGCATGGCTTTTCTGTCTGACATACTGTTCGATGAAAAAACGTAATTGTAAAGGTTAAAAAGGCCTGTTATTTTCTACTTTGAAGAGAACGGCAAATATGCCCCTTATTTCTTCCCCCACTAGTTTACACCAATAAAAAAAGCGTGATAAAGGCAGAGATTTGTGGCTCAGAATTATTGAATTATTGACAATACTGTATTGATAAATGGCCAGCAACTTTATACTGGTAACAAAATGGCGAATATGGTCCTCCTTATGGCTTTACACACTATTAAACACCTTTAAAAAAGTGATGATAACCGCTAAGAATTATTGAATTATTATTGACAATACTGTTTTTAAAAATGGCCTGCAACTTTATACTGGTAACAAAATGGCGAATATGGTCGTTATGTCTTTCCCCACGTTAAAGGCGTTTATTACAGATAAGTGCAGATATTATTGGATGATCAGTTTTCTTTGGCACAATAGTACTGACTAATGTTATGCTGTGGAAGAACAGTGAATAAGCCACTTATAATAAACACCTTTAAAAAGGCGTTTTTTTACAGATACATGCAGATATTAGTGTATGATAATTCACCGTTTTTTGCTGCACTTCCACCTTGAAGACACAGAAATGAGTAATGAGCAGCAGTATAATGGCAGTGAGTGCTGCAATGTGAATTATGCTTCAAATTCTTGCTGTAAATGACCCAGCAACCACCCCAAATTCTAAACTCAATTTCTCCCTATCCTTTCCCTAGAGTTCTAAGGCTCAGCCTCTTTCCCTGAACTTCTGTTTTCTGTCTTTCCCTAGCTCCTGCCGACTACTGTCCCTACAGTAAGAGTGATGTGAAATGACTGTACCTAAAATGGCCAAGGGTTTTTATAGGGCTGTGACATCACAGGTCCGGCTGGCTGCTGATGTTGGATGAGAATGCAGCTTACAATATTTCTATTGGACATGATACCTTTAAGCAATAGCTAGTTTTGATAGCAAAACCACAAGCCACTGAAATTGCCATTTACCCAAGGGATTAAAGGGGTATTCCCATCTCCAGGTTCACATTTAAACTTGTAGCTAACTGAAGCATTTTACCTATTACATTACGTGATCTATCTTGCTCCATTTTACAGATACAGATGATTAAAGCTGGCCATACACATTTAGATTTTAGACTTGCTGGTGTTCTTTGGATCACTGTTTTGTTTTAGAACTCAAGTATGCTTGAGCTTAAGGTCACAAACTGATGGCTAGACATTCTCCTTCAGTATTTTCTGGTAGAAAGTAGTATTTATTGTTCCGTGAATTATAGCAAGTCACGAAGGTCCTGAAGCTGCAAAGCAGCCCCAGACCATCACACTATCACCACCATGTATGACATTTTGTCAGTATGAGGTTTCTTTTCTGAAATGATGTGTTAGTTTTAGATTTTAGGGGACACAGCGCTTCCAAATTCCATATTTTACCAAAAAGTCTTAGGGATTATCAAGATTTTTTTTTTGTCAAATGTGAGTCGGGCTTTTGTGTTCTTTTTGGTCAGCAGAGGTTTTCACCTTGGAACTCTCCCATAGATACCATATCTGTTCAGTCTCTTTCTTATTGTTGAATCATGAACACTGACCTTAACTGAGGTAAGTGAGGCCTGCAATGCTTTAGATGTTGTTCTGTGTTCTTTTGTTACCTCATGGATGAATTGTCAATACGTTCTTGGAGTAGTTTTAGGAGGTTGGCCATTCCTGGAAAGGTT
This sequence comes from Leptodactylus fallax, assembly GCA_947044405.1. Taxonomy (NCBI): domain Eukaryota; kingdom Metazoa; phylum Chordata; class Amphibia; order Anura; family Leptodactylidae; genus Leptodactylus; species Leptodactylus fallax. Next base: position 2,185,624 of record CAMRHE010000061.1, on the reverse strand, counting down.
CACCACTGTTCCACGTTTTCCGCATTTGTGGATAATAGCTCTCCCTGTGGTTTGCTGGGATGTCAAAGCCGTACAAATGGCTGATATATGTGAATGACTATTTCTCATCTGTACTTGAATTTCTTCAGAATGGGGCATGCTTCATGTTGTCAGACAAGGTCTATTTAAAAGGTTGTCTGTCACCAGGCAAAAGTACATTAATCTTTTCACTGTACCTTGTAGGCCTTCTGATACTGTTTCCAAATATGTCTCTGTTATTTTGGACTGCTGATCAATAGCTGAGAATTTCTGTATTTTATAACTGTGCTAAGTTGAAAAGGACCTTAGGGGCGTTTATACCGCAATGTGGGCTTCTGTAAGCGGTGTAGAGTAAACGGCCCTTTTTAAGAGGCTTTGGTATTCCAAGTCCTTTCCAGGGGGTTCTGCAAGTGCTGCACTGAGTTTTCTGTGCATCCTCTATCTGGAAGCACTGCATTCGGGCTTCAGAGTGAGGCACCACTGTAAAGGTTACTGGGTGGAGGATGACGTTGTCAAGCATGTGCAGTACGCTAAGTACTGTGCTTACTGAACCCAAGGAGAGAGCTTCCATTCAATCTGTGGGGAGGGGGCCGAGGTAAGTGGAAGATAGGGGCTTTTACTCTATAGGAAGAAAACCACAAAACTCAAAGCCATAGTTAAAGCTGCAGTCCTTATAGTGTTTATAAACTGAGACTTTGAGTGCTTTAGTTTTCTTCATATACATTTATTGACTGGCAACCAGATCATGTGCACCTGTCCACACCGAGAGCGGTACCATATATAGTCATGGCTGAAAATGTTGGCACCCCTGAAGTTTTTCCAGAAAATGAAGTATTTCTCCCAGAAAATTATTGCAGTTACACATTTTGTTATACAAATGTTTATTTCCTTTGTTTGTATTGGAACAACACAAAAAAAAAAGAGAAAAAAGTAAAAAATTATGTAATTTCACGCAAAACTCCAGAAATGGGCTGGGCAAAATTACTGGCACCCTCAACTTAATATTTGGTTGCACGCCCTTTGGAAAATATTACTGAAATCAATCACTTCCTATAACCATCAACAAGCTTCTTACACCTCTTAAATGGAATTTTGGATGACTCTTCATTTGCAAACTGCTCCAGGTCTTTCATATTTGAAGGGTGCCTTCTCCCAACAGTAATTTTAAGATTTCTCCAAAGGTGTTCAATGGGATTTAGATCTGGACTCGTTGCTGGCAACTTCAGAACTCTCCAGTGCTTTGTTTCCATCTAATTCTGGGTGATTTTTAACATATGTTTGCGGTCATTGTCCTGCTGAAAGACCCATGACCTAGGATGCAAACCCAGCTTTCTGACACTGGGCCCTACATTGCGACCCAAAATTGTTTGGTAATCTTCAGATTTCATGATTCCTTACACAGAGTCAAGGCATCCAGTGCCAGAGGCAGCAAAACAACCCCAAAACATATTTGAACCTCCACCATATTTGACTGTTGGTACTGTGTTCTTTTCTATGTAGGCCTCATTCCGTTTTTGAAACACAGTAGAATGATGTGCTTTACTAAATAGCTCTCTCAGTCTCATCTGTCTACAAGACGTTTTCCCAGAAGGATTTTGACTTCTGGAAAAATTTCAGGAGTGCCAACACTTATGGCCATGACTGTATGAAATATACTCTACAGCACTTACAGAAGCCTACACTGCAGAGTAAATGCCCATAAAGCCCTTTTCAACTCATTAGCATAATTATGAAACACATACATTTTCAGCAGTCCAAAATAAAATATCATTTTCTGATGACAGTAATCTCTTGATTCTGAAAGGTATGGTAGTAATGAGGACTGGGTGTGATTAGTGAAATTGAACTTAGCTTTCCAAAAAATGTGAAAATTATAGTTAATTCATGGGGTGGGGGTGAGGACAATTTTTTTAATATAAAGTCAGGTTGCTTTTTATTATACTTTTATATTTTTATATTTATCTTTGTCTGATATTCAAATTGATTTGGTAATCTGAGACATTTAAGTGTGACAAATATGCAAAAACAAAATAGATCTTTAAGTGGGGAAATACTTTTTCACAGCATTGTATATATGTACACATTCCCAAATGTGTGTACGTATTTACAGTGGGTAAGGAAAGTATTCAGACCCCTTTAAATTTTTCAATCTTTGTTTCATTGCAGCCATTTGCTAAAAGCAAAAAAGTTCATTTTATTTCTCATTAATGTACACTCAGCATCCCATCTTGACAGAAAAAAACAGAAATGTAGATATTTTTGCAAATTTATTAAAAAAGAAAAACTGAAATATCACATGGTCATAAGTATTGAGACCCTTTGCTCAGTATTGAGTACAAGCACCCTTTTGAGCTAGTACAGCCATGAGTCTTCTTGGGAATGATGCAACAAGTTTTTCACATCTGAATTTGGGGATCCTCTGCCATTCTTCCTTGCAGATCCTCTCCGGTTCCGTCAGGCTGGATGGTGAACGTTGGTGGACAGCCATTTTCAGGTCTCTCCAGAGATGCTCAATTGGGTTGAGGTCAGAGCTCTGGCTGGGCCAGTCAAGAATGGTCACACAGTTGTTCTGAAGCCACTCCTTTGTTATTTTAGCTGTGTGCTTAGGGTCATTGTCTTGTTGGAAGGTGAACCTTCGGCCCAGTCTGAGGTCCAGAGCACTCTAGAAGAGGTTTTCTTCCAGGATATCTCTGTACTTGGCCGCATTCATCTTTCCTTCAATTGCAACCAGTCATCCTGTCCCTGCAGCTGAAAAACACCCCCATAGCATGATGCTGCCACCACCATGTTTCACTGTTGGGATTGTATTGGGAAGGTGATGAGCAGTGCCTGGTTTTCTCCACACATACCGCTAAGAATTAATGCCACAAAGTTCAATCTTCATCTCATCAGACCAGAGAATCTTATTTCTCATAGTCTGGGAGTCCTTCATGTGTTTTTTGGCAAACTCTATGCGGGCTTTCATATGTCTTGCACTGAGGAGAGGCTTCCTTCGGGCCACTCTGCCATAACGCCCCAACTGGTGGAGGGCTGCAGTGATAGTTGACTTTCTGGAACTTTCTCCCATCTCCCTACTGCATCTCTGGAGCTCAGCCACAGTGATCTTTGGGTTCTTCTTTACCTCTCTCACCAAGGCTCTTCTCCCACGATTGCTCAGTTTGGCTGGATGGCCAGGTCTAGGAAGAGTTCTGGTTGTCCGAAACTTCTTCCATTTAAGGATTATGGAGGCCACTGTGCTGGTAATTAAACACAGCTGGACTCCAATGAAGGAGTAGAACCATCTCAAGGAGAATCAGAAGGAAATGGACAGCATGTGAGTTAAATATGAGTGTTACAGCAAAGAGTCTGAATACTTATGACCATGTGATATTTCAGTTTTTCTTTTTTAATAGATTTGCAAAAATATCTACATTTCTGTTTTTTTCTGTAAAGGTGGGGTGCTGAGTGTACATTATTGAGAAATAAAATGACCTTTTTTGCTTTTAGCAAATGGCTGCAATGAAACAAAGAGTGGAAAATTAAAATGGGTCTGAATACTTTCCGTACCCACTGTATACTACATATATATGCATATACACACAGATATATATATATATGTAGTAAGACAGGAATAGTATTACACATCATCACAAGGTGTACTATGCGTGAATCAAAAGCTGTGTGTGGATGCTGGCAAGTGCTGCCTGGAAACCAGTAAGTATTGCATGAGCCTGTTAATAGGAGCAATGGTAAAAAAGGTCCAAATACACATAAAGGTATGTTTATTCATTCATATAACAAGCATGACCTGCCTTTAGTCACATTTTCTTAGTTCCGGAAAACACCATTAAATCCTGAAATGTATATGCACATTTTTATCAATAAATTGTCTATATGATTTTAATCATTCAGTGTGGTGCATGTTCAGCACATCATCAGTATTTGATACACAATCTGCTTCATTTTTTGCATTGAGAAGACGACATAACTACGGTATGTTTGTATGAATACTGTAGTTTTTCTCTATTAGCAAATGATTAAGGCGGATCATTGAAGTGCTCTTCAAGCAACAATACTATTTCATTAATAGCAGACTGAAAACTTATATTGCCTGGGAAGTTGCTTAATTCCTTCTGTACTTTTATCCTCTAACTTGTTCAGTTTGGTTTACCTCAAGGTGTTAGGCCGGGACCCCGTGTTGTGAAAACGCTGCGTTTTGGCAGTGGAAACGCCGTAGCAAAAACCACAGCATTTTACAGTACCTGCAAAGTGTATGGGATTTTGGCTAATTCTATCCATACATTGCAGAAAAATATCCGTAATAGAACTGCTGTGATTTCAAAAAACGTTGCATTTTTGTAAATCGCAACATGTCAATTATACCTACGGAAATGCTGGAGTTTTCCATATAGGTATAATAGGGACATAAAGTCCGGAGAGAAAAACTTTCTGTGAAAAGCGCTTCTGTCATGTTTGTTTACTTTTGTAACAGAAGATAAAGTCGTGCATGTAGGACTTTATCGTCTATTACAAATGTAAACAAACACGACGGAAGATAGCTTCAATGGGAACGGACACAGAATCAGTCTCTGACTATTCTCTGTGACAGTTTAATGTCCTTTGTTATCATCCTATGATGGAAGACAGCAATGGACATTATTAACGGTAGTGTGAACTTCCCCCAATATGTCTTTTGTACTATTTTCTACATGTATACACCAAATGCATGGCTCCATTTTAATTCACTAGTTCAATGGGTGCAGTGTACAGGACCCTGAAGAAGTTCCTGTTTGCAAGAGAAACTAATTTACAGCTATCAGCATGTTCTTTTGACTGATATATGACAGGACATTCTTTATCTGTATTTGTTTTGTGTTTGTTGGTCTTTACTCTTCGCTTATTTTCTTATTTTGCAGCATCCAAAAGAGCCCCTGCTTATATTTTGTTTGTCTTTGTGCCTCTGGGTTATGTTTGTATGTCCTGTCTATATGTTATGTGTTCTATGTCACTGTTATGCTGCTCTCCCTTGTATATTTTCCTTGTGGTTCTCCCTTTGTTCATACCCCTTCACTTGGTACAGCCCTGCCTATCACAGGCTATTGGGAGGGGTCTGGGAGACTTAGGTCTCCAGGGGGACAGTTAGAGCTCAGTCTAGTCTAGCAGTTTGTGGTGACAGGGTATGCTAGCTCTGCATACTGAGCCCTGTGGTCCCCAACATAGCCCCTGAAGAGGAAGATTCAGCCCAAGGCTCTTACAGAGTCAGCTCTGAGACAGGGAGATTAACTGTCTAACCTTTTTCACATTGTGACAGGTGGAGTAGTGGTATCCTGTGACAGGAGGTTTTATCCCGGCACCTTCTACAAGGTAACCAGAACCTTGTTAGGTCTACCCTACAGTACAACCCCCAGTATCTGCTGCTGGAGGAGGCTGAGGAGTGGAGTTAGAGCACTAGAGCCTAAACATCACTGGGCATCCTCTCAAGACCAAGGCTGGGGGAGTTGAATAGTGGGAGACTACTAACCCCATTTGGAATCTGCTGGTTCTATTGTTCACTTGCTAAAGTAAAGTTCAAACCTGTTTCAACTGCACAACTGCTTTCCTGAGTTGTTCCTACATTACCATCATGGCCCTTCCCAACACCATCACACTGGCTCAGAGTAGAGAGGTCCCCTCTCCAACTGGAAGCCCCCCAGGGGGAACTACTACCACCACATCAGGTAGTGCTGCAGGACCCCCTTCATCGGTGTCTAGCCTAGGAGCAGAGCTGGGGAGAGTGGTTGAGAGCACTCAGTCACTACTATTCCCATTCTCTGGTTCTCTCCATCTGGGTTTTGGCAATTTTGGGATGCAATTTTACGGCTTTGGAACAAATTACCAATTTTTCATAGTTATGATCAGTTACAGTATAAGCAGTATGACTAAACATTGTTGTAATAGAGAGAAAAGGTGTTTAATATCTCACGTTTTTCCTCTGAGTATCTCACAAGATTTGTTGTTAACCAAGGTATCACTTCTGTGACAAGCCTGAAAAAAACAATGAGTACTAAGAGTTTATACACAAGAGAGTATTTTCAGTAAACATTAGGAGAGGGTTTAAGAAATAAAGCAAAAAACATTTTTCCAGTCTGTTTTTTTTTTTTTATAAAAATACATAAATTTGCATAAATGAATAGTATAGGTAGTGAATATAAGAAACATTGTTTTAGAAATATGGTGGTGAGCACTTCAATCTTGCCTTTGCAGTGGAGCGACACACTGTACAAACTGCTGGTGGGATCATCTTGGGAACCATAGCATACAACATTTGTTCATAGTAATGATATGAGTAACACTAACTGGTCATCAATATGTGCAGGACATCCTGTGACCAAATGTGTTGCCTCTCATGGCAGGGCTTTCAACTAGCTTGTCCACAGCACATTGCCAGATTGTGACACTTCCTTGGTCTTCCCAGTCGCCAGATTTTTCATCAATCACTTGATTATAGGATTAGCTGGGACACCGGCTTCTGCAATTTATGAGTGTGCAGGATCTACAGGCCCAACTGCAACATCTGTGGGCAAATGTACTACTGGATGCCATATGGAACCTTTATGTGTCCATGCAGGGCTTTACCTATAGGTGAAACTGTGCATCTAAACTTGGAGAATAAAGGGGTTTTCTGAGCAAAAAATGTATTTTCAAAAAAGTCTGTTAGTGCTATTAATAGGTAAATAAGTACACCCAAATACACTTAACAGTATTTTGAGTGATTCCTAAGTTCTCTGGGAGCTCCTGGCATCCTCTGCATTTGTTTACATCTGCACCTTCCTGTTCTGTGCCTTTCCCATGATTCCTTGGGCTGACTCACTCTCCCTCTCTTTCTAACTCACTCCTCCCCACTAACTCTCCCTCCCTGTTTCCCTAGCTAGGCCGCCCATTACACCCTCAGCAGCCATCTTTAGACTCCTAGTTCTCACTCACTCAATAACCTTCTCTTTTGACTGTAATAATGCAATCACTTCCATACATCATTATTACAGGGAATTTTGAGCCCCCCTCCCACAGTATAATGCTCCTCATGGTATATAAAGCTCCACAGTGGCCCCTTCACAGTATCATATGCTCAACAGTGGCCCCCACACAGTATAATTGAAAGGGAATTGCTAGAAGAGCAATTCCCCAGTATCTGCTGGTGAACCCTGGGAGGAGGGAAATGACAAGATGGTAAGTCCTAAGCTGAACCTGCCCCCTGTCCCTGCTTACTTGCCTCATTGCCCTAGGCAACAGAGGACAACTGGGCGCCAGTCCCTTCTTATGATATAGGTGATGACACGGAACGCAGACAAGACAAACAACAACAAACGGGAGGTCAGCTAGCCAAGGGGTCGGAACCAGTTGAAAAACGCAGTACAGAATCAAAATTCAAAGAGAGTTGTCACAAGAAAAGCCAAAGTTCAGAAATGTAAATACAAACAGTAACATTATAGAGCCAGCACGCACGGAAAAGCAAGGTCAGAGACACAATAGCCAGCAACCATGTGTGGACTGATGGCCAGTTTAAGGAAGTCCAGAACTCGCCCCAGGTTTAATTGGCAGATAGGCTGTCAATCACAAGCACACAAAGGTTAACTCCATAGTTACTAGAGGACCATAGCACTGGCTGAACTGAAACACTGCAACAAATACTCAGCTGTGCAAAAACAAAAGGAGCAGAGGATTATATATGGACACGCCTCCTGCACCGTAGCATGCGGCTGAAGGGTGGCGCAGAGATCCGAACAGGCAGGGACGTTACAATAATGCTCCACAGTGGCCGCCACACAATATAATATACTCCACAGTGGCCGCTGCACAGTATAATATGCTCCACAGTGTCCTCCGCACAGTACAATGCTCCACAGTGGCCCCGCACAGTGTAATGCTCCACAGTGTCCCCCGCACAATATAATGCTCCACAGTAGCCGTTGCACAATAGAATATGCTTCACAGTGGCCACCGCACAGTAGAATATTCTCTACAGTGGCCCATACACAGTATAATGCTCCAGAGTGGCCCCTGCACAGTATAATGCTCCACAGTGGCTCCCGCACAGTATAATATGCTCCACAGTGGCCCCTGCACAGTATAATATGCTCCACAGTGGCCCATGCACAGTATAAAATGCTCAATGGTGACCCTCGCATAACATAATGCTCCACAGTGGCCCGCGCACAGTTACATGTGCCGGCCAGCACCTCCTCTTTCTGACAGTATATGTCCGTTCTAACTACTTTCTCCCTCAAGTATGTCTAATTTGCCACACTTCTACCTATATATCACACTGGTCAGATGTGGTTGAGACCCCTGTGAGCTGATTGACCCTTTTATTCACCCTACTCCTTAGTTGGTGTTATTCGCCGACGCACCCACCACCCCCAGTAGGATATCATGTGGAACTGATCCACACCAGTGTTGTACTGTACACATTGTTGTGACACTGCTTTAGGCTCCTGTGACAGGTATAAGTGTCTTTATTATTTAGTTTTTTCTTTATTGATCTCTTGATATTGATTATATCTTGCATCTTATATTACTGTTGAGTTGGTGACTGTTATTTTTGAGACTTCACCACCCCATTTAAATTCTGTGAATGGCAGAACTAAGCATTGCCTTGCTGAACGTTAAGGGATTTAACGTGCTGGAGAAGCGCTCGCAGATTTTATATGCAAGTCATAAATGTCATACTTTGCCTCCAGGAGACCCATTTCCTTTCAGGATGTATCCTGGATCTTAAAAGCCATTATTATAATTCCTCCTACCATAGCAGTAACCCCAGGGAAAGACTAAGGGGGTTTATATTTACTTTCACAGATGCCTCCTCCCCCCCCCCCCTGCAAAGTCCTAGGGAGCCTCTCTGATCCTGATGCCAGATATTTATTTTTGAAATGTGACATAGTAATAATAATAATAATAATAATAATAATAATAGTCCTTTAATAGTCCCACAATGGGGAAATTCAGTGTGTTACAGCAGCAAAGATAAGCAGATACAAATACAAATACAACATGTACAGGAATGTTCCAAGGTAAGAGGCATTACTTTGATAGCCGACAGACAGATAGGAAGTAGCGGGGGGGGGGGGGGATTTAACAGGCAGAGAGATATCCTCCCGCGGTGGGGGAGGAAAGACTTTCGATAGCGCTCCTTCTCACACTTAGGGTGGAGCAGTCGGTCACTGACAGTACTGCTCAGCGCGATCACAGTCTCATGCATGGGATGGGACTTCTTCTTCTGCATAGAGCTCACCACGGACAGTATCCTTCTGTCACCCACCACCTGCACTGGGTCCAGTGGGCTCCCCAGGACAGAGCTGGCCTTTCTAATCAGCTTGTCAAGTTTATTTCTGTCCCTGGTTGATATACTGCTCCCCCAGCAGGCCACTCCAAAGAAGATGGCTGATGCCACTACCGAGTTGAAGAAAGTTCTAAGAAGTGCCCCCTGGATTCCAAAGGCTCTCAGTTTCCTAAGCAGGTAGAGCCTGCTGTGGCCCTTCCTGTACAGAGCCTCCATATGATCTGCCCAGTCCAGCTTATTATTAAGGAGCAAACCCAGGTACTTATAGGTGTTCACAATCTCGATGCCCGTCCTCAGGATGTCCACTGCCTTTGCGGAAGTCCACCACCATCTCCTTGGTCTTCCCCGCGTTAATCTTCAGGTGGTTCTGGTGGCACCAGTCCACAAAATCCTGGTTCAGTTCTCTGTACTCCCTGTCATCATCATCTGTGATGAGACCCACTATTGCAGAGTCGTCAGAATACTTCTGTAGGTAGCAGCTGGATGAGTTGCACCTAAAATCTGCAGTGTACAGTGTGAAGAGGAAAGGGGTGAGAACCGTACCCTGAGGTGCCCCCCGTATTACAGATCACGGTACCTGACACACAGGTAGGAGACATACTATACACCATAGCTAATGTCTATGCTCCAAACATGAACCCGATCCCATTCCTCCTACAGGTTCTAGACAAACAAACACCATTTAGCCATGGTAACTTGATTATGTGTGGGACTTTAGTCTAACCCAATTTTTGACTCCTCCTCTGGCCACACTCACATAGCCTATAATAAGATCAATAGACTTAGGAAATATCTGCGGACATGCAACTGTGTAATGTGTGGCAACTGCAACACCTGACTGATAAGGATTACACATATTACTCCATGTCTTCTGCTTGCTGCAGTAAAATAGGCTATATTTTTGCTCATCACAGACTCCTCCGACAGATAGTTGGTTCCAATATAGCCAATATCTACCTGTCAGACCATGGCGCCGGGTTCTGTACAATCAAATCTTCCACCCTCCCCAGGACTAAGGGTACCTGGCGACTTAATGATTGAACATGACCCCACTTCCTCACCTACCCAATGGGAGGCATTAAAATGTGTACTGGGGGGGCATGTGTGTCAAACATAGGGCTCAAGTGAAAAAGGAGTAAGGCGTAAAAGCATCATCTCTACTATCCTCTTTACACAGTTTGGAAAATCAGCATAAACGTTCTCTCCAGCAAGCATCCCAGCACAAATTTTTTCGCACTAGCAAACTCTCTTACAAACTCTCTTAGTCTAATTATAAACAAATGAGGCAAATATGCGCCCACTACTTCTATGAATGAAGAAATAAACCAGGCTGACTACTGGCTCAAGCACATATGTGACAGCAGAGGCGTAGCTAGGAGTTCAGCACAGGGGGGAGGGGGGGGGCGAACACATCCAAGTGGGCCCCCAACTCAGGTATACCAACACTATCACTATACGGTGACCGTATAGTGGTAGATAGTGGTTCTACACAGGGCTGTGAAGACCAGTTACGTAAATACAGTACAGAAACAATGTTGAGACTTACAGGTGACATCTCTGACGATTTGCATTTATCGTCTCTTCCATCTGGACTGCCATGACCACTTCTTCCAGCTGTGACTGTAAAGTTTGCAACACAGACATCTTTGGCTCCTCACTTTTCCAGGCACCCGACCCACATTGTCCTCAACTACATAAACTCTCCATCCTGCTGCTACCCCAATTATAAAATATATGATATAAAATCCCCTGGAAATGAATAATAACCCCATGTGCCTTTTTAATTTGATAATGCTCCTATGTGCCCCATTTATTTAATACTGCCCCTCAATTAATAATTCCCCCTAATTAATAATGCCCTGTGTACCCCCTTAAATCAATTTAATGCCCGAGTGCCACCTAAAATTAATATTGCCCAATTCCCCTATTATTAATTACACCCTCTTATGTCTCCTTGTATAAATTATGCCCTCTTAGATAAATGCCCCTCTGTATTAATAATGCCTATTAATAACCCCTTTGTATTAAAGACGACCTTTCATGTTCTCATGCATATGTGGTTTTATATACCACTAGAAAGCTGACAGTGCACTGAATTCAGCGCACTGTCGGCTTTCCTTTTATGTGTTCCGGTGGAGGAGATATCGGTGCCGTTAGTTTTGGCACTGATATCTCCCCACCGTTTGAAGGGCGTTCCTGACAGTCTAGCATCATCGCTGGGCTTTGAGGAACGTCCCCCCCCAAGACTTGTACTGGGGGAGGGGGCCTTCCTCATAGCTCAGCGTCATCACAGGGCGGTAAGGAACACCCCCTCTGACAGTACAAGGCTATGTTAAAGTACTGTCAGGGGGGGCCTTCCTCACAGCCAAGCAATGACGCTAGACTGTCAGGAATGCCCTTCTGACAGTGGGGACAGAGATATATATAAAACTAACGACACCGATATCTCCTCCATTGGGGCACATAACGTGAAAGCTGACTGTCGAATTTCTAGCGGTATATAAAATCACAGGTTCATGAGGACATGAAAGGTCCTCTTTAAAGGGGTTGTCCAGGAAGTGGACAAATCACAGTGGAGGTGGGGTAGGTGATAAAAAAATCATACTCAGGCTGGGTTCACACCAACACTTGAACCCCATTGAAGGATTGTGTTCCCCATTCCGTTTCAAAAATGCGGAAAGAAAAGTCCTGCAAGCAGGCCTTTTTTCTCCACATTTTTCAGGCAGAAACCAGACAGAAACCCAGCAGACCCCATTATAGTCCACAGGTAACCGCTTTACAAGCGAATTGGGTTTCCATTTTTCAGGTCCCCAAGTGGACCCGAAAAACAGAAACCGAGCGCTAGTGTGAACCCAGCCTTACCTGTCCCCAGTGCTTTGGTGTCTGCCGCCACTGTCTGTTCAGACACGTGCCATACGTGACTGCTGATGCCATCAGTGGCCTCAATATTGGCTGGAAAGGACCCAGTGATGTATATGAGTGACATCACTGAGTCTTTTCCAGCCACTGCTGAGGCCAGTCACATGCAGTGCAGGACTTGTGGCAGGCAAGCGGCGTGTGTATGCCTGGACAGACAGCAGCAGAGAGCTGCGGACATCGGTAGCCCGGAGACAAGTGAGTATTTTTTTTATGTTTCATCTTCCCCGCCTCCTCTCCAATTTGCCCAATACAATCTTTACCAGTAAACTTTATTATTCCCTAGAAAACCCCTTTAATACCACCCCAATGCCCCCTAATATTATCTCCCCTTACATTCATACAGACCCCACTGACCTTTCACTATAATTGATATCCTCTTTTATTAAAGCCCCCTAATACCCCTTATATTAGTTATGGCCTCTTATCTAAATTCCCAATGCTCCCAATTGACCTCTTATATGTATTACCCCCATCCCCCCACCCCCAATTACAATGCCCAAAGTGAGTTAAAAAAAAAAAGTCGATGCTACTCACCTACCTCCGATCTCCCGAGGAGGAGTCTCCACCGCCAGCACTGCTGCCGCTTACTGAAGAAGCAGGACCTGCGTCCTGGCACGGACAGCGCAGGACAATGACGTCATCGCGCAGACGTCTGTGCCAGGATGCAGATGTCTTAGGGCAGCTCGTAGGCCACAGGCCTGAAGTGGCTTGTGGTTTACGAGCTACGTACGTTTAGAGAATGTATTTTAACTGTATCGGTGTCAGCAAGATGCCGATGCAGTTAATATGTGAGGGTAACCAGTATTGCGGCGGCCCCGAAGTGGGCCCCCGAGCGTCAGTGGGCCTGGGGCCACCGCCCCCCCGCTAGCTACGCCTCTGTGTGACAGTACTGTAGCCACCTTTATCCCTTGGGACAAACAACCCATCTCACTGATGACATTGCTAAAATAGCTAACAAAGGATGCTGCAATCTATGCTACTTGCCTGTTATCCTACTACATCACTTATGCAGGCATGTTCCTGGTATAATATATACTAGACATTGGTCTCACCTGTCTATCTCAGGAAGTGGTTTCAGTCATGGAGGCTCCTTTCACCTTTATGAAGGTCCTCCAAGAGATGGCATCTCTGGTAATAGCCTCGGCCCTTATGACTACACAGCCTGCTTCTATAAAACCCTGAAATATGACCTTTCTCCATTGCCACTGAATTCTTTTTATCTGGGAAGGTGCTCATTTTCTCCCACCCTTCCTTCTAGCTCACATTACTGTCATACCTAAAGAAGGTAAGGACCCTCAATTTTTCTCTCGCTACATACCCATAGCTTTGATAAACATGGATGCCAAACTATTTGCCAAACAGGTTGGGACGTCTCCTGGGGGCGCTGGTCCATCCTAATCAAGTGGGTTTTATACCCACTAAAGAGGCCAGAGATAACACCCTAAAAACTTTCACCATTATTCATCACGTAAGATGCAAGAGATCACCCCTAATGTTACCTTCTTTTGATGCAGAGAAGGCTTTTGATCGGGTGGACTGGCACTTTATGGAGATGTCACAATCCCAACTTGGTCTGGGCCAGAACGAACTTCATTGGATCCTAGCTTTATATGACTTCCTCAGGTACAGATTAGAGTAAACAGTATGCAACCATGCCCTCTATACCTATTCGATGTTGTATGCCATTGTAATGGAGCATCTCCTCATGGCCATACACCAAAATCTGAATACACATGCTGTATTGATAACTGATCATCATGTAAAGTACTCTGCTTGACGTAACCCTTGATAATCAGCTTGTCCAAACACTCCAGACTTCCTTTGATTTCCCTTGGCAATCACATTCCTTCTGATGTGACCCAAACATTTGCATGTCACTATACCCCTCTGCTCCAATCTATTCAGTCAGATCTTGCCAGTTGGAACTGTAAAAACCTATCCTGGAAGGGTAGAATCAATGCTCTCAAAATGAACATACTTTCTCAACTCTTATACCTCTTCCAAACATTATCATGTACCCCATTCTCCCCAAAAATATTTTTCCCCTCCTTATCCAAACTTATTAGATGTTTTGTCTGGCAATCTAAACCCCCAAGAATAGCCAAACAGACTGTACACAGGCGCAAGCAAAGGGGAGGTCCAGCACTGCCTGACTGCCTTTTATACTACGTGGTTGTCACAACTGCCAGGATACTTTATCTCTTCTACTGCTCAAAATTATGGGTTCAGTTGGTAAGCCAACAACATCCTATGTCCCCGTTCCCCAGGAGTGACAGTGTCTCAGACAAATGTTGAACAACTCCCACTTGTTATAGGACACTTATTAGAATCTGTAAGGTAAACCAGTCTTGCTCTACACTTTTCCTTAGAAATGGACTCCTAACCCCCATATCAGGTATCAAAGAATACCCTGCAGATTTAGCCCCAAATTTTCTAGCTAGTCATACCAGAGACAACCCCCTGAGATTTAAACATATCCACTCGACCTCTGGTTTGAGAACATGTCAGGACATGGTTCCGGAGGCGACATATCCCCCTAAAACAAACTGGGTCTTTAATCAATTGGTATATTTTTATAGGTCATGTAGATGGTCTTTAAACGTGCACTGAGATATGACCACCTTTGAATCTCTTTGTGTTGCCAAGACCTCTCCCATTAAGTCAATCTCTGTTATTCATGGCCTTCTCATTGACCAGACCTCAAATACTCAGCCTTCTTATGTTGCAGTCTGGAAACAGGAATTGGGTTTCTCTCCATCAGATGAGGACTGGTTTTAGGCTTTTGCATTATGTCCTAAGTTTTCCAACTCCTGTAAGCATGGTACAGCATCCCTGCTATTCTGCACTTGATATATCCGTTGGTATCGGACATATGCTGGTGCTTCCAGCCAGATACAAGGCACAATGCTACACATCTGGTGGCACTGCCCCCTCCCACCTTTTTCAGTCGTGGGCCAAGGTAACTGATCTGATAAGGCATCTAACAGGAGCCTATATGAAGATTGAATCAGTCTCTCTCCTCTTAACAATCCTCCCGGGTTACCCCAAATCCTTAACCCACACTCTAATCAGCTTTTTGTTGATAGCTGTGAGAATGGTGATTCCCAGGCTCTGGCAGAGCTCAAATGGAAATGGAAGACATGATGTTGGAGGTAGCAGTGGAAAGGGGTGTGGTACTGGTAGTCATGCTGGTAGGGGCACTAGGGGAATCTGAAGGTGGAAATTATTAGGCTGTGCAACAATGCCATTGCCATGATGAGTCAGAAAAAGGGGGGGAAGATGACGACATTGCCAATAATGAATCTTTTGCAACTGGCAGCTGGGTCAGGGTGACAAAGTGACATGAGAGGAAAAAGATGGTGGCAGTAGTGATAATAACAATTCCAGCTAATGTGAAGTCACAACATCCAAAAAGTGGGATGGGGGTGGTGAAGCTGGTGCTTGGCAATGGCAAATACATTCCCAGTGTTGCTGGTATCGGCAACAGCAACTGCATATGGTTATCTCCTGTGTGAGAACTTTTTTTTACATTGCCAAACACCAAATCCATGCCAATGTGCAAGCTCTGCAAGCAGAAAATTAGCCATGGCCATGCAGCAACAAATGTAGGAAGTATGTCTGTCCATATGCACATGAAAAGGCAACTTTATTTGGCAACAATAAATTGGCAGTGGCCCTGGCAGGGGGAGTGAGCAAGACTTTCCTATGATATTCCTTGTAGGCAGGCCACATCCACACCTAGCACATGGTCGTTGTTATCATCATCATCATCATCTCCAACTATTTCTTCTACTTCTCCTCCTCCACACCAATGTCAGTCATCCATAAGGGGATTTGTGTTCAGGAAACAGCAATTTGTACCCAGTCGGTGGTTCTACAACTTAACTCACACCTGGCCAAGTTGCTGATGGTGAAGTCATTACCATACCTCTTAGTGGATTCCACTGTGTTTCCTCATTGAAGGAAACAAGCCGCTATTATTTCTCTCTGCTTTATAACAGGAGGTCAGAGAATGTGGGCAGTTCATTGGATATGTCAGTTTGGGCAAGGTCGACACATACAGCAGCAATTATGGACAAGGACAAAACATGGCTTTCACGGCCCACTGGGTCAATGGCAGTGGCCACAGTCCAGAAATGCAACAAGGCAAGGTACTAGTTCTACCCCATTTGTGCAGGCCCAGTTTCAACTCCATGCAGGGCCTATACTCCTCCTCTGGATCCTCCTCTCTGGAATTTTCCCTGCCTCCATCTTCACCAGGGCAAGGAGTTGCTTCCACTCCCCCTCCCTTGTTTCATGATTGTTAGGTGAAACGCCGCCATGTGGTTTTACAGCTAATGAGTCTGGTTCAGAGGAGCCACATAGGGGAGGAGCTGCTCCGCTGTATCCTGCAGCAAGTATCCCATTGGATGTTTCCTCACCAACTACAACTGGGCAGTGCTACCAGCAACAATGGCACCAATATTGTTGCTGTGCTGCAGTTGGGCAAAATAACACTTTGTCTCTGTATGTCACATGTGCTAAATTTGGTGGAGAAAATGTGTGGTGAAGAGCTCCTTCTCGGAGCGTAACAAAAAAACCCTCAAAAGACTAGAAACATCCGCCACTTAACTGATATCAAAACACCCAGGGTATTCCTCCAAGACTACGTATCAATCTTAGGTGTGTTTTGACTGACTTTCAGCTGAATTCTTACAGCCACAAAAGATGACCTACTCTTCCTCTATAGCCGCCAATACACATGGGATGCCACCATACTGGATCCATGGACAGCGCTCTCTTACAAAAACTTTCTGATTACCATATGAAGACCTTCTAAAACATCATTGGAGATGATTTCCCCAACCTACCCACATCAAAGGTTGTTTACTTGTATACCCAGAGGAGGTTGCATCATCCTGAAGGTACCATACTTCAGGATCCTGACTTGTCAGGGGATTCCATTGGTCCCCTTGCCCAAAATCCTGACCAAATCACCCTCCATCACTCCCCATGCAGAAGTATCCTGGGGGTGTGTATCCTGGGAGGATACATCCGCCATATTCCTTAATTCCTCTGCAGCACCAGACAGACTGAAGCAGAACCTACTCCCTCTACTGTCAGCAGAAAAGGTACTGTGTCTCCAGACAACAAGCCAGCTTGATTGTGGCTTCTCTCTGATTTAACCCAGTATCTTCCATATTGCTTAGAGTTCACTACCACCTGACCCATCTCAAACCCCACCACTACCTCTATATAGCTGACCTCTGTTCAACTCCATTGTAGAACCCCAACATCCAAAATACCAGCACAAGCCAGCACAGGTCCTAAGGATTTAAATCCTTACTGGCAGGATTCTCTTTACCACCTGGGATCAAGTCTGTCAAGGTACTTTCTAGAAGAAACACTTAGCAATAGTAACTCCTAGAGTCCCCCTGTAGCTGGGTCAAGATATATTAACCTCCTTACAAGGAGAGGAAAAAAAAGAGACTTAGGCCTCCTCTGCAGCGTACGGTTCAGTAAAAATGGCATGGATGACATACAGATTGGTATCCGTGTGTCATCCGTGGCTTTCACTGTCCCATGCATTGAAAATGAACTGATAGAGCCACAATTACGGACAAGTATAAGACCTGCTCCATATTTTGCGGTTCTTCACTTTGACCCGGAAACAGAGTCGCAAAAACTATGGCTGTGTATATGGGTCTATTGAAATGTATGGGTCCGTATTTTTATCCGCAATTGTGGATAAAAAGTACGGTCGTGTGCATGAGACCTTAATACCTCCAGCACATTTGCAGGCTTTCTGGGGTTTCTCCACCATACTAGGAAAGACTGAGTACTCACAACAAATTTAATTATAGTAGTGCACTGCTGCATGTACGTGATCTAGAGTCAGTTTCCCCCCCACACACACACACACACACACACACACACACTAACTTATCCACCCTTTGAGACACTGATACAGAACCAACAGGTCAGTGTTCCCAGAGGTGCCACAAACCCACCCCCACTATGTCCTGGCACATTGTCACTGGCTTGCTTCTCTTAAAACTGTGTGACACCTGGTTTTCTGAATGTGACCATCCCACCACTTAACTACCTATCAAAACTACTCATTCTCTGTTTGCTTAAAAGGAACTTGGTGGGCCCCACTTGATTGATCTCATCTACCTGAACACATTGCAATCCCTAGCCAAAAACCAAGGCTCACAGGGTGACTTAGATAAATACCTAACCAAAAAACAAGCCTCTGCCCAAGAGAAAATGACTGCTACAAATCAATTTGAAGCAGATGACAAAGAATCACGGGGGGACATGACTTAGCTGCCAACTAAGATGGCCGTTATAAATGAGTGCTTTTCTCTAATATAGAGGTACACAGTGCCTATATCCACTCCCCCTTCTTTAAAACTTCTACCTCTTGCACCAGAGATGGCAAAGAGGTGAAAGCTGGACACCAAACCAAAGAAGCTGTTGGAGTTTTACTTCTCCTCAGGAGGGGAACTTTCCCAAGATAGCAGCGTGCAACATGCACTATCCCCAGCAGCACAAACAGCCGAGCCACAGATCGACAGACAGGACCTGCATAACTCAGGAGGCCCATGAAGTTCAAACTCTGCTCCCTCCATCCCACAGCTTGGACCCTCTGCAATACCGAGGCAGACCTCACCTGATTTTCAATTTTTACTCCTCGGCTTCCAAACCCCATAACGTTTTTATTTTTCCATTCACAGAGCCATATGAGGGCTTAATGTTTGTGGAACAAATTGGTCTTCATGATAGCACTATTTATTATTCTGTACAATGTACTGGGAAAAAATTCAGAATGGGGTGGAATTGTTGAAAAAGTGCATTTGTGTCACTTTCTTGCGTGCTTTGTTTTTACGACGTTCACTCTGCAGCTAAAATGACATATCACATGTATTCAATGTTTGGGTGCGATTATTCTGACACCCTTAACTTTTTTTTTATATTTCCGTGTATGGGGATGCATTGGGCGTCTTTTTTTTGCAGGGCCAGATGTACTTTTTGGTTATACCATTTTGGGGAATATGTATTGCTTTGCTTTTTATTTATATTTTTATCAGAGGCAAAACAGCAAAAAAAACTGCGGTTTTGAATTTTTTTTCCCGCTATGTCATTCACTGTACAGGAAAAATATTTTTATAAATTTGTAGACCAGTCATTTTCGGACACAGGTATACCTAATGTGTATGTGTTTCACAGTAATCTTTTAGATAGGTTTCATTTGATTACAAGTCCCATATACTGCAATACAGATGTATTGCAGTCTATGGGAGATTCACTACATTACTACTGAGGCTAGTCATAGACCAACCTCAATAGTAATACAGTGGGTAAAAAAAGTATTTAGTCAGCCACCAATTGTGCAAGTTCTCCCACTTAAAAAGATGAGGCCGGCCTGTAATTGACATCATAGGTAGACCTCAACTATGAGACACAAAATGAGAAAACATATCTAGAAAATCACATTATCTGTTTTTTTAGGAATTTATTTGCAAATTATGGTGGAAAATAAGTATTTGGGCAATAACAAAAGTTCATCTCAATACTTTGTTATATATCCTTCTTGGCAATGACAGAGGTCAAACGTTTTCTGTAAGTCTTCACAAGGTTGGCACACACTGTTGCTGGTATGTTGGCCCATTCCTCCATGCAGATCTCCTCTAGAGCAGTGATGTTTTGGGGCTGTTGCTGGGCAACATGGACTTTCAACTCCCTCCAAAGGTTTTCTATGGGGTTGAGATCTGGAGACTGGCTAGGCCACTCCAGGACCTTGAAATGATTCTTACGAAGCCACTCCTTCATTGCCCTGGTCGTGTGCTTGGGATCATTGTCATGCTGAAAGACCCAGCCACATTTCATCTTCAATGCCCTTGCTGATGGAAGGAGGTTTGCACTCAAAATCTCACAATACATGGCCTCATTCATTCTTTCATGTACACGGATCAGTCGTCCTGGTCCCTTTGCAGAGAAACAACCCCAAAGCATGATGTTGCCACCCCCATGCTTCACAGTAGGAATGGTGTTCTTTGGATGCAACTCAGCATTCACTCTCCTCCAAACATGACGAGTTGTGTTTCTACCAAACAGTTCTACTTTGGTTCCATCTGACGATATGACATTCTCCCATTACTCTTCTGGAACATCCAAATGCTCTCTAGCAAACTTCAGACGGGCCCGGATATGTACTGGCTTAAGCAGGGGGACATGTCTGGCACTGCAGGATCTGAGTCCCTGGTGGCGTAGTGTGTTACTGACGGTAGCCTTTGTTACGTTAGTCCCAGCTTTCTGCAGGTCATTCACTAGGTCCCTCCATGTGGTTCTGGGATTTTTTGCTCACCGTTCTTGTGAATCATTTTGACCCCACGGGGTGAGATCTTGCGTGGAGCCCCTGATTGAGGGAGATTATCAGTGGTCTTGTATGTCTTCCATTTTCTAATTATTGCTCCCACAGTTGATTTCTTCACACCAAGCTGCTTGCCTATTGCAGATTCAGTCTTCCCAGCCTGGCGCAGGTCTACAATTTTGTTTCTGGTATCCTTCCACAGCTCTTTGGTCTTCACCATAGTGGAGCTTGGAGTGTGACTGTTTGAGGTTGTGGACAGGTGTCTTTTATACTGATAATTTCAAACAGGTGCCATTACTACAGGTAATGAGTGGAGGACAGAGGAGCCCCTTAAAGAAGAAGTTACAGGTCTGTGAGAGCCAGAAATCTTGCTTGTTTGTAGGTGACCAAATACTTATTTTCCACCGTAATTTGCAAATAAATTCTTAAAAATATCAATCAGACAATGTGATTTTCTAGATAGGTTTTTACTGTAGTTTTTGACTCAGACATAGACAACATTCTCCTGTAAGATGATGCTCTAACAACTTTAATAAATGATCTAAAGCATACACATAAAATCAACATCTCACCACACAATATTTCTCTGCCAACAAATCCACAGGTATTTTGAATCCCATCCTATGGGAAGCTCATAAAACAGTGATACAGGGAGAACATATCTTCTTTGAATCCAATGTTAAAAAGGTACAACAAAATCTAGACACCTTTGGCTATGTTCACACAAATTCCTCTTCATTTTCCACAGCCGTCATTTTCGCTGCGGTCTAGCCACTATGGAATGCCGATGCAGTGCATCAGCATTCTGTCGCGGCATCCCGCTCCTGATTAGGCCCGGATGAATGGGCCTAATCAGGAGGGAGTCTCGAGCCGCGGACCCCACACTGCAGAATCTACAGTAAGATCGAGCAGGACAATTCTTTTTTCTGCATCCTGCTGCGAGATCTGCCTTCCATTGAAAACAATGGGAGGCGGATTCTGGAAGGAATCTGCTCCGGATTTGGGGGCAAAATCCACCCCCAAATCTGCGGCAAATTCCTCCGTGTGAACACACCCTTTCTTTTCCGAGTCTCCCAATTAGAATGTGCTCATAAGTCATTCAAAGCCCAATCTATCCTTTCTGAACTCACTCACACGAGACAAGGTTAAGGACCTTTTAAATATTACACACATGGAGACAAGGGGAACAAAGCTATGTCAGCACTAGTCCAAAAGCAAGAGGAAAAGTCCTTCATTAACTCCTAGCCAACGAGCACCATACTGTTACGGCGCAGCTGTCTGGTTCTTATGGCAATACGCCTTAATAGTACGGTGCAGCGGTCGGGGGGTCACTGTGTCTCCAGACTTGGGGACCACTATAGGATTTCTATAACAGCAGACAATCCTGGTACCATGTCTGGGGAGGAATTCCCCCCCCCCAGCCATGGCGATCGCTGCTATTAGCTATTGATCAAATCTGATCGGCCAATAGCAGCTTGCTGGCACAGATCTAATCTATCTATACATAGCACCAATCGCTGTCGAGTATCAGTGGGGCGTATAGTGCAGACCGACCAATTGCGGCCAAGGTGGGCAGTTTAAACAGTTACTGCCCTGCTTGGATTGCAGCAATCCCTCTGAACAGTACCCATGCCTCCATCCCTTCTTCCACCCTGAACTGCTATTTTTTATTGTCGTTGTCCCCCGTCTGCTGATTAGGGAATAAGCCCCCAAACCAACACCAGCCCCTTTTTGGGGAGTTCTCTTTTTTTTTTTTTTTTTTACTTTCTGTTTTTTGTTTCTAATAATCTAAATTTTAGTTAGATTGAGTTAAAATTGTTATAAATATAGAAAGTCTCTAGCTATAGCGATTTAAAAATTTTAGATAGCTTTTAGCACAGTGCCTTTTTTTACTGTAGTACAGAGTAGTGGTGAACGCCTCCCCTTCCCAAAAAAATTGAGTTTCCATGCTACTAGTTTAACACACTGTTATCGTCGCACAATATACACAATACACAAAGTTATAAAACAGTTTATAAGAATTCTTCCCGTATTACTTCAGTATCAGATCAACAACACAGCATTAACAATGACAATAACTTCACACATCTTCTGCTTGGTGGATGGACGAGCCCACGTGGCCTCCATTCTCTATAATAGGAGCGCCGCAGATAGCGGAGTACTGGACTTCGGCTATCTTTGGCACTCCCATCGAAGTGAATGAGAGCCCCGCGGGTTCGTCCATCCACCAAGCGACACGCCTATATATGGCTGTGGTCAGGCTGAATTCCCACCCAGTGGGGGGAAAAAACCCAATTCTCAGGCTCAGTGGGGGTCTCAGCAGACAGACCCCCATCAATCATGTATTTATCCTCTATCATTTAGGTGAATACAGCGCAGTAACATTTTGTGACTTACAGGTGACATCTCTGACTAATCCTTCACATTTCCCTTCTCTTCCCTTTGGGGAGTCATGACCATTTCCAGCTGTGACTTGTCTCTGTAAAGTTTGCAACACAGACATCTTTGGCTCCTCACTTTTCCAGGCACCTGACCCACATTGTCCTCACTAGCACACCCATCCTGCTGCTACCCCAATTATAAAATATATGATATAACCCCCCATAATGAATAATACTCCCAAGTGCATCTTTATATTAATAATGTCTGTGTGTACCCTGTATAAATAGTGCCCCTTATTAATAATGCCCCAGGTGTTAACTAATTAAAAGGTTTTCCAGGTCATTAATAAACTAATCAGTGGGGGTTCAAAAACCCAGGACCCAGTGGGCGGAGCAGAGTGGTACCCGAACCTGTCCTTAAAGGGGTATTCCCATGAACATAATCATATCTGTATTTGTAGATAATTAAAAGTTAAACATTTTTGCAAATATAAGTGGTTAAAAATTCTGCAGCGTTTTAAAGATTTTCTCTAACCATCTTAGTGGTGACATTTATGGTCTTGATCGGTTGCCAATGGATACGACCACAATTTCAGAAACTTTCTATGGTCTGGGACTTGTCAGGAACCCATCCATGACTTTCTTATTGTATCTGGGTTATCAGGCAGGGGCACTACATGTATAAGAAGATATCCCAGCCACAATACGGAAATCATAGCTGATTTTCTGACCTTAGAAAGGTCCTGCATTCATGGTCGTATCCACTGGCAACCAATCAAGACAACAACTTGTGACCACAAGATATTTAGAGAAAATCTTTAAAACTCTGCAAAATGTTTAATTACTTATATTTGCAAAAATGTTTAACTTTTAATTATCAACAAATTTAAAAATGGTTATGTTCGTGGGAATACCCCTTTAAGCTCAATGAAGGTCAGACATAATAAATAGCAGTGCTTCTCTGCACCACTGGATAAGTGCTGGAATAAAACTGAGCAATGATTGGCAGAGGCTCAGCAGGTCAGCCAATCAGTGCCATGATTGTTCTTGCACAGCCGCTGCATTTACTCTGCTATCCAGCCACTTTCCTCATGGTTTACCCATACATAGGACTGCAGGTAAACCTAAGCGGGACTTATGGAAAATGGCTAGCTTCTACAAGTTTAGATGCTAAGGGCATGCTGGGAGTTGTACTGACAAATCCCGGTATCATACAAGCAGCATAGGTCGGAGCATCAACCAACACCAGGTAAGTGTGTGTGTAGGACCCAGTTTAATGCACTCTTAGTACATAGCAGTTCTTCTCAGCTCCCCTGCATAAAACTGAGCACTGATTGGCTGAGCTGCTGAGCCTCAGCCAATCAGTGCCATGATTCTTACTCTGCTTCTGCTCCTCACAAAGTGCTGGACTAGTGATGTCACTGCTATGCAATGGGCCCCCACAGAAAAGCAAGTTGATGGCACCCAGACAAGCCACATATAAGTAGTTTTATATAGGTAATTTTTTTTTGGGGGGGGGGTGCATTGAGGTCAGCAGCAGACCTTGAGGTATGAGATGAGAGGGAAAGGTAGCAGTCCCACTGTGTGTAGAGGCTGCTTGACTGAATCTTTGATTGTTGATGTAGAGCGCAAAACACAATTTGATACTATTCGTCACCTAATCTTTATTTGTTCTGTAGAAACCCAAGGCACTTTTTTCCATGCAAAAGACAGGAAGCTGCATTTAAAAGAAAATACCAAGAGTGCATGATAGTTGCAGCCACCCAGGCCCACCCATATATGATTCAGTACTTCGGAGCTGATCGGTAACTTTTTTATACTTTAAAAAATTAAAGTTCAATTCAATTAAAATAGCCAGTAAAAGAGTTTGGTCATCAGTGGGCTAGGGGCAGCAGCAGACCTTAAACAGGGTATGAGATGGGTCCACATAATTATGTATATGTAATACATACACAAAAAAGGGAGCTCTTTCCACATCCATAAACTCAGTTTTGGATATGGAGAGAGCTCTTTTAATAAAGTAAAGGTACAGTGCCTTGCAAAAGTATTCATACCCCTTGAACTTTTTCACATTTTGTCACCTTACAACCACAAACTTAAAATGTATTTTATTGAGATTTTAAGTGATAGACCAACACAAAGTACCACATAATTGTGAAGGGAAAGGAAAACGATACATGGTTTTCAAAATTTTAATCAAATAAAATTCTGAAAAGTGTGACATGCAAAAGTATTACAGCTGCAAGTCTCTTGGGGTATGTCTCTACCAGCGTTGTGCATCTAAAGACTGAGATTTTTGCCCATTCTTCTTTGCAAAATAGCTCAAGTCTTTTGCAGTCTCCAACAGGTTTTCTTCCAGGATTGCCCTCTGTTTAGCTCCATCCATCTTCCCATCAACTCTGACCAGCTTCCTTGTCCCTGCTGAAGAAAAGCATCCACACATCATGATGCTGCCACTACCATGTTTCACAGTGGGGATAGTGCGTTCAGGGTGATGAGCAGTGTTACTTTTCCGCCACACACAGCGCTTTGTATTTAGGTCAAAAAGTTCAACTTTGGTCTCATTTGACCAGAGCACCATCTTCCACATGTTTGCTGTGTCCCCTATATGACTTGTGGCAAACTGCAAACGGCACTTTTTGTGTCTTTCTTTCAACAATGATTTTCTTCTTGCCATAGACCAGCCTCAATAGCTATGTAGCAAATCTCCCATAGGCTGCAATGCAGTTGTATTGCAGTCTATGGGACTTGCAATCAAATAATTGCAGGTTCAAGCTCCCTAGGAGGGCTAATAAAATAGTAAAAAAAAAAAAAAAAAATTAAAATAAAACTTTAAAAAAATATATAAAAAATATAAGACTATAAGTTTAAATCACCCTAGAATACATATAAAAGTAAAATATTACTGTGAAACAAACACATTAGGTATTTCTGTGTCCGAAAACGTCTGGTGTACAGATCTATAAAAATATTTTTCCTGTGCGATAAATGCCGTAGCGGGAAAAAAAAAAATCAAAAGTGGCAAACCACTGTTTTTTCGTTCTTTTTCGTTGCTGTTTCGCTCCGATAAAAATTTGAACAAAAAGTGATCAAAGCAATAGACATTCCCCAAAATGGTATAAACTAAAAAGTGCACCTGGCCCCGCAAAAAAAAACGCCCTATGCATCCCTGTTCATGGAAATATAAAGTTACAGGTGTCTGAATATAGCGACTTTTAGAAAAAAACATTTTTTTGAAAACTTTTAGATTTTTGTTAAGGGGTTAAAATGTAAATAACGGCATATAAATTTGGTATCTCTGAAATCGTACAAAAACATAGAATACAGGTGATATGTCATTTTGGCTGCAGAGTGAACGCCGTAAAAACGAAGCCCATAAGAAATTCACGCAAATGTATTTTTTTTTTCAAATCCACCCCTTTCTGAATTTTGTTCCCGCTTCCCAGTACATTCTACAGAATAATAAATTGTAGCATCATGAAGAACAATTTGTCCCGCAAACATTATGCCCTCATATGACTCTGAGAACAGAAAAATAAAAAAAATTATTGGGTTTGGAAGGTGGGGAGTCAAAAACAAAAATCGAAAGTACCAAGAGTCCTACTTACACACATGGACATCATTGTTTGTACCCTTCGTTTAATGAAAGAAAAACCCACAATGGTCACAGAAATAACTTGAATCTGACAAAAGTAATAATGTATAAAAATTCTATGAAAATGAACAAATGAAAGTCAGAATGCTTTTCAACCATGCTTCAACAGAATTTTTAAAAAAAGAAAACTCATGGAACAGGCCTGGACAGAAATGATGGTACCCTTAACTTAATATTTTGTTGCACAACTTTTTGAGGCAATCACTGCAATCAAACGATTCCTGTAACTGTCAATGAGACTTCTGCACCTCTCAACAGGTATTTTGGCCCACTCCTCATGAGCAAACTGCTCTAGTTGTCTCGGGTTTGAAGGGTGCCTTTTCCAGACAGCATGTTTCAGCTCCTTCCAAAGATGCTCAATAGGATTTAGGTCAAGGCTCATAGAAGGCCACTTCAGAATAGTCCAATGTTTTCCTCTTCGCCATTCTTGGGTGTTTTTAGCTGTGTGTTTTGGGTCATTATCCTGTTGACCTGCGACTGAGACCAAGAATCCCTTGATAGTCTTGAGATTTCATTGTACCTTGCACAGATTCAAGACACCCTGTGCCAGATGCAACAAAGCAGCCCCAGAACATAACAGAGCCTCCTCCGTGGTTCACAGTAGGGACAGTGTTCTTTTCAAGATATGCTTCATTTTTCTGTCTGTGAACATAGAGCTGATGTGCCTTGCCAAAAATTTAGATTTTTGTCTCATCTGTCCATAGGACATTCTCCTAGAAGCTTTGTGGCTTGTCAACATGTAGTTTGGTAAATTCCAGTTTTGTCAGATTCAAGTTATTTCTGTGACCATTGTGGGTTTTCCTCTCATTAAACGAGGGGTACCAACAATTTTGTCCACATGTGTAAATTACAATGTCTGTAAAGCGCGGAATATGATGGCGCTATATACAGTGGGTATGGAAAGTATTCAGACCCCTTTAAATTTTTCACTTTTTGTTTCATTGCAGCCATTTGCTAAAAGCAAAAAAGTTCATTTTATTTCTCATTAATGTACACTCAGCACCTCATCTTGACAGAAAAATAACAGAAATGTAGATATTTTTGCAAATTTATTAAAAAAGAAAAACTGTATGGAGATTTTAAAACAGGACCCAGATATTTGTGAACTTATTCCCAGTGTCCCATCAATCACTTTTCGCAGAGACAGAAACCTCAGAGACAGGCTGATACATAGCCACTTGGCTCCATTAAGAAGTACAGAAACTTAGCTGGGATCGGCTTGTCCTCCGGGCATAAATGTGGGTCTTGTCATGCTTGCTTGTACATTTGTAAGGGGGTTACCGTGAAGGCATATGCCACCGGACAGACCTTTCAAATAATGAATTCATCAACTGCCTCACTGAAAGGAGTTGTCTATGTGTCATCCTGTTCTTGTCCACTAATTATGTGGGCAAGACGAAGAGACAATTAAGCAGATGCATTCTGGATCACATAGGTGATCTCTCCCGACATACCGACAAACCCCTTGTGACGTATATCTGGGCATTTCATCAAGGTGACCCTTTCTCTATTCAATTTCAGGGGATAGAGCGAATACAAAAGTCACCATGGATGGGGGGGGGGGGGGCGACTGAGATCACATCATTCTTCAAAAAGAGGCCCAATGGATCTCTAGATTTGGATCCGTGAGGCCCAGGGGCTTAAATGATCTGATCTCTTTCGCCCCCTTCATCTAATGTTCCCTTGGTCTTTTGAGTGTTGTTGTTTTGACACCTCTCTGTTTATATGAGGGGGTTGATTTTTTTCGTCCCCAGTCCATTTGTTTATTATATGTGGCATGAGTGGTTCAGATAGTGGAACTAACATATGTTTTGTAGTGCACCAACGTCCGTACATATATATGATAGAGGAAGCGATGAACTATTGACTTAGACACATGGTACTTTCTCTCCATGATATACGTTGTAGAAGGTTCTGACGTGTAATATATCATATACTATGTGTATAGTAGATCTTGTTTGACTTTATATAATATTTGATTACCACCACATAAGTGGAATGTTGTATCCTGTCAGCCACTCTCTAAGTATAGTATACCCGTTTTGTATTAGATCTAGGAAATATATGTTGCAGTATAGAACAAGTCATTTCTTGATCTTATTTGAATTTGGGTCACATATATAGTGTTGGCATGGACCCAAATGTCTCCATCATTATCCTTATAGTATGTTTAGAGATTTATTGAACTTGATACATATTTAGACTGGGTGCGTTTTTGATGCGTTTTTTCTGGTATAGTACCACAATGGAGGCTATACATTTATTTATAATTCTTGCACTTATTGGGGACCACTCAGGGATAATTATTTTGATGTATATTGTTGGGGATAAGCAATTCCCTGTAGTTGTGGTAATGGTGGGGCCCTATAGGAGTCCTACATTCAGTCTTTTTGTGTCTTATACATTTAAGTGGATACTCATTAACATGAACTAGATAGACATGCCCTGTTTATGATTGCAAGTTCCATCTGATCATGGTATAACTATACTTACCTTCCAGCTTTCTTCCAGCTAATTTATTCTTGTTTACTTATGAGGCGCCGCCCATCGACATACCGGACGTCATACTACCGATGGTTGGTTTCTTTTCTATCATTGGCCCCCTCCCATGTGGGGGAGTGTCAATGGGCAGAGTCATGGATGCTGGTATATAAAGAGCATGTACTGGAGCCCACCATCAGAGCTCCGGGAACTGCAGTTGTGACTGCACTTATCATCCTCCGAACATATGTGGTATGGATCTCCTGATGAGCTTAACTTTATTGAT
Source organism: Leptodactylus fallax (assembly GCA_947044405.1). NCBI lineage: Eukaryota > Metazoa > Chordata > Amphibia > Anura > Leptodactylidae > Leptodactylus > Leptodactylus fallax. The sequence goes on along the minus strand of CAMRHE010000061.1, from coordinate 2,156,233 downwards.
TAGGTGTAATGTCTCTGCGCCACCCTCCGCTCGCACGCTACGGCGAAGGAGGCGTATTCAGTTTGATTCCTTGCTTAAGGTTCTTGCTGCTCAGTCTGAACACTGTCCTAGACTATGTAATTGAATTTCAGTCACACCCATCTCCGGCACCTTGTTTCTTCTGCTTCTCAAATAGTTAATATTAGCCTTGCCTGTGTGATTGACAGCCTGTCTACCAATCAAGTCTGGGGCAGGTCCTTGACTTGCTATAAACAGGTCATCAGCTTTCTCATGGTCTATTAAGACTCTGTCTGTCTATTGAGACTCTGTCCTGTGACCTTGTCCTTGCTAAGCTGCTCCTTGTTATTGTATTGTATTACTTACCTCTGACCTTTGGCTTCCCTTGACTACTCTCTTGGATTTTGATTCTGTACTGCGTTGCTCGACTGTTACTGAACCCTTGGCTTGCTGACTCTGGTTCTGTGTTGTTTTGTCTTGTCCTGTTCTGTGTGACACTTAGAGAAGGGATCGGCTCCAAGTTGTCGGCTGTCACCTAGGACAGTCAGGCAAGTAGGCAGGGCCAGTGGAGGGGGTTCAGCTTTAGGACTCACTGTCTTGTCGTGTCCCTCTCCTCAGGGTTCACCAGCAGCTACTGGGGAATCGCTCCTCTAGCAATTCCCTTACATTAGGAAAACGCGTTGAGACAGTACACTATTTCTAGAACTTATTCAACTACATATTGGGTTCCTGCTTTATGGCTGAAGCATTCTTAGAGCTTGGATGGAGCTGATTTGAGCACTGTTTGGTGGATATAATACAGCTAATCATCGAGCGGTTTATCAACTCCAGTGCTATTCTGAGCTATATTTAGCACAGTCATTTCACTCTCTTCCCCATTTATCACCTTTTTGGGGTAGGGAGGGAGAAATCTTGAAATAAAGGGGGAGATATCCCTGCACTGGTATAGACTATAGATGGATTCCAGTGTAATATGCTCTTCTGGGTTGGCTCTGGTGGATTAATTATCCATGGACCAACAAGTATAGACATATGCGTATACCCTGAGATCTGTCAGTACCTGGGATCTGTTGCCTATGATATTTTATCAGTTGGTGTGGGCATCCATTGTCCTTTATTTATAGTATCCTGATTATTGGAACACTGTGCCCTCACTTTTTAGGTCTACATTGTCATTTGAGTCTCATTTGGGATGGGTTATTTTATTTTTGAGTTTAAATAAAAGTTATATTTTAGGGTCTCATTATTTTGAGTTGGGAACTAATTCTAATTCTTTCTGTGATTTCAGAATGGCCATATCCAGGTCATACCTTGAAGCAATCCTCAAATTTCTGCATTATAAAGATAATGCACAGTGCCCGCCCCAAGATGCCCCCATACAGTATTATATGCCCACAGTGGCTCCCACATATTAGTATATGCTCCACAGTGGGCCCCCACACAGTAGTATATGCTTCACAGTAGGCTCCCACACAGTAGTATATGCTTCACAGTGGGCCCCCACACAATAGTTTATGCTTCACAGTAGGACCCCACACAGTAGTTTATGCTTCACAGTGGGCCCCCACACAGTAGTATATGCTACTTACCTAGTCCCACAAAGAGCTGCAGTCCCACAAAGAGCGTCCTCCTACTGATCGCGTGCGCTGATGACTTACGTCATCACGCCTGCGTCGGGACAGAGGTTACACTCTGCAATCAGTGTAAGCTGCGGTCCTGTGGACTACACTGACAGCTCAGCAGTATGTGCATTTGCACATACAGCTGAAAGAAGAAATCGCTCACTAACAGGGAATCCTGTACCGGATTCCCCGTTAGTGAGCGATCATGGCGACGGCGCGCGTGCCAACTGAGGGGGCTCTGTGTGCCCTCTCTGGCATATGTACCATAGCGTCGCCATCACGGCTATATACTATCAATATGGAAATAAGTTTACAGTGCATATCTAATCAGTAAGAGCTAAGAGAGAAAAAAACTCAATTGCTCTACACAATATCATATAGATGTAACCACCACATACTAATTCTATCCATTAAACACCACAGACAGCCAAAAATCATACAATTAGAGGCACAATAACATGAATAGATGAAAACAATACCAACTAAGTGCAATGAGCACTGCCTTTAGTACTGATGGAGGTACTCCATTGCAGTTACCGACGCCCTGGGGAGCGAGTGGTAAGCTGCGTTTAGTACTGACCACTTTGCCACTTTGCATGGAGCAGAGTGGCAAGTAATGAATACTGTTTACCACTCGCTCATTAATCACTGAGCATGGGACCTATTATCTTATATGTTGAGGCACTATGAAGGGCCATTATCTAATATGTGGGGAGCTGTGGAGGGCTATTATCTTACATGTGGGGGAGTTGTGGAGGGCCAGTATCTTACTTGTGTAGGTGCTGTGAAAGGCCATTATCTTACTTATTGGGGCACTGTTCTACTGAGTAGAATGAATTATAATGAAGCTCACTGTTCTTGCATTACAACACCCCCTCAGCTCACCATTAAATTATTACACACACCTATCCCCCCTCCATACAGCTTTCTGTTCATTTATTACATATCCTAACACAGCTCACTGTCCATTAATTACCCTCTTCCCAACATCCGCTGTAATAGTACGGCGGATGTCGGGTGTTTAACCCCTTCAGGTCTGAGCCCAAAAGTGCGTTAAGGACCAGGCCTCATTTTTAAAAACTGACATGTCACTTTATATGGCAATAACTTTCAGACGCTTTAACTTACACAAGTGATTTTGAGTTTGTTTTTTCATGACACATTGTACTTCATGTTAGTGGTAAACACTAATAAATATTTTTGTATTTATTTATAAAAAAAAAAAATAGGAAATTTGATGGAAATTTTGAAAAAAAAAATAGTGCAATTTTCAAAATGTGAAATGTTCTGTTTTTCAAACAGATAGTCATACCACCCAAATACATGAATAAATATTATCTACCATATCTCTGCTTTATATTTGCATCATCTTTTAATTGTCATTTAATTTATATTGGAAGTTAGAAGGCTTACAAGTATAACAGCGATTTTCCAGATTTACAAGAAAATTTCCCAAACTAATTTTTTAGAGACCACTTCAGTTCTGAAGGGGATTATAAAGGCCCATATATTAGAACCCCCCATAAATCACTCCATTTTCAAAACTGCACCCCTCAAATAATTCTAAACAGCATTTGGGATGTTTGTTAACCCTTTAAGCATTTCACGGAAATTAAAACAATATGGAGGCGAAATTTAGACATTTCATTTTTTTTCAATAATACATTCATTTAGGCCTAAAATTAAACTCACAAAGGGTTAAAGGAGAAAATCTATCTCACAGTTTGTTGTGCAATTTCTCCTGAGCACAGAAATCCCCCACATGTTGTGTAAACTTATGTTTGGGCAAATGGCAGCGCACAGAAGGGAAAAAGCGACACTGGGCATCTGAAAAGTAGATTTTGATGGAATAGTTTTCAGGTGCCATGTCTCATGTGCAGAGCCCCTAGAGTACCAATACAAAGGAAACCCCCAAAAAAGTGACCCAATTTTGGAAACTACACCCCTCTCAGAATTTATCAAGGGGTATAGTGAGCATTTTGACCCAACAGCCTTTTCACAGATTTTATTAACATTGGGATGTGTAAATGAAAAATTACTAAAATGTCACTTTATCCCCAAAGTTTTCATTTTCACAAGGTGTTAAGAGAGAAAAAGCCCCACACAGTTTGTTTAACAATTGCTCCTGAACACGGAAATACCCCATATGTGGTCATAATCTACTGTATGGGTACGTGGCGGGGCTCGAAATGGAAAGAGCGCTATTTGGCTTTTGGAGGGCAGATTTTGCTGGATTAGATTTTAGGTGTCATGTTGCATTTACAGAGCCCCTAAAGTACCAACACAATGGAAACCTCCAAAAGTGACCCCATTTTGGAAACTACACCCCTCAAAGAACATATCAAGGGATACAATGAGCAGTTTGACCCTACAGCTGTTTCACAGATTTTATTAACATTGGAACGTGAAAATGAAAAATTACTGTTTTTCCAATAAACCGTCAATTGAGTCCCAATTTTTTTATTTTCAAAAGAGGATAAAGGAGAAAAAGCTCCCCAAAGTTTGTTATACAATTTCTCCTAAACGCGGCAATATCCTATATGTGGTCATAATCTGCTGTATGGGTACATGGTGGGGCTCGGAATGGAAAGAGCGTTATTTGGCTTTTGGAGGGCAGATTTTGCTGCATTAGATTTCAGGTGCCATGTCGTATTTGCAGAGCCCCTAAAGTACCAATACAATGGAAACCCCCAAAAAGTGACCCCATTTTAGAAACTACACCCCTCAAGGAATTTATCAAGGGGTATTATCATTTTGAGCCCAAGAGTGCGTCCCAAAAATTACTGTACAAATTGAAAATTGATATTTTTGAAGAAATATGCCATTTCGTTGCCCAATACGTTGCGCCCAGATTGTGTCAGAGACATGCACTACTAAAACTATTAAGTGGGCTATCCCAGGTACAAAGAAGTTGTATATGTGGGTGTAAACTGCTGCTTGGTTACACAGCAGGGCTCAGAAGGGAAGGGGCACTGTGCTTTTTACCTTTTGGAGTAAAGATTTAGAGGGACTTTCTGGATGCCATATTGTTTTTGCAGAGCCCTGGAAGTGCCAGTAAATTGGAATTCCCCAAGAAGTGACCCCATTTTGTAGGGGCAATTTTAGAGTTTCTACAAATGTGACATGGCGTCCAAAAACCAACAATCTAAATCTGCGCTCCATAACACATAGTGCTCCTTGACATCTGTGCCCTGCTGTGTGCCCAAGCAGCAGTTTATGTCCACATGTATGACACTGGTGTATCCAGGATAACGTACTTAATGTCATATGTGGGTATAAACTGCTGTCTGGGCACGGCCGGGCACAGAAGGAAAGGAACGCTATTTTGTTTTTTGGAGCACAGTTTGGTTTTTAGACGTCATGCCACTTTTGCAGAGCCCCTGAATTGGTAGTAAAGTAAAACCCGCAGACACATAACACCTCAAGAGATTTATCAAGTGGTGTAGCAAACATTTTTAACCCTTGGGCGTTGCATTAATTTAATTCCCAGAAATGAATGCGCAGCTGATATAATGAAAAGTGAAAATTGCAATTTTTCCATAGATACCCCATTTCAGTACCCAATGTGTTGTGCCCAGCTTGTGTCAGCAGAGACACACATTCCAAAAACTGTTAAGTGGGTATCCCGGGCACAACATCTTTTGGAGCATTGATCTCTGATGCAAGCCGGGCACAACACATTACGCACTGAAATTACATTCCGGGAAAAAATTGTTATTTTTCACCTTTCACCATCAGCTGCGTATTCATTTCTGGAAAATAAATTAATGCAACACTTGGGGGTTAAACATGTTCACTGTACCCCTATATAAATTCCTTCAGGGGTGTAGTTTCCAGAATGGGGATTCCACTTTACTGACATTTCAGGGCTCTGCAAAAGAGTCATGACGTCCAAAAACCAAACTGTCTAAATCTGTGCTCCAAAAAACAAATAGCGCTCCATCCCTTCTGTGCCCGGCTGTGCCCAAACAGCAGTTCATACCCACATACAGTGCTGTCCAAAAGTATTGGCACCCTGCAATTCTGTCAGATAATACTCAATTTCTTCCAGAAAATGATTGCAATCACAAATGCTTTGGTAATAATATCTTCATTTAATTTGTCTTCAATGGAAAACCACAAAAAGAATTGTCAAAAAGCCAAATTGAATATAATTCCACACCAAACATAAAAAAGGGGGTGGACAAAAGTATTGGCACCCTTTGAAAAATCATGTGATGCTTCTCTAATTTGTGTAATTAACAGCACCTGTTACTTACCTGTGGCACATAACAGGTGGTGGCAATAACTAAATCACACTTGCAGCCAGTTGAAATGGATTAAAGTTGACTCAACCTCTGTCCTGTGTCCTTGTGTGTACCACATTGAGCATGGAGAAAAGAAAGAAGACCAAAGAACTGTCTGAGGACTTGAGAAGCAAAATTGTGAGGAAGCATGAGCAATCTCAAGGCTACAAGTCCATCTCCAAAGACCTGAATGTTCCTGTGTCTACCGTGCGCAGTGTCATCAAGAAGTTTAAAGCCCATGGCACTGTGGCTAACCTCCCTAGATGTGGACGGAAAAGAAAAATTGACGAGAGATTTCAACGAAAGATTGTGCGTATGGTGGCTAAAGAACCTCGACTAACATCCAAACAAGTTCTAGCTGCCCTGCAGTCCGAGGGTACAACAGTGTCGACCCATACTATCCGTCGGCGTCTGAATGAAAAGGGACTCTATGGTAGGATACCCAGGAAGACCCCACTTCTGACCCAGAGACATAAAAAAGCCAGGCTGGAGTTTGCCAAAACTTACCTGAGAAAGCCAAAAACTTTTTGGAAGAATGTTCTCTGGTCAGATGAGACAAAAGTAGAGTTTTTTTGGAAAAGGCATCAACATAGAGTTTACAGGAAAAAAAAGAGGCCTTCAAAGAAAAGAACACGGTCCCTACAGTCAAACATGGCGGAGGTTCCCTGATGTTTTGGGGTTGCTTTGCTGCCTCTGGCACTGGACTGCTTGACTGTGTGCATGGCATTATGAAGTCTGAAGACTACCAACAAATTTTGCAGCATAATATAGGGCCCAGTGTGAGAAAGCTGGGTCTCCCTCAGAGGTCATGGGTCTTCCAGCAGGACAATGACCCAAAACACACTTCAAAAAGCACTAGAAAATGGTTTGAGAGAAAGCACTGGAGACTTCTAAAGTGGCCAGCAATGAGTCCAGACCTGAATCCCATAGAACACCTGTGGAGAGATCTCAAAATGGCAGTTTGGAGAAGGCACCCTTCAAATCTCAGGGACCTGGAGAAATTTGCCAAAGAAGAATGGTCTAAAATTCCAGCAGAGCATTGTAAGAAACTCATTGATGGTTACCGGAAGAGGTTGTTCGCAGTTATTTTGTCTGAAGGTTGTGCTACCAAGTATTAGGCTGAGGGTGCCAATACTTTTGTCCAGCCCATTTTTGGAGTTTTGTGTAAAACGATCAATGATTTGACTTTTTTTTTCATTCTCTTTTGTGTTTTTTCATTGCAAGCAAAATAAATGAAGATATTATTACCAAAGCATTTGTGATTGCAATCATTTTCTGGAAGAAATTGAGTATTATCTGACAGAATTGCAGGGGTGCCAATACTTTTGGCCAGCACTGTATGACATTAAGTACATTATCCTGGGTACACCAGTGTCATACATGTGGGCATAAACTGCAGGTTGGGCACACAGCAGTGCACAGAAGGGAAGGAGCTCTGTGTGGCTTTTGAAGTGTATATTTAGACATTTGGTATCTGGACAACATGTCATGTTTAAAGAGCCTCTAAAGTACCAGTAAAGTGGAATTCCCTAGGGAATGACCCCATTTTGAAAACTGCACCCCTCAAAGAATTTATCAGGGGGTGTAGTGAGCATTAGTATCCCAGATGTGACTGCACAGCGGATGGTGAACAGTGAATATGTATCCTGTGCAGAATACATTGGGAACACCAAATTCCCTTCTATATCACCAGTAGCTCCTATGATTAGGGGAAGGGGGGGTCATTTCTGGTTTATTTTCCCTTGAAAGCTCTATATTTGGGGTGTGCCCTAATATAGGCTCGCACAGCTTATACATGCCCTTTCTGCCAGTAATGTTCTAATGATTTGGAGATTTTTGTCTTCTTATTGTACAAACTATATTTTCTTTATTTTTCTGGTGATGAGGGCTTGTTGTTTGCCGTATGAGATGCATTTTGTAATTATATCATTTCTGGGTGCCTATAACTTATAGAATAAATTTTATTAACTCTTTCTGGGTGGATTAAAAAAAACAAAAAAACAGCAATTCTGGTATTGTTTTTTACCTTTAAATGTTTTTTCCGTGCAGCGTACAGCATAAGTAACATATCACCTTTATTCTACGGGTCGGTACAATTACGGCGATACCTCATTAATATTGTTTTTTTATACATTACTAGTTTTGCAGAACAAAAATCCATTGGGGAAAGAAATCAATTATTCTTGCATCGTCATCTTCTGAGATGTGTAGCAATTTTTTTTTTTTCGGTTGACAGAGTTGGTTGAGGGCTTATTTTTTGCGGGACGATCTGTGCTTTTTATTGGTACTGTTTTGGGGTACATATGACTTTTTGATCACTTTTTATAGCATTTTTTCTAAGGCGAGATGGCGAAAAATCATTATTTCCTTTCTTTATTAATTTTTTTAAATATTTTTTTCTTTCTTTCTTTCATTCACTTCACTTTTTTTTTTTTTTTTTACTTTTTTTAGTGATGTCCCACTAGGGGACCTGAACCAGTGATACACTGATCGCTGGCTCAGCACTATAGACTACAATACACGTGTATTGCAGTCTATACAGGAAGTCAGTCTATGCAGATGCATAGATTGACTTCCAGAGGTTCCGGTGTGAGTGTGATCAAGCGAGCAAAGCTGACCAAGGAACCGTTTCACTGGTGGTGCTCGGGCGACGCCATTTTGCCGGGAATTGCCGACACCCGGAGCAAGCTCCTGGGTTGACATCCCGTTATTATGACAGCCTGTAGCCTTGTGAAGACTCCCAGGCTTGTCTTTAGTATCTTTCTATTTCAGGTTGCTCTATGCAGCCTGGAATAGATATGCCGTTTTTTTGCATTGTAATGCATTGCATTAGTGATCAGAATGCCTGGGGTCTAATAAATGCAAAAAAATATAAATAAACAAACAGTAAACGGGAAACAAAATCAAACGTGCCAAACCGCCGTTTTTTCACTGTTTTGCCTCTGATAAAAATTTGAATAAAAAGTGATCAAAGTAATAGCAATTCCCCAAAATGGAATAACTAAAAAGTACACCTGGCCCTGCAAAAAAAGACACCCTATGCATCATCGTACACAGAAGTATAACAAAGTTACAGGTGTCAGATAGCGACTTTTAGAAAAAAAAATTTTTGCACAGTTTTGGATTTTTGTTAAGGGGTTAAAATGTAAATAAAACTATATAAATGTGGTATCCCCAGAATCGGACCGAAACATAGAATACAGGTGACATGTCATTTTGGCTGCACAGTGAATGCTGTAAAAACTAAGCCAAATGCCCTTTTTCTTCAAATCCATCCAATTCTGAATTTTTTCCAGCTTCCCAGTACATTGTACGGAATAATTAATGGTAGCATCATGAAGAAAAATTTGTCCTGCAAAGATTAAGACCTCATATGACTCAGAGTGGCAAAATAAAAACATTATGGGGTTTGGGAGTCAAAAACGAAAAATTCCTCTGGCGGAAAGGGGTTACACTCCCCTCCCCCACAGTTAGCTGTCCATTTATTGCACCCCCTCCCATGTAGTTTACTGTCCATTAATTACACCCCCTCCATCCAAATCTCCTTGTCCATTTATTGCGCCCCCCCCCCCTCCTCACATAGTTCACTGTGCATTATTGAAACTACAGTGGAGAAAAAAAAGTATTTAGTCAGCCACCAATTGTACAAGTTCTCCCACTTAAAAAGATGAGGCCGGCCTGTAATTGACATGATAGGTAGACCTCAACTATGAGAGACAAAATGAGAAAACAAATCCAGAAAATCACATTGTCTGATTTTTAAAGAATTTATTTGCAAATTATGGTGGAAAATAAGTATTTGGGCAATAACAAAAGTTCATCTCAATACTTTGTTATATATCCTTTGTTGGCAATGACAGAGGTCAAACGTTTTCTGTAAGTCTTCACAAGGTTGGCACACACTCTTACTGGTATGTTGACCCATTCCTCCATGCAGATCTCCTCTAGAGCAGTGATGTTTTGTGGCTGTCGCTGGGCAACACGGACTTTCAACTCCCTCCAAAGGTTTTCTATGGGGTTGAGATCTGGAGACTGGCTAGGCCACTCCAGGACCTTGAAATGCTTCTTACGAAGCCACTCCTTCATTGCCCTGGTGGTTTGCTTGGGATCATTTTCATGCTGAAAGACCCAGCCACGTTTCATCTTCAATACCCTTGCTGATGGAAGGAGGTTTGCACTCAAAATCTCATGATACATGGCTCCATTCATTCTTTCATGTACACGGATCAGTCGTCCTGGTCCCTTTGCAGAGAAACAGCCCCAAAGCATGATGTTGCCACCCCCATGCTTCACAGTAGGTATGGTGTTCTTTGGATGCAACTCAGCATTCACTCTCCTCCAAACACGATGAGTTGTGTTTCTACCAAACAGTTCTACTTTGGTTTCATCTGACCATATGACATTCTCCCAATACTCTTCTGGAACATCCAAATGCTCTCTAGCAAACTTCAGATGGGCCCGGATATGTACTGGCTTAAGCAGGGGGGACACGTCTGGCACTGCAGGATCTGAGTCCCTTGTGGAGTAGTGTGTTACTGACGGTAACCTTTGTTACGTTAGTCCCAGACTTTTGCAGGTCATTCACTAGTTCCCCCCGTTTTTGCTCACCGTTCTTGTGATCATTTTGACCCCACGGGGTGAGATCTTGCGTAGAGCCCCTGATGGAGGGAGATTATCATTGGTCTTGTATGTCTTCCATTTTCTAATTATTGCTCCCACAGTAGTTTTTTTCACACCAAGCTGCTTGCCTATTGCAGATTCAGTCTTCCCAGCTGGTGCAGGTCTACAATTTTGTTTCTGGTGTCCTTCCACAGCTCTTTGGTCTTCACCATAGTGGAGTTTGGAGTGTGACTGTTTGAGGTTGTGGACAGGTGTCTCTATACTGATAACAATGTCAAACAGGTACCATTACTACAGGTAATGAGTGGAGGACAGATGAGCCTCTTAAAGAAGAAGTTACAGGTCTGTGAGAGCCAGAAATCTTGCTTGTTTGTAGGTGACCAAATACTTATTTTCCACCATAATTTGCAAATAAATTCTTAAAAAATCAGACAATGTGATCAGATATGTTTTCTCATTTTGTCTCTCAAAAGGTCTACCTATGACGTCAATTACAGGCCTCTCTCATCTTTTTAAGTGAGAGAACTTGCACAATTGGTGGCTGACTAAATACTTTTTTTCCCTACTGTAGGTTCACACCTGCGTTCGGGTTTCGGGAAACCCAATTCGCTTACAAAAGGTTACCTTCGGAAACCCACAAACCCCATAGACTATAATGGGGTCTTCCGGGTTTCCGCCCAGTTTCCGCCCGAAAAGGGCAGAAAATACAGACAGAAAAGCACTGCTTGCAGGACTTATCTCTCTGCATTTTTAAAGCGGAATGGGGGAACAGAATCCCCAGGCGGAGATGGGGCACAAGTGTGAACCCAGCCTTACACTCTTCTTCCCCGCCACAGTTCACTATCCATTAATTACACTCCTCTCCTATCAATGTGTCTCACCATCTTCCAGTAGTGTGTCCTGGTAATTGTTCAGATTTGTTGCAATGAGCCAAGCACACATTGCAAGTGTCTACTTGGTGAAGCCCCGTCCCCACACTACATGGATGAGAGGAGCACCTGTATCATCTGCACTTTGTAGATTATATCATGGGTTCTCCCAGTCCTGTAAGCCGGGGAGTTTGGTGGGGGGGCTTCACCTATCAGAATGATCAGTATGTGCTCTCTGCTAGGTAAACAAGTCAGGATTTTACTTAAAATGGCAGCGCTAGTCACAAATGGCACCATCTCAAGCCCTGCCTTAGGAGTTATGTGGGACAGTGCTTCTTACCACAGCCTGCACCATAGGAATAGCAGAATGTACCACTGGGTTACGCATACTGCAGGTTGAGAACCATTTCCTTAGACAATCTATATATTATATATTACTTACATATTCATTTGCTCTATATTGTTCTGCCCTTTTTGACAGTTTCCTTGAATTTACCCTCATGCAATTTTCCTGCTCCTTTCATTTTACTGTAGCTCATTGCAGTTGGAATGTTTTTTGCTTGCCATAATTGTATTTGCCATTGTTTAATTGAAACTATTTTATTCTACACAGCATTTTTCTTCCTTTTGCTAGTATTATGCATTCTGCATGGATTATCCTGTTGCAGTTTTTTTCATTCCCTAGTTCCATCTCTTAACATATGCATATTGAGATGTATATCATTATTCTCTTGTACAAATTTTGCTCTAGCTGTATTTGTTTATTTAGTTTACATTTTGTTATACAGGATATGATGAATTTTTTGTCCTTATCATGTACATATCATTTATTCTGCACCCTTGTCTATTCACAGTGTTGATGAAGGGACATGCCTGCGCCTAATCATTTTTGGACTGCCCAAGTGTTACTTACTGTTATAAAAGTGGGTAGAAGCCCTACTTGAAACTTGCGTCCCACATTGCAAAAACACAGCGTTTTTTGCCGCTGTGAAAAAGTGGAAGCAAAAAAAGCTGCGCTTTACAGTACCTGCCAAATAAATGGGATTCTGGATAATCCCATCCACACATTGCAGAAAAAAAAATTCACAGCAGAAAAGCTGTGTTTTAAAAAAATGCCTGCGTTTTCGAAAATTGCAGCATGTCAATTATACCTGTGGAAATGCTGGCGTTTTACGTTTAGGTATAATAAGGAAAGAAAGTTCGCAGAGGAAAACTCTGCCAGAATGCAATGGAAAACGATGTGGAAAGAACCGTAATGCGTTTCCTCCGTGTTTTTTTGCTGTGTTTTGCTACATGGGGCTTTAGCCTGAAGCAGGCAAATCTAGTGTCACAGAGCCACTTAAGATTAAAACCATTCTCATTCACCGACAGGATAGGTCCTCAGTATCTGATGACAGATGTATTTGGGGACTTAAAACCCTTTTTAGGCTAAGGCCCCACGTAGCGGGCCACAGCCAAATACCACTTTCCTCTGTGGCTTCCATTATACCTATATGGAAACAGCCGGCGGTTCCATAGGTATAAATGACATGCTGTGATTTACAAAAACGCAACGATTTTTTAAATCGCAGCATGCCCACTGTAGATATTTTTCTGCAATGTGTGGTGCTATAAAACAAAATTGTCAAAATCGTGGTGCTTACACTTTGTGGGGCCCCGGTCTAACACTTTGAAGTTAATAAATAGAAAGTTAATTAATAAAATGAAATGTAATAAATAGATGTTACTTACAATGTCATTTACCAAATCTCGTAGACCTCGTGTTACTAGTATAAATGTCAGAGGTATCACAACAATTATAGCCAGCTGTGTTGCAATCTGTGGAATAGTCTAAAAGAAAAAAAAAAGCAAGTGTGAATTTACATATGGAATTCAATGATGAAAATGTACATCTATATATTGGAATACATGTGGATATTTTTTTTTAAAAACCCCAATCACATGTAGTGGGAAAATCTGCACCAAATTAAAAAAAACAATGCATCTTTTCCGCAGTATTTTTTCCACAATGTGTGGATATGATTTGAAATAATCTCATTTATTTTGCTGATACTGTAAAACACAGCATTTTTGTTTTTTTTTTCTGGGGGGGGGGGGGTTTGTTGCATTTTCGCAGCAGCCAAAAGAGTTGTGTTTTCACAAGGTAGGGCCTTAAAGAGGTTGTCCAGGGAAAAAAAAAATATTCTTTAAAAGGAGGCCAGAGGAGGTGAAAAAAAATAAAAACAAATCATACTCACCTGTTCACGGTGCTCAGTTGTTCTCCCAGAGTGGTCCAGTCCTGCTGCTCCTGTGTCTTCTTGAAGTGAAACTCCTCGTCGGCTGTGACATCCCAAATCCCTACCGCTGAAGCTGCTGATTGGCCACAGCAGTCACCGGTGGTGGAAGACAACAATGGACCAGCAGGGCCTGACCACGCTGGAAGGCATTGGAGCACTAGGGAAAGGTATGATTTTTATTTAAAATTCTGTTTTTATTAAATTTAACATTGTACATATACATAGTCAACATATTGCTACTGCATATAATCAAAAACATAGCATGAACATGGAGTACAAAAGTCTTAGAAAAATATATATTAACAAGTCGGATAACAAGAAGTAACAATTCAAACACTTCAGAAAATGTCAAAGTAATAGAAGTGAGTAGTGTTGGTTTTTTCTATTGGACTATAGGGGTGTGTGACAGCAAGTAAAAATTCTGGTGCAGGGGGGAAAGTGATTAGATTATGACAGAGTAAGGATGGTTTCATTCCGCAGTTATGTGAGAGTCCATCTGAAGGTCAGTCAGGAGGTCTATGTTTTAAGGAGGGTGTTTGTGGTCATTCTAGTCCAGTGTACCAGCTCATATCATTTACTTTGGATACCCATTGTGGCAGGGAGGGGAGTGAGGTATCTCTCCAGTGAGCCGGTATTAGGAACTTTGCTGCGATTTTGAGATGAGTGGTTAGGTCTTCCCTTTTGGGGCGAAAGTTAGCGTGGGGTAGCCGCAGCAGAATATGTTCAGGAGATGGGGGGAGCTGGACATCGCAAACTCTTGATAGTTGAAATAGTTTCTTTTCATGGTTGAATCGGTCATCTAATTCATCCCAAGTCACATCAGACACGGCCAGCCAAGAGTCGGTGGGTTCGTCAGACACAACCCTTAGTTGGCATGGCCCGGTAGCAGGCCCTGTGCGCTCACGTGTCTTCAACCTGCCTCTGTCCTTTTCTGTTCCTTCAGCCAGAGAAGTACTCTATGCTGTGGGCTCAGATCCACTATACAGTGAGGAGGAGGTACTAGAGGACAGTCAGCAGCTAATGCCCAGCCAAGATGTGGAGGATACATCTGCCGCTTCCTGCGGTAGGCGGGCAAGTAGCGATGAGGAGAGTGGCGTGGGAGCTGGTATTGTGAACGGTCAGTCTACTAGCTCACAGACCGTTGAGGAGGACATCAGTGACCTGCAGACAGTAGTTGATGACGATGTAGTCGATCGCAATTGGGAGCCAAGTAATGAAGGGGCTTCATCATCATTGGGAGAAGAGGGTGGCAGCTTGTGCATTAGGCAGCGGCAGAGTCAGCAGGGTGGCAGCAGTGGTAGGTCAGGTGCCAAACGTGCCCTGGTGTGAAGGATCTCTTCCTACCAAAGCCGCCTCTGGCACACCTAAGATCGCTTCAATCACCTCAGCTCAGGGCGCGTACTTAAATTCAGTCCAAAAGCATGCGTCCGGGCATGCTATTCCAGTGGCAGCACCCCCTAGCTCTGGGCAGTGCTATCCAGGTGGCTTTCAGCAGCAGAAGAACATATAGAAAATCACGGGAACAAGTAAATAGTCCATTTCTCTGAGCCCATGTGGTAGGCTTCAGGGTTCTTCCTTAAGCAAGTTACAGAGCATGTATTTCCTACATGCTGTCCAGAACAAAGAGTCTCAGGCCTCAATGCTAGGCTGCATGGCAGGCCACATGGTTGAAGTCTCCACCATCACCTGCTCTCACACCTCTTCCAGGAACAACCAGGACAAAAGACAAAGACACACCTCTTCCTGGTCTGAGAACTTTTAACTAACCTGGTCTCCTCCCTAAGTGATGTCACCAGGAGGAGGAGCCCCACCCTCCTTTCCAATTCCCTCAGAATCATATTTCCATATATCTCCTCTCCCGATGACTGTAGAGTTGGGCAGAAGGTATGATAGGGTTCGTGGCGAGATCCCCATCGCGCAGACCCCAAGGATTGCCCTTTGGGTAAGGAGATCAGTGTCTGGACCTTTTCTGGGCTTTGAACTGTATTATGTGTATACTCCTAATGTGTGCCCAGGCCTGGTGCATCTGAGGAATTTATCGGTGCAATTGTAAGAGGTTCCCCAGGGCAGATACTGCCATAAAACTATAATAAAGGAGCTGAGGCATCAAATCAGGCAGGGAAAAGCCAGTTATAAAGAAAAAAAATGGAAAAGCAAATGGAAAGAAAAGACATAAGGGGGGTCTGGGAGGGGCTTAAGTCAACATCGGGTCATAAACAGTCTGTCTGCCAGATTGAGGCAGATGTTAATTGGCTTAATGAACTAAACCTATTCTTCAACAGATTTGATCACACACCAGCTCCTCCCACCCCAGTATGTCCTTCAGCTCCCCCCACCACAATGACTTCACCCCATGCGGCCACTTCCCAACAGACCAGTAAATCCAGAAATCCGTCTTTATCTGACCACAATCTGACCTTCACACGGGCCGAGGTGAGGAAGGAGATGAAAAAGATCAAGGCGAGGAAAGCCGCAGGGCCAGATGACATCAGTGCAAGGCTAATTAAGACTTGCGGGGACCAGCTGTGTGGTATAATTACATATATGTATAATATGAGCCTGAGGCAGGAAATAGTCCCTGAATTATGGAAATCTTCTTGTGTGGTACCAGTTCCAAAGAAACCCCACCCTATGGACCTCAATGACTACAGACCTGTAGCACTGACATCCCACCTGATGAAGATCTTAGAGAGATTGGTTCTCGCACATCTCCGCCCTCTAGTGAGCCCCGCTATGGACCCCCTCCAGTTTGCTTATCGGCCGGGCATTGGGGTAGATGATGCCATCATCCATCTTCTGCACAGGGCTCTGTCTCACCTGGAGAAACCAGGGAACACAGTGAGAATAATGTTCTTTGACTTCTCCAGTGCTTTTAACACCATACAGCCCAGGTTATTGAGGGACAAGCTGGGCCTTGCTGGAGTGGACCACCACCTCTCCAACTGGATCCTAGACTACCTCACAAATCGACCTCAATACGTGAGAGCCCAAGACTGTGTGTCAGGTACCGTGATCTGTAATACGGGGGCACCTCAAGGTACGGTTCTCACCCCTTTCCTCTTCACACTGTACACTGCAGATTTTAGGTGCAACTCATCCAGCTGCTACCTACAGAAGTATTCTGACGACTCTGCAATAGTAGGCCTCATCACAGATGATGATGACAGGGAGTACAGAGAACTGAACCAGGATTTTGCGGACTGGTGCCACCGGAACCACCTGAAGATTAACGCGGGGAAGACCAAGGAGATGGTGGTGGACTTCCGTAAAGGCAGAAGCCCTCCTAAACCAGTGGACATCCTGGGGACGGGCATCTAGATTGTGAACACCTATAAGTACCTGGGTTTGCTCCTTAATAATAAGCTGGACTGGGCAGATCATATGGAGGCCCTGTACAGGAAGGGCCACAGCAGGCTCTACCTGCTTAGGAAGCTGAGAGCCTTTGGAATCCGGGGGGCACTTCTTAGAACTTTCTTCAACTCGGTAGTGGCATCAGCCATCTTCTTTGGAGTGGCCTGCTGGGGGAGCAGTATATCAACCAGGGACAGAAATAAACTTGACAAGCTGATTAGAAAGGCCAGCTATGTCCTGGGGAGCCCACTGGACCCAGTGCAGGTGGTGGGTGACAAAAGGATACTGTCCGTGGTGAGCTCCATGCAGAAGAAGAAGTCCCATCCCATGCATGAGACTGTGATCGCGCTGAGCAGTACTGTCAGTGACCGATTGCTCCACCCTAGGTGTGAGAAGGAGCGCTATCGGAAGTCTTTCCTCCCCACCGCGGTTAGGCTGTACAACCAACACCGACCTAATCGGAGAACATTACACACAGAGAACTGAATATCTCTCTGCCTGTTAAATCCCCCCCCCCCCCCGCTACTTCCTATCTGTCTGTCGGCTATCAAAGTAATGCCTCTTACCTTGGAACATTCCTGTACATGTTGTATTTGTATTTGTATCTGCTTATCTTTGCTGCTGTAACACATTGAATTTCCCCATTGTGGGACTATTAAAGGACTATTATTATTATTATTATTATTATTATAATAATCCTTTTTGATGTGTAGCTGGCTCCAACTTGTCTGTGAACGGTGTGCAGAGGACCCTCCCAGTACATCCTTTCTGCAGGACCCCCTGACGAGTTAATAAGTGTAGCCCTGTTATGTACACAACGGCCTGTGTCAGTGACTCTCTTTGGATCAAAGGGTTGTTGAGTACAGAGTCCACATACCACATTTCTCAAGACTTTGAACAAATGGCTGATAACAGACAGGAACCACACCATATGAGTGAGTAGTAGTACAAGAAATATATATCTGGGGCTCTTATCACACCGGGGTAGACCACCCGCTTTGCAGGAGCCTACCTGCCTGGGAAGCAGTGGTGGAGGGGTTTACGGAGACAGTGGTGGCAGCAGTCAGTTAATGTGGAGTGTTGGGGGTAAAATCACCTACTCGACAGTGTAGCAGTTTTTTGTTAAGCCGCCGGGGAAGGTGAACATGGCCATATGTGTAATTTGCGGGCAGAAGTTGATTACAACATATGCAGTGTAACCATAAAGTGGCCTGGGAGAACCATGGCTCCAATGCGGTGGTCCAGCCTGCCGCAGCAACCGATGCATCACCCAGTGGCACGCACCACATTTCAGCTAGTCAAGGCTCCACCACCTCAGCCAAAGGAAGCTGTGTGTCCTTCCCATCATCTGCTGGTCGTGATGCTCCTGCTCCTCCTCCTCCTAGTCAATCAGCGTTCCATCACCGAAGCGACAGAAGAGACAATGGTATGCGTGCACTCATCCAACAGCACAGAAGCTGAACGTGCTCCTGTCCAAATTGCTGGTGCTGCAGTCACTCCCTTTATAAAGTGGTGGACTCTGCACCTTTCAGAGAACTGATGGCTTTTGTTGAGCCGAGGTGGAGAGTCCCAAGCCGTCATTTCTTTGCCAAGAAGGCAGTATCAGCCCTGCACAAATATGTAGAACTGAAGGTGGGCCAGTCCTTGAGCCTGTCGGTGTCTGCCAAAGTGCACGGCAGCGCCAACGTGTGGAGCTGTAACTATTGTCAAGGATAATATATGTCCTTTACGGCCCACTGGGTTAATGTGGTTCCTGCCCAGACACACCAGCAACTTGGACAGGTGACATAGCTTCCGCCTCCACATTCTCACACCGTTGGTCCTGTAACAGTGTCCGCCTCATCCTCCACTGTGTCCTCAGCCTCCACTGCAGGGAAAATTCCCAGTGCTCCTCCAGCATACCACATGTGCAGGGCACAGCGGTGTCACGCTGTTCTACACCTCATTTGCCTGAGCGAATGAAGTCACCAAGGCGATGAACTGCTCCGTGTCCTCAATCAAGATATCGAATCCTGGCTTTCTCCAAGAGAACTTAAAATCGGAACAATGATGACCGACAACGGGAAGAACATGGTGTCGGCGCTGCGTCAAGGAGGGTTGAGCCATGCGCCCTGCATGGCACATGTTCAATCTGGTTGTCAAGCGTTTCCTTAAGTGTTCCACCCATCTGCAAGACATCCTAAAAATGGCAAGGAAACTTTGCGTGCACTTCAGCCACTCGTACACCGCCAAGCATACCCTCCTTGAGCTGCAGCGGCAGAACAGCCTCCCACAATATAGGCTGATATGCGATGTTTCCACCCATTGGAATTCAACCCTCTATATGTTGAACTGACTGTACGAACACAGAAAGGCCATAAACTATTTCTTGATAATTCAAGCGGACAGAGGTTTTCCCCTGTGTAACTTCAATGTTAGCCAGTGGCAGCTCATGTGTGACATCTGCCGTTTGCTCGTTCCCTTTGAGGAGGCCACTTTATTAGTCAGTCGCCAGGACTACGGGATGAACAACATCATTCCACTGATTCATATCCTGGAAAAGATACTTGTAAATATTGCTGGTCAGGGGACTGGACACGTGGCACCTACAACTCATGGCCATATGAGCCCTGTGGGGGCTGAACTGGAGGAGGAGGCAGACGTTGGAGCACAAGCAATGTGTAGCGAAATGGGTGGTTTTTCCACACGGGTGACAGGAGAGGAGGAGCAGGAGTAGCCGGATGAGCAAGAGGGAGATGAGGAAGACGAGGCAGATGACCCAGACACGCCATGGCAGTATGCAGTGGAGATGGATGCAGGGAGTCCCTCAGAGTCACTTGCACAAATGGCCTGATGCATGCTCACTTGCGTAGTGAATTAATCCAAAAGGAATCTCAGGTCTCAATCATAAATATAAATCAAATATTATAGAGATTACCATAGCCGAACTCAGAACAAAGAACCAACAAAAATTTCTCCACTACAATAAGTCATATACAATCAAAAAAATTAATCTTTATTAACAAAAAATATACATATAACCAATTCAAAATGTTGCAAAGATTAAAAACAATTAAAAACAAGTAAAAAAAAGCAAAAAGCATGGTCCAATGTGGTGCACAGAAATGGCACATATAATTTCATAGATGACACAAATTATGCAGTATCAAAGTGCATCAGTGCCAAGTGCAAATATGCACAACCAAGGAATTGTAACTAGCTCCCAAATTCATGAACAATACCAACCAGCCATTATGCCATCTGCGACCACATGAACCAGCAACCCCAACGCACGTTTCGCGACAGCCGAATTTTCACCATTCGGCAGAGGGATGACTACTGGCTCTCCACCATGTTAGATCCTCACTACAGGTAAAAAACGTGGGCCTTTTTTTTTTTTTACAAACTGAACTACTATAAAGACAACCTATGAAGCAAGTTGACCACTGCTTATCTGCGCCATCGTCCATCCCCTCGCAGGTCCGACCGGGGGGACCCTCAGTGCTCACCTTGCACTACCATGGCAGCTGGGGGGGGGGGGGGCGGTGGCAGAAACGGTATCAGCTCCATCAGCAGCAGATTGAGCCTAGAGTCGCTGATGAGCAGCTTTCTTCACCAACATAGTGAAGAAACTTCTCATCAACAGCTAGACAAAGAATAGAACCTGAACCAGCAGGTGGTGGCATACATAGTGTGCACCCTGCCACCCGTCATCGAAGATCTGCTGAACTACTGGGAAGCCAAACTGGATTTGTGGCTGCAACTGGCCGAGTTTGCCCTGGAAGAGCTGTCCTGCCCGGCCAGTAGTGTGGCATCAGAGTGGGTGTTTAGTGTGGCAGGGGCCATAGTTACCCCAAGGAGAACTCGCTTGTCCACCCAAAATGTGGAGAGACTGACCATTATCAAGATGAATCAGCCAAGATTTCCAACCACCAATGCCTGATGAATGATGCCTGATGCTGCTGCAACCTCCACATTATATCGCCTTGTCACTCTACGGCCTCCTCATGCTGCTGCCAACTCCACATTATGGCGCCTTGCCACTCTGTGGCCTACTCATTCTGCTACCACTGGGTCACTGTATGCCCTCCTCATGCTGCTACCACTGTGGGTCACTCTATGGCCTCCTCATGTCGCTGCCCCTGGGTCACTGTATGCCCTCCTCATGCTGCTGTCACCGGGTCACTGTATGCCCTCATGCCGCTGCCCTTGGTTCACTGTATGTCTTCCTCATGCTGCTGCCACTGCTGGGTCACTGTATAGCCTCCTCATGCTACTGCCAAATCCACATTACAGTGTGGAGAAAAAGTATTTAGTCAGCCACCAATTGACGCAAGTTCTCCCACTTAAAAAGATGAGAGAGGCCTGTAATAGACATCATAGGTAGACCTCAACTATGAGAGACAAAATGAGAAAACATATCTAGAAAATCACATTGTCTGATTTTTTAAGAATTTATTTGCAAATTATGGTGGAAAATAAGTATTTGGTCACCTACAAACAAGCAAGATTTCTGGCTCTCACAGACTTGTAACTTCTTTAAGAGGCTCCTCTGTCCTCCACTCATTACTTGTAGTAATGGCACCTGTTTGAAATTGTTATCAGTATAAAAGACACCTGTCCACAACCTCAAACAGTCACACTCCAAACTCCACTATGGTGAAGACCAAAGAGCTGTGGAAGGACACCAGAAACAAAATTGTAAACCTGCACCAGGCTGGGAAGACTGAATCTGCAATAAGCAAGCAACTTGGTGTGAAGAAATCAACTATGGGAGCAATAATTAGAAAATGGAAAACATACAAGACCACTGATAATCTCCCTCAATCAGGGGCTCCACGCAAGATCTCACCCCGTGGGGTCAAAATGATCACAAGAACGGTGAGCAAAAAATCCCAGAACCACATGGAGGGACCTAGTGAATGACCTGCAGAAAGCTGGGACTAACGTAACAAAGGCTACCGTCAGTAGAACACTACGCCGCCAGGGACTCAGATCCTGCAGTGCCAGATGTGTCCCCCTGCTTAAGCCAGTACATATCCGGGCCCGTCTGAAGTTTGCTAGAGAGCATTTGGATGTTCCAGAAGAGTATTGGGAGAATGTCATATGGCCAGATGAAACCAAAGTAGAACTGTTTGGCAGAAACACAACTCGTTGTGTTTGGAGGAGAGTGAATGTTGAGTTGCATCCAAAGAACACCATACCTACTGTGAAGCATGGGGGTGGCAACATCATGCTTTGGGGCTGTTTCTCTGCAAAGGGACCAGGATAACTGATCCGTGTACATGAAAGAATGAAAAGGGCCATGTATCGTGAGATTTTGAGTGCAAACCTCTTTCCATCAGCAAGGGTATTGAAGATGAAACGTGGCTGGGTCTTTCAGCATGACAATGATCCCAAGCACACCGCCAGGGCAACGAAGGAGTTGCTTCATAAGAAGCATTTCAAGGTCCTGAGGTGGCCTAGCCAGTCTCCAGATCTCAACCCCATAGAAAACCTTTGGAGGGAGTTGAAAGTCCGTGTTGCCCAGTGACAGCCTCAAAACATCACTGCTCTAGAGGAGATCTGCATGGAGGAATGGGCCACCATACCAGCAACAGTGTGTGCCAACCTTGTGAAGACTTACAGAAAATGTCTGTCATTGCCAAGAAGGATATATAACAAAGTATTGAGATGAACTTTTGTTATTGAACCAATACTTATTTTCCACCATAATTTGCAGATAAATTCTTTAAAAATCAGACAATGTGATTTTCTTGATTTGTTTTCTCATTTTGTCTCTCATAGTTGAGGTCTACCTATGATGTCAATTACAGGCCTCTCTCATCTTTTTAAGTGGGAGAACTTGCATAACTGGTGGCTGACGAAATACTTTTTTTTCCCCACTGTATAGTCTCTAGCAGTGGGGTGGGACAGTCGCCATGCGTCTGTTAAGTGTAGACTCACCAGAGATTTGTTAAGCCTTCCGAGAGACCTAAAGGAGGTGTTGCCAGAACCGTGGAGTCTAGGATGGGGTTTAAAGAAAGGTTCAAGTCGCCACCGGTAATGAGAACTCCCTCTGCAAAGTCCCCCAAGACCTCTAATGTTTGGACAATCCATGGGACCTGGTGTTGATTTGGGTAATATAGGTTAGCAAATGTGTATGTAGTATTCACAATTTTTCCCTTGAGAAAAATAAAGCGCCTCTCCGGGTCATTAAGCTGTGCCTGAAGTATGAAATGAAAATGCTTAGAGATTGCAATACTAACACCTCTAGACAATTTAATAGAGGTGCTGTGAAATCAGTGAACATAATCTCATGTTGGAGACGGGGGATTTTTCCCATTTTGAAGTGAGTCTCTTGGATCATAGCTACTGAGATCTTCTGTTTATGGAGGTACGATATGATTTGGGATCTTTTCTGGGTTACATTCAGACTTCTCACATTGTAGGAACATATGTGAAAATCAGCTGCCATCATCTGTAGGGAAATAGATGGCACCCAGTAGGAGGTTTACTTTGACATGGAGGATGTAAAGGAGTATAAGTAAAACTGGTGGGAATTGAGTAACATAAGTGTAAATGAACATGGTTTTCTGCTTTGGGGTTGGTAAGACCGAGGGTGAACCCATTGTTGTGGTCGAGAGTGCTCCAGGGAGACTGCAACCATGAATGGCACAGAGCGCCTCGAGGAACCCTGCACCGCTAAAAGTGGCAAAAGAATGTCACACATAAAATTGGCTAAACAGTGTGAATATCAGAAACTAGTAAGATAAAAGAAAAACACTTCATAACATAGCATGCAATAACTTAGTGAGAGTCCAGGGTGACACAATAGCTTATACCGTGTAAAGCAAAAGGGGTTAATTGGTGGTACTTAGCTAGTGTCCTGTAGGAGAATCAAGAGTCATCAGCAGATTAATGTTGTCCCTCCTGTATTCAGAGGTAGATAACCACTCCAGTGAACGGGTGAATCTTGGGTAACAGTGGGCGAGGAGGGTAAGGAGTCACTGTAGAGGCGTAGTCAAGATGGCCAAGACCTCAGGGCGGAGGATGAATGAGTCTCTTTGGGGTGGCTTTGTGCGTCTTCTTTCTCATCTTCTGCAGCTTAGGGGTGGAGTTTTCCCAAAGTGGAGGCACAGTAGAAGTTGGTAGGTTGGTGATGTTTCACACAATGTCCCAGTTTTCAACTTCTAACTGGGGGATGTCGCCCTGGTCTTGTGCATGTGTCAGGTCTTCAATTGTGGAGATAGTTAGGCGGCGGTCAGACAGTGCGAAAGTGATGCCGAAGGGGAAGGTCCAACGGTAATTTACATTCTGCTTGCGGAGCCAGTCTGTCAGAGGTTTCAGTTTCCTCCACTTCTGTAAGGTCATTGGAGACAAGTCTTGGAAAACTGAAATTTGGGAGTTTTCATAAGTGAGGGAATCCGTTTCTCTGGCTTTGTTGAGAAGCTCCTCTTTGTCTTGAAAATTAAGAATGCAGCATATTGTGTCGCGTGGTGGTTCATTGGGTTTGGATTTGGGTCAGAGCGCCCTGTGGGCCCTTTCTAATATGATAGTTGAGGCTCTGTCTTTTCCTAGTAGGCTGAGGCAGATTTGTCGAACTGCAGAGGGATACTGTTTCGTTTGCCACTGACTGTGGGATCCTGCATATGTGGACATTATTTCTCCTGCCTCTGTTTTCCTGGTCTTCTAAGGCTCTGTAGAGGAGGTTTATATGGTCTTGACAGCTGGTGTAGATGCTGCTACATTGTATTCTAATAGAGAAGCATGAGCCGCTTCTAAGCTTTCCACTCTATTCCCAATTTGTCTTATGTCTTGTTTTATATCCACCAACTCCTTCATAACTGGTGATATAGCATTTGACAGCACTTGTTTGAAGAAGTTTCGGGAGAGTGGTAAATCTGTGGAGGGGTCAAGGGTATCGTCATCACTATTCACTTCTGAAGCAAGGCAGTCCTTTTCTTCAGACTCGGACCTACTAGCGGCCATTTTGGCTTGGGCTGAAACCTGCCTAAGTTCCCCTCGGGGTACGGTTGTTTTCTTAAAGTTTGAGGGTCACGAGGACGGCTACCACCAACTTTCACAATGGTTTAAGGAATGAAGTATGACAAGGTCATTAGGTTGCGGTCTCAGAAAGGGAGCAGAGGTGTTAGTCGGTCATTTGGAGGGGAACCAACCCGGTTCCGACCATCGCTAGAAGTTCCAGTGGCAGAGTTCAATCTTCTGCAATGCTGTTGAGCCGCTTCCCTGGGTAGAGGAGAAATACGGGTGAAAAACGGGGAGTCCCCCTGATGTCGGTGTTGGGTCTCAGCACTCGCACCTCCACAGACCCCAGTCTAGATACTTAGTGCACAAGGTAGCACTGCACTCTTGCAATAACTACTGTGCCCCTGGAGGGTTGCAGCTGGGAGTCAGAGGGCGACCAGCAGAGCTATCATCCACACTGATGCGGGCCCTGAAGTTTTTTAGCGGGTGAGGGAAGGTGAGGAGCTCCCCCTGATGTTGGAGTAGGGGCTCAGCACTCCCTTCACCCAGCTACAAATCCTGACAGAATGAGCTAAATGAGGGTCACAGCGTTCCCACTAGACAATGGGGATTTGAGGTCGCTAGTCAGAGTCAGTCCACCCCTAGGAGGTATAATGGCACAGGGGAAGCTGTTGCAGGTGGTATTGGTAGCGATGGCTTACCAGCTGGCCCTCCCACGGCGCGAGGTAGCGGTGCTGTGGGCCTCCAAGATGGCAGAGCAACAGCTCAGGCACACAGGAAGGCTCCTGTCAGCAGCATTGCGGGCAGATCTGGTACCCAAAGGTCTGTGGTGTCACCACCTCAGGCGTCCACAGCTCTGCCAGTATGTGAAGGTGTAGCAGCAGTCTGTGGCACGGGGATAACGGGTAGGCAGTGATTCCAAAATGGAGCAGGCAGCGCTGCAGGCCTCACAGCAGAACCTCCAGGACTCCGTCCAGACACCAAATCTCTAAATATGTACACTGGGGTCTGGGGGAAGACCCCTGAGGCCTCTGGAGTTTGTGGCTTCAAGGATGCGCTAGATCCGCTGTGGATTTAGGTGAGATAGGCCAGAGCTCTGTAAAAGCATGTCTTGCAGCTCTGCTGGCTGGCCATGCCCCCCCCCCCTTTTTTTTTTTTTTTTTTTACCAACTGTACTGTGTTAGGGTAGTGGGCAGTTCATCTCTTGTGAAAGTAGCAGTGTGAAGTCTTACATACTGGGCCTAACTACTACTGTTACTGTTCATTCCATCAACTGTCATTTATTACACCAATGAAGTATTGCATATTCTATCCTGTACTGCAATCACCTACCTCAGTAAACAGTAAAGTATTTGTGTCCTTTTTATTGCTGATTGACAGCTTCTGGTGAACTGCAGGGGTTTGTGTCTGGGTGGATGGTCAGGAGGAGGAGGCCAGGCATGGGGATACTTTGGCCACAGCACAACAGGAATACTGCCACTGTCTCTGTGCTGGAAAGGAGTCTCTAGTGCCTTTTAGGCCAGGGCCCCACGTGGTGGAAATGCCGTGGAAAAAAACGTGGCGTTTTACAGTCACAGCAAAGTGGATGGGATGGCATTAGCCAGAATCCCATCTACTTTGCAGGCACCGCAAAACACCGTGTTTTCGCAATGTTAAAAAAGTTTTCGCCTTATGTATCACTGAAAAAAGACACAAAATTATTTGAATAACCTGAGTGAAAAAAAAAATGTTCTAGCCCTCAAAAGAAAAAAACAAAACAAAAATGTGTCCGGTCCTGATTCAGGGAAAATATTACAGTACTGAAGTGGTGAAAGCAGCATATGTACTATAGTGAAAAACTACAGATAAGTAAAATATATATAATTATACATAAAACAATGCAATCAGAGTAATCAATTAAACAAAATATGTAATAAACATTGTACAATACGAAAAAGGTACAGGACGTGATATGTTTCTGGTGAAAGAAAGAGGAAGAGACAAGCAGTTATACTGTATCTCTTCATAAAGCCCACCCTCAACACAGTAACCACCATTTACACAGTCTCCTTTTTCTGATAGGGGAACCACCCCATCCTAAATCCATGTAATTAAGTACGGAGAATAGTTGCTCCCGGGTAGTTCTTGGTCCTTCCTTCTCAAAGTTATGTCCCCCTTCTATTTAGTACTTTGGGGGATTCATGACTTATGGATGTGTGACAAATCACAATTTTTAGATGTCAAATGGCCACAGCTTTATTTAAAACCACTTAGCTACAAAAATCACAGCAAGAGTCAAATAAGATTCTAGGCAAGTATCTATTGGGTTTCATTAATACAGTGAGATGCCCAGATGCCTGACACATAATCAAGGGGTGACAAGCTCTAGCTTGCAATTCTAGCAAAGTTAGTTTAAACACCAATAAGCCTACTTAAAGAGGACCTTTTAACACCCCCACCAAGTCCAGCTCTTTGCATCATTTAATCGCTGCCCCCCACTGATGAAGGGCAACAATCCGGAAACAGCGCTGTATGCAGATAAGTGAAATTGGCTTGGCTAAAATCCCTTTTGCTGTCTCAAGGCTCGGTGAGTCAAAAACAAATTGAGGATCTGTTACATCCAACAGA
Organism: Leptodactylus fallax; assembly: GCA_947044405.1. NCBI lineage: Eukaryota > Metazoa > Chordata > Amphibia > Anura > Leptodactylidae > Leptodactylus > Leptodactylus fallax. The sequence continues at coordinate 2,128,658 of CAMRHE010000061.1, read as the reverse complement.
GGGCGCATGAGCTCCCCAGCTCCTTTCCCATAATGCCTTGTGATATGTAGATGCTAAGTAGAGGGCAAAAGGCAATTAAAATCTCTACACACCTTCACTGGTGCTCTCCTCAATGTGAGAGATTCTTGTTCCTATCCCTCTTCCTTCAGACTCTGGGACCTTGATTTCCAAATGAAATGCAAAATTTACTTTTATCTGAAAACACCATCTTTAACCACTGAGCAACAGTCCAGTTCTTTCTCTCCTTGGCCAAGGTAAGACACTTCTGGCGTTGTCTGTTGGTCATGAGTGGCTTGACACATGGAATGCGACACTTGTAGCCCATGTCCTGGATACGTCTGTGTGTGGTGGCTCTTGAAGCACTGACTCTAGCAGCAGTCCACTCCTTGTGAATCTCCCCCAAATTTTTGAATGGCCTTTTCTTAACAATCCTATCAAGGCTACGGTTATCCTGGTTGCTTGTGCACCTTTTTCTACCACACTTTTCCTTCCACTCAACTCTCCATTAATATGCTTTGATACAGCACTCTGTGAACAGCCAGCTTCTTTAGCAACGACATTTTGTGGCTTACCCTCCTTGTGGAGTGTGTCAAGTCGTCAGTCTTCCCAATGATTGTGTCTCCTACTGAACCAGACTAAGGGACCTTTTTAAATGTTTAGGAAGCCTTTGCAGCTGTTTTGGGTTAAATATTCTAATTTTCTGAGATACTGACTTTTGGGTTTTCCTTGGGTGTAAGCCATAATCATCAACATTAACATAAATAAACATTTGAAAAAGTTCACTCTGTAATGACTCAATATAATATATGTGTTTCACTTTTTCAATTGAGTGTCAAACAAAAAGCTGAATAAGGCTGAAGCAAATAAAAAAGTTTTCCTCTGCGGGCTTTCTGCCCTTATTATACCTATAGGGAAAATGTCAGCATTTCCGCAGGTATAATTTACATGCTGCAATTTGTGTTTTTCTGCTGTGAATTTTTTTCTGCAATGTGTGGATGGGATTAGCCAGAATCCCATTCTCTTGCAGGTCTGTAAAACACAGATTTTTTTGCCTTGCGTTTGCCCGGGCGCTGTATTTTTGCAATGTAGGGCTTCAGCTTAAAACTTCACTTTTATTAACCCCTTCCTGGCACAGGCATTTTTCGATTTTTTTTTCGTTTTCAAAAGCAGGAACTTTTTTATTTTTTAGTTCACAGAGCCATATGAGATCTTAAAGGGGTTGTCCAGTCAAAAATGTTATATTTTAAATAGGCCAGGTCTGGTCCTGCTATTCCATTGTTGTCTACCGGCAGAAGACTCCGCCGCACGTGACCGCTGAAGCCAATCAGCGGCCTCAGCGAAGGGTACTTGACGTCCCTACCTGTGATGTCCAGAGCACCAGGACAGGTGAGTATGATTTTTTTGTTTTCACCTCCCCTAGCCTATTTTAAAAATATTTATTTTGCCCAGACAACCACTTTTAATTTTTGCAGGACAAATTGTAATTCACAGTGGTACCATTAGATTTTCCATACGATGGAAAAAAATTTTAGAATGAGGTGGAGAAAAACTGCATTTGCACAACTTTCTTACGGGCTTTGGCAGTGCCCCCTGCACAGTGTAATGCCACGTTAGTCAAATGCCAAACAGTGCAATGCCATGTTAGTCACCCCCCCCACTCAGCATAATGCCACGTTAGTGCCCCTCGCACAGTGTAATGCCATGTTAGTTGCCCCCTACACACAGTATAATGCCTGTTGCCCCCCACAAGCAGTGGCCCCCCCACCTAATCCTAATTTTTCTTGTCTATACCTGGGGTGCATCTTATAGTCAGTCGCGTCCGTTTTTCCGAAATATACCATAAATACTGGACGTGTTCAGCTCTGACCTTTACTTGATGGTAGAATCCAGTCAACAGATCTTTACTAAAAAGTAGTTCAGTACCACTACTCTATTGGCCTTGTGGAACATCATGGTAAAAACTAATGACAACTGATGGTTTTGGAGTAGAAATTTTTAAAAAAGCCTGATGACAACTGATGCATTTTTGCATCAGTTTTGGCATTTGTTGTAATGGCTAAGGGACAAAAAAAGAACTGATACTGATGCAACTGATATATGTGAATGTACCCTTACTCAAATACAAAAGAAACCTGCTGATTTAGAGGACTGCTATAGGTGCAATAATATTAACCCTTTCCTGACATCCACCATAATAGTATGGCGGATACCGGGTCTTTTCTACAGTGGAGACCCAGTGCTAATGCCCGCGATCAGAGTTCACTCTGATGCGTTTATGCGTCTACAGATCCCAGACCCGAAAAATGTCAGTAAACCATCTCTGCATTGTCTCAAAGGTCTGTGGCAAACTATCACATCTTGGAGATCGACTGTCCGCTGAAGTAACTCCTGGAACTCTCCTGCTTTATGGGTGACCTATCTGATACATTGGGGAAAAAAAAGAACGGTGAGCAAAAATCCCAGAACCACACGGGGGGACCTAGTGAATGACCTGCAGAAAGCTGGGACTAACTTGACAAAGGCTACCATCAGTAACACACTACACCGCCAGGGACTCAGATCCTGCAGTGCCAGACGTGTCCCCTTGCTTAAGCCAGTACATATCCGGGCCCGTATGAAGTTTGCTAGAGAGCATTTGGATGTTCCAGAAGAGTATTGGGAGAATGTCATATGGTCAGATGAAACCAAAGTAGAACTGTTTGGTAGGAACACAACTCGTCGTGTTTGGAGGAGAGTGAATGCTGAGTTGCATCCAAAGAACACCATACCTACTGTGAAGCATGGGGGTAGCAACATCATGATTTGGGGCTGTTTCTCTGCTAAGGGACCAGGACGACTGATCCATGTACATGAAAGAATGAATGGGGCCATCAGTTGTGAACCTAGACTCTTTGCTGCCTGAGGCGGACTATAGAAAGACGCCCCCCCCAAAAAAAAAAAAAAAAATTGAGTTTCCATGCTACTAGCTTCACAAGCTGTTATCGTCGCTCAATATACACAATACGCAAAGTTATAAAACAGTTTTTAAGAATTCTTCTTACTGCATTACTTTAGTCTCAAATCAACAACACAGCATTAAAAATGAAAGTAACTTGACACATCTTCTGCTTGGTGAATGGAAGAGGCCACGTGGCCCCCATTCTCTATAATAGGAGCGCCGCAGATAGCTGAATACTGGACTTTGGCTATCTTCGGCACTCCCATTGAAGTGAATGAGAGCCACGCGGGTTTGTCCATCCACCAAGTGACACACCTATATATATGACTGAGGTCAGGCTGAATTCCCACCCAGCGGGGGGGAAAAACCCAATTCTCAGGTTCAGTGGGGGACTCAGCAGACAGATCCCCATCAATCAGGTATTTATCCTCTATCATTTAGGTGAATACAGGGCAGTAACATTTTGTGACTTACAGGTGACGTCTCTGACTAATCGGTCACATTTCCCTTCTCTTCCCTTTGGACCGCCATGACCACTTCTGCCAGCTGTGACTTGTCTCTGTAAAGTTTGCAACACAGACATCTTTGGCTCCTCACTTTTCCAGGCACCTGACCCACATTGTCCTCACCTGCACACCCATCCTGCTGCTTCCCCCAATTATAAAATATATGATATAACCCCCCATAATGAATAATACCCCCAAGTGTATTTTTATATTAATAATGTCCATGTCTACCCCCATAAATAGTGCCCTCTATTAATAATGCCCCAGGTGTTAACTAATTAAAAGGTTTTCCAGGTCACTAATAAACTAATCAGTGGGGCTCAAAAACCCAGGACCCCCACTGATCAGCTGTTTGAATGAACCCTGGTACCTGTGTAAGTGACGTGACCGCTTCTCTGTTTACATAGTGTCATTCATCTCATAGCGGCCATATAATGTAACTACAGCCTCGTCCTATACATGTCTATGTGACAAGGCTGGAATTACATAACACGATCACTATAAACAGACAGCGTGTGATATAAACAGGTGCCATAGCCCCTGTTTATACCGCGGCCTCTGCACATGGTATTATGCCTCGCAGTGGCCCCTGCACATGGTATTATGCTCCATAGTGGCCCCTGCACACGGTATTATGCTCCATAGTGGCCCCTGAGCACAGTATTATGCCCCATAGTGGCCCCTGCAGCGGTATTCTGCGCCATATTGGCCCTTGCACACGGTATTCTGCTCCACAGTGGCCCCTGCACACAGTATTATGCTCCATAGTGGCCCCTGCACACGGTATTATGCCCCATAGTTGCCCCTGCACTTGAATTATGCTCCATATTGGCCCCTGCACTTGTATTATGCTCCCTAGTGGCCCCTGCACCTGTATTATGCTCCCTAGTGGCCCCTGCACACGGTATTATGCTCCATATTGGTCCTTGTACACGGTATTCTGCTCCATAGTGGCCCCTGCACACAGTACTATGCTCCCTAGTGGACCCTGAACACGGTATTATGCTCCCTAGTGGCCCCTGCACACGGTATTATGCTCCCTAGTGGTCCCTGTACTTGTATTATGCTCCCTAGTGGCCCCTGCACACGGTATTATGCTCCATAGTGGCCCCTGCACTTGTATTATGCTCCCTAGTGGTCCCTGCACTTGTATTATGCTCCCTAGTGGTCCCTGCACTTGTATTATGCTCCCTGTGGCCCCTGCACACGGTATTTGCTCCATAGTGGCCCCTGCACCGGTATTATGCTCCATATTGGCCCTTGCACACAGTATTCTGCTCCATAGTGGCCCCTGCACACGGTATTATGCTCCCTAGTGGCCCCTGCACTTGTATTATGCTCCCTAGTGGCCCCTGCAGACGGTATTATGCTCCATAGTGGCCCCTGCACCGGTATTATGCTCCATATTGGCCCTTGCACACGGTATTATGCTCCCTAGTGGCCCCTGCACACGATATTTTGCTCCATAGTGGCCCCTGCACTTGTATTATGCTCCCTAGTGGCCCCTGCACATGGTACTATGCTCCATAGTGGCCCCTGCACTGGTATTAGGCTCCATAGTGGCCCCTGCACACGGTATTGTGCCCCATAGTTGCCCACCCATGAACTATTATTATACTTTGGGGTCTTTTCAGACCCCAGAGTATAATGATTGGAGACCCAGGGGAGCTGACAAACATAAAAATCAGTGTTACTTACCTATCCTGGACACCGGTGCACTCCAGGCAGCTTTTGGCCCTGTCTAATTGAGCACAGACGTCACGTGATCAGACCGGCGGCGCGACCTGATGACGTCACCAGAGCGCCCAAGCCTGCTCGGAGTGACATCGGATCGCAGGAGAGGTAAGTAGCATATGTTTTTATGTTCCCTCACCTCCCCCGGGTCTCTGATTATTATACTCCAGGGTCTGAAAAGACCCCAGAGTATAATAATAGTAGTATTTGAGGCCTGCGGCCTCACTTACCAATGTCCGCGGCTGCTCACAGCGGCATACACTTCCTCTTCTGCGTCCCATAGCAGAAGGGGGAAGCGGGACCGGCCACGAGCAGATGCCGGGTAGGGAAATAAATAGGCCGTCAACTGCTGGGCATATTCCAGCAGGTGACGGCCTATTTATATAAATAAAAAAACTTATCCTCACCTACCTCCCTTGATGGAGCCGCCGCTGCCTCCTCTTGTCCACGACGTCTGTGTCTCAGTGTAGGAGGCGCGATGACGTCATTGTATCGCCGCCTGCGCTGTGATGCGGACGTCTCGTAAACCAGCCCAGGACAGGCCCCGCTCAGCTTTGTTTTTTTTTTAAAGCGGCCTGTCCTGGGCTGGTTTACAGTGAATAGTAAAAATGCCGCCCCTCAGACAGTGATGGATAGTGCCGCCTGAGGCGGCCGCCTCACTTCGCCTCATTAGCGGTGCGCCCCTGGGGGCCATGTATTGTGAGATTTTGAGTGCAAACCTCCTTCCATCAGCAAGGGTATTGAAGATGAAACGTGGCTGGGTCTTTCAGCATGACAATGATCCCAAGTACACCACCAGGGCAACAAAGGAGTTGCTTCGTAAGAAGCATTTCAAGGTCTTGGAGTGGCCTAGCCAGTCTCCAGATCTCAACCCCATAGAAAACCTTTGGAGGGAGTTGAAAGTCCGTGTTGCCCAGCGACAGCCCCAAAACATCACTGCTCTCAAGGAGATCTGCATGGAGGAATGGGCCAACATACCAGCAACAGTGTGTGCCAACCTTGTGAAGACTTACAGAAAACGTTTGACCTCTGTCATTGCCAACAAAGGATCTATAACAAAGTATTGAGATGAACTTTTATTATTGACCAAATACTTATTTTCCACCATAATTTGCAAATAAATTCTTTAAAAATCAGACAATGTGATTTTCTGGATTTGTTTTCTCATTTTGCCTCTCATAGTTGAGGTCTACCTAAGATGTCAATTACAGGCCCCTCTCATTTTTTTAAGTGGGTGAACTTGCACAATTGGTGGCTGACTAAATACTTTTTTTCCCCCACTGTATTTTTGAATGTTCAGTTTCAAGACTGTTTTTTCCCCCGTTCTACATCTGGGCATGTTCTTGCTGCCTTTACTTGGCTATTGGTAACTTATGCTTGCCGCTGGATACCTGCTCCATTTGTTTTCTCCTGTTTTTTTTTTTTTGTGTTTAACCTTCACCTTCCCATGCAGGTTGTACTTGGTACATGTTTTGAACCTCCGCTTTTTCTTTCTTTGACTTTATGACTGTCAAATTTGTTTTCATTAATGTTAGGGCCTTAAATTACACTAGTAAAAGATTCTTTTTTTTAGCTGAAGCGAGGTCCCTTTCTTATTATGTACTTTGAGCCCAGGAAACGCATATCCTCAGTAAAGATAGCCTTAGAATCCGTGATCCTAACTTCCTGGTTGTCTAAAAGTCCCGCCATACCTCTAAATCCAGAGGGGCTCTGATTGTCTTTAAAAATACAGTCAGTTTCAAACACCATGTGAAAAAATTTGATGCTAAGGGCAAATATATAGTATCGGATGGTTGTTTAAACAATGTGTTTTGTACTTTGGTTAAGTTGTATGCTCTTAAGAGATACCAAATTCATTTTCTTAACAATGAGTCATGCGCCTAGTGTCCAGGGTGCAACAGGGGCGGCCCCTCTTCTGTGGAGATTTCAACTCCACTTGACAGTGGACCATTCCTTGGCTGTCTCATCTTTGTCCCACAGGGGTGAACCCACCCTACAGCAGTTTTTATGGAAACACAACCTTTATGATGTATGGCCTGCCCATCATAGCGTTGAGATGGACTATTCCTTCTACTCCAAGGTACATAACAGCTATTCTAGGATTGACTTGTTTCTAGTTGATAGGTCATGGTTGTCTGCTTCCACACAGTGCTTGATTAGTGTCATCAAATAAGAGCAGCTTTTCTTCTCTCGACAACAGCTGAGAAACCTTATTTTGTCTGACTATGAGAAAAGTCTAAAGAAAGTTAAAGCTAGACACTACTCCCAGGGTAACCATTCCGGAAGACTGTTGGCTGCTAGACTTAGACCTCAACACCAGAATTCCAGTATCTCTTTCCTCCTTGACCCTGTGATAGAGGATATCCAAAAAATGTACTACGGGAGGCCAAACAGTTTGTGACAAATTGTGATAGGCATAGATTGCTAGTGCCGAGGGATACAGCAACTACATCCAATACTATAAGATTGATTGGCACATTTGATCAAGGTACAAAGAAGGTAGTTGATACCTTGAGGTCATATTGGGACATCCTGCGTCTGGACCCCTACCTGAGTAATAAGGTGTCGGAATATCCATCTGTGACATACAGGAGGGGTCGGAATTTGAAAGATAGACTGGTACATAGTCATCTGGAACCAGAGGATGGAGGTACATGGTTGGAGAGGGAGAGTCCTAAGGGCACTTTCAAGTGTGGGGGATGTAGAGCATGTGATTATGTCCTTAGGGGACGGGAAGTAGTGGCGGCAACTACTGGTAAGATTTTTTTCTGCCAGAGATTTCATCAGTTGCCGATGCACTGGTGTTGTGTATGTTGTGTCTTGCCCTTGCCCTTTCAATTATGTGGGAAAAACATAATTAACGTCGGAGGATACTGGACCACGTGGGGTACATTAATAGAAGGGAGGATCGACCCCTGAGTGTTCATTATTGGGATAAACATGCAGGGGATCCCTCCACCCTTAAATTTCAAGGGATTGAGTTGGTGCGTAAACCGTGGCGGGGAGGAGACTGGGATAAGATGATTCTAAGGAAAGAGGCTGAATGGATTTTTAGATTTGATTGTGTGAAACCTAAAGGCCTGAATGATGGCATTTCTTTTGTGCTTTTTATAGAGCAGAGATGAGTGTTCTCTATATGATACTGGACTTATGATCTAGCCTTTAGTAAGTGTGTTATCAATAATAAAGCAGGGCTAGATGATAGGGATGTTAGATAAAAATTGTAGATTCACACTGAAGGCATCAAAACTATGAATTAACACATATGGAATTATATACTTAAAAGGTGTGAAACAACTGAAAATATGTCTTATATTCTAGGTTCTTCAAAGTAGCCACCTTTTGCTTTGATTACTGCTTTGCACACTCTTGGTATTCTCTTGATGAGCTTCAAGCGGTAGTCACCTGAAATGGTCTTCCAACAGTCTTGAAGGAGTTCCCAGAGATGCTTAGCACTTGCTGGCCCTTTTGCCTTCACTCTGCGGTCCAGCTCACCCCAAACCATCTCGATTGGGTTCAGGTCTGGTGACTGTGGAGGCCAGGTCATCTGGCGTAGCACCCCATCACTCTCCTTCTTGGTCAAATAGCCCTTACACAGTCTGGAGGTGTGTTTGGGGTCATTGCACTGTTGAAAAATAAATGATGGTCCAACTAAACGCAAACCGAATGGAATAGCATGCCGCTGCAAGATGCTGTGGTAACCATGCTGGTTCAGTATTCCTTCAATTTTGAATAAATCCCAAACAGTGTCACCAGAAAAGCACCCCCACACCATCACACCTCCTCCTCCATGCTTCACGGTGGGAACCAGGCATGTAGAGTCCATTTGTTCACCTTTTCTGCGTCGCGCAAAGACATGGTGGTTGGAACCAAAGATCTCAAATTTGGACTCATCAGACCAAAGCACAGATTTCCACAGGTCTAATGTCCATTCCTTGTGTTCTTTAGCCCAAACAAGTCTCTTCTGCTTGTTGCCTGTCCTTAGCAGTGGTTTCCTAGCAGATATTTTACCATGAAGGCCTGCTGCACACAGTCTCCTCTAAACTGTTGTTGTAGAGATGTGTCTGCTGCTAGAACTCTGTGTGGCATTGACCTGGTCTCTAATTTGAGCTGCTGTTAACCTGCAATTTCTGAGGCTGGTGACTCGGGTGATCTTATCCTCCGCAGCAGAGGTGACTCTTGGTCTTCCTTTCCTGGGGCAGTCCTCATGTGAGCCAATTTCTTTTTAGCGCTTGATGGTTTTGGCCACTGCACTTGGGGACACTTTCAAAGTTTTCCCAATTTTTCGGACTTACTGACCTTCATTTCTTAAAGTAATGATGGCAACTCGTTTTTCTTTACTTAGCTGCTTTTTTCTTGCCATAATACAAATTCTAACACTCCATTCAGTAGGACTATCAGCTGTGTATCCACCTGACTTCTGAACAACACAACTGACAGTCCCAACCCCATTTATAAGGCAAGAAATCCCACTTATTAAACCTGACAGGGCACACCTGTGAAGTGAAAACCATTTCAGGTGACTACCTCTTGAAGCTCATCAAGAGAATGCCAAGAGTGTGCAAAGCAGTAATCAAAGCAAAAGGTGGATATTTTGAAGAACCTAGAATATAATACATATTTTCAGTTGTTTCACACTTTTTTGTTAAGTATATAATTCCACATTTGTTAATTCATAGTTTTGATGCATTCAGTGTGAATCTACAATTTTTATAGTCATGAAAATACAGAAAACTCTTGGAATGAGAAGGTGTGTCCAAACTTTTGGTCTGTACTGTATGTATGTGTGCATGTTTATATATGAGATCCATCTTTGTGGATGAGTTATGTGTAAGATTTGTATGTTTATCATGGTTTCTGGGTTGAGAGAAATGGAATGCTATCAATGTTCCTGGGAATTATACTTTTATGGTTCCTCTCTTCTTTTTTTTTTTTTTTTTCTCGTTCTAGTCCCTCTTTGTTTATACATGGGATCCGTTTCTGTAGATGGTATATGCGCAGTAGTGTAATGTGAATCGCGGTATGGACTATGAGTGTTCCTAGGGAATATGCTTATATTGTTCCTCCGTCCCTCATTTCATTCCCCACTTTGATTTCCCTTTATATTCATATATGAGATCATTTCCGTGGATGATATGTGCGCTAGGTTTATATTCTGATTGCAGCTTTTAAGTTAAAGGAAGTGGTCACATGATATGATATTCACATGACCGATAGCATGTTTGACAGGTACACACCCCCTGAATGGGAGGGATGAAGGGGTTGGCCTGAAGTGAGTGGTTGATTGGCTCCTGAGGTTAATGCATCATCAGTAGGGGGTGTGGTTTAAGGTTCGTCCTATGTTATATAACAGGGAGTGCTCAGTGGTGGCGTTTGCTACATGAAGTACCGGGAGCACACCATCAGTGCTCCTGGGAACTGCGGTTGTTACCGCACAATGATATTTTTTATCAGTAGAATAGTAGTGGGATTTGGCAGTAATTATCCGGGGAAGCTAGGGCAATATGGTGCCTGATTTCAGTGGATATCACTCCTGATGAACCTACTGTATGGTTGTTTGCATAGGGTAAACGCGTAGAGCAGTTAGAACAAATATATAGTGGTCATAGGTTATCGATTGACCGAATGTAGTATTTTGTAGCAGTCATGTATTTTTATTGACCGAGTTAGTATTAATGTAACGGTCTCCTACCCAGGGGGAACTGACTACCACCTCCTGAGGAAGCTTTTTAGCGAAACGCATTTGAGGTGCGTTTCCACGCATACCTTTTGTGTTCACTGGGGCTCAACTTTGTCTTTATAATGGCTACAGGTAATCATCATCATTTCATATTTATCTATTGGTCTGTTTGACATGCTTTCCATTTATCATTGATTGTTTTCTCTATATATGGTATATACTAATATCTAGCAATATATTTAAGCAGCATATGGATAGTGTCTTTAACTTTGCATTTCCATATATATTTTCTTGTCTATATGGCATTTAACTACTTTTGATTGGGTTAAACTCCCTATCCAGATATTTATATATGGTTTGCAATTTTTGTATTTTTTAGTACTAGTTATATGTCTTGGGCCATTATACAGTATATATATTGTCATCTTTATTTATCTTTTGTACTTTTTTGAGCCCCTTTATGTGACACATGTGTCTTGTGTTGTGTCTTATCTTTTGTCTGTGTCACCTGTATTATTGGATTTGGTATATATATTTTTTCAATGTATTATTTATTACATTTTTATTAATAAATATATATTTTATATATTTTTGAGATTTTGTTTTTTCTTGACTAATTCTTTTTGTTGGAACTGACTACTTAGACCAATACATCGTTCTCGGATAAATGTGAAGGGGCAGTGTATTTGGGCTGGTTGTTATCTATAAGAAAGGTATACAGGTTACAGCTGCCTTATCTTTGGTCAAGTGAGAGGGGGGCATAAACTTATGGTGCACTCTTGGCATGGACCTTGGTATATTATTTTTTATCATAACGATCTAAAGTTTTGTAATAGTTTGCAACCCACAGGATAATTAATATAAAATAGTTATTTTACTAGCAATATATATGCATGGGATATCTGTCACTCCTATAGGGGGCTCTAGGACTGAGTAAGGTGTGTTGTGAGTGCAATTTGTGACTGTAATTTTGGCACCACACCGATATAGAATATCATGAGACTAGAGGGCCATTGAGATAGGCTAAACTTTGTGGAGTATCTCTAATTGGCATTGCTGTGAAGTGTGAGGGCAAAAAAAGCAATAAGCCCCAGCTCAGATAAACAGTTTATTTAATCCTAAAGGATATATCCTGGTGATGCAAACATATGATACTATTGATTATGTTTTTTATGGTAGTGGACGTCCGTTTGGAGATCTTTTATTTTTTATATTATTAAAAGTTAAGTTTTATCTTAATATTTGTGCCATTCAGTTTCTGTGAAGTGTTGACCTTGTGACTAGCAGCAAACTAGTTAACACCCCCAGACGTTGCTGACCAATTTAGCCGCTATTATGCCAAACTTTATAATCTCCATGATGATCTCCCCTTCCCTCATCCTTTTTAAACTCGTTCTATCTCCTCTCCCTCTCTGACTCACAACTAGTGAAACTCAATGAACCCATTATTACTGAAGAAATTTCAGATGTCATCCATTAACTCCCTGTTAGGAAATCCCCGGGCGCCAATGGAACTAATGATTATTATTATTATAAAACCTTCTGCCCTCTTGCTTCCCTATGCATCGAAATTCTTTCAATCCGTTATGGATATTGGTTCATTCCCTAAGGAGAACCAGGAAGCCCTCATTGTCACTATTCCTAAACCAGGGAAACCGACAGACTCTTCCCTAAATTTCCATCCCATGTTCCTCCTTAATATCGATATTAAAATTTAAGCCAAGGCAGGGCATGGCTTGACATGCAGGAGCCCAGACATGCCTAGCCTGAGCTCAGACTATAGCCATTAACACCGGGAGACCTAATGTCTCAACTATGGGCAAAACTCACTCAAAATGGACCAGAGATGGTCCCCAAAATCTTCACGCACCTGCTGATTTTAAACTTTCTCAATGCCCACCTTCATGCGCTCTGCCTCTGATGCCGGCGCCTCCTGCTTTTACTGCTCCACTACAGAAGCTTGACAGTGTCCCCACTGACAAACTGCCCTCTGACACTCTCATTACACCCCCTCCTTGAGCTCCCCATGAGAGATCCACATCCCAATGTCCAGCTGACTCAGACTGGGGTATAAGCCCCCAACAAAAAACGTCCTTCTTCAGTTCCCTATCTGCTATCGGATGCTATTCCGATGCCTGAAACCCATTCTGGATTCTGACCTGTCTTCAGAAGAGGACGCCACCCCTCCACCTACTTGCTGCAGAAACACTCATGTGTTGACTAACAATGCCCCCCACCGCACCGTGACCACTCCACCCATCCCACACTTACCACCACTGGAGGTTTCCATACATGCCCTCCAAGGCACCTAGAGCTGCAGGCTCTACTTGCCCTCCTTCCCAGTAAGAGGGATATGAAAGATCTAGCCACGGATTTGAAAGGCCTAGGTCAAGATCTTAAGGTGATGAAGATGGATATTGCCAACCTACAACAACGAGTGGATGACTTGGAACTGTTCCAGGTCTAAGTTTTTGGCCTCAATACAATCTCTACAAAAATCCACATCCTCCAGTACTACTCAGTACCACAAATTGCTATCACATTCTAACAACATAGAGAACCGTAATCGCCACAACAATATTATACTCCACAGCCTTCCTGAAGCCACACCGCCTTCTGAACTTATGCCCACTCTCACTGGCATCTTTAACACGCTGCTGGGTCGCCCTGCATTTGCCATCATTGAGGCTGACCGAGCTCTCAGACCTTGAAGTTTTGATCCAACCAGACCATGCAATGTTATCTGTAAAGTTCACTTCTATGCTCTCAAGGAATAAATTATGTTGAAAGCCAGAGAACAAAAGTTTATTGACTTTAATGGTGATTACCTCTCCTTATTCTTATATCTGTCCTGCCATACTGCTGGAACGTGGAATCCCTTATCACTGGGGTTTCCTGTTCACCCTCCAAGTCCTCTTAAAGATAGACTGTTAATTCTCTCCTCTCCAGATGATTTCCCCACATTCCTACAGTCCTTGGGGTTGCTTCCACTCCAGCTCCCTGGATGGGTTGCTTCCACTCCAGCTCACTAGACGGAAGTTACTTTTGAGTGATGCCGAGTGCATGGGAGACATCCCTTTGCAGGAGAAACAGATGACAGCCACTACTTGAGCGCCCCCAGACCCCAACGACCCCGTCGCAGAAGACTCACAACTCCAAGATGAGATCCCCCTGCTTGGGGTATTTACTGTCAGGTGATCTCCATCCTCCGGACTGTTCTCTCTCAGTTCTATTGCTGTGTTTATTAATTGTTGCAATGCCCTTGTTTACTCATCTTTCTCTACCTCACTCTCCTGCTCATACTATCCCTCCCTCTCTTCTTACGTTGGGCTCGGTCAAATACGAACTTACACTACCTCTTGTATTTGTTACATACACCTGAAATCTTATCCCTCCTCTACTCATAGCCTCCCTCAACCTTCCTCCCACACCTTTCTCCTTCCTTGACTTCCCTGCTCTCCTGCTCTCTTTCCCCCTCAACCTCCATAATGGCAGACATATCTGTAACATTCTTCAATGTCAATGCTCTGAATACCCCCAAACAAAATTCACAAATCTTATACAACTCACACAAAGGCATTTGTGCTTACAAGAGACTCACTTTCTCACCTCCCACCTGCTGATTAAAAATCATTAATATTCTGAATGGTTTCATAGTAGCAGAACTCAGGGGAAGACTAAAGGAGTGGCTATATTTCCATAAGATCCTTCCACTGAAAATCGACTCACTCTTCCACCCTGAGGCCAAGTACCTCTTCCTCGTATGCGAGATTTATGAGGTCACCTATACTGTGGCCAACATCTACTCCCCGAATTCAGGAAAGGTATCTTTCCTCCTCTCTACCCTTACAACACTCCAATCCTTTGCTGGTGCCACATTATCCTTTGTGGGGACCTCAACCTAACAGCATTTCACATTTTGAAAATTGCAATTTTTTTCCAAATTTCCATTAAATTTCCTATTTTTTTATAAATAAATGTGTGTTAAGGGGAATTCTGATGAGAATCGTGCCAGGCTTAAACATAAGATGGCATGAAACTTAAATCTCTTCTTCAGACTCTGAACACCCTGGTGGAACAATATATGCAAACCCTCCAACGCTCCACCCTCACAGCTTTGACAACGACAAGTCTCGAGATCAGATCCCTCCTTGAGCACAAGCAACAGCGACTCCACCAACTGGGCCAATGCTCATTCTATGAATGGGGCAATAAGGCGGGCCTTCTCCCTGCCCGAGCAGTTAGGGATCGACGTTATGTCCATCAGAAAACCCTTGGGACGAGTCTCCCACTTGACAAAGCTTCTACCTTTCGAGTCTACTACGAATCCCTTTATAACTTGCCCCCTCCCCACACATCCAATCAGAAACCAAAACCCCCTCTCTACCTTCCCCAATACATCACTGACATGGCTTCTCCTTCCCTCACAACAGACAACGTAACCCAGCTAGAAAACTTGCTCTCTCAAACGGTACTGGAACTAGGAATAGCTGACCTCCCAGGAGGTAAAAAGCCTGGGCCCGGATTGCTTCATGGCTCACTTCTGTAAGGCCTTACAAACAGAACTGTCCCCCTTTCTACTGAAAGCCTTTAATGCAGTGTCCCCTGATGCCCCCTTCCCCTCCTCCTTTCTTCATGCCCATGTCACAGTCATACCTAAACAGGGCAAAGACCCTCAACTTTGTCCCAGCCACAGAACCATCTCCCTGATTAACGCTGATCCAAAATTATTTGTGAAATTGATTGCAAATAGATTAAGTCACCACATGAGCACCCTAATCCATCCTGATCAGGTGGGTTTCATCCCTCTCTCAGATACCTATGATGTTACTCTCTCTGGACACGTAGAAGGAGTTTGATAGGGTGGATTGGGGTTTCCTCAAAGCATCTCTTTGTCAGCTAGGTCTAGGTCTCACTATGCTCACATACACACGTGATTCCCCACAGGCCCAAATACAGGTTAATGGCACCCTCTCACCCCTTCTGACCATCCACAATGTAGCCTGTCAAGGTTGCCCACTCTCCCCAATATGTCCTGGTCATGGAGGACCTCCTTGTTGCCATCTTACGTAATCCGGACATACAGGGCCTCTGATCCAGAGACCTACATTTAAAAATTTTGGCAGTTGCAGATAACGTTCTACTCTTTCACTCATACCCTAATGACACTTCCTCCACTTCTCCGTGAAATTACTAAATAACTTACAGTTTTTTCAGCAACCATAAAATCAACCTCTTTAACCCCTTCCCACCGGTGACATTTTTCAATTTTCGTTTTTGACTCCCCGCCTCCCAAACCCCATAACTTTTTTTTTATTTTTTCCATTAACAGAGCCATAGGGCTTAATGTTTGCGGGACAAATTGTTCTTCATAATGCTACTATTTATTAATCTGTACAATGTACTGGGAAACTGGAAAAAAATGCAGAATTAGGTTGAATTATTAAAATTATTATCAGAGGCAAAAAATGGTGGTATGGCACTTTTGATTTTTTTTTTTCCCCGCAATAGTAATGTAGTGAATCTTCCATAGACTGCAATACAGTTGTATTGCAGTCTATGGGACTTGCAATGAAATGATTGCAGGTTCAAGCCCCCTAAGAAGGGGGGCTAATAAAATAGTTAAAAAAAAAAAATATATATATATATATATATATATATATATATATATATATATATATATAAAAAATACTTTTGCACGTTACACTTTTCAGATTTTTATTTGATTAAAATTTTGAAAACCATGTATCATTTTCGTTCCACTTCACAATTATCTGCTACTTTGTGTTGGTCTATCACTTAAAATCTCAATAAAATACATTTAAGTTTATGGTTGTAAGGTGACAAAATGTGAAAAAGTCCAAGGGGTATGAATACTTTTGCAAGCAACTGTAACTGCAGGTATGCTTTAAGGCCCTTTGCAGACAACCGTGGGCGAGATCAGTGTGCTATCCGAGTTTTTCGCAGATAGCACACTGACCCATTCATTTTTATGGGCACATGCAACCCACCATGTTTTTCACTGATCAGTGTGCGAGCCGTGATTCCACGCAGCATAATATAGAACAGGTCCAATTCTGTTCATTTTTTTGCGGATAGAAGCCTATGGGAGGCTAAAAACCTAGGACGGCACACTGATGTACTCAGTGTGTCATCAGTGTGCCGTCCTTTTTCGCGGACAAACTAGGGATATCAATAGATGTCTCCTGTGTTTTTTTTTTTTTTGGTGGATCAGCAAACTAAGATCGCACACTGTTGGCACACTAAAGACACTCTGTCCATTTTTGTGGACATACTTCAATGATGCTGAAGACACACTGTACACACACTGAAGACACTCTCTCCGCGAAAACTGAACACTAATTACTAGTTTGCTGACCGCAAAATACACATGGTCGTCTGCAACTAGCCTTAGTACATGAAAGCACTAATTGATTAGGGACTTTTCATTATTATCTGTGATACTGTCCTAGTGTAGGTTACAGCACTACATAGTACATTGTGCAGCACCCTGAGAAGGTTTTTCAACATTTATTAGGATCCTGTAATATGGTAATAGGGATGCTACAAGTTGCTATAGGAAAGTGGCGAGTAAGGCATAGAACAGGGGATGTGGTAAATCTTTGGTGCAGGAGACATTATTACACATCTATACCAGAAAAATGGCATAGATGTGTTAACAAATCCCCCCTTAATGTTTTATGCATTTACATAACCTCACATAATAGAGGAACTCCAGTCTACATCTATCCAGAAAAAATAATGAAATAGAGCAATAAAGGAACATTGAGAACATGACAGTGTACTTACACCATTTACATTACCTGTAATATTAGGTTAAATGTGAAAAATATAACATGGGCTTGATGATACTGCTCATACAAGTTCAGAGGTATGAAATTCAGCAAGTTGTACTTGGACGTCTTGATTACATTATCCTGCAAAAATACATAATATATGTCACTGAACAAGGTAAGGCAGCTACTTATGTCTTTTTTTTTTTTTTAAGTTTTACCTGAAACAATCCAAAAACTCCACCCACAACAGGAACAGAGATATAATTAACATATACTGCTCGAGTAAGCAAGACGACTCATTGCATTAATACTCTGCGGCTAGCTGTAAGCATCTATAGCATTCTTAAAATCTTGAAACAGTCATGTATGTAAAACATTAATGATGTGATTAGTTAGATTGTAATAAAAAGACAATAGAGCCTGATATAGATCTGTTCATAGTAAGTGAAACAGGAACCACCCAGGCAGATACCCAGATGTATCTAACCAAAGTGCCCATACATTTTCAGGCTAAGGCCCCACATTGCGTAAACGCAGCGTATTTTGATGCAGATTTTGCTGCAGTTTTTTGAGCCGAGGTCAAGAGTGGCTTGAAAAGGAATGTAAAATAACTTAGACGCTTCCCTTTTGTTAAATACCCTCCTGACTTTGGCTAAAAAAAAAAACAGGAATATCTGCAACAAAAAAATGTTGTTTCCACAACGTGGGGCCTTAGCCTCAAATGTAATCATGGCTCTCTCTCTTAGATACACAGGTGTATCTCAATAAATTAGAATATCTTTGAAATGTTCATTCATTTCAGTAATACAATTCATAATCAGCGTCTTCCATGATTGTGTGTCCTACTGAACCAGACTGAGGGACCATTTAAAGGCTTAGGAAACCTTGGCAGGTGAACACTGAATTTACAATACTGAACTTTTTTACAATATTCTAATTTTCTAAGATTTTGGTTTTCATTACCTGTAATCCATAATCAACATTTACAGAAATAAAACACTTGAAATAGAACTCTGTGTGTAAAGAATCTAGAAAATATAGGAGGACACTTTTTTTTTTTAATTTAATTACTGAAAGAAATAAACGTTTCAAAGATATTCTAATTTATTGAGATGCATCTGTACATGCTTTTCCAAATAGAAGTATAGGGACACAATTCTTAGGTCTTATTCACATATGTATACTGTCTGCATTTTTTGTGGACAACATATATATATACCTTTATTTCAATGTCTTCATTCAGACATCTTTATTCTCATTTTTCATGGACCAAAAAAAACAAAACAAAACAAAAAACAAGTAGGTGTGTGTTTTTCACTGATGCATCACATCAATCTATAGGTCTGTTAAAAAAAATGTCACCTATGTCATCCATTTTTCACAAACCCAGAGACATAGAAAATATATAAAAATGAAAAAAGAAAGTTGATCTGCTTTTCACCACATACTGCACATGTCCCACAAATTAGCAGAGTGAGGTTCTGTCCGTGAATATCCCAGACATTGGACGTATGAATAAGACATTAAGACCAGGGCTCCACTTGGCAGTTTGGCTACTGCGTTTTATAGTCCCTGCAAAGTGGATAGGATTCTAGCGAATCCGATCCACACATTGCAATAAAATATGCGCAGCGGAAATGCTGCAATTTCCAAAACCATTGCATTTTTAGAAATCGCAACATGTCAGTTATACCTACGGTATAATGCTGGCAGTTTCCCTATAGGTATAATTGAAGCAGAAAGACCTCAGAGGAAAACTATGCAGATTTTCTGTGAAAAGTGCTGCGGGAAAAACCATGATGCGTTCCTCCCACGGTTTTTCACGTAGCGCTTTTTCATTGCAGCCTGCTACATGGGGCCTTAACTTTACCATTGAATTCTTCCTATTGGTAAAGGTGTATAAAATCAAGCATCTAGCCAGACAATCTGCCTTTACATTTTTGAAAGAATGGATTGTCCTATAGAACTCACTAAATGCTCACAAACACATATCTATATATGTATATAGTCAGACCCCCAACGATGTCACACTTATCTCCTATCCCTGTGTTGGCGAACCTATGGCACGCGTGCCAGAGGGGACACTCAGAGCCCTCTCTGTTGGCATGCGAGCCATCGCCCTGATCGCTCACCAACGGGGAATCCTGTACAGGAGTACCTATTAATGAGCGATTGCTTCTTTCAGCTGTCAGTGTAGGCAGCAGGTCCGCGGGACCATGGCTTACACTGACTGCAGAGTGTGACCTCTGCCCCGACACAGGTGCGATGACATCATTCATCAGTGCCTGTAGTCGGAAGAAGGAAGACGCTCTTCGCGGGACTTCAGGTAAGTAGTAGATAATACTGTGTGGGGGGGCCTACTGTGGAGCATATAATATTGTGTGGGGCCCAAAGTGGAGCATATAATACTGTTTGGGGGCCCACTGTGAAGCATGTAATACTGTGTGGGGGCACTGCGGAGCGTATAATACTGTGCGGGAGCCACTGTGGAGCATATAATACTGTGCGGGGACCACTGTGGGTCGTAAAATACTGTGCGGGAGCCACTGTGGGCATATAATACTGTGTGGAGGCCACTCTGAAGCATATAATAATACTATGTTGGGGCCACTGTGGAGCATATAATACTGTCTGGGGCCACTGTGGAGCACATTGTACTGTCTGGGGGCCACTGTGGAGCGCATTGTACTGTGTGGGGCCCCTTCACTATTTATATCACACAGTATCTGTTTTATAGCAGACGTGTGATATTATTACAGGCTTTAATAACATTGCGCGGTCACTATAAAACAGATCCTTTGCGATGTAAATAGTGAACATTAATTGCTCAAAAGTACCAAATGCAAATTTTTATCTTTCAGTACAAAGTTGTTTGTATTATTGAAAACTCTGTAAAGCCCCATTTACAGCACTGTATTTTGCAGGTCTGTAACTGTCCGCAATTGGGGATACTGCACAGTATTAAGGTTAAATTGCCATGTTAGCACTTTGCGATAATTTAGTGGGTTTTGGGTTGTAGTTTGGGCACTCGGTCTCTAGAAGGTTTGCCATCACTGCTTTATCCTATGCTTTGGGGATACATGTCTGTAATGGGACATCCCTTTTAGGCCAAGGCCCCACATTACAAAAACGACATGATTTGGCGGAAACGCTGAAGCAAAAACTGCGGTGTTTTACAGTACTTGCAAAGTGGATGGGATTCTGGCTAATCCCATCCCCACATTGCAGAAAAATATCCGCATTGGAAATCACATACTGTGACATTTTTGTAAACCACAGCATGTCAATTATACTTTTGGAAATGCAGGCGTTGTCTGTATAGGTATAATAGGGACAGAAAGTCCATAGAGGAAAACTCTGTGGACTCTCTGTAAAAAGCGCTGTGGAAAAAATGCGATGCGTTTCCATCACAGTCTTTTCCGCAGAGCTTTTTGGCTCGCTATGTGGGGCCTTAGCCTTAAGAAGCTTTTGGTCTTAATTTTTGTGTGTATAGTGAGGCCGGACCGAGGACGAAGGATGGAAGGGGAGGCCTGCATGACAGGAGTTTAGCCAGGAGCATAAGCTGAAGGTACAGGAAAGGGTTAAGCTGGCCGTTTAGAGGAAGCGTAGGGGAGGGTAACAGGGAAAGGGGGGGTTGGGGGAGGGAGTATTTAAAGTGAAGGCGGGAAGACTCCCGCCACTCTTGATGAAGCAGGGAGTGAGTGAAGCCCCTGCCCACCCACCCCCTTTTTTTGTTCGTTCAGTGAAGGGGTCGATTTTAGTCGGGATGTTCTGTCACAGTGGCCTTGGCGGTGGGGGTCCTCGAGGCTGGGATATCGGAAATGGTCATGGTAGGGAGGGCCCCGCGGTAGGGGCTGGACTCCCCAGACCATTTGGACTGTGGCTGGATGGCTCCGGTAGGGTTAAAGGGTATTAAGGGCTTTATGGCCTTAGGAAATAGAGTACCGAGGAGATTAATTTAAATAGGTGCCCCTGAGCTGGTGTGGAACAGCTAGGGGTAACAGCTGGTGCTCAGGAAGTATGGGGTTAACATTTTTGGTTTTGGGGCCTCGAGGTCCTCCGTCGTCGGGTTAGGTTATTTACTGTGTTTTGGGGGAATATTTGTTGTGGCATTTAAATGGTTAAATTATTTTATTTAATAAACTGGCTGCTGTGGCCACTTTAATCCAACATCGGTGTCGAGTATTTATTTCAGGTAAAGAAAACAGAGCGGGCGACTTGGCAATACCCTGGTCATGTAGTTTATTGTCTATCGCTTTAGGAGGTGCTTCTCTGGACCAGGCATTACATCTCTGTTGTCCAGAGTCCCAGAATGTCTAGCAGCCGTAGCCTCCTTTCTCTCCTCCCGCTTTCTCAAACTGAACATGGAGAAAACGGAGTTCATAATCTTCACCCCTCCACGCACGACTCCCCTACCTGACCCATCTATCAGAATTAATGGAACCACTCTCACCCCAGTCCCACAGGCCCGCTGCCTTGGGATAACATTAGACTCTGACCTATCCTTCAAGCCGCATATTCAAACCCTCAACACCTCCTGCCGCCTCCAACTCAAGAATATCCATCGAATCCGCTCCTTCCTCACCCCTGAAACTACAAAGATGCTAGTTCACGCCCTCATAATCTCCCGCCTTGACTACTGTAACACCCTTCTCCATGGCCTCCCAGCTAACACTCTCTCCCCACTCCAGTCCACCTTAAACTGTGCTGCTCGCCTAATACACCTCTCCCCCCATTCTTCTTTGGCTGCTCCCCTCTGCCAATCTCTTCACTGGCTACCCATTGCCCAGCGAATAGAGTTCAAATTACTAACGCTGACATACAAAGCCATCCACAACCTGTCCCCTCCATATATCTCCGACCTAATCTCCCGCTACCTGCCCGTACGTAACCTGCGATCCACCAGTGACCTCCTACTCCGCTCTGTTTTTATCCGCTCTTCACACAGCCGACTCCAAGACTTCTCCCATGCATCCCCCATACTCTGGAACTCATTACCAAGATACAAAAGACTGTCCCCCACAATCACAAGCTTCAAGAAGGCCCTGAAGACTCACCTATTCAGGAAGGCCTACAACCTCCAATAACACTACTGTCACCACGCAACCATCTATACAGCCTCTACCCCCACCTTCTGTCTCTATCCCTCGTCCCTCATAGATTGTATCTCCTGATTATGAAAAATGCTGCACATGTGGACGTAGACTGCAGTATGGTGATACAGAAGGGTACAGAAGGGAAGGAGCATGACTGAGCTCTTGGAGGGCAGATTTTACTTTAATTAATTTCAGGTACCATGTCACATTTGTAGAGCTACACAAGTGCCAAAACAGTGGAAACCCCTAAAAAGTCTAAACCAGGGGCTGGTTACCAGGCAAGTAGGACATTGGAGGAGTGTGTGCAAGTTCACACTGGTACTTTATTGGCAGGAGTTCACAGGGTTCATAACATAAATAGCAGCATAAGGCAACACAAAGTAGAATGGCTTGGTTTAGCCAAGTGGCAGAAAGTCCAGCAACACAAAATAGTCGAGAGAGAGAGAGACACCCTCCTACCTGGTCAGCCTTAAGGCTTCAACTTGGTTCTAACAAAACCCGGGACCAGAGCTTTGAGCCCGAGTCTGTAATCACACCCAAACCCTGGACATACAGTAGATTCCAGTCCATTACCTAGTGGAGAGGAGCCATCTTAGTGGGAGGTATCTTCCCTCCACAATCTTTCCCTCTGCCTATCTACAAGTGGTATAGTGAGTATATGGACCCCACAAGTTTTTCATGCAATTTATTAATAATGGAACACAAAAATTAAAAATTATTTTTTTTCCAATTAAATGTTCGTTTTGCCCCACATTTTTTATTTTCACAAGGGGTTAAAGGAGAAAAATCTCCCGACATTTTGTTACAAAATTTATTCTGAACGCAGAAATACCCCATATGTGATGGTAAACAGCTGTATAACAGGCCTGGAATCCAAAAGAGGGCAAATTTTACTGCAATAGTTTTTATGCATCATGTTGTATTTGCAGAGTCCCTGAGGTGCCAGAACAGTGGAAACCACAAAAATGCGGCCCCATTTTGTAAACTAGACCCTTTAAGGAATTTATAAAGAGGTATACCGAGTGTTTCCACCCTACAGGTCTTTCACAGAATTGGGCCATGAAACTGGAAAATTACATTTTGTATTAGAAAATGTTACTTTAACCCCAAATTTTTAATTTTCATAAGGGGTTAAAAAAAAGAAAAAGAAGAGGGTGGAGCTTGGCCATAGACTGAAACGGCTGCTTGATACAGGAGCTCCGTACTATTATAACGGCTTACATATAGAATAGCACTGATGCAATAATAATAAAATTTAACATTTACTAATACATTTAAAATGTATCCCTAAAAGGCATCATACAATGACTAAATCAAGCCAAATACTTTAAGAGGAAATAGGTAGAAAAATGGATGGATCTTACCCAATCCGTATGAAGAGGAGTAACACCAATGGGGAGAGCAGCCAGGAGTAGAGATACTAATCCCTGTACTCACCCTCATAGACTCTACCTATCCCCCGTGTATTAACTCCTGCCCTAACAAGGGCAGCACCAATCTGTACCTCAAGATGATCCCTATAAGTCCCTAAGCGTTTCCTGGCACGTTATGCGCCAATCATCAGGGGACCTTAGCTCAATTGCTTCTGACACAAAATAAATTAACTAGTACAGAATAAGTCAAACAGGAAAAAAAAAAAAAAAAAAAAAAGAACAAAACAAACAAAAAAACAACCCACAATGGTGGGATAGGTGTTAGTTATCCTCAGTGGAGGATAAGCTACATAACTAGCTCCTCACATAATGACAGTGGCCAGTGTGATGGTGGACGGAAGGGCCCTGATGGTAATGCAGGCACGACTAGGAGACCAGCAGTGCAGTTGAACAGGAACAGTTTATTCAGCAACTGGGACAGAAGTAAACGGCAGCTTCGAAATGGGGGTAGTAGTACCACAGTATGCAATCCCCCAGTCTTGGTTATAGGAGGTTGCCCAGGGATGTTACAGGCTCTAAGGCAGGATCCTCTAATTACTCCGCCTCTGGGGATGATGATACAGGGAGTCCTAACAGAGATCCAGTTACCTGTAGACTAGGCCTGAACGCGTTCCTCCTGTCAGGGTCCTCTCCTGCTCCTCCTGGCATGGCACAGAAAATGTCCAATATTCCAGACAGTGGTACTCCCTTACTCAGGGCTGTCTCCTTGAGGATGTACGGCTAGCCGTTGGGCCTCAGTCCAGCTGCTGGGTGCAGGAAACCTTTGCACACTGTCACCCTACTCACTCTAGAACTGGCACAGAACTGAACTGGAGACCAACGGTCGCCGTGGAGACTAAGGTCTCCTACAATCCTGCCCAGTGGCCTGTGATTGGCCAGGGCTGAACCAAGGCTAAGGGCTTGAATCAGAGTAGGAAACACAATAGGAAAGCTGCAAACAGTGACATAGAACATAAAGGACGGGACATACCAACATAACCTAGAGGCACAAAAGACAAACACTTAAAGAAGTAGCACTCTGGGATGCTGCACACGAACACTCTCAAATAAATGCTAGTGGTACTTCTAAATGGCATCCATCACAGTATCACCTCCTTGCTTAAACAGATACAATCCAATGTCCAGAAGCTGGGAGTTCGTATGGATCACATAGAATGCAAAATGGAAGTATTTTTAAAGGCACATAATGAGCTTGTTGATGTCCACAATACACTAGAAGATGATGTTAAATGGCTAAAAGACAAAACCCGTTCATTGAGGATAGGTCCAGGAGTAATAATATAAAAATTAGAGTAGTACCAGAGGAGGTATCATCTACAGATTTACCTGACTACTTCAAAAAGCTATTCCTGTCTATTGTACCATCTCTGAGGGAGATTGACCTGACCTTAGATCGTGCCATCATTTACCCAAATCTAAAGCAGCTCCTGATTACTCACCTAGGGACACTTTGGTCTGGGTTCATTTCTATTATGTCAAGGAACTCAATATGTTCACCTCCAGAAAGTTTAAGGTACTTCCAGACCCGTATGCAGATTGCTCATTGTGTCCAGATTTTCCGCAGCTACTCTGCAAGCTAGAAGAGACTTCTCAGTCATTAGTAAACCTCTCAGAGATCATAACACCAAGTACCGCTGGGGATTTCTGACAAAGCTTGTGATATCTCGGAATGGAACCACCACAGTTGCCTTATCGATTCCTAGTGGCCTACAACTACTACAGTCCTGGAACTTTGCATCTCCGGATCCTCCAAACAAGCTGAAAGACCGACAATCCCCGAAGCAACTCCCCTAGGAATGGCACACGGTGGGCTAATCCTCCTCTGATGCACAGGTAAGAGGACTCACTGATTTTCTCTTGTTAATAACCCGACTATCTCAAGGGTTTAATTACATTATACTGTATTTCAGAGCTGTTTTGCTTTACTTTCTTTATCTTCTCCTCCCCAGGAGATGTCAGTGCTATACACTATGCCTATATTTATTGACATTTATGGTATGTTACAGTTTGTCATTCTAAGATTATTTTTAATTTTTTTTTTTCCTGCTTGTGGGTATCAATGCATTATACTATCTGGTACAAATGTTTATACCTCTTACTGAGACTTGTGTGGGCTACGTGTGTTTCTCTAGGCTAGGGACCCTCATTCAAATGCAGTTTAAAATAGCTTCTTTAAATGCTAAAGACTTAAACAGTCTGTATAAATGTAGTTTATTATGGAGAGAGGCTGTGCATTTAAATTGAGACATACTGATTGTGCAGGAGACTCATTTTCATGTGGCTAAATCCACTATAATCACTCATAAGCGTTTCCTACATATCTTTATGGTATCAGACCCTGCAAAACGCAAGGGAGTCATGGTGGCTATTAAGGACACAGTGGCCTTTTCCTTTGTTTCTAAATTTCAAGACCCACAAGGTAGATACACACGCGGACAAAATTGTTGGTACCCCTCGTTTAATGAAAGAAAAACTCACAATGGTCACAGAAATAACTTAAAAAAAGCCAGACTGGAATTTGCCAAAATACATGTTGACAAGCCACAAAGCTTCTGGGAGAATGTCCTATGGACAGATGAGGCACATCAGCTCTATGTTCACAGATGGAAAAATGAAGCATATCTTGAAAAGAACACTGTCCCTACTGTGAAACATGGAGGAGGCTCTGTTATGTTCTGGGGCTGCTTTGCTGCATCTGGCACAGGGTGTCTTGAATCTGTGCAGGGTACAATGAAATCTCAAGACTATCAAGGGATTCTAGAGAGAAATGTACTGCCCAGTGTCAGAAAGCTTGGTCTCAGACGCAGGTCATGGATCTTGCAACAGGATAATGACCCAAAACACACAGCTAAAAACACCCAAGAATGGCTAAGAGGAAAACATTGGTCTATTCTGAAGTGGCCTTCTATGAGCCCTGACCTAAATCCTATTAAGCATCTTTGGAAGGAGCTGAGACATGCCCTCTGGAAAAGGCACCCTTCAAACCTGAGACAACTGGAGCAGTTTGCTCATGAGGAGTGGGCCAAAATACCTGTTGAGAGGTGCAGAAGTCTCATTGACAGTTACAGGAATCGTTTGATTGCAGTGATTGCCTCAAAAAGTTGTGCAACAAAATATTAAGTTAAGGGTACCATCATTTCTGTCCAGGCCTGTTTCATGAGATTTCTTTTTAAAAAAAATTCTGTTGAAGCATGGTTGAAAAGCAATGTCTGACTTTCATTTGTTCATTTTCATATAATTTTTATATATTATTACTTTTGTCATATTCAAGTTATTTCTGTGACCATTGTGGGCTTTTTTTTTCATTAAACGAGGGGTACCAACAATTTTGTCCACGTGTGTACAGTGGGCTGATCTGTGAAATCAATAATGTTTCTTATACAATATATAACGTATAATAAGTAACAATACAGGTTTCTTAATGCATTACTCCCTAAGATTAAATCCTCATCTAAGGGTCTTCTCCTCATCGAGGGAACTTTAATTCTGTTATGGACCCTGCAGTAGACTCTACCATTTGTGATAGGCACATGTGACGCATGGCAAAGAGAGAGATTATACCTTTTACTCTCCACCGTACCACTCGTATTCATGGGTGGATTTCTTTTTGGTCTCCGGTCAAACTTTTATGCAATTTTATGTTGTCAGATCATGCTCCAATCTTGCTTGAACTCAAAGAGATATTTTCTTACCCTCCACCATCATAGTGGAGACTTAATGACTCAATTTTATCTTCCACTGAATATCATACTATGATTTTGACAGAAATAAATATTTTTTTTCTGAATAATACTGATTCAGTCTCAGACCCACACAAATTATGGATTTCGAATAAAGCATAGATGAGACGGGTCTTCATCATACTAGACTCTCAACTTAAATGTAAGAGAGAACATAATTTCCACATGTTAATCATGTGACAGGACCAGGGGCAAAGTGGTAGTAGGAGTATACATTTCTCCTAGGTTCCTGTTATATACGTTTTAAAAGCACCTGGGAAAGCTTGCAGTAAGAAAGAGGTGTTCCTTGCTGGAGGGTTTTACCAAAACCCTGGTAAAAGGTCTGGCTGCTGGAGTAGGCAGAGTTGGGTGTGGCTCTACTCCATTCAGCCACTTCAGGTTTTAGGATGAATGGGGTTACATCCTTGTCTCCTGAAGAGTGTGGTTATAAGGGCATACAGAACACTGGTATATGGCTGTCTCTGCTCCTGGGAAACCACTGTGAGTTATAACTGCTGTGAATTGTGAATTCTGAATTGTGTTTAGGGAGCTGTGCAGTAGGCCCAGCTCTCAATAGTTAGTTACCTGTGTTATAGGTAGTAGCCGGACGGCTAGGATTTTCTTTTGTATTTATTTTTGTTTTGCCTGGAAGAACTAATAAAACTGGTTGCGGCTAGTTGCACCATATTTGACTGGACTGGACTGTTATTATTGTGCCAAAAGTGCTCGTCTATCTGAGGAGACGACGATCCCTGAGCTAATCCCATTACAATCACTAGCATAGAAAAATAAGGAGTCTCCTTCGCTATCAGCTTCTACTGAACTCAGGTCCCTTAGACTCCAATTGCAAACTGTTTTGGCAGCACAATATGACAGAACCCTTAAACGCTTTCAGCTTCAATCCTACCTACATAATAATAGAGCTAGTTCATACCTCGCTAAGAAGGTGAAACAGACCCAGGCTAAATCTCGTCTAGTGTATTAGGTGGACTCCCAAGACCACAAAATAATTGATCCATGATTAATAGCTCAGCAATTTTGGTTATATTATGAGTCGTTATATAACATTACGGTGGACCCCTTGACCCCACAGCCTTCAAATGATGACATAGCCAGTTTCTTACAAAATCTATCTCTGCCTAAAATTCCCCACTCCAAATTACAGTCCTTCTCAGCTCCCTTCACTGTCCTGGATGTTATACCTGCTTCACAAGACCCCCGTTCCTGACAGTTTTACTAATAATTACTATAAACATTTCTCTGCGCTCCTGGCCCCTATCTAGCTGGCTCTTTTAATAAGGCCTCTAAAGAGGGTTGTTTCCCTCCAGAAATATTAGAAGCAAACATCATCAACTTACCAAAGCCAGGAAAGGAACCTGTCACCCCTTCCAACTTTTGTCCAATATCTCTATTGAATAGTGATGTTAAAATTTATGAGAAAATATTGGCAGACTGACTGTATGCTGTATTGCCCACCCTGGTACAACCGGACCAGGCGGGCTTTGTGGCTGAATGCAAAGCTTCAGATGGGACTAGGAGGTTCATGAACCCCATTCAGTGGGCAGAGGTCTTGTGAACGCCTTCTCTGCTCCTAGCATTGGATGTGGAGAAAGCATTTGACAGAGTTCACTGGGGCTTTCTTGCGAGCATCCGAGACAAATTTGGCGTACAGGATTATATTAAGTCCGTTTATACTTCCTTTATACTCAACACCTTCTGTGAGAGTATTGTCCTCTGGTATGCTTTCTGACCAATTCTCTATTAGTAATGGTACGTGGCAAGGGTGCCCCCTGTCACCAATAATCTTTGCTCTAGCTAAGGAGCCTCTGGTGGAAGCCATCCATATGAATGAGCAAATTTCAGGGATCACCATAGGTAACACGATGCATAGGTCTTTATGGAGATGATGTTAATCTCTCACACACCTGCTTGTCTCATTTCCCACCATTCAAACGATACTGCCAAGATCTGAAGCCATATTCTATGGAAGCCATATCCATGTTAGTCCTACCAGTGATTCTCTATGTTTTCAGAACAGTTATTCTACCTTTACCAGCTAACTATCTCATTAAGCTACAAAGATTGATCATTAACTTTGTTTGGAATGGGCGAAAACCTAGAATCGATTTTCCGCAATGGTTTGATTACGTAAAGATGGGGGCATGGGAGTTCCTGATGTTAAAAAATATTACTTCTCCACTGTTCTGATGCAACTTACACATTGGTGGGAAGATGCCTTACCGTTGTGTTGGGTGTCTATTGATAGAGAAGCAGCTGGACTCCTACTGATTTCTCTTTTGTCCCCCCTTTCTCAAATCCTTAATAGACTGCGCTCCCCTTTGCAGTCGATGGTGGCATCTAGGATTTCATGGGTGTTGTATGTTTATAATGTTTGAATATCTCATTGCTCAATTGTAATTAATTGTTGCATTGATCTGTCATATGCTTTTATGAAGTCTGTTACACATTTTTTTCATGAATACAATTATACCCCATATGTGGTTGTAACTGCTGTATAGGTACAGTGGGGAAAAAAAGTATTTAGTCAGCCACCAATTGTGCAAGTTCTCCCACGTAAAAAGATGAGAGAGTCCTGTAACTGACATCATAGGTAGACCTCAACTATGAGAGACAAAATGAGAAAACATATCTAGAAAATCACATTGTCTGATTTTTTAAGAATTTATTTGCAAATTATGGTGGAAAATAAGTATTTGGTCACCTACAAACAAGTAAGATTTCTGGCTCTCACAGACCTGTAACTTCTTCTTTAAGAGGCTCCTCTTTCTTCCACTCATTACCCGTATTAATGGCACCTGTTTGAAATTGTTATCAGTATAAAAGACACCTGTCCACAACCTCAGTCACACTCCAAATTCCACTATGGTGAAGACCAAAGAGCTGTGGAAGGACACCAGAAACAAAATTGTAGACCTGCATCAGGCTGGGAAGACTGAATCTGCAATAGGCAAGCAGCTTGATGTGAAGAAATCAACTGTGGGAGCAATAATTAGAAAATGGAAGACATACAAGACCACTGATAATCTCCCTTGATCAGGGGCTCCACGCAAGATCTCACCCCTTGGGGTCAAAATGATCACAAGAACGGTGAGCAAAAATCCAAGAACCACATGGGGGGACCTAGTGTATGACCTGCAGAAAGCTGTGACTAATGTAACAAAGGCTACTGTCAGTAACACACTACGCTGCCAGGGACTCAGATCCTGCAGATCTAGACGTGTCCCCCTGCTTAAGCCAGAAGAGTACTGGGAGTTGCATCCAAAGAACACCATACCTACTGTGAAGCATGGGGGGTGGCAACATCATGCTTTGGGGCTATTTCTCTGCTAAGGGACCAGGACGACTGATCCATGTACATGAAAGAATGAATGGGGCCATGTATCCTGAGATTTTGAGTGCAAACCTCCTTCCATCAGCAAGGGCATTGAAGATAAAACGTGCCTGGTCTTTCAGCATGACAATGATCCCAAGCACACCGCCAGGGCAACGAAGGAGTGGCTTTGTAAGAAGCATTTCAAGGTCCTGGAGTGGCCTAGCCAGTCTCCAGATCTCAACCCCATACAAAACCTTTGGAAGGAGTTGAAAGTCCGTGTTGCCCAGCGACAGCCCCAAAACATCACTGCTCTAGAGGAGATCTGCATGGAGGAATGGGCCAACATACCAGCAACAGTGTGTGCCAACCTTGTGAAGACTTTCAGAAAACGTTTGACCTCTGTCATTGCCAAGGATATACAGTGGGTACGGAAAGTATTCAGACCCCTTTAAATTGTTCACTCTTTGTTTCATTGCATCCATTTGCTAAAAGCAAAAAAGTTTATTTTATTTCTCATTAATGTATGCTCAGCACCCCATCTTGACAAAAAAAAAAAAAATAGAAATGTAGATATTTTTGCAAATTTATTAAAAAATAAAAACTGAAATATCACATGGTCATAGGTATTCATGTAGTGTCCCAGTACACTCCTTCCTGCCATGATAAGAGTAGTAGTCGTATGGGAGAGGGTTTCTCACAATGTACCAATACTGGGTATCACTATGTATGTTGTATAATCTAATTTCCTGTGTTCATACACTTTGTTCATTGCCATGTACTACTTTGCTGACACCTATGGTTCACTGTATGTAGGTGCATGTGATGGTAGGATCCCAATCACTCCATACACCGCACGAGCTTCTGCAGAGAAGCTTCTAGCAAGCTGTGGGTGGAGACTTTAGCCCAGCCTTCCTTTTAGCAGGGGAGAGGAAACCAGTCCAGCCATGTTCTGGAGAGTGTAGTGTGTGAGGTAACTTCACCTCCTGCTAGGCCAACACCAAGCAGTATTTTCAGATTACTCCTGCTAAACCTAGGAGCTGCATGGTGAATCTCACAGCCCATGTGAGCTACAAATTCTCCTAGGACCTTTCACCAGTCCATACAGAGGGGATATCAAGCACACTTCTATTGCCTTCAAGAAGGAGTGAATCCTGACAGAAAGGAGCAGCTATAAAGGAGCCTTTCTGCATTCCTGGACCTTAAAGTAGGCCTCCTGTTAAGTCCAGTGCTCCGGGGTTTCCAGGCCACGTGTCTCTTAGGTCCGCATCCAACTACCGGATACCATGGCCCAGTAACCGTAACTGCATTAACCCTGTGTCTCCTCAAAATCCTAGACTACAAAAATCTGAGGAAAGTTGTGTGTCAGCCTCAGCTCTTACCAGTCAGTTTGCAAGGGAATCGTCCTCACATGCATCCCACTGTATTGTACATGAGAGACTGTATTGCTGTAAGGTATGGCTGCACTTTATGGAAATGCTCCTCCGTAAAGAAACTTTTGGTTAACAAAGGACTGTGTATTTTGCTATTCTACTTTTGAAAATTGACTTGCTGTGTGTCCATGAGAGGTGCGCACAGTGTGGACCACCACTACAGCTACTATGACCATTTCAATAGCATCAGCTACCAGAGGGACTATTACCCCCATTAGGTCCTACTATAACATCTGCATCCTCTGGGATACCACAAGCCGATTTTTTTTTCTGGCGTCACGAACAGGATGCACCTCAGTGTGCCTTGTATGTAAGCAAGTGCCACTAACTCCTTATTTGCCAGTATTATCTGGACTGAACTGAGTTTATCTCCTGCAGGTGCTGCCAAACATCTTTTCCAGTTCTCCATCTGCAGAATGTGCATCAGCTACTGTGGTGAGTGCTCATCCTAAAGAGAGGGAGCACTTTTGTCCAGTGTGCAGTTAGCAGAGACTGAGCTATTACTTGCTGCATCTCAGTTCTTAAAGAGACAGTAACTTCATTATTGGCTTTCAAATTTTTCTTAAAAGGACAGTGTCACTTATCTTCACATTGCTGCTCAACAACATGTTTGACCCTAGCAACAGTGACCAGTCTGGTGCCAGTACTACTCAACCACCTGCGATCTGCGCCATGCCCTTAAGTATGCCATTTTATCTTGGTTCACCATGGTTACACACCCTCAGAGACTTTAGGGAAAAGATGACTGCTTTATTCAATTTTTATCCTCTTTCTCCCGAACAGCAGGTACAATTGCTGCTGAGCCAGCTTGAAGGTGTTGCTGCCAGGGAAATCCAGTCCTGGGCTCCATATGACAAAAGGACTGTCAACCAGATCCTAGGCAAGTTGCAAACTGACTTCGAGCCCCAGTCCATCAATGAAGTCAAGATGAGGTTCTTCTCAAGGCGACAAATGCCAGGTGAGTTCCTCAGGGACTTTGCCTTAGCCCTTTAGGAGTCTATTAAGGCTATGCTGCAAGTGGACCCACCTGATGCTGCAGAGGCAGATAAAATCTTATGTGAACGCTTTATAGAGGGTGCAGGGTCCCAACTGCTACAGATTCAGCTCCGCATGCTTGCAGCCCAGCATCCCAGCATCAAATTTCCAGACTTCAAGGCCCTAGCCATCTAAGTCCTGGGGACAACCCAGTCACAAGTGGGCACTTACACCTGCACCCTCCTTCCTGAACCTGCTGGTGATACCACTTCAACGCCGGTGATGCCATCCCTAGGGGCCCCACAGGTCTCTCAAGCAGCTCAGGTTTCTACCCCAGATGCAGTGGCCAGACTGGAGAATCGAGTTGACAGCCTAACCCGGAGCCTGGAACAAGTGTGTGAACAGCTGAAGGATCTTTGAACTTTGGGACTTATGTGACTTAATTAACCTTTTCACGATGGCCCACTGTATATAAACGTCGGCGCTTGCTGGGCTTTGTGCAGAGCCGACGTTTATAAACTGACCCTGCTAAATTGGGGATCGGGTCTCCCCAAGGGTCAGGAACTCCGTGAGCACAGCAATAATAGCTGCTGGTGTTCACAGAGACCTGATCAGGACCTGATAGGTTCAGGTCCCGATCATGTAGCCACCATATCAGGGAAAGTTTGTTGTAGTAACAAACTTTCCCTGATATTAGCTGCCTGCCCACCTGCGGGCAGCATCGGGAGCAGGTGTTAGCTGTATCTGACAGCTAACACCCTGCTCCATATCCTACGGTCGGAGCTGTTCTCTGATTGGAGGTTTTAACCCCTTGGATGCCGTGGTCAAACAAGACCGCGGCATCCAAGGGGTTCCGTGATGCCAAATGAAACCCCCCTCACCCCCCTTCCCGTGGTGAGATCGGGGGGTCCCCATATGTGTCTTTTGCAGCCCGGGGTCTGGCTACGTGTGTATTGCAGTCTATAATACTGAACCAGCGATCCCTGGTTCAGGTGTCCTTATAGGACAAATAAAGAAATGTAAAAAAAAAAAAAAAAGTGCAAAAGAAATGTAATAAAGTTTGTGAAATAAATAAATGAATAAAGCCCCAAAATTCCCTTTTCCTATATCAAATGAGTTATATAAAACAAAAACCTAAAAATTAATAAAAAAACAATACATATTTGGTATCGCCACATCCGTAACAATCTGTACAATAAAACTGAAACATTATTTAACCTACATGGTGAATGTTGGAAAAAAAACACGGAAAAAATCTGCCGTAAGTAATGATTTTTCGCCATCTCACCCTACAAAATAGGCTATAAAAAGTGATCGAAAAGTCACATGCACCGCAAAACAGCACCAATAAAAAGCACAGGTTGTCCTGCAAAAAATAAGCCCTCAACTAACTCTGTCAACCGAAAAATAAAAATGTTACGCATCTCAGAAGATGGCAATGCAAAGATAATTGATTTCCTTCCCCAAATGGATTTTTGTTCTGCAAAACTAGTAACGCATAAAAAACCAATATAAATGAGGTATCGCTGTAATTGTACTGACCCGCAGAATAAAGGTCACAGGTTACTTTTGTTGTACGCTGTGTGGAAAAAAATTAATAGGTAAAACACAATGACAGAATTGATGGGAATTTTTTTTTTTAATCCACCAAGAAAGCGTTAATAAAAGTTAATCAATAAGTCATAGGCACCCAAAAATGTTATTACAAAATACATCTCATACCACAAACAACAAGCCCTCATATGGCTACAGCACCAGAAAAAAAAAAATATATAGCTTGTACAATGTGAAGACAAAAACCCCAAAAATCGCCAAATCATTAGAACACAACTGGCTGCGGCAGGAAGGGAATGTATAAGCTGTGCGAGCGTATATCAGGGTAAAAACCAGATTTAGAGCTTACGAGGATAAATAAACCAGAAGTGACCCCTCCCCCAATCATACAAGCTACTGAGGATATAGTAGTAGTAAATTTCGTGTTGCCCATGTACTCCGCACAGCTTACATATTCACTCTTCATCTGCTGTGCAGTCACGTCTGGGATACTAATGCTCACTACACCCCTTGATAAGTTATTTGAGGGGTGCAGTTTTTAAAATGGGGTAACTCCTTAGGGGATTCCACTTTACTGGTACCTTAGAGGCTCTGCAAACATGACACGGTGTCCAGATACCAAACATCTAAATCTGCGCTCCAAAAGCCACATAGCGCTACTTCCCTTCTCTGCCCTGCTGTGTGCCCAAACTTCAGTTTATGCCCACATGTATGACACTGGTGTACCCAGGATAACATACTTAATGTCATATGTGGGTATAAACTGCTGTTTGGGCACAGAAGTGAAGGAGCGATATTTTGGATTTTGGACACCATGACACTTTTTCAGGGCTCCTGAAATGCCAGTAAAGTGGAATCCCCTTACATGTCACCCCATTTTGGAAACTACACCCCTGAATGAATTTATCCAGGGGTACAGTGAGAATTTTTAACCCCCAAGTGTTGCCTTAATTAATTTTCCAGAAATGAATACGCAGCTGATGGTGGAAGATGAAAATGACACTTTTTCCAGAAATACGTCATTTCAGTGCGTAATATGTTGTGCCCGGCTTGTATCAGAGACAAATGCTCCAAAAGCTGTTGCGCCCGGGACACCCGCTTAACAGTTTTTGGAGGTTGTGTCTCTGGTGACACAAGTTGGGTACAACATATCGGTACTGAAATGGTGTATCTATGGAAAAATTGTAGTTTTCACTTTTTCATTATCAGCTGCGCATTCATTTCTGGAAATGAAATTAATGCAACACTCAAAGTTTAAAAATGCTCACTACACCACTTGATAAATCCCTTCAGGGGTGTAGTTTCCAAAGTGGGGTCACATTTCTGCGGGTTCTACTTTACTGCCAATTCAGGGGCTCTGCAAAAGTAGCATGACATCGAAAAACCAAACAGTGTTCCAAAAACCAAAATAGCACTCCTTCCCTTCTGTGCCCAAACATCAATTTATACCCACATATGACATTAAATACGTTATCCTGGGTACACCAGTGTCATACATGTGGTCATAAACTGCCGCTTGGGCACAGAGGAGGGTGCAGATAAGAAGGAGCTCTATGTACTTTTGGACCGCTGATTTAGTTTGTTGATTTTTGGACGCCATGTCACATTTATAGAAACTCACTTCTTGGGGAATTCCAATTTACTGGCACCACCAGGGCTCTGCAAAAACAACATGGCGTCCAGAAAATCCCTCCAAATTTGTACTCCAAAAGCTAAAAAGCGCACTGCTCCATCCCTTCTGAGCCCTGCTGTGTAACCAAGCAGCAGTTTACACCTACATACAGTATACAACTTCTTTCTACTTGGGATAGCCCAGTTAATAGTTTTAGGAGTGCGTGTCTCTGATGACACTAAGGTGCGTGTCTCTGATGACACTAAGTGGGTGCAACGTATTGGGCACTGACATGGCATATTTCTTTAAGAATTAAAATTTTCACTTTGTACATTAATTTTCAGGAAGCACTCTTAGGCTCAAAATTATAATACCCTTGATAAATTCCTTGAGGGGTGTAGTTTCTAAAATGGAGCCACTTTTTGGGGGTTTCTATTGTATTGGTACTTTAGGGGCTCTGGAAATGCGACATAGCACCTGAAAACTGTTCCAGCAAAATCTGCCCTCCAAAACCAAATAGTGCTCTTTCCATTCCGAGCCCCACCATGTACCCATACAGCACATTATAACCACATATGGGGTATTCCCATGTTCAGGAGAAATTGTGACAAACGTTGGGGAGCTTTTTCTCCTTTATCCTCTTGTAAAAATAAAATATTTTGGACTAAATTGACAGTTTATTGCAGGGCTGTGGAGTCGGTACGCCAAAGCCCCGACTCCGACTCCTCAATTTCCCCTGACTCCGACTCCGACATACATGGCGCATGTTTAAGAGATAACTTAATTTAAGCTTTTTATCATCCTTATGATACAATAATCAAGCTATTTAGGTAGAACATAAAATATATTTATTGGATACAACTTTAGAACACAAAAAACTTTAATAAATTGCAAATATGCAAAACGCTGCAGTAGGTGGTAAAAAAATAGTTTTCAACAAAAGCAGTTTTCTCAGTCTCAGCACAATGATTCACTTGCTGACAAGCAGTCACTCTGTGTCCTCGGGCTGTGGGTGGGTCTCCAGCACAATTACAGATAAAGTCAAGCTTTTCAGTCCTCACAATCACAACACTTGTATCTTTTGCTTACTCCAGATAATGGTGCTAAACCTTATAGGTTCACTCAGAACTCAGTCCCATCATTATATGAGGAATAGAACAGACCTTTACAGGACATTTCATCATTTTTAACATTTCATCATTTTCCCAAATTCTTATGAAAATATATTCAGCACATACTGCATTGTACTACTAACTGTACCAATTTATTATATATTTTGGGAGTCGGAGTCGGTCCATTTTATACCGACTCCGACTCCACCAAAATAGGCACCGACTCCGACTCCACGACTCCAACTCCACAGCCCTGGTTTATTGAAAAAAAAAAACAAATTTTTCATTTTCACGTCCCGATGTTAATAAAATCTGTGAAATAGCTGTAGAGTCAAACTGTTCATTATATCCCTTGATATGTTCTGTGAGGGGTGTAGTTTCCAAAATGGGGTCACTTTTGAAGGTTTCCATTGTATTGGTACTTTAGGGGCTCTGCTAATGCGACATGGCACCCGAAATCTAATCCAGGAAAATCTTCCCTCCAAAAACCAAATAGCGCTCTTTCCATTCCGAGCCCCACCATGTACCCATACAGCAGATTACAACCACATATGGGGTATTGCCGTGTCCAGGAGAAATTGTGTAACAAACCTTGGGGAGCTTTTTCTCCTTTATCCTCTTGTAAAAATAAAAATGTTTGGACTAAATTGACAGTTTATTGGAAAAAAAAGTAATTTTTCATTTTCACGTCCCAATGTTAATAAAATCTGTGAAACAGCTGTGGGGTCAAACTGCTCATTATATCCCTTTATATGTTCTGTGAGGGGTGTAGTTTCCAAAACGGGGTTACTTTTGAAGGTTTCCATTGTATTGGTACATTAGGGGCTCTGCAAATGCGACATGGCACCTGAAAACTATTCCAGCAAAATCTGCCCTTCAAAAGCCAAATAGCGCTCTTTCCATTCCAAGCCCCACCATGTACCCATACAGCAGATTATGACCACATATGGGGTATTGCCACGTTCATGAGCAATTGTTTAACAAACTGTGGGGTGCTTTTTCTCCTTTAACCCCTTGTGAAAATGAAAAATTTGGGGAAAAAGTGACATTCTAG
Source organism: Leptodactylus fallax (assembly GCA_947044405.1). Taxonomy (NCBI): domain Eukaryota; kingdom Metazoa; phylum Chordata; class Amphibia; order Anura; family Leptodactylidae; genus Leptodactylus; species Leptodactylus fallax. The sequence goes on along the minus strand of CAMRHE010000061.1, from coordinate 2,089,684 downwards.
TAATTTTTCATTTACACATTCCAATGTTAATAAAATCTGTGAAAAGGCTGTTGGGTCAAAATGCTCACTATACCTCTTCAGTGAAGGGTGTAGTTTCCAAAATGGGGTCACTTTTGGGGGGTTTCCTTTGTACTGGTGCTTTAGGTGCTGCAAATGAGACATGGCACCGAAAACTATTCCGACAAAATCTGCTTTTCAAATGCCCATTGACGCTCCTTCCCTTCTGTGCACTGCCGTGTCCCCAAACATCAGTTTACACCCACATGTGGGGTATTTCCGTGCTTGGGAGAAATTGCATAACAAACTGTGAGATGCATTTGTCCTTTAACCCTTTGTGAAGGTGTTAATTTTAGGGCAAAATGAATGTGTTACTGAAAAAAAAATAAAATGCCTAAATTTCACCTCCATATTGTTTTAATTTCTGTGAATTGCTTAAAGGGTTAACAAACTTCCCAAATGCTGTTTTAAATTATTTGAGGGGTGCAGTTTTGAAAATGAGGTGATTTATGGGGGGTTTCTAATATATAGGCCTTCATAATTCCCTTCAGAACAGAAGTGGTCCCTAAAAAATTAGTTCTTGTAAATCTGGAAAATCGCTGTTACACTGGTAACATCCAAAATAATCGAAAGGACGATTAAAAGATGATGCCGATATAAAGCAGAGATATGGTAGATACTATTTATTAATGTATTTGTGTGATATGACTATGTGTTTGAAAAGCAGAGCATTTCACATTTTGAAAATTGCGATTTTTTTTTTTTATTTTTTTATTTTTTTTTTCAAAAATTTCCATCAAATTTCCTATTTTTTTTATAAGTAAATATAAAAATATTGATCAATATTTAGCACTAACATGAAGTACAATGTGTCACGAAGAAACATTCTCAAAATCACTTATGTAAGTTAAATCGTCTCAAAGTTATTGCCATATAAAGTGACACATGTCAGATTTGAAAAATGAGGCCTGGTCACGAAGGCACTTTTAGGCTGTGTCCTGAAAAGGTTAAACCTCCTGATACTTGGTTGAATGTTATTGCTAGCAATGGTCAGCCCATATCCCATCAAGGATACTGGGAGCCCGCTATTCAGATTGATGAACATAAATTTTCTCATCAGGGTGTCATTGTAACAAATGTTGATGATCCTGGTTTTGCTACTGTGGTGCTAGGCATGAATGTCTTAAGAAATTGTTTTGCTGAAGTGCTAGATGCTTTGCAAGTTTCTCTTCCCACAGCACCAGCCACAGAACAGAGGGTAATCCAGCGTGCCATCTGAGTGCTCACTGCTCAGCAGAAGTTCGCAAACAGCAGAGGTGAAATTGGCCGCATTCACATCAGAGATGCCCGACCAGTCATCTTAAAGCCTGGAACTGAAACTATGCTCTGGTGTCAAATTTGCCCTGCTGTGGAGAATCAAGACTACCAGGCCTTCGTGGAACCCATTGTACTGGATGGACACCCGTTAGTAAAAGCTGCTCATAGCATTGTGACTGTCTCCAATGGCAGAGTGCCTGTTCGCCTGATCAACCTTGGTGATGCTCCTGTTGAACTTTACAAGTTCCACCCTGTTGCTCATTTGCTCCAGCTTTCCCCTGAAGATATCCTCACTGGAGAGGTAACTGCTTGTCGGCAGAGTACTCAAGCTGCCCAGGAGAAAAGGAAAACCTCTATAAGGAGTCCTGGTGGACTGAACTTAATGTGGGAGATGCCAATACTCCTGTAGAGCAAATCAACGGAGTCCTGAACACCACCAAGAGGTACCACCAAGCATTTAATAAGCATCCGCTGGACTTTGGCAAGACCACTTTGATCCAGCATACAATTCTCACAGGCGACCACCCTCCAATTAAATAGCCACACAGACCCATACCTCATGCAATGTACCAGCCTGTGAAGAAGCTCCTTAAAGACATAAAAGATTCTGATGTTATCCAGGACAGCCAAAGCCCTCAGGCTGCACCAGCTGGTCCTAGTTAAAAAGAAAGACGGTTCCATCCGTTTCTGTGTGGACTAGAGAAAGTTTAATAATAATAATCCTTTAATAGTCCCACCATGGGGAAATTCAGTGTGTTACAGCAGCAAGGATATGCAATGCAAGATAAGCAATACAAATACACATACAATATATATAAAACGTTCCAAGGTAGAGGCATCCCATTGATAGCAGACAGACAGATAGAAAGGTACAGGTAAAGAAGTAGCAGGGGGGGGTATCACAACAGAAAGAAATTTCAGTTCTCTGTATGGACTAATCTCCGCTTAGGTCGGTGTTGGTTGTAAAGCCTAACCGCGGTGGGGAGGAAAGACTTCCGATAGCGCTCCTTCTCACACTTAGGGTGAAGTAGTTGGTCACTGACAGTACTGCCCAGTGCTATCACGGTCTCATGCATGGGATGGGACTTATTCTCCCGCATGGAGCTCACCACGGAGAGTATCCTTCTGTCACCCACCACCTGCACTGGGTCCAGGGGACTCCCCAGGACAGAGCTGGCCCTTCTAATCACCTTGTCAAGTCTATTCCTATCCCTGGTTGATATGCTACTCCTCCAGCAGGCCACTCTGAAGAAGATGTCTGATGCCACTACAGAGTTGAAAAAAGTCCTAAGAAGTGCCCCCTGGACTCCTAAGGCTCTCAGCCTCCTAAGCAGGTAGAGCCTGCTGTGGCCCTTCTTGCAAAGTACATCCAAGGTGATCTGCCCAGTCCAGATTATTATTAAGGAGCACCCCTAGGTACTTATAGGTGTTGACAATCTCGATGCCCGTCCCCTGGATGTCCACTGGTTTAGGAGGGTATCTGCATTTACGAAAGTCCACCACCATCTCCTTGGTCTTCCCAGCGTTAATCCTCAGGTGGTTCCTGAGGATTAATAATGTATTTAATCTTCAGGTGGTTCCTAATAACAATGTATTTGTACATTGTTATTAGGTTTCCCCTTAAACGTCTTTTTTCTATAATAATAGTAATAATAATAGTCCTTTAATAGTCCCACAATGGCGAAATTCAGTGTGTTACAGCAGCAAAGATAAGCAGATACAAATACAAATACAACATGTACAGGAATGTTCCAAGGTGAGAGGCATTACATTGATAGCAGACAGACAGTTAGGAAGTAGCAGAGGAGGGGGGGATTTAACAGGCAGAGAGATATTTCAGTTCTCTGTGTGTAATGATCTCTGCTTAGGTCAGTGTTGGTTGTACAGCCTAACTGTGGTGGGGAGGAAAGACTTCCGATAGCGCTCCTTCTCACACTTAGGGTGGAGCAGTCGGTCACTGACAGTACTGCCCAGCGCGATCTCAGTCTCATGCATGGGATGGGACTTCTTCTTCTGCATGGAGCTCACCACGGACAGTATCCTTTTGTCACCCACCACCTGCACTGGGTCCAGTGAGCTCCCCAGGACAGAGTTGGCCCTTCTAATCAGCTTGTCAAGTTTATTTCTGTCCCTGGTTGATATACTGCTCCCCCAGCAGGCCACTCCAAAGAAGATGGCTGATGCCACTACCGAGTTGAAGAAAGTCTTAAGAAGTGCCCCCCGGATTCCAAAGGCATTACCCATAAGGACACATATCCCCTGCCACGCATTGAGGAATCCTTGACTGCCTTAGGCTCTGCCGCCTATTTCTCTACCTTGGACTTAACCAGTGGGTACTGGCAGGTACCTAAGATCGTGAGAAGACTGCCTTTATCACCCCTATGGGGCTCTTCGAATTTAATAGTATGCCCTTCGGGCTCTGCAATGCACCTGCCACTTTTCAACGGCTGATGGAGAGATGCTTGGGCCACAAAAACTTCCAGAGCGTGCTCCTGTACCTCGACGATATCATCATCTACTCAAGGACATATCAAGAGCACCTATGCCACCTATCCGAAGTCTTTGAAGTTCTTATCCAGCATGGTTTAAAAATCAAGCCCTCCAAGTGTCACCTGCTCAAGCCGCAAGTGAAGTACCTCGGACATGTGGTCAGTGCAGAAGGTGTACAACCTGATCCGGAGAAGATTGCTGTGGTACGGAATTGGTCAAGGCCAACCACCATAGAGGAAGTAAGAAGCTTTCTAGGATTTGCGTGCTACTACCGCTGCTTCATACCTCACTTTGCCCAAGTTGCAGAACCACTGACTGAATTATTCTGAGAGTGTCCCAGTACAACCACAAGCTTCCTGTTGATTGGAGGGAACGTCAAGAGAAGGCATTTCAAACCCTGAAGAGCTCGCTCACCCAACCACCTATTCTGGGTTACCCAGATTATAGCCAGCCATTCAAGCTATACACAGATGCAAGTGATCAAGGTTTGGGAGCTATGCTATCACAAGTACAGGGCAATACAGAGTGTGTGATAGCCTATGCCAGTAGGAGCCTCAGAGGAGCTGAGAAGAATGACAAGAACTACAGCTCATTTACAGTGCCTTGCGAATGTATTCGGCCCCCTTGAACTTTTCAACCTTTTGCCACATTTCAGGCTTTGAACATAAGGATATAAAATTTTAATTTTTTTGGTGAAGAATCAACAACAAGTGGAACACAATCGTGAAGTGGAACGAAATTTATTGGATATTTTAAACTTTTGTAAAAAATAAAAAACTGAAAAGTGGGGCGTGCCAAATTATTCGGCCCCCTTAAGTTAATACTTTGTAGCACCACCTTTTGCTGCAATTACAGCTGCAAGTCACTTGGGGTATGTCTCTATCAGTTTTGCACATCGAGAGACTGAAATTCTTGGCCATTCTTCCTTGGAAAACAGCTCGAGCTCAGTGAGGTTGGATGGAGAGCATTTGTGAACAGCAGTTTTCAGCTCTTTCCACAGATTCTCGATTGGATTCAGGTCTGGACTTTGACTTGGCCATTCTAACTCCTGGATGCCTTTATTTGTGAACCATTCCATTGTAGATTTTGCTTTATGTTTGGGATCATTGTCTTGTCGGAAGTTAAATCTCCGTCCCAGTATCAGGTCTTTTGCAGACTCCAACAGGTTTTCTTCCAGAATGGTCCTGTATTTGGCTCCATCCATCTTCTCATCAATTTTAACCATCTTCCCTGTCCCTGCTGAAGAAAAGCAGGCCCAAACCAGGATGCTGCCACCACCATGTTTGACAGTGGGGATGGTGTGTTCAGGGTGATGAGCTGTGTTGCTTTGATGCCAAACATATCGTTTTGCATTGTGGCCAAAAAGTTCGATTTTGGTTTCATCTGACCAGAGCACCTTCTTCCACATGTTTGGTGTGTCTCCCAGGTGGCTTGTGGCAAACTTAAAACAAGACTTGTTATGGATATCTTTGAGAAATGGCTTTCTTCTTGCCACTCTTCCATAAAGGCCAGATTTGTGCAGTGTACGACTGATTGTTGTCCTATGGACAGACTCTCCCACCTCAGCTGTAGATCTCTGCAGTTCATCCAGAGTGATCATTGGCCTCTTGGCTGCATCTCTGATCAGTCTTCTCCTTGTTTGAGATGAAAGTTTAGAGGGACGGCCGGGTCTTGGTAGACTTGCAGTGGTCTGATACTCCTTCCATTTCAATATGATCGCTTGCACAGTGCTCCTTGGGATGTTTAAAGTTTGGGAAATCTTTTTGTATCCAAATCCGGCTTTAAACTTCTCCACAACAGTATCATGGACTTGCCTGGTGTGTTCCTTGGTCTTCATGATGCTCTCTGCGCTTTAAACAGAACCCTGAGACTATCACAGAGCAGGTGCATTTATACGGAGACTTGATTACACACAGGTGGATTATATTTATCATCATCAGTCATTTAGGACAACATTGGATCATTCAGAGATCCTCACTGAACTTCTGGAGTGAGTTTGCTGCAGTGAAAGTGAAGGGGCCGAATAATATTGCACGCCCCACTTTTCAGTTTTTTATTTTTTACAAAAGTTTAAAATAACCAATAAATTTCGTTCCACTTTACAGTTGTGTCCCACTTGTTGTTGATTCTTCACCAAAAAATTAAAATTTTACATCGTTATGTTTGAAGCCTGAAATGTGGCAAAAGGTTGAAAAGTTCAAGGGGGCCGAATACTTTCGCAAGGCACTGTAAGTTAGAACTCCTTGCTCTTGTCTGGGCTGTAACTGACAACTGGCAGCTACACCTTTTACTGTCTACGCAGACAATAACCCCCTAGCACACTTGAATACCGCAAGGCTAGGAGCTATTGAACAAAGATCAGCGTCAAGACTAGCTAATTACAAGTTTACAGTTAAATACCAAAGTGGCAAGTTAAACATCAACGCTGACGCGTTGTCAAGATTGCCTGCTGGAGAAGAACCACCTCAAGATGACGAGTGGGAAGAAGTGGAAATGCCACCCTTCTACTCCAGGTTTGCCCAGCAGAATAACATGACTGCTTCAACTGAGGGTGAAAAGCCTTCCTTAAGTCTTCCATCTGACCCACTGCAAGAATCTTCTGTGTGGAAATCCCTCCAAGAGGAGAGTCGAGTACTTGGTGAAGTACAAGATTACTTTCAGAGTGGAAGAGTTCCAACACGCCTTCAGCGAAGTTGTGCTGATCCAGAACTCGCTCGCTTATGGAGGCAACGCAAGCGCCTGTTTATGCAAAAGGTTCTTATACTAAGGAATACCTTAGATCCTGTTACCGGAGATCAACTTCACCAAATTCTCATCCCAAGAAAAGATGCTAGGGTGGTCCTTGAAGCCTACCATGATCGCTCAGGCCATTTTGGAGTACAGAAAACTGAGGCTACCATCCGACAAAGATTTTACTGGATCGGTATGTGAGGGGACATCGAGAATTGGTGTCGAGAGTGCCCAGCTTGTGATCTAAACAGAGATGGACGTCGTGAGCAAAGAGCTCCACTCCACTTAATCAAGTCCCACAAGCCAGGAGATATTGTTGCCATGGACCATGTGAAACTGGCTCCAACTCGTTCTGGACATACATACGCACTTAGCATCGTGGATCACTATTCCAAATTTGCTATAGCAGTACCAGTAAAGGACCTCTCAGCCAAAACAGCTGCCAAAATCTTTTGGTCTGAATTCATTTATCATTATGGGTGTCCCAAACAACTTCTCACCGACAGAGGATCTGCCTTCGAGTCTCAATTGTTCCAGGAACTTTGCAAGTATAATGACTGCAGAAAATTACAGACAACTAACTACCATCCTCAGGGAAATGGACTATGCGAGAGAATCAATCATATCATCATTAATATGCTATGAACATCTTCCTTGGATCGGAAGAATGAGTGGCCTGAACTGCTCAAAGAATTGATGTACACATACAATAACACCATACATTGTTCTACAGATTACACACCGTTCTACCTGATGTTTCGTCGTCAAGGTCAATTGACATCAGATCTGGCTTTAGGTGTACAAGTACCAGATACCATCAATCCTTTGCCTCAAGAAAATTGGGTACATGAACATCAGAGACGCATGGCTGATGCCAAAGAAACTGTGGACCTCCGCATGAAAGCTGTCCATCAAAGACAACAGGACGACTATAACCAATATGCTCACGCAAAACCACTCCAAACAGGTTATAGAGTTTGGCTCAAAAACAATCACCGTACAGGAAAATTGGATACCACATTCAGACCCTTTCCTGTGACACTCATATTTAACTCACATGCTGTCCATTTCCTTCTGATCCTCCTTGAGATAGTTCTACTTCTTCATTGGAGTCCAGCTGTGTTTAATTAAACTGATTGGACTTGATTAGGAAAGGCACACACCTGTCTATATAAGACCTCACAGTGCATGTCAGAACAAATGAGAATCATGAGGTGAAAGGAACTGCCCAAGGAGCTCAGAGACAGAATTGTGGCAAGGCACAGATCTGGCCAAGGTTACAAAAGAATTTCTGCAGCACTCAAGGTTCCTAAGAGCACAGTGACCTCCATAATCTTTAAGTGGAAGAAGTGTGGGATGACCAGAACTCTTCCTAGATCTGGCCATCCAGCCAAACTGAGCAATCGTGGGTAAAGATCCTTGGTGAGAGAGGTAAAGAAGAACCCAGCGATCACTGTGGCTGAGCTCCAGAGATGCAGTAGGGAGATGGGAGAAAGTTCCACAAAGTCAACTATCACTGCAGCCCTCCACCAGAGTGGAGTGGCCCGAAGGAAGCCTCTCCTCAGTGCAAGACATATGAAAGCCCGCATAGAGTTTGCCAAAAAACACATTATGGACTCCCAGACTATGAGAAATAAGATTCTCTGGTCTGATGAGACGAAGATTGAACTTTTTGGCGTTAATTCTAAGCGGTATGTGTGGAGAAAACCAGGCACTGCTCATCACCTGCCCAATGCAGTGAAACATGGTGGTGGCAACATCATGATATGGGGGTGTTTTTCAGCTGCAGGGACAGGAAGACTGGTTGCAATTGAAAGAAAGATGAATGCGGCCGAGTACAGAGATATCCTAGAAGAAAACCTCTTCCAGAGTGCTCTGGACCTCAGACTGGGCCGAAGGTTCACCTTCCAACAAGAGAATGACCCTAAGCACACAGCTAAAATAACAAAGGAGTGGCTTTGGAACAACTCTGTGACCATTCTTGACTGGCCCAGCCAGAGCCCTGACCTCAACCCAATTGAGCATCTCTTGAGAGACTTGAAAGTGGCTGTCCACCAACATTCACCATCCAACCTGACGGAACTGGAGAGGATCTGCAAGGAAAAATGGCAGAGGATCCCCAAATCCAGATGTGAAAAACTTGTTGAATAATTCACAAGAAGACTCATGGCTGTACTAGCTCAAAAGGGTGCTTCTACTCAATACTGAGCAAAGGGTCTGAATACTTATGACCATGTAATATTTCAGTTTTTTTAATAAATTTGCAAAAATATCAAGATGGGGTGCTGAGTGTACATTAATGAGAAATAAAATGACCTTTTTTGCTTTTAGCAAATGGCTGCAATGAAACAAAGAGTGAAAAATTTAAAGGGGTCTGAATACTTTCCATACCCACTGTATAACAAAGTATTGAAATGAACTTTTGTTATTGACCAAATACTTATTTTCCACCATAATTTGCAGATAAATTCTTTAAAAATCAGACAATGTGATTTTCTGGATTTGTTTTCTCATTTTGTCTCTCATAGTTGAGGTTTACCTATGATGTCAGTTACAGGCCTCATCTTTTTAAGTGAGAGAGCTTGCACAATTGGTGGCTGACTAAATACTTTTTTTCCCCACTGTACATGAGTACTATTTGGCTTTTGGAAAACAGATTTTCCTGAAATAGTTTTCAGGTGGCATGTTCGAATTGATGCACCCCTGAGGTACCAATACAGTAAAAACCCAGACAAATGACGCCTTTTTTTTTTGACACTACACCACTCAAGAAATGGGGTTAAACGAAAAAGAACACTCATAATTTATAAAGCAATGTATCCTTGTCTACAGAAATGCCCCACTGAGGATGTAAACTGCTGTATGAGCACACAGCAGGACAGACAGGGACAGAATGCTATTTGGAGGAAAGATTTGCTAAAATAGTTTTCAGATGCCATGTCGCATTTTCAGAAACCCTGAGGTAGCAGAACAGTGTAAATCTCCTAAATGTGTCCCTGTTTGGGAAACTACACCACTCAAGAATTGAATATAGAAGAATAGTGAGAGTTAGTAGTTTTGTTTGCGGTTTTATAGTACCACGGGTAAGAAATTAATAATCCTTGGATATGTGGTACAATTAGAAGCATTCCTTCAAGCAGAGGCCAGGTTTGTCGGGACAGGTTTCACAATGGTAAATGGTATCCTTTCGTATCCCACTTTTAGAGAAGACTCTGCGTCTTTTTTGGGTTCTTCCCTTCTTAGCAGTTTGGGGACTTTACCAGGGAGATGTTGCCCTGGAACAATAAAGGGGCCCTTTCTTCACTAGGTACTTCCCTCTTGGCTTCCAAAAATAAGTGCTTTGATGACCTCCTCTTGAAAATGAAGGAATGTTCCTGTCCTGCCTTCACATTGGAATAGCACGTAAGAGTTATACAGTGCCATTTGTACAATGTGCACAGCCAGCTTTTTGTACCATACCTTCGTTTTCCGTGTGACACTGTATGTCTTCTGCATTTGATCTGAAAGATCAACCCCTCCCATGTACTTATTGTAGTCCAAGATTGAGACTGGCTTGGGGGTGGAGGTATTGGTACCTTGTACAGGGACAGGAATGCTGTAGTTTCCATGAATTGTGGTCAGTACAAGGACATCCCTCTTGTCCTTATACTTGACCAACAACATGTTCTCACTATATAGTGCCCAGCTCTCACCCCTTCTGAGTGGTTGCCCAAGAAGTCACCTAAGAAGGAGTCTCTATTTTTTTTTTTTTTTTTTTAATGAATTACTTTGTTTATAAAATCTCAATAAAAGTTAAGTCGGCATGACATTATAATAATCCATACACAATGAACCATTACAATTGTATACAATCGAGAAATATTTAGTTGAGGCAAGTCTTATAAAAGAACCATTGAAGCAAAGTTCAGGATTTTCAATCACATATGCATATATGACATAGGTGAAGTAGGAGATAAAACAAACTTACAGAGGATAAACTGGTGAATAACCAAATAACATTACTACAAAAGCAAAGTTAGTTCAAGACTTAATATACAATGAGTAAGGGGAAACACTAGTGCAGGGAAAGGAAAAGTATGTTGTAGTAGTCAGTGCTGTGCGACAACACCTAGTCTGATAGGAGATAAATTGAAAGTTATGAAACCACGGGAACTGCTCCTAGAAAGGGGGGTGGGAGAGAGCAGGCCTTCCCAAATTATAAGCCCTTCAGCAATACTGGGTTACTCTAAAGGAGAATGGTCCCTCCAGAGACTCCAGAAGGAGATAGACCTAATTCCAGTAGGAAAGCGGGTTAGCAGAATACATTCCATGGTATAATTAAAATTAACCAGATGTGTCAGTTCCCTTAAAGCCAGAGGGGTGGGTGGCTTCCAGTGTCTGGCAATGAGTAGACAAGCTACTAGAAAGATATGTGCCATTATGCCCTTGACCTCTGTAGGCAGCTTAGCCAAACCCAGGAAACATAGAGCCATTGCTGTTGAAGGGGTCACCTCAATAGGAGAACCCCTAAATAAAATCCAGTGTGCACAATTGCCTTCAGAAGTCACTTAATTAGTTAATAGAGTCCAGCTGTGTGTAATTTAGTCTCAGTGTAAATACACCTGTTCTGTGAAGACCTCAGTGGTTTGTTAGAGAACACTAGTGAACAAATAGCATCATGAAGACCAAGGAACTCACCAGACAGGTCAGAGATAAAGTTGTGGAGAAGTTTAATGCAGGGTTAGGTTATAAAAACATATCCCAAACTTTGAGAATCCCAAGGAGCAGTGTTCAAAGAAGAATGGGCAGTTTTACCATCTGAGAAAATAAAGAGCCTCATCCACAACTACCACAAAAGACTTCAAGCTGTCATTGATGTTAGAGGGGACAATACATGGTACTAAGAACTGGGGTATGTGAACTTTTAAACAGGGTCATTTTGATGTTTTTGGTTGTCATTATGATTTAAAAAGAGAAAACACAGAAGTTTGACAATAAATGGCTTCAACCAACCACTAACCATGAGTGGAGAAAAAGTTTTTGTGTTATCATTCATATTCTCTGAAAAAAGGACAAAAAACCAAAAAATCTGCCGGGGTATGTAAACTTTTTAGCACAACTGTACACAGGGGAGTACCTCTGTCTTCTTGGATCATAGAGAAATCGTTTATGGCTTTTCTCTGTTCATATAGTCGATCCAACATATGGAGGGTGGAATTCCAACGGGTGGAAACATCGCATATCAGTCTATGTTGTGGGAGGCCGTTCTGCCGCTGCAGCTCAAGGAGGGTGTGCTTGGCAGTGTACGAGTGGTTGAAGTGCATGCAAAGTTTCCTTGACATTTTTAGGATGTCTTGCAGATGGGTGGAACACTTAAGGAAACGCTTGACAACCAGATTGAACACGTGCGCCATGCAGGGCGCATGGCTCAGCCCTCCTTGACGAAGCGTCGACACCATGTTCTTCCTGTTGTTGGTCACCATGGTTCCAATTTTGAGGTGTCGCGGAGAAAGCCAGGATTCCATTTCTTGAGGAAGGACGCAGAGCAGTTCCTCCCATGTGTGACTCCGTTCGCGCAGGCAAACGAGGTGTAGAACAGCGTGATACCGCTGTGCCCTGCACATGTGGTATGCTGGATGAGCACTGGGAATTGTCCCTGCAGTGGAGTCTGAGGAGACAGTGGAAGATGAGGCTGACATTGTTGCAGGACCAACGGCGTGAGAACGTGAGGCTGAAGCTGCATCACCTGTCCAAGTTGCTGGTGTGTCTGGGCAGGCACCACATTAACCCAGTCAGCCGTAAATGACATATATTGTCCTTGACCGTAGTTACAGCTCCACACATCGGTGCTGCCATGCACTTTGGCAAACACCGACAGGCTCAAGGACTGGCCCACCTTCTCTTCTACATATTTGTGCAGGGCTGGTACTGCCTTTTTGGCAAAGAAATGACGGCTTGGGACTCTCCACCTCGGCTCGACACAAGCCATCAGTTCTCTGGTGCTGCAGTCCCTCCCTTTCCAAGTGGTGGACTCTGCACCTTTCAGCAACTTGCACAGGAGCATGTTCAGCTTCTGCACTGTTGGATGAGAGCACGCATACTGTGGTCTCTTCGAAATCGCTTCTGTGATGGATTGCTGATACAATGACTGACTAGGAGGAGGAGCAGGAGCATCACGACCAGCAGAAGATGGGAAGGACACACAGCTTCCTTTGGCTGAGGTGGCGGAGCCTTAACTGCCTGAAATGGGGTGCATGCCACTTGGTGCTGCAGCGGTTGCTGCGGCACACTGGACCACCACATTGGAGCCACAGCTCTCCCAGGCCACTTTATGGTGACGCTGCGTGTGTTGACACAGGGCTGTGGTGCCAACATTGGCAACCTGGCCAGGCTTCACCTTCTGCCCACAGATTGAACATATGGCCATGTTCACCTCCCCGCTTTACAAAAAACTGCCACACCGCCGAGTAGATGATTTTACCCCCAACACTCCGCGCTAACTGACTGCTACTGCCACTGCCTCCGTGAACCCCTTCACTACTGCTTTCTAGGCAGGTAGGCTGCTGCGAAGCGAGTGGTCTACAATGGGCACGTTTAGCTCCCGACCTCACACTGCTGCCACCTTGCTGACGCCCCCGCTTCCTCATGCGCAAGCTGCAACCCTCTTCTCCTGATGATGATGAAGCCCCTCCCAATTACGATCGGCTACATCATCATCCACCACAGTCTGCAGTTCACTGATGTCCTCCTCAACACCAGCTTCCACGCCACTGTCCTCATCACTACTGGCCCGCCTACCAGAGGAAACGGCGGATGTCTCCTCCAGATCTTGGCTGAGCAGTAGCTGCTGACTGTCCTCTACACTTACCCCAGTCCCATGGGTCCGCTGCCTTGGAATAACCTTAGACTCTGACCTATCCTTTAAGAGCACATCCAAACCCTTAACACCTCCTTCCGCCTCCAACTCAAGAACTTCCATCGAATCCGCTCCTTCCTCACCCCAGAAACTACAAAGATGCTAGTCCATGCCCTCAATCTCCTGCTTAGACTACTGTAACACCCTTCTCCATGGCCTCACAGCAAATACTCTTGCCCCCCTCCAGTCCACCTTAAATTGCACCGCTCGCTTAATACACCTCTCCCCCCATTCTTCATCGGCCGCTCCCCTCTGCCAATCCCTTCACTGGCTACCCGTTGCCCAGCGAATAGAGTTCAAACTACTAACGCTAACATACAAAGCCATACACAACCTTTCCCCTTCATATATCTCCGACCTAATCTCCTGCAACCTGCCTGCATGTAACCTCCGATTCTCCATAGACCTCCTACTCCACTCTGTTCTTATCCACTCTTCACATAACCGTCTCTAAGACTTCTCCCGTGCATCCCCCATACTCTGGAACTCATTACCAAGACACATAAGACTGACCCCCTCAATCACAAGCTTCAAGAAGGCCCTGAAGACTCACCTATTCAGGAAGGCCTACAACCTCCAATAAAACTACTGTCTCCATACCACCACCTGAACAGCCTCTACCCCCACCTTCTGTCTCTATCCCTCTTCCCCCATAGATTGTAAGCCCTTGCTGGCAGGGCCCTGTATCCCACTGTGCCAGTTGGTCACTGTTAGTATTATCTGTTTTGTATATCTTGTGTACCGTATGTTAACCCTCAAAGGAAAAGCACCATGGAATTAATGATGCTATATAAATAAACAATAATAATAAATAATGATAATACCTCCTCCTCACTGTACAGTGGATCTGAGCCCACAGCATAGAGTAGTTCTCTAGCTGAGGGAACAGAAAAGGACAGAGGCAGGTTGAGGACAGGTGAGGGCACAGGGCCTGCTGCCGGGCCATGCCAACTAAGGGTTGTGTCTGACGAACCCACCGACTCTTGGCTGGGGGTGTCTGATGTGACTTGGGAATAATTGGATGACCAAGTTAACCAGTCTACAACCGTTGGGTTGCTGGTCAAGACATGACCACTACTTGACAGTGGGAACTCAGGCCTCTGTAACTAACCCTTGTTTCCACGCCCCCTTACTCTGCTGCGACCTGTGCCTGCGTCAGAAACATTTAGTCCTGCGTCCCTCCCCTGTGCATGGCCTCTCGCTTCTCTGTCTGACATACTGTTCGATGAAAAAACGTAATTGCAAAGGGCAAAAAGGCCTCTTATTTTCTACTTTGAAGAGAACGGCAAATATGCCCCTTATTTCTTTCCCCACTAATGAACATCTATAAAAAAAAAAAGCATGATAAAGGCAGAGATTTGTGGCTCCGAATTATTGAATTATTGACAATACTGTATTGATAAATGGCCAGTATCTTTATACTGGTTACAAAATGGCGAATATGGTCCTCCTTATGGGTTTCCACAGTAATAAACACCTTTAAGGTGTATGCTCCTCCAGCATATCATATGTGCAGGGCACTGCTGTGTCACACTGTTCTACACCTCGTTTGCCTGGGCGAACAAAGTCACACATGGGAGGAACTGGGTCACTGTATGTCCTCCTCATGCTGCTTCCCACTGGGTCACTCTGTGTCCTCCTCATATCACTGCCACTGGGTCACTGTATGCCCTCCTCATGCCGCTGCCACTGGGTCACAGTATGCCCTCCTCAAGCCGCTGCCACTGTTGGGTCACTGTATGTCCTCCTAATGCCGATGCCACTGGGGCACCGTATGGCATCCTCATGCTGCTGCCAACTCCACATTATATAGTATTGCCACTCTGTAGACATCTATGTGGAATCGGCAGACGAGGGTGTAAAAGGAGTGCGCTCTTTCACTCTACAGTAGGATTTTGGGCCTCTGCACGGTTCTTTCTACCTGGCACTAACATGGATCTGTAAGGCTGGGTTTCACACTTGAGTTAGTTGGTCAGTTTTGGCTCCGTAACTAGCCAAATAAGTGAAGTGTGCAGTGGTTCTAAGAGCAACGTCTGTCATGTGCGTGTCATACTGACCCACAGTATTGTTTCACTACCACAGTAGGCTCCCTATGCGTGTTACTGCAAGGCACAGTGTTTTACACCACTATACAGGCTCTCTGAAGCTAGGAAATAGGTGTGTTTTAGTGATATTCACAGCAAATTAATTCGGATCCAAGAGAATTTTTTTGCAACTTCGAATCGAACTGCAGAATGGAACTTTTGAGAAATTCTCTCATCTCTATTATTAACCATTCAACACCATTGTTGACATCCCCTGTGCCAGCAGAGGATGTGCTTAATTTTTGACAAGCCGTACACCTTGTCATAAAGTGCATCGCCCAGTATTCAATGTGTCTAGATAGAAATCTACACCACCTCCTATTTGGTATAGATTTTTGTTCTAATTCACACTAGAAAACTAGCACAAAACATTTTGTATAAATGATGTTCAAAAAGTCACAAATTTCTGGTCAAATTGTGATATGCAGTATCACTAAGTATTAAATTGCATAGAAAACAATAGCATGAAAATTTTTATATATCATTAAATAGAATGTATTTAACATGCAAAGATAACAAAACTTTAATTTACCGCATATTTCTTCCTCTGAAAACAAAGGAATCCTTTTTTCTTGATTTTGTTGTGATAATTTCTGTCATTGGCTTTGACTTCCCAAATATTATCTAGATACAAAACAATATGATTGAAAGTATGCAAATTAAAAGCTTGGATTGAATTGATTTTTTTGGCAGCAGCAAATATTATATAGTTCCTTATTAACACACTCCTATTAAATAAGTTATTTGGAGAACAAAAATATCTAACAATGTATTAAATGCAGAACAAGGTCTCACTAATGTGTGACATCCCCATTGTGCAAGAACATCAGTGTTTTTCTCCCTATATTTCAGCTATCTCTGGCAGTCCAATTGAAATTCATGGAATGGGGGTGTGCTTGTCCATCTGCAAATCCATTCAGAATGGGAAGTAAAGTACCCTCATTTCCGTGATGAGTGAAAGATGTCTTCTGATTCTATTTTTCAATGGCGCTTTAGTATATCCTACATATTGGAACTTATTTTATTTACACATAATAAAATAAATAACATTATCAAAATTACAGTTAATATACCCTAATTCTATATTGTCTGCCTCACAGATATTTAAAGCTACAGGCCACATAAGCATGTTTGTGTGCTTTCTATCTCATATGGCTGCAACAAAAAAATCCTCCACTTACTAACAGTGCATTACCTCCCTTTGAATTACTGTGGAAATGACTGGGGGACAATATGGTAGATAACATTAGAGCTTTGCCATCATATCCTACAAGGTTGCTCAAGGTTTTACATAAAGAGGACTCCTGGAAAAAGAACAGATTATGTCTTCACTAAATTTACGTTAGTGTGCTGAGGTGTAAAACAGTGTGATCAGGTCATGTGATAAGCCTGCCTACACAGATGTAATTTTAGGGCAATTTTGAAGCTGCTGTTGTTGGGTATTTATCTGACTGTACAGGGTAAGGCATTCCAGAGTACCGGTGCAGCTCAAGAAAAGTCTTGGAGACTGGAGTTGGATGTTTGGATAACAGAGGATGCAAGTCTAAGCTCATTGGCAGAATGGAGAGGACAGCGAGTGTGATAATTTTATATTGTATTCTGTGGGGATGGGCAACCAGTGCAGCAACTGACACAAGGTAGATGCATCTGTGTACCAGTTTGACAGAAAGAGGAGTCTGGCAGTTGCATTCAGGACAGATTGTAGATAGGAGTGTTTAGTAAGAGGAAGCCCAATTAGAAGAGAATTGCAATAGTAAAGATGAGAGAGAATCAGATCGATGTTTTTGATGTTTACTCAGTGAGAAAATGTCAAGTTTTAAAGATGCAGGCGCAAAGAGCATTCAAGTGTTTGACTCACCTTTACCCCACATATTCAAAGACAACCCCCAGACAACGGGCATGCTGCCTTGGTGTAATAGTAAGACCGCAGACATAAATGGAGATATCAGAGTTAGGTCGGTTAGTGGATGGAGGGAACACAAGAAGTTCAGTTTTTGAAAAATTCAGTTTCAGATAAAGAGAAGACTCTGGTGTTCTGTAGCAGGGGTAATGTCACGGGATGAGGTAAATAGCTGGGTGTCATCAGCATCAAGATGGTACTAAAAGCCAAATCTACTGATAGTTTGTCCAGTAGGGGCTGTGTAGATAGAGAAGGGGAGGGAGCCTAGGACCGAGCCCAACAGCAATGGGAAGAGGAGAAGAGATTGCACCAGCAAAATATAGGAAGAAAACCAAAAGAGAGCAGTGTCCCTGAGACCATTAGATTGTGCATAGTGAGGAGAAGTTGGTGGTCTCCAGTGTCAAATGCTGCTGAGTGATCCAGAAGAATAAATAGTGAATAGTTCCCTTTAGATTTAGCCATCAGGAGATCATTGGAGACTTTTTTAAGGGCCGTTTCTGGAGTGTAGTGCACAAAAACCCGATTATAAGGGGTCCAGGAGAGAGAGTGTATTATGCGGGAATAGACCAAGCGTTCCAGGAGTTTAGAAATGAAGGGGAGGTTGGAGACTGGTCGATAGTTAGCAGCACAGGATGGCTTCGAGGAAGGGTTTTTTTCAGGAGTGGGGTTATGACAGCATGTTTGAAGGAGTACTATCACAGAGAGTAATTGACCATTCCTATATTTGAAATATCTCACAGACTCTGAATGGTCTAACTAAAAAAGATTAAAACTTAACCTTTATTGATGTTAAGTAAAAACATGACAATACACAAAAAGACATCCACTAATACAAACAAGACATACGGTGACAGTCTCTATTTGCCTGTGTGGGTCCAATACATTGAATAATGGTAACACGGCCCATCTTTTTAGCTAGTACTCAGCTTCAGACTACCACCACCAACCCTAAATCAGTGTGTCGTTATTAATGTACAGCTGTGTGTATAGTCACAGATATTCTCGTTGCCCTTAGTATAGGGTAAACGCTAAGCCCAGAGTGCCACCGACTAGCATGCTCCCCCAGACTCTGTTCCCAAATACAAACTTTCAGAGCAATCCTGGGTAAACCCAAACACAGCTAGTTTGCATCAACCACCACACCCATTAATCCGCTGGGCTGGTGATGTGTCAGAAATAGGTCTCCAGTCAGACCACCGAATGTCAATAATTAAAAATCAAAACAATGTGCCTGTTAGGGAGTGTATAAAACTATACTCCCTTCCCCTATATGCACATAAAGTCACAGCATAAGCCCAATCCCCATATACAACGTTTGGGAGGGTGGGGGTACATGCCTTCTTCAGACCCACAATGAGTATTTAACTGCAATGCCAAGACCATTTGATACCAGTTGTTACGGTCTGTATTTTGTCAAGCATACTAATACGCAGTCAATAGACGTAGTGGGTCACTATTGTCTTCATACCTAGTATAAATTTCTGCTCTACACGTTTTCCCTGTCAATATTCAGGTTCATCAGGAGCTGATATTCTAATATATATCTGGATCTATGCTGCTATAAGCCCCATAGAATGATAAGATGTGCAATAAAAACTGCAGTTCCTGAAGCACTGATGGTGTGCTCCAGTACATAGCATAGTCAAGCAGTGTCCCTGAGACCATTAGATTGTGCATAGCGAGGAGAAGTTGGTGGTCTAAAATGTCAAATGCTGCTGAGTGATCCAGAAGAATAAGTAGTGAATAGTTCCCTTTAGATTTAGCCATCAGGAGATCATTGGAGACTTTTATAAGGACCACTTCTGTAGAGTGTAGTGCACAAAAACCCGATTATAAGGGGTCAAGAAGAGAGAGAGCGTATTATGTGGGAATAGACCAAGCATTCCAGGAGTTTAGAAATGGAGGGGAGGTTGGAGACTGGTCGATAGTTAGCAGCACAGGATACCTAGAGGGAGGGTTTTTTCAGGAGTGGGGTTATGACAGCATGTTTGAAGGAGGAGCGAAAGATTTCAGAAGAGCGAGCAAGGTTAAAAATTTTAGCAAGAAGAGTTGTAACAGCAGGGGACAGAGACAGGAGGAAGTGTGACAGGGTAGGAATACTTGTGCAAGTAGTAGGGTGAGAAGAAAGGAGCTGGGAGATTTCTTCTTCTGTTACTGGGTCTGAGTTCATAATGAGGAGCAATGGAAGGAAGGGGACTGATACCGCTTGGAGACTGTTATTTCTTGATCGAGATTATCGATTTTGTCTTTGAAATATGTGGCCATATCTTGAGTATTGAGATCTGTGAAAGGCACCTGCACCTTCGGCGTAAGTAGAGAGTGAAAGGTGTCAAAATTGTTGTTGCCCTTTCAAAATTGTGGATAAATAACTTTGTTTCAAGCATGTGATGCTCGTTCAAACTCTTTTGTGGCAAGTAACAGATGTGGGCAATATAAAAATCACACCTAAAACTAAATAAAAAGGAAAGAAGTTGACTCCAATCATTTGTGTCTGTGTGTGCCACACAAAACATGAGGAACAAAAAAGAAGAGAATTATCTGAGGACTTGAGAACCAAAATTATTAATGTCAAGGTTACAAGTCCATCTCCAGAGATCTTGATGCTCCTTTTTTCCATGGTGCGCAGCATAATCAAGAAGTTTACAACCAATGACATGGACCAGGATGGAAGAGAAAAATTGAAAGATTGTAACACAGGGTAGTCCAGATGGTGGATAAGTAGCCCCAATCAAGTTTCAAAGAATTTCAAGCTGTCCTGTAGGTTCAGGGTGCATCAGTGTCAGCTGAAAAAAATCAGTTGACATTTGAATGAAATGTAATGCTATGACAGGTGGACCCCACTTCTGACACAGACCTAAAAAAAGCTAGACTGCAGTTTGCCAAAATGTATGTTAGTAAAGCAAAATCCTTCTGGGAAAATGTCTTTGGGATAGATGAGACTAAGATAGAGTTTTTTTGGTAAAGCACATCATTCTTCTGTTTACCGAAAACGGAATGAGGCCTGCAAAGAAAAGAAAACAGTGTCAACAGTCAAATATGGTGGAGGTTCAAAGATGTTTTGGGGTTGTTTTGCTCAAGAAACAGGGTAAAGTCAAATCATTACCATGTGAGAAGGGTATTGAGTTTCTTGAGCATAGAAGCTATAGCAGTCACGATCACTCCTAAACACTTTTTGCACTGCGTTGTCACTGTCATCATTACTAGAGGTGACCGCAGCAACTGCTAATATCTGGTATATCAATCTGCAATATTTTTGTTTCCTCTTGGTTGATGGTGCTATCAGGGGAAAACATTTTTCTTCAGCCCTTTAGACTAGAGTTGTCAGTTTATCCACATTAACATGAAGTATTTAACAAACGTATGAACATTAGTACTTTGGTCAGTGGTGACTATTTCGAAATTGCTGTGTTACTTCCACCTTTATTATCACCTTGAAGAAGATGTGGAGATCACTAATTAAAGGGGTATTCCCATGAACATAATCATATTTATATTTGTGGATAATACAAAGTTAAAGATTTTTGCAAATATAAGTAGAAAAAATTCTGCAGAGTTTTTTTTAAAGATTTTCTCTAACTATGTTAGTGGTGACAGTCTGTTGTCTTGATCGGTTCCCAATGGATACGACCACTTATGCAGAAACTTTCAATGGTCTGGAACTTGTCAGGAACCCAGACATGATTTTCTTATTGTAGCTACTTTATCAGGCAGGGACACTACATGTATCAGAAGATATCCCGGCTACAATAAGGAAATCATAGATGATTTTCCGACCTTAGAAAGGTCCTGCATTCATGGTCGTATCCACTGGCAACCAATCAAGATAACAGACTGTGACCACAAGATATTTAGAGAAAATTTTTAAAACTCTGCAAAATGTTTAATTAATTATATTTGCAAAAATGTTTAACTTTTAATTATCTACAAATTTTAAAATGGTTATGGTCATGGGAATACCCTTTTAAATTTAAATTGATTCAATAAAGATATTTATGCTATTGTAAATACCCCCATAGAGAATTGACTTCTTCCTGTAAGGGAAGCACTAGAGGAGCGATTCCCCAGTAGCTGCTGGAGAACTTAGGGGGGAGGGGCACAACAAGACAGTGGACCCTAAGATGAATCCCCCCACTGTCCCTGGCTAACTTGCCCGATCTGTCCTAGGTGACAGCCAGCAACTAGTCGACAGTCCCTCCTTATAATAAGTGATAACACAGAACGCAGACAAGACGCACAACAACAAAGGGAGGTCAGCTAGCCAAGGGTTCGGTAACAATCGAGCAATGCAGTACAGAATCAAAATCCAAGAGAATAGTCAAAGGTAAGCCAGTGGTCAGAAAATCAGAAGAGCAGGTAACAAGGAACAAGGAGTATAGCCAGTAAGCGAAATGCAATAGCAGGCGCCAATGGGAAAGTGAGCAAACAATAAAGGGAGAAAGAACCCGCCCCAGACTTGATAGGAGGATAGGCTGTCAATCACAAAGGCAGGACTAAAGTTAACTCTTAGTGGAGCAGGGGGAGAGCAAGGTGAAGGAGAAGGGCGTGGTGGAAAATCAATTAAGGAGGTGAGGGAATAGGACAGTGTTCAGACAATACAAGAAAAACCCAAAGGAAAGAATCACAACCAGGTACGCCTCCTGCGCCGCAGAGTGAATCCAGAGGACGGCGCCAAAGCCCGGATAGGCAAGGACATTACAGTACCCCCCCCTTTTACGAGGGGCCTCTGGACCCTCGCCAGATGGACCAGGTTTCGAAGGGTTCTGGCGATGATAGAGATTAATTAAACGTGGCGCATGTAGGTCCCTATCAGAAACCCACTTTCGCTCTTCTGGGCCATAACCCTTCCAGTGGACGAGGTACTGAACAGCATTCTGCACCCGACGGGAATCCTGAATTTTTTCTACTTCATATTCTAGTTCCCCTTGGACCACCACCGGCGCAGGTGGACTGGAAGAAGTAAGGACAAGGGAGATAAACTTCTTCAAAAGCGACTAGTGGAAGACGTTGTGGATACGAAAAGAACTTGGAAGTTGTAATTTAAAAGATACTGGGTTTATGAGTTCAGAAATGACATAGGGCCCAATGTAACGTGGTGCAAATTTCCCCGAAGGAACTCTAAGACGCAGATTCCTAGTGGACAGCCAGACTCGATCTCCCACTCTGTATTCAGGGCCAGGTAAGCGTCTTTTATTTGCCTGCCATTTTTGATATTCTTGGGCTTTAACCAGGCTCAGACGAGCCTGGGCCCAGACTGTGCACAGTCGCTGATAAGTATGTTCGGCGGTGGGATTAACAGACTGTGCTACGGAGAGAGGAGTACCTGGGGTTAAAACCATAGTTGCAATAAAACGGAGACATTTTAGTGGTGACGTTAACCCTGTTGTTTATTGCAAACTCTGCTAGAGGAAGAAAGGTTCTCCATTTTTCTTGAGCATCAGACACAAAACACCTTAAGTACTGTTCCAAAGTTTGGTTGAATCTCTCTGTCTGGCCATTGGTCTCCGGGTGGAACGTGGAAGAGAAAGACAGAGAGACCCCCAGACGACCACAAAATTCCTTCCAGAATCTAGAGACAAATTGTACACCCCGATCAGATACAATATTTTCCGGTACACCATGCAAGCGGAGTATGTGGTTAATAAAGAATAAAGAACGAGGCTAGACTTGGAGCACTAGGAATTTTCTTTAGGGGTACAAAATGACACATTTTGGAGAATCTATCCACAACAACCCAAATCACAGTCTTCCCTTGGGAACAAGGCAAATCAGTAATAAAGTCCATTGACAAATGGGACCATGGTCTTAGGTATAGGAAGGGGATGAAGAAGGCCCTCGGGTAATCTCCTAGGAGTCTTCATCTTAGCACATGTCTCACAGGCAGCAACAAATTCACATACGTCTCGAGACCAGGACGGCCACCAGTAAGAGCGGGAGAGAAGGTATTTAGTCCCAGCGAAGCCGGGATGTCCCGTTAAGGTAGAACAATGAATTTCCTCCAAAACACGAAGACGAAGATTTGGAGGTACAAATAGTTTCCCAGTGGTAGTATTACTGGGAGCAAGAACTTGTGAATTAACCACTAAAGTAGCAAGATCAGGAGTAATAATGGCGAGAACCACTCCGGGAGACAAGATTTTATCTGGGACATCGTTAGGGGCACCGCTGGGACCAAAACTGCAAGATAGGGCATCAGCCCGTACATTTTTAGAGCCTGGACGATAAGTCACCACAAAATTAAAACGTGTGAAGAATAGCGCCCAGCGAGCCTGCCTAGGAGACAGTCACTTAGCGTTATCCAGATATAGTAGGTTCTTATGATCGGTGAATACTGTGATCTGGTGTTTGGCCCCCTCGAGGAAATGTCTCCACTCCTCAAATGCCCATTTAATGGCTAGGAGTTCTCGATTACCAACGTCATAGTTGCGCTGCGTAGGAGAGAATTTCCTCGAGAAGAAGGCTACAGGTTGCAAACACATAAAATTTTCAGAGCCCTGAGACAACACGGCACCAAACCCCACTTCAGAGGCATCAACCTCAATTATAAATGGGCGATTATAGTCTGGTGGTACTAATACAGGAGCCTCAACAAAACATTTCTTGAGATGTACAAAAGCCTGTTCCGCTTCTGGAGTCCATTTGGTCACATCGGCACCTTTCTTTGTGAGATCCGTTATTTTCAATAATAGTTAGAGAAACCCAAGAAACGTTGTAGGGCTTTAAGGTTGGAGGGGCGTTCCCAGTTATTAATAGCCGTGACTTTTAGTGGATCCATACAAAAAGAATCGGGAGTAATAACGTAACCGAGGAAGGTGACCCTTTGGACTCCGAAAAGGCATTTGGACAGTTTGGCAAAGAGAGAGTTTTGACGCAACAGTAGCAAAACACTCCTAACATGCTCAATATATGTGGCCCAATCAGGAGAGAACACTAGAATATCATCCATGTAGACAATCACATAACGACCGAGCAAGTCTCTAAAGATATCATTAACAAAGTGTTGAAATACTGCGGGTGCATTACATAACCCGAAAGGCATTACCAAATATTCAAAGTGACCTTCCGGGGTGTTGAACACAGTTTTCCATTCATCTCCTTCTCTAATCCGGATCAGATTGTATGCCCCAGGGAGGTCAATTTTAGAAAACCAGTGGGCACCCACAATCTGATTGAAAAGATCAGGGATCAGGGGAAGAGGGTACTGATTTTTAACCGTAATTTTATTTAATTCTCGGTAGTCAATGCATGGTCGCAGTCCGCCATCTTTCTTTTTAACAAAAAAGAACCCAGCTCCCATGGGAGACTGAGACGGACGAATGTGACCTTTAAGAAGAAAATCCTGAGTGTAATCCCGTATAGCCTCACGTTCTGGAGCAGAAAGATTGAAGATCCTTCCCTTAGGGTATTTGGAGTTGGGAAGGAGTTCAATCGCACAATCGTAAGGTCTATGTGGCAGTAAAACTTCAGCAGCTTTAGCATCAAAAACATCATGAAAATCAGACAGAAATTCAGGAAGAAGCGTCTCCTCACTGAGACAATCGGAGGTATGCAAAGCAATACAATGGGAGGAGCACTGATTCCCCCATTTCACTAACTCTTTTTTGGACCAATCAAAGGTAGGGTTATGGAGGTCTAGCCAGGGAAGCCCTAAAATAATATCAGACGAAAGATCCTCCATAATAAAAAAAACTCATGAGCTCCGTATGTATTGAGCCCACTTGCAAAGAGAGTAAGGGGGTTTTAAAACGGATTTTACCCCTGGCCAGTGGAGTAAAATCCGCCCCAGTAACCAACAGAGGAGTATCTAATGATACAAGTTCAATACGTAAAGCAGAAACAAACGAAAATTTAACAAAGTTAGTGGCAACCCCAGAATCTACTAGGGCCTGCCCAGAAACAGATCTGCCACCAAAGGACAGATACACAGGTAATATCAATTTGTGAGATTTTTCAGAAGATACCTGACTGCCTGAGTGGTTCTTCTGAATACCACTCAGGCCCTGAAGTTTTCCGCTGGTGTACATGGTTTGATGGAACAGTCTCGGATGAGATGACCCGGTTTGCCGCAATACAGGCAGAGATGATTCCGAAGACGATATTCTCATCTAGCCTTGGTATCCAGTTCTCCCAACTGCATAGGCTCGTCTCCAGGGGTGACAGAAGGAGAAACAGATTTTTTAACAGAAAGAGAGGGATAGACAGAAGGCTCAGTGGGACCAATCCCCACCCTCTCTTTACGTCGGTCCTGGAGTCTCCTGTCAATGCGGACGGCTAAGGTCATGGCCTTTTCTAAGGTAGTGGGATCAGGGTGACCTACCCAGAAATCCTTCACTGAATCATTCAGGCCCTGTTTAAAAAGAGCTTTCAAAGCGGATTCACACCAACCTGCTGTTATACTCAACTTCCGAAACTCAGAGCAGTGAGTTTCAGCGGATAGTTTACCTTGCCGGAGGGTAAGAAGTTGGGACTCGGCGAGTCCAATTTGATCAAGCTCAGCATAAATGGCCCCCAAAGACTTAAAAATTTTTTCTAGATCTGTCCACTCCTCTGCCTCAGGGGGGAGTTTAAGGGCCCAAGTCTGTGGATCCCCCTGTAAGAGGGAAATGACCACCCCCACCATCTGAGACTGCAACGCATGAGGGTTGACCCGAAAATACAATAGACATGATTCCCTGAACGTCTCAAATTTACCTCGGTCCCCTGAAAACCTATCCGGGAGTAACATTTTAACCCTGGGGAGGGAAATGACAGCAGGTAGTGTAGCAGCGGCCTCAGCTTGATTCTGGGTGAGAGTGTGTACCTGATTGGCCAGCTCAAACACCAAACCTGCCAAACCCTCCATTCGAGTCACAAGGTCCTGAATAGAAGCCATGCCAGTAATGAGTAGAAGGGTTAAAGTTTTTTTTTTTTTTTTTTTTTTTTTTTTTAAGGCCTGCTATTCTGTAAGGGAATGACTAGAGGAGCGATTCCCCAGTAGCTGCTGGAGAACTTAGGGGGGAGGGGCACAACAAGACAGTGGACCCTAAGCTGAATCCCCCCCCACTGTCCTTGGCTAACTTGCCCTATCTGTCCTAGGTGACAGCCAGCAACTAGTTGACAGTCCCTCCTTATAATAAGTGATAACACAGAACGCAGACAAACTGCATTTGCGCCAAATTCATATGGGTTTAATTTTTACAGCATTTCTTATGTGGTAAAAATGACATGTTACCTGTATTCAGCGGGTCAGTACGAACACGGCGATACCAAATTTATATAGTATTTGTAATGTTTTGATACCTTTTAAAAAAATTAAAATTTGCTAAATAGAAAAAAAAATTAGCGTCGCCATATTGTGTCACCTGTAACTTTTTCATATTTACATTTATGGAGCTGGGTAAGGCGTCTTTTTATGCGGAACAACATGACGTTTTTATTGATACCATTTGGGGAAAGATCTGATGGTTTGATCACTTTTTATTCAATTTTTTATAGGAGACAATGTGTTGAAAAAAACGCTATTTGGCCATTTTGATTTTTTTTTCCCCGCTACGCCGTTCACCGTATGGGATAAATATTTTAATATTTTAATAGTTTGGGTATTTTGGAGCGCGGGGATACCTAAAGTGTTTGTGTTTACTTTTGTTTATTTACTTTTATATCTGATCTAGGGAAAGGGGGGTGATTTGAACTTTTCTGTTTTTTTAAATTTTTTCATACTTTTAAAAACTTTTTTATACTTTTACTTGTATGATCAGACTCCCTAGGGACCTTGAAACCTAGGGAGTCTGATCGATCATACTATTCACTGCGATACTTCTGTATCGCAGTGAATAGCAAAATGCCGTTACTGCTATTACACGATGCCTCTGGCATCGTGTAATAGCTCTAATGTAATGACAGGCCTGGGAGCCTTCAATAGGCTCCCGGCTGTCATGGCAACCAATCGCCGCCCTTCGATGACGTTCTGGAGGGCGACGATCAGGTAAAAATGGTGGCGGCTGCGCAATTTAGACGCCGCGGTCCCGTTTCACCGCGACATCTAAAGGGTTAACAGCCGCGATTGGTGCAGGCACCGATCGCTGCTGTTAGCGGCGGGTCCTGGCTGTATTATACAGCCGGAACCCGCGGTGTATGGAGAGCGCTCAGCTCCTGAGCGCTCTCCATACATCGTCATGCGACTCAGGATGTACTATTACGCCCTGGGTCATTAAGGGGTTAAGGAGGTTTTTTTGTTGTTCACTCAATAAACAGTGTCACAGCCTGTGCTATTCTGTTTTTTTGGGGTTTTTTTTTACCCAATATACAGTACATACAAACTGCCAACAGTGTAATGGGAAAAAAAAAGCTGACTGATGCAGTTCTAGTTTAATACTGAATGTCACCCTTTTAGGGCTTTATTTTTCTTGAACTATTTTTTTGTTTAAAAAAAAAAACCCCAGAGAATGAGGCAGTGTGCAGTAAAACAAATGGAAAACCACAGGGTAGGGGACTGGCAAAAGGAGGGCAAGGAGGAAACGCTTGTGCAAGTACTAACAATAAGAATGTGGGTGGCAACAGCGGCACTACTTCTAGTCTTGACAGCCCCACTATTAGCCACAGTGTTGTTGTACCTCCTGAGAATAAAGAGGGTTTTTTTTTAACTCATTTTATACAATGATAAATTTGTAAGTTGCATACATAGAAATAACTGAACAATAAGCACTATATCATCAATATGTCCTACACGTCAGGTACAGTTAGGTCCAGAAATATTTGGACAGTGACACAAGTTTTGACATTTTATCGGTTTACCAAAACATATTCAATATTCAGTTATTTAATCAATATGGGCTTAAAGAGCAGACTCTCAGATTTAATTTGAGGTTATTCACATCCTAATTAGGGGAAGGGTTTAGGAATTACATCTCTATGATATGTAGCTGCCTCTTTTGGTCCCTTGAAAAAGTAATTGGACAATTTTCTCAATTTATTTAGTGGGCTGCATGGGCTATCCCTTCATTAATCTGTCAATTAAGCAGGCAAAAGGTCTGGAGTTGATTCCAGGTGTGGCATTTGCATTTGGAAGCTTTTGCTGTGAACACAAAGAAGAAATCCATCAAAAAGAGAGCAAAAATGTTAGAATTGGCAAAATCAACAGTTTGGTACATTTTGTTAAAAAATAATGTATTGGTGAGCTCAGTAACTCAAAAAAGCCTGGACATCCATGGAAGACAACAGTGGTGGATGATCGTATAATCCTTTCCATAGTGAAGAAGAACCCCTTTACAACATCCACCCAAGGTAACAACACTCTCCAGGAAGTAAATGTATCCGTATTTAAGTCTACCATTAAGCGAAGACTTCATGAGAGCAAATACAGAAGGTTCACCACCAGGTGCACACCATTAATCAGCCTCAAAATTAGGCCAGATTAGACTTTGCCAAAAAACATCTAAATAAGTCAGCCCAGTTCTGGAATAGCATTCTTTGGACAGATGAAACAAAGATCAATCTGTACCAAAATAATGGGAAGAATAAAGTTTGGAGAAGGCTTGGAATGACTCATGATTCAAAGCGCGCTACATCCTCTATAAAACTTGGAGGCAGTATTATAGCATGGGTATGCATGGATTCCAGGGGCACTGGGTCACTAGTGTTTATTGATGATGTGACAGAAGACCAAAACAGCCAGATGAATTCTGAAGTGTATAGGGATATATTTTCTGCTCATATTCAACAAAATGCAGCAATGTTGATTGGATAATGCTTCACAGTACAGATGGATAATGATAAAAAAAAAAAGTGGAATATTCTACAATGGCTGTCAATCACCAGATCTCTATCCGATCAAATATGCCTTTCACTTGTGTAAGACAAAACTTAAAGGGTTATTCCCACAAACATAACCATTTCTAAATTTGAAGATAATTAAAAGTTAAACATTTTAGCAAATATAAGTAATTATACAGTTTGCAGAGTCTTAAAGATTTTCTCTAAGTATCTTGTGGTCACAAGTTGTTGTCTTGATCGGTTGCCAGTGGATATGACCATGAATGCAGGACCTTTCTAAGGTCAGAAAATCAGCCATGACTTGCTTATTGTGGCCGGGATATATTCTGATACATGTAGTGCACCTGCCTAATAATCCTGCTACAGAAAGAAAATCATGGCTGGGTTCCTGACAAGTCCCAGACCATAGAAAGTTTCTGCATTCTTGGTTGTATCCATTGGCAACCAATCAAGGCAACAGACTGTCACCTCTAAGATGATTAGAGGAAATCTTTAAAACTCTGCAGAATTATTAACTACTTATATTTGCAAAAATGTTTAACTTTTAATTCTCTACAAATATAGATATGATTATGTTCATGGTAATACTCCTTTAAGGCAGAAAGGCAAACAAACAAGCAACAATTGAAGACAGCTGCAGTAAAGGCCTGGCAAAGCACCACAATGGAGGAAACCCAACATTTGCCGATGTCCATGGGTTCCAGACTTCAGGAAACATTGCCTATACTTCAATTGCATCTCAGTTGTTTCATTGCAAATTCAATGTGGTGGCAGGCAGAACCCAAATCATGAACATTGTGTCACAGTTCAAATATTTCTGGACCTAACTGTATATACATCAATAAACATTGATGCAGAATAAAATAGACATATACAGCAGCAAAAATGTCTAAGGTACATTACACCACAGACCGCACTCTTTGTCAAATTTCTGAGGGCATTGTCTATTTATATACAGTAGCTTGCAAAAGTATTCATACCTCTTGAACTTTTTCACATTTTGTCACCTTACAACCACAAACTTAAATGTATTTTATTGAGATTTTAAGTGATAGACCAATACAAAGTTGCAGATAATTGTGAAGTGGAACGAAAATGATATATGGTTTGATACATGGTTAAATTTTAATCAAATAAAAATCTGAAAAGTGTGATGTGCAAAAGTATTCAGCCCCTTGTACTCTGATACCCCTAAATAAAATCCAGTGCACACAATTGCCTTCAGAAGTCACTTAATTAGTTAATAGAGTCCAGCTGTGTGTTATTTAGTCTCAGTATAAATACACCTGTTCTGTGAAGGCCTCAGTGGTTTGTTAGAGAACACTAGTGAACAAACAGCATCATGAAGACCAAGGAACTCACCAGACTGGACAGAGATAAAGTTGTGGAGAAGTTTAATGCAGGGTTAGGTTATGAAAACATATCCCAAACTTTGAGCATCCCAAGGAGCGCTGTTCAATCCATCATCCAAAAATAGAAAAAGGCTAGAACTGCAAACCTACCAAGACATGACCAACCACCTAAACTGACAGATCGAGCAAGGAGAGCACTGGTCAGAGAAGCAGCTAAGAGGCCCAAGGTTACTTTGGAGGAGCTGCAGAAATCCACAGCTTAGGTGGGAGAATCTGTCCACAGGACAATTATGTCGTCCACTCCACAAATTTGACCTTTATGGAAGAGTGGCAAGAAGAAAACCATTGTTGGGGGGCGTGGCTAACTAAATTCTTTCCTGAAGCTATGCAAGAGTCTCTCCAAGATGGCTGCCGTGCTTCCTCCTCAGCAGTGCAGAAGGCCTTGCCGGCCATTCAAGAGCAGGTCACAGTGAGTACAGCAGTGGATGACAGAGACCTTGACCTTATTGCCCTCCTCGGCTAGTAGCCCGACCTCCCTGGCATCTGCAGACTCTCCTCCATGTCTGGCCTTATTAACCTCTCCTGTGCTGACTCCGGTGAGAGTACCATCTATGCCATCCACACCATGTTTCATTAATATTCCCCCGCAGTCCTCTTTAGGCACAGAGTCCATTGAGTCCGTTAAACCCATCTCAGAGGCTGCCATGAAGGCTTTATTCACGGACTTTAAGTTAGCCCTACAGACTGAACTGAAAATGTTACTAGGAACTTTGCAGTCTGAACTTCAGTCTCTGGGAAACCGCACCTCACATGTGGAGGACAAAATGATGGAGCTGACTGTGGCACATAACAAGTAGGTTGATGTTCATAATGATTTGGAGGAGGAAGTAGAGGCCATGAAATTAAGATGGCTGACATAGAGGATTGGTCTCGCCGCAACAATGTATGGTTTAGGAGCAGCCCGGAGTCAGTTAAAAATGAAGACATTATGACCTTCCTAACTGATTACTTTGCTTTATTGCTGCCTGGCGCCAATTCTCAGGATCTGCTCATTGACACAACCCACAGGTTGCCTAAACCTAAAACCACTTTTACCACATCAAGGACAAAATTATGGCAGTAGCTAGAAATCCTCCTAATTTACCAGACCATTTTAAGGAGATTGCCTGGTTTGCAGATCTCTCTGAAGCTACCATGGCCCGAAGACGGTCATTTTCAACGATCACAAAAACCTTGCGTGATAATGGCATCCCGTACAAGTGGGGGTTTCCTGTACACCTCATCATTTCTCATCATGGTTCTCAGGTTGTTGCCTTGGGACTTAAAAATTGCATCTCACAGCATACCAACGGGAAGACGTCGTATCTCACAGCATACCAACGGGAAGACGTCCTTCGCTTTCTGTTGTGGAGAAGGAGTGGGCGGTCGTGCAGAGGAAGAGGAGGCACTCCAGACGACCTAAGGACTGATCTTTGTCCAAATTTTATCCTTTCACCCTTGAAATATATTTCTAGTAGGGTGTTTGGGGGGGGGCACGTGGGTCTCTGCCTGCGTGGTCCTCCTAAGCACCCACCCCTCCTCCAGTGTGAGTCGCCTTTATGCTGGGTGGAGTAGTACGAGAGTGAGTTCTGACCGGTAAGGCATGTTTTGGGTACCCTTCCATCAATATTCTCCCCCCCAGGTCTATGGGAGAACCCACTTGGGATGCTCATTCTGTATTAAGTTGCTGTTTTTTCTGTGTATTTATTTTGTTATTGTTTGTTTTAAGTTTGTCCAGTAGATTTCGATCTGCCCACTACTAGTGCAGGATCGTTCCGAAATTCCACGTGGTACTTGGTGTTGCACTCCTCACTTCTTGTTATTACCCCTGCACTTACAGCCAATTGGATTAGTCACCATAGGATTTAAGGCATTGTCTTTAAATGTTAAAGGTCTAAACTCTCCTTATAAAAGAGTGGCACTGTGGAAAGAATCCAGGACCTCCAACTCTGATATTATTTGTCTCCAGGAGACACATTTAAACCAGAAGGATGCTCCTACACTTCGCCACAAGCTGTATTCGTCTCAGATTTTATCCCATGCGGTGCGGAAGAAGTGTGGAATAGCAACACTAATTAAAGATACTCTAGCCTTCTCTGTAGACCAAGAGATTTCTGACATTGAGGGGAGATATGTCATTTTAGTATGTCGTATTAATAATGTCCAGTATACAATTGTATCCCTATATGCCCCTAATAAGAGACAATTACATTCCTCCGTATGGTCCTATCCAAGGTTGAGGAAGTGGCTAAAGGTCATGTCATGGTGTTGGGAGATTTTAACAAAATAATCTGGCCCTCGATGGACTATACTGCTCCTCAGACCGTGTCGGAACCAACACCTATAGTTTAACATTCTGCAGTCCCAACCAGCTTTTTGATGTGTGGAGAAATCAGCACCCCTCTGAATTAGACTATACTTTTTACTCTAATCCGCATCGAGTATATACTAGAATTGATTACGCCTTAGTGGACAGGTCCATTTTACAGAGGGTGAGTTCTTCCACTATTGGTATCCCGACGTGGTCTGATCATGCACCGGTCTCTATTGTGGTACAGCAACAGTACCTTTCTCGCCTTGATTGGAGACTTAATAACTTTCTCCCACAACATCCTAAGTATGCACTGGCCACTTCCTCGACTCTCTCAGATTATTTTGACTTTAATGACAATGGCCAGGTGAGTGATACTGTATTATGGTGCGCTCACAAGGTTACTATGCATGGTCATTTTATTCAGCAAGCTTCTCATGCTAAAAAACAGAGGATTCAACAGGAACAGGCCATACTTACCCAATTAGAATCTCTACACAGGCTTAATAAGGCCTCACCCTGTCCTGATAGGTCTCCACAGATCTCTACCCTGCATGCTCAGTTGAACGACCTCAACGTATATAAATATGATCTTACTTTGCGTAAATTTAAGCTTCTGTATTACTGGCAGAGTCATAAGCCTAGTGCAGCCCTGGCGAGGCGTCTGAAGACGCATATGACCAAAAGTTGCTTTCCCTTTATTTTTAATGAATCAGGCCGAAAAGTGGTGGATCCTAAAGGCATAGTAGATGTTTTATCGTAATATTACTCGAAATTGTATAACCTACAGTCTGACTCCTCTGTTTCCCAGCCTACTCAGCCGACTATTGCCTCTTACCTGGAGGCCGTCTCCCTCCCTTCTATTTCGGATGCTCAAAAAGCCTCCCTTCTCTCCCCTTTCTCTCAGGAGGAGGTGTCGCAGGCGATTAAATCGTTGAAAATGCACAAATCTCCTGGACCTGATGGCATAACGAATGAATATTATAAAAGTAACCAAATCTTGCTTACTCCCTATCTTACTCGCTTATTTAATTCTATAGCAGCATCTGGAGCGCCTCCAAGAGAAATGTTGGAAGCTTGGTAATTACGCTTCCTGAGCTAGGGAAATCTCCCGATACCCCGCCCAGTTTTCGGCCTATCTCCCTGTTAAATACGGACTTGAAATTGTACGCCAAAGTCATCGCTGGTCGACTTATGGACATTCTACCTACCATTATCCAATAGGATCAAGTGGGCTTTGTAAAAGGAAGGCAAACCTTGGATGGAACAAGGCGTTTTATTGACATTATAGCCTTGGTCCACAGCCGTCAGACGCCTTCTCTGCTCCTAGCTCTGGATGCGGAGAAGGAATTCAACTGGGTTCACTGAGGATATTTACAAGCGTTGTTGCAAAAGTTTGGGTTTTCCCCCTTTATTCAGAATGCAATTATAGCACTGTATACTGTTCCTTCAGCTAAAGTCTATTCTGCGGGTGTTCTATCGAACCCCTTCTGTATTATTAACGGAACCCATCAGGGATGCCCCCTTTCCCCGTTGATTTTTGCATTAACCATGGAACCTTTCGCTCAAAGCATTAGGTCCTCTTCTCATCTTTGGGGCATTGAGGTGGGTGCAACTGAGCATCATATAGGGCTATTTGAGGATGACATCATTATGTCATTATCAAAACCTGAACAATCACTGGCTACTGTGATGACCCTTATCAATGACTTTCATATTGTCAGTTATTATAAGGTGAACACTTCTAAATCCCTGATACTAAACATGGACATCCCCCTCCATGCACAACAGCTTCTTCAGCAGTCTTATCCCTTTCCATCTGGTGCTATTCCCTACCTGGGCATACAGTTGACTTACCCCCTTCACAATTGTGTAGGACTAATTACTCTAAGCTTTTACTGACTATCCAGAGGGACATTAGCTCCTACTCCAAGGTCCACATCTCCTGGCTGGGTAGGCTATGAGCAACAAAAATGTTCCTAGTTCCAAAAATATTATACTTTCGGAATCTCCCCATTAAAACTCCCAAACATATTATGTCCCTTCAGTGACTTTTGATGCGATTTATGGGGACACAGAAGAGCTAGAATCCTGACTTCGGTATTGCTTCTGCCCAAATCCAAGGGAGGATTGAATTGTCCCAATTTGTTCCATTATTACTATGCAGCCATTATAGATCAACTAAAAGCTTGCTGGCATATGTCTGAGGGGAAACACTGGATGGACATTGAGAGGCCCATTAACCTCTCTGACGTCACTACTGTGGCACTTTAGATTCACTTCACCTACCATTTCAGTTACATTACCCACTATGCAGGCAGCAGTGGATGTGTGGAAGCTGTGTCACACTGGTCTCAACATTCTCCAGCCCAATCTTATGTCCGCTCCACTAGCAACTCTCCAGTCCTTTATCAAAGATTTGGATATCATGACATGGATTGCAGATGGTTTATCAGACTTAGGTCATCTGTTTGGGAATGATGCTCTGCATTCCTTCTCATATTTCTGTGACCAATACCGCATATCTACACGTGACTTTTATAAATATTTACAAATATGCCACTTCTTACATGGAGTTGTTTGCTCCAATGATCCCCCTAGTTCTCCATTTGCCTTATATTTTTCTAACCCCACTAGGATGACTAAAGGAATTTCCTACGCCTATAAAGCTATAAGAGACCACTCTTCCCCAATAATACTTGGTTTTAGGTCCAAATGGGAATTAGATTTTAATCAGACATATGCAGATGCTCAATGGGATGCAGTATTTTTATTACCTTCAAAGGTGTCTCACTGTATTGATCACCTACAATCTTCCTGAAAATTGTTGTATAGATGGTACTACACCCCGACCAGACTAGCTTGTATTTTCCCCAATATTTCTGAAACTTGCTGGAGATGCGACTCGGCAACTGGCTCCCTCATACATATTTGGTGGTCCTGTCCCCGTCTTACACAATTTTGGAACCAAATTTATCAGTTATGTTGTTCAATATTGTCATTAGATATTGACTCACTGCTCATTGCCGACCAATGCATTATTTTTCACATGTTACCGGTCACTAGAAGCAAGGTGGCCCAATTGTGGAAAAACCCAAACCTCCCGTGTATCCCTGAGATTACCTCAGCAGTTACATTTAATTGTAAGATGGAACATCTGATATCGTGTAGATTAGGTAACACTAGTTCTTTTAAAGGACTATGGAGTAAGTGGATCACTTGGTCCGGGTTTGACTGCTGAATGTTCATTGTGTATGATCTGTTATTTTTATTTCAAGGCTTTGTAAAGTAATTTTTATTTGTTGATGTATTGACTACTGACTATCGGAACTGTAACTAACTCCCTGCTCAATGTTTTAAGAGGAGATTGATTTTTTTCTATTGGATTACTGTTATAGGTTTTTTTACACTGATTATGTGTTTATTGTATACTGTTTCTTACTTGACCTATGTCCCTCCAATTTGTTCCATTCCTTTTATTTCCCTCCCCTTCCCTACCCCTTTCCCCTCTATTCCCCTTTCTTCCGAAAAAATCCTCTCTCTTCCTCACCTCATCACCATTTACTACGCTTCATCCTACCTCCCCTTCACCTCCTCTCCCTTTTCCCTTCCTTCCCTTCCCACCACTTACCATTTATAATGTACTGTTTTGTGCTATGCTTTGTTTTGCACTGTGTCATATTTTATATTTTTATGGAAAAACCTTAATAAATTTCAAGTTTGCAGTTTGTCACAAGCCATAGGGGACACGGCAAACATGTGGAAGAAGATGCTCTGGTCAGATGAGAGCAAAGCTGAACTTTTTGGCCTAAATGTTAAGCACTATGTGAGGTGGAAAATGAACACTGCTCATTACCCTTAACACACCATCCCCACTGTGAAACAGGCTGTGGGGTGGCTTTTCTTCAGCAGGGACAGGGAAGCTGGTCAGAGTTGATGGGACGATGGATGGATCTAAATACAGGGCAATCCTGGAAGAAAACCTGTTGGAGGCTGCAAAAGACTTGAGACTGGGAAGGAGATTCCCCTTCCAGCAAGACAATGACCCTAAACATACAGCCAGAGCTGCAGTGGAATGGTTTAGATCAAAGAATATTCATGTGTTAGAATGGCCCAGTCAAAGTCCAAACCTAAATCCCATTGAGCATCTGTGGCAAGACATGAAAATTGCTGTTCACAGACACTCTCCATCCAATCTGGCTGAGCTTGAGCTATTTTGCAAAGAAGAATGGGTACAAAGCTCAGTATCTAGATGCACAAATCTGGTAGAGACATACCCCAAAAGACCTGCAGCTGTAATTGCAACGAAAGGTGGATCTACAAAGTATTGATTTCGGGGGCTGAATATTTTTGCGCGTCACACTTTTCAGATTTTTATTTGATTAAAATCTTGAAAACCATGTATCATTTTCGTTCCACATCACAATTATGTGCTACTTTTGTGTTGGTCAATCACTTAAAATCTCAATAAAATACATTTAAGTTTGTGGTTGTAAGGTGACAAAATGTGAAAAAGTTCAAGAGGTATGAATTCTTTTGCAAGGCACTTTAAGTTGCATGATATGACTGTATAGGTTGCATGATACATGAGTGTATAAGTTGTGCTATACAAGAACCATCTTTGTCTAATTTTATTTACTGCTTTTTATACAGTTGTGCTAAAAAGTTTACATACCCTGGCAAAGTTTTTTTTGTTTTTTTGGCCTCTTTTCAGAGAATATGAATAATAACACAAAAACTTTTTCTGCACTCATGGTTAGTGGCTGGTTGAAGCCATTTATTGTCAAACTTCTGTGTTTTCTCTTTTTAAATCATAAAGACAACCAAAAACATCAAAATGACCCTGTTCAAAAGTTCACATACCCTGGTGATTTTGGCCTGATAACATGCCCAGAAGTTAATACAAAGGGGTTTGAATGGCTAATAAAGGTAACATCCTCACCTGTGACCTATTTGTTTGTAATCAGTGTGTGTGCATAAAACCTGAGTGAGTTTCTGGGATCCGGACAGACTGTTACATCTTTCCACCAGCCACTGACGTTTCTGGATTGTGAGTCATGGGGAAAGCAAAAGAATTGTCCACGGATATACGGGAAAAGGTAGTTGAACTGCATAAAACAGGAAAGGGATACAAAAAGATATCCAAGGACTTGATAATACCAGTCAGCAGTATTCAAACTGTGATTAACAAATGAAAACTCAGAGGCTCTGTAAAAACCAAACCACGGTCAGGTAGACCAACTAAAATTTCGACTGCCCGGAAAATTGTTCGGGATGCAAAGAAAAACCCACACATAACATCAGCTGAAATACAGGACACTCTGACAACTATCAGTGTGGCTGTTTAAAGATGCACAATAAGGAGGCACTTAAGAAAAATGGGCTGCATGTTCAAGTTGCCAGAAGAAAGCCATTACTACGCTAATGCCACAAAGAATCTCGCCTTCAATACGCCAAAGAGCACAGAGACAAGCCTCAAAACTTCTGGAACAAGGTAATTTGGAGTGATGAGACAAAAATCGAACTTTTTGGCCACAACCATAAACGTTACATTTGGAGAGGTGTCAACAAGGCCTATGATGAAAGCAACACCATTCCTACTGTAAAGCACGGAGGTGGATCACCGATGATGTGGGGGGATGTGTGAGCTTCAAAGGCACAGGAAACTTGGTCAAAGTTGAAGGAAAGATGAATGTAGCACGTTATCAGAAAATACTGGAGTATTTGCAGTCATTAGCCAGGAAGCTGCGCATTGGACGTACTTGGACGTTTCAACATGACAACGATCCAAAACACAAGGCCAAGTCGACCTGTCATTGGCTACAGCAGAGGAAAGTGAAGGTTCTGGATTGGCCATCTCAGTCTCCTGACCTCAATGTCATTGAGCCACTCTGGGGGGATCTCAAGCGCTCAGTACATTCAGGACAGCCCAGGAATTTACAGGAACTGGAGACTTTTTGCCAAGAAGAATGGGCCATTTTACCATCTGAGAAAATAAAGAGCTTCATCCATAACTACCACAAAAGATTTCAAGCTGTCAATGAAAAAAAAAAAAGGAAAAAAAAAAAAAAAAAAAAAAAAGGGATTTTTAATTTTAAAAAAAGTTATTTTTTTTTTTTTTTTTTTTTTTTTTTTTTAAAAAAAAAAAAAAAAAAAAAAAATAAAAAAAAAAAAACAAAAAAAAACAAAAAAAGAGAGAAAAAAAATTTTTTTTTTTTTTTTTTTTTTTTAAAAAAAAAAAAAAAAAAAAAAAAAAAAATGTGGGGGGAATTTTTTTTTTTTTTCTTCTTTTTTTTTTTTATAAATTTATTATTTTTTTTTTTCTTTTCTTTTCCCCCCCACCCGACATTTTTATTAATGAAGAAGGACCATCCTTCTTTTTTAATTGTAGCTTTTTAAATTAAAAAGGGGCCCCCCCCCCACCCCCCCCCTTTTTTTATAAAAAAAAAGGGGGGAGGGGGGGGGCCCCCCACCCACGCGGCAACCCACCCAAAAAAGTGGGATGGTAGTTTTTGGACATTTACAGACTTAGATGTAGAATTAAGGGAAGGGGAGACCGGAGCGCTGCGCAGTAAAGCGCAGGGATCTTGACTGGGGGCGGGCTGTAGGGGGGACCAATAACGCGCTAGGGCGCGAAGAATTGGGGGCGGGGCTTAACCCCGTTCGAATTGACTATGCCGCGCAGCCCGGGAAGCGGCCATTCTGGAGCTGCGCGGCATGCTAACGAGCGGTCAGCTCCCTCCCCCCCCCACCTTTTCACTGTAATGGCATCCCTCGATACCATCCTGGAGCAGATCAGAGCTGCTGCCGGCGTCCATGGTGAGGCCTGGCTGCAGGAGCGGCTGGCTGACATTATGCAGCCTGCCGCCCCCCCCCCCATTAACCCTTCACTACCCCCGGAGGCGTCTGAGCGGCGGCGGCGGCCGCGCAGGACTCGCCCGCCGGCACGTTTGAGCCCTGATGAGCCCCCTAGGGCCCGGCGACATAGGAGTCCCTCTCGGGCCCCTCCAGGCCGGGCACCCCGCTCCACTGCTCAGGCGCGGAGGTCCCGGTCTGGGAGGAATCCTGCCAGTCGCCTGGCCCCTGCGGAGGTGGAGATCCCTGCCACTGGCCTCAGTGGGGGGACCTCCACATCCAGTCTCCATATGGCTACAGCACGTGGTGCAGCGGTCCCCTCCTGTGATGCTCCAGCGGGGAGGGGGACTGTGTCTTCAAGTCCCGTCGGTTCCGGCTTTCCAAGTGCCCTCGGTACAGCAGCGGGAAATTCTGAAAGACGAGCAGCACGGCGCTGGCCCCTCCTTCACGGCACCACAGCCCCGGTCCGAGGTGCATCCAGTGGTTTCAAGTGCATACGCGGGTGCAGGTCAACCTTCCCAGGGATGTCGGTCGTGCTGCAGCTGTCAGCGGGATGGTTCTCAACAATCAACAGGCGCCAGCGTTCTCCTGTACAGCGACCCAGGTCAGCAGGATGCAGGACCGTCGACTGGTGGGCCCACAGCACCTACGCAGTCTGGTGAGTACCATTCATTGTCGTGTCCGTTTCCTCCTATTCTAATGTCCCAGGGGTTAGGGATAGATAGGCCGGAGTCCCCAGTGGGTGGTGGTGTAGCTTCTGAGGGGATTAGGGAGCTATTGGGTAGCGTGAGGGAGCTACTGTCGCGCTGCGAACAGAGTGTTAGCGGTTCCCCGGTGGCGGCGTGGGTCCCTCCTGCGGTTCAGTCAGTAGCGTCACAGAGTGCGCCGGTGGTAGGGGCTCCGGCGGGTGTCACAGTGTCTGTCCAGACAGATAAAGAGAAGGTTGATTCGGTGAGGCTAGACGACAGGGCTCGGGGGGAGGTTTATGTGTGTTTTGAGGGTCCTCTAGGGGCGCATTTAAAAAAGGAAGTGAGGGAGAAGATTTGGAAGGACGAGTACGTCGAAATCTTTTCCTTGCTCCCTTTAGCTAAATTTAACTTAGACAAGAGTAAGAAGGAGGATAGCAAAAAAGAGGAGGAAGAAAAACGTAGGTGGCGCCTGATTCCACAGACTTTTGCTAATTGGCTTCAGGCCTTTGCCATTTTAGCGAGTGTCATTGGTGAAAAGGCTCCTGACAACTGTTCGGGGCTTTTTTGCTATCAGGACTCTATAGGTGAGGCGTATCGGGTGTATGGGGGTCAGACATGGCTGCGGTATGATGAGCAGTTCCGTCAGCGTAAGGCGGTTCGGCCCAGCATACGGTGGGACCAGAAAGATATAGGTTTGTGGCTTCGGGTTATGGCGCCAGCTCGCTTTGGCCAGCCCTTTCCTGGGGCGGCCGGTGGAACCGGCCATGGTGGTCTCAGTTACGGCTCAGGGGGGGCAGGTGCACAGGCCCAGCAACGTTACGGGCTGTGTTGGCAGTTCAATGAAGCCCAATGTAAATTCGGCTTCAACTGTAGATTCAAACATGCCTGTTCATTCTGCGGAGGGGTGTCCCATGGTGCGGCACGTTGCTTGCGCAAACAAAGGACCAAGG
Organism: Leptodactylus fallax; assembly: GCA_947044405.1. Taxonomy (NCBI): domain Eukaryota; kingdom Metazoa; phylum Chordata; class Amphibia; order Anura; family Leptodactylidae; genus Leptodactylus; species Leptodactylus fallax. The sequence goes on along the minus strand of CAMRHE010000061.1, from coordinate 2,048,327 downwards.
CCTTGCCTAATAGTGGACAAGGGGCAGACGCCGGTGAAGCTGGAAGCCATGCTTCCGTACCTAAATAGTTATGTTAACAGGGAGAGTGCAAAGTTTCTGGTAGAAGGTTTTAGGGAGGGTTTTAGGATTCCCCTGCCGACGCACACAGTCCCCTTTTGTATAACTAACTTGAGGTCGGCAGCGGAACACTCGGGGGTGGTGTCCAAAAAACTGAGGAAGGAGGTGGCCTTGGGGCGCATGGCGGGCCCCTTCGCATCACCCCCTTTGGAAGGTTTAATTGTATCTCCTTTGGGGGTGGTGCCGAAGAAGGAGCCGAATCAGTTTCGGCTCATACATCATTTGTCTTATCCCAAAGGAGCGTCGGTCAACGATGGTATTGCACCCGAGCTTTGTTCGGTAGTATATACCTCGTTTGATGCAGCTGTGCATTGGGTACGGCGTTGCGGTCCAGGGGCCCTCTTAGCTAAGACGGATGTGGAGGCGGCGTTCAGGTTACTGCCGGTACACCCTGACAGCGTTAGGTTACTGGGACGGCGGGTATTACGTGGATCGTTGCCTCCCTATGGGTTGCTCAATATCGTGCGCATACTTTGAGGCGTTCAGCACCTTTTTAGAGTCGGTAATTCGGGATGTGGCGGGGGTTGAGTCAGTGATACACTACCTCGATGATTTCCTCTGTATAGGTCCGGCGGGCTCCGATGTATGCGCGGTTTTGTTGGCAACCGCGCGGTGGGTCGCCAGTAAGTTTGGGGTACCGTTGTCACCGGAAAAGACTGAGGGTCCGTGCACTAGATTGAGTTTCTTGGGCATAGAGCTTGACACTGTGGCAATGGAGTTCCGGTTGCCTGGTGACAAGCTGGTTGATCTTAGAGAGAGGGTGAGGCGTGCTCGTCACATGCGAAAAATTGCGTTGCGCGACCTCCAGTCATTGTTAGGCAGTTTAAATTTTGCCTGCCGCATTATCCCCATGGGTAGGATTTTTTTGTCGCCGGCTGGCAGGGGCCATGAACGGGGTGTCAAATCCACGACACTTTATTCGGCTGGGGGTGATACATCGGGAGGACCTGGCAGTATGGGACACTTTTTTAGACCAGTTCAATGGTAGATCACTGGTCCAGTCAGCAGTGATCGATGTGTTCGATTGTGACCTCTTTACGGATGCGGCAGGGGGCCACGGTTTTGGGGCCTATTACAGGGGGCAGTGGTGCGCCGCTCCTTGGCCTGCGTCGTGGCGTGAACAAGGTCTGACGCGGAATTTGACTGTACTTGAGTTATTCCCGATTTTAGTCGCGGTGTCCATATGGGGTGGGGCGTTCCAGGATAAAAAAGTTAGATTTCATTGTGATAACATGTCAGTTGTGTCGGCCATTAATAATGTGACTGCGTCTTCTCCTCCAGTTATCAAGTTGCTTCAGCGTTTAGTATTGCGTTGCTTGTGCCTGAATGCATGGGTGGTGGCAGTGCATGTTCCGGGGGTTAAAAATGACGTTGCTGATTCTTTGTCTCGTTTCCAGTGGGAGCGGTTTCGTGCCCTGGCTCCGGGGGCGGAAGTGGAAGGGATTCCATGTCCTCCAGAATTATGGGACTTGGTTTGCGAAAAGCAGGGACATTGATTCAGGCATCGTTGGCCCCCGGCACCTGGGATAAGTATTCAAGGGCTTGGCAGCTTTGGGAGGATTGGGTGGGAGATTTAGGTCAGGTACATACTGATGAGGATAGGGTTGGGGCTTTATTGTTCTTGTTAAGCCGTTGGTCTTCAGATGGATGGTCCGTGGCGAAAGTTAATGGTGCGGTAGCGGCGTTGGCATTTGGTTTCAAGTTGAGGGGTTTGGCGGACTTTACCAAACATTTCTTGGTTCAACGTGCGCTTAAGGGGTTCCGCAGGGGCAGGGGAAGTAGTGACACACGGCGCCCGGTTACATTTCAGCTTTTGGAGCGTTTGGGCTTGGAACTGGGCCGTTTTTGTTCTTCGCACTATGAATGCGTTTTGTTTCACCTGGCTTTTTCTCTAGCCTTTTTCGGGGCTCTCAGGGTGGGTGAGTTGGTGTCCGTGTCGACTAAGCGGCCGGGTGGTTTACAGGTGGATGATGTGTACATGGAGGAAGGGGTCCTAGTGGTCAGGGTTCGCAGGTCTAAGACGGATCAGGCGGGGGCAGGGAAGTATCTGCGCCTGGGTGCGGTTGTAGGGTCAGATATGTGCCCGGTGCGTTGTTTGCTTGTTTTTCGGGGGTTGGTTCCAGCTTCTGCGGGCGGTCCCCTCCTGCGTCATGAGGATGGTTCGTTCCTTTCCCGTTATCAGTTCTCGGCTGTTTTTAGGGGTTGTTTGGACTCGCTGGGCCTTGACGCCTCTCGATATGCTCCACACTCTTTTCGCATTGGCGCAGCGACAGAAGCAGCTAGTTGGGGGTTGAGCTCGGAGGTGGTCCGACGTATCGGTAGGTGGGAATCGCAGAGGTATAGATCATACATACGTCCACACCTTGCCCAAATGTGAATCATTGTGTTGTTGGGTATTTTCTCCGCCCTCCCCCTACTTTATTTCTTCTTTCGTAGGCCCTTCTGCTCGGTTAGTCTGGATCTTCGGCCATTCTTTTGTGTTCTGGGGCGCGGAGAGGGCCGGCGTGCGGCGGAATGGTCGGCAGCTGGGGTTCGACAGGGCTGCGGTCGTTGTACGTTGGATTGGAGTCCGAGGTATGGTGTGGAGTCGGGTCATGCCCGAAATCCACAGGTGCACGAGGTTGGATCGGTCTCCGGACATTATCGTGATACATGCTGGTGGCAATGACCTGGGGGTTCGTCCCTTTCGCGATTTAGTGAGGGACATAAAGTATGACCTGTTGAGGTTGTGGTCCATGTTTCCGGGGATTGTTACCGTGTGGTCCGATATTGTACCGAGAAAAACATGGCGGGAGGCTAGGTCTGTTGAAAGGCTCAACAAGGCCAGGATTAAGGTTAACCGGGCTGTTGCGGGGTTTGTGTCCAGGAACGGCGGTGTGTGCGTGCGGCACAAGGAGTTGGAGTCTGGGGAGGGGGAGTTTTGGTTGCGGGACGGGGTCCATCTGAATGCGGTGGGGTATAGATTTGTGGACGCTAGGTATCCAGGAGGGTGTTGAGAGGGCCCTGGAAGTGTGGCGGGTCTCTCACGCTTAAGGGATTAAGGCGTGCTCGCAGTGGCGGGTGGGGTCCTTGGAGTTGGTGGTCAATTGGCTAAAAGGGTGGAGTCAAAGGTAGGCTCCACCTATACATTTGGTGGTAATTGCACATTTTGGTGGATGGCCTGGCGCACGGTGAACGGTTACAGGGTAAATTGGCCCTGGGAGCTGGTACATGGAAGAAGGAGTTCGTCTTTATTCATGGTGCCGCCGAGCCGGTGGTCGCGGCTGGTGGTAAATTTATGGTGTGGTTATGTTAGCGCCAGGCCGGGGGATTGATAGTTTTTTGTAGCTCCAAGGACTCTTACCCAGGTTAAGCGTTTATTGTTAAATTATTTTAAGTTATGCAAATTATAATAAGTTATACTTGTTGTTATTTATTTGTTGTTTGTTAATAAATACGGCTGCTGTGGCCGATTTAATCCAACCCTTTGGTCTTGGTTTATTTCTAAGGGGGTGGGGGGTTTGAGAGCTGGGGGGCAGGGGTCGAGGCTGGAAAAGAGGGGGAAGGCATTTAGGCCCAGCAGTTTGGGTATCAAAGGTGGTGGGGGGTTCATAGGGGGACCCCGTTATCAGCAATGCCCAGTCAGGGGAGACCGGAGCGCTGCGCAGTAAAGCGCAGGGATCTTGACTGGGGGCGGGCTGTAGGGGGGACCAATAACGCGCTAGGGCGCGAAGAATTGGGGGGCGGGGGCTTAACCCCGTTCGAATTGACTATGCCGCGCAGCCCGGGAAGCGGCCATTCTGGAGCTGCGCGGCATGCTAACGAGCGGTCCCTCCCTCCCTCCCGTTTTTTTTCTCTTTCTTGGGCTATTTTAACTTGTTTATCTTTTTGCAGGTGGTGTCACGGTGGCCTTGGCGGGTGGGGTCCTTGGAGTTGGTGGTCAATTGGCTAAAAGGGTGGAGTCAAAGGTAGGCTCCACCTATACATTTGGTGGTAATTGCACATTTTGGTGGATGGCCTGGCGCACGGTGAACGGTTACAGGGTAAATTGGCCCTGGGAGCTGGTACATGGAAGAAGGAGTTCGTCTTTATTCATGGTGCCGCCGAGCCGGTGGTCGCGGCTGGTGGTAAATTTATGGTGTGGTTATGTTAGCGCCAGGCCGGGGGATTGATAGTTTTTTGTAGCTCCAAGGACTCTTACCCAGGTTAAGCGTTTATTGTTAAATTATTTTAAGTTATGCAAATTATAATAAGTTATACTTGTTGTTATTTATTTGTTGTTTGTTAATAAATACGGCTGCTGTGGCCGATTTAATCCAACCCTTTGGTCTTGGTTTATTTCTAAGGGGGTGGGGGGTTTGAGAGCTGGGGGGCAGGGGTCGAGGCTGGAAAAGAGGGGGAAGGCATTTAGGCCCAGCAGTTTGGGTATCAAAGGTGGTGGGGGGTTCATAGGGGGACCCCGTTATCAGCAATGCCCAGTCATTGTTTTTATAAAAAAACCCACCCCCACCCCACACCACAAAAAAAAACACACACCCCCCCCCCCCCCCCCCACAACAACCCCCCCCCCCCCCCCCCCCCCCCCCCCCCCCCCCCCCCCCCCCCCCCCCCCCCCCACAAAAAAAAAAAAAAAAAAAAAAAAAAAGAAGGCCCCCCCCCCCCCCCATTAACAAACCCCAAAAAAAAAAAACCCAACGGGCCCCCCCCCCCCCCCCCCCCCCCCCCCCCCCCCCCCCCCCCCCCTCTAATGGGGAAACACACACCAAAAAAAAAGGAAGAAAAATTTTAAAACACACTCTTTTACACACCCCCGGGCCCACCTCACCCACCACCACCCATTCTCAACAATATTTTTTTTTTTTTTTATTCTATTCTGGGGAATCTTTGGGGCCCCCCCCACAGCACTCGCCATGTGTATCCTGTGTGTATCGCCATCTCTGTATGAAATCAGTTTGTGACCTCTGAGATGGATACAGTTACCAAAGTGTGAAGTGTATGATGATGTGCTTGTGTGTGTGTGTGTGTGTGTGTGTGTGTGTGTGTGATGTATTATTGGGGTGGTTAGAGTCACAGCCAGTCAGGAAGGCAACAGCCCTTGAAACAACTGTCAGGAATTATCTATAGATTTGGGGTCCATAGACAGACAGATAACACATAGTGAAAAGGGCCCACACTTCACAGGATAGGTAATGCAGTGGATTATGGCAGACCTTGGGGTAAAGCGGTTTCACACAGCAGTTTCACACAGCTTTTCATCCTAATGCAAGTGATAAGGTTAATGTTATTACTTTACTCTGAAAAACAAAATTTCTAAAGTCTGTGAACAGACAGGGTTAAAATGGACTGAAGGATTAATTCTGGCAATAATGCCTATGAGGCACACACTCTGCAAACCTCTGAATTTGTCCCCCTTTGAGTTACTCTTTAGCCCCTAAGACTGGATTATATTTTCTTCATGATTGGTCAGTTCAGTGCAACTCTTAAAGTGCACGGACCAGAATTAGGCCAGAATCTAATAGGCAATGTCAACCGCCACCCCCATTCTCATCTGATTCTGTTTGTCTTCCATCTCCAATCCACAGGTATGTTCCTTCCATCTGTACTCAGAAACTAAGACACTCCTGCTTCCATCATAACTGCATCTCTGTTTGCTTTTGCATCTCTGTTGATATAAGGTTATCCTACTTATTATCCTCCTAATTATATGAGCTTTGAAGACACAGGGGTTATTTATAATTTTCCCTCTTTTCGGAAAAATTTTGCGCAGTTGCTCCTTTTGTGCGCACTTTCAATTTATGGCATAATTTACTCCAGCGCAAACAGTTGATAAATTCACACATATTGTCGCCTTGTGTCTTGCGGATTTTTTTTTTACAGGTGTTCGCAATGTGCCAAATTTATCAAAAAGTCGCAACTACATAATAAATACGGCCCACAGAACAGAATAGTATTTAAAGCAGCAGAAACAAGTTACTTCTCTGGATTTGCAAAGATGGCTTTAAATCCATTCAGCTTGTCCTATGAAGAGAGCTCCTCTGATTTTTCTGTCCCAGAGAAAAGTTTGCCCACAATGTCAAAAAAGAAAAAGAAATTCTTAAAAGAAGAGTATGGCCTGGCCCCCTTGTGCCTTCTGTCCCCCGCTAGCTGCGCCTCTGCTCTGCATTCTTGATGCAGCCTGCAGCCATGCAGTTATGCACTTGAATTGGCAATGCATTTTAGGATTTGACACAAGTAATTGAATATGATTTAGAAAATTGTTTTAAATGTTAAGTCTGCTAACTTTGAATAGTTTTGTGTGTGTCTTATGCTTGTGCAATTGTAGTCTGTAGTCTGCACTGTTTTTAACATGTCTTCTAGAGTAGAGTGGAATTGCACCTATTTATGCGCATTTTTAAAAAAGGCGCAAATAAAAATCCGGCAAACACAAGTTCGCTCTAGCAAACACGCCTACTTTTCTTGCCAAAATCACCAAGTGTCGAATAGAGAAATCTCATGTAGAAAAAAGGAGCAAACCCTTCATAAATCCGATATAACAGCAAAAAAGGTGCAAAAACATGCAGTTCACGCCAAAATCAGATGCAAACACGTTGACAAATGTGCCCGACTGTCTCTCTTCCCTTCTGTGTACTCCCCACTTTTCTCACCTGATCATTTCCCTGTCTCTGATTCTATCTCCATGTTTTCCCACCCATATTCACACCTGTAACACTAGATGTAGTTGGACGCACTTTACTGTGGCTCCTGCCCTGCCCGTCTACATAAGGATTTGAATTTGCGCATTTTCTCCTCTCCATGAGGAAAAAAACCACGCAGACCTCTACCCTAGGGACCCCTGCTCCCACAGACCGCCTAGGATCGCCTCTTACCTGGTATCGGCCCTGGCTTCCACTCGGGCTGCCGTGCGGCAGTGGTCTCCCTGGCCCTCAGCCTCTCCACATGCTGCCAGCCTGCTCTGTATCCCCTGCCTCAGCTCCTGCTGCTGGATCCCCTGCAGCCTCAGCACACACTCCTGAGTGCCCCTCCATTATCTTACCCCCCCCGTGTCCTCCACACAAGCACACTGCCTTCAGTCTGGTACTGCCTCTCCTGTGCACCCCTGGGGGGGGTGAAGTGGACCCTGGAGCTACTCCTTCCATGTTCCCCTATGCTGTCCTCACTCACCTCCTCCTGCCTCTCAGCTCTTGCAACTGGAAAAAGGACTCTGTTCTGTCTCAATGTCATCTGTCCAACGATTTACAGCGCCATGTGGAGGACTTGGATAACAGTGGTAGGTGTAACAACATCAGAATTAAGGGGCTGTCTGAGGCTACCCAGGAGGAGGACCTGCATGTTACTCTGGAGGCAATTTTCAATTCCATCCTTCAGGAACCTCCCACACAAAAGATAAAGGGCTCTGGGCCCAACCATGTCATCTTCTACGTGCATGACTACACTCTGAAAGAGGCAATCCTATCTAAGGCCAGAGCCTTAAAGGACATTGATTTTGGTTGGGCCAAGATACAGCTCTACCAGGACCTCTCCTTGATTACTTTGCAGAAACAAAGACATCTACATCCCCTCCTCCAACAGCTACGAGTCTGTCAGATACCATACCGATGGGGCTTCCCCTTTGCCCTAACCGCTAGATCCAATGGACGTTCAGCTACCCTATGTTCTCACGCTGACTTGCAATCGTTCTGCTCAACCTTGGACATTCCTCCCCCCCCCCCTTGGATATGCCTGACTGAGAACTAGCAGTCCCTCCTCCGCCATTACCTTCAGTGTGGTCTCAACTGCAGCCGAAAAGACGACAGCTGCCCTCGCCTGGTGCTGCTCCCAGAAGACAGTGGGTGGACCCACCACCCGCTTGACCGCTTTGACTTTCCTTTTTTCCCTTGGAGTCTGTTCCTGTGGTTGCGACCTTTGTGTTTCCACCTATTGGTCGCAGTCTTATGTGTGCTGTTTATTTTCTACTGCCTATTTTGTATTGATTCTTGTCTAACTTGTTTTATCCCGTAGTGGTTTTGCATTATTTCTAACAGGCAGGGCTGGAGGTCACTCTCCCTCCTGCCAATCTGGTTTTCTCTCCTCCCCTAGTACCTTTTACCACTGCCCTCTACTATCCTTAGCTGGTCCCCTTCCGCTTCCCCACTGTGGGGGCTTTTCCCAGCTGTGGGTCCCGATTTTAGACCCTTTTGGTTAGTCTGCCTAAAATTGCTCTGACACTTGCTTCTAGCCCCGGTCAGGAGATTTAGTCCTGCCCATGACATGTTTTTTTTTATGTAATGTAGTTGGATTGTTTTCTGTCTGTTTTCTTTCCTTCCCCCCTCTTCTCTCCCCCCCCCCTTCTATTCAGGCTTGACGTTTCTCGATCCCAGCGATTGACCACCAAAAGCTTCGGCATGGGCGCCTCTGTGCTGTACTCCTTCCCTCGAGGTCGGGTGAGATCTGCCTGCACATGTCCTCCTATTCTTTTGCTGGTACCTCCATTGTCATTTCCTAGTGGCTAATTGTGTTACTCTGAATGTTAAAGGCCTGGGCTCTAACACTAAACCGCACTTGGTTCTGTGCGAGCTTAGATCCCTCCTGGCGGATGTGGCTTTCCTTCAGGAAACTTTGATCATACAGGTACATTTAATTTTGCCCACTACTACTTCCCCATCGCCTATTCTGCCTATAATACTCGTAGACGAGGAGGAGTGGCTATCCTGCTGTCTTGCTCCTGCCCCATCTCAATTTACACTTCCCATTTAGACCCTGAGGGACGTTACATAGTTCTGGAAGGGCTCCTGCACGGCCAGCCCATCATTCTTTGTAACTTGTATGCCCCCAACTCATCCCAAATCCCATTCCTTAAGAAGGTATTGCGACGCCTGCAGGCCTTCTCCAGGTCGGCGCTGCTATTGGGTGGTGAGTTTAATTTGGTCTTCTCTGAACATGCAGAAAAATTGTTCCTATCTGATAGGACCTCCTGTACCCCCCAGCTTCGCCTAACCAGAGAATTCCACTGCCTCATTAGGTCCGCTGACCTTTATGACCTCTGGCAAGTCCAAAACCCTACTGCTCGAACCTTTACCTTTTACTCACACCACCACAAGTTGCACTCTAGAATTGATTACTTCGTTGGTAATACACTGGCACTTAGACTATTGATTGATGCGGACATTGGCCCCATTTCCTGGTCTGATCAAATGCCTGTATTGATTACGCTGTCCCCCACTTCTTCCCCGACTAAACATTGTCACTGGCGGTTGAACGAGCCCCTCTTCCACTCGGCGACATCCTGTGATACCCTCCGTGCCCGGCTCCTGGAATACTTTAGCCATAATGTGCACTCAGTCTCTTCTGACTCCACCCTCTGGGAGGCCCATAAGGCTGTCATGAGGGGCCACTGTATAGCCCTAGCTACTCAACTTAAGAAAGATCGAAAGGCTAGAGAAGTCGTCCTGTTGGCTCAGATTCGATCTTTATCGGATCATTTAGCTCAGGCCCCCTCGGTCTCCCTCCTTTGCCAACTAGTAGCTGCTAGAGCTGATCTTCGTGATCTCGCTACCCAAGCCACTCAGCGTCTCTTTCTCTATAGTCGCCAGCGTTATTATGAGAGGTCCATACTATACTTGCTAAGGCCCTGCGTGACCACCAAGCCTCCTAGTCTTCGCACGCAATCCGCGACCCTACACCATCACCCTGACTCCATAGCATCTCTGTTTAAGGATTACTGTGCTAAACTATATAATCTCCCTTCCCATGTGGGTCTGGATCCAGCCTCCCGAGATACTGCCTTACGCTCTTATCTCGATTCCTGGCCTCTTCCTAAGCTCCCTTCCTCTGCGCTTCATGGCCTGAATGCTCCAGTTACTGAGGAGGAGCTTGCTACAGTCCTTGAGAGTCTCCCAAATGGCAAGGCACCAGGCCCGGACGGGTTCACTTATCTGCACTATAAAACTTTCCATTCTGATTTGCTTCCGCACATGTGTCGTTTTTTTAACTCCTTCCTAGAGGGTGCCCCTATCCCTCAGTCCATGCTTAACTCCCATATCACCCTTGTCCCCAAGCCTTGTAAGGACCATCAGGATTACTCTAATTATCGCCCTATTGCTCTCCTGAATACTGACTTAAAGTTATTCACCAAGATATTGGCAAATAGGCTCAGTGTTTGGCTTCCATCTCTTATTCATAAGGACCAGGTGGGTTTCGTCCCTTGCCGTCAGGGAGGAGATAACACCAGAATGACTGTGGACCTAATAGATGTTGCCAACCGTTCTGCCATTCCCACCCTTCTCTTGAGCCTTGATGTAAAATATAAAAAACTGAAAAGTGGGGCGTGCAATATTATTCGGCCCCTTTACTTTCAGTGCAGCAAACTCACTCTAGAAGTTCAGTGAGGATCTCTAATGATCCAATGTTGTCCTAAATGACTGATGATGATAAATATAATCCACCTGTGTGTAATCAAGTCTCCGTATAAATGCACCTGCTCTGTGATTGTCTCAGGGTTCTGTTTAAAGCGCAGAGAGCATCATGAAGACCAAGGAACACACCAGGCAGGTCCGTGATACTGTTGTGGAGAAGTTTAAAGCCGGATTTGGATACAAAAAGATTTCCCAAACTTTAAACATCCCAAGGAGCACTGGGCAAGTGATCATATTGAAATGGAAGGAGTATCAGACCACTGCAAATCTACCAAGACCCGGCCGTCCCTCTAAACTTTCATCTCAAACAAGGAGAAGACTGATCAGAGATGCAGCCAAGAGGCCCATGATCACTCTGGATGAACTACAGAGATCTACAGCTGGGAGAGTCTGTCCATAGGACAACAATCAGTCATACACTGTACAAATCTGGCCTTTATGGAAGAGTAGCAAGAAGAAAGCCATTTCTCAAAGATATCCATAAAAAGTCCCGTTTAAAGTTTGCCACAAGCCACCTGGGAGACACACCAAACATGTGGAAGAAGGTGCTCTGGTCAGATGAAACCAAAATCGAACTTTTTGGCCACAATGCAAAACGATATGTTTGGCGTAAAAGCAACACAGCTCATCACCCTGAACACACCATCCCCACTGTCAAACATGCAGCACCATGGTTTAGGCCTGCTTTTCTTCAGCAGGGATAGGGAAGATGGTTAAAATTGATGGGATGATGGATGGAGCCAAATACAGGACCATTCTGGAAGAAAACCTGTTGGAGTCTGCAAAAGACCTGAGACTGGGACGGAGATTTATGTTCCAACAAGACAATGATCCCAAACAAAAAGCAAAATCTACAATGGAATGGTTCACAAATAAACGTATCCAGATGTTAGAATGGCCAAGTCAAAGTCCAGACCTGAATCCAATCGAGAATCTGTGAAAAGAGCTGAAAACTGCTGTTCACAAACGCTCTCCATCCAACCTCACTGAGCTCGAACTGTTTTCCAAGGAAGAATGGGCAAGAATTTCAGTCTCTCTATGTGCAAAACTGATAGAGACATACCCCAAGTGACTTGCAGCTGTAATCGCAGCAAAAGTTGGCGCTACAAAGTATTAATTTAAGGGGGCTGAATAATCTGGCATGCCCCAGGCTTTTTCTTCCAAAGAACCTTATATATAATTTTTTGCGGATAGGGTCCAACTTAGGTTTCTTCCTGGGTTTAACCCTAAGGTGCCTTCCCGCGCCAATATTAACCAATTAGTCTCTTTACCTGTGTTTTTTTCAGCCCGTTCTTCTGAAGAGTTGAAAAAACTGCACACACTTGATGTTGTGAGATGTCTCCAGATTTACCTCTTACGTACATGTTCCTTTAGAAGAGCTGAGAATATCCTTGTCAACATGTATGGTAGAGACAAAGGTCTCAGGCCTTCCAAGCATACCTTGTCTTGGTGGATCAAGTAGGCTATCAAAGTATCAAAAAAAGTTTTTTTGCTCAGGGGTTAGCTCCACCCGAATTTTGTGCAGCCCATTCAACCAGGGCTGTATCAACCTCTTGGGCTGAGAACCGGGCCATACCGCTGGATCAGATCTGTGCAGCTGCTTCTTGGTCGTCTCACCTAACCTTTGTAAAACATTATCGACTAGATGTTCGGAGTTCTGTGGCTATTGCCTTTGGTCAGTCAGTCCTAGGTGTTGTAGAGCAGGGAAACCCTCCCTAGGGGAATTACTTGCTATATCCCCATATTGTGCTGCTGTAGGACATAAGGGAATCGTTGATTATGATGTTAATCTGTTTTCCCTTAGTCCTAACAGCAGCACAAGCTTCCCTACCTAAACTTAGAAATTTTTACTTTATAACTTACACGAGGGGGGGGGGGGGGAGGGTCTCTTTGCCCTCTTATAGGGTAGCGTAGTCATGCATATTTTATGTTACATAAAAGTTCCGCCTGTCCTACCAGCACACATGGGCAGGAATATCCCATATTTTTCTGCTGTTAGGACTAAGGGAAAACAGATTAACATCATAATCAATAATTAGAATCAGAGTAGGTTTATAGACTAAATTAGTTAAAAATTATTTTTGTGTTTGTGTGTTTATGATGTGTGTGTGTGGGGGGGAGGTAAATGTTGCACTTTTATTTCTTATGGCTATTGCATGGTGGCAGGGAATTTACAAAGCATAAAGGAGCTTCAAGGGTTACAATGAAAGCTTGGTGTATAAGGTCTATTCTCATGGATGGCTCCAGAGGAACCTGGTTAAGAGAGTTTCTTTTGTTCTATCCTTTAATCACTTCCGGACCGCCCATAGAGTATATACAGGTACGTCCGGAAGATGATTGTCTAGTTCTGCAAGGACATACCGGTACATCCAAGCAGAACTCAGCAGCTGCACGAAATCGTGCAGCTGCTGAAACGGGGAGCCGGCTGAGCTCCCAGAGAGAAGGCAGGGAAGGTTTATTGCCTTCCCGATCGCTGTGTATACAGTGCTATGGGCACCGCCATGTTGCGGCTCCCCAGTGGGAGGTCACGTGATCCGCTGGGATCAGCGTCTGTAAGAGCTGCTGGGTGTTACAGGACCCAGATTAGCTCTATAGTAAGGGGCAGGAGGCTGTATTCCTCCTGTAACTGGGGCTACATCTACCAGCCCCAGTTACAGGGAAAATCAGCCTCTCCTACAAAAAAAGTGATCAGATGTCCCCAAAGGACTATTATGACTTTATGGGGACACAATGTAAAAAAAAAAAAATTAATAGAAAAGTTAACAAAAAAATGTAAATAAAATAATTAAAATAAATAAAATAAAATGCTGTTATTAACCCCTTAACAACCTAGGACGTACTATTACGTCCTGGGCGCTAGGTACTTCGCGCACCAGGGCGTAATACTACGCCCGAGGCCGGCCGCCCACTCACTATCTGAGCGGGCGGCATAACCCCTGGTCAGAACTGAGTTCCAATTGGAGGTTTCAAACATGACCACGGCATCCAAGGGGTTCCGCCATCTTGCCACTCCCCACGGCCAGGTGCCGATATCTATAATCTGCAGCCCGGGGTCTGCCAAGTGACCCCAGGTTGCCTGGAGACCCCAACACCTGGTTCATCCTGCCGAGACCTTCGGAAGTCAGCGCTATGCGTTTCCATAGCGATGACTTCCTGTATAGACTGCAAGACACTTGCATGCTCGTGTCTTGCAGTCTATAGTACTGAGACAGAGATCAAAGCATCTCTGGCTCAGGTGTTCTAATGGGACACATGAAAAAGTAAAAAAATGAAAAATAAATAAATAAATAAAGTATGTGAAAATTTTTTATAAAAGAATAAAGTCCCAAAAATTCCCTTTTCCTATATAAAATGAATTATATAAAAAAATAAACCTAAAAATTAATAAAAACATTAAATATTTGGTATCGCCGCATCCGTAACAACCTGTAAAATAAAAATGAAACCATATTGTATGTACACAGTGAACGTCGGGAAAAAAAAAAACGGAAAAAACCCGGCAAAAGTAATGATTTTTCGCCATCTCACCTTACAAAATATGCCATAAAAAGTGATCAAAAAGTCATATGTACCCCAAAACAGTAGCAATAAAAAGCACAGGTTGTCCCGCAAAAAATAAGCCCTAAACCAACTCTCTAAACTGCAAAATAAAAATGCTACGTATCTTAGAAGATGGCGATGCAAAAAAAAATTGATTTATGTCCCCAAATGGGTTTTTGTTCTGCAAAATTGGTATCGCATGAAAAAAACAGTATAAATGAGGTATTGCCGTAATCGTACCCACCCGCAGAATAAAGGTAACATGTTACTTACGCTCTACGCTGCATGGTGAAAAATTTTAAAGGTAAAACGCAGTGCCAGAATTGATGGGGTTGTTTTTTAATCCACCAAGAAAGAGTTAATAAAATTTATTTAATAAGTTGTAAGCACCTAAAATGATGTCATTACAAAATACATCTCATACTGCAAACAACAAGCCCTCATATGGCTACATCACCAGAGAAATAAAGAAAATATAGCTCGTACAATGGGAAGATAAAAACCCCAAAAATCGCCAAATCATTAGATCAAAACTGTCTGTGTCAGGAAGGGAATGTATAAGCTGTGCGAGCAAATATCAGGGGACAAACTAGATTTGGAGCTTACGAGGGATAATAAACCAGAAGTGACCCCCAGAGTGACCTCCCCAATAATAGGAACTACTGGGGAAATAGTAGGGAATTTAGTGTACCCAATGTACTCCGCACAGCTTACATATTCACTTTTCTTCATCCACTGTGCAGTCACGTCTGGGATACTAATGCTCACTACACCCCGTGATAAATTCTTTGAGGGGTGCACGTTTCAAAATGGGGTCATTCCCTAGGGGATTCTACTTTACTGGTACTTTAGAGGCTCTGCAAACATGACATGGCATCCAGATCCCAAACATCTGAATCTGCACTCCAAAAGCCTTCTGCGCCCTACTGTGTGCCCAAACTGCAGTTTATACCCACATGTATGACATTAGTGTACCCAAGATAAAGTACTTAATGTCCTATGTGGGTATAAACTGCTGTTTGGGCACAGCCGAGCACAGAAGGGAAGGAGCTCTATTTGGTTTTTGGAGCACAGACTTGGACGGTTTGGTTTTTGGACGCCATTGCACTTTTGCAGAGCTGAAATGCCAGTACAGTGGAATCCCCTGACATGTCACCCCATTTTGGAAACTACACCCCTGAAGGAATTTATCCAGGGGTACAGTGAGCATTTTTAACCCCCAAGTGTTGCTATAATTTATTATCCATAAATGAATACGCAGCTGATGGTGAAAGGTGAAAATGACAATTTTTCCAGGAATATGTCATTTCAGGGCGTAATATGTTGTGCCCGGCTTGTATCAGAGATGAATGCTCCAAAAGCTGTTGTGCCCGGGATCCCCGCTCACCAGTTTTTGAAGTGTGTGTCTGTGCAGACATAAACTGGGCACAACATATTGGGCACTGAATGGCGTATCTATAGAAAAATTTCATTTTTAGCTTTTCATTATCAGCTGCGCATTCATTTCTGGAAATTAAAAGAATGCAACACTTAAGGGTTAATAATGCTCGCTACCCCACTTGATAAATCCCTTGAAGGGTATAGTTTTCAAAATGGGGTGAAATGTCTGCGGATTCCACTTTACTGGCAATTCATGGGCTCTGCAAAAGTGGCATGGTGTCCAAAAAGCAAACTGTGCTCCAAAAACCAAAATAGCGCTCCTTCCCTTCTGTGTCCGGCTGTGTCATACATGTGGGCATAAACTGTCATTTGGGCACACAGCAGGGCGCAAATGTGAAGGAGCGCTATGTGCTTTTGGAGCGCATATTTAGATTGTTGTTTTTTTATACGCCATGTCACTTTTGCAGAGACCCTAAAATTGCCCCTACAAAATGGCGGTCGCTTCTTGGGGAATTCCAATTTACTGGCACCTCCAGGGCTCTACAAAAATAACATGGCGACCAGAAAGTACTCCAAAAGCTAAAAAAAACACAGTGCTCCTTCCCTTCTGAGCCCTGCTGTGTGCCCAAGCAGCAGTTTATACCCACATATTTATTTTTTTTGTCCCCAGGATAGCCCACTTAATAGTTTTAGGAGTTCATGTCTCTGATGCCACAAAGTGGCCGCAACGTATTAGGCACTGAAATTGGATATTTTTTTTAAAAACTTTAATTTTCACTTTGTACATTCATTTTTGGGAAGCATTTTTAGGCTCAAAATAATAATACCCCTTGATACATTCCTTGAGGGGTGTAGTTTCTAAAATGGGGTCACTTTTGAGAGGTTTCCATTGTATTGGTACTTTAGGGGCTCTGCAAATGCGACATGGCACCTGAAAACTATTCCAGCCACATCTGCCCTCCTAAAGTCAAATAGCGCTCTTTCCATTCTGAGCCCCACCATGTACCCCTACAGCAGTTTATGACCACATATGGGGCATTTCTGTTTTCAGAAGAAATTGTGTAACAAACTGTGGGATGTTTTTTCTTCTTTAACCACTTGCAAAAATTAAAAATATGTCGCTAAATGGACGGTTTATTGGAAAAAAGTAATCTTTCATTTTTACGTCCCTAAGTCAATAAAATCTGTGAAACAGCTGTAAGGTCAAAATGCTCACTATACCCCTTGATGAATTCTGTGAGGGGTGTAGTTTCCAAAATGGGGTCACTTTTTGGGTTTTCCTTTGTATTGGTACTCTAGGGGCTCTGCAAATGAGACATGGCACCTGAAAACTATTCCAGCAAAATCTGCTTTTCAGACATCCAGTGTCACTTCCGTGCGCTGCCATTCGCCCAAACATCAGTTTATACCCACATGTGGGGTATTTCTGTGCTCGGGAGAAATTGCATAACAAACTGTGAGATGCGTTTTCTACTTTAATCCTTTGTGAATGTGTTAATTTTAGGGCTAAATTAAGGAATTAGTGGGAAAAAAATTAAATGTCTAAATTTCACCTCCATATTGTTTTAATTCCAGGGAAATGCTTAAAGGGTTAACAAACTTCCCAAATGTTATTTTGAATTATTTGAGGGGTGCAGTTTTGAAAATGGGGTGATTTATGGGGGTTTCTAATATATAAGCCTTTATAATCCTCTTCAGAACTGAAGTGGTCCCTAAAAAATTAGTTTGGGAAATTTTCTTGTAAATCTCCAAAATCGGTGTTACACTTGTAAGCCTTCTAACATCCAAAATAAATTACAGGACGATTAAAAGATGATGCCGATATATAGCAGAGATATGGTAGATAATATTTATTCATGTATTTGGGTGGTATGACTGTCTGAAAAGCAGAGCATTTCACATTCTGAAAATTTTATAAAGTGTTACTTTGTGTTATTAAATAAATAAAAAAAATGAAAAGTGAAAAACGGACATAAAAACAACATAAAAATAAAGCCTTATGTGTCACCGAAAAAAGACACAGAAATCAGTTGAATAACGCATATGATAAAAATGTTACAGCCCTCAAAACTGCACATACAAAAAAAACCCGAAAATGTGTCTGGTCCTGGACCAGAAATTGGCCCAGTACTGAAGTGGTTAAACCAATTGTTGCATTAATTGCTTGTATTTAGATCTTGTATGTTGCATCTCGCATCCTCATGTGTATTTGCCAGGAGTGTACCTCAAGCTCGTAAAAGCAGCAATATGGTTTATGGATATTAAAAATGTTTATGTAGTAAACAAAATGAGGGAACTGGTAAAGAAAAATAATCATTATAGTCTTTACTAATAATTAATTTCTATTATATAGTAATGTCCTGGTATTTATGTATACTGATAATTCCTTTATCAGCCTCCATACAGTATAGTTTCTCACAGTAGCCCCTCCACACAGTATTATGTCCCATTGGATAGGAGGCCCAGGGGGATGACAAACATGCAAACCAATGGTACTTACCTCTCCTGGACTCCGCCGCGGTCCTCTTCAATGACGCCACAGACTTGGGTTACACCAGCATCATTATGCATCATTACGCTGCCGGCTGACCCACATGACGTCTGTGACATTACTACAGAGCCCCAAGACTGCATTGAGTCACACCGGAGAGGTGAGTAACACTGGTTTTTATGTTTGCTCATCTCCCCTCGTCCTCCGATCATTATACTCTGAGGTCTGAAGAGACCCCAATGTATAATGATAGAAGTATTTGTTGGGGTTCGCCCAACAAATACTCTTGCCGAGGGCCCGCAGTCTTACTTACCTGTAGAGTAGCTGGTTATTTCAGTAGTGCGGTGTCTAATGCAAGTACAGCACTTACATCTTCTGTGCCCACATCTGAAACTACCCTTATTAGGATTATTAGGAGTAATTGTTCCATCTGTTTTTATTCTTTTTTAATTTTCTGGGGGCCAAAATATTTTTCAAAGTTCCTGCCCTTCTGTATATGATGTTTGGTACTCTTGGAAGTACATTCTTCAGATGTTGATCGTTCATGAGGATAGGCTAGTGTTTATTAAGGATGGAGCGCATTTCTTTATGTGCTCCATTTTAAGTTGTTAAGAAATTGTGTTTAAAATTTGTGTTTGGTTCTTTTGGTTTTGGAAATAGACAATCAAAGCGTAGTGGGTTCCCCTGCACTCCCAGCATCTTAAAGGTAATGTTTTATATCTTCATTGCATTATTCTGACCAACTCCTATTTTATATTTTGTTTTGAGCATTTGCACTTTGTCTTATATGCCACCCATATGGGACCTATAACTACTTGAAGTTTGATGTTGTTTACAAATTGGGGAGACACTCCCTTTAGGCGTGTACGTCATCTGCCATTTCCTATTTAAGGGTGATGTGTTAACACACCTATTATGACCTCTACCACTTGATAAAGGATTGTCTTCTACTCCGAAATGCGTTGTGTTTTCTGGTAATCAATAAAGATCATCTGGGTACGCGCGGATTTATTACTTCGGTTCTGAAGTGGGTCCTGTTCACCATCATCTCCTACAACCTGGTCCATCATGTTCTATTCCATACTATACTGACATTGATGTTACCACAGTTCAAGGTATGTATATGAAAAAGACAAGAGCAGGCATCTTCCTTTGAAAACTGTCTACTTTTTGGAGAATTTGTAAATGATAAAAGGCATTTAAAAAGTGACACCGCAGTGTATGGTTAAAAAAGTAGTTTGTATCAACTGTCTACCATCTGTTTTTCCATAGACATACATGTTACTGTCACTTTGACATTATTTTGCATGTGTTTGCCTTAGAGTTAAAAACAGGTTAGATAGGGTCCTATAAGTTCTGACAGTTTCATACACTATTTTTAAAGTACATTTGTTACAAATCTAAGGGGGCTTTCACACTACTGCTGTTGACTGTCAGTAGTGTCCGTGGCTATTGTCAGTTACAAGATTTTAGCATCGGACACGATTCATTTCAATGGAATTTTATTTTGCATCTGTTAGTGGCAGTTAGTGTATGTTATACACCTGTTTTTTTTCGCCAACAAAAAATCCTACATGCAGGACTTTTGTGTCTGTTTTGTGTCCGTTATTACTGTCCGTTTTTCTGTGCATGCCCAGAAAGCAGAAACCAAAAAAACGGACAGTAAAAAAACGGACACTAATTGACAGTAACTGAAAGTAACTGATGCTAATGTGTCCGTTTTTTTTAAAGTTAAAGTTAAAAAAAGGGCACATTAACATAAGTTAGTGTCCGGTAATGTCTGTTATGTTAGTGTCCGTTAAAAAAAACAAAAAACAAAAAAAAAAAACAGACACCTATCATAAATAAATTTATCAGACCAAACTTATCAACCTAAAAAGAAACAAAACTTCAGAGTTTTGCCAATTTCTAGTTAAAAGCCATATGCTATGGCCCCCATCATCTCACATTTTGAGCTACATTAGTTCTTAGTTGTAGATACATACACGTTTTGAGCTATACTAGCTCTGAGTCTAAGATGCCCATATGGCTTTTAATAAAGATAGAAGTTTTATCTAGTGCTGTATTGATCATCATTTTTAGATTATTCTCACCTCTGAAATTTCCTTGTGTTCTATTCTGTGTTCAGTTCTGTGTTCAGAATATGGTGGTCTGATTGAGCTGTTTATTTTTTTCTTTTTTTTTTTCTAATTTCCTGCCTCTCTGCTACATACTGTTCTTTTTTTTTTTTTTATAAACTGTAATTTTTATTAACATTTTGATAAAAAGACAGGAGGTAGCAAGACTTCAGTCGAAAGATAAACAAGAGAGAGATAATCGCTAAACCCCCCACCCCCCGTCAATTAACAAGGAACAATAATCAGGCAAATACAATAAAATGCAACAAGGAGAAAAAGAAATAAAAAAACAGGGGGGAGACAGACAAGCAGAGAAAAACAAGAGGGAATAATACCTAAAGGGAGAGAAGTAGATGACCTGTCAGCAACCTAAAGACCCCGAAGAGTGCAATACGTATTCCATTGCGACCAGATAGACTGGAACGCCTCCACAGTGTTATTAATGTTCGCCGTCAGATGTTCAAGGGTACGAATGTCCTTCATTCTGCCAAGTAAATCCGGCCCTGAAGGTGGGGACACTGACCTCCAATTATGTGTTATAAGAGTCTTCGCAGCCGCACAGAGATGGTGGAAAAGGCGGGACGGTGCCTTGCCAACGTGTCTAGGAGGGAGGCCAAGGAGATAAATCAGTGGGTCTAACGGGACCCTCTGGAGAAAGAGAGCCTGTGTCACTGCCCTGACCTCCCTCCAAAAACCCAATATGAGTGGACAAGTCCAAAATATATGATACAAAGAGCCATGACCTGAAAGGCACTGCCAGCACACTGGTGGTATAGTAGGGTTGAGGGAGTGGAGAAGAGCGGGGGGTATGGTACCAGTGCATAAGTAGTTTGTATTGGGTCTCCCTATGAGTTATGCACATAGAGGACTTCACCGCTCGGGACCAAATCACCTGCCATTGACCTAGAGTAATCGTATGACCCAGAGCCTCCTCCCATTTGGTCATGTATCGATGAACCACTGGTGTGCTATCCCCCAGGGCAGAGAGGAGTTGATATACGTATGAAATAAAACCCCTCGTAGATACGCCAGCTCGGCAAAGCTTCTCAAACGGGGAGGGGTCAGGAGACTGTGAGCGAGCCAAACAACGAACGGACTAGATGAATAACCTGGTGATAGTGAAGCCACTCCGTCGACAGGAGACCAAGGATAGAGGTGAGAAAAGCAAAGGGCCTGAGCTCCAATGTAGAAGGGTCAACCATGTCTGCAATATGATAGAGACCCGCCTCCGACCACACCCGGACCATGCTAGAGGTCATGCCTTCCGGGAGCAGGGGGTTGTACAGAATAGTGACCGTAGAGGACCTCTCAGAGGTCAGAGGGAAACGGCGGGAACATTGTAGCCATATCGCTCTTGTAAACCTAATAAGGCCCAATATGTCAGGGGGTGGGGGCGGGGGGGGAGCCGACCCATAAGAGGGAATTAGGATGCACAGGTGCCATCCACAACTTCTCTATTTCCATCCACTTCATGTAAGCTGTGATAGTTGCCCAAAAGGGAATACAACGTAGATGCGTCGCCCAGTAGTAATGGAGCAGGTGGTGGACGGCCAGACCACCACACCACCTCCCCGCCAACATGACAGAGCGGGGTATACGGTGGCGTCTAGCATTCCAGATGAACTGGAATACGGCTTTCTGTAGGTTTCTGAGCTCACTCCTAGGGACCGCCACTGGTAATGTCTGGGAAAAAATACAAAAATTTAGGGAGCAGGGTCATCTTGACCGCTGTAATGCGTCCGAGGAGGGAAACTGGAAGAGACTTCCAGGAATCCAGCAGAGATCGAAGTTCCCGAAAAGGCGCGGGTAATTTGCTGTGTAGAGTGTCGCATAGGATGGAGTAATATGAACACCTAGATAGTTGATAGAGTCCAAGAGCCACTGGAAGTTATAGTTACTGCAGAGTAGAGCTAAAAGATCATTCAGGACATTAAGGGGAAGGGCCTCAGTCTTGGAGGAGTTAACTTTGTATCCCGACAGGTTCCCATATAACTTCAGAACACGCAGAAGATTAGGCAGTGTAGTGTGGAGGAAAGTCAGAGTAAGAAGCACATCATCTGCGAAGAGCAATATTTTAAACTCCCTATCCCGGACTGCAACTCCCCTTTTGTTAGGATCTTGGCGAATCATGGCTGCTAATGGCTCAATGCAAAGAGCAAAAATAAATGGAGAGAGGGGGCAACCCTGTCGTGTCCCGTTGCTAATAAGGTAGGGGGTGGAGTTTGAATGGGGGAGTTTTATCTCCGCTGTGGGCTTAGAATACAAAGACCTGATCGCTGTTAGGAACGGCCCCGAGAGGCCAAAAGTCTGGAGAGTGACCAGCATAAATGACCAGTCTAAGCGGTCAAAGGCCTTCTCAGCATCCAAGCCTATTAACAGAGTTGGAGTGGAATAATGATTGGCTACCTCCACCAAGTCCACAGCTCTTCTGGTGTTGTCACACCCCTGCCTGCAGGGGATGAATCCCACCTGATCCTTATGAACAAGGGAAGGAAGGCAAGCATTAAGGCGGTTGGCCAAAATTTTGGTAAACAGCTACAGGTCAGTATTTAGCAAAGCAATCGGACGATAATTGGAGCAATCCTGCAGGTCCTTCCCTGCTTTGGGGACTAGGGTGATATGGGAGTGAAGCATAGTGGTAGGAATAGGGGAGCCCGAAAGGAAGGAATTAAATAAATCAACTAGGTAACCCGAGAGTTCCCCCTGAAATGATTTATAATACAAGTATGTAAAGCCATCAGGGCCAGGGGCCTTACCATTAGGTAAATCTTTCAAAACCCCCTCCAACTCCTCTGCAGTAACAGGGGCATTAAGCGAGGAGACGGCCTCCGGGGAAAGGGTAGGGAGGTGGCAATCGCCTAGGTAAGTGACTAAAGGGGGGAGGGGATCAGCAGATGACTGTGTGCCAGGTTTAGGGAGGTTATACAACTTCATATAATATGATCTAAAGGTAGAGGCGATAACCTCGGGGTGGTGTTGAAGGATGCCGGCGGGGTCACGAACAGCATGAGGGGTCAAGGAAACCCGATGGTCCCTGAGAGTCCTATTAAAGAGGGAATGCGCCTTGTTTCCTCGTTCATAGTACCTCTGATGAGTGTACAATTGGAGGCGTTGGACCTGGTGTGTCTCCAGAGATCGGAGATCAGCACGTGCCGCTACTAGTTGACGAAGCCAAGGCAATGCAATGACCGCACATAACCACCTTGTGGGCTTCCCACAACACTGCAGACGAGGATACCGAACCCACGTTATCCTGGAAATATGTCACTAGATGTGGCCGCAGGGTAGAGAGTGTGGCAGGATTGTGAAGTAGGGATTCGTTAAGGCGCCAGTGGCATTTTCTAGTGGGGACTGGAGCAGGAGATAACGTTACAATAACTGGGGAATGGTCAGACCAGGAGAGGTACATACTGTTCTATAGTGATTAGAGTATGAGACAATATGTAGTGGGGAGGCAGAGACTCCTACCATTATAGATAATTATAATTCTAGGAATGCCTCTCCCATCCTAGTATACAGGCCCATGAATCTCATTCACTTTTGCTGGTATAGGCGACACCTGACAATTAGGGAGGATGTCATGGACTTCATGGCCAGTGTTGGGGATGATATCACTCTCCTATCCCCTCCTCTTTTTGTCACCTGGTTCTGTGTGTTTCATCCCCCTGGCTCATGCTGGTGATGAAGGGGTTAAAGATGGCGGTCCCAATGTGTAATGAAGTGAAAGGGGTTTTGGACTAGCCGCCTCCTCTTCATAATGGGCTTAAGATGGCTTTAGGGGTTTAACTCCCCCATATATATATATACTGTATATATATATATATATATATATATTATGTTTATGTTGTTTTTAGGAAGCAGATGTCCTGAGGGGTCTTAAGTGAGTTTGGTGTATACGTTACCTGTTGGTCTCTTCTTTTATTTTAGTGTCTCTTTGGTATGTTGTTGCAAGTAAAAGCTGGAGGGTGGTTGTACAAAGAAAGTAATGGCGGACAGGAGAAGCGGACTGGCCCACCAGGAGGCCGGTGCTGTTCTTACTGCTCCTGATGCTATTTTCAAGTTGCTTATAACTTATGACGTTAAAACGTGTTGTTCATACATCTTATTAAAGCCATGGTCAACCTCCTTACAACCAAGAAGGAATATGTAGCCCTGTGTAATTATTTATAAAGGAGGGAATATGGGACACTATGACAGTTGGCCTTGGTCCTTGCAGTGCTGTAAAATGCAGCTTTTTTTACACAGCAGGCAAATACACTGAGTTCCAGTCTGAATACTTTCTATTTTTCAATGAAATATATACTAAATATATCACAAGGCATACAATCAGGACATTGCCCTTATACAGTATTCCTTTACTGTAGATACTGACAAAGTGCATTTATTGTAACATACCTATATCATTCATTGGATCTGCTCCATTGACATCAGTACCCATTGTATGTTCCCTGAAACACACAAAAACACTTCAGAATTATTACTGAATGAATAAGGCAATAATTTGTTTTTTCAAATTTTTTTTAATTTATGGTCTTTTATCCAGATGAATACAATTGCATGTTTCAAATTTCACCTTACTACAGTACATGTCTTTAGCGTCCATGACCAACATGATCAACATGTGGTATCACTAGCATCAGGCATTCGGACACAAATACAAATGTATACAATACACTTCTACTCTTAAAACAATCCAAACTACAATAAACATAGACTCTAGAATAGATGCAAAAAACGCATTAATTTGTGTGTCAAAATGGCCAAAACTTTATTTAAATCACAGGACTAAGACTGTTTATTGATGCCATGGCTAGAGATTGGATATACTCATGAGATTCAGTTTGTCCACTGAACAAGAACCAGAAGCGCTATTATTATATTCTGGGATCTGTTCAGACCCCAGAATATAATAAGCAGAGGTCCAGGGGAGGTGCAGAAATATAATAAACACTGACACTCACCTTCCCTCACCTTTCCTGGGCTCTCTCTCCGGACACAGATGAGTTGAATACAGCGGTGAAGCAGGAGCCTCATCGTTTGGCCCTGTGTGTGCGCCGGCCCTGAGAGCTGTAGGTGCGATGTGAAGACGTCACTCACATTGCACCTACAGCTCACTGAAGACTCCGGGAGAAGAGAACTCAGACAGAGCAACAGGGGAGCGAGAAGAGGTGAGTATCAGTGTTTTTTATGTTTGTTACCAGCAGGAAGACCTTAAACTGGGAGGCCAGATGAGGGAGGTATTAAACTGGGGGGCCATATGAGGGAGACATTAAACTGGGGGTTCAGATGAGGGGAACAATAAACTGTGGGGGCAGATGAAGAGTGACATTAAACTGAGGGAAGATAAAGGGGGACATTAAAATGTGGGTGAAGATGAGGGGGACATTAAACTGGGGGTCAGATGAGGGGGACAATAGACTGTGGGGCCAGATAAGGGGACATTAAACTGGGAATCAGATAAGGGTGACAATAAACTGTGGGGGCAGATGAAGGGGAGCATTAGATGGTGGGGCCAGATGAGGGGGACATTAAAACGGGGGGGTCAGATGAAGAGGGAGATTAAACTGGGGCCGATGGAGGGGACAGTAAACTGTGGAAGCACCAGGAGGATGACATTATAATGTGGGGGTGATTGTAGGGTCATTATACTGTGTAGGGGTACAAGAGAAATGGATTGGGCAGAGTCAAAGTAGAAGTGGGTGGGGATAAATTTGTCCCTCTTTCTGTTCTTTGAAAGTTGGGCGATGTGCCAGACTAATCAACCAGGCAAAGGATAGGTCATAACCATATCCATATGCACGTGCAAGGCATTGCCTAGCCCTTCTGTTACCAAACGTCATATTTGGATCCCTAGCCACGTAATGCCACAATGTTTTATACCAAGGGCTGTAACTATGACAAGAGGGCATTGATACGTATAGAGTACAGAATGTTTCACTATTATCAGACTCAGGAATTATTTATTATAAAAACTGAGAAATTATATAAAACTTTGCTTCCAGATATGGGTCATTTGCCAAATGCCTTCTAAAGGTTTTTTCTCTACTCCTGGATCTACACATTAAAGGAGTATTCCCATGAACATAATCTTATCTATATATGTAGATAATTAAAAGTTAAACATTTTTGCAAATATACGTAATTAAAAATTCTGCAGAGTTGTAAAGGTTTTCTCTAACCACCTTAGTGGTGGCAGTCTGTTGTCTTGATCGGTTGCCGATAGAAACGACCACGAAACTTTCTATGGTCTGGAACTTGTCAGGTACTTAGCCATAATTTTCTTATTGTACCTAGGTTATCAGGCAGGGACACTACATGTATCAGAAGATATCCCGGGCCACAATAAGGAAATCATGGCAGATTTTCTGACCTTAGAAAGGTCCTGCATTCATGGTCGTATCCACTGGCAACTGATCAAGACAACAACTTGTGACCACAAGATATTTAGAGAAAAATTGTAAAACTCTGCAAAATGGTTAATTACTTATATTTGCAAAAATGTTTAACTTTTAATTATCTACTAATTTAAAAATGGTTATGTTCATGGGAATACCCCTCTAAGAATATTTTTTGCACTTGATAGACCATGTATTTTATTAATTTTATCTGTGTAACTACTGTATGTAACAGTGAAAAGGTCTCCTGCAGAAACACTTAACTACCTTCTATCTCCTTAATGATAACTCCTGGTGTCAAAAAGTCCTATAGCACAAAAATTATCTAGTCCAGCAATTGATTTTTTTTTTTATTTTATTTTAAGTGATTCATATATACAGTCATATGAAAAAGTTTGGGCACCCCTATTAATCTTAATCATTTTTAGTTCTAAATATTTGGGTGTTTGCAACAGCCATTTCAATTTGATATACTAATAACTGATGGACACAGTAATATTTCGGATTGAATGAGGTTTATTGTACTAACAGAAATGTGCAATATGCATTAAACCAAAATTTGACCGGTGCAAAAGTAGGGCACCTCAACAGAAGTGACATTAATATTTAGTAGACCTTCTTTGCAAAAATAACAGCCTCTAGTCGCTTCCTGTGCTTTTAATCAGTTCCTGGATCCTGGATGGGTATTTTTGACCATTCCTCTTTACAAAACAATTCCAGTTCAGTTAAGTTTGATGGTCGCCGGCATGGACAGCCCGCTTCAAATTATCCCACAGATGTTCAATGATATTCAGGCTGGGGACTGAGATGGCCATTCCAGAACATTGTAATTGTTCCTCTGCATGAATGCCTGAGTAGTTTGGAGCTGTGTTTTGGATCATTGTCTTGCTGATACCCATCCCCGGTGTAACTTCTTCGCACTGATTCTTGTACATTATTCTCAAGAATCTGCTGATACTGAGTTGAATCCATGCGACCCTCAACTTTAACAAGATTCCCGGTGCCGGCATTGGGCACACAGCCCCAACGCATGTGGACCTCCACCAAATTTTACAGTGGGTAGCGTATTTTTCTTGGAATGCTGTGTTTTTTTGACGCCATGCATAACCCCTTTTGTATGACCAAACAACTCAATCTTTGTTTCATCAGTCCACAGGACCTTCTTCCAAAATGAGCTGGCTTGTCCAAATGTGCTTTTGCATACCTCAGGCGACTGTTTGTGGCGTGCTTTCAGAACGGTTCTTTCGCATCACTCTCCCATACAGCTTCTTTCTCCTTGTGCAAAGTGTGCTGTATTGTTGCCGATGCACAGTGACACCATCTGCAGCAAGATGATGCTGCAACTCTTTGGAGGTGGTCTGTGGATTGTCCTTGACTGTTCTCACCATTCTTCTCTGCCTTTCTGATATTTTTCTTGGCCTGCCACTTCTGGGCTTAACAAGAACTGTCCCTGTGGTCTTCCATTTCCTTACTATGTTCCTCACAGTGGAAACTGATAGGTTAAATCTCTGAGACAACTTTTTGTATCCTTCCCCTGAACAACTATGTTGAACAATCTTTGTTTTCAGATCATTTGAGGTTGTTTTGAGGAGGCCATGATGCCACTCTTCAGAGGAGATTCAAATAGGAGAACAACTTGCAATTGGCCACCTTAAATACCTTTTCTCATGTTGGTACACCTGGCTATGGTTCAAAGCTCAGTGAGGTTACAAAACCAATTTTGTGCTTCAGTAAGTCAGTAAAGTAGTTAGGAGTATTCAAATCAATAAAATGATAAGGGTACCCAAATTTTTGCACCGGTCAAATTTTGGTTTAATGCATATTGCACATTTTCTGTTAGTACATAAACCTCATTTCAATCCTGAAATATTACTGTGTCCATCAGTTATTAGATATATCAAATTGAATGGCTGTTGCAAACACCCAAATATTTAGAACTA
Source organism: Leptodactylus fallax (assembly GCA_947044405.1). Lineage (NCBI taxonomy): Eukaryota > Metazoa > Chordata > Amphibia > Anura > Leptodactylidae > Leptodactylus > Leptodactylus fallax. The sequence continues at coordinate 2,019,977 of CAMRHE010000061.1, read as the reverse complement.
AAATGATTAAGATTAATGGGGTGCCCAAACTTTTTCATTGACTGTATACAGTGGGGAAAAAAAGTATTTAGTTAGCCACCAATTGTGCAAGTTCTCCCACTTAAAAAGATGAGAGAGGCCTGTAATTGACATCATAGGTAGACCTCAACTATGAGAGACAAAATGAGAAAACATATCTAGAAAATCACATTGTCTGATTTTTTAAGAATGTATTTGCAAATTATGGTGGAAAATAAGTATTTGATCACCTACAAACAAGCAAGATTTCTGGCTCTCACAGACCTGTAACTTCTTCTTTAAGAGGCTCCTTTGTCCTCCACTCATTACCTGTAGTAATGGCTCCTGTTTGACATTGTTATCAGTATAAAAGACACCTGTCCGCAATCTCAAACAGTCACACTCCAAACTCCACTATGGTGAAGACCAAAGAGCTGTGGAAGGACACCAGAAACAACATTGTAGACCTGCACCAGGCTGGGAAGACTGAATCTGCAATAGACAAGCAGCTTGGTGTGATTGTTTAAGAATTTATTTGCAAATTATGGTGGAAAATAAGTGGGAGAACTTGCACAATTGGTGGCTGACTAAATACTTTTTTCCCCACTGTATATATATGTTATTAAAGGGGTTTCTCATATCAAGATTTCAGCTACCCTCCTGTCTCCTCTCCCCTCCACTTCCTGGTTTCCAGCTCATTCCAGCACTGAGCTAGCACTTTTTATAAATAGCACAGTTAAGCTGCTCAAGAAACTTATCTAGCCATTATGAGGGCTCAAAAACTAAAAGCATTATGTAGAAAGGAGAGAAGAGCATATGTGTGGTCAGGTGCGATGACTGAATCATCATTCTGACATAAAGCATGTATGGTGCATAAAAAAAAAGGTTTGAATATGATCCTTGAGATGGAAATGCCCCTTTAATCTATTTAAAGGATCCCTTACTCAAACGTGTTTTCCCCTTGTGAATTGGTGCCTGAGTTGCTGAGATTTTTGTCAATATAATAATAATAATAATAATTTCCTTTAATAGTCCCACCATGGGGAATTCAGTGTGTGACAGCAGCAAAGATAAACAAAACAAATACAACATATACAAGAATGTTCCAAGGTAGAGGCATTTTATTGATAGTAGACAGACAGATAAGGAGTAGCAGAGTGGGGGGGATATCCCAAACAGAAAGATTTTTCAGTTCTCTGTATGGACTAATCTCCGCTTAGGTCGGTGTCGGTTGTACAGCCTTACCGCAGACTTCCGATAGCGCTCCTTCTCACACTTAGGGTGAAGTAGTTGGTCACTGACAGTACTGCCCAGCACCATCATGGTCTCATGCATGGGATAAAGTTATTCTCCCGCATGGAGCTCACCACGGACAGTATCCTTCTGTCACCCACCACCTGCATCGGGTCCAGTGGGCTCCCCAGGACAGAGCTGGCCCTTCTAATTAGCTTTTCAAGTTTATTTCTATCCCTGGTTGATATGCTACTTCCCCAGCAGGCCACTCTGAAGAAGATAGCTGATGCCACTACCAAGTTGAAAAAAGTCCTAAGAAGTGCCCCCTGGACTCCAAAGGCTCTTAGCTTCCTAAGCAGGCAGAGCCTGCTGTGGCCCTTCCTGTACAGGACCTCCATGTGATCTGCCCAGTCCAGCTTATTATTAAAGAGTACACCCAGGTACTTATAGGTTTTGACAATCTCCATGCCTGTCCCCTGGATGTCCACTGGTGTAGGAGCGCATCCACATTTACAGAAGTCCGCCACCATCTCCTTGGTCTTCCCGGCGTTAATCTTCATGTGGTTCCACCAGCACCAGTCCACAAAATTCCGGTTCAGTTCTCTGTACTCCCTGTCATCATCATCTGTGATGAGACCTACTATTGCTGAGTCGACAGAATACTTCTGTAGGTGGCAGCTAGATGAGTTGCATCTAAAATCTGCAGTGTAAAGTGTGAAGAGGAAAGGGGCAAGAACTGTACCTTGAGGTGCACCCGTATTACAGATCACAGTATCTAACACACAGTCATATACTGAAGTCGGTTTGCAACTCATAACTCATTTTTACCTACATTTTTGGCATATGGGAAGAAACCAGAGAACCTGAAGAAAACCCATGCAAACAAGCGAAGAATTATAGTTAAAAGATGCAAATTGTGTCATATAGGTATGCTATATAGGCATCCATAGGGTCCAAATTGAGCCATATAGGCATGCTGCATTTGAAGATAATGAAAGAAGGCCCCCCCCCGCCCCCCCCTCACCCCCCCAAAAATCCAAAAAGGGAAGGAGGATCCTCTCCGTGGAGAAAAGTTGACCTAAAAATATCACCCTGTCTTCATCCAGGGAGCTGTCCCCAGGACATCTGGGTGTGGATAAAGGTTATCAGGGGAGTTCCTTTTTTTTTTTTGGGGACTTCCAATGCCCCAATAGAACTTCTGGGGGAATCGGGAAGACTCCCATGCATTATGGTGCACAAAGGCTGAATCAGGACTGCCAGTGCAGTCCTCTGAGGCATCAGGTACCACGTTAAAAAAAAAAAAAACCCACGCAGAGGAAATGGCACACAGGGAATCCAGCAAGCTTTCCGGTAACCAGCTCCAGTAGAGCAGAGTCAAAGGGGGGAGACATACAGTCATGGCCGTAAGTGTTGGCACCCCTGAAATTTTTCCAGAAAATTATTGCAATTATACATGTTTTGTTATACTCATGTTTATTTCCTTTGGAACAACACAAAAAAAGGCAAATTGGACATAATTTCACACAAAACTCCAAAAATGGACCAGACAAAATTGTTGGCACTGTTTCAAAATTGTGTGGAAATAATTTGTTTCAAGCATGTGATGCTCATTCAAACTCACCAGTGGCAAGTAACAGGTGTGGATAATATAAAAATCCCACCTGAAACCAGATAAAAAGGAGAAAAGTTGGCTCAGTCTTTGCGTTGTGTGCTTGTGTGTGCCACACTAAGCATGGAGAACAGAAAGAGGAGAAGAGAACTGTCTGAGGACTTGACAGCAAATATTGTGGAAAAATATCAACAATCTCAAGGTTACAAGTCCATCTCCAGAGATCTTGATGTTCCTTTGTCCACCTTGTGCAACATAATTAAGAAGTTTACAACCCATGGCACTGTAGCTAATCTCCCTGGATGTGGTGGAAGAAAAAAAAATGATGAAAGGTTGCAACGTAGGATAGTCCCAATGGTAGATAAGCAGCCTCAATCAAGTTCCAAAGAAATTCAAGCTGTCCTGCAGGCTCAGGGTTCATCAGTGTAAGCACGAACTATCCGTCGACATTCGAATGAAATGAAATGCTATGGCAGGAAATACAGTGGACCCCACTGCTGACACAAAGACATAAAAATCTAGACTGCAGTTTGCCAAAATGTATGTAAGTAAGCCAAAATCCTCCTGGGAAAATGTCTTGTGGACAGATGAGACCAAGATAGAGCTTTTTGGTAAAGCACATCATTCTACTGTTTGCCGAAAATGGAATGAGGCCCTACAAAAAAAGCACCCACAGTTTAATGTCCCCTTCCAGCTGCTCCCAGTTTAATGTCACCGACCAGCTACCCCAGTTTAATGTCACCCTCCAGCTGCCCCAGTTTAATCTAACCCTTCAGTTGCCCCATAGTTTATTGTCACCCTCCAGCTGCTCCATAGTTTAATGTCACCTTCCAGCTGCCCCATCATTTAATGTCACCCTCCAGCTGTCACCAGTTTAATGTCCCCACCAGCTGCCCCAGTATAATATAACCCTCCAGCTGCTTCATAGTTTAATGTCTCCCTCCTGCTAACCCAGTTTAAACTAGGGGCAACTAGAGGGGGACATTAAACTGGGGCAGCTCGAGTGGGACATTAAACTGGGGGCAACTAGAGGGGGGCATTAAACTGGGGGCAACTAGAGGGGGAAAGTAATGTCCCCCTCCAGCTGCCCTAGTTTAATGTCCTCCTTCAGCTGCCCCCAGTTTAATGTCCCCCTCCAGCTACCCCCTCTGTTTAATGTTCTCCTCCAGCTACCCCCACAGTTTAATGTCCCCCTCTAACGAATCCCATCCACACATTGCAAAAAAACCGTTGAGCTCTGTGGACTTTCTGTGAAAAGCACCATGTTTCCCCTGTGTTTTTTTCTGCATCGCCTTATAGCTGCGGCCTGCTACATGGGTCCTTAGCCTAAGACCTCTATTGCATCCACTAGTGACAATAGATGGTGTCATAACTTATTTACCCCCCCTTCCTGCACAAAGCTATGGGAAAGTTTTCTAGGAATCACTCAATGAGTCTACTCCAGACTATTGGTTTATATGGCCATGACTATGCTGTAAAACATATCACTAAATGCTGTTAACAGAGCAGAAGAGAAACTCAGATAAGATGTCAGCCCCCATAATCATGTCAGAAAATGGAATAAAAAAAATCTACGAATCAGTACAATTAGATTAGAAAAAAAAAAGAATATATTTCAATATCTGTTTTTAATAAATAAATTTAAATAAACAACAAATACCAGTGAGAAATCAAAATAAGGGTGGGTTCACACCTGCGCTTGGTGTCCGTCCGTCGCCAATCCAGTGAAAATCTCGGCGAACTGGATTGGCGTCAGATACAGACCGGTCAGCGGCGCATTGGTTAAAAAACCCATTCATTTGAATGGGTTTTTAAAGCAGTGCGCGGGTATGCGCTTACACCCTCTGCGCTGCGAATCCTTTTTTTTTCGTCGGAAACAAAGTCGGACATGCAGGACTTCGTGTCCGACGAAAAAAAAAAGGATTCGCAGCGCAGAGGGTGTAAGTGCACACCCGCGCACTGCTTTAAAAACCCACTCAAATGAATGGGTTTTTAACCAATGCGCCGCTGACCGGTCTGTATCCGACGCCAATCCAGTTCGCCAAGATTTTCACTGGATTGGTGACGGACGGACACCAAGCGCAGGTGTGAACGAAGCATAACATGTACATATCACATGTGCTACTCCTATTCTCTAATAGCTTCACATAATATACAGTTGTGCTAAAAAGTTAACATACCCCAGCAGATTTTTTTTTTTTTTTTTTTGCCTTTTTTCTCCACTGATGGTTAGTGGTTGGTTGAAGCCATTTATTGTCAAACTTCTGTGTTCTCTCTTTTTAAATCAAGATGACAACCAAAAACATCAAATTGACCCTGTTCAAAAGTTCACATACTCTGGTGATTTTGGCGTAATAACATGCCCATAAACCAAACCACGGTCAGGTAGACCAACCAAAATTTCGGTCACAACTGCCCGGAAAATTGTTCGGGATGCAAAGAAAAACCCACACATAACATCAGCTGAAATACAGGACTTTCTGAAAACTATCGGTGTGGCTGTTTCAAGATGCACAATAAGGAGGCACTTGAAGAAAAATGGGCTGCATGGTCGAGTTGCCAGAAGAAAGCAATTACTGCGCAAATGCCACAAAGAATCTCGCCTTCAATACGCCAAACAGCACAGAGACAAGCCTCAAAACTTCTGGAACAAGGTAATTTGGAGTGATGAGACAAAAATCGAACTTTTTAGCCACAACAATAAATGTTACATTTGGAGAGGTGACAACAAAGCCTATGATGAAAGAAACACCATTCCTACTGTAAAGCACAGAGGTGGATCACTGATGATGTGGGGATGTGTGAGCTTCAAAGGCACAGGAAACTTGGTCAAAGTTGAAGGAAAGATGAATGCAGCATGTTATCAGCAAATACTGGAGGCAAATTTGCACTCATCAGACAGGAAGCTGCGCATGGGACGTACTTGGACGTTCTAACATGACAACGATCCAAAACACAAGGCCAAGTCAACCTGTCATTGGCTACAGCAGAAGAAATTGAAGGTTCTGGAGTGGCCATCTCAGTTTCTTGACCTCAATATCATTGAGCCACTCAATGAGATCTCAAGCGCGCAGTACATGCAAGACAGCCCAGGGATTTACAGGAAATGGAGACTTTTTGCCAAGAAGAATGGGCAGTTTTACCATCTGAGAAAATAAAGAGCCTCATCCACAACTACCACAAAAGACTTCAAGCTGTCATTGATGTTAGAGGGGGCAAAACACGGTATTAAGAACTGGGGTATGTGAACTTTTGACTTTTGAACATTTTGATGGTTTTGGTTGTCATTATGATTTAAAAAGATAAAACACAGAAGTTTGACAATAAATGGCTTCAACCAACCACTAACCAAGAGTGGAGAAAATGTTTTTGTGTTATCATTCATATTCTCTGAAAAAAGGCCAAAAAAACAAAATATCTGCTGGGGTATGTAAACTTTTTAGCACAACTGTACATAAAATCAAAGGTTTTCTCACACTAAGAAAAGAAAGCAAAAAAATGTTAAGTGATGTGCAGTAGGTTAAGCTAGAAACATACATTAGCTTAATTTGTCAAAGGCAAAAGTTAACCTCTTCCCACCATTTGACATAATAGTATGGTGCAGCTGGGAAAGACTTCCCACCCGTGGTCAGAGCTGAGCTCCATGGCGGATGTTAACCCCTGAGATGCTGCGGTCAAACATGATATATTGGGGCTCCGATCGCTGTGTTCGAGGGGTGCCGGCGTTCTGATTTGGCAGCCCGGGTCTGATCAGTGACTCTAGGTCTGCCGCACCGCTTCCCTGCCACATACCTGGTTGATCCTGCCCATAACGGAGGCTGTGAGTCTAAGCATCTGCATAGACTCACAGCCTCTTATACGCTGCAATACATGTGTATTGCGGTGTATACCTACCGTATTGAACCAACGATCAGAAGATCGCTGGTTTAGGTCCCCTATTGGGACAAAAAAAATGTGAAAGATGAATGAATAAAACGCCAAAAATCCCATTTTCCCATATAAAAAGTTTTATTATGTAAAAAAAAACCTGGTATCGCTGCATGTAAAATATTTGGTATCGCCGCATGCATAAAAACCTGAACAATAAAACTAAAATATTAACCACACGGTGAATGACGTAAAAAAAAAAAATGGAGAAAAACACAGGAAATAACGATTTTGCCATCTTGCCTCACAAAATGTTCAATAAAAAGTGATCAAAAAGTCAGATGAACCCTAAGATGGTACCAATAAAAAGCACAGCTCATTCCACAAAAAATAAGTCTCCAACCAGCTGTCAACAGAAAAATAAAAATGCCTTTCAAAAGATGGTGATGCATAAATAACAGATTTTTTTCCCTAAATGTAATTTGATTCTGAAAATTAATAACACTTAATAAAACAACATAAATTTGGTATTTACATAATCGTACTGACCTATAGAATAAAGGTAACATGTTGCTTATGCTGTATGCTGCACGGAAAAAAATTAAATGTTGAAAAGCAATACCAGATTTGATGGGGTTTTTTTAACATCCCAACCAAAAATAGCTAGTAGTATTTAGTCAATAAGTTATAGGCACCCCAAAATGGTGTCATTAAAAAGTAAATCTCATCCCGCAAAAATCAAGCCCTTATTTGGCCACATCGCCAGAAAACAAAAATAAATATATATATATATATATATATATATATATATATCTTGCACAATGTGAAGACAAAAATCACCAAATCATTAGGACGAAACTGGCTGCAGAAAGAAGAAAATGTATAAGCTGTGTAAGCATACAACAGGGTACACCCCAGATTTAGAGTTTACAATGGAAAATACACCAGCACTGACCCCCCAGAATCCCCTCCCCCCATGTGTCATGGGAAAATAGCATGGGATTTGGTGTACCCAATGTACTCTTTCAATTCACGGACATCCATTATTTGGAGATATAAATGCTTAAAACTTCACTTTTAATAATGTCAACTAAAAATGAATAACCCAACCCTTTCAGGGCAAATAGTATTAAAATCCACTAATGCTATCAAAACAAAGCAGATCCATAAATAACTATGCACTAGCTGTGCAATAACCATAGATCATTATATATCCCTATAACAGAACCTCATTCTCCTAAACTAGGCGATCTCATAAATGTTAACAAATAGACCTATGTTAAACTAACTGAACTGCCTGAAAAATATGTGCAGCCACGCTACAGGTTGAATCAATTTGCCAAGATGTTGTCTCAGATGAAATAATGCATAGAAACCACTACTCCTTTATCCTGAGACTACTGGCCTATTGCCACGCGAACAGGACTCAGAGGGACTAGGTATTCTAACCAAAAGGCAAGTAAGATTCAACACTTGAACTGACTTAAATATCTAACTCCTCAATGTATAAATCAACTACCCAACGCATTTCCTCAACAAGCTTCATCAGGGGCAAATACCAAATAACCAATACCAATAAGTTTCTTTATGAGCAGTTAAAACTGCTATTCCAAGATGTTTTAGCAGAATTTCATGGCGTGATAATCAGAGCGGTCACGCCATGAAATTCTGCTAAAACATCTTTCCTGGCACCTCTGGTACTCTGACCATCTAAATCCGTACTCTGAAAGCCAAACAGCACTTCCTTTCTGTGCCCCGCTGTGTGCCCAAACTGCAGTTTATGCCCACATATGACATTGTTGTACCCGGTATACTCCACTTAACTTAACTAGGTACAAACTGCTGTTTGGGCACACGACAGGGTACAGAAGAAAAGCAGCGCTATTTGGGTTTTGGAGACGGTTTGGTTTTTGGACGTCATGCCAATTTTGCTGAGTTCCTGAAATGCCAGTAAAGTGGAATCCCTGACATGTGACCCCATTTTGGAACCTAAATTCCTCAAGGAATTTATTCTGGGGTACAGTGAGCACCCCCCCCCCAAGTGTTGCATTAATGTATTTTCCAGAAATGAATGCACCATCAGATGCACAAAGTGAAAATGACAAAGTCATTTCAGTACACAATATGTTGTGCCCAGCTTGTATCAGAGAAAAACACTCCAAAAGCTGTTGTACCAAGGATAACCTGCTTAACAGTTTTTGGACTGTGTGTCTCTGCTGACACAAGCTGGGCACAACATATCCAGCACTGAAATGGCCCAATTTTAACTTTTCATTATCAGTAGAGATGAGCAAATTTCTCAATAGTTTGATTCTGCAGTTCGATTCGAATTTACAAAAAAATTTGCTTCGATCCGGATTAATTCGCAGTGAATATCATTAAAAAACACCTATTTCCTGGCTTCAGAGAGCTTGTATAGTGGTGTAGAACACTGTGACTTGCAGTAACACACATAGGGAGCCTATTGTGGTAGTGAAACAATACTGTGAGTCAGTATGACATGCACATGACAGGCGTCACTCTTAGAACCACTACACACTTCACTTATTTGGCCAGTTACGGGGCCAAAACTGACCATCTAACTCAAGTGTGAACTCAGCCTTAGAGGTCCATGTTAGTGCCAGGTATAAAGAACCATGCAGAGGCCCAAGATCCTACTGTAGCATGAAAGAGCGCACTCCTTTTACACCGTCATCTGCCGATTCCACATAGATGTCTACAGAGTGGCAAGGTGACATAATATGGAGTTGGCAGCAGCAGGAGGAGGCCACAGAGTGGCAAGGCGATATAATGTGGAGTTGGCAGCAGCATGAGGAGGCCATACAGTGACCCGGTGGCAGCGGCATGAGGAGGCCATACAGTGACCCAGTGTCAGCGGCATGAGGAGGCCATACAGTGACCCAGTGACAGCGGCATGAGGAAGACATACAGTGACCCGGTGGGAGCGGCATGAGGAGGCGTACAGTGACCCAGTGGCCACGGCATGAGGAGTAAACAGAGTGACCCAGTGGAAGCAGCATGAGGAGGCCATAGAGTGACCCAGTTCCTCCCCTGTGTGACTTTGTTTGCACAGGCAAACGAGGTGTAGAACAGTGTGACACTGCTGTGCTCTGCACATGTGGTATGCTGGAGGAGCACTGTGAATTGTCCTTGCAGTGGAGGCTGAGGAAACAGTGGAGGATGAGGTGGACATTGTTGCAGGACCAGCGGCGTGAGAACATAGAGTTGGAAGCGGTGTCACCTGGCCAAGTTGCTGGTGACAAGGCGATAATGTGTAGTTGGCAGCAGCATGAGGAGGCCATACAGTGACCCTGTGTCAGAGTGACCCAGTGGAAGCAGCATGAGGAGGACATACAGTGACCCAGTGGCAGAGGTGTAGGTAGCAACAGCCTTAGCAGGCCATACAGTGACCCAGTAAGAGAGTGTGGAGGTGTCAGCAGCCTTAGGAGGCCATACAGTGACCCAGTGGCAGAGTGAGGAGGTGGCAGCAGCGTGAGGAGGACATACAGTAACCCGGTAAGATAGTTTGGAGGTGTCAGCAGCCTTAGGAGGCCATACAGTGACCCAGTGTCAGAGTGACCCAGTGGAAGCAGCATGAGGAGGACATACAGTAGCCCATTGACATTGTGGAGGTGTCAGCAGCCTTAGTAGGCCATACAGTGACCTGGTAAGTGAGTGTGGAGGTGTCAGCAGCCTTAGGAGGCCATACAGTCACCCAGTGGCAGAGTGCGGAGGTGGTAGCAGCGTGAGTAGGCCATAGAGTGGCAGGGTGATATAATTTGTAGGTAGCAACAGCCTTAAGAGGCCATACTGTGAACCAGTGGCAGTGTGGAGGTGGCAGCATGGATCATTTAATCTGCTGCATCAGGCATTGGTGGGTGGAAATCCTGGTTGACCCACGCCTGATTCATCTTCACAAAGGTCAGTCTCTCCAAATTTTGGGTGGACAGGCGAGTTCTCCTTGGGGTAACTATGGCCCCCGCCGCACTAAACACCCGCTCTGATGCCACACTACTGGCCGGGCTTTTGCAGGGCAAACTCTGCCAGTTGCGGCCACATATCCAGTTTGACTGCCCAGTATTCCAGCGGATCTTTGATGACGGGTGGCAGGGTGCACTCTAAGTATGCCACCACCTGCTGGTTCAAGTTCTGTTCTGTGTCTAGCTGCTGATGAGCAGCTTCTTCACTATGCGGCTGAAGAAAGCTGCTCATCAGCGACTCTAGGCTCAGGATGCTGCGCATGGAGCTGATACTGCTCCTGCCACCCCCAGCCCCTCCCACAGCTCCCATGCCAATGAAAGTTGAGCGCTCAGGGTTCCCCCGTTCGGACATGCGAGAGGATGGACAATGGCGCAGATAGGCAGCAGCCAACTTTCTACATAGCATGTTTCTATAGTAGTTCAGTTAGTCCTCCCTCTCAGCGGGTGTAAAAAAGGCTCCCATTTTTCCCCGTTAGTGAGGGTCTAACATGGTGGAGAGCCAGAAGTCATCCCTCTGCCGAATGGTGACAATTCGACTGTCACTGCGCAAGGAAGTCAGCATGCATCGGGCCATTTGCGCAAGTGACTCCGAGGGATTCCCTGCATCCATCTCCACTGCATACTGTCACGGTGTGTCTGGGTCATCTGCCTCTTCCTCCTCATCTCCCTCTGACTGTTCTGGTTGTTCCTGATTCTCTCCACCCATTTGGCTACACATTGTTTGTGCTTCAATGTCCTCCTCATCCTCCTCCTGCTCCAGTTCAGCCCCCACAGGGCTCATGTGGCCTTGAGATGTAGACGCCACATCTCCAGTCCCCTGACAAGCCAGATTGAAAAGTATCTTTTCCAGGATGTGAATCAGTGGAATGACGTTGTTCATCCTGTAGTCCTGGCGACTGACTAACAAAATGGCCTCCTCAAAGGGAACGAGCAAACGGCAGGTGTCATGCATGAGCTGCCACTGGCTAACGTTAAAGAGGACCTTTCATGTACTCATGTATATGCAGTTTTATATACCGCTAGAAAGCTGACAGCGCGCTGAATTCAGCACACTGTCGGCTTTCCCGTTATGTGCCCCAGGGCTGGAGATATCGGCCATTCACTGTCAGAAGGGCGTTCCTGACAGTCTAGCTGCGCTGTGAGGAATGCCCTCCCTGACAGTACTAGTCCATAGAATTGTACTGGTGGGGGCGTTCCTTACAGCTCAGCATCATCGCTGGGCTGTAAGGAACGTCCCCTCTGACAGTACTCGACTATGGACGAGGACAGAGAGAGGGGGCATTCCTTACCACCCAGTGATGACGCTGAGCTGTGAGGAACGCCCCCCAGTACAGTGCTATGTACGAGCACAGTCAGGGAGGGCGTTCCTCACAGCGAAGCTAGACTGTCAGGAACGCCCTTCTGACAGTGAACGGTGAAATTTAGACCCCCGATATCTCCAGCCTCGGGGCATATAATGGGAAAGCCAACAGTGCGCTGAATTCAGTGCGTTGTCAGCTTTCTAGCGGTATGTAAAACCGCATATACATGAGGACGTGAAAGGTCCTCTTTAAAGTTACACAGGGGAGTACCTCTGTCCGCTTGGATCATCAAGAAATCGTTTATGGCTTTTCTCTGTTCATATAGTGGATCCAACATATGGAGGGTTGAATTCTAACGGGTGGAAACATTGCATATCAGCCTGTGTTGTGGGAGGCCGTTCTGCCGCTGCAGTTCAAGGAGGGTGTGCTTGGCGATGTACGAGAGGCTGAAGTGCATGCAAAGTTTCCTTGACATTTTTAGGATGTCTTGCTGATGGGTGGAACACTTAAGGAAACGTTTGACAACCAGATTGATGCAGCGCCAACACCATGTTCTTCCCATTGTCCGTCACCATTGTTCCAATTTTAAGTTCTCTTGGAGAAAGCTAGGACTCGATTTCTTGATTGAGAACATGGAGCAGTTCCTCCCCTGTGTGACTTCGTTCACCCAGGCAAACAAGGAGTAGAACAGCAAGACACCGCTGTGCTCTGCACATGTGGTATGCTGGAGGAGCACTGGGAATTGTCCCTGTAGTGGAGGCTGAGGACCAACAGCGTGAGAACGTGAAGGCAGAAGCTGCATCACCTGTCCAAGTTGCTGGTGTGTCTGGGCAGGCACCACATTAACCCAGTGTGCTGTAAATGACATATATTGTCCTTGACCATAGTTACAGCTCCACACGTCGGCGCTGCCGTGCACTTTGGCAGACACCGACAGGCTCAAGGACTGGCCCACCTTCTCTTCTACATATTTGTGCAGGGCTGGTACTGCCTTCTTGGCAAAGAAATGACGGCTTGGGACTCTCCACCTCGGTTCAGCGCAAGCCTTCATTTCTCTGAAACGTGCAGAGTCCACCAAGTGGAAAGGGAGTGACTGCAGCACCAGCAACTTGGACAGGAGCACGTTCAGCTTCTGCACCTTTGAATGATTGCACGCATACTGTTCTCTCTTAGATATAGATTCTGTGATGGATTGCTCACACAATGACTGACTAGGAGGAGGAGGATCAGGAGCATCACGACCAGCAGATGATGGGAAGGACACACAGCTTCCTTCAGCTGAGGTGGTGGAGCCTTGACTGCCTGAAATGGGGTGTGTGCCACTGGGTGCAGCAGCGGTTGCTGCAGCAGGCTGGACCACCATATTGGAGCCACAGCTCTCCCAGGCCACTTTATGGTGATGCTGCATATGTTGACGCAGGGCTGTGGTGCCAACATTGGCACCCTGGCCACGCTTCACCTTCTGCCCACTGATTGAACATATGGCCATGTTCACCTCCCCCGGCGGCTTTACAAAAAACTGCCATACCTCCGAGTAGGTGATTTTACCCCCAACACTCCGCAGTAACTGACTGCTACCGCCACTGCCTCCGCGAACCCCTGTACCACTGTTTTCCAGGCAAGTAGGCTGCTGCGAAGCAGGTGGTCTACCCTGGGCCCGTTTAGCTCCCGGGCTCCCACTGCTCCCACCAAGATGACTCCCACGCTGCCTCATGAGCAAGCTGCAACCCTCTTCTCCTGATGACGATGAAGCCCCTTCGTCACCCGGCTCCTAATTACGATCAGCTACATCGTCATCCACTATTGTCTGCAGGTCACTGATGTCCTCCTCAACACCAGCTCCCACACCACTCTCCTCATCACTACTTGCCCGCCTAACGGAGGAAGCGGCGGATGTCTCCTCCAGTTCTTGGCTGAGCAGTAGCTGCTGACTGTCCTCTAGTACCTCCTCCTCACTGTATAGTGGATCTGAGCCCACAGCACAGAGCACTTCTCTAGCTGTGGGAACAGAAAAGGACAGAGGCAGGTTGAGGACAGGTGAGGGCAAAGGGCCTGCTACCAGGCCATTCCATCTAAGGGTTGTGTCTGACGAACCCACCGACTCTTGGCTAGGGGTGCCTCATGTGACTTGGGATGAAGTGGATGACCGAGTCAACCAGTCTACAACTCTTGGGTTGCTGGTCAAGACAAGACAGCTACTTGACACTGGGAGCTCAGGCCTCTTTAAGTGACCCCTGCTGCCACACCCCCTTACTCTGCTGCTACCTATGCCTGCACCAGAAACGTTTAGGCCTGTGGCCCTCCCCTGTACATGGCCTCTCGCTTCTCTGTCTGACATACTGTTTGATGAAAAAACGTAATTGCAAAGGAAATAAATACAGGGCAAAAAGGATTTTCTGTAATTTTCTACTTTGAAGAGAATGGCAAATATGCTCCTTATTTCTTTCCCCACTAATGAACACCTATAAAAAAAAAAGTGTGATAAAGGCAGAGATTTGTGGCTAAGAATTATTGATTTTTTTTTAAAACTCGTTTTATTGAAAATTGTGTACCAGACACAAGAAAAGAAAGCAAAACATATATATAACAGGTTGCGCACCAGAAAAACAAGAATTAGATATAAATTCACTCAAAGCACTACATCACCCCCTCGTCAGGCCCTCGCCCACTCCCCATCTGGACCATATAACGTAGACTCGGTACAAAAAGGAGATATACAGGACATATATAATACCGTATACATCAATTATACATGTACAAAAACATGCAGTCAATAAGTCAGGGGTAACAACAAGGATACACTCCAAAATGAGAGGTCATGGATACTCCCGGCGTCTCCCACCCCTCACGGCATGAGTAAATGAATGGCAGTACACAATGAGGGAGCCGTATATTGGGTACTGAAGAATTGCACCATGTTCCCCACACCTTATGGAATTTCTGAGGACACCCTCTCCCCTTATACACAATCTGGTTAAAAGGAAGAACAGTATTAACAAGTTTCTTCCACTGAGATACTGATGGGGGTCTCGGAGCCATCCATCGCAGTGCGATAGCTTTCCTGGCATAAAATAAAGACTCCCGCAAGAAGATTCTAACATGGTGTTGCCATAATTCTTCATCCAATACGCCAAAGAGGCATACCTCTGGGGTTAATGGTATAGGTTTAGCCAGAACTTCAGCCAGGACATCCACGACCCCTTTCCAAAAACATTGTATGGTCGGACAGTCCCAAATCATATGCCAAAAATCTGACTGTGGACAGGGACACCTAAGGCAACCTGGGTTGGGCAGACGTCCCATTTTGTAAAGACGGGAAGGTGTCAAGTAGCATTGGTGTAGAATATATGTTTGAATCAGTTTGTTATTTGCTGAGGGTGACACATGTTGAGGAGATTCAAGGATGTCTTGAAATAAATCTCATTTGTGAGAGCTGGGATATTTATGTGCCACCGCGTCAGGGCCGGGGCGTCCAATATGGATACCTTGGCCTGTATCAGATGTGCATATAAAGTAGATATCAAACCCTCAGGGCCCTGTGAGCGAAGTATTCCGATAAGCGGATACTCAGATATATTGTCCATCTGATCCGGGAACTGAGAAGAGAGTGCATGTCGAATCTGTAAATATCTAAAGAACTGTGCTCTAGGGATGCCATAGGAAGAGCCCAACGAGTCAAACGTTTTAAAAACGCCTTGGGTGTACAGGTCACTAAGAGAGGACACGCCATACTGCGACCAGGCCCGAGCGCCAGGCAGGGTAAATAACGCCGGCAGACCAGGGTTGTGCCAAAGCGGGGTCTCCGCAGGTACATCAGAGTAAGCGGACACCTTTTTCACCTGACGCCAGACCTGTCCCGCCAGGGCATGAATGGGCAACAATTTCCCCCTGAACATGGCCGGGTGTTCCAACACCGGCCACAGAGTACGCAGACCCAGGTGGTGAGCCAGATGTGCCTCGGACCCCGGTAGGGGATCAGATGAGAGCCACTTCCTAATAAAACGGAGCTGTCCTGCCAGATAATAAAGAAACAGATCAGGGAGTGATGTACCCCCAAGCTGTTTCGGCCGTTGTAGAGATGCCAACCTAAGCTTCGATCTAGAATTCCCCCATACAAAGGAGATAATGAGGGAGTCCATTTGTTTAAAAAATCTAAGGGGCACAGACACAGCAGAATGGCTTATAGCATATAGACATTTAGGTAGCACTATCATTTTTACGAGGTTGATTCTACCAGCCACCGACAAAGGCAATGTAGCCCAGAGGTTATACTTAGTCCTAAAGTGTGAGATGAGTGGAAAAATGTTCTGTTCCAAAAAACACTTATGGTCCTTAGATAGAAAAATGTCCAGATATTTGCAAGTTGAGACAGTCGTCAACCCACATACTACATCCCCCTCAGCTACACCCGACACGCGGCCAATATGCATGTATGAGGACTTAGTCCAATTGGTCCGCAGGCCAGAATAATTACCAAACTCATCAATTATAGCCATGGCTCTGGGCAGGGACCGAGAGGGGTCACTCATGAACAGGAGTAAGTCATCGGCGTAGAGTGCTGTCCTCTCCTCCCGGGTGCCTATCACTATGCCTCTGTATATGGGGTCGTTCCGAAGCAGTATTGCCAAGGGCTCCACCGTCAAAGCAAACAGTAGTGGTGACAATGGACAGCCCTGTCTTGTACCCCTACCCAAGGGAAAGTAGGAAGACAACGTGCCAGTAATTGACAGCGCCGCTCTAGGGGAACTGTATAAAAGGGAAATGCAGATAATAAACCCCTCTCCAAATCCGTATCCACACAACACCTGTAATAAGAAAGGCCACTCGACAGAGTCGAACGCCTTTGTTGCATCTAAAGAGGCCACCGCCCAATCATGTGAGGATGATGCCCCAATCTGAGTTATCACCTGAACCCGTCTGAGATTATCCGATGTGGATTTTCCAGGCATAAAGCCTGTCTGATCCGGATGGACAAGGTCGAGAACAACAGAATTTAGCCTTTTCGCCAACATTTTAGTAAGGAGTTTATAGTCTATATTAAGCAGTGATATAGGCCTATATGAGCCGCAGTCCAGCGGATCCTTGTCAGGCTTAAGTAACAGGATAATGGTGGCGTCATAAAAGGACTCCGGGAGACTGCTGCCCACAAAGGCAGCATTGTAACATTCAAGCAACACTGGGAGAAGCAGGCCCCCGTACTAGGCGTAAACCTCCACCGGGATGCCATCCGGGCCCGGTGATTTGCCCATAGCCATATCTGCCAGAGCTCCCGAAAGTTCCTCTAGCGTAAAAGGGGAATCTAAAAAAGCACGTTGGTCTTCTGGCAAAGTAGGGAGGGGGATCAAACCCAAATAGGCAGCAAGCTCTCCGTCAGTGACTCTAAGCTTGGAGAGGTATAACTCACTGTAATACCTATGAAATCTGTCCCCAATGGCCAAGCTATTAGACAGTACCTCCCCCGTCTCTGAATGTATCCGTAATATTGCAGGTGAGGCCGTGTTTTGATGTATCAGTTGAGCCAGAAGGCTGCTTGACTGGTTACCAAGTTCGTAAAACTTCTGTTTGCTAAAAAACAGAGACCTACGTGCCTTGTCATGTAGTATATGCAGATATTGTCTTCCCGTCTGTAACCATTGAGATCTAGCCTCATCAGTTGGATTGGCCACGTAGGCGGCTTCGAGCGAGGCACACTGGGTCGCCAAGGTAGTTTCCAACAGTGAAGATTCCCTTTTTACAAAGGAAATGGAGGACTTAATACAACCACTAAGATATGCCTTCATAGTTTCCCATAAGAGGAATGGAGAAGTATTTGGGGAATTAATGGTCAAAAACGTCTGAAGTTGATCGGGTATTCGATCATGTGGTACAAATAGTTTCAACCAAAATGGGTGGATTCGCCAACCCTGTCGCGGTCTGGCAGCCGTACTACTATTTAATTGGACTAACAAAGGGGAATGATCAGACACTGCCCTGGGTAGATAGGATATGGTCTGCACCAAAGAACATGCTTTAGTATTTCCAAAAACATGGTCAATACTAGACAGAGTATGTCTGTTGGCAGAGTGACAGGAAAAAGTGCGGGCCTCCAAGAAGAATTATTGATTTTTGCCAATACTGTATTGAGAAATGGCCTGTAACTTAATAATGGGAACAAAATGGCGAATATGGTCCTTAAGTGTTTCCAAACTAATAAACACCTTTAAATAAGTGATAACTGCTAAGAATTATTGAATTACTGTATTTTTCGAACTATAAGACGCACCTTTTTTCCCCCAAATTTGGGAGGAAAATGGGGGGTGCGTCTTATGATCTGAAAGTGGGTATTGGGGGAAGGCAGGGGGTCGGAGGAGCGGGGTCGCAGCATTGCTCCACTCCTGCTGTCACTGCCGGCTTCCTGCAGCAGGGCTTTCTCCAGCGGCAGGAGTGGGGGCGATGTGCGGGCCCTGGAATTGGAGGAGCGGGTGTCAGTGAACCCATCCCTGCATCCGCCGTGCTGTTACGACAGATGCTGGGTCTGTAAAGATGATGGTGGCCGTTCTGCTGCAGAGCAGTTGCCATAGCTACCGGGTCTCATGCTGTAATATACAGCGCAGACTCGGAGCTAATGCCCGCAATCAGACTCTGATCGCGGGCATTACTACTTTAAACCCCTGCCTAAAGTAAAAAAAAGTAGCACCTGGGGCCGGTCCCCACCGGCCCCGTACCTTTGAAGTTGCAGGCCAGCTCCCGCACGGCGAGATCGCAGGAGCCGTCCTGTTCCTGTGACAGCTGGGAGCCTTATGAAGGCTCCGAGGCCTGTCATAGGAAAATTACTATTGCGGCAGTTCTATGATCGGTCTATGACCAGCTGCAATAGTAATGTACAGAATCTCCCATAGACTGCAATACACTATGGGGGGGGGGGGGCTAAATAGTAAAAAAAATATATATGTTAAAAAAATATAAAAAAATAAATAAATAAAAGTTCAAAATCACCCCCCTTTCCCTAGAATACATATAAAAGTAGAAAATTACTTTGAAACACATACACATTAGCTATCCCCGTGTCCGAAAATGCCCGGTTTACAAACTTATAAAAATATTTTTCCTGTACGGTGAACGTCATAGCGGGAAAAAAAAAAAAAATCAAAAGTGCCGATCTGCTGTTTTTTTCACTGTTTCACCTTTGATTTGAATAAAAAGTGATCTACACAATAGACATTTCCCAAAATCGTATAACGAAAAAGAACATCTGGCTCCGCAAAAAAAGATGCCCTATGCCTCCCCGTACAGCGGCAGGGCCACCTGTCAATGTGGCCTTGCAGCTGTTGAAAACTACAATTCCCATACATTAAATTTTCTACCATTTTTTGCTTCAAAATTTTTTTCCCTATTTTCGAAGCGTGAGGAAATCCGGAATTGAGGTGAATCGAAGATTTCCTGAAATTTGGATCGAATTCCACTTCTGCAGCTTTGATTCACTCATCTCTAATTATCAGCTGCGCGTTCATTTCTGGAAATTAAATTAATGCAACATTCAAGGGTTAAAAATGCTTTCTATGCCACTTGATAAATCCCTTCAGTGGTGTAGTTTCCAAAAAGGTGTAATTTCTGGAAATTAAAATAATGCAATACTCAAGGGGTAAAAATGCCCGCTATGCCACTTGATACATTCCTTGAGGGGAGTAGTTTCATTGTTTTTTTTATTTTGCCTCAGACCCTCTGCAATTGCTCACCAATGCAGTATAAAATACCAAATTAGACCTCAAATGGTGCCTCTTCATTTCTGAGCCCTGCCATATTTTTAGGCAAATGATTAGGGCCAATATAGGGAGTTTCCAAAATAAGGAAATAAAGCATAATAACTGGAGAGCTGACTTTTCACAGTGCCATGATATGGGAATGACCTATTGGGCACTGAAATGGCCTATCTGGGAAAATGTCAATTTTCATTTTGCACCATCTGCTGCATATTTTTTCTTGGAATGCATCTCTGGGATCAAAATGATCACTACTGTCCTTTTGAGGGGTGCCAAAACAGCAGTTTTCCTCCACATGTGGGGTATTTCCATAGTTATGAGAAATTGCGTAACAAATTGTTGGATACATTTTTTCCTTTAAACCCTTGTAAAAATGAAAAATGTGTGTCTAAAGCAACATGTTATTGCAAAAAATATAATGTTTCATTTTCACTGACCAATGTTAATAAAATTTATGAAACAGCTATGGGATCAAAATACTCAGTATAGCACTTCATAAATTCCTTGAGGGTTGCAGTTACCAAAATGGGGTCATGTTTTGGAGTTATCTGTTGTACTGGCATTTTAGGGGTCTGCAACTGAGACATGGTGCCCAAAAACTATTCCAGCAAAATTTGCCCTCTAAAAGCTAAATAGCGCTCTTTCCATTCCAAACACCGCCATGTACTCATACTGCAGTTTACAACCACATGGGGGTATTGCTGTGTTCAGGAGAAATTGTTTAACAAACTGTTGGGTGCTTTTTCTCCTTTAACTTTTTGTGAAAATTTTGGTCCTAATGCAACATTTTAGTGGAAAAAAAAGCAATTATTCATTTTCACATTCCATTGGTAGTAAATTTGGTGAAATAGCTGTGGGTACAAAATGCTGACTATACCCCTCAATAAATTCCTCGAAGGGTCTATATTTATTTGTTGGGGCTTTCCACTGCACTGGTACATCAGGGGCTCTGCAAATGCGACATGGCACCTGAAATCAATTCCACCAAAATCTGCACTCCAAAAACGTTAGTGGTGCTCCTTCCCTGCTGTATGCCAAAACAAAAATTTATATCCACATTTATATCCAATTTTGGGGTGCATTTCTCTTTTAACCCTTTGTAAAAATTAAACATTTTTGGTTTAAAGCAACATTTTATAGATAAGAATGTAATTCCATTTTCATGCCCAATTCTTACTTTTAAAAGTCAAAGTACTCACTATACCTGTTGATAAATTCCTTGAGGGGTCTATTTTACAAAATGTGGTCACTTTATGGGGGTTTACCCTGTTTTGGCACCTGAGGGGTTCTGCAAATGGGACATGGTACCTGAAAACTATTCCAGGAAAATCTGTCCTTCAAAAGCCAATTAGTGCTCTTTCCTTTTCAAGTGCTGCCATATACCCATACATCAGTGCACCAGCACATATGGGGTATTGTTATGTTCAGGAGAAAAATGTTAGTTATTCATTTAGTAAATTAGTAAGTTAAGTTAGTAATTTTTCATTTGAAAATCCCAATGGTAATTAATTCAGTGAAAAACCTGTAGGGTCAAAGTACTCACAATACCTGTTGATCAATTCCTTGAGGGGTATAGTTTACAAAATGGGGTCACTTTCTGGGGGCTTTCCCTGTTTTGGCACCTCAAAGGGCTCTGCAAATGCTACATGGTGCCTGAAACCGATCACGGCAAAATCTGCCCTCCAAAAGCTCTTTGTCGATCCTTCCTTTCTGCATCTTGTTGTGTGCCCATATATCAGTTTACATTCACATGTGGAGTGGGGTACTATGGTGATGCATTTTCTCCTTTACCCCTTATGAATGTGTAAATTGTACGGCTAAATGAAAATATTAGTAAAAGAAATTGAAACATGTAAATTTCACCACCATTTTGTCTTTAATTCCTGTTAAATGCTTATAGGGTAAAGAAACTTTGTATATGCTGTTTTGAAATATTTAAGGGGTGCAGTTTTGAAAATGGGTTGATTTATGGGGTTTTCTAATACATAGGCCTTTTGAAACACCTTCAAAACTGAATTAGTCCCTTGAAAAATGGGTTTTGGAAATGTTCTTGAAAATTTGGAAAATTGCTGTTTGACTTGTAAGCCTTATAATGTCTGTAAAAAATTAAAGGGTGATTAAAGTTTGATGCCAACATAAAGCAGAGATATGGTAAATTATATTTATGAATTGATTGGGGTGGTATGACTATCTGTATGAAAAGCAGATCATTTCAACTTTTTAAATTGCATATTTCCACAAAATTTCCTATTTTTTCATAATTAAACACAAAACACATAGACTAAAAATTACCACTAAGATGTCACGAAAAAACAGTCTCAAAATCACATGACCGCATGAAGTGACACATGTCAGATTTGAAAAATCGAGCTCTGTCAGGAAATCAAAAACTGGCTGTGGCGGGAAGGGATTAAAACAGTCACAAATTAGAGGTACAAATATATGATTGTTCACAGCAGGAGAATAAACATATTAGATATATAGAGAAATTCAGATGCACCAGATTTGTCATTTAGCGGAAAGAAAGAGAAGTTGAATATCTTAAAGATTCAGAATCACACTTACCGTGTTTGATTGCTAGCTCAATTTAGGAAGACAACAGGTTTGTTTCAACGGAGGGCAGACAGTAGGCCAAAGGCTTAACAGAAGCTCTGTACCTTTAGTAGGATAGACACTTTAGTGTTAATGAATGTAGTTCTAATCTGAGAACAGGAGTTACTGCTTCTCAAAGTCAAAACCTGTATTATAACAATAATGAAAAGGTAGTCTTAAGAGGGCAGGGAAACAGGAAACGCCCAAATAGAAATTAACTCCTGTAGGTCCAAAAAAATCTGTTTGTTATTCTAGCTGTAGAATTTAGCTAACAGTGTGCTAAAATAGTTAATACAATAATCTGAAGTGAAAGTAATCATCTTAAAAGGAGCCTTATCATCCATTTGTAACATAGCACAGAACTCCTGTTACATATTTTCATGAAAGGAGAGTACAGTGGCCCAGATTTACTATTCTAAACATTGTAGACACTGGCGTAAACATGGTGCATCTTTGGCACAGGGTGTGGCACATCTTTGATGCAACGTGGCTCATCTAGTTTGGGCTAAAAAGTTTTGACATGTGGGTATGTATTATCAGAAAAAGGGTATATGGCTCCAAGTAAGCCTTCCTCTCAAAAATTGGATTACTTATATTGATACTAAATTACATATAAGAGAAAAAAAAACATAGCCTTGTGCACGTGGTTGTATTACGGTCTCTTACAAACTCCAAGTTAGTCTTCCCTAGAACCCTAGGGACATTGCTTTTAGAGGAGAATAAACCTCTAAGTGATTACAGTATTAAAGAGAAAGAATACGTTAATTGGGGAAAACTGTACAGTTGAAAGGAAGCTCTAATACCCTGTTGGGCTGCCTATAGCCTGGATACAAGATGAGAGATATGGTTTGAAATGGAGGCATACAAGTTCTGATCATTTGCAAACAGTTTTGCAGCTGGATCTGTAGATCCTTACCATTCATAGGTTGCCAAACCTGGCATCTCAGGTGGTCCCATAAATGCTCAATTGGCAATAAATCTTGCAACCAAGCAGGCCAAAGAAGTGTTGCAATCTGGCTAGGACATTCCACAGAAACCTTTGCTGTGTGTGGGTGATCATTACCCTGCTGAAGAATTCCAAATGAAGGACCTGCCATGAGAGGCAACACATATTGCTGAGTTGTCATTTGTATCCCTACTAGGGGCGATGACTGTCATATGTGATGACTCCCCAGATCATTATACCAGCAGTTGGGTCAATGTATGTTGCGCCACAGCAAAGACAGTTGTAAGCCGTGTACCGAGGTGGGCTCTCCAGGATACAGCTAGTGGAAGAGTGAAGAAATCAGGAGATATCTTTTAGAGGCTAACTGAGTATATTTATAAGTAAGCTTTCAGGAGTACTCGCTCCCTTCATCAGACATGGTGTGATACAAGAACTGAAAATTAACAGATTTTTATACACATGGTTTTCAAAGCATTTTAGAGTCCTTAAAAAAAATTGCAATCTAAGTAGAGAAGTTATTTACAACAGGTCAAAAAAACAGTCTGGAAACTTGTGGTGCGTGATGGAGGGATCAGTAATTCTTGCTGTTATCTGTTTGCTATCAGGAGGTGATTTGTGTCCCTCACAGTTCATACATAGTGTGATTTGAAGCTGGCATGAATATTGAGTTCAGTTCATGGTTCAAACATAGTGTGACATGAAGCTGGCATGAATATTAAGTCCAAATTGCAGAGTTTGAAATTTTTGCATAAATTTGTACTCCATTTCTTTCCTTTTCTCCTGTGTCTTAAAATGTCCCATTAAAACCACAACCCGCAAATCTTCAATAGAGTGGTTTTCTCCGGAGAAATGTGCGGCCACTGGGAGATCTGTTCTGCTGTTATTAATGGTGGATCTGTGTGAGTTCATTCGTTGACTGAGTCTCTGCCCTGTTTCCCCCACATAGAGGCCTGTGGTGGGACATTGCACACACATTATGAGGTACACCACATTGGAAGACCTGCAGGAAAATGCCCCCCTAATTCTGTGCACCTGTTGTGACTGTGGGATAGGTACACTGTCAGCGGTGTGGATGTGCTTGCACGTCATGCACCTTTTATGTAGGCAAGGTGAGGTGCCATTTTCAGTTGGGGCCTTCAGGGCACTCCGGACGATAATGCGCCTCAGGTTTGGTGGTTGTCGAAAGGAGAGGAGAGGGGGGACTGGAAATATGTCCTTGAGTCTGTTGTCCCTATGTAGCACAGGTTGGAGCTCCTTGGCAATCCTTCGTAGGATCTCCAGCTGTGGGTTGTAGGTGACAACTAGGGGCACTCGGGCATCTTTCTGGGTCTCTCTATATGTGAGCAGACTGTCTCTGTTAATGGCTGCTGCTTTGTTTAATTGGTTGTCTGTCACTTTTGGTTTGTATCCCAATCTGAGAAATTTCATCCTCAGATCCAGGAGGTGCTTGTCCAGGTCTGTTTTGTCGGAGCAAATACGATTGTATCGTATAGCCTGGCTGTAGATTATAGATTGTCTTGTGTGCTTGGGGTGGAAGCTGTCGTTTCTCAGGTAGGCCGTTCTGTCTGTGGGTTTGTGGTATATTGATGTGAGTAGCCGGTGGTTTTTAATGTATATTGTGGTATCCAGAAAGTGAATTTCACTCCCTGAATAGCTAAGTTTAAGGTTGATGATCGGGTGAAAGTCATTGAAGTCATTATGGAATTGAAGTAGGGCCTCCTCACCTGCAGTCCAGATGACAAGGATATCATCGATATAACGAAGGTAAATCATAGGTTTGGTGGCGCATGTTGATAAATATGTTCCTTCCATTTCTGCCATAAAGAGATTTGCATATTGGGGTGCACATCTGGTCCCCATTGAAGTTCCCATTCGCTGTAGATATACAGTCATGGCCAAAAGTTTTGAGAATGATACAAATATTAATTTTTACAAAGTCTACTGCTTCAGTTTTTCTAATGGCAATTTGCATATACTCCAGAATGTTATAAAGAGTGAGCAGCTTAACAGCAATTACTTGCAAAGTCAATATTTGCCTAGAAAATGAACTTTATCCCCCAAAACACATTTCAACATCATTGCAGCCCTGCCTTAAAAGGACCACCTAACATCGTTTCAGTGATTGCTCCATTAACACAGGTGTGGGTGTTGATGAGGACAGGGCTGGAGATCAATCTGTCATGATTAAGTAAGAATGACACCACTGGACACTTTAAAAGGAGGCTGGTGCTTGCCATCATTGTTTCTCTTATGTTAACCATGGTTATCTCTAAAGAAACACGTGCAGTCATCATTGCACTGCACAAAAATGGCCTAACTGGGAAGAGTATTGCAGCTAGAAAGATTGCACCTCAGTCAACAATCTATCGCATCATCAAGAACTTCAAGGAGAGAGGTTCCATTGGTGCCAAAAAGGCTCCAGGGCGCCCAAGAAAGACCAGCAAGCGGCAGGACCGTCTCTTAAAAGTGTTTCATCTGCGGGATCGGGCTACCAGTAGTGCAGAGCTTGCTGAGGAATGGCAGCAGGCAGGTGTGAGTGCATCTGCACGCACTGTGAGGCGGAGACTCTTGGAGCAAGGCCTGGTCTCAAGGAGGGCAGCAAAGAAGCCACTTCTCTCCAGAAAAAACATCAGGGACAGACTGATATTCTGCAAAAGGTACAGGGAGTGGACTGCTGAGGACTGGGGTAAAGTCATTTTCTCTGATGAATCCCCTTTTCGATTGTTTGGAACATCTGGAAAACAGCTTATTCGGAGAAGAAGAGGTGAGCGCTACCACCAGTCTTGTCTCATGCCAACTGTAAAGCATCCTGAAACCATTCATGTGTGGGGTTGCTTCTCAGCCAAGGGAATCGGCTCTCTCACAGTCTTGCCTAAAAACACAGCCATGAATAAAGAATGGTACCAGAATGTCCTCCAAGAGCAACTTCTCCCAACCGTCCAAGAGCAGTTTGGCGCTCAACAATGCCTTTTCCAGCATGATGGAGCACCTTGCCATAAAGCAAAGGTGATAACTAAATGGCTCAGGGAACAAAACATAGAGATTTTGGGTCCATGGCCTGGAAACTGCCCAGATCTTAATCCCATTGAGAACTTGTGGTCAATCATCAAGAGACGGGTGGACAAACAAAAACCAACAAATTCAGACAAAATTAAAGCATTGATTCTGCAAGAATGGACTGCTATCAGTCAGGATTTGGTCCAGTAATTGATTGAGAGCATGCCAGGGAGAATTGCAGAGGTCCTGAAGAAGAAGGGTCAACACTGCAAATATTGACTTGCTGCATTAACTCATTCTAACTGTCAATATAAGCTTCTGTTAATCATAATATGAATGCAATTATATTTCTGTATGTGATAAAAACATCTGACAAACACACATAAAAACCAGAGGGCAGCAGATCATGTGAAAATATAATATTTGTGTCATTCTCAAAACTTTTGGCCATGACTGTAGATCCTCTCCAAAGGTAAAATGGTTGTGGCTAAGGATGAATTGTATGAGCTGCGTTACTGGTTCTGTTGGGAGGTTTTGTTTTGCCAGGTGTACCCGACATGCTGCAACTCCATGCTTGTGGGGAATGTTGGTATACAGGGATTCCACATCCATGGTGGCCAAAATGGTACCCTCAGGTAGAGGGCCCAGGGCATTCAGTTTGTTAAGAAGGTCAGTGGTGTCCTGGATATAGCTTGGAGTATCCCTGACAAGGGGTTTTAGGAGATTTTCCACCCAACCTGAGATGTTTTCTGTCAGTGTCCCAATGCCAGAAATGATAGGCCTCCAGGATACAGCTAAGTCACGAATGAGGAAAGCGACTCAGACACCAGTTTAACCAAAATTGAACTTTACTGAAACCAAAGGTATATCAAAGACACTAACACCTCAGATAACTCAAAATTACATACACACAGGTGCTATCCGGAAATATGTGCTATGGATATACAGTACAAGTGTCAGGAACCAAACTCACTGGGTCTTGAACCCTTGCCTTCCCAGTCATGTTTTGCAGCCTTGACCACTATGCCATTGAAGAAGCCTGTTTGTTATTTGCTTTGCTGAGCCTGGTCCTTTCTTTTGGAGTGATTAGCTTATGGATCTCACCTGCTCTGTGGTCAATCACAGGGTAGCTATCCCTATATAAACTCACAGCTTACTCCATCCTGTGCCTGATTATTCTGGCTGTCTGCTTTCTGTTTGCCCTAATCCTCACCATTACTCTACTGCTCCTGTGTACCGATTCCTGCATGCGTCTGACTACAGCTGATCTACTGCTCCTGTGTACCGATTTCTGTATACGTCTGACTACGGATGAACTACTGCTCCTGTGTACCGAATCCTGAAAAAGACCAAAGAACATTAGAACCGCTCATTTTTGTGGCCTAAATACCAGATGGATGTCAAGAAATGTTTCTTCCTGTCAAACCTGTGCTAGGAATAAGACCCCTCGTTCCTCACCAGTGGGATTACTTCAGTCTCTTCCTATTCCATCTCGTCCTGTTCTGTTCTGTTTCTATGGACTTTATTGTTGATCTACCATCTTCAAAAAATATGAACACAATTCTAGTAGTCGTAGACCGTCTTACCAAAATGGCTCATTTTATACCCACAAAGGGGGTACCCTTTGCGGAAGAGATTGCAGAATTGGTTATTACTCTGTTTTTCACTCCTCCCTTCTCAAGCCTTTTGTGGAAAATCCATTCCCGGGACGTAACTTGCCTCCACCTGACTCAGTTATTGTTGAAGGAGAAGAGGAATATGTAGTAGAAAATATTTAGGATTCTAGAATTTCTTGAATTGATAAAGTGGCAAGGATATGGTCCTGAAGATAACTCATGGGAACCAGTAAACAACATTCATGCTCCACAACTAGTAAGAGAACTTCATCAACGCTACCCAGGCAAGCACCGTCAAGAGGATGCTCCTGGAGAAGGGGGAGTAATGTCAGGAACTGAGCTCACTGGGTCTTGAACCCTTGACTTCCCAGTCATGTTCTACAGCCTTGACCATTATGCCATTGAAAAAGCCTGCTTGTTCTTTTCTTTGCTAAGCCTAGTCCTTTCTTTTGGAGTGATTAGCTTATGGATCTCACCTGCTCTGTGGCCAATCACAGTATAGCAATCCCTATATAAACCCACAGCTTATTCCAGTCCGTGTCTGATTATTCTGGCTGTCTGCTTCCTGTTTGCCCTGATCCTCACCACTACTCTACTGCTCCTGTGTACCAATTCCTGCATACGTCTGACTAAGGCTGATCTACTGCTCCTGTGTACCAATTTCTGCATACGTCTGACTAAGACTGATCCACTGCTCCTCTGTACCGAATCCTGGATACATCTGACCAAAGTTGCTTCTTACTCCTGAGGTACTATTCCTGCTATTTAATTCCTCATCTACTACTGTTTAAGTACTGTGCCATTGCCTCACCAATTGGACTCCAGATCAGATAACTAGCACCGTTACAACAAGGTAACTTTACCTATCAGCGTGCTCGGATATACCTATTAATACCTTGAAACACAGGAACAATTATGTGGGGTGCATCTCACGGGCGTGCTTGTGGTGTAGCACAGCAGCTTACAATCTTATAAACTATTCACAATATCCCCAAAGCACAAATAACAGTGTCAAAGAACAAACAGATGAGTTAGTTGCTGATTTGATATCATAGGGGGAGGATTTATTCTAATGTCCCACAGTTGTGATTTTCCTAAAATGTTATATTGCGGTCTGTCACAAACAGCCCTATCTATACTAACTACAGGCTGATATCAGTCCCAAAAAGTTTGGTGTGCACACTTACCAATCCGGGTCTTCTTTATATGTACAGCCGATCACGGTTACTGAATGAAGGGGGGCTTTTCTTGTCAAAGTTCTGTACCAAAGATGGCGGTCACTTCTCTCTACAACTGGATTCGTCATTTCTCTCTACAACTGGATTCGATTTGTCTCAGCAAATCTCTCCTCTCTCAACAGGATCTAGTACAGACAAGTGTAGCTGCTTTCCAAAGTAGTTGGGTGATCCAAGAAGAAATATGCTCCACGTGGATAATGTCAATTCCCTCAGTCTGCATCAGCTACAGCCAGCTCTCTCATCAAAATGGCTGCTCCAGACTTTCCTTCAGGTCACATGTTCCAACCGTCAGTTTGAAACCAAAATCATTATTGCAATATACAGTGGCTTGCAAAAGTATTCATACCCCTTGAACTTTTTTACATTTTGTCACCTTACAGCCACAAACTTACATGTATTATATTGAGATTTTAAGTGATAGACCAACACAAAGTAGCACATAATTGTGAAGTGAAATTAAAATGATACATGGTAAATCAAAAAAAAAAATCTGAAAAGTGTGACATGCAAAAGTATTCAGCCCCCTCTTACTCCGATACCCCCAAATAAAATCCAGTGCGCACAATTGCCTTCAGAAGACACTTAATTAGTTATTAGAGTCCAGCTGTGTGTAATTCAGTCTCAGTATAAATACACCTGTTCGGTGAAGACCTCAGTGGTTTGTTAGAGAACACTAGTGAACAAACAGCATCATGAAGACCAAGGAACTCACCAGACAGGTCAGAGATAAAGTTGTTGATAAGTTTAAAGCAGGGTTAGGTTATAAAAACATATCCCAAGATTTTTAGCATTCCAAGGAGCACTTTTCAATGCATCATCCAAAAATGGAGAAAGTATTCTACAACTGCAAACCTACCAAGAATGGCCGTCCACCTAAACTAACAGCTCAAGCAAGGAGAGAACTGGTCAGAGAAGCAGCCAAGAGGCTCATGGTCACTCAGGAGGAGCTGCAGAAATCCACAGTTTACATGGGAGAATCTGTCCACAGGACAACTATAAGTCGTGCACTCCACAAATCTGGCCTTTATGGAAGATTAGCAAGAAGAAAACCATTGTTGAAAGAAAGACATAAGAAGTGCCGTTTGCAGTTTGCCACAAGCCATCTAGGGGACACAGCAAACATGTGGAAGAAGGTGCTCTGGTCAGATGAGACCAAAGTTTAACAATGCTCATCACCCTGAAAACATGTGAAACATGGTGGTGGCAGCATCATGCTGTGGGGATGATTTTCTTCAGCATGGACAGGGAAGCTGGTCAGAGTTGATGGGAAGATGGATAGAGTTAAATACAGGGCAATCCCGGAAGAAAACCTGTTGGAGGCTGCAAAAGACTTGAGACTGGGAAGGAGATTCACCTTCCGGCAAGACAATGACCCTAAAAATACAGCCAGAGCTACAGTAGAATGGTTTAGATCAAAGAATATTCATGTGTTAGAATGGCGTAGTCAAAGTCCAGACCTAAATCCCATTGGCAAAACATGAGAATTTCTGTTCACAGATGCTCTCCATCCAATCTGGCTGAGCTTGAGCTATTTTGCAAAGAAGAATGAGGAAAAATCTCTAGATGCGCAAAGCTGGTAGAGACATACCCCAAAAGACTTGCAGCTGTAATTGCAGCGAAAGGAGGCTCTACAATGTATTGATATAGGGGGGCTGAATACTTTTGCACGTCACACTTTTCAGATTTTTAGTTGATTAGAATTTTGAAAACCATGTATCATTTTCGTTCCACTTCACAATTATCTGCTACTTTGTGTTGGTCTATCACTTAGAATCTCAATAAATACATTTAAGTTTGTGGTTGCAAGGTGACAAAATGTGAAGAAGTTCAAGGTTGTATGAATACTTTTGCAAGGCACTGTATATAGTTACATCTCCCTGGTTAAAGGCAAATGCAACTGTTTCACCATCTCACACAGGAATGAAGAGTTGACCATAAGGACTCCTTACTCAAATCCAGCTGTTGATCAAAAACAGAATCTGAATTCATCACTAAAGATGATATATTTCCAGTCTATAGCAGAGTAGGTTTTTTGTTCACCACACCACTGCAAACAAAAGTGATGGTGGCTGACGGTCAATGGCAGGACATGCAGTGGATGTTGTGACACCAAACTTCCTTCTGTATAGTGCGTGAAAATGGTCAGGCAGAGAAAGGGATGTGTAATGAAGGTGCAACCTGTGTCTGGAAGATGGCAAAGGAAACCAAAAGAGCTTCTTGTGCTTGATGGTAAATAAAATGATCCACTGTGCTGGTTGTCTGTCATAACTGTCTATTGACTGGTAACTTTAGATCTTTGATCTTTCTGGAGGTGATCATTGGCTGAGGCTTTACCATTTTGCCAATTCTTTGATCCAGCAGTAATTCCCAGCTTCCTTCCACTTCTTTCAGGTTTTAGTTGCAGCTTTTAGGCATTTGAGAGAATTTTAGCCGAACAGCGTATAATTTGCTGTACTTCTCTACATGTTTTTCCTATCAACTTTTTAATCAAAGTATGTTTTTCATCAGAACAATGTCTGGAGCAACCCATTTTTCCCAGTATTTCAGAAGGAAATGAACTATAACCAACATCTGTAACATTTGCCATCTAGCTACCTTAAATGAGGCCCAAAATTGACACCTGTTATTCCACCATTGTAAGTCCTCACTGCTTTTATTTTGAGCAAGCATCTTTCAATGAATGATTCAGTTACATAGAATGAGCGTTATGCATGTCCTCATTGTTGACTCTGGTTTCTTTCTGCTTATAAAATATACAGTGCAAATACAGAAGAGTGAGATATCTTCAACCCAACAAGCAAAAAAAAAAAGTCAATTAAGTAGGTGATACCTTTAAAGTTGGAGAACCACATGTAATATTGCGCAAACTCACAGCCTGCTGCACAGGAAGGGTTAATCCCTTGACCTAATTGCACATTTGTCTGTAGTGGAAGTGCAGTGTTAGGAAAATTTGTTTGCTACAGCTTGGCATAGCAATGGTTCATTTCTTATGTTATATCATATGTTATGATGTATTTGCACAATATTATATGATATATTTTATATATATTGTGAGAAGGTGACTGGTAAGGTTCTGGAAGGTCGCTATGTCTCTCCCAGATTCCTTACTTATGTGTGGTAAGTGGGTTTACAACACAGGTAACAAAACCTCAGCTGTGAGAAGTCATTTTGTTAACCGCTTCTTGACCTACTAGGGAGCACAGGTGGGAGCTTGGCCTCATTAAAGGCCTATAAAAGGTTGCAAAGCCCTCAGTCCTGGGCAGTTCCTGAGGAAGATGGGAGGAGCTGGGTTCTGTCTAAACCTTCTGAAGACTGGTGAGACTCCAGTGTGAACTGCTGCCATTGCTTTGCCCTGCATGTTTGACTGTGTGGCTGGAGAAAGTCACAAGTACAGTTAGTATTACCTGTGTTTAGTTAGTAGCTCGAACAGGCAGGAGTTTTGTTCTTGTTTTTGCCTGAAGTTAAGGCTTATTTATTTTCTGCTGCTGTTTGTGTGTGTGTTTTTTTTTTTTTTTTTTTTTTTTGGAGAAATAAACGTACAGGGTAAAACCTGTTTACACCTGAACTTTTGTGTTTATCTCTGTCTGGGTCTGCGGCTGCTGAGCCTATCCTCCCACAATATGTATCATCAGCTCACTTTAATTAGAGCAGGTCATCATGTGGTCAGTGTCTTAGAACTTTCGGGAAGCTGTATTGTGTTATAACTCCTGATAATATAGATAGTATAGCTTAGTTCTGGAATCCAGTTAACACAGGCATTATATTCCTGAAGACTTTAACAGCAGCTGCTCCCAAAGTACATGGATTGCAGTGGTTTTGCTCATGCTTGCCCCATTGCTTCAACCTCAATCATCTCCTTTCAAAATGTGTGGTCACATCATTTACCTACAATAGAATGTCTTGGACTAAACACTCATTTGCCAAATTCTTTCACATACATACCTTCGAGTAAAATCTGCAGAAAACTAACGTGGTGTAAAATTTCCTTTTGGGTAAAATAAAATGGCAAATAAGGGAAAGGTGTCTTCAAATACACTATATACTAATGTTGTCAGCTAATAAAAAATGCAATCAGCATGTTAATAAGTTGTCATAGACAACCTGGAACTATAAATGACATAAATAGTGTTACCAATAATTCTGCAATCAAACAGTTAATGAAACAGTCTACTTCCAATGAACTCCAATGACTTGTATATTTCTTTGTTAAACAGGTTGTATTTAGAAACTGAGAGTTTGCTACGCCCAGAAAATTGTTTTTGGCAGCCTAACAATACTTGGCAAATTATAGAGTGAACTCTAAGGAGTTGTTGACAGACCTGTCATTTAATCGGTAGATTTAGGTTGACATGAATTCTTAATTAGTAACTTTCCATAAAATTTATGTGATGTGCATGAATTAATTATTGTTCTAAATAAAATCTTTATTATAAAAAATTAGAGCTTTATTTTTTGTATAACAAAGGGAAAAACAAAGTCAAAGCTGATAACTAACTATTACAATATTTATAACTACAAAATTAAGGGTTTGCTATAAATTAATCTATGTAGGGCACTGCTGTTTGGGAGAGACATACCAAATGTGCAGCAGAGGGGTCCTGCAGACCAGGGCAAGCTGTTGCGACCTTTTAAGAGGCTGTTTTGAAACTTTAAATTAAAGCCAATATAGCAAACAGTTGTGAAAAGTCTGTGATCAACTGGCATCAGCTGTGGCTGTTAGTCAATTTCTCCTCCTAATAAGCAATTCACAGGGGGTGTGGTCTGGTCAGTGGTGGATTGAGGACGCACTTCACCTCAGCTCCTGCCCTAGATTCCCTCCTAGCCTGTCTTTATCAGTACAAGGTGACTCTCAAACTCACCCAGGATGGGGAGAACAAAGTACGAACCTCCCTGGTCTTCCACGCTGCTAACCCTCACAGCAAGTCAGACGCTGCAGAGATTTTTCGCGGGACCAGCGCCACATGGCACCATGAGGGTGAGTCCAAGGTGATGCCAGACTCCCCTTGTATGCCATCTCCTTTCTCTTCCCTGGTGTCCACACCCC
Source organism: Leptodactylus fallax (assembly GCA_947044405.1). Lineage (NCBI taxonomy): Eukaryota > Metazoa > Chordata > Amphibia > Anura > Leptodactylidae > Leptodactylus > Leptodactylus fallax. Next base: position 1,985,818 of record CAMRHE010000061.1, on the reverse strand, counting down.
GAGACCAGTCCCTGTCCTTCTAAGGCACATACCCTGGAGTTGGGAGGGCCACTCTCCTATGAAGCAGCACTGGTCGCAGGGAGCTCAGTGCACTACTACCATCGGGGGCAACCTTGAAGCCTGAATGGCCATCCTGGCCTCCATCCCCGACGGCTTCCTCTCCTGCTCTGCCCAGGACGTCTGAATGGGGTGTGCCACACCAATGGCCCCTGAACCCTGCAGCCCCAGAGTCCTCTTCTGACTTTACAGGTTTTCTGGCCTCCCAGGAAAGTGCCCCCCTGTGCTGCCAGCCACTTGTTACACCATGGGACTCAGATTGCACCTCCTGGCATCTCTGCTGTTCCACAGGCAGTTCCTCCTACAAGACAGAACTATCTATGCTTTGTGCTAATTTTCAACACCTGGGGGACCAGGTGGATACCTTTGAGTCCTCCATTACTACCTTCTCGCAGACTGTTGCAACAAGAGACTACCTCTTCCGCCACACATGTAGATGGCAACACCATTGATTTTGTCTTCCATCGACTCCTCACAGTTTCTAAATTTACTAACTCTTCTCTGCCACTCTCTGACCATAACCTTCTGTCTCTCACCATCAGTGCTTTCTCTCTTTCACAGGACACACCTACTCATCATACATACAGGAATTTACATGCTATTTACACCCAACACCTCTCAGATACTCTACAGTCCTCTCTGTCCCCCATCTCTTCACTGTCCTGCCCCAATCTAGCCACCAGTCACTATAATGAAACCCTTAAGAATGCATTGGGTGAGGCGGCTCCCCCTTCCACTCAGTTAGACACAGGAGGCAGCAACTCTGGCACTCGCCACAGACACGTTTTCTTCAGCGGTGCTCTAGGTGTGCTGAACGTCTGTGGAGAAAATCATGTACACCTGCAGACTTCCTCCACTTTAAATTTATGCTTAAAACCTATAATTCTGCCCTTCACCTAGCCAAACAAGCCTATTTCACCACTCATCTCTTCTCTCTCCTGTAACCCTAAAAGGCTATTTGAAACTTTTCACTCCTTACTCACTCCCAAGGTGCAGATGCCATTCACAGACCTTAGCGCAGATGACCTGGCCACTTATTTAAATGATAAAATTGATACGATCCGTCAGGAAATAACTGCCCAATCCCCAGGTGGCACTCACCCTCTCACCAGCCACACTTCAGACTGTTCATTCTCATCTTTTAAACCTTTACAAAGGAGGAAGTCTCTCAGCTACTTTCTTCTTCTCGCCCTGCAACCTGTAGTAGTGACCCTTTCCCCTCACACCTTCTCCAGTCTCTGTCGCCTACCGTCACGACTTACCTTACTAAAATATTTAACCTCTCTTTCTCTTCTGGAATTTTCCCATCCTCTCTCAAACATGCCGTCATAACCCCACTACTGAAGAAATCCTCCCTTGACCCATCCTGTGCTGCTAACTATCGACCTGTCTCTAACCTTCCTTCTATCTCCAAAATCTTGGAACGCCTAGCCTATTCTCGTTTAATCTGATAGCTTTCTGCTAACACTCTTCTTGACCCCTTACAATCTGGCTTCTGCACTCTACTGAAACGGCCCTCACAAAAGTCTCCAATGATCTTCTGACGGCTAAATTCAAAGGTGACTACTCTCTTCTTATTCTTCTAGATCTCTCAGCAGCATTTGACACTGTTGACCATCAACTCCTCTTCACTATGCTCCGCTCTGTCGGCCTCACAGACAGTGCTCTCTCCTGGTTCTCCTCTTATCTCTCTGACTGCACTTTCTGTGTATCGTTTGCGGGCTCTGTTTCTTCCCCTTGCCATTGGGGTTCCCCAGGGCTCGGTCCTAGGTCCCCTGCTCTTCTCCCTCTACACAGCCCCCATTGGACAAACCATCACTAGATTTGGCTTCCGGTATCATCTTTATGCTGATGACACCCAATTATATACAGCCATATGAAAAAGTTTGGGCACCCCTATTAATCTTAATCATTTTTAGTTCTAAATATTTGGGTGTTTGCAACAGCCATTTCAATTTGATATATCTAATAACTGATGGACACAGTAATATTTCAGGATTGAAATGAGGTTTATTGTACTAACAGAAAATGTGCAATATGCATTAAACCAAAATTTGACCGGTGCAAAAATGGGCACCTCAACAGAGAAGTGACATTAATATTTAGTAGATCCTCTTTTTGCAAAAATAACAGCCTCTAGTCGCTTCCTGTAGCTTTTAATCAGTTCCTGGATCCTGGATGAAGGTATTTTTGACCATTCCTCTTTACAAAACAATTCCAGTTCAGTTAAGTTTGATGGTCGCCGAGCATGGACATCCCGCTTCAAATTATCCCACAGATGTTCAATGATATTCAGGTCTGGGGACTGGGATGGCCATTGCAGAACATTGTAATTGTTCCTCTGCATGAATGCCTGAGTAGATTTGGAGCTGTGTTTTGGATCATTGTCTTGCTGAAATATCCATCCCCGGCGTAACTTCAATTTCGTCACTGATTCTTGTACATTATTCTCAAGAATCTGCTGATACTGAGTTGAATCCATGCGACCCTCAACTTTAACAAGATTCCCGGTGCCGGCATTGGCCACACAGCCCCAAAGCATGATGGAACCTCCACCAAATTTTACAGTGGGTAGCAAGTGTTTTTCTTGGAATGCTGTGTTTTTTTGATGCCATGCATAACGCCTTTTTGTATGACCAAACAACTCAATCTTTGTTTCATCAGTCCACAGGACCTTCTTCCAAAATGAAGCTGGCTTGTCCAAATGTGCTTTTGCATACCTCAGGCGACTCTGTTTGTGGCATGCTTTCAGAAACGGCTTCTTTCGCATCACTCTCCCATACAGCTTCTCCTTGTGCAAAGTGTGCTGTATTGTTGACCAATGCACAGTCACACCATCTGCAGCAAGATGATGCTGCAGCTCTTTGGAGGTGGTCTGTGGATTGTCCTTGACTGTTCTCACCATTCTTCTTCTTGCCTTTCTAATATTTTTCTTGGCCTGCCACTTCTGGGCTTAACAAGAACTGTCCCTGTGGTCTTCCATTTCCTTACTATGTTCCTCACAGTGGAAACTGACAGGTTAAATCTCTGAGACAACTTTTTGTATCCTTCCCCTGAACAACTATGTTGAACAATCTTTGTTTTCAGATCATTTGAGAGTTGTTTTGAGGAGCCCATGATGCCACTCTTCAGAGGAGATTCAAATAGGAGAACAACTTGCAATTGGCCACCTTAAATACCTTTTCTCATGATTGGATACACCTGGCTATGAAGTTCAAAGCTCAGTGAGGTTACAAAACCAATTTTGTGCTTCAGTAAGTCAGTAAAAAGTAGTTAGGAGTATTCAAATCAATAAAATGATAAGGGTACCCAAATTTTTGCACCGGTCAAATTTTGGTTGAATGCATATTGCACATTTTCTGTTAGTACAATAAACCTCATTTCAATCCTGAAATATTACTGTGTCCATCAGTTATTAGATATATCAAATTGAAATGGCTGTTGCAAACACCCAAATATTTAGAACTAAAAATGATTAAGATTAATAGGGGTGCCCAAACTTTTTCATATGACTGTACGTCATCCCGTGACATCACCCCTGCACTAATACAGAACACCAGTGCCTGCCTCTCTGCTGTCTCAAATATCATGTCTTCGCTTTATCTGAAACTGAATCTCTCAAAGACTGAACTACTGCTGTTTCCACCATCTAATAGATCTGTCCCTGATATCTCCATTGCAGTCTCTGGCCTTACCATAACTCTTAGGCAGTATGCCCGCTGCCTCGGGGTTTTGTTTGACTCAGACCTTTCCTTCACCCCCCCCCATATCCAATCACTCGCACACTCATGTCATCTCCACCTCAAAAACATCTCCAGAATCCGCCCTTTCCTTACCACAAATGCTCTAAAGACACTTATTGTTGCCCTGATTCACTCTTGCCTTGACTACTGTAATTCCTTACTAATCGGTCTTCCCCTTACTAAATTCTCCCCTCTACAATCTATTCTGAATGCGGTGACGAGGCTCATCTATCAGTCTAAACGCTATAGTGATGCCTCTGGTCTGTGCCGGTCATTACATTGGCTGCCTATTCAATACAGAATACAATATAAACTTATCACCCTCATCCACAAAGCTCTCCATAATGCTGCACCTCCCTACATTTCCTCCCTCATGTCTATCGCCCAACCCGTACTCTCCGTTCACTCAATGACCTAAGACTAACATCCTCTATTATCAGAACCTCCCACGCTCGTATACAAGACTTCTCCCGAGTTGCACCACTTCTCTGGAATGCTCTATCCCGGACTATTAGATTAACCACCAATTTTCACAGCTTCAAGCGTAAACTAAAGACATATCTTTTCAGACAGGCCTATCACTACTCCTAATGTAAAACCTTCCATAGTTGGAATCCCTAAAACATACCCTCCTCTGTTCACACTCCCACATTACCTCACAGGATATGATGCCGTATCAGACTAACTTTATATGTCCAGGCACCGTCTGCATCTTAAAGGACACGACTGATGGCTCATACAGCTTTATATATGTGTAATGACAGTAACCTCTATTACAGAATTGTCTGACCATTGTACAAACCATGCTACCTCCGATGCCGCCCCTGCTACCTCTTGTGTCACCCCCTCTACCTCACAGATTGTAAGCTCTTGCGAGCAGGGCCCTCAGTCCCAGTGTGTGAATTGACTATTTCTTTGTAATGTATCTTTTTTGTCAGTACTTGAACCCTACAAATTGTACAGTGCTGCGGAATATGTTGGCGCTTTATAAATAAAATTTATTATTATTACCTCACTAATGTACTCTTACCAGCTACAAAATCTTGCTGATCTCATGGATGACTTGGAGAACAGAACCAGGCACAATAATATTCAGGTCAGGGGCATTCCTGAATCCATCAAACCTCAGCAGGTGGATCCCACCTTGTGGACTGCCTTTAACTCTCTTCTGGGAACCCCCTGTACTCTCGTATTGAGCTGGATAGAGCGCATCGCTTCCTTGGTCCTCATGCGCCTTACCCTGATAATCCTAGAGACATTATATGCCGGGTCCATCGTTGTCAACTAGGAAGCAATTATGTGAAAAGCCCAAGAAGCGGGTCAGGTGCTAGGACACTCCGTTGTCTCTTTTGCTCAACTTCTCTCACCTCACCCTGGCTTTCAGATGGCCCTGAAGCACCTACTGGATGTTTTAGTTCAACGCCACATTCCATACTCCTGGGGCTTTCCCTTCCGCTTGCCGGCCCGATGGGAGAGTTGTCTCTTCACGCCGACCAATCCATGAGATGTGACATTGTGAACTGGCCAGCCTTCTCCATTTTGCCTGTGGCTTCCTTGCCTCCTAGAACTCAACACAAACCGCGCCACTGGAAGAAAGACCGCGCCCCTGCTGGGGAGGGACAATCCCTGGACCTGCCGCTTTGAGGTGGATGGAAGTGTTTATGTGGAACAACTGGACACTGGTTTTGCTATGTTCTGTTTCTGATGGACTACCCCCCCGGGGGACAGTAGGGGCACCTGACACTCCTTTGGCCTCTTTGCGGGTGGTATGCCTCCGCCTTCTCCTGACATCTTGGGGGGTGCCCCTTTACCTGTTTTTCTCATTTGTGCTCTCTTCACTTTTTTCATTTTCATTTTATTCTTATTTTGCACTTCCTCCGCCTTCGTGGTTGTACCCTATTGCCTCGCAAGTTGTCTCGTCTCGTTTTCTATTCCCGCCTACTTCTGCTAGCCATTATTACTTGTTCCTATGTTCAGGGCGCCTGGGGGGAGTGTCTTTGCTATTGGAAAGGCTGCCTTCCACTGGGGTTGTCACACTACTGTGTAGTGAGTGCGTTGGCATATTAGCCAATTTTCCCAGATTTTCTTGGAGAGGATCTTCCTCCCCCACTGTTATATTTTTTTCTTTACTCTTCTTCCTGTTTGTTTCTCTCTTTTCTGCTCTTCCTTGCTCCTTCTTCTTCTCCGTTATTCTTTCTCTCCACTCCCTCTCATTTTTGCTAGCGTTCTTTGGTTTCCCTTAGTCTGCGTCTTTGCCTGTTTGTTGTAGGCAAACGGGTTTTTCTTTTAACAAGTTAACTCAGATGGTCAAAGAATGACTATAATCACACCAGAATATAATAAAACAATAAGTGTTTAAAGGGAATCTATCATTGGCAAACCCATTTTTCACTAACACCACGTCGCAATAACCTTTAGAAAGGTTATTCTTCACCTACCTTTATTTTTCTGCTTCGGCAGCTGTTTCTGAGAATTTTCGTTTTTTTTTCTTTATGCAAATGAGTCTTCAGAAAGCACATAATACTGTGTGCAGGGCCCACTATGGGGCATGATAGTGTGCGCAGGAATACAGTTTGTGCAGAGGGGGGTTAAAGGGGGGGTTGGGGCGGCGGTTCGGGGGGCCCCCCCATGTCAAATGTTCACCTTTGGGGGCCCAGCCATTCCTTGTGTTCTTTATCCTAAACAAGTCTCTTCTGCTTGTTGCCTGTCCTTAGCAGTGGTTTCCTAGCAGCTATTTTACCATGAAGGCCTGCTGCACACAGTCTCCTCTTAACAGTTGTTGTAGAGATGTGTCTGCTGCTAGAACTCTGTGTGGCATTGACCTGGTCTCTAATTTGAGCTGCTGTTAACCTGCGATTTCTGAGGCTGGTGACTCGGATTAATTTATCCTCCGCAGCAGAGGTGACTCTTGGTCTTCCTTTCCTGGGGCGGTTCTCATGTGAGCCAGTTTCTTTGTAGCGCTTGATGGTTTTAGCCACTGCACTTGGGGACACTTTCAAAGTTTTCCCAATTTTTCGGACTGACTGACCTTCATTTCTTAAAGTAATGATGGCCACTCGTTTTTCTTTACTTAGCTGCTTTTTTCTTGCCATAATACAAATTCAAACACTCCATTCAGTAGGACTATCAGCTGTGTATCCACCTGACTTCTGAACAACACAACTGATGGTCCCAACCCCATTTATAAGGCAAGAAATCCCACTTATTAAACCTGACAGGGCACACCTGTGAAGTGAAAACCATTTCAGGTGACTACCTCTTGAAGCTCATCAAGAGAATGCCAAGAGTGTGCAAAGCAGTAATCAAAGCAAAAGGTGGCTACTTTGAAGAACCTAGAATATAAGACATATTTTCAGTTGTTTCACACTTTTTTGTTAAGTATATAATTCCACATGTGTTAATTCATAGTTTTGATGCCTTCAGTGTGAATCTACAATTTTTATAGTCATGAAAATACAGAAAACTCTTGGAATGAGAAGGTGTGTCCAAACTTTTGGTCTGTACTGTATATCACACACAACAGATACACATTGATTTATTATTATTGTTTATTTAGTACCATTAATTCCATGGTGCTTTACATTTGAGGATTTACATACGGTACACAAGATATACAAAACAGATAATACTAACAGTGACCAACTGTCACAGTGGAATAGAGGGCTCTGCCCGCATGGGCTTACAATCTATGAGGGAAGAGGGATAGAGACAGAAGGTGAGGGGAGAGGCTGTTCAGGTGGTGGTGTGGTGACAGTAGCGTTATTGGAGGTTGTAGGCCTTCCTGAATAGGTGAGTCTTCAGGGCCTTCTTGAAACTTGTGATTGTGGGGGACAGCCTTATGTGTCTTGGTAATGAGTTCCAGTTTATGGGGGATGCACGGGAGAAGTCTTGGAGATGATTGTGTGAAGAGTGGATAAGAGCAGAGTTTATGTGCAGGCAGGTAGCGGGAGATTAGGTCGGAGATATACTGTAGGGGGGAACAGGTTGTGGATGGCTTTGTAGTCAGCATTAGTAGTTTGCACTCTATTCGCTGGGCAACGGGTAGCCAGTGAAGGGATTGGCTGAGGGGAGTGGCCAAAGAAGAACGGGGGGGAGAGGTGTATTAGGTGAGCAGCACAGTTTAAGGTGGACTGGAGGGGGGGAGAGTGTTAGCTGAGAGGCCATGGAGAAGGGTGTTACAGTAGTCTAGGTGGGAGATTATGAGGGCGAGGACTAGCATCTTTGTAGTTTCAGTGGTGAGGAAGGAGCGGATTTGATGGATGTTCTTGAGTTGGAGGCGACTGGAGGTGTTGCGGGTTTGAAGATGCGGCTTGAAGGATAGGTCAGAGTCTAAGATTGATCAGTAAGACATTAACCCTGTCATATCACATCAATAAGACACTATGGTTTTGTGGAAAAACATGTCCTATTACATTCTGCCCCTTGTCTTATACAGTGGGGAAAAAAAATATTTCTTCAGCCACCAATTGTGCAAGTTCTCATATGGTCAGATGAAACCAAAGTTGAACTTTTTGGTAGAAACACAACTCGTCGTGTTTGGAGGAGAATGAATGCTGAGTTGCATCCAAAGAACACTTATTATTTTCCACCATAATTTGCAAATGTTTTCTTAAAAAAAAAAAAATCAGACTGATTTTCTAGATATGTGTTCTCATTTTGTCTCTCATAGTTGAGGTCTACCTATGATGTCAATTACAGGCCTCTCTCATCTTTTTAAGTGGGAGAACTTGCACAATTGGTGGCTGACTAAATACTTTTTTTCCCCACTGTAGATGTGATACATAACATTACACCATGCAGTATATTCTTCTTCTTCTACATATTACACTATATTTAATATTCTCTACCTTCCCTTTATCTGTTCTAACAGAAAACCATGTATGGCAAAATTGGGCATAAAACAAAAAGAAAATATATAATACAATAAAAAACCTGTGTGTTGGACTAAGCACAAAAATATACATAATTGTCTTTCTGTAGAGATCATCTTTTCTTCTGATCTTCTTCTTTAAAAGGGTGAGAATCAGTCCCTTAACAATTTGTCATAATATTTCATCCCTCTTTTTGTCTCTGGTGGTTGTTGTTCACAACTGTCCATTACATCACTTTGGTACCTCTGTTCTTTAGGAAAGAGCTGTCGATGACTTCCATCCCTGGATACTTTGATACTGGGGCAGACTTTCTGTACCAAGAAGACTGTAGAGATTGTAGACTCTTGTCTAAATCGTAGCTGGGGACATCGACCACGTGGGCCTCCCTCCTGGGAAGTGGATACACTTGACTTATACGATCTGGTATGTTAGGTCACTACAGGCCACTTCTGCAGGTCATGGTAGGACCTACTGAACGCTGAAGCTATGGCTTGTGGCATGAGGTCATAATACAACACCATAGTGTTCCACTTCCACTACGGATGGTGGGCTCAACTCAGAGAGCCACCTAGCACACAACTCTTAGGATGGGAAACCACCCCCTCAATACAGCACACATAATTGTATATACAACGCAAGTCAGTGAGGCACACTTTGATGCTGGGGTCCTCTAGTAGGCTGGAGCAGTACATGGGCAGAAACACTTGTATTCGGGCTCTGTTCACATATAAAGCCTGCACTTAGTAAAGATAACCAAACAAACAAACTTGATGCCTTTAGGAATGACTTAACTCATTCCAGGATGCATTTTATCCAAATAGTCTAAAATAACTCAGTGTAGACTACTTAGTCCATAGCAGTGTCAAATAAAACAGCTTGTGGCTATAATCTTTATGGAATGCATTATAAAACTTTGCACCCCCTTCATCACTTGAATAAACAAGGTAACAAATATCATACTTTAACATTGTTAGTCCAATACTTCATGTAATAACCCTGCCCAGGATGACCTATAACATTTTCTGCTATTGCAGATACACTGTATTACTTGCCACATGGGCCTAAACTAAATATCCCTATGGTGCTTAATCCCATAGCAGAAGGACCATCTGAATAACAATGTATATTGACAAGTATCAGATAAAACTTTTTTTTACAGCAAATAATATTGTCAGCATTCATAGATTTAGAGTATAACCAATAATATCGGCTTAATCAAACCTTCCAATTTGGCATTAATCAAACTCAATAGTGTATAACATTAATACAACTGACCAAAATCTGCAATATTCTTTATTCATAAAAGAAAACCCAATTATTTTTTTTTTAAATTACCCAAAGAAATGTAAAGCCCATGTGATATACTTGATAGACACAAACATCCATAAACACTGACTGAGTACATGTGGTATATCAATGCAGCATCCTAGAGGCTGCTATTTTTAGTGTTTGTTTCTTTGCCTCTGGGTTTTGTGTTGGTACGTCCCGTTCTATGTTAAGTGTCATGGTTGCAGCTTTTTCCTTGGCGTTTTCCCCCCCCCCCGGCAGTGTTCAAAACCTAGCTTTGGTTCAGCCCTGGCCTATCACAGGCCACGGGGTGGGGTTGTAAGAAGATCTCATCTCCCCAGCGATGGTTGGTCTTCAGTCTAGTGCATGCAATTAACCAGAGAAAGTGTGCAGAGCCTGCCTGCCACAGCCTCTGGACTGAAGGACAACAGTCGCTTTTGCAGCCCGAGGAGGGATATCATCAGCCCCAGGCTCATCTAAAGACAGCCCAGAGCAAGGGAGAAGTGGTGTCTTTTGGACACTTTCGGTGCCATGCCAGGAGGAGCAGGAGGGGACTCTGTCACGAGAACTATTTTCGGACCTAGTTTCCAGGTAACCAGATCCCTGTCAGGACTCCCTGTAACTTCATCGCCGGGATACCTAGCTGGGAGAGGCACCAGAGGAGGAGTAGTGGAAAACTTTACTGCAGAGCCTTTAATATCCCTGGGTACCCTCCTAGAAACAAGACTGGGTGTTGGACACTGTAGGACTACTACCCCCATTCAAAACCTGCTGTTACCATTTTGTTCCTGTTGCCAAATAAAGGCTGTTCTGGTTTACCTGCACCGCTGACTCCTGAGTCGTGCCTGCATCACCATCAGGGCCCTTCCGACTTCCATCACTCTGGTCCCCTCTCCAACTGGAACCGCCCCATGGGAACAGAACTATTATCGCCACAATCAGGTAGTGTTGCGCTGCAGGACCCCCTCGACTTTTTCCGGCCCAGGAGTGGAACTGGAGTGGTTGGTGAGGGTGCTCGGCCTGCTAGGTGGCACAGCATCTGCCACTACTACTCCCATCCTCCGGTCTTCTCCATCTGAGTTGCGGCATCAAGTACATACCACGTTCACCAAAACACACACATATGTATTCAACAAAGGAATAATTCCTTTTTCCTGAGAGGGTGAAGTTTGGTGTGGGTGTAAGGGGCTGCTCTTATGTAATATATGCCTCCCTTTCATATCCACTAAAGGGAGGCTAAATATTGAGGGGGAATAAAACAGGTAAATAGAATGTAGGTGCCTTCATCTTCACAGCGATGTTTGTTTTTTTTTTTGTTTTTTTATACTGCTGTAAAATAAACATAACAATGATAAGCTCAAATTTGTGTAGTTTATCCAATTTTAAAGACATTACAAAGAGGAAAGAAAACCCAAACTAGAAAACCTTAACAAAGGACACTGCAGAAATTCCTTACTGTTCACACGCAAACTTCAATACACAAATAGTCAGTAAGCATGTATATACAGTGCCTTGCAAAAGTAGGCGGCCCCCTTGAACTTTTCAACCTTTTGCCACATTTCAGGCTTCAAACATAAGGATATAAAATTTTAATTTTTTGGTGAAGAATCAACAACAAGTGGGACACAATTGTGAAGTGGAACGAAATTTATTGGATATTTTAAACTTTTGTAAAAAAATAAAAACTGAAAAGTGGGGCGTGCCAAATTATTCAGCCCCCTTAAGTTAATACTTTGTAGCGCCACCTTTTGCTGCGATTACAGCTGCAACTCACTTGGGGTATGTCTCTATCAGTTTTGCACATCGAGAAACTGAAATTCTTGCCCATTCTTCCTTGGAAAAAAGCTCGAGCTCAGTGAGGTTGGATGGAGAGCGTTTGTGAACAGCAATTTTCAGCTCTTTCCACAGATTCTCGATTGGATTCAGGTCTGGACTTTGACTTGGCCATTCTATCACCTGGATATGTTTATTTGTGAATCATTCCATTGTAGATTTTGCTTTATGTTTGGGATCATTGTCTTGTTGGAAGATAAATCTCTGTCCCAGCCTCAGGTCTTTTGCAGACTCCAACAGGTTTTCTTCCAGAATGGTCCTGTATTTGGCTCCATCCATCTTCCCATCAATTTTAACCATCTTCCCTGTCCCTGCTGAAGAAAAGCAGGCCCAAACCATGATGCTGCTACCATTATGTTTGACAGTGGGGTTGGTGTGTTCATGGTGATGAGCTGTGTTGCTTTTACGCCAAACATATCGTTTTGCATTGTGGTCAAAAAGTTCGATTTTGGTTTCATCTGACCAGAGCACCTTCTTCCACATGTTTGGTGTGTCTCCCAGGTGGCTTGTGGCAAACTTTAAACGAGACTTTTTATGGATATCTTTGAGAAATGGCTTTCTTCTTGCCACTCTTCCATAAAGGCCAGATTTGTGCAGTGTACAACTGATTGTTGTCCTATGGACAGACTCTCCCACCTCAGCTGTAGATCTCTGCAGTTCATCCAGAGTGATCATGGGCCTCTTGGTTGCATCTCTGATCAGTCTTCTCCTTGTTTGAGATGAAAGTTTAGAGGGACGGCCGGGTCTTGGTAGATTTGCAGTGGTCTGATACTCCTTCCATTTCAATATGATCACTTGCACAGTGCTCCTTGGGATGTTTAAAGTTTGGGAAATCTTTTTGTATCCAAATCCGGCTTTAAACTTCTCCACAACAGTATCACGGACCTGCCTGGTGTGTTCCTTGGTCTTCATGATGCTCTCTGTGCTTTAAACAGAACCCTCTGACTATCACAGAGCAGGTGCATTTATACAGAGACTTGATTACACAAAGGTGGATTATATTTATCAGTCATTTAGGACAACATTGGATCATTCAGAGATCCTCACTGAACTTCTGGAGTGAGTTTGCTGCACTGAAAGTAAAGGGGCCGAATAATATTGCACGCCCCACTTTTTCAGTTTTTTTTTTTTTTTTTTTTTTTTTACAAAAGTTTCAAATAACCAATAAATTTCGTTCCACTTCACAATTGTGTCCCTCTTGTTGATTCTTCACCAAAAAATTAAAATTTTATATCCTTATGTTTGAAGTCTGAAATGTGGCAAAAGGTTGAAAAGTTCAAGGGGGCCGAATACTTTCGCAAGGCACTGTATATACATTAGGGAAAATAAGTATTTGATACTATGGCGATTTTGCTAATTTTCCCATCTACAAAGAATGGAGAGGTCTGTAATTTGTATCGTATGTACACTTCAAATGTGAGAGACAAAATCTAAAAAAGAAATCCAAAAAAATCACATTGTTTGAGTTTTAAATAATTAATTTGCATTTTATTGCATGAATTAAGTATTTGATAACCTAGCAACCAGCAAGAATTCTGGCTCTCACAAACCTGTTAGTTTGTCTTTAAGAAGTCCTCCTACTCTGCACTCATTACCTGTATCAATTGCACCTGTTTGAACTCATTATTTGTATAAAAGACACCTGTCCACACACTCAATCCCACTCCAACCTCTCCACCATGGCCAAGACCAAACAGCTGTCTAAGGACACCAGAGACAAAATTGTAGACCTGCACAAGGCTGGGATGGGCTACAGGACAATAGGCAAACAACTGTTGCCGCAATTATTAGAAGATAGAAGAAACACAAGATGACTGTCAACCTTCCTTGGTCTGGGGCTTCATGCAAGATTTCGCTTCGTGGAGTAAGGATGATTCTGAAAGAGGTCAGGGATCAGCCCAGAACTACATGGGAGGACCTGGTCAATGACCTGAAGAGAGCTGGGACCAGAGTCTCCAAGATTACCGTTAGTAACACACTACACCGTCATGGATTAAAATCCTGCAGAGCACGCAAGGACCTCCTGCTTACGCCAGCCAATGTCTAGGTCAATTTGAAGTTCACAAATGACCATTTGAATGATCCAGAGGAGGAATAGGAGAAGGTAATGTGGTCAGATGAGACCAAAATAGAACTTTTTGGTATCAACTCCACTTGCTGTGTTTAGAGAAAGAAGAAGGATGAGTACAACCCCAAGAACACCGTCCCAACTGTGAATCATAGGGGTGGAAACATGATACTATGGGGGTGCTTTTCTGCAAAGACAGGACAACTGCACCGTATTGAAGGGAGGATGGATGGGGCCATATATCACAAGATTTTTGGCCAACAACCTCCTTTCCTCAGTTAAAGCACTGAAGATGGGTCGTGGCTGGGTCTTCCAGCATGACAATGACCCGAAACACACAGCCAGGGCAACTAAGGTGTGGCTCTGTAAGAAGCATTTCAAAGTCCTGCAGTGGCCTAGCCAGTCTCCAGACCTAAACCCAATCGAAAATCTTTGGAGGGAGCTAAAACTCAATGTACCCCAGTGACAACCATGAAACCTGGAAGATCTGGAGAAGATCTGCATGGCAGAGTGGACCAAAATCCCTGCTGCAGGGTGTGCAAACTTGGTCAAGAACTACAGGAAACGTCTGACCTCTATAATTGCAAACAAAGGTTTCTGTACCACATATCAAGTTCTGTTTTTCTATGGTATCAAATACTTATTTCATGCAATAAAATGCTAATTAATTATTTAAAAATTATACAATGTGATTTCCTGGATTTTTGTTTTAGATTCTGTCTCTCACACTTGAAGTGTACCTAAGATAAAAATTTATAGACCTCTGCATTCTTTGTAGGTAGGAAAACTTGCAAAATCGCCAGTGTATCAAATACTTATTTTCCCCACTGTAGATATATACACTACCGTTCAAAAGTTTAGGGTCACTTAAAAATTTCCTTATTTTTGAAAGAAAAGCAGTTTTTTTTTCAATGAAGATAACATTAAATGAATCAGAAATACACTCTATACATTGTTAATGTGGTAAATGACTATTCTAGCTGCAAACGTCTGGTTTTTAATGCAATATCTACATAGGTGTATAGAGGCCCATTTCCAGCAACCATCACTACAGTGTTCTAATGGTACATTGTGTTTGCTAACTGTGTAAGAAGGCTAATGGATGTTTAGAAAACCCTTAAACTCTTGTGCAAATATGTTAGCACAGCTGAAAACAGTTTTGCTGGTTAGAGAAGCTAGAAAACTGACCTTCCTTTGAGCTAGTTGAGAATCTGGAGCATTACATTTGTTGGTTCGATTAAACTCTCAAAATGGCCAGAAAAAGAGAACTTTCATGTGAAACTCGACAGTCTATTCTTGTTCTTAGAAATGAAGGCTATTCCATGCGAGAAATTGCCAAGAAACTGAAGACTTCCTACAATGGTGTGTACTACTCCTTTAAGAGGACAGCACAAACAGGCTCTAACCAGAGTAGAAAGAGAAGTGGGAGGCCCTGCTGCACAACTGAGCAACAAGACAAGTACATTAGATTTTCTAGTTTGAGAAATTGATGCCTCACAGGTCCTCAACTGGCAGCTTCATTAAATAGTACCCGCAAAACGCCAGTGTCAATGTCTACAGTGAAGAGACGACTCAGGGATGCTGGCCTTCAGGTCAGAGTGGCCAAGAAAAAGCCATATCTGAGACTGGCTAATAAAAGGAAAAGATTAATATGGGCAAAAGAACTCAGACATTGGACAGAGGAAGAGTGGAAAAAAAGTGTTATGGACAGACGAATCGAAGTTTGAGGTGTTTGGATCACACAGAAGAACATTTGTGAGACGCAGAACTAATGAAAAGATGCTGGAAGAGTGCCTGACGCCATCTGTCAAGCATGGTGGAGGTAATGTGATGGTCTGGGGTTGCTTTGGTGCTGGTAAAGTGGGAGATTTGTACAAGTTAAAAGGGATTTTGAATAAGGAAGGCTATTACTCCATTTTGCAACGCCATGCCTTACCCTGTGGACAGCGCTTGATTGGAGCCAATTTCATCCTACAACAGGACAATGACCCAAAGCACACCTCCAAATTATGCAAGAACTATTTAGGGAAGAAGCAGGCAGCTGGTATTCTCTCTGTAATGGAGTGGCCAGCGCAGTCACAAGATCTCAACCCCATTGAGCTGTTGTGGGAGCAGCTTGACCGTATGGTGCGCAAAAAGTGCCCATCAAGCCTATCCAACTTGTGGGAGGGCCTTCTGGAAGCATGGCGTGATCTCCAGATTACCTCAGCAAATTAACAGTTAGAATGCCAAAGGTCTGCAATGCTGTAATTGCTGCAAATGGAGCATTCTTTGACGAAAGCAAAGTTTGAAGGAGAAAATTATTTCAAATAAAAATCATTATTTCTAACCTTGTCAATGTATTGACTATATATTTTCTATTCATTTTGCAACTCATTTGATAACTGGATCACATGAGGACGGACCGCCCCAGGAAAGGAAGACCAAGAGTCACCTCTGCTGAGGAGGATAAGTTCATCCGAGTCACCAGCCTCAGAAATCGCAGGTTAACAGCAGCTCAGATTAGAGACCAGGTCAATGCCACACAGAGTTCTAGCAGCAGACACATCTCTACAACTGTTAAGATGAGACTGTGTGCAGCAGGCCTTCATGGTAAAATAGCTGCTAGGAAACCACTGCTAAGGACAGGCAACAAGCAGAAGAGACTTGTTTGGGCTAAAGAACACAAGGAACAGACATTAGACCTGACATCACTTCTGCAATGTAGTCTGTGACTTTCCAATGTCTTAACATAATAGGCTAACTCTTTGAGGGCCAAATCACAATTTTTTTTAAATCTACAGCATCAATGGAGTACACTGTGGCTGTTTTTACATGGCAGTTAGGGCACATCCATCATCACATATTTTCACTTGACTTGGCAATTACTTGACTATGTGCAGTTAGAGAACATTTGCCAGAAAAAAATTTTTGTCGTCCATCATCAACACATTGAGCTCTGACACTGGCAGTTACTTGACTATGTGCAGTTAGGGCACATTTACAAAGAAATTTTTATGCTGACATCCACACATTTATCTCATGTAGTTCCAGTTACTTGCATGCAGTTAGGACACATTTCCAACACAATCTATCATAGCATCCACATGGTAATTTTTTTTCTTCCTGCATTGAAGTGCCACGCTATATTTACCCCAAAATTTCACATATAAGTCATTCATAGTAAAAACTATTATATCAGTAGTGCAGCAAAACAATAGCAACAGCAACACCACTTCTGGTGTTGGCAGAGCCCCCAGTATCTGCAAGGTTGTTGTTTGTGAGAAGAAGAAATTTTTGATTACTTGGCTTTTATTCTGGCTCAGAGTAGAGGCTACAGACCTGCATGGAGTCTGTGATGGAGATCTGACTGTAGATCTGAGAGAGACTTCACTGAGGTTATACCACTAAACATTGCCAGATAGCTCAACTCCTCTGTAAGACATGTGGAAGATGTTCAGATGAAGGTTTATTCAAATAGAACTCTTGATAGATGAAATACAGGGTGTAAAAAAGATGGTAGTTTTCCAAGCTGAGAGAGGAAGGAAATAAACAACTCACAGAACCTGGATGATGTCACTGACAGGAGGGGGGAGTAGGGAGTGAGTAAGGGAGCAAAGATAGGACAAGATTAGATGTGAAGCACAAGTAAAACAAAGCATGACAATAAACAGTGAAGCACTGTATGCATGACCCAAGGTGGGATATGACAGTTTTCATTTCTCAGTTACAGCAGGGTATTACATATGACAGCAGTGATAGAGTCACCTTAAGGCTAAGGCCTTAAGTAACTAAAAAGCGCTGTGGGAAAAACCGCGGTGGAAACGCATTGCGGTTTTTCCTGCTGTGCTTTTTACAGAAAATCCACAGAGTTTTTCTCTCCAGACTTTCTGCTTCAATTATACCTATACGGAAAACATCAGCGTTTTCATAGGTATAATTGACATGCTGCGATTTACAAAAACACATTTTTTGAAATCTGCAATGTGTGAATGGGATTAGCCAGAATCCCATCCACTTTGCAGGTACTGTATAACGGCGCGTTTTTTTCCACAGCAAAATCACGGAGTTTATGCTACGTGGGGAACTGGCCACAGGCTAAGGCCCCACGTTGCGGAATGCAGCTAAAAAAAATGCTGCGGAAAAAAACAGAGTGGAAACGCATTGCATTTTCTTCTTCGGTGTTTTTCATTTAATTTCTGCTGCATTTTTCTCTGTTTTTTTTCTTCCTGAGCGTTTCCGCAGGTAAAAAGCATGTAAAGCATGTCTTTGTTTTTGCTGATAATGGCGAGTCTGAAAAAGGTGATGACAAAGGGTGACAACAAAATGACATCAGAGGAAGTCTGATCTGAGTTAATGTGCAGCCCCAACATAAAGAAACCTGCCTAGGAAAGACCTAAGACAAGCTTGGGTGGAGATGACAGTGGTGTTATTGGCGAACACATTTCCAGTGCTGGTGGTGGTGACAGCAGCAGCACTGTGTGGTCATTTTCTATGTGGAATTTTTTTTTTACATCACCAAATGACAAATCCATGGCACTGTGCAAGATCATCAAAAAAAAAAAAAACAGTGGTAGTTCTGAAATAAATGTAGAAAGTACCTCTCCTTGTACTCACTTGAAAGGTCATCACCAGCTCATTTGGCAATATAGAATCTGCAGTGGCAGGCAAAGTGAGCAAGAATACTCCTTCTTTACATGATTTTCTTTGTAGCCAGGTCACATCCATACCTAACAAATTGTAGCAGCCCATTACAAAGAATGCATCAAGGTTGGGAGTGGTAACCACTGTGGTCACTGTGGCAAGGGTCTCAACTAGATCCTCCGACACACATCCTAGGCTGGTGCAGTGCTGAGAGGGCCTGCAGGGTGTCTAATGATGGTAGTAGAGCATTCTTGAATCTGTTGGTGATTGGAATACTCATGATGGTAAGTACAGGAATGAGACTCATGAGTCTCAGTTTTACTGATGAAAAACAGGATAGAATAAAAGAACTTCTTGCAGATACTGGGGGTACAGGACTTGAGAGAATCCACTGAGGCTGGAGCTGAGATTTAGAATGGCACTTCCTGGGTGGCCTTTGCTGGAGCAGCCTCCGTCTTTGGCAATGAGCTGCACTCTCTGAACCCACTAACATCTACAATGCCATGGCTTTGTGGTACAAATCCAAAAAGGGTTGTCCTATCTGATATGAGATTGACAGGCAGAGTTGTAGCTATAAGGTCCACAATTTTACCCTTACAGTCTTCTCTTGCACACAACATCAACAAAAATTAGCAGGGATGGTTTCCATCTCCTTACTGCAGAACAATGATATGACTGTCCTTGAGCTAACTTGGAATCCAGCCTAATCGGGACTCTAGCTTAGTAGCTTAGTTTCCTCACATTCTCCCTAACTCACTTTCTCTACTACTCCCTGTCTCATTCCTCCACCATAGACTCCTATGTCTTGGGTCATACCATCAGCTCAGTCCTCAGTTCCAATGACAGGTTTAATATACAGTGATATCAATTATGTATAAACAAATACATCCTACTACTTCTGTACTGTTCCCAGTGGGATACTACAATTCATCCCTACTGGTTAAGGAGACAGAGAGACTGGAAGGCTGGCACAATATCAAGAACTGTTTCAGGCAACTTTATCCTGACAAGTATCTCTAGATTGGCAACAACGTCCCAACTGGAGAATATGACACAAGTCCCAATCAATAAGTGCTGTATGCAAATGAAATTAGGGTAACCACAAGATCAGAGGGTAGATGGTATCAGGCAGGATGTAAAAGGAGATATTTTCCAACGCATCATGTCCCGGTGGTGTGGAAAATCTTTGCATGTCATAATGCAACACCATACAGATATATTGTATGCCCTAGACTTATACACACAGGCTGACAAGGCTAGCATAGGGATGGCTTAAAGTAGTCCATGCTAGCCCTTCAAGTTGAATTGAGGAAGGCTGCACAAGTATCATCACATTGGCGTTCTCCACATGACTACTAAGGCCCAATTGTTGATTACAATATACTGGAAAGGTTTTTTTTTTTTTTTTTTTTTTTTTTAAGGCAAACATGTCACCATGAAAATGGCCCTGCAAACAATAGTATGCTCTGTGATGGCCACCAGCTCACTATCTGAGTGGGCAGCATCGGGAGCGGGTGTTAGCTGTAACTAACAGCTAACACCCGCTGCATTAACCCTGCAGAGCTCAGATCGGGGATTTTAACAACTTGGATACCATGGCATCCAAGAGGTTCCAACTTGTAATTGATCCCCATTGGCACACTCCACATGCAAGATCGGGGGGGTGCCGTTATCTATTTTCTGCTAAGATACCCCAATATCTGGTTGATCCTGCTGAGATGTGTATAATCGTGTATTGCAGTCTATAGTACTGAACCAGCGATCAGAGCATCGCAAGTTCAGGTCTCCTAGTGGAACATCAAATAAATGTAAAAAAAAAGTGCAAAAAAAAATAAATAGTGTGAAGTAAGTGTGTGAAAAAAATTAATAAATGAATAAAGCCCCAAAAATGCCCTTTTCCTATATAAAATTAATTATATAAAAAAAAACTAAAAATTTATAAAAACAATACATATTTGGTACCACCGCTTCTGTAACAACCTGTACCAAAAAACTGAAACATTATTTAACCTGCACAGTGAACATTGGAAAAAAAAGACGGAAAAAAAACACCGGAGGTAATGATTTTTTTGCCATCTCACCTTAAAAAATAGGCTATAAAATGTGATCAAAAAGTCATATGTACCCCAGTCATATGTAGCAATAAAAAACACAGGTTGTCCTGCAAAAAATAAGCTCTCAACCAACTCTGTCAACCAGAAAATAAAAATCTTAAGCATCTCATAAGATGGCAATGCAAAAATAATTGATTTATGTCCCCAAATGGGTTTTTGTTCTGCAAAATTAGTAACGCATAAAATAACAAAATAAATTAGGTATGGTCGTAATTATACTGACCCACAGAATAAAGGTAACATGTTATTTATGCTGTATGCTGCATGGCAAAACATTTAAAAGATAAAACGCAATGCCAGAATTGACTTTTTTTTTAATCCACCACAACAAGAGTTAATAAAATTTATTCAATATAGGCATAGTATAGGCACCCAAAAATGGTGTCATTACAAAATGCATCTCATGCGGCAGAAAGGGAATGTATAAGCTGTGCGAGTGTATATCGGGGACACCTCAGATTTAGAGCTTACAAGGGAAAAAACAACAGAAGTGACCCCCTGAGTAACCCCCTCCCCGATCACAGGAGCTACTGAGGATATAGCAGGGAATTTGGTGTTTCCAATGTACTCCGCACGGCTTACATATTCACCCCTCACCATCCGCTGTGCATTCCGGTCTGGGATACTAATGCTCAATACATCCCTTGATAAATTCTTTGAGGGGTGCAGTTTTTAAAATTGGGTCACTCCTTAGGGGATTCCACTTTTCTGGTACCTTAGGGGCTCTGCAAACATGACATGGCGTCCAGATACCAAACATCTAAATCTGAACTCCAAAAATCACATAGCCCTCCTTCACATCTGCGCCTGCAGTTTGTGCAGTTTATGTCCACATGTATGGTACATTTAGACAGTTTTCTTTTTGGACACCATGATACTTTTGCAGAGCTGCTGAAATGCCAGTAAAGTGGAATCCCCTGACATGTGACCCCATTTTGGAAACTACACCCCTGAACAGATTTATCTAGTGATACAGTGAGCATTTTTAACCCCCAAGTGTTTCTATAATTTATTTTCCAGAAATGAATACACAGATGATGGTGAAAGGCAAAAAATGGCAATGTTTCCAGAAATACATCATTTCAGCCATAATATGTTGTGCCCGGCTTGCATCAGAGATGAACGCTCCAAAAGTTGTTTTGCCCGGGATACCCGCTTAACAGTTTTTGGAGTGTGTGTCTCTTTGACACAAGCTGGGCACAACATATCGGGCACTGAAATGGTGTATCTCAAGGGTAAAAAATGCTCTCTGCACCACTTGATAAATCCCAAAGTGTGGTTACATGTCTGAGCATTCCATTTTACTGGCAATTCAGGGGCTCTGCAAAAGTGGCATGAAGTTCAAAAACCAAACTGGGCTCCAAAAACCAATATAGCGCTCCTTCTCTCCTGTGCCCAAACAGCAGTTTATATCCACATATGACATTGTTAAGTACGTTATCCTGGGTACAACAGTATCATACATGTGGGCATAAACTGCTGTTTGGGCACACAGGAGGGTGCAGATGTGAAGGAGCGCTATGTACTTTTGGAGCACAGATTTAGTTTGTTGGTTTTTGGATGCAATGTCACATTTCCAGAAACCCTAAAATTGCCCGTATAAAATGGGGTCACTTCTTGGGGAATTCCAATTTACTGACACCTCTAGGGCTCTGCAAATGTGCATGGCACCCAAAAACTTTTCCAGCAAAATCTTCCTTTCAAAAGCCAAATAGCTCTCTTTCCTTTCTGAGCCCCACCATGTACCCATACAGCAGTTTACAACCACATATGGGGTATTCCCATGTTCTGGAGAAATTGTGTAACGAACTGTGATGTGTTTTTTCTTCATTAACCCCTTGTGAAAATGAAAAATTTGGGGCTAAATTGACAGTTTATTGGAAAAAAATAATTTTTCATTTTACCATCCCAATGTTAATAAAATCTGTGAAACAGTTGTGGGGCCAAAATGCTCACCATACCTGTTGATAAATTCTATAAGGGGTGTAGTTTTCAAAATGGGGTCACTTTTGGAGGAGTTTCCATTGTACTGGTACTTTAGGGGCTCTGCAAATATGACATGGCACCTGAAAACTATTCCAGCAAAATGTGCCCTCCAAAAAACAAATAGCGCTCTTTCCATTCTGAGCCCCACCATGTAAAAGTACAGCAGTTTACAACCACATATGGGGTATTGCCGTGTTCAGGAGCAAATGTTTAACAAACTGTGGGGTGCTTTTTCTCCTTTATCCTCTTGTAAAAATGAAAAATATGGGGCTAAATTGACAGTCTATTGGAAAAAAATTATTTTTCATTTTCACGTCCCAATGTTAATAAAATCTGTGAAACAGCTGTGGCATCAAAATGCTCACTATATCCCTTGATATGTTCTGTGATGGGTGTAGTTTCCAAAACGGGTTCACATTTGAGGGTTTCCACTGTACTCTAGGGGCTCTGTAAATGTGACATGGCACCTGAAAACTATTCCAGCAAAATCTGCCCTCCAAAAGCCAAATAGTGCTCATTACATTCCGAGTCCTTCCATGTACCCATACAGCAGATTAGGACCACATATGGGTTATTGCCGTGTTCAGGAGCAATTGTTTAACAAACTGTGGGATGCTTTTTGTCAGTAAAATCTGTGAATCTGTGCTTTGGGGTCAAAATGCTCACTATACCACTTAATAAATTCTCTCTCTCTGGGTGCAATTTCCAAAATGGGGTCACTATTGAAGGGTTTCCATTGTATTAGTACTCTAGGGGCTCTGCTAATGAGACATGGCACCTGAAAACTATTTCAGCAAAATCTACTTTTCAAACACCCTGTCTCGCTGCTTCCCTTCCATGCACTGCCGTGTGCCCAAACATCAGTTTACACCCAAATGTGGGGTATTTCTGTGCTTGGGAGAAATTGGATAACAAACTGTGAGATGCATTTTCTCATTTAACTTGATGTGAATGTGTTAATTTTAGGGCTAAACGAATGTATTATTGAAAAAAATGAAATGGAGATTAAATGGAGCAAACAACTTCCCTTGACTTTTGGATATGGGATGGACCCTCACTGCTTCCTAAAACCACCCAAACTAGAGTAAACATTGACTTTGGAAAAAACGCACAAAACACTTTATTTTGGGTGTCAAAATGGCCACAGCTTTATTTAAATCACAGAACTAAAATAATCACAGAAGGAGTCAGGTGAAGTGCTAGACCATTGGGATTCCACGAATACTGTGAGATTCCCAGCTGTCTGACTCACAGCACCTGGCCAGACAGCAATAAAGGGGCGGCACACTCCGGCTTGCAATTCTAGCAGAGCCAGTACACTTTAAGGGCACCAACAGCCCTGTGCTTAACCACTGTACCTGCCCCTGGATGACGTCACTATTACAACATCCTTCAGGCTGGCCATTTCCAAAGCTCATTCTGTTCACCACCATGAGGTTTAACCTCCTCTATTAGTTAAAATAAGTCCACAATAACTTGCCTGCAACTTCCACCTGACTCCTCAACCGCCACAACAGAGGCCATTTGACACCTTAAATGGACTCGACCACCACCAAACTAATTAGGAATGCAATAGCCCTCTAGAAACGTTATATACTACAAGTCCCATACCATCTTCTCTACAATACTAAGCTACAAATGTTGCTGAAAATGCAACTAAAGTGAATGGCTGTAGTTAGAAACCAGTAAGGAGAAATATACTATAATACTGAAATTACCATAAACCAGTATACGTGGGGGATTCCGCCATACCACAAACATCGCCAACCATTTATACATATAAGTATATACTTCCCACTTATATGATGTGGGGTCCCACTTATGGTGGTAACTGTAAACAAATTATATAGATGTATATAGTATGTATGAGATAACACCTTTTCAAGGAATACTTCTGCCACTAAAAAACTAGGACTGTCCATTTATATTCATTGGCAGCCCTATACGCACTTATATTGCCAGGAAAGACATAGAGAGTATAAAGAAGGGAAGAGAAAAGTACTTGCTGTGCGCCAGCTTCTCCAGATAGTACAGCAACCAGAGCACGTACTGTAGTGAAAAACCTCACCATTTTTGTTCGATGGGTCCCAACCACATCAACAGTAAAACAAGCCATTAAATGATGCTTATAATGATGAGAATAAGCCCATGATCTTCTTGATTTACAGGAGTCTTTGAAGGCAGTGAGAGATCCTCTCCTGTCATATCTCAATTATTTTCAGAGCACTTGATGACCTTTACTCTGAGCTGCATGCACCGACCCAAGGGCACCCAGACTGAAATTTGAAGCTGAAAATTCTCTCTTTTTCTGGACAAGGGCCAGCACCATCCTGATGCTGCCCGTTCCGCTAGGGATCTACAGGACTATATAGCTCCTGCATGCAGAGCATGGGGTTATCATGATAAGCCGTGCTGGGCTCCATTCGCTAGCTGGCTACGATAGACACTCTACTGCATCTATGGCTGTATCACACTGTCGGTAGCCTTAAGAGAAATATGAGTTGGTCAATATAATGGTAATATATCTTCATTAAGAAAAATTACAATCAGCAGAAATGGTCCTTGAAGCTATAGATTTTTATCAAAAACATGCCCACTTTATTTTAAATATTTTTCTCTCCCTCCAGCCATAGCCACCACTGGCTCGGAGGGCTCAATTTATTGCACAGACATGTGAAAACTGATAGCCATGACCCTAGGGACTTACCCTAACAGGGTCTTTTTTTTTTAAATGAATAATTGGTTTGCAGAAACCAGGTAGTCCATACCTCCGATGGTTACCTCTCCACATCAGGGGGCCATACCTCCGATGGTTACTCCTCCACACCAGGGGGTCATACCTCCGATGGTTGCCCCTCCACACCAGGGGGCCATACCTCCAATGGTTGCCCCTCCACACCAGGGGGCCATACCTCCAATGGTTACACCTGAGGTACCTGCACTGGGCTACACCTGAGGTGGTTGCCCATTACTGGCCAAATTATAAGTAACTTCAAGGACCCATAAAAATAAATAAATAAATATATATTTATTGTCACTAGTGCAAATTATAATGCACAACAATAGCTATAGTGTAGGATTATATTTAAGCTAAAGTATTAAAAAAAAGACAACAGTAAATAACTGAATTACATTCTGTTAAACACATACAGTCAAGAAATGGCAAAAATAGGTTGTTCGTGTATCCCAAACCACCAGCAGTTGCACACTGGCTTGGAGGCACTTGTACACATCCCAATCCTAAGCAACCTTGCCCTATGGGGTTACATAATAAGTCAAGGCCACTGACAATAACAGAGTAAAACGCTGGCCTAAAGATTGGAGGCCCAGGCAGACAGGGTCCTCTCTTCCACTTGTACTAGATCACTCAGCTACTTAGCTATCATAGTATATGTCATAGTCAGGAATGGGAGCTGCTGCAGTATATGATGCCATAGTAACATATAATAATAGTAATCCATATACTTATCCGGATACAGACTGTAAATGCTCCTAAGTCACCAGCTACACATGAAGAGTAAGAAATGCAATAATCCGGTGCAGTATTTGTCTGATATCCATTATCTACATGTGTTGGAGACTCAGAGGTCAGCCTACAACATGGCGGTCAGTATATCACCATATATACATGGCTATAAAACTATACAATTCTGTGCATCCTACAGAGCAAGGTGCACCTGGGCCACCCACATCCCCACCATGTGCTGAGCCCTCCGTGAACACCTTTCAGAGCTATAAATATGAACTAGATATAATATATTCTGCTAGAAGACTGTGAAAAAACATCTAGATAAGGCCCAACATAATCTACACAGTCTTATACCATCCACCATTTTAGGTAATAGATCAATTTCCAAATGGAAGATGAAATAGCTACATGAGGTAAGGGCAGACATTGTATAGGCAGCAGCATCAGCAGGATAGCATGTATAAAGGGACAGAAGCCTGCCATATAACCACACAGGACTCAGTATACAGCCCTGAGAAGGAGGTCACATATAGATCATTAGATGCCATATATAGAGAGGGGAAATAATAACACCAGCATGTAACTTTTAGTAGATACAAACACCTTCTTATTGAGGGGGAAGTCCTTGGAGCTACAAAAGTCTGGCCGCCAATCTGTTCCACCACACCAAATTACCCCCAGCCACAACCACAGGCTCAGGGGCACCATAACACACAGAATGGCAGTTTACCACATATAATAAACCACTCCCCGGGACACCACCCAGCAGGAGCCCAAAGACCAGCCACACCAAAACAGCAGTTAATCCTAGGGGAAACTAACCACCATGTTTCCCCACCCCCGATAATTTCAACCAACTCCAAGGACCCCCCACCCCGCCAATTAAAAATAACCTGTATACTGTATGGCCAGTATACACAGTATGGCCCATATACAGCCCGGAGAAGGAGGTTACATAGAAATGATTAGCTTTAACCTATCCCCAGCACGATCAGTATTAGCACAGAGATGGAGGACATATACAGGGATCAGTGCAGTCTCCATTAATATCACCACACTGTATATCTGATCCCCGGCTTTCAGATCATGCTGTCCCTCTCTCACCACACTGTCTCCATTACATGTGACCTCCCAGCTCCACCATAGAGAGCCCCTCAGTCCCCAGGACTCATGAACAATCTGCATTATACAGCAGTAATCTATGATATATCAGCCATGTCTGCAGTGTGTGAGGTAAATACATGAGGGGACTCTGTGACGGTATAAATCCTGTGGTAATACTGCAGCATATACAGTATGATGTAGAATGGTGATACTAAGCTAGTAGTGATGTGTAATGTGAATGTGGTCACACCAGTGTGGTGTGAGGTGATAAACCCCAATATTATACTCCCTCATTCAGCAGACATGTTTAACCCCTTAAGGACCCAGCCCAAAAGTACGTTAAGGACCAGGCCTCGTTTTTCAAAACTGACATGTGTCACTTTATATGGCAATAACTTTGAGACGTCTTAACTTACACAAGTGATTTTGAGATTGTTTTTTCGTGACACATTGTACTTCATGATAGTGGTAAACACTAATGAATATTTTTGTATTTATTTATAAAAAAATAGGAAATTTGATGGAAATTTTGAAAAAAAAAAAAAAAAAAAAAAAAAAAAAATATCGCAATTTTCAAAATATGAAATGCTCTGCTTTTCAGTCAGATAGACATACAACCCAATACATTAATACATATTATCTACCATATCTCTGCTATATATCAGCATCATCTTTTATTCGTCCTGTAATTTATTTTGGATGTTAGAAGGCTTACAAGTGTAACAGCGATTTTGCAGATTTACAAAAAAATTTCCCAAACTAATTTTTTAGGGACGACTTCAGTTCTGAAGGGGAATATAAAGGCCTTTTTATTAGAAAAACCCATAAATTACCCCATTTTCAAAACTGCACCCCTCAAATAATTCAAAATAGCATTTGGGAAGTTTGTTAACCCTTTAAGCATTTCATTTTTTTCCACTAATTCCTTAATTTAGCCCTAAAAGTAACAAATTCACAAAGGGTTAAAGGAGAAAATGCATCTCACAGTTTGTTATGCAATTTCTCCCGAGCATGGAAATACCCAACATGTGGGTGTAAACTGATGTTTGGGTGAATGGCAGTGCATGGAAGGGAACGAGCGACACTGGGCGTCTGAAAAGCAAATTTTGCTGAAATAGTTTTCAGGTGCCATGTCTCTGGAGTACCGATACAAAGGAAACCCCCAAAAAGTTTGGACAACTACACCCCTCACAGAGCATATCAAGGGGTATAGTGAGCATTTTGACGCTACAGCTGTTTCACAGATTTTATTAACATTGGGACATTAAAATGAAAAATTACTTTTTTTCCAATAAACCGTCAATTTAGCCCCAAATTTTTTATTTTCACAAGAGGACAAAGGAGAAAAAGCTCCCCAAAGTTCGTTACACATTTTCTCCTGAACACAGCAATACCCCATATGTGGTTGTAATCTGCTGCATGTGTACATGGCGGGGCTCAAAATGGAAAGAGCACTATTTAGCTTTTGGAGGGCAGATTTTGTTGGAATAGTTTTCGGGTGCCATGTCGCATTTGCAGAGCCCCTAAAGTACCAATTCAATGCAAATCCCCAAAAAGTAACCCCATTTTGGAAACTACACCCCTCATAGAATTTATCTAGGTGTATAGTGAGCATTTTGACCTCACAGCTGTTTCACAGATTTTATTGACTTTGGGACGTAAAAATGAAAAATTACTTTTTTTTCCAATAAACCGTCCATTTAGCTACGTATTTTTAATTTTTGTAAGTGGTTAAAGAAGAAAAAAACTGTGGGGTACAGTTTGTTACACAATTTCTTCTGAACACAGAAATGCCCCGTATGTGATTATAATCTGCTGTATTGGAACATGGTGGGGCTCAGAATGGAAAGAGCACTATATGGCTTTAGGAGGGCAGATTTTGCTGGAATAGTTTTTAGGTGCCATGTCGCATTTGCATAGCCCCTTGTAATGATTAAGGGGACTCCCATATACACTGTGTTCCAAATTATTATGCAAAAAGTGTTTAGGAGTGATAAGGTAAGAATTTTTTTTGTTTGTCAGTTAAACTCATTGATGGTGATGTGTGTCAGGGCTCTTTATATCTCTGAAAGCAATTGCAGACACCTGTGCTAATTAGTTTGGCAGGTGTGTCCAATTAAAGGCAAGACTACTTAAGAAGGCTGTCCCACATTATTAAGCAGCCTACATTTTCAGCCAAAATGGGAAAGAAAAAGGATGTGTCGGCTGCTGAGAAGCAACAAATTGTGGAGTTTTTAGGTCAAGGCATGACTACAATCAACATTGCCAAGACACTTCATCGTGATCATCGCACAATCAAGAAGTATGTAGCTGATTCACAGCACACACGTGTGCGTGCTGATAAGGGAAAATTGAGGACTCTTCCCAACAGGCAATTACGTCAGGTTAAAAGAGCAGCTTCAAAAATGCCTTGTCATAGCAGCAGACAAGTTTTTGAAGCTGCTGGTGCCTCCAACGTCCCCCCGAACAACAAGATGCAGGGTCCTTCAGAGGTTTGCAGCTGTGCGTAAGCCATCCTGTCGACCTCCTCTATCCACTGCACACAAGCAGAAACTGCTCCAGTGGGTCAAACAATACATGAAGACTGACTTCAAAACTGTTTTGTTCACCGATGAGTGCCGTGCAACGCTCGATGGTCCAGATGGATGGAGTGGAGGATGGCTTGTTGATGGACACCCCATGCAAACACGGCTACGGCGCCAACAAGGAGGAGGTGGAGTAATGTTTTGGGCCGGAATCATGGGGAGAGAGATTGTCGTCCCCTTTAGGATCCCTGAAGGGGTAAAGATGAACTCCATAATGTATGTGGAGTTTCTCAAACAGCACTTCCTGCCATGGTTCAAGAAGAAGAACCATGCATTCCGCAGAAAGATCATTTTCATGCATGATAATGCACCGTCTCATGCTGCAAATAACACATCTGCATCTCTGGCTGCTATGGGCATAAAAGGGGACAAACTTATGGTGTGGCCCCCATGCTCCCCTGACCTCAACCCCATTGAGAACCTCTGGAGCATCATCAAAAGGAGTGTCTATGATGGCGGGAGGCAGTTCACATCTAAGCAACAGCTCTGGGAGGGTATTCTGTCCTCATGCAAAACAATTGAAGCAGAAACCATCCAAAAACTGACAAATTCAATGGACGAGAGAATTCAGAAGCTTCTTTCGAACAAGGGATCCTATGTGCAAATGTAATATCACCTCGAATAAAGTTTTGGCTTGAAAACTGTTTGATTTCAGTTTGTAATAACCTGCTAATGCTTATAATTTCACAATGACCATTTTTTTGTTCTTAATAAAAATGAAAAGGTTGCAAATTCTGCTGTGCATAATAATTTAGAACATGCATTTTGAGTGCATTTGAGTTTTTTTTTTTTTAAATATACTGTTATCATAGGCAGTTTGTTCAAAAACTTTTCAATTATACTCGAATAGTTGATGACTGGAAAATTACAATGACTGCAATTCATATAGGTAATTTTGGAAAATATGAGAAAATATTATTTGCATATTAATTTGGAACACAGTGTATGTATTTCTGTACAATTATGTATCTGGCTGACCCCTTATACCCCCACCCCCCCCTGCAGACCATGTGTTCCAACTTTCCCCTTTCGGTTACTGTGAGCTGGGTCCCTGTTGTGGGTTAATTACCATCCCTATGTTATATTGCTCTGAGTAATTAACACTCCTTTTCAAGTACCCTACCTCTCCCCAGGAGATTTCCTGATGAACCACAGCAACACCAGACAAGTCGGCACCAACTATACATCAGAGAGATCATAGTTTTATGCCCAGATCTCCAAAGGGGGACACCTCACAGTTACCCCAATAGATTCTGTAGGCGCCCCATAGAAAGGCGCATGCGGTCAACCCAAACATGGCACCATTGGGAGCCCGAGACAGGTCCAGACATCCAACTCCCTACCCAAAGGGAATTGAGGTGCCATGCTTGGTATGTATACGAAGAGGGTTTCACCCTGAGTTTTCCCCTTCCACTTACCAGACCATACGGTCACCGGATAAGGAGCCAGAACTATTTTCTAGTTCAGGGGCTCCAGGCTAGTAGGTGTAACTTCCCTCCCCCGTGACATCACTCTGGGCGGGGGCAGGGAACACACAAAAGCAAGCCATGCGGGTAGCACATGATCTGCTAGGATCATCTGCTACTGGACGTTCATAAGATACGTGCCCTGGCTCATCACCTGGAGGCCAGAGAAACCATCACAAGCTGGTGTTGGTAATATATATTCTTTTCTTTCTGTTATTCCCATTTTTATTTTATGTACCATGTTATGCTGTTTTTCACTTGTATCTGCTTGCTAATTGCTGCATGTTTTCTATGTATGTGTTAAGTGTCTAGTGCCGACCCTTTTAGGGGTTAATAAATATATAAAATTTAGAAGGCTTGTTTGGCGTATTATCCTCTGTTGACCCAGCCCACTCACAGAAAGTGAGTGTGGGGTAATCAAAGCGATCTCAGGTGTGCCAGAAGCGGGTTCTGATAGGACGAGATCCTTCACACCCCTAAAGTACCAATACAATGGAAACCTCTCAAAATTTACCCCATTTTAGAAACTACACAATTCAAGGAATGTATCAAGGGGTATTATCATTTTGAGCCTAAAATGCTTCCCAAAAATGAATGTACAAAGTGAAAATTAAAGTTTTTAAAGAAATATCCAATTTCAGTGCCTAATACGTTGCGGCCACCTTGTTGCATCAGAGGCATGAATTCCTAAAACTATTAAGTGGACTATCCCAGGGACAAAAAAATTAAATATTTGGTTGTAAACTGCTGCTTGGGCACACAGCAGGGCTCAGAAGGGAAGGAGCATTGTGTTTTTTTAGCTTTTGGAGTATAGATTTAGAGGGACTTTCTGGTCGCCATGTTATTTTTGCAAAGCCCTGGAGGTGCCAGTAAATTGGAATTCCCCAGGAAGTGATCCCCATTTTGTAGGGGCAATTTTAGGGTCTCTGCAAATGTGACATGGCATTCAAAAAACAACAATCTGCTGTGTGCCCAAATGGCAGTTTATGCCCACGTGTATGACACTGGTGTACCCAGGACAACATACTTAACAATGCCATATGTGGGTATTAACTGCTGTTTGGGCACAGCCAGGCACAGAAGGGAAGGAGCACTATTTTAGTTTTTGGAGCACAGTTTGCTTTTTGGACACCATGCCACTTTTGCAGAGCCCATGAATTGCCAGTAAAGTGGAATCCGCAGACATGTCACCCCATTTTGGAAACTACACCCTTCAAGGGATTTATCAAGTGGGGTAGCTAGCATAATTAACCCTTAAGTGTTGCATTCTTTTAATTTCCAGAAATGAATGCGCAGCTGATAATGAAAAGTTTAAAATGAAATTTTTCCATAGATACTACATTTCAGTGCCCAATATGTTATGCCCAGCTTATGTCTGCACAGACACACTCCAAAAACTGTTAAGCAGGGATCCCGGGCACAACAGCTTTTGGAGCGTTCGTCTCTGACACAAGCTGGGCACAACATATTGCGCACTAAAATTACATATTCCTGGAAAAATTGCCATTTTCACCTTTCACAATCATCTGCGTATTCATTTATGGATAATAAATTATGGGGGTTAAAAAAACTGTACCCCTGGATAAATTCCTTCAGGGGTGTAGTTTCCAAAATGGGGTGACATGTTAGGGGATTCCACTTTACTGGCATTTTAGCTCTGCAAAAGTGTCATGGTGCCCAAAAACCAAACAGTCCAAGTCTGTGCTCCAAAAACCAAATAGCGCTCCTTCCATTTTGTGCCCAGATGTGTCCATACAGCAGTTTATATCCACATATGACATTAAGTACATTATCCTGGATACACCAGTGTCATACATGTGAGCATAAACTGCAGTTTGGGCACACAGCAAGGCACAGAAGGGAAGGAGCACTATGTGGCTGTTTGGGATCTGGATGCCATGTCATGTTTACAGAGCCTCTAAAGTACCAGTAAAGTGGAATCCCCTAGGGAATTACCCCATTTTGAAAACTGCACCCCTCAAAGAATTTATCAAGGGGTGTAGTGAGCATTAGTATCCGTGACGTGACTGCACAGCAGATGGGGAAAAGTGAATATCTAAGCTGTGCAGAGTGCAATGGGTACACTAAATTTCCTACTATTTCCCCAGTAGCTCCTATTATTGGAGGGGTCACTCTGGGGGTCACTTCTGGTTTATTATCCCTTGTAAGGTCTAAATCTGGGGTGTCCCCTGATATACGCTTGCACAGCTTATATATTCCCTTCCTGCCGCAGCCAGTTATGTGCGATTTTGGGTTTTTTTGTCTTCACATTGTACGAGCTATATTTTCTTTATTTTTCTGGTGATATAGCCATATGAGGGCTTGTTGTTTTCGGTATGAGATGTATTTTGTAATGACATCATTTTAGGTGCTTACAAATTATTAAATAAATTTTATTAACTCTTTCTTGGCGGATTAAAAAAAAAAAAACAAAAAACATCAATTCTGGCACTGCGTTTTACCTTTTAAATTTTTCGCCATGCAGCGTAGAGCGCAAGTAACATGTTACCTTTATTCTGCGGGTCGGTACGATTACGGTGTGATAATTTGGGGGAATTAAGCTCAAAATGGCGGCTTCTCCTGGTCCGGACAGCGGTGGTTCATGGTACTGGGTGCCGGAAAGATAGCTTTCAGACGGTCCAAGCGTAAAATAAAAGTGGCTTTATTCAGCTTAACTGCAACACAGCAAAACAACAAACAAACCTATGCCACAGTTAGGGCCTAACTCACTCCTTGAGCCCCTAACTGTCCTGACTGTTACTCAGCTCTAGCAACAGTCCTCTGTGGATGCCAGCCCTGTGGGACAGAGCCTATCTCTCCGTCCTCGCTGGTCCACTCCTGTGGATGCCAGCCCTGTGGGACAGAGCCTCTCTCTCCGTCCTCACTGGTCCACTACTTCCTGCAGGATGCTCCAGCCCCTCTGGAGTTGCGTGCCACCACCCAAAGGCGTGGCTGAGGGCCTTTTCTGGCCTGGCCTGGGTCGCTCAACAGCGCCCTCTGGCTCACATACTTACATACCCTCCCCCTCAGCTCACTACCCATGGGGTGAGCTACAATGGGACGAGACATCCTATGATGAAGTCCCTCTTCAACTCTGCATGCCTGTCCAGTGTCTCTCCAGAAGTCCCAATCTGGCGGTCTTCTCTTCCAAACTCCGCTCCGTCGAGTTTTCCCATCTTCTCATCACTTTCGATGCTACGCCAAGATCCTGGCCATTCTGTGCAAAGGCAAGCTTTACTCCATCACCTTCACAATTCACCACACAGGGGATCACATCATTTTCATCACATTTTCCACGATACTCTTCAGCCATCCCATTGCATGACTTTGATCCCTTTCGTGAATAGCCGTAAAAATCTTCATCTTCACCTATCAGGAATTCACAGGAGCTCAGAGACCAACTAACACGTACTTCATGCACACCAATGTCTTTAGAGTATAACTGTATTACGGGTACTTTTTCCGTAACCTTCATCTCAAAACAAACTTTGCCATCACCATCAAGGCTTAGAAGTTTAGGAGACATAGGCTGCTTGATCTCCTCTTTGTTTGAGATACACAATCTCTGTACTGCAATATCTTCTCCTTCTGCACGAGGGCCATACCGTACACCCTCACAAAATAGCTCACGCTGAACTACATTTTCTGGCATGTCTTTAACAACTGTCACATCATTGGTGACATGCAACCATCTCTTACTTCCTGACTCCCCCTTCACAGACAACATGGAGTCAATATTCACCGTTTGTCCACCAGACATTTGGCTAGAGACAGGTACAGCAACACCGTTATCCACAATGGCTTCAGACACTTTAGCTGTTGGGACAACATATGCGTGGTCAGTCTTCTTACGGACTCTTCTTCCACACTTTTGGTGACCCTTCACCTTATTTACCATCTCACAGCCCTCTAGGCTTTGGACCTCATTGGTTTGAGGCTGGACCCACTCTGTCACAGGCAGTGTGTGACCAATCACAGTTTCTTCTTCTGTTGGACCTTCTTTGGCCTCCTCACATTTTGCAGGATCACTCATGTCTGTCTGACTTAATGATTCTCCTTTCTCTGCCTCTATGCTGGCAGCTTTTCCCAATTCTAACGCCTTCTGTAGCGCACAAATCTCTGATTCCAGCTCCAGAACTTTCTTCACTGCAACATTTTTCTGTGCCGCGTCCATCTCTGTCTTTACTAGTGCACCTTGCAGCTCTGATTCTTTAGAGGTTAACAAGTTCTGCAGCAAATCCTTCTCAGCTTCTAGTGCTGACAGCTTTGAAGATAGGGCAGATGCCGACTGTTCAGTATTGGATAGAGACTGCTGCAATCGATCCAATTCTTCTCTTTTAGATTCCACTTCGGTTTTTAACTGTGGAACAGTGCGCTCTTCCAACTTTATTTCTGACTCGCGCTTCACGTGATCCATCTGAAACTCCAGCTGTTTCTTGATGCGTGCAATGTCCTCCTGCTAGTTGACTTGCACCTTTAGTTTAGCAACATGCATTTTTAGATCTACAATCTCAGCAGACAAATTAGACAGGTTTCCCTCAAACTGAATCTTCATGTCTTGTATCTGGAGGTCCACTTCTCTCTTGGCCTTTTCCAGCTTGTCATAAGCATTAGCTTTGTTCTCATACAATATCTGCACAGATTCCAGGTTTTTCTCAACTTCATCCTTGGAGCTAACCAAATTCTCCATTTCAGTGCACAGTTGCTTGTTGAGCCTCTCTAACTCGGCCTTCAATTCAATGGCCTCTGCTTCAGCACGGTCACGTTCTTCTGCATATCTAGCAGAAAGAGTCTTCTCTTCACCAAGCAGTTGATCAAGCTTTTTCCGCTTCCTTTCCAAATTTGACACCATCCGACGTTGATGATCAAGGTCTACACCTACATCTTCTAGTTCCTGCTGCAGTCTAATTTTCATCTTCTCAAGTTTGTCAAAAGCAGCAACCTTCTCCTCAAACCGTTGATTTGTAGCTTCTAGCTCCTTTTGCAACCTTTCCTTTAGTTCTTCAACAGAGTCCAAGGACCCAATACTATCTTCCATTTTTTTCTTCATATCAGTCACCTGAGCCTGTAGTTCTGCTTGAAACCTGTCCCCTTCTGTGACTTTTAGTTGCATCACTTGAAGTTGAGTCTCTACTTTTTTATGACTCTCCTGTAAGACTTGCACTTTCTGAGCATGGACAGACGACATTTCCATCAAATCTTTGTCTTTATTTTGCACCAAAACAGACAACTTCTCATTATCTTCACAAGATCCTGACAGCGCCCTCTCCAGGCTACATATTCTAGCTTTGAGTTCACTTTCTCTTTGTTCCAGAACTCCAGCTTTACTTCGCCATTTGTGGATTTCACCATTTAGGCGAACCTGATGCAAGTTTTGCTCTGACTGCAATGTCTGCACCACAGATTCTAAATCACTCTCTCGGTCAGACATATACTTCCTCAGCTCGGCAATTTCATTTTCTTTGTCAGATAAGGCAACCGAAAGTGTTTCACGCATCCTGACTTTGTCATCCAGACATTCTGATTGACTCTGCAAAAATTCACTTCTCTCACGTTTAGCAGTTTCAAGGTCATCTCTTAATTTTTCAATGACACTCTCTTTGGCAATGGAGTGTTTAACATGCTGCTCCTTTAAATCCTGCAATTGCTTCTCAAGCACTTGCTTTTGCTCTACACTCTGTATAACTTCCTTAGACAGAGCACATTTCATTTCTGCAAACTCCTTCTTAGTGACACAGTCCATTCCAGGCAAACCCAGTACCACATTTTCACAATGACTAGGATATAACCTCTTCATAGAGTCAAGCTCATTCTTCAACTTAAGGTTCTCTCTTTCTGACACCAAAAGTTGCCATTTCCAATCAGATATTTCATTCTCATACATGAACCTGATGGTTTTATTCTCATCTTGAAGCTGCTGCACCATAACCTTTTCATCTTTGGCGCGTTCATGCACTCCATTATGAGACACACACTCAGCAGGGACATATTCCATCATAGAACAGAGGTGCTTTAGAAAAACTGAGTCACCATCATACAACCCTTTATCTTTACTTGCATTCCACATGATCTGTTCCGGGTTTTGTGTCTCTCTGCATTCAGACTGCTGCACTAACAAACCTGTGCATAACTTCTCTGCTTTTTTACAAGCTGAAATTATCTTTTTCTTGCCCATGGTTAACTAACAAGATTACACAATATTCCACAACAATCTTGGGTTCAACCGGCAGCAACTTCTTGCTATCTTCTGCAGTCACCTGTATTCACACAGTTAACTTATGTGGCACTACAACAACCAGCATTTTCTTCTGTCTTCCGCAGAAAACACCAACATGGCACCATAGCCTTTCACATACGCTTGTTTATGTGGCACTACAACAACCAGCATTTTCTTCTGTCTTCCACAGAAAACATCAACATGGCACCATAGCCTTTCACATAGACTGTTTGCAATATCCATCTTCTATACACATTGCATACTTTCTTGCCATCAGCAAACACTTCACAGACTTCTGTGCCACAGTATACACAAAGTCTATTCCCTGGATTCCTCATCCAGAGTTTTACTTTCACCAGGTTTTTTTGCACACACTTTTGCTATGTTGCAATTCACTCACCCCATTCTGGGCTTCTCAGTTGAAATCACCGATTTCTTCCAGCTGTAGCCCACAATGCACACTTAGCAGTACTGCAGTCACCAATCACTTGTCTTCCAGGACTTGCGTGGATCTCTTTATGCGCGCGGTCTCCACCATATGCCCGCGTTCTCCGCCATAGGTGATAATTTGGGGGAATTAAGCTCAAAATGGCGGCTTCTCCTGGTCCGGACAGCGGTGGTTCATGGTACTGGGCGCTGGAAAGATAGCATTCAGACGGTCCAAGCGTAAAATAAAAGTGGCTTTATTCAGCTTAACTGCAACACAGCAAAACAACAAACAAACCTATGCCACAGTTAGGGCCTAACTCACTCCTTGAGCCCCTAACTGTCCTGACTGTTACTCAGCTCTAGCAACAGTCCTCTGTGGATGCCAGCCCTGTGGGACAGAGCCTATCACTCCGTCCTCGCTGGTCCACTCCTGTGGATGCCAGCTCTGTGGGACAGAGCCTATCTCTCCGTCCTCGCTGGTCCACTCCTGTGGATGCCAGCCCTGTGGGACAGAGCCTCTCTCTCCGTCCTCGCTGGTCCACTACTTCCTGCTTCCTGCAGGATGCTCCAGCCCCTCTGGAGTTGCGTGCCACCACCCAAAGGCGTGGCTGAGGGCCTTTTCTGGCCTGGCCTGGGTCGCTCAACAGCGCCCTCTGGCTCACATACT
Source organism: Leptodactylus fallax (assembly GCA_947044405.1). NCBI lineage: Eukaryota > Metazoa > Chordata > Amphibia > Anura > Leptodactylidae > Leptodactylus > Leptodactylus fallax. The sequence goes on along the minus strand of CAMRHE010000061.1, from coordinate 1,947,299 downwards.
TACAACGGCAATACCTCATTTATACTGTTTTTTTATGCGATACTAATTTTGCAGAACAAAAACCCATTTGGGGACATAAATCAATTTTTTTTTGCATCGCCATCTTCTGAGATGCGTAGCATTTTTATTTTGCAGTTTACAGAGTTGGTTTAGGGCTTATTTTTTTGCGGGACAATCTGTGCTTTTTATTGGTACAGTTTTGGGGCACAAATGACTTTTTGATCAGTTTTTATGGCATATTTTGTAAGGTGAGATGGCGAAAAATCATTACTTCCTGCGTTTTTTTCCTTTTTTTTTCCCCGACGTTCACCGTGTACGTTAAATATTGTTTCAGTGTTATTGTACAGGTTGTTACAGATGCGGCAATACCAAATTTGTATTGTTTTTATTAATTTTAAGGTTTATTTTTTATATAATTCATTTTATATAGGAAAAGGGAATTTTTGGGGCTTTATTCTTTTATTATTTTTTTTTCACATACTTTATTTTTTTTCACTTTTTTTACTTTTTCATGTGTCCCATTAGGACACCTGAGCCAGAGATGCTTTGATCTCTGGCTCAGTACTATAGACTGCAAGACACAAGCATACAAGTGTCTTGCAGTCTATACAGGAAGTCAGCGCTATGGAGACGCATAGCCTGACTTCCGGAGGTCTTGGCAGGATCAACCAGGTACTGGGGGCTCCAGGCAGCCTGTGGTCACTGGGCAGACCCCAGGCTGCAGATTATAGATATCGGCACCCCCCCGATATCACTGTGGGGGGTGGCAAGATGGCGGAACCCCTTGGATGCCACGGTCATGTTTGACCGCGGCATTCAAGGGGTTACAACCTCCGATCGGAACTCAGTTCCGACTGGGGGTTATGGAGTAGAGTGTTAGCTGTCAGATACAGCTAACACCCAGTTCCAATGCTGCCCGCTTAGATAGTGAGCGGGCGGCCGGACTCGGGCGTAGTATTACACCCTGGTGCACCAAGTACCTAGCGCCCAGGATGTAAATAGTACGTCCAAGATCGTTAAGGGGTTAATGTTTCCTCCAGTCCTTGTGGTGAGAGAAAGAGGAAGAGAGGAATAAGACAGGAAGTTACATCTATTCCTAAACTCCTCCCTCCCTACAGTAACACACTAGGCACTATATACTCCCAAGGCTGAATATATACACATATACTCTTAAAGCTGAACCAGCCTGTATAAATCCACACAACTACTGCACAAAGATGAAACTGCAGGAGTTATTGGTTCCCCCATCCCAAAATCCCCGGGGGTGTCTTTAAAGCCCCAATGTTCAATAAATGAACATGTGTTTTATTCAGGTCTACTTGTCTCACATCCTGCTAAGGCTATGTATCATATGGGCATTATACCAGCATAACATGCATAGCAATGCAACCAATGTAATAGTGAACATACAGCTCTGTACATACAATTATAACACAACATGGGCAGCACTCAACAGTAGCCCATAACAGTTTAAGGATATAAACTGTTCCGGGTAAACACTGAAAGTGGGTAACCGAGATTTAAGGCAGTACATAAATTGTGCAGGTTAGGGCGGTTAATCCACCACACTATTTAGAAGGCTGCAAATTAAAATAAGTTTAAAAAATGTTTATATTTGTCCATTAAACAAGGCTAAGTGTAGTTTCTGTGAACATTTTAAAAGATTCATAACTGTAAATACATGAAAGTAAATTTAATTAATATACTATTTTATAGGGATTGATATATTGATATGAACTAGGAGTGTTAGCACCAGATATGCTCAAGCTTTCAACTTTACCTTTGTGAACAGAAGTAATGGCTCAATCGTGAGATAAAGAAGCTGATCACTGTCAGGGATCTGGCTCACACACCATTTGAATCACTTTTTACCAACTCTGTGGGGTACCCATACGTCTTACTCACCACACACGTGCCTGTGATCATATAAAGGGGAACACCACTTCTACACTCCCTCCTAACTCACCTATCATGCTAGGCTACACTGGAGTGAAGTGACCTCTACAAGACACCAATATACCCAAACCATGCACAAGTAGCAAATAAAAGTGTTACAAGCAACACTTACTCTCTTTGGACTTGCAGGAACTTTTAGTGCCAGAATCAATCTTATTAATATTTTAGATTTAATATACACAAAAAAGTACACAAAAAAAAAAAAATATATAAAAGGTCATTTACATGCAATGAAAAATAAAAATGGCAATAAAGTACAGACCTGTTTTCTAAGTCTAGCTGGGAGCACAGCTGAAAGTAGATGGTGTGAGAGTATGAACCTAGAGGGCGCTAGGGAGCGACCCAGGCCAGCCCTGAAAAGGCCCTCAGCCACACCTTTGGGTGGGGCGTGTATCTCCAGAAGGCTGGAGAAACCTGCATGGAGCAGGAAATGGTGGACCAGCCTAGGACAGAGAGGCAGTCTGTTCCAGAGGGCTTGGGTCCAGAGAGGACTTACGGAGACTAAGTCAGGCTCTTGTTGCCCCAGAGGCTAGTTAGGGGCTCTATGAGTGAGTTAGGGCCCTAACGGCGGCCTAGGTTTTGTTTGTTGTTTTGTTATGTTGCAGTTAAGCTGAATAAAGCCACTTTTATTTTATGCTTGGACCGTCTGAACGCTATCTTTCCGGCGCCCAGTACCACGAACCACCGCTGTCCGGACCAGGAAAAGCCACCATTTGAGTTTTATTCCCCCAAGCTGTCACATATGGTGGAGAATCGCGCGCATAAAGAGATCCACGCAAGTCCTGGAAGACAAGTGGTTTGTGATTGCAGTACTGCAAAGTGTACATTGTGGCCTACAGCTGGAAGAAATCTGTGATTTCAACTGAAGAAACCCAGGAGGGGGTGAGTGAATTGCAACATAGCAATGTGTGTGCAAAACTGGTGAAAGTAAAACTCTGGAAGAGGAATCCAGGGAATGGACTTTGTGTATACTGTGGCACAGAAGTCTATAAAGTGCTTGCTGATGGCAAGAAAATAAGCAATGTGTGTAGAAGCTGGATATTGCAAACAGTCTATGTGAAAGGCTATGGTGCCATGTTGGTGTTTTCTGTGGAAGACAGAAGAAAATGCTGGTTGTTGTAGTGCCACATAAGTTAACTGTTTGAATAGATGTGACTGCAGAAGATAGCAAAAAGTTGCTGCCGGTTGAACCCAAAGTTGCTGTGGAATATTGTGTAATCTTGTTAGTAAACCATGGGCAAGAAAAAGAGAATTTCAGCTTGTAAAAAAGCAGAGAAGTTATGCACAGGTTTATTACTGCAGCAGTCTGAATGCAGAGAGACACAAAACCCGGAGCAGATCAGGTGGAGTGCAAGTAAAGATAAAGGGTTGCTTGATGGTGACTCAATTTTTCTAAAGCACCTCTGTTCTATGATGGAATATGTCCCTGCTGAGGGTGTGTCTCATAATGGAGTGCAAAGCGCCAAAGATGAAAATATTATGGTGCAGCAGCTTCAAGATGAGAATAAAACCATCAGGTTTATTGATGAGGATGAAATATCTGATTGGAAACGGCAATTTGAGGTATTAGAAAAAGAGAACCTTAAGTTGAACTTGAAGTTAAAGAAAGATCTTGAATCTATGAAGAGTTCATATTCTAGTCATTGTGAAAATGTGGTACTGGGTTTGCCTGGAATGGACTGTGTCACTAAGAAGGAGTTTGCTGAAATGAAATGTGCTCTATCTAATGAAGTTATACAGAGTGTAGAGCAAAAGCAAGTGCTTGAGAAGCAATTGCAGGATTTAAAGGAGCAGCATGTTCAAGACTCCGTTGTCAAAGAGAGTGTCATTGAAAAATTAAGAGATGAGCTTGAAACTGCTAAACAAAGAGAAAGGAAACTCAAAGCTAGAATATGCAGCCTGGAGAGGGCGCTGTCAGGATTTTGTGAAGATAATGAGACGTTGTTTGTTTTGGTGCAAAATAAAGACAAAGAATTGAATAATGTCACAGGGCTTCTTTCTCAAGCAGACAGAAAGTTTATCAAACTTTCCAAAGATTTTTCTACACTAGAATCTCAGCTTCAGGACACTCAGGAACTTTTGCAAGAAGAAACTCGTCAGAAGCTTGACCTTAGTACAAAACTAAAACACATGGAAGATGAGAAAAATGGTTTCCTTGAGCAAATAGAGGAAGAGGAGATAGCAAAAAGAGATTTGACAAAGCAGATTTCAACACTACAGGCTCAGGCGACTGATATGAAGAAAAAAAATGGAAGATAGTATTGGATCCTTGGACTCTGTTGAAGAACTAAAGGAAAAGTTGCAAAAGGAGCTAGAAGCTACAAATCAACGGTTTGAGGAGAAGGTTGCTGCTTATGACAAACTTGAGAAGACAAAAATTAGACTGCAGCAGGAACTAGAAGATATAGGTGTAGACCTTGATCATCAACGTCGGATGGTGTCAAATTTGGAAAAGAAGCAGGAAAAGTTTGATCAGCTGCTTGGTGAAGAGAAGACTCTTTCTGCTAGATATACAGAAGAACGTGACCGTGCTGAAGCAGAGGCCCTTGAATTAAAGGCCGAGTTAGAGAGGCTCAACAAGCAACTGTGCACTGAAATGGAGAATTTGGTTAGCTCCAAGGATGAAGTTGAGAAAAACCTGGAATCTGTGCAGATATTGTATGAGAACAAAGCTAATGCTTATGAGATGCTGGAAAAGGCCAAGAGAGAATTGGACCTCCAGATAGAAGACATGAGGATTCAGTTTGAGGGAAACCTGTCTAATTTATCTACTGAGATTATAGATCTAAAAATGCTTGTTGCTAAACTAAAGGTGCAAGTGAACAAGCAGGAGGAAATCAAGAAACAGCTGGAGTTTCAGATGTCTCAAGTGAAGCGCGAGTCAGAAATAAAATTGGAGGAGCGCACTTTTCAGATGGAACAGTTGAAAGCTGAAGTGGAATCTAAAAGAGAAGAATTGGATCAATTGCAGCAGTCTTTATCCAATACTGAACAGTCGGCATCTGCACTATCTTCAAAGCTGGCAGCACTAGAAGCTGGGAAGGATTCGCTGCAGAGCCTGTTAACCTCTAAAGAATCAGAGCTGTTATCCATGAGAAACGTGACTCAAGAGAGAGAGAGTCTGTATTCAACCAAGAGCAAGATAAGAGAGCCACTGAGATACGGGACTTGAATGAAAGACTTGACAAAAAGTCTGCAGATGAGCAGAAGCTGTATCTGAATGAGTTGAAGGATAAGCAGTCTTTAATAGATGCTGACCTGACAAATGTTAGAAGAACACGGCAGAATATCCTTGAATTGGGAGACATGGTGGATAAAGAGATAGCATCTACATTTGCTGCCATAGAAGATGCAGTGCGACAGATTGAGGAAGATCTGCAAGTTGCAATAGTAAAAACTGAGATGGAGGCTGTCAGGAAAATGTGGCATTGGAGAAAACTGCCAGCGTAGAGGCAGAGAAAGCAGAGCCATTAAGGCAGCCAGAACATGTAACCAAAAAGCATCTGGGTACTGACAGTAAAAACTGTGATGTTGAAAACTTGGTATCCCAGTCCTCCGGTGTTAGCACAGAGAATGAAAATAACTTGGACAATGTTGAGATGACGATGTCACCAGCTCCTGTACTGTCAGAAAGGGGTTGGCACGAAAATTCTTGCAATCTATCACAGAATCGTAACATGCCTCCAGAAAGTTGTGCGTATGAGAGAGAGGAGGTAAGAATAGAGTATGGAAGTGGTCCTCCTGCTGCCGTACAGGTGCGGACGCATTATACAGAAACCATTCCGATACATGATGTGGCAGTTGATAAAGACATACCAGAAAATGTAGTTCAGCGTGATCTATTTTGTGAGGGTGTACTGTATGGCCCTGGTGCAGAAGAAGATTCTTACGGCTATTCCCTAAAGGGATCAAAGTCATGCAATGGGATGGCTGAAGACTATCGAGAAAAATGTGATGAAAATGATGTGATCCCCTGTGTGGCGAATTGTGGAGGTGATGGAGTAGAGCTTGCCTTTGTGCAGAGGGGCCAAGATCTTGGCGTAACATCAAAAGTGATGAGATGACAGAAGGCTCGACGGAGTGGAATTTGGAAGAGAAGACCGCCAGATGGGGACATCTGGAGAGACATGGGACAATTGTATAGGATTGAAGAGGGACGGCGACATATGTCTTGTCCCATTGTAGCTCACCCCATGGGTAGTGAGCTGAGGGGGAGGGTATGTGAGAGTATGAACCTAGAGGGCGCTAGGGAGCGACCCAGGCCAGCCCTGAAAAGGCCCTCAGCCACACCTTTGGGTGGGGCGTGTATCTCCAGAAGGCTGGAGAAACCTGCATGGAGCAGGAAATGGTGGACCAGCCTAGGACAGAGAGGCAGTCTGTTCCAGAGGGCTTGGGTCCATAGAGGACTTACGGAGACTAAGTCAGGCTCTTGTTGCCCCAGAGGCTAGATAGGGGCTCTATGAGTGAGTTAGGGCCCTAACGGCGGCCTAGGTTTTGTTTGTTGTTTTGTTATGTTGCAGTTAAGCTGAATAAAGCCACTTTTATTTTACGCTTGGACCGTCTGAACGCTATCTTTCCGACGCCCAGTACCACGAACCACCGCTGTCCGGACCAGGAAAAGCCACCATTTGAGTTTTATTCCCCCAAGCTGTCACAATGGGCAGAACCTACAGGCACCCTGTAACTCCAAAATCTGTTACTGAAATCATCTACCTCATCAATTTTTAAAGAACTCTCAGCTCTTCTCACTTCCTACAACCTTCCACCTGTGGCATAATAATTTTCCTTTGTTGGATATCAGGGCTTTTAGCCTGACCTGTGGAGTTGCAAAGTCTGCCTCACTTCACAAACACTGATTTGCTAATTAGATTGACCACAATTGAATTAGCACCTGCGACAGTTCGACCACTGTAGCAGGCTACACATTATAAATACTGTCAGTGGTGTAACTAAAGTCTTGTGGGCCCCAGTGCAAACTTTTGTCTGGGGCCCCTACCTCCTCCCTAGAGCAAATTCTTCATAGTGATGGTTATGGGTGCTGCAGCGATATCTCAGATACTTGAAAGGGATACAGCTTTAGTACCCACAACTGCAGTTATCAAGAATACGGTAAGTGAGCAGCGCCGGCATGTAAACAATACTGGGACAGTATAATATGCTCCACAGTGGCCCCCACACAGTATCATATGCTCCAAGGTGGCCCCCACACAGTATTATATGCTCCATAGTGGCACACACACAGTATTATATGCTCCACAGTGGCCCCCCACACAGTATTATATGCTCCACAGTGGCCCCCCACACAGTATTATATGCTCCACAGTGGCCCCACACAGTATTATATGCTCCAAGGTGGCCCCCAAACAGTATTATATGCTCCACAGTGGCCCTCACACAGTATTATATGCTCCAAGGTGGCCCCCTCACAGTATTATATGCTCCAGAGTGGCACACCCACAGTATTATATGCTCCACAGTGGCCCCCACACAGTATCATATGCTCCACAGTGGCCCCCACACAGTATTATATGCTCCAGAGTGGCACACCCACAGTATTATATGCTCTACAGTGGCCCCCACATAGCATTATATGCTCCACAGTGGCCCCCACACAGTATCATATGCTCCACAGTGGCCCCCACACAGTATTATATACTCCAGAGTGGCCCCCACACAGTATTGTATGCTCTAGAGTGGCCCCCACACAGTATTGTATGCTCTAGAGTGGCTCCCACATAGTATTAGATGCTCCACAGTGGCCCCCACACAGTATTATATACTCCAGAGTGGAGCAAACACAGTATCATATGCTCCAGAGTGGCCCCCACACAGTATTATATGCTCCGGAGTGGCCCACACACAGTATTATATGCTCCAGAGTGGCCCACACACAGTATTATACGCTCCACAGTGGCCCCCACACAGTATTACATGCTCCACAGTGGCCCCCACCCCTAGAGTCGGTGCTATTATTATACTCTGGGGTCGCCTCAGACCCCAGAGTATAATAAGTGGAGGCTCAGGGGAAGTGATTAAAATTAACAAACACTTTATGCTCACCACTCCCGGGCATCCTCGCTCTGTCCACTTGTCTTAAGCATCTTCCTTGGTCCCCTTTAGCCTGGCGACTGAGGTCACGTGGCTTTCCCCAACCGATATCATGGTGGTCCAGGGCCCAGGCCATTTACAGCTGGCCCCGTACTCCTCCAGGCCTGGTCGCACCCCCCTGTGACCGCGATCGTTACGTCACTGAATGCTGTACACAGGAAATACTCTAGCATAGACAAGTACACAAAAGACCAATCTCCTAACTACACCAATAAATGAAACCCATGAAACTATAATGAAATTCAATAAGACACATAACTCATAACGCAATATATACATATTTTATCAAGATCTCAATTATGACACATATTTAAAATTTAGTGCATCAGAATTTTTACCATTAATAGGTTCCCTTAGCACTGAGGTTGGCACAAGTTAATTTTGTTCCAGTGTCACCTTATACAAGTGTCCCGTAGATCAGGGGCACACCTCTAATGTGGCGAAGTGAGGCATTTGAAGGGGCGGCATTTTTATTACCGTATTTATTTAACCAGCCCAAGACAGGCCGCTTTAAAAAAAAAAAAAAAAAAAAAAGCTGAGCGGAACCTGTCTTGGGCTGGCTTAGGAGATGTCTGCTTCTCGGTGCAGGCAGCGATGGTATGACGTCATCGCGCCTCCTGCGCTGAGACGCAGACGTCCTATGCGCGAGTCAAGAAAAGGAGGTGGCGGCTCCATCAAGGGATTGCAGGCAGGTGAGTATAACTTTTTTTTTTTTTTAATAGGTCGTTACCTATGGGGCATAATACTGTGTGCAGGAGCCACTGTGGGGCATAATATCGTGTGCAGGGGCAACTATGGGACATAATACTGTGTAATACCATGTGCAGGGGCTGCTGTGGGCTGTAATACCGTGTGCAGGGGCCGCTGTGGACCGTAATACCGTGTGCAGGGGCCGCTGTGGGCCGTAATACCGTGTGCAGGGGCCGCTGTGGGCCATAATACTATGTGCAGGGGCCGCTGTGGGCCATAATACCGTGTGCAGGGGCCGCTGTGGGCCTTAATACCGTGTGCAGGGGCAGCTGTGGGCCATAATACCGTGTGCAGGGGCCACAATACCGTGTGCAGGGGCTGCTGTGGAACATTATAGTGTGTGTAAATGGGGCGTTATACTGTGTGGGGGCCAGGAAAGATGGTACTATGGTCTTGGGGGGGGGGATCTTTCAAGTCAAAAGTTTGCTGGAGGGCCCAGTCTTTGCTAGTTACGCCCCTGATAAGGGGTCGTTAGGAAGGGGCATTTTATATAAGGGAGCTTTATGAACTTAAGAGGTGTTATTTATATAAGGGCATTATTAATACAAGGGGGGTTATTTATATAAGGGGCCATTAAGGAGCATTATATATATATATATAAGGGGGTGGTCATTTATAAAAGCGTTCATTAGGGGACATCAATTATATAAGGGGGAATTAGGGGATTAGGGGACATTATGAATAGAAGGGGACATCATTTATATAAAGGGTCGTTAGGGGAGCAGTATTTATGTCAGGGGGAATCAGGGGCATAATATAAGGGGGCAATCAATTAAAGGGCTTGTCCAGGATAGCCACTTTTTTAATATGAGTCCGGGGACAGTGATAAAAAAAAAAAAAAAAAAAATATCTATTCACCTGTCCCTTGTGCTCCGATGTCTCCCACCGCAGTCTGGTTCTGCTGCTCCAGGTTTTCTTCTAGCGGAAGTCCCCACCGAACATGACCGCTGAAGCCACTGAAATGGGATGTCACAGTGCTGTGGGTATTTCTGCTGGAAGAAAACACCGGAGCAGCAGGACTGGATCGTGCTGGAAGACACCAGAAAACCTTCCCCAGCCTCATATTAAAAAAGTGGACAACCCCTTTAAGGTGGCACTTGGGCTTTAATAAAGGGACTTTTCAGCTCATTTTTATTGATGATCTATCCTTAGGACAGATCATCAATAAGAGATCAGTGGACCCCTCCCACCCTCTGATCAGCTGTATGAAGGTGTCATGGCGACTGTTTACAGCGCACTCTGTCTGTTTATAGTGACCATGTGATGTAATTCCAGCCTTGTCACATAGACGTGTATAGGACGAAGCTGTAGTTACATTACATGGCCGCAATGAGATGAATGACACTATGTAAACAGAGAAGGGGTCACGGTGCTTACACATATCCCACGGTTCATTCAAACAGCTGATCCTGGGGGTCCAGGGTTTTTGAGCCCCACTGATTATTTTATTAATGACCTGGAAAACTTTTTAATTAGGTAACACCTGGCGCATTATTAAGGGGCACTATTTATACAGGGTACACACAGACATTATTAATATAAAGATGCACTTGGGGGTTTTATTCTTTATGGGGGGTTATGTCATATATTTTATAATGGGGAAGTGGTAGGATGGGTGTGCAGGTGAGGACAATGTGGGTCAGGTGCCTGGAAAAGTGAGGAGCCAAAAATGTCTGTGTTGCAAACTTTACAGAGACAAGTCACAGCGGGAAGAAGTGGTCATGGCGGTCCAAAGGGAAGAGAAGGGAAATGTGAAGGATTAATCAGAGATGTCACCTGTAAGTCACAAAATGTTATTGCCCTGTATTCACCTAAATGATAGAGGATAAATACCTGATTGATGGGGGTCTGTCTGCTGAGACCCCCACTAGGCCTGAAAATTGTTTTTTTTTCCCCCACTGGGAATTCAGCCTGGCTGCAGCCAGGCTGAATAAAGGCATGTCACTTGGTGGATGGACGACCCCATGCTCTCATTCACTTCGATGAGAGTGCCAAAGATAGCCGAAGTCCAGTACTCAGCTATTTGGCGCGCTCCTATTATAGATAATGGGGGCCATGCGGGCTCGTCCATCCACCAAGCAGAAGATGTGTGAAGTTACTTTCATTGTTAATGCCGTGGTTTTTGATCTCTGATACTGAAGTAATACAATAAGAAGAATTCTTAAAAACTGTTTTATAACTTTGCGTATGTTTACTGTGCGACAATAGCAGCGTGTGAAGCTAGTAGCATGGAAACTCAATTTTTTGTTTTATTTATTTTTTTTTTTTTGGGGGGGGGGGTACCTTTCTAAAGTCTGCATCAGGCAGCAAAGAGGCTAGGTTCTCCCCTGCTGTAGATATACGTGACAGGGAAGGAGACATGAGTTTCTGTATGTGAGCAAACCAAACAAACTTGAAAGTTTCACAATACATTTGGAAACGTTCCCAACCATGATCACAGTGTGTTATTATTCTATCTGATGCTTACTTTCACAATTACTGCCCTTTCATTCCTCCTGTGCATTCTTCTTCTCTCATCTTTGTTTAGCTCCCATTCTCTTTTTATCTTCCTAAAAGACCTTAACCTATCTTGTCACTGTGCAACAAATAAAATGCTCTCATAAATCACTTGATCATTTTCTGTTTCTAGTTGCAGGATATATCTCTCCCAACCTCTGGTCAACCTTGTTCTGCTAATCAACTTCCTACTGTATGTTTTACAATTAATTTTATTAATAGACACTGTATGCAGGGGTAGGATGCAACTGTTCTCCCTGGATCTGCTGACTTGGTTGTTAAAAATATAACTGGATCACAGAACAGGGGAGAAGAGGAGCCCTGAAGCAAGTTCGGTTACTTGTACAAGGTAATTGATATTGATGACCTGAGTATCAGATCAGTCAGGATCTGACACCCGGACCCTGTGCCAACTAAGCGTTTCTTTCCCCAGACCAGAAGCTATATACAGTGTACTATGAGCGCCGTATACTTTAGTGGTGGTGTCTGGAACATTCACTTGAAAAGGTACAGGGCTGCTTCTGGTCATACACCTGACTGCGATAGGGTCTGCGGGTCAAACCCTGACCGATCTGATGCTGATGGATAGGTCATCAATATCAATTACTTTCAATCTTTAATATTAACTACCTCTCTTGGCCTTTTCCAACATACTACTGTTCCCATAAACAAAGATGTGATCTGATCTTCTTACAGATCTATACTGTTTCTTACCAATTTCTGAACGCAATCTTCTTTCCTTTAATATCTACCCTCTGTTAACACTCAGCAACTCACAGATACACCACTGTAAACCTTGACCACTATTTCTACTATCTTCTGCTCTGATCTGGCTACCACACACTACAACAAGACTCTCAAGATGGCCCTGAATGAGGTAGCACCCCCAACACTCCTTGACAGTTGCCTTAAACACCTTGTTGCTAAACGTGTGCTGAATGGCTATAAAAAAAAATCTGCCGATATCCGTCACTTCAAGCTTATGCTGAAAATCTTCAACTCTATCCTCACCAAACAATTCTCTCATTCCCTGTCTTCAATAACCCAGAATGACTCTTTGATACATTTCACTCTCTCCTTACTCTTAATGGGGTTGTATAGTTTCAACAAATAAATGTAATTGTTTGTATGCTGAATTGTTACAAAACTTTCCAATATATTTTATGTATAAATTCCTCACGGTTTCCTAGATCTCTGCTTGCTGTCATTCATTCTGCTTAATTCTAGTGGTGGATGGACACACAGGTGCACGGCTCTTTACATTCACAACTTAGTGATCAGTGACCTGTTTTGTACCGGGCTGTGCACCTGTGTGTCCATGGCATGTAGCTAAAAATCAGTCTGTTTACATTTGACCATGGCCCCACAAATCTCCTTGTCTAGTGCACATGATGTGTGGACTCATCTGATAGGTTTCTTTATCTTGCTAATTTACATATGATAAGTCCCTCCTTATCAACTTTCAGATAAAGGATCTTAGGATCCAAAATACAAGCAATAACACTATATGCAAGCAATACTACTACAGTCCCTGACAGAAGTTCTGTCGCTTATCCATGTTGTGGAATCAAAAGCTTATAACCTGACTTTAAATTCATCCATTGGTTTTAGAAATGACTCATATGAAAGCTGAAACCCTCCCAAGTGATTTTTTGGTTAAGAAAATTAATTGGCTTCACTGCTGAAATATTCATCATTTAATGAACATTTGATGTCATATAATGCACCCAATCCTAGTTTAAAGCCTCACCTGTGCTCAGTAATTGATCGGTTAATTAGTGGGTGTGTATAAAAAGAACTCCAGCACCCCAGACCTTCACTTGAACTGCAAGTTCACCTCTGACAACATGCCAAAAATCAACCCTGCGACCAAAGCCTTGATTATCAAGAGGCTGACGACAAGATCCACTGCAGAGGTGGCTGGCACCTTTAATGTGTCTCTGCGTCAAGTACAAAGAATTAAAAAAAAGATCTGAACAGGACTGAACAGACTGAACAGACTGAACAGGAGATGTTTTTGACAAGCCCAGGTCCGGCAGACTCTACAAGACAACTGGTCAGGAGGAACGTTTGTTGGTTAGAAAATCAAAAGCCAGCCCCTCTTCCACTGCAGCAGAGCTCCAACAGGCCTGGTCACCTCAAGTCCCTGTGTCAACTAGAATAGTTTGAAGGATTCTGTCTCAAAATGGCCTCCATGGTGGAATCAGTGCCCAGAAGCCAGCACTAAACAAAAGGCAATAAAAAAAAATGTGTGGCATTTGCCAAGGCCCACAGCCTGCTAAACGGATGGATGCTGGAAAAGTGGCAGAAGGTGGATTTCTCAGATGAATCTTCAGTTGAATTACACCACAGCCGCCGCAAATACTGCAGGAGACCTACTGGATCCCGTATGGATCCAACATACACCCAGAAAACAGTTAAGTTTGGTGGTGAAAAGATCATGGTCTGGGGTTACATTCAGTATGGGAGTGTGGAAAACATTTGCAAGATGGAAGGCAATATCAATAGCCTAAAATATCAAGAAGTATTAGCTTCCTCTTACATTCCCAATCATAAAAGGGGTAAAATTTTGCAGCAGGATGGTGCTCCATCTCATACATCCATCTCTACATTAAAGTTCCTCAAGGCAAAGAAGATCAAGGTGCTCCAGGACTGGCCAGCCCAGTCACCAGACATGAACATCATTGAGCATGTTTGGGGTAGGATGAAAGAGGAAGCTTGGCGGACAAAACTAAAGAATCTTGATGAACTCTGGGAGGCATGTAAGACTGCATTCTTTGCTATTCCTGATGACTTCATCAATAAATTGTATAAATCATTGTTGAAACGCATGGATGCAGTCCTTCAAGCTCATGGAAGTCACACAAAATATTAAATATGGCTCTAATACCACCACAACTTCATTCACCAATGTTATGAAACATATCTTTGTTTTTGAACAGAATTATTGGTTTGATTTTCACATTACTTTATGTGTGCGACAAAACTTTTGTCTTGCCAAAATCTGACCTTTCTGTGTTCATTAAATGATGAATATTTCAGCATTGAAGCCAATTTATTTTCTTAACCCAAAAATCATTTGGGAGGGTTTCAGCTTTCATATGAGTAATTTCTAAAACCAATAGATGAAATTAAAGTCAGGTTATACGCTTTTGATTCCACAACGTGGATAAGTGACAGAAATTCTGTCAGGGACTGCATAATGGCATGTAATTTGTATAATGGGCTATCTTTATGTATGTTTCAATCATACTACTTGAAGTGACAGTGAAAAATATTAGACCGCGATGCTGTTTATTTTGGATGATTTGGATGCAGCTCTGCTTCTATTACTTGAATAGGACATTGCACATGTCTGCGGGGTCTGGGTGTCAAACCACCACAGATACTGATAAGTCATCAGTGTGTAAAAATCTATTTGGGGCTAGAAAAAACCTATAAGACCTGGGTAGTGCTGCCACTGGTAGACTGTATATTCCTATCTTTCTGACCATTCATTTATTGTATTATTTGCTGACTCCTTCTTCTCTTCTCCTTGCTGTTGGCATTCCCCAGGGTTCCTAAAGAAATTCTTAGGTCCCCTCCTCTGCTCTCTCTCTACACCAGGGACTATTAGGCAAATGAGCAGCAGATTTGACTTTTAGCATTTTTATACTCATCGAAAGTAGTTAAAAGACATTTCAAACATTTCATCATTCAATTGAGATATTTTATTGGGTCCAGCAAACAGTTGATGTAGTGCTCAAGAAAAACCTTCATCAAATACAGGTATTATGAGAATATATTATACTATTTACATCACACCGCATCTTTTTTTTATAGCAGACATGTGATATTATTACAGGCTATACATTGCATGGTCACTATAAAACAGATCCTGTGCAATATACACACATGGACAAAATTGTTGGTACCCCTCATTTAATGAAAGAAAAACCCACAATGGTCACAGAAATAACTTGAATCTGACAAAAAGTAATTTGCCAAACTACATGTTGACAAGCCACAAAGCTTCTGGGAGAATGTCCTATGGGAGAATGACGGAATTTTTGGCAAGACACATCAGCTCTATGTTCACAGATGGAAAAATTAAGCATATCTTGAAAAGAACACTGTCCCTACTGTGAAACATGGAGGAGGCTCTGTTATGTTCTGGGGCTGCTTTGCTGCATCTGGCACAGGGTGTCTTGAATCTGTACAGGGTACAATGAAATCTCAAGACTATCAAGGGTTTCTAGAGAGAAATGTGCTGCGCAGTGTCAGAAAGCTTGGTGTCAGTTGCAGGTCATGGGTAATGGATAATGACCCAAAACACACAGCTAAAAACACCCAAGAATGGCTAAGAGGAAAACATTGGACTATTCTGAAGTGGCCTTCTATGAGCCCTGACCTAAATCCTATTGAGCATCTTTGGAAGGAGCTGAAACATGCCGTCTGGAAAAGGCACCATTCAAACTCGAGACAACTGGAGCAGTTTGCTCATGAGGAGTGGGCCAAAATACTTACTAAGAGGTGCAGAAGTCTCATTGACAGTTACAGAAATCGTTTGATTGCAGTGATTGCCTCAAAAGGTTGTGCAACAAAATATTAAGTTAAGGGTACCATCATTTCTGTCCAGGCCTGTTCCATGAGCTTTCTTTTTTTAAAAATTCTGTTGAAGCATGGTTGAAAAGCTGACTTTCATTTGTTCATTTTCATAGAATTTTTATATATTATTACTTTTGTCAGATTCAAGTTATTTCTGTGACCATTGTGGGTTTTTCCACGTGTGTAAATAGTGAAGGGGTGAGGGCGCTATCAAAAGCACCACGCTCCCAGTATTGTGTGCATCCTTGGCGCTGTGCTGCTCAATCACCATATTCTTGATAACCACAGTTGTGAGTACTATAGTTGTATGCCTTTCAAGTATCTGAGATACCGCTGCAGTACCTATAACTGTTGCTATCAAGAGTACGTTGTAGGGAGGGGGATCCTGGTAAAAGATTACACTGGGGCCCACAAAAGGTTAGTTACTCCACTGCCTAACCAAATAATAAAAATGTTGTCCACGAATTGCAAAACACACTTATTGGACTGCAAATAGATATTACTATCTGAGTAAATATATTTGTCTTTGAAAACTGCGAGGAATATATTCATAAGTACAGCATACATTGCTGTACCATTTACCTGTATAAACTATTCACTATTAAATCTGAACACATTATGTGTGAGAAAGAAATCCTAGCCTTCATATACAAATGCAACATATTCAGGGGAGGAAATTCATCAACTTACTGTAGGACAATTTACGGTCCAGCTTGTAGAAGATCCAACTAGAGGGGATTCTCTGCTGGATCTGATCATTTCTAATAATACGGGACTTGCTGGAAATGTCACTGTTGGCAAAAACTTTGGTAATAGTGACCATAATCTAATCAGATTCCAACTAAATTTTCAAAAACAAAGTTTGGTAGGGCGAAATCTTTCAATTTTAAAAGGCCAATTTTCTCAGGTTAAGGGCTACACTTCAAGTGGAAGACATTTAAATCTATGTTGAGTAAATACAGTTATATGAAAAAGTTTGGGCACCCCTATTAATCTTAATCATTTTTAGTTCTAAATATTTGGGTGTTTGCAACAGCCATTTCAATTTGATATATCTAATAACTGATGGACACAGTAATATTTCAGGATTGAAATGAGGTTTATTGTACTAACAGAAAATGTGCAATATGCATTCAACCAAAATTTGACCGGTGCAAAAATTTGGGTACCCTTATCATTTTATTGATTTGAATACTCCTAACTACTTTTTACTGACTTACTGAAGCACAAAATTGGTTTTGTAACCTCACTGAGCTTTGAACTTCATAGCCAGGTGTATCCAATCATGAGAAAAGGTATTTAAGGTGGCCAATTGCAAGTTGTTCTCCTATTTGAATCTCCTCTGAAGAGTGGCATCATGGGCTCCTCAAAACAACTCTCAAATGATCTGAAAACAAAGATTGTTCAACATAGTTGTTCAGGGGAAGGATACAAAAAGTTGTCTCAGAGATTTAACCTGTCAGTTTCCACTGTGAGGAACATAGTAAGGAAATGGAAGACCACATGTTAAGCCCAGAAGTGGCAGGCCAAGAAAAATATTAGAAAGGCAAAGAAGAAGAATGGTGAGAACAGTCAAGGACAATCCACAGACCACCTCCAAAGAGCTGCAGCATCATCTTGCTGCAGATGGTGTGACTGTGCATTGGTCAACAATACAGCACACTTTGCACAAGGAGAAGCTGTATGGGAGAGTGATGCGAAAGAAGCCGTTTCTGAAAGCATGCCACAAACAGAGTCGCCTGAGGTATGCAAAAGCACATTTGGATAAGCCAGCTTCATTTTGGAAGAAGGTCCTGTGGACTGATGAAACAAAGATTGAGTTGTTTGGTCATACAAAAAGGTGTTATGCATGGCGTCCAAAAAACACAGCATTCCAAGAAAAACACTTGCTACCCACTGTAAAATTTGATGGAGGTTCCATCATGCTTTGGGGCTGTGTGGCCAATGCCGGCACCGGGAATCTTGTTAAAGTTGAGGGTAGCATGTATTCAACTCAGTATCAGCAGATTCTTGAGAATAATGTACAAGAATCAGTGACGAATTTGAAGTTATGCCGGGGATGGATATTTCAGCAAGACAATGATCCAAAACACAGCTCCAAATCTACTCAGGCATTCATGCAGAGGAACAATTACAATGTTCTGGAATGGCCATCCCAGTCCCCAGACCTGAATATCATTGAACATCTGTGGGATAATTTGAAGAGGGCTGTCCATGCTCGGCGACCATCAAACTTAACTGAACTGGAATTGTTTTGTAAAGAGGAATGGTCAAAAATACCTTCATCCAGGATCCAGGAACTGATTAAAAGCTACAGGAAGCGACTAGAGGCTGTTATTTTTGCAAAAGGAGGATCTACTAAATATTAATGTCACTTTTCTGTTGAGGTGCCCATACTTTTGCACCGGTCAAATTTTGGTTTAATGCATATTGCACATTTTCTGTTAGTACAATAAACCTCATTTCATTCCTGAAATATTACTGTGTCCATCAGTTATTAGATATATCAAATTGAAATGGCTGTTGCAAACACCTAAATATTTAGAACTAAAAATGATTAAGATTAATAGGGGTGCCCAAACTTTTCCATATGACTGTATACTGTATAGCAAAATGTATATCCATAAGGAACAAGTATAAACATTTTAAATTACCCCCCCCCCCCACCATGGGTTACAGCTTTAGTTAAAAGGATGAAAAAACAATAAAAAGCAGACATTAAAAAATATAAATCAGGGGGATGTTTCCAACCGCTGAAGAGAACAGGTGAGCACTGATTTAGCTTCGTGGACACTTGGCTATTACCTTTTGCCGACTTACCACCTTGATCCTAACCACTATGCCTCAGGACGATAACCTGAATCTCAGCAAACCTTCAGGAGCACATTAAGCTAAGCTGTCCTGGGACCATCTCCACACTGCTTGAGGAGAAGACTGGTGGCCATTTTACCTTATAAAAGCTCTACACCATGGCTGTCTCAACTCTCACTGCACTAAAAACTCTGCTGTTCACCACCAGGAAGTCTAGACGGAACAGCAGCCACCCCAGTGAGTCCTTACTGATCACCGGGAAATTGACCCGCTTCCCCACAGCCTATTATTTCTGCATCAATGGAAAACTTAAGCTGACTATATTTTTTGCATGAGAACATAAAGTGGAGTAGGGCATAGGTTTTCAAAATTTTAATCAAATAAAAATCTGAAAAGTGTGACGTGCAAAAGTATTCAGCCTCTATATCAATACTTTGTAGAGCCACCTTTCACTGCAATTACAGCTGCAAGTCTTTTGGGGCATGTCTCTACCAGCTTTGCACATCTAGGGACTGAGATTTTTGCCCATTCTTCTTTGCAAAATAGCTCAAGCTCAGCCAGATTGGATGGAGAGCGTCTATGAACAGCAATTTTCATGTCTTGCCACAGATGCTCAATGGGATTTAGGTTTGGACCTCTTGACTGCTTCTCTGACCAGTGCTCTCCTTGCTGGATCTGTTAGTTTAGATGGACGGCCATGTCTTGGTAGGTTTGCAGTTGTAGAATACTTTTTCTTTTTTTGGATGATGGATTGAACAGTGCTCCTTGAGATGCTCAAAGCTTGGGATATGTTTTTATAACCTAACCTTGCTTTAAACTTCTCCACAATTTTATCTCTGACCTGTCTGGTGAGTTCCTTGGTCTTCATGATGCTGTTTGTTCACTAGTGTTCTCTAACAAACCACTGAGGCCTTAACAGAACAGGTGTATTTATACAGAGACTAAATTACATACAGCTGGACTCTATTAACTAAGTGCCCCCGGATTGATGAAACAGCAAGTGAACCTCCAGAAAATTCTTAAAAAGAGAACCGCTCATTCCCCGATGGTTCACTTAAGATGGTGCCAACTCCCCGCCAAGACTTAGAGCCCAGGGAAGACTCAGACCCAGACAGCGCAGCGGAATATGACCAGTCAAACCTTGGCCTCACAACTATTTCAAAGTCTTTCCTCCAGAAAGCACTCACAAAGATGCTCAGCCTGATGCTTACGGAACTCGTAGATATAAATTCGGAGATCCAGAATGTGGGCCAACGGGTGGCACACTTAGAAAACAACTACATTGCTGTGAATAATCACTCTACCTCAATGGCCTCCAGGCTCACTATTTATAAGGAATACATCGACAGGTCACTCACTCTCATCGAGGATCAAGAAAACTTCCTGAGTCGTGCACCTCTGAAGACCTTCCTAAGATGATGGCTCAGCTCTTCTCTGACCTTCTGGGCCCTGATCAAGCAGCAACAATTGAAACTGAGCGCATTCATAGAGCACTCAGACCGAGACCTCAGCAAAAAGACCCTTTGCGAGACTTCATATGTGGTATCCTTTCTTATCCAGATGCAGCGGCTATACTTACAACAGCAAGAAAACGCCCTACCGTGCTACTGGGAGTTGACGAAATCTCCATATATCAGGATATAGCGCTCTCGATTACTAGCTAAAAGGCACATCCTAAACCTGCTCTTGGAAGTCCTCAGAGAAAGAAATCAAATATGCTTGGCTTTACCCTTTGGAATTAGCTGTCGTCCATAGAGATAAGAGAATTGCAATTCACTCACCCAGTGATCTTCTAGCACTCTGGGCCCACCTTGATATGGAACCTTTAGATAACCCATCATGGTTCCCCATGCCATCCCTACTGGAGATCCCGGACCTATCTGATGCAGATTTATGGCCTGCCTGAAAACGCTACAAATCGCCGAGAAGCAAGAAATTCCCGACACAACTGAGACCGAACATTCCTCTATAATCAGCCGATTATGGACATAGTGCCAGAAGATAGTAAGTTCTATGTTCCACACTGTTTATTGCAAACTGTTTGTTGCCCTCACGACTCTACCTAGTTCTATTCTAGTGAACTGCTTTATATTGCTCTCCATGATTTCTGCAAGGAACTTTCTCTCGATGTGATTGCAGCTTCAGGTTTTTCTTCAGCATAACTGTAGACAGTGCCTCGCGAGTTACTTGTACCCCACATTGCGTTCAAATGTACAATGTTCACTCTATTAGTTGCCGGTCATCTCAGTGATCCTGTTTTGCACTGTTATTTCTAGTTGCATTCGCGGTGGGGCGCGGCTGGTCCCGTACCCAGACATTTCCCCCTATTCACCCTGTTTTGGCTGTGACGGCCCCTACTTTTTATACACTTTGTCCTATCTGCCGGAAATGTCTGGGTGGGGTCTAGGCGCTACCGAGCTGGTAATTGCCCTCTTGTATTTGTTGCAGAGTGCGATTGCTGGATGTGGCAGAGTCAAAACCAGACAGACATTTGTATATAACAGGAACAGACTTTAGTGAAACATGAATGCAGTAAGAGAAGGTTCACCTCACATAGTGAATAACAGATCTAGTACAGCACACACACTAACAATACAGGAAGTGTATATCAACAGCATCAAAAACAACAAAATACAGAGTGTCTACAGATAAACATTTAGTAACAGCTACATCTAGTGTCATAAATGTGAACTGCAGTCAATCCAGCAAATATAGAGACGAAGCTGGCTGTTGCATATCTCCAACAGTATTTACTGTACAGATGTTGCATGCTTTTGTCTTATTTGTTCTTTGCTAAATTGCCATGCTAGCTCTATTTCTTTCAGCCAAGTTTCTGAATTTATTGTGAGCTCTCTCTCTCCTCCTAATTACTTACCAGCCTCTTTGTTATTTGAGCAGTTGGGAAGTACTGTGTGTTTTTGGACCTTTCCTGGCCAATATCTCTTGCTCTCCACTCCACTTTTCACTAACCCCCCTCTACCTATAGATGTTTAATGGGTAAAATCAGGTCCATCAGCTTGGACAGGCACATAGAGGCGTAGGTACCAGTTCACACTTGCACTTTTATTGGTAAAAGTTCACACAGTCCAACTTAAAAAGCTTGCTTCAGCATGAAGGTACAAAACAGGTACATAAATCGTCCTTACTTCAGAATACAAACACAAATTCAAAAAGGCTTCCTCACCAATGCAGTTGGTTGTTTTGTAGGTTTCAGTCCTACAGTCATGGCCAAAAGTTTTGAGAATGACACAAATATTATATTTTCACATGATCTGCTGCCCTCTGGTTTTTATGTGTGTTTGTCAGATGTTTTTATCACATACAGAAATATAATTGCATTCATATTATGAGTAACAGAAGCTTATATTGACAGTTAGAATGAGTTAATGCAGCAAGTCAATATTTGCAGTGTTGACCCTTCTTCTTCAGGACCTCTGCAATTCTCCCTGGCATGCTCTCAATCAATTACTGGACCAAATCCTGACTGATAGCAGTCCATTCTTGCAGAATCAATGCTTTAATTTTGTCTGAATTTGTTGGTTTTTGTTTGTCCACCCGTCTCTTGATGATTGACCACAAGTTCTCAATGGGATTAAGATCTGGGCAGTTTCCAGGCCATGGACCCAAAATCTCTATGTTTTGTTCCCTGAGCCATTTAGTTATCACCTTTGCTTTATGGCAAGGTGCTCCATCATGCTGGAAAAGGCATTGTTGAGCGCCAAACTGCTCTTGGACGGTTGGGAGAAGTTGCTCTTGGAGGACATTCTGGTACCATTCTTTATTCATGGCTGTGTTTTTAGGCAAGACTGTGAGAGAGCCGATTCCCTTGGCTGAGAAGCAACCCCACACATGAATGGTTTCAGGATGCTTTACAGTTGGCATGAGACAAGACTGGTGGTAGCGCTCACCTCTTCTTCTCCGAATAAGCTGTTTTCCAGATGTTCCAAACAATCGAAAAGGGGCTTCATCAGAGAAAATGACTTTACCCCAGTCCTCAGCAGTCCACTCCCTGTACCTTTTGCAGAATATCAGTCTGTCCCTGATGTTTTTTCTGGAGAGAAGTGGCTTCTTTGCTGCCCTCCTTGAGACCAGGCCTTGCTCCAAGAGTCTCCGCCTCACAGTGCGTGCAGATGCACTCACACCTGCCTGCTGCCATTCCTCAGCAAGCTCTGCACTGCTGGTAGCCCGATCCCGCAGCTGAAACACTTTTAAGAGACGGTCCTGCCGCTTGCTGGTCTTTCTTGGGCGCCCTTGAGCCTTTTTGGCACCAATGGAACCTCTCTCCTTGAAGTTCTTGATGATGCGATAGATTGTTGACTGAGGTGCAATCTTTCTAGCTGCAATACTCTTCCCAGTTAGGCCATTTTTGTGCAGTGCAATGATGACTGCACGTGTTTCTTTAGAGATAACCATGGTTAACAGAAGAGAAACAATGATGGCAAGCACCAGCCTCCTTTTAAAGTGTCCAGTGGTGTCATTCTTACTTAATCATGACAGATTGATCTCCAGCCCTGTCCTCATCAACACCCACACCTGTGTTAATGGAGCAATCACTGAAACGATGTTAGGTGGTCCTTTTAAGGCAGGGCTGCAATGATGTTGAAATGTGTTTTGGGGGATAAATTTCATTTTCTAGGCAAATATTGACTTTGCAAGTAATTGCTGTTAAGCTGATCACTTAACATTGTGGAGTATATGCAAATTGCCATTAGAAAAACTGAAGCAGTAGACTTTGTAAAAATTAATATTTGTATCATTCTCAAAACTTTTGGCCATGACTGTACACACACAGGTTCTCATACAGAAGACAGCCACACCCACTTCCCTTGGAAAGCCTCAGCTCTTTATGGCTGAACACCTGGGGCACCCAACAAGACCAGGACTGGAGTATAGGCCTAGGTCTGTAATAACTCCCAAATCCCAGACCCATACTCCAGCCAGTCACCTTGCAGATACCAGCCACCTCAGTGGCAGGTACCTGCCATCTACAATTTTGCCCTCTGCCTGTCTACAATGTCCAGAGGTGACAAGGCTTCTTCACTGTATGGACTGTGAATCTGTGGAATGGCCTATCCCAGGAGATGGTTACAGGAGCAACAGCTGACAGCTTCAAAAAAAGACTTACATGTCTTTTTAGAGCAAAATTGATTGATGATAATGGAAATGTATAGAATACTTATTTCCTTCAGTCATGCCCTTTCCCATCCACTGGCTACTTGACTTTGATGGACATATGTCTTTTTTCAACCGTACTATGTTATGATATATTGTGGATTAACTGGTGTGTAATTTCCAATATGACCACTAGATGTCAATCCAAGACTGTGTTATAGAATTCTCTGAGGGTCACAATTACAAAATAATGTATGGTACTGAAGAGATTTAAAAGGGTTTTCTCATCTCAGGCTTTCAGCCTTTCTGTCTCCTATCAACAATTCCTGATTTTCAGCTCATCTTGTTGGGAGATCCTGTTTGCAAACAGATAACAGAGATACTGCTATAAAAACATGTATTAACCCCTTAAGGACCGGGTCATTTTTCGTTTTTAGATTTTTGTTTTTTCCTTCCCCACGTTCCAAGAGCCATAACTCTTGCATTTTTCAGTTCACAAAGTCACATGATGGCTTATTGTTTGCGAAACAAATTGTACTTTGCAATGGCACCATTCAATATGCTGTGCAATGTACTGGGAAGCTGGAAAAAAAAATTCAGAATGAGATGCAATTGGAGAAAAAATGCATTTGCACCAACTTCATATGGGTTTAATTTTTACGGAGTTCACTGTGTGGTAAAAATGACATGGTACCTGTATTCTGCCGGTCAGTACAAATACGGCGATACCAAATTTATATAGTGTTTGCAATGTTTTGATACCTTTTAAGAAATGAAAAACTTAGCAAAATAGTAAAAAAATTGTGTCTCCATATTGTGACACTTGTAACTTTTTCATATTTACATGTATGGAGCTGGGTAAGGCGTCTTTTTATGCGGGACAACATGACGTTTTTATTGATATCATTTGGGGAAAGATCTGATGGTTTGATCACTTTTTATTCAATTTTTTATAGGAGGCAAAGTGTTGAAAAAAACACTATTTGGCTATTTAGATTTTTTTTTACCGCTATGCCATTCACCATATGGGATAAATATTTAAATATTTTAATAGTTTGGGCAATTTAGAGTGGGGATACCTAATGTGTTTATGTTTACTTTTGTTTATTTACTTTTACAGTACAGACCAAAAGTTTGGACACACCTTCTCATTCCAAGAGTTTTCTGTATTTTCATGACTATAAAAATTGTAGATTCACACTGAAGGCATCAAAGCTATGAATTAACACATGTGGAATTATATACTTAACAAAAAAGTGTGAAACAACTGAAAATATGTCTTATATTCTAGGTTCTTCAAAGTAGCCACCTTTTGCTTTGATTACTGCTTTGCACACTCTTGGCATTCTCTTCAAGAGGTAGTCACCTGAAATGGTTTTCACTTCACAGGTGTGCCCTGTCAGGTTTAATAAGTGGGATTTCTTGCCTTATAAATGGGGTTGGGACCATCAGTTGTGTTGTTCAGAAGTCAGGTGGATACACAGCTGATAGTCCTACTGAATGGAGTGTTAGAATTTGTATTATGGCAAGAAAAAAAGCAGCTAAGTAAAGAAAAACGAGTGGCCATCGTTACTTTAAGAAATGAAGGTCAGTCAGTCTGAAAAATTGGGAAAACTTTGAAAGTGTCCCCAAGTGCAGTGGCCAAAACCATCAAGCGCTACAAAGAAACTGGCTCACATGAGGACCGCCCCAGGAAAGGAAGACCAAGAGTCACCTCTGCTGCGGAGGATAAGTTCATCCGAGTCACCAGCCTCAGAAATCGCAGGTTAACAGCAGCTCAGATTAGAGACCAGGTCAATGCCACACAGAGTTCTAGCAGCAGACACATCTCTACAACAACTGTTAAGAGGAGACTGTGTGCAGCAGGCCTTCATGGTAAAATAGCTGCTAGGAAACCACTGCTAAGGACAGGCAACAAGCAGAAGAGACTTGTTTGGGCTAAAGAACACAAGGAATGGACATTAGACCTGTGGAAATCTGTGCTTTGGTCTGATGAGTCCAAATTTGAGATCTTTGGTTCCAACCACCGTGTCTTTGTGCGAAGCAGAAAAGGTGAACGAATGGACTCTTCATGCCTGGTTCCCACCGTGAAGCATGGAGGAGGAGGTGTGATGGTGTTGGGATGCTTTGCTGGTGACACTGTTGGGGATTTATTCAAAATTGAAGGAATACTGAACCAGCATGGTTACCACAGCATCTTGCAGCGGCATGCTATTCCATCCGGTTTGCGTTTAGTTGGACCATCATTTATTTTTCAACAGGACAATGACCCCAAACACACCTCCAGACTGTGTAAGGGCTATTTGACCAAGAAAGAGAGTGATGGGGTGCTACGCCAGATGACCCGGCCTCCACAGTCACCAGACCTGAACCCAATCGAGATGGTTTGGCGTGAGCTGGACCGCAGAGTGAAGGCAAAAGGGCCAACAAGTGCTAAGCATCTCTGGGAACTCCTTCAAGACTGTTGGAAGACCATTTCAGGTGACTACCTCTTGAAGCTCATCAAGAGAATGCCAAGAGTGCGCAAAGCAGTAATCAAAGCAAAAGGTGGTTACTTTGAAGAACCTAGAATATAAGACATATTTTCAGTTGTTTCACACTTTTTTGTTAAGTATATAATTCCACATGTGTTAATTCATAGCTTTGATGCCTTCAGTGTGAATCTACAATTTTTATAGTCATGAAAATACAGAAAACTCTTGGAATGAGAAGGTGTGTCCAAACTTTTGGTCTGTACTGTATATCTGAACTAGGGAAAGGGGGGTGATTTGAACTTGTGTGTTTTTTTTATTTTTTTATACTTTTAAAAACTTTTTTTCTTCTTCTTTTACTTTTATGGTCAAACCCCCTAGAGACCTTGAAACCTAGGGGGTCTGATCACTCATACTATTCACTGCAATACTACTGACGTACAGGTACGTCATTGGTCGTTAAGGGGTTAAAGGGAATCTGTCAGGTCAATCTGGGACCACCCACAGGTCCTTTATAGACCTGGGGTTTAGTGATCCAAATCACCCTGTTGTAATGCAATCCGCAGGCGCATTAAAAATAAAAAACCTTTATACTTACTTAGATAAGGGTCCGATCAACGCTATTTGGCGAACAGTCTGGCTTATTCATGAGATTCTTCATTGGCACACCTCCCGGCGCCTGCGCTGTTCTTCAGTTAAGCAAAAGATGGACACCCCGGCTTCACTGCATAATTGCGGGTCATGCGCACTGAAGCCAAGGTGTACTCCTCTGGCTTCATTGAAGAACTGTGCAGGCGCGGGGAGTACAGCAGCAGGGTGAGTATAAAGCTTTTTTATTTTTAATGCGGCCATGGATTGTGTTATAACAGGGTGATTTGGGACACTAAACCTCAGGTCCATATGGATGTGTGGGTGGTTTAGTGTCCCAAATTACCCTCAAAAAACAAATTCATGCCCGCACAAAACTAAAAACCAAATCTCATAATTTATTGATAAACTAATAAATACAAACACTTATAAACACATGGGGGAATCCAAGAAACAACCAAATGAAAAATAAATGTACAAAAGCAGGAAAATCAGGAAATCACATGATGAATAAATATGGAAAATCCAAAAAAGCATAATACAGAATATATATAAATATATTTTTGGGTAATTTAAGATTTCTGTGTAAAAAAATACACCTTTAAACTATTAAGAGATAAACCACAAATCATAATATAAAATATGTGCTAAGGAAACCATATATAACATAGGTAAAAAGTCCTGAAAAAACCCACCTAAGTAACAAACACCTCGACGCGCGTTTCGCCACAGGCTTCGTCCACAGGAATGTTTGTAAGGTCATGTATACTGATATTTAAATCCCACCTCACCAATAAGGTGCCACAAAGCACACCTGAATAGATAGCCCAGATAATAAAATAATACCTGTTGCACATATAACAAAATACCGCCGCCATCTTGTAAACTATTGAGCATGCGCGAGAAGCCAAATCAAGACGCGCGATACCGTTAGAAAAACATCACTGCGCATGCGCGAGAACTTAGTTAAATATCGCGAGTTCTATTAGACATATTGCATAGGACGCTATTACCACACCACGACTAACTGAGCATGCGCGAAATGAAAAGCGCTACATCGTGAAATTAGCATAATCGCGCATGCTCAAACAAGAGATGTATATAAAACAGCGGAGCTTAGAAACTACCAAAAACTGCTATGCAAAAGTACAGAAAATACAAAGAGCGCTATAACATATGAAAATATATAGAACAGCACAAAAGCACTCCTATAGATATGTAATAAATATACACAAGGAAATTGAATGTACAAATAAATAAATAATTATATGTAAAAAAAAAAAATATATATATTGTTTCTGTTAAAAATATGTATGCACACAACCAATCATAAAAAAGGTTAAATAAACCACTAATACAGAGTGTAATCAAGTATATCAACATATAAGTAATATATATAAGAGGGACCAAATACAACAAATATAAACATCAAAAAATGATCCCAAATAAAGTGCAAAACGAAAAAGTGCCGATGCGCAAGTGAAAAGTGACAAATATGTATATATATATATATATATATAGAAAATGTGTATAATAATATATGAAATATAGACAAAATGTTCAAAAATACATAAAAAAAATAGCAGATATCTTGGCCCACTCCTCATGAGCAAACTGCTCCAGTTGTCTCGGGTTTGAAGGGTGCCTTTTCCAGACAGCATGTTTCAGCTACTTCCAAAGATGCTCAATAGGATTTAGGTCAGGGCTCATAGAAGGCCACTTCAGAATAGTCCAATGTTTTCCTCTTAGCCATTCTTGGGTGTTTTTAGCTGTGTGTTTTGGATCATTATCCATTACCCATGACCTGCAACTGACACCAAGCTTTCTGACACTGGGCATCACATTTCTCTCTAGAATCCCTTGATAGTCTTGAGATTTCATTGTACCCTGCACAGATTCAAGACACCCTGTGCCAGATGCAGCAAAGCAGCCCCAGAACATAACAGAGCCTCCTCCATGTTTCACAGTAGGGACAGTGTTCTTTTCAAGATATGCTTCATTTTTCCATCTGTAAACATAGAGCTGATGTGCCTTGCCAAAAATTTAGATTTTTGACTCATCTGTCCATAGGACATTCTCTCAGAAGCTTTGTGGCTTGTCAACATGTAGTTTGGCAAATTCCAGTCTGGCTTTTTTTAAGTTATTTCTGTGACCATTTTGGGTTTTTCTTTCATTAAACGAGGGATACCAACAATTTTGTCCACGTGTATATATTACTTATCAGTATGTCTTTGAAGTGTGGGAGGAAACCAGGGTACCCGGAGGAAACCCACGCAAACGTGGGGAGAACATACAAACTCCTTGAAGATGTTGTCCTTGGAGGGATTCGAACCCAGGACTCCAGCGCTGCAAGGCTGCAGTGCTAACTACTGAGACCCTAAACCCATAGCTGCCAACCATCGCGCATCTGGCGGGACAGTCCCAATTTTACACTGCTGTCCCAGCTTATAGTTTGTCCTGCTATGCCCCTGAAGTGTTTTGCTGTTAACAAACTTTATTAGGGTAGGGCAAAGGCTAAATAGTAGATGCTAAATCCTAGTGGGCTAAAGGACCTTTGATGACGTCATGATCATTTGATCAGACTCTTGTGTGGGCGGAGCTATTCTGGATACTGCGGGACAGTGTGATGTTACACAGAAAGCTAGGAACAAGAGTGATCGAAGATAAGGAGGAGAGAAGAGACAGCATGTGTGAGCAAGAGGGGGGAACTGGGGGCAAATGTAGGGGACAGTTAAACTGAAGGCAGATGTAGGGGGCAATTAAACTGGGGCAGATGAACGGGCAATTAAACTGAAGGCAGATTAAGGGAGCAATTAAACTGGTGGCAGATAAAGGGGGACATTAAGCTGGTAGCAGATAAAGAGGGACATTAAATTGGTGGTAGATGGAGGGGCAATTAAACTGGGGGCAGATGAAGGGGGGCATTAAGCTAGTGACAGATGAAGGTGGGGACATTAAATCGGTGGCAGATGAAGGGGGGACATTAAGCTGGTGGCAGATGAAGGGGAACATGAAGATGGTAGCAGATAAAAGGGGACATTAAACAGGGGGCGCAGATGGAGGGTTACATTAAACTGGGGGCAACTGGAGAAGGACATTAAACCGTGGGGGGTAGCTGGAGGGGGACATGTCTGCCTCTAGTTGCCCCCAGTTTAATGTCCCTCTCCAACTACCCCCACAGTTTAATGTCACCCTCCAGCTGCCCCAGTTTAATGTCCCCTCTAGTTTCCGCCAGTTTAAACTGGGGCATGAGGAGAGGGATTTAATACTGTGGGGCAATTGGAGGGGAACATTATAATGTGGGGGCATATAATGTTAGGGTGACTGTAGGAGCATTATACTGTGTAGGGGCACATGGAAAAATAGATGAGAATGGGCGGAGTCAACATAGAAGTGGGTGGAGCTAAATTTGCCGCGGCACACATAACATTTTGTCCATCTTTCTGTCCTTTGAAAGTTGGGAGGTATACTAAACCTAATTAATAATTTGCATTCTGATATTTGTATTGTCACTAAAATTAACACACCTAGCAAATAGACTTAGGCCCACAACCAGACAACAATGAACAAAATTCATAACTACGATATGTACATTACATATACATACAGTAAGTGTATAGAATTCTCCATTTACTTCTATGATTTCTTTCTACAATTTTTTTTATTGTAAAGATTGATTGTAAGGTATTGTTTTCTATTGATCAGTACTGTCGCTTCCCTAGAAAATACGGTCCATGTATCAGTTGTTTTTCCCATAATGCACTCTGCCCAGAGAGCTACACTTACCGTATTGTAGTTATCTACAATGTAGTGAGTCACTAAAATGAAATTATTTGTGTATGATAGGTGGGTGGGCCTTTAAACAATTCCCCTGGTGTTCCGAAGATACCCCAGGCCAACACTGATGGTAGACCCTTATATTAAACACACAACGCTTTTTGGTTCCTTCCCTTTATCAAGTGTGTATTATAACATACATAATGCACACAACACATATATAGCACAAAAATTTAAAATAACACAAAAAAAAACCCAAATAGGTACAAATCATAAAAGAATGTGAACTGTATTTTGCTATTGTGGAGTATATAAGAAAATGTGGGTAGCGTTAAAATCAACATGATATGATGTTTGAGGAACATGAATCACGTGTAGAAAGGGTGTAGACTCAATTCAGCTGTGGTGGGTGAAGAAGGGGAGGAGAGATGGCTGAGGAAGGAGGGGGCGGTGTCAGCGGGAAGAAGCGATGTACTACGTGGTGCTCAGTATAATGGGTAGAGAAAGGGAGAGTGGTGGCAAGCGGGGGACGGAGGGAGGGGTTGTAAGACAGGGGAGGGGGAAGCGCTGATACCATCGTAGCGCTTGGTGGGGAGGATAGTTATAGCAGTGGGGAAGCGCTGTGAATAGCGTAGCGCTTAGTGGGATGAATGGAGGGAGGGAGGGGTTGTGGCTGGGGAGGGGGGGGAGAATTAGCGGGGAGTGGGGGGAAGCGCTGTGACCAATAACGCGGTAGAGGGTAGAGTGGGGGGAGGGGTTATGGATGGGGAAGGAGGGGCGGGGGATGTGGTGAGGGAAAGGGCTGGGACTGATAACGCTAGAAGCAGATAGTTGTATGGGCTATAGGAGAGGGGAGGGGCAGATACCACACTTGTGTGGTGTATTATGGTAGTATGATAGTCAGTATCCGAATCTGGGAAAGCTTGGTTTCAGTAAAAAACGAAATTGAGAGTAAAAAAACGGGGGAAGGTGGAAATTGATAAAAGTAGGTGAAGGAGGAGTGGAGATAAAAGTAGAAACATGGCGGGGTTGCAATGTGACTAAAGAAAGGAGTGTACATATGGAATAGAGTGATGCTGGGAATAAGCGGATGCCTGTTGATGTCCAAAGAAATATTGATTAGAAGTGGTATATCTGCAATCTAATATACACAGGAAATAAAATAATATAATAATAAAATGTTAGAATAAAAGTGCAAAATGGAAATATGCATATGGAAATGCAAATATAAAAGAAATACATAAAAATATATAGTGTGTATAATTGGCAGAAAAGAATATATATATATATAGGCCGACAGGTATCATCAGGTATAGAGGCCGACAGGTATCATCGTGTTGAGTTTATAGATCCAGTAAAATTCTCTCTTTCTGAGGAGGTCTACATTGCTTTTGAAGACTTGATCTATTGGGGGGATGACGAACCCATTGTATTCACAGTTGTGATATTGCGCAGAGTGGCGTAAAACGCCATGTTTTTGGAATCCTTTTAGAATACAGTCATATGAAAAAGTTTGGGCACCCCTATTAATCTTAATCATTTTTAGTTCTAATTATTTGGCTGTTTGCAACAGCCATTTCAATTTGATATATCTAATAACTGATGGACACAGTAATATTTCAGGATTGAAATGAGGTTTATTGTACTAACAGAAATTGTGCAATATGCATTCAACCAAAATTTGACCGGTGCAAAAGTATGGGCACCTCAACAGAAAAGTGACATTAATATTTAGTAGATCCTCCTTTTGCAAAAATAACAGCCTCTAGTCGCTTCCTGTAGCTTTTAATCAGTTCCTGGATCCTGGATGAAGGTATTTTTGACCATTCCTCTTTACAAAACAATTCCAGTTCAGTTAAGTTTGATGGTCACCGAGCATGGACAGCCCGCTTCAAATTATCCCACAGATGTTCAATGATATTCAGGTCTGGGGACTGGGATGGCCATTCCAGAACATTGTAATTGTTCCTCTGCATGAATGCCTGAGTAGATTTGGAGCTGTGTTTTGGATCATTGTCTTGCTGAAATATCCATCCCCGACGTAACTTCAAATTCGTCACTTATTCTTGTACATTATTCTCAAGTATCTGCTAATACTGAGTTGAATCCATGCGACCCTCAACTTTAACAAGATTCCCGGTGCCGGCATTGGCCACACAGCCCCAAAGCATGATGGAACCTCCACCAAATTTTACAGTGGGTAGCAAGTGTTTTTCTTGGAATGCTGTGTTTTTTTGACGCCATGCATAACGCCTTTTTGTATGACCAAACAACTCAATCTTTGTTTCATCAGTCCACAGGACCTTCTTCCAAAATGAAGCTGGCTTGTCCAAATGTGCTTTTGTATACCTCAGGCGACTCTGTTTGTGGCGTGCTTTCAGAAACGGCTTCTTTCGCATCACTCTCCCATACAGCTTCTCCTTGTGCAAAGTGTGCTGTATTGTTGACCGATGCACAGTGACACCATCTGCAGCAAGATGATGCTGCAGCTCTTTGGAGGTGGTCTGTGGATTGTCCTTGACTGTTCTCACCATTCTTCTTCTCTGCCTTTCTGATATTTTTCTTGGCCTGCCACTTCTGGGCTTAATAAGAACTGTCCCTGTGGTCTTCCATTTCCTTACTATGTTCCTCACAGTGGAAACTGACAGGTTAAATCTCTGAGACAACTTTTTGTATCCTTCCCCTCAACAACTATGTTGAACAATCTTTGTTTTCAGATCATTTGAGAGTTGTTTTGAGGAGCCCATGATGCCACTCTTCAGAGGAGATTCAAATAGGAGAACAACTTGCAATTGGCCACCTTAAATACCTTTTCTCATGATTGGATACACCTGGCTATGAAGTTCAAAGCTCAGTGAGGTTACAAAACCAATTTTGTGCTTCAGTAAGTCAGTAAAAAGTAGTTAGGAGTATTCAAATCAATAAAATGATAAGGGTACCCAAATTTTTGCACCGGTCAAATTTTGGTTGAATGCATATTGCACATTTTCTGTTAGTACAATAAACCTCATTTCAATCCTGAAATATTACTGTGTCCATCAGTTATTAGATATATCAAATTGAAATGGCTGTTGCAAACACCCAAATATTTAGAACGAAAAATGATTAAGATTAATAGGGGTGCCCAAACTTTTTCATATGACTGTATCAGAGCAGTGTTTATTAAGTCTTTCCCGGAGGTGCTTAGTTGTTCGCCCTACATATTGCAGGCCTCAGGGGCATTGGAGAACATAAATAATGTAGGAGGAGTTACATGTCAATAATGGTTTGATGGAAAATTCTTCTCCTGTGGCGGTGCTTGTAATAGTAGTTCGGCGGTGAGTGATTCTGAGACATTTGCATCTCAGTGTGTTACACTTGTAGCTTCCTCCAGTTTTGCTGGTATAGGAGGGTATTGATTTGGATGTGGAAACTTTGGGAGGTCTTAGTTTGCTGGGTGCTAGCAAGTTTTTTAGGGTTTTGGCCCATCTGTAAGTGATGCCTGGATTTTTGGGTAGAATCCTCTTGAGGAAAGGGTCATCGAGCAGTATGGGCCAGTGTTTCAAAAGAATGGATCTTATATGTTGGTGTTTGTAATTAAAGGTGGTGATCAAATTGTATTTGTATTGATTGTTCTTGGTTTTTGTAGATGGTAGGATGCATTCTGATTTTGTGAGTTTTTTGGCTTTCTGCCATGCGGACCATATGATGTCCTTAGGATAGTGTTTCTCTGTAAAACAACGAGTCATTAGTTTGCTCTGGGTCTCATAGTCTTTATCCAAGGTACAATTTCGTCGGATCCTCCAAAATTCTCCAAAGGGGACGTTATTTTTCCACTTTTTGTGGAGTTGGCTGGTGTATTCTAAGAGACTGTTGCAGTCAACTTTTTTGAAATAAGTTTTTGTTATGGTCCGATTATTCTCTGTTGTTAATATGAGGTCCAGATATTTGGTGGAAGTGGTGCCAGAGAGGGTGATCCCCCATTCCTGTTCGAAACTGTTAAAGTGGTTGGTGAAATCTGTGAAGGAATCTACACAACCATTCCAAATGAAAACTAGATCATCTACAGTGGGGAAAAAAAAGTATTTAGTCAGCCACCAATTGTGCAAGTTCTCCCAATTAAAAAGATGAGAGAGGCCTGTAATTGACATCATAGGTAGACATCAACTATGAGAGACAAAATGAGAAAACAAATCCAGAAAAATCACATTGTCTGATTTTTAAAGAATTTATTTGCAAATTATGGTGGAAAATAAATATTTGGTCAATAATAAAAGTTCATCTGAATACTTTTATATATCCTTTGTTGGCAATGACAACAAAGTCGTTTTCTATAAGTCTTCACAAGGTTGGCACACACTGTTGCTGGTATGTTGGCCCATTCCTCCATGCAGATTTCCTCTAGAGAAGTGATGTTTTGGGCTGTCACTGAGCAACACGGACTTTCAACTCCCTCCACAGGTTTTCTATAGCCTTGAGATCTGGAGACTGGCTAGGCCACTCCAGGACCTTGAAATGCTTCTTATGAAGCCACTCCTTCGTTGCCCTGGCGGTGTGCTTGGGATCAGTGTCATGCTGAAAGACCCAGCCACGTTTCATCTTCAATGCCCTTGCTGATGGAAGGAGGTTTGCACTCAAAATCTCACGATACATGGCCCCATTCATTCTTTCATGTACACGGATCAGTCGTCCTGGTCCCTTTGCAGAGAAACTGCCCCAAAGCATGATGTTGCCACTCCCATGCTTCACAGTAGGTATGGTGTTCT
This sequence comes from Leptodactylus fallax, assembly GCA_947044405.1. Taxonomy (NCBI): domain Eukaryota; kingdom Metazoa; phylum Chordata; class Amphibia; order Anura; family Leptodactylidae; genus Leptodactylus; species Leptodactylus fallax. Next base: position 1,911,898 of record CAMRHE010000061.1, on the reverse strand, counting down.
ATGGATGCAACTCAGCATTCACTCTCCTCCAAACACGACGAGTTGTGTTTCTACCAAACAGTTCTACTTTGGTTTCATCTGACCATATGACATTCTCCCAATACTCTTCTGGAACATTCAAATGCTCTCTAGCAAACTTCAGACGGGCCTGGATATGTAATGGCTTAAGCAGCGGGACACGTCTGGCACTGCAGGATCTGAGTCCCTGGCGGTGTAGTGTGTTACTGACGGTAGCCTTTGTTACATTAGTCCCAGCTTTCTGCAGGTCATTCACTCGGTCCCCCCATGTGGTTCTGGGATTTTTGCTCACCGTTCTTTTGATCATTTTGACCCCACGAGGTGAGATCTTGCGTGGAGCCCCTGATCTAGGGAGATTATCAGTGGTCTTGTATGTCTTCCATTTTCTAATTATTGCTCCCACAGTTGATTTCTTCACACCAAGCTGCTTGTCTATTGCAGATTCAGTCTTCCCAGCCTGGTGCAGGTCTACAATGTTGTTTCTGGTGTCCTTCCACAGCTCTTTGGTCTTCACCATAGTGGAGTTTGGAGTGTGACTGTTTGAGATTGCGGACAGGTGTCTTTTATACTGATAACAATGTCAAACAGGAGCCATTACTACAGGTAATGAGTGGAGGACAAAGGAGCCTCTTAAAGAAGAAGTTACAGGTCTGTGAGAGCCAGAAATCTTGCTTGTTTGTAGGTGATCAAATACTTATTTTCCACCATAATTTGCAAATACATTCTTAAAAAATCAGACAATGTGATTTTCTAGATTTGTTTTCTCATTTTGTCTCTCATAGTTGAGGTCTACCTATGATGTCAATTACAGGCCGGCCTCATCTTTTTAAGTGGGAGAACTTGCACAATTGGTGGCTGACTAAATACTTTTTTTTCCCCACTGTATATAGCACCTATAGAATTTGATGTTATCTTTCCATGGGTTATTAGAAAAGATGAATTCATTTTCAAAATTCCCCATGTACAGATTGGCAAAATTTGGCGCGAATTTTGTTCCCATCGCAGTACCCCGTGTTTGGAGATAAGTCTCATAGTCAAATTGGAAAGCATTGTGTCTGAGGATGAAGTTTACGCTTTTTATTTTTTTAAACTCGTTTTACTGAAGTTTGTACAACAAGGCATACAACACAAGGAAAAGGTACAACGGAAGTAGCAGGATAAGTACAATAAAATTCTGCATAAAAGATAACAGAAATTGAACAAAAGTAACAAAGGAAACAATTAAAATAGTTGCTGCAGAGTCCATAACGTGAAACCTGAAAATAAAAAGCACGAGTAGTCCCAAAATCATGAAGTAGGTGGGCAGAAGTCGAACCAACCAGTAGAAGAACAAAGGAAACAGACAGAAAGTATAGCAACTCAATCCAACCTATGCGGCCAAAACGAATTACAGGGTACCACAGTGGTCAGGAGACAGGAAAACCCCTTAGGGGAATGCACCGTAGGAGCACCAAATCAAGTCATAAGTGCATCAAGGGCTGTATGAAAAGATGGGGTTGTGTATAAGGTTAGCGGTGAGTTACACCAGGGACCCCAAACCTTTTAAAATTTAGTGGACTGTCCTCTACCCTTGTATACCAGCTGGTTATATGGTAAAACTAAGTTCACCAACTTTCTCCACTGTGAAAGAGAGGGTGGGCGAGGAGCTATCCATCTCAGAGCTATGGCCTTTCTAGCTAAGAATATGATGTATCCATAGCTCCTCGTCCAGGATACCAAACAGACAAACTTCTGGGGAGAGTGGAACAGGGACACCTAGGACCTCCGATAGTATATCTACCACCTCTGTCCAGAAACTTTTAATAACAGGGCAGTCCCATATCATATGCCAAAAGTCTGAATACTCTGCAGGATAATGTAGGCAGCCCGGATGTTGTAGTCGTCCCATCTTATGTAACCGTGCAGGGGTCAGATAACTTCGGTGTATGATATATACTTGAATCAACCTATTGTTGACTGATGGGGATACAAATTGTGCTGATTCCTGTAGTTCTAAATAGGACTCATCGGTAAGGGCAGGAATCAGAGTGCGCCATTTCAACAAAGAGGGAGCAGCCAGATGAGATGTTTTAGCCTGTATGAGGTGGACATATAGGCTTGAGATGAGACCCCGAGGACCCTGGGACCATAGTACACCTATTAGAGGATAAGTAGAAATGAGCACATCAGAGGGGGGGAAACTGTGTAGTCATGGCATGTCTAAATTGTAAAAACCTGAAAAACTGTGTGCGGGGAATGTTAAACAGTACACTTAGGGAGTCAAAAGAACGAAATACACCCTGTTCGTATAAATCACCCAGAGACACAACTCCAAACCGCTCCCAGGACCTCACATCTGGGAGAGCCAAAAGCTCAGTCGGCCCAGGGTTATCCCAGAGCGGAGTCTCAGTAGGAATAGCAGTGTAAGATGCTACCTGCTTGGCCTGCTGCCAAACCTGACCTGCCAGTTTGTGGAGAGGCAGCAACTTGCCTTTATATAAACGTGGACTTTCTAATACTGACCATAAGGTGGGTATAGCTAAATAATGCACTAAGTGGGCCTCTGGGCCAGTTAACAGCCAAGACTTCAAATAGCGGAGTTGTCCCGCAATGTAATATAAAAAGATGTCCGGCAGGGCCATCCCGCCCATATCTTTGGGACGTTGCAAGGTGGACAGTCACAGCTTGGACCTGGAACTCCCCCAGATAAAGGGAATAAATAGGGAGTCTAACTGCTTAAAGAACCTGCGGGGCACTGGCATGGCCACATGCTCCAGTATATATAAACACTTAGGGAGTACCACCATCTTGATAAGGTTTATCCGTCCAGCTACAGACAAAGGCAGAGCCCCCCAAACTTTAAATTTGGTTCTGACGGGCATCGAGATTGTGAACACCTATAAGTACCTGGGTTTGCTCCTTAATAATAAGCTGGACTGGGCAGATCATATGGAGGCCCTGTACAGGAAGGGCCACAGCAGGCTCTACCTGCTTAGGAAGCTGAGAGCCTTTGGAATCCGGGAGGCACTTCTTAAGACTTTCTTCAACTCGGTAGTGGCATCAGCCATCTTCTTTGGAGTGGCCTGCTGGGGGAGCAGTATATCAACCAGGGACAGAAATAAACTTGACAAGCTGATTAGAAGGGCCAGCTCTGTCCTGGGGAGCCCACTGGACCCAGTGCAGGTGGTGGGTGACAAAAGGATACTGTCCGTGGTGAGCTCCATGCAGAAGAAGAAGTCCCATCCCATGCATGAGACTTGATCGCGCTGGGCAGTACTGTCAGTGACCGACTGCTCCACCCTAAGTGTGAGAAGGAGCGCTATCGGAAGTCTTTCCTCCCCACCGCGGTTAGGCTGTACAACCAACACCGACCTAAGCGGAGATCATTACACACAGAGAACTGAAATATCTTTCTGCCTGTTAAATCCCCCCCCCCCCTCCTCTGCTACTTCCTATCTGTCTGTCTGCTATCAATGTAATGCCTCTCACCTTGGAACATTCCTGTACATGTTGTATTTGTATCTGCTTATCTTATCTTTGCTGCTGTAACACACTGAATTTCCCCATTGTGGGACTATTAAAGGACTATTATTATTATTGAAATGGCCTAAAAGTGGGTACACATTTAGGTTCAGGGAGTTGTTGTGATCATTAGTGATATGAATACCCAGGTATTTGCAGGCATTCACCACTCTCAGGCCACACACCTACTCTCCGGTGTCTGCCAGTAGGTGTGGAGAGATACGCATATATGAGGACTTAGACCAATTAATTCGTAGGCCCATATAGGTACCAAATCTATCAATGACATCCATAGCCCTGGATAAAGTGCGAGCGGGGTCAGACATAAAAAAGAGCATATCGTCTGCGTATAGGGCCGTCCTTTCCTCTCGGGCGCCAGTGGTCACCCCTTTGTATATGGGGTCTGTCCTAATAATAATAGCAAGAGGCTCCAATGCTATCGCAAACAATAATGGGGATAAGGGACATCTCTGACAGGTTCCCCTATGTAGGGGGAACGTAGAAAACAGAGTACCATTAACTGAGAGTGCCGCCATGGGGAACTGGTAGAGGAGGGTAATCCATGTAATAAAGGAGTCACCAAACCCAAAACAAGGGGAACCTGTAGGAGGAAGGGCCATTCCACTGAGTCAAATGCCTTAGTAGCATCTAAAGAGTCAATTGCCCAATCCTCATGGAGAGCAGCCCCAATTTGGGATACCACATGGACCCTCCTAAGGTTGTCTGAAGTGGACTTGCCGGGCATAAAGCCTGTTTGGTCGGGATGAATCAAGTCCAAAATAATAGTGTTCAGTCTATTCGCTAGGATTTTTGCAAGCAGTTTATAGTCAATGTTAAGAAGAGAGATGGGTCTGTATGACCCACACTCCAACGGGTCCTTATCTGGTTTGAGGAGTAGGATAATTGTAGCATCATAAAAGGACTCCGGCAGTGCATGGGCCGAGTAGGCATCCTGATAGCATTTTAACAATACAGGGAGTAACAAGTCCTGATATTGCGCATAGACCTCCACTGGTATACCATCAGTGCCAGGGGATTTACCCCTGGCCATATCAGCCAGGGCATCAGATAGTTCCTCCATAATAAGAGGGGAGTCTAGAAAAGCCCGTTGTTCTTGCGTCAAAGTTGGGAAAGAGACATTGGTTAGGTAATGAATAAGTTCTTGACTAGGGGCCTGGAGCTGGGACTGGTAAAGACCGGAATAGTAATGGTGGAACCTATTCCAGATAGCAACACTGTCAGTCAAAACCACCCCATCAGCTGAGTTAATTTTCAGGATAGCCGGAGAGGCTGTGTTATAGTGAATCAGATGGGCCAGGAGTCTACTAGACTGGTTGCCTAGTTCATAAAACATCTGTTTGCTAAACAATTGTGACCTGTTTTTGTCATACAAAACATGTAAATATTGTCTGCCCATTTGGAGCCATGCATTTTTAGAGTCCTCACTGGGGTCAGTAATGTAGGCTGCTTCCAGGGAAGCACATTTATAAGCTAGCTCAGATTCTAGGGAGGAGGACTCTCACTTGATATATGAAATGGAAGATTTGATACAGCCTCTCAAGTACACCTTAGTAGTTTCCCATAAGATGATAGGTGTAGTACCTGGAGAGTTGATATCTAGAAAGGTGTGTAACTGGTCAGGAATACGGTCATTGGTAGCTATAAGCTTGAGCCAAAAGGGATGAATACGCCAATTGTGTGGATGGCCCGGGGAAATACCCTCTCCGATTTCCACCAAGGGTGAGTGGTCGGATGTGGCCCTAGGCAAATATGAAATAGCAATTAGCTGGGAGCTAGCTCTAACATTACCCAAGGCGTGATCAATTCGAGACAGAGTGTGATACGTAGCAGATTGGCAGGAATATACCTGGGCCTGGGGGTGTTTAAGATGCCACAGGTCATACCATCCCAATTTTTGTATAAGGTGGACCAAAGGAGTAGGTCTAGCTACGAGGGAGGGGGACATATCAGTCGTAAATTTGTCTAAGGAGGCGTCCAACACCTTATTAACATCACCCACACATAGCACCGTGGAAGCCAGGAATCTAGACACAAACTGGGCAGCTTCATGTAGTACAAAGAGGTCAGATGCAGGTGGCAAATAGAGACCAATAATGATATATAATTTAGAATCTATCCAGGCCTGAACAAAGACATAACGCCCCTCCGGGTCTCTAATGGTGAGGCCAGGCTCCCATCTAAGTCTGCGGTGGACTAAAAGAGATACACCTCTAGAGTAGGAGGTGTGAGTGGAGTGTAAGGACCATTGGACCCAGGGCTTTTCGCAAAAGCTGGGTCATCTCAGGAGTAAGGTGAGTTTCCTGCAAGCACACTATTTTTAGCGCTACCCATTCCCCTCACATTCCATGAGAACAGTTTAAGGGTCGCCATGGTAAGTTGTAATGGAATCACCACAGGTGGGACGAAGTTTACGCTTTTGAGGATAAATTCACATTGCTTATGGGGGACTGATGGGTCAGTGGATAAGAAAAGAGATGTAGCTGTGAGACCCTTCTGATGCGGGATGTTGCTGTATAGTGCAGCAACATCCAAAGTGGCCCAGAGATAGGTGGACTCCCATGGAATAGGTAGGAGATCTTTTATGAGGCTTGCAGAGTCTCTGAGGTAAGAGGGGAGACTGATGACGTATTTTTGTAGCAGGACATAGACATATTGGGATAAATTGCACGTCAAAGAATTGATGCCAGATATTATAGGTCTGCTCATGGTGAGTACCACACTCAACATGGACCAGAGGGAGCGAAGAAAAGAGTTGTCTCAGGAGCTTAGAAAGAAAATTATAGACAAGCATGTTAAAGGTAAAGGTTATAAGACCATCTCCAAGCAGCTTGATGCTCCTGTGACTACAGTTGCACATATTATTCAGAAATTTAAGATCCATAGGACTGTAGCCAACCTCCCTGGACGTGGCCGCAGAAGGAAAATTGATAACAAATCAAAGAGAAGGATAATACGAATGGTAACAAAAGACCCCTGAAAAACTTCTAAAGAGATTAAAGGTGAACTTCAAGCTCAAGGAACATCAGTGTCAGATCGAACCATCCGTCTTTGTTTGAGCCAAAGTGGATTTCATGGGAGACGACCAAGGAGAACACCATTGTTGAAAACAAATCATAAAAAATCCAGACTGGAATTTGCCAAACTACATGTTGACAAGCCACAAAGCTTCTGTGAGAATTTCCTATGGACAGATGAGACAAAAATCTAAATTTTTGGCAAGGCACATCAGCTCTATGTTCACAGATGGAAAAATTAAGCATATCTTGAAAAGAACACTGTCTCTACTGTGAAACATGGAGGAGGCTCTGTTATGTTCTGGGGCTGCTTTGCTGCATCTGGTACAGAGTGTCTTGAATCTGTGCAGGGTACAATGAAATCTCAAGACTATCAAGGGATTCTAGAGAGAAATGTGCTGCCCAGTGTCAGAAAGCTTGGTCTTAGTCACAGGTCATGGCTCTTGCAACAGGATAATGACCCAAAACAGACAGCTAAAAACACCCAAGAATGGCTAAGAGAAAAACATTGGACTATTCTGAAGTGGCCTTCTATGAGCCCTGACCTAATTCCTATTGAGCATCTTTGGAAGTAGCTGAAACATGTTGTCTGGAAAAGACACCCTTCAAACCCGAGACAACTAGTGCAGTTTGCTCATGAGGAGTGGCCAAAATACCTGTTGAGAGGTGCAGAAGTCTCATTGACAGTTACAGGAATCGTTTGATTGCAGTGATTGGCTCAAAAGGTTGTGCAACAAAATATTAAGTTAAGGGTACCATAATTTCTGTCCAGGCCTGTTTCATGAATTTTCTTTTTTTAAAAATTCTGTTGAAGCATGGTTGAAAAGCAATGTCTGACTTTCATTTGTTCATTTTCATAGAATTTTTATATATTATTACTTTTGTCAGATTCAAGTTATTTCTGTGACCATTATGGATTTTTCCTTCATTAAGCGATGAGTACCAACAATTTTGTCCACGTGTGCATTTAATTTTAGAGGCAAGTAAAATACATTTGGATCAGCTGATGGATGGATTTTCCCACTATCCATTAATTGACTTTATAGAATGTTTTTCTTGTCTCTTTCCTGATGACATATTGGACTGTCCCACAGATGGGGCTAAACTGACCCCAATATTGCCAGCTTTAAATGTGATTTCCTAAGTGAAGCTTTCCTTTCTTGTCCTTTGAGACTGCAGCCTTCCAGATTCTTGAATGTTGTGCAGCAGGAAACGAGAGGACTATCCGAAGGAGATAGCACGAATGGCCATGAAGCGCTTATAGGGGAAGGCAGCTTTATTCGCACGTTTCCAGCACCATGACGTTTCCCCAAGGTAGTCCGAATGCAAATATGTGTAAGCCATGCAGCGTCCTCTGCGTCCACTAGAGGGCGCGGAATACATAGAGATCCTATAGAGCGGATACTGCCCTATCGGTGCCTCCCTCCTTTCACACCAACACATATACACTGAGGGCCAGACCCGGCTCTGCCGCCTGCACATCAACCCGAGCTGTAGCAGGAGCTTGCACCATGGAGTGAGTACAAGAGAAATGGAAACGCTTTCCCCTGCCCATGCCTAGAAATGCTTTCTGCATGTACTGCACATCTTGTATGCCTGTGTGCATCACCTAGCACCCCTCCTGCACCTCTATCCTGATCTCCATACACACTCGCCCCACTCCCTATGTCACCACTACATAACTAGGCAGCCACCTCTAGGCTTGTCATAAGCATGCACTACAGTGTTCTCTTGTATTTTCTTTGCTCTTTTCCTTGCACTTCTCTATAGTCCTACCTTATCCAGCTCACGCCCACCTTTTTCCTTTAAATGCCCTAGCCTTCATTTCTAATATTGCTGCATGATCGCCAGCCCTTCTTATTTGTAGCAGGCTTCTCCCCATAACTACGCACCACCCCCACCTTCCCCTATCTCTGTAGTGCTTTCTGCGATTCCTGATCCTCCTGGAATCACATCTAGTGCCTGCATCCCTGCTGCTGTTCAGCCACTCCTTCTTGTATATCAGTGCTGCTCATGGCTCCCCTCTGACTGCCCTACATCCCCGGCTTGTTACATGTCTACAGTGATACGATTTGGTAGTGCTGAAATGCTGGTTCTGACTCGATATTTAGTCACTCTTTATGGGTAGTCTGTTGCTGGGCTATCCCCCTGCTGTTCCTGTCTGCCCTTCATTGAAACTGTTTCTCAGTACAGGGAGTCTCCTTTTTTATCTAAGTTGCACATATTATGGCTTCCAGCTCTTTGATCCTTTCCTACCACCTGACTTATTAACACCTGTTGGCACTGTTTTAGTCATGCCAGTGCTACATGATTGTGTGACCCCCTAGAAACATCCATGACCATTTGTACTGCTCCAAAGGAGGGGCAGTAATGCAGATTGTAGACATGAATGCAAGGTGCAATAGGAGGGCAATAGGCGGTAACGTTGTAAGAAGAGAGCAGGGTAGCACTAGGAAGATGAAAGAATGCAGAGGCTGTGGGGGAGAGGAGAAGGAGGGAGACATCATGGAGTGTAGATAGAATGAGCAGGAAAGGGAACAGGGAGTGAGTGGCCTCAGTACGGAACCAGAGACACATTCCAAAACAAGGTTCCAATTCCTAGTGCAGCCAACAATGCACTTCCTAGAAACTATACTGAAATAACAGGAAAATTATGCAACCTGCAGAGAAGGAGAATAACATTAACTGGTGTAAAATAACACAGAAATGTATTAAGGGTAGTCGTAAGCGCAGCAATACAGTAACACGCAGGGAACTAATAACCAACAAACACAATTATATAATAACACATTTTGTTATATAATAACAGCAATTTGATTAAAGTGTAAAACGTATGGCGGCACGCTGACTGGCATTATGTTCAGATGACTTTTTATTATTGAGCACCAGGATTCATTTTGTTAAATGTTATTTATGTATGAAAGAAAACATATTTTCCTAATTTGTATGTTCTCAAATCCATCAGTGTGTTGCTGTCTTTAAAGAAGACATGTCAGCAAGTACAAAATGTTAAATGAAATACAGATGTAGCCAAATTTAAAATGCGTTTAAGGCTAAGGCCCCACGCAGCGAATTGCTGCCAAAAAACACTGCGGAAAAGACAGCAGAGAAAACATTTTTTCCGCAGCGTTTTTCAAAGAAAGTCCACAGTGTTTTCCTCTGCGGACTTTTTGTCTCTGTGAGGTATAATTGACATGCTACGATTTACAAAAACGCAACAGCTTTTGAAATCGCAGCATTTCCGTTGCAGATTGTTTTCTGCAATGTATGGATGGGATTAGCAAGATTCCCATCCACTTTGCAAGTACTGTAATACTTAGGCTAAGGTGCCACATTGCTCAAAAACGCTGCAAAATTTGCAACATAAAAAGCAGCGTGTTTGCGATGTGGGGCCTTAGCCTTAAAGTGTTAAGTAAATAGTTAAATCAACTTTTTTCTATTGCTCAATGGTTTTTGTTATGGGTTATCAGGGGGCAGTAAATTATCAGATTCAAGTTGAAGATGGTTACATCCATACATCATCTCATTACCGCTGTGCCACTATTTGGCATTTTTTTAAATCAGTTCATCTTTTCTAAGCTATGACCCCTGTATGTAAATTAGTTCTTATTCTCAAAGTGATCAGTAATCTTTGGTTTGTCTCAGAGAAAATAAAAGATTACCACCCACTTGGAGAATACAAACTAATTTACATATTATAATTTATCAGGGGCAATGAAATGATGTACGCCATTTAGTATTTTATACATGGTGACAAGTTCTCTTTTGGCTGAAACTCAACATTGCGAAAACGCATAATTTTTGCTGCAGCGGAAGGGCTGCAGCAAAAAATGCTGCGTTTTACAGTACCTGCAAAGTGGATAGGATTCTGGCTAAAAACACTGTGTAGAAAACCACAATGCGCTTCCGTCACTTTTTTTCTGTAGTGTTTTTTTCTTACATTGAAAGTTTTATTAGATTCTCAGTAAGTTGACAAAAATTACAACAATGTCATAAAGGGGGAGATGTGTGAGGGATGGTAGAGGAGACAGCTGATAAGGGAAGGGGAGCAAGGTAACAGAATCAAATGTAGTGGGGGGGTGGAGTGGGAGGAGATAAATCAGATGGAATATGGTGGGTAGGTTAAGGAAATGAGATGAGTTTATGGAGGAGGGGAAGCGGGTAAGAAGGATTAGAAGGTGGAAGAGTAATAGAAGGTATTCCATAGGAGCCATACCTGTTGGTGGGTGCGATCGTCTGGCCTAAGTTCTGCGACCAGCTTCTCCATGCGTCGAATGTATAGAAATTCTTGAAGCCAAGCCATAATTGGAAGGGGGAGATGTAGATTTCCACAACCTCGGGATCATGGACCTGACCGCAACTAGCATGAAGCCAATGAGTTTGCGGATATGCTTGCTAAGTTTTTGGGGGAAAATAGAGAGGAGGAGGGGTGCTGGGTCATCCTCCAGAGCCACTCCAGTGACTGTCTCGACAATCCCACGAACCTCGCGCCAAAAAGACCACAGAAGGGGGAAGTTACTCCAGAGGTATAGCACTGTGACCACATCACCAGCAGCGATTTGAAGTTGAGGGGAAAATCTCATGGAGAATGTAAGGCACTTTATAATTTGTTTTTGCAGTCTTTTTTTTCTCCATCTAGCTAAGTGGGCCCGTAGCCTTAAAGTAAGAGAGAAGAGCACTGGTTTGATAAATGGTCTACGTTCCCATGTTAAACCTTGTTGTGACTGAGTAGGGTTTCTTGTCAGTTGTGGAAGACCAAAAAGCTATCTGCTGTGCCCTCTGTATCAAATAAAGAAAAGTTCTAGTGCTTCAGCTCATGCTGGTGGTTGGTAGAGTTATAAACCATGATAAAGTTATCAGGGAGTGAAGACAGAATGAGCAGGAAAGGAAACGGAGTAAGTGGCCTGAGTTTATTTTCTCTTAGAAATTTACTGTGGTCCTCTATATTTTGGGTACTTTTCTACCAATGTCTGTGGAAGTTCTGGCTACTAAAAGAAACAAACTGCCACTGTTTTTAGTTCTTACATCTTTTGTAATTTGTATATCCTTATTTATTTATTTGACTTTTATTTATGTGATGGCATCATCCTTGAAGGAATTTTTTTCAAGGTTTTTTTTTTTTTTTGAAACAGAAATGTGCTGTACAATCATTTCCTTACTGCTCCTGATCATGTGCTGCTCCTTGTGAACATGACTTCAGTTGTTAGCCACACCCACCGTGACCGTGATTAATGATGTGTGTATATAGCAAGTAGCAGACAGGGAGGGTAGCACATCATCAGAGGGTGTATTGTGTTTTAAAAGAGGACGTAAGGAGGGTATATTGGGCTTGGATAAAAAAAAAACTGCTTGGAGGTGCAGTGGGTGGATGCTTGCAAGGGCTGCCTGGAAAAGAACTGACACTCCCACGATCAAGAAGTATAAATCATGAAGTATTGCATGAACCTGAAAATATGATGAATGGTAAAAAAAGGTCCAAGCACACATAAAGGTTTTGTTTGGTCATTCATATAACAAACATTTTCTGTCTTTAATAACAATTTCTTGGTCCTGTAAAACCCCTTTAATCTGCTATCCAAAAATTCAGAAATTCTTAATATCTCGCTCTTGCTTATATGGCACAAATCTAGGTAATCCTAAACCAATTGCTCCTGTCTGTGTATCCCAACAAAAGTTGAAATCTGATTTCAATTTGGTTTGGATACAGATACAGTTGACAAAGCAACAGAGTATCACCCAAAGTCTCTCTCCTGTAAAAAATTTGCAGGTGTGACTTTGGTTGTCATACAATTGTCCTGGCAACAGCATTTTGTGTCTCCTTTTCTAAGATATAATTTTTTTTTCAGAATACTCAGCTAGGGACAAATAAAATACAATTAATAGACTACTCTGATTATAACAGCAAGCCTTATTCACATGTCCGTTTTTCATGTACGTATGCTTGTCATTGTTTTCTACTGACATCACACAATCACTTTGATCTTCTGGATGTGTTTTGCAAGTGGTTCATAAAAAATGGATCAACCATTTAAAAAAAATACCATGCTTTATATTGAATATGATCAGTGATAAAAGGACAAAACACAGATGACATCCCTATGCTGTCCATTTTTTTAATGACCCTTAGACTTGGGTGTCCAGTATCTGTAAAACTGACCAAATTAGAGTATGTCTTCCTATTTCATTAACATAACATACTCATGGTCCAGACATTAATTACATTGAATCCATCCATAAAAAATGTGTACAGAACACGTACATGAAAAACAAACATGTGAAAAAGGCCTAGTGAGAGAGTTGTGTAGTTGTGTAGTGTGCGTGTTGTGGATTACTATTGAATAACTTACTGACAAATTTATTGTGAAGTAATGTGCTCCTCTTCAGTGCACTAAGCTCCTCTCTACTTCACTGATGAACAAAGGGTCAAAACTCACAATGCAGGTCTGTGGGAGTTAAATCAAGGCTCTAATAGATTTGTTTTGTGAGTGTGACTTCCTGTTCATACAGGAAACATCATGGCCTAGATTTACTAATATTGTCTAAAAGCTAGACATTGCAGATCAGACTAGACAATCTTAAATTGCATGGGATTTATCAAAGTTTCGGATGTTGTTTGATAAATCTGGTGGATTCTTGTACTGTCTAATCTAAGTTTAAACTTCCTATTAGTTGTCTTAAAAGTTCTTGGTGCATTTGTGGTGCATTTTTGTCACACGGGCACAATTTAGACCATGGCCCTTTCCTGCAAATATATGTCCATTTCCCACTAGGCTACGCCCTTTTTCAGTCAAGTCGGGAAATTGTCTAAAACACATGATAAATGTGGAACACAGCGTGCTAGTTTTTTGGTGCAAAATATGCCAGAATTCTGGCGTATTTTGATTAATAAATCATCCCCTGTGTGCTTCAGAGGAGATCAGTGCTCCAGAAAGGAGTACAAAACTCCCACCAAAGCTATTAGTAAATTATTCTGAAAAATTACACTAGGTACAGTCTAGTTTTCAAAACTTTTCACTGGAGTGCTTCTTTAATTTTGGGTTGCCATCCGTAAAGCTCTCTGCTCCTTACCAGTACATTTTCTATACTTTCTGATGAACAGTAATCCAAAAAACGTGCAAATCCAGCATCCTTCTGGTTACAAATTGCAATCATAGGTTTTTCACTATATGTAGATATCTTGCATTTCCTTACCATGTTACATTTGGTACGTATGTAAGGCTCTGTACAAACATCCATTATGCATAAACATCCAAAGATCCATTATGTACTGTTATGTAATGGATACTAATACTCATTGGCATACTTTTGTATTTAAGAAGTTTATTTTTATGAAATACTTATGGGTCACCTGTAATTGAGCACGTATATGTGTGTCATTTCTAATGTTGGAGATCATGGCTGTAAAAACTGCTACTGTGTTTTACTCAATATGACAAAATACATTGATATCTTTGTATGTAGTGGGTCTATAAACTCTGCTATAGTTGAAGTTGCAGTTGAAGTAAGGATATAATGATGCATCCCTATTTTTCCTACAAGCCATAAACAATTATTTATATTACTTTCAAGGTTTCTTAGTTTTTTTGATCACTGGTGGTTTACAGGATGACAAGTGTCAAATATAAAAAAAGGAGTGCTTACTAGCAGATCTTGGGAGCTGTCCCGTTACCATGGCAGCCGGGAGCCTTCTGAAGGCTCCTAGGCCTGCCATAGTAAAGTAACTACTGAAGTCTGCCTGCAGCAGACTTCAATAGTTACATATCGATTCTGCCATAGCCTGAAATACTGTAGTATTGCAGTCTATGGTGCAAGCGATCTGAAGTTCACATATTCAAGTCCCCTAGGGGGAGAAAATATAAATAAATAAATAAGTTTAAATATATATATATATATATATATATATATATATATAAAAAGTTAATAAGTCTGAAAATGTCTAAACTATTAAAATATAAAAACATTTGTCCTATATGGTAAATGTTGTAGAAGGAATAAAATAAAAAAAACAAAATTGTTAAATTGGAAATTTTTTTCCACTTTTTCTCCCTAAAAAAATGGTATAAAAAGTGATCAAAACATCTTACATTCCTCAACATGTAACAATGAAAACTATATATTGTCTCTCAAACAAAGACACCTTACAGAGCTCTGTACAATGAAATATAAAAAATTACAGGCGTCAGAATATGGTGATTCAAATTTTTTTTTTCTTCAAAGCGCACACCCGCGCATTGCTTTAAAAATCCATTCAAATGAATGGGATTTTAACCAATGCGTCGCTAACCTGTCGGTATCCGATACCTATCCTGTTTCCCGAGATTTTCACTCAGATTGGCAGCGGACGGCCTCAAGCGCAAGTGTGAACCCACCCTAACGGACACATTACCCTCCTTTTTATTTACATTTTCTTAAATATTGAAATAAATAGAAACAACATAAAAATAAAGCCCTATTTATCACTGAAAAAAGACGCAAAAATTATTTCAATAACCAAAAGGAAAAAAATGTTAGCCCTCAACACCGCATGTACAAAAAAAAAAAAACTTGAAAATGTGTTCTGTCATGAACTAGGGGAAATGGCCCAATCCTGAAATGGTTAAGAATCTATTTGTTCTGCACAATTTAAATATCTGCTTTACAGGCTACTATGCTTGAAAAAAGTTCCATTGTGGAACTGAAACATTGCACTAATATGGGCTAAAACATTTTTGTATATTTTTAATCTAAAAAATAATTATCTTCAGTAACAATAATGCTATAAAGGCAATGTAATAGCTACGGCTGAATTCACACTAGCATTGGAGTCTCCACTTTTTAACCTGACAGGGTCTCCATCTTTCGGGTCCACATGCGGACCCGAAGGACAGAAACCCGAACACTAGTGTGAAGTAAGAAGTAAGAAGCTAATAGTTGAAATGTCAATAAAATACAGAAGCGCTAAAGTAGCAGAAAATGTATCACTTTACAGATTTGGTAAACTCTTTAGGTAGTAAGCATATAGATCACTGGAATTTCAAACAGTGTCAGAGGCAGGGGGCAAGGCAGGAAGACCCCACTCTAGAAAGTTACATCTGGGAATCAAATGCCAGAAACAGATAAACTTGGATTCACTGTTAATGGTTCATGTATGGTGTGAAACTGTGATCTATATACTGTACATTATATACTGTAAGCCAATGTCAACTACTTTACCGTATTTTTAATATCATGTTTTTCTGTGACCATAATGAGTTTGTTAGATCCTCTCATCTAATTGAAAAGGTCCTCCAGCAGATTTGTGGTTGTTTACTGTATTACCTACATTCAGATGCCTAAGAACCTCTATGAGATTTATAAGTGGAAGATTTAAGGCTGGGGCCCCAACGTTGCGAAAACACAGTGTTTTGGTGGCATCGGAAATACTGTGGCAAAAAAACCCTGCATTTTACATTACCTGCATAGTGGATGGGATTCTGGCTAATCCCATCCACACATTGCAAACAAAAATCTGCAGCGGAAATGCTGTAAATTCAAAAATACTTGAGATTTTGTAAATTGCAGCATGTCAATTATACCTACAGAAACGCTGGCATTTTCCGTATAGCTATAATAGAGGCAGAAAGTGCACAGAGGAAAACTCTGCGGACTTTCTGTAAAAAACGCTGCAGAAAAAAATGCAATGCATTTCTGCCTGCGGTCTTTTCCGCAGCATTTTTTTGCAGGATCCGCTGTGTGGGGCTTAGCCCTAAAAGGGTTTTCCAGCTCTTCAGTTCAATTATCAATATGTGATAGTGTGGCTCCTTCGCTCGGGACTCCCTCATCAGCACTCCATCATCAGCAGTTTGAAGACACTGCAGCATTGGGATGAGATCTGCGGTCTCTTCACTGAAAACCAAGCACAGCGCCAAACCTTGTACAGTGGATGTGCTTGGTTTTGCAGACTGGCTGATTTACTTGATTGGGGCTGAGCTGTTAACAGGCCATGTAACCAATGAATGTAACATCAGGTGGCCTGTGAAGCAGAATTTCTGATATCGAACTATGCTAAGGAGGTCATCAATCATGTAAGGCTGGAAAACCAACTTAATGTTAATATGTTTTGAACACGAAGCGTCCCATTGTTTTTCATAAACAGATTCTATAGCAGCTAATGTGCATATTATTATTAAAATGGTTTTCCAGTTTTTAATATTGATGGTCTGTCCTGCTGTCTATCTGCTGTTCAGGGACAATGTGGCTCCTGGTAATGTTTATGTGCCAGGAGTTGCGCTGCTAACTTGCCATATGATTTGTAGTGCCAGGTGTTGGTACTACAGCGCTGATCCATAGATTTCAATTGTAAAGTGCTGCAGTACCAAACCGCTGCTACAAATGTAAACATTACTGAGAGCCCAAACAGCAGATCTGTGGGGGGGTCTTGGCTGTACATGGCTTCGCTTTACATTTATATTTCTGAGTGTCTGTTTGCTAGGAAACTCTATTGGGCTTCCATGAAAATGGAGGGGAGTATCGACTGGATGCGTATTGCTAGAATTCTAGTCATGGTTTAGGAGCGCTATTGGCTGGTATGATTGTGGGAGCATGGGGTCTCAGGATTCTGTGTGCATCCGTGAATCCATTAATTGTACATTGGTTTTTTAGATGATGTTATCAGGGTGTAGAACACTAAGTAAAAAGGGAGAGGAAAAAAAGACAATTATGAGTTATTAAGTTTAGGTGATATAAGAAAAATGTCAAAAACATAACAGTGCGAAACAACCCCGGGATTTAGGGGTTCAGGTTTTCAATCAAAGCACATGGTGCGGGTATTTGCCATAACCCTTAGTTTCGCCGGGTATTGGAGTTGGAAGCAGTGGTTGTGGTTAATCAGGAATTTACATATTGGAGTGAATGCTCTTCTTCTCTGCATGACGGAAGCCGAGTAATTCTGGAAGATCAGTATATGGTTCCCATGTACCTCCAGTCTAGTGATCTTTCAAGATTTCAAGATTCGTCTTCATTGACACATTTGATGTGGGATGAGTAGTGATAACAATCGTTGATTGTAATGTCAATCTGTATTCCCTTAGTCCAGACAGCAGCACAATATGGGGTATCTCTGCCCCTGTGTGTTGTTTAGGACAGTGGAACCTTTAATTAGCACTAAATTTAAGGTGCCTCCTACTAGCCCTATAAGAGGGCACCTGAGACCTCCCTCCACTGTGTAAATTATAAAGTAAAAGGAAACAAGCTTCTAGGGAGGGAAGCCTTGTGCTGCTGTCTGGACTAAGGGAATACAGATTGACATTACAATCAACGATTCCCCTTACGTCCGACAGCAGCACAATATGGGGAGATAGCAAGTAATTCCCCTAGGGAGGGTTTCCTCGCCTTACAACGTCAAGGACTGTCTGACCAAAAGCAGTTGTCTGGGAACTGCGGACGTCTAAACGATAATGTTTGACAAATGTCAACTGGGATGACCATGATGCAGCCGCACAAATCTGGTCCAAAAGTAAGGACCGGTACTCAGCCCAAGAAGTCGACACAGCCCTGGTCGAGTGGGCCGTAGAAAAAACTGGAGGGAGTAACTCCTGAATAAGGAAGGAAGACCTAATTGTCTCCTTGATCCATGTGGATAGAGTAGGCTTGGAAGCCTTGAGGCCTTTGTTTTTACCCTGCATATTAATTAGTAGGTTTTCGGCCTTCCTAAACGGTTGAGTGCGGGATAGGTAAATCCGCAGACACCTTACCACATCTAAGGTGTGGAGCTTTTCTTCCTCCTCAGAGGTTGGAGTGGGGAAAAACACTGGTAGCGAAATTAGCTGATTGCTATTATAGCATGAGGGGAACTTAGGGTTAAACCCAGGCAAAAATCTAAGGTGCACCCTATCTGCAAAAAACACAATGTACGGTTCTCTAGAAGAGAGAGCCTGGAGTTCCCCTACTCTTTTGGCAGATGTAATAGCCAACAAAAAAACGGTTTTGTATGCCAAATATTTTAGCTCCGTAGTCTCCAAGGGTTCAAATGGAGGACCGCACAGGCCTGTAAGGACTACCGCAAGGTCCCACTGGGGATGATACTGAGGGCTTTAGCCTCATTGCCCCTTTAAGGAACCTTGCAACCAGAGGATCCTGAGACAGACATCTGTTCAAATGAGCGGAGAGGGCCGCAATCTGCACTTTCAAAGTGGCAGGGGCAAGGCCCTTATCCAAACCGTCCTGAAGAAAATTTAAAATATCAGCCTTTGAAGGTTGTAGATTATTAATACCCTTCTTGGAGCACCACTCCATGAAAATCTTGGCTGTCCTCTGGTAGTTCTTATTGGTAGAGTCTGCTCTTGCAGAAGAAAGGGTCTTCAGGACGGCCTCTGACAGTCCTCTATCCTGCTGTAGGGACTGCTCAACCTCCAGGCTGTCAGGTTGAATCTCCAGAGATCCTGGCACTTCAGAGATCCTTGGGAAACCAGGTTCTGGATGGGGGGAAGCCTCCAATATATCCCTCGACTCATCTCCATGAGTTGGGAAAACCAAGCTCTTTTTGGCCAGAATGGAATGATGGCTATCACAGAGACTTGGTCCTGTCTGATTTTCATCAATACCTTCGGTATTATTGGAATTGGAGGGAAGATGTATGCCAGCCTGGACCTCCAAGGGATGGACAGGGCATCCACTGCCAAGGGATTGTCCTCCTGGTAAAGGGAACAGAACGTCTCCACCTTGGCGTTGAGTCGGGTTGCCATGAGGTCTATTTCTGGAAGACCCCACTTCAGGGTAATCTGATGAAAGACTTCTGGATTGAGTGACCATTCTCCTGATACGGCATGACCCCGACTCAACCAATCCGCTACTATGTTCAGGGAGCCCTTGATGTGAACTGCGGATAAATGGGTTAGATTTTTCTCTGCCCATGTAAATATCAGATCTGCCTCCCTGAGGAGGGTTGGTGATCTGGTGCCTCCCTGTCTGTTCACGTACAGCACTGTGGTCATGTTGTCTGACCGGATTTTGACTGCTCTTCCCTTGAGAAGAGGCGAGAAATGGAGTAAGGCACGATATACAGCTCTGAGCTCCTTCCAGTTGGACGAGGTCCTTCTTTCTGGAGCGCTCCAGACTCCCTTTATGGAGTTTTCGTCCAAATGGGCTCCCCATCCCAAGAGGGATGCATCTGTAGTCAACAGGGTCCAAGAAGGTTGGACCGTGGACCTTCCGTCTTTCAGGTGCAACCACCACTTGAGGGAAAGACGGGTCCTGGGGGAGAGTCGAATCTTCTTGCTGAGTGTAAGAAGGGAGCGATCCCAAGCCTCTAGTAACTCCTTCTGGAGGGGACGTAAGTGCCACAAAGCCCATGGGACTGCCTCCACTGAGGAAGACATCAAGCCCAGGATCTTCATCAATGTTCTGATGGAGGCTATCGGCTTTTTGAAGAGGTGCCGGACTGCACCGACCAGTTTCTCCTTCCTTGCTGGTGTCAAGGAGACCTGCAGGTGGACTGAATCCAGGAAGTAGCCGCTATTTTTAGGAACTTCCTTCGGGTTGAAGGGATCGTTACCGACTTCTCCAAGTTTATAAGCCATCCCAGACTCTGAAACAGGGACACGGCTGTCTGTAGATGCTGGAGCAAAACAGACTCTGACTGGGCTTTTATCAACCAGTCGTCTAGATAAGGCACCACAAATATCCCCTGAAGTCTGAGGGCGGCCGCTATAGGAGCCACTACCTTTGTAAAGGTGTGGGGAGCAGAGGAGATCCCGAAGGGTAGTGCTGTGAACTGAAAATGCTTCGTGTGGCCGGAAACTACTACGGCAATCCTTAGAAACCTTCTGTGTGGAGGATGAATAGGAATATGCAAATAGGCGTCTTTTAGATCCAAAGTCACGAAAACATCGCCTTGGAGGAGAAAAGTGGTGACAGACTTTATGGTTTCCATACGGAAGTGCTTCTTTTTGATGAAGCGGTTGAGGTACCTTAAGTCTATGACCATTCTCCATTTGTCTGCCGGTTTTGGTACCAGGAAGACAGGAGAATAGACACCGGATCCTTCTTCTAGAGAAGGGACTTCCTCCAGGGCTCCCTTGTGAATGTATTCTCGGATGGAGCATTCCAATGTAGTCTGCTGCATTATAGGCAGGCTGCGAGTTAACACAAACCGATCCTGAGGAGGATGGAGGAACTCGATTGCATATCCTTTTTGGATTACCTGCAGGACCCATGGGTCTTGAATTTTTTCCTGCCAGCAGTTGAAAAAAATGGGGGAGACGACCCCCGACAGGAATCTCGGCCACAGGAAGACTGCTCCTGATGTCAAAAGCTAGGCTTCTCCTTTTTATCATCAGACTTCGGGAATCTCCGGACGGCGCCTCTAGAGGAATATCTAGAGCCTCTTTGGGACTGCCGTCCACGACGAGGCGGATAGCCTCTATCACGGCCAGAATTAGATCTACCTCTAAAGGCCTGGGGTAAAGTTTTACCCTTCCTATCAGCCAAGCCCTCCAGGATCTCGTCTAGGGCACTGCCAAAGACTCTACCTGGCTCAAAGGGTAATGCGCACAAATTATATTTTGAGGGGAAATCAGCTCTCCAGGGTTTTAACCATAGAGGTCTTCTTGCTGCAGTGGTAAGTGCCAGAGATTTGGCCGCCAGCCTTAATTGATGGTGGGAGGCCTCCGCTAAATATTCAGCTGCCAGGGAAACCGAGACTAGAAACCCTAGCAGCTCATCTCTGGAGACTCCAGAATCGATGTCCCTCTCGAGATGAACCAGGTTAGTGCGTAATTTGGCTGACACTTCACAAGACGCAACCGCACAGCGGTCTGGGCCGAGGCAGCTGAATACGCCTTCTTGAGGGTATTGTCGATGCGCCTGTCCATGGCGTCGTGCAAATTTGATCCATCATCTGATGGTACCATAGTGCGGCTTGACAGTTTGGCCACCGCCATATCCACCTTGGGAGGAGGACCCCATTGATCCCATTGAGCAACTGGGAATAAAGCCTTGAACCTCCTAGAAACCACAAGAGGTTTTTCAGAACATTTCCACTCTGAAGACATTAATCTTTGTAATGTCTCGTCCACTTGGAAGACCCTAGGCCCTCTATAGGTGGACGTGGAGGCTTCCCCGTCAACATCACGATCCTTAGACCGGATGGACTTCAGCAGCCGTCTTAATTTTTCGAGTGGGAAGCACGGCCTGCTGGAATCTTCAGTGGAATCGTCAGATGAGAGTGTCTCGTCCACTATCTGATAATCTTCGTCAGCGATGCGTAGGGAGGACTGTGTCTCAACCCGCGGTTTCTTGGCAATCTGGGCGATGGAAGAACAGATCTCCTTAAGAGACTCCTCCATATAGTCCTTTACCCAGGTGACAACCTCTCTTATAGAAGGTTCTTCTGACGGAGGTCCGCGGCATTGGCGACAGCGGGTAAAATCATAGCCGTCAGGTAAAGGAGTATTGCAATCCAAACACATTAGGTGTTTACGTTTAGAGGACTTTTTCCTCCTAAGCCCATCGCCATTACCTGATGCAGAAGATGACATCTGAAACATCAAAAGCCACATGACAATGTAGAATAGAAGATTGCCAAGCATCGCTTACAAGAAGAAAAAAACCAAGGGGTACCTTACTTTTTTAAATCGGTAACTTGAGAAAAAGATCCCGTCAGGAAAAACCCAGACACCGCAAACCGCAGCAGAGGAGCTAGTAACCACGAGCTCACCCAGTAAAGGACTGAAGCCCTTTTAAATGTAATACAGCAGCGAGGGGAGGAGCCAAACAAAGAAGATATTCATACAGCGCCAAACAAGGTCAATTGCCATAATGGAACATAGAGGAGCATAAGCCTAAGCCAGAGGCTCCACATACAAGCAGCAAAAAACAAATCTATATTTTGCCATTAAAATTCCAATTTTCAAACTTACCGCACTTTTCCGAGAAAACCGGAAGTAGGCCGCGGTGGTGCGCAAAGGCTTCCTTCCCCGGGGAACACGGGACCGAAAAAAGGTTCCGGCCGAAGAGGTTCCCCGCTTACTTCCGGGATCGCGCTGCCTGCAGAGCGATGAGCCGGGTAACGCTGCGCTGCGGGGCGGAATAAGGCCCGAAGGACCGGAGGATCTTAGGAACGTAGGAAAGGACCGAGGTACCCCCAAAAGGTAAGCCAGGAGCTTTTTTAGGAAAAAAACCCCTAGCAACGGGAGGTCACCAGAGACCTCCGTCCACCTGTCCCACACAGGACAGAAAAAAACACAGTGGAGGGAGGTCTCAGGTGCCCTCTTATAGGGCTAGTAGGAGGCACCTTAAATTTGGTGCTAATTAAAGGTTCCACTGTCCTAAACAACACACAGGGGCAGAGATACCCCATATTGTGCTGCTGTCGGACGTAAGGGGAATAGTATTTCCAGAGATATTATTTCCGGATATCCTGTGTTTTCAACCAGTGTTATATCTGGAAATAACACAGGTAGAACTACGGTCTTGGTGGCATATGAATGATGAGAATCTCAGAACTGTTTAATAATGACTGTGATAACTATGTAAAGTGACATCTAGCCAGCCTCATTTTACAGGAGCCTGCCCATCTGTGTAAGATGATTTCTGCTAGCAGTGGGGAAAAAGTGAAATAATAAAGAAGGGAGTAATTTGGATTTCAATGCAGAATTTCACAGGAAGGAGCTTAAATCTGTCAATAATGTGTATTACCAAATGCACTCATATCACAAATGCTGGCAGAAGATCAAACGTTGTTTAAAGCTTTAGCACTGATCTCTGTGGGTCTGTAGGCGGTGCCGACACATATCTTAAAAGCCTTGGTCTACATGAACAGTTATGGAAATAGAAAGGAGAGAAACCTAGCTGCTTTTTACACTGCCCATGTGGTTTGGCAAAGACGCAGCTTCAGCTACATGTAATATAGCTTGGTGTATTTTAAAATGTCTTTGCGAAGGTTCCATTGCATGCTGTGTTGTGTTGCATATGGCTTGCACTGTGTGATGTATTGATCAATACATGTCACTGGCTGGTGTAGGTCATTGCACAGTCATTGTTGTGGAAAATTTCTGGAAGACCAATCACGTGAAGGATCTTTATAGGTGGAATTGAGTTGCACCTAAGAGTTGCATTGCAGGAATGTTGCTTTCCTGCCGTGCAACCCACTGATATCAAGAATTGTCTAGACTTACCCATTGCATTCAATTTAATGGTGGTCCAGGTATTCTCCATAAATCCATTGCCTTTTTAAAGTGTGTTTGCGTATGACTGCTGGGAGCACTAAGGATTTGGTGACAATGTTTATATGTGGACTGTGTTGGGGTGTGATTTACACTCAATTTTCAGCCTGAGTGAAGGCAAGAGTGAGTGAGTGGAGTAAATTAACCCCTGACAACTGCATCCGTGAAGATGGTCCGTGCGTGATATACATATTATATTTAGGCCTTGATGACCAAACTATTTTTTGCGTTTTTCCTTTGTCACATACCAAGCCTTATAGCTTTTTTATTTTTCTATCAATGTAACTGTATGAGGGCATGTTTTTTTTAATCATTATAATCTTTATTGATAGTTTTTACAAAAGGTTACGCAAACATAGGTGCAGTGTCGGACTGGGATGTCTAGGGCCCACCAGTGGAATTGTTTCTAGGGGCCCACCATCAGAACCCCTGCAGATCAGCGGTACCGAGACAGGGCGGCTAAAGGTAATAACATGTCGGGAGCCATGCTGCTCACCCACTATACCATGTGCACCACTGCACTACCTAAACCTACTGCTACACCTTGTATGGCAAGTGAAGAGCATGGCTCCTAAAATTGTTACCTTTACCTGTAGCTGCACTGTCCTGGAAAAGCTGATCTGCAGAGGTCCTGGCTGTTGTATCATCGTAGATGTAATATTGATGGCCTATCCTAAGGACAGGCCATTAATATTAGGAAGATGGATAAATCCTTTAAAGAGGTTGTCGAAGGAATTGGAGCAACCTATGTGGGTAGCGGGAGGTGTAAAGTAAAAAATAAGTAAATTAAAAAGCATACTCACCTGTCCCTGGCGCTCCGTTGTCTGCTGCCAGTGTCCATTCAGTCTCATGCGGGCGACTCCTTGCTGGGAGTCCTGCACCTCATGTGATCGCTAAGACTAATTAGGTACAGGATTTCCAGAAATGAGGCGCCGCCATGAGACCGAACAGACACAGGTAGGGGACAACGGGGTGCTGGGGACAGGTGAGTATGCTTTTTTAAAAATTTTCTTATTTTTACACCTCCCTGGCGGCCGACACAGTGGTCGCTCCAGTTTATGGACAACCTCTTTTAAGGGGTTGTCTGGGCCAAATTTTTCTATGGTCACTTCACTGGTCCCCCCACATAGTGGCCTCTTCACTGGTCCCCCATACTGTATGGGGTACAGTGATGGGGTCATTATATTGTGTGGGAGCAGTGATGGGGGGAGGGACATTAAACTGTGTGGGGCATATTAAAGGGGTTGTCCAGGGTTAATCTTTTTTTGGTCTATGCTCTGGATAGGCCATAAATACCTGATCGGTAGGGGGCTGACACATGGCCC
Organism: Leptodactylus fallax; assembly: GCA_947044405.1. Taxonomy (NCBI): domain Eukaryota; kingdom Metazoa; phylum Chordata; class Amphibia; order Anura; family Leptodactylidae; genus Leptodactylus; species Leptodactylus fallax. The sequence continues at coordinate 1,886,839 of CAMRHE010000061.1, read as the reverse complement.
CATCAGCTGTTCGGAGCCACTTCCGGAGCCCGTTCTGTACACAACACAGGGCCGAAAGCAGAAAGCTCCATCTACTGTGTAGCAGCCCGGCACCTTCGCTGCAGCTCAGCTCCTACTGACTTCAATAAGTGCTGAGATACAGTGAAGGTGCCCGGCTAATACACAGTGGACAGAGCTTTCTGCTTCTGGCCCTGTATTGTGTACAGTACGGGCATCAGAAGTGGCTCCATACAGCTGATCGGTCCAGGGTCAGCCCCCTACAGATCAGGTATCTGTGGCCTATCCTGAGGATAAACCATAACAAATTATGCCTGGACAACCCCTTTAATATACACCCCTAATGCGCCACACTTTAAAGAGATTGTCCAGTATAATTTTTTTCTTTTTTATAATTAGTCTGGGGGAGGTGAATCCCCCTTACCCCCCCCCCCCAAAAAAAAACAAAAAAACATGCTAAACATACTCACCTGTCTCCGGTGCTCTGGTGTCCAACCAGCACGTTCCGGTCCTGCAGGTCCGCTGTCTTCTTTTTGCCGGACTTCCTCACTGGCTGTGACGTCCCAGGTCCCTTCCCTTAGGCAGCTGATTGGCCTCAGGGGTTACGTGACGTCACAGGTAGTCACGTGCAGGGGGAACTTCAGCTGGAAGAAAACAACAGAACTACAGGACCGAACTGCTCTGGGAGACACTGGGGACAGGAGAGAAAGTTTGTGGGAGGTTTTTTTGTTTTGTTTTTTTCACCTGCCCCTGCGTAATTAAAAAAAAAAATTAAGGAGCCACTGTATGGAGTATAAGCTCCACAGTGGCCCCCACCCCTGTATTATAAGCTCCACAGTGGCCCCCACCCTGTATTATAAGCTCCACAGTGGCCCTCACCCAGTATTATATGCGCCCAATAGCCCCCCTCCACTCCGCTTCAGTGCTATTATTATACTCTGGGGTCTCCTCAGACCCCAGAGTATAATAATCGGAGGCCCAGGGGAAGTGATTAAAAATAACAAACTCTCATACTCACCTTGCCTTACCTTTCCTTCCATCCTCGCTCCATCCTGTCGTCTTCAGCGTCTTCAGGCCCTTTTCCGACGACGCTGCTGAGGCCTGTGATTGGGCCTCAGCGGTCACGTGGGGGCGCACTGACGTCATTACGCGGTCGCGCCCCATGTGACCGCCGGGGCCTAATCACAGGCCTCAGTCACATGACGAAGGAGCGCCGGAGAGGACGCTGCGCCCAGGAGAGGTGAGAATATGTGTTTATTATTTTCAGTCACCTCCCCTGGGCTGCCATCTATTGGAAAGGGGCCTGCAATATGCCAGGGTCCCTTTCCAATAACAGTATGTATAGCGGTCGGGGAACCAGGCATTCCCCGACCGCTATCATAGTGGTCCGGGGCCCCGGCCATCTCCAGCTGGCCGCGGGCCCCGTACCCTGCCGGGTCCGGTCGCTGTCGCGCCCCCTGCGACTGCGATCGTAACGCCACTGGTCAGGGGCCCGATCGGGATGGTCAGGATCCCGATCGGGCCTCCATGACATGAGGACTAATAGTCGGGGCTCGGGGCCCACCGGGGGATTCACCGGTTCCCCGGTGGGCCAGTCCGACCCTGCATAGGTGTACGTATTAGGAAAATGAGGGAGAGGGGGAGGAAATAGGAGACAAAAGGAAAACAACCATTTTTCCTGACACAGTAGGGACATGTTCATACAAAATGAACAGTACAATAAAATATAACAGTACTGGAAAGAACTATAACCAGTTGGTCTGGTATGGTAACGAGGGAGATGGAAAAAGAGGAAAATATAACTGGTGACTAAGGGAAGTAGCAAGTACACTACCGTTCAAAAGTTTAGGGTTAGTGTGGGTTCACACCTGCGCTTGAGTCCGTCCGCTGCCAATCCGAGTGAAAATCTCGGGAAACAGGATAGGCATCGGATACCGACAGGTTAGCGACGCATTGGTTAAAAACCCATTCATTTGAATGGATTTTTAAAGCAATGCGCAGGTGCGCGCTTACACCCTCTGCGCTGTAAATCTTTTTCTTTCGTCGGAAACAAAGTCGGACATGCAGGACTTCGTGTCCGACGAAAAAAACGGCTTCACAGCGCAGAGGGTGTAAGCGCACACCCGCGCATTGCTTTAAAAACACATTCAAATGAGTGGGTTTTTAACCAAAGCGTCGCTAACCTGTCGGTATCCGATGCCTATCCTGTTTCCCGAGATTTTCACTCGGATTGGCAGCGGACGGACTCAAGCGCAGATGTGAACCCACCCTTACTTAGAAACTTCCTTATTTTTGAAAGAAAAGCTTTTTTCAATGAAGATAACATTAAATGAATCAGAAATACACTCTATACATTGTTAATGTGGTAAATGACTATTCTAGCTGCAAACGTCTGTTTTTTAATGCAATATTTACATAGGTGTATAGAGGCCCATTTCTAGCAACCATCACTCCAGTGTTCTAATGGTACATTGTGTTTGATAACTGTGTAAGAAGGCTAATGGATGTTTAGAAAACCCTTGAAAACCCTTGTGCAAGTATGTTAGCACAGCTGAAAACAGTTTTGCTGGTTAGAGAAGCTATAAAACTGACCTTCCTTTGAGCTAGTTGAGAATCTGGAGCATTACATTTGTTGGTTCGATTAAACTCTCAAAATGGCCAGAAAAAGAGAACTTTCATGTGAAATTCGACAGTCTATTCTTGTTCTTAGAAATTAAGGCTATTCCATGCGAGATATTGCCAAGAAACTGAAGATTTCCTACAACGGTGTGTACTACTCCCTTCAGAGGACAGCCCAAACAGGCGCTAACCAGAGTAGAAAGAGAAGTGGGAGGCTCCGCTGCACAACTGAGCAACAAGACAAGTACATTAGAGTCTCTAGTTTGAGAAATCGACGTCTCACAGGTCCTCAACTGGCAGCTTCATTAAATAGTACCCGCAAAACGCCAGTGTCAACGTCTACAGTGAAGAGGCGACTCAGGGATGCTGGCCTTCAGGGCAGAGTGGCCAAGAAAAAGCCATATCTGAGACTGGCTAATAAAAGGAAAAGATTAATATGGGCAAAAGAACACAGACATTGGACAGAGGAAGATTGGAAAAAAAGTGTTATGGACAGACGAATCGAAGTTTGAGGTGTTTGGATCACACAGAAGAACATTTGTGAGACGCAGAACAACTGAAAAGATGCTGAAAGGTCCTGATGCCATCTGTCAAGCATGGTGGAGGTAATGTGATGGGGTTGCTTTGGTGCTGGTAAAGTGGGAGATTTGTACAAGGTAAAAGGGATTTTGAATAAGGAAGGCTATCACTCCATTTTGCAACGCCATACTATACCCTGTGGACAGCGCTTGATTGGAGCCAATTTAATCCTACAACAGGACAATGACCCAAAGCACACCTTCAAATTATGCAAGAACTATTTAGGGAAGAAGCAGGCAGCTGGTATTCTCTCTGTAATGGAGTGGCCAGCGCAGTCACCAGATCTCAACCCCATTGAGCTGTTGTGGAAGCAGCTTGACCGTATATTACGCAAAAAGTGCCCATCAAGCCAATCCAACTTGTGGGAGGGGCTTCTGGAAGCATGGGATGAAATTTCTCCAGATTCCCTTACGTCCTACAGCAGCACAATATGGGGGTATTTCTCCCCCTGTGTGTTGTTTAGGACAGGTGGAACTTTTAATTAGCACAAAAATGTGCTTACTAACCTGCCCTATAAGAGGGCACAAGAGACCTCCCTCACCTGTGTTTTTTTCTCTACTGTGTGAGACAGGTGGAGGAGGTCTCTTGTGACCTCTCTAGAGTTAAGGGGTCTTTTCTTACCTTGAGGTGGTCGTTTCCTTCTGTTGCCGGCCTGCGTTCCTTCTTCTCAGCGCTTTTGTCGGTAATTCTTCGGCCGGTGGTAGGCTTCGGCCTACCCGGAGGGTACGTCGGACTTTGCGAAGGCTGGAACCCTTCTCTGTGTCCGGGTTCCCGTGCGGGCGGATTTCGCCGGACTCCTTTGCGCCTACTTCCGGTTCTCGGAAAAAGTGCGGTAAGTTTGGAAATTTAAAATTTAAAGGCAAAATATAGAATTGATTTTTGCTGCTTGTTGTTTGAGCCTCTGACTTAGGCTTTTGCTCCTCTATGTTTCATTATGGCATTTGACCCGTTTTGGTGCTATAAATCTCAGGAGGGTAAGTAATATTTATTCATTCTTGTTCATATATTATATGAATTGTCGATTCATATCGCTGGCCTTGCTCTGCAGGATTTCCTATGAATTTTTTCATTGTGGATTAGTTTTGTGTTTGGCTCCGCCTCCACTTATGGTTGCCTTTAAAATGTCCCATAGTCCATTTGGGTTGGGCTGTGATTTTCTGGCTCTCCTATTGCTAAGGAGTAGAATTCTCCTCTGTGATTCAGAGATTACCCTATTTGACTATTGCGTGTGCTGTTGCTACATTTTTTGCGACGACAGGCCTCCTTAAGGTACCCCTCTCTTTCTGGTTCAGGTTGCGGTTTGTAATATTGGTATTGTTATTGTCTGTGACTTTTTGTGGTCTTTTTAGATGTCTTCTTCTGCTTCCGGCTCTGGTGATGGAGATTTTAGGAGGAAGAAATCCTCCAAGCGTAAACATTTAACCTGTTTAGATTGTAAGACTCCCTTGCCTGACGGCTATGAATTCACCCGCTGTCGCCAGTGTCGTGGCCCCCCTTCTGAGGAGCCATCCATACGTGAGGTTGTGACATGGGTGAAAGAATACATGGAGGACTCTCTCAAGGAGATCCGGAATTCTATCTCCCAGATCGCCAAGAGACCACGTCTTGAAAAACATCCTCTCTTGCGGGTCTCGGACGAAGATTTTCAGGTTGTGGATGAAACTTTGTCTTCTGATGACTCCGCTGAACATACCAGCAGACCTCTCTTCCCACTCGAGAAAGTCAATAGGCTGCTGAAGTCCATCCGGTCTAAAGACCGTGATGTTGATGGGGAAGCCTCCACGTCCACCTATAGAGGGCCTAGGGTCTTCCAAGTGGACGAGACATTAAGAAAGTTAATGTCTTCAGAGTGGAAATTTCCGGAGAAACCCTTTATAACTACTGGTAGGTTTAAGGCCTTGTTCCCCATCGCAGAGTCTCAACTGGATCAGTGGGGTCCTCCCCCTAAGGTGGATATAGCGGTAGCCAAGCTATCTCGCCGCACTCTAGTACCATCTGAGGATGGAGCAAATCTGCAGGATCCTATGGACAGACGCATGGAGAGTACTCTCAAGAAGGCCTACTCAGCGGCCTCTGCTCAGACATCTGTCGCTGTTGCGTCATGTGAAGTTTCAGCCAAACTACGGGCTGATTTGCTCCAGCTTGAGAGGGACATCGATTCTGGTGTCTCCAGAGACGAGTTACTTTCCTTCTTAACTTCGACTTCTTTGGCGGCAGAATTCCTAGCTGAGGCCTCCCATTATCAATTAAGGCTGGCGTCAAAGTCCTTGGCGCTTTCCACGGTGGCGAGGAGACCCTTATGGTTAAAACCTTGGAGAGCTGATTTTATCTCCAAGTATAACCTTTGTGCCTTACCATTTGAGCCAGGAAGAGTCTTTGGCAGTAGCCTGGATGAAATTTTAGAAGGCTTGGCTGATAAAAAAGGCAAGACTTTGCCTCAGTCTTTTAGGGGCAGATTTGGCCTTGGCCGCGGCAGAGGTTTTTCACCTCGACGTGGTCAGCAGTCCCGGAGGGGCTCTAGGTATTATTCTAGAGGCTCTGGACGGAGATTTCCCAAAACCGAAGATAGAAGGAAGCCCAGTTTCTGGCATGAGAAGCTGTCTTCCTGTGGTCGTAATTCCTGTCGGGGGTCGTCTCTCCCTTTTTCTCAGCGCTTGGCGGGAAAAAATTCAGGACCCTTGGGTCTTACAGTTAATTCAGCGAGGTTATGCAATCGAATTTCTCTGTCCTCCCCGAGATCGGTTCGTCTTAACTCGCCGTCTTCCCTCGTCTCAGCAAGGTATTTTGGAACGCTCCATTCAAGAGTATATCCGCAAAGGAGCTCTAGAAGAAGTTCCTTCTCTAGAAGAAGGTTTGGGGGTTTATTCCCCCGTTTTTCTAGTACCAAAGCCAGCAGGCAGATGGAGGATGATTATAGATCTGAGGTATCTAAACCGTTTCATCAGAAAAAAACGGTTCCGCATGGAAACCATAAGCTCAGTTTCTTCTTTTCTTCTCCAGGGCGACGTTTTTGTCACCCTAGATCTGAAGGACGCTTATTTGCACGTGCCAATTTACCCTCCGCACAGGAAGTTCCTAAGGATGGCGGTTATAGTTTCCGGCCACAGGAAGCATTATCAGTTCTCGGCCCTCCCTTTCGGGATCTCCTCGGCTCCCCACACCTTTACCAAGGTGGTAGCTCCCATAGTAGCCGCCCTCAGGCTTCAGGGACTCTTTGTGGTCCCTTATCTAGACGACTGGCTGATAAAAGCCCAGTCAGTGTCTGTTCTGCTCCAGCATTTACAGATTGCCATATCCCTGCTTCAAAGCCTGGGATGGCTCATAAATTGGGAAAAGTCAGAAATCGTCCCCTCAACCAAAAGGAAGTTTCTTGGTTACTTCCTAGATTCAGACCGGCTGGAAATCTCCTTGGCGACTGCAAGGAAAGAGAAATTAATTACAGCGGTTCGGCAACTTTTCAGGAGGCCGAGAGCGTCCATCAGAACTTTGATGAAAATCCTAGGTCTGATGTCATCTTCCATCATGGCGGTTCCTTGGGCCTTATGGCATCTACGTCCTCTTCAGATGGAAATCCTAGGAATTTGGGATCGCTCTCTGCCCGGTCTCAACAGGAGGATCCGACTCTCCCCCAGGACCCGTCTTTCTCTCAGATGGTGGTTGCACCTCAAGGACGGAAGGTCCACGATCCAACCTCGTTGGACCCTGTTGACTACAGATGCATCCCTTACGGGATGGGGAGCCCATCTGGATGGAAACTCCATAAAGGGAGTCTGGAGCGCTCCAGAAAGAAGGACGTCGTCCAACTGGAAGGAGCTCAGAGCTGTATACCGTGCCTTACTCCATTTCTCTCCTCTTCTCAAGGGAAGAGCAGTCAAGATTCGCTCGGACAACATGACGACTGTATTATATGTGAACAGACAGGGAGGCACCAGATCATCATCCCTCCTCAGGGAGGCAGATGTGATTTTTTCCTGGGCAGAGAAAAATCTGACCCATTTATCCGCGGTTCACATCAAGGGCTCCCTGAACTCAGTAGCGGATCGGTTGAGTCGGGGTCGTGCCGTATCAGGAGAATGGTCACTCAATCCAGAAGTGTTTCATCAGATTACCCTGAAATACGGTCTACCGGAGATAGACCTCATGGCAACCCGACTCAATGCCAAGGTGGAGACGTTCTGTTCCCTGTACCAGGAGGACAATCCCTTGGCAGTGGATGCCCTGTCCATCCCTTGGTGGTCCAGGCTGTCATACATTTTCCCACCAATTCCTATGATACCCAGAGTATTGATGAAAATAAGACAGGACCAAGCCTCTGTAATAGCCATCATTCCATTCTGGCCAAAAAGAGCTTGGTTTTCCCAGCTCATGGTGATGAGTCGAGGGATATATTGGAGGCTTCCCCCCACCCAGAACCTGGTTTCCCAAGGATCACTGAAGTGCCAGGATCTGAACAGATTCAACCTGACAGCCTGGAGGTTGACCAGTCCCTACGAATGTATAGAGGACTGTCAGAAGCCGTCCTGAAGAGGCTTTCCTGTGCTAGAGCTGAATCCACCAAAAGGAATTACCAGAGGACGGCTAAGATTTTTTTTGGAGTGGTGCTCCAAAAGAGGCGTTGATATTTCTAATCCTTTGACTTCTGATGTTTTGGATTTTCTTCAGGATGGCTTGGACAGGGGCCTTGCCCCTGCTACTTTAAAGGTACAGGTATCGGCTTTATCCGCCCACTTAAACAGACGGTTGTCCCAGGATTCCCTGGTTGCAAGATTCCTTAAAGGAGCGGCGAGGCTGAAACCTGCGGTATCTTCTCCTATTCCCCAATGGGACCTTGCGACGGTCCTTTCAGGCCTTTGTGGTCCTCCTTTTGAACCTCTGGAAGCTACGGAGCTAAAATTTTTAGCCTTTAAAACTACTTTTTTGTTAGCCATCACATCTGCCAAAAGGGTAGGAGAGCTACAGGCGCTCTCCTCCAAAGAACCTTATATTGTATTTTTTTAAGATAGGGTCCACCTTAGGTTTTTGCCTGGCTTTATCCCTAAGGTTCCTTCACGTAATAACTATAATCAATTGATTTCTTTGCCTGTTTTCCTTCCGGATCCATCTTCAGAAGAGGAGTTAAAACTTCATACTTTGGATGTGGTGAGGTGTCTGCGAATTTACTTATCGCGGACACAATCTTTCAGGAGAGCTGAAAATCTCCTAATCAATATGTATGGTAAAGACAGATAGTGAAAAACCACAGGGTCCCTGTACCACCTCGAGAGTACCATATCTTTTAATTGGTTTCCTGTCCTTGCAGGATATTGAGAATTTATGGCACAGTCAGAAAACAGAGATCTATTCTGTGAAATAGGAGGAACCCAGTTCGTTCTCCAAGGATACAAAGGATGGGGCCACATACAGTTGTGGGGTAGTCACAGTTGTATATGGCGGAGATGGAGTGGTGTGGTGGGTTCACAGAAGTACATAAAATTTCAAAGGGGGTTAGAGAGCGATGTAAATGGCTCTCAATTTTTATTTTAAAATAATAGTGTGACAGTCTGGAATATTGGCAAAATGATAATGTGGTTCGTTTCTCCAAGGGAACAAGACTCTCATAGTTGGAAATTGAGTCCTGTGACGTGATTTGAGAGAATCTCAGTGGGATGAGTCTTGTAAGGTGAGCCATTATATTGGCGTAAGGGGGCTGTTATTCCTAAAAAGATTAACGTTGTGGAGGTAAAGTCTACACGTTCCAATAACTGGCTTGGCGTTTGTAGGAGTGCGGGATAGTGCAGTGGAGGTCCAGTGTTGTTGATGTAGTCAAGGAAGCACCTCTAAAGGGGACATAGATAGCATGAGAGGTGTACCCAAAGTTTGGTATGTGGTGCTCTGGTGGTGCAGTCAAGTATTTATGTAGTCACTGCCACCATATAATAGTATAGACAATTGGAATGGCACAATAAATGTTTGGGTCTGGAAAGCGTGGATTTAGAAACTCTGGGGGATAGGGAAAACCAGATGAATTTGGTGAAAAGCCTCTGAATCATCCCAAAGAAGTGTTTAGGTAGGGTCAGGGGGATTGTTTGGAATAGATAAAGAAGTTTGGGAAGGATAATCATTTTTAGGATTTTAATGTTACTCCACCCTTAGAATCCTTTGGGATCCCAGCATGTAAGGCAAAGTTTAAGGAGAAAGCCTCAGCGGGGTTCGCAGAAATGGTTATGCCCAGGTACTTTATTCTACCGTACTGTGACCACGAGAAAGAGATGGAGGAGCGTAGCATACGAACTGTATGGTCATCTAGAGATATATTAAATGTGGTGCTTTTAGAGAGTTTAAGCTAAAGTAACTATAGGTATCAATCTCAGCTATCAGGGAAGGAAAGGTTATTAATGATTGGGTGATGGAAAGAAGAACATCATCAGCAGAAGCTTTGAGATATAGGTCGCCCACTTGAAAACCCACATGCCCACGTTGCGTCTGTGTTTATCAGTGAGATGGGTCGATAAGTGGGTTACAATTGGGTGCTCTTACCTTCTTTGAGGATGACTGTGATGTGGGCATGTAAGAAGGAGGGAGGAAAAGGGATGCCAGATGGAGTTGCATTGAAAGCTCGCAGAAGAGGAGGAACTCGGTACAGAGTGATTTCTAAAATCGAGCGGTAAAGCTGTAGGGTCCCGGGCTCTTGCCAGATGGGAGGGAAGAAACGGCAAGCTCAAATTCTTTAGTGGTAATCAGTTCCTCGAGATGTGAAATTACTTCAGGTTCCTGGACTGGGAGAGCCGTGTCTGAAAAGTATTGAGAGAGGGATTGCGGTGGATTTGGCTTCAGATTAGAAGTGTGAGGAAGTGGAAGATTATAATTAAGTAATCATTGCTTAATTATTAAGGAGTTATAGTAATCCCAAAAGTCTTGTGCAATGTCCTTAGTGAAAATGGGAGATGTACCAGTAGGATGTTTAACAGAAGGCATGTAAGAGGAGGCTTGTCATTCCCTTACCGGGCAAAGAGTCGTCCCGCTTAGTTTCCCCATTCTTAGAACAATCAAGAGCCAAGCTGGTGCAAGTGCTGTTGTGTACTTAGTGTGAATAGGAGTGATTTGAGTTGGGCACTGGCTTCTACTTTTTTTCAGGGCACTGTGTTTAATCAATACTCCTCTGACAACACACTTGAAGGCCTCCCATTGAGTAGGGTGGGGGGGGTCGAATCCTGTGTAATTGTTTGCTTAACATCGGACAAACAGGGAACCTCCAGTAACAGGGACTAGATAAGTCTCCAAGTGAAGATATTCTTAGTTTCTGGCTGGACTAGGAGAGAGCACGAGATTGGTGCATGATTGAATAGATACTACCTATGCTGGCTGAGGTCAATTGGGATAAGAGGCTGTGGTGCAAGAGAATGTAATCTAACCTGCTGCCATTCCCTTTATTTTCCCATCAGGGTTCCTACTATGCAAACATAAGGGGTAGCAGTGGCTAGCATGGAAATGCATCTCCTGTAAGCAGAGTATCTGGGCTTTGCAGTTGTGTGAATTGTTGAAGACCTGCAAGCGTTTCTCAGGGAGGTTCAATCCTTTAGCATTAAAGGAGTCAATCGTAAGGGCTGAAGGACAGGGGGATATAGAAACTGAAAGAGGGGGTAGTTAAGTTTTGGAGAGTCAAGGAGGGGAGTAAGTATGGTGGAAAGGGATAGCGTGGTTGGGGAGGAAAAAAAAACAATATGCATTGGACGGTTGGGTGGGGTGGGGGGGGGGGGGGGTGGGGGGGGGGGGGGGGGGGGGGGGGGGGGGGGGGGGGGGGGGGGGGGGGGGGGCGGCCGCGCGCCCGGGGGGCGGGGGGGGGGGGCGGGGCCCCGCGCCGCCGCGGGGGGGGGGGGGGGGGGGGGGGGGGGGGGGGGCGGGGCCGGGGGGGGGGGGGGGGGGGGGGGGGGGGGGGGGGGGCGGGCCGGGGGGGGGGGGGGCGGGGGCCGCGGCCGCGGGCGGCGCCCCCCCCCCCCCCAAAAAAGAAGGGAGGGGGGGAGGGGTGGGGGGGGGGGGGAGGAAAAAAAAAAAAAAAAAAAAAAAAAAAAAAAAAAAAAAAAATAAAAAAAAAAAAAAAAAAAAAAAAAAAAACAGTAAAACGCCCCCCCTCACCGCGCGCGCGCCCCCCCCCCCCGCCCCCACACAAAAAAAAAAAAAGGGGGGGGGGGAAAAAAATTTTTTTAAAAGTTTTTTTGGAGCCTTTCTGCTATTAAATTAAAAAAATTAAAAGTGAAAAACAGACACATTTTCCCTCCTCTTTTGTTTATATTTTCCTGGATATAAAAAAAAAAAAAAAACATGCAAAAATAAGAACAACATAAAAATAAAGCCTTATGTGTCACCAAAAAGACACAGAAATTAGTTGAATAATGCATATGATAAAAATGTTATAGCCCTCAAAACCGTACATACAAAAAACCCGAAAATGTGTCTGGTCTTGAACCAGAAATTGGTCCGGTACTGAAGTGGTTAAACCTAAAATTTAAGCTTGTCCTTTGGCTCTAACGTTCTCCCTCTTGTAAAGAGTGAATATTGCCAGCCGTGTCACACTGTTGTGTGCTAGTTGTGCATGGTGTGGGCATACTGGTGTCTCTTCATACCGTAAGTGGCGAGTGGTGGCAGCTTTTTGTGGATGTATGATTATAAAAGGGCGCTTCACTCCTGTGTAACTTATTGTGATAGGTGAGTTGGAAAGGAAACGGAGTTCCCTTTTATTATTGTATCTGAGTCAAATGTGTGTGAACAGATAACCCACAGAATTTGTATATAGTGAGTGGATATACAGTGCCTTGCGAAAGTATTCGGCCCGCTTGAACTTTTCAACCTTTTGCCACATTTCAGGCTTCAAACATAAGGATATAAAATTAAAATTTTTTGGTGAAGAATCAACAACAAGTGGGACACAATCGTGAAGTGGAACGAAATTTATTGGTTATTTTAAACTTTTGTAAAAAATAAAAAACTGAAAAGTGGGGCGTGCAATATTATTCGGCCCCTTTACTTTCACTGCAGCAAACTCACTCCAGAAGTTCAGTGAGGATCTCTGAATGATCCAATGTTGTCCTAAATGACTGATGATGATAAATATAATCCACCTGTGTGTAATCAAGTTTCCATATAAATGCACCTGCTCTGTGATAGTCTCAGGGTTCTGTTTAAAGCGCAGAGAGCATCATGAAGACCAAGGAACACACCAGGCAGGTCTCCACTGCTGTGGAGAAGTTTAAAGCCGGATTTGGATACAAAAAGATTTCCCAAACTTTAAACATCCCAAGGAGCACTGTGCAAGCGATCATATTGAAATGGAAGGACTATCAGACCACTGCAAATCTACCAAGACCCGGCCTTCCCTCTAAACTTTCATCTCAAACAAGGAGAAGACTGATCAGAGATGGAGCCAAGAGGCCCATGATCACTCTGGATGAACTGCAGAGATCTACAGCTGAGGTGGGAGAGTCTGTCCATAGGACAACAATCAGTCATACACTGCACAAATCTGGCCTTTATGGAAGAGTGGCAAGAAGAAAGCCATTTCTCAAAAATATCTATAAAAAGTCTCGTTTAAAGTTTGCTACAAGCCACCTGGGAGACACACCAAACATGTGGAAGAAGGTGCTCTGGTCAGATGAAACCAAAATCGAACTTTTTGGCCACAATGCAAAACGATATGTTTGGCATAAAAGCAATACAGCTTATCACCCTGAACACACCATCCCCACTGTCAAACATGGTGGTGGCAGCATCATGGTTTGGGCCTGCTTTTCTTCAGCAGGGACAGGGAAGATGGTTAAAATTGATGGGAAGATGGATGGAGCCAAATACAGGACCATTCTGGAAGAAAACCTGTTGGAGTCTGCAAAAGACTTGAGACTGGGACGGAGATTTATCTTCTAACAAGACAATGATCCCAAACATAAAGCAAAATCTACAATGGAATGGTTCACAAATAAACGTATCCAGATGTTAGAATGGCCAAGTCAAAGTCCAGACCTGAATCCAATTGAGAATCTGTGGAAAGAGCTGAAAACTGCTGTTCACAAACGCTCTCCATCCAACCTCACTGAGCTCGAGCTGTTTTCCAAGGAAGAATGGGCAAGAATTTCAGTCTCTCAATGTGCAAAACTGATAGAGACATACCCCAAGCGACTTGCAGCTGTAATCGCAGCAAAAGGTGGCGCTACAAAGTATTAACTTAAGGGGGCCGAATAATTTGGAACGCCCCACTTTTCAGTTTTTTATTTTTTACAAAAGTTTAAAATATCCGATAAATTTCGTTCCACTTCACAATTGTGTCCCACTTTTAAATTTTATATCCTTATGTTTGAAGCCTGAAATGTGGCAAAAGGTTGAAAAGTTCAAGGGGGCCGAATACTTTCGCAAGGCACTGTATCTGTGGGTGTGACTCCAATACCTGACAAAGGGCAAAAAAAAACAATGCAAGGAAGATAATTTACAACTAGCAAACACAGGCCAGAATGTTTCACAGATTACAGCATGGTTAGTAGATCTCATTGATTTGGAACTGCTCAACACTTGAAGATGTACCAATATTCTTACATGCCTACACCTCAACTGTGTTAGTACTGCAGATCCCTATGATGTTGCTAGTTCAGGTCATTACACCTGCAGGATTTTAAGGCTTCAATATAGACATAGGTACAAGATAGACATATTAGCGCCTTTTGAATCTAGCCTAAGATAAATTTATTTAGCCTAATGAAGAGAAATAGTACAGAATCATGGCTGAAATCAACCTCTGTTCATAGCAAGTACTGTATATACAGCACTCTAACATATTCTGTAGCATTTTGCAACTCATAGGTTTCATGTACAAACAAAATCAAATATTACAGTGGAGGACCTTTCACCACCTCCACTAATTCAAGTTCATAGCATCAGTTGATGGCTACTGCTCCATTGATTCCAGCGCAGTTGGAAATTTGTCTCTAGCCCCTACTATTCCCGAGCAAGAAACACTGTTAGTTTTGGTGCTTGATGTGCTATTTTAGCTCTGGAATGTAAGAAGGGCAGTGTCAGGCAGGGGTTGAAATCAGAGCTCCAATCAGAGGCAGCCAGTGTCAGAGCTCAGAATCAAACCCCCTTGCCTGCTCTAGCCTGACACAGCCCTCCTGACAGTACAGAGTCTAAATAGCATATCAGTCACCAAAGATAACAGCATTGATCACTCAAGAACAGTGGGGGCTAGAGAAAAAATCCCAACTGTTCCGGAATCAGTGGAGCAGCAGCTATTAATTGATGTAAAAGGCTAGGCTTGGTGGAGGTGGTGAAAGGTCCTCTTTAATCAACATATCAAGCAATAGGTGGTAGAAGAGTTTGTTTAGGGATGGTAAATGTAGAAGAGTTTGATAATGTAATGTGATATCTCTTCTTTAAAAAAGATATATTTTTAGAGCACATTTGAAACTGTGGATGGTTGGTATTACATTTGATTTTTATAGGTAGTGTATTCCAAGGAATTGGAATTTTAAAAATGTTAACCTTAGCTTATTGGCAGAATGAAGAACATGCATTGGATGGTACACAGCGGCGTACCTCTAATGAGGGGAAGTGAGGCAGCCGTCTCTGTCGGCACTGTCTATTTAACGTAAACCAGCCCAGGGTAACTGGGGCTGGCTTACGAGACCTCTGCATTTCAGCACAGGCAGCGATACAATGACGTCATCGCGCCTCCTGCACTGAGACGCAGACGTCCTATGCACGGACAAGAAGAGGAGACGGCGGCTCCATCAAGGGATCGCAGGTAGGTGAGGATAAGTTTTTTATATATATATATATATATATATATAAATAGGCTGTTACATGCTGGAGTAACCTCAGAAGGCAATGGTCTATTTACTTACAGATCCCCGCTGCTGCTCGTGGCCGCCTCTGCTTCCCCTTCTGCTATGGGACGCAGAAGGGGGGAGCAGAAGCGGCTGTGAGCAAGAGTGGGGATTGGTAAGTGAGGACACGGGCCTCAAATACTACTATTATTATATTCGGAGGTCTTTTCAGACCCCCGAGTATAATAATCGTAGACCCAGGGGAGGTGATAAACATAAAAACCATTGTTACTCACCTCTCCAACGATCCGATGTTACTCCAAGAAGTCTTCGGCCTTCTTTGATGACGTCCCAGGCGTCATGTGAGCCAGGCCAACATCATTATGTCGCGACGCCAGTCTGTGCGACATTGAAGAGGGCTGAAAGCAGGGAGTGCACCAGAGCCCAGGTAAGTAACAGTGGCTTTTAAGTTTGTCACCACCAGGGTCTCCGATCATTATACTCTGGGGTCTGAAAAGACCCCAGAGTATAATAATAGTTCATAGGTGGGTCACTATGGGGCATAATACTGTGTATAGGGGCCACTATGAGGCATAATACCGTGTGCAGGGTCCACTATGGGACATAATACTGTGTGCAGGGGCCACTATGGGGCATAATACAGTGTGCAGGGACCGCTATGGGGCATAATACTGTGTACAGGGGCCACTATGGAGCATAATACCGTGTACAGGGGCCACTATGGAGCATAATATCGTGTGCAAGGGCCACTGCACGGCATAATATGGTGTGCAGGGGCCGCTGCAGGGCATAATACCGTGTGCAGGGGCCGCTGCGGGGCATAATACCGTGCGCAGGGACCGCTGCAGGGCATAATACCATGTAATACTGTGCGCAGGGGCCGCTTCGGGGCATAATACCATGTAATACTGTGTGGACGGGCCGCTGCGGGGCATAATACCATGTAATACTGTGTGCAGGGGCCACTGTGGGCCATAATACCGTGTAATACTGTATTAAAAAAAAAAACCACCTACTCACCTATCCCTTGTGCTCCGATGTCTGTTATCACGTGGTTCTGCTGCTCCGCTGTTTTCTTCTGGCAGAAGTCCCTGCCGCACATGACTGCTGAGGTCGCTGACACGGGACGTCACAGTGCTGTGGGGAAGAAAACACCGGAGCAGCAAGATTGGAACGCGCTGGAAGACCCCCGGAGCACCTTCCCCAGCCTCATATTAAAAAGTGGTTATCCTGGACAACCCCTTTAAGGTGGCACTTGGGCTTTATTAACCCCTTAATGACCGGGCCATTTTTTGTTTCTGCATTTTCGTTTTTCCCTCCCCACATTCCAAGAGCCATAACTTTTTCATTTTTCAGTTCACAGAGTCACATGATGGCTTATTGTTTGCGAAACAAATTGTACTTTGTAATGTCACTATTCAATATGCTGTGCAATGTACTGGGAAGCTGGAAAAAAATTCAGAATGAGGTGCAATTGGAGAAAAACTGCATTAGCACCAAATTCATATGGGTTTAATTTTTACAGCATTCACTGTGTGGTAAAAATGACATGTTACCTGTATTCTGCGGGTCAGTATGAACACGGTGATACCAAATTTATATAGTATTTGTAATGTTTTGATACCTTTTTAAAAATTTTAAACTTTGCTAAATAGAAAAAAAAAATTTGCGTCGCCATATTGTGTCACCTGTAACTTTTTCATATTTACATGTATGGAGCTGGGTAAGGCGTATTTTTATGCGGGACAACGTGACGTTTTTATTGATACCATTTGGGGAAAGATCTGATGGTTTGATCACTTTTTATTCAATTTTTTATAGGAGACAAAGTGTTGAAAAAAACGCTATTTGGCCATTTTGATTTTTTTTTCCCTGCTACGCCGTTCACCGTATGGGATAAATATTTTAATAGTTTGGGCATTTTGGAGCGCGGGGATACCTAAAGTGTTTATTTTTACTTTTGTTTATTTACTTTTATATCTGATCTAGGGAAAGGGGGGTGATTTGAACTTTTGTGTTTTTTTAATTTTTTCATACTTTTAAAAACTTTTTTTTTTATACTTTTACTTGTATGATCTGACTCCCTAGGGACCTTGAAACCTAGGGAGTCTGATCGATCATACTATTCACTGCGATTTTACTGTATCGCAGTGAATAGCAAAATGCCTTCACTTGTATTAGACGATGCCTTTGGCATCGTGTAATAGCTCTAATGTAATGACAGGCCTGGAAGCCTAAAATAGGCTCCTGGCTTTCATGGCAACCAAGCGCCGCCCTCGGATGATGTTCTGGAGGGCGGCGATCAGGTAAAAATGGCAGCGCCCGTGGCTGCTCCGCCATTTAGACGCCGCGGTCGCATTTGACCGCGACATCTAAAGGGTTAACAGCCGCGATCGGTGCAGACACCGATCGCTGCTGTTAGCGGCGGGTCCTGGCTGTATTATACAGCCGGCACCCACGGTGTATGGAGAGCTCTTAGCTCCTGAGCGCTCTCCATACACTGTCATGCGACTCAGGACGTACTATTACGCCCTGGGTCGTTAAGGGGTTAAAGGAGCTTTCCAGCTCATTTTTATTGATGATGTATCCTTAGGACAGATTATCAATAAGAGATCAGTGGACCCCTCCCCCCTCTGATCAGCTGTATGAAGGGGCCATGGCGCCTGTATATATCACATGCTGTCTGTTTATAGTGACCATGTGATGTAATTACAGTCTTGACTTTATGTAAACACAAAAGCGGTCACGTTGCTTACACAGGTACCACAGTTCATTCAAACAGCTGATCAGTAGGGGTATTGTGTTTTTGAGCCCCACTGATTATTTTATTAATGACCTGGAAAACCTTTTAATTAGGAAACCTATGGGGCATTGATAAGGGGCACTATTTATACAGGGTACACATGGACATTATTATAATAAAGATGTATTTGGGAGTATTTTTCATTGTGGGGGGTTATATCATATATTTTATAATTGGGGGTAGCAGCAGGATGGAGGCTTTGTGTAGGTGAGGACAATGTGGGTCGGGTGCCTGGAAAAGTGAGGAGCCAAAGATGTCTGTGTTGGAAACTTTACAGAGACAAGTCACAGCTGGAAGAAGTGGTCATGGCGGTCCAAAGGGAAGAGAAGGGAAATGTGAAGGATTAGTCAGAGACATCACCTGTAAGTCACAAAATGTTACTGCCCTGTATTCACCTAAATGATAGAGGATAAATACCTGATTGATGGGGGTCTGTCTGCTGAGACCCCACTGAGCCTGAGAATTGGGTTTTTCCCCCCACTAGGTGGGAATCCAGCCTGACCGCAGCCATATATAGGTGTGTCACTTGGTGGATGGACGAACCCGCGTGGCTCTCATTCACTTTGATGGGAGTGCCAAAGATAGCCGAAGTCCAGTACTCAGCTATCTGCAGCGCTCCTGTTATAGAGAATGGGGGCCATGTGGGCTCGTTCATCCACCAAGCAGAAGATTTGTGAAGTTATTGTCATTGTTAATGCCGTGTTGTTGATTTCTGATACTGAAGAAATACAGGAAGAAGAATTCTTAAAAACTGTTTCATAAGTATGTGTGTGTATGTTTATTGTACGACGTGTGAAGCTAACAGCATGTAAACTCAATTTTATATATTTTTTTTTTTTTTTGGGGGGAGTGCGCCTTTCTATAGTCCGCCTCAGGCAGCAAAGAGGCTAGGTTCACCACTGATGGTACATAGATGAGGGAGGAGATGTAGGGAGGTGCAGTATTGTAGAGAGATGTGTGGATGAAAGTGATGTTTAAATTGTATTTTGTGGTTGGTAGATAGGGAACCAATGCAGTGACTGGCACAGGGAGTGCAGGGATAGGTGTAGCGGTTGCACAGAATAAAGAGCCTGACCGCTGTATTCAGGATGGGTTGTGGAGGGTAAAGTTTAATAAGTGGAAAACCAATTAGTAGTAAGTGGCATAATTTGATAGGGAGCAGGCCCGGGAGACTTAGGGGGCCCATAAAGTGTCTCTTCCCAGTATGAGAAGTTCAGTACTATAAATGATACAGTATAGTTCAGGGCCTGGTAACGATTTGCATTGAGGCCCAGGAGCTTCATGTTATGCCTCTGGTAGTAAGTTACAATACAATAATTCATCAGAGCAACATTAAGTATTTTGTTGCTTCCATAGTAAGAAAAAGGAGGAATCTAGAGATGTTTGTGAAGCAGGTGATTGGATATACAGTGGGTACGGAAAGTATTCAGACCCCTTTAAATTTTTCACTGTTTGTTTCATTGCAGCCGTTTGCTAAAGCAAAAAAGTTAAAAATTAATGTACACTCAGCACCCCATCTTGACAGAAAAAAAAACAGAAATGTAGATATTTTTGCAAATTTATTAAAAAAGAAAAACTGAAATATCACATGGTCATAAGTATTCAGACCCTTTGCTTGGTATTGAGTAGAAGCACCCTTTAGAGCTAGTACAGCCATGAGTCTTCTTGGGAATGATGCAACAAGTTTTTCACATCTGGATTTGGGGATCCTCTGCCATTCTTCCTTGCAGATCCTCTCCAGTTCCTTCAGGTTGGATGGTGAACGTTGGTGGACAGCCATTTTCAGGTCTCTCCAGAGATGCTCAATTGGGTTGAGGTCAGGGCTCTGGCTGGGCCAGTCAAGAATGATCACAGAGTTGTTTCGAAGCCACTCCTTTGTTATTTTAGCTGTGTGCTTAGGGTTATTGTCTTGTTGGAAGGTGAACCTTCGGCCCAGTCTGAGGTCCAGAGCACTCTGGAAGAGGTTTTCTTCCAGGATATCTCTGTGCTTGGCCGCATTCATCTTTCCTTCAATTGCAACCAGTTGTCCTGTCCCTGCAGCTGAAAAACACCCCCATAGCATGATGCTGCCACTACCATGTTTCACTGTTGGGATTGTATTGGGCAGGTAATGAGCAGTGCCTGGTTTTCTCCACACATACCGCTTAGAATTAATGCCAAAAAGTTCAATCTTCGTCTCATCAGACCAGAGAATCTTATTTCTCATAGTCTGGGAGTCCTTCATATGTTTTTTGGCAAACTCTATGCGGGCTTTCATATGTCTTACACTAAGGAGAGGCTTCCTTCAGGCCACTCTACCATAAAGTCCTGACTGGTGGAGGGCTGCAGTGATAGTTGACTTTGTGGAACTTTCTCCCATCTCCCTACTGCATATCTGGAGCTCAGCCGCAGTGATCTTTGGGTTCTTCTTTACCTCTCTCACCAAGGCTCTTCTCCCACGATTGCTCAGTTTGGTTGGAAGGCCAGGTCTAGGAAGAGTTCTGGTCGTCCCAAACTTCTTCCATTTAAGGATTATGGAGGCCACTGTGCTCTTAGGAACCTTGAGTGCTACAGAAATTCTTTTGTAACCTTGGCCAGATCTGTGCCTTGCCACAATTCTGTCTCTGAGCTCCTTGGGCAGTTCCTTTGACCTCATGATTCTCATTTGCTCTGACATGCACTGTGAGCTATGAGGTCTTATATAGACAGGTGTGTGCCTTTCCTAATCAAGTCCAATCAGTTTAATTAAACATAGCTGGGCTCCAATGAAGGAGTAGAACCATGTCAAGGAGGATCAGAAGGAAATGGACAGTAGGTGAGTTAAATATGAGTGTCACAGCAAAGGGTCTGAATACTTATGACCATGTGATATTTCAGTTTCTCTTTTTTAATAAATTTGCAAAAATATCTACATTTCTGTTTTTTTCTGTCAAGATGAGGTGCTGAGTGTACATTCATGAGAAATAAAATTAACTTTTTTGCTTTTAGCAAATGGCTGCAATGAAACAAAGAGTGAAAAATTTAGAGGGGTCTGAATACTTTCCGTACCCACTGTAGATGTGAAGGAAAGGTCTGAGTCAAACATAGCCCCAAGGAAGCTGCCTAGGAATTATTGTAGTACCACATACTGGGTTTAGGCAAATTGATAAATGGTAGAAAAACAAGGTTTTCTAGCTTAATGATATTGATGACCTAATGCTTTGAAAACCATGTGTATAAAAATCTGTTAATTTTCAGTTCTTGTATCACACCATGTCTGATGAAGGGAGCGAGCACTCCTGAAAGCTTACTTATAAATATACTCAGTTAGCCTCTAAAAGGTATCGCCTGATTTCTTCACTCTTCCACTATTCTTTGGGAGACAGCTTTGAATATTGTGTAGTGGCCATGCTTCACTATTGCAGCTCAGCTACCATACTACCATATATTTACAGCGTGGAAGATTGCTGAGAACAGCTGATTGGTGGGGGAGCTAGGTGTTGGATTCATCAGTATCATTATGCTGGAAAGCCCCTTTAAATTTTAGATAGAGAGAGGAGACAGGATTTTATGGAAAATCTCAGGTGTTTTGTAGTAGTGCAGGGTTTGTATCACAGGGATATAATTCTCTTAATAGTGGCGGTTACGGGTGCTGTAGCGGTATCTCAGATACTTGAAAGGGATACAACTCTGTACTACCCACAACTGCAGTTATCAAGAATACAGTAAGTTAGTAGCGTAGCACCCGCCATGTAAACAATACTGAGAGCTGCGTGCTGTGGGAATCAGCTGATCTACAGGGTCCTAACAGATGATGTAAGAGATCAGTTAGGGTCAAACGCCCAGGGCCCCGCTGATCAACTGAAGGTACTGTGGTGCTTTTGCGAGTGACTCCTTCACTATTTACATTGCACAGTATCTGTTTTATAATCACCATACAATATTATTACAGCCTGTAATAATAGTGCACAGCTGCTATAAAACAGATGGCATGTGATGTGAATAGTGAAGGGGCCCCAAACAGTATAATATGCTCCACAGTAGCCCCCCACACAGTATTATATGCTCCACAGTGGCCCCCACATAGCATTATATGCTCCACAGTGGCCTCCACATAGTATTATATGCTCCACAGTGGCCCCCACACAGTATAACATGCTCCACAGTGGCCCCCACACAGTAAAATATCCTCCACATTGGCCCCCACACAGTATAATATGCTTCCCACAATGGCCCCACACAGTATAAAATGCTCCCATGTGAATGGGCCTCAGCGGTCACGTGGGGCACGCTGATGTCATTATGCTGACGCGTCACCTCAGTTACAGACCGGAAGAGCCTCAGAGAGGATGCTGAGGAGTGTCAGAAGCCCAGGAGAGGTGAGTATAAGTATTTCTTATTTGTAGTCACCTCCCCTAGGCCGGCATCTATGTCGCCGAACTCCTTTCCATTAACAAAATGTATAACTATCATGGTGGTCCGGGGCCACGGCCATCTCCAGCTGGCCCCGTAGCCCTGAAAGTAAGTCTAATCTAATGTGTACACACAACAAGCATAATATAACAAAATAACACCATTAGGTTAATGAATCTTGAGTGAAACTGTCAGAAATTGAATCCTTATATCCTATATATACTTTTAACTTGTCCCCCCCCCTCCCTTTCCCTAGATCAGATAAATAAATGAAAACTTTTTAATTGTTCAGATGATCATCTGTGTATGGGCATATTTTTTGTGGGACAAGTGGTTGTTTTCATCTGTAGTTCTTTAGGGTGCATTCAACTTTTTGATCACTTTTTATTCCATTATTTGGGAGATAAGAGTTTGTGTTGATTTTTAAATTTATTTTTCTTGCAGAGTTCAGTGTTAAATGTTACTGTAGATAAGCCACACCTAACCCCCCACCCCAAAAAAAAAAGCAAAGTGATGAGCTATGTGGTTAAGCCAGAAAAATTATTGATAAATCGCAAACAGTGAAAAGATATTAGAAAGGGGCAGAAAAGGAAGGAAAAATGTGCAAAGGCTCCTCTCTGACTGCAATATCTAACATTAGCATTTTTGTTTGTATTAAAAATACATGAAAAATATGAAGAAGACTAGGAGAAAGTAACAAAATGTGCAGTTTTGAAAAACTTAATGAACCAAAATATGATCAATATATGAAAATTTAGGAACAAGGGAGAGCCCTTCAGACATTCAGGTATTTAGATTTTAAAAAATTTTTTATTTAGAAATTATCCTGTTGGGAGGGGGCAGGGATGATGGACATGTGGAGTGCGAGAATGGTAACCCCCCTTTTACTTTATAAGGTATTCAGTATAGGTTGTTATTGATTTCGTGGGTGCCTTTAGTTACAGTTAGGTCCATATATATTTGGACACGGACACAAATTTTGGTTTTTTTTTACCTGTTTACTGAAAATATTCAAGATATAATGGACATAAAGTCCAGACTTTCAGCTTTCATTTGAGGGTATCCACATTAAAATTGGATGAAGGGTTTAGGAGTTGCAGCTCCTTAACATGTGCCACCCTATTTTTAAAGGGACCAAAAGTAATTGGACAATTGACTCAAAGGCTGTTTCATGGGCAGGTGTGGGCAATTCCTTCGTTATGTCATTCTCAATTAAGCAGATAAAAGACCTGGAGTAGATTTGAGGTGTGGTGCTTGCATTTGGAAGATTCTGCTGTAAAAAAAACATGTGGCCAAAGGAGCTCTCCATGCAGGTGAAACAAGCCATCCTTAAGCTGTGAAAACAGAAAAAACCCATCCGAGAAATTGCTACAATATTAGGAGTGGCAAAAGCTACAGTTTGGTACATCCTGAGAAAGAAAGAAAGCACTGGTGAACTTATCAATGTAAAAAGACCTGGACGCCCACGGAAGATAACAATGGTGGATGATCGCAGAATAATTTCCATGGTGAAGAGAAACCCCTTCACAACAGCCAACCAATTGAGCAACACTCTCCAGGATGTAGGCGTATCAATATCCAAATCTACTGTAAGCCACTTATAAACCTCAAGAATAAAAAGGCTAGATTGGACATTGCTAGAAAAGACATCTAAAAAAGTCAGCACAGTTTTGGAAGAAAATTCTTTGGACAGATGGAACCAAGATCAACCTCTACCAGAATGATGGAAAGAAAAAAGTATGGCGAATGCGTGGTACAGCTCATGATACAAAGCATACCACATCATCTGTAAAACACAGCGGAGGCAGTGTGATGGCTTGGGCATGCATGGCTGCCAGTGGCACTTGGTCACTAGTGTTTATTGATGATGTGACACAGGACAGAAGCAGCCAGATGAATTCTGAGGTATTCAGAGACATACTGTGTACTCAAATCCAGCCAAATGCAGCCAAACTGATTGGTCGGCGTTTCATATTACAGATGGACAATGACCCAAAACATAAAGCCAAAGCAACCCAGGAGTTAATTAAAGCAAAGAAGTGGAATATTCTTGAGTGGCCAAGTCAGTCACCTGGTCTCAACCCAATTGAGCGTGCATTTCACAAGCAGCAACTGAAAACTGCTGCAGTAAAGGCCTGGCAGAGCATTACTGTAAAATGGAGGAAACATAGCGGCAGCATCTGGTGATGTCCATGAGTTCAAGACTTCAGGCAGTCATTGCCAACAAAGGGTTTTCAACCAAGTATTAGAAATTAACATTTTATTTACAATTAATTCATTTGTCCAATTACTTTTGAGCCCCTGAAACGAAGGGATTGTGTGTAATAAATGCTTTAGTTCCTCACATTTTTATGCAGTCATTTTGTTCAACCCACTGAATTAAAGCTGAAAGTCTGAACTTCAGCTGCATCTGAATTGTTTTGTTCAAAATTCATTGTGGTAATGTACAGAACCGAAATTAGAAAAATGTTGTCTCTGTCCAAATATTCCTGGACCTAACTGTATATCCTTAATGTATGGAATATTATAGGTTTCTCCCTTTTATATTGTGCATGTAAAACAGTTTTGATGGCTGGGACATAAAAAAATACTGTATGTGCAGAATAAGATTGTAAGTGATGGATTGTGTATACATTCTAGGTAATCACCATTTCTAGCCATATGAGATCTTTTGCGGAACATGTCTTATGCATGATGAACCTTTGCAGAGAAGTGCTTGAGATTTCTTGTCTTCCCTAAGTGCTTTAGTGCCTCTATAGAGTTCAGGAGAGTTAGTTATTCATCTCACTAGGGTCTGAGTGCATTTTATTTTTAAATCTCATTAAATATACAGAAGCCCCTTTATCAGGACTTGCTGATACTCAGGCCTTGCCTCCACCCAGGACACAGACTAGACGACATCTTCTTTACTCTTGCATTCAGACTACACTCTCTTCATCAGTGACACAGCACATCCTAATCACTAATGTATCTTATAAAAAAATCAATATATATCTAGCTATTATTTATCCATCAAATATCTATTATGTGTCTGGTGTTATATCTAGTCATCCATCTACAGATGTTTACCTATATAATTTACAATCAGAATATTTTATATTTTCATCCTGTTTTTGATTTGTGTATGCTGAATCTAGTCTGTTTTATTTCTCCAATGTGTGTGTTTAAAAGGATATTATTTTTTTTCTATTTTTAGTGAACATTAACATGCATGTAAATTGTATATTGGTTATTGCATATACATACTTTCCAGTTCCTTTAGTGCATCTCCCTGGTCCCCTGATGCTTCCCATTCTTGGTTTCCATGGTGATGTTACCACGGCACCCGCCTCCCTGCAGTGTCAGCCATATTCCACATATCTCATCCCTCCCTCAGGCCCTGTCTGGGACATGATGGGTGGAATTTATAGGTGGTGTGCTAAAATACAGAGTAAAAAATATTTCCCCAGCTGAGTCCAGAGAAAATATAAGGGCTCCACTTCCGTAGATTAGGCAGCAGAAAGTACCAGCTAGAATCATTTTAAGAAAGTGCCATTAGGTAAGGCAGACTATGAGCTGGATTGTAATGAGTGATGAACCTTGACAATTATAATTAATACACTTAAGAATGTTCACCATAAAAAGTTATGGGGCAGATTTATGAACCCCCTAATGCAGTGGTTCTCAACCTTTCTAATGCCGTGACCCCGCAATACAGTTCCTCATGTTGCGGTGACCCCCGGACCATAAGACGCACCTAGGTTTTAGAGGAGGAAAATAGGGAAAAATATTTTAAGACAAAAAAATGTGGTAAAATGTCTAATATATGGAAGTTGTAGTTTTGCAACAGCTGCAAGGTGACATTGACAGGTGTCCCTGCAGCTATACGGGGAGGAATAGGGCGTCTTTTTTTGCAGGGCCAGATGTACTTTTTAGTTATGCCATTTTGGGGAATGTCTATTGCTTTGATCACTTTTTATTCAAATCAGAGGCGAAACAGCAAAAAATATGGCGGTTTGGCACTTTTGATTTTTTTTCCCGCTCTGATGTTCACCCTACAAGAAAAATATTTTTATAAGGTTGTAGACCGGGCATTTTCGGACACAGGGATAGCTAATGTGTATGTGTTTCACAGTAATTTTGAACTTTTATATGTATTCTAGGGAAAGTGGGTGAGTTAGAACTTTTTTTTTTTATTTTATTTTATTTTTTTACTATTTTATTAGCCCCCCTCCCTTCATGGGGCTTGAACCTGCAATCGTTTGATTGCAAGTCCCATACACTGCAATACAAGTGTATTGCAGTCTATGGGAGATTCTGTACATTACTACTGAGACTGGTCATAGACCAGTCTCAGTAGTAGTATCCCAGTGACAGGCCTGGGAGCCTTCAGTAGGCTCCAGGCTGTCACCGGAACAGGTCGACTCCCGCGATCTCGCCGCGCGGGGGAGTCGACCTGCAACTTAACAGGTATGGGGCCGGTGGGGACCGGGGGCAGTTTTTACAGCCCGGGGGGGGGGGGCTGCTCACAGATAGTAATGCCCGCGGTCAGACTCTGATCGCGGGCATTATTTTCCGATGGCTTTAGGCGACCCCTGTGTTTTGGTAATTCGACCCCCGCCGGGGTCGCGACCTACAGGTTGAGAACCGCTGCCCTAATGACTATCCTGTCTTCTACCTTAAAAGGGTTATGTCCATAGGGTAGAACATAAATAGCTGATTGGTAAGGATCTTGACAACTGGGGTGTATTACCCCCGTTGGGCATTCAGCCTGACTGCAGCCAGGCTTAAAGGTTATTTTCGCCGCACAAGCTCATACCTACTCTACACATAGGTCTCCCATCTGGGCCCATTTCTTATCCCGCATAAATCTTACAGCATAAACCTTGCAACTCTCTTCATTTCGCCTGTTGAAGGGCTACCCACGTCTGACACATTGCTTTATTCCAGCTTGAAACCAACTATATTGTTACAAAATCTGTATTATGTGGCTTTCACCTATGCTGTACATGGATTGTTGAAGCTACCCATTAAATAAGCAAGCTCAAAAACTATTGGAGTGCTGTCCATCTCTCTTTTATAGGTGTAAAGGGTTTTTTAAGTGAACCATATTTAGACAAATAAAAGTGAAACATTTTTGAAAATAAAAGTAAAAATTTTGCAGACTGAAAATTTTTCTCTGATCATCTTAGTGGTGACAGTTTGTTATATTCACCAGTTGCCAGTGGATATGCCCTTGAATACAGGAACTGCCTGTGGTCTGGGACTTATCGAAAGTCATGATTTCCTTATTGTTGCCGAGTTATCTTCTCATGCATGTAGCTTCCCTAACCTGGGTTTCTGACAAGTCCAAGACCATATAAAATTCCTGCATTCATCTCCGTATCCATTGGCAACCGGTCAAGGCTTCTACAGACTTCTATAAGCTGTACTCCAGCTACAGTATCTCCCATTCAAGTGAATGAAAGTGTAACATGTCCTGTCCAGCAAGGGGGTAATACAGTAGTGGTTTAATGACAAAGCCATTTTTTGCATTTTTCCCTCCTCACTTTTTCAAAAATTCGATTCGGCCACTTCGCTGAATTTTCCAAACCGATTCAATTCGATCCAATCCGAATTAATTCACAGCGAATCGCATTAAAAACAGCTACAGACGTGGACAAAATTGTTGGTACCCCTCGTTTAATGAAAGAAAAACCCACAATGGTCAAAGAAATAACTTGAATCTGACAACACTGGAATTTGCCAAACTACATGTTGACAAGCCACAAAGCTTCTGTGAGAATTTCCTATGGACAGATGAGACAAAAATCTAAATTTTTGGCAAGGCACATCAGCTCTATGTTCACAGATGGAAAAATGAAGCATATCTTGAAAAGAACACTGTCCCTACTGTGAAACATGGAGGAGGCTCTGTTATGTTCTGGGGCTGCTTTGCTGCATCTGGTACAGAGTATCTTGAATCTGTGCAGGGTACAATGAAATCTCAAGACTATCAAGGGATTCTAGAGAGAAATGTGCTGCCCAGTGTCAGAAAGCTTGGTCTCAGTCACAGGTCATGGGTCTTGCAACAGGATAATGACCCAAAACAGAAAGCTAAAAACACCCAAGAATGGCTAAGAGAAAAACATTGGACTATTCTTAAGTGGCCTTCTATGAGCCCTGACCTAATTCCTATTGAGCATCTTTGGAAGCAGCTGAAACATGTTGTCTCAGTTTGCTCATGAGGAGTGGGCTAAAATACCTGTTGGAGGTGCAGAAGTCTCATTGACAGTTACAGGAATCGTTTGATTGCAGTGATTGGCTCAAAAGGGTGTGCAGCAAAATATTAAGTTAAGGGTACCATCATTTCTGTCCAGGCCTGTTTCATGAGTTTTCTTTTTTTAAAAATTCTGTTGAAGCATGGTTGAAAAGCAATGTCTGACTTTCATTTGTTCATTTTCATAGAATTTTTATATATTATTACTTTTGTCAGATTCAAGTTATTTCTGTGACCATTGAGGGTTTTTCTTTCATTAAATTTTGTTCACGTGTGTATTTCCTGGCTGCAGAGAGCCTGTATAGTGGTGTAGAACACTGTGCCTTGCAGTAACACGTATAAGGAGTCTGCTCTGGTAGTGAAACAATACTGTGAGTCAGTATGACACGCACATGACAGGCGTTGCTCTTAGAACTACTGCACACTTCATTTATTTTGCCAGTTACGGGACCAAAACTGACCAACTAACTTTAGTGTGAACTCAGCCTTATAGGTCGATGTTCGTGCTAGGTATAAAGAACCGTGCAGAGGCCCAAGATCCTACTGTAGCGTGAAAGAGCGCACTCCTTTTACACCGTCGTCTGCTGATTCCACATAGATGTCTACAGAACCTGTTCTATTAAACGCTTATACAAGTAGAGCCCCCCTGACAGAGTGGAGAGGGTGTCAGCAGTAAGTTTGTGTTGACGTCACTGATTATTTTGCCCTTGCTCTGATCTGTCAGAACAATAACCTCCACAAAAATGGATCCTGTCTGTTGAGCATCCGCCTTCACTAGGTCAGGATTTGGTCAGTAATCCATCAATATTGCTGATGCCAAAAAAAAACAGGAGTGGATCCAAAACAGATGACACGTGAATGGAATATTTGCATGTCTTCTGTGTTTTGTACCCACTCCTGCTTTTGGCTACCAAATCATAAGCCAATTCTGATGGGACCATACAGACCTTACAGCTGCTACACAGACAGGATCCGTTATGTGTCTCATTTTTCCTTCCTTCTGACACATCAGAAGATGGGTCTAATAAATGATGTCAACCAGGCCAAAAAGGCAAAATAGTGGCCCAGTCATGGAGTGGGGAGGGTGGAAACAGCATGAGAAGTGACATAGTGTTGAGGTAGCAGCAGCATGAGGAGGCCACCGAGTGGCAAGATGACATAATGTGGAGGTGTCAGCAGCATGAGGAGGCCACAGAGTGGCAAAGAGACATAATGTGGAGGTGGCAGCAGCA
This sequence comes from Leptodactylus fallax, assembly GCA_947044405.1. Lineage (NCBI taxonomy): Eukaryota > Metazoa > Chordata > Amphibia > Anura > Leptodactylidae > Leptodactylus > Leptodactylus fallax. The sequence continues at coordinate 1,857,196 of CAMRHE010000061.1, read as the reverse complement.
TGAGGAGGCCATAAAGTGACCCGGTGACAGAGGTGGGTGGCACAAACAGTACCCGCTGACAATGGTGGCTGTAAGAAGGAGCACTTGGCATCAGATGTGTGGCATCAGGCGGGTGGCAGCATCAGAATAGTAGCTGAGGCAGGTAGCCAGAAGAGACCAGTCTCTTTTATCAAGGTTTGGGTGAGGCAGCATGGATGATTTAAACTGATGCATCAGGCATTGGTGGGTGGAAATCCTGGCTGATCCACGCCTGATTCATCTTGACAAAAGTCAGTCTCTCCACATTTTGGGTGGACTGGCAAGTTCTTCTGGGGTAACTATGGCCCCCACCACACTAAACACCCGCTCTGATGCCACACTACTGGCCAGGCAGGACAACTTTTATAGGGTAAAATCGGCCAGTTGCGGCCACAAATCCAGTTTGGCTGCCCTGTAGTCCAGCGGATCTTTGATGACGGGTGGCAGGGTGCACTCCAAGTATGCCACCACCTTCTGGTTCAGGTTCTGCTCTATGTCTAGCTGCTGGTGAGTAGTTTCTTCACTATGTGGGTGAAGAAAGCTGCTCATCAGCGACTCTAGGTTTAGGCTGCTGCTGATGGAGCTGATACTGGTCCAGCCCCCCCCCCCCCCCACAGCAGCCATGGCAGTACAAGGTGAGCACCCAGACCTGCGAGAGGATGCATGATGGCGCAGATAGGCAGCGGCCAACTGACTACATAGGATGTCTCTATAGTAGTTCAGTTTGTCCTCCCTCTCAGCGGGTGTAAAAAAGGCCCCCATTTTTGACCGTTAGCAAGGGTCTAACATGGTGGAGAGCCAGCAGTCATCCCTCTGCCGAATGGTGACAATTTGGCTGTCACTATGCAAGCAAGTTAGCATGCATCGGGCCATTTGCGCAAGTGACTTGGAGGGACTCCCTGCATCCATCTCCACTGCATACTGCCACGGTGTGTCTGGGTCATCTACCTCATCTTCCTCATCTCCCTCTTGCTTTTCTGGCTGCTCCTGATCCTGCTCTCCTGTCAGCTGTGTAGAAAAAACACCCATTTCGCTACACATTGCTTGTGCTCCAATGTCCTCCTCCTCCAGTTCAGCCCCCACAGGGCTCATGTGGTCATGAGATTTAGGAGCCACATCTCCAGTCCTCTAACCAGCCAGATTTACCAGCATCTTTTCCAGGATATGAATCAGTGGAATGATGTTGTTCATCCCGTAGTCCTGGTGACTGACAAATAAATTGGCCTCCTCAAAGGGCACGAGCAAACAGCAGGTGTCATGCATGAGCCGCCACTGGCTAACATCAAAGTTACACAGGGGAATACCTCTGTCCGCTTGGATCATCAAGAAATCGTTTATGGCCTTTCTCTGTTCGTACAGTTGGTCCAACATATGGAGGGTGGAATTCAAATGGGTGGAAACGTTGCATATCAAACTATGTTGGGGGCCGCCGTTCTGCCGCTGCAGCTCAAGGAGGGTGTGCTTGGTGGTGTACAAGTGGCTGAAGTGCATGCAAAGTTTCGGCCACTTTTAGGATGTCTTGCAGATGGGTGGAAGACTTAAGGAAACGCTTGACAACCAGATTGAACACGTGCGCCATGCAGGGCGCATGGCTCAGCCCTCCTTGACGTTGTCGGTCACCATTGTTCCGATTTTGAGTTGTCGTGGAGAAAGCCAGGATTCGATTTCTTGATGATGGACACAGAGCAGTTCCTCTCCTGTGTGACTCCGTTCTCCCAGGCAAACGAGGTGTAGAATAGCGTGACACCGCCGTGCCTTGCACATGTGGTTTGCTGGAGGAGCACTGGGAATTGTCCCTGCAGTGGCGGCTAAGGAGACAGTGTAGGATGAGGCGGACATTGTTGCAGGACCAACAGCGTGAGAGCATGGAGATGGAAGCGGAGTCACCTGGCCAAGTTGTTGGTGTGTCTGGGCAGGAACCACATTCACCTAGTGGGCCATAAAGGACATATATTGTCCTTGACTGTAGTTACAGCTCCACACGTCGGCGCTGCCATGCACTTTGGCAGACACCGACAGGCTCAAGGACTGGCCTACCTTCTGTTCTCCATATTTGTGCAGGGCTGGTACTGCCTTTTTGGCAAAGAAATGACGGCTTGGGACTATTCACCTCGGCTCGGAACAAGCCATCAGTTCTCTGAAAGGTGCAGAGTCCACCACTTGGAAAGGGACTGCAGCACTAGCAACTTGGACAGGAGCACGTTCAGCTTCTGCACCGTTGGATGAGTGCACGCATACTGTTGTCTCTTCGAAATTCGATGATCGATTGCTGGCGCAATGACTGACTAGGAGGAGGAGGAGGAGGAGCATCAGGACCAGCAGATGATGGGAAGGACACACAGCTTCCTTCCTCCAACGCCACTCTTCTCATCACTACTTGCCCGCCTACCAGAGGAAGCGGCAGATGTCTCCTCCAGATCTTGGCTGGGAAGTAGCTGCTGACTGTCCTCTAGTAACTCTTCCTTGCTGTATTGTGAAGCTGAGCCCACAGCATAGAGTACTGCTCTGGCTGAGGGAACAGAAAAGGACAGAGGCAGGTTGAGGACAGGTTAGGGCGCAGGGCCTGCTCCCGGGCCATTCCAACTAAGGGTTGTGTCTGATGAACTCACCGACTCTTGGCTGGGGGTGTCTGATGTGACTTGGAATGAAGTGGATGACCGAGTCAACCATTCTACAACCGCTACGCCAGAAACATTTAGGCCTTTGCCCCTCCCCTGTGCAGGGCCTGTCGCTTCTCTGTCTGACATACTGTTAGATCAAATAAGTAAATGAAAAGGAAATTAGTACAGGGCAAAAAGGCCTGTAATTTTCTCCCTTCAATACACAACGGCTAATAAGCTACTTATTTTTTCCCCACTAATAAACGCCAAGAAAAGGCTTTACAACATATAATTGCACCACACAAGAACTAAAAAGACCCCAATAATTTGAATTACACAGGAATGATCTATTGCAATGAGCAGCAGGATAATGGCAGTCAGTGCAGCAAGGTGTAGTAGGATTGTTACTGTTACCCAGGCTGCAAACACCCCAAATGAACCCTGTTCTGCTTCAATACTCTGTATAAATTCCTCCCTATCCTTTCCCTACACTTCTAATGCTCTTTCCCTGAACTTCGATTGAGCAAAATATCAGTTTTCAAGTCTTTTCTACCACTCTCCCTAGCGCCTGCTGACGTCTCTCCCTGCACTAAGTACATTGGAAAATGCCTAAATCCAAGATGGCGGAGGGTATTTATAGAGCTGTGACATCACAGGGCTGGCTACTGTTTGGCTGCACCCATGGCATTGTGGGTGATCCCATGTTCCCAGAGTTCCTTGCCCCATGTCCTAACATGTGCAGCAGCCATTTTAGGAAAAAATGTGATTCGTTAACACGAAGCATGAGGAAATCCGGATTTGATGCTAATCGAATATTTCCTGAAATTCAGATCGAATTCCACTTCATCAGCTTCGATTCGCTTATCTCTACTCCTCACACACTACGAGCAATAGCTTTTTTTTTTTTCCTGTTATTGTAACTGTATGAGCACTTTGTTTACAGGCCAAGTTGCAGTGTTTAATGATATCATTATGGGGTACATATCTCATTGATAAACCTTTATTAAAAAAGGTCTGTTAGTGCTGTTAATAGGTTAATAAGTGCACCCAAACACCTTTAGCAGTGTTTTGAGTGATTTCTGGGTTTCTCTTCTTGAGCTCCTAGCATCTTCTGCATTTGTTTACATGGGTATTTTCCTGTTCTGTTTTCCAACAACTACCATGATGCCTTGGCCCACTCAGAGCTGACTCACACCACCTCCCTCTCTCACTCCCTCCCCATCCCTCTCTCACTCACACCCCCCTCCCTGTTTCCCTAGCTAGCCCCCCACTACTAGCCCTTCCTAACTCATCCCCCCCCCACCCACACCCCTTCTGGGCACTGGACATCACTTCATCTACGCCTGCGCAATAGAACCGGAGTGTCAACAGACATTTTTTTTTTTTTTTTTTTTTTTTTATGGCATTAAATAATGGGACAGTTGTATTGCTCCACATCTTTATGGTTGCACATTTTTTATTTACAAAACATTTTGGTGGGAGAAATTAATTTTTTTTTTTTACTTTTTTATATTTATATTAACCCTTTCCCACCGGACGCAGGTGTTTCTCAATTTTCAGTTTTGACTTCCCGCCTTCCAAACCCAATAACTCTGTTATTTTTCCATTCACAGAGCCATATGGGGGCTTAATGTTTATGGAACAAATTGTAGTGTGTAATGGTACCATTCAATCTTCCATACAATGTACTGGGAAGCTGGAAAAAAATTCAGAATGGGTTGGAATTGGAAAAAAATTGCATTTGTGCTGCTTTCTTCTGGGCTTTGTTTTTATGGCGTTCACTGTGCAGCCAAAATTATCCCACAGTATCATGTCCTCTTTCCAGGTTGCCCCCCCACATTATCATGTCCCCTTTCCAGTTTGCTCCGCCAGAGTATAATATCCGAACTTAAGTCGGATGACAGTGCTCGCCAGAAAACTTGGCTTCTGTGGAACACCTTCTATTACTCTGCCACCTTCTAAACTTCCTTCTTTACCCCCACTCCTGACTCTCTCCTCATACCCAAGATATCTATCCACTCATGGCTGGTTCCAAGTTTGTGTGGGCCCTTGGACGACAAAGCCCCATTGGGCCCCTTTTGGAGTAACTCATGCACAATGCTGCAAAAAAATAATTGAAATTGGGTGTTTTTTGCTGAGGTAGACCTACTGGAGTGGACTATAATACAGTCCATTCCATACAAGTAGATACAACCTGTTCAGACATCGGAAAGTAAAGAGGAATTTGAGGTGGACATCTGCCTCAGATTCTTCTTTATCTTCTGCCCACTGGCTCATGGTGCAGAACATCAGCATGCCCTTGCAATTTTCCACCGCTGAGTAGGCCCAAATGAATCTAACCAGTGCGGAGTCTCAAGCTGCAGCCTCCGAATCATCTGCAGAATCTGCGGCAAAGTCCAGCAGGACAGTTTTTTGCTGAGGCAGAATGAGGCAGGAATTTGCTGCAAAATCAGTGCCAGATTCCCCCGTGTGAACAGGACCTGATACTGTTAATAGTGCCACTCTACAGTGGCCCCCGCACAGTATCATATGCTCCACAGTGGCCCCCACACAGTATCATATGCTCCACAGTGACCCCCACACAGCATTATATGATCCACAGTGGCCCCCACACAGTATTATATGATCCACAGTGGCCCCCACACAGTATTATATGCTCCACATTGGCCCCCACACAGTATTATATACTCCACAGTGGCCCCCACACAGTATTATATAATCCACAGTGCCCCACATGCAGTATTATATACTCCACAAAGGCCCCCACGCAGTTTTATATGCTCCACAGTGGCCCCCACGCAATATTATATGCTCCATAGTGGCCCACACACAGTATTATATGCTCCAAAGTGGCCCCCACACAGTATTATATACTCCACAATGACCCCCACACAGTATTATATGCCCAGCAGTGGCTCCTACACAGTATTATATGCCCAGCAGTGGCCCCCACACAGTATTATATGCCTAGCAGTGGCCCCCACACAGTATTATATGCCTAGCAGTAACCCCCCACCCAGTATTATGTGCTCAGAAGTGGCCCCCACACAGTATTATATGCTCCCAACAGCCCCCCTCCGCTCCGGTGCTATTATTACACTCTGGGGTCTCCTCAGACCCCAGAGTATAATAATTGGAGGCCCAAGGAAGATGAATAAAAATAACAAACACTGATACTCACCTTGCATTATCTTTTCTGGGCATACTCGGTCTGTCCTGCTGTCTTCAGCATCGTCGGCCATCTTCAGACGTCCCTGCTGAGGCCTGTGATTGGTCTTCAGTGGTCACGTGGGGCGCACTGACGTCATTACACCGCTGTGCCCCATGTGACTACTGGAGCCTAATCACAGGCCTCAGCGTGGCCTTGGAAAGGATGCCGAACCCAGGAGAGGTGAGTATAAGCCGGGGCCCCTTTTCATTTACAATATGTATAGCAGAAAATGAAGTATTTCACCCAGAAAATTATGGCAATTACACATCTTTCCTTACATATGTGTAAGAATATTTGTATTTCCTTTTTTATTGGAACAACAGAGAAAATTACTGAGAAAAAAAGGCAAATTGGACATAATTTCACAGAAAACTCCAAAACTGGGCCAAACTAAATTATGCGCCTTTTCAAAATTGTGGGTAAATAACGTTTGTTTCAAGCATGTGAAGCTCATTCTAACTCACCTGTGGCAAGTAACAGGTGTGGGCAATATAAAAATCACACCTGAATCCAGATAAAAAGGAGAGCAGTTGACTCAATCTTTGCATTCTGTGTTTGTATGTGCCACACTAATCATTAAAAACTAAAGGAGGAGAAAAGAACTGTCTGAGGACTTGAGAACCAAAATTGTGGAAAAATATCAACAATCTCAAGGTTACAAATCCATCTCCAGAGATCTTGATGTTCCGTTGTCCACGATGTGTAACACAATCAAAAATTTTACTACTCATGGCACTGTAGCTAATCTCCCTGGACATGGACAGAAGGGAAAAATTTATTAAAAATATTGCAACGCCGCAGGATAGTCCAGATAGTGGATAAGAAGTCCCAATCAAGTTCCAAAGAAATTCAAGCTGTCCTGCAGGCTCAGGGTGCATCAGTGTCAGTGCGAACTATCAGTCAACATTTGAATGAAATAAAACTCTATGACAGGAGACCCAGGAGGACCCCACTGCTGACACGGAGACATAAAAAAGCTAGACTGCAGTTTGCCAAAATCTATGTAAGTAAAAATCCTTCAGGGAAAACGTCTTGTGGACAGATGAGACCAAGATAGACCTTTTCAGTAAAGCACATCATTCTACTGTTTACTGAAAATGGAATGAGGCCTACAAAGAAAAGAACACAGTGCCAACAATCAAATATGGTGGAGGTTTAAATATGTTTTGGGGTTGTTTTGCCTCCACTGGCACTGGATGCCCTGACTTTGTGCAAGGCATTATGAAATCTGAAGATTACCAAAGGATTTTAGGTCTCAATGTAGAACCCAGAGTGTCAGAAAGCTGGGTTTGCGTTCTAGATCATGGGTATCCATGTCCAGTAGGACAATGACCCTAAATATACTTCAAAAAGCAACCAGAAATGGATGGAAACAAAGCGCTGGAAAGTTCTGAAGTGGCCAGCAATGAGTCCAGATCTAAATCCCATTGAACACCTGTGGAGAGATCGTAAAATTGCTGTTGGGAGAAGGCACCCTTCAAATATGAGAGACCTGGAGCAATCTGCAAAAGTATAGTGGTCCAAAATTCCAGTTGAGAGGTGCAAGAAGCTTGCTGATGGTTAAAGGAAGCAATTGATTTCAGTTATTTTTCCAAAGGGTGTGCAAGTTGAGGGTGCCAGTAATTTTGTCCATCCCATTTTTTGAGTTTTGTGTGAAATTATATAATTTTATTTTTTTTTCCTCAGTTTTTTTTTGTGTTTTTCCAATACGCACAAAGGAAATGAACATGTGTATAACAAAACGTGTGTAATTGCAATAATTTCCTGGGAGAAATACTTAATTTTCTGGAAAAATTTCAGGGGTGCCAACATGGCCACGACTGTATTTTATCTATAATTGGCAGATTTCTGCCCTGAATAAGTAGCTATCAACGATATAAAAAGCTAATAAGCACTAGCTAGGCTAAGGCCCCACATTACTACATTTTAATAATAATACATTTTATTTATATAGCACCAACATATTCCGCAGCACTGTACAATTGTACACTGTACACATTGTGGAACACAGCTTATAAATGCCGCGGAAAAAACTGCAGCGGAAACTCAACAGTTTTTTTCCGGGGTGTTTTTCTATGTGGTTTGTCTTTCCTTATAGGGAAAACGCGAGCATTTCCGCAGGTAAAATTGACATACTGTGTTTTTAAAAAATGAATGCCTTTTTTAAAACGTGGCCTTTCTGTAGCTTTTTTTTATTCAAAGTGTGGATGGGATTTGCCAGAATCTCATTCATTTTGCTGGTACTGTAAAACACAGCGTTTTGTTTCTGCAATAGGAAAAAACGATGCGTTTCCTCAATGTGGAGCCTTAACCTTTGGCTGAGGCCCTACGTTGAGGAAACGCAACTTTTTTATGTTGAAGATTTTGCTGCTTTTTTTTGAGCCAAAGCAAGGAGTGGACTGAGCAGACGGTAGAAGTATAAGAGCTTCCTTTATATTTCCCAATCCTTTTGTAGCCATTCTTGGCATTGGCTCAACAAAACGCAGCAAAATCTGCAACAAATAAAGCTACTTTTCTGCAACGTGGGGTCTTAGCCTTAAGGAAAATTTTTACACTGATCATTTGTCTTATTTTTGTTTGAGCCCTTTTGTTTTCATTATATTTTGGCAGCAAATCTACTGTTTATTTAGGCTAGATTAGGTTAGAATGCAGCTAAAAAATCCTGCGGAAAAAAACGCAGCAGAAACGCATCACATTTTTTTCTGCAGCGTTTTTCATTGTGATTTTGCTGTGTTTTTCTCTGCAGTTTTTCTTCACTTATTATTAAAACTATAGGGAAAACTCAAGCATTTCCATAGGTAAAATTGACATGCTGCACTTTCAAAAACATAGCTTTTCCACAGTCTTTTTTTTTCCCACAATGTGTGGATGGAATTAGCTTGAATGTCATGCTGGTACTGTTAAACACAGCATTTTTTGTGGTGCTTTTCCGCAACTTGAAAAACGCGTTTCCGCAATGTGGGACCTTAGCCTTAGTGAGATGTGCATGTGGCAAACAAGGCATTTTTACTGCCTCATAAAAGATACTGTCAGCCGACAAACATGCAATTGTTTGCTGGCTGAACACAAGGAGGGATTTATGAAGAGTTTTTTAATACCATTCTTCATATATCCTGTGGCAGTGGAGGGTGTGCCTCATTTATGATCAAGTGCACACCTCCTCAATAATCAGTTTCACCTTCTGGCCATGAAATGAAAAGTACGCCAGTTCATAGTAAACTGGCGTAAATGATAAAACAATGGTGGGTTTTTTTTGTTATATTTTGTTGTTATTATGCCAACAGTATGACAGTGGCAACAACAGATTTTGAAGAAAAATTTTTGGCACAAAAAAAAAGCCAACAATAATTAATACTTTATGTGAACAGTAGAGAAGAAATTTTTCCTGGACGTATATAGTCTGTGGGCGGTACGGAAGCGGTTAAAGATACACATTACTTTTTCTTGTGTTGCAATGTTTGAATAGAAAAAAAAAAAAATTTATGTGCCCTTATTACACTAGATTCACACTACTGTTCGGCTTTCCATTCCTCAGGTCCATTTTGGGACCCGAAAAATGGAAAGCTAATCCGCTTCAAAAGCGATCACCCGCGGAAAATAGACTTATAATGGGGTCCGCTGGGTTTCTGTCCGGTTTCCGCCCGAAAAATGCGGCAAAATGCTGAGAGAAAAGTCCTGTTTGCAGGACATTTTTCAAGCGGATTTGGGGAACGGAAACCCAGCCTTAGAGAGCAAGCATGACATTATGTACTGTATATGCAGATGTGGCAGAGTTAACCCGAGCTTCTGAAATTGGTTAAAATGCTGCAGACTTAGAAGTAAACAAAAAACAATGTAAAGTCATTGAAAAATGTTTTTCCAACGACTTTTCATTATTTTTTGTTTTCTTACGTGATAAGATATCATGCTGCAGCAGTTTAACAAATTGCAGACATTTGGATTAACTCTGCTACATCTGTACATATAGTGTTATAATAGTAGGGTGGAGTGTCTCCTTCAATTGTTATTATAGGATGAGCTCATATGCTACCCACCCTTCCCCTTGGGACTGATCTGTGGTTGACCATGTACCCCACGAATCATATTAACAATGCTTATCTAGATTTGGATTAATTCCAGATCATCCTAGAAATGTAGACCCTGTCTTGTTAGTATCTGTGCAAATGCTACACACTTATCCGATGGGTAGGATTGCGCTGTGCCTGATGCAAGGTGCTTCTATAGCAGTATTATATCTTTTTTTTGTCAACTATGATTTTATTAAGGCTTTTAGGAATTTTACAAAAGCTAATAGAAAAATACAGTCATGGCCAAAAGTTTTGAGAATGATACAAATATAAATTTTTACAAAGTCTACTGCTTCAGTTTTTCTAATGGCAATTTGCATATACTCCAGAATGTTATAAAGAGTGATCAGCTTAACAGCAATTACTTGCAAAGTCAATATTTGCCTAGAAAATGAACTTTATCCCCCAAAACACATTTCAACATCATTGCAGCCCTGCCTTAAAAGGACCACCTAACATCGTTTCAGTGATTGCTCCATTAACACAGGTGTGGGTGTTGATGAGGACAGGGCTGGAGATCAATCTGTCATGATTAAGTAAGAATGACACCACTGGACACTTTAAAAGGAGGCTGGTGCTTGCCATCATTGTTTCTCTTCTGTTAACCATAGTTATCTCTAAAGAAACACGTGCAGTCATCATTGCACTGCACAAAAATGGCCTAACTGGGAAGAGTATTGCAGCTAGAAAGATTGCACCTCAGTCAACAATCTATCGCATCATCAAGAACTTCAAGGAGAGAGGTTCCATTGGTGCCAAAAAGGCTCCAGGGCGCCCAAGAAAGACCAGCAAGCGGCAGGACCGTCTCTTAAAAGTGTTTCAGCTGCGGGATCGGACTACCAGCAGTGTAGAGCTTGCTGAGGAATGGCAGCAGGCAGGTGTGAGTGCATCTGCACGCACTGTGAGGCGGAGACTCTTGGAGCAAGGCCTGGTCTCAAGGAGGGCAGCAAAGAAGCCACTTCTCTCCAGAAAAAACATCAGGGACAGACTGATATTCTGCAAAAGGTACAGGGAGTGGACTGCTGAGGACTGGGGTAAAGTCATTTTCTCTGATGAATCCCCTTTTCGATTGTTTGGAACATCTGGAAAACAGCTTATTCGGAGAAGAAGAGGTGAGCGCTACCACCAGTCTTGTCTCATGCCAACTGTAAAGCATCCTGAAACCATTCATGTGTGGGGTTGCTTCTCAGCCAAGGGAATCGGCTCTCTCACAGTCTTGCCTAAAAACACAGCCATGAATAAAGAATGGTACCAGAATGTCCTCCAAGAGCAACTTCTCCCAACCGTCCAAGAGCAGTTTGGCGCTCAACAATGCCTTTTCCAGCATGATGGAGCACCTTGCCATAAAGCAAATGTGATAACTAAATGGCTCAGGGAACAAAACATAGAGATTTTGGGTCCATGGCCTGGAAGCTCCCCAGATCTTAATCCCATTGAGAACTTGTGGTCAATCATCAAGAGACGGGTGGACAAACAAAAACCAACAAATTCAGACAAAATTAAAGCATTGATTCTGCAAGAATGGACTGCTATCAGTCAGGATTTGGTCCAGAAGTTGATTGAGAGCATGCCAGGGAGAATTGCAGAGGTCCTGAAGAAGAAGGGTCAACACTGCAAATATTGACTTGCTGCATTAACTCATTCTAACTGTCAATATAAGCTTCTGTTACTCATAATATGAATGCAATTATATTTCTATATGTGATAAAAACATCTGACAAACACACATAAAAACCAGAGGGCAGCAGATCATGTGAAAATATAATATTTGTGTCATTCTCAAAACTTTTGGCCATGACTGTACATTACAGAAGTATACAATACAAAAACAGTAGATCAAACCATAAGAATGCAGCACAAACAGGAACACAAATAAGGCATTAGAATGTCAGTCACACTAGATTACCCTGGGTGTTCAAGTTTGTTAGTACAATATTAGCCTGAGCCCGATACAAATTTCTCCTTAGTGTTATGAAGCACGACCGCCAGATATTCCATAATCCTAATAATCCTAGAAATCTGCCGGGGATGGCAAGTCCATCCACTTCCAATAAAAGCAATACGTTGGCTGAAGTAGGAACATGGTGAAGTAGTCTGGCACTACATTTGCTTAGGTACTTAGGGGGAACATTTAAAAGGTAAACAATAGGGTCTAATAGCATTAGCAGTGGTTAGGGTGCAGATGGAATTTTTCCGGGATTTAGCCCAAATGATAGTCCACAGTTCCAAGGTGCATCTCCCTACCCAACCAAGCTTCCTATCGGATCATACAATTATGTTTCGGGAGCAAGGAATCTAAGAGCAAACTAAAAATGGCTAAGATCAGCCCTGAGGTAGAGGGACCAGAAGTGCACAACTGTTCAAATGGGGTAAACTTACGGACAGTATGGATATCAGTCAGAGGAGAAAAAAATGGCAAACCAGCAGTAGCCATACTCGGCCGTCAGTGGGAGAGAATATTTATCTTGGAGACAAGAAAAAGAAAGGAGTCAATGATTCTATAGATCTGCTAGCTGGAAGAGGCCTGTTCGAGACCATGGTCAGACCAACCCTGCAGTTATTCTATGCATGAGTTGGGGGTGAAAAAAAACAGAGGGGAGTGCAGAGTGGCCAATTGAAACTTCAGCCGACCTGAGCCACAATTCCCTGGTGAAAGCCATAGGGCTCAATAGACATGGAATCATAATATCTTGACCCCCCATAAGAGCGTGCACCTCAGTCCAACGTTTATAAGCCTGCAGGGTCAACCAGGAGCATGGTGGAGGTGTGCGGCATAATAGTATAGAGTAAGGATTTAAATGGATTTGTGCCACCAGGGGTTCAGTACTGAGAGCATAGAGAAATGGGGAGAGGGGGCAACCTTGTTGCTTCCCATTTTGGATAGGAAAGTGCTGGGAGTGTGCGTGTAGAAGGTGGATGGTTATGGTCGGTGAGGAATAGACGCCCCCAACTGTCCACTAAACCCAAAGTAGTGGAGCGTGTGTAAATGGATCAAGTTTTTTCAGCACCCAAGCTAAGAAGAAGGGCCTTAATTCCCCCCTCCACTAGCCACATTGATGAGCTCTATAATGTGACTATTGTTGTCATCTGCCAGACAAAATCAGATAACGCTCACTTGATCCTCATGGATACACTGTGGTAACGAGCAATTAAGGTAATCCGATAAGATCTTGGTGTAGAGTTGAGGAGGGCTATAGGATGGTAACTCGGGAACTCCTGGGGTTTTTTCCTGGGTTTCGGTATCACAGTGAGATAGGAATGTAAAAAAAAAAAAAAAAAATCAAAGATGAGATTTGCTCCCCAGACATAAAAACATTTACCAATCTACAAAAATGGAGAAGAAAGATGTCCTCGTATGTCTTGCAATCCAGGGGATTTTCCCCTAGGGAAGTTCTTGACCACATCCTCGAGCTCCTACAAGTTATGCCCTGATTTAAGTGGAACAGGGGCTCTGATGGGAATTTGGGTAAGGAGCAGGACGAGACATTTGTCCAAAACAACGTCCTTCTCCTCCAGACTAGTGGGAATGGAGTGTGGGAAATTATACAAGGCCGCATAATATTCCTGGAACAATTGACCAATCTTAGAAAGGTCATGGTGAAGTACACCTGCAAGCTCCTCATGTCCTGGGGATTCAAGACCATTGTTTAATCTCGGAGATGGTGAGAGTGCATCATATGGGCACAGTTCCCCTACTCATAAAACCTCTGACGGGCATAACCCACAAGGATGTTCACCTTACTCAAGGACAGGACACAAAGTTGGGACCAGAGGTTGATGATCTGTTTGAGAAGGGAGCAGGAGCAGCAGCCAAGGAAGATTTAAGGTGACGAAGCTCTGCCTCACACATCAGTCTCTGTGCCTGCACATCTTTCTTGGTCTGTACTATGATCGAAATGTATCTCCTTGGAAAACCGATTTACGGGCTTCCCACAAGATAGCTACTGAAGAATCCGAGGACATTTTCCATGAAGTAATTTACAAGAGTCTGTCATAATCTATCCCAAGAGGTAGGACCAGTCAACAGGGATTCATTAAAATGGCAATAAATCAGTCGTGGAGGTGGAGATGTAAGGACAAGATTTGGTTTGTGGTTTGACCAACAGACCAGTCCCACCATTGCTGATCATAAAATGAGAAGGGTCAAAATGTTACCAAATGGGTAATCTATGCAAGTATGGGTGGAGTGGGGGTGGGGTGGTGGGAAAAGAAGGTATACTGATTGTCGATATGCCAGATATCATACAAGGTGTGCTCACAAATTAGTCTATGAAATACACAAGACAAACGGGCAAGAGGCCAGGGAAAGGGGTTAGGAGAAGTCTATCCCAAACCTCAGAGAAGGGTACATTAAAGTATCCTCCCATCAATAGGGTAGCGCCCTGTAGGGAGGAAAGCTGAGACTGAAAAGAAGAAAGGGAAAAAAACTGACTTGCATTTGGAGCATATATGGTAGCAAGAATGAGCGGGACCTGAAAATGTGCCTGGACCACCACAAAACAGCCTGGAAGGTATGCTTTAACCTGAGTGACCATGAAAGGGCAAGAACGAGCTATTAGTAACGTCATACCTGCCTTTTTAGTATGGGGATTAGCCATAATGGCCTGAGAGAACTAACATTTTGCAAAGTCAAAGTGTGTTTCTTGAACTTGTCAGTCCGAGATCTGCTGAGCTCCTGCAAAGCCAAACGTCATTTAGTATCAATCAGTTCAATCCCTTTACATTTATTGTAAGAAACTTTACCACGGAGGACAGATAGGGTAAGAGTGCTTACTGCTCTGGAAAGCATAGTTCAGAGGATGCTGATGGCTCCTGAGGAGGGGTACAGGAATGTTCCAGGCTGCTTCTGCATAATGAGGCAGTTTGTGCAATTCGGGCGGACCTTCAGCGGCCTGGAGCAATACTGCTCAAGTGTAATGGGTGATGTCATAGCAGTTGGAGGATAAAGAGCAGCGCTCCAGGGAGTTGAAGGCCTGCCCCCAGTGCCCCAACCGCCTTATTTACATAACACTTCAGGGTTGTTTCTCTCCAAATCTACAAAAGTAACATACATAACAGATGTATGTTGTTTATCACTGTAATGTGCTCTGTAACACAGTGTAGGCAGTTGAGTATCTGTATGTGCCGTATGGCAGTAGGGCCCACTTCCTCAGAACCTCTGCTTAGCTCATGTTAAAGCCTGCGCACTGCAAGACCATGCTAATTTAATTTAGTAAAGCTTCTCTTTCCACTGTCCTCAGCCCTGGATAGAAGCAGTGGTAGTTACAGTAACACAGAGCAGTATTGGTGCAGTAGTATGTGCTACAGGTAGGGTCCGCTTACTGCTACTTCTTTCCTGGGCTAAGGGGCTGATCTTGGTGTGCTTTGCACTGGGACTGGCCAGAGTGATTCCACTATATTAATGCACTGGTCTGTGGGCTACAGTGAGTGACCCATTACTTACTTCTTCTCTTTCCCAAAACTCTCCATCACGAGCTGGCTGTGGAACTGACTTTATTGCATATAAATCTTAATGTAGTACAAAGTCTACCAAGGCACCTAATGTGTGATGAAGGTAATTGAAGGGATCAATGGACAGTTGTCCGTGTAAGAGAGACTCACAATTGCTTTGGAAACCCTTTATGGAGTGTAGGCCAGAGATTTAAAAATATGATGGATGGAGAGAGGGGTACTGTAGAGCTACAAATATGGTTGAAGATATGTTGGACTTAAGATCAGTAGGTCTTGATTTTCTCGCATTCCCACCAGATATGCATATATGTGCGGAGATGTTTTAAACATCGCCAGCACAGAGGAGAGGCTTCTGGAGAGTATTTAAGTAACAAGGTTGGTGTCCTGTACCACCTTGTGATGAGCTATGCTGCCAGATTTCCTGGGCTGAGTTAAAGTTTGGTAAGTCAATATGGGGCGTGAATCTTGCCCAACATATTTAGAGAAGAGCTGCTGTAGGTAGGCAAAAAAGGATGGAGGAAGTGGTATAGGGATAGTTTAGTAAAGATATAGGACTTTTGGAAGGATTAGCATTTTTAAGAGTTTGGATGTGCCTATCCATGAAATATACTGAATCTACCATTAAGCTATAAGAGTCTTAATTTGTGCTAGCAGAGGGATGTAGCTATACTCGTACCAACGGTCTGGAGAGGGAGTTAGGTATCTAATAAAGTCGGTGTGGTAAAAAGAGGGATAAACAGTGTAGGTTAGCCTTCAGTTTCAGAGGACAGGAGATACATAATGCTTCAGATTTGGATGCATTAATTTTAAAGTTAGAGAGAGAACTAAAATTGTTTAGTAATGTAGCTATGTGTAGGAGAGCTACCAGTGGGTTGGTGTTGATAATGAGGAGGTCGTCCACAAACTGCTTTATGGTGTGTGTCACCTATCTTGATTCCCTCCATCATCGGATCTTGTCTCAGATTCTGAATTAAGGTTTCAATAGTTAAAGCAAATAGCAGGGGTGATAGGGGGCAGCCCTGCCTGGTACCCTTTCTAATATGTAATGCCTCTGACAGACATTGACTCTAACTTTTGCATTAGGCCTAGAGTAGAAGTGTGAAGAATATCGCCTCGCCCAGCCGCCGGGCACGCCTGCGATCAAACTTCTTTCTTAACCTCCCACTCACACACCGTGAGTAGACCGGGTCATAGGATAAAACGAAATGAGCGATATAAATTTTATATGTTTAATAACCCAAGTGGGTCGGTATGAATTAATAGCATATACAGAAATATACAATATTAATACGATCAAGCATAAACATACAAGCAAAGGAGCGATGATACAATACACAAAAATAAACAGGGGAATTAAAAGATAGAGAAAATACCGGCATAGGCTCGTAGTCCGTTTCTCTAGGCCACAGCAGAGTTTTGGGCCTAGGGCGCAAGCTTAAGCAAGTTGCATAAAACAATCCTTCTACATGCTGTCCAGAACTAGGCCCTCAAAGCATTCCTCAGTAGGGCAGGCCCTCTCATCTTCTCCCAGTGTCAGAGCTCCTTACTGCCTCTTTGCTGAATGACCCCGAATCCAGGTCTGCCCACAGCATATGGCTAGTGCTCCACCCACCCCTTGCTCCCAGGCAGCCCCCCTTCTCCCACCTTTGCAGAACCCTCGGAGAGAAGGGTGAAGTTAAGGCTTGCTATCCCCCATCCCATCTGGCCAGGGATAATAAAAGTGCCTGGCTATAGCAAGCCATCTCCAATGAACACACATAAAACCAGTGAAGCGTATCGTCCAGCAATGTGGACTCAACTAAAGCACCGCATTCCAAGTGGGGGAAGGACTGACCTAAGCAAGTAAAACACACTTCCAAGAAAGATATAAAACTGAGGGTCGGTTCATCACACCTCCCCCTTTTAGAGCGTGTCGGGAGGAAGGACGATCCTAAGATCGCCTTCCGCGGACACCTTGGCGGCCTCACCCCGCCGGGACCTGCGCTGGTCCCTGACCATATTCCTGGCGTACTGATACCCTCTTCCTCTCCTGTCTGAATGGAGACTCTTCTAAGGTTCAGGCTCGGAATTAAGTAGACCTGGCTACCTCCTGCTTGCTCTGGGTCCCTCCCCCGAGTGCTGGCGTCCCTCAGACCCACACTCACAACCCCAGGCCCTTGTGGTACCGGTGCTGAGACCCCATCCCGGCAGTCTCCGCCCACCTGGCTACCCCCGGCCTGCACTGGGACCTCGTTGTGAGTGCTGGCATCCCGCAGATCCACACTCGCAACCCCAGGCCCTTGTGGTACCGGTGCTGAGACCCCATCCCGGCAGTCTCCGCCCACCTGGCTACCCCCGGCCTGCACTGGGACCTCATGCTGAGTGCTGGCATCCCGCAGATCCACACTCGCAACCCCAGGCCCTTGTGGTATCGGTGCTGAGACCCCATCCCGGCAGTCTCTCAGGGTCTCTCCCACACTAGCCGCTAGTTGGGAGAGTTCTAGGGGATTCTGCACCTCCCCCTTTGCTTCCAAACCTAGGGGCACCTCTGGATCTGGCACAGGTATGTTTGGACCCTGTTCTCCCTCCCAGACGCCTTGCCCCTTTGGGCCTACACCCTGTTCCTCCTGTACTTGGGTGGGTGATGGTGATACCTTGGGCAAATGACTGAGATTATGCTTCCCCAAACCATCCCTCCACAATACATTGACAGGTAATACATTTGACACACCCCCTTCTTGGGTCCCACCTCCAGCACCCCATGCCGTCTGCACTTGGGCCATGGGCATGACTGGCACACTTTGGATGGCTGTTTCTCCTTCCCAGGACTCTTTCACAAGAGTTAGGGGCCCACGTACACGTCTCCCGTACAAGAGCTCAAAGGGGGAGAACCCCGTTGAGGCTTGCAGCACCTCCCGGTAAGCGAACAGCAGGTGCGGGAGATAAGGCTCCCAGTCGTGCCCGTGGGACTCGACTAACATCCTGAGCATCTGCTCCAGGGTGCCATTGAACCGTTCACACAGGCCATTGGTCTGTGGGTGATACGGGCTGGACACCAGATGTTGCACCTCTGTTACCTTACACAGGCCTTGCATCAAGGCAGACATGAACTGGGTACCTTGGTCTGTGAGCATCTCTCTGGGAAATCCAACACGGGAGAAGATGCCTACCAGAGCCTTGGCCACTACATCAGCCCGGGTGGAAGACAGAGCGACAGCTTCCGGGTACCTAGTAGCGTAGTCTACTACCGTTAATATGAAACGTTTCCCGGTGCGACTGGGAATGGACAGGGGTCCAATGAGATCCACAGCCACCCGCTGGAAAGGTTCGGTTATGATGGGCATAGGTATCATTGGTGCTTTGGAGCCTTGCCCCGCCTTGCCCATCCTCTGACAAGTGTCACATGAACGGCAGTATTTAGCTACATATGTCCCCATCTTAGGCCAGTAGAATAAGTGGGTGAGGCGAGCCTTGGTCTTAGCGATCCCCAGGTGGCCTGCCAGTGGAATATCATGAGCAATCCACAACAACTCCACCCGATAGGGTTGGGGTACCAGTAAATGTTTCTCCCTGAGCCGACTTTCTTTTCCCTTTGTGGGGATCGTTTCCCGGTACAACCTCCCTTGCTCCCAGTACACTCGGTCCTTGTCCGACTCCAAGGGAGGTTGATCAGCATGCTCCTTCAATGCATCCAGACTGCGGTCAGCTTGGACAGCGTCCCTGAACTCCTGACTGGAACCAGACAGAAGAGATGTGCATGTCACATACCCGCCGGGCTCCTCCGGCTCCAGTGTGGGGAGGTTAGTCACGGCGGCCTCAGTGCCATCTCCGGGTGACAGAGGGAACGGCTCAGGGGTCGGAGCACCTTCCACCCCTCTAGCACTCTGGCTGCGGGTCACCACCGCAACTCCAGCAGTCCGTTCCTCATCCGGATCGGCCCTGAGATCCCCGTGACCCACCTGACCACCTGGCACATTGTCCTCAGTTGGGGTTGCCCCCAGCATCTCAGAAGAGCTACCCGGTAAACCTGCAAGGCAAGAATTAGCAATTACATTGACATTGCATTCATTCATTGATTCACAGTGAACTGCATGGGGGAATGGCTGAGCCAGGGTCACACTGAGGGGGCTCTCATCACCCGCAGATGTGGGCGGGGCTACAGCCAGGTCAGCATTCCACAATGTCTCATTCACATGCTCACTGATTACTTTAGCTGGACGCATAGCAAGGGGAGACAAAAGGCTAACCCCTCCCTCTGCCTGTGTGACAGGCTTCAACACCTCATTAAAATCATCCTTCAGTACAGACATTTTGTCACAGCGAGGTGGGGCTGCTCCCACCCCGTATTGGGACACCAAGGGCCCCAAATCTCTTCCCAATAGTACATTGGCAGGCAGATCAGACACTAGCCCCACATCACGCATCCCTTTTCCCGCACCCCAGTCCAAATGGACGCAAGCCATGGGCACAGTTACGCGTTCTTGTCCAATACCCTTCAGGGTCAGAGTTTTTCCAGGGATAATACTGTCCGCAGGGACCAAGTCAGGTTGCACCAGAGTAATCTGCGCCCCAGTGTCCCGAAATCCCATGACCACTTTACCCCCCACAATGACCTGTTGACTGTTGGCATTGGATTGCAACCCCTCCCTCCCCACCAAGTATACAGATGAGCCAGCTGCCGTGGCTGGGGAAACAGGGGGGTTCTTAGAGCGGTTGGGGCACTCCGCCTTGAAATGTCCTGGCTGGTTACAAGCATGACACCGCCGGGCCTCTCCTTGGGATTTGGAGGGGATACCCGGGGCGCCCAGAGTTCTTGGGACAGGGGAAGTAGAGGGGGCACCTGGGACAGAGTTTGTCTCACCCCACTTGGAGACCGCAGGCTGTGGTGAACTCCAACTTTGCCCCTCCTTCCCGCTTGGGGGTCTCTGCAGTGTGGCTCCTCTCTTGATCCCTTGCTCCCTGGTGGACACATAGTCGTCAGCAATCTCTGCAGCCTTGTCTGCTGTTTTGGGTTTCCAGTCACACACGAACTGACGGACCTCCAGAGGGCACACCTGAAGAAATTGTTCCTTTATCATAAGATCCCCAATTCCCTCAAACGTGGTGACAGTAAGTCCTTTGATCCACTGCCAGAATGTAACCTGTAAGTGGTGCAGAACATCCGCATAGCTCTCTGTGGGACCCCACTGGATATTCCGGAACTTTTTGCGGTACACCTCCGGCGTGAGCCGGTATCTCCGGATCAGCGCCGCTTTGATGGTCTCATAGTCCGCGTCCACTGGTAAGCTCGTGGAAACATCCAGGCCTTTTCCCTTCAGCCGGGGAGACAGGTAACGGGCCCATTCTGCCTGGGGAATATGATGCTGCTTACACACCCGCTCAAATCCCCGCAAGAACGAGTCCAAGTCCCCGTTATCATCCAAGATTGGAAAGTCCTCGGATCGGATCTTTAGTGCTCGGGCTCCTGGAGTTGGTGCAGGGGAAGGTTGCGCCTGCTGGCAAAGTTCCAGCTTTTTTAGCTCAAGCTGATGCTCCAACTCCGCCCGACGCTCTGCAGCAGCGGCCTCTCTTTCCGCCCGGCGCTCTGCAGCTTCTCTCTCCGCCCGGCGCTCTGCAGTTTCTCAGTACTGGAGAATCACCTGCAGACGGGTGCTATAGTCACTGGCGTCTATCTGCTGTAAGGCCATTTGCAAGTATAAGTCCGTTACCCCCACAGAACTGGGGTTACTGGTCCCTCCAGGCACAGTTACCTCTGGGGTTCGGGCACCTGCTGAACCGTCTGGCATGGTGATGTTTTCTTGTGCCAGCCCCTCAGGACTTTGCTCCTCGTCCTGCCCGGCTGCAGCACCTTCCATATCAGCCATCTGCGCAGCGTTTGTATCAGTCAGTTGCTGCCGTCCCCTGACTCCACTTCTCAGAGTCCGAGACATCCACTGGAAGTCGTTGCCAAATAAAAGATAGGACAGAAAAAAGAAGAAGGGAGGGAACAGTACTGTACCAAACTTTCACCGTATTTTAAGCTTGATCTCATACCGCGCTCGTTCCATAGGATTGCCGCAATCCCCAGTGTCTGCGTGATACCACACCCACACACTGTTATCCTAAGATCCCACAACGCTGCCACCACTGTGCAGAATATCGCCTCGCCCAGCCGCCGGGCACGCCTGCGATCAAACTTCTTTCTTAACCTCCCACTCACACACCGTGAGTAGACCGGGTCATAGGATAAAACGAAATGAGCGATATAAATTTTATATGTTTAATAACCCAAGTGGGTCGGTATGAATTAATAGCATATACAGAAATATACAATATTAATACGATCAAGCATAAACATACAAGCAAAGGCGCGATGATACAATACACAAAAATAAACAGGGGAATTAAAAGATAGAGAAAATACCGGCACAGGCTCGTAGTCCGTTTCTCTAGGCCACAGCAGAGTTTTGGGCCTAGGGCGCAAGCTTAAACAAGTTGCATAAAACAATCCTTCTACATGCTGTCCAGAACTAGGCCCTCAAAGCATTCCTCAGTAGGGCAGGCCCTCTCATCTTCTCCCAGATCAGAGCTCCTTACTGCCTCTTTGCTGAATGACCCCGAATCCAGGTCTTCCCACAGCATATGGCTAGTGCTCCACCCACCCCTTGCTCCCAGGCAGCCCCCCTTCTCCCACCTTTGCAGAACCCTCGGAGAGAAGGGTGAAGTTAAGGCTTGCTATCCCCCATCCCATCTGGCCAGGGATAATAAAAGTGCCTGGCTATAGCAAGCCATCTCCAATGAACACACATAAAACCAGTGAAGCGTATCGTCCAGCAATGTGGACTCAACTAAAGTACCGCATTCCAAGTGGGGGAAGGACTGACCTAAGCAAGTAAAACACACTTCCAAGAAAGATATAAAACTGAGGGTCGGTTCATCACAAGAAGTACATAATCTTATGTATGGAAATCCAGATCATTCAAGACTCAATGATATATATGTACAGTCTACCTGGACAATGGCTTTCTTCGCATCAGTTGAAAGTAGTACAAGAAGGGTATTCCTCAACCAGGCAGACTTGATCAGGTGTAAAAATGCATAGGGTGTTGTGTTTTTCGTTCTCGGCCTGGTACAAAGTCTGCTTGTTCGGGGCTAATCAGATTTGGCAGGAGGGTTTTTAAACTATTTGCAAGAAATTTGGAGTACTGTTTAACATCTACATTGAGTAGTGAGATTGGATGGTAGCTCCCACACTTGGTCGATTCTTTGTCCTATTTATGTATCAAAATGTGTGCTTCTAGTGTCTCAGGGGGAAAGCTGTGGGTGTTATCTAGGGAATTGCATACGTGAAAGAATTGAGGGAGGAGAATAGAGCTAAATTGTAGTAGGAGGCCGGAAGGAGATTTCCCTAGGATATTGTTGGAGAGAGCAGTCTGTAGTTTATTTAAGGTGAATATAGATCCTGCTAAAAGAAATTCTGAGGCTGTGTCTGTAATTTCTGAGGCAACTCCGAGACTTAGAGGTGATCTCTGATATATAGATCTGTGCATGTCTTTTTTGGGGTATATCAGCCATCAGTTTTCCACCCTTATTACCGTGATAGATTGTGAGTAGCAGAGAGATATGCTTTGACCACTTTCAGATTTAGGTAAGCTTTAGGCTTTTCTCTGCATATTATTAGGTCTGAGAGAACTCCCTGAACCACTGATCTCTTATGCTGGCATTCAAGCCTAGCAATCCAGGAGATTTTTGCTTCTTTTGCTCTCTCTTTTTTGTGGAAAGCCCAGGTTGATGAAAACACCTCTAATTACTGATTTATGTGCCCCCAGACTACAATAGGCTGGATGTCAGGAGTTGGTTTCTTTGAAATAGAGCTCAAGAGCTGGCTTTATTCTCTGTTTTATCTCTTTTGAGCAAAGCCGTGTTTCACGGAGTCTCCAATCGCAATTTCAAGGAGGTAGTGAGTTTATCTCAAGTTGTAATGAAAGCACACTGTATTGATGCTGCAGTCACAAATGTATATTACAGTACACAGGATTGGAGAGAAAAAAAATACATGCTGCTGGGACAGTGTACTTACAGTAAACTCAATGTTATCTCTTTACCTAGTGAGATATCTCACACTGTCTGAGCCTTTATCAGCAAACTGTAATTAGCTGAACTGATTGTCCTGATTGAGCAGCAGGAAATAACAGCTCTGAGAGCAAGCGTGAACCCAAGAACTCAGCCCCCCTCCCCTCCGGAGAGCAGTGAGTCATGTCACCTCTCCTATATTTGTAGATAAGGAGAGCTACCAGGCCGGGTTCCTTGACAACGTTGTGTAAATAATGGGGAGGAATAATTTCACACAGCAAGTAAATGAGGCAGCATTTCTAAAGCAATGTATTTAGGAAAAATCTTGAATTTACAGTTGTGCTAAAAAGTTTACATACCCCGGCAGATTTTTTGTTTTTTTGGCCTTTTTTCAGAGACTATAAATGATAACACAAAAACTTTTTCTCCACTCATGGTTAGTGGTTGGTTGAAGCCATTTATTGTCAAACTTCTGTGTTTTCTCTTTTCAAATCATAATGACAACCAAAAACATCAAAATGACCCTGTTCAAAAGTTCACATACCCCAGTTCTTAATATCGTGTATTGCCCCCTCTAACATCAATGACAGCTTGAAGTCTTTTGTGGTAGTTGTGGATGAGGCTCTTTATTTTCTCAGATGGTAAAACTGCCCATTCTTCTTGGCAAAAAGTCTCCAGTTCCTGTAAATTCCTGGGCTGTCTTGCATGTACTGCGCGTGTGAGATCTCCCCAGAGTGGCTCAATGATATTGAGGTCAGGAGACTGAGATCGCCACTCCAGAACCTTCACTTTCTTCTCCAGTAGCCAATGACAGGTCGACTTGGCCTTGTGTTTTGGATCGTTGTCATGTTGAAACGTCCAAGTACGTCCCATGCGCAGCTTCCTGGCTGATGAGTGCAAATTTGCCTCCAGTATTTGCTGATAACGTGCTGCATTCATCTTTCCTTCAATTTTGACCAAGTTTCCTGTGCCTTTGCAGCTCACACATCCCCACATCATCAGTGATCCACCTCCGTGCTTTACAGTAGGAATGGTGTTCCTTTCATCATAGGCCTTGTTGACACCTCTCCAAATGTAGCGTTTATGGTTGTGGCCAAAAAGTTTGATTTTTGTCACATCACTCCAAATTACCTTGTTCCAGAAGTTTTGAGGCTTGTCTCTGTGCTGTTTGGTGTATTGAGATTCTTTGTGGCATTTACGCAGTAATTGCTTTCTTCTGGCAACTCGACCATGCAGCCCATTTTTCTTCAAGTGCCTCCTTTTTGTGCATCTTGAAACAGCCACACCGATAGTTTTCAGAGAGTCCTGTATTTCAGCTGATGTTATGTGTGGGTTTTATTTTGCATCCCGAACAATTTTCCGGGGAGTTGTGGACGAAATTTTGGTTGGTCTACCTGACCGTGGTTTGGTTTCTGGGCATGTTATCAGGCCAAAATCACCAGGGTATGTGAACTTTTGAACAGGGTCATTTTGATGTTTTTGGTTGTCATTATGATTTAAATAGAGAAAACACAGAAGTTTGACAATAAATGGTTTCAACCAACCACTAACTATGAGTGGAGAAAAAGTTTTTTGTGTTATCATTCATATTCTCTGAAAAAAGGCCAAAAAAAACAAAAAAAAATCTGCCAGGGTATGTAAACGTTTTCGCACAACTTTACATAAACTAGCAGTTTAGATAGGATCCTTGAGATGAGAGTACTCCTTTAATAATAATAATAATAGTCCTTTAATAGTCCCACAATGGGGAAATTCAGTGTGTTACAGCAGCAAAGATAAGATAAGATAAGCAGATACAAATACAACATGTACAGGAATGTTCCAAGGTGAGAGGCATTACATTAATAGCAGACAGACAGATAGGACTAGCAGGGGGGAGGGGGGGATTTAACAGGCAGAGAGATATTTCAGTTCTCTGTGTGTAATGATCTCCGCTTAGGTCGGTGTTGGTTGTACAGCCTAACCGCGGTGGGGAGGAAAGACTTCCGATAGCGCTCCTTCTCACACCTAGGGTGGAGCAGTCGGTCACTGACAGTACTGCTCAGCGCGATCACAGTCTCATGCATGGGATGGGACTTCTTCTTCTGCATGGAGCTCACCACGGACAGTATCCCGCATGTAAGGCATGTCATTGCTGTACGCCATAGGAATATTCCCCGATGTAATCTCAGATGAAAGGCGTCAACATGTCCATTGTATAGCCATATAGTATTGAAGAAACAAATCCTTTTTTTTGCAGTCTGCACTGCTTTCCTACGCAATTTAGAGATGGTTTACGTGCTTCACCCATATGGAGACCCAAAGGACACTCTTTTGGCCTGTGCGAGTGAATGGGGACCTATGGCAAGGCTAATCTTACACTCCAGGAGATCTAGCAAGGCATACATTGACCATGTTCACAAAATGTAATGTGAAAATAGCGAAAGCCATATCTTGGCATAAGTACTTACATAAAGCCTTGCTTCCCAATAGGATTTGTAAACTATGCGAGACTGTGGTCATGTGACTTAGGGATAAACCTCAGAATACATCCCATTAGGTGTTATTACACAAGCATATTAGCGGGTGAGGTACTACCTGCTTTTTACTGCTAATTGCTGGGCTACACCTCGACTTGCTACAATATCAGCCTTTTAAAAGCTCATGCCGCTCATTATATGACTGACAGTTTAGCCATGCACACAGCCACAGCACTCAGCTATTAACCCTTTCCCGCTCCACATCGTACTATTACGTTGCACTAAGCATGTAGTTAACACTCAGCGGCATAATAGTACGGTGCTATAATCCCGTGGGTACAGGAGCTGTGCCTGCAGCATTACTTCCAGCACTCCGCATTACTTCCAGAAATAGCTGCCGGATTTGGAAGATACTCCGACTCCAGCGGATAAACCCCATTAATGCCGTGATTAATAGCAAGTTCGCAAGAACACAGTAAAAAAATATATATACTGCAATACTCAAAATAACGTATTTTGGTCACCATTCTTTCCCAAAAAATAGAAATAAAAAGTGATCAAAAAGTCATACATAACAAACATTGGTACCAATAAAAAGTACAACTTGCCCTGTAAATAAAGAGCCCTTTCATGTCTTCATCAACAAAACACTAAAAAAAAAGTTATAGGCGTTAGAATATGGGGACCCCAGGAAAATCATTAATTATTAAAAAGCGACGATTTATTTGTAAAAACGGTCAAACATAATAAAACCAATATAAATATGCTATCGTTGTAATCATAATGCCCCACCAGACAAAGTTACCATGTTATTTTCAATGCAGAGTGAATGCTGTAAAAACAAAATGCAAAGATGTATGATACAATTGTGGGTTTTTTTCAAATGGACCCCCCAAAAAACGTTAATAAAAGCTAATCAAAACATACAAGTGCATCTCAATAAATTAGAATATCTTTGAAACGTTTATTTATTTCAGTAATTAAATTAAAAAAGTGACCTCCTATATTTTCTAGATTCTTTACACACAGAGTGTTCTATTTCAAGTGTTTTATTTCTGTAAATGTTGATTATAAATTACAGGTAATGAAAACCAAAATCTAAGAAAATTAGAATATTGTAAAAAAGTTCAGTATTGTAAATTCAGTGTGTCACCTGCCAAGGTTTCCTAAGCCTTTAAATGGTCTCTCAGTCTTGTTCAGTAGGATACACAATCATGGAAGACGCTGATTATGAATTGAATTACTGAAATGAATTAACGTTTCAAAAATATTCTAATTTATTGATATGCACCTGTGTGTACCCCAAAATGGTGCAAAGTGAAAGGACAACTCACCACGCAAAGAATAAACCCTCACTTAGCTATGTAGACAGAAAAAAAAAAAAAAAAGTTAGCTTAACCCCTTCCCACCGGTGAAATTTTTTGATTTTTGTTTTTGACTCCCCACCTTCCAAACCCCATAACTTTTTTATGGGGCTTAATGTTTGTGGGAGAAATTGTTCATGATGCTACCATTTATTATTCTGTACAATGTACTGGGAAGCTGGAAAAAAAAATCAGAATGGGGTGGATTTGAAGAAAAAGTGCATTTCTTATGGGCTTCATTTTTACGGCATTCACTCTTCAGACAAAATGACATGTCACCTGTATTCTATGTTTCGATACATTTCCAGGGTACCAAATTTATATGGTTTTATTTACATTTTAACCCCTTAAAAATCTAAAACTTTGCAAAAAAAAAAAAAAAAATTTATTAAAAGTCGCCATATTCTGACACCCGTAATTTTTTAACATTTCTGTGTATGGGTCAGGTGTACTTTTTAGTTATACCATTTTGGGGAATGTCTATTGCTTTGATCACTTTTTTATTAAAATTTTTATCAGAGACGAAACAGTAAAAAAACAGCACTTTTGATTTTTTTTTTACCGGGAAAAATATTTTTATAAATTTGTAGACCAGGCGTTTTCGGACACAAGGACACCTAATGTGTATGTGCTTCACAGTAATATTTTACTTTTATATGCATTTGATACATTTTATATGCATTTACTTTTAGTTTTTTAGTTTTTTTTATATATATATTTTTTAAAACTTTTTTTTTTTATTACTATTTTATTAGCCTCCTAGGGGGCTTGAACCTATAGTCATTTTATTGCAAGTCCCATAGACTGCAATACAACTGTATTGAAGTCTATGGGAGAATCAAGAGGAAAAAAATATATGTATTCTGGCGCCCACAGTATATAACAATGGTCCTCGTTGAGATAGATAAATGAGGTAATAACCATTAGGTGGACCAACTGCTGCTCTTACCCAGTGACCAACCAACATTGTTGGTGGTAATAGTGTCAGGGAGAGAAAAAAAAAAGGAAAAAACTTGGATAATTGGTAGAGCGCTGTTGGTTACAGAGATTGAAAGAAGGACTTGGTGTTTGAATAAATATACACAATTTATTTGGTTCCAATTAGGACATAGATTCAATAAAATGTTGGGCTACGCGTTTCAACGCCATACCAGTGTCTTCATCAGGCCAACTATATGCATAAAAACATAATACATAATGTAATTAGGGTTTTTCTCCTTGCAGTCTATGGGAGATTCACTACATAGCTCTTGAGGCTGGTCATAGACCAGCCTCAATATCTATAATGCTATGACAAGCCTGGGAGCCTTCATAAGGCTCCCGGCTGTTGGAAGAACAGGTTGGCTCAGGTGATCTCGCCATGTGGGAGCCAGCCTGCAATGCTAAAGGTCCGGCACTGGTGGGAACTGGCCCCGGGGGCTATTTTCTAACTATCGGGTCTTGCCCTGTAGCGGAGAATACAGCGGAGACCCGGTTGCTATGGTTGCCGTGCTGCAGGAGAGCGGCCGCCATCTTTAAAAATTTAGCATCTGTCATACTATTACAACAAAAAGACCACATGTCCATACGTAATTGAGCAACAGAAGGACAATGTGTCCACAAGGCAACAGTTGCATATATAGCAGAAGCCAAAAGGCCAAACGTCTAGAACAGAAGGGCGAAAGTCCAAACATGTCAGACAGAGACTAAGACATAATTCAGACAAGACAGACAGACAGAAGAACTTAAATTCAAAGAGAAGCTAAGGCATAATTCACATTTGACAAACAGAGACTCTGACATAAAACAGCAGAAAAACGTGTATTTGTGCAAACTGATCAAGAGAAGGAACTTAAACTATTGTTCAGCCAAGGTGTGGCTACATAAGCAGATTTAAATGCATACATACAGACAGGGCTTGGCAGAAGTAAGGTTAGCAGGTGACAACACTAATTTTTAAAGAGACAGGAGCACAGACAGAGATAGCCAAGGTTTGCTGCAAAAGACAGTACTCTAGCAAGTGTAGAGTGCAAGAGCGTTGGTGTTACAGTTGATGTTGAAACCCAGGAAGTGACATCTCTTCCAAGAGAACCTGAAGTATCTGAGGCATGTGGTGTGTATTAAAGGGATCCATCCTATGGATTCGAAGGTCCCCATTAATCGCAGCAAACTGCGGTGCTTATTGAAGTTAGTGATTTCCTACAGCCAGTTCATCAAGCATTTTGTCGCTGTTGCCACTCCTCTGTATGCACTGTTGACAGGGTGTTCCCAGGAGAGGAGAAGGGCAGGGCAATTGCCTGAAGTACAGTGACAGATCAGACCTTTATTGAACTGAATAAACTGCTGACCACCATGCTCATTCTTCTTTTTATGGATTTTGCCAAGCTATTCATGCTGCAGCCTGATGGAAATCTGAAGGGCCTGAGAATGAGTGTTACCCCAGATGCAGAATGGGCAAGAATGGGTAATTGTATATGAAAACGCAAAAGCAGGAAAATATGGAGATATACAGCTAATTTAAATTGCTGCTGTTGGTAATGGGCAGTGACTGAGAAGTTCGCTGACATCTTAATCGGGACCAAGTTTATTCTGCTGACTGACAATAATCTGTTAATCTCTTACCTCTTCTCTTATTATTTCGAACACGTCACCAATTTTCTAAGTAAAAAATTTCTAAAGGTGTTTACTGATATGAAATTCTCACCAGATGTTGGTAACAACCCATCCAATACATTCAGGCAAAGAAATCAAACAATAGATGTGCATAAATTATGTATAATAATGAGAAATTTAAGGAAAAAGTATTGAACACATGGAAGAAAGAGAGGCGCAAAAAGTACTGGAAAGTCCTGACACCAACTGAAATCTATCAGTAGTTATCAAGCAATCCTGACCCTTAGTGACAAATAATAAATAATATCAGCTGGTTCACCTGATGGCCTATAAAAAGGTGCCACACAAGAAACATCTCCTGATGGATAAAACCAGTGAGCTGTCTTAAGACCTTCGCAACCTTTGCAGAACATATGATAGTATTGGTTACAGAAGAATTTCTAAGCTACTGAAGATTTCAGTGAGCACTATTGGGGCCATAATCTGGAAGTGGAAAGAAAATCATTTCACCATAAACCGACCACGACCAGGAGCTCCCCACTAGATTTCAGATAGCCCAAAAAGAAAGTTCAGAAGAGTTGTCCAAGAGCCAGGGACCACCTGTGGAGAGCTTCAGAAAGACAGGAATCAACAGGTACAATTGTTTCAAAGAAAACAATAAGTAATGCACTCAACCTCCATGGCCTGTATTCATGCTCACTGCGCAAGAATCCATTGCTGAAGAAAAAGCACGTTCAAGCACATTTAAAGTTTGCTGAACAACACTTAGACAAGCCTGTGTCATTTCTTTCTTTTCTTGATGTCATTGCCTGTGTGGATTGGATGGGTTGTTACCGATATCTGGTGAGAATTTCATGTCAATAGCACATTTAGAAATGTATTTACTTAGAAAATTAGTGACGTGTCCGATACTTATTTCACCGACTCTATGTATACTGTACATATATTAGAAAAGCTTCAACATTAAAAGCAACTTACAATAAACCCATTTTAGTAATGCACTTTATTAAATGACAGTCACAAAACATAGTAAGTAAACAGACGTACAGACATATTTGGTATAACCGTAACTGTTACGAACCACAAAATAAAATTAACACCATTTTTAACATGATCACTAAATGATGTAAAAAAATGGCGCAGTTGTTTGTTTTATTTAACTATTAACAATTTTGGGTTTAATAGTATTATATGGGGTGTGAAATATATTATATATATATATATACTGTAACGAGATTAGCTCAGGGTTCGTTGTCTGTTCAGCACTTTTTGGAACAGCAATTGGAGTCCAGTCCAGCCAAGTATGGGGCAACTGGCTGCAACCAGTTTTATTAGTAGTTTAAGGAAAACAAAACAATAAAAAATAAAATCCTAGCCGTCCGGCCACAACCTACAACACAGGTATCTAACTAGAGAGAGCTGGGCCTACTGCACAGCTACCTAAACACAAAATACAGCAGTTTAAACTCACAGTGGTTTCCCAGGAGCAGAGAGAGCCAAATACCTGTGTGCTATCTGCCCTTATATACGCACACTTCAGGAGCCAAGGAATTAACCCCCAGTCATTCCAAAACTTGAAGTACCCGAGAGCTTCTAATGCCCACTTGATCGCCAGACATTCTTTCTCCACAATGGCATATCTCTTCTCATGCTCATGCAGTTTTTTACTCAGGTAAACTACATGATGCTCTCTCTTCCCCTCCCCTGACTTGTGACAACACCGCTCCTATTCCGACATCAGAGGATTCAGTTTGCACAATAAACTGTTTTTGGAAGTCAGGTGTTATCAACAGTAGCTGGGAACAGAGAGCTTGCTTCAGTCTTTGGAAGGCCTGCTCGGGTTCAGCAGTCCATTTGACCATGACTGAATCTTTACCTTTTGTAAGGTCAGATAAGAGGGCAGCAATACTGGCAAAGTTTTCAATAAACTGCCTATAGTAACCAGTTAGGCCCAAAAATGCCCTGACCTGTTTCTTGTTTACTGGCCTAGGCCAGTTCTAAATGGCCTCAATCTTGTTTATTTGAGGCTTAATAACGCCTCGTCCAATTGTGTGCCCCAAGTACTTTGCCTCTTCTTGCCCAATAGTACATTTTTTGGGATTTGCTGTCAAACCCGCTTCTTTAATAGAATTCCCGACAGCTTGAACCCTGGGTAGATGACTTTCCCAATTTGGGCTATGTATTACTACATCATCCAGATAGGCAGCTGCATATTTTGGATGGGGTTTTAAAATTCTGTCCATCAGCTTTTGGAATGTGGCTGGAGCCCCATGCAGACCAAAGGGAAGAACTACGTACTGAAAATGACCATCAGGGGTGCTAAAGGCAGTTTTCTCTTTGGCTTTCTCAGTCAATGGCACTTGCCAGTAGCCCTTCATCAAATCCAATGTAGTGAAATATCGGCCATTACCCAACCTATCAATGAGCTCATCCACTCGAGGCATTGGATAAGCATCAAATTTTGACACTGCATTCAACTTTCTGAAGTCGTTACAAAATCTTATATGTGACTCCTCGATAACCCCTAGATTAAGCATCATTTGCACTTCTTCTGCAATAGCTTTGCGCCTCTCCTCAGGTACCCTGTATGGTTTTTGATTCACTCTGACACCCGTTTCTGTTATGATGTCATGTTTGATTAAGTGGGTTTGGCTTGGTAGTTCAGAGAATACGTCTCTCTTGTGCTGCACAAACTCTTTTGCCTCCTGAGTTTGTGAACCAGCCAAAGTTTCTGGAATGTTAACCTGAGGTATCCCAGAGACACCATCCCCTTTACATGTATTGTTGACCGCTAACAACACCTCACGGTCCTTCCAAGGTTTGATTATCTGGCTGATGTACTCTATAATTTACATCGCCAACCTACTCCACAATTTCATATGGCCCTTGCCATTTAGCCAAGAATTTGCTTTCTACTGTAGGAACCAGAACCAAGACCCTGTCACCAGGGCTGAAGTTCCTTATTTTAGCAAACCTGTTGTAAACCCGGGGCTGATTCTCCTGAGCTTGCTGTAAGTGTTCCTTTACACTTATTCACTTTTTCAATTCTATCTTGCATCTGCGCAATATGGTCAATCACGCTTCTGTAAGGGGTAGCCTCATGCTCCCAGGTTTCTTTAGCAATATCCAAAAGACCACGGGGATGTCGACCATACACTAGCTCAAAAGGAGAAAACCCCGTAGAGGCCTGAGGTACTTCCCTTACAGAAAACATCAGATAGGATAAGAGGTAATCCCAGTCTTTCCCATCTTGTGCCACCTCTTTTTTAAGCATCCCTTTTAAGGTTTTCTTAAACCTTTCGACCAACCCGTCAGTCTGAGGATGGTAAACTGATGTATTTAAATGCGTTATCTTCAACAGTTTATACAACTCTTTTGTGACATTAGACATAAAGGGTGTCCCCTGATCTGTAAGTATTTCTTTAGGTAACCCAATTCTGGTAAACATAAGAAACAGTTGTTTTGCAATGTTTTTGCTGTAACTTTCCTTAGAGGGATTGCTTCTGGGTAGCGGGTAGCATAATCAACAACAACCAGAATATGTTTGTGACCTCTAGCAGACTTAACAAGAGGTCCTACCAGATCCATTGCAATGCTCTCAAAAGGAGTTTCAATAATCGGCAGAGGCACCAAAGGGCTCCTAAAGTTTGACACAGGGTTGTGCAACTGACATAGTGGACAGGACTCACAGTATTCTTTCAACTCTTTATGTATACCGGGCCAGTAAAATCTTTGCAGGATGCGGTCTTTTGTTTTATCATAGGCCAAATGTCCCCCTAACACATGGGAGTGAGCAAGATCCATCACCCTTCGGCTATGTGATTTAGGGACTACAAGTTGCTCTACAACCTTCCCACCAGCCTCATTGACTCTATACAATAATTCATTTTCTAGTGCAAAATGTGGGAATATTTTCTCTGCACCAGATTCTTGGGGTACCCCATTTATTAACTTCACATTTTCACGAGCTGGGGTTAATGAATGGTCCTGGAGTTGAGCAGTCCCAAAATTATCACTGGAGACTGGCAAGTCAGGGAGACCAATTTCAGGCGTGTCTTCCTCGACATCCCCTGCAAACACCTCTAAAGGAGAAGTCTCATTCTCATTCAGAGTTACACCTACGGCTTGTACATGGCCAGGTTCTCCCAAGAGAACTGGATCAATAACAGATATAGTTACACATTTCTCCATCATTTCCCACAACTGCCAAAACAAAGTAAAGTCACATCCTAAAATGACATTATGCAATAAAGTCTTTACAACTCCAACTTCATGGGTAACTTTTCCACATGGAGTATCAAAAGACAATATGGCAGTGGGGTAATCTTTTGTATCGCCATGTATGCAAATTACTCTCATCTGCCTGTGTTGTAATTTCCTGGTGTCAACCAGGCTGGCATTCACAAGAGTCACTAGACTACCAGAGTCCAACAGAGCATTAGCAGAGCATCCTTCAACAGTCACAATACACGTTTGTCGCTCTGTGTCTTGAGAGAGCGAGGCAGAGTAGGCAGGACTAGCAAATAGGGACATCCTCTGCCCAACATCACACTGCATAGGCTCATCCACCAGTGGACAATTGGCAGCAACATGGCCCGATCCATGACAACGACAGCAAGTAATGTTTAAAGGCACTTTAGGGCAAATTGGCCTAGAGTTCCTGGCTAATACTTCTGAGCCAGTTCCTACTCTACGGGCCTCCTTCATCCCCTTTATATTAGGAACACTCTTACCCTTTTCAGGTATCCACTTCTGGTTCCTTGGGGCCGACCGAGGAGAAGCGTAGTCTTGGAGATAATCCTCCGTATTCAGATACCGCTCTACCAGGGCAACTAGCTGGTCCACATCCTTCAGCTCAGTTTGTCCCATACAGCGCTGTATTTGTACTGGCAAGGCTCAAACAAATTGGTCTAAATGACTCTTTCCACCACCTAAGCCGCAGTAGAGAATTCTGGCTGTAGCCACTTTTTAGTCAGGTGAAATAGGTTGTACATTTGTGACCTCTCAGGTTTATCCATCTGGATCTTCCAGGTATGTACCTGCTGGGCTTTGACAACAGGGGTAACACCTAAGCGAGCAAGAATTTCCGCCTTCAGTTTGTGGTACTGTCTGGCATCTTGCTCACTTAAATCAAAGTAGGCTTTCTGGGACTCTCCTCTGAGAAACAGAGCAACATCATCCTCTGGGGTCATTTTTTGTAGAGACGCTTGTACTCTCCTTCCAGGAGTGACACTTTGTGCTTGAGGCCTTTCTGCCAGCAACTTTATCTACTCCAGCAGACTTTTATTAATCGCCTGCTGTTCTCTGAAGTCCGCTTGTGTGGACTCGATGAGCAGGTTGGTCTCAAGTTGGTTGGCATTAGTCTCTCGCTGGTTATCATTTGCTTGTTGCAGCTGAATGTTAGCCTGGGTCAGCTGTTTAACCAACTCCTCCATGCTTGCAGGGTCTGGTTTTGCAGAAGCCACAGACTTAACCCACGACATACAACTTGCTGGATTTTTGTGCCAGTACAGCCTCCACCATTTATCACGGGATTATCCCAGGGATCGTCGTCTCTTCAGATAGACAAGCACTTTTTGGCACAGCAATTAGAGTCCAGTCAAGTCAAGTATGGTGCAACTGGCTGCAACCAGTTTTATTAGTGGTTTAAGGAAAACAAAACAATAAAAATACAAAATAAAATCCTAGCTTTCTGGCCACTATCTACAATACACAATACAGGTATCTAACTAGAGAGAGCTGGGCTTACTGCACAGCTCCCTAAACACAATTCACAGCAGTTTAAACTCACAGTGGTTTCCCAGGAGCAGAGAGAGCCAAATACCTGTGTGCTGTCTGCTCTTATATACCCACACTTCAGGAGCCAAGGAATTAACCCCCAGTCATCCCAAAACCTGAAGTGGCTGAATGGAGTAAAGCCACACCCAACTCTGCCTACTCCAGCAGCCAGACCTTTTACCAGGGTTTAGCTAAAACCCTCCAGCAAGGAACACAACTTTCCCAGGTGCTTTTAGAAGGAATATGACAGGAACCTGGGAGAAATGTATACTCCTTCTACCACTTTGCCCATGGTCTTGTCACAATATACACACACATTTTTTTTTATAAAGGCTCACCTCTTGAAAAGACCCCTCCCACTTGTGCAGGCACTGTGTAAGGGAAACTCCACTTGTACTGGCCAGGCAGCCAAAAACCAAAAGTGAGAGACATTTATGTTATCTTGTTTGTTTGGTTAACCTTTTCCAAGTGTTTCATTCTGCATGACCAATTAACTATTTATAACTCCCAACTCGGTTGTCATTACTTTGTTGAACACTTGCACTTTACCCACAGGTTGGCCAGTTTGATGTTGTGCAGCAGTCTTGAGGAATGTTCATTAAGGACTCAGGAAGACATAAGAGGCCTCCTGACACTCTGACATCATGTGAAGCTGGTTTGCCCCAAAACAAATTCCAAAAGTTTTGGAAACCGAAACTCTTGAGAAATTTTGATTGACTGAATTGTTGAGAACTGGTTTAACTATCTCTATTAGAGACTGGCTTGTAGGTGCAAGACCGGTGCTCTGTGCTTGCCAGATTAGTACCTTTGCTAGCATATCTCCTGTCTGTCTGAGTTATGTTACCAGTCAGTCATGTCTGTAATTCTGTGGATGCATTTGTCCTTCTGTCATGTATACCTGTCTGTGTGGACATATTTTGATATCTGCCTTTTGCCTGTGATGCATGTCTCTCTTGGACACATACCCCTTTGGTCTGTTATATACAGTGGGTACGGAAAGTATTCAGACCCCTTTAAATTTTTCACTCTGTTTCATTGCAGCCATTTGCTAAAAGCAAAAAAAATTAATTTTATTTCTCATTAATGTACACTCAGCACCCCATCTTGACAGAAAAATAACAGAAATGTAGATATTTTTGCAATTTTATTAAAAAAGAAAAACTGAAATATTACATGGTCATAAGTATTCAGACCCTTTGCTCAGTATTGAGTAGAAGCACTCTTTTGAGCTAGTACAGCCATAAGTGTTCTTGGGAATGATGCAACAAGTTTTTCACATCTGGATTTGGGGATCCTCTGCCATTCTTCCTACAGATCCTCTCCAGTTCCGTCAGGTTGGATGGTGAACGTTGGTGGACAGCCATTTTCAGGTCTCTCCAGAGATGCTCAATTGGGTTGAGGTCAGGGCTCTGGCTGGGCCAGTCAAGAATGATCACAGAGTTGTTTCGAAGCCACTCCTTTGTTATTTTAGCTGTGTGCTTAGGGTTATTGTCTTGTTGGAAGGTGAACCTTCGGCCCAGTCTGAGGTCCAGAGCACTATGGAAGAGGTTTTCTTCCAGGATATCTCTGTGCTTGGCCGCATTCATCTTTCCTTCAATTGCAACCAGTTTTCCTGTCCCTGCAGCTGAAAAACACCCCCCATAGCATGATGCTGCCGCCACCATGTTTCACTGTTGGAATTGTATTGGGCAGGTGATGAGCAGTGCCTGGTTTTCTCCACACATAC
This sequence comes from Leptodactylus fallax, assembly GCA_947044405.1. Lineage (NCBI taxonomy): Eukaryota > Metazoa > Chordata > Amphibia > Anura > Leptodactylidae > Leptodactylus > Leptodactylus fallax. The sequence continues at coordinate 1,819,899 of CAMRHE010000061.1, read as the reverse complement.
CGCTTAGAATTAACGCCAAAAAGTTCAATCTTCGTCTCATCAGACCAGAGAATCTTATTTCTCATAGTCTGGGAGTCCTTCATGTGTATTTTGGCAAACTCTATGAGGGCTTTCATATGTCTTGCACTGAGGAGAGGCTTCCTTCGGGCCACTCTGCCATAAAGCCCCAACTGGTGGAGGGCTGCAGTGATAGTTGACTTTGTGGAACTTTCTTCCATCTCCCTACTGCATCTCTGGAGCTCAGCCACAGTGATCTTTGGGTTCTTCTTTACCTCTCTCACCAAGGCTCTTCTCCCACGATTGCTCAGTTTGGCTGGACGGCCAGGTCTAGGAAGAGTTCTGGTCATCCCAAACTTCTTCCATTTAAGGATTATGGAGGCCACTGTGCTCTTAGGAACCTTGAGTGCTACAGAAATTATTTTTTAACCTTGGCCAGATCTGTGCCTTGCCACAATTCTGTCTCTGAGCTCCTTGGGCAGTTCCTTTGATCTCATGATTCTCATTTACTCTGACATGCACTGTGAGCTGTGAGGTCTTATATAGACATATGTGTGCCTTTCCTAATCAAGTCCAATCAGTTTAATTAAACACAGCTGGACTCCAATGAAGAAGTAGAACCATCTCAAGGAGGATCAGAAGGAAATGGACAGCATCTGAGTTAAATATGAGTGTCACAGCAAAGGGTCTGAATACTTACGACCATGTGATATTTCATTTTTTCTTTTTTAATAAATTTGCAAAAATATCTCCATTTCTGTTTTTTTTTCTGTCAAGATGGGGCGCTGAGTGTACATTAATGAACTTTTTTGCTTTTAGCAATTGACTGCAATGAAACAAAGAGTGAAAAATTTAAAGGGGTCTGAATACTTTCCATACCCACTGTATGTATCTTTGTTTGGCCTATATCTCTGCTAACTGATCTATGGGCTTCTATTATAAATGTTTGGCCTACAGGCTTTTGCTATACTTCTGCTACCTGTGGCCTTTGTTATCTGATGTTCTGCCCTGTTCCTGATGCAGCACCCCTTCTACTAGTCCTGAAATCCTGTCTCTTTTTGATCTGTGTGTGCATTCTGTCTGCTCTGCTTTTAATCTGTCACACTATGTGTTTTGCCTGATACTGTGGTGCAATATAGCTCTGATGTGCCTGGTTAGCTGCTACCAATCCTGCTTCATATGGAGGGGAGGGGGGGTGTGTGTTAAAGGGTGAATACTGGGGAGTTTGCTAAGGCAACACCCTTAGAGGTAGCCCAAATCTAGAATATGTGACTGGCATAAACACAGAGAGCATCAAAGTGCCATTTAAGATCCCTGGCTAGGGAATAGTTGAGAGTGGTAAAATAGATTTGTTTGGCAAGTGAGAAGCACAGTAATAGCTTTTGAGCAATGCATTGGAAATGGTTAAGCTTGTTAGTTGTGATGCGTCTTTCACAATTCTAGCTTTGTTTTAGCAGTCTTGTTAGCTACTCTGTCTGATACAAAAGTGTAAGGTCACATTCCAAACCAGTAACCATAAGACATGCATACAACACAAACACTTCTGGAAAATTCTGTACATTAGGGAGAGGGCTTGACGGGTATAAAGGTTCATTGTATATCTTATTATCTTTGAATTGCTTGTATATCTTGGGATAAGTGATTGCTTATTTTCTTTCATTAAAATCACTTAAAGTGTTCTGCCGGGTGAACATTTTTGTAATATACTTTATTAATCTATCAAACTTCCTTTTAATAAAAACAGGCTGTAAAGTTCCCATTAGTGGTGCTCTAACTATAGCAAAGCCAGGAGACTGTACACATGTACTCAATATAGTACATAGAGATGAAGCATTTACGAAACTTTTATGCCACCTAGTAAAATGGTTCTGATATCATAAGAAAGATGAGATTCTTAGATATAAGAACTAGCTATAACAGAATCAGGGATGGCACTAGTTGATTTGAACTTAATATGCAGCAGTTCATATTTGTGGTTGTTTGCGAATATTTTTGTAATATACTTTATTACCCTATCTAAATTCCTTTTTATTATAAAACAGGCTGGGATTCTCCTTAGCAACCCTCTAACTGAGCTGTTGCTAGGTAAGTTCGTACATAGTTATATTGTAAATATGCAGAGCTGAAGCATTTACCAAAGGAGGGGTCACTTCAAATGGCTATATCTTTGGCTTTATACCTAGAAAAATGGTTCTGGTATCATAAGTAAGATGAAAATCAAGAGCTAACTATCAGAATCTGAGAAATCACTGACTAAAACTGCATGAACTGCAGCATATTATGTTGAAATTCAAGACTGTGTTTTGAAAAAAAATGGGGCATGTCTTGAGTTGTGTCAGACTGGGAAGTGTAGGGCCCACCAGTGGAATTGATTCTAGGGGCCCACTTTACTACTACTTACATACAAGCCATAAAAAAGTCACATTCCTGGGCCTGTCAGATTTCTCATTATTTGTGCCGCAGTATAAAGCTTGGTCCCCAAACACAGTATAATGACCCACAGTGCTTCCTTTCCAGAGTGTTCCCTGTCCCCCTTATATAAATTAAGTCCACATATATTAAATGGGTTTTCCACCTTTCTAATATTGATGGTTTATCTTTAAGATAGCTGTACCCTAAACAATAAAAACACAAGTATTAAAAAAATAATACCGCATAACATGCCCAATTTTCCATATACAGTGGGGAAAAAATGTATTTAGTCAGCCACCAATTGTGCAAGTTCTCCCACTTAAAGAGATAAGAGAGGCCTGTAATTGTCATCATAGGTAGACCTCAACTATGAGAGACAAAATGAGAAAACAAATCCAGAAAATCCCATTGTCTGATTTTTAAAGAATTTATTTGCAAATTATGGTGGAAAATAAATATTTGGTCAATAACAAAAGTTCATCTCAATACTTTGTTATATATCCTTTTTTGACAATGACAGAGGTCAAACGTTTTCTGTAAGTCTTCACAAGGTTGGCACACACTGTTGCTGGTATGTTGGCCCATTCCTCCATGCAGATCTCCTCTAGAGCAGTGATGTTTTGGGGCTGTCGCTGGACAACACGGACTTTCAACTCCCTCCAAAGGTTTTCTATGGGGTTGAGATCTGGAGACTGGCTAGGCCACTCCAGGACCTTGAAATGCTTCTTACGAAGCCACTCCTTCGTTGCCCTGGCAGTGTGCTTGGGATCATTGTCATGCTGAAAGACCCAGCCACGTTTCATCTTTATTGCTCCCACAGTTGATCTCTTCACACCAAGCTGCTTGCCTATTGTAGATTCAGTCTTCCCAGCCTGGTGCAGGTCTACAATTTTGTTTCTGGTGTCCTTCCTCAGCTCTTCACAGGTCTTCACCATAGTGGAGTTTGGAGTGTGACTGTTTGAGGTTGTGGACAGGTGTCTTTTATACTGATAACAATTTCAAACAGGTGCCATTACTACAGGTAATGAGTTGAGGACACAGGAGCCTCTTAAAGAAGAAGTTACAGGTCTGTGAGAGTCAGAAATCTTGCTTGTTTGTAGGTGACCAAATACTTATTTTCCACCATAATTTGCAAATAAATTCTTTAAAAATCAGACAATGTGATTTTCTGGATTTGTTTTCTCATTTTGTTTCTCATAGTTGAGGTCTACCTATGATGTCAAATACAGGCCGGCCTCATCTTTTTAAGTGGGAGAACTTGCACAATTGGTGGCTGACTAAATACTTTTTTTTCCCCACTGTACAGTGGCTTCCTGCTCTACTAGTAGCAGAACTGGGTCAGAGCTCCTCTTCTCCCCAGTTCTGCAATCTAGTTGTATTTTTAACAAAAACCATAAAATTCCAGCTCCAGGCAAAAATTCCCGATAAAAATTAATTTTAATTTTCTTGTACTACATATCCAATGATGCTATGATTTAGAGGCAGAACGTCTTGAAATGCGTAAGCATGGTTGATCATATGGTTGGATATTTTTTAAAAGTTAATTTTTATCTAGAATTTTTGCCTGGAGTTGGAATTTTATGGTTTTTGGAAACCGCATTTTACCTTTGAGTCCAGGGTAACTTCCGAGCATTGGCCTAAGCATGGTAATAACATTTAATTGGATATACAGTATATAAGGTGAGCTGTATATAGATTTCTTTGTTACTGTATTTTTAACAACCGAATCGGCAGAACCGGAGAGAATTGGCTTTATCCTTCGCTTACTGATCCCCACTTTTGCCCAAGGCCTCCTCCGCTCCCCCTTTCAGCCTTCAATGGGCTCTGTGTGTCGCACATCACGTTGCAATGCGATGAGGATGTAATGTGCAGTGCAGGGGGCCCTATGGAGGCTGAAGAGGAAGTGGAAGGCTGCAATGGGCAGGAGCAGGGATCAACAAATTAATCAAGCCAGTAATGGCATATTGAAAAAAAAGCAGTGGCACGGGGCCCCACAGAGGATTCACCCAGGGCTGTTTTAATGCATTGGGTGCCCTGTGCAAACTTTTTGTAAGTGGGCCCCCCAATGCCCCTCCACTATTTTATTCAACCTCTATCTGTGCCCTAACAACACAGAGTTGAAATCACAGCCTGCCACCAGGAACAGTGGAACAGCACCTGAAACGATCCGGGTCGACAGAGGGGCCCCCCGCAACCATAGGGCCCGGTGCGGCTGGATTGGATTGTTGGCCCTGCATTCACTGGTACCCCTGTGGGCCAGTCTGAGCCTGAACACCATTCATGTAGGAATATGAAGAATACGTAGAGCAGTCGCAGCATTTGATATGCATACAAAGTATCCAGATGTTACCTAATAGACATCAAAAGTCTTTTTACAAAACCTAAAATGAAAGACTCTCTGCCAGCCTGCAGCACATTCACTTGTGACATTTAAAGATTTTTATGTGCTTGTGCAGTCTGCATCTTTTATATGTGGTGCATGTGCAATCCTTGTGTGTATGTCCTTCACTTCTACATCAATGAATTTGCTTTTATTGGAATGCAGATAATGGAAGCTCTTATTTCCCCACCCCCAATTCCCTTCAGAGTCTCCTCTTTGTCTTCTAGTCATCTTGATTTCTCTCAGTGTTGCACTGCCTCTGTCAACATTAACATAGAACATTGTCTTTACGCTAGTACCCCACCTATAATTTTCTTGCTGTTGCCCAACTTCATTATCAGCTTTCTCTGCCTGGCATTATGCTTGTTTACTTTTCCTACTCCCCCAGTTTAGTACTATTCCAGGCCATGTCTCCTGCTGAGTCCCATGATCACATCACATGGACCGCTGGAGCTTCAGGCAGAGTATATGTCATTACCATGTGTGCAGCATGACCTAATGTCTCTGAGAGTACTGCATTAACCCGTGTCAGAATTGCAGTGTCTGCAATGTAATTATCAACCAACTTCAAAACATAAAAATTTCTAAAAAGAAATTAACCAGATTGAAATTAAATATGAACATTATTGATGCCCTCCATCAGGAAATTAGGGCAACGAATTGACAATTTAAAGGGGTTTTAGAAAAAATAAGTATAATATATAATGTACCATTTCTATCATCTACAGTTGTTATGAATATCAATCTTATGATGCTTCTAGAAAAGACTTGTAAATTTCTCTTAGCACAGTGCTTTCTCCTGACCTACACTATAAAATGAATGCGGCACTTTGTGCCTGGAGTTGCTGTGCAAACCTGCACTAAATGCCACAGGTTGTATGTAGAAGGTTTTGATTTAGAAAATATTTCTAACCAAAGTAACTTAAAAAGTGTAAGCATTTGGCTGCGTAATTTTTGATTTTCAATGGAACTGTTTTTGAGTTTTTTTGTTTCATGTTCATTATCTTTCGAGATAGAGTTACATAAATAGAAGTCTTTGGACACCCAGCGTCTATTTCGCTGCAGTTCTTCCTTATCTTCTGCCTTCAAAAAGGTAAAGGCTTGAGATTTGGTATATGAAAATAAATCCAAATACTCTAATGTTACTGACCAGTTGCTGCCCCTATAGGCAAGAAAAGACTTCAGTACAGGACACCAGTGTTGGGCTTATATACCATAATAAAGATATGTGTATGTTTTCTGCAGATGTGCCTTACCACCTCATGTCAACAGAGTTTGTTCCATGCATAAGAGTGTTTCAGGAAATGTTTCACATGCATGTGAAATTTTCACATTTCCTTTTATAATATTTTTTTGAGTCTGTGTAGCACATACAGCTGAATACAATTATGTAACAACCGATTGGGCCCGGAGGGGTACAAGGCCCGCGGCCAGCTGGAAATGACCGGGGCCCCGGACAACCATGATAGCGGTTGGGGAAAGCCTGGTTCCCAACCGCTATACATATTGTTAATGGAAAGGGGCCCGGTGTGTCCAATAGATGCCAGCCCAGAGGAGGTGACTAAAAATAACAAATACTTATACTCACTTCTTCTGGGCTGCTGACGATTCCTGGCATCGTCTCTGGGGCTGTACTGGCCTGTGTCTGAGGTCATGCAACCCAGACATCACTGCTGGGGCCTGTGATTGGGGCGCGATGACGTCAACACGGTGGCGTGCCCCATGTGACCGTTGGGGCGTAAATTCACAAGCCCCAGCAGTGACGTCTGGGATGCGTTTACCTCAGTCACAGACACAAGAGGACCGAAGAAGATGCTGACAAGACCCAGACGGAGCGAGGATGCCTAGGAGAGGTGAGGCAAGGTGAGTATAAGTGTTTGTTATTTTTAATCACTTCCTCTAGGCCTCTATTATTATAATCTGGGTTCTGAGGAGAGCCCAGAGTATAATAATATGACCAGCTTTAGGGGGCTCTTGGGAGCATATTATACTGTGTGGGGCCACAGTGGGGAGCATATTATACTGTGTGGAGCCACAGTGGGGAGTATATTATAATGTGTGGGTGCCACTGTGGGGCACATAATACTGTGTGGGGGTCACTGTGGAGCAAGGGCCCTGGATGTTGGACTCTTACACCTCTTAGACTGTTAGGACCCTGCAGATCGTCCGTTTCCCACAGATTGCAGCTCCCAGTATAGTTTACATGCGGGCGCTGCACCGCTCACTCATCATATTCTTGATAACCACAGTTGTGGGTACTGAAACTGTATCCCTTTCAAGTGTCTGAGATACCGTTGCAGCACCCGTAACTGTCACTATCAAGAATTCGCTGTAGGGAAGGGGTAGGGGGCCCGAGACAAAAGTTTGCATCGGGGCCCACAAGACTTTAGTTACGCCACAGGCTGAATTCTTATGACAGTGTGTGACATTAATATATTGGGAAGCAATACTATTATGAAAGCATACTAAGCTAGTAGCTTATTAGAAAAGGTATTTTTTGTGGAGCATTTTTGGGCTTGTGAAAAAACACTGTGAGGTTAAGGCCCCACGTAGTGAACTGCCAGGGGAAAAGACTGCAGAGGAAACACATTAAGTTTTTTTCTGCAGTGTTTTCCTAGGCGGACTTTCTGCGCCTATTATACCTATACTGAAAACTTTAGTATTTCTGAAAAAAGGGGGGCATGGTTTAAATGAGCCGAAAAAATCTGGCTCAGAGTAAGCCAGCTAAAAAGTGGTATAAATGTAGACTAGACAGTCTAAAGATCCGCCAGATTTTTCATCCATCATCAGTCACTATGATAAATCTGGCATATTTTCAGACTGCCTATCCAAGTTTGCACAGTCTAACTATTAGTAAATTTTGACCAGTGTTTTCTGCTGTAAAATGTGTAAATCCAGCCTTTAAGGCTAGGGCACCACATAGCGAGCCGCAGGCAAAAAGCCCTGCGGAAAAAAAAGCGGCAGAAATGCATCAAGTTTTTTCCTGCAGTGCTTTTTACAGAAAGTCCACAACATTTTCCTTGGCGGACTTTTTGCTTCTATTATACCTACACGGAAAACACCAGTGTTTCTGTAGGTATAATTGACATGCTGCGATTTAAAAAAATGCGACGGTTTTTGAAAGTGGCATTTTGCAAGTGTGGGCACAGAAGGGGCCAATTCAAACACCTTTTCAGCAAGGATGAGAAAGTCAGATCCCTATCAATCTAATATTGATGGCCTTTTTTTCTGATGTTTGCAATAGCTAACTGTGCATATTAGAGGGCATCATTTTCCCTTACCACAGCATGATTTTTTTGTCAAGACTCAAGGTCTTAATGGTATATACTATATAAGGTGCATGTACACACAAAGATTATCATTACAAATTAAATAATTTCAGTGAATTAACAGATTGTAAGAAATAGTTAAATAGTAGATGTTGTTGGATGAAGACACAGATCCATGAAGTCCAATCTATAACCCTACAGTGTTGATCCAGAGGAAGGAAAAAAAAAAGTTCCATGAGGCTTATGGCAATTGCCACATGTCAGGGAAAAAAAATTCCTTCCCGACTCCAATCTGCAAATGAGTATAAAACCCTGGATCAGCTTGTCCTTACCAAAATCTCTCTCTGAACTTGCACAATGAATTCACCATCACCACTTCCTGTGGCAGTGAGTTCCATAGCCTCGCTGTTCTTACAGTAAAGAATCCCCGTCTATGTTGCTGGTGAAATTTTCTTTCCTCTAGACGTAGAGGATGTCCCTTGTCACTGGCCTAGGAGTAAAAAAGATCATTAGACAGTTCTTTGTGCTGTCCCTTCATGTGCTGCCCATACTTCCAGCTTCAATAGATTCCCCTGTTATATTCTACTATCCTCCTAATTTAGTATTTACTGTAGTATCATCTGAAATATGGACACCCTGCTCTGTAAACCCTCTACCCTCATTAATAAACATAGTAAACAGAAGAGGACCCAATACTGACCCCTGTGGCACTCCACTGGTGACTGTGACTCAGTCTTGAGTATTTACCATCAACAAGTACCCAAATGCATGTTTTCCCCCAGTCCCAACATTCTCATTTTGAATACCAACCTTTTATGCGGTACAGTATCAAATGCCCTTGAAAAGTCCAGATACACTACATCTACCACATTACCCATGTCCAATCTAGAACTGACCTCTTCATAGAAGCTGATCAGATTAGTTTTACAGGACCGATTCCGCATAATCCCATGCTGATTGGGTGTTATAAGATTATTTACATTGAGATACTCCAGGATAGCATGTCTTAGAAAACCTTCAAATATCTTACCCACCACTGAGGTCAAACTCACCGGCGTCATGTGACCTGACGCGATGCACGCAGCCCAACGTGGGCGCGGGCAGGGGCGGAGAGTAGATGATCCAGGAGCAGGCCAAGTGAATGTCTGAAGGTAGACCGCTGGAGCAGCGCTGCTGCCAATGGGTGAGTGCTGACGCAGCACTGTCTCCACACGGCCGCCCCAAGCTACCTCTCTCCTCCCCTGCCTACATCTCTAAGCCACCCCAGGACAGGTCCCGCTCATCATGTTTTTTAAAGCAGCCTATCTTGGACTGGGCTAGGTTAGTCAAAATGCCGCCCCCTAACTGGCAAAGATAGTGCCGCCTGAGGCGGCCGCCTCATTAGAGGTGCGCCCCTGGCACCAATCATGTGGAACAGACCCAGTCACTACTGAATCCTTAAATATTAGATATAAGGGTCTATCTATCACCATGCATAATCATAGCTCCCAACCGTCCTGCATCTGGCGGGACAGTTCCGATTTTATACTGCTGTCCCACGGTCCTGGATAGCTTACAGTTTGTCCCGCTATGCCCCTGAAGTGTTTTGCTGTTAACAAACTTTATTAGGGTAGGGTAAAGGCTAAATGGTAGATGCTAAATCCTAGTGGGCTAAAGGACCTTTGATGACGTCATGACCATGTGATCAGACTCTTGTGTGGGCGGAACTATTCTGGATACTACGGGACAGTGTGATGTTACACAGAAAGCTGGGAACGAGAGTGATCGAAGATAAGGAGGAGAGAAGAAACAGCATGTGTGAACAAGAGGGACGAACTGGAGGCAAATGTAGGGGGCAGTTAAACTGAAGGCAGATGTAAGGGGCAGTTAAACTGAAGGCAGATGAACGGGCAATTAAACTGAAGGCAGATTAAGGGGCAATTAAACTGGGGCAGTTGAAGGGGACATTAAGCTGGTGACAGATGAAGGTTGGACATTAAATTGGTGGCAGATGAAGGGGGAACATTAAGATGGTGGCAGATGAAGGGGGGCATTAAGCTGGTGACAGATGAAGGGGGGGACATCAAGATGGTGGCAGATAAAGGGGGACATTAAACTGGGGGCAGATGGAGGGTGACATTAAACTGGGGGGCAGATGGAGGGTGACATTAAATTGGGGGGGCAGATGGAGGGTGACATTAAACTGGGACAACTGGAGGAGGACATTAAACCATGGGAGGTAGCTGGAGGGGGACATGTCTGCCTCTAGTTGCCCTCAGTTTAATGTCCCCCTCCAACTACCCCCACTGTTTAATGTCACCCTCCAGCTGCCCCAGTTTAATTTCCCTCTCTAGTTTCTGCTAGTTTAAACTTGGGCACGAGGAGAAGGACTTAATACTGTGGGGCAATTGGAGGGGAACATTATAATGTGGGGACATATAATGTTAGGGTGACTGCAGGAGCATTATACTGTGTGGGGGCACATGGAAAAATAGATGAGAATGGGTGGAGTCAATGTAGAAGTGGGTGCAGGGTGCGCATATTTTGTCCCTCTTTCTGTCCTTTGAAAGTTGAGAGGTATGCATAATTCCCTCAGAACTCGGGGGTGTATGCCATCTGGACCCAGAGATTTCTCTATTTTAGTGTTTTGAAGGCACTTCCTCCTGGGTTAAACAGGTGACATTCAATGGAGAATTTACATTACCCCTAATCATATCGTTGGTTATTGGATTTTCTTGTGTAGACACAGTAGAGAAGAAAGCATTTAATAGTTGTGCTTTTTCCTCATCCTCCGCCACCATTACACCAAGATTATTTTTGAGAGGGCCCACATTGTCTGTTTTTATTCTCTTATTATTTATGTAATTGAAGAATAATTTTGGATTATTTTTACTTTCCTTGGCAATTATTCTCTCAGCTTCAATCTCTGCCTCCTTTATTTGTCTTTTACATAATTTATTTTTCTCTTTATACATTTTTATTACTGACAAAAACTTTTTCCCTTTGTTGGACCTGCAGATTTCTACCCCCCAGTTGATATCTGGGTAGTTGATATCCCCCATAAAAACAGGGGTTTGGCTCTTTTGATGTGTTTTCCCGCTACGGTGTTCACCGTATGGGAAATTTTTTTTTATATTTTGTAGACTGGGAGTTTTTGAACACTGGGAAGTATACTTTGTTTATGTTTGTTTTTGTTTATTTACTTTTATTTCAAATCTAGGGAAAGGGGGGTGATTTGGACTTTTAAGTTTTTTTTATTTTTTTTATATTTTTGAAAACTTTTTTTTATTTGATTTTTTTTTACTATTTTTTAAAGTCCCCCTAGTTTTTCGATTGCAGGTCCCATATACTGCAATACAACTGTAATATTACTATTGCAGGAATGGAAGCCTTCAGAAGACTTCTGGCTGCCAAAGCTCCCGTGATCTCACTGCACAGGAGCTGTCCTGTAACAAAGAAGGTACATTTTTAGACTTTGAGGGGTAGGTTGAGCCACACAATGCCCGCGATCAGAGTAGACTCTGATCGCAGGCATTAGTGCCAAGTCTCCGATGTACATTACAGCAGAGACCCGGTAGCTATGGCGATCGCTCTGCAGCACAGTGGCTGCCATCTTTAAAGACCCAGCATCTGCCATAATAGTACGGCAGATGTCAGGAAGGAGTTAGGGAACTTCCACATACCGATAGCTTTGTCATTTGTGCCAATGTGCACCATAACCTCTGGATACACACCAGCCCCACCCAGTAATCTATCAACCCAATTCGCAATGTGTTGGTCTCGAGCACCAGGAATGCAACACACCTGTTCAACGATCCTGGTCTTTGTGACAAATTGCCCTGTCTGTTCTCCTAATAACTGAATCCCCCACTACCAGCACCTGTCTGGCCTGCTCTGCACTCCTATCCCCCCTTTTTACTGGAGCAGACATTCCCCTGGCGGTCAGAGGAAGTGTCTTGCTGCAGTAGTGTTACCGCTTTACTAACATCCCCCTCATCTGCCAATTTAGCAAACTTGTTGGGTTGTGCCAGTTCAGGACTAACCTCCCTGGCACTCTTCCCTCTATCCCGCTGCTTTCTAACTGTCACCCAGCTAGCTACTTCATGTTTCTGCACCTCCCTCATGTTCCAAGCATCCCCCTCTGCACTTACCCCAGCAAGTTTCTGCTCTGTGATCAACAAACTTCTTTCTTATCAATGGATTTCAGTCTTGCAATTTGCTCATTTAGATCCATGATCTGGTCTACCAAATGTGCAAAGAGCTTATATCTTGCACAGCAGTATGCCCCCTCAAGTGGTTGCTCAAGCAGAGAATACATGCTGCAAGATGTACATTGGACCACATATAAAACCAAACCAGACTTAGTATCAAAACACACTGGCAAGCTTACACACTCGCTTTATCACTTAGCTTTTAAAGCTGCTCTCATATGCACTGACTGCAGCAACTGATTCCTCCTGTTGCAAAAGATGCAGACAGAGGACAGTCCCTAATAGACAATAAACACATTGATCGTTCCTCCGCCATTAAAACTAAGTGAAACATGTATTGCTTATTGTCTGCTACTTGTTACTGCAAAAACATGCAACCAGTAAAAAGTACAAGCTGCAAACCATTAAAGAGGTTGTCCGGGATAAATGGAAATCCCTACATTAATCTAAACACCCTCCCCGCTACTAATTTCTAAATAACATAATTAATCAAATATGTATATTTACCCTCACATGACCGCCCCAGGGACATTTGCTGGTTATCCGGTGACGATCCGTTTTCCCGTTACCGGAAACGGATCGTCACTACTACTCCCCCCTCATCCACTCCATCATACCGGTACTTACCTTCCAGACTTCTTCCTGCAGGACGGCTCCTCCCTCTTTTCTGACTGCCGGAACTCGCTATTGTACCTGCTCTGTGCTTTGCTGCTGATATTCTACCTCTACTGCGCAGTTCCCACGCCTGTGCAGTAGTGGTGGATTGTCGCTGCAGTGCTGGGACTGTAGCGCGTTCCGGTAGTCAGAAAAGAAGGATGGGCCGTCCCGCATGAAGAAGCCTGGAAGGAAGAGAGGTAAGTATACAGTGGGGTCGGGGGTTAGGCTGAGTAGGTTGGGAAGAGATAGTAGTGGGCAGGATAGCTATAGAGACAGGGAGGGGATGTATGGGAGGGATGGAGAGAGGAAGGGGGGGAGTGAGGTGAGAGGGAGTTAGTGTGGAAGTTACATAGCAGGAAGCTGAAACATGTAAGCAAATGCAGAAGATACCAGGAGCTCCCAGAGACACCCAGAAATCACTCAAAACATGCTAAAAGTATATGGGTGTATTTATTAACCCATTAATAGTACTAACAGACCTTTTTTTAAAAAAACAACCTTTAAGGCTTTTTTTGTTATAGCCTTTGCTGTATGTTTTTGAGCCAAGGCCAGGAGTGGATTTAGCATAAAGGAGAAGCAGAAGTGCTTCATCTATATTTCCGATTCCTGTTGAAGCCACTCTTGGCACAAAAAAGTGCAGCAAAATCTGCAACAAAAAAGCAGCTTTTCCACAACATGGAGCCTTAGCCTAAGCCTTTAACTTTGTTAAGCGAGAACAGCAGTGGCCTGGAATACGACTGGAGCTACTGTATGTGGCTGCACCCTTTAACTGCTTAAGGTTTGCTCATTGGTTGGATGATTAGCAGAACAATTAGATAGGGCAGTTATCGGGAGCAGTTGTTTATAGGAACACTTGTTCCTGACAATCACCCTGAATATCGGGCTGATGCCACTTTGTGCGCATATCCCTTTTACTTCATAAGTGATTTAAAAAAAAATTGGTTGCAGTGGGTGAAAAAAAAAAAATCATAGAGGTGGCAGCTCCACTATGATTTTTTTTATTGTTTCAGCCACTGCCACCAATTTTTTATACTAGCATTGTGTCACAGCGCAGGGATAGATTATAGCGGCCCATTATGTGGTCGGCCCATAAGAGCGCCATGTTTTTCTAGTCGACCTGAGAGTGTTCTACACTGTTTAAAGCCAATTCAAGGTGTGAATCATACCGAACTTTGACCTGAAATGAATCAGGGAACCGAACCAACCAAATTCAAAACTAAACAAATCCAGAGGGGTTCACCCATCTGTACTTTCTACTAACAGGAAGTAAAATGGGTTAATAAAAGTATATTACAAAAAATGTCCACCAAATAACAGTAAAATAAAAAAGTGAAACAGCACACTTTAAGATCTTCAAATAATTAGTGCCATGTGGGTATATCATTAAATTGTCTGAATACAAGGAGTAGATTATTGTTCCGTCATTTGGGTTAATTAGTATCTACTGTATACTCTTATCTGTTGAACTGGAAAAAAGGAAATATGTTTGTGGGAATTTTTTTTAGCAGGTTGTAAGTTTGTTTCTGGCTTGTTATGACAATGCATTGATTTTATCTGTCACCACTGACATCGAACAATTGAACCTCTAGACATAAATTCATTAGGTAGTATGGAAAATATGAAATGTATTTACAAGCTCCTGCATATAGAGTAGATATACCATGGTTGCACAAGATATATTTAGACGGCAGAGGACTGATATGTATGGTGACAATCTATATACAGTGCTAGAAATTATGTAGGAGCTACATAAGCAACAGGAAATTGTTGTGCAGAAGGAACGAACTGCAGAGCTAATCTCTACTTGCGAAAAGCATTTAAAGGGGTATCCCGATCTCAAGGATCCAATCTATACTGCTATCTTATGCAAATTCAAGAGCTTTCCTAAATGCATTGCTTTAGCCTGCTATGTGAAATTATTCCTCCCATTGTTTTCATATCGTTGTCAAGACACCTGGCCTGTTATCTGATCTAAGGTTGGATGATGTGGCTCACTCACTGCTCCCTGGAGCTGTTATTTATTGCTGATAAAGACTCAGACAGTGGATGTTATATTTTATAACATTGAGTTTTCTGCAAGTTTGTTGTCGGTTTTGGGAGCAAGTTTTTTTTTCTCCAAACCTGTTTAATGTAATATTTCTGTGCATATTATTGATCTGTATTATTATATATTTCTAGTAATCATAATAAATAATCTCTCATTGTAAATTCAACATCTATATCTACTGAGGTATTCATAGTGTAAGGATAAGGACCTTAACCCATGGCCGCATCACTCTTCTCCCCTATTGTTCTCACATAGTAATGGGCTAAGTGAGTGATCCTGAGCAGTGCTGGGCAGGATTAGTGCTGGGGAACAAGAGCCTTGTGGTGCTCCAGAGGCGGCCCCATTGCACTTCCAGTTTCCTTTACATTTGAATAAAAACATTGTTTTTCTGACATAAAGAGCCATCATTTGGGGGAAAAAGGGATGTTGGAAAAGTGTGATAGAGATAATGAATTGTCAACAATGATAGTTGGATACATGTTTTTTTGTGGAAACTCAACTGAAGAAAACACGTTACTTGATTCAAGTATATTTCTCTTAACCCCTTAATGACCGGGCCATTTTTTGTTTTTGCATTTTCGTTTTTCCCCTCCCCACATTCCAAGAGCCATAACTTTTTAATTTTTCAGTTCACAGAGTCACATGATGGCTTATTGTTTGCGAAACAAATTGTACTTTGTAATGTCACTATTCAATATCCTGTGCAATGTACTGGGAAGCTGGAAAAAAATTCAGAATGAGGTGCAATTGGAGAAAAACTGCATTTGCGCCAAATTCATATGGGTTGAATTTTTACAGCATTCACTGTGTGGTAAAAATGACATGTAACCTGTATTCTGCGGGTCAGTACGAACACGGCGATACCAAATTTATATAGTATTTGTAATGTTTTGATACCTTTTAGTTTCAATAAATTTTATTGATTTTCAAAATAAATGTGAGAAAGAATATTGACATACATTGTGATATACATTCTTACATAATTTGTTCAAGGCATATTCTTTGGATTGTACATCAATGAGACAGCAAACAGAAATTGAGTAAGCGATAACAGTAACAATAACACTAACATTTAGGCACATTTCCAGGGTTAGCGTGACATATTTCAAAGACGGTCCTCTCATATGTTCTATTCCACTTCCACTCCCTAAACCTCCCTGCTTCCTGGCTCTCGTTATGCAACAAATCGAGAGTTAGCCCATGCGTCCCATATGTTTGCAAATCTAAGAAAGGAGTCATTTCCCAGTGCAATTACTCTCTCATAGGTATATGTAGTATTAATAGCCAGCAACAATGCGGAGTCTGACGGAGGGGTTACTGATCTCCATCTTTGCACCAACATTAATTTAGCTATTGTCAAGATTTTACAGAGGAGTTTTTTATATTTGTTCAATTCCTCAGGAATTCCAATTGATAGGATGGCCAGAGGTGAGGAGTAGGGGAGGCGGAAATTAAATATTTCTGATAACATGTCAAAGACCCTATGCCAGTATCCACAAATTATGGGGCAATGTCCCAAAATATGGATAAGGGTTCCTTTCCCTCCACATCCTCTCCAGCTCTCCTCAGAGACTGACGGGTATGCCCTATGTAAAGTGGATGGGGTTCTGTACCACCTTAAAGTCACTTTCATAGCCGTTTCTATGTGAGTATTGCATTTTAAGGATATATGACTAAGTTTGATAGCTTGTTCCCACTCATCCAAGGTGATGGTTCTTCCCAAATCCCTCTCCCTCTATCGCCCAGGCCATAAGTGACAAAGGCATCTCTGAGGCATAAAAGTGACTTGTAGGATTTGCTTTCCCGTGAAGCAGCTTCCATGCAGTCACAGCTGCTTGCATAACTGGGGACAGGGACTCAGGCATAGGAATGTTCCAGAAGGGCGCCCACAAGGTATCCTTCAGTCTTAAAGGATATATGAACGATTGCTCTATGTGGATCCATGGTACCGAGGTATCAGCTAATCTCCATCTAGTGCACTGTGTGACTAGGGACGCTATGTAATAATTCCTAACCACTGGCACTCCCAGTCCTCCCGCTTCTCTTTGTTTAAATAGGAAGCTTTTGTTGACCCTGGGTCTCCTTCCATTCCATATGTATTTTGAGATCATCCTTTGCATAGTTTCGAAAAACGAAACTGGGACGGCTATCGGGAGTGTGTGAAACAGATATAGGAGTCTGGGCAATAATAACATCTTAAAAGCTGCGACACGTCCCATCCAAGACACCTCTATTGGGAACATTCTCTCCATCTCATCCTGCAGTGTTTTCAACATGGGTATGTAATTATTTCTATATAGGGCCCCCGTATTGGGTGTCACCTGTATCCCCAAATATTGAACACCCTCCTTCCTCCAATCAAAGTCATATTTCGACTGTAGGGGATGTAGTAAAGAGGGAGGGATATGCAAGGGTAAAGCTTGAGATTTGGCCATATTTAATTTATAATATGATAAGTGACCAAAATTAGCTATAATCTCCATAAGTCGGGGAATAGACTTTAGTGGCTTGGACAAAGTAAGAATGATATCATCTGCATATAATGATATAAGATGAGTTTTGTCCCGTATATTAATGCCACCCACCTCTGGGTCCAGTCTAATTGCTTGGGCCAGCGGTTCCATCGAGAGAACAAATATCAGCGGTGAGAGGGGGCACCCCTGTCTAGTTCCGTTCGTTATTAAAAAGGGATCTGATACTACCCCGTTAGTGAATACTCTTGCAGAAGGCGCAGAATACAGTGCCTCAATTGCTTTCAGAATAGCTCCCTCGAACCCCATCCTCCTAATCACCAGGAAGGCATACGACCAGCAAATGCGGTCAAACGCCTTCTCGGCATCTAATGCGAGAACCACTGCTTCCATTTTTTTTGAGTTAATATGATGTATAATATTCAGAATGCGTCTGGTATTGTCATATGATTGCCTCCCCTTCACGAATCCCACCTGGTCGTAATTTATTAGGCTCGGAAGACAAGCTGCTACTCTATTTGCTATAATTTTGGGGTAAATTTTTAAATCTGAGTTTAATACGGATATTGGTCGAAAGTTTTGGGGGGCTGGTGGCAGGCTTGCCCGGTTTAGGCAACGTCACCACCAGTGCCTCCTGATTCTCCCCTGGAATAGTGCCAGAGTCTACCACAGCCGTTAAAAAGGACAACAGCGGGTTAAGCAAAATTGGAGAAAACTTTTTATAATACTCATTAGTGAGGCCATCTGGGCCCGGGGATTTTCGGGGTGGCAGCGACTTAATTACTGACAGCAACTCTGATGATGTGATGGGCTCGTTCAAAGAGTCCAGTTGTGCTTTTGTGAGTGTGGGCAATTGGGCGCCTGCAAGAAAGTTTACAATGTCTTGTTTCACCGGAGGTATCACAGAAGAGTCCTCTCTAATATTATATAAGCCTTCATAGAAAGCTTTAAATGCGTTGACGATGCCACTAGGATCATAGATTTTGTGTGCACCATCCTTACTCTGAAGAAACGGGATTTTAGACCTGGCATGTTTTTGTTTAAGCTTGGACGCTAAGAGCTTGCCTGCTTTGTTAGATTGAGAGTAGTAAGTAGCTTTCACCCTTTTCAGGTTCTTCTCATATTTATGCAGTAGACAGGCTGTCAATTGTTGACGTAGCGTCACCAATTTTGCAGCATTGGAGGGGGAAGGATATTTTTTATTATCGTTATCTATAGATTTTATCTGGTGCAGTAGTCGGTCAATTTCTGCTAGCCTAGTTTTCTTTTCTATGTGACCCAATCGAATAAATGTTCCTCTGATAAAGGCTTTATATGAGTTCCACAATATATCAGGGCTAGATACTGAGGGAGCATTAATCTGAAAGAATTCCTTCAGGTTTTCCAAAATTGCTTTATATTTTGGCTGCGACATTAAGAATTCATTGCACCTCCAGATATACGCTCTAGGGCAATCATATTTTTCCATTAGGGTCAGGGTTATTGCTGCATGGTCTGACCAAGTTATTTGCGAAATTTCCGACTGCACGGCAAGGGGAATACTAGCTTGTTCTATTAGAAATAAATCTATTCTTGAATAACTATTGTGTACAGTTGAATAGTAAGTGTAATCTTTTTCGGTATTATGAAGGATACGCCAAATATCAAATAAGTCATGGCGCCATATAGCCTGTGAAAAGGAAGGATGACGTGTCGCTATGCTAGAGGTAGTGTCTACCCCTGGATCTGGAGCCATGTTAAAGTCTCCCATTAATACTAAGCATCCTTGTTTTCTTCGCTCCACTGCTTTCATGAGTTTCCCCAAGAATGACACCTGTCTTTTGTTTGGGGCGTAGACCGAGACCAACGTGTACGTGACATTATTAAGGATACAAACTAATATGACAAATCGCCCTCCAGGGTCAGCATAGTAGGACACCAGCTGAGATGCCACTGAATCTTTGATTCCTATTAGTGTCCCCCTGCGCTAGGAGGTACAATGAGCGTGAAATATGTGTGGGTATGAGGCATGCTTGATGCGAGTGGCATCCACCTCCAAAAGATGTGTTTCCTGAACTGCAAGAATGTCACAGCCTTGAACTCGGGCCTCTCGCCACATTGGATCTCTTTTGAGGGGAGTTCAAACCTCTGACATTCATAGACATAATTTTAAGTACCATAATTCACATTTAGTAATGCTTCAAAGATCTTACCACAACCACCCACTTCAGAAGTTACCAGTAGCGGTAGGGAGCAGAATCGTCCCCGTCTTGTGTAGTCACGACGCCCCATGTGCCAGAACCGAAGAGCAAACAAACTGTAGAGACATAGAAACCAGTGGGTAAGCCACCGAAACAAAACAAGGAAAAGAAATGTGGTACAGCGGACCAGCGGCTGTTGTAATCTTGGGGGGATAAGTTCAGCAATAGTGGACATACGAAATCCGTTGCAGAGTGAGTCTCTAGCTGTTCAGCCCTTTTGGTGGACGCCTTGGGGTTTTCGGTTGATGCCATCCATCTGACACAGGGCCAGGTGGTGGTTTGGAGGTCAGATCACTGGTTGCAATGTCCCATTTATTTAGCAACTTTTTACCATCTTCCGAGGAGTTGATAACATAAGTAAGGTTGTCTCGGGATACGATCACTCTAACCGGGAATCCCCATTTGTATAGGATATTATGTTGGCGTAACGCTGTAGTGATAGGGATAAATTGCCTTCTTAGTTGTAGTGTTGCAGCCGAAAGATCAGAGTAGATAGATATTTTCTGGTATGGATCAGGTAAACGGCCAATTTTCCGTGAGGTCAGCAGCACCATCTCTTTAGTGCGGTAAAAATGGATCTTTGCTAGGACATCTCTGGCTACGGTTTCATCCAGATGTGAAGGTCTTGGGACTCTGTGCGCTCTATCAATAGTTAATTCCATTTTCGTAAGACTTGGTATTAGCATGCGCATCAGATCTAGAAGGAAAACTGTGAGGTTATTTGCAGATACGGACTCTGGAATCCCTCGGAATTTCAGATTGTTGCGCCGCGAGCGATCCTCTAGGTCTGCTATTTTAGATTTAAGAAATGACACATCCTTTTCCACCGTATTGTGAGCATCTATGAGAAGATTATGTGAGGCAGCAAATTCGGCCATTTTAGATTCCACATGAACTGTGCGTTTCTGCAATTCCTGAAGGTCTCTATCTAGCGGTTTAACCATTAAGGACATGTCTGTTGTCAGAGATTTACAGAAGGCCATAAGCATGTTTTTCATGGAGGCCTCAGTGAGCAAACTCTCTGTTGCCGGAATATCCGCAAAAAAATCGGTGGATGGCGGTATGTGCTGTGTAGTATCGCTTACCTCTCCTTCTTGGGGCTCCTCTGTCTGGATCCTGGGCTTCTGTTTGGCCGGGCTAGCAGTAGGCGAGGTGGGTGTCTCCGCATTATGTAGGCCTATAGGCCTCGGTGCGTCAGCCCGAGAAGGCCCCGAAACCGCGCTCTCCCCGGCCCGCCGGGGAGACGGCCCCGACGCCTCCGGACCTCCGCATTCGATCAGCTGATGGAGCGACGGGCGCTGACAGCGTTCTCCGCTGCGCCGATAGCGTGAGCTTCTCCTCCGGAGGGTCTCGAGTTGGAGTCGAGGCCCCGGAGACCGCGCTGGAGTGTGAGCCGCCGCCATTTTGATCTTCCCCACCTCCGTGGGGGAAGTAAAAATCTGATATTTTCTGCGGCTTTACCGCAGATTTCCTTCTTCTCGGCATCCCTAGAGGTAAGGCAGCTTTCCCAGTGTCTTTTGTGTTAATATAATCCACGGGCACGTCGCTAATTTGTCGCTATAAGAGACTCAGACCTGGAGATGTGCAGCTATGCGACCATTCCCTTCCACAGTCAGGCTCCGCCCCCCGTTTTGATGCCTTTTAAAAAATTTTTAACTTTGCTAAATAGAAAAAAAAATTTTGCGTCGCCATATTGTGTCACCTGTAACTTTTTCATATTTACATGTATGAAGCTGGGTAAGGTGTCTTTTTATGCGGGACAACATGACGTTTTTATTGATACCACTTGGGGAAAGATCTGATGGTTTGATCACTTTTTATTCAATTTTTTATAGGAGACAAAGTGTTGAAAAAAACGCTATTTGGCCATTTTGATTTTTTTTCCCCGCTACGCCGTTCACCGTATGGGATAAATATTTTAATATTTTAATAGTTTGGGCATTTTGGAGCACGGGGATACCTAAAGTGTTTATGCAAAATGCCTTCACTGCTATTAGACGATACCTCTGGCATCGTGTAATAACTATACTGTAATGACAGGCCTGGGAGCCTTCAATAGGCTCCCGGCTGTCATGGCAACCAAGCGCCCTTGGTGATCAGGTAAAAATGGCGGCGCCCTTGGCGGCTCCGCAATTTAGACGCCGCGGTCGCGTTTGACCGCGGCATCTAAAGGGTTAACAGCCGCGATCGGCGATCGCTGCTGTTAGCTGCGGGTCCTGGCTGTATTATACAGCCAGCACCCGCGGTGTATGGAGAGCGCTCAGCTCCTGGCGCTCTCCATACATCGTCATGCGACTCAGGACGTACTATTACGCCCTGGGTCGCTAAGGGGTTAAAGAGCACTTTTCACCATTTCTACCAAGTTCTTAGCTTCTGTTGATAGACATCACTCCACTGATTCCAGCACAGGTGGAATATTTTCTCTAGCACCAACCTATCCTGAGCAACATGTGCAATGAATATTGGTGCCTGATGTGCTATTTCAGCTCTGAAATGTCAGAAGTGCAGTGTCAGACTGAGGGGCATGACTCAGAGCTCCAGTCAGAGGCAGCCAGTGTCAGAGCTCAGAATCACATCCCTTCCCTGCTCCTGCCCTTCTGACAGTACAGAGTCTAAGTAGCATATCAAGCACCAAAAGTAACAGCATTCATTGCTGGGGAATGGTGGGGGCTAGAGAAAAAATGCCAACTGTGCCGAAATCATTGGAGCAGCACCTATTAAATGATATAAGAACTGGACTTGGAGGTTGTGAAATGTCCTCTTTAAATGTCTGTTAACTGCAAAAATAACACCACTGAAGGTTTGTTGTTAAGTAAAGACATAAAACAGAATAAGGTAATAGGCAGAACAGGGAACATGCTGTCTTTGCGACCCCGGTGACCACTCATGGTACACCACTTTTGTGCACTGTTATTGTTGCTCTCTTACTGATGAAGGAAAGTCATTTTTACATTAGAACTGCAAATTGCAAATGCAAATTCTTCTGAATCTTTTTTGTATTAACATTTTTTAGAAAATAATTTTGTTGGTTATTGCACCATTAATCTGGATTTATTGAATTTTAAATGCTTGAAAGAATCAGTGGTTTCTATGTAAAAATATTTTTTTTACAAATATATTATTACTATATTAGAATATCTCAGCTTTCACTTGGTGGCTTCTTGGCAGGCTTTTTCCCGACCAGCTACCTACAGTGGGTACGGAAAGTATTCAGACCCCTTTAAAATGTTCACTCTTAGTTTCATTGCAGCCATTTGCTAAAAGCAAAAAAGTTCATTTTCTTTCTCATTAATGTACACTCAGCACCCCATCTTGACAGAAAAAAAAAACAGAAATGTAGAAATTTTTGCAAATTTATTAAAAAATAAAAACTGAAATATCACATGGTCATAAGTATTCAGACCCTTTGCTGTGACACTCATATTTAACTCGCAAGATGTCCATCTCCTTCTGATCCTCCTTGAGATGGTTCTACTCCTTCATTAGAGTCCAGCTGTGTTTAAACTGATTGGACTTTATTAGGAAAGGCACACACCTGTCTATATAAGACCTCACAGCTCACAGTGCATGTCAGAGCAAATGAGAATCATGAGGTCAAAGGAACTGCCCAAGGAGCTCAGAGACAGAATTGTGGCAAGGCACAGATCTGGCCAAGGTTGCAAAAGAATTTATGCAGCACTCAAGGTTTCTAAGAGCAAAGTGGCCTCCATAATCCTTAAGTCAACTATCCACTGTATTTCATGAGTTTCTCTGCTTCTTTCAGATGTTTTAGTCGCATGATGATTCAGATGATTAGTAGTGTTGTTATTATTGTTAATAATTATTGTTGTTATTATTTTCTATATTATTTTTATACACTCTTCTGCCAATAAATTCTATTAATTCCCTTATGTGGGAGAGCACAACTTTCTTTTAGATTTATGAGTGCTAGACAAATGCTTCAAGTTTTCTTACATGAAATGCTATTGTTGTGGCACCAATCTGACATTCCTGTTTTCTTTGTTGTGTCCAGGATTACTGAATCTCAAAGTCAGCAGGACAGGCTGCAGATAATAGCGGTGAGTGCTATATGCTTTTGAGAACACAATTAGAATTTAGCAACTAAAAACAGACATGATAATTTAAAATAAAAAATATGATAATGTTTCTCTTACAGTTCTTCCTTTCATAGTTGTTGACATGTAGTTACATTTTGTAGCCTGCAAGTGTCACTGCTGCTTTTCTTGTTTCATGATCAATAAATCTAACTCATGGATTTTAATTGTACTTATTGCAAAGATTTAATATATATGTATGGTTACATTCAGAATGTCCTTTCTATTGCTCTTATCTGCCAGGAGAAGAAAAAAATAGTTTCCCTCATAATGGATACAAATAAAAAAAAATAAATAAATTGTATCTGACTAGGTTTGAAGCTATGGGCCCCTTTGGTTTTCTTTCACAAGAAAAATAACAGAGAATGCAGTGTAAAGAAAACAAAAACAAAAAAAAAAACACTGATTAGCTGTTTAAAGAAGTTACAGTATTTGGGTAAGCACTGTGGCCTCTTCATTACGTACATTTGTATAGCATCTATGTTTGGTATCATAGCTCAGCCCATTCACTTGAATGGGACTAAGCTGCAAATAGGCCATATGACCGATGAATGTGACGTCACATGGCCTGGAATGAGCTTCAAATGATTCATGGGGCCCTGGGCACCAGCCACACACTGATCTTCAATTGATCATCCTAAGGATAAGTCATCAGTTAATAAGTCATAGAAAAACACTGACCCTACAACAACATATAAGTGATCTAACCATTTCACTGCCAGGGGTTTTTGGACATATTGCACCACTGGTTGCCAGGATAATTTTCACAACCAATGTACAACTAAAACCTAACTTACAACATTAAAAAATCATACTAACCCCCCCCCCCCCATACTTATATGTTTTCTGAAAGTATACACCTGCCACATTATCGGAATGCCACTCAGCACTGTATGCAAACAGGCACCATGTAATTTGGATTTAAAGCAGGGTGTAAATACCGGGGTAGCAGCGGTAGCGGCTGCCACAGGGCCTGAGATATTAGGGGGCCCGGAGCCCTGTGGCAGCCGCTACCGCGAACCCCACAAACACTGCTATCATTATACTTTGGGGTCTTTTCAGACCCCTGAGTGTAACAATCGGAGGCCCAGGGGAGGTGCGCTCCGGCAGGCTTCGGGCCTGTTTGGTGACGTCCCAGACGTCAGCCGACATCATTATGCGTCGCGACGCCGGCCTGGCTCACGTGAGATCTGGTCCAACATTGAAGATGGCCGAAGTAGCGCACCGGAGTGCACAGGAGCCAGGAAGAGGTAAGTAACATTGTTTTTTTTTTTTTTATTTGTATCCTCCTCTGGGTCTCCGATCATTATACTCTAGGGCCTGTTTGGTGACGTCAGCCGACGTCATTATGCGTCGCGACGTCGGCCTGGATCGCGCGAGATCCGGTCCGACATTGAAGATGGCCTTAGTAGCGCACGGGAGTGCACCGGAGCGAGGAAGAGGTAAGTTGCAGTGTTTTCTATGTTTCTATCCTCCCCTGGGTCTCTGATCATTATACTCTGGGGTCTGAAAAGACCCCAGAGTATAATAATCGTTCATGGGTGGTCCACTATGGGGCATAATACTGTGTGCAGGGGCCACTATGGGGCAAACTACTGTGTGCAGGGGCCACTATGGGGCAAACTACCGTGTGCAGGGGCTACTATGGGGCAAACTACTGTGTGCAGGGGCCACTATGGGGCAAACTACTGTGTGCAGGGGCTACTATGGGGCAAACTACTGTGTGCAGGGGCCACTATGGGGCAAACTACTGTGTGCAGGGGCTACTATGGGGCAAACTACTGTGTGCAGGGGCCACTATGGGGCAAACTACTGTGTGCTGGGGCCACTATGGGGCAAACTACTGTGTGCTGGGGCCACTATGGGGCAAACTACTGTGTGCAGGGGCTACTATGGGGCAAACTACTGTGTGCAGGGGCCACTATGGGGCAAACTACTGTGTGCAGGGGCCACTATGGGGCAAACTACTGTGTGCTGGGGCTACTATGGGGCAAACTACTGTGTGCAGGGGCCACTATGGGGCAAACTACTGTGTGCAGGGGCCACTATGGGGCAAACTACTGTGTGCAGGGGCCACTATGGGGCAAACTACTGTGTGCAGGGGCTACTATGGGGCAAACTACTGTGTGCAGGGGCCACTATGGGGCAAACTACTGTGTGCTGGGGCCACTATGGGGCAAACTACTGTGTGCAGGGGCCACTATGGGGCAAACTACTGTGTGCAGGGGCTACTATGGGGCAAACTACTGTGTGCAGGGGCCACTATGGGGCAAACTACTGTGTGCAGGGGCCACTATGGGGCAAACTACTGTGTGCTGGGGCCACTATGGGGCAAACTACTGTGTGCAGGGGCCACTATGGGGCATAATATTGTGTGCAGGGGCCACTATGCTGCATAATACCGTGTCCAGGGGCCACTATGGGGCATAATACTGTGTGCAGGGGCCACTATGGGACATAATACCGTGTGCAGGGGCCACTATGGGGCATAATAGTGTGCGCAGGAATGCGGTTTGTGTGTGGGGGGGTTGGGGGCGGCGGCTTGGGGGGGTTGGGGGCGGCGGCTTGGGGGGTTGGGGGCGGCGGCTTTGGGGGGGCCCCATGTCAAATGTTCGCCTTGGGGCCCAGCTATTCCTAGTTACGCCACTGTATGGGGCATAATACTGTGTGCAGGGGCCACTATGGGGCATAATACTGTGTGCAGGGGCCACTATGGGGCATAATAGTGTGTGTAGAGACCACTATGGCACATAATAGTGTGTGCAGGAATGTGGTTTGGGGGGGTTGGGTTGCGGCGGTTAAGGGGGCCCCATGTCAAATGTTCGTCTTGGGGCCCAGCCATTCCTAGTTACGCCACTGATTTAAAGTGTATTTAAAAATGCATATCCCCCCCCCAACAAGGGATATGTATCCAGGCATGGGGAACTAAACTATCACTAACAACAAGATGTGTAAAATATATCGTTTATTTATATTATTAACATCTATTATATAAAATAAAGGGCTGTTAGGTATATTGTCAGTACTCCAGAGACAGGAAAACGTGTGTAACCAGAAGGCATGAACTGCTGATATGTACGCTGTTTACTCTGGAAGAGTCCACTATATAAGTACTGCTAATGCTATGTTCATTAGAGCATTATAATCATCATAGCAAGCAATCTGCTGTGCAGAAATCCACTATATAAATATTGCTGTTGCTATATTCATTAGAATATTTAATTCATTATTGCAAACAGTTTACTATGCAAAAGTGGATTTTTGCACAACAGGCTGCTTTTTTATTTATTAGACCCCCTAGTGGTTTTGAACCCCTAATTGAAAAATACAAAAAAAGCAGCCTGTCATACAAATGAATGCTAGACAATATGCCCCTGGCTGTCATGGCAATAGATCTCCAGCCCCAGATCTTATTCCAGGCGAAATAGTGGCGCCCATGTGCCACTGAAAAAACGGTGCCTAGGTCAGCTTTATTATTTATGGCTGAAGCCTGTACTGTAACTATGACACGGATGACAGACTCCCAATGGTTGATCCACCCGCATCTGCCTGACCAACAGCGCCAGGGTGGGATGTTATCTTACTTAGGCCCGGTTCACATCTGCATCCGTGTTTCCGTTCGGGGAGTCCGCTTGGGGCCTCCCTTAAACATGCGGAAACATGCGGAAAAGTGCTTGCAGCACTTTCTTCTCTGCTTGCTTCGTGCGGAAACTGAACGGAAACCTATACGCATAAAAAACGGTTTAACTGGGAAACCACACGGACCCCATAGACTATAATGGGGTCCGTGTGGATTCCCAGGTAAACCACTTTTTATGCGTATAGGTTTCCGTTCGGGGGTCCGCAAGCGGACTCCCTGAACGGAAGCCCGAACGCAGATGTGAAACGGGCCTTAAATGCTCTGTCACCATGTGGACTGGTAAGGTCAGGCATACAATATAACAAATAAGGGTGAATCCATGAGGTGGAGTTTCCCAGGAGACATCACTTAATCATTATATTTGTGTTTAAGCCAAGGGTTAAGAGAAGTGATTACTTACCCGATGGATTCTTATCTATAATACATCCAGATCTCATAAGGAATGTTGTCAGCATAATTTTCATTACAGAAAGTGGCAAATAAGCAGCAGTATGTTGCAGCTCTCTGTCACGGTATTCTTAAGTGCCACCAAAAGAGATCTACCTAAATGATTCTTGTCAACTTGTAACCAACTAGTTAAAAAACGAGTAGCCAGTTGGATAAAATGAATCTCCCAATCGATGATATTAATCTCCATTATACACTTACTGGAAGATAACTACAGTGGGGAAAAAAGGTATTTAGTCAGCCACCAATTGGGCAAGTTCTCCCACTTAAAAAGATGAGAGGCCTGTAATTGACATCATAGATTCAGTCTCCCCAGCCTGGTGCAGGTCTACAATTTTGTTTCTGGTGTCCTTCCACAGCTCTTTGGTCTTCACCATAGTGGAGTTTGGAGTGTGACTGTTTGAGGTTGTGGACAGGTGTCTTTTATACTGATAACAATTTCAAACAGGTGCCATTACTACAGGTAATGAGTGGAGGACAGAGGAGCCTCTTAAAGAAGAAGTTACAGGTCTGTGAGAGGTAGGTGACCAAATACTTATATTCCACCATAATTTGCAAATAAATTCTTAAAAAATCAGACAATGTGATTTTCTAGATATGTTTTCTCATTTTGTCTCTCATAGTTGAGGTCTACCTATGATGTCAATTACAGGCCTCTGTCATCTTTTTAAGTGGGAGAACTTGCACTATTGGTGGCTGACTAAATACTTTTTCCCCCAACTGTACGTTAATACTACTGCATGTACAGTATAAATGACGATGAGACTGGCTATGTACACATATGCCAAAAAAACCCTTATAGATGTATTCGTGATATGTGGCCATATTTCACCCTACAGGAGGGGGTTGAGTTTTAGATAAGGTGTTATATCCAAGAATGTTAAATGAATGGAGTAAAAGATATTGCATCATTCAAGCCCCTGAATTTGATGCTGTTAAGCCTGAAGATCTACTTGCTTTCCTTTTGTAGGATAGAGCGCTCCCAATCACACCCCTCCCAAGCGAAGAGTGAATCTGCTCCATTCCTTGGAAGCACAGACAAGGGGGGTCCCCATTGTGATTTTCCCAGACACGTATGCTGAGAGGCCGGTCCTCCTTACATATATATTTTTTCTATATACCATATTTTTCAGACTACAAGACACACTTTTTTCTCCCCAAATGTGGGAGGAAAATAGTGGGTGCGTCTTATAGTCTGAATGCATCACCCTACTTCCTGCAGCAGGGCTTCATGCAGCAACAGGAGTGAGGCGATGCGGCGGGCCCTGGGCACGAGGAGAGGGTGCCCCAGCGGCACAAACCCATCCCGGCATCTGCCGTGCTATTACGGAAACCGGACCCCATTATAGTCTATGGGGTCCATGGGTTTCCCCAGGCGGAAACCCGAACGTAGATGTGAACCGGGCCTCATTTTTAATGCAGAGTAAGCAACATAAAAACAAAATGCAAAAAATTATTTTTTTTAACAAGAAGAAACAAAAAACATTAATAAAAGCTAATCAAAACATTATATGTATCCCAAATTGGTGCCAAATAAAAGTAAAACATGACACACAAAGAAAAAGCCCTCACATAGCTATGTTGACAGATAAATAAAAAGTTCTGAATTGTGGAATGCGGGGAGGGAAAATATGAAAAATTAATGTACAAAATACCCTGCTTCCTTAACCCCTTCCCGCCGGAGACATGTCACCTGTATTCTATGTTTCTATACGATTCCAGGGATACCAAATTTATATGGTTTTATTTACATTTTAACCCCTTAACAAAAATCTAAAACTTTGCAAAAAAAAATTTTTTACTAAAAGTTGCCATATTCTGACACCCGTAACTTTTTTATATTTTCGTGTATGCATAGGGTGTCTTTTTTTGCGGGGCCATGTGTACTTTTAAGTTATACTATTTTGGGGAATGTCTATTGCTTTGATCACTTTTTATTCAAATTTTTATCAGAGGTGTAGACCAGGGATATTCGGACACAGAGATACCTAATGTGTATGTGTTTCGCAGTAATTTTCTACTTTTGTATGTATTCTAAGGAAAGAGAGGTGATTTAAATTTTTAATACTTTATTTATTAGACCCCCCCCCAGGGTGTCTGATCAATAATGCAATACATCACAATGCTAATGCATTGCAATGCATGCAAAATACCAGGAGCAGCCTGTCACACAAATGAATGCCAGACAAACCTGGAAGCCTTCAATAGGCTGTCATGGCAACAGATCTCCGGCACCAGATCTCATTCTTACCTTAAAGGGGTTTTCCGGGCAAAAAAATGTTTTTTTAAAAATGTCTGTTAGTGCTATTAATGGGTTAATAAATGCACCCATGTACCTTTAGCAGTGTTTTGAGTGATTTCTGTGTGTATCTGGGAGCTCCTGCCTTTATTTACATACTTCAGCTTCCTGCTATGTAACTTCCTCACTAACCCCTCTCACCTTACTCCCCCCCTCCTTCCTCACTTCCCCCTGTCTCTCTAGCTATCCCGCCATTCGCTACCTACTCAGCCCAACCCCCGACCCATATTACTCTCGCGCTTCTTCTGGCGAGACGGCTCCTCCGTCTGTACTGATTCTGTCTGTACGTGCTCTTCTCCATCGCTTCTCTGTTCTCTGCAGAGATGATCCATCTCTACTGCGCATGCGTGGAGGCCGAAAGAAGCATGGAGGGTAAGTATAATGGAGTGGATGGTGGGGGGGAGTAGTAGTGACGATCCGTTTCCGGAAAGAGGGATACTGATCGTCACCGCATAATCAGAAAATGTCCCTGGGGCGGTCAAATGACTGCCCCAGGGATATGGGTAAATATACATTTTTGATTAATGATGTTATTTAGAAAGTAGGAGGGTGTTTAGATTAGTGTAGGGATTTCCAGTTATCCCGGAGCCTTACCTATCAGAAAACATCATATCAAAAGGTTTAAGACTCAGGTTTGAATGAGGTTTGAGTGATTTATTTGGTTTCACAATGGGAGGAATATTTACATATTTGTGCCAAAGACATGTTAGAAAAACTGTGTGAAAAAAGTCATAGTTTTACTCAGGAATTGAGAACAAATATTGACTCTCTACACACCCATATCTCTCAACACCATACCCACATGATGATCAAATAGATTTGATCATCTATTAACATCTAGGATACTTTGCTATGAAAAAGATCTCATTGACAGAAAATCTAACAAACTTTTGAGAGACAGAGAGGATTATGCATCAGGGAGAATCAAATCCTGGCAGAAACAACCAGCTCCTCAATCAAATAAAAACTCCCCAATCCTTCTACCCCTGAGGCTAGGTTCACATCTGCGTTGGAGTCTCGCTAGGAGACTCCACCACAGATTCCGCTTTAAATCGGCAGAGAAAAAAATTGTCTTTTCTCTTCACCTGTTTCAGTATAAAACCGGCAGACACCGGGCAGAGCCCGTCGGCCCCCATTATATTCTATGGACTCGCGGGTTTACGCTGGTAACCGCTTTTTAAGTGGACAGGGTCTTCATCTTTCGGGTCCCCATGCGGGCCCGAATGACGGAGACCCAAACTCTAGTGTGAACCTAGCGTAAGTCATCCAAAATTTCCAAACGTATCCAGTCATTGAAGCCCAAGCCATTTGACAACCGTAAAAAGGACTGCACCACATCCCTTGAGACCTGGACAGGTAAAGTCCAACTCGAACCCCTTGCTCAATACCACGT
Source organism: Leptodactylus fallax (assembly GCA_947044405.1). Classification (NCBI taxonomy): domain Eukaryota; kingdom Metazoa; phylum Chordata; class Amphibia; order Anura; family Leptodactylidae; genus Leptodactylus; species Leptodactylus fallax. Next base: position 1,788,363 of record CAMRHE010000061.1, on the reverse strand, counting down.
CTCTCACCAAGTCTTTGGTATCTATTCCCTCTAACTCTGGTACTGGCAGCATTGATGCCACGTCTTCCAATCCAGTAGTAGCTAGTACTCTAGAAGGTACCAACAATCAAGCCATCATTATCCTTACCGCTTAGATCTTTTGGATCAGCACCCATCTACAGCTCCTGCTATAGTCCCTCCTGTCAGCCCCGCATCCATTTTTGACGATTCACTTCCATTAATCATTTTCAGAACACCACCACCCGTTTACATCCAATAGCCTCCTATCAAGAAAAAAAACATTGTCCTGCAGAATCACCCAGTTCTTTCTACCTCTAAAACCCACAAAGAGAACTCTAAGAAAAAAAACAAAAAAAGAGAAGAGGTGCTAGAAGAAAAAGTATAAATAGAACACACTTTGAAAAAAAGTACCAATCCCAAACGCAACAAAGCACAAACACAGTAAAAATATTCAACCTATCCACAAATTATCCCCTCCAGAAACAAGCCTACTAACCAAAGGCTTATCATTCTGCCCTCCCAATAATTTTGATGAATTTACACTATTTATAGACTTCAATAATTTCATAAGGAAACTGACTCTAACCAGACATTTCTCTGTACTTCAAAAATCCAACGAGGGATCTGCAGTTTCAACAGAAATTGTGTCTAGATATCCTTGTTCCAATTCACACTCCTTTCAAACCCAAATCCACCTGTTACCCTACCCTACACACCATAAGGGTAGCCATATAGATACTTTCTACTCTTTGGTGGAAACAGCTTTCAGGAATATCATTTGAAACAAGTCCACAAGAAAGAGTAATTCGACTAAATCAGAAAGAAAAGCACTAACAAACCTCCCTAAAAATCAAAACTTAATAATTTGTAGTGCGGATAAAGGAGGCGGCATAGTGATACAAGATTACTCTATTTATTTTGCTGAAGCAAATAGAATTCTTTCCGACGCCAAATACTATACGATACTATAAAAAAAAATCCTATTTTTATCATTTTAACAAGATGCATAAGGACGAAAAAAATTATTTTGGGCTTCAACTCTTTGACCACCAGTCTTTCACAGTATATAGACTTTCATCTTCAGATATATGTCACTATTATCCCATCTTATCTAAGACTCAGCATCCTATAAGCCAACTAAAAGAGATTTGCTGGTCATGTGAATATAAATGAGTGACTTTGGACATGAGTGTTCTGTACTCAGATATAACACACAAAAAACGGACTTCTCAAACAAGATCTTACCATGCCACAAACACACAAAGAAATTCTTCTCTCTGGAATTTCATTCATATTAGAACACAATTTGTTTCTTTTTGAAAATAAAATATATTTACAATGTAAAGGTACTGTGATGGGTGTGAAATTTTCACCAAGTTTCGCAAATACATGAGGCTCTTCAAAAACATCTTTATATATCAACAGGAAATATGGATATCAAATATAGTCTTTTATGGCAGATATATTTATTTCTTCATTTGGAATGATCAATTCTTCATGCACCTTAATGCCAACGATTGGGGTTTGAAGTATCCAAATTAAATACCTTAATTTGGCTTAATTTGGTTGTAAGCACTGAGGGGACGCAGGTGGTGAGAAAAACCTTTTTTAAGAAAGTTGATGGCAACAGCCTTCATGACTTCAGGAGCAGCTAAAAACTCAACGTTCCATTTGGACAGTTCAAAAGAGTAAGAGGAAAGTGTACCAACAAAACAGACTATTCGACTCAAAGTAAGATCATGTCTAACAGATTTTTTGGAAAAAGGTTACCCCAAAAAAGTAATTAGCCTTTGAACAAGCAAAATCTTTAACACAGTCCGAATGTCTGGAACCTAGACCATCTACACATGAGGAAGGAAAATGGCAACACAACTTTCTAACCACTTATAATCATTCTCACATTGAGGTCAGAAGAATTTTAAACCAACACTTGCATATCTGCTGGAGGGAGACATTAAACTGGAGGCAACTAGAGGGGGACATGTCACCCTCCAGCTACCCCCACGATTTAATGTCCTCCTCCAGTTGCCCCCAGTTTAATGTCCCCTTCCAAAATGCCCCCAGTTTAATGTCTCCCTCCAGTTGCCCCCAGCTTAATGTCACCCTCCCAGTTTATTCTGCCCCCCAGTTTAATGTTCCTCTTCATCTCCCCCAGTTTAATGTCCCCTCCATCTTCCACAGATTAATGCCCCACCTCCATCTGCTCCCATTTTAATTCCCCCCTCCATCTGCCACCCAGTTTAATGCCCCCCTTCAGCTGCCCCAGTTTAATGTCTGCCCCTCTATCTGCCCCCCTAGTTTAATGCCCCCCCTTCAGCTGCCCACAGTATAATGTCCCTCCCTCCATCTGCCCCCAGTTTAATGCCTCTTTTTCATCTGCCCCCGGTTTAATGTTCCCCCTCCATTTGCCCCCACAGTTTAACATAATAAAACACTGATACTTACCTCTCCTCGCATCCCTGCTGTTCTGTCTGAGGTCTGCCTCTCCGGACTGTTGAGGGAGCTACAGTAACGTCATCACATCGCGCCTACAGCTCCCGGAGCCAGTGCATACAGGAGCACAGTGATGACGCAGAGACTGTCCGCGGACGGCTCCTGCTTCATCACTATATTCAACTCATCTGCGTCCTCTCTGGACGCAGATGAGTTGAATTAGGGACATACCTCCCGCTGACCGGGAACGCGGGACAGGACCCACAATCCGGGACGGTTGGGAGGTATGCGGATCCGGGGCCCCGCAACCATAGGGCCTGGTGCAAATGCACTGTTTGCCCTATGGTTAAAGCGGCCCTGTCCGTCGCCATCCCAATCAATCCCAATCTAAAAAATTTCAGTTTGAATACATCATCAACTAATACTATAAAGGATGTCTATAGATGTGGTATCCAAAAGGGCACTTGTCTGATCCGAAGTGAGGTTTTTCCCCCTGCCCCTTGTTCAGATGCTAACATGACATTTTTTAAAGGTGTCAGTACATCCAGGGTCAAAAACCGGAGGGGCTGATGTACTCTTTGGAATGAGGTTCAGTAAAAGGACCGGCCCTGTGAGCCCTTGACCCTCATCCCAAAGGTCCTCCAGCAGTTTCAGACCCTCAAAATCCTTCTCGTCAATGTAAAATTCTCTAAATTTTCAAAATAAATTTAGTCAATTTTTCTAGTAAGTAAGGCCAGGTCCTTCAACCAGATAAATACAGTGGGTACGGAAAGTATTCAGACCCCTTTAAATTTTTCACTCTTTGTTTCATTGCAGCCATTTGGTAAAAGCAAAAAAGTTCATTTTATTTCTCATTAATGTACATTCAGCACCCCATCTTGACAGAATAAAAACAGAAATGTAGATATTTTTTCAAATTTATTAAAAAAGCAAAACTGAAATATCACATGATCATAGGTATTCAGACCCTTTGCTCAGTATTGAGTAGAAGCACCCTTTTGAGCTAGTACAGCCATGAGTCTTCTTGGGAAGGATACAACAAGTTTTTCACATCTGGATTTGGGGATCCTCTGCCATTCTTCCTTGCAGTTCCTCTCCAGTTCTGTCAGGTTGAATGGTGAATGTTGGTGGACAGCCATTTTCAGGTCTCTCCAGAGATGCTCAATTGGGTTGAGGTCAGGGCTCTGACTGGGCCAGTCAAGAATGGTCACAGAGTTCCAAAGCCACTCCTTTGTTATTTTAGCTGTGTGCTTAGGGTCATTGTCTTGTTGGAAGGCTTTCATAAGTCTTGCACTGAGGAGAGTCTTCCTTCGGGCCACTCTGCCATAAGGCCCCGACTGGTGGAGGGCCGCAGTGATAGTTGACTTTGTGGAACTTTCTCCCATCTCCCTACTGCATCTCTGGAGCTCAGCCACAGTGATCTTTGGGTTCTTCCTTACCTTTCTCACCAAGGCTTTTCTCCCACGATTGCTCAGTTTGGCTGGATGGCCAGGCCTAGGAAGAGTTCTGGTCGTCCCAAACTTCTTCCATTTAATGATTATGGAGGCCACTGTGCTCTTAGGAACCTTGAGTGCTGCAGAAATTCTTTTGTAACTTTGGCGAGATCTGTGCCTTGCCACAATTCTGTCTGAGCTCCTTGGGCAGTTCCTTTGAACTCATGATTCTCATTTGCTCTGACATGCACTGTGAGCTGTGAGGTCTTATATAGACAGGTGTGTGCCTTTCCTAATCAAGTCCAATCAGTTTAATTAAACACAGCTGGACTCCAAAGAAGGAGTAGACCATCTCAAGGAGGATCAGAAGGAAATGAACAGTAGGTGAGTTAAATATGAGTGTCACAGCAAAGGGTCTGAATACTTATGACCATGTGATATTTCAGTTTTTCTGTTTTAATAAATTTGCAAAAATATCTAAATTTCTGTTTTTTTTTCTGTCAAGATGGGGCGCTGAGTGTACATTAATGAGAAATTAAAATGAACTTTTTTGCTTTTAGCAAATGGCTGCAATGAAACAGAGTGAAAAATTTAAAGGGGTCTGAATACTTTCTGTACAAACTGTAGGTCAAAGTTGGTTGTGGGGACATAATGAAGGCCTTTAGATAATACTGCCATGTTGTAACTTGACAAAATACGTTTAGAAAGTTTATAACCTAACCTGTCTCATGGGTTATCAAAAGTTATCTGATGAAATCAGTCATTGACTGATAGTAGGTCGGGTTAATTGGTCAGCAGTGCCACTGAGGAGTTGTTGTGTAATCTGGGGCCCCTGAGATAAAAAAAAAAAAAAAAAAAAAACGGATTGTTCGATTGATTTTTCTTGTTTGATTATCACCCATCCTATCCAGGGGTGAACCTAGCCTCTTTGCTGCCTAAGGTGGACTATAGAAAGGCACCCCCACCCCCTCAAAAAAATTGAGTATACATGCTAATAGCTTCACACGCATCTATCGTCGCACAGTAAACATACCCAAAGTTATAAAACAGTTTTATGAATTCTTCTTCCTGTATTACTTCAGTATCAGAGATCAGCAACACGGCATTAACAATGAAAATTACTTCACACATCTTCTGCTTGGTGGATAGATGAACCCGTGTAGCTGCCATTCTCTTTAATAGGAGCACCACAGATAGCTGAGTACTGTACTTCGGCTATCTTTGGCACTCCCATCGAAGTGAATGGCAGCGTGGGTTCATCTATCCACCAGGCGACATGCCTTCCTTTTGGACCGCCATGACCACCTCTACCAGCTGTGACTTGTCTCTGTAAAGTTTGCAGCACAAACATCTTTGGCTCCTGACTTTTCCAGGCACCCGACCCACATTGTCCTCACCTACATAAAGTCTCCATCCTGCTGCTTGCCCAATTATAAAATATATACTATAACCCCAATAGAATGAATAATACTGCATAGTGCATCTTTATATTAATAATGTTCGTATGTACTGTACCCTGTTTAAATAGTGCCCCTTATTAATGCCCCAAGTTTTTCCTAAGGTTTTTCAGGTCATCAATAAGAAAAATCATTCCTGGCTGCAGAGAGCCGGGGTGGGCGGCAAAATTCCGGAACCCCTTGGATGCCGCGGTCATGTTTGACCGCGGCATCCAAGGTGTTAAAACCCTGATCGGTTATGGAGCAGGTTGTTAGCTGTCAGTTACAGCTAACACCCTGCTCTATAACCGATCTGGGGTTTTAACACCTTGAATGCAGCGGTCAAACATGCCGCGGGCGCTCGCGAAGGGGTTAAAGGGCTGTGACATCACAGGGCTGGCTGGCTGCTGATTGGCTGCACGCATGGCATTGTGGGTGATCCCACGTTCCCAGAGTTCCTTGCCCCATGTCCTAACATGTGCAGCAGCCATTTTTTTAAAAATGCGATTCGTTACCACGAAGCGTGAGGAAATCCGGATTCAATGCGAAACGAATATTTCCTGAAATTTGGATTAAATTCCACTTTGTCAGCTTCGATTCGCTCATCTCAAACCATGACCCTTTTTTACACAGTGTCATTCATCTCATAGCAGCCATGTAATGTAACTACAGCCTTGTCCTATACACGTCTATGTGACAAGGCTGTAATTACATCACACACTAACTATAAACAGGCACCATAGCCCCTTCAAACTGCAGATCAGAGGGGGAGGGGGGGTCCACTGATCTCTTATTGATGATCTGTCCTAAGATCAGCCCTACCGCTCCTGGGAAGATCGGATCACAAGCCACTTGTACGTAGAGAACCAGCTGTCACCCGCTCAGTGAGGATATGGTCCGAGGAGAGTGATGAGCCTCTGAGGGACTGTTTTGACACAACCGCATGGAAAGTGCTGCAGGATTTTTATGGAGAAGACATAGAAGGACTCACACACTGCATAACGGACTACATTAAGTTTTGTTTGGACAACACAGTACCCACAAAAGTGGTGAGGTGTTTCTCTAACAACAACCCATGGATTAATTCTGATATAAAAACACTACTTAAGGAGAAAAAGATGGCATTCAAGGAAAGAAATAAGGTGGGTCTGAGGGAGATACGAAATGAGCTTAGGCTTCAAATCAGGCAGGAAAAAGCCAATTATAAGAAAAAAAATGGAAAAGCAAATGCAAAGAAAAGACATAAGGGGAGTCTGGGATGGGCTTAAGTCAATTTCGGGTAATAGACAGTCTGTCTCCCAGATAGAAGCAGATGTTAATTGGCTTAACGAACTAAATCTATTCTTCAATAGATTTGATCACACACCAGCTCCTCTCACCCCAGCATGTCCTTCAGTTCCCAATACCACAATGACTTCACCCCCTGTGGCTACTTCCCACTAGACCAGTAAATCCAGATATCCGTCTTTATCTGACCACAGTCTGACCTTCACACATGCCCAGGTGAGAAGGGATCTGAAAAAAATCAAGGCGGGGAAAGCCGCAAGGCCAGATGGCATCAGTGCAAGGCTAATTAAGACTTGTGGGGATCAGCTGTGTAGTATTATTACATATATGTTTAATATGAGCCTGAAGCTGGAAATAGTCCCTGAATTATGGAATTCTTCTTGTGTGGTACCGGTTCCAAAGAAATCTCACCCTATGTACCTCAACGACTACAGACCAGTAGCATTGACATCACACCTGGTGAAGAGCCCGGCTATGGACCCTCTCCAGTTTGCTTATCGGCCAGACATTGGGGTGGATGATGCCACCATCCACCTTCTGCTCAGGGCTCTTTCTCACCTGGAGAAACCAGGGAACACTGTGAGAATAATGTTCTTTGATTTCTCCAGTGCTTTTAACACCATACAGCCGGGGTTACTGAGAGACAAGCTGGCCCTTGCTGGAGTGGACCACCACCTCTCCAATTGGATCCTAGACTACCTCACAAATCGACCTCAGTATGTGAGAGCCCTGGACTGTGTGTCAGATACCGTGATCTGTAATATGGGGGCACCTCAAGGTACAGTTCTTGCCCCTTTCCTCTTCACACTGTACACTGCAGATTTTAGGTGCAACTCGTCTAGCTGCTACCTACAGAAGTATTCTGATGACTCTGCAATAGTAGGCCTCATCACAGACGAAGATGACAGGGAGAACAGAGAACTGAACCGCGATTTTGCGGACTGGTGCCAGCGGAAGCACCTGAGGCTTAACGCTGGGAAGACCAAGGAGATGGTGGTGGACTTACATAAATGCAGATGCCCTCCTAAACCAATGGACATCCAGGGGACAGGCATCGAGATTGCCAAACGGAAACCTAATCTGCTTAAAAAACCAGTTACCCGCAGATCCCATAAACTATGGGCAACCTGCAGATGGGTAAAAGCTTGGAGTATATTGGAGGCGCACATTTGAGGGCACCGCGCTGTACAACACCAGGGCCTCTGCTTACTGGCTGGGTGTATGTGAATATTTGGGAGTGTTCTTTTTGGCAAAGGGGTGTTACTACACTAAGTAAAATCTTGTTTTTACTAAATTGATTTGGAGTCGCTTCCTTTGTTTGTGACTTCGCTGTATCCTGGGGAACCCACCCCGTTACACGGCTTACATGTGTACGTCAGGGAATGTGGTTAGTTACCACATTCCCACTAACATGTATGTGATGGTTATCGAGCGGGTTCAGAAGCAGAGCCCATGTGATCACTGTGGGAGCCCAGCTGTATCTGACAGCCAGGCTCCCGCTGTAACAGTGGGGACAGTGATAACACCGATCAGGGGTTTTAACCCTTTGGATGCCGCGGTCAAACATGATCGTCCCGCAAAAAATAAGCCCTCAACCAATTCTGTCAACCGGAAAAAAAAATGCTACACATCTCAGAAGATGGCGATGCAAAAATAATTGATTTCTTTCCCCAAATGTTTTTTTGTTCTGCAAAACTAGTAATGCATAAAAAACAATCTAAATAAGGTATCGCTGCAATCGTACCAACCCACAGAATAAAGGTAATGTGTTATTTATACTGTATGCTGCGTGGAAAAAAAATTAAAAGGTAAAAAGCAATAGCAGAATTGCTAGGGGGTTTTTTAATCCACCAAGAAAGAGTTAATAAAATTTATTCAATAAGTTGTAGGCACCCAGAAATGTTGTCATTACAAAATACATCTCACCCCGCAAACAACAAGCCCTCATATGGCTACATCACCAGAAAAATAAAGAAAATATAGCTTGTACAATGTGAAGACAAAAACCCCGAAAATCTCCAAATCATTAGAACAAAACTGGCTGCGTCAGGAAGGGAATGGATAAGCTGAGCGAGCGTATATTAGGCTACAAACCAAATTTAGAGCTCACAAGGGAAAAGACACCAGAAGTGACCCCCAGATTGACCCTCCCCCAAATCATAGGAACTACTGGGGATATACAGTAGTGGGGAATTTGGTGTTCTCAATGTGCTCCGCACAGCTTACATATTCACTGTTCACCATCCGCTGTGCATTCACATCTGGGATACTAATACTCACTACACCCCCTGATAAATTCTTTAAGGGGTACAGTTTACAAAATGGGGTCACTCCTTTGGGGATTCCACTTTACTGGTACTTTAGAGGCTCTGCAAACATGACATGGCGTCCAGATACCAAACATCTAAATATACAGTACACTTCAAAAGCCACATAGCACTCCTTCTCTTCTGCACCCTTCTGTGCGCCGAAACTGCAGTTTATGCCCACATGTATAACACTGGTGTACCCAGGATAACATACTTAATGTTATATGTGGGTATAAACTACTGTTTGGGCACAGCCGGACACAGAAGGGAAGGAGTATTATTTGGTGTTTGGAGCACAGATTTAGATGGTTTGTTTTTTGGACACCATTACACTATTGCAGAACCCTGAAATGCACTGTTGGGCTCAAAATGATAATACCTCTTGATAAATTCCTTGAGGGGCGTAGTTTCTAAAATGGAATCACTTTTTGGGGGTTTCCATTGTACTGGTACTTTAGGGGCTCTGCAAATGGTACCTGAAAACTATTCCAGCAAAATCTGCTCTGAAAGCCAAATAGCGCTCTTTCCATTCTGAGCCCCACCATGTACCCATACAGCAGTTTACAATCACAAAAGGGGTTTTGCCGTGTTTAGGAGAAATTGTGCAATAAACTTTGGGGAGCTTTTTCTCCTTTATCCTCTTGTGAAAATAAAAAATTTAGGACTAAATTGACGGTTTATTGGAAAAAAGTAATTTTTCATTTTCACATCCCAATATTAATAAAATCTGTGAAACAGCTGTGGGGTCAAACTGCTCATTATATCCCTTGATATGTTCTGTGAGGGGTGTAGTTTCCAAAATGGGATCACTTTTGGGGGTTCCATTGTATTGGTACTCTAGGGGCTCTGCAAATGCGACATGGCACCTGAAAACTATTCCAGCCAAATCTGCCCTACAAAAGCCAAATAGTCCTCTTTCCATTCCAAGCCCCACCATGTACCCATACAGCAGATTATGACCACATATGGGGTATTGCTGTGTTCAGGAGTAATTGTTAAACAAACATTTTCTCCTTTAACCCCTTGTGAAATTGAAAACTTTGGGGATAAGTATCCCAGCAAAATCTGCTTTTCAAATACCCAGTGTTGCACCTTCCCTTCCTTGCGCTGCCGTGTGCCCAAACATCAGTTTACACCCACATGTGGGGTATTTCTGTGCTCAGGAGAAATTGTATAACAAACTGTGAGATGCGTTTTCTCTTTTAACCCTTTGTGAATGTGTTAATTTTAGGGCAAAATTAATGTATTATAGAAAAAAAAATGAAATGTCTAAATTTCACCTCCATATTGCTTTAATTTCTGTGAAATGCTTAAAGGGTTAACAAACTTCCCAATTGCTGTTTTGAATTATTTGAGGGGTGCAGTTTTGAAAATGGGTTGATTCATGGGGGTTTCTAATATAGGTTTCTAATATATAGGCCTTTATAATCCCCTTCACAACTGAAGTGGTCCCTAAAAAATTAGTTTGGGAAATTTTCTTGTAAATCTGTAAAATCGCTGTTACACTTCAAAGCCTTGTAACATCCAAAATAAATTAAATGACCAAAGATTATGCTGATATAAAGCAGAGATATGGTAGATAATATTTATTAATGTATTTTTGTGATATGATCTGTTTGAAAAGCAGAGAATTTCACATTTTGAAAATTACGATTTTTTCCAAATTTCCATCAAATTTCCTATTTTTTTTATAAATAAATACAAAAATATTGATTAGTGTTTACAACTAACATGAAGTTCAATGCGTCATGAAAAAACATTCTCAAAATCACTTGTGTAAGTTAAAGCGTCTCAAAGTTATTGCTATATAAAGTGACACATGTCAGTTTTGAAAAATGAAGCCTGGTCCTTAATGCACATTTGGACTGTGTCCTTAAGAGGTTAATGTCTTTTGCTCTTTTCCATCATAGGATGAGAGCAACGGACATTAACAACTGATGCAGGCGGAGCCCCTCCATCTGGTGTCGTCTACATTCACCCTTTTATAAAAAAAAAAAAACATAACAAAAGCTTTCTTCTGTCATGATTTTTACTTTTCTGACAGATTCATGAAGGGCTTTTTCTTCTGTTAAAAAAGTAAAGAAACATGACAGAAGGAAGGACAGAAGAAAGCTTCCGCCATGTTTTTAACATGAGGGTGAATGCTGTGAGCTATTTTGAAGGAGTTGGGCTGTAGAAAAATAAAGGAGTCAGGATTGGTGGTTTTACTTACCGACTCCACAGTCCTGGGCTGCAGGGGATCATTCATGGTGTCAACCCAGTTAGGAAGAATAAAAAGTCCAGAGCACAAGTCCAGGTGTCCAGAGCAGCATTAAAGCCATGAGCGGCTGTTCAGGGTATATATTTATATAGCGGTAGCCACATGTGGCGACCAATAATCACACAATGCATGATTATAGTATAATTCTGTGATCATTGGCTGCAGAATCCAAGCACAGCTGCCACTATGTGAGCATGTACCCTTAGGGTATGTTCACACTGAGTTTTTTGCAGGTGGATTTTGAGGCAGAATCCGACTCAAAATCCACCTCAAAAAATGCCTCACAACTTTTCCATTCATTTCATTGAGAGTCAGTAGCAGATTTTTTCCTCTGATTTTTCAGGTAGAGGAAAAAAGAAGCATCATGATCTACAGGTGGATACTGTGTGGGGCCACTGTGGAACATATGATACTGTGTGGGGGCCACTGTGGCGCATATAATACTGTATGGGGGCCACTGTAGAGCATATAATACTGTGTGGGGGCCACTGTGGAGCATATAATACTATGTCTGGGCCACTGTGGAGCATATGAAACTGTATGGGGGCCACTGTAGAGCATATTGTACTGCGTGGGGGCCACTGTGGATCATATAATACTGTGTGGGGGTCACTGGGCATATAATACTGTGTGGGGGCCACTGTGGAACATATGATACTGTGTGGGGGCCACTGTGGCGCATATAATACTGTGTGGGGGCCACTGTAGAGCATATAATACTGTGTGGGGGCCACTGTGGAGCATATAATACTATGTGTGGGCCACTGTGGAGCATATGATACTGTATGGGGGCCACTGTGGAGCATATTATACTGCGTGGGGGCCACTGTGGATCATATAATACTGTGTGGGGGTCACTGTGGGCATATAATACTGTGTGGGGGCCACTGTGGTGCATATGATACTGTGTGGGGGCCACTGTGGAGCATATAATACTGTGGGGGCCACTTTGTATCATATAATACTGTGTGGGGGCCACTGTGAAGCATATGATACTGTGGGGGCACTTTGGATCATATAATACTGTGTGGGGGCCACTGTAGAGCATATAATACTATGTGGGGGCCACTGTGGAGCATATAATATTATGTGTGGGCCACTGTGGAGCATATAATACTGTGTGGGGGCCACTGTGGCGCATATAATACTATGTGGGGGCCACTGTGGAGCATATGATAGTGTGGGGCCATCGTGGAGTGGCACTATCAACAGTATCAGGCCCTGTTAACACGTTGGAATCTGGCACTGATTTTGTAGCGGATTTCACCCCTAAATCAGCAGTAGATTCCTCAATCATTCTACCTCCTATTGAAACTAATTGGAGCAGGAAGCTGGAAAAAAGTGTCCTGCTGGATCTTGCCACAGATTCTGCAGCTGATTTGGGGGCCACAGCTTGAGACTTCGCACTGGTTAGACCAGAGGTGGGCAATTAATTTTCCCATGGGGCCACATGAGAAATTGGAATGGTTTTAGAGGGCCATCATCATGCACAGCGGGCGGGTCTGAAAATGAAAGTACGCGCATGCGCAATAGTACTTGCGCATCGCTACTTCCAAAAACAGCGAAGGGCTGATAGGTTGCGGCTGCGCACTGGGATCAGGAAGAAAGAGTGGCAGTGCACCTGTCAGTTCCCCGTTCAGAGATCTGCTGTGCAAGTTACCACTACTCCTCCCTCCTCTTCCCTTCAGCCTAAACATCTAGAGAAGTGATAGCTAACCTTTTAAACTCAGTGTGTTAAAATTCGTAAAAAAAAAAAACCTAGCTTAACTCGGGTGGCATGTCACATTCAGAAATATTCATAATTTTGTGATATTTGTAGCTCTAGTAAAAAAAAAAAAGTTATATTTTTGATATATGTATTTGTACAGTCATGGCCAAAAGTTTTGAGAATGACACAAATATTATATTTTCACATGATCTGCTGCCCTCTGGTTTTTATGTGTGTTTGTCAGATGTTTTTATCACATACAGAAATATAATTGCATTCATATTATGAGTAACAGAAGCTTATATTGACAGTTAGAATGAGTTAATGCAGCAAGTCAATATTTGCAGTGTTGACCCTTCTTCTTCAGGACCTCTGCAATTCTCCCTGGCATGCTCTCAATCAACTTCTGGACCAAATCCTGACTGATAGCAGTCCATTCTTGCAGAATCAATGCTTTAATTTTGTCTGAATTTGTTGGTTTTTGTTTGTCCACCCGTCTCTTGATGATTGACCACAAGTTCTCAATGGGATTAAGATCTGGGGAGTTTCCAGGCCATGGACCCAAAATCTCTATGTTTTGTTCCCTGAGCCATTTAGTTATCACCTTTGCTTTATGGCAAGGTGCTCCATCATGCTGGAAAAGGCATTGTTGAGCGCCAAACTGCTCTTGGACGGTTGGGAGAAGTTGCTCTTGGAGGACATTCTGGTACCATTCTTTATTCATGGCTGTGTTTTTAGGCAAGACTGTGAGAGAGCCGATTCCCTTGGCTGAGAAGCATCCCCACACATGAATGGTTTCAGGATGCTTTACAGTTGGCATGAGACAAGACTGGTGGTAGCGCTCACCTCTTCTTCTCCGAATAAGCTGTTTTCCAGATGTTCCAAACAATCGAAAAGGGGATTCATCAGAGAAAATGACTTTACCCCAGTCCTCAGCAGTCCACTCCCTGTACCTTTTGCAGAATATCAGTCTGTCCCTGATGTTTTTTCTGGAGAGAAGTGGCTTCTTTGCTGCCCTCCTTGAGACCAGGCCTTGCTCCAAGAGTCTCCGCCTCACAGTGCGTGCAGATGCACTCACACCTGCCTGCTGCCATTCCTCAGCAAGCTCTGCACTGATGGTAGTCCGATCCCGCAGCTGAAACACTTTTAAGAGACGGTCCTGCCGCTTGCTGGTCTTTCTTGGGCGCCCTGGAGCCTTTTTGGCACCAATGGAACCTCTCTCCTTGAAGTTCTTGATGATGCGATAGATTGTTGACTGAGGTGCATTCTTTCTAGCTGCAATACTCTTCCCAGTTAGGCCATTTTTGTGCAGTGCAATGATGACTGCACGTGTTTCTTTAGAGATAACCATGGTTAACAGAAGAGAAACAATGATGGCAAGCACCAGCCTCCTTTTAAAGTGTCCAGTGGTGTCATTCTTACTTAATCATGACAGATTGATCTCCAGCCCTGTCCTCATCAACACCCACACCTGTGTTAATGGAGCAATCACTGAAACGATGTTAGGTGGTCCTTTTAAGGCAGGGCTGCAATGATGTTGAAATGTGTTTTGGGGGATAAAGTTCATTTTCTAGGCAAATATTGACTTTGCAAGTAATTGCTGTTAAGCTGATCACTCTTTATAACATTCTGGAGTATATGCAAATTGCCATTAGAAAAACTGAAGCAGTAGACTTTGTAAAAATTAATATTTGTATCATTCTCAAAACTTTTGGCCATGACTGTATTATATGTATTTCTGGCCCATCACACAGTATATGATCCCCTTTTTCTGGCCCTTCACACAGTATATGACCCCCTTTTTCTGGCCCATCACACGGTATATAACCCCCTTTTTCTGGCCCATCACACGGTATATGACCCCTTTTTCTGGCATATAACATGGTATATGACCCCCTTTTTTGGCCCATCACACGCTATATGACCCCCTTTTTCTGGCCAATCACACGGTATATGATCCCCTTTTCCTGGCCCATCACACGGTATATGACCCCCTTTTTCGGGCCAATCACACGGTATATAACACTCTTTCTTTAGCCCCCACACGGTGTATGACTCCCTTTTTTTACCCTCCCCACACAGCATATGATCCCCCTGTTTATGGCCCCCACAGTTTATGGCACATTTTATGCCCCCCTCCTCCACACAGCATATGATCCCACTATTTATGGCCCCCACACAGCTTATGGCACATTTTATACTCCCCCCACACAGTATATGACCCCTTTTTTAAAGCCCACCCACAGTATATGACCCCCTGTTATCCCCCCACCCCCACACAGAGTATTGGCTGATACTTTTTACTCACCTGTCCATGCTCGAGTCATGAGCTCACATAGTCTCTGTAAACCTTGGTCAGGTGTTTAAAACATCTCTAATGGACATCAAGTGATCTGTTTGGGGTAATTCCTCTTTGGAGAAGAGAGATTTGGCCCCCTCCAGTAATTTATCTGGATTAATGTTGTTTGATAGAAATCCTGCCATTATGCAAGAATGAAAAAATAGCTATAACCACTGATTGTTTCATAGTGGGGAAACGCATAGAGACTAAAAAAAGAAGACTTACAAGGACATTAGACCTATTGAGATCTATGAGTAGATTACTAGGATAGCCTAAGCGGATCATGGAACCAGACGATTAGGATCATGATTCCTTTTTTTAGGGTGCAATAGACTCTAACCATTTAGGGTATGGGGGGGATTACTTTATTTTTAGCATTCCATATGACTACACAGGAGGGAGCTCTGTGAGGTATATCAGACTGCATAGGCTAATGGGCTGTGAATATCAGGGTGACTGTCTACTATGTAATAGGATACTATACTGTAAGGTGGGAACCACCTAGTTTTCAGTCTAATCCGTTCTGATACCTGTACACTGTTTAGGTAAAAGCACCAAGTCTATAATTGTTTTATGTTTTAGTTGTTTAATCATAAAAGTTATGTTTTTTTATATATTCTAGACGTAACCTTCTCAGTGTGAGATCATTAGTCCTGTAGCAACACACAGCAGTTGACTAGTACCCCAACACTCAGATCGTATGGGTCCTGCTTTTAAGACTGACATTAGGTTTGCTACAATTGCCTTCAGGTACAGTCACTCAGGGTTCCACCGCAGACTGCCACAGAAACATATTGCACTGATAGGCTACTGCAACGCTCACAGCAGAGTTCCAGATAAAAGACCCAAGGCTTGGAAACTTCACCTTCTACAGGAAAGTCAAGGACATCCACTAACATGGTGCTGGAGCTTCACTATCAAAGATAAAACTTTGATAGATATGTTTCTTTCAAATTTAAAAGGTCGCTTACTCACACCCAATTATCTTCCCATTGCATGAAAACCCCTAACTCTAATTTCATCTTCAAATTATTTGCTAATCCTAAAAGTTCACAGATTTTTGCCACTCACAGATATGTAATTATAGGACATTTTCTAAATTATGAGCCATTTATGATTTTTAGGTCAAATCTATGCAGAAATATAGAAAAATTTAAAGGGTTCAAACACCACTAATGTTGAGCGAACCCGTCGAAGTTAGGGTTCGACGCGTTCCATCGAACTTTGCCCAAAAGTTCTGTTCGGGTACCCGTACTTGACCCAAACCCGAACCCCATTGAAATCAATGGGGACCCGAACTTTGTGACCCAAAAATGACTTTTTTTTTTTTTTTTTTTTTACTTTTTAGTGATGTCCCACTATGGGACCTGAACCAGCGATACACTGATCGCTGGTTCAGCACTATAGACTGCAATACACGTATATTGCAGTCCATAGAGGAAGTCAGCCTATGCAGACGCATAGGCTGACTTCCTCTCTTCTTGGCAGGATCAACCAAGTACTGGGGGCTCCTAGCAGCCTGGGGTCACTGGAAAGACCCGAGGCTGCAGAAGATACATATGGGCACCCCCCGATCTCGCCGAGGGGGACATTTGGCATGACGGATGCCACCTTTGTTTCACTGTGGCATCCAAGGGGTTAAAAAGCTGAGTTCTGGGTGGGGCGTGGCCTGCAGACACATGGAGTAGGACTCTAGTTTGCTCAGCTCCACAGACCACCGGTCTATACAGCGGCACACTCCGGTATATACTTACCCTACCTTGCTGAAAATCACGGATCCTCCTGGAGTTGCCCTAGACGCAGTAGAAGGAAAAAGAGCCCCTTAAAACTAAATTCTTTCCTGCAGCTATGCAGGAGTCTCTCCAAGATGGCTTCCGTGCTTCCTCCTCAGCAGTGCAGAAGGCCTTGCCGGCCATTCAAGAGCAGGTCACAGTGAGTACAGCAGTGGTTGATGCAAAGACCTTGACCCTGTTGCCCTCCTCGCTAGTAGCCTGACCTTCCTGGCCTCTGCAGACTCTCCTCCATGTCCGGCCTTATTAACCACTCCTGTGCTGACTTCGGTGAGAGTACCATGTATGCCCTCCACACCATGTTTCATTAATATTCCCCCGCAGTCCCCTTCAGGCGCAGAGTCCATTGAGTCCGTTAAACCCATCTCAGAGACAGCCATGAAGGCTTTATTCACGGACTTTAAGTTAGCCCTTCAGACTGAACTGAAAATGTTACTAGGAACTTTGCAGTCTGAACTTCAGTCTCTGGGAAACCGCACCTCACATGTGGAAGACAAAATGGAGCTGACTGTGGCACATACTGAGTTAGTTGATGTTCATAATGATTTGGAGGAGGAAGTAGAGGCCTTGAAATTAAAGATGGCTGACATATAGGATAGGTCTCACCGCAACAATGTATGGTTTAGGGGCATCCCAGAGTCAGTTAAAAATGAGGACATTATGACCTTCCTAACTGATTACTTTGCTTTATTGCTGCCTGGCGCCAATTCTCAGGATCTGCTCATTGACAGAGCTCACAGGTTGCCTAAACCTAAAACCCTGCCGAGTGAAGTACCTCGTGATATCATTGCGAGAATTCATTTTTACCACATCAAGGACAAAATTACAGTATGATGGCAGCTAGAAATCCTCCTGATTTACCAGACCGTTTTAAGGAGATTTCCTTGTTCGTAGACCTCTCTGCAGCTACCATGGCCCGAAGATGGTCATTTGCAACGATCACAAAAACCTTGTGTGATAATGGCATCCCGTACAAGTGGGGGTTTCCGGTACGCCTCATCATTTCTTGTCATGGTTCTCAGGTTGTTGCCACCAGCCCTGAAGCGGCTCTCAAGATTTGTCAAGAATGGGACTTAAAAATTGCATCTCACAGCATACCAACGGGAAGACCTCCTTCGCCTTCGGTTGTGGAGGAAGAGTGGGCGGTCGTGCAGAGGAAGAGGAAGCACTCCGGACGTACTAAGGACTGATCTATTTTATCCTTTCACCCTTGAGATATATTTCTACTGGGGTGTTTGGGGGGGGGCACGTGGGCCTTTGCCTGCATGGTCCTCCTAAACACCCATCCCCCTCTACGGTGTGAGTCACTTTTATGCCGGGTGGGGTAGTATGAGAGTGAGTTCTGACCGGTAAGCCATGTTTTGGGTACCCTTCCATCAATATTCTCCCCCCCAGGTCTATGGGAGTACCCACTTGGGACGCACATTCTGTATTAAGTTGCTGTTTTTTCAGTGTATTTAATTGTTATTGTTTGTTTTATGTTTGTCCAGTAGATTTCGATCTGCCCTCTACTAGTGCAGGATCGTTCCGAAATTCCACATGGTACTCGGTGTTGCACTCCTCACTTCTTGTCGTCACCCCTGCACTTACAGCCAATAGGATTAGTCACCATGGGATTTAATGTATTGTCTTTAAATGTTAAAGGTCTAAACACTCCTTATAAAAGAGCGGCGCTGTGGAAAGAAACTGGGACCTCCAACTCTGATATTATTTGTTTCCAGGAGACAAATTTAAACCAGAAGGATGCTCCTAGACTTCGCCACAAGTGATATCCGGCTCAGATTTTATCCCATGCGGTGCGGAATAAGTGTGTAGCAGCAATACTAATTAAATACACTCTAGCTTTCTCTGTAGAGATTTCTGATGTTGAGGGAAGGTATGTCATTTTAGTATGTCGTATTAATAATGTCCAGTATACAATTGTATCCCTATATGCCCCTTATAAGAGACAATTACAATTCCTTCGTATGGTCCTATCCAAGGTTGAGGAAGTGGCTAAAGGTCATGTCATGGTGTTGGGAGATTTTAACAAAGTAATCTGGCCCTCGATGGACTCTACTGCTCCTCAGACCGTGTCGGAACCAACACCTATACAGTAGTTAACATTCAGCAGTCCCACCAACTTTTTGATGTGTCGAGACATCAGCACCCCTCTGAATTAGACTATACTTTTTACTCTAATCTGCATCAAGTATATACTAGAATTGATTACGTCTTAGTGGACAGATCCATTTTACAGAGGGTGAGTTCTTCCACTATTGGTATCCCAACGTGGTCTGATCATGCACCGCTCTCTATTGTGGTACAGGAACAGTACCCTTCTCGCCTTGATTCGGTTTGGAGACTTAAAAACTTTCTCCTACAACATCCTAAGTATGCGCCGGCCACTTCCTCAGCTCTCTCAGATTATTTTGACTTTAATGACAATGGCCAGGTGAGTGATAGTGTATTATGATGTGCTCACAAGGTTACTATGCATGGTCATTTTATTCAGCAAGCGTCTCATGCTAAAAAACAGAGGAGTCAACAAGAAAAGGCCATACTTACCCAATTAGAATCTCTACACAGGCTTAATAAGGCCTCACCCTGTCCTGATAGGTCTCAACAGATCTCTACTCTGCATGCTCAGTTGCACGACCTTAACGTATATAAATATGATCTTGCTTTGCGTAAATTTAAGCTTCTGTATTACTGGCAGGGTCCTAAGCCTAGCGCATCCCTGGCAAGGCGTCTGAAGACGCATATGACCAAAAGTCGCATCCCCTTTATTTTTAATGAATCGGGCTGAAAAGTGGTGGATCCTAAAGGCATAGTAGATGTTCTAGCGCAATATTACTCGAAATTGTATAACCTACAGTCTGACCGCTCTTTTCCCCAGCCTACTCAGCCGACTATTGCCGCTTACCTGGAGGCCGTCTCCCTCCCTTCTATTTCGGATGCTCAAAAAGCCTCCCTTCTCTACTCTTTCTCTCAGGAGGAGGTGTTGCAGGTGATTAAATTGTTGAAAATGCACAAATCTCCTGGACCTGACAGCATAACGAACTAATATTATAAAAGTAACCAAATCTTGCTTACTCCCTATCTTACTCGCTTATTTAATTCTATAGCGGCATCTGGAGCGCCTTCAAGAGAAATATTGGAAGCTTGGTAATTACGCTTCCTAAGCCAGGGAAATCTCCTGATACCCCGCCCAATTTTCAGCCTATCTCCCTGTTAAATACGGACTTGAAATTGTACGCCAAAGTCATCGCTGGTCGACTTATGGACATTCTACCTACCATTATCCATAAGGATCAAGTGAGCTTTGTAAAAGGAAGTCAAACCTTGGATGGAACAAGGCGTTTTATTGACATTATAGCCTTGGTCCACAGCCGTCGGACGCCTTCTCTGCTCCTAGCTCTGGAAGCGGGGAAGGCGTTCGACCGGGTTCACTGGGGATATTTACAAGCGGTGTTGCAAAAGTTTGGGATTTCCCCCTTTATTCAGAACACAGTTATGGCACTGACACTGTTCCCTCCACAAAAGTCTATTCTGCGGGTATTCTATCAAACCCCTTCTGTATTACTAACGGAACCCGTCAGGGATTCCCCTTTTCCCCGTTGATTTTTGCTCTAACCATGGAACCTTTCGCTCAAAGCATTAGGTCCTCTTCTCACCTTTGGGGCATTGAGGTGGGTTCAACTGAGCATTGTATAGGGCTATTTGCGGATGACATGATTATGTCATTATCGAAACCTGAGCAATCACTGGCTACTGTGATGACCCTTATCAATGACTTTCATATTGTCAGTTACTATAAGGTGAACACTTCTAAATCCCTGATACTAAACATGGACATCCCCTTCCATGCACAACAGCTTCTTCAGCAGTCTTATCCCTTTCCATCTGGTGCTATTCCCTACCTGGGCATACAGTTGACTTACCCCCTTCACAATTGTGTAGGACTAATTACTCTAAGCTTTTACTGACTATCCAGAGGGACATTAGCTCCTACTCCAAGGTCCACATCTCCTGGCTGGGTAGGCTATCAGCAACAAAAATGTTCCTAGTTCCAAAAATATTATATTACTTTCGGAATCTCCTCATTAAAACTCCCAAACATATTATTATGTCCCTTCCGCGACTTTTGATGTGATTTATATGGGGACACAGAAGAGCTAGAATCCTGACTTGTGCCCAAATCCAAGGAAGGATTGGATTGTCCCAATTTGTTGCATTTTTACTATGCAGTCATTATAGATCAACTAAAAGCTTGCTGGCATATGTCTGAGGGGAAACGCTGGATGGACATTGAGAGGTACTCCTCGGGATTAACTTCTCTGACGTCACTACTGTGGCACTTTAGATTCCCTTCTCCTACCATTTCAGTTACATTACCCACTATGCAGGCAGCAGTGGATGTGTGGAAGCTGTGTCACACTGGTCTCAATATTCTCCAGCCCAATCTTATGTCCGCCCCACTAGCAACTCTCCAGTCCTTTATCAAAGATTTGGATATCATGACATGGATTGTAGATGGTTTATCAGACTTAGGTCAGCTGTTTGGGAATGATGCTCTGCATTCCTTCTCATATATCTGTGACCAATACCGCATATTTACACGTGACTTTTATAAATATTTACAAATACGCCACTTCTTACATGGAGTTGTTTGCTCCAATGATCCCCCTAGTTCCCCATTCGCCTTATATTTTTCTAACTCCTCTAGGATGACTAAAGGAATTTCCTACGCCTATAAAGCTATAAGAGACCACTCTTCCCCAATAATACTTGGTTTTAGGTCTAAATGGGAATTAGACTTTAATCGGACATTTACAGATGCTCAATGGGATGCAGTATTTTCATTAACTTCAAAGGTGTCTCACTGTATTGATCACCTACAATCTTCTCGAAAATTGTTGTATAGATGGTACTACACCTCAACCAGACTAGCTCGTATTTTCCCCAATTTTCCTGAAACTGTCCCCGTCTTACACAATTTTGGAACCAAATTTATCATTTGTTGTGCACCATTGTTCAATATTCGTTCCCATGGGGTCTGCACGTGGCTTTATTGTCGTTAGATATTGACTCACTGCTCATTGCCGACCAATGCATTATTTTTCACATGTTAACTGTCACTAGATCCAAAGTGGCCCAATTGTGGAAGAGCCCAAACCTCCCGTGTATCCCTGAGATTACATCAGCAGTTCGATTTAATTGTAACATGGAACATCTGATATCGTGTAGATTAGGTAGCACTAATTCTTTTAAAGGACTATGGAGTAAGTGAATCACTTGGTCCGGGTTTGGCTGCTGAATGTTCATCGTGTATGACCTGTTATTTTTATTTCAAGGCTTTGTAATGTAATTTTGATTTGTTGATGTATTGACTACTGACTATCGGAACTGTAACTAACTACCTGCTCAATGCTTTAAGAGGATATTGATTATTTCTACTGGATTACTGTTATAGGTTTTTTACCCTGTTTATGTGTTCATTGTATACTGTTTCTTACTTGACCTATGTCCTTCCAATTTGTTCCATTCCTTTTATTTCCCTCCACTTCCCTACACCTTTCCCCTCTCTCCCCCTTTCTTCCGACAAAATCCTCTCTCTTCCTTACCTCATCACCATTTACTACGCTTCATTCTACCTCCCATTCACCTCCTCTCCCTTTTCCCTTCCTTTCCTTCCCACCACTTGCCATTTATAAAGTACTGTATTGTAGTATACTTTGTTTTGACCTGTGTCATATTTTATATTTTCATGGAAAAACCTTAATAAATTTCAAGTTAAAAAAAAAAAAAAAAAAGCTGAGCTCCAATCGGGGGTTAAGGAGCAGGGTTTTAGCTGTCAGCTACAGCTGACACCCGCTCCCAATGCTGCCCGCGACATTCAGTTTCAATGACAAAAACCTAAGATGCGTCAATAGCGACCGCGGTATCTTAAGGGTTAAACAGCGGGGATCGGTTGTCAGATACAGCTGGACTCCCACAGTGATCGCACAGGCTCTGATTCTGAGCTCACTAGATCACCATCACGTACGTGGGGATGTGGTAAGTACACATATTCTCCCACGTACATGTACGTGACAATGCGTGAAGGGGTTAAAGCTGGTTGATTGACTACTCAGCAGTCAACCAACCATCTTTAGGGATGAACCGAACCCGGACCCGAACTTCAGCGCTGACGTTCGGGGTCTGGTTCGGATTCCGGAATGCACGAAGTTCGGCACGGACCCGAACTGTGCAGTTCAGGTTTGCTCAACACTAAATGCCACTTTATATATGATATTTATGCAATTTTTATTTTTTTTTCAGGAAAAAAGACGGCGTCAAGTAGAAATTGAAAACAAAAGGCGTCAACTAGAAGACGATAGAAGACAGTTGCAGCATCTCAAAGTGAGTTTTTCTTTTCTTCTAAAGAGTGATTTTGCATATTCATGGCATATTTGTATCTACTACTGAAAATTTCTACTACATGTTAAGACTAAGGCCCCACGTAGTGAAACACAGGAAAAAAAAATGGCAGAATTAGCCAGAATCTTAGCCACTTTGCAGGTACTGTAAAAGACAGTGTTTTTTGCCGTAGCCAAAAAATTGCATTTTTACAATGTGGGGCCCCAGCCGAAAGGGGTTTTTCAATGTACCTCTCTCAGCAGTTTGCCTGCTGTCTCTTCTTCTCAACTCCTGTATTCTTCAGCAAGCTGGGGGCGGCTTTGACTGTTTGATAAACAGGACACTATGAAGTATCTCACTAGATATAGACATTGCCTTTACCATGAGAAATTATTTATTATCATTACTGGAAATTTATTATAAATGCAGATCAAATAATATGCACAGTAAATGTATATTACATTACACAGGTTTGTACAGGGCACTTACCATACTGCAGTAAACTCAGTGTTATTTTTGTGTTTACATAGAGAGATAAGAGACACTATCCAGCAAACTTCAATTAGCTGAACTGACCGCAGAGCTGTACACAACAGCGGAGAACTCAGCCCCCTCAGAGAGCAGTGACTCGTCCCTTCAACCCTGTGGTCGGCAAGAATCAAATGATGTATTTTAGCATTTTTTACTTGATAACAGGTCCTCTTTTGCAACACTGATTAGACCCAGATGAATGGGCCTACACAGCAGGAAGTCTTGTGCTGCAGACGTCACTGCTGAATCAGCTGCAGCTTATTTTTTCAGCATCCTGAAAGGCATGGAAGGCAGAATCCACTAATTAATTTTTGGAGGGAGAAATCCACCCAAAATCAATAGTAAATTCCACCTTGTGAAAGGGGCCTCTTCAGGGGTACTTGGTTGGAATTTCTTGTCACTAGGGGGTACTTGGCTTGAAAAGGTAGTAAGACACTCATTTAAGTTAAGCCTAGGGAACTACAGAGTCTAAGTAATTTGGAGATAACTTTGAGGCACATACTGCCTCTAAATTAGCTCTAAATTCCACCTGAAATCTCCCTCCCTTTCATTCCAATGGAAAGCAGATTTTTTTAACTAACAGAATAAAGACGTGCCCTACTCGGATTCTGCTTGAAACTCCCATTGGAATGAATGGGAGACAGAGTTTAGAGCAGTTGTGAAGCAGTTTTTTAAACAGATTTTCAGAATCAGCATCAAAATCAGGTTTTAAAATCTGCTTCAAATTCTTAAAGAGGACCTTTCATGTCCTCATGCACATGCGGTATTATATACCACTAGAAAGCTAACAGTGCGCTGAAATCAGCACACCCGTTGGCTTTCCTGTTATGTGACCCGGGGCTGGAGATATCGGTGCCGTTAGTTTCGGCACCGATCTCTGCCCACTGTCAGAAGGGCGTTCCTGACAGTCTAGCTGAGCTGTGAGGAACGCCACCCCTGACAATACTCGTCCATAACCCTGTACTGGAGGGGGCGTTCCTCACAGCTCAGCATCATTGCAGGGTGGTAAGGAACGCCCCCTCTGACAGTACAAGTCTGTGGACGAGTACTGTCAGGGGTCGTTCCTCACAGCTCAGCTAGACAGTCAAGAATGCCCTACTGATGGTGGGCAGCCAACGGCACCGATATCATCAGCCCCGGGGCACATACCGGGAAAGCTGACAGTGCGCTGAAAGGTCCTCTTTAAAGCAGATTTTCTCTGCCTGACCATATTGGGTACTGCAAGAGCTAGGAAATGTCATACAAAATGGTAAATATTAGTGAATAAGCTACTTAAAGTGCTAAATAAGTACTCCCTCTTATCTTCAGTCTAAAGCCCTAAGGGAACGTTGGCTTCTTGAGGGGGCTCCTGCTTCTACCCCAGAGGAAGATGAAGCAACAAGGAAACAGATGCAGGAAGATGAGCAGAAATCCCGGGAACTAGAAGAGAGTATTCAGAGGTATGTGGATTGTCCTAGATATAGCAGTATGTACAGTACTATGCAAACATTTTAGGTAGTGGAAGAGTGAAGAAATCAGGTGATACCTTTTAGAGGCTAACTGAGTATATTTATAAGTAAGCTTTCAGGAGTACTCGCTCCCTTCATCAGACATCGATCACTTCGATTACCTCACACCCACTTTGCGTGAGTGAGGCGGGTCAACAGAGGGTAGTACGCAAACGAGCCTTCTAAATTTTATATATTTATTAACCCCTAAATGGGTCGATACTAGACACTCAACACATACATAGAATACATGCAGCGATTAACAAGCAGATACAAGTGAAAATAACATAACACGGTACATAACAAATAAAAAATGGGGATAAAAAGAAAGAAAAAGATATATATTACCAACACCAGCTTGTGCAGGCTATCTCTGGCTTCCAAGTGGGATTCAACCAGGGCCCTTTCTTATGGGATGACCGGCAGCACAGCACCTTAACCAGGTCAGATGGCACCAGAACCATCTGGAGCAGGCAGTTTGTCCATTTCTCTGAACCCATGTGGTAGGCTCAGAGCAGTCTTGGCAAAGCATGTGTTGCTTACATGCAGTGGCACCTCTTCCAGGGTCACAAGGCCTCAAGCCTGGCTGCTAGGCCGCATGGCAGCCACATGTTGGTCACATGGCTCCCCCCCCACAGCTGGCCTCCAAAAAGCGTGCATCTCCAAATCCACAAGACAACAGAGCATTTTAGAACATGTTAGGTATACGTGGAAAAAATGTTGCAAAATAACAATGCTCTCAAAAATAAAAGTGCTATGAGTTTATTTTTATTAATTAACAAAATTAAGTAAATAAAAAAGAGATATCTAAATAAATATTTGGTGTGACTTCAAAACAGCATCAATTCTTCACACTTCTACATTTGCACACACGTTTTGAAGGAAAATGGCAGGTAAAGCCCGGTTCACATCTAAATTCGGGTTTCTGTTCGGGGCAGCACTTTCCTCTCCGCATGTTTCTGCATGTTTCGTGCGGAAACTGAGCAGAAACCACACGGACCCCATTATAGTCTATGGGGTCCGCGGGTTTCCCAGGTAAACTGCTTTTTTATGCTTATGTTTCCGTTCGGGCGGTCCCCAAGTGGACTCCCCCGAACGGAAACCCAAACACAGATGTGAACCGGGCCTAAGTTGTTCCAAATATCTCACAGAACAAACCACAGTTCTTGGATGGATGGATGCTTACTCAAATCCTTCTGTCTGTTCATGAAATCCTGTTCTGACCATTTGTTTCTCCCTGTCCCTGACCTATGAACCTGAGATGCCCTCCCTGACCATTTCAGTCTTTAGGACGTTGCACACCTGGTTGCCAGATTCATTATCAGCAATGTCATTATTTTCCCCGTCACTTTTTTCAGATTCATTATTGCCATGGAAATTTTGCGTTCCCCTCATAATTCCCACCTCTAGATTTCCTCTTGACTTCCCTTTACCAGTAAGACTACTAGAACCCCAACTCCTGCACCTACGACCTACACCATGGACAGACATGTCTTCAGTGGCGTAACTAGGAATGGCTGGGCCCCAAGGCGAACATTTGATATGGGCCCACCTCTTTCCCCGGCAACCGCCCCTCCGGGAACCGCCCTCTACACAAACTACATTCTTGCACACACTATTATGCCCCATAGTGGTCTTTACACACACTGTTATGCTCCATAGTGGCCCCTGCACACACTATTATGCCCCATAGTGGCCTCTGCACACACTATTATGACCCATAGTGGCCCCTGCACACACTATTATGTCCCATAGTGGCCCCTGCACACACTATTATGCCCCCTAGTGGCCCCTGCACACGCTATTATACCCCATAGTGACCCCTGCACACACTATTATGCACCATAGTGGCCCCTGCAAACAATATTATGCCCCATAGTGGCCCCTGCACACGCTATTATACCCCATAGTGACCCCTGCACACACTATTATGCACCATAGTGGCCCCTGCAAACAATATTATGCACCTTAGTGGCCCCTGCACACAGTATTATGTGCCATAGTGGTCCCTGCACATAGTATTATGCCCCATTGTGGACCACCCATAAACAATTATTATACCCTGGGGTCTTTTCAGACACCAGAGTATAATGATCGGAGACCTAGGGGAGGATGCAAACATAAAAAACAATGTTACTTACCTTTCCCTGGCTTTGGTGCACTCCACGCTACTTTTGGCCTTCTTCAATGTTGGACCAGACGTCACGTGAGACAGGCATGCATTGTGACACATAATGACATCGGCATGGCCCACGTGACGTCTGGGATGTCACCAAGGAGGTGAAGACTGCCAGAGCGCAGGAGAGGTAAGTAACATTGTTTTTTATGTTCACTCCCCTGGGCCTCCGATCATTATATTCTGGGGCCTGAAAATACCCCAGATTATAATGATAGCAGTCTTTGTGGGGTTCGCGGGCCCACAGCCTTACTTACTGATCCCCGCTCCTGCTCACAGCCACCTCCGCTTCTGCAGAATGGGAAGTGCAGGTGGCCATGAGCTGGAGTGGGGATGGGTAAGTAAATAGGGCCCGCTACCTGTTGGTGTTACTCCAGCAGGAAACGGCCTATTAAAAAAAAAAAAAAAATCAAGGGCCTGCCGGGACCCCAAATGTCCCGGGCCCTGTGGCAGCCACTCCCGCTGCTACCCCGGTATTTACGCCACTGCATGTCTTCCACTTCTTCCTCCTCCACAACTAAATTCTGATTGTTTTCATCCAACTCATCAAGAACAGGATTACTAGGGCTAGGAATATCTTTCTCAGCAGACACATCATTACTAGGGATCATAGTCAAGATGAAAAGAGTAGAAAAGCTGCATGGTAAATTACAACCCCCTTTGTATAAAATGCAAAGAAAAGAATGAAGCAATGATTTTGAAATCTCATGTAATCATATTTATTCTCAATAGAATATAGAAAGTTGAAAGTTAGACTTTTTTTATTTAATTTGAAAAAAAATTAGCTAATTAGAAATTGATGTCAGAAACACATCTCAAAAAAGTTAGTACATCTCAGCTTCTTTTTACAGTTTGTAAACAACTGAGAAGTGTGGAGAATAACGGCAGGAGTTTTGGGAGAGGAATGTTGTCCCAGTCTTGTTATATGTATGATTCTAGCTGCTCAATAGTCCTGGGTCTACTTCATGTTATTTTTACCACACATTGAACGCTGTAAAAGCAGAAACCTTAATGGCTGCAATGGGAAGGGGTTAAAGAGGACCTGTTACCAGGTCTAAAAATCCCAATGATACCATTTTCAAATGGTGCTGTCACCCTAAGCATTTTGGAGCTGATGCAAATTAGTTTATAGGGCCAAGTAAACGGTAACACTTTTGGGGTTTTTTTGGAAGGGAAGGGGAAGGGAGTGGAGAGCAGTACATTTATTAGTTTCACTCTTTTTTGTGCTCTAAAGATAGTAATTATTGCCTAGAAGTCCTCTGATATGCCCTCCCTTGGGATGTTGCTCCAACTTTTTAACACATATATACCCTTATACCAGTTACCTTATCTAAGTACAAACTGATCTTAAATTTGAAAAGTTTTGAGCATGCTGACTGGAGCTTACTGAGATTGCTATCTGATTGGTCTTGTTCTTGGGGTCCAGGATTGGGGGGAAGGAGTAAGTTTGAATTTTGGAAGACTGGTAGTATGTGTCTCAGTAGATGACTTCCATCTATAGTTCTGCCCTGTCTTGTGTTATTGCATTGTGCTTTTGCTGGAACATTTCTGATATCTACTGATTATTTATTCGTTTATATAGTGCTGCTGAGTTGGTTGTCTGCTGTTACTGTTTAATTGAAACTGTTAAAAAAAAAAACTTAAAAAAAAACCATTCATTGCATACTGCAATTCATAGTAGACACAGGTATACATTCATGGGCTTTTCAAGGGGTGAGGGGGATTCAGGCCAGGAGTACCCCCTAGGCTAGGGGACGTGGTTAATAGTTCCATTAAAGCATGACCTCCTGAACCTCCCACTGCGGCAGTGTAGCTGGACCAACCTCCTAATAAAGTTGCTCTTGTGACCATTTACCAAGCTGTGGAGATGGTGCTTTGGGTATGCCAGAATGGTTCTGGAAATCGCATCTGCTGCAAATATTTTCCTGCAATGTGTGTATGGGATTCGGTAGAAAAACGCCGCATTTTTTTTTCCCCCGAACGCTAGTGTGAACCTGGTATAAGTCTGCTTCACCTGCCACACCATCTGATATCTAATGTCTAAAGTTCCTTTTTTTTTGCATATTTTGCTGCAGCTTTTTGAGTCAAAGCCAGAAGTGGATTTAACAGAGCTTCCTATGTATTTCCCATTACTTCTGTAGCTGCTCCTGGGTTTGGCTTAAAAACTGCAGCAAAATCTGCAACAACAAAAAAAGCTGCTTTTCTGCATTGTGGGGCCTCTGATTTGTGTTCCTAACTCCATCCCTTGTCTGCTGAGCTATCAGGTTACCCATTGCTGACCTGGTCTGTTCCATTTTATTTACCCTGTGCTGTCAGCCCGGACCATTAGGCTGAGGCCCCACATTGTGGATTTTTATTATTAAAAGTTTTTATTGATTTAACAGTAAAGAAAAATATGTACAGTTGAAACCAGAAGTTTACATACACTATATAAAAAGACACATAAGCATGTTTTTCTCACTGTCTGACATGAAATCAGAATAAACCTTTCCCGTTTTAGGTCAAATAGGATTACCAAAATTATTTATATTTGCCAAATGCCAGAATAATGAGAGAGAGAGAATTTTTAAGGCATTTTTATTACTTTCTGCAAAGTCAAAAGTTTACATACATTTCATTAGTATTTGGTACCATTGCCCTTAAGCTGTATGACTTGGGTCAAACGTTTTGGATATCCTTCCACAAGCTTCTCACAATAGTTGGTAGGAATTTGGGCCCATTCCTCCTGACAGAACTGGTGTAACTGAGCCATGTTTCTAGGCCGCCTTGCTCGCACCTGCCTTTTCAGATTTGCCCTTAAATATTGAGATCAGGGCTTTGTGATGGCCGCTCCAAAACATTGACTTTGCCATCCTTAAGCCACTTTGTAACCAGTTTGGCAGTATGCTTCGGGTCATTGTCCATTTGGAAGACCCATTTGCGCCCAAGCTTTAACTTTCTGGCTGATGTCTTGAGATGTTGCTTGAGTATCGCCACATAATGTTCTTTCCTCATGATGCCATCTATTTTGTGAAGAGCACCAGTTCCTACTGCAGCAAAACAATCCCACAACATGATGCTGCCACCCCTGTGTTTTACAGTTGTCATGGTGTTCTTAGGCTTGCAAGCTTCTCCCTTTTTCCTCCAAACGTAACGATGGACATTATGGCCAAACAGTTCAATTTTAGTTTTGTCAGACCACAGGACAGGTCTCCAAAGATTAAGGTCTCTGTTCCTGTGTGCATTTGCAAACATTAATCTGGCTTTTTTATGTTTCTTTTGGAGTAATGGCTTCTTCCTGACAGAGTGGCTTTTCAACCCATTTGATACAGTACTTGCTTCACTGGGGATAATGACACACTCTTCCCAGTCTTCCCAGCTTCAGCCAGCATCTTCACAAGGTCTTTTGCTTTTGTTCTTGGGTTGATATGCACATTTTGTATCAAAGCATGTTCATCTCTTTGCTAATGCTGATGTATGTTTGGTATGACATATGGTATTTCTGCATATCTCTTTCTATATAGATCCGGTGAACTGGGGTCTATGAATAACTAAATTGGTAGTATCTATTTTGGTACCTTTTGATTGATTTGATAAACTGTGATTTTTTTATTGGTTATTTATTAAAAGTTATGTTTTAATTGATTACACTATGTAACACAAATTTTGTTCCCAGCTTTTAAATGTTATATTCCAATTGCTTATGTCTAAAACAAATAAAAAATTGCTTACATTCATCATAAACTTCGCTTTTGTGACCACGGCAACAAAAATTATGCATTTTTACTATAGAAACAGACGATTTTGCATCTTCTCATTTATACAGTCAGACTAAGAACACTATATGCATTGCAAATTTACACAGATTACCAAAAACTGTTCAGAAATGTGCGGTTTTCCGAGATTTACGACTATACTGCAAATCAGTTTCACGAATCAATCCCAAAATATAGTCGCCCATCATGT
The DNA here is from genome assembly GCA_947044405.1 of Leptodactylus fallax. NCBI lineage: Eukaryota > Metazoa > Chordata > Amphibia > Anura > Leptodactylidae > Leptodactylus > Leptodactylus fallax. The sequence goes on along the minus strand of CAMRHE010000061.1, from coordinate 1,756,846 downwards.
TTTCGTTATATTGTCCTTGGTAACGGCGTTCAAAGTTCATAATGTCCTGGTGAAAGCGCTCGCCTTGCTCCTCTGAATAAGCTCCCATGTTCTCTTTGAACTTATCAAGATGAGCATCAAGGATGTGCATTTTGAGTGACATCCTGCAGCCCATTGCAGCATAGTTCTTTATCAGAGTCTGAACCAGTTTTACATAGTTTTCATCTTTATGATTGCCTAGGAAGCCGCGAACCACTGTGACAAAACTGTTCCAAGCTGCTCTCTCCTTCCTATTCAGCTTCTTGGGAAATTCACTGCACTCTATGATCTTCTTGATTTGTGGTCCGACAAAGACACCAGCTTTGATCTTTGCTTCAGACAGCTTAGGTAAAAGATCTTGGAGGTAATTGAAAGCTCTCGACTCCTTATCTAGAGCCCTGACAAATTGTTTTATGAGCCCCAACTTGATGTGTAGTGGTGGCATCAGCACCTTGTGTGGGTCCACCAGTGGCTCCCACTTTACATTGTTCTTCCCCACAGTGAACTCTGTCCGCTGAGGCAGTCCCGCCTGTGGTAGTGCGCTTCAGTATCCCGGCTGTCCCAAAGGCAAATAAAGCAAGGATACTTAGTAAAACCACCTTGGAGGCCCATCAGGAATGACACCATTTTGAAATCTCCGATAACTTCCCAGCCGTACTCATCATACTTCAAGGCACCTAGCAACATCTTGACACTGGTGTATTCCTCTTTCAGGTGCACCGAGTGAGCTACAGGAGGAGACGGATACTTGTTCCCATTGTGAAGCAGCACGGCTTTGAGGCTCTTGCATGAGCTGTCTATGAAGAGGCGCCACTCATTCGGGTTACAGGTGATACCTATAGCCTCGAATAGACCAGCCACATTGTTGCAGAAGCACAGTCCATCTTGATGACTGAAGAAGATGGAAAAAACTTGGTGACGCTTCCTCTGATCTGTGACTTGGACGCTTTCATCTAATAAGTTCCATTGCTTGAGCCTTGATGTCAGAAGCTCAGCGTTGGACTTGGTGAGACCAAGGTCTCTGATCAGATCGTTGAGGTCTTTTTGGTTAGGGTAGTATGGCTTCCGCTCCTCATCTACATATGAAGAGAAATCGTGATCTTCAACGTCTTCCTCGATGTCTGACCTGCTGCTTTCTTTTGAAGGTGTTGTAGCTCTGTCTGGAGGTGTTGGTACAGGAAGTTCAGTGCAGTGTGGTACTGGGGCAATAGATGACGGAATGTCAGGATACGTTACAGGCGGGGCATTTTTGCCAGTGCAACGATTGGAAGGGTCCACCATGCAGAAGTAGCAATTTGTTGAGTGATCAGTCGGTTCACGCCAAATTCTTGGGATAGCAAAATGCATGGCTCTCTTCTCTCCCCTGTACCAACCTATAAGCAAACAAAATAATATTTGGATTGAGAATTTGATTTAGGCCTATTTCACACTAATGACTAGTGATATTTACAATGTTAACACAGTTAATCTGCTATTTAAGAGAGTAGCATTTATCCACTTACCTTCAAGAGTTTTCTTGCAATGCTCACATGTGAAATGAGGAGCCCATGGTTTGTCTTGGTCACCAACAGGCATGCCGAAGTATGCTTTGTAGGCCTCACACATCTTAGCAGATGCTTCCACAGAGTACTTTTTCGCTCTAGTCTTTATAAACTGGCCACATACGTAGCAAAATGCGTCTGCTGGATGTATGCAACCTCTTGATGCCATCTAAATTGACTAAGTTGCTGTGAACTGTAAGGAAAAAGGATGTCTCTCCAAACTTGATAAAAATGGTCTTTATTCCATGCAGTATTAAAGTTCAAGAGTGTACTGAGGATTCAGCAGAGCAAGATTGATCACCCGGTACCAGAGCAACACACAATATATACATTTACATTCCTAAGCTCCTCCTGTAATGGATGTGGGGTGAAGTGTGAATACTGTCGTTATCAGAATCTGAATAGATATTGAATTCACTGTCTGTCTAGGTCAATTCCCCTTTGTCTGTGATAGCCATTGCCCACTTATTATGCAATCCCAATCAATTAGATCCTGTCTCTCCGTCTCTCAGGAAGGGCTATAGTGGCCCTATATAACTGTAGTTATACAGCTACCTACAATTCTGTACAGTCCCAGAAAGTTCTAGATAATTCTGGGCAGTTCTAGAAACTTCTCGATAGTTCTCACAATTCCAGAAGCTTCTTAAGTATCTTGAAATATTGCGAATATCCTTAAAAATAGATCAATTTCAAAATATCATTGTGCTGACCACAAAAGCAAAGTTTACAGGGAATAATAACTTCTATTCATTTAAGGTACAAACAATCAGGAAAACACACTTAACAACTGGGAAAAAATATTTTTTTGAAAATTGTTACATGGTGTTATACGTCTTTGCTGGTATTATACTCTTTATTGGCCGTTCTATTCTGGCACATTACCGGTATCAGCTGTTTTGCTTGTTTGCACGTTCATCTCTGGGACACAGAACCCGTCTCCTTCCTGAGCAGTATGATGGCTGGACATTCCCATCTTGTTTGTACTTGTGTTTCCAGTGTGCCTTAAAATACATCCACAGGTGTGTCTCTAATTAACTCAGATGTTGCCAATAAACCAATCAGAAGCTTCCAAAGAAATGACATCATCATATGGGCTGTCCCAAATTGTTTAAAGGCATAGTAATCTTAGTGTATGTAAACTTTTGACTTTGCAGAAGTAATAAAAATGCCTTAAAAAATTCTCTCTCTCTCATTATTCTGGCATTTAGCAAACATAAATAATTTTGGTAATCCTAATTCAACTAAAACGGGAAAGGTTTATTCTGATTTCATGTCAGATAGTGAGAAAACATGCATATGTGTCTTTTTATATAGTGCATGTAAACTTCTGGTTTCAACTGTACATAGTCATGAACTGAGCAAAATAGTGGTGGAGGAGGGGGGAGGAGTGTGCAAGGTAAGGGCTGGAGAGGAAAAAAAAAACAACTGGGAGGGAGTAAAAGAGCAAAAGGGAGGGTAGATAGCTTATAACTCTGTCTCAGCACAGCGTCAAGTAAATGAAATAAAACAGTAAATAAGCAACTGATACAATGTCGGTTCAACACAGCTGAAGTCCGCAGGTAGTAAACAGAGAGTGGATAACAATGGGAGGGGAAAGGACGTGTATTAAATAGAGTTGTGAAGGGTTGACTAGATGTGGAGGGAGGAAGGGAGTTAGGGAGAGGAAGCAGAGAAGAAGGACTGAAAGTCATTAGAGTAATAGAAGGTATTCCAAAGGAGCCACACTTTTTGATGTGAACTATCATCATGTTTGAGTTCAGCTAACAGATCCTCCATGCGACGGATGTGCAGAACCTCCTACAGCCCTGAAACCATAGTATCGGGAGGTGCGGAGGACTTCCAAAGCCTTTGTATGACAGATCTAGTGCCACCAACAGGAAACCAATCAACTTATGCACGTGTTTTTGAATCTTGCGTGGGAAGATAGAAAGAAGAAGTTTAGCCGGATCATCATCCAAAGTAACCCGTGACCGTCTTAAAGTGGTTGCACACTCCTGCCCAGAAGGAGCGAAGGAGGAGGAATTCCCTCCTAATGTGCAGCATCGCACCCCTGTCTGCATTACATCACCAGCAGCTATCAGAGGTTGCTGGATAAATCTCATGTAGCACAGAGGGGAATCTGCGAGAAATAATTTTATAATTGGTTTCTTGAGCTTTGCATGAAATGGAGAATTTATGGCAGGATTTGAAGGCAGAGTGCCACACATCAGGGGCAAAGGAGACCCCAAGTTCCCTCTCCCAACCAGCTGTGTAAACTGGTAATTGACCTCCTGGGGCGTCTAGAAACAAGTTGTAAATGAAAGATATGGGGTGTGGTGGCATTAGGGTAGATATACAGAGGCATTGGAACAGCAGGAGAGATCTGTGGAGATTACGGGATTTATATAGGTAGTGCAAATGAATGTATTGCCAATGAGACGCAGGGTTTCCATCCTCAGTAGGTGACAGCGCAGAGTATGGAAGGAGGGAGGACGGTGATAGGACCTGAAGAAAATGCAGAGGTGTATGGCTAGAAGAGTGAGAGAGAAAGGGGGATATGAAGGGCGGCCGGGAAGTCTCAATTGCCCAAGATAGAGGTCAATAGGCCATCATTCATGAACAGGAGAGAAATACCATGGTATATTCTACAGGTACCAAGAATGTGGCGAGCCACGTAAGAGAGATCTAGGGTGGATCTATCCGACCAGTGGCATTTAGATGGCCGTCAGAGGGTGAGGGGTCAAAGTCTCCTCTAGGGCAACCCAGAGTTTTGTGTGGATGGAGTGGTGCCAATCCAGTATATGCACAGAGATCGCAGCCAGGTAATAGTGCAAGCAGTCTGGGACAGCTAAGCCACCCCTCTGTTTGGCCCTCAGCATGAAACACCTAGCAATCCTAGGAGGTTTAGTGGCCCAAAAAAATTTGGAGAGGGTTTTTTGGATTGTGGTGAAAAAATCTTTGTGGAGGGTTATTGGGATTGTTTGGAAGAGCCTAGGAAGGACATTCATCTTGAGTAGGTTTATGCACCCGAGCCGCAAAAAGCCCTTCATGTCCCAGCGGGTGAGATCAGCTGGAAGAGTATGGGAAGGAAGTTCAGGGAGTAAATGTCCGCTAGTGAACTGGGGAAGTGTACGCCCAGATACTTGATAGCTTTAGGCGACTAAGTGAATGGGAAAGCAGTGCGGAGAGAATGGACTAAGGCAGATGGTAAGGAGATGTTGAAAGCAGTACTTTTTTAAAGATTACCCTTATAATTGTTGAAGAAGTTATAGGTGGCGATTTAGCGTAGGATGGAGAGGAGTGAGGTCAGTAGTTAGAGTTACAAAAAGCAGGACATTGTCTGCAAATGCCAAAATTTTAAGGTGCATATCATCCGCATGGAAGCCTCAGATGTCAGGGTTGCGTCTGAGGGCTACTAGTAAATGTTCCATCACAAGGGCATAAAGGAGCAGGAAAAGGGGGCAGCCTTGGCGGGTGCCATTGTGAATGGTGAGGGGCGAAGAAAGAGTCCTATTGACTCAGATTTGGGCCTGAGAAGAGGAATATAAGACACGGATACAAGAGAGCATAGTGGGTCCCAGACCCAGTTGGGCTAAAGTGGCCTCTATGAACCTTCAGTAAACTCTGTCAAAGGCCTTCTCTGCATCCAGTGAGAGAAGCGTCATAGGAATTTGCATGCGCTGAGCGTGGTGGATGGCGGAGAAGGCCTTTAGTGTGTTGTCCTGAGCCTCTCTCTGTGATATTAAGCTGTCCTGGTCAAGGTGAATTCAGTCCCCCATATGACGGCTGAGTCAGCTTAGCATATATCTTCGCATCAGTGTTGACGAGGGAAATGGGATGATAGCTGGGGGACAGTAAGTGGTCTTTGCCCTCTTTTGGAAGGACAGTAATGTGCGCGTGGAGAAAGGAGGGCGGAAAAGGTGTATCAAATGAGATTGTGTTGAAGACCTTTAAGAGTTGAGGGGAAAGGTCAGATTGTGAGGACTTGGAGAAAGGGGCCTTGTAGCGTTGGAGGGTTTTCTTATGCTGAGCTTCCAGGGTGGCAAGAGAGCTGAGCATGGATTTCAATTTTAGACCCGTTTCCCTTTTAATTCTGGCTCCATGTTTTATCAAAATCCAGCTCAGGACATTTCAAAGCCTTCCATTGAATGGTCAAAACAGTGTCTTTCCGGGAGTGATCCCGCTCAAAGTCCAGTGGGGAAAAAAAGTATTTAGTCAGCCACCAATTGCGCAAGTTCTCCCACTTAAAAAGATGAGAGGCCTGTAATTGACATCATAGGTAGACCTCAACTATGAGAGACAAAATGAGAAAACATATCTAGAAAATCACATTGTCTGATTTTTTAAGAATTTATTTGCAAATTATGGTGAAAAACAAGTATTTAGTCAATAATAAAAGTTCATCCTCAATACTTTGTTATATATCCTTTGATGGCAATGACAGAGGTCAAACGTTTTCTGTAAGTCTTCACAAGGTTGGCACACACTGCCACGTTTTGGATATCCTTCCACAAGCTTCTCAAAATAGTTGGTAGGAATTTGGGCCCATTCCTCCTGACAGAACTGGTGTAACTGAGCTATGTTTGTAGGCCGCCTTGCTCGCACCTACCTTTTCAGCTTTGCCCGTAAATTTTCAATAGGATTGAGATCAGGGCTTTGTGGTGGCCACTCCAAAGCATTGACTTTGTTATCCTTAAGCCACTTTGCAACCAGTTTGGCAGTATGCTTCAAGTCATTGTGCATTTGGAAGACCCATTTGCTTCAGTATTGCCACATAATGTTCTTTCCTCATGATGCCATCTATTTTGTGAAGAGCACCAGTCCCTCCTGCAGCAAAACAACTCCACAACATGATGCTGCCACCCCTGTGTTTCACAGTTGGGATGGTGTTCTTAGGCTTACAAGCTTCTCCATTTTTCCTCCAAACGTAACGATGGACATTATGGCCAAACAGGTCAATTTTAGTTTCATCACACAACAGGACATGTTTCCAAAAATGAAGGTCTTTGTTCCTGTGTGCATTTGCAAACATTAATCTGACTTTTTTTATGTTTCTTTTGGAGTAATGGCTTCTTCCTGGCAGAGTGGCCTTTCAGCCTATGTCGATACAGTACTCGTTTCACTAAGTATATTGACACACTCTTCCCAGCTTCTGCCAGCATCTTCACAAGGTCTTTTTCTTTTGTTCTTGGGTTGATATGCACATTTCGTACCGAAGCATGTTCATCTCTGGGACACAGAACCCGTCTCCTTCCTGAGCGGTATGATGGCTGGACATGACTTTTGGATATGGGATGGACCCTCACTTCTTCCTAAAACTACCCAAACTATGGTAAACATTGACTTTGGAAAAAACGCACAAAACACTTTATTTTGGATGTCAAAATGGCCACAGCTTTATTTAAATTACATAACTAAAATAATCACAGAAGGAGTCAGGTTAAGTGCTAGACCATTGGGATTCACGAATACTGTGAGATCCCCAGCTGTCTGACATACAGTAGTCGGCCATACAGTAATAAAGGGGTGGCACTCTCCGGCTTGCAATTCTAGCAGAGCCAGTACACTTTAAGGGCACCAACAGCCCTGTGCTTAACCACTGTCCTGCCCCTGGATGACGTTACTATTACGACATCCTTCAGGCTGGCCATTTCCAAAGCTCAGCCTATTCACCACCATGAGGTTTAACCTCCCCTATTAGTCAAAATAAGTCCACAATAACTTGCCTGCAACTTCCACCTGACTCCTCAACCGACACAGAAGAGGCCATTTGACACCTTAAATGGATTCGACCGCCACCAAACTGATTAGGAATGCAATAGCCCTTTAGAAACGTTATTTACTACAAGTCCCATACCATCTTCTCTACAATACTAAGCTATAAATGTTGCTGAAAATGCAACTAAAGTGAATGGCTGTAGTTAGAAACCAGTAAGGAGAAATAGACTATAATACTGAAAATTACCATAAACCAGTATACGTGGGGGATTCCGCCATACCACAAACATGTAATTGCCAACCATTTATGCATATAAGTATATACTTCCCACTTATGTGATGTGGGGTCCCACTTATGGTGGTAACTGTAAATAAATTATATAGATGTATATAGTATGTATGAGATAACACCTTTTCAAGGAATACCTCTGCCACTAAAAAACTAGGACTGTCCATTTATATTCATTGGCAACCCTATACCCACTTATATTGCCAGGAAAGACATAGAGAGTATAAAGAAGGGAAGAGAAAAGTACTTGCTGTGCCTCAGCTTCTCCAGATTCTACAGCAACCAGAGCATGTACTGTAGTGAAAAACCTCACCATTGTTGTTCGATGGGTCCCAACCACATCAACAGTAAAACAAGCCATTAAATGATGCTTATAATGATGAGAGCCCATGATCTGTTTGATTTACAGGAGTCTTTGAAGGCAGTGAGAGATCCTCTCCTGTCATATCTCAATCATTTTCAGAACACTTGATGACCTTTACTCATAGCCGCATACACTGACCCAAGGGCACCCAGACTTAAATTTGAAGCTGAAAATTCTCTCTTTTGCTGGACATGGGCCAGCACCATCTGTTCTATGGCTGTATCACACTGTCGGCAACCTTAAGAGAAATATGAGTTGGTCAATATAAATGGTAATATATCTTCATTAAGATAAATTACAAGTCAACAGAAATGGTTCTTGAAGCTATAGAGTTTTATCAAAAACATGCCCACTTTATTTTAAATATTTTTCTCTCCCTCCAGCTGCAGCCACCACTGGCTCGGAGGGCTCAATTTATTACACAGACATGTGAAAACTTATAGCCATGACCCTAGGGACTTACCCTAACAGGGTCTTTTTTTAAAATGTGGTCCATGCCTCCGATGGTTACCTCTCCACACCAGGGGGCCATACCTCTGATGGTCACCCCTCCACACCAGAGGGCCATACCTCCGATGGTTACCCCTCCACACCAGGGGGCCACACCTCCGATGGTTATCCCTCCACACCAGGGGGCCATACCTCCAATGGTTACACCTGAGGTACCAGCACTGGGCTACACTTGAGGTGGTTTCCCACTACTGGCCAAATTATAAGTAACTTCCAAGGACCCATAAAAATAAAGAAATAAATAAAAATATATATTTATTGTCACTAGTGCAAATTATAATGCACAATAGCTATAGTGTAGGATTATATTTAAGCTAAAGTATTAAGAAAACAAAACAGTAAATAACTGAATTACATTATGTTAAGCACATACAGTCAAGAAATGGCAAAAATAGGTTGTTAATATAACCCAAACCACCAGCAGTTACACACTGTCTTGGAGGCACGTGTACGCATCCCAATCATAAGCAACCTTGCCCTATGGGGTTACATAATAAGTCAAGGCCACTGACAATAACAGAGTAAAACGCTGGCCTAAAGATCGGAGGCCCAGGCAGACAGGGTCCTCTCTTCCACTTGTACTAGATCACTCAGCTAGTTAGCTATCATAGTATATGTCATAGTCAGGAATGGAAGCTGCTGCAGTATATGATGCCATAGTAACATATAATAATAGTAATCCATATACTTATCCGGATACAGACTGTAAATGCTCCTAAATCACCGGCTACACATGAAGAGTAAGAAATGCAATAATCCGGTGCAGTATTTGTCTGATATCCATTATCTACATGTGTTGGAGACTCAGAGGTCAGCCTACAACATGGCAGTCAGTATATCACCGTATATACATGGCTATAAAACTATACAATTCTGTGCTTCCTACACAGCAAGGTGCACCTGGGCCACCCACATTCCCACCATGTGCTGAGCCCTCCATGAACACCTTTCAGAGCTATAAATATGATCTAGATATAATATATTCTGCTAGAAGACTGTGAAAAAACATCTAGATAAGGCCCAACATAATCTACACAGTCTTATACCATCCACCATTTTAGGTAATAGATGAATTTCCAAATGGAAGATGAAATAGCTACATGAAGTAAGGGCAGACATTGTATAGGCAGCAGCATCAGCAGGATAGCATGTATAAAGGGACAGAAGCCTGCCATATAACCACACATGACTCAGTATACAGCCCTGATATGGAGGTCACATATAGATCATTAGATGCCATATAGAGGAAGGGGAAATAATAACACCAGCACTTAACTTTTCCGGATACAAACACCTTCTTATAGAGGGGGAGGTCCTTGGAGCTACAAAAGTCTGGCCGCCAATCTGTTCCACCACACCAAATTACCCCCAGCCGCAACCACAGGCTCAGGGGCACCATAACACACAGAATGGCAGTTTACCACATATAATAAACCAATCGCCGGGACACCACCCAGCAGGAGCCCAAAGACCAGCCACACCAAAACAGCAGTTAATTCTAGGGGAAACTAACCACCATGTTTCCCCACCCCCGATAATTTCAACCAACTCCAAGGACCCCCCCACCCCGCTAATTAAAAATAACCTGTATACAGTATGGCCAGTATACACAGTATGGCCTGTATACAGCCCTGAAAAGGAGGTTACATAGAAATTATTAGCTTTAACCTATCCCCAGCATGATCAGTATTAGCACAGAGATGGCGGACATATACAGGGATCAGTGCAGTCTCCATTAATATCACCACACTGTATATCTGATCCCCGGCTTTCAGATCATGCTGTCCCTCTCTCACCACACTGTCTCCATTACATGTGACCTCCCAGCTCCACCATAGAGAACCCCTCAGTCCCCAGGACTCATGAACAATCTGCATTATACAGCCGTATTCTATGATATATCAGCCATGTCCTCATTACATCAATTCTATTCTAGCTGTCTCACTACAGAACTGACTAGAATGTAGTTGCTGCAGGTAGGTTCATAGTCTCAGTATATTATGTAGTTGCTATAGGTAGGTCCTCCTTACAGCAACTCCATTCTAGCTGTCTCACTACAGAATTGACTAGAATGGAGTTGCTGCAGGTAGGTTCATAGTCTCAGTGTATTCTGTAGTTACTATAGGTAGGTTCATGGACCCGGTGTATTCTGTAGTTACTATAGGTAGGTCCTCCTTACAGCAACTCCATTATAGCTGTCTCATTACTGCCCTGACTAGAATGGAGTTGCTGCAGGTAGGTTCATGGTCTCGGTATATTCTGTAGTTACTGCAGGTAGGTTCATGGTGTCAGTGTATTTTGTAGTTACTATAGGTAGGTCTTCCTTACAACAACTCCATTCTAGCTGTCTCACTACTGACCTGACTAGAATGGAGCTGCTGCAGGTAGGTTCATGGTTTCAGTGTATTTAGTACAGGTTGGTCAGTATGGGGTCTATATCTAACACTAAGCTCCCCATACAGCGATATTAATAAAACAAACAACATCGACATTTTAAAAAATATATCTGATTGAAATAAAACCCTCCGCACAAGTCTCATTAATCATTTTATTTTTTTATCTATTTTTTTTTTTTTAAACTCACCTCCACTGGTTATCAACGTAGTCTATCAAAGCCAAATAAAATTCATACCCCACCCCCTCCAATGATCCTACTTACCTGTCCAGGTCTAGTATTGCCTGCTCTCATGGAATACACCAGCCAATGGCATCTCATGTGATGGGGTTATTAGAGTAAAGCTAGGATCACATCTGCGACTGGTTCTACGTCATTTAGGTTCATCGGGGGACCCAAATGATGGAGAGCCAGACTGCTAAAACCGCGGCTACCCATGGACACCAGCGGACCCCATTGACTATAATGGGATCAGTCGTTTCCATACTGAAAGGGGCAGAGAGAAAAGTCCTCCATGCAGGACTTTTCTCTCTGCCAATTTCTGCAGCCGATGTGAACTTAGCCTCAAATGAAGTCTAGTAACCCCTCTTTTTTGGTTATTTGAGCGCCAGAATGTGAGGACTCCTGAGTTACTATCCTTTCAGGATAGTAACTCAGTATAGGCAATCATTGCAGAGGTACCCTGCAGATCTCCAGTGCTGTACAAACTGTAGTGGCGAGTGTAGGTACCGCAGCGCTGCCCCATTAAAGTCTCTGTACCAGAGATCTGCAGGGGTATCAGTTGTTGGGCCCCCCTGCAGATCTAATATTGATGGGCTATCCTGAGAAAGTAGATAAATCCTTGAGGCAGGCGACCCACGTGGCCCATACGCCGCGGTTTGCCAGCGGCAGAAAAAAACGCAAATCCCGTCCCCACTTTGCAGTAAAATACACACAAGTGGACACAACGTTGTGGTTTTGGAAATCGCAGCATGTCAATTATACCTACGGAAATGCTGGCAGCTTCCGTATGTGTATAATTGAGCAGAAAGTCCGCAGAGAAAGCTGCGGCTTTTCCCCACAGCGCTTTTTTGCTGCATGACGCTACGTGGGCCCTTAGCCTTAACCACAGTCATGTCAAGTGGTAACGGCCCCTATTCACTTACCTCTCCATGCTCCTGGCCAGGGGGCCCCCACGTACGCTGCACATTACATCATCGCGACATGATGTGCTGTGCGCAGGGCCCAAGCTGAAGCGGGAAGAGGAGAGGTCGTGAGCAGGAGCGGGGAGAGGTAAGTGATGCAGCCAGGTTCTCCCCGGATTTGCGATCCGGTTTTAACAACCAGATCGCAAAACCGGGGAGAAGTGGCGCCGCCGTCGTTTCTGCTACTAATAGAGCAGAAAGCCACAGGCTTCCTGCTCTACTACTCACAGACTTGTAGGCAACGGGCCCCATTGAGCCTGTTGTCTACAAGCTAAGCACCAATCCTTACCTGTCTGCTCCTGTCGCCTCCTGCTTCTTCCTGCTCTGGGCACACATGACGTCACATCAGTGTGTCCGGAGCAAGATGGAGCGGGGGGCGACAGGGGCAGACAGGTAAGTAATGATCTAATGCTGCTATAGGGGGGGACTAGTGAAGCTATACTGCATGGGGATCATTGATGGGGCCTATTATATTGTGTGGGGGGGCAGTGTTGGAGGCCAATATCCTGGGGGACATTAAATGGGTTGTCCAGGATAACTTTTTTTTTTTAATTAGGCCAGGGCAGGTGAAACCCCCCCTTTCCCACCAAAAAAACTTACTCTCCTGTCCCCAGTGTCTCCCAGCACAATTCAGTCCTGCAGCTCTGTTTATTTTATTCTGCACGTGACCCCTGAGGCCAATCAGCGGCCTAAGGGAAGGGACCTGGGACGTCACAGCAAGTGAGGCAAAAGAAGACAGAGGAGCTGCAGGACCAGACCATGCTGGAAAGACACCGGAGCACTGGGGACAGGCGAGTATGTGGTTTGTTTGTTTTTTTCACCTCCCCCAGACTAATTACAAAAAAAAAAAAAAAAAAAATGCTGAACAACCTCTATAAAGTGTGGGGCATTAGGTGGTTATATTAAAGGGGTTGTCCAGGCATAATTTTTATGGTTTATCCTCAGGATAGGCCATAAATACTTGATCTGTAAGGGGCTGACCCTGGACCGATCAGCTGTACGGAACATCTTGCAGCGCCCCGTTGTCCCCTGCCTCTCTCTGTTCGGTCTCATGGCAGCGCCTCATTTCTGGAAATTCTGTACCTAATTGGTCTTGCCAGTCACATGAGGTGCAGGACTTCCAGCAAGAAGGCTCCGGCATGAGACTGAATGGACACTAGCGGCGGACAACGGAGCGCCAGGGACAGATGAGTATGCTTTTTTATTTTTTTTTTATTTTATTTTACACCTCCTGCCCGGTACATGGGTTGCTCCAATTCCTGGACAACCTCTTTAAAGGATTTATCCATCTTTCTAATATTGATGGCCTGTCCTTGGGATAGGCCATCAATATTACATCTGCAGGGGTCCGACAGCCAGGACTTCTGCAGATCAGCTTTACCAGGACAGTGCAGCTAAAGGTAATGATAACAATTCCAGGAGCCACGCAGTTCATTTGCCATACAGGTTGTAGCAGTGGGTTTAGGTAGTGCAGTGGTGCACATCATATGGCTGTGAACAGCATGGCTCCCGACATGTTAATACTTTTAGCCGCCCTGTCTCGGTACAGCTGATCTACAAGGGTCCTGGCGGTGGGCCCCTAGAAACAATTCCACTGGTGGGCCGTAGACATTCCAGTCCGACACTGCCCACAACCACCTCCTCCACACATGCAGCCACACCCCAGGGACCCCACACACACTTGAATTGCGACACTCCCCCAGGACCCCCTCCACCAACACACAGATGGCAACCCCCCACAAGGACCTGACCCCCTCCCCCGACAACACACGCAGGGGAGTAACTACCGGGGTATCAGCGGTAGCAGCTGCCTCAGGGTCCGGGACATTCGGGGGCCCAGAGTTTTTTTTTTTTTAATAGGCCATTACCTGCTGGAGTAACCCCAGCAGGTAACGGGCTCTATTTACTTACCAATCCCCGCTTCTGCACATGGCCGCCTGCGCTTCCCATTCTGCGGAAGCGGAGGTGACTGTGAGCAGGAGTGGGGATCGGTAAGTGAGTCATTTCAGACCCCAGAGTATAATGATCGGAGGACCAGGGAAGGTGAGGGAACATAAAAAACAACGTTACTTACCTCTCCTACGCTCCGTAGGCTTCGGGCCTGTTTGGTGACGTCACGTGGGCCGGGCCGAGCCTGCATCATTATGCGTCGCGACAGTGGCCCAGCTCACGCGAGAGCTGGTCCAACATTGAAGATGGCCAAAGTAGCGGGGAGTGTGCTGGAGCCAGGAAGAGCTAAGCGACATTGTTTTTTTTGTTTGTATCCTCTCCTGGGTCTCCCATCATTATACTCTAGGGTCTGAAAAGACCTCAGAGTATATTAATTGTGCATGGGTGGTCCACAATTGGGCATAATACTGTGTGCAGGGGCCACTATGTGACATTATACTGGGTGGATGAGCCGCTATGGGGCATAATACTGTGTGCAGGGGCCGCTATGGGGCATAATACTGCGTGCAGAGACCACTATGGGGCATAATACTGCGTGCAGGGGCCGCTATGGGGTATAATACTGTGTGCAGGGGCCACTGTGGAGCATAATACTGCGTGCAGGGGCCGCTATGGGGCATAATACTGCGTGCAGGTGCCGCTATGGGGCATAATACTGCGTGCAGAGACCACTATGGGGCATAATACTGCGTGCAGGGGCCGCTATGGGGTATAATACTGTGTGCAGGGGCCACTGTGGAGCATAATACTGCGTGCAGGGGCCGCTATGGGGCATAATACTGCGTGCAGGTGCCGCTATGGGGCATAATACTGTGTGCAGGGGCCGCTATAGGGCATAATACTTCGTGCAGAGAGGTATGCTATGGGGCATAATACTGCATGCAGGGGCCGCCATGGGGCATAATACTGCATGCAGGGGCCGCCATGGGGCATAATACTACGTGCAGGTGCCGCTATGGGGCATAATACTGTGTGCAGGGGCCGCCATAGGGCATAATACTGCGTGCAGGGGCCGCTAAGGGGCATAATAGTGTGTGTAGGGGCCACTATGGCGCATAATAGTGTGCACAGGAATACGGTTTGTGCGGGGGGGGGGGGGGGTTGGGGGGCCATGTCAAATGTTCGCCTTGGGGCCCAGCCATTCCTAGTTACGCCACTGCACAACATACATGAAGACAGCACCCTACACAGACAGCAGCCTCTCAGGGACTCCCCTTCCCAAGGCACAGACGGCAACCCCCAGCGACCGGACCCCCTCAGCATACAGGCAGCAGCCCCCCAGGGACCGGACCCCTCAGCATACAGGCAGCAGCCCCCCAGGGACCGGACCCCCTCAGCATACAGGCGGCAGCCCCCCAGGGCCGGACCCCCTCAGCATACAGGCGGCAGTCCCCCAGGGACCAGACCCCCTCAGCATACAGGCGGCAGTCCCCCAGGGACCAGACCCCCTCAGCATACAGGCGGCAGTCCCCCAGGGACCAGACCCCCTCAGCCTACAGGCAGCAGCCCCCCAGGGACCAGACCCTTTCAGCCTACAGGCAGCAGCCCCCCAGGGACCAGACCCCTCAGCCTACAGGCAGCAGCCTTCCAGGGACCAGACCCCCTCAGCCTACAGGCAGCAGCACCCCAGGGACTGGAGCCCCCCAACACATATGTGGCAACACCCCAGGGGTCAGACCCCTCCAACACACAGGCAGCACCCCCACATGCACATAGGTGGCAGCACTCCAGGGACCACCATCAGCAACCCCCACCCACACAGAGACAGCACCGCAGGAACCCCCCACTTACATGAAGATAGTACCCAAGGGACCCGCACACCACACGGCAGCACCCCGCGGATCCTCCACCAGCACCCCCTCACACACACAGTTAGCTCCCGAGGGACCCCCAAACATGCACATAAGTGGCAGCACCCTGGCACCACCTCCAGAACCCCCTCTCACACACAAGCAGTACCCCAGGAACCCCACACACAAAGTCAATACCCCAGGGATCCCACACAGACACATGCAGCCACCCCCCAGGGACCTGAACCCCACAAGACCATGCCCCCATTACATGCAAGCAGCAACCCAGGGACCCCTGCTCCCCATTTAGATGCCAGCAGCACCCCAAGGACCCCTGCCGCTTCCCCCTTTAGATGCCAGAAGTACACCAAGGACGCATTCTCCCATATTTAGATGCCAATAGCACCCCAGAGACCCGTGTCTCTACCACCTTTAGTTGCCAAAAGCACACCAGGGACCCCTGGCCCCTATCCATGCCAGCAGCATCCCCCCTTAGATGCCAACAGCACCCCAGGGACTCCTATACCATCCCAAACATCAATCCAATCCCCCAGACTCTCCAGGATACAGTCCCATGTAAAACATCACTCTCTTTTCAGCCCCTCAACTTACAGTCCCATGTAAATACATCACTCACTCCCCTCAGCCTCCACCAACATGCAGTCCCATGCAAAACAATCCTATCACTCCCCTTCCATCATGCAGTCCTGCATGCCAGTCCTCACAGCTTTCTGTTCTCCATTTACACGAGCTCCGCTCCTACCTCCTATATACAGCACAGAGTTGTGATAGAAGAGACCCCGCCCTCATCGGAGAGGGTCCGCCCCTTCCTGTGACATCATACCTACCAGGAGCAACTCCATTCTAGTCATGACCGTAACACACTAGGCACTATATACTCCCAAGGCCGAATATACACACATATACTTTTAAAGCTGAACCAGCCTGTATAAATCCACACAACTATTGCACAAAGATGAAACTGCAGCAGTTATTGGTTCCCACATCCCAAAGTCATGTCCCCCTTTGCTAATGGCTTCGGGGGTGTCTTTCCTATCTTGTTTATACTCTTGTTTGTACAGATGAACAAGGCACCTTCAGGTATCTGGAAATTGCACCTAAGGATGAACGAGACATGTACAAGTCCACAATTCTCTTCCTGATATCTTGACTGATTTCTTTAGACTTTCCCATGATGTTACAGAAAGAAGCAGTGTGTTTCAGGTGTGCCTTAAAATACATCCACAGGTGTGTCTCTAATTAACTCAGATGTTGCAATAAACCAATTAGAAGCTTCCAAAGACATGACATCATCATATGGGCTGTCCCAAATTGTTTAAAGGCATAGTAATCTTAGTGTATGTAAACTTTGCCAAAAGTAATAAAAATGTCTTAAAAAATTCTTTCTCTCATTATTCTGGCATTTGGCAAATATAAATAATTTTCGTAATCCTATTTGACCTAAAATATATATACATAAATAATATATGTGTGCTATATATATATAGTTTGAAAACAAAAACTTCTTTGTTTCTCATTTCCCAGGCTGGAGAATGAAATTGAACTGCTGGAGACTGGCATGTCTAGCACTTGTACCAAAGAAAGTTTAGCGTCAGAGCCTGCAAATTCAGAGCCTGAGAACCAAGAAGTAGCCAAAACAGACAAGGTGAGACTTGCTGTTGGGCATTAGTTCTTATACATAAAACCTATTCCTTACTTATCCACACAGTCATGGTGACAGTACACATTGCAGCCACTGTGAGGCATTTGCATGGTGCCAAAGCCCTACAAAGTGAATGCTATATGTGCCGTCTCTCTTAACAGATAATACAAAGTCCTTAATGTAAATTACAAAATAGTCATGCAGGCATTCTTGTCCCCACAAGACAGTTATGTGAGCATGATCCTCTCTTTGAGAATGGAACATGTATTAATATAGGACACACATTGACATAGATTATGGGCCTACAAGATTCTATATTACGGATTCCAGAGTTGTTTGTATGAGACCTAAGGGTATAACTTGAGAAAGATTCACAAAATAGTAAACCCAAACGTAACAAAAATAGCATATTTTGGAAAATCATTTCAACAGATATTCTTCTGAAGCAAAAAACATATAAAACAAAACAAGAAACATCTAAAACACATATGCTACTCTTCAATGTGCTCAGAATAAAAAAAACAAAGATAAATGACAAAAAAATAATTTGACACAGTCTGAAAAATAATGATATTATGAATCAGTCTCCTCAGATTATGTTGTGAATATGTTGAATCTTCACATCTGCCCATATTAAAGCTTGTGCTCTTAAATATCCCTGTTCTCTCCACATTATTTCACTTGATAGATCACTACTTTATATATGCTTTATACCTGGACTTTTTTAGATAAGCCATTTTGCAGGTTACTCTACTCCATTACTCTCTACTAGAGGGGTACTCTACAAGATTTGCTTCGGGTCGAAGAAGTTCGGTACAAACCACACCTTAAAGAAGACCTTTCATTCCCTCAGAGATGGGCGGTATTATATACCTCTAGAAAGCTGACATTGCGCCCAGGTTACGGAGATATCGGTGTCATTAGTTTTAGCAGCAATATCCCTTCACAGCACGAAGGGCAGCTCTTACAGCTGAGCGTCATCGCTAGGCTATGAAAAACACACCCCAACAGTACAAGGCTATGGAAGAGTACTGTCAGGGGGGCGTTCCTCATCGCCCAGTAATTACCGTAGGCTGTAAGGCTCCCCTTTTTGACAGAGGAGGGATATCGATGCTGAAACTAATGGCACTGATATATCCGACACTCAGGTGCATGCCAGCAAAGCTGAAAGTGTGCTGAATTCTGCACACTGGCTGCTTTCTAGTGGTATACAATACCACCCATCTATGTGTATATGAATGGTCTCTTTAAATTTGCTTAAATCATAGTATAGAATATTTTTAGGGATACTAGGAACTTACCTATCCAATTTCTAGCTTTCTAAAGCAAACACAGCTGAATTTATGTCAAAGTAAAAGTGACATGTATGTCTTTGGAAAATTGGATGGTAATCAGTGGACATAAAAAAAAAAAAAGCCACCAAAAATTATCCAGTGATGGGCGCAGATGTGAAATCAAAATTGTTTATTTTTTTTTTTTTTTTTATATCAACCCTGTGGCAACAACGTATAGTGAAATGTGATGGTGGACCTGGCCACAGGACATCTCTGCCTGAGTGGTGGTATTGGTGGTAGCTGTGGCAACATGTGTAGCAGTGCAGCAGAACATAATATAATGGACCAGGCCATAGGATAGGTCTGCCTGAGCAGTGGCAGTGGTGGTAGGGACTAGGCAGCTGTGGCAACATGTGTGGCAGTGAGTTAGGGCATGATATGATGGACCAGGCCACAGGACATGTCTACCACCACTGCCACCACCCAGGCAGACATTAGGTAGCTGTGGCAACATGTGTTGCAGTGTGTCAGGATGTAATATGATGGACTTAGGAGGCAGAAAAGAACCTGGATGATCATGCCAGTTTCCCTGTATGGGAGCAAATTCCACATCATTGTGTTGGTGGAGTGACAAGTGACAAAAAATATTCACAGAGAGGAACCATTCCTAAAGAATGGTTCCTACAGTATCCAATAAAATATAACCTTTAATTAATCTAACATAAAAGATATAGCTACATTACTGCCTGCTAAAAAATCTGGACTATCTTCCAAAAGTGATCATTGTGTCTGTGGTCATATACTGCTGCTCAAACTGACTCTCTAGCATGTGTAAAAGTGCCACTCAATGTGCACTTCACCCTATAACTATGAAACGAGGGGGGGGGGGGTGGTAGTGGAACCAGTGGCTTGCCCTGGTGAAGTTGGGAATGGCAAGTGGCCCAGTGTGTGGGGATCTGTAGAAGGTGGATGGGTCCCATCTGGTGTTGAAACTGTGTCTGCCCTGCACCTGTGAGGTGATGTCAGTACAAGCCTTGCTGCATTTCTAGACTGTGGCCTTTGATGCTCAAAACATTGACCCAATGGGCCATGACAGCTAATGTATTGTTCCCTGCCCATCATTTCTCCATGTATTGAGGGTGGTGTGCACGTTTCCCCACATGGACATTTACAAGGGAATGCCCACATGGCCATCAAATAGGGGACTACTTTCCTTGAGAAATAATGGTGGCTAGGTATTCTCCATCGAGACTATTTACTGTCATCAGTTGGCGAAATACAGTGGATTCCTCTAAGTGGCACGGCAGTGACAGCACCACCAATAACTTGGCCAGGTGAGAGTTAAACCTGCAGACCAAGCTGGATGACTAGGTGCAGATTGCGTGGAGGAGGAGGAAAAGAAGATGGAGATAATAATAATGAATGATAATGCGATTTTGACAACCATGTGCTAGGGTTGGAATGGATGTGGCCTGCCTATAAAGTAGATCATGGGGAGATGGAAGAGTCTTGCTCACTTTGTGCTACTGCTAATTCAACTTTACCAAATATGCTGGTGGTGCCATTTCATGTGAGTACGGAAAGACCTAGTTCATACACGTGTGCCTGAACACCCATGGCTAACGATCTGTTTGCAGATCTTGCACCTTGCCATCGCTTTGTCATTTGGTAATGTACAAAAATTTTCCCATACAGGAGATTACAACACGTAGCTGCTGCTGCCAAAACCAGAAACATGTCTGCCAGTGCCACCACCACCCGAGCTTGCCTTAGATCTACCCCAGACAGGTCTTTTGGATGTTGGGGCTGTATGTCAGGGGGAACTGTTGCAGCTGCACCACCCTCTTCCTGTGTCACCCTGAACCGTTTGCCAGGTCTTATCTGTAATAGATTCTGTATCACCTTCCTCACTTTTTTATGACTCATCATGGCAATCAGATTCTTGTATGCCCTCACAAATCACAACAGATTTCCCCCTAGTACCTCTACCAGCACTACCACCAATAGCACACCCCCTGCCACTATTACCTCCACCAACACTTGTGTCTTCCACCTCTACATCAAAAAAACACTGGCAGTTCTCATCCAACTCATAAAAAAGAAGAGGAAGAAGAGGAAGTTGTGGGCTATGAGGAATATTTCTCTGAGCAGATGCCACATGACTAAGAGAATGGGATCTGTGCCAGTGAAGATAAAAGAGAAGAAATGGTTGACAGCACAAAGACAGCATGGTAAATTATATGTTTGGGAGGTATACACAGAGCCCTCACTCAATATTTGTGGTTCACTGCTTCTAAAAAAGTCTTTACTTCTGGTCTTGACAGCCCGTAGCTACATGCCAATAGCTACAGTCTTGTTGTACTTCCTGAAAATATCCACATTCTTATTGCTAGTAGTAGTACCTGCACAAATGTTTCCTCCAACCTCAACGTTTGCCTGTCCCCTGTCCTGTTTTTTCCTAGTTATTTTACTGCACACTGCTTAGTGATTTGGCAACAATTCTGACACAGTTTTTATTTTAACAAAAAATATTTCATGAAATATTGCAAAGGAGACAAGCCTGTGTGGTTTCCGGTCATGTGATCTGTGACTGCGATCACAATGAAGTTTGTCATATAGTGACAAACTTCATTGGTGGAACGCCGATCTCCTTCTCCTTAGCATAGCAGAGAGGGAGATTGGCACTTCTGCCTCCACCCCAAGCAATACTCCATGGTCAGCTGTCAGAAGACAGCTATGATCACAGAGTTTTGCCCAGAGACCACCCTGATTGGGCATAGTGGTCTCTGGGGCATGTGAGCACTATGACAGCCTGTGACACTGCTCACATAAAGTTTATTTAGTAAATAATAAATATATAAAAAGTGGCTACCAATCTCCCTCTCCTCAGATTCTGACAGAGGGAGATTGGTAAGTAAAATCTCTACACTGACACACACTCCCCCCCCACCCTTCAGTGCCCCCCACTCTCCTCTGTCTCCCATATCTATCTATCTATCTATCTATCTATCTATCTATCTATCTATCTATCTATCTATCTATTTTTTTTTATCTATCCATCCATCTATCCACTTAAATTCATATTTTTTGTGACCCATAAATAAAGATTACATTATGTAACACAAATTTTGTTCCCAGCTTTTAAATGTTATATTCCAATTGCTTATGTCTA
The DNA here is from genome assembly GCA_947044405.1 of Leptodactylus fallax. Taxonomy (NCBI): domain Eukaryota; kingdom Metazoa; phylum Chordata; class Amphibia; order Anura; family Leptodactylidae; genus Leptodactylus; species Leptodactylus fallax. The sequence goes on along the minus strand of CAMRHE010000061.1, from coordinate 1,734,999 downwards.
AAACAAATTAAAAATTGCTTACATTCATCATAAACTTCGCTTTTGTGACCACGGCAACGAAAATTATGCATTTTTACTATAGAAACAGACGATTTTGCATCTTCTCATTTATACAGACTAAGAACACTATATGCATTGCAAATTTACACAGATTACCAAAAACTGTTCAGAAGTGTGCGGTTTTCTGAGATTTACGACTATACTGCAAATCAGTTTCATGAATCAATCCCCAAATATAGTCGCCCATCATGTTTTCGTTATATTGTCCTTGGTAACGGCGTTCAAAGTTCATAATGTCCTGGTGAAAGCGCTCGCCTTGCTCCTCTGAATAAGCTCCCATGTTGTCTTTGAACTTATCAAGATGAGCATCAAGGATATGGATTTTGAGTGACATCCTGCAGCCCATTGCAGCATAGTTCTTTATCAGAGTCTGAACCAGTTGTACATAGTTTTCATCTTTATGATTGCCTAGGAAGCCGCGAACCACTGTGACAAAACTGTTCCAAGCTGCTCTCTCCTTCCTATTCAGCTTCTTGGGAAATTCACTACACTCTATGATCTTCTTGATTTGTGGTCTGACGAAGACACCAGCTTTGATCTTTGCTTCAGACAGCTTAGGTAAAAGATCTTGGAGGTAATTGAAAGCTCTCGACTCCTTATCTATAGCCCTGACAAATTGTTTTATGAGCCCCAACTTGATTTGTAGTGGTGGCATCAGCACCTTGCGTGGGTCCACCAGTGGCTCCCACTTTACATTGTTCTTCCCCACAGTGAACTCTGTCCTCTGAGGCCAGATCCCGCCTGTGGTAGTGCGCTTCAGTATCCCGGCTGTCCCAAAGGCAAATAAAGCAAGGATACTTAGTGAAACCACCTTGGAGGCCCATCAGGAATGACACCATTTTGAAATCTCCGATAACTTCCCAGCCGTACTCATCATACTTCAAGGCACCTAGCAACATCTTGACACTGGTGTATTCCTCTTTCAGGTGCACCGAGTGAGCTACAGGAGGAGACGGATACTTGTTCCCATTGTGAAGCAGCACGGCTTTGAGGCTCTTGCATGAGCGCCACTCATTCGGGTTACAGGTGATACCTATAGCCTTGAATAGACCGGCCACATTGTTGCAGAAGTACAGTCCATCTTGATGACTGAAGAAGATGGAAAAAAACTTGGTGACGCTTCCTCTGATCTGTGACTTGGACGCTTTCATCTAATAAGTTCCATTGCTTGAGCCTTGATGTCAGAAGCTCAGCGTTGGACTTGGTGAGACCAAGGTCTCTGATCAGATCGTTGAGGTCTTTTTGGTTAGGGTGATATGGCTTCCGCTCCTCATTTGCATATGAAGAGAAATCGTGATCTTCAACGTCTTCCTCGATGTCTGACCTGCTGCTTTCTTTTGAAGGTGTTGTAGCTCTGTCTGGAGGTGTTGGTACAGGAAGTTCAGTGCAGTGTGGTACTGGGGCAATAGATGACGGAATGTCAGGATACGTTACAGGCGGGGCATTTTTGCCAGTGCGACGTTTGGAAGGGTCCACCATGCAGAAGTAGCAGTTTGTTGAATGATCAGTTGGTTCACGCCAAATTCTTGGGATAGCAAAATGCATGGCTCTCTTTAATATTTGGATTGTGAATTTGATTTAGGCCTATTTCACACTAATGACTAGTGATATTTACAATATTAACACAGTTAATCTGCTATTTAAGAGAGTAGCATTTATCCACTTACCTTCAAGAGTTTTCTTGCAGTGCTCACATGTGAAATGAGGAGCCCATGGTTTGTCTTGGTCACCAACAGGCATGCCGAAGTATGCTGTGTAGGCCTCACACATCTTAGCAGATTTTGCCACAGAGTACTTTTTCGCTCTTGTCTTTATAAACTGGCCACATACATAGCAAAATGCGTCTGCTGGATGTATGCAACCTCTTGATGCCATCTAAATTGACTAAGTTGCTGTGAACTGTAAGGAAAAAGGATGTCTCTCCAAACTTGATAAAAATGGTCTTTATTCCATGCAGTATTAAAGTTCAAGAGTGTACTGAGGATTCAGCAGAGCAAGATTGATCACCCGGTACCAGAGTAACACGCAATATATACATTTACATTCCTAAGCTCCTCCTGTAATGGGTGTGGGGTGAAGTCTGAATACTCTCGTTATTCGAATCTGAATAGATATTGAATTCACAACTGTCTGTCTAGGTCAATTTCCCTTTGTCTGTGATGGACATTGCCCACTTACTATGCAATCCCAATCAATTAGATCCTGTCTCTCCGTCTCTCAGGAAGGGCTATAGTGGCCCTATATAACTGTAGTTATACAGCTACCTACAATTCTGTACAGTCCCAGAAAGTTCTAGATAATTCTGGGCAGTTCTAGAAACTTCTTGATAGTTCTCACAATTCCAGAAGCTTCTTAAGTATCTTGAAATATTGCGAATATCCTTAAAAATAGATCAATTTCAAAATATCATTGTGCTGGCCACAAAAGCAAAGTTTACAGGGAATAATAACTTTTTCTATTCATTTAAGGTACAAACAATCAGGAAAACACACTTAACAACTGGGAACAAATATTTTTTTGAAAATTGTTACATGGTGTTATACTTTTAGGATGCACACACGCAGCGGTTCTGGCGGCACAAAATTTATTATCTACAACTTGTTACTGGCCGTCTGGCATGTGGTCAGAGCTGCTGCATGTTTCTGCACCCTAAAATACATTTGTCATGTAAAAGCAGATTTTTTTGTGCTGTATACATGAAGGTTATTGTCATTATCGTTATTGTATGGTGTCAGCAAACCAGCTATGGAGAATTTGGCCTTCGGAAGCCAGTTTGCACACCATTCATTGCAGGCTCTGCTGTAGGCCCAGCAAGTAAGGAATGCACCTACATTTGGCATCTGTGAAAACGGCATCAGTTGCTAAATATATTATCAGGTGTGTTTCTCAAGTAGCACTCACCAGATTTTAAAAATAGTCACCTGAATTCACATATTTGGGAAAAAATGTCGCTTTCAATTTTTTTTCCATCAAAGTCATTAAAAAGTCTGGAAAAAAAACAGAGGTCCAATATTTTTTATATGTCCTTTATTGAATACCTTGGGGGGTCTAATTTATTGAATGGAGTCAGCAGCTGTAATGATAGTATGGTGTCAGCAAACCAGCTATGGAAAACTTGGCCTTCAAGAGCCAGTTTGCGCACCATTCATTGCAAGCTCTGCTGTAGGCCCAGCAAGTAAGGAATGCACCTACATTTGGTATCTGTGAAAACGGCAAAAATAATAAAATATATTTTAGAATATACAGTGGGGAAAAAAAGTATTTAGTCAGCCACCAATTGTGCAAATTCTCCCACTTAAAAAGATGAGAGAGGCCTGTAATTGTCATCATAGGTAGACCTCAACTATGAGAGACAAAATGAGAAAACAAATCCAGAAAATCACATTGTCTGATTTTTAAAGAATTTATTTGCAAATTATGGTGGAAAATAAGTATTTGGTCAATAACAAAAGTTCATCTCAATACTTTGTTATATATCCTTTGTTGGCAATGACAGAGGTCAAACGTTTTCTGTAAGTCTTCACAAGGTTGGCACACACTGTTGCTGGTATGTTGGCCCATTCCTCCATACAGATCTCCTCTAGAGCAGTAATGTTTTGGGGCTGTCGCTGGGCAGCACGGACTTTCAACTCCCTCCAAAGGTTTTCTATGGGGTTGAGAGCTGGAGACTGGCCACTCCAGGACCTTGAAATGCTTCTTACGAAGCCACTCCTTCGTTGCCTTGGCGGTGTGCTTGGGATCATTGTCATGCTGAAATACCCAGCCACGTTTCATCTTCAATGCCCTTGCTAATGGAAGGAGGTTTGCACTCAAAATCTCACAATACATGGTCCCATTCATTATTTCATGTACACGGATCAGTTGTCCTGGTCCCTTTGCAGAAAATTAGCCCCAAAGCATGATGTTGCCACTCCCATGCTTCACAGTAGGTATGGTGTTCTTTGGATGTGACTCAACATTCACTCTCCTCCAAACACGACAAGTTGTGTTTCTACCAAAAAGTTCTACTTTGGTTTCATCTGACCATATGACATTCTCCCAATACTCTTCTGGAACATCCAAATGCTCTCTAACAAACTTCAGATGGGCCCGGATATGTACTGGCTTAAGAAGGGGGACACGTCTGGCACTGCAGGATCTGAGTCCCTGGCGGTGTAGTGTGTTACTGATGGTAGCCTTTGTTATGTTAATCCCAGCTTTCTGCAGGTAATTCACTAGGTCCCCCCGTGTGTTTCTGGGATTTTTACTCACCATTCTTGTGATCATTTTGACCCCACGGGGTGAGATCTTGCGTGGAACCCCTGATCGAGGGAGATTATCAGTGGTCTTGTATGTCTTCCATTTTCTATTTATTGCTCCCACAGTTGATTTCTTCACACCAAGCTGCTTGCCTATTGCAGATTCAGTCTTCCCAGCCTGGTGCAGGTCTACAATTTTGTTTCTGGTGTCCTTCTACAGCTCTTTGGTCTTCACCATAGTGGAGTTTGGAGTGTGACTGTTTGAGGTTGTGAACAGGTGTCTTTTATATTGATAACAATTTCAAACAGGTGCCATTACTGCAGGTAATGAGTGGAGGATAGAGGAGCCTCTTAAAGAAGAAGTTACAGATCTGTGAGAGCCAGAAATCTCGCTTGTTTGTAGGTGACCAAATACTTATTTTCCACCATAATTTGCAAATAAATTCTTAAAAAATCAGACAATGTGATTTTCTAGATATGTTTTCTCATTTTGTCTCTCATATTTGAGGCCTACCTATGATGTCAATTACAGGCCTCTCTCATCTTTTTAAGTGGGAGAACTTGCACAATAGGTGGCTGACTAAATACTTTTTTTCCCCACTGTATATATTTATTACAATTTCTTTTTTTAGGTTATCTCGTGTATAAATGTAGGAAAAAGCATTTTTTTAAAACTTTTTTTTGTCCTTTTCCCTCTATATTTTTTACAAAAGTAAAATATATCGCTTGTTTTCTTATAAAATTTGAAAGTCCATTATGTTCTGAGAAAAAGGAGACCAAATACATGTAGGTTGGCACAGTAATAGAAAAGCAATTTGCAGTTAAACTGGAACATGGCTAAAACTTGAAAATGTGCATGGTCTGGAAGGGGGGTAAAGCATCTGGTATGGAAGTGGTTAAAGAATCCATTTACAAAACACAAGCAGAGGCAAAGGTGACTATTATGGTTTCTTTAAGATAGTATTAAGGGATGCCTCTTCAGTTGGTTAAAGTGTTGGCGTACACATTGACCCAGTGGCGTAACTAGGAATGGCTGGGCCCCAAGGTGAACATTTGACATGGCCCCCCCCGAACTGCCTCCCCCAACCCCCCCCTCCAACTACCCCTGTAGTTATGCCCCTGCTTTGACCACTGAGGATCCCTCCCCTAACACCATCTTTATAGAAACCATTTACAAAACACAAGGCAAAGGTGACTATTATGGTTTCTTTAAGATAGTGTCAGGTGAGGACTCCTCAGTGGTTAAAGTATTGACATAAACTTTGACCACTGAGGATCCAATGACTCCATCTTTAAAGAAACCATTAAACAAAAGACAAGCAAGGGTAAAAGGTGACTATTATGGTTTCTGTAAATGCTGTGGCAGTTGCAAGCATGCTGAGGAATAAAGTCTCTCATTTTCAGTGCTCAGGACTTTAATCATTGAGACTGTTCAGCACATTTGACTGTCCAAAAAAGAAAAAAAAAAGCCCAAGGAGTAAAATTAAACTCTTCCATCCTGCCAGTCCACCCAACCTGCGTTGGAAAGAGAAAATGTTGCAAAATTGTCCCTCATGTGGCTGACAGCTACTGTAGATCATGAGCCAGATGAGTCAAGACCATGTAACCCAGACTCCAGTTCCTGGATGTCAACTGGCAATGGTTCCCTTGTCAGCAGGAGGTTATATAGTTACATAGTAGATGAGGTTGGATGAAGTATAATGTTGTACCGTGTTAGCCATTGAAAGTAGTGGAAGAGTGAAGAAATCAGGCGATACCTTTTAGAGGCTAACTGAGTATATTTATAAGTAAGCTTTCAGGAGTACTCGCTCCCTTCATCAGACATGGTGTGATACAAGAACTGAAAATTAACAGATTTTTATACACATGGTTTTCAAAGCATTTTAGAGTCCTTAAAAAAAATTGCAATCTAAGTAGAGAAGTTATTTACAACAGGTCAAAAAAACCAGTCTGGAAACTTGTGGTGCGTGATGGAGGGATCAGTAATTCTTGCTGTTATCTGTTTGCTATCAGGAGGTGATTTGTGACCCTCACAGGTCACACATAGTGTGATTTGAAGCTGGCATGAATATTGAGTTCAGTTCATGGTTCAAACATAGTGTGACATGAAGCTGGCATGAATATTAAGTCCAAATTGCAGAGTTTGAAATTTTTGCATAAATTTATACTCCATTTCTTTTCTTTTCTCCTGTGTCTTAAAATGTCCCATTAAAACCACAACCCGCAAATCTTCAATAGAGTGGTTTTCTCCGGAGAAATGTGCGGCCACTGGGAGATCGGTTCTGCTGTTATTAATGGTGGATCTGTGTGAGTTCATTCGTTGACTGAGTCTCTGCCCTGTTTCCCCCACATAGAGGCCTGTGGTGGGACATTGCACACACAGGTTGGATGAAGACACCAGTCCATCAAATCCAACCTATAACCCTACAGTACCCTACAGGGTTGATCCAGAGGAAGGCAAAAAACCCCATGAGGCTTATGCCAATTTCCCCATTTCGGGGAAAAAAATCCTTCCCGACTTCAATCTGGCAATCAGTATAAAACCCTGGATCAACTTGTCCTTAACAGAATCTAGAACCCATAACCCTTAATATTGTTCATTTCTACAATGGGTACGGAAAGTATTCAGACCGCTTAAAATTTTTCACTCTTTGTTTCATTGCAGACATTTGCTAAAAGCAAAAAAGTTCATTTTATTTCTCATTAATGTACACTCAGCACCCCTTCTTGACAGAAAAAAAACAGAAATGTAGATATTTTTGCAAATTTATTAAAAAAGAAAAACTGAAATATCTGTATTCAGACCCTTTGTTCAGTATTGAATGGAAGCACCCTTTTGAGTTAGTACAGCCATGAGTCTTCTTGGGAATGATGCAACAAGTTTTTCACATCTGGATTTGGGGATCCTCTGCCATTCTTCCTTGCAGATCCTCTCCAGTTCCGTCAGGTTGGATGATGAACGTTGGTGGACAGCCATTTTCAGGTCTATCCAGAGATGCTCAATTGGGTTGAGGTCAGGGCTCTGGCTGGGCCAGTCAAGAATGGTCACAGAGTTGTTCCGAAGCTACTCCTTTGTTATTTTTTAGCTGTGTGCTTAGGGTCATTGTCTTGTTGGAAGGTGAACCTTTGGCCCAGTCTAAGGTCCAGAGCACTCTGGAAGAGGTTTTCTTCGAGGATATCTCAACTTGGTCACATTCATCTTTCCTTCAATTGCAACCAGTTGTCTTGTCCCTGTAGCTGAAAAACACCCCCATAGCATGATGCTGCCACCACCATGTTTCACTGTTGGGATTGTATTGGGCAGGTGATGAGCAGTGCCTGGTTTTCTCTACACATACCGCTTAGAATTAACGCCAAAAAGTTCAATCTTCGTCTCATCAGACCAGAGAATCTTATTTCTCATAGTCTGGGAGTCCTTCAAGTGTTTTTTTGCAAACTCTATGCGGGCTTTCATATGTCTTGCACTAAGGAAAGGCTTTCTTCAGGCCACTCTGCCATAAAGCCCCGATTGGCGGAGGGCTGCAGTGATAGTTGACTTTGTGGAACTTTCTCCCATCTCCCTACTGCATATCTGGAGCTCAGCCACAGTGATCTTTGGGTTCTTCTTTACCTCTCTCACCAAGGCTCTTCTCCCACGACTGCTCAGTTTGGCTGGACAGCCAGGTCTAGGAAGAGTTCTGGTCATCCCAAACTTCTTCCATTTAAGGATTATGGAGGACACTGTGCTCTTAGGAACCTTGAGTGCTGCAGGAATTCTTTTGTAACCTTGGCCAGATCTGTGCCTTGTCACAATTCTGTCTCTGAGCTCCTTGGGCAGTTCCTTTGACCTCATGATTCTCATTTGCTCTGACATGCACTGTGAGCTGTGAGGTCTTATATAGACAGGTGTGTGCCTTTCCAAATCAAGTCCAATCAGTTTAATTAAACACAGCTGGACTCCAATGAAGGAGTAGAACCATCTCAAGGAGGATCAGAAGGAAATGGACAGCATGTGAGTTAAATATGAGTGTCACAGCAAAGGGTCTGAATACTTATGACCATGTGATATTTCAGTTTTTCTTTTTTAATAAATTTTCAAAAATATCTACATTTCTGTTTTTTTTTCTGTCAAGATGGGGTGCTGAGTGTGCATTAATGAGAAATAAAATAAACTTTTTTTGCTTTTAGCAAATGGCTGCAATGAAACAAAGAGTGAAAAATTTTAAGTGGTCTGAATACTTTCCGTACCCACTGTAGAAAGAAATCCAAGCCCTCTTTGAACTTGTTCAATGACTCCACCATCACCACTTCCTGGGGCAGAGAGTTCCATAGCCTCCCTGTTCTTACTGTAAAGAATCTCCTTCTATGTTGCTGGTGAAACTTTCTCTCCTCCAGACGTAGAGGATGTCCCCTTGTCACTGTCACTGGCCTAGGAGTAAAAAGATTATTAGAAAGTTCTTTGTGCTGTCCCTTCATGTATTTGTACGTTGTGTGACAATTGGGGGTAGTTTCGCTTCAAAGGTGGCAGCTTCCTGGACTTTACAGAGGTGTTTGTGGCGCTGGGTGCCAAATAAACAGCATATCAGGTAATGGCAATCCAAAAGAAATGGCTTTATTCAGCTTGTAAGTGATAACATGAACAAAAATAACAAAAACGACCTAGCCCACACACAGGGCAATACCTCACTTCTTGAACCCTGACTAATTTCTGAGTGCAAAATGCTTTGCTGAGGTTTCTCCTCAGCAGTCTGGCTCACACTGAGCTTAACCAAGTCCGTTTGTGGAATTCAGTCCTCTTGGGACAGACCACCTGTCTGTCTCCAACTGGTCCACAGTCTACCTGTTCCCTGCAGGTCACCAGCAGCTCTCTCCTGCTGTGTGCACTCAATCTGGAGTGAAGCCCCCAGGTATGGGTGTGGTCAAGGTCCTTTTCAACCCTGTTTTTGGGTCGCTCTCCAGCGCCCTTTGGGTTCACACCCTCACAGTTGTTATTAGGTCTTCCCGTAGACGTCTTTTTTCTAAACTGAATAACCCCAAGTTTGTCTTGGTGTACTCCAATCCACCCATTCCCCTAATAATTTTGGTAGCCCTTCTCTGCACTCTCTCTAGTTCAGTTATGTCCTTCTTGTATACTGAGACCCAAAATTGTGCGCAGTAGTCTATGTGTGGCCGTACCAGTGATTTGTATATAGGCATAACTATGTTCTTGTCATGGGAATCTATATCTCTTTTGATGCATCCAAAGATTTTATTTGCCTTGGCAGCAGCTGCCTGGCACTGGTCACTAAAGGCAAGCTTACTGTCCACTAAAATCCCCAAGTCTTTTTCAGTGGCAGTCTTACCCAATAATTTATTATTAAGTACATAATCATACAATTTATTTCTTTGACCAAAATGCATAACCTTACATTTGTCAACAATAAACTTCATTTGCCATGTCTCCACCCATTAATCCAGCGTCCTTAGATCCCCCTGTCATATTCTACTGTCCTCCTCATTTTTGATTACCTTACAGGACCACGCAGGCTTTCACAACATCATCCACAGATTCTAGCTTCAGCTGGATAGCAGTGGTAAAAATTCGCCATTTTGAAGTGAGGATCCCAAACGCACACTCCACAAGTTGCCAGCTCTTGAAAGTCTGTAGTTGTAGATTCTTTTCTGGAAGTCGAGTCCATGGCTGGAGTATGGTTTCAGAAGGTTTCCACACATCTAGAAGGCCTCATCGCCAACAGTTCCAGGAAATGGCTTTGGTGCTGGCAATCCAAAATTTCCAGAATAGATTCTCCATCCCATGTCTTCATGTCAGAGTCCATGAAGATTCTGGAGTCATTGGTGCGGCCTCATGCCCCAATGTCCACAGCCAAAAAACGATACTGGGCATCAGCAATGGCCATCAGCACAATGGAAAAGTTCTTCTTGTAGTTGAAGAACAGGGAGCCACTCCTTGCAGGTTTCTGGATACGGATGTCCTTTCCATCGACTGCTCCTACACAATTTGGAAAACGTGTCACCTGCCAGAACTTTTCTGCAATGTCGTTCCATTGTTCTGTAGATGGATGTCGGATAAATTCTTCACGCAGCAAATATCACAGGGCCTGGCAAGTATCCAGGACGATGTAGGAGATGGTTGACTTGCCAAGACGGATCTGGAAGTGCGTTGAGGAGAAGCTCTCGCCTGTTGCAAGAAACCTTGAAATAAAAAAAGAAAAATAATTTTAAAAAGTATGTATTGTGAGAGGATAGGCTCAGTGGTAGCAGCAGCGGACCCAGACAGTCAGAGACCGACACAAAAATTCAGATGCAAACAGGTTTTACCCTGTACATTTATTTTACAAAAAACAGCAAAACAAAATAAGCCTTTACTTTCAGGCAAAACGGTAACAAAAACCTGCTCGTCTGAGCTACTAACTAACTCAAAGAACACCCTAACTGTACATGTGGCTTGCTTCAGCCACACGGTCAATAAACAGGGCAAAAACAATAGCAGTAGTTCACACTGGAGTCTCACCAGTTGTCAAAGTCTTATGCCAGAACCCAGCTCCTCCTTTCTCCCCCAGGAACTGCTCAGTAGTGAGAACTGGCCAACCTTTTATAGGCCTTTAAAGAGGCCCAGCTTCCACCTGTGGTTGAAGGCCCCTCCCTAGTAAGGAATCTGGGAGAGATAAAGCGACCTTCCAGAATCTTACCTGTCACCTTCTCACAGTATATATAGTCAAAATACATTGTTGATTCTCACCGAAGGGTCATTATCAAGCGCTCCTCTGGTGTAATGCTTCTCCACAAGTGTGTTTCCTGCCTCTGGAGTCTGGTTGATAGCCGCTGAGGAAGTTCATCAACCAAACTGAGAATGGACATACGCAGGTAATCGTGGAACTTCTGTGGATGTTGTCGCAATTCTCCATACAGGCTTGAATACACTCCCCTTTTCATGCGGGCAGATGTAATGGGATGAAGCCAGAAGCGACGGCTTCACCGCCATCTCTGCCTGGCAATCCTTCTCCACTTCACCCTCAGCTGGATCACCTTTAGGTCAAAGAAAACAGATGGAGGAATTATATTCAAAAAGGACAGCGGCAGCACAAGTTGAACTAGAACACTGAAACAATACTCTCCTCTACAAAGCTGGCTCCAGACTAAATTGTCAGCTCTTCGGCCTGTTTCTATATTCTCTCTGTAATCATTCTGTGTTATGGCAACCAAATAAACAAAAAAAAAAAACGGACTGAAAATTAACGGACACAAACAGATACCAACGGTCACATACGGATGGTTTTCTGTCCGTTTTTCTTGTATTTTTAATGGATTGGGTTTAACGGAGCCGTTAAAAAAAAACGGACACATAAGCATCAGTTACTGTCCGTTAATGTAGGTATCTGTTTTTTTTGTTTTTTTTTAATGGACACCTTCATAACGGAATCCTAATGGTAGTGTGAACCCTGCCTAAGTTCATACTTTGAAAAATTAAGACATCCTTCCCAGATTCCTCTTCTCCCACAGGAGAATGCCGAAGCTCTTCATCTGGTCCTAATCAGCAGTGAGTCTCACATGTCTTGCTCTGCTTGCCAATGAAAACAATGGGAGGCAGACTCGAGATGTAATCTGACTCAGAATCAGTGGCAGATTCTGCCATGTGAATGGGCCGTAAGGAGTGTATTGTATCAATAAGACTGTTAGTAAGAAAGAGTATCGTTGATCTCCTAATATGCAACATTTAATGGACCCTAATGTCTCATACATGTCAACTCACCCATTTTTCCTACTGCCTCACCCAGTCAATATTCACTTTCAACCAGCCAGCCACTTCAAAGTATTCACTGCACTATGACTTCACCTCGCTGCAGTGAGTACTAATGAAGACCTTGCTGAAGGATACACCTTCTATTTAAAGATGTATTATATATTTTTTTCATAATGAAAAATTAAATAGAAAAAAAAAATCTAATAAATTTTTCTGGAGCAGTTTTTCTGGCTTGACTATTATTACCAGATTATGCTTTTAGGTTTCTTTGAAAACCATGCATTAATGTATAGGGACCAATGAGGCTTTACCCTAAAAACAGAAAATCAGCAATGTTTTCTAATCCTGGATAACCCCTTTAAATGGTCACTAACTTTTCACACAACTTAGTCTCATTTCTTGGAGCATGTGATTTTTGACAAAAATGTAATGCAGTTTAATTAAAAATGTGGCTGCTTTCTGCCTGAAAAACCTCTCTAAAGTTCCTGCAACTAGGTGTCTCCCTTCTAACTCATTTGCAGTTCACGCTTTTGTTACTAAGGAAGTCTGTCCCTAGATACATTCCATTCCATCTTGCTTATCTCAGTGAGTTTAGGTGGTCGTCCTTTTCTCTCTTCACACAGTGAATGGAGGGGGAGAGGTTGATTCTGCTCACAGGCTGCACAGACATGCCTGTTGCTGTGTACAAAAAACTGAGGATTCTGCAAATCTCACAGTTTACAATGTCTTCTATTTATTTGTATCTACGTCTGGTTACTTGTGTGGTTACAGATGGGATATAACTCACAGACAGCAGCAGCTTTACTGACTGTGCTCATAGATTGTTTTTTTTTCTTGTGTTTTTTCTACTTGGTTGAATATGTTTGCTCTGTATTTATTGTACAGTTCGCCTGGATCTCCGATATATTATTTCTCAGGTATTTGTTTGCAATTGTATATTTACTCATGGTAGAACATTATCAGCAATTCATAAATACATGACAACATCATGTTGGTTATCCTGGTTGATGTTTGGTTACTGTTATTTTTTTGATTACTCGCCCAGCTCAACCTTTAAGGCCCGGTTCACATCTGTGTTCGGGTTTCTGTTTGGGGAGTCCGCTTGGGAACCCCCCGAACGGAAACCTATACGCTTAAAAAAGCGGTTTATCTGGGAAACCCACGGACCCCTAGACTATAATGGGGTCCGTGTGGTCTCTGCTCAGTTTCCGCAAGCAGCACTTTCCTCTCCACATGTTTCCGCATGTTTCGTGCAGAAACCGAGCGGAAACCACACAGACCCCATTATAGTCTATGGGGTCCATGGATTTTTATGCGTATAGGTTTCCGTTCGGGGGATCCCCAAGCGGACTTTCTGAACGGAAACCCGAACGCAGATGTGAACTGGACCTAAGTATGTTTCTTTACATGCATAATGCGTAGTTATATAAAGATATCATAAATATTTAAAATATATATTATTAATCACACAATATACTAACGTATAAAGCTATAACGCTATATACAAAGTCATTATGCCTGTAAAGAAATTTACTTTTCAAACTTTTAGACAGACAAAATTTAGTGAATGGCTGCAGCTCAGCTGTCTGAGATATGAAAGGACCTGGGTTAAATGGAATAAAACTAGATGTAATTTGTTATATGTATATATATATATATATATATATATATATATATATATATAAAGCATAGGAAAGTAAATTACAATAAACCTATTTTAGTACTACACTTTAATGACCGTCACAAAATAGTAAGTAACATAGACATAGTGTTGCCGATTGCCTGCTTTCAGAAGCACTAATACTCATTGTTCCCGGCACATTGCCCTATATACTGTAATAACTATATATGCTGCCGGAAAATAATGCAAGTGCATTGGCGGATGTAATCAGGCTAGTGCAGAAGCAAGCGCTGATCACATTTTGTAGTTTGTTAAAAAATATCTTTTAGGCCTTATTCACGTATCCGCATATGGCATATGTGTGACATTCACATTTTTGGCAGACACTAGTTTACACATTACTAGCTTTACACAATAAGCTTTAAAAATCAACAACTTTGAGTCAAACACAGCTTGACATTTTTGTGACTGAAAGTCACAATATGCTAGGGTTCGCAATGCAACTTTCACCAACATTATTGAAGGAGTTGCAGGGCAACCTGCTGATCTTTGGTTGCATGATAGGGCTCCCCTCCAATTACAATTTTAGGCCATGCCCCCATATGCAGATTGAAACATTTTATTTGGCCCTAACACAGTATAACACCCCCTTCACAGGCCCCCACAGTATATTACCCTTTTACCAACCTCCACACAGGACCCCGCAAAAACTTTAATAGACTAATCAAAACATTATATGTACCCCAAAATGGTGTCAAATGAAAGTACAAAGAATAAACCCTCACTAGCCCTCAGCTATGTCAACAGAAAAATAAAAAAGTTATGAATTTTGGAAGGCAGAGAAGAAAAATACGAAAAAAAAGAGTATTAACGTACAAACTACCTTGCATGCTTATAGGGTTAATGGCTCTGCGTAGCCTACATTTCACAGATTATGGAATATACATTTGTATGACGTGTTTCTAACAAAAACAATAAAACAAATTTAAAAAAAAAAAAAAAGCTCAATATTCCCCTTGATAAATTTTCTGAAAAGTGTAGTTGCCTAAATGGGGCTCTGCAAATGCGGCATGGCAACCAAAGGTTATTCCAGCCAAAATCTGCCCTCCAAAAGCCAAATAGCGTTCTCTGTTCCAAGCCCAGTCATTTTCCAATACAGTAGATTACAACCACATATGGGGTATTGCCGTGTTCATGAGAAGTTGTGTAATAAACTGTGGGGTGCTTTTTCTCCTTGCGAACACCTTGTGAAAATGAAAAATGTGGTGCTAAAGCAATGTTTTATTGGAAAAAGGGTAATTTTTAATTTTCATGTCCCAATGTTAACAAAATCTGTGAAATATTTGTGGGGTAAAAATGCTCACTATACCCATTGATAAATTCCCTGAGGGGGTGTAGTTTCCAAAATGGTAGTTCTCATTGTACTAGTATACTAAGGGCCTTGCAAATGAGACATGGCACCTGAAAACTATTGCAGCAAAATCTGCTCTTCAAAAGTCCAGCATCGATCCTTCATTTTAGCATGCTGCTGTGTGCCTAAATAGCAGTTTACATCCACATGTGGGATATTTCCGTGCGCTGGAGAAATTGCATAACAAATCTGTAAATTTTAGGGCTAAATGAATGTGTTATTGAGAAAAATTAAATTTCTAAATTTCACCTCCATATTGTTTTAATTCTTGTGAAATGCTGAAAGGGCTGACATACAGTTACAGTGCCTTGCAAAAGTGTTCATACCCCTTGAACTTTTTCACATTTTGTCACCTTACAATCACAAACTTAAATGTATTTTCTTGAGATTTTAAGTGATACACCAACACAAAGTAGCACATAATTGTGAAGTGGAAGGAAAATGATACATAATTCATCTAGAGACTGAGATTTTTGCCCATTTTTCTTTGCAAAATAGTACAAGCTCAGCCATATTGGATGGAGAACGTCAATGAACAGCAATTTTCATGTCTTGCCACAGATGTTGAATGGGATTTAGGTCTGGACTTTGACTGGGCCATTCTAACACATGAATATTCTTTGATCTAAAACATTCCACTGTAGCTCTGGCTGTATGTTTAGGGTCATTGTCTTGCTGGAAGGTGAATCTCCTTCCCAGTTACAAGTCTTTTGCAGCCTCCAACAGGTTTTCTTCCAGGATTGCCCTGTATTTAGCTCTGACCAGCTTCCCTGTGATGCTGCCACCACCATGTTTCACAGTGGGGATGGTGTGTTCAGGGTGATGAGCTGTGTTACTTTTCCGCCACACATAGCGCTTTGCATTTAGGCCAAAAAGTTCAAATTTGGTCACATCTTCCACAGGTTTGCTGTGTCCCCTATATGTGGCAAACTGCAAACGGCACTTCTTATGTCTTTCTTTCAACAATGGTTTTCTTCTTGCTAATCTTCCATAAAAGCCATATTTGTGGAGTGCACGACTTATAGCTGTCCTGTGGACAGATTCTCCCACCTGAGCTGTGGATTTCTGCATCTCCTCCAGAGTGACCATGGGCCTCTTGGCTGCTTCTCTAACCAGTGCTCTCCTTGCTCGATCTATCAGTTTAGGAGGACGGCCATATCTTGATAGGTTTGCAGTTGTAGAATACTTTTTCCATTTTTGGATGATGGATTGAACATTGCTCCTTGGGATGCTCCAAGCTTGGGATACTTTTTTATAACCTAACCCTGCTTTAAACTTCTCCACAACTTTATCTCTGACCTATCTGGTGAGTTCCTTTGTCTTCATTAGAGATGAGCAAATCGATTCTGCAGAAATCCGATCCGAATTTCAGGAAATATTTGATTCGCCACGATTCCGGATTTCCTCACGCTTCGATGCATCGAATTTAATTTTTTTATAAAATGGCCGCCGCACATGTTAGGACAAGGGGGAAGGGACTCTGGGAGCGCGGGATCACCCGCAATGCCAAGCGTGCAGCTAATCAGCAGCCAGCAGGACCTGTGATGTCACAGCCCTATAAAATCCCTCGGCCATTTTAGGTACAGTCATTCCACATCACTCTTACTGTAGGGAAAGACGTCGGCAGGAGCTAGGGAAAGACTTAGAAAACATATAGAAGTTGAGGGAAAGAGGCTGGAGGAATTGATAGAAGAATTTGGGGTGGTTGCAGGCTGATATACAGCGAGAATTTGCAGAATAATTCACATTGCAGCAGTCACTGCCATTATACTGCTGCTCATTACTCATATCTGTGTCATCAAGGTGCAACACAACAAGCCTTTTGCAGTGCAGTACAGCAAAAAAAAGTTAAATATCATACACTAATATCTGCACGCATCTGTAAAAGAAGCCTTTTTAAAGGCCTTTATTATAAGGGGCTGTTCTTACTGTTCTTACAAGGCATATCATTATTCAGTACTATTGTGCCAAAGAAAACTGAATTATCATCCAATAATATCTGCACTTATTTGTAATAAAGGCCTTTAACGTGGGGAAAGACATAACGACCATATTCACCATTTTGTTACCAGTATAAAGTTGCAGGCAATATTTAAAAACAGTATTGTCAATAAAAATTCAATAATTCTTAGCGGTTATCACTTATTTAAAGGTCTTTTTTAGTGTCAAAACACATAGAAAGGACCATATTCGCCATTTTCTTACCAGTATAAAGTTGCTGGCCATTTATAAATAGTATTGTCAATAATTAAATAATTCTGAGCTACAAATCTCTGCCTTTATCACGCTTTTTTTTTTTTATTAGTGTTCATTAGAAGGTGAAGAAATAACGGGCATATTTGCTGTTCTCTTCAAAGTAGAAAATAACAGGCCTTTTTGCCCTTTACAATTAAGTTTTTTCATCGAACAGTATGTCAGACAAAGAAGCGAGAGGCCATGCACAGGGGAGGGCCACAGGCCTAAATGTTTCTGGTGCAGGCACAGGTTGCAGCAGAGTAAGGGGGCGTGGCAGCAGGGGTCAGTTACAGAGGCCTGAGCTCCCAGTGTCAAGTAGTGGTCGTGTCTTGACCAGCAACTCAACGGTTGTAGACTGGTTGACTCGGTCACACAATTCATCCAAGTCACATCAGACACCTCCAGCCAAGAGTCAGTGGGTTCGTCAGACACAACCCTTAGTTGGCATGGCCCGGCAGCAGGCCCTGTGCCCTCACCTGTCCTCAACCTGCCTCTGTCCTTTTCTGTTCCCTCAGCTAGAGAACTACTCTATGCTGTGGGCTCAGATCCACTGTACAGTGAGGAGGAGGTACTAGAGGACAGTCAGAAGCTACTGCTCAGCCAAGATGTGGAGGAGACATTCCTGTGGTAGGTGGGCAAGAAGTGATGAAAAGAGTGGCATGGGAGCTGGTGTTGAGGAGGACATCAGTCACCTGCAGACAGTAGTGGATGATAATGTAGCCGATTGTAATTGGGACGAAGGGGCCTCATCGTCATCAGAAGAGAGTTGCAGCTTGCGCATGAGGCAGTGGGGGAGTCAGCAGGGTGGCAGCAGTATGAGGTCAGGAGCTAAACGTGCCCGGGGTAGACCACCCGCTTCGCAGCAGCCTACCCGCCCGGAAAAAGCAGTGGTGCAGGGGTTCATGGAGGCAGTGGCGGTAGCAGTCAGTTATTGCCGAGTGTGTGGGGGTAAAATCACCTATTCGATGGTGTGGCAGTTTTTTGTAAAGCCGCCGGGTGAACTGAACATGGCCATATGTTCAATCTGTGGGCAGAAGGTGAAGCGTGTCCAGGGTGCCAATGTTGACACCACAGCCCTGCGCCAACATATGCAGCGTCACCATAAAGTGGCCTGGGAGAGCCGTGGCTCCAATGTGGTGGTCCAGCCTGCCGCAGCAACCGTTGCAGCACCCAGTGGCACACACCCCATTTCAGGCAGTCAAGGCTCCACCACCTCAGCTGAAGGAAGCTGTGTGTCCTTCCCATCATCTGCTGGTCGTGATGCTCCTGCTCCTCTTCTTCCTCCTAGTCAGTCATTGTGTCAGCAATCGATCACAGATTCTATATCTAAGAGACAACAGTATGCGTGCAATCATCCAACAGTGCAGAAGCTGAATGTGCTCCTGTGCAAGTTGCTGGTGCTGCAGTTACTCCCTTTCCACTTGGTGGACTCTGCACCTTTCAGAGAACTGATGGCTTGCGCCGAGTCGAGGTGGAGAGTCCCAAGCCATCATTTCTTTGCCAAGAAGGCAGTACCAGCCCTGTATAAATATGTAGAAGAGAAGGTGGGCCAGTCCTTGAGCCTGTCGGTGTCTGCCAAAGTGTACGGCAGCGCCGACGTGTGGAGCTCTAACTACGGTCAAGGACAATATATGTCATTTACGGCCCACTGGATTAATGTGGTGCCTGCCCAGACACACCAGCACCTTGGACAGGTGACACAGCTTCTGCCTCCACGTTCTCACGCCGTTGGTCCTGCAACAATGTCCGCCTCATCCTCCACTGTCTCCTCAGCCTCCACTACAGGAACAATTCCCAGTGTTCCTCCAGTGGCAGCTCATGCGTGACACCTGTCGTTTGTTAGTTCCTTTTGAGGAGGCCACTTTGTTAGTCGGTCGCCAGGACTATGGGATGAACAACGTCATTCCACTGATTCACATCCTGGAAAAGATGCTTTTCAATCTGGCTGGTCAGGGGACTGGAGATGTGGCGTCTACATCTCAAGGCCACATGAGACCTGTGGGTGCTGAACTGGAGGAGGAGGAGGATGAGGAGGACATTGGAGCACAAACAATGTGTAGTCAAATAGGTGGAGAGGAGGAGCAGAAGTAACCAGAACAGCCAGAGGGAGATGAGGAGGATGAGGCAGATGACCCAGACACACCGTGGCAGTATGCAGTGGAGATGGATGCAGGGAGTCCTCGGAGTCACTTGCACATATGGCCCGATGCATGCTGACTTCCTTGCGCAGTGACAGCCATTCGGCAGAGGGATGACTACTGGCTCTCCACCATGTTGGACCCTCACTACCGGGGAAAAATGGGGGCCTTTTTTTACACCCACTGAGAGGGAGGACAAACTGAACTAGTATAGAGACATGCTATGTAGCAAGTTGGCCGCTGCTTACATGCGCCATCGTTCATCCTCTCGCATGTCTGACCGGGGGGGCCCTGAGCGCTCAACTTGCACTGGCATGGCAGCTGTGGGAGGGAGTGGGGGTGGCAGGAGCAGTATCGGCTCCATCAGCAGCAGCCTGAGCCTAGAGTCGCTGATGAGCAGCTTTCTTCAGCCGCATAATGAAGAAGCTGCTCATCAGTAGCTAGACACAGAGTAGAAGTTGAATCATACTTAGAGTGCACCCTGCCACCCGTCATCGAAGAGCCGTTGGACTACTGGGCAGTCAAACTGGATTTGTGGCCGAAACTGGCAAAGTTTGCCCTGGAAAAGCTGCCCTGCCCAGCCAGTAGTGTGGCATCAGAGCGGGTGTTTAGTGCGGCGGGGGCCACAGTTACTCCAAGGAGAACTCGCCTGTCCACCCAAAATTTGGAGAGACTGACCTTTGTGAAGATGAATCACGCATGGATCAGCCAGGACTTCCACCCACCAATTCCTGATGCAGCAGATTAAATGATCCATGCTGCCTCACCACACTCTGCCACTGGTTCACTCTATGGCCTCCTAAGGCTGTTGCTACCTACACATTATATCATCTTGCCACTCTGTGGCCTGCTCACTCTGCTGCCACCTCTGCACTCTGCCACTGGGTGACTGTATGGCCTTCTCACGCTGCTGCCACCTCCTCACTCTGCTACTGGGTCACTGTATAGCCTCCTATGGCTGTTGCTACCTACACATTACAGTATATCACCTTGCCACTCTGTGGCCTACTCACGCTACTGCCACCTCCGCCTCTGCCACTGGGTGACTGTATGGCCTCCTCACACTGCTGCCACCTCCTCACTCTGCCACTGGGTCACTGTATGGCCTACTAAGGCTGCTGACACCTCCACACTCTCTTACCAGGTCACTGTATGGCCTACTAAGGCTGCTCACACCTCCACAATGTCACTGGGTCATTGTATGGCCTCATGCCGCTTCCACTGGGTCACTGTATTCCCTCCTCATGTTGCTGCCACTTGGTCACTGTATGGCCTCCTCATACCGCTGCCACTTGGTCACTGTATGCCCTGCTCATGTTGCTGCCACTGGGTCACTGTATGGCCCTTTCATGTTGCTGCCACTGGGTCACTGCATAGCCTCCTCATGCTGTTTCCACTGGGTCACTCTGCGTCCTCCTCATGCTGCTACCACTGGGTCACTGTATGCCCTCCTCATGTTGCTGCCACTTGGTCACTGTATGGCCTCCTCATACTGCTTCAACTGGGTCACTGTATGCCTTCCTCATGTTGCTGCCACTTGGTCACTGTATGGCCTCCTCATACCACTGTCACTTGGTCACTGTATGCCCTCCTCATGTTGCTGCCACTGGGTCACTGTATGGCCCTTTCATGTTGCTGCCACTTGGTCATTGTATGGCCTCCTCATGCCGCTGCCACTGGGTCACTGCATGGCCTCCTCATGCCATTTCCACTGGGTCACTCTGCGTCCTCCTCATGCTGCTACCACTGGGTCACTGTATGCCCTCCTCATGCCGCTGCCACCGGGTCACTGTATGGCATCCTCATGCCACAGTCACTGGGTCACTGTATGGCCTCCTCATACCGCTGCCACTGGGTCACTGTTTGGCCTCCTCATGCCACAGTCACTGGGTCACTGTATGGCCTCCTCATGCCGCTGCCACTGGGTCACTGTATGGCCTCCCCATGCTGCTGCCACCTCCACATTATGTCGCCTTGCCACTCTGTGGTTTAATGATGCTGCTGCCAACTCCACATTATGTCGCCTTGCCACTCTGTAGACATATATGTGGAATCGACAGACGATGGTGTAAAAGGAGTGCGTTCTTTCACTCTACAGTAGGAAGTTGGGTCTCTGCAAGGTTCTTTCTACCTGGCACTAACATGGACCTGTAAGGCTGGGTTCACACTTCAGTTAGATGGTCAGTTTTGGCCCCGTAACTGTCCATATAAGTGAGGTGTGCATCAATTCTAAGAGCGACACCTGTCATGTGCATGTCAATCGGACTCACAGTATTGTTTGACTACCACAGTAGGCTCCCTATACGTGTTACTGCAAGGCACAGTGTTCTACACCACTATACAGGATCTCTGAAGCTAGGAAATAGGAGTTTTTTAGCGATATTCGCCACAAAGTAATTCGAATCGAAGCAAATTTTTTTGGAACTTCGAATAGAAGTGCCGAATCGAACTTTTGAGAAATTCGCTCATCTCTAGTCTTCATGATGCTGTTTGTTCACTAGTGTTCTCTAACAAACCGCTGAGGCGTTCACAGAACAGGTGTATTTATACTGAGACTAAATTACACACAGCTGGACTATATTAACTATTTAAGTGACTTCTGAAGGCAAATTGATTGCACTGGATTTTATTTAGAGTTATCAGAGTACAGGGGGCTGAATACTTTTGCACATCACACTTGTCAGATTTTTATTGATTAAAATTTTGAAAATCATGTATCATTTTTGTTCCACTTCACAATTATATGCTACTTTGTGTTGGTCTATCACTTAAAATCTCAATAAAATACATGTAAGTTTGTGGTTATAAAAAAATAAACATGATTTGTGCATACAAAAATGCTCAAAATGTTATTATACAATAATATTATGGTGATCACCATGTGGGATAAGTATTTTTTTTTTTTGCCATACTTATTTTGTAAACTCAAGAAAGTTCTCCCAAAAGTATGCAGCATAAATTGGTATAGTCGTAATTCTACTCCTCTTAAAACTGTGAAATGAATATGCAGTCATAACATTGTATTTTCTCAACACATGATAATATAGACCAGGGGTCGGCAAACCCCGGCACACATGCCAAGAGTGGCATGCAAGGCTTGTTTACCTGGCACGGGCAGCCCGAGTCCTCACCCAGCAGTTTTGATCGGACCAAACGCAGCCGACACGAAACTGCTATTATTATACTCTCTTCAGACCCCAGAGTATAATAATTATAATAAGCAGAGCGGAGGTGATCAAACATAAAAAATAATGTTAACTCACCTTTCCTGCGCTCCGCGGCGGCTATATGCCCTGCAGGCGCTTCTGCCTGATGTAAGAGACCACTGTGGGGCCTCAGGGGTCACATCCGGCGTCATTACGCATAATGACTCAATCAGCGGTCGCTGACTACAGGCAGAAGTGCCCGAAGAGAACAGAGCCGCTGTGGAGCGCAGGAAAGGTGAGTAACATTGTTTTTTATGTTTGTCACCTCTCTTGGCCTTTCACTTATTATACTCTGGGGTCTGAAGAGACCCCACAGTATAATAATAGTTAGTGAATGGCGAAAATTGGGGCCACTATGGAATATAATACTATGTGCAGGGGCCGCTATGGGACATAATACCATGTACAGGGGCCGCTATGGGACATAATACAGTGTGCAGGGGCCGCTATGGAACATAGTACCGTGTGCAGTGGCCGCTGGGACATAATACCGTGTGCAGTGGCCGCTATGGGACATAATACCGTGTGCAGGGGCCGCTATGGGATATAATACTGTGTGCAGGGGCCGCTATGAGACATAAAACCGTGTGCAGGGGTCGCTATGGGACATTATTCTGTATGGTGTGCTTTCTGTATTAAGGATGTGTTTTTGCACCATGTGAACGCAGTTTTACTTCGAAGTAAAATTTCCAGTGGCCTAAGAATATAGCTGCATCCAGATACATAGTGTGATATCACCATAAGGATGCTGCCATATGGTGCTCCTGGACACCTACATTTACCACTAATTGGGAGCTGTACATGTACTTTCATTGCTTCTAATCTGAAAGCACAGATGCATCCCAGGAAATAGCAGTAAACGCATGCGTCCTAAAGCATCTGGTGGCAGCACTTCTGTGTTATGGTTTGTGGTATATGACTTTAGTTTAGGGGTCGTCAGACTTACAATTATTGACCGGCACTCCAAGCACCCCATCTTTGATTTTTTAATTAAAATCGGCACGCCGAATAAAAAAAAGTTGCCTACCCCTGATATAGACTAATCCCTTTCTGTTTTATTTCAGATCATAGTGAATACTGCCAAGGGTAAGTCCCACTGTTTTCTCCATTTCGGTCTCATCAGAGGAGTACAGTTGTGCTAAAAAGTTTACATACCCCGGCAGATTTTTTGGTTTTTTTGCCCTTTTTTCAGAGAATATGAATGATCACACAAAAACTTTTTCTCCACTCATGGTTAGTGGTTGGTTGAAGCCATTTATTGTCAAATTTCTGTGTTTTCTCTTTTTAAATCATAATGACAACCAAAAACATCAAAATGACCCTGTTCAAAAGTTCACATACCCTGGTGATTTTGGCCTGATAACATGTCCAGAAACCAAACCACGGTCAGGTAGAACAACCAAAATTTTGGCTACAACTGCCCGGAAAATTGTTCTGGATGCAAAGAAAAACCCACACATAACATCAGCTGAAATACAGGACTCTCTGAAAACTATCGGTGTGGCTGTTTCAAGATGCACAATAAGGAGGCACTTGAAGAAAAATGGGCTGCATAGTCGAGTTGCCAGAAGAAAGCCATTACTGCGCAAATGCCACAAAGAATCTCGCCAAACAGCACAGAGGCAAGCCTCAAAACTTCTGGAACAAGGTAATTTGGAGAGATGAGACAAAAATCGAACTTTTTGGACACAACCATAAACATTACATTTGGAGAGGTATCAACAAGGCCTATGATGAAAGGAACACCATTCCTACTGTAAAGCACGGAGGTGGATCACTGATGATGTGGGGATGTGTGAGCTTCAAAGACACAGGAAACTTGGTCAAAAGTTGAAGGAAAGATGAATGCAGCACGTTATCAGCAAATACTGGAGGCAAATTTGCACTCAGCAGCCAGGAAGCTGCGCATGGGACCTACCTGGACGTTCCAACATGACAACGATCCAAAACAGATGGCCAAGTCGACTTGTCATTGGCTACAGCAGAAGAAAGTGAAGGAATTGGAGTGGCCATCTCAGTCTCCTGTTCCCAATATCTGGGGAGATCTCAAGTGCACAGTACATGCAAGACAGCCCAGGAATTTACAGGAACTGGAGACTTTTTGCCAAGAAGAATGGGCAGTTTTACCATCTGAGAAAATAAAGAGCCTCATCCACAACTATCACAAAAGACTTCAAGCTAACATTGATGTTAGAGGAGGCAATACACGGTATTAAGAACTGGGGTATGTGAACTTTTGAACAGGGTCATTTTGATGTTTTTGGTTGTCATTATGATTTAAAAAGAGAAAACATGAAGTTTGTCAATAAATGGCTTCAACCAACCACTAACCATGAGTGGAGAAAGTTTTTGTGTTATCATTCATAATCTCTGAAAAAAGACCAAAAAAACAAACAAATCTGCCGGGGTATGTAAACAACATACAACTGTATACTAATCTGCTTGACTACTTTTCTGAGCAAACAGCTATGTGGCTTTAAAACTATTACTTTGTATTCTTTCCACAGGTCAGAACACTTTAACGTCTCCTGCTAAGAAGACAGATAGTCCAGATTTGATGAGAGCAGGTAAGTCAATGTCAAGCTAAGCAAGTTAGCATCATCTTGTACGGTGTTGGGCATTGCTTAGCTTTCTTAGGGCATGTTCACATGGAGGAATTTGGAGCTGATTTTGAAGAAGATTATGCCCAATGGGAAGCACAGGCAGATTTTTTTTATCCTTGCAGAAAAAATAAGCATCCTACTCGTTCTTCAGGCGGATTCTGCCTGAAACTTCCATTGGAATGAATAGGAGGCAGATTTTGGAGCAGATTTTCAGAATCCGCATCAAATTCAGCTTCAAATTCCTGAAGCAGAAATGTTCTGCCTGGCAGATTCTGCATCAAATTCCTGCTTGTGAACAACCCCTTAGCATTCACAAAAGAGGCATGGCTGGGCTCTTCTGAAGTTAACATGACATGTAATCGAAAAATAAAAGCAATACTTCCACATGCCAAAATATAGGACTTTGCATGGGATTTGACTCTGAAATGGGCATTGGTAGTCCAAGCAGCATGATTTGCTTTTTTCTGCAATAAAATAGATCCTGGGGCTACACACAGATATTCCCTGTGCATTGTCAGTCGAATTACAGTGGCAGTCAGGCACTTTATGTCCCTGACTGTGTGAAACATTCACCCTATTTATTTTTTATTGACATTTTTACACAATATTTCCATGACAGTTTCATGCACAGTACATTAATAATAATAATAATAATAATAATCATAAACATAAACTTTATTTATATAGCGCCAACTTATTCCATAGCAGTTTAACAATCAGAGGACACATGAACAGACAATATGAGACATTACAATGAGACAAAGAAATGAACGTATCACACTCTAGGAGTGAGGGCCCTGCTCGCAAGAGCTTACATTCTATGAGGAGAGAGGGGGAAACAACAATGGTCCAGCCATCTTGTAATAGAAAAGGTTATAACTGAAACTGTATGAACCCGTCACCAGCCAGTATACATTGGACTGGTGTGTGACTAAATACAATACTATAGACTGTTACAATACAAAAAAAATCTATATTTCCCACAAGGCATATAGAGACCATGCACAGATGGCTTGTCTCCCGTAGAGGTATGTGTGTAAGTTCCTTATACTTGGACAGAATGTATTATAATGGATGTGTAAGTTAATAGAAATAGCTTTGCTGGTAGGGTAATGTGCACATTAATCCTTCACCCGTGCCTATTTTGTTCCTCAGCATTCATCCGTGCCCATTTCTTCATTTGATACAGGCACAGATGACAAAGGAGGAGGAAAACTAATACATGTGTTGTATACCATAAATAGTTAACACACAGTATAGGCTGCTATTATATATATTATATAGTAAGCTGAAATCTGAAAGAAATTAAAAGCGATATGCCGTGTTTCTCCAAAAAATAAGACCTACCCCGAAAATAAGCCCTAGCTACGTTTTACAGGTTTTTTGGAGTAGGCTTGAAATATAAGCCCTACTCCAAAAATAAGCCCTAGCTAATTTATCCGACATCTGCCGTGCGATTACAGCGGATGCCGGGTCTTTAAAGATGGCGGCTGCTCTGCTGCAGAGCGGCTACCATAGCTGCCATACCGGGTCTCCACGGAGACCTGGAGTTAATGCCCGCGGTCAGTGTCTACCCTGATCGTGGACATTGTTGAGCACGACCCCCTCTCCTGCCCACCAAAGTAGCACAACCACTGGAGTTAATGCCCGTGATCAGAATGGACTCTGACCGCGGGCACCTCCATGCTTCCTTCCCGCAGTCCCTAGGGCCGGTCCCCACCCCCTATAGCTGCTATACCGGGTCCCCTTGTACAGTGGAGACCCGCAGTTAATGTCCGCGATTAGAGTTCACTCTGATCGCGGGCATTGTTGAGTGTGCCAGTCCGTGACCCCCACCCTCCAAATCAACCCCCCAAAGCAGATAAACTATCCCCAAGGCCGGTCCCCACCGGCCCCGTACCTTTGAAGTTGCAGGCCGGCTCCTGCAGGTGAGATCGCAGGAGCCGACCTGTTCCTTTGACAGCCGGGAGCGTTATGAAGGCTCCCAGGCCTGTCATAGGAATATTACTATTGAGGTCCAGCCTCACTAATAATGTAGATAATCTCCCATAGACTGCAATAAGTTGTATTACAGTCTATGGGATGATTGCAGGTTCAAGCCCCCCCAGGAGGGGTTAATAGTTAAAAAAAAAAAAAAAGTTAAATAATATAAAAAACACAAAATAATAAAAGTTCAAGCCCCCCCCCACTTTCACTAGAATGCATATAAAAATAAAATATTACTGTGAAACACATACACATTAGGAATCCCTGTGTCCGAAAACACCCACTCTACAAACTTATACAAATATTTTACCTCTATAGTGAATGCCATAGCGGAAAAAAAAAATCAAAAGTGCCGAACTGCTGTTTCACGTCTGATAAAAGTTGAAATAAAAAGCGATCAAATGTGTGATTGTTGTTCATGGAAAAAGACCTACCCTGAAAATAAGTCCTAGCCCTTTTTTCAGAGCAAAAAATAATATAAGACCGTCTTATTTTCGGAGAAACACAGTAGTAACAAAGATATTCCTGTCTATATTACCCTAACATTATATTATGGACAATAACATCCCTCAGTTGTGTATTTTGTCTTGGAAATTTTTTTAAAATTTTCTGCTGCTTCACCTTTAACCAAATCATTGTTAAATCACATCACAGTACCATATAATATTATTAGCATAATAAAGTATCCTAAAGGGGTATTCCCATGAACATAACCATTTTTAAATTTGTAGATAATTAAAAATTAAACATTTTTGCAAATATAAGTAATTAAACATTGTGCAGAGTTTTAAAGATTTTCTATACATATCTTGTGGTGACAGTCTGTTGTCTTGATTGGTTGCCAGTGGATACGACCATGAATGCAGGACTTTTCTAAGGTCAGAAAATCAACCATGATTTCCTTATTATGGCCAGGATATCTTTTTATACATGTTGTATCCCTGCCTGATAACCTGTCCACAATAAGAAAATCATGGCTGGGTTTCTTACATGTCCCAGACCACAGAAAGTTTCTGCATTCCTGGTCGTATCCATTGGCAACCAATCAAGACAACATATTTCACCACTAAGATGGTTAGAGAAAATCTTTAAAACTCTGCAGAATTTTTAACTACTTATATTTGCAACATTGTCTAACTTTTAATTATCTACAAATATAGATATGGTCATGATTATGGGAATACCCCTTTAATCCCAACACCATACTGCCATAATAAACTGATATCCAGATATAGTGATCACAGTCTGCTGCTAACGACTCCAATTTTCTCACAGCATGAACAATATTTTGGGCCAGAGATTAAGCTAACTGAAGAAAATGGCTGAAGCCCCTGCTATCTCCCTGCTTTGCTATTCTTAGTTTAAGCTCACTCCCTCTTATCTACCTACCCTTGCTTGCTGCTGCTCAGCAGGATAATGGGAGGGATTGAGGGTTATTGTGAGATTTAATGTCATTGTCATGTTTGTATCCCAGCAATGTACTCTGTGGAGATTACAGTAGAGAAGGACAGAATCACAGGGGAGACTAAAGTCCTCTCTAGCAACACTGTGCTCCCTCAAGAGCACCCCCTGCAGGGGATCAAGGTGTATGAAGATGCACGGAAAGGTAGGGTGCTTTGGAAAGTCAGACAATTTCAGAAGCATCTGATCATATTATTAAATGATACACAGTTACTATTGCTTGCATCAACTAGCATTGCATAGTTGGTCAAACTTTGCTAAACAAAAGTTTTCATATTTCTGTGTCTTGTTTTCATTTAATTGCGCTCCCTCTTTGAATTTTATTTTCATCTCTCTTTGTTCTATAAATACGTATTGCACTGTTCTCTTTTGGTTACCCCAATACTTATTCTAGAGGAACAACTACAGGGAGCCTGCCAACCATAACAAGAAAGGTCTCTTGTACCTAGGGCCGGTTTTAGACAAAGTGGGGCCCTGGGCAAAATTAAAAGCTGGGCCCCAAATTCTGATATGTAAACAACACCATCATCTTCCAGTGGCAACCCCTATAATAATGCCTCCTTTCTGCCAACAAAAAAGTAATAACAAGCCCCATTTTACTACACACAATTCAAATGAGCACCTTTGTACTACCTAATAGATTTTTGCACCCAGTCATCAGTTATTATAGCAACTCCATATAAATAATAGTCCCTGCTTATAAATAATATTACACCCTTATCAGTAATAGCTCCCTTATAAATGATAAACAGTGCCCTTTATCAGTAATATTCCCCCTTATCAGTAACAGTCACCCCGTAAAAATAATACTGCTCCCTTATAAATAATAGCCCTCTCATAAATAATAGCTACCCTTATAAATAATAGTCCCCATTATCAATAGCCGCCATTATAAATAAGCCCACTTAATTATACCCCCCTTATAAACAGTTCCCCTCTTATAAATAATAGCTCCCCCTTATAATGGATGCCTTATATATAATAGTTTCCCCCTTATAAATAATAGCCCGTCTTATAAATAATAGTTCCCCCTTATAATAGCCCCCTCATATTTAAGTTTCCCAATTATATATAGTAACCCACCCTTATATATAATAGTTCTCCGTTATACAGTGTCGGACTGAAGGGCCTTAGGCCCACCAGAGGAACTTGTTCTGGGACCCCACCAAACAGCTTCCTGCTAATAGCCTACACTACGGCTCCTTCACTGATGTCTTACATATGTTTTGACTATGCAGCATTACTGAGTATGTTCCCAGTATAGTCAGCCCCTACAGTACTGTGCATGCCCCAATAACTCCACATGGTATATAATGCTCCACGGTATAAAATGCTCCCCTGAGCCCTCCACAGTTTCCCCAAATGGTATATAATGCTCCACAGTGGAGCATAATATACTGTACTCTCCAGAGGGCCCCCTAGTATAATGCTCCTTAGTTCCCTCCCGAATAATGTCCCACAGTGGCGCCACGCAATATAATATGCTCTGCAGATGGACCCCCCAGAATAATGCTCCACAGTGACCCCACACAGTATAACATGCTCCAGAATGGCCTCCACACAGTATAATATACTGCCCAGAGAGGTTTCCCCAGTAGAATGCTCCACAGTGGCCCAAAACAGTATAATATGCTCTCCAGAGGGCCCCCCCCCACAGTATAATGTTCCACGGTGGCCCCACACAGTATAATATGCTCTTCAGCAGAGGGGCCCCTCAGTATAATGCTCCTAAGTGGCCCCAGAGAATATAACATGCTCTCCAGAGCCCCCCCACATTATAATGCTCCACAGAGGCCTCATACAGAATAATATGCTATCCAGAGGGGCCCCCCCAGTTAAATGTTCTACAGTGGCCCCACACAGTATAATATGCTATTCAGAGGGCCCCCTCCCCAATATAATGCTCCACAGGGGCCCCACACAGTATAATATGCTATCCAGAGGGCCCCCTCCCCAGTTTAATGCTCCACAGGGGCCTCACACAGTATAATATGCTATCCAGAGGGCCCCATCCCCAGTATAATGCTCCACAGGGGCCCCACACAATATAATATGCTATCCAGAGGGCCCCCTACCCAGTATAATGCTCCACAGTGGCCCCACACAGTATAATATGCTATCCAGAGGGCCCCCTCCCCAGTATAATGCTCTACATTGGCCCCACACAGTATAATATGCTATCCAGAGGGCCCCCCAGTATAATGCTTCACAGTGGCCCCACACAGTATAATATGCTATCCAGAGGGCCCCATCCCCAGTATAATGCTCCACAGTGGCCCCACACAGTATTATATGCTATCCAGAGGGCCCCCCTCCCTATTATAATGCTCTACAGGGGCCCCACACAGTATAATATGCTATCCAGAGTGGCCCTACAGACTCCCTTAGTGCTAGTATATTATACTCTGGGGTCTCTTCAGACCCCAGAGTATAATTATCGAAGGCCCGGGGAAGGTGAGGGAAAATAACAAACAGTTATACTTACCTTGCCGTACCTCTCCTGGGCCTCCTCGCGCTGCTCCGCTATGCCCACCGGTGCTGGCTTCCTCTTCTCTGCGGCTGACATCACGCGTTGTGGACGTCACCGCTGAAGCCTGTGATTGGGCCTCAGCGGTTACGTGAGCACGCCCCACGTGACTGCTGAGGCCAGGCGTCAGCGACTCAGTGGTGATGTCTGGAACGCCAGAAGATGACGTCGGAAGCAATGACAGGTGAGTAAAATGTTAGTTATTTTTACTCACCTCAGAAAGGGACCCTGTGGCACATAACGCTGGGTCCCTTTCTGTTATCAATATGGCCGGGCCTAACTCCGGGAGCCAGAGTCATCAGCAGTCTATTGATTGAAAATTGCTGTAGTGTTCCTACCTATTCCTGCTGCATTCATTTTCAGGTTCAAAGGACAACTGTTCCCATGAATAGTTGGGGTCCTGATGCATAGGTGATATATTTTGTTAGTTTTCTGTACATTAAATTGTCCTGTGTGTTAAACAGTATGGTTGTTTAGTCACATTATAGCTATATTTTATACTGAACTGTGAAACCTGTGTGTTAATATTTTCCTTTATATTTAAAATATCTTTCATTCACTCTGTGTTTACAGTATGCTTAAGATCTTTATAATTTGTTTACAGTTGTACACGCAGTGACATCAGAGGTTGCAGCTCCTAATGATACAGTCCACGAGCTCAGTTCCACAGAAGTCGAGGATCTAATCCACAAGGCAGAGGAAGCGACCCTCAGTGAAGTTTCCTTAACATCAGAAGAAAAGGCCTCAATCCAAAGAGCATCTCCCCGAAAGGAAATCCCTGGAGTACAGGCTCGACCTCCTGAGACATCACCAGGTCCAGAGCAACCAGTAACCATGATTTTTATGGGCTACCAGAATGTAGAAGATGAGAATGAAACAAAGAAGGTCTTGGGTTTGGAGGAGGCCATCACTGCTGAACTAGTTGTCATTGGTGATGGAGACCCACAGCCAGCTGCTGATGGAGGTGTACCAGAAAAGGCACAGCACCCTCCTAATGGTGCTTCCATAGAACCTCCCAACAAGACCGAGAAACCAGAGACCAATGACACAGCAGCACCCAAGAGTGGAGAGCAAGATCTTAGTATGAATAAACAGAGATGCAAGTGCTGTAGCGTCATGTAATCAGGTGAAGGTAGGGAAAAGGTGTGCCTTTCCTCTAACCATCATACACCATAAAGCCTGAAACTGGAGGTTGTACTTTACCATCATCTTTGGATGGAGAGTTACTACCCCTAAGCCTTTAGTTTATAAAAGGGGTACTCTTTCTAACCACCTCAATCTTTGAGGGAGTCCCCTCCATGATCCAAAACTGTCTGCTATATACACTCCTTCTTATGAAACCTGAGAGGACTTTCTCTTAACAGTCCACAGATAATGTGGGTAATATTCATTCTTTACTGAGTGTGCGAAATCACACACAGATGTATAAGAGGAGCATCACACAACTAGCATGTGTTTGTTCTTCTTGGCTATATTCACTCCTGGTATTTCCCTTTGAAGAATCTGCAGCTCTCTGTATATTATGAAAGCTACTGCCATTTTGTATAAAGTAAAAACATCCAGTGACAAATCTAGTAGACGTCCTTTATCTCCTCTACCTCCTGTGATCGTTTTTTTAACCACCCTCTTGAACTGTTTAGATGGAATCTCAGAAGATCTAGTCTATAGGTTTAACACATGAATGAACTGAATGGCTGGGCACATACAGGATTATTCAAATGAATGTGTTACAGCATTGGGGCATTTCAGGAAATGATGTGATAAAAAGAAAATAGATACCAATTGAGCCTCTAGGAAATTTCCAATTTGAAGAAATTCAGTAGGTTTATATTTCATGATAATATTCATTACAGTTGAACAGCAGAATGATTAGAACTAGCAATTTGGTTGCCCACTATATGACAATGAAAGAACAAGTTCTCACTGCAACTGAATGACCATTCACTTCAATGATAACCTATTTGTTGTATTAACAAATGATAAAGTTGCCAAGTAATGAAAGTTAAATCAATAGCAAAATTCTCTACATTTTCAATATTGTTTAGTGCATATAACTTACCTTGTGCTAGAATCCATGTGTAAGGTCCAACATGTCATTTCGAATGTGTGCCAGTATGTGACAATATTATGGTTACAAATATAGTCATTTGAAATGTTTTTTGTGTTTCATTAAGAGTGAAGTCCAGAGATACGTTATGAAAGTTAACTTTATTTTTTTATCCTTTAGCTACTGTATATGATTTAATATTTTGCAAACCTTTGTAATGATGTGAGTAGAGAGTTGCTGCAGGTTCTACTGATATCCCCTGACATCACCCGCTAGCCTTTTATCTATAACGCTTGTATGTTAACTGTGAACCCTACTACCCTGGCTGACTGTATACCCATAGTGTGGGAAATGAAGCTGGGTGGAGCCCATGGACCCCAGCTGGACTTTCAGTATATTGGTGCCTCTGTCTCTTGCTCTGCCTGCCTGAAAAATACCCATATCCAAACCTCCCCTACCTAAATTTCAAATGTAAAACATGAACAAGTAAATAAAATGTGTCATTTAATCTCATGATACAGAATGGTTTATGTGTGAATGACTGCGAAAAATGCACACACATCTTCAAGGAACAATAGCCCTAATAAATAAATAAATGATAGAAGTACACAGGAAAAAGTTACTTACACTGCTGTCAGTCTGCAGTATTTCCACATGTTCTTAAAAAAGATAGTCCTGTAGAAATCTTGTTAGTTGTTAATCTCCTGCATATCTGTTAACTTTTTCTCTCATTAATCTCTGAGGGACTGAAATTTAGCTAAGGAGCAAGGTATGCCCCACTGTGGACAAAGGAGGCTCCTGAGATATTTTTTCTATATATGTTTCAGTTTTAATTGCAAAATGAGACCAAAGGAAATTAACTCAAATGAATGGAGAAGATAAATAAAAACAATAATCTTTGGGTGTGGCTTGGCAGCCAAACGGAATGGCAGCTTGAGAATAGAACTCCTGCACCAAGCGACACAACCCCAATTTCTACACCTTTTCCCCTCAATGGATAATGACATGGTGAAAGGCAACGGGCCTTTAAAAAAGCCAGATAACAGCCTTAAAAACTATTTTAACTGGGAGCATATCAAAGGTGGCAACGATGTGCACATGGACTCCTGCTCCACATGCCTTACCCCAGCTTCTCTTACTGCTGCTGCACTGGAAATCAGCAAACCCCTCTAGAACACTCTCTAGAAGCTTCGGCAATTCATTTACCTCCAACCCCAGAGGATATAAGGAACACAGCAAAGGCGATCCAGAACAAGCGGATGCTCGACCTTTCCATTTCTGCCTCTTGCCTGGCATTCCCTGTAGCAAGTCCTGTAAAGCAGAAACCCTGGCTGAATCTCCCTGTGAATGCTGAGGAGAGTGATCCAAATCACCTAAAATACATTTGTATGACTAAGGAGACATGTTTGATAAGTTCTGTAATTCCGCTGCATTCATCAGTTACCACTTTGGAAGGGAGAGTACAACCTTACAAAGACATGCAGTTATATACAGATATTTCTGCTACAACTTTACACCTCAGAAGAGTGTTGGTGCCTATAACAGAGTCTCTTCATCAGCCTAAACTTCTCTACAAATGGGGTTTCCCAGTTAAAATCCTTGTACATCAGAGTGGCACCTTTCATGTTATTAGAACCGTGGAGGAAGGCAAGGCATTACTACTATCCTGGACCATCCCGACAACATCACCTCAGGATGAAGATAACCTATCCCAACACCCCAGCCACAACTGTCACACTTTCCACCCCAAATCAAGTCACTTCAGACATGGGGAACATGATTTAAAAAAATGGTGCTTTGCAGTTAATGATTTTTTTTCGGCGTTATCTGAACTGATACCCCGTTTTAAATACAGTCCTTGTTATGGTTTTGATGCAAGGCGCCTAGCAAAATCAACAGCAGGAACTGGCTGATAACAGTGAGCAGTAGAGACAGCTATTTAAAATCAGCACAGTACTACGAGCCAAGACAGACCCCCAGATGCCTTCACCAGCACTAGCCGCAAATCCAGATGGACTTTGCTGAATCTGATTTGTCACCAACAGAAGGCTGTGCAAATAATAAACTCACTGCAAGATGAAATCAAAACAAAACCCACTATTGATTTACAGAGCAGACTAGCAACAGGTGAACAGTCATACAGGCACGGTTCAGAACCAGGAGAGGACGTCAGAGACAAAATCAGAAGACAGAAGTGATGATGATAATAATAATAGTAATAATGTACACAATCTCCTGTATCATCCTGGAGGTCTTTAGGCCAATATAGGAAACCATGCCCAGATTAAAAAGTGTTAACCCCTCGTTCAGAGCCGATTCTGGTTTTTCTGCTGCCTGAGGTGGAAATTGAAATCCTCTCCCCCCTCCCGAAGTTAGAAATTCCGGGGGGCCTGGGCAGGTGTAACATAAAAAAAACCTGACCCCAGCACTCCAGTGTCTGCCACCAAAGTCCATTCAGTCACGCACCATGTCCCCGTCCCCGGAAGCCGTGCACCCCACGTGATGTGGTGACAGAGATCAGAGCACCAGTAACAGTTTTTTTTATATTACTCCTGCCCCAACTCCCTCAGAGTTTATCCAATTCCTGGAAAACTCATTAAGAATAATGTCCCATATAACACACAGTATAATGTCTCATAGTGGCCTCCATTCAGAATAATGTCCCATAGTAGCCCCTCCATACAGTATACTGATCCACAGTGGCCCCTATACATAGTATAATGTTCCATAGTGGCCTCCATACAGTCTAATGTCCCATAGCAGCCCCTCCACACAGTATAATGATAGACAGTGGCCCTTTCACACAGTATAATGTCCCATAGTGGCGCCTCCACATGATATAATGTCCCATGGTGGCCCCTCCACATAGTATAATGTACTATAGTGGTCCCTTCACATAATATCCCATAGTGGCATCCATACAGTATAATGTCTCATAGCAGTCCCTCCACACAGTATAATGATACACAGTGGCTCCTTCACACAGTATAATGTCCCATAGAAGCTCCTCCACACAGTATAATGATACACAGTGGCCCCTCCACACAGTATAATGTCCCATAGCAGCTCCTCCACACAGCATAATGATATACAGTGGCCCCTCCACACAGTATTATGTCCCATAGTGGCCCCTCCACATGGTATAATGTCCAATAGTGGCCCCTCCACACAGTATAATGTTCAATAGTGGCCTATCAACATGGTATGATTCCCCATAGTGGCCCCTCCACACAGTATAGTATCCCATACAGTGCCTTGCAAAAGTATTCATACCCCTTGAACTTTTTCACATTTTGTCACCTTACAACTAGACATGAGTGAATTTAAAAAAAAATTCAATTCGGCCCTTTCGCCGAATTTTCAGAAACTATTTGATTAGAATTAATTTGCGTTAAAAACAGGTATTTCCTGGCTACAGAGAGCCTGTATAGTGGTGTAGAACACTGTGCCTTGTAGTAACACGCATAGGGAGTCTGCTGTGGTAGTGAAACAATACTGTGAGTCAGTATGACACGCACATGACAGGCATCGCTCTTAGAACCACTGCACACTTCACTTCTTTGGCCAGTACGGGGCCAAAACTGACCAACTAACTTAAGTGTGCACTCAGGCTTACAGGTCGATGTTAGTGCAAGATATAAAGAACCGTGCAGAGGCCCAAGATCCTACTGTAGCGTGAAAGAGCAAACTCCTTTTACACCGTCATCTGCTGATTCCACATAGATGTCTATAGAACCTGTTCTATTAAACGCTTATACAAGTAGAGCCCCATGACAGAGTGGAGAGGGTGTCAGCAGTAAGTTTGTGTTGACGTCACTGATTATTTTGCCCTTCCTCTGATCTGTCAGAACAATAACCCCCCCCCAAAAAACAGATCCTGTCTGTTGAGCATCCGCCTTCACTCGGTCAGGATTTGGTCAGTAATCGATCAGTATTGCTGATGCCAAAAAAAACAAGAGTGGATCCAAAACAGAGATGACACGCGAATGGAATATTTGCATGTCTTCTGTGTTTTGTACCCACTCCTGCTTTTGACTAACAAATCGTAAGCCAATTCTGATGGGACCATACAGGCCTTACAGCTGCTACACAGACAGGATCCGTTTTGCATCTCATATTTCCTTCCTTCTGACAGATCAGAAGAGGAGTCAAATAAATGATGATGTCAACCAGGCCAAAAAGGCAAAATAGTGGCCCAGTCATGGAGAGGGGAGGGTGGGAACAGCATAAGAAATGACATAGTGTTGAGGTAGCAGCAGCATGAGGAGGCCACAGAGTGGCAAGGTGTCATAATGTGGAGGTGGCAACAGCATGAGGAGGCCACAGAGTGGCAAGGTGACATAATGTGGAGGTAGCAGCAGCATGAGGAGGCCACAGAGTGGCAAGGTGACCTAATGTGGAGGTAGCAGAAGCATGAATAGGCCACAGAGTGGCAAGGTGACATAATGTGGAGCTGGCAGCAGCATGGGGAGGCCATAGAGTGACCCATTGACAAAGTGGGGAGGTAGGTGGCACAAACAGTACCCGCTGACGATGGTGGCTGTAAGAAGGAGCACTTGGCATCAGATGTGTGGCATCAGGCGGGTGGCAGCATCAGAATAGTAGCTGAGGCAGGTAGCCAGAAGAAACCGGTCTCTTTTGTCAAGGTTTGGGTGAGGCATCATTGATGATTTAATTTGATGCATCAGGCATTGGTGGGTGGAAATCCTGGCTGATCCATGCCTGATTCATCTTGACAAAGGTCAGTCTCTCCACATTTTGGGCGGACAGGCAAGTTCTCCCTGGGGTAACTATGGCCCCGCTGCACTAAACACCCGCTCCGATGCCATACTACTAACTGGGCAGGACAGCTTTTCCAGGGCAAACTCGACCAGTTGCGGCCACAAATCCAGTTTGGCTGCCCAGTAGTCCAGCTCTTTGATGACGGGTGGCAGGGTGCACTCCAAGTATGCCACCACCTGCTGGTTCAGGTGCTGCTCTATGTCTAGTTGCTGTTGAGCAGTTTCTTCACTATGCGGGTGAAGAAAGCGGCTCATCAGCGACTCTAGGCTCAGGTTGCTGCTGATGGAGCTGATACTGATCCTGCCCCCCACAGCAGTCATGGCAGGGCCAGACCTGCGAGAGGATGGACGATGGCACAGATAGGCAGCAGCCAACTGACTAAATAGGATGTCTCTATAGTAGTTCAGTTTTTCCTCCCTCTCAGCGGGTATAAAAAAAAGGCCCACATTTTTGACCGGTAACTAGGTTCTAACATGGTGGAGAGCCAGTAGTCATTCCTCTGCCGAATGGTGACAATTCGGCTGTCACTACGCAGGCAAGTGAGCAAGCATTTGCGCAAGTGACTCTGAGGGACTCCCTGCAACCATCTCCTCTGCATATTGCCACAGTGTGTATGGGTCAGCTGCCTCATCTCCCTCTTGCTCTTCCGGCTGCTCCTGCTCCTCCTCTCCTGTCACCTGTGTAGAAAAACCACCCATTTCGCTACACATTGCTTGTGCTGCAATGTCCTCCTCCTCCTCCAGTTCAGCCCCCACAGGGCTCATGTGGCCGTGAGATGTAGGCGCCAAGTCTCCTGTCCCTTGACCAGCCAGATTTATCAGCATCTTTTCCAGGATATGAATCAGTGGAATTACGTTGTTCATCCCGTAGTTCTGGTGACTGACAAATAAAGTGTCCTCCTCAAAGGGCACGAGCAAACGGCAGCTGTCACGCATGCGCTGCCACTGGCTAACATTGAAGTTACACAGGGGAGTACCTCTGTCCACTTGGATCATCAAGAAATCGTTTATGGCCTCTCTCTGTTCGTACAGTCAGTCCAACATATGGAGGGTGGAATTCCAACGAGTGGAAACGTCGCATATCAGCCTGTGTTGGAGGATGCTGTTCTGCTGCTGCAGCTCAAGGAGGGTGTGCTTGGCGGTGTACGAGGGGCTGAAGTACATGCAAAGTTTCCTGGACATTTTTAGGATGTGTTGCAGATGGGTGTAACACTTAAGGAAACGCTTGACAACCAAATTGAACACGTGTCATGCAGGGCACATGGCTCAGACCTCCTTGACGCAGCGCCGACACGATGTTCTTCCTATTGTCGGCCACCATGGTTTCCGATTTTGAGTTGTCGCTGAGAACGCCAGGAT
The DNA here is from genome assembly GCA_947044405.1 of Leptodactylus fallax. NCBI lineage: Eukaryota > Metazoa > Chordata > Amphibia > Anura > Leptodactylidae > Leptodactylus > Leptodactylus fallax. The sequence continues at coordinate 1,695,606 of CAMRHE010000061.1, read as the reverse complement.
TTGATTTCTTGATGAAGGATACGGAGCAGTTCCTCCCCTGTGTGACACCCAGGCAAACAAGATTTAGAACAGCGTGACACCGCTGTGCCTTGCACATGTGGTATGCTGGAGGAGCACTGTGAAGTGTCCCTGCAGTGGAGGCTGAGGACACAGTGGAGGATGAGGTGGACATTGTTGCAGGACCAACGGCGTGAGAACGTGGAGGCGGAAGCTGCGTCACCTGGCCAAGTTGCTGGTGTGTCTGGGCAGGAACCACATTCACCCATTGGGCCGTAAAGGACATATATTGTCTTTGACCATAGTTACAGCTCCACATGCACTTTGGCAGACACCGACAGGCTCAAGGACTGGCCCACCTTCTGTTCTACATATTTGTGCAGGGCTGGTACTGCCTTTTTGGCAAAGAAATGATGGCTTGGGACTCTCCACCTCGGCTCGGCACAAGAGATCAGTTCTCTGAAAGGTGCAGAGTCCACCACTTGGAAAAGGAGGGACTGCAGCACCAGCAACTTGGACAGGAGCACATTCAGTGTACACATACTGTTGTCTTTTCAAAATCGCTTCGGTGATTGATTGCTGACGCAATGACTGACTAGGAGGGGGAAGAGCGGGAGCATCACGACCAGCAGATGATGGGAAGGACACACAGCTTCCTTCAGCTGCTGCAGCAGGCTGGACCACCACATTGGAGCCACACTTCTCCCAGGCCACTTTATGGTGATGCTGCATATGTTGACGCAAGGCTGTGGTGCCAACATTGGCACCTTGGCCACGCTTTACCTTTAATCACCGAATAGGTGATTTTACCCCAAACACTCCACACTGACTGACTGCTACCACCACTGCCTCCGTGAACCCCTGCACCACTGCTTTCTGGGTAGGTAGGCTCCTGCAAAGCGGATGGTCTACCCCGGGCATATTTGGCTCCCGACTTCCCACTGCTGCCACCGCCGCTGCCTCATGCGCAAGCTGCTACCCTCTTCTCCCAATGATGAAGCCCCTTCATCACCCAGCTCCCAATTGTGATCGGCTACATCATCATCAAGTACTGTCTGCACATCACTGATGTCCTCCTCAACGGTCTCTGAGCCAGGAGCCTGACCGCTCACAACACCAGCTCCCACGCCACTCTCCTCATCACTACTTGCCCGCCTACCGAAGGAAGCGGAGGATGTCTCCTCCAGATTTTGGCTAGGCAGTAGCTGCTGACTGTCCTCTAGTAGCTCATCCTCACTGTATAGTGGATCTGAGCGCACAGCATAGATTACTTCTCTGGCTGAGGGAACAGAAAAGGACAGAGGCAGGTTGAGGACAGGTGAGGGCACAGGGTCTGCTCCCGGGCCATGCCAACTAAGGGTTGTGTCTGACAAACCCACCGACTCTTGGCTCGTGTGAACCATTCTAGAACCGCTGGGTTGCTGGTCAAGACACGACCACTAGCGGACCCTGGGAGCTCAGGCCTCTGGAAGTGACCCCTGCTGCCACACCCCCTTACTCTGCTGCGACCTGTGCCTGCGCCAGAAACATTTAGGCCTGTGCCCCTCCCCTGTGCAGGGCCTCTCACTTCTCTGTCTGACATACTGTTACATGAAGTAAGTAAATGTAAAGGAAATTAATACAGGGCAAAAAGGCCTGTAATTTTCTCTCTTCGACACACAATGGCTAATATGTCACTTATTTTTTCCCCACTAATAAACGCGAAGAAAAGGCTTTATAACAGATAACTGCGGAGATTAATGGATAACAATCCTTTTTTTTGCCACTAATGTGCGGCAAAAAGGCCTGTAATTTTCTCCCTTCAACACACGGCAAATAAGCCACTTATTTTTTCCCCACTAATAAATGCCAAGAAAAGACTTTACAACATATAACTGCACCGCACAAGGACTAATAAGACCCCAATAATTTGAATTACACAGGTATGATCTATTGCAAACCTGCAATGAGCAGCAGGATAATGGCAGTGAGTGCAGCAAGGTGTAGTAGGATTGTTCCTATTACCCAGGCTGCAAACACCCCAAATGAACCCTGTTCTGCTTCAATACTCTGTATAAATTCCTCCCTATCCTTTCCCTACACTTCTAATGCTCTTTCCCTGAACTTCGATTGAGCAAAATATCAATTTTCAAGTCTTTTCTACCACTTTCCCTAGCGCCTGCTGACGTCTCTCCCTGCACTAAGTACACTGGAAAATGCCTGAATCCAAGATGGTGGAGGGTCTTTATAGGGCTGTGACATCATAGGGCTGGCTGGCTGCTGATTGGCTGCGCACATGGCATTGTGGGTGATCCCGTGTTCCCAGAGTTCCTTGCCCCATGTCCTAACATGTGCAGCAGCCATTTTAGGAAAAAATGCGATTCGTTACCACGAAGCGTGAGGAAATCCGGATTCGATGCGAATTGAATATTTCCTGAAATTCGGATCGAATTCCACTTCATCAGCTTCGATTCGCTCATCTCTACTTACAACCACAAACTTAAATGTATTTTATTGAGATTTTAAGTGATAGACCAACAGAAAGTAGCAGATAATTGTGAAGTGGAATGAAAATGATACATGGTTTTCAAAATTTTAATAAAAAAAAATCTGAAAAGTGTGACGTGCAAATGTATTCAACCCCCCCTATATCAATATTTTGTAGAGCCACCTATCTCTGTAATTATAGCTGCAAGTCTTTTCGGGTATGTCTCTACCAACTTTGCGCATCTAGAGACTGAGATTTTTTCCCATTCTTCTTTGCAAAATAGCTCAAGCTCAGCCAGATTGGATGGAGAGCGTCTGTGAACAGCAATTTTCAAGTCTTGCCACAGATGCACAGACTGCAATTTGCCATAATGTACGTGAGTAAGCCAAAATCCTTTTGGACAAACGTCTTGTGGACAGATGAGACCAAGATAGAGCTTTTTGATAAAGCACATTATTCTACTGTTTACTGAAAATGTAATGAGGCCTACAAAGTCAAATATGGTGGAGGTTCAAAGATGTTTTAGGGTTGTTTTGCTGTCTCTGGCACTGGGAGCCTTGACTGTATGCAAAGCATCAAAACATCTGAAGAATACCAAATGATTTTGGGTCGCAATGTAGGGCCCAGTGTCAGAAACCTAGGTTTGCTTTCTAGGTCATGGGTCTTTCAGCAGGACAATGACCCCAAACATAAACACAAAGCACCCAGAAATGGATGGAAACAAAGCGCTGGAGTGTTCTGAAGTGGCCGGCAAAAATCCGGATCTAAATCCCATTGAATACCTGTGGAGAGATCTTGAAATTGCTGTTGGGAGAAGGCAACCTTCAAATATGAGAGACCTGGAGCAGTTTGCAAAAGAAGAGTGGTCAAAAATTCCAGTTCGAGAGGTGTAAGAATCTTGTTAATGGTTATAGGAAGAAATTGAGTTATTTTTTTCAAAGGGTGTGCCACCAAATATTAACTTGAAACTGCCAGTAAGCTTGTCCGGCCCATTTTTTGAGTTTTGCATGAAAATATATCATTGTTGGCTTTTTTTTCCTTTGTTTTTTGTGTTGTTCCAATACACACAAAGGAAATAAACATGTATATAACAAAACGTGTAATTGCAATATATTTCTGGGAGAAATACTTAAGTTTCAAGGGTGCCAACACTTACGGCCATGAATGTACATACAGTGCCTTGCGAAAGTATTCGGCCTCCTTGAACTTTTCAACCTTTTGCCACATTTCAGGCTTCAAACATAAGGATATAAAATTTATATTTTTTGGTGAAGAATCAACAACAAGTGGGACACAATTGTGAAGTGGAACGAAATTTATTGGTTATTTTAAACTTTTGTAAAAAATAAAAAACTGAAAAGTGGGGCATGCAATATTATTCAGCAAACTCACTGCAGAAGTTCAGTGAGGATCTCTGAATGATCCAATGTTGTCCTAAATGACCTGCTCTGTGATAGTCTCAGGGTTCTGTTTAAAGCGCAGAGAGCATCATGAAGACCAAGGAACCCACCAAGCAGGTCTATGATACTGTTGTGGAGAAGTTTAAAGCCGAATTTGGATACAAAAACCAAAAGTTTCCCAAACTTTAAACATCCCAAGGAGCACTGTGCAAGCGATCATATTGAAATGGAAGGAGTATCAGACCACTGCAAATCTACCAAGACCCGACCGTCCCTCTAAACTTTCATCTTAAACAAGGAGAAGACTGATCAGAGATGCAGCCAAGAGGCCCATGATCACTCTGGATGAACTGCAGAGATCTACAGCTGAGGTGGGAGAGTCTGTCCATAGGACAACAATCAGTCGTACACTGCACAAATCTGGCCTTTATGGAAGAGTGGCAAATAGAAAGCCATTTCTCAAAGATATCCATAAAAAGTCTTGTTTAAAGTTTGCCACAAGCCACCTGGGAAAACACCAAACATGTGGAAGAAGGTGCTCTGGTCAGATGAAACCAAAATCGAACTTTTTGGCCACAATACAAAACGATATGTTTGGTGTAAAAGCAACACAGCTCATCACCCTGAACACACCATCCCCACTGTCAAACATGGTGGTGGCAGCATCATGGTTTGGGCCTGCTTTTCTTCAGCAGGGACAGGGAAGATGGTTAAAATTGATGGGAAGATGGATGGGGCCAAATACAGGACCATTCTGGAAGAAAACCTGTTGGAGTCTGTAAAAGACGTGAGATTGGGGTGGAGATTTATCTTCCAACAAGACAATGATCCCAAACATAAAGCAAAATCTACAATGGAATGGTTCACAAATAATCATATCCAGGTGTTAGAATGGCCAAGTCAAAGTCCAGACCTGAATCCAATCGAGAATCCGTGGAAAGAGCTGAAACTGCTGTTCACAAACGCTCTCCATCCAACCTCACTGAGCTCGAGCTGTTTTCCAAGGAAGAATGGCAAGAATTTCAGTCTCTCGATGTGCAAAACTGATAGAGACATACCCCAAGCGACTTGCAGCTGTAATCGCAGCAAAAGGTGGCGCTACAAAGTTTTAACTTAAGGGGGCCGAATAATTTGGCACGCCCCACTTTTCAGTTTTTTATTTTTTACAAAAGTTTAAAATATCCAATAAATTTCGTTCCACTTCACAATTGTGTCCCACTTGTTGTTGATTCTTCACCAAAAAATTAAAATTTTATATCCTTATGTTTGAAGCCTGAAATGTGGCAAAAGGTTGAAAAGTTCAAGGGAGCCGAATACTTTCACAAGGCACTGTAATAGTCAGTGAAAGTTGTCGAAAAGTGGTGAATCCAAAACATCAGATAGTATATGTTATTGCACTCTGAAGATTACATCAGGTATATAGACAACATGTCACCATGCCACATCTAGGGTGCAGCCCTGCATATCACATTTTCATGTCAACAGTGTCGGTTTTACCATCCTAACAATCACATACCATTAGATCTATACCTAAGATTTGTCCTCATGTCCTGAAATTATAAATCCTGGACTCGATTCCCCCTCAAAGCCAAACATCCCTGATGTTTGTTTTGAGGGGAATAAATTTCCTATCAATTGGGATCCAACCTCAATCTACATAGTTTAAACCTTATATCTCAACATGGGTGTTTGACCTATTCCAGATATACCCCACCCCAAGGACTTAAATCCCCATCTCCAAGGTGCATCCAAACAATACAACCCAACCGAATTATACATAAGACGTAAACAAAATTGCATCATTGAGACTCACACAGTGGTTTCACATTTTTCTCTCTGAAAATCCACTGGGACTCCTGCAAAATTTTATGGTCCAAGTTACCCCTCCAACAGGGGGACAGTTCCTCTCAATCCCTTGAAATCTAAAAATAGAGTGGTCCCAATTATGAATCTCTCAGACATGTTTACTCAGTGGATGCTCCTCTTTCCCCAGAACATTGCCAACATGATCTCAAATACGTTGCCATGGGTCACAGACATATAGCCTATAGAGATGGGCGAATCGTTTCACCACACAGCGGGTTTAACCTGAATATTACAAACTGTTCAGTTTTAAACAAAACTGAATAAATGGCGATTCATCTCAGATGAACTAAAATTGCCGACACCACATACATTGCATAATGAAAATGCAGAAGAGACATGTGTCTTCACTGTGACGTTCTGTTGCCATCTGACAGTCTCTCAGCCAATAGTCCAATAATGGTAGGTGGACATCTTACAGTGGTGATGTCATAAGCAGTATATAAGGTTGTGTGGGCTGGAACACAAGGCATATCAGTGATAGGGAAAATAGGGGATGGATGTGTTATTCATCACTGCATGATACACAGAAATACAGCTAGGAGTAGAAGAATAGTCAAATTTAATTAATTACAATTAGATTCAATTAGATTAGAGATAGAAATTATAGATTGGAATGAGGGAGAATATCTGTGCTGTGTGAGTCTGACTGCAATAGTAATACAAACAGACAAAAGACAGTTAACCCTTTCATTGACAATTTTGTCTAAGCCTGAAGCCCTATGTTGTAAAAACGCAGTGTTTTTGACGCTGCGGAAATGCTGTGGCAAAAAACGCTGCGTTTTACAGTAAATGCAACGTTAATGGAATTCTGGCTAATCCCATCCACACATTACAGAAAAAAAATCCCCAGAGGAAAAACTGCATTTTAAAAAATGCAGCGTGTTAATTATACCTGCCGAAACGCTTGCGTTTTCCGTTTTGGTATAATAAGGGCAGAAAGTCCGCAGAGGAAAATTCTGCAAAAACACAATGAAAAGCGCTACAGAAAAAAATGCAGCATTTTTTTGCAGCGTTTCGCAACGTGGGGCCTTAGCCTAAGTCTGTTTTTGCAATAGATCAGTTTGATCTGTCCACAGATTATTTAACATAGTTTTTACTGACAAGGTCAGTCCTGTTAGTGAGAAATCTTTTCTTAAGGGTGTTTTTGGGCAGGAGTTTACATTTTTTTTCTTTAAATACATACAAACTGCTGTCCTAACAGCAAAACACTGAATCCCCTCTGCACTAATCTGAAAAATCTGTTATTTAAGGTTTTTTTTATTTTTGCTCAGAGAAAATGAGAAAAAAAATCTCATTTTTTTATGGGGGGGCAGTACTGCAAATCATGCTGCCACAGCAACCACCACTCAGTCACACATGTCTTGTGGCCTGGTCCATCACATTCCACTATGCCACACTGTTGGTGCCAAAGTGATGGCATCAAAAAACAAAAACATTTTGATTTCACATTTGCTCCCAGAAAGGGGTACGGTAATTTTTAGTGCCTATTTTTTTTGAAAAGACAGTTCTTCATCCCTTTTCAGCCACAAGCCTGTAGCACTTACAAGTCATCAAAATTGTTACATTTTTCTATAAAACTATTGCTTTTTCTAATGTATCTGCCACGTGTGTCTACAAAACCATGGGCAAGCACCTTTCTCCAAATACAGGTAATTTTGGAGAGTTTCAAATGTTAAAATACATAAAAGCGAATGGCATTTCATACAGTGGCTTGAAAAAGTATTCATCCCCCTTGAACTTTTTCACATTTTGTCACCTTACAGCCATAAATTTAAATGTATTTTATTGAGATTTTAAGTGATAGACCAACACAAAGTAGCAGATAATTGTGAAGTGAAACGAAAATGATGCATCTTTTTTCTTTTTTTTTTTAATGGCATTCACTCTGCATTAACAATGACATGACTATGTCCGGTGGGTCATTACAATTACAACGATATACAACTTTTTTTACTGTACTGTAGACAGAGACATGTCAGGGCTTTTTATTTGCGTGATAAGTTGTACTTTTTATTCGTACCAATGTTTGGTATGAGACTTTCAGATCACTTATTATTGTTATTTTTTTGGGGGAAAGCAAAGTGACCAAAATACATTAATTTGCGCTTTGCGGTATATTATGTTTTTTTACGGCGTTCACCGTACGGGATAAATAAAGCTATTTTTGGATAGTGGAGACTTATACACACATGGGGATACCTAACATGTTTGTTTATTTATTTTTGTTTACATTATATATTTTTTAAATATAAAGGTGTTTTTTTAACTATTTATTACTTGCTTATTTATTTTTGTGTGTTTTTATTATGTGTTTCTGTGTTTTTTCACTTTTTACATGTCCCACAAGAGGACTTGAAGCTGGAATCTCAGATCCCCTGTGCAATGCCTGCGGCATTTCTGGAAATCTTCGATTCGCCTTGATTCCGGATTTCCTCACACTTTGATGCATTGCATCGCATTTTTTTATAAAATGGCTGCTGCACATGTTAGGACAAGGGGCAAGGGACTCAGGGAACGCGGGATCACCCACAATGCCAAGCGTGCAGCTAATCAGCAGCCAGCCGGCCCTGTGATGTCACAGCCCTATAAAAACCCTCGGCCATTTTAGGTACAGTCATTTCACATCACTCTTACTGTAGGGACAGATGTCAACAGGAGCTAGGGAATGACTTAGAAAACAGATAGAAGTTCAGGGAAAGAGCCTTAGAACTGTAGGGAAAGGATAGGGAGGAATTGAAAGAAGAATTTGGGGTGGTTGCAGCAAGAATTTTAATACACATTGCAGCACTCACTGCCGTTATACTGTTGCTCATTACTCACACCTGTGTCTTCGAGGTGGAACACAACAAGCCTTTTGTAGTGCAGTACAGCAAAAAAACTGTGAATTATCATCCACTAATATCTGCTATCTTTTTCAAGGTGTTTATTATAAGGGGCTTATTCACTGTTCTTCCAAAGCATAACATTACAGACCATTTGTCAGTACTACTGTGCCAAAGAAAACTGAATTCTCATCCAGTTATCTCTACAGACATCTCTTCTAACGCCTTTTTCAAGGCGTTTATTATAAGGGGCTTATTCACTGTTCTTCCAAAGCATAACATTACAGGCCATTTGTCAGTACTACTATGCCAAAGAAAACTGAATTCTCATCCAGTTATCTCTACAGTCATCTGTTCTAACGCCTTTTTCAAGTGTTTATTAGTGTGGAAACAAATAAGGGGCATATTTGCCATTTTGTTCAGAGTATAAAATTACAGGCCATTTCTTTATACAGAAGTGGCAAAAATCAATAATTCTTAGCCACTGATCTCTGCACTTAGCTGTTATTCTAACACTTATTTAAAGGTGTATATTAGTGTGGATACAAATAAAAGGCATATTCGCCGTTTTGTTCAAGTATAAAATTAAAGGCCATTTTGCAGTACTGTACTGCCAAAAAAATCATAATTATTTGTCACGCTTTTTTTAAAAGGAGTTCATTACTGGGGAAAGAGATAAGGGGCATATTTGCCATTCTCTTCAAAGTAGAAGATTACAGGCCTTTTTGCCCTGTATTTATTTCCTTTGCAATTACATTTTTTCATCTAACAGTGTCAGACAGAGAAGCGAAAGACCATGCACAGAAGAGGGGCACATGTCTGAATGTTTCTAGCGCAGGCACAGGTCACAGCAGAGTAAGGGGGCATGGCAGGAGGGGTCACTTCCAGAGGCCTATGCTCCCAGTGTCAGCTAGCGGTCGTGTCTTGACCAGCAACCCAACAGTTATAGAATGGTTGACTCGGTCATCCACTTCATCCCAAGTCACATCAGACACCCCCAGCCAAGAGTAGGTGGGTTCGTCAGACACAAACCTTAGTTGGCATGGCCTGGGAGCAGACCATATGCTCTCATCTGTCCTCAACCTGCCTCTGTCCTTTTCTGTTCCCTCAGCCAGAGAAGTAATCTATGCTGTGCGCTCAGATCCACTATACAGTGAGGATGAGCTACTAGAAGACAGTCAGCAGCTACTGCCTAGCCAAAATCTGGAGGAGACATCCTCTGCTTCCTTCGGTAGGCGGGCAAGTAGTGATGAGGAGAGTGGCGTGGGAGCTGGTGTTGTGAGCGGTCAGGCTCCTAGCTTAGAGACTGTTGAGGAGAACATCAGTGACCTGCAGACATTAGTGGATGATGATGTAGCCGATCGCAGTTGGGAGACAGGTGATGAAGGGACTTCATCGTCATCGGGAGAAGATCGTGACAGTTTGCTTATGAGGCAGCAGCGGAGTCAGCAGGGTAGCACCAGTGGGAGGTCGGGAGCCTAACGTGCCCAGGGTAGAACACCCGCTTCGCAGCAGCCTACCTGCCCGGAAAGCAGTGGTGCAGGGGTTCACGCAGGCAGTGGTGGTAGCAGTCAGTTAGTCCGGAGTGTTGGGGGTAAAATCACCTACTCGGCGGTGTGGCAGTTATTTGTTAAGCCGCCGGGGGAGGTGAACATGGCCATATGTTCAATCTGTGGGCAGAAGGTGAAGCGTGGCCAGGGTGCCAATGTTGACACCACAGCCCTGAGTCAACATATGCAGCATCACCATAAAGTGGCCTGGGAGAGCCGTGGCTACAATGTGGTGGTCCAACCTGCCGCAGCAACCACTGCAGTACCCAGTGGCACTCACCCCATTTCAGGCAGTCAAGGCTCCACCACCTCAGCCGAAGGAAGCTGTGTGTCCTTCCCATCATATGCTGGTCATGATGCTCCTGCTCCTCCTCCTCCTAGTCAGTCATTGCGTTAGCAATTGATCACAGAATCTATATCTAAGAGACAACAGTATGCGTGCACTCATCCAATGGTGCAGAAGCTGAACGTGCTCCTGCAAGTTGCTGGTGCTGCAGTCACTCTCTTTCCACTTGGTGGACTCTGCACCTTTCAGAGAACTGATGGCTTGTGCCGAGCCGAGGTGGAGAGTCCCAAGCCGTTATTTCTTTGCCAAGAAGGCAGTACCAGCCCTGCACAAATATGTGGAAGAGAAGGTGAGCCAGCCCTTGAGCCTGTCGGTGTCTGCCAAAGTGCACAGCAGCATCAACATGTGGAGCTGTAACTATGGTCGAGGACAATATATGTAATTTACGGCCCACTGGGTGAATGTTGTGCCTGCCCAGGCACACCAGCAACTTGGACAGGTGATGCAGCTTCTGCCTCCACTTTCTCACGCCGTTGGTCCTGCAACAATGTCTGCCTCATCCTCCACTGTGTCCTCAGCCTCCACTGCAGGAACAATTCCCAGTGCTGCTCCAGCATACCACATGTACAGGGTTCAGCGGTGTCACGTTGTTCTACACCTCGTTTTCCTGGGCGAACGAAGTCACACAGGGGAGGAACTGCTCCATATCCTCAATCAAGAAATCGAATCTTGGCTTTCTCCAAGAGAACTTAAAATCGGAACAATGGTGACCGACAACGGGAAAAACATGGTATCAGCACTGCGTCAAGGAGGGCTGAGCCATGCGCACTGCATGGCGCATGTGTTCAATCTGGTTGTCAAGCGTTTCCTTAAGTGTTCCACCCATCTGCAAGACATCCTAAAAATGTCAAGGAAACTTTGCATGTACTTCAGCCACTCGTACACCGCCAAGCACACCCTCCTTGAGCTGCAGCGGCAGAACGGCCTCCCACAACATAGGCTGATATGCGATGTTTCCACCCGTTGGAATTCAACCCTCCATATGTTGGATCGACTATATGAACAGAGAAAAGCCATAAATGATTTCTTGATGATCCAAGCGGACAGAGGTACTCCCCTGTGTAACTTTAACGTTAGCCAGTGGCAGCTCATGCGTGACAGCTGCCGTTTGCTCGTTCTTTTTGGTGGAGGCCATTTTGTTAGTTAGTCGCCAGGACTACGGGATGAACAACGTCATTCCACTGATTCACATCCTGGAAAAGATGCTTTTCAATCTGGCTGGTCAGGGGACTGGAGATGTGGCGTCTACATCTCACGGCCATATGAGCCCTGTTGGGGCTGAACTGGAGGAGGATGAGGAGGATATTGGAACACAAGCAATGTGTAGTGAAATGGGTGGAGAGGAGGAGCAGGAGCAACCGGAACAGCCAGAGGGAGATGAGGAGGACAAGGCAGATGACCCAGACACACCGTGGCAGTATGCAGTGGAGATTGATGCAGGGAGTCCCTCGGATTCACTTGCGCAAATGGCCCGATGCATACTCACTTCCTTGTGCAGTGACAGCCGAATTGTCACCATTCGGTAGAGGGATGACTAATGCCTCTCCACCATGTTAGACCCTTGCTATGGAAGCCTTTTTTACACCCACTGAGAGAGAGGACAAACTGAACTACTATAGAGATATGCTATGTAGCAAGTTGGCTGCTGCTTTCACATGTTCGACCGGGCGGGCCTCGAACGCTCAACTTGCACTAGCATGGCAGCTGTGGGAGGGGGTGAGGGTGGCAGGAGCAGTATCGGCTCCATCATCAGCAGCCTGAGCCTAGAGATGCTGCATAGTGAAGAAGCTGCTCATCAGCAGCTAGACACAGAGCAGAACTTGAAGATCCGCTGGACTACTGGGCAGCCAAACTGGATTTGTGGCCACAATTTGCCGAGTTTGCCCTGGAAAAGCTGTCCTGCCCGGCCAGTAGTGTGGCATCAGAATGGGTGTTTAGTTACCCCAAGGAGAACTCACCTGTCCACCCAAAATTTGGAGAGACTGACCTTTGTGAAGATGAATCAAGCGTGGATCAGCCAGGATTTCCACCCACCAATGCCTGATGCAGCAGATTAAATGATCCATGCTGCCTCACCACACTTTGCCACTGGTTCACTGTATGACCTCCAAAGGCTGTTACTACCTACACATTATATCACCTTGCCACTCTGTGGCTTACGCTGCTGCCACCTCCGCACTCTGCGACTGGGTCACTGTATGGCCTCCTCATGCTGCTGCCACTGGGTCACTGTATGGCCTCCTCATGCCGCTTCCACTGGCTCACTCTGTGTACTTCTCATGCCGCTGCCACTGGGTCACTGTATGGCCTACTCCTGCCACTTCCACTGGGTCAATCTGTGTACTCCTCATGCTGCTGCCACTGGGTCACTGTATGGCCTCCTCATTCTGCTGCCACCGGGTCACTATATGGCCTTTTCATGCTGCTGCCACTGGGTCACTGTATGGCTTCCTCATGCCGCTTCCACTGGGTCACACTGTGTACTCCTCATGCTGCTGCCATTGGGTCACTGTATGCCCTCCTCATGCCGCTGCCACTGGGTCACTGTATGGCCTCCTCATGCCGCTGGCCTTGTTTCACTGTATGGCCTTCTCATGCCGCTGCCACTGGGTCACTGTTTGCCCTTCTCATGCTGCTGCCACTGGGTCACTCTGTGTACTCCTCATGCTGCTGCCACTGGGTCACTGTATGGCCTCCTCATTCTGCTGCCACCGGGTCACTATATGGCCTTTTCATGCTGCTGCCACTGGGTCACTGTATGGCCTCCTCATGCCGCTTCCACTGGGTCACACTGTGTACTCCTCATGCTGCTGCCATTGGGTCACTGTATGCCCTCCTCATGCCGCTGCCACTGGGTCACTGTATGGCCTCCTCATGCCGCTGGCCTTGTTTCACTGTATGGCCTCCTCATGCCGCTGCCACTGGGTCACTGTTTGCCCTCCTCATGCTGCTGCCACTGGGTCACTCTGTGTACTCCTCATGCTGCTGCCATTGGGTCATTGTATGGCCTCCTCATGACGTTGCCACTAGGTCACTGTATGGCCTCCTCATGCTGCTGCCACTGGGTCACTATATGGCTTACTCATTCTGCTGCCACCGGGTCACTGTATGGCCTTTTCATGCTGCTGCCACTGGATCACTGTATGACTTCCTCATGCCGCTTCCACTGGGTCACTCCCTGTACTTCTCATGCTGCTTCCACTGGGTCACTGTATGGCCTCCTCATGCTGCTGCCACTGGGTCACTCTGTGTATTCCTCATGCTGCTGCCATTGGGTCATTGTATGCCCTCCTCATGCCGCTGCCACTGGGTCACTGTATGGCCTCCTCATGCTACTGCCACTGGGTCACTATATGGCTTCCTCATTCTGCTGCCACCGGGTTACTATATGGCCTTTTCATGCTGCTGCCACTGGGTCACTGTATGGCCTCCTCATGCCGCTTCCACTGGGTCACTCTGTGTACTTCTAATGCTTCCACTGGGTCACTGTATGGCCTCCTCATGCTGCTGCCACTGGGTTACTCTGTGTACTCATGCTGCTGCCACTGGGTCACTCTGTGTACTCCTCATGCTGCTGCCATTGGGTCATTGTATGGCCTCCTCATGCTGCTTCCACTGGGGCACTGTATGCCCTCCTCATGACGTTGCCACTAGGTCACTGTATGGCCTCCTCATGCTGCTGCCACTGGATCACTATATGGCTTACTCATTCTGCTGCCACTGGATCACTGTATGACCTCCTCATGCCGCTTCCACTGGGTCACTCCCTGTACTTCTCATGCTGCTTCCACTGGGTCACTGTATGGCCTCCTCATGCTGCTGCCACTGGGTCACTCTGTGTATTCCTCATGCTGCTGCCATTGGTTCATTGTATGCCCTCCTCATGCCGCTGCCACTGGGTCACTGTATGGCCTCCTCATGCTGCTGCCACTGGGTCACTATATGGCTTCCTCATTCTGCTGCCACCGGGTCACTATATGGCCTTTTCATGCTGCTGCCACTGGGTCACTGTATGGCCTCCTCATGCCGCTTCCACTGGGTCACTCTGTGTACTTCTAATGCTTCCACTGGGTCACTGTATGGCCTCCTCATGCTGCTGCCACTGGGTCACTCTGTGTACTCCTCATGCTGCTGCCACTGGGTCACTCTGTGTACTCCTCATTCTGCTGCCATTGGGTCATTGTATGGCCTCCTCATGCTGCTTCCACTTGGTCACTCTGTGTACTCCTCATGCTGCTGTCACTGGGTCACTGTATGTCCTCCTCACGCCGCTGCCACTGGGTCACTGTATGGCCTCCTCATGCTGCTGCCACTGGGTCACTATATGGCCTCCTCATTCTGCTGCCACCGGGTCATTATATGGCCTTTTCATGCTGCTGCCATTGGGTCACTGTATGGCCTGGCCTCATGCCGCTGCTACTGGGTCACTGTTTGCCCTCCTCATGCTGCTGCCCCTGGGTCACTCTGTGTACTCCTCATGCTGCTGCCACTGGGTCACTGTATGGCCTCCTCATGCCGCTGCCACTGGGTCACTGTTTGCCCTCCTCATGCTGCTGCCCCTGGGTCACTCTGTGTACTCCTCATGCTGCTGCCACTGGGTCACTGTATGGCCTCCTCATGCCGCTTCCACTGGGTCACTCTGTGTACTCCTCATGATGCTGCCACTGGGTCATTGTATGCCCTCCTCATGCTGCTGCCACTGCTGGGTCACTGCATGGTCATCTCATGCTGCTGCCAACTCCACATTATGCCGCCTTGCCATTCTGTAGACATCTATGGAATCAGCAGATGATGGTGTAAAAGGAGTGCGCTCTTTCACGCTACAATAGGATGTTGGGTCTCTGCATGGTTTTTTTCTATCTCACACTAACATGGACCTGTAAGGCTGAGTGCACACTTGAGTTTGTTGGTCAGTTTTGGCCCAGTTACTGTCCAAATACAGTGCTGGCCAAAAGTATTGACACCCCTGCAATTCTGTCAGATAATACTCAATTTCTTCCAGAAAATGATTGCAATCACAAATGCTTTGGTAATAATATCTTCATTTAATTTGTCTTCAATGGAAAACCACAAAAAGAATTGTCAAAAAGCCAAATTGGATATAATTCCACACCAAACATAAAAAAGGGGGTGAACAAAAGTATTGGCACCCTTTGAAAAATCATGTGATGCTTCTCTAATTTGTGTAATTAATAGCACCTGTTACTTACCTGTGGCACATAACAGGTGGTGGCAATAACTAAATCACACTTGCAGCCAGTTGAAATGGATTAAAGTTGACTCAACCTCTGTCCTGTGTCCTTGTGTGTACCACATTGAGTATGGAGAAAAGAAAGAAGACCAAAGAACTGTCTGAGGACTTGAGAAACAAAATTGTGAGGAAGCTTGAGCAATCTCAAGGCTACTAGTCCATCTCCAAAGACCTGAATGTTCCTGTGTCTATCGTGCGCAGTGTCATCAAGAAGTTTAAAGCCCATGGCACTGTGGCTAACCTCCCTAGATGTGGACGGAAAAGAAAAATTGACGAGAGATTTCAACGAAAGATTGTGCGGATGGTGGCTAAAGAACCTTGACTAACATCCAAACAAGTTCTTGCTGCCCTGCAGTCCGAGGGTACAACAGTGTCAACCCGTACTATCTGTCGGCGTCTGAATGAAAAGGGACTCTATGGTAGGATACCCAGGAAGACCCCACTTCTGACCCAGAGACATAAAAAAGCCAGGCTGGAGTTTGCCAAAACTTACCTGAGAAAGCCAAAAACTTTTTGGAAGAATGTTCTCTGGTCAGATGAGACAAAAGTAGAGCTTTTTGGGAAAAGGCATCAATATAGAGTTTACAGGAAAAAAAAAGAGGCCTTAAAAGAAAAGAACACGGGCCCTACAGTCAAACATGGCGGAGGTTCCCTGATGTTTTGGGGTTGCTTTGCTGCCTCTGGCACTGGACTGCTTGACCGTGTGCATGGCATTATGAAGTCTGAAGACTACCAACAAATTTTGCAGCATAATGTAGGGCCCAGTGTGAGAAAGCTGGGTCTCCCTCAGAGGTCATGGGTCTTCCAGCAGGACAATGACCCAAAACACACTTCAAAAAGCACTAGAAAATGGTTTGAGAGAAAGCACTGGAGACTTCTAAAGTGGCCAGCAATGAGTCCAGACCTGAATCCCATAGAACACCTGTGGAGAGATCTCAAAATGGCAGTTTGGAGAAGGCACCCTTTAAATCTCAGGGACCTGGAGAAATTTGCCGAAGAAGAATGGTCTAAAATTCCAGCAGAGCATTGTAAGAAACTCATTGATGGTTTCCGGAAGCGGTTGTTCGCAGTTATTTTATCTAAAGGTTGTGCTACCAAGTATTAGGCTGAGGGTGCCAATACTTTTGTCCGGCCCATTTTTGGAGTTTTGTGTAAAATGATCAATGATTTGACTTTTTTTTTCATTCTCTTTTGTGTTTTTTCATTGCAAGCAAAATAAGTGAAGATATTATTACCAAAGCATTTGTGATTGCAATCATTTTCTGGAAGAAATTGAGTATTATCTGACAGAATTGCAGGGGTGCCAATACTTTTGGCCAGCACTGTAAGTGAAGTGTGTAGTGGTTCTAAGAGCGAAGCCTGTCATGTGCGTGTCATACTGACTCACAGTTTTGTTTCACTACCACAGTAGACTCCCTATGCGTTACTGCAAGGCACAGTGTTCTACACCCTTGTACAGACTCTCTGAAGCCAGGAAATAGCTGTTTTTTTAACGTTATTCGCCGCAAATCCGGATCGAAGCAAATTTTTTGGGAAATTCGAATCGAACTTTTGAGAAATTCGCTCATCTCTAATTACGGCGCTGAGCCTTAACTATACGCTCAGAGTGACGTAATAGTATGGTGCAGAGTGTTAAGGGGTTAAAGAAACAAAGACTGATGATAAGGAGGAGGAAAGCTGTGAAGAAGGAAATATTTTTTTTAATAAGATATATTACAAGTTAATTATATTAAGTTTCATATAGCTACCTATACTATTCATTTATGAAATGTTTGATAATTGGAGGTAAGTCTGACACTTATTGTGTGTGACAATTATTTCCAGCAGTGAATGAGTTACAGAACCTACTGGGCAACCTCAATTACATTAACATAAACTGGAGCCTGATATTACAGCCCAGAAACTAAAATGCTGCTGTATCAGAATCAATAACTTTATTATAATAACTAACACATTTTGCTTTGTTTTGTGGAGCTTTCTACTTTTGGTTTGATAAAATGAGCACCCAGCCTCCCCTGCTGCTATCCTGAAGGTTCCCGACACAAGCCATGCTCACAAGCTTATATTTGGTTTCTGTCTAATAAAAGCAGCTCTGTGATCAGCAACATTCCTGGGTGTGTATTCTCTCTGTCAGCATCCCCTGACTATTGTCCTATGTCACTCCTGGTCACTGAGTGCCAATGGTTAGTATACTATTGACTTGCCCTGATCTATTCATTTGAAATGGGCAGAAGGGAAAAGATAATACTCGACCTTTAGGATGGATGGGTGCAAGTAAGAAAATGCAAGTAGGTATATGAGTTTTTTGAGTTATGAGTTATTTTGTTGTTTTTTTGGTGGGGTGGAGGTTGAGGTTTGATTAAGTAAATACATTTTCTTTTTCAATGTTAATTAGCTGGTAAAACTGTAGCAGTGTGCATATTATATTATCTGGTATATTATCTTACAGTATTGTAAGACCCTAAATAATGTACAGAACTGTAAAGTAATTGTTTACATTATTGTGTTACTTATTCAGTCACTAGTCATTCCAGTGTTATTTTTGTGGTTTTCTTTCATATTCTGGACTAAAACCACTGTGTATTCAATAGTCTGTTGTCCATTGACTATTTATCTTATTATGTTGCCCCCAGTTACCATGCCATAAATACAGTTCAATGGTTGGTGGACCTCCAAATCAGAATCTGTAATTTTAGTTACGCCAGATCTAAGGCAGACTGTGAAATAATATATACTAGCAATGAAATAAATGCAATGGAATTTAATAGTGAGCATCTAGACTAAGCTGGTATTTGACTATATCTATATTTGTACTAGCTAGAATGAGGCACAGATTAGATAATATAGTTGATAGAAGGATAAATAAAGTTCTTGAAAATAGATGCAATGAATTACAAGTGTTTTCTTGTTTAGATTAAAGGGGTTATGCCTTGAAAATAGTTATCCTCTATCCATGGGATAGAGAATAAATTGGTGACATTGTACTATGGGACAGGTAAGAGAGCATAGGCTTTCCTATCTGAATTATAGAACTATTACAATTTCTTATGATCTTTTTAGTATAATAGAACATTGCTTCTATAAACCACGGCACCCAAACAGAATGCAATGATTCAGTATTTATCAATCCAGTAAGTGAACCATACAATACCAATATATAGCAATATGTTACAGCAGTCTAAGATGCAGAAATGCATATATCCATGCAATGTTATACATTCAAAAGCACATGTGAATTGAAAATATTAATAATAAATCTTTTGATGGAAAAAATAACTTGGTATTTTGCTCATAATAAATGTAAATTCCCATTAACAGCTCAGAATCACATGGGGAGCAATTTCCACATTGGTTTTGGTCTTCAACTCTTCTTCGACTCCACTGGCTTGAAGAAAGGGTGGTGGTGCCCTATCATGCTGCTTTATATTTGTACATATGTACTGTATATTTGTTTGTCCTTATTTATGTGTATATAAGTGATTTATTTGTTTATTGTATATCTAACAGGCCGTGAACAAGGTCCAGGTTGGGCCGAAATGTTAACCAACTTGTTATGGATTACACGTTGGATTAATAAATACTCATTTTATCATTATATCATATTTGGAGAGCCATGGTTGTGTTGATTGTAGTCACCACCTACTGCTAGTGTACTAACCTCCCCAGGGTGCCAGCCATAAGTATTTATAGAATGCAGTTTAGGCCTCATACACATGACAGTGAAAAATAGCCATGTGACAGCTATTCACATGTCTGTTTTTTTTTCTCGATACGATTTAACAGGCCGTCAAAAAATATGATATTTTTTGGCCATTTTAACAAATCTATCAATATACTCAAGACTCTGAGGGATCAATGAAAATGTATGCCTCCTAGATGCAAAATGACTGTGAAAAAAAGGATGCTGCATCTATTCCTAACTAAGGTATGAGACCTTTACGAAAACAGCTATGTTAGAGAATGTCAAAGCCAATGTAAACAGCCAGTGATGGTGAGATGCAGTGGCATAACTAAAGTCGTGTGGGCCCCAGTGCAAACTTTGACCAAGGTTCCCTACCCCCTTCCTACAACATTTTCTTGACAGTAGCGGAAATGAGTGCTGCAGCAGTATCCCAGAGACGAAACAGATACAGCTATAGTACCCATAACTGCTGTTATCAAGAATACACTGAGTCAGCAGCACAGTGTCAGGTAATAGTACAGCGGATGACGGGTATTTAAATATGGCGGCTGCTCAGGAGCCGAGTGGCTGCCATAGCCGCCGGGTCTCTGCTGTATTATACTGCAGAAAACCGTCGCTAATGCCCACAATCAGTGCCCGTACTGATCACGGGCATTAAGGCCCCTTGTCAGCTTTGACCTAGGAGCCATTTTCCTGGTGGCCATTTTGGGTAGGATCACCGGCGCCCAGAACAAGATCTGGGGCTGGCAATCCATTTCTATGACAGTCGGAAGCCTATTAAAGTCTCCCAGGCTTGTCTGGCATTCATTTGTATGACAGGCTGCTTCATAAAGCCTGTCATACAAATTATGGTATTTTGGAATGTATTGCAATGCATTAACATTGTAATGCATTGCATTAGTGAAAAGACCCCCTAGGGGGGTCTAATAAATAAAGTATATAAAAAATATATATATAAAACAAATAAAAAGAATAAAAAATTTAAATCACCCCCCCTTTCCCTAGAATACATATAAAAGTAGAACATTTCAGCAAAACACATACATATTAGGTATCCCTATGTCTGAAAACACCCGGTCTACAAACTTATACAAATATTTTTCCCGTACGGTGAATGCTGTAGCGGGGAAAAAAATCAAAAGTGCCAAACTGCGTTTTTCCTTGTTTCGTCTCTGATAAAAATTTTAATAAAAAGTGATCAAAGCAGTAGACATTCCCCAAAATTGTATAACTAAAAAGTACACCTGGCCCCGCAAAAATTAGATGCCCTATGCATCTCCGTACACGGAAATATAAAAAAGTTATGGGTGTCAGAATTTGGTGACTGTAAGAAAATTTTTATTTTTTTTGCAAAGTTTTGGATTTTTGTTAAGGGGTTAAAATGTAGATAAAACTATATAAATTTGATATTCACAGAATCCTACTGAAACATAGAATACAGGTGACATGTCATTTCGGCTGTACAGTGCTGTAAAAACGAAGCCCGTAAGAAAATCGCAGAAAATCACTTATTCTCCAATACCACCCCATTCTGAATTTTTTTCCAGCTTCCCAGTACATTATACAGAATAATAAATGGTGCCATTATGAACAAAAAAGTTATGTGGTTTGGAAGGTGGGGAGTCAAAAACAAAAATTTTAAATAAAAAATGCTACCAGTCGGAAGGGGTTAAAAGCCAAAGACAAGAATGGCTACAAAAGGAATGAGAAATATATAGGAAGTACTTATACTTCTACCTTCTGCAATATCCACTCCTGGTTTTGGCTCAAAAAAACGCAACAAAATCTGCAACAAAAAAAGCTGCGTTTCTACAACATGGGGCCTTAGCCTAAGGCTAAGGAGTGCAATGTAAATAATAAAGGAGTCACGGTGCTCACAAAAGCACCACAATCCCTGCAAACAACAGATCGTCAGGGATCTCTTATTGATGACCTATCCTGATTTAAAATAATAGCCCCACTTATACAGTGACTTGCGAAAGTATTCGGCTCACTTGAACTTTTCAACCTTTTGCCACATTTCAGGCTTCAAACATAAAGATATAAAATTTAAATTTTTTGGTGAAGAATCAACAACAAGTGGGAAACAATTGTGAAGTGGAACAAAATTTATTGGTTATTTTCAACTTTTGTAAAAAATAAAGAACTGAAAAGTGGGGCGTGCAATATTATTCGGCCCCTTTACTTTCAGTGAAGCAAACTCACTCCAGAAGTTCAGTGAGGATCTCTGAATGATCCAATGTTGTCCTAAATGACTGATGATGATAAATATAATCCACCTGTTTGTAATCAAGTCTCCATATAAATGTACCTGCTCTGTAATAGTCTCAGGGTTCTGTTTAAAGCGCAGAGAGCATCATGAAGACCAAGGAACACACCAGGCAGGTCCGTGATACTGTTGTGGAGAAGTTTAAAGCCGGATTTGGATACAAAAACATTTCCCAAACTTTAAACATCCCAAGGACCACTGTGCAAGCGATCATATTGCAATGGAAGTTGTATCAGACCACTGCAAATCTACCAAGACCCGGCCGTCCCTCTAAACTTTCATCTCAAACAAGGAGAAGACTGATCAGAGATGCAGCCAAGAGGCCCATGATCATTCTGGATGAACTGCAGAGATCTACAACTGAGGTGGGAGAGTCTGTTCATAGGGCAACAATCAGTCGTACACTGCACAAATCTGGCTTTTATGGAAGAGTGGCAAGAAGAAAGCCATTTCTCAAAGATATCCATAAAAAGTCTTGTTTAAAATTTGCCACAAGCCACCTGGGAGATACACCAAACATGTGGAAGAAGGTGCTCTGGTCAGATGAAACCAAAATCGAACTTTTTGGCCACAATGCAAAACGATATGTTTGGCGTAAAAGCAACACAGCTCATCACTCTGAACACACCATCCCCACTGTCAAAAATGGTGGTGGCAGCATCATGGTTTGGGCCTGCTTTTCTTCAGCAGGGACAGAGAAGATGGTTAAAATTGATGGGAAGATGGATGGAGCCAAATACAGGACCATTCTGGAAGAAAACCTGTTGGAGTCTGCAAAAGACCAGAGCCTGGGATGGAGATTTATCTTCCAACAAGACAATGATCCCAAACATAAAGCAAAATCTACAATGGAATGGTTCACAAATAAACGTATCCAGGTGTTAGAATGGCCAAGTCAAAGTCCAGACCTGAATCCAATCGAGAATCTGTGGAAAGAGCTGAAAACTGATGTTCACAAACGCTCTCCATCCAACCTCACTGAGCTCGAGCTGTTTTCCAAGGAAGAATGGCAAGAATTTCAGTCTCTCGATGTGCAAAACTGATAGAAACATACCCCAAGTGACTTGCAGCTGTAATCGCAGCAAAAAGTGGCACTACAAAGTATTAACTTAAGGGGACCGAATAATTTGGCACGCCCCACTTTTCAGTTTTTTATTTTTTACAAGAGTTTAAAATATCCAATAAATTTCGTTCCACTTCACGATTGTGTCCCACTTGTTGATTCTTCACCAAAAAATTAAAATTTTATATCCTTATGTTTGAAGCCTGAAATGTGGCAAAAGGTTGAAAAGTTCAAGGGGGCCGAATACTTTCGCAAGGCACTGTAATAGTTCCCCTGTATATATAATAGTCCTCCTTACAATAGTCCCCATTATATAATACCATATAATAGCCTCCACATTATAATAGTTCTCCTTATCAATATATTCCCCTTTAAAAAATTTTCTTCCCCCTTATAAGTAATAGTCTCAGCTCCTACGAGCATGCTGATACAGTTGTAAGTGGAGCAACCAGGATCCGATTCCCAGGAGCCTCTTTGAGAACTGGCGACCTGGGCAATTTCCCAGTTTGCTTACCTTCAATGTGCTCATCTCTGCTGCCTGGTGAGCTCAATTCAGTGACCTCCACAGGCAGCAATGATAAGTGTCCATCTCTGCTGCCAGAGACATATAGTGGAGATAGCGGGCTGGGAATCAGGCTTTCGCTGACTGCTTTTATGGTGTTGTGGGGCACCTCCAGCTGGCCGTGGGTCCCCAACTCCTCCGGGTCCGGTCGCAGTTGCACCCACTGCAACTGCCATTATTACACCACTAGTGAGATGTTGTTTCTGCACAGAGAGGACACAGGTGAACAAGCAAGTGTTAGTAATTTTTCTCCTTGGCTGCTTTCCAAGTCACAAGCTATTGAAACTGGGGAGTCCAAGGTCCAACATCACAGACACATCTAGAAGACATCCCTCTCCAGGAGGGGTCACTAAAAAAGATTGTAATAAAATATTGTATATTATGTAAAGACTGTGTAACTGACAGGTACATAAATGTTGTAATGTAAATAAACTGGGAAAAATATTATTAGTATTCATTTGCAATTTTAGTACTTAAAGGGATTCTATCATTGGGGAAACATGTTTTTAACTGAAGCAGTGTTGGAATAGCCTTTATAAAGGCTATTCTACTCCTACCTTTACTTTTCTTCTCCTCGCCGCCGTTTGTCCAAAAAAACATTTTATTCTCATATATAAATTAAGCTCAGGGAGCTCCGGGAACGTTCCCCCTGTACTCCAAGCACCCTTGCGTCATCACCGCAACCCGCCTCCAGCCCTGCTTTTTCACGCCCCCTGCATCTTCTTCTGTTCATCTTGCATCTGCTTCTTGCTCCGTTGGCCATTTTTCTGGAGTACGCTGGTGTAAGAAACTAAACAAAAATGGCCGACAGAGCATGCTCTGTTGGCTCTGCCTGAACTCAAAGTGGCTCTGGTGGCCATTTTTGTATAGTTTCTTACACCAGTGTACTTCAGAAAAATGGCCGACGGAGAAAGCAGATGCAAGATGAACAGAAGAAGATGGCGTGAAAAATCAGCGCTTGGGGCGGGTTGCGGCGATGACGCGGAGTGCTCGGAGCACAGGGGGAACGCCCCCGGTACTCCCTGAGCATAATTTACATATGTGAATAAAATGTTTTTTTGGACAAACAGCGGTGAGGAGAAGAAAAGTAAAGGTAGGAGTAAAATAGTCTTTATAAAAGCTATTCCAACATTGGTTCAATTAAAAACACGTTTCCCCAATGATAGACTCCCTTTAAGTGATTTTTTTTTTTTTTTTTTTGTAAATAATATACTGTTAGCCTACATTCACAAGAACAAAGGTGAAAATGTCCATTTTTCACTGCCATTTTTACAGATCACTCATACATTGCAGTGTATGGAGGAATCAATGAAACAGACAAAAATAAAGCATGACCTATACTTGTCTGTTACAATGGACCGTCAAAATATAAGTCATCTGAATAGATCCCAATGTGGCTTTGTTACCCTATATTCTCACAACCACGTTAAATGGCCACATTAATTTCACTGTCTGTGAATGGGTGACCAATATTTTGAAGGGCCATTGTAATGGACTGTCAACATATAGGCCATGCTCAATTTTTATGTTTTCACAGATCCCTCCATACGGGTGAAAAATGCCTATGAAAAATGGACGTTTTTTCATGGCCATTTTCACCTTTGTTCATGTGAATGTAGCTTATTAGCTAGAACTGATTGACTCGGCATTGGTACTCATACTTGTGAATTGAAAAGTAAAAAATTACCTTATTACAATATAATTGTCAATATATATATTCTGTATTATAGGTATAGAAATAGAGATGTTATAATTTGGGTAAATATGTTAATCTTAAATATATTTTTAATAATGTAAATTTGGGATATCCATTGTGACAGTTATGGATGTTAGTTGTTCATTGTTCAGAAACAAATAAATGTTGCATTTTTCTGAATGCTTAATTGTCAGCAAAAAAAAATTCTTATCAAACTAATGACAGTAACTTGTAGGACGGCTTCTACACTTTCCAAAGATGCATTTCTTATTCTGCATTGCAGATCCTTTTTTTTTAATTAAAATCAGGATTTTATTTGTATGCAGATTAGCTGAAAAGGACTTTAAGGCTAAGGCCCCACGTTGCGGAAATGCAGCTTTTTTTGTTGCAGATTTTGTTGCGGTTTTTTGAGCCAAAACCAGGAGTGTTTTGAGCAGATGGTAGAAGTATAAGAACTTCCTATATATTTCCCATTCCTTTTGTAGCCATTCTTGGCTTTGGCTCAAAAAACCACAACAAAAACTGCAACAAAAAAAGCTGCGTTTCCGCAACGTGGGGCCTTAGGGGCCTTAGCCTAAAGGTGTTCTCTGGGATAAAATGCAATCTAAACAACCTCCCCCCGCCTGCTTTCTAAATTACTTGCTTTAGCAAAAATGTATATTTACCCATATCCCTGGGGTGGTCACAGCCCCTCTTCTTTGACATCTGCCGGCGCGTGCGCAATAGAACTTCGGCGTGGGAGGTTCCTGCAGATGTCAAAGAAGAAGAGGAGCTGTACCCACAGAAGAAAGTTATCTCCCGTACCCAGAAGACAGGTAAGTATGATGGGATGGGGTGTAAGGGAGTGAGAGAGGGAGGGGGAGGGAGTAAGAGGGAGGTAGTTTGAGTCAGGTCATGCAATGCATCATGGTAGTTGTAGGCTAAGACAGCAGGAAGCTACACCATGTAAACAAATGCAGAGGCTGCCAGGAGCTCCCAGAAAAAAACAGAAATCACTCAAAACACTGCTAAAGTTACTTGGGTGCACTTAACCCATTAATAGCACTAACAGACCTTTTCTTAAAAAATATTTTTTGCCCGAAAAACCCCTTTAAGGCTAAAGTCCAACATAGCAGGCTGCAGCAAAAAAGCACTGCGGGAAAAACCGCAGCGCAAACGCAACGTGGTTTTTCCTGCAGCACTTTTCACAGAAAGTCTGCAGAGTTTTCTTCTGTGGACTTTCTGCTTCAATTATACCTATAGAGAAACCGCCAGCGTTTCCGTAGGTATAATTGACATGCCGTGATTTCCAAAAATGAGGCGGTTTTGGAAGTCGAGCATTTCCACTTCGTGTATTTTTCTGCAATGTGTGGATGGGATTAGCTAGAATCCCATCCATTTTGCAGGGATTGTAAAACGCCGCAAAATTTACATCACGTGGGGCCCCGACCTATGGTGTTTCTTCTCCTTCTGGGGCTTCACTTTATACTCTAGATAACCTCCCCTAACTGCAGACAAAGTATGGCATAGGGCAACAGTCAAGGGTGATTTTCTAGAGCAGAGAGTGAAACCCAAGCAGGAAAAGAAATGCTGCTAAAGCCCTTTTCATTTGCATAACAAAACCCTGATTTTCATGAAAATGGAGCTGCAATGTGGAATAAGAAATGCATATTTGGAACGTGTAGAATCACCTCTACAAGGTACTGTCATTAGTTTGATACCAATTTTTTATGCTGACAGACTCCCTTTAATAGCCTCACTCACAGCAAACATAGCAATCGCTCACAGCAAATCACATTACCTGTATTAGCCAATAGTAGCTTGCAGGTCCTTTACTCAAAATACAGCATTATCGGAGGACCCATTCACTATTGTTCTCTGTTATCAACCATTAATACAGGGCAGCACTCGTGTGACCCGTATTAGCCTATAGAAGTTCATATGTACTTCATTTTTAATAGACTCACTGTTAGCATTACCAAAGGATTTTAGCACTCATTCACTATTGTTTCTGTTATTAGTCATTATCAGAGGAGATAGATAGATTAGATAGATAGATAGATAGATAGATAGATAGATAGATAGATAGATAGATAGATAGAAATGTGGATAAGGAATAAGATTGCTGGAGGTTTGACTGTTGGGACCTCCAGCAATCAGAATGACAGGCTCCTAAAAGTTCCGCTGCATCCTCCATGTGAATGAAGCACCAGTGCATTTACCCATCCAGCAATCTTTTCACTTCTAACACTAGAAGTCCCAGAGAGGGGTCATTTAACATTTCTAACTTTGGAACCCAGAGACGGGTCAAATGACCTGAAGGATTTAAGCAAACAACCTATAATCACCATCTTTTGTTCTGTAATTAAGGCCATTACTGTCACACCACAGGATTTACAATAGGCTGCTGTGGGGGGGGGTGGGGGGGTGTGTGTGTGTGTGTGTGTGTGTGTGTGTGTGTGTGTGTGTGTGTGTGTGTGTGTGTGTGTGTGTGTGTGTGTGTGGTGTGTGTGTGTGTGTGTGTGTGTGTGTGTGTGGCATGTCCTTCTTGTGTGACTCACTCAGTAACTGCGATTTTTTTTTTTTTTTCTGCACCCATTGACTTGAATCTAAATATACAAAAATGTAAATATACAAAAGAACAACTGTTATTTGTTTCCATGCTTTTTATTTTTGTTATGAAAATAATAAAAAAAATACAAGGAATAAAACAATTCCACACATATTTACAATAGGCTGCTGTGGGGGGGCGTGTGTGTGTGTGTGTGTGTGTGTGTGTGTGTGTGTGTGTGTGTGTGTGGAGTGGCATGTCCTTCTTGTGTGACTCACTCAGTAACTGCGATTTTTTTGCGATTTTTTTTTTTTTCTGCACCCATTGACTTGAATCTAAATATACAAAAATGTAAATATACAAAAGAACAACTGTTATTTGTTTCCATGCTTTTTATTTTTGTTATGAAAATAATAAAAAAAATACAAGGAATAAAACAATTCCACACATATTTACAATAGGCTGCTGTGGGGGGCTGCGTGTGTGTGTGTGAGTGGCATGTCCTTCTTGTGTGACTAGCATTTCAGCACTTACTCAGCAGTCTGTCTGCACTGTCGGAACATACCTGGCACTGCCTGGGTATGTCCCTGGTACATTTGCCACACGTGTATTTGTAGCAGTCAACACATCTCTCAGTTGCACAATTGTTCGTGCATCGATGGTTGACCTGACATTTCGCCCTTTTGCCAGGGCTGGGTGTGGAAGGTTGTTGCCGAAGGAGTTTCTCCTTGCATGCCTTCTTTTCAGTCACATGAGAGCCACCTAACTCTTTTGCAAGCTCAACCAGGAAGTCCACCCGTCTCTCCTGCACCCCAGTGCATGCCTGATAAAGAACATGAGCATTCAGTGCTGCCATGTCAATCATGTTGTAGAACACGGCGACTGGCCAAATCCGTGTTCCTGCACGCACGCTGTACTCCCGCACCATTTGGTCCATTACATCCATACCGCACTTTGTGTGATTGTATTGTGTGACCGTGTTTGGCTTCCTTTTGTTGGTATCCTCAGTCTCAACCACGCTGTGCATGCTGCTGAGAATGTAGACGGCCTTCTTTCGTTTGGGTGCATACACTGTCAGTGTGGCACCAGTGGTTGAAAACACCTGAGTGGTGAATTCAGTGCGGTACATCTGTCTAGCGGATTGAGGAATTTCCCGGCGACTCTTGTTGACTGTGCCGAGGATAGTGGTTTTCCGGCTAAGCAGTCGTTGTGCAAGTGACAATGATGTAAAGAAATTGTCCGTGGTTACAGTTCTGCCCTTGTCCATGAATGGTTCCATCAGCCTCATCACTACAGTTTCGGACAGTCTCTCCCCGCTGGGACGACTGGGGTCCTTGCCAAGATATGGGAGGACATTACAGATGTACTTTGATTTCAAGTTGCAAGCCACCCAAAACTTGATGCCAAACTTGTCTGGTTTTGTTGCAATGTATTGCAGAAAACAGCAGCGAGTCTTTGACGGGAAAAGCTGTTCATCAATAGTGATGTGTCGACCAGGGTTGTAGGATGCGATGCAGTTGGTGACAAACGATCTCCACACATCGGAGATTGCAGCAAACTTATCGGTCTCCACTCGCTCACTGCGTGTGAACATGTCATCAAAGCGTAGGTGTTTCATGATGTCTTGGAAGCGGTTTCGGGTCATAGTTGCAATGATCCTTGGGTTTGCTAGGTTTGCTGACCAGCTGTCACGTAGTGATGGAACCTTGGTCACCCCCCGCAAGATAATGACTGAAATAAATGCCTTTAGTTCCGGGAGACCCATGAACCAATCCACCTGCTCCGTGTGACGTGCATGTTGAGTAGTCCATTCTTGAATGCTACGAAGCATGTCAAGAGTGATAAAACAGAGGAAGCTCTGAAGGCGACTCCGGACACTTCGTCTGGCCTTAGCACTTGGCTCTCCATCTGTAGGGTACGGTTCTATTGGGGTGAAATGGAGACGTTTCCCCACTTCTACTTCACGCCACACTGTGCCATCTTTTGCGGTCTCTGTCGGCTCACTCGCCAACCGAGCTCTCTTTTTTGGTAGAGGAGGAGTCTCCTCATCTGCAAGATAAATAATTTCAAATTAACATTTTGTTTTGGTTCTAAATAAAAAAGATAGTCAGGAAATAAAAATCGGTAATTTGAAAAAATCTAACCTGAAGACAGCTCAGAGTCCGAATCCAGTTGAAGGACTATGTCTTCTCCATCTGAGTCAGAAGGGTTGGTGTTGCTCAGGATCAGTTCCAATGCCTGTTGAATGGTGTGCCTTCTC
The DNA here is from genome assembly GCA_947044405.1 of Leptodactylus fallax. Lineage (NCBI taxonomy): Eukaryota > Metazoa > Chordata > Amphibia > Anura > Leptodactylidae > Leptodactylus > Leptodactylus fallax. The sequence goes on along the minus strand of CAMRHE010000061.1, from coordinate 1,665,845 downwards.
TGCATTTTGTTTCTTGTGAACAAAATAGGTGAAGCAGTCCCTTCACATCCCCCACAGCACAAAAGGCTGCATGCAAATTTGCTAAGGTGTTAGCAACCTTATGCATATTCCCAGCACAACAATGCAGCTGGGGGATGGGCAGACACATTCAAGAGCATCTTACATTCTTTTGTTTACACTCTCTTACAAGACCTGAGGTGGATCAACATAATTGCCCCCTGCAGATTCCTCAGACAATGGCCACATTTACAAATGAAAGGATGCTAATTGGAGCCATCAGAGTTGTCTGTTTGGACTTAGGGTCATTTGACCCTCTTTCAGGACTTCAAGGGGGAGCTCGAAATTTCTGGGACTTCTAGTGCTAAGGAGATTCTGGTACCGCAATCTCCAGAAAGGAGGGGAGCTCTAGTTCAGCATGCATACTGAAGCTTCATTCACCTGGAAGAAGTAGGGGGACTGACAAATATCCCCTTTCCTGTAGATGGGATACACATGTAACCATCACCAAACAAATTGGTGAGGTGTACTGCTGCTCTAGCTCTTGCACAAGCTGCCAACTTGTTCCATCTCCCTCCCCCTCGCAGGCATCGGCTCTTTAATTAGCAGCGCAGGGTGGGGGAGAAAGAAGTGAGGGCTATTGTTTATACTGTGTTATACTGCAACCAGGACCACGTGATTTATATCACTTGGCCCTGGTTGTCTAACAAGGGGGAAAATGAAGTAATGCAAGAAACATTTATAATACATTGCCCCCCCCACCATTATACATCCCTCTCATATTCATTGGTGGCTACACGCCACAGCAAATTTAGATCCACCCACTCATATGTTGACTCCGCCCATTCTCATCCATTTTCTATGTGTCCCCACACAATATAATGCTCCTACAGTCACCCTAACATTATATGCCCCCACATTATAATGTTCCCCTCCAATTGCCCCACAGTATTAAGTCCCTCTCCTGGTCAGTTAAACTGAGGGAAACTAGAGGGGGACCTTAAACTGGGGCAGTTGGAGGGGTACAATAAACTGGGGGCAATTAGAGGCGGACATGTTCACCTCTAGATACTCCCACGGCTTAATGTCCTCCTCCAGTTTCCCCCAGTTTAATGTCCCTTTCCAGTTGCCCCCAGCTTAATGTCTCCGTCCAGCAACCCCCATTGTTTAATGTCCCCCTCCAGCTGTCCCCAGTTTAATGTCACCCTCCATCTGCTCTCCCAGTTAAATGTTCCGCCTTCATCTGCCACTAGTTTAATGTCCCCCTTCATCTGCCACCAGTTTAATCTTCCCCCTCCATCTGCCACCAGTTTCATGTCACCCCTCCATCTGCCCCCATTTCATGTTCCGCCCTTCATCTGCCCCCAGTTTCATGTCCCCCCTTCATCAGCCCCCAGTTTTATGTCCCCCCCTTCATCTGCCCCCAGTTTAATGTCCCCCCTTCATCTTCCACCAGTTTAATGTGCCCCCTTAATCTGCCCCCCCTTCATCTTCCACCAGTTTAATGTGCCCCCGTTATCTGCCCCTAGTTTCATGTGCCCCCTTCATCTGCTACCAGTTTCATGTTCCCCCTCAATTTGCCCCCAAAGTTTGACATAAAAAACACTGATACTCACCTCTCCTCGCTCCCCTGCTGTCTCTGTCATACCTCCCACTGATTGGGACCGCGGAACAAGACCCACAATTCAGGACTGTCCCACAGAATCCGGGACGGTTGGGAAGTATGCAAAAAAAAATTCATAGCAGAGCTGCCATCATCAAATTCAATAGCGGCAGTGGCTCTTCTGTGAGCAATACCACCTCTGATAATAGCAGCGGTGGTTCCGCTATCATCTATCCCTGTCCTGTGACATTGTGATGCCACAGCACAGGGATAGTAAAAAAACATTGGTGGCAGTGGGTGAAAAAAAAAAATCATAGCCGAGCTGCTGCATCTATTGCTGGATTTGGCCTCGCTATGTATAGACACCATGTATAGACACCATGTATAAATATGACAGCGGTGGCTGCTGCTGCTATTGCATTCAATAGAGGCAACAGCTCTCCTGAGATTGGCACATTAGAATTTAGATATTTTTTATGTTTTTCACAGGGATGTTTAATGGGGAGGCAATGTATTACAAAGGTTACTCTCGGCCATCGGCTGATGACTGCAAATTACTCTTCTTAGCAAGGGGACTTCAGCGCCCCCCTTGTTAGGCAACCAAGGCCAAGTGATATAAATCAGAGTTTTTCTCTGTGGACTTTCTGCCCCTTTTATACTTATATTGAACGCCACAATTTTCAAAACACAGCTTTTCCGCTACAGATTTTTTTCTGCAATGTGTAAAATACAGGACTTTTTGCCCCTGTGATTCCAGCATGGCCAAAACGCTGCATTTTTGCAACGTGGGGCCTCGGCCTTAAGGACACAGCTCCATTATTCAATTATTCAAAGCAGTTTCTATCTAATTTAACCATGCTTTTTCTGTATTCATCCTGCTTCCTCTACTGTACCTGGGCTCCTTGCATTTTATAATTCTCTTCAGATATGCTGTACTGTCAAGCTCTACGGTGAATATCCTAGTCCCAGCATGTAATCTGTTTCTCTAAACCAACAGTTTGCAACCATAATCCTTATCTTTGTTTTTGAGGTGATTCTCACAGACCAGAGGTGACAAGAACAAGACAGTCCCCACAGAAAGTTGTTACCACTTACCTCATTGTCAACAGTGGCTAAGTAAAATCTTGGGGACCCAAAAAACGGAAACCCTATCCACTTAATAAGCGGTTATCCGCAGAAACCAGCGAACCCCATAGACTATAATGGGGTCCGTTAGGATTCCGCCCGGCATGCAGGACTTTTCGCTCCACCTATTTTAAGTGAAATGGGGGACGGAGTTCCCGAAAGCTAGTGTGAACCTAGCATTAACAATGCATTACACTGAGCCTGATGGTGCAACAAGACCATCTATGGACCAACCCTGGTACTGTGCCTTAAAGGGGTTGTCCAGGATATTTTATTATTCCGGCAGGAGGTCGGGGAAGGTGAAAAACAAAAAAAAAAAACATACCTTCTCACTATGCTCCGCTCTGTCGGCATCACAGACACTGCTCTCTCCTGGTTCTCCTCTTATCTCTCTGACCACACTTTCTGTGTATCATTTGCGGGCTCTGTTTCTTCCCCTCTTCCCCTTGCCATTGGGGTTCCTCAGGGCTCGGTCCTAGGTCCCCTGCTCTTTTCCCTCTACACAGCCCCCATTGGACAAACCATCACTAGATTTGGCTTCTGGTACCATCTTTATGCTGATGACACCCAATTATATACGTCATCCCGTGACATCACCCCTGCACTAATACAGAACACCAGTGACTGTCTCTCTGCTGTCTCAAATATCATGTCTTCTCTCTATCTGAAACTGAATCAAAGACTGAACTACTGCTGTTTCCACCATCTAATAGATCTGTCCCTGATATCTCCATTGCAGTCTCCGGCCTTACCATAACTCCTAGGCAGTATGCCTGCTGCCTCGGGGTTTTGTTTGACTTGTCATCTCCACCTCAAAAACATCTCCAGAATCCGCCCTTTCCTTACCACAGATACACTAAAGACACTTATTGTTGCCCTGATTCACTCTCTCCTTGACTACTGTAACTCCTTACTAATCGGTCTTCCCCTTACTAAACTCTCCCCTCTACAATCTATTCTGAATGCGGCGGCCAGGCTCATCTATCAGTCTAGACGCTACAGCGATGCCTCTGGTCTGTGCCGGTCACTACATTGGCTGCCTATTCAATACAGAATACAATATAAACTTATCACCCTCATTCACAAGGCTCTCCATAATGCTGCACCTCCTTACATTTCCTCCCTTATTTCTGTCCCTGATCGCCCAACCCGTGGTCTCCGTTCACTCGATGACCTCAGACTTCTCCCGAGTTGCACCACTTCTCTGGAATACTCTATCCCAGACTATCAGATTAACCCCCAATTTCCACAGCTTCAAGCGTAAACTAAAGACATATCTTTTCAGACAGGCCTATCACAACTCCTAATGTAAACCCTTCCGTAGTTAGAATCCCTAAAACGTAGCCTCCTCTGTTTATGCATCAACATTACCTCACAGATATGATGCCGTATCAGACTAACTTTATATGTCCAGGCACCATCTGCATGTAAAAGGACACGACTGGTGATGGCTCATACAGCTTTATATATGTGTAATGACAGTAACCTCTATTACAAAATTGTCCGACAATTGTATAAGCAATGCTACGTCTGTTGCCGCGCCTGCTACCTCTTGTGTCACCCCCTCTACCTCAGAGATTGTAAGCTCTTGCGAGCAGGGCCCTCAGTCCCAGTGTGTGAATTATTGACTATTTCTTTGTAATGTATCTTTTTTGTCTGTACTTGAACCCTACAAATTGTACAGTGCTGCGGAATATGTTGGCGCTATATAAATAAAATGTATTATTATTATTATTATTATTATTATTATTATTAACTGACTTGTCCCTGGTGCTCCGGTGTCCTAGGCCGCTGTCTGGCCCCCGCAGCACCCCATGTGAACGCTGAGGCCAATCAGTGGCCTAAGTAAAGTACAGGGGATGTCACTTGCAGATGTCACCACTTTAACATATTAATACAGTATATATAATTTGTACTGAAGAATCTATACTATGGGATGAGACAAGGCAGATTAAGCATTTGCTCTCCTTGCTATTTGCTCCCATGACGTTGTGTCTGGTTCACTGGTTAGCCCTCTTTGGACTACTTTTAGGCTAAGGTCCCATATAGTGGGCCGCAGTCAAAAGGCACTGCGGGAAAAAACGGCAGCGGAAATGTATTGCGGTTTTTCCCTCAGCAGTTTTCACAGAAAGTCTGCAGAGTTTTTCTCTGTGGACTTTCTGCTTCAATTATACTTATATGGAAATCGCCACTGTTTTTGTGGGTATAATTGACATGCCGCGATTTCCAATCGCAGCATTTCCGCTGTTGGTATTTTCTTGCAATTTGTGAATGGGATTCGCTAGAAGGCCATTTGCGCCACATGGGGCTTCAGCCTAAGTAGGTACTAAACAGTGCATACCTCACAAGATCTGCATTTTTGCTCAGATCCTTATGCTTATCCATTTTTCATGCTTTCAACATATCAACTTTTTGTTTATTTGCTGTTTAATATACCCCACTTTTTGACAAATTGTCACGAGATAATCTACGTTGTTTATTTCAATCAGAGGTTTCATGCACAAGAGAAAGACACTGCGGCATTCACTAAATTCTGGATAAAATGTTCACTTTATTCCATCTAGGAGGGTAAAACAACAGAAACGAGAAAAAGCAGTGCAGCTGTTTTATGCTATCAGTGGTAGTAGTGCAGCAGCTCTCACCAAGAAGAATGCTCTGCCCTTTCTACCTCCCCTTGTTTGTACACTGATGAATTCAGACTTCACAAGTGTTTTTCTCTTTTGTATGGTATGTTATGTTTCTGAAGACGGCTTGTTTTCTGCGGCGCACCGCCTGGATGTATGAGGGGAAACTCTGATTTTGCGCCATTTAAATAGTGCATTGAAAAATGAGTAAGTAGCCTGATCATGCGACTCTTTGCTTTCTCACAACTGGATTTTGGACTGTATACATAGATAAAGAGAGCAAATACTCTGCCATAGATTTCAACTATAGGTTATCATGTGATAATAAGTTATTTTTGTAATCCATGATGGTTTCCATAAAAGGAATAAAGCATAGCATCTGAATTGTTTTATTGTCAGTTGGTATGTGCACAAAGTGCTTTTTTTATTATCATAAGGGCACTTGGATGCATTGTCAGTAGAGTGCACAAGTTTTCTGTTCTCCACCGTTTAGTTTCATTCTGAGATCTCTTCTACAGGATTGACACTTTCAAGCTGCTGTTCCTGTCATATTTTGAAGTGCTGGTTCTTCAGATACCTGGACAACAGACAGGATGTTTAAATACCCTTCTCCATGGCAGGTGCTATGCAGCAGTATAGAGAGAAAAGAACAGGTAGGTGGAAAACCCGTCATGAAGTTTTTTGCTAGATAAATGGATATTCTGTACTGTAAGTACTGTGCTCAATAACTAGTATTGCAGCAGGTACATTTCACACACTTATCCTAAAATGCAAAAAGTTGTTGGAAATATAAACTTTGAAATATTACTGAATATGCACCCTCATGTTGCAGAAACGTCATCTACAATCCTTATCATATTCTGCCCCAACCATGCCCTATTTTTGGCATACCCCTCAGTCCAAAATGCTTATTTCAACTGCCTTACCACACGTAAAATTTCACAGATTAAACTATATTCACCCTTGTCTGAAGGCCCTCCTCTTTCCTGGGTGTGTCAATAACCATTACTTTCCCTGGACTTTGTCTGACAGTCCCAAAACACACATATTTGTAAAGTTCAGAGTAGAGTGAATGGGCGCTGGACAGAAAGAGAAGTATCTCAGGACTAGAAGGTGAGAGGCAGAAGAAGGAAAAACCAATGTTATAGGTGGGCACAGGGCAAAAGTGTAACGATAGAAAGTGACATGACAGTGATAATAAAACACCATTACAGTCTGCACAAAGGGTAGATGAAGCTGCAAAAGGCAGAGAAGAAATACACTGTGAGTTGGCAGAGGGTTTTGTTGTACATACAATTGTATATGAGATAAAAATGGAATCTATCAGAGGGAGTTAGAATTGGTGAACTTGAGAAAGGACATCCTGCCAAACAAAAGAGAGGAATAACAGAAAATGGTTTAACTGTAACAGTTTATCAGGTCACAAATATGCATACAGAACTGTAAAAGAACTGTTCAGTTTCTTGCTGCCATATGTGATTTAAACCTTGTCTGGAGAGCTCATACCATTGCCCTTGTGAGCATTATGATCAACAGTCAGATTACTGATGTTGAACTTCATGGGAAAGAATGTCCTTGTTTGTTCCCCATTAGTTTGGGGTATTTTATGGATCTGCTGTAGATATATGTCTGCACTTTGCACCCCACTTTACTTGCATCTGCATGGTGTGAGTGTGCCTGTTTTCATATGTGTAGTCAGCATGTTTGTGTAGAGTGACATTCCTGGAATTATCAGTAATGTGTGTTATCTGCGGCTTGCAGCACTACTGAACTATTCCTCATCTCACCCACCCCACCTTCCTACATAATCCAAAAACATCGCTGAACAGTGCACAGAATCAGCCTTGCACTATTACTTCATTATTTCTGAACAAGTGAGCCCAGCTAGGATATTTATTATAGGCTTAAGATCTATTTGTACTGTCCACTACTATGACTGAAACTGTCATAAGGCTGGAATCACACATGACGTAAAAGTGGCAGTTTTGGTGCTATTTTTAAATATATTCAAAGAGAATTCTAAATAGAAAATAAAGGATTTATACTTCTTCCTGCTGGATGCAATTCAAGATTTGACAAACATAGCATCAAAAAAATTATCCTAATTTTCATAAAAAATAACATTCCACTTCATAGGATGTTGAGAACTGAAAATTGAAGCAATTTTTCCAACTGAAGTGATTTAACCCCTTAAGTATGCAGGGTAGTTTGAACGTTAATACTCGGTGACTTTTTTCATATTTTTCCTCCCCGCCTTCCAAAACTCATAACTTTTTTATTTTTCTGTCAACATAGCTATGTGAGGTCTTATTCTTTGTGTGATGAGTTGTACTTTCATTTTACACCATTTTAGGGTACATATAATGTTTTGATTAGCTTTTATTAACGTTTTTTGGGGGTCCATTTAAAAATACCCACAATTCTATAAGAATTGTTTGTATATTGTTTTTACGGCGTTCACTCTGCATTAAAAATGACATGACAACTTTGTCCAGCGGGTCATTACAATTACGGCGATACCGTATTTATATTGGTTTTATTAGGTTTTACTGCTTTTACCGATTTTCGTTCATATTGGGTTTTGTTGATGGAGATTTGCAGGACAAGTACTTTTTATTGGTACCAATGTTTGGTATGTATGACTTTCAGGATAATTAACATTATTTTGGGATAGTGGGAACTTGTATGCACATGGGGATACCTAACATGTTTGTTAATTTTTTGTTTTCGTTATGTGTTTTTTAAATGTAAATGTGGGTTTTTTGAACTTTTTATTGTTTGTTTATTTTTAATTTTAATTTTTAAATTTCAGTGTCCCACAAGGGAACTTGAACCTGGGATCTCTGATCCCCATTTGGATCCCTATTTGTAATGTGCATAGACCATCAGGAGGATGTTGCTCAGCCTCCTGGCTGCCATGGCAACCCCTCGGCCCCCGCAATCTAATCGCAGGGGATCCGAAGGGTGGCGGGGAATGATGTGATTGCTATTGATCATGGCGTCCAAGGGGTTAATTTGAAGTATCTTTCGACTCCGGCAGCTAGTCCTGGGCCTAAACTTTGTTACACAGCCAAGTGTTGAGAGTAATGCTGCAGGCACAGCTCCTGCTCCCGTGACACTACAGTGCAGTACTATTACGATGCTGAGCGTTAACTATATGCTCAGAGCGACGTAGTAGTATGGTGCTGAGCAAGAAGACGTGAAAGTAGCCTTCTGGAATTTACAATGATGAAATACAAAACTTTATTGACATATTATTTTATGGATTATTAAGCTTTCTCACACTGAGGCCAGGGGCCCCCTATTGCAAAAACGCAGTGTTTTGGCTGTGGCGCAAAAAAATGCAGCATTTTACATTACCTGCAAGGTGGATGGGATTCTGACTACCACTCCACCAATCAGCTATTTGAAGACACTGCAGTGTTCTGATGAGAACCACTGCTTTTTCATTGGTCACCAAGCACTGTGTTGTACATTTTGTAGTGACTGTGCTTGGTATTACAGCTTAACCACTTTCACTTGAATGGGACTGAACTACACACAGGCCACCTGATAACATCACTGTCATGTGAAACAGACACCACTAACACTTAAAATAGATCCTAGGGATAGGACATCAATATTTAACCCCTTCAAGACCGAGCCCAAAAATGCGTTAAGGACACAGCCTCGTTTTTCAAAACTGACATGTGTCACTTTATATGGCAATAACTTTGAGACGACTTAACTTACACAAGTGATTTTGAGATTGTTTTTTCGTGACACATTGTACTTCATGTTAGTGGTAAACACTAATGAATATTTTTGTATTTATTTATAAAAAAATAGGAAATTTGATGGAAATTTGGAAAAAAAAATCGCAATTTTCAAAATGTGAAATGCTCTGCTTTTCAGACAGTCATACCACCCAAATACATTAATACATATTATCTACCATATCTCTGCTATATATCGGCATCATCTTTTAATCGTCCTGTAATTTATTTTGGATGTTATAAAGCTTACAAGTGTAACAGCGATTTTCCAGATTTACAAGAAAATTTCCCAAACTAATTTTTTAGGGACCACTTCAGTTCTGAAGAGGATTATAATGGCCTATATATTAGAAACCCCCATAAATGACCCCACTTTCAAAACTGCACCCCTCAAATAATTCAAAATAACATTTGGGAAGTTTGTTAACCCTTTAAGCATTTCACTGGAATTAAAACAATATGGAGGTGAAATTTAGACATTTAATTTTTTCCCACTAATTCCTTAATTTAGCCCTAAAATTAACACATTCACAAAGGGTTAAAGGAGAAAATGCATCTCACAGATTGTTATGCAATTTCTCCCGAGCACGGAAATACCCCACAAGTGGGTGTAAACTGATGTTTGGGCGAATGGCAGCGCACGGAAGGGAAGGAGCGACACTGGGCGTCTGAAAAGCAGATTTTGCTGGAATAGTTTTCAGGTGCCATGTCTCATTTGCAAAGCCCCTAGAGTACCAATACAAAGGAAAACCCCAAAAAGTGACCCCATTTTGAAAACTACACCCCTCACAGAATTCATCAAGGGGTATAGTGAGCATTTTGACCTTACAGCCATTTCACAGATTTTGCTAACACTGGGATTTATAAATGAAACATTACTAAAATGTTACTTTATACCCAAAGTTTTCATTCTCACAAGGGGTTAAAGGAGAAAAAACACCTCACAGTTTGCAAAACAATTGCTCCTGAACACGGCAATACCCCATATGTGGTCGTAATCTGCTGTATGGGTACATGGCAGGGCTCAGAATGGAAAGAGCACTATTTGGCTTTTGGAAGGCAGATTTTGGTGGAATAGTTTTCAGGTACCATGTCGCATTTGCAGAGCCCCCAAAGTACCAATACAGTGGAAACCCCCTAAAAAATTTGGAAACTACACCCCTCACAGAACATATCAAGGGGTATAGTGAGCATTTTGACCCTACAGCTGTTTCGCAAATTTTATTAACATTGGGACATTAAAATGAAAAATTACTTTTTTTCCAATAAACCGTCAATTTAGCCCCAAATTTTTCATTTTCACAAGAGGACAAAGGAGAAAAAGCTCCCCAAAGTTCGTTACACAATTTCTCCTGAACACAGAAATGCCACATATGTGGTTGTAATCTGCTGCATGGGTACATGGCAGGGCTCAAAATGGAAAGAGCGCTATTTAGCTTTTGGAGGGCAGATTTTGCTGGAATAGTTTTCGAGTGCCATGTCGCATTTTCAGTGCCCCTAAAGTACCAATACAATACAAACCCCCAAAAAGTGACCCCATTTTGAAAACTACACCCCTCATAGAATTTATCTAGGGGTATAGTTAGCATTTTGACCTCACAGCTGTTTCACAGATTTTATCATCATTGGGACGTAAAAATGTAAAATTACGTTTTTCCAATAAACCGTCCATTTAGCGACATATTTTTAATTTTTGCAAGTGGTTAAAGAAGAAAAAACACCCCACAGTTTGTTACACAATTTCTTCTGAAAACAGAAATGCCCCATATGTGGTTATAATCTGCTGTATGGGTACATGGTGGGGCACAGAATGGAAAGAGCGCTGTTTGGCTTTTGGAGGACAGATGTGGCTGGAATAGTTTTCAGGTGCCACGTCGCATTTGCAGAGCCCCTAAAGTACCAGTACAATGGAAACCCCCTAAAAGTGACCCCATTTTAGAAACTACACCCCTCAAGGAATGTATCAAGGGATATTATGATTTTGAGCCTAAAAATGCTTCCCAAAAATTAATGTACAAAGTGAAAATTAAAGTTTTTAAAGAAATATCCAATTTCAGTGCCTAATACATTGCGGCCACTTTGTGGCATCAGAGACATGAACTCCTAAAACTATTAAGTGGGCTATCCCGGGGACAAAAAAATTATATATGTGGGTGTAACCTGCTGCTTGGGCACACAGCAGGGCTCAGAAGGAGCACTGTGTTTTTTTTAGCTTTTGGAGTACTTTCTCGTCGCCATGTTGGTTTTGCAGAGCCCTGGAGGTGCCAGTAAATTGGAATTCCCCAAGAAGTGACCCCCATTTTGTAGGGGCAATTTTAGGGTCTCTGCAAATGTGACATGGCGTCCAAAAAAACAACAATCTAAATATGCGCTCCAAAAGCACATAGCGCTCCTTCACATTTGCGCCCTGCTGTGTGCCCAAATGACAGTTTATGCCCACATGTATGACACCGGTGTACCCAGGATAACGTACTTAACAATGCCATATGTGGGTATAAACTGCTGTTTGGGCAGAGCCGGGCACAGAAGGGAAGGAGCGCTATTTTGGTTTTTGGAGCACAGTTTGCTTTTTGGACACCATGCCACTTTTGAAGAGCCAATGAATTGCCAGTAAAGTGGAATCCGCAGACATGTCACCCCATTTTGGAAACTATACCCTTCAAGGGATTTATCAAGTGGGGTAGCGAGCATTATTAACCCTTAAGTGTTGCATTCTTTTAATTTCCAAAAATGAATGCGCAGCTGATAATGAAAAGTTAAAAATGAAATTTTTCTATAGATACGCCATTTCAGTGCCCAATATGTTGTGCTCAGTTTATGTCTGCACAGACACACACTCCAAAAACTGGTGAGCGGGGATCCCGGGCACAACAGCTTTTGGAGCGTTCATCTCTGATACAAGCCGGGCACAACATATTATGCACTGAAATGTCGTATTCCTGGATAAATTGTCATTTTCTCCTTTCACCATCAGCTGCGTATTCATTTATGGATAATAAATTATAGCAACACTTGGGGGTTAAAAATGCTCACTGTACCCCAGGATAAATTCCTTCAGGGGTGTAGTTTCCAAAATGGGGTGACATGTCAGGGGATTCCACTGTACTGGCATTTCAGCTCTGCAAAAGTGCAATGGCGTCCAAAAACCAAATAGCGCTCCTTCCCTTCTGTGCTCAGCTGTGCCCAAACAGCAGTTTATACCCACATATAACATTAAGTACATTATCCTGGGTACGACAAGTGTAATACATGTGGGTGTAAACTGTAGTTTGTGCACACAGTAGGGCGCAGAAGGGAAGGAGCACTATGTGGCTTTTGGAGCGCAGATTCAGATGTTTGGGATCTGGATGCCATGTCATGTTTGCAGAGCCTCTAAAGTACCAGTAAAGTGGAATCCCCTAGGGAATGACCCCATTTTGAAAAGTGCACCCCTCAAAGAATTTATCAAGGGGTGTAATGAGTATTAGTATCCCAGACGTGACTGCACAGCGGATGGGAAAAAGTGAATATGTAAGCTGTGCGTAGAACATTGGGTACACTAAATTCCCTACTATTTCCCCAGTAGTTCCTATTATTGGGGAGGTTACTCTGGGGGTCACTTCTGGTTTATTATCCCTCGTAAGCTCTAAATCTGGTTTGTACCCTCATATACGCTCGCACAGTTTATACATTTCCTTCCTGCCGCAGCCAGTTATGTTCTAATGATTTGGCGATTTTTTGGGGTTTTTGTCTTCACATTGTACGAGCTATATTTTCTTTATTTCTCTGGTGATGTAGCCATATGAGGGCTTGTTGTTTGCAGTATGAGATGTATTTTTTAATGACATCATTTTTAGGTGCTTACAACTTATTAAATAAATTTTATTAACTCTTTCTTGGTGGATTAAAAAACAACCCCATCAATTCTGGCACTGCGTTTTACCATTTAAATTTTTCACCATGCAGCGTAGAGCATAAGTAACATGTTATCTTTATTCTGCGGGTCGGTACGATTACGGCGATACCTCATTTATACTGTTTTTTTATGCAATACCAATTTTGCAGAACAAAAACCCATTTGGGGACATAAATCAATTTTTTTTGCATCGCCATCTTCTAAGATGCGTAGCATTTTTATTTTCAGTTTAGAGAGTTGGTTTAGGGCTTATTTTTTGCGGGACAACCTGTGCTTTTTATTGGTACTGTTTTGGGGTACATATGACTTTTTGATCACTTTTTATGGCATATTTTGTAAGATGAGATGGCGAAAAATCATTACTTTTGGCAGTTTTTTTCCCCGACGTTCACTGTGTACATTAAATATGGTTTCAGTTTTATTGTACAGGTTGTTACGGACGCGGCGATACCAAATATGTATTGTTTTTATTAATTTTTAGGTTTATTTTTTATATAATTCATTTTATATAGGAAAAGGGAATTTTTGGGGCTTTATTCTTTTATTAATTTTTTTCACATACTTTATTTATTTATTTTTTCACTTTTTTTTACTTTTTCATGTGTCCCATTAGGACACCTGAGCCAGAGATGCTTTGATCTCTGGCTCAGTACTATAGACTGCAAGACACGAGCATGCAAGTGTCTTGCAGTCTATACAGGAAGTCAGCGCTATGGAAACACAGCGCTGACTTCCTGAGGTCTCGGCAGGATCAACGAGGTAGTGGGGTCTCCAGGCAGCCTGGGGTCACTTGGCAGACCCCGGGCTGCAAATTATCGATATCGGCACCCCCCCGATCTCGCCGCGGGGGGTGCCGGGGGGGGGGGGCGCCAAGATGGCGGAACCCCTTGGATGCCGCGGTCGCTATTGACCACAGCATCTTAAGGGTTAAACAGCGGGGATTGGTGTTACCACTGGTCCCCGCTGTTGCAGCGGGAGCCTGGCTGTCAAATACAGCCGGGCTCCCACGGTGATCGCACGGGCTCTGCTTCTGAGCCCGCTCGATCACCGTCACGTACCTGTACGTGGGGATGCGGTAACTGACCACATTCTCCCACGTACAGGTACGTGAGAATGCGTGAAGGGGTTAAAGGGGTTGTCCAGTTTCAGCAAATAAATGTTATTATTTGGGTAATGAAAAGTTATACAATTTTCCAGTATACTTTCTGTATCAATTCCTCACGGTTTTCTAGATCTCTGCTTACTGCTGACGCTAGGTTCACACCTGCACTCAGGTTTCCATTGAGGGGGTCCACTTGGGGATCCCCCGAGCGGAAACCTAATCCGCTTAAAAAAGTGGTTACCTTCGAAAACCCGCGGACCCCATAGACTATAAGGGCAGAAAATGCGTAGAGAATAGCGCTGCTTGCAGGACTTTTCTCTCCACATTTTTAAAGCGGAATGGGGAATGGAATCCCCAGGCAGAGACCGGACGTAGGTGTGAACCTAGCCTTACTGTCATTCATTTTGCTTGCTTCAGTAGATAAAAATTAAACCCTGACAGTAGGCTCACACTTGCGCCTGGTATCCATCCGCTTGCAAACTGTTTAAAAAAAAACAAACAGTTTGGTACAAAAATGATTCCAAACGTTTACACAGCGAATACCCAAATCCGTCTTTTTACACAGATTAGTCAAAGGGTGTCCGTTCAAAAAAACTGACCGTTTGTGTCCCTTTTTGACCAATCCATTTTTTTTTTGTTCCTCTTCTTCATTCTGATCATGCGCAGAGGGAAAAATGGATTGCAAAACAGACACAAACTGATTACTATCCGTTTGTAATCCATTTGTAATCCACTTTCCATAGACCTCAATGTTAAAAAAAAATTAGATTGGTTGCTGTACATCTGGTATCTTTATTTTTTGAATGGAGAAAAAGTCCTGCAAGTCCGACTTTTTTCTCCATCCAAAAGAGAGGATACCAGACGGAAATGCTCCAAATGCACACCTGCGGATGGTTTTTACAACCCATTGGAATCAATGAGTTTTAAGACAACCGTTTGAAATCAACTTTTGAGGATTTTGAGACAGTTCAAAAACTGATTTCACAAGGAGAGCCAAACACCGATGTGCACGCAGCCTGATATTGTGATATCCAGTCAATGGTCATGTGATGGACACATCTGCACAACTTATTACAGTCACAGCACAGTAATCAGACATCTGACTGGTAACGAGCTGTGTACCTGGGTGCCCATCACATGACCATGGACTGGATATCACATGACCAGGGACTGATTTTTATCCACTGCATGTAAGCAGAATGAATAAAAGCAACCAGAGATCTAGAAAACCACGACCATACAGAAAAATATATCTTTATACAAGCAATTACATTTATTTGCTGAAACTGGACAACCACTGTAAGTCCTTATAAAATGCCCCCTTAATAGATGATCAAGACATTAAGGCTACCAATTACTGGTTCAGACAAAACACATGCAGACACTTATACTTTTGGTTTTATTTCTGCGAATAACTCTTTACAGAAATTTTAAAAATGTCTTTTGATTTCCTATAGAATAGCATCACAGTAAAAATGCACACGCATATGTCTTTTGTGTTTGTCTCGGCTCCAGTGAAAGGGAAACAAATCATTATTGAATATAATGATTCTACACACACAATGGTTCTAAAAACATCTTTTCAGTCTTATAGAGCCTCTTCTTTGTCAGGGAAAGAAATTCATACTGGACATCCATAGACTCTCCAATGTACAATGCATACAGAAGCTGCTACTAAAGGACCACTAAACCCATAATAATATAAACAAATAATCACTTATATATATAAAAATGAGTTTATGTCTGTCTGTCTATCTGTCTGTCTGTTCTTTATGCGTGACCAAACGACTGGACCGATCCTCACCAAATTTGGCACTCATGTACATCAGTTGTCCGGGAATATTTTAGACTGGGTCTCAGCTCTAAAGGATGTACCATTCCTGAGATACAGTATTCCAAAAAATGACCAACATTAGCTAATACAAGCCTGCAAGTCTTTCACTTATATTCCAACTGCCATACACACAGTCACATGTCCCTTATCAGCCAATAGAAGCTCGCAGGCGCTTAGTCTCCTCAGGCACACAGGTTTCCATAGCAATCAAGCTATTTATGACCTGTATTAGTCAAAAGCAGTTCACAGTTGGCGTAACTAGGAATGGCTGGGCCCCAAGGCGAACATTTGACATGGAACCCCCCCGGCAACCGCCCACCCCGCACAAACTGCATTCCTAAATTCCTGAAAAGATCCCAGAGTATAATGATAGCAGTGTTTGTGGGGTTCACGGCCCGCAGGCCTTACTTACTGATTCCCGTTCCTGCTCACAGCCGCCTCCGCAGAAGGTGAAGTGAAGGCGGCCGTGAGCCGGAGCGGGGATCGGTAAGTAAATAGGGCCCATAACCTGCTGTTTTTACACCAGCAGGTAACGACCTATTAAAAAAAAAAAAAAACTTCAGGGGCCTGCCAGGAACCGTAATGTCCCGGGCCCTGTGGCAGCCCCTACCGCAGCTACCCCGGTATTTATGCCACTGACTGGACTGCCATACTGGATTTCAGCATTCTTATAAATTGAAACATTTTTAAATTATTCATGTCCCCTGCAGCAAAACACATGTCTGCTGGTTGAGCTAATGAAAACTCTCAGCAGACCCAAGCCCGTCTCCAATCTGACAAGGCATTGTCAGCCACATGCACACAGCTGCACTCCATGTTTCCATAACAACCCAGCCATTTTTCTTCACTGCTGTGGGTCAGCTTTAAAGGGGAAGGTCGCTGTGGATGACACTGTTACACAAGGTCACATACACATAGCTTTACTCCAGGTTTTCCATAACAACCGATGAGTATGAGTCAATAACAGTTCGCAGGTCCTTAAATATTTAGTCATATGATGTGCATCAGCCAATATAAATTCACATTTCATTTACCAGGTTTCCATAGCAACACAGCCATAAATAGACTATACCTGTACTGGACTGCCATACTGGATGTCAAGTGCAAAACTGACCAATTTTTATGGGGCCACTACACAAACAAAAAATTAAATGTACCCGTGCGAAGCCGGGTCCTTCTGCTAGTATAATATAAACTGGCATCTCTCCTGTGTGTTATGCAGGATTGGGTGAGTGGGCACTTATAACCCATGAAACATAGATAGACAACAGCTCACTGACATTATGCACTACTCCATTCTTTACACGTAGCACCAGCTTCATCCGTGCTGAACTTCACATGATGAACATGGGAAAATGTTATGTGCCGTTTAGACCTTTTATATACCATTCCTTGCAATCTTGACATCCAAAAACGATAAATCTCTATTTTTTTCAAGGGGTCAGATCCTTTTTAGGCCATAATTCCATTTCTTTCAATAAGGGATGAATTTACAGCTTTGTTTCTTTTATTTTAACCCCTTCCCACTGCAGCCATTTTTTGATTTTCATTTTATACTCACCTCCTTCCAAAAGCCATAACTTTTTTATTTTTCCATTCACAGTGCCATACGAGGGCTTAAAGGGGTTGTCCAGGCAAAAATGGACAACCTTTTTAACAATTAAATCAGCTGGGGGCAGTGAAACAAATAAAAAAAAAAAACAGGAGACGCTGCCGGAGCAGAAGAATCAGGATGTGCGGGAGAACACCGTAGCATCAGGGACAGGTGAGTATGTATTTTTTTATTTGTTTCACTGCCCCCACCTGATTTAAACGTTAAAATGGTTGTCCATTTTTGCCTGGACAACCCCTTTAATTTATGTGGAACAAATTGTACTTTGTAGTGGTACCATTTAATATTGCATACGGGCTTTATTTTTACAGCATTTACTGTGCAGCCATAATGACATGTTACCTATATTCGTTATGTCATTATGAATATGGTGATAGAAAATTTATATAGTTTTCTGTTATGTTTAACACCTTAAAAAGTGTAAAACTTTGAAAATAAAATTTTTTTCTTGAAGTCGCTATATTCTGACACCCATAATATTTCCATGTACAGGACTGTATAAGGTGTATTTTTTGGGTGGCTATATCTACTATTTATACCATTTTGGGGAATGTCTGATGTTTTGATCTCTTTCTATTCAAATTTTTGGGAGGTGGAGCAATGAATAAAACGGCGCTTCAGCTCTTTTATTTTTTTTTTCCCGGTATAGCATTCATTGTATGGGAAGAATTTATTTTACTTTTCAGATGCGGGGATACCTAATGTCTATGTATTTTACTTTATGAATTTTTATATATGTTCTATGGAGGGGGTGTAATTTGAACTTTTAAGTTAATTTTTTTTTTTTTTTAACTTTTATTTTTAGTCTTCTAGGGCACTTGAACCCCAGGGGATCTGATCACTAGTACAATACACTGTATTGCTAATGCATTACAAAACACATAGAGATCGATTACAGGCTGCCTAGCACAGCCTGTAAAAGACCTATAGTAATGACAAGCCTGGGACCCTTTAGTAGGCTCCCAGCTGTTATACAGTGCCTTGCGAAAGTATTCGGCCCCTTGAACTTTTCAACCTTTTGCCACATTTCAGGCTTCAAACATAAGGATATAAAATTAAAATTTTTTGGTGAGGAATCAACAACAAGTGGGACACAATTGTGAAGTGGAACGAAATTTATTGGTTATTTTAAACTTTTGTAAAAATTAAAAAACTGAAAAGTGGGGCGTGCAATATTATTCGGCCCCTTTACTTTCAGTGAAGCAATCTCACTCCAGAAGTTCAGTGATGATCTCTGAATGACCCAATGTTGTCCTAAATGACTGATGATGATAAATATAATCCACCTGTGTTTAATCAAGTCTCCGTATAAATGTACCTGCTCTGTGATAGTCTCAGGGTTCTGTTTAAAGCGCAGAGAGCATCATGAAGACCAAGGAACACACCAGGCAGGTCCGTGATACTGTTGTGGAGAAGTTTAAAGCTGGATTTGGATACAAAAAGATTTCCCAAACTTTAAACATCCCAATGAGCACTGTGCAAGCGATCATATTGAAATGGAAGGAGTATCAGACCACTGCAAATCTACCAAGACCCCGCCGTCCCTCTAAACTTTCATCTCAGACAAGGAGAAGACTGATCAGAGATGCAGCCAAGAGGCCAATGATCACTCTGGATGAACTGCAGAGATCTACAGCTGAGGTGGGAGAGTCTGTCCATAGGACAACAATCAGTTGTACACTGCACAAATCTGGCCTTTATGGAAGAGTGGCAAGAAGAAAGCCATTTCTCAAAGATATCCATAAAAAGTCTCGTTTAAAGTTTGCCACAAGCCACCTGGGAGACACACCAAACATGTGGAAGAAGGTGCTCTGGTCAGATGAAACCAAAATCGAACTTTTTGGCCACAATGCAAAACGATATGTTTGGCGTAAAAGCAACACAGCTCATCACCCTGAACACACCATCCCCACTATCAAATATGGTGGTGGCAGCATCATGGTTTGGGCCTGCTTTTCTTCAGCAGGGACAGGGAAGATGGTTAAAATTGATGGGAAGATGGATGGAGCCAAATACAGGACCATTCTGGAAGAAAACCTGTTGGAGTCTGCAAAAGACCTGAGACTGGGACGGAGATTTATCTTCCAACAAGACGATGATCCCAAACATAAAGCAAAATCTACAATGGAATGGTTCACAAATAAACGTATCCAGGTGTTAGAATGGCCAAGTCAAAGTCCAGACCTGAATCCAATCGAGAATCTGTGGAAAGAGCTGAAAACTGCTGTTCACAAACGCTCTCCATCCAACCTCACTGAGCTCGAGCTGTTTTCCAAGGAAGAATGGGCAAGAATTTCAGTTTCTCGATGTGCAAAACAGATAGACATATCCCAAGCGACTTGCAGTTGTAATTGCAGCAAAAGGTGGTGCTACAAAGTATTAACTTAAGGGGGCCGAATAATTTGGCACGCCCCACTTTTCAGTTTTTTATTTTTTACAAAAGTTTAAAATATCCAATAAATTTCGTTCCACTTCACGATTGTTTCCCACTTGTTGTTGATTCTTCACCAAAAAATTAAAATTTTATATCCTTATGTTTGAAGCCTGAAATGTGGCAAAAGGTTGAAAAGTTCAAGGGGGCCGAATACTTTCGCAAGGCACTGTATATGCTTCTTAGGCATGAGTCTCTATATGTACCTGTACGGTATATGGAGAGGTACTGCATATACCTTCTGTTATCAGAGCAGACCTAGGTGTAATGTTGGGGTATATTGTATATACCTATACATTATTGGCCACATTTGCTGGATGGCCTGAAAAAGGCAAGAAAGAAGACAGCTGTGTTTAGTTGTGTCCTACTACAGGTGCATCTCAATAAATTAGAATATCTTTGAAACGTTTATTTATTTCAGTAATTGAATTAAAAAGTGACCTCCTATATTTTCTAGATTCTTTACACACAAAGAGTTCTATTTCAAGTGTTTTATTTCTGTAAATGTTGATTATGGATTACAGGTAATGAAAACGCAAATCTCAGAAAATTAGAATATTGTAAAAAAGTTCAGTATTGTAAATTTAGTGTGTCACCTGCCAAGGTTTCCTAAGCCTTTAAATGGTCCCTCAGTCTGGTTCAGTAGGACACACAATCATGGAAGACGCTGATTATGAATTAAATTACTGAATTACTGAAATGAATGAACATTTCAAAGATATTCTAATTTATTGAGATGCACCTGTATGTAATCTTTGTTGTTTATTGATGTTATGCATATAGCTTTGTCACATTTAAGTTATTGGTAAAGTAGTTTTATATATAAAGATATAAAGTATCTGTGAGGGTTGTATGTTACTCCTGTGATGTATGATGGACTGGGTTGTGTGTATATGGAAAATAGCACATAGTAAGATGTGCTATTAGAAACCAAGGGAACCGCGTAGGAACTGACAAAAGCTGTAAATGAGAGATATAACCAGTTTTTCATCCTACATCCACTGTGATAGTACAGTGGATGTTGTGAAAGGGTTAAACTAATCCTATTCCACAAAATCTCATATTTTAACCCATTAAGTACCATGCCTACTTTGGGTTTAAGGCCCATGGGAATTTTTTTTATTTTTTTTGTAGTTATGTTCAGAAAGCTATAACATTTTTATTTTTCCATTGAAATAATTGTGTTAGGGCTTTCTTTTTGCACTCTGGACTTTATTTTCCATTTAAGACAATAACAAACAAGATAGAAGAAAACTTCTGTCTTGTCCTTCGCATCGCAGTGAATGGTGATGGATGCAAATGAAGGGTGCTTCCTCTGCATCCTGATTTTCTGTTCATTGTTGTGATTATATGATAGATCAGAACAACGGACAGAAATATAGATGTGTGAACACAGCCTTATTGTTTAAATACAGTATTTCCTGACTTAGTAGGATATAATGCTGAATATATTTTGACCAGTTGTAAGGTATTTATGACATAAAGAGAGTAACGGACATTAAATGACAGATGCAGATGGAGCCCTTCTGCTGGGTGTCCGTCTACATTCACTCCAATTTAAAAAAACATGACGGAAGCTCTCTTTCATCATTTTTTTAACTTTTCTGATGGAAGAAAAAGTTTTGTATGCAGAACCTTTTTCTTCTGTTACAAAAGTTAACGAACATGAGAGAAGGAAACATCCATTATGTTTTTTACATTAGAGATATAGGGAACGGACAGAGATGTCAGGGCTCCATCTGTGTCTGTTACTCTGCTACAGTTAATATGCATTGCTGTCATCCTATGCAATGGACATTAACAACAGTACTGTGAACATAACTTAAAGAGGACCTTTCATGTCCTCATAGATGTGCAGTATTATATACCGCTAGAAAGCCAACATTGTGTGGAATTCAGCACACTGTGGGCTTTCCCGGTATGAGCCCAGTGCTGGAGATATCAGTGTCAATATTTCACCACCGTCAGGAGGGCAAGCCTTACAGCCCAACGTCATTACATGAATTCAGCGCACTGTGGGCTTTCTAGTTGTATATAATACCACACATGTATGAGGACACGAAAGGTTCATTTTAATACCCTGTAACTGAATGGCATTAATTTCCTATTTTGATTCACTTCTTGGCTGCATGAATACAGCACTCTACTTTTTATTGTGGACCGTTAAAAACATACAGTACTCTGCAAATTTCTCAGACTTAGAGAAGACAGATTGCAACTTTATAAGTTTATCAATGTATTTTTCAGGTGCCAGAAAATGGGGAAGATGGAAGCATTAATTTCTCCAATAAAGTAAAAGAGAACACAGTTGAAAAGCATGACACACACCCCAGTGTATTTCATCTCAAGATCTCAACAGATTTTCAGATTAATAGCACACCTGAATCTCTAGCACATAAGGAACTTGAATCAGAGTTAACAAACATAAGTAATATATCAGAGAGTGAACAAGAAGTAACAACAAAAAGTGATCCCACATTGCAAGAAACTGGTATACATGCAGATAGTGGCAAAACATATGTTTCTGAAGAACAGGACGCAAACATAACTGAGTCACAGACCAACACTGTTGCTTTGGAGTCAACCATGGATAGAATCACCAGAAGAATGTTTTCTTCCTTTTCCTCTCCTACTTTTCCTCAAAATATGAATGGTTCTCAGCAAGATTTGGTTGATTCTTCTAATGAAAGCCAAGCAACAGAGAAGATTGACAATAGAAAAAATATGTGGGTGCCTTCACCTAAACGCCGCCTGAAACTTATACGGGAGGAGGACCACTTTGATATTCGATCACAACTTCCTGAAACAAGTCCAACAAAGTTATTTTTAGATAGTGATGAAGATGACAATGATAAAGTTAAACCTCCGCCTTGTGAGTTGACCCCAGAAAAAATACAGGAACTTCAGAAAAAGCGTAGAGACATCATTAAAAAACAAGGTCAACGTATAAATTTGGATACAGAAGATATGATCGCTATATGCAACACAAATGATAGTTTAATCTCAAACACAGAGCTCACTGCAGTAGAAAGTAGACGGAACAATCCAAATATACACACAGAGCAGATACATTTTGAATCAGCAAGACAACAATTTATAAAGTTGGAACAGGAGAGGAATATTCTTCCCATAAAACCCGGTCCTCTGCAAATGCAATCTCAGCTTAATACACAATCTCTACATGAAAATTATCAGCTAACAAAGGAGCAGGAATACCAGCATAATAACCTACATAAAGATGAATGTGTTGCAATTGAAAAAATTATTGATGGAGACATGAGTTTAAGTCTTCTTCGTAAACAGTTCTTCAAAACTTTGTCTGTGAATAATGAAGAACAAGAAAAGTCTGCACAGGAGACTCAAGAAGAAAAGGAGAGCATTCCCAACCCTGCTGATGAAACTCCAATAGAAAGGGAAATTCGTCTAGCCTTGCAACGGGAGGAAAATTTAAGGAAGGAAAGAGGAATTGTAAGTTTAGGGGAAACAAAGGAGATCATAGAAATTGCCAAAAATCCTGTTGTTAATTTGCCAGATATGCAGCATTATAAAAAGATAAAAAACAGGCCTAGTACCTCTTTATTCATACAAAGGGAGATTGAAAAAGAGGTCCAGAGAGAGGCTGATCTAAAAAGTGAAGGAAGAGTGGTTGGACTTTATGATAAAGGTAATTCAGAGGAATTAGACAAGCGGAGAAAGTTGTTTGAGCAGCCAGATGAAATACCTGTTCAACCAACAACAACAAAAGATTTTGTAACTGATAAAGACACAAAGAGCTACACAAGTTTAGATTCTCTGCAACCCTACAGTGTAAGAATGAAGTGGAAGCCAGCACCATTCAATGTCTACAGAAACAGAAGGCTTAGTGCAGACAATATTTTAGATATAAAGACACCTCAAGAAAGAACCTCAGAAAAGGAATCTGTAGAGGAAACATTGGTGTTGCCCAAAGAGAATTTCCATATTCAACCTTTAAAGTTCTGCCTACGTGTTGAAGACAATGAAGGAAAAAATGAAAGAGACCATAAGATAGGCAGTATGGAGAGGTATAGTACAAGGCTAAAGCCTTCGATTTCAAACATCATTGAACAAGAAATTGAGAAAACATTACAAAGGGATCGAGAGCTCCAAGAAGAGAGAAGAAAAAGTGGACTTCCTCCATTAACCATACAAAATGATCATAAAATAAACACCCCACAAAATGGATATGACACATACAGGACTTCATCATCATTAACCTCAAGTAAGTAAATTCTATTTTATACTTGACTTCACCATGTCATCTAGGCATTGCATTCTGTTTACTCTTCAATGCATGATATTCATTTTAACTACTTTCCACCCCATGACATACTGTTATGTCAGGGGCGGGTGCTTGTTGCCGCAAACTGACGTAATAGTACATTATGAAGATGGCAGCTCAGGAGCTAAACCAGCACCATTGAGAGAGGATATCTGCTGTATCACACAGCTAACATCCTGCTCTAATGGCTAAGAGTGGTGAAAACTGTGTTCCTGGCTATGTAACCCCTTGGAAGCCACCATCAATAATGACTAAGGGATCTCTTTGTGTTTGTTCCCCTCATCGGATCACCCAAGATGCAACTGAAGGTCCTCACAGAGGCAGTATTATAGATTTAGTTTCAGTTTCACTTTGGTAAAGTATGATACAATGCAATAAAGAAGTATTGCAATGTACTATACCTGCAATAGCACCCCCTAGTATTTATGTCCTGATACTTGCTGATCCATGTATCACTGTTATTTACATGCAGTAAATATGTGGACAAACTACAGTTCCCATGATGCATCTGCCTGCTCTCACACTCTGTGTTTGCTGCTTACAGGGCGGAGGGGGAGTGAACTTGCAAACGAAACATCACAGCAGCATGGGAGCTCAGATGTGGGAGTGATTTATTACCTGTGATTTCATTGCAGGGGAGAATGTAGAAGGGAGGGGTACACAGAGAGTGAGAGCAGGGAGATGATTCATGGGAAATGTAGTTTATCCACAGATTCACTGCATGTAAATAACTGTGAGACAAGGAGCAGCAAGCAAAATAAAGCCAAGCAAAGGCTGCCCAAGGGAACAGTGAGCATTTAGCACTGCTGTGGATGTGTTTGCAGATAATTTTTGGAAGCTGGGTAATCCGTTTAAGTACCATAGCGGGACAAAAAAAAATTAAAGCAAAGAAAGCATTAAAGCCCCTAGAAAATAAAACAGTTTTTATTGTGTAAAAGTAGCAAAACATAAATAAAACTATATAAATTGAGTATCACTGTAATTGTGCTGACCTGCTGTATAAGGATAACATGTCCCTAATATGGCATTGGAAATGGAGTAAAAACAAATCTCCCTAAAAATTTCAACACTGCTGATGTTAGGGAATTGCCTGTTGAGCAATTCCCCAGTGGCTGCTGCTGAAACCTGGAAGGAAGGGAATGACAAAGACAGTGAGTCCTAAACTCGACCCAGCCCCTGTCCCTACCTTCTTGCCTCACTGTCCTAATGACAGGGACAACTGAACGACAGTCCCTTCTCTAGATAAGTGTAAACACAAAACGTGAACAAGACAACACAACAAAGAAGAGGAGTCAGCAAGCCAAGGGTCAAAGACAAAGCAGTACCAAATAGCAATCCAAAAGAGTAGTCAAAAGCTAAAAAGCAGAATTCAGTAATACAATAAAGAGCAAGCAGGGGGGGGGGGGGCGGGGCCCCCGCCCCGGCTGGGCGGGCGCCCGCCGGGAAATAGCCTAAGGCAAGGAATTTTTTTTTTCATAGCACGCCCGGGCTCCTCTCTTCCCTCGTTGTCTTGGTGGGTGTGGTGGAATCATTTAGGGTGGGGTAGAACGTGTTCTACGGGCCGACCTGGCGGAATCATAGCCGGACACGCCTCCTCCGTAAGCATGCGGCCAGAGGATGGTGCCGAAGTCCGAACAGGCGCGGATGTTACAGCTGGTTTTTGGTCACCTTGCTTCACAAAAATGAGATAAAAAGTGATAAGCAAGTTATAAATAACCTAAAATAGTAGCAATTAAAACTTCAACTCATCCTGCAAAAAATAAGCCCTTAAAAACTCTGTTGATGGAAAGAAAACAAAAAAAATTATAATAATTTTTTTTGTAGTGTGGTAGTAAATGCTAAATAAAACTATATAAATTGAGAATTGCTGTAATCGTACTGCCTCACTGAATAAAACTAACGTGTCATTATTACCATACAGGAAACAGTGTAAACATGGAACAGCAAAAAATTCCACTTTTACTACTCAAAAAATAAATAAAAAGCAATCAGAAAGTTATACAGTAGCATGCAAATGTTTTAGGCAGATGTGGAAAAAGTTCTGCAAAGTAAGAATGCTCTCATAAATAGAAGTCTTTATAGTTTATTTTTGTTAATTAATAAAATTAAATGAATGAACAAAAGAGAAATCTAAATCAAATCAATATATGATTTTACCACCCCACAGCTATTTTTCATTACCTTTTTCTCTGCATTTTTTCTTCTCCTGTCAAGGCTAAGGCCCCACATAGCAGGCTGCAGCAAAAAAGTGTAGCACTTTTCACAGAAAGTCTGCAGAAATTTCCGCAACGGTTTTGGAAATCGCAGCGTTTCTGCTGCACATATTTTACCACAGTGTATGGATGGGATTTGCTAAAAAACACTGTGGAAAAAGATGCAGCAAATATGCATTGAATTTTTTCTGCAGCATTTTCAATTGAGATTTTGCTGCAGAACTTTTTCTCAACATTTTTTCTTTTCCTATTAAATATATAATGAAAATGCTTGCAATTTCCCAGCTAAGTATAACATGCTGCATTTTTGAAAATAACCTTTTCTGCAGCTCTTTTTATCTGTAATGTGTGGACAAGGTTAATGAAATCTTATTCACTTTGGTGGTAATTTTTTTCCGACAGCGTTTCCACAGTAGCCAAAAATGCTGCATTTCTACAATGTGGGGCCTTACCCTAAGGCTAAAAAAAACTGTGGAAAAAAACGCAGCAATACATTGAATTTTTTCAGCACTTTTCTTTTTTTTCAAGTTTTTTCTGTGTTTTTCTCAGCGTTTTTTCATTTCCTATTAAACATATAGGGAAAATGCTTATGATTCCACAGCTAAATTTAATATAAATATTTAAAAACCCTAAACAAAATTACTATGTTTTATTAGGGTAAGGCCCCACGTTGCGGAAATGCAGCTTTTTTTGTTGCAGATTTTGCTACGTTTTTTTTGACCCAACGCCAGGAGTGGATTGAGCAAAAGGGAGAAGAGCTTCATATATATTCTCCATTCCTTCTGTAGCCATGCTTGGCATTAGCTAAAAAAAAAAGCAGCAAAATCTGCAACAAAAAAAGTTGTGTTTCCGCAACGTGGGCCAGAGCCTCAGAGGCTCTGTAAAAGTGACATGGTGTCCAAAATCTGCCCTACAAAAGTTCATTGACATTGCTTCTATTCTGAGCCTTACCCATAAAGCTGTGTGCAACCACATATGGGGTGTTACTTTACTAAGAAGAAGTTGTGTACCAAATGGTTGGTTGCTTTTTCTTCTATTACCCCTTGTGAAAATAAAACATTTAGGGCTAAAGCAATAATACATTAGTTCATTGAAAAAATGTAAGTAATTTAAAATAAATTCTGCATTCGTAGATAAATTCTTTAATGGGTGTAATTTCCAAAATAAGGTCAAAAAGTCAAATCATGCTCTTTCTCTTCTGAGCCCATACGCAGTTTATGACCACATATGAGGCATTATTGAATTCAGGAGAAAATGAGTAACAAATTGTTGGGTGCTTTTTTTACATGAAAATTAAAAATTTGGGGTAAAGCAATGTATTTTCAGAAATGGTGTAATTTTTCAGTTTCAGAATGCAATATCTATAACTTCTATGAAATACTTATGGAGTCAACATTGTCACAACATCCCTAGATGAATTCCTTGAGGAGTGCAGTTCCCAAAGCAGGGCCTTTGAGGAGAGTTTCCTATGTTTTGACACCTCAAAAATCTCTGCACACTGGAGAGTCATGGTAATAAATATAAGGAAAACTGTAAACACTTCAGGTACACAGGAGGGAAAGTGAGCCCCTTCATGGACACTATCATATATCTTATGAATATAGTGTATATATTGGTTGATAGGTCTCAGTAGATAAATGGTTAAAACAAAACTTTTATTAATAACTTGATATTAATAAAAGTTATGTTGTAACTATTTATCTACTGAGATCTATCAACTAATAAATATAAAGCCGGGGCCCCACAAGGCGTAAATGCCACGGAAAAAAAAGCGGAGTTTTACAATCACAGTGTAGTGGATGGAATTCTAGCGAATCCCATTCCCACACTGCGGTAAAATACACGCGGCAGACACACTGTGATTTCTAAAACCATTGGAAATCGCAGCATGTCAATTATACCTACGGAAACACCAGCGGTTTCTCTATAGGTATAATTGAAGCAGAAAGTCCACAGAGGAAACCTCTGCAAACTTTCTGTGCATAGCGCTGTGGGAAAAACAGCAATGTGTTTCTGCCGTGGTTTTTCCCGCAGTGCTTTTTTGCTGCGGGATGCTACGTGGGGCTTTAGGCTAAAGGTGATTTATTGTTAACCCTTTTAAATAATTACACAACAGACATCCTACATCAATGCCTGTGATCAGAGTCCTTTCTTATCATCGGCATTAACCTTTTTAGATAACCTGTAATAGAAGTCAATTGATTTTTTCTAATATTCTTCAATGCATTAATATTGTGGTAAATTGTACTGGTGATCAGACCCCTAGGGTTCAAACCCTCTGAGGCTGGGTTCACACTTTTGTTGTGATCTCCAGATGGAATCAGTTTCTGTGATTCGCCTAAAGATCATAAAAACTGATTTGGAACTGTCGTTAAAAAACCCATTGTTTTTGGCTAAAGATCCATGTTGCGAACCACAGTCAAAAAGCACTGCAGGAAAAAATGCATTGCGGTTTTTCCTACAGCGCATTTCACACAGAAATTCTGCAGAGTTTTCCTCTGCAGATCTTCTGCTTCAATTATACCTATACAGAAAACGCCAGCATTTCTGTAGTTATAATTGACATGCTGCAATTTACAAAAGTGCAACGGTTTTCAAAAACGCAGCATGTCCGCTACGGATATTTTCTGTAATGTGTCGATGGGATTAGCCAGAATCCCATCCACTTTGCAGGTACTGTAAAATTCTGCGGTTTTTGCATTTACGCTTTGTGGGGCTCCGGCCTTCAATGTGTTTTTTAAAACAATCTGCAGGTGTGCGTTTTGAGCATTTCCTCTGTGTATCCGATCTTTTGGATGGAGACAAAAGTTGGACTTTTGCTCTGTCCAAAAAGTAAGAATACATGACAGACAACAACAAATCCGTTTTTTTTAACATTGAGGTCTATGGAAGGCAGACACAAACAGATTACCAACAGATAGTGGTGTCTGTTTTGCAATCCGTGTTTCCTTCTTCATTCTTCTCTGCATATGCTCAGAATAAAGAAGGAGAAAAAATAAAAACAAATTTGTCAGAAAACGGACACAAACAGACAGTGTTTTTAATGGACACCCATTGATTAATCCATCAAAAAAGACGAGACAGACCATGGTATGCGCTGTGTAACCATTTTTTTTGACACATCTGTTGTTTTTTATATGGATTTGCAACGGGTGGATACTCGGTGGACCTGGGATTGGAATGTATTATATAATCTCTCTCTATAATTTGGTTGATGGAGGCGCCAAATATCAAAGGGTGCAAGTCTCGTGAGAGTAAAAATGACAATAAACAAGAGTAAAAATGGTGGGGGCCTACACATTTAAGAGGGTATTGGAAACCCCTTCTCTGAGGATGTCCACACATAGGAATACACCCTCAGGGTCCAAGTAACGCTTGTAGAGCTATGAGAGAATCTTACTTCCAATGCGTCTCTTGTAAGAATACCACATTGGCACAGAGATGTTTGAAATGGGTCATGACCTTTTTATGTTTTATTGGGAGTTTTTATTTTATTGGGCATTCTTTTCTTTGTGACTTCATCTGCCACTGAGGTGGCTTCAGTGGTATTGGCTTCATGGAGTGGCAAGGCATTTGGGCTCAAAGAGGGAGACAATGTCAGATGTAGGGTGTTGCCCTGGTCGGTCTCAAATAAAGATGATGAGGGCTGCGGGACGGGTGTAGCAGCAGTCTTAGAGGTGGTTACAAACTTGTCCATGGCAAAAGATGCACGGTATATTGTGGGGGGTTATAATGTAATAGATGATTAGTCCAAGGGTCAAGGCTTGGGTGTGACCACATGGGTCAGACCCTTGTGGACCTAGTCATCCAGGTGTCACAGTACACTGTGTCAGTGGAAAACATAGGATGTTGGCATGGGAATCTGAGAAGGGATTCTGCCAAACTATGCTTGTGTTGTCTGTACGTGTGTAATCTCTGCAAAGGCCACAGGGTGGCCATCTTATGAGGTACCTTTAGATAGTAGTTCAGTCCAGGTATAGGCAAAAGGGTAGGTGTGATATTCTGTGTATTAGGTAGTGTGTAATTTCCAGTATTACCACTAGGTGGCAGTCCAGAACTGTGATTGTAGAGTCTTCTGAAAGTTACAATTGAATAGTAATACAGTGCACATTACAAAGCCCCATACATGGAAATATAAAAAGTTATGGATGTCAGAATATGGAAAATCAAGGTATTAAAACATAACAATGTAATAAGGTTAAACATTTAAACATGAATTTATAGGTAATATGTAATTTTGGCTTTATAGTGAATGCCATAAAAACAAAACCCATAATAAAATGGAACAAATACAGTTTTTTATATTTCCACCTAATTCTGAAGTGTTTTCAAGCTTCACAGTACATTATATGGAATACTAAATCATACCATTATGAAGTACAATTTGTCCCACAAAAAATAATCCCTTATACAGCTCTGAAACAGAAAGAAAAATAAAAAAACAGAACAGGATGGAGATGGAGATGTAGTTGAGGACAATGTGGGTCGGGTGCCTGGAAAAGTGAGGAGCCAAAGATGTCTGTGTTACAAACTTTACAGTCACAGCTGGAAGAAGTGGTCATGGCGGTCCAGATGGAAGAGACGATAAATGTAAACCATCAGAGATGTCACCTGTAAGTCACAACATTGTTCCTGTACTGTATTTACGTAACTGGTCTTCACAGCCCTGTGTAGAACCACTATCTACCACTATACGGTCACCGTATAGTGATAGTGTTGGTATACCTGAGTTAGGGGCCCACTTGGACGTGTTCACCCCCCCTGTGCTGAACCCCTAGATACGCCTCTGAGTGAAAGATTTCACACCACAAAAGTGGTAAAAGGACCTCCAATTGAAAGTACCAAAAAATAGCATTCCTTCCGCTATCTAGTTAGAGTACTGGCAGTACTTTGTTATTGGAACTACCTTATCCTAATAGTGTGCTGTACCAATGTTTGGCAACTTTCATTCCTTTAATTTTATGTGTATTTAGGGGTATTTATTAAATGTTAAGTTTTATATTTGTTCATCAGTGCTTTTTTGCTTTGTCATCCATTCTGCTTACTTCCAGTGGATAAAATTCAGACCAAGGTCATGTGATGGACAATCCATGGTCAAATGAGGGATACACAGGTGCACCACTTGTTACAGTCACAGCTCAGTAATCTAGTACAAAAAAAATCCAGCACTCATATAGAAATGCAAGCAAAAGCCCCATTTTATTGCCAATCTAGAAATACACATGATATTTCGGTCTATCAGACCTTCATCAGACATTTGAAACAATTAGAGATGAGCGAATTTCTCAAAACTATTTGATTTGATCTGAATTAATTTGTGGCGAATCGCGTTAAAAAACAGCTATTTTCCTGGCTGCAGAGAGCCTGGAAATATGGGGATATGCATTTTAAACCAAGGACACGTCGGAATAACCTTTAGAAAGGCTATTCTACTCCTACCTTTGCCGTTGCATCACACCCCTGCGATGTCCTGGTCCACCTTGCTCATGTAGGAAAAGAAATCAAGATGGCCCTCGGGCATGTGCAGAGGCATTTGTGTTGGAATAGAAAAAAGATGGCCGCCGGACATGCGCAGAGCCGCTCGTGTAGGAATAGAAAAAAGATGGCCATCAATTGAGCCCCAAATTTTTAATTTTTACAAGAGCATAAAAGAGAAAAAGCTCCCCACAGTTAGTTACACAATTTCTGCTGAACACAGCAATACCCCATATGTGCTTGTAAGCTGCTGTATGGGTATATGATGGGGCTCAGTGTGGAAAGAGCGCTATTTGGCTTTTGGAGTGCAGATTTTGCTGGAATAGTTTTCAGGTGCCATGCCGCATTTGCAGGGCCCCTAAAGTACCAGTACAATTGAAACCCTCAAAAGTGACCCCATTTTAGAAACTACACCCCTCAAGGGAATTTTAAACGGGTAGTATCATTTTGAGCCTGAGTGTGTCCCAAAAATGAATGTACAAAGTATATATGTGGGCATATACTGCTTTTTTGGGCACACAGCAGGGCTCACAAGGGAAGGAGCACTGCACTTTTTAGCTTTTGGAGTATACATTTAGAGGAAATTTCTAGATGCAATGTTTTTTTCAGAGCCCTGGAGGTGCCAGCAAATTGGAATTCCCCAAGAAGTGACCCCATTTTGTAGAGGCAATTTTAGGGTCTCAGCAAATGTGACATGGCATCCAAAAACCAACAATCTAAATCTGTTCTCCAAAAGCCACATAGCACTCCTTCACATCTGCACCCTGCTGTGTGCCCAAACGGCAATTTATTCCCACATGTATGACACTGTTTTACCAAAGATAACGTACTTAATGCCATATGTGGGTATAAACTGTTTGGGCACAGCCGGGCACAGAAGAGAAGAAGCACAGTTTGGTTTTTGGACATCATGCTGCTTTTCCAGAGCCCCTGAATTGCCAATAAAGTGGAATCCGCAGACACATGACCCCATTTTGGAAACTACACCCCACAAGAGATTTATAAAGTGGCATAGAGAACATTTTTAACCCTTGAGTGTTGTATTAATTTAATTTCCAGAAATGAATGCGCAGCTGATAATGAAAAGTGAAAATTGCAATATTTTCAGAGATACACCATTTCAATGCCCAATATGTTGTGCCCAGCTTGCGTCAGCAGAGACACAGACTCCAAAAACCATTAAGCGGGTATCCCTGGCACAACAGCTTTTACATCGTTCATCGCTGATACAAGCTGGGCACAACATATTACACGCTGAAATGATACAGTGGGGAAAAAAAGTATTTAGTCAGCCACCAATTGTGCAAGTTCTCCCACTTAAAAAGATGAGAGAGACCTGTAATTGACATCATAGGCAGACCTCAACTATGAGAGACAAAATGAGAAAACATATCTAGAAAATCACATTTATTTGCAAACATTTTTATTTTTCAGTTTACTGAGTTGGTTGAGGGCTTATTTTTTGCGGGAAAACCTGTGCTTTTTATCGGTACTATTTTGGGGGTACATATGACTTTTTGATCACTTTTTTAGCATTTTTGAATGCGAGATGGTGAAAAATCCTTATTTCCAGCGTTTTTTTTGGTTTTTTTTTTCTGATGTTCTCTGTGCAGGTTAAATAATGTTTCAGCTTTTTGCTATTTAGGAAAGGGGCATTTTTGAGATTTTATTCATTTCTGAATTTTTTTTTAATACACTTCACTTTTTTTTACACTTTTTTTTACACAGACTTGATGTCCCACTAGGGGACCTGAACCAGCAATGCTCAGATCACTGGTTCAGTATTATACACTGCAATACACGTGCATACACGTGTATTTCAATGTATAGAGGAAGTCAGCCTATGCAAATGCAAAAAAATGCTGCATTTACATTACCTGCAAAGTGGATTCTGGCTAATCCCATCCAAACATTGCAGAAAAAAAATCCACAGTGGAAAAGTTTCAAAGACACGTGCGTTTTTGAAAATTGCATTGTGTCAATTATACCTATGGAAATGCTGGTGTTTTCAGTATAGGTATAATAGGGTCTGAAAGTCCACAGAGGAAAACTGCAAACTTTGTGAAAAACGCTGCGGAAAAGATCTTGGAGGAAACGCATCACGTTTTTTGGCTATAGCCGTGGGGCCTTAGCCTAAGGCATTTTTTGGCCGTGTCCTTAAGGGGTTAATACTAGACTCTTACAGTGGGTACGGAAAGTATTCAGACCCTTTTAAATTTATCACTTTTTGTTTCATTGCAGCCATTTGCTAAAAGCAAAAAAGTTCATTTTTATTTCTCATTAATGTACACTCAGCACCCCATCCTGACAGAAAAAAAACGTAGATGTAGATATTTTTGAAAATTTATTAAAAAAGAAAAACTGAAATATCACATGGTCATAAGTATTCAGACCCTTTGTTGTGACACTCTTATTTAACTCACATGCTGTCCATTTCCTTCTGATCCTCCTTGAGATGGTTCTACTCCTTCATTGGAGTCCAGCTGTGTTTAATTAAACTTATTAGACTTGATTAGGAAAGGCACACACCTGTCTATATAAGACCTCACAGCTCACAGTGCATGTCAGAGCAAATGAGAATCATGAGGTCAAAGGAACTGCCCAAGGAGCTCAGAGACAGAAGGCACAGATCTGGCCAAGGTTACAAAAGAATTTCTGCAGCACTCAAGGTTCCTAAGAGCACAGTGGCCTCCATAATCCTTAAATGGATTGGTGAGAGAGGTAAAGAAGAACCCAAAGATCACTGTGGATGAGCTCCAGAGATGCAGTAGGGAGATGGGAGAAATTTCCACAAAGTCAACTATCACTGCAGCCCTCCACCAGTCGGGGCTTTATGGCAGAGTGGCCCGAAGGAAGCCTCTCCTCAGTGCAAGACATATAAAAGCCTACATAGAGTTTGCCAAAAAACACATGAAGGACTCCCAGACTATGAGAAATAAGATTCTCTGGTCTGATGAGACGAAGATTTTTGGCGTTAATTCTAAGCGGTATGTGTGGAGAAAACCAGGCACTGCTCATTACCTGCCCAATACAATCCCAACAGTGAAACATGGTGGCGGAAGCATCATGCTATGGGGGTGTTTTTCAGCTGCAGGGACAGGACGACTGGTTGCAATTGAAGGAAAGATGAATGCGGCCAAGTACAGAGATATCCTGGAAGAAAACCTCTTCCAGAGTGCTCTGGACCTCAGACTGGGCCGAAGGTTCACCTTTCAACAAGACAATGACCCTAAGCACACAGCTAAAATAACAAAGGAGTGGCTTCGGAACAACTATCTGACCATTCTTGACTGGCCCAGCCAGAGCCCTGACCGCAACCCAATTGAGCATCTCTAGAGAGACCTGAAAATGGCTGTCCACCAACGTTCACCATCCAACCTGATGGAACTGCAGAGGATCTGCAAGGAAGAATGGCAGAGTATCCCCAAATCCAAATGTGAAAAACTTGTTGCATCATTCCCAAGAAGACTCATGGCTGTACTAGCTCAAAAGGGTGCTTCTACTCAATACTGAGCAAAGGGTCTGAATACTTATGACCATGTGATATTTCGTTTTTTCTTTTTAATAAATTTGCAAAAATATCTACATTTCTGTTTTTTTTTCTGTCAAGATGGGGCGCTGAGTGTACATTAATGAGAAATAAAATGAACTTTTTTGCTTTTAGCAAATGGCTGCAATGAAACAAAGAGTGAAAAATTTAAAGGGGTCTGAATACTTTCCGTACCCACTGTATAATACAGAGGCGCTCTGCCTAGTACCTCTGGCTGTGAATGTCTGCATATAACCACTGGGACAGTTGAATGTGTGCCTGGGTGGATTTTGATTTCTATGCAGACATACACATGTCAGCTTGAAGCTAACCATGGCCACGATTTAGTACAGCATGTGTTTTGCAACTAATTACTTATTATGGCTGGTGACCATTTAACATAGTGGTTTAACTGAAATGTATATTAATATATCTTCAATAGAATTACATACTGGGCATTATTTTAGCATTATAGCCTGCAGTCACGTGTGGAGTGGAATATCCATATATTTCCAGTACTACATTTGACATTTACTTAAGCTTTTCCTGAATAGATGTGGCTCAATTTGGGGACTAGCCACTCCATATGGTTTTTTTCCCCTGATTTTTAGTTTAATTTTATTTTACCCATTTTAACTACACAATAAAAGTTAAGTTTTAATTAATTTAATTTCTTATATACCATCGCCCTTTTTCTCTTTCTCCTTTTCCTTTGTTTTTCTATTCAAATATGTGGTGTATGCTGCAGAGGTTATTTCAAGGTGATTGTATGTGTTGGGGAATACCATATTCTACTATTTAATACTCCATACAATGTACTGTGAAATTGGAAAAAAAAATCATAATAGGGTGAAATTGGAAAAAATTTGCATTTGCGCAACTTTCTTAGGGGCTCCATTTGAACAGTGTTCACTGTGCAACCAAAATTACATGTCACTTGTAGTTTTGAAGAAAAAAAAAAAAAACTTCTTGGAGTCACCATGTGCTAACTTTTTTTTATTTCTTTGTACTGGGCTCCATAAGGCATCTTTTTTCTGCAGGGCAAGATGTACTTTTTATTTATACTGTTTTGGGGAATGTTTGATGTTTTGATCCCTTTTTTATTTTTAGTCAAACATCTGAAAAACAGCATTTCGGATCTTTTTGTTTTTTTGGCATTCACAGTATGGGAAAATTATTTCTATCTGTTTGTAGACTGGTTGTTTTCATACGGGATGAATACCTAATGTGTTTTACACTCTATTTATTTTTATATATCTAGGGAACAGCTAAATGAATTTGGTTAAACAAAATGCTTGGAGTGAGGTATGTCAAGGATTTTGAAACTTAGTTAAAATTCCTCTTTAAGGCCGGTTGCAGACAACCATGCTGCAAGCGGCCTGCCGTGATTTAAAAGCACTGGCTGCACATGGGGGACTCGGGGATGTCCCCATGTGCCGCCCGTGAACGGGCCATGCTTCCTCGGCTACTTTCATTAAATGAATAGGAGCGACGGAAGTACGGGCCACAAAATAGGACAGGAATAGGACATGTCCTATGTCATGCGGCCCGGACTGTCAGCCCGCACCCAGGACATGAAAATCACAGTTGTGTGTACGGGCCCATAGAAAAGAATGGGTCAGTGTGCTCTCCGTGAAATACACAGATAGCACACTGACCCACAGCACGGTCGTCTGCAATGGACCTAAGGCTAAGGCCCCACATTGCGAAGCGCAGCAAATAAAACGCTGCTGAAAAAAACATGGCAGAAACACATCACATTTTTTCTGCAGCATTTTTCACAGAGAGTCCGCTAGTGTTTCTGCAGGTATAATTTACATTCTGCAATGTGTAGATGGTATTAGCCAAAATCTCATCCACTTTGCAGCTACTGTAAAATGCAGCGTTATTAGCCGCAGTGTTTCCACTGAGGCCAAAACGCTACGTTTTCGGAACGTGAGGCTCATACATTGCGGAAACACAGCTTTTTTTTTGTTGCAGATTTTGCTGTGGTTTTTTGACCAAAGATAGGAGTGGATTGAGCAGAAGGTAGAGGTACAAGTGCATCTCATTAAATTAGAATATTTTTGAAACGTTCATTCATTTTAGTAATTCAGTGATACAATTCATAATCAGCAGTCTAATTTTCTTAGATTTGGGTTTTCATTACCTGTAATCCATAATCAACATTTACAGAAATAAAACACTTGAAATAGAACACTCTGTGTGTAAAGAATTCAGAAAATATAGGAGGTCACTTTTTTTTTTATGTAATTACTGAAAGAAATAAACGTTTCAAAGATATTCGAATTTATTGAGATGCACCTGTATACTGTAAGTACTTCTTATATATTTCCCATTCCTTTTGTAGTCATTCTTGGCTTTGGCTCAAAAAGACACAGCAAAACCTGCAACAAAAAAAAGCTGTGCTTGCGCAACGTGGGGCTTCAGCCTAAGGGCAAAACAGGCACATTATATTTGTTTTATATTTATATTTGTTTAACAAATGTTTGTGTTTTCTTAGATGTTTTAAACACTTGGGCTTCTGCACCATGGAGAGGCACTCTGGGCAATATATCACAAACCTATGATAGTGCTACTCTGCAGATTTTGAGACCACAAACGTTCCCCAAGTTTGAAATATCTGAGTCAGATGGAGACAAGGCAAAAAGGCATGAAAACAGGGTAGGCAATTTGATTTCTTTGACAGTATTAAATATATTAATTGTTAACAATTCAGTGGTGTAAAGTCACAAAACCCATTGGCAACATCATTGCATGCACACTTTTTTTTCTTATTTTTAATATGTAGTAAAAGAGAGCAAGAAAAGAGAGAAAAAAATAGGCTGAGGCCCCACGTTGCAGAAATGCAGCTGTTTTTGTATGTAGATTTTGCTGTATTTTTTTTGAGCGAAAGTCTCAAAGGCTCAAAAAAACACAGCAAAATATGCAACATGGGGAAGATACCAACAAAGCTGAAAGTGTACTGAATTCAGTACTGACAGTTTTGTAACGATATATGACATGTCCTGTCTTAGAGGACAGAAAAAGTCTTTTTTAAGTGATACCCAAAGTACAAAATTTCTCATGAGTACATTAACATGTCACCTGTCACTTTCCAGAATGAAACTCTCATTTTGGTGATACAAGAAATAGAATGTCATCGGCTTGTCAGGGTACCCAGAGAGTACATGTAATTATTTGCTTATTGTTTATATACTTCTTTTAATATTTGCTTAATGGGTATATAATTATTTATGATGACAATTATTTAATTGGCTTGAAGGAAAAAAATCTGATGCTTCCCTTCAATTTGTGATAAATGTAGAGGACTCTATTTTTCAGACACTCTTTTTATATATTTTGACTTAAAGAGGACCTTTTGTGTGCTCTAACACAGGGCTTCCTATATACCATTAGAAAACTGTTCTTGCATCATCAATGGGCAGTGGAGAATGTCCACAGGTGAACAGGTGAATCCCCCAATAGGCCTCTAAGCCAGGATAGGTCCCCAGCTCACTGTGGCATGGCAAAGTACACTCATTGCACTTCATACAAATACTCATAGACATCTAAATCAGACATGTGTTGGTATAGTATAATGGGTAGATTATTTAAAAAACTACCCATTTTATTTTTATATACTGTAGACACACTGGGCGGCTAAGATGACATCTAGGTGCAGTCAGACCAAATAGCTCACTGATGTCTGCTGCTATGTTGGCATTTATCCCTCAAAGTCAAGTCTACAAAGATGTCTCTACATGCCTTTATCATGACTGTCCATAACTTTTCCACTCCATACATACAGGGCCATTTTAATAGATTAGGGGGTCATATTCAAACTTTTTGTAAATGGGTCTCCCCACATAATTTAAGCTCCCCTAGCACCACATAAGGCCCATTGCCCCATCAACCACCAATGTTTCACACAAATTAAAAAAAAAAAGAATACTCACCTAACCCTGTTCCCCAGTTCCCATGGGCCTGCAGGCTCTGGCTATAATGATGCTTGTGGCTCAGAGCTAATCTTGCTTCCCTGCTGCAGAGAACATCAGCGGAAGGCTGAATAATGGAGCACAGAGATGATAGCTCTATGTTCCACTATTGTATTCAACCTCTATATGTGTCCTAAGGACACAGAGTTGAAATCACTGCCTGCTGCCCAGAACAGTGGGACAGCACCCGAAATGTGGTACTGTCCTGCTTGATCCGGTGCAGCTGAGGGGGCCCCTGCTACCATAGCGCCTGGTGTAGATGCACTTTGGCCCTATGGTTAAAGCAGCATTGCATACAAATCTAACCTGTAAACCAACAAAATCTTATTTTGTTTTTTTTTGTTTTTTTTTTAGTATGCTGGCATTGATCCAAGTGATGCTGTCAACACAGAGGTAAAGACTATATATATGCACTACAGTTTATGCTTTTTCTCATTTATATGTGTACAAATCACAAAAAAGTAAAATGTGCTTCACTTATTTAGCACTTTTATATATGATGGCTTAAAGGGGTTTTCCTTTATAAAAATAGAGGGGAATTAAATAAGATAATGTGGGAAAATTTATCAAGACTGGCATGTGGTACACCAGTCTTGCGCTACGTTCACACTAGCGTTCGGCTTTCCATTCTTCAGGTCCACTTGGGGACGAAGAACGGAAACCTAAACCGCTTAAAGAGTGGTTACCCACGGAAACCCACGGACTCCATAGAGTATAATGAGATCTGCCGGGTTTTGAAGCGGAATGGGGAATCCCCAAGCGCTCACCAAGCACAGATGTGAACCCTTAGTTATCAGCCACACCAGAGTAAGATGTGACAAAACTATAAAAATGTGCACGTGTCTTAAAAATTTTGGAGCTTTTCAGGTGATTTCTGAACCAGAGGCTGATGTCATCCATTGTTTATTCTAGTATTGTAAGTAATGGTAAATTTGATGGGCCACAAAACCCTGCCCCTTTCTACTAATATTTTAAAAAAAGTGACGTGAGTGACAGTAAAAAAGTAAAATGTTGTATTTTTCATCAGGGGGCTGATCTCCTAAACTCACAGGCACTAAAAAAGAAGCAATTTTCTCAATATTGTTATATCAATATCTCCCTTTAACCTGTAACAAAATGTAACTCTTTCCAACTGCTAATAGCCTTATAAAAGGACCATTTTGTAAAAATACACTGTAGGAACTGTCTGAGATTGTAAGACCTAAAAATATATTCAAAATATCCTATATACTTCACACACACATCTCAAAAAACTAAGAACACATGCCCACCAAAAATTTAATCTGTGATTCTAATCTTTCCTCCCTGTTCAAATATTGTAGTAAAATAATAATTTTCAACAAAGAGACGCTATTTACCTAAGATAATAGTCGTTTAACTTATAAATATTAACTTCAAGCCTCTTTCAAGTAACTTCAATTTTTACATACTAGTGGAACTAAATTCTAAATAAAAAAAAAAATCATCGGGATTTTAAACATTTTCATGCCTGGATATTCAAAATTTTTCTTAATATAAAATATCTGAACTCCCAAAGTTTTAGTGGATTTAGGGCCATTTCACAAGGCTGAGTTAGTAGCGAAAAAATAAAAACACTCCATGTATTGACATGATTTACCAGCCAAATGTGGCTCTGCTGAGAGTGTCCGATTTAATTTTCCATGTCCCTATTTAAAAAAAAGAAAAAAAAACCCTAAATCCTGGAATTTTTACTCTAATAATAGACTCACACTTGCCAATTCTGTATGTTTTTTTGCAGCAGTTACCACATTTATAATTACAGACAGTAATACAATAGAAAATAACACCTCCATAGGTAACATCATTGACCCATCATTGCATCTACTTCTGACAATAAATGATGTCACAACTTATTTACTCCCCCCTTCCTACACAGAGTATGCCTAGAAAACTCTCCCATAGACCTCAATGAGTTAACAGACTACAGACTATTGCTACCTATGGCCATTACTATACTGTAAAGCATATAAAAAAAAAAAAAAAAAAAAAAAAAAAAAAAAACACACAACCAACAAAAAAGAAAAAAAAAAAAAAAAAAAAAAAAAAATAAATTAAATACCCACCCTTTAATATAAAACTCCCCTATTGTCCCCCCCCCCCCCCCCCCCCCCCCCCCCCCCCCCCCGCCTTGGGTGTAAGTTCCCCCCCCCCCCCCCCCCCCCCCCCCACAAAAAACACAGAACACTCCCCCCCCCCCCCCCCCCCCCCCCCACGAACGGGGCCCCGCCACAAAGCACGGCAGAGGGAAAAAAAAAAATTGTGACTGACAGGGACGGCTAATAACGACAGCGCCAAAACATCACTGCTAAAGGAGCTGTGTGAACCGAGAGCAAGGCAGGTGGTTTGGACTCCGCAACCAGAAATGAACGCACACGCGGTAGTTCAAGAAAAAAAAAAATATATTTACTATAAGTTAATAAAGGCTAGTTAAAGGTAAAATGACAGGGATAAAGACAAGCAAAATATACAATATAGCATGAACAATTTCAAGGCAAATTCTGCAATGGTTTCTACTTTTACTCTGTCCACTTCTGCAGTATGGACACTGAATGAACAATATACTCAAAACTATCCCTAACTGACCCTGACATCACATTTGGGTGCACCCCCTTTTCCCCAGTGGTCCAGGTGGACCGCTTACAGTCCGTAGAAGCGCGCGGTGGGGCCCAAAGTCGTTCCTTTCTTTTATAGTGAAGCGTCCTCTCCTCACGGTTATCAGGATCTTGGGAGAAATGAAGTCCTCTTTAACAGACAGGAAAACCAACTGAATGCAATGTAATCCAACAGCAGATTCCACTCAGCACACTGACAGTCCTGCCGAGTCCATACACTGAGCTGGGATGTAAGCCGGGATTTAGCAGGTGCTGTCCAGTACATCAACAGCACTGCGAGTCTCTATCTGTGGTATCCATATACACAGTCACAATGTCAGTCTCACTGATCAGCCACTGAGCACAGTTCCTTTCACGTGGACTCACTAGTCCTGTTGTCTCTTTACACTCTGTTTGTCTCTGGACCAAGATACAGCTTAGCTGCACAGAAAAATCTCCACACCAGTTCAATACAACACTTGCCAAGATGGCTGATGCTCTCTGTCTCGTCACTTCCTGCTCCTCTGCTCACACTCTGTCTTCAGAACAGGCAGACTGACATAAAAGGGGGGGGGTCTCACTCCAGCATCATGTCACAATTACAATGGCTGCTGTCTTAAAGGAACAGAATCACAGAAATACATTCAACATTAATAGTTTATA
The DNA here is from genome assembly GCA_947044405.1 of Leptodactylus fallax. NCBI lineage: Eukaryota > Metazoa > Chordata > Amphibia > Anura > Leptodactylidae > Leptodactylus > Leptodactylus fallax. The sequence goes on along the minus strand of CAMRHE010000061.1, from coordinate 1,623,098 downwards.
CAGACAAATGAAGCTTAGGACAACATTGGCTGTCTCTTACAGCTGCACCACCACTTTAAGATTGGCAGTCCCTGCCTATGACTGTATATCCAGAGGGTTGTACTTTTATGCACAGAGTGGTAGTATACCGATGTATGGCAGGCCAAACAAACTCATCCTGCGCATACCGAACAGGGGGAATACCAGCATTTGGCCTAGTGGTCCGTCTGAGGACCGGTGTTATATTATGGGGTGCTGCAGCTATGGGCTGAGAAGGACCAGCGGATTCCGCACCAGAGGGGGCACAGGCCGGAGATACAGTAGTCACAGGTGGAACATCCCCAGGAGAAGGGATCGGCCAACAATCATCCTCCTCGTCGGAGGCCCATTCCGCACCTCCATTCTCTGACTGTGGGAGCTCATTCACATTGGCAGGCCCATCGTTATTTGTCCCTTCAGAATGACACAGGCGCAACATATTTCGGTGAAGTACTCGAACACAATCAGTTCCTTCTTTCTGGACCTGGTACACTGGCCCATTCGCATACTTGCGGCCAACAACACGATACGGCAAAGCCTCCCATCTGCTTTCCAATTTCCCTTGGGGTTTCTTGACACGAACTAGCACCAGGTCGCCTGGTTGCAATGGTGCTTCTTGCACTGGGGTCTTATCAGGATGGGGATGTTCTTGCAGGCGCTGCCGCACCAATCGATGGATTGTCTCAAGTCTCTGCCGATGCGCCCGCACCCAAGAGGTTGGATCCCTCGGAGGGAACCCATCCACATCATTCAACTGTAATTCTCCTATACTTCGCCCAGACCGCCCAAAGAGAAGTGTATAAGGAGAGTACCCCGTTGTAGAATGGACCTGATTGTTATAGGCCCACACCATTTCAGACAAGAACTGAGGCCACTGTAACTTCTTGTCTTCCTCCAGAGTCCGCAGCATCTGTAGCAGAGTTCTGTTGAATCTTTCACAGGCCCCATTTCCCTGAGGGTGGTATGGAGTCGTGTGCGACTTCTTTATCCCGTAGATACGTTGAACTTCTTTCATTACGTGTCCCTCAAAGCAGGCGCCCTGGTTGGAGTGGATGCGTTGGGGGCACCCATATACTCGAATGAAATCTTGGCACAGAGCACGAGCTGCTGACTCAGCTGTCTGGTCCTTGGTGGCGGTTACCACCGCAAATTTGGTGAAGTGATCCACCATTACGAGGCAATACTGGTGTCCGCTATTGGATGGGCCCACCATTAGATAGTCTATCATGACGATTTCTAAAGGTTCCTGGGTCACGATGGTTTGCAGGGGAGCTCTCTGTTCTATTGCCTTATGGATCTCACAAGTTCGACAGCTGCGGCATACTTCTTCAACCATCTGACGAAGACCAGGGCAGTAAATCAGTCGCTGTAACCAACGAAAGGTCTTCTCATGACCAAAATGTCCATTCTTATTATGAGCCTCAACTGCCAACGAGCGAGCCAGTTCACTAGGCACCACAATTTGGTATCGAATGTCGATCTCAGAAGGTAAATAGACCTTTCGGCATAGCACTCCATTTTTCATCTCCAACTTTTCCCACTGACTCAAAACAGATAATATCTCACGTGTCAGTCGTTCTCTTTCCTCTCTACAGGGCTTCTGGCCTTTCTCAACACACTTGATCATCTGCGCCAGCCCCTCATGGGTCTGTTGTATCTGTGCCCATTCCTGTCGTGAGGGACCAAAGAAAGGAGCCATTTCAGTCCCCTCCATCTCAAACTGATTAGTGGCGATCAAGGCCTGTGAAAATCTGCTGAAGTCGGGCACCTCCACATGCTCCAACTCATGATCCACGTCTTCTGTGGGGGTCTGGGCAGTTACCATAGAAAGTCCGTCAGCATTCTGGTTCTCTGTCTTGGACCGATACTTAATGCGGTAATTGAACGTAGACATTCGGGCTATCCACCTCTGCTCTAACGCCCCGAGCTTGGCATTTTCTAGGTGAGCTAGTGGGTTGTTGTCAGTCAGTACTAAAACTTCAGCACCGGTCAAATATTCAGAGAATTTCTCGGTCATGGCCCATACCAGTGCCAACAGCTCCAATTTAAATGAACTATAATTCTCGGGGTTTCTTTCAGAATCTCTCAAAGACCGGCTGCCGTACGCTATGACCCTCTCCTGGCCATCCTGAAGCTGGGAAAGCACTGATCCAAGACCATACAGGCTTGCATCTGTATAGAGCTGGAACGGCAAGTGGTAATCAGCATATGCCAAGATTGGGGCTGTTGTCAGTGCATCCTTCAATGCCTGGAAGGCTTGTTCCTGTTCAGGTCCCCACTTCACGGACCGGTTCTTTGGACCACCGGATGTGCCTCGTAGGAGAGCATTAAGTGGTGCTGCTACCTTGGCGAAATCCTTAATAAACCGTCGATAGTAACCGGCTACTCCAAGGAACGCCCTCACTTCTCGCAGGGTAGTCGGTATTGGCCAATCTTGAACAGCCGCTATCTTGTCTCTTGATGGTCTCACCCCTTCTCCTGATACGCGGTGACCCAAGTAATCAATTTCAGATTGGAACAACCGACATTTACTGGGTTTCAATTTGAGCCCATGTTCCCGCAATCTTCGAAATACTTGCCCCAACTGGTGGAGATGGTCTTCAAAGGTCGCAGAATACACTATAATGTCATCCAAGTAGATGAGAGTGAACTCAAAGTTGAAGTCACCGAGACATTTCTCCATCAACCGCTGAAACGTTCCGGGTGCATTTGTCAACCCGAAGGGCATCCGGTTGAATTCGTATAGTCCCATGGGCAAGATGAATGCCGTCTTCTCCTTGTCTTTTGTGGCCATCGGTACCTGCCAATACCCACTAGCCAGATCTAGTGAGGAGAAGTACCGGGCTCTCCCTAGCACTGAGAGGGACTCCTCAATCCGTGGCAAGGGGTAGGAATCTCGTACGGTGCAAGCGTTTAACTTCCGATAGTCTACGCAAAATCGGATGGACCCATCTTTTTTTCTTACTAACACCACAGGAGCCGCCCAGGGACTCTGGCTTTCTTGGATGATCCCACCCTGTAGCATCTTAGCTAACAGTTCTTTCACTTCCTGATACAACTGTGGAGGAATTTGTCGGTAGCGCTCTCTAATTGGAGGGGTGTCTCCTGTGGGAATCTCATGGTAGATCCCTGTGGTACATCCAAAATCTTCAGCATACCGTGCAAAGGTGGCTCGGTTCTCCCCACAACAGCTCATCTACCTTCTGCACCCATTCCAGAGAACATGAACTTACATCCATCTTCATTTGTTCTCGAATTGCACAGCCATTCCATTCAGAGGTGGGTTCCTCATCTTCTCCCATGGACACAGTTACGGTCCACTCATCCCTTTCAGTCGGCTTCAGCTGCATTGGAGTTACTTTCCTTACTTCCTCCGGAGTCACATAGATGTTAGCCAGCAGCCTCCCTGAGGTCAGGTCCACACTCTGGTCCTGAGTGTTTACACATCGAAGTGGTACTCTTCCATTGCGAACTATTGCCAAGGAACGGGCCACTATCGGATCAACACCTCCTTCGGCTGCCTGCAGTGGTTCTACCAACACAGCTATGCCCTCTAGTTTCCGACAGGTGCCTATGGGCATGGACACTATTGTCTCCCGACTGGGTGGCAGTGTAACTTTTGTATGCAAAGGAACTGAAATTCGAGCCAGAGGACGCTGTGCATCTGAACTTTTCTGTAAGCCACATGTCCGGATCAGCCGCTGGAAAGCTGTTTGAGTAGGCCGATGGGTGGTGGTTTCTTTCCAATAACCGTGACCTTTCTTTTCAAAGAGGATCTGATCTAATTCTTTTAACACATTCATCCCCAAAATGACAGGGACCTTTACTTCATGTGACTCCTGTACCACCACAATGCCTTTCCTACCTACAGTCATGGCCAAAAGTTTTGAGAATGATACAAATATTAATTTTTACAAAGTCTACTGCTTCAGTTTTTCTAATGGCAATTTGCATATACTCCAGAATGTTATAAAGAGTGATCAGCTTAACAGCAATTACTTGCAAAGTCAATATTTGCCTAGAAAATGAACTTTATCCCCAAAAACACATTTCAACATCATTGCAGCCCTGCCTTAAAAGGACCACCTAGCATCGTTTCAGTGATTGCTCCATTAACACAGGTGTGGGTGTTGATGAGGACAGGGCTGGAGATCAATCTGTCATGATTAAGTAAGAATGACACCACTGGACACTTTAAAAGGAGGCTGGTGCTTGCCATCATTGTTTCTCTTCTGTTAACCATGGTTATCTCTAAAGAAACACGTGCAGTCATCATTGCACTGCACAAAAATGGCCCAACTGGGAAGAGTATTGCAGCTAGAAAGATTGCACCTCAGTCAACAATCTATCGCATCATCAAGAACTTCAAGGAGAGAGGTTCCATTGGTGCCAAAAAGGCTCCAGGGCGCCCAAGAAAGACCAGCAAGCGGCAGGACCATCTCTTAAAAGTGTTTCAGCTGCGGGATCGGGCTACCAGCAGTGCAGAGCTTGCTGAGGAATGGCAGCAGGCAGGTGTGAGTGCATCTGCACGCACTGTGAGGCGGAGACTCTTGGAGTAAGGTCTGGTCTCAAGGAGGGCAGCAAAGAAGCCACTTCTCTCCAGAAAAAACATCAGAGACAGACTGATATTCTGCAAAAGGTACAGGGAGTGGACTGCTGAGGACTGGGGTAAAGTAATTTTCTCTGATGAATCCCCTTTTCGATTGTTTGGAACATCTGGAAAACAGCTTATTCGGAGAAGAAGAGGTGAGCGCTACCACCAGTCTTGTCTCATGCCAACTGTAAAGCATCCTGAAACCATTCATGTGTGGGGTTGCTTCTCAGCCAAGGGAATCGGCTCTCTCACAGTCTTGCCTAAAAACACAGCCATGAATAAAGAATGGTACCAGAATGTCCTCCAAGAGCAACTTCTCCCAACCGTCCAAGAGCAGTTTGGCGCTCAACAATGCCTTTTCCAGCATGATGGAGCACCTTGCCATAAAGCAAAGGTGATAACTAAATGGCTCAGGGAACAAAACATAGAGATTTTGGGTCCATGGCCTGGAAACTCCCCAGATCTTAATCCCATTGAGAACTTGTGTTCAATCATCAAGAGACGGGTGGACAAACAAAAACCAACAAATTCAGACAAAATTAAAGCATTGATTCTGCAAGAATGGACTGCTATCAGTCAGGATTTGGTCCAGAAGTTGATTGAGAGCATGCCAGGGAGAATTGCAGAGGTCCTGAAGAAGAAGGGTCAACACTGCAAATATTGACTTGCTGCATTAACTCATTCTAACTGTCAATATAAGCTTCTGTTACTCATAATATGAATGCAATTATATTTCTGTATGTGATAAAAACATCTGACAAACACACATAAAAACCAGAGGGCAGCAGATCATGTGAAAATATAATATTTGTGTCATTCTCAAAACTTTTGGCCATGACTGTAGATCTTGGCCACATACCCGGACATTCATCCAGGCCACTCCCATGACCGGAACTGGTAACTGGTTAGCTGCGACCACTCGTACGAATGTATGGGGATCATATTTCACATGTTGCCGGAAGTACCGTTCATAACAGTCTCTACTCAAGGTCGTTACTTGGGAACCCGTGTCAATCATCCCGGTAACCGGAATACCCTCCATTTCCACCTGTATGACAGGACTTGCAGCGATCAGGTCATCATCAGGGCATTCTCCCCACATAGTCTCCTTGTCAGTCTCCCCTACTACACTCCCTACAGCAGCAGGGGACTTCAGTTTAACGGCGGTCTCTCATAAGTTTGTCGCTGCTCTGGACATCTAGCAGCAACGTGGCCCATCCGTCCACACTCCCAGCAGCGTATCTCCCGTCGTTCTGGCCATCTGTTTGGGCCCCTTCGGTAAGCCCCTTCGATTTCTCCTGAGCACTGCACTAAATGATTTGGACCCCTTCGGTAGGTCCTATCCTCACCCCTCCAGCGGGGTGGTGGGTGATTCTGACTTGCTGGGTGTGGATGGCTCACCCTTTCATCTCCAGTCTTCTGGAAGTCTGCAATTTTCATAGACTGCTCATCACAACGAGTGTGCAAGTGTTCCATTTGTTCTTGCAGTTTCTGCATTACTGTGAGAATTTCTTTAACCGTCCCTTTTTCTACTGTCTCTGAGCCAGAACTAGCCCCCTGTGACAAAGTAACTCCAACTGCGGTCTGGGGCTTCGGGACCATACTATTGGCACGGGAGATGGCCTCTACCTGTACATCATGGAATTTAGCATCAGTCTCTCGTCGTATAAAATCCTGCATAGTCACAGTTAAACTGCCGTCACGTATCCCCAGGACAAACTGGTCACGGAGAGTCCGATCAGGGTTACAGAAGGCTGGCGAGCCCCCTCTTTCCTTCACTTGAATATCTCGGAGCAGTTCTTGTAGGGCATTTGCATATTGGGGAAGGCTTTCATTCTCCTGTTGTACCCTCTGGAAGAACCGAGCCTGCAGAGACCCCAGCAATGCAGTTTCTCCATAGATGGTTTCTAGAATCTGGACTACTTGCTCAAATGTCTGCCTTTGTTCAAATGGCCTCAGTATCACCGTGGTCTTAGCATCCCCTTGTAATGTCAATATTGCTAGCTCTACTAGTACTTCTGGTGCGGTCTGGTACATTCGCTGTATCATTCGTATCTGTTCCACCCACATACTCACTGACATATTATTGCCATCAAATTTAGCTAACTGACTCATTATAGCCCCTGCTGGCATTCTTCCTCTAGCACCATTCTCCCGAACGGGTGCGTCACCGTCCATTCTGGTAAGCGGATCCTGCCGACTACGCCAATTTGTGAACCGAGAGCAAGGCAGGTGGTTTGGACTCCGCAACCAGAAATGAACGCACACGCGGTAGTTCAAGAAAAAAATATATATTTACTATAAGTTAATAAAGGCTAGTTAAAGGTAAAATGACAGGGATAAAGACAAGCAAAATATACAATATAGCATGAACAATTTCAAGGCAAATTCTGCAATGGTTTCTACTTTTACTCTGTCCACTTCTGCAGTATGGACACTGAATGAACAATATACTCAAAACTATCCCTAACTGACCCTGACATCACATTTGGGTGCACCCCCTTTTCCCCAGTGGTCCAGGTGGACCGCTTACAGTCCGTAGAAGCGCGCGGTGGGGCCCAAAGTCGTTCCTTTCTTTTATAGTGAAGCGTCCTCTCCTCACGGTTATCAGGATCTTGGGAGAAATGAAGTCCTCTTTAACAGACAGGAAAACCAACTGAATGCAATGTAATCCAACAGCAGATTCCACTCAGCACACTGACAGTCCTGCCGAGTCCATACACTGAGCTGGGATGTAAGCCGGGATTTAGCAGGTGCTGTCCAGTACATCAACAGCACTGCGAGTCTCTATCTGTGGTATCCATATACACAGTCACAATGTCAGTCTCACTGATCAGCCACTGAGCACAGTTCCTTTCACGTGGACTCACTAGTCCTGTTGTCTCTTTACACTCTGTTTGTCTCTGGACCAAGATACAGCTTAGCTGCACAGAAAAATCTCCACACCAGTTCAATACAACACTTGCCAAGATGGCTGATGCTCTCTGTCTCGTCACTTCCTGCTCCTCTGCTCACACTCTGTCTTCAGAACAGGCAGACTGACATAAAAGGGGGGGGGGTCTCACTCCAGCATCATGTCACAATTACAATGGCTGCTGTCTTAAAGGAACAGAATCACAGAAATACATTCAACATTAATAGTTTATACAGACAAATGAAGCTTAGGACAACATTGGCTGTCTCTTACAGCTGCACCACCACATAAACATTTCACAAACACCATACAAACATCACACAGACAGCACACATACACCAACCCACAAGCACAACACCACACAAATGCCACAACACACCACACAAACACCAGACCACACTAGACACACACAACACAAACACCACCCCACAAATACCACATGCACACCACACACACACGAACGCAAGGACCGGACATGCACGCAAACACACTGATATGGATGCACCCTACGCACACGGACGAACAGAGCACATGCGTACTCACACACACACCTTCCGCACGCATGGACACTTGCACTGCGCACACACAAACACATGGATCACATGCGCACACACACGCATACATATACACGGACCACACACGTGCGTGCACACACATACACGCACGCACTGACAAAACATGTCTGGTATCCTTACTGGCTGCTTGCACACTACAATCCAGGCCATGGATTTGGCAGTTCCATAAACTTCTTTGTGCACAAAGCTGTGATTTTTGCAGGCTCCATAGAATGTTTATGGAGCTGTACAATCCACGGCCCGAAGACCCATGAAAAATACTGTAGTGTGCAGCAATATTGGTCAGGCGAAAACTGCCTCATAGTAAGATTGTCATTAGTGCTTACTATACAGGAAGCGTTCATAACTGAAGCTGCTGAGGTAAAGTGAAAGCTGAGCTCTGATTGGTTGCTATGGGCAACTACACAAGTCTGCCTGTGAGGCGGTTTTCATGACATTGGCACTGAGGATGTTGGCTTTTACCACGATCTTATACTTACCAATGCTGCGACCTCACCTTCCTCTCCCCTATCCCCATACCTTATTCTACCTGAGAATAACGACAAACACAAGTGAGGTTGGATTAATTGGCCACAGCAGCCATTTTATTACATAAAAACAGTACAAATATATATAAACTGCAATTTTTTAAACCCACCTGAATAAAAAACGTTAACATAACCCCCTATATAATAATAAATACATAAATAACAATTTAAATAACAAATAACCAATTAGCCCCAACTTTTCAGAAATATATATCTATATTTTCTGAGGGGGAGGTCCTTGGAGCTCCATAGATCTGGCCACCAAACTGTCCATCACACCAAGTTACCCCCAGCCGCAAACCACAGGCTCAGGGGCATCATAAACACCGATGGCAGTCTCACCACATATATAACAAACCACTCCCCGGGACACCACTCAGCAGGAACCCAAAAGCAGCCAGACCAACCAAAACCGTAGTTAATTGTCGGGAAAACTAACCACCATGTTTCCCCACCCCTGAATTTTTACCAACTCCAAGGACCCCCCACCCCGCACTGCTGCGACAAATAACTCAAACTGACCTAACACAAACCTAACAAATAATAAGGGCGGGCGGGTCAATGGCTCCTTCCCAGCGGTGAATGACCGCGGGAAGCAGAGCCGGTCCCCTATATCCCCTGCCCCTAGCTACTCCCGCCACAGATGTGCCCCTCCCTTTAGTAACCCTAGCCCTCACCGTCAAGCCCTGTCATGCTGGCCTCCCCTCAGTCTGCGCCCTGGTCCGGCCTTCCTTTACTGAGATTTGAGCTCCTTCAGGTCATAGTAATACTGTGTTAGGGCTGCTCTGTATTTACTATTCATCCTATTACATCTCTTAACAGTGTCAGGTGAAGACTAAAGGGTCATAATACATAATACTAAGGACTGTTTTTTAAAATGCCGCCCAAAAAACTACCATCTATTGGGCAAGTTCATCCAAAAGCTAAGAACGGAAAATTTTGTCAAAGAGCTGAGACAAGTGAACAACGTGACTCGCTGCTTGAAAAGAAACGGATGAGACAAGCTAAATGTAAGGCAGCTGAGACATCAGACCAACGGGAATGTCGTCTTCACAAGAATCGGATAAGGCAGGCTGAAGCAAGGAATATGGAAACATCTGAACAAAAGGATGAACGTTCTGAAAATGACCGCATATGACATATGCAACGTGTGCAAAGATGTAGGCAGGCTGATTTGTGTTTGGAAGCATTTCACTGCAACCCAATTCAAGACTATAGATCACATCAGAAAGTCATAATTGGCAAAATGGACATAATATGCAAACATTGTCAAGCAAAGAAGTTTAACTTGGAATAGACTGGTATGTGCTGCTCAAATGGCAAAGTCATTTTACCACCTTTAGATCTACCTCCTGAATCACTTCTTTCATACATGTCATCTCAGTGTCCATCTTGAAAATGAACGAGTTTATTTTACTTCCAAGACAGCAGAAGAAAGAGCTGCTCAACCGCCCAATACAACATTGACAGCTTTCTTTCTCCTATGTCAAGCAGTTCCATTTGCAAGGACTTTATTATATTCAGATGTTCCAAAATATTATACATGGAATAAATCGAGAAAAGTATTTTGCAAGAGGAAACAGGGTGCAAGGGTCCCAGGATGGGACGGACTTCCAGTGATGCTCTTGGACGTGTGTATACAGATTGTTACTAACGCCGATTACTGCTTCACACTGTCTGTGGGCCAACTTCTTTCACAGATTTGAAAATAGTTGGAGAGCTTGTCAAACTTACAGGGAAGCATGACAAAAGCGTGGTCTGATCGAAGATGATCAACACTGGGACATGACATTGCAGGAAGCATCTGTCACTCGCTTTCCACCTCAACTAAGAGACCTGTTCGCTATAATAATTACAATCTGCACACCTTCCAATCCCTGAGCACTTTGGGACAAATACAAAGAATATCTTAGTGAAGATATTCTTAGAATGCAAAGGAGAGTTAATCCAGACTTAGACTTAAATTTCACTGCTGACATATTCAACAAAGCCCTCTTGATGTTAGAAGAAAAGTGCATATCTATCAATAGTAAAACTCTAATAGAATTAGGCTTACCAGCAGCAAATCGACCAGACTTTGATATTATGAACAGAGATATTCTGCAAGAAAAAAGCTATGATTTGGAAAAATGTAAAGAATTTGTCATATTAAATAAGCCTCTTTTGGTTGATGACCAAAGATCGGCCTATATGGCAATTATGGGTCAGATTTCCAGTGGAAATGGGGGACTATTTTTCCTAGATGCACCAAGAGGTACTGGTAAAAGATTTTTAATTAATTTGCTGCTTGCAGAAATTGGCTCAAATAATGACATTGCCTTGGCTGTTGCATCATCTGGGATTGCGACCACTCTTTTAGATGGAAGGCATACGGCTCATTCAGCACTAGGATTGCATTTTAATATAGCGCTGTCAGAAACTCCTGTCTGTAATATCACTAAGGGCTCTGGGAAAGCTAAGATATTAAAAAATTGCAAAGTAATTGTTTGGGATGAATGTACCATGGCGCACAAGAAAGTGGTCGAGGCCCTTGATCGCACCTTGAAAGATCTGCGGGGAACCGATTGTTTAATGGGGGGAATTGTTGTAATTTTTGCAGGTGACTTCTGCCAGACGTTACCTGTTCTTAAGGGAGCAATACCAGCGGATGAGCTGTATGCCTGTCTAAAATCTTCTTATCTGTGGATACATGTTCAGAAGCAAACTCTTACTACTAATATGCGGGTTCATTTGATGGGAAATACAAATTTACACACCAGCTACTATGCCTTGGAAATGACAGGTTCCCTACTGATTCCACTACTGGTCTCATTTCCTTTCTGGAAGATTTTTGTGAAATGACATCTTCGGTAATGGAACTTATTGACCAAGTTTTCCCTGATATTTGGAACAATTTTAACAACCATCAGTGGCTTTGTGAATGTGCAATCCTAGCCTAAAAATGATAGTGTCAGCTCCATAAATCTACTAATTCAGGGAAGACTGCCTGGTCTAGTGACCATATACATGTCCATTGATTCAGTCATGGAGAGTGAACAAGCCGTAATGTATCCATTGGAGTTCCTGAATTCTTTGGAGCCTCCAGGAATGCCACCGCATAAGCTCACTTTAAAAATAGGAGCCACAATAATTTTGCTTTGGAACCTTGACCCACAAAAAATGTGTAATGGCACAAAATTGTGCATTAAAAGTCTCATGCCCAATGTTATTGAAGCCACTATTCTTTTGGGAAACTCTAAGGGAGCAAATATTTTCATTCCACGTATTCCTTTGCTACCAAGCGGAATGCCCTTAAATTTTAAGAGTCTGCAGTTCCCAATCCGACTTGCATTTGCTATGACTATAAACAAAGCACAAGGTCAATCATTTAAAGTAGCCGGCATTAATTTGGAGAGCCCGTGTTTTTCACATGGACAGTTGTACGTTGCTTGCTCTAGAGTGGGTAACCCCAAAAATCTTTTCATATATACACCTGAAGGTAAAACCAGAAACATTGTTTACCAAAAAATACTACAAAAGATAGTTATTTAACTGTAAACCAATTTTTTGTCCGTGAACTACTTATAGATTATACTGGAGGGAGGGGGGAAGGGTTGCATTATATTGTTAATTGGGTGTAAATGTTTTATGTTTGGGTACGGACATAAATTTAAATTTTTGATAAAAAATTGTTCAAAAAATAGTTGTAATAGTTTACAATAATATGTATTGAATATGTAAAATCAATAAAAATGTTGAAATAAAAAAAAAAAGTTGTTCTTCACATCTATGTTATGACAAATAAGTAAAATGCGAAAATAATAAGAAAAATTTCAAGCGGAAAAAAAAGATTTACTGTAGCACTCTGAAAATGTCAATTTCAGTTATACTTTAGCTAGCATAACCAACAATTTAACATACTTTCCGCGAGTGAAGCCGCGGGTATTCTACTAGTTAGAAAATAAAAACAGATTAGAAAAAAGTAATATATTTCAATATCTGGTTTTAATAAATAAATTACAAATATTGGCAACACATTCCTTTTACTTCACTTGAGCTGTGGATGGGCCAGTAAATCCGGCCAATACACAGTCCATAGCCCAATTTATACTTAGTCCTGAAAATTGTCCACATTTCTCTGTCACATTTCTCTGGGACTGCCCCCTTTGTGTCTTAATCAAGATGAATCGGCACATCGTCTGCATATAAAGATGTTTAACATTATTATCTATATATCCAAATTCCTTAATATTAGTATCATCCCTAGTTATTATTGACAGTGCTTACATAAATAGAATAAGTAGTAAAGGCAATAAAGATCATAAACCTTTGATTGGTGACCTTATAATCAGTCAATTCACCAATAATACAATTTCAAGAATGGAAGATTGATGATTTTAATAATTTGTAAGTTTTATTTAGCATAAGTCTATAAAAACCATTGAAAAGTCAATATTTGGTTTTGCATCAGACAACACAAATAATTGTAACAGACATCACAATACATTGTATGTATATCTAAAAAAAAGACAATTTCACCAGTAAATATTTACTTAAAGAGGTTGTACCAAGATTTGAAGTTATCCCGATTAATAGGATGGGGGTCAGATAGTGGTAGAAATCATAGATAGGAGTGAAGGAGAATAACTGTGCTATGTGAGATGGACTGCTGCAATAATACAGAAAGACAACTGCTAACCCTTTCATTGCCAATGATCTAATTTTGCGTAGTTTTGCAATAGAGCAGTTTGATCTGTGACTGTCCACAGAGTATCTTACATTATTTTTACTGATAAAGTCAATCCTGTTAGTGAATAATCTTTTCTTAAGGGTTTTTTTTTTTTGCAAGAGTTTAATTTTTTTTTTATAAAATAAATACAAACTATTTGTTCTAACAGCAAAACACTGATTTCATCTGTACTAATCTGAAAAATCTCAGTTTCTTAACCACTTCCGTACCGCCCATAGACTATATACGTGCAAGGGATGGTTGTCTATTTCTGCAAGGACGTACCGGTCCAAGCAGAATTCAGCAGCTGCACGAAAAAAAATGAAAAGTAAAAAAAAAAGTAAATAAAATAATTTTAAAAATAAATAAAATAATACGCCAATAACACGCCCTTATTAAAGGTTATAGCCCCACCCTCGACGACACCATACAAAATAAAAATTACCGTAATGGAGAGTAAAAACTATTTTAGGTTAAAGCCCCATGTTGCAGAAACGCAGCTTTTTTTGTTGCAGATTTTGTTGCAGTTTTTTGAGCCAAATACAGTGCCTTGCGAAAGTATTCGGCCCCCTTGAACTTTTCAGCCTTTTGCCACATTTCAGGCTTCAAACATAGAGATATAAAATTTTATTTTTTTGGTTAAGAATCAACAACAAATGGGACACAATTGTGAAGTGGAACGAAATTTATTGGTTATTTTAAACTTTTGTAAAAAATAAAAAACTGAAAAGTGGGGCGTGCAATATTATTCAGCCCCTTCACTTTCAGTGCAGCAAACTCACTCCAGAAGTTCAGTGAGGATCTCTGAATGATCCAATGTTGTCCTAAATGACTGATGATGATAAATATAATCCACCTGTGTGTAATCAAGTCTCCGTATAAATGCACCTGCTCTGTGATAGTCTCAGGGTTCTGTTTAAAGCTCAGAGAGCATCATGAAGACCAAGGAACACACCAGGCAGGTCTGTGATACTGTTGTGGAGAAGTTTAAAGCTGGATTTGGGCACAAAAAGATTTCCCAAACTTTAAACATCCCAAGGAGCACTGTGCAAGCGATCATATTGAAATGGAAAGAGTATCAGACCACTGCAAATCTACCAAGACCTGGCCGTTCCTCTAAACTTTCATCTCAAACAAGGAGAAGACTGATCAGAGATGCAGCCAAGAGGCTCATGATCACTCTGGATGAACTGCAGAGATCTATAGCTGAGGTGGGAGAGTCTATCCATAGGACAACAATCAGTCGTACACTGCACAAATCTGGCCTTTATGGAAGAGTGGCAAGAAGAAAACCATTTCTCAAAGATATCCATAAAAAGTCTCGTTTAAAATTTGCCACAAGCCACCTGGGAGACACACCAAACATGTGGAAGAAGGTGCTCTGGACAGATGAAACCAAAATTGAACTTTTTGGCCACAATGCAAAACGATATGTTTGGCGTAAAAGTAACACAGCTCATCACCCTGAACACACCATCCCCACTGTCAAACATGGTGGTGGCAGCATCATGGTTTTGGCCTGCTTTTCTTCAGCAGGGACAGGGAAGATGGTTAAAATTGATGGGAAGATGGATGAAGCCAAATACAGAACCATTCTGGAAGAAAACCTGTTGGAGTCTGCAAAAGACCTGAGACTGGGACGGAGATTTATCTTCCAACAAGACGATGATCCCAAACATAAAGCAAAATCTACAATGGAATGGTTCACAAATAAACATATCCAGGTGTTAGAATGGCCAAGTCAAAGTCCAGACCTGAATCCAATCGAGAATCTGTGGAAAGAGCTGAAAACTGCTGTTCACAAACGCTCTCCATCCAACCTCACTGAGCTCGAGCTGTTTTCCAAGGAAGAATGGGCAAGAATTTCAGTCTCTCGATGTGCAAAACTGATAGAGACATACCCCAAGCGACTTGTAGCTGTAATCGCAGCAAAAGGTGGCGCTATATATATAAGTATTAATTTAAGGGGGCCGAATAATATTGCATGCACCACTTTTCAGTTTTTTATTTTCTACAAAAGTTTAAAATGTCCAATAAATTTCGTTCCACTTCACAATTGTGTCCCACTTGTTGATTCTTCACCAAAAAATTTTAATTTTATATCCTTATGTTTGAAGCCTGAAATGTGGCAAAAGGTTGAAAAGTTCAAGGGGGCCGAATACTTTCACAAGGCACCGTATAAGAGCTTTCTATATATCTCTCTTTCGATTTGTAGCCATTCTTGGCTTTGGTTCAAAAAACTGCAACAAAATCTGCAATAAAAAAAAGCTGCGTTTCCGCAATGTGGGGCCTAAGCCTTAAAAAGTTTTTTAGTAGCACTTTGTGTTAAGTAAAAAAAAAAAAAAAAATGAAAAGTGAAAAACAGACACGTTTTCCCTCCTCTTTTGTTTAGATTTTTCCAGATATAAAAAAAATTAAAACACATGCAAAAATAAAAACAGCATCAAAATAAAGCCCTATGTGTCACCGAAAAAAGACGCAGAAATTAGTTGAATAACGCATGTGATAAAAATGTTACAGCCCTCAAAACTGCACATACAAAAAACCCAAAAATGTGTCTGGTCTGGAAGGGGGGTAAAGCATGTGGTATGAATGTGGTTAAACCTTTCCCAACATCCGCTGTAATAGTGCTTAAATATGGCGGCCTCTCAGGACCCGAGCAGCCTCAATAGCCACCGGGTTTCTGCTGTATTATACAGTAGACACCCGGCGCTAATGCCCGCGATCAGTGCCTGCAATGATCACGGGCATTAACCCTTCTGGCGCCTCGATCAAAGCTGACCGAGACGACATTTTACCGGGCGCCACCATTTTGCTTGCGATCGCAAGCTCCGGGTCCGGCGTGCCATTGCTTTGACAGCTGGGAGCATTGTGAAGACTCCCAGGCCTGTCTTTCATTAACTTCTATTGCAGGCTACTCTATGTAGCCTGCAATAGAAGCGCTGTTTTTTTTTCCAATGCATTAACATTGTAATGCATTGCATTAGTGATCAGACCCCCTGGGGTTCAAGACCCCTAGAGGGTCTAATGAATGCAAAATAAAAAATAAAAAAAGTACAAAAAATATAAAAAAAAATAAAAATTATTAAAAGTTCAAATCACCCCCCTTTCCCTAGAACACATATAAAAGTAGTTAAATACTGTGAAACACATACACATTAGGTATCCCTGTGTCTGAAAACACTCAGTCTACAAATTTATAAAAATATTTTTCCCGTATGGTAAATGTGTAGCGGGAAAAAAAAAATCAAAAGTGCCAAACCGCCGTTTTTTCACTGCTTTGCCTCTGATAAAAAATTTGAATAAAAAATGAACAAAGCAATAGACATTCCTCTAAATGGTATAACTAAAAAGTACACCTGGTCCCGCAAAAAAAGACGCCCTATGCATCCCCGTACAAGGAAGTATAAAAAAGTTATGGGTGTCAGAATATGGTGACCTTAAAAGAAAATATATTTTTGCACAATTTTGGATTTTTGTTAAGGGGTTAAAATGTAAATAAAACCATATAATTTTGGTATCCCCAGAATAGTACCGAAACATAGAATACAGATGACATGTCATTTTGGCTGTAGAGCGAACGGCGGACAAAACGAAGCCCGTAAGAAAGTCGCACAAATGCACTTTTTCTTCAAATCCACCCCATTCTGAAGTTTTTCCAGCTTCCCAGTACATTGTCCAGCAAGGCAGCATCATGAAAAATTTCCTTTGCTCTGTACTGATGGGACACAATCCGGAAACAGCGCTGTATGCAGATACGGATTGGCTTGGCTAATACCCCTTTCCCTGGCCGGGGCAAAAGCAAATTGAGGATCGAGCATCCCAGGGGGCGCCGGGCCCCCCGCCCTTCCCTTGCCTTTGAAAAAAAATTTTGTCCCGCAAATATTGAGTGCTCATATGGCTCTGAGAACGGAAAAATAGAAAAGTTATTGGGTTTGGAAGGGGGGAGTCAAAAACGAAAAACCAAAATCGAAAAATGTCACCTGCGGGAAGGGGTTAAAGTGTAACTCCCATTTTCTTGACTTTTTTTTTTATTGTTTTGCTATTATGTGTGGGGGGTGTGATGAACATTTTTGTAATATAATTTATTAATCTATCAAACTTCCTTTTAATAGAAAACAGGTTCTAAAGTTCCTATTAGCAATGCTAACAAATAAAATCTGTGTTTTTTCCACAGCGTTTTACAGTGACTGTGTAGTGGATGGGATCCTAGCGAATCCCATCCCTGCACTGTAGTAAAATATGCACAGCGGACACGCTGCGATTTCCAAAACTGCAAGCACTTCAGGCTTGCGGTTTTCAAAATGCCAAGAGAAGAGACAAGATGTCTGCTTCTCAGCACAGGCGGGAGAGATGACGTCACAGCATCGTGCCTCCTGTGCTGAGACACAGACGTCCTCCTATGCGTGATTACAGCGCATAGAGCGCAGCTTAAGAAGGAGTGGAGGCGGCTGCTCCATCCCTGTCCGTCAAAGGATCACAGGCAGGTGAGTACAACTTTTATTTTTTCTTTTTAAAGAGGGGGAGGGGGAGTATTTATGGGGCCTTATAGCTATAAAGGGGGGAATAATTTATATAAAGGGAAATTAATGGGCATTATAGCTATAAAGGGGGGGTCTTTTATATAAAGGGTAATTATGGCGTATTATAGCTATAAAGGGGGGCATAATTTATATAAAGGGTATTTATGGGGCATTATAGCTACAAAGGGGGGTCTTTTATATAAAGAGTAATTATGGGGCATTATGGCTAAAGGGGGATTATTTATATCATTTAAATAAAGGGTAATTATGGGGCATTAAGGCCAGGGAAGGAGAAAAAAATAAATAAAAATAAACAAAAACACTCACCTGTCCCCGCTGCCCTGGTTTCTCCCAGCTCGGTCCAGTCCTGCTGCTCTAGTGTTTTCCTCCGGGGAAAGTCCCTGCCGCACATGACTGCTGAGGCCAATCAGTGGCCTAAGGACACAGGACGTCTCAGGCCCTATTCACATCTGCGTTCAGGTTTCCGTTCAGGGAGTCCTGCAAGCAGCACTTTTCTCTCCGCATGTTTCGTGCGGAAACCGAGCGGAAACCACGCAGACCCCATTATAGTCTATGGGGTCCCCGGAGTTCCTTAGGTAAATGCTTTTTTATGCGTATAGGTTTCCGTTCGAGGGGGTTCCCAAATGGACTCCCCGAATGGAAACCCGAACGCAGATGTGAATAGGGCCTCTGTGCGGCGAGGACTTCCGCCACAAGAAAACACCGGAGTGGCAGGACCAGAACGCGCTGGAAGACAACCGGAGCACTGAGGATAGGTGACTGTGGTTTTTTAAAAATTTTTTTTACCTTCCCTGGCCTAATAAAAAAAAAAAAAAAAAAAAAAAGGTAATATGAAGGGTAATTATGGGGCATTATGGCTATAAAGGGGAGGAACATTTATATAAGGGCTCATTAGGGGACATTATGAACATAAGGGATCATTTATTTATAGAAGGGGGCATCATTTATATAAAGATCATTACGGGTCGGCTGTATTTATGTCAGGGATCATAATATAAGCGGGCAATTAATTTAATTAAGGTGGCACTTGGGCTTTATTAAAGGGGATTTCCAGCTCATTTTTATTGATGATCTATCCTCAGGATAGATCATCAATAAGAGATCAGTGGATCCCCCTCCTCTGATTGAAGAGGCCATGGTGTCTGTTCACATTGCATGCTGTTTTATAGTGTCCGTACAATGTAATTACAGTCTTATCACATAGACATGTATAGGACAAGGCTCTAGTTACATCACATGGCCACTATGAAATGTAAACAGAGAAGGGGTTACGGTGCTTACACAAGTGCCATGGCCCCTTCAAACAGCTGATCAGTGGAGGTCCCAGATGTTGGAATCCCACTCATTTTTTTTTTTTTTTCTTGACCTAGAAAACCCCTTTAATTAGGAAACACATGGGGCATTAATAATAAGGGACATTTAATGATGCACTTGGCAGTATTATTTATTCTGTGGGGGGTTATATCAGCAGGATGGGGACTTTATGTGAGCGAGGACAATATGGCTCAGATGCCTGGAAAATTGAGGAGCCAAAGATGTCTGTGCTGCAAACTTTACAGAGACAAGTCCCAGCTGGAAGAAAAAGTAATCATGGTGGTCCAGATGGAAGAGATGAGAAATGTGAACGATTACAGTCAGAGACGTCACCTGTAAGTCACAACATTGTTCCTGTACTGTATACAGACATGCGTACAGTCGCTATATACCACTATACGTTCACCGCATAGTGATAATATCGGTATACCTGAGCAGGGGGCCGACTTGAATGTGTTTGCATCCACTGCGCTGAACCCCTAATCTCCGCCTCTGCTGAAGAGGGAAGAGAAGACCGCAAGCAGGAGCGGTAAATGAATGCAGCAGGTTTTCACCGGTTCTGCCGTTCCGATTGTTAAATCCTGATCGCAGAACTGGGGAAAAGTGGTGCCGCCGACCCGGTCCTGCTACTGGTAGAGGAGGAGGCCACAGGCTTCCTGATCTACCACTCCCCGACTTGTAGGCCATAGACCACATTGAGCCTGTGGCCTACAAGCTAACTACCAATACTTACCCCTGTCTGTTCTCCTTCGCCTCCTGCTTCTTCCAGCTCATGACGTCACAACAGTGTGCCTGGAGCAGGGAGACAGAGCAGGGCCAGGGAGCAGACAAGTAAGTAATGACCCAACACTGCTATAAGGGGGACCAGTGAAGTGGCCATAAAAAAAATTAGGCCCAGACAACCCCTTTAAAGAGGTTGTCCATAAATTGGAGCTACCCCTGTGACAGCCAGGAAGGTGTAAAATTAAAAAAAAAAATTAAAAATCATACTCACCTGTCCCCCACCTGTATCTGTTTTGTCTCATGGTGGCGCCTCATTTCTGGAAATCCAGTGCCTAATTCGTCTTAGTGTTCACATGAGGTGCAGGACTCCCAGTAAGAAGACGCCGGTATGACACTGAATGGATACTGACAGTGGACAACGAAGCATCAGGGACAGGTGAGTATGCTTTTCACCACATGGATTGCTCCAATTCCTGGACAACCTATTTAAAGGGTTAATCCATCTTTCTAATATTGATGGCCTGTCCTTAGGATAGGCCATCAATATTACACGTGCAGGGGTCCGACAGCCAGGAGCTCTGCAGATCAGCTTTTGACAGTGTGGCTACAAGTAATGGTAACAATTTCAGGAGCCACGCTGCTCGCTTGCATACAGAGTGTAGCGGTGGGTTTAGTAGTACAGTGGTGTACAACATATGGCGGGTCAGCAGCATGGCTCCCGACATGTTATTACATGTAGCCGCGCTGTCTCGCTACAAATGATCTGCAGTGGTCCTGGCGGTGGGCCCATAGAAACAATTCCACTAGTGGGCCCTAGACATCCTGTCCAACACTGTGTAGGAGTCTCGGGAAAAAAGGTTCACAGCATCGTTGACATGTGGAGCAGCAATTATGGCCAAGGACAATATATGGCTTTCATGGCCCACTGGGTCAATGTTTTCAGTGGCAGCAGTCACGGTCCAGAAATGCAACATGGCCTGGTGATAGTTTCACTTAATTTGCGCAGGCCCAGTTCCAACACCATGCAGGGCCCATGTGTCTCCTCTCCGTTTTCCACCTCATTTTCACAAGGGCAAGGCATTGCTTCCACTCTTCCTCCTCCCCTGTTTCATGGGTTTAAAGTTAAGTGCTGCCATGCAGTTTTACAGTTAATGAACCTGGATTGGAGGAGCTGCCCTGCTGTATCATGTAACATGTATAGTGGCTTAAAAGAGGTGCTCTTATTGGCCAGAAAAGCGCGTTTCAGCCATTCTTATGTAACAAAATAGTCTGCCTTTGCACCATCTTAACTGCAACATTCCAACTCAGTGAAACTCGACCTTAAACACGTTGGAGCGAATAGCAGAAGGTGATGAATGATTACTGCATGCAGCAGGCCACAGAGACAATGTGTTATTTCAAGATCCGTCATTGGAGGCTCATGAGAAAAGTGTGTCAGTTTCTCAAGCCCTTTGAAGAGGTCACCAAATTTGTCAGCAGGGACCACTGCAGCATCAACAATGTGATCCCTTTATTAGATATCTTAGAGGAAACACACTCATACAACGAAAGATGGAAGAGGAAGTCAACCTCATCGCCCTGGGTTGCTGCAAGGGGAACTGGAGGGGGATGAAGATCTGGGTCAGGGTCATTATGGTGGAGGAGCTGGGACTCCTAGACTGAAAAAGAGGAGTTGGAGAAGGAAGACTCTCCTTTGGATGCAGAGTGGACCCTTGATATGTCACGGGTGCAGCCAGGGGAGGAGGCTAAACCTTATTTCTTTTAAGATAATGATGACGGCTGGCTAAGAAGACCAACCATGGCAGGCCCTGGGTCCATGCACACGCTTGCATGCATGACAGGCTATATGCTCTGCTGCTTACATAGCGACAAGCAGTGGCATAACTAGGGATGGCTGGGCCCCAAGGCGAACACTTGACATGGGGCCCCCCCCCTGGCAACCGCCCCCCCGCACAAACCACATTCCTGCACACACTATTATGCCCCATAGTGGCCCCTACACACACTATTATGCCCCATAGTGGCCCCTGAACACACTATTATGCCCCATAGTGGCCCCTGAACACACTATTATGCCCCATAGTGGCCCCTGCACACAGTATTATGCCCCATAGTGGCCCCTGTACACAGTATTATGCCCCATAGTGGCCCCTTCACACAGTATTATGCCCCGCTACTCCCCGCTACTTTCGGCCTTCTTCAGTGTTGGACCAGATGTCACGTGAGCCAGTCCGGCGTTGCGACACATAATGATGTCGGCCTGGCCCATGTGATGTCTGGGAAGTCACCAAGGAGGCCCGAAGCCTGCTGGAGCACAGGTGAGGTAAGTAACATTGTTTTTTATGTTCCCTCACCTCCCCTGCGCCTCCGATCATTATACTCTAAAAAGAACCCAGAGTATAATGATAGCAGTGTTTGTGGGGTTTGCAGCCCACGGCCTCACTTACCGATCCTTGCTCCTGCTCACAGCCACCTCCGCTTCTGCAGAATGGGAAGCGCAGGTGGCCGTGAACAGGAGTGGGGATCGGTAAGTAAATAGGGCCTGTTACCTGCTGGGGTTACTCCAGCAGGTAACGGCCTATTAAAAAAAAAAAACATCAGGGGCTCGCCGGGCCCCCTAATATCCTGGGCCCAGTGGCAGCCGCTACCACTGCTACCCCGGTATTTACGCCACTGGCGTCAAGCACAGGGATGAGTACTGGATGGCAGTGCTCTTAGACCCTTGCTATAAAGCCAAAATGGGGCAATTCATCCTTGCCTCCCAAAGGGAAGAAAAATTGGAATATTATCAGGATAGGCTGTATAACCATCTAGCAGCGTGAAGGGAAACCACTGCAAGTGCCACTTGCATGCTTACCCAGGTGGCCTTTGCCCGCTCCCAGTCTACCTCACTCAGTCAGATCTCTACCTCCTCTGCCAGTATCTTGCTACATGTATCAGGAGTAAAACGGAGTAAAAATAGTAGCTTCAGCAGCCAGTATAGCGTCAACCACACCCACAACAAGCAACTGACGCCCATTGGCTGCACCAGGAGGTACAGCCGTACCTAGATTGCACCTATATTCCAGCAGATAACTGTGACCCCATGGACTTCTGGGCAAATAGGTTAGAGCAGTGGAAGGAGCTGGCCCAGTTTGCCATAGCAGTTTTATCTTGTCCAGCCTCAAGTGTAAAAACCCAGGGGGTGTTCAGTAACACCTAGAAGGACGAAATGCTATCGCTACCGCTAGTGTGGAAAATAATTACTTTTGTCAAAATAAATCAGGAATGGATCCATGTGGATTTTCACACACCTGAACTTGTATCATGCTCCATTTACTGTATTGCTGATGCTGTCTGCTACTAATGAACAGCCCAATCTGGTCCATCACATTATTCCATACAGTACTGCCACTCATGTTGCCACAGCTACCACCACTGCCATGACTCTGTCAGACATGTTCTGCAGCCTGGTCCATCAGGTTCCACTATATCACATTGTTGGTGTAAAAAAAAAAACCAAAACCATGTTGATTTCACATCTCTGCTTCCACTTCATCACTTTTCAACAAAGCACACAGCCTCCAAAATAACAAGCCTGTAGCGCTTCCAAGTCATCACATTTTTCTATAAAACCATTGCTTTTTGCAATATAACCACTGTATTTGTCTAACAAACCACAGGCAAGCACCTTTCCCCAAAAAAGGTAGTTTTTGTAGCATTTTAAATGTTAAAATTTGTAAAAGTGAGTGGCAGCACAGTTTATGGTTAAACTCGTTTTTTCCATAGACATACGTCACTTTCACTTTGACATAACTTCAGTTAGGTTTGCCTTAGAGAGCTAGATATTGGATAGATAGGTTCCTAGGAACCCTGACAGTGTCTTACACTATCTTGTAAGCCAGTTTAAGCCGGGTCCCCATGTGGCGTAAACGCAGCGTTTTACAGTTCCTGCAAAGTGGATGAATCCCATCCCCACATTGCAGGAAAATATGTGCTGAGGACATGCTGTGATTTCTAAAATCGTTGCAGTTTTGGAAATTGCAGCATGTCAATTATACCTATTATACCTGCGGTTTCCCTATAGGTATAATTGAAGCAGAAAGTCCGCAGAGGAAACCTCTGCGGACTTTCTGTGAAAAGTGCTGCTGGACAATACGTGGGGCCTTAGCTTTAAGCTGTGTTTCATACTGAACTTGTTCTCCCCAAAACAAATCTTGATCCCAAAATACCTGAACCTGAAATGAAAGGAATTTTGACAGTTTATGTTAGTTCTACTGCCTAACATAAAATCAATATACAATTCCTATACACAGCCATGTCCAGTTTTTGGTAGCTTTATTATTCTGTTTACCATTTTAATTTCAAAACTGATTTATTAAATATCAAGCATCCATAGTATCTGGAGAATGCCAGGAAGAGAAAGATATATACAATAAGTATTCATTGACACAATAGTTAAATGCAGTCAGTACAGCTTAGTTTTTTCGGTCCTATCGAAAATGTAGTATAGTAAAATAGTTGACCTACTTAAGCTGTAGTTATATCAATACAGACTACCAACATTCCATAATGAGGATAACCATTCATTAAACAGGAAAAAAAATGAGGGGAATAGAAACAGAGTACAGATACAGAGTAGTGTACTGTTACAGGTAGGGAAGGCTTGTGAAGACAATGAGCAAAGTTAAGATTGTCAGCATGATAAATAGCTGAAATATAGAAATTTCAAAAAAACATTTTACCAGTTGGTAGGTCTCCTATATATGGAGGGCATTGCCCATGGCCCAGCAGCCTCCATAGCACAATGGGGAAACCTCTGGGTAGATATATTGCCATCTTGAAGGGACTATATAGGTTCTGCAGACCACTTTAAGAGAGGAGTCCATCACAGTGGCTTACCAGCTTCTTTTACTGAGCATAGTACAGCATTCATGCATTCATGTCAGATTGAATATGATTCCCAGGTGAGACTCCTAACCAAGAATAGAGTCTAATTTCCCTGAGTAGGGGAAAGAATTCAACTCGCTATAGAGGGTACCCCTGTCCAAGGTACTATTAGTAACATAGTGTCTCAAAAGCTGTGACCACAATCCACCAAGTTATTCTATCTACCTTTTAGCAGGTTAAAATGCCTTACCATATAGTACGAAGATGTAATTTCAATCAAAGCCATTTTCCAGTTTTAATTTAATTCTCCTTGCTTATTTCAGATTGTGGAATCCACCCGCGTGAATCGGCACAAAAATACAATGGCACTACGCTGGGAAGCTGGTCTATATGCTAATGAACAAAGTGATTAGATCCGCTTCACTTTACAAATTGTTTCCTATTCAATGAATGTCTATTATTTCATGCATGTTGACTATTTTAACAATCTACTGCTCAGCAGGCTTAAGTGTTATTGCAAGGCTGAGGTCCCATGTTGTGGAAATGCTGCTTTTTTTGTTGCAGATTATGCAGCATTTTTTTTGAGCCAATCCTAATACTGGCTACAGAAGGAATTGGAAATATCTAAGAAACACTTCTGCTCAATCCATTCCTAGCTTTATCTCAAAAAACTCTGCAACAAAAAAAGCAGCTTTTCCACAACATGTGGCCTTGGCCTAATGCGGTCTTGTGAAGTCAAGTCCCTGAATCTTTTAATTTTGCCAGCTTAAGGTGTTATTCACATGTTCACATTTTTCACAGACACCATTCATTTCACTGTGTGTATTCATACATCAGACTGTAGGTCTGCAAAAAAATGGAAGCATGTCCTTTTTTCACAGATGCATCACACCAATGAAAGTCTAAGGGTTTGTGAAAAAAGTCGGATGATATCTGTGTGTCATCTGTTTTTTACAGACCCAGAGACAAAATATAGAAAATGAAACAAAAAAAGTGGATCTGTTTTTCACAGACGTGAAAAGTGGATCAACCATGGACTGTGCACTATCTGTAAATGGCAGGATGGGTTACTGTCCATGAAAAAGCAAGGACCTCAATCATCCACCAATTACAGTATGTATTATAATTATGGTTTAGATGTGTTGTGATGATACATGACATTTCATTAATGGTATCTGTTAGAACTCATGTACTCATGCTTAATATCTGCATTTCTCTACATTTGAAAGGGCTTGAATGCTAATCTTAATACATTTATTCACACAGATTTAGTTATTACTCCTCTGGGGTCCATGGATTTGATTGTATGAATGAGGCCTTTGGAACAAGAGAAATTAAATTTTTTGTGTCTGCAAATTATTTCTTCCAACTTGTTAGATTGCTTGCTACGTTGCATCTAGATGAGAGACATCTCAGATATACAAGCTAGAATTTGGATTAATAAAGTTTAGCTGATGTTTAGGTTTCATCAAGGATTTTGGGGTTTGTATAATGCAGTTTGTAGCTCTGTTTTGCAGTCACTAATACTAGAATCCAGATGTAAGCATAATTGGACTCTATTATAGGTTAAGAGAGTCCTTTAAGTTTCCGTAAGGAATATAGATCTGGCATAGCTCTCATGGCTTTGTTGTGGCACTAATGTGAAAAGAGCCTTAGGCTAAGGCCCCACACAGTCTATCGCTGCGGAAAAGACCGCAGCAGAAATCGCTCGTGTTTTTGTAATTGCAGCTTTTCTGCAATGTGTGGATGGGATTAGCCAGAATCCCATCCACTTTCTATGTAATGTAAAACGCAGCGTTTTTTTGCTGCAGCGTTCCAACGCAACCAAAACGCTGCGTGTTTGCAATGTGGGGCCCCGGCCATAAAGAGTATCTATCACCTCCTGGAAGCATCACAAGGCAATAGGAGACCAAAATATTTAACTTTTTTCAAATATCTATAATTAGGAAAATTTTAAAAACACGCTCTAATTTAGTGATGCCAGATAAAAATTTTTTGTTCATGCTTTCTAACAGAACCTCCAAAGCACATATGAACATAGCCTTATACTAAAGAAAAGCAACTGATTTACTTTGACATGCATTTGAGGAAATTTTTATAATTTTATAACTTAAAGGGGTATTCTCACGAACATAACCATTTTAAAATTTGTAGATAATTAAAAGTTAAACATTTTTGAAAATATAAGTAATTGAACATTTTACAGAGTTTTAAAGATTTTCTCTAAATATCTTGTGGTCACAAGTTGTCTTGATCGGTTGCCAATGGATACGACCATGAATGCAGGACCGTTTTAAGTTCAGAAAATCAGCTATGATTTGCTTATTGTGGTCGGGATATCTTCTAATACATGTAGTGTCCCTACCTGATAACCCAGCTACAATAAGAAAATCATGGCTAGGTTCCTGACAAGTCCCAGACCATAGAAAGTTCCTGCATTCATGATCGTATCTATTGGCAACCGATCAAGACAACAGACTGTCACCACTAAGATGGTTAGAGAAAATTTTTAAAAATCTGCAGAATTTTTAACAACTTATATTTGCAAAAATGTTTAACTTTTAATTATCTACAAATATAAATATGATTATGTTCATGGGAATTCCCCTTTAAACCTAAAGTAAAAGTATACTAAAAAGAATTCAAGTGCAATGGACAATTATTTAGAAATGTAGAAAGCAAAGCGTCTCAGTTTTTGCATAGATGGAACTACCATGACCTTCTATAAAGAGAACAGACATTGTGTGATGTATGTGTTGAAAGCAAAGAAAGCGCTCTGGTAGTCATTGGTGGATCTAGTTTTCTGTGTTGGATGCAAAAAAAAATATTATACAGTATGTGCTTCTAGAAGCAAGTTAGTTGAGATTGTGGTGCAAGATGACTTGGCATATGAAGTCAACTTTAATGGATATATGGCAATGCCACAGAGCAACTTCTGTATTAGCAACAAATCTTCAATCCAGCATTTGCAAGTTCAGCAGGTGATGGGTCTGTAAATCCTGGACTAGTGAAAAATAGAATTTAATTTCAAACTATTTGGAGAGGTACTAGATCATCAGGAGCCTGAACGCTAGGTGGCAGGAAAGAATTCTACCAATCTGTAATATGAGCTAACGAACTATGCAGCGAAAACTACTCTGAGACACAGATTTTGTTAATAATATACAGTTTAAACTTTACATTTATCATTCCAAAATAATATTATTTAATGTATTAAGTTGTATGAAATTGTACAATGGAGTGAGTCCAAAATGCGCCCTAAACCAATGATAGTGCCATATAGGGAACTTCAATAGAACATACCTTGGTAGCTACAAACCAATGACGCAATGCAGAGATAATCATCTTTTTATGAACAGGCAAATCACCTTGCAGGTGCTTCATAGGGAGGGCCTGATGCAAACACAGGCTGAAAATGTCATTCGTGGTTAAAGGGGTGACATTAGGCACCAATTTCAGAGGAGAGACATGCCATTTGAAACTGTCTGTAGGCAAATCTGGCAAATCAGGTCCAACGCCCAATGCACTTGCAGGCTGATTTGCATAGCCATAAAAAGATGATTATCCCCAGCCACAAAGAGATGCTTCTGTTCATATTAAAGGTCCCTACATGGCACAAATATTGCATTGCGGGGCATTATGGACCTGACAGACTCATGCAGTGCTTTATTTTTAATGAACCTAGGTGAATTCAGATCACCTACTGAACTGAAACTACAGCTTATTAAGAAGTAAGTGACACACTGCTGCAATAAATATGTATGTCAATATTTTATCCTGAGCAGCATAAACATGGTCACAGGTTCCCATTCAGTGTTTTTTTTTTTTTTTTACTGCTATAGATCTTAATTGGTAGATATATAACTATATCATGTTTGGACTTCAACAAAAATCCATCATGTGTGAACACAGTCTTAGACTTCATTAATACAACTGAATTATGGTTCTGTGTTTTACAGACCCATAATGTGAGGACAATTTAAATCTACGTACATATGCATGTCTTCAAATTTATACAGAAGCCAAGTGAGGTATTAAATAAGTGAGGAATCAGTTGGATGCTGTATTAAAGAAGATACTGGGACAGCATCATATATTTTTCTGCCAGTTTTTCATGTAAAATGTATAATAAAAGTCAAAAATTCTGGTGTGTGGCCTTTGACACATATGCACCCCCAATGCCTCTTTTCCAAGAAGTGGTTATTTTGAGGCATGGCCTCCAGCGACCTGAAAAATTTACTATACTTTACAGCAGAAACTGGAGCTGGCATAGACTTGAGATACATGGAGAACAGGAAATGCACCAAATTTATTAAGAGGCATGAGCACAGGGGAGATTAAGACTGGCATAAAAAATGCCAGTCTTGATAAATCTCCCCATTGTTTCTCAGAGAGAATAGGTTGCCATGCAAGGGTATCAGATGGTGGCATGCAGAGTAACTATTAATGTGTAATACTGAATTTGAGTGTTGTAGGGGGTCACAGCTATTGCACTTGTGACTGGGCTCCAGGAGACTATTACTTATGTGGATGGCACAAAGGGGAAACTATTGCTTTCATGCATCAATGGGTCACTTAAGAGAACCAGTGATGCTGCTGAAAGTTAGGCTGGGACTACATGGTGATTTTGGCAGCAACTCCTGCTGCAATGTAAATAAATAAAACCCAAGCATTTATAGAATAAGTCAGTATGTATAGATTTGTTATTTGATATGTATGTTTTGATATTTTTAATGAATAATGATGATTTAGGTGGCCCTTGCACTTTAATAAAACAATTGATTCTGTTTGGAAAATGTGTGATTATATTTATTGTTTTCTAATTCTGACTCTAATATAATAAGTTTGAAAAGATTTTGTCTATTTTCATGTGCTGTTATTGGTGCAGCTATCCTATGACAAGATGGAGTGAAATTTTCAGCTATTCATCAGTGCTGATCACCTGTGTAGGGCAACACTCTACATGTCTTTAGGAGTAATTGGAGGTCTTTGTTACATATAGTGGCGATGTTGGCCTTTTAGGCAAAAAGCCCAACCACACAGTATTATGCCCCATAGTGGCCCCTGCACACAGTAGTATGCCCCATTGTGGACCACCCATGAACAATTATTATACTCTGGAGTCTTTTCAGAGACCCAGGGGAGGATACAAACAAAAAAAAAAAAATGTCACCTAACTCTTCCTGGCCCCGGCGCACTCCCCGCTACTTCGGCCATCTTCAATGTTAGACCAGATCTCGCGTGAGCCGGGCCGGCGTCGCGACGCATAATGTGACGTCACCAAACAGGCCCGAAGCCTGCGGCGCGTAGGAGATGTAAGTAACAGTGTTTATTATGTTCCCTCACCTCCCCTGGGCTTCCGATTATTATACTGTGCGGTCTGAAAAGACCCCAGAGTATAATGATAGCAGTGTTTGTGGGGTTCGCGGCCCGTGGCCTCACTTACCGATCCCCGCTCCTGAACACAGTCATCTCTGCAGAATGGGAAGCACAGGCGGCCATGGGCAGGAGCGGGGATTGTTAAGTAAATAGGGTCTATTAAAAAAAAAAGCATCGGAGGCCTCCGAATGTCCCGGAGGGCCTCCGATGCTACCATCTGAGTGATGCTGAAGGGAGCCCCCTTTATGCTATCTTTCGTATTATAGTAGGCATCAAGCGCATACATATTTTTCATTATTCACAATTTAGCTATATGAGATTTTAGCGCAATACTAATAAAAGTTATATTTTAGTGTACTTTATTTTTTCTTTGAGGAGTTCTATCTATGGCAAGGCGTTGAAATAGCTAGGAAACATAACTTTGTGTAGTGATCAAGTTGGCCACATGTTAAAGAACCCCCCTGGTGAAAACCCATCTCCTAGCTGACTTATGTCAAATCAAAGTTCTTAATCGTAGCATATTGTAAGATGGGGAAACAGTCCTCATGTTATGTATGTACCTGTTTCTATAAATAAGTTTATTTTTTATTATAAACTGACATTTGTTTGTTTGACCACAAGAGGCCACTGTTACCTCAGAAATGGGAAGGACTGTTATTCTGTAATTCCCTGGAGTAGTGATGTGGAGACCCTGTTCTGCAGAGGTGGTACAAGAAGGAGCAGAGTGTGTGTGGCAGCCATCTTAGGAGTGTGCTTTTGAGCTTTTAGAAGAAGAAGGACTGAAGTGAGAGAAAAAGAATTTCTAAGGGATCCTAAGATATAACAAGGGGGTTCTGAAGCAGAGACTGTTTCAGGGTTTGTTCAGACAGCATCCTAAGTTGAAGATTGCTATTAAGGACCCAGCTGAGAAGTGGCCCTGTCAGTGAGATCGCATGTTTTCTGGATGAGCCCTTCTTCCAGCTGTTCCAGACCAAGGCTAAAAGGTACACAACAAAGCTGGATCAGTAAGAGAAGTAATTGTACACGCACCGCATTACAATGTTTTGCTTGGGACTGAGTAAGGGCCTGTAGTTAGACTAGTTAGGCATACTCATCTTCACAGGCCACACTACTGGTGAATTATCTACCTATTCGGTAGTAAGGACTCAGAGAATTCTATTGTTGTAACTCCCAGAGAGGAGCTTCTGAAGAAGTCTAGAAGTGACATTTTATACATTGTCACATTTCTTTGGCTTGCAAGCTGACCTACTATTATATTTACTCGGTTGTACTTTGGGGGGAATATGGGTATTTTGACAAGTCTGTAAGCTCTTGTGTTATACTGCCGGTACCTCTATCACACTCACTGAATTGTTCCTGTGACTAGGGTGATAAAAAGGTAACAAGTGGCTGGTTAGTTACAGCCTGCAGATAGGTAAAAGCTTGGAGTGTTTTGGAGCTGCACATGAGAGGACACCGCGCTGTACAACACCAGGGCCTCAGCTTCCGGGCTAAGTGTAAATAATTGGGAATGTTGTTTTTGGTAAAGAGGTGTTACTACACAAAGTACAATCTTGTTTTCTACTAAATTGATTTGGAGTCGCTTCCTTTGTTCGTGACTTCGTTGTATCCTGGAGAGCCCACCGTGGTACACGGCTGAGGGTAGGTTCACACTTGCGCTTGAGTCCGTCCGCTGCCAATCCAAGTGAAAATCTCGGGAAACTGGATAGGCATCGGATTGCGACATGTTAGCGATGCATTGCTTAAAAACCCATTCATTTAAATGGGTTTTTAAAGCAATGCGTGGGTGTGCGCTTACACCCTCTGCGCTGCGAATCCAGTATTTTCGTCGGAAACAAAGTCGGACATGCAGGACTTCGTGTCCGATGAAAAAAAAACGGCTAAGTAACATGTTGCCTTTATTCTATGGGTCGGTACAATTACTGTGATATCCAGTTTATGTTGTTTTTTTACGTGTTACTAATGTTGCAGAATAAAAACCCCTTTTAGGCAAAAAATCATTTGTTTTTGCATCACCATCTTCTGTTAGAGCTGGATGGGAGTTTATTTTTGCGTGATGAGCTGTGCTTTTTATTGGTACCATTTTGGGGTACATATAACTTCTTGATAACTTTTTAGTCTGTATTTTGAGGCAAGATGGTGAGAAACCATTCCCTTACATCCAACAGCAGCACAAAATGGGGTATTTGTGCCCCTGTGTGCTGGTAGAACAGGTGGAAATTTAAATTTACATAATTAATTAAGTGATACTCCCCTATAAGAGGTAAAGGAGACCTCCCCCCACTGTGTTTTTTTCTGTCCTGTGTGGTGGGACAGGTGGAGGGAGGTTCTTTGTCCCCCCATTTTTTCCTAAAAAGGATTTGGAGGGTTAACTACATTTTAGTAACTATCTGCTGTTCATCTCTTTCCTTGGGTGCTTTTTACTCCTGAAGCTTCCTTGTTTCTCACTGCTACACTCTCTGTCAGTGGCCATTCTGAGCTGGGTGCCTGCCCTTGTTGGATCTCAGGTGAGATGTTTGAGGCTGGCAGGTTGTGCATGCTGTGTGTGTGTGTCTGCTTCTGGGCCTTGGAGGCAGTGTTGCAGGGTTAATATTTAACCTCTATGTTCCTGGCCTGGCTAAGCTTTTCAGCAGAGCTTATGCTTCAGGTGTTTGTGCTCAGCTACAGCAGATCACAGCGTCTCAGACACAAGTTCCCTACACTGCCTTCTGATGCAGTTATGGTTCAATCCCAGACTGCCACAAAAACACACCGCATTTGCTATAGCAGTGGAATTAAAGCAAAGAGAAAGAGAAAGGTTAAAGCTGGGGAAAGTGAGGTTGTCACTTCAACTCCGGAACTTTTTTGGGGGTCCTGTTTTCCCGGGACCATTTTTTTCTGTTACACTTCTGCAGCCTACTTTCTGTACTGCTGTACTGCGCTACCAGACTAGTTTTAGGCCATTCTCTTACCGCTGTAGCGGTATTAAAGACCCCATTGTTAAGGGTCTCTAAAAGAGTTTGTGTATATAAATTTTATGGGTGAGTATGGTTTTCTCCCTACCTATTTAAACGTTTCTCCTGAGACAATGGTTGTCTCTTATATAGGGGAGGCTTCTGTACGCTTCCTTTTGTTTGCTACTGTCTGCATTTTTTCCAATCTCCTGATACTGTTCTGACTGATGTCCTCCTTTGCTTCTGTGGCAGTAGCAACTCTAGGAGGGAAAGCTCCTCTAAGCTGAAACATTTCGCTTATACAGAGTGCGACATTCCTCAGCCTGATGGTATGAGGACCATGAAAAAAAGACATTCTCAGTCAGTTCCATCAGAGGAGGAATTTCACATACTCAATGAGACACACTCGCCTGATGAAGACACTTCGGAAAATTCTAGCAGACCTCTTTTTTCCTTTGTAAGGATGCCTAGGCTGCTGAAGTCCATCTGGTCAGAGACCGTGATGTTGAACTTGGGGAAGCCTCAAGTTCCACCAATAGGGGGTTTAGGGCCTTCCAAGTGGACGTGACACTGGTTAAAGCTTTGACAGGGAAGTGGAGACATCTCAAAAAGTGCTTTTATCCAGGAGATTTAGGACCCTATTTCCCTCAGCAGGATCGTTGGGTCCCCCCGCCTAAGGTGGATATGGCAGTAACTAAATTGCTCTACTGTGCTGAACAAGTTGGCTACAATCTTCAAATCTCTATACATAGACGCATGGAGTTCACCCTTAGAAGGACTTATTCCTCGACCTCTGCTCAGGCTTCTGTGGGCATTGCTTCCAATGAGCTAGCGAATAAGCGGCGCTCCGATCTGGCCCAACTGAAGTGGGACATTGACTCCGGAGTCTCCAGACGATCTATTATCTCTTATGGGTCGGTTTCCTTGGCAGCAGTCTATCTAGCGGAAGCTGCTAGAAGGCCATTATGATTGAAGCCTTGGAGAGTGGACAATGCATCCACGTATAACTTATGCTCCCTACCCTTTGAGCTGTGTAAACATGTTAGCAGAGGCCTGGACGACATCATGGAAGGTCTTGCGATAAAAAGGATAAGTGCCTTCTGCAGTCTTTTAGAGGAAAAGCGGGATCTTCTGGCCGGGGCAGAAGTTATCAGCAACCGCCTCAATCTACGCTCCAATATCAGAGACGTGCTAGATATCAGTCCAGAGGTGCTGAACATAAAGTTCCCCAAGGAAGGGGACAGAAAGAAGCCTGGCTGTTGTCGCCAACTTCTCGCCTCCTGTAGCGGCAAATATTCCTGTTGGGGGATGCCTCTCCCATTTTTTCTCTCCTTCTGGCAGGAGAAGATCCAAGACCTTTGGTCTTACAAGTAATTACAGCAAGCTTATGCGGACAATTTTCTTCGTCCGCCACAAGACAGATTCATCGCAACCTGCTTTCTTCCTGCACTGAAGCAGGTTATACTGGAAAATTCCATTCTGGAATACCTGGGCAAGGGGGCCTTGAAAAAAATTCCCCCATCAGAAGAAGGTTGGGGTCTACTCTCCAGACTTCCTACTACCAATATATGATTATAGTCCTAATATATCTAAGTCTCTTCTTAGAGAAGAGCGTTTCCGAAGGGAGACTGGGAAGTTGGTCACATCCTTTCTGCAAAGCGATGTTTTTGTCACCCTCGACCTAAAGGATACGTACTTACATGTTCCAGTTATCCTCCTCACAGAAGGTATCTGAGAATTGCTGTATCAATTGCCGATCACAGGTGACATTTCCAGTTTGCGGCTTCCCACTCCTTTACCTAGGTGGTGGCTCCAGTAACAGCCGCATTCAGACTTCAAGGTCTGTTCATAGTGTCATATTGGACATCCTGCTCTAGCACCTGCAGACAACTGTGTCTTTCTCCAGTATCTATGCTAATAACCAGGAGAAGTCAGAGGTAATTCCTTCCACACGGAAGAAGTCCCTGAGGTTTAGCCTGACTCTGGTCGCCTAGAAATTTCTTTACCTCCGACAAGGAGAGAAAAGATAATCAGAGCGCTTCAGTATCTTCTCAAGACACTCGGATGTTCATCAGAATAACTATGAGAGTCCTAGGACTCATGTCAGCCTCAGCCACTGCAGTCCCTTTATGACATATGCGTCCCCTCCAGTCGGAAGTACTGGGGGTCTGAAATCATGGCCCTCTGAGTCTTGACAAGAGGATCAGACTTTCTCCCAGAACCCGTCTTTCTCTCAACTGGAGGATACACCTGAAAGTTGGATGTACACGATCCAACTTAGTTGGACCCTGTTGACTGATGCATCCTTTTCAGGATGAGTCCATTTGTACGAGAAGACTGTACAAGGAGTTTGGAGCAGGCTAGAAAGGATGACATCATCCATCTGGAGGGAACTCAGAGCAGTTACCTGGCACACCTCCATTCTTCTCCTCTTCTCAGAGGAAGAGCTGTCAAGATCCGGTTCGTCAACTTGGTGCCCGTAATAAACCGGAAAGCACCAGATAATTCTCCCTCCTCAGGGAGGCAGATCCGATTTTCACCTGGGCAGAGAAAAATCTGACCCATCTCTCCGCAGTTCACATCAAGGACTCCTTGAACATAGTAGCGGATCGGTTGAGTCAGAGTCTTACCGTATCAGGAGAATGGTCTCTCAATCAAGAGTGTTCCACCAGATCACCCTGATGTGGGGTCTCCCAGAAGTAGACCTCATGGTGACCAGACTCAACGCCAAGGTAGAGATGTTCTGCTCACTGTATTAGGAGGACTCTCCCTTGGCAGTGGATGCCCTGTCCATCCCTTGGAGGTTCAGGCCGGTGTACATCTTCCCTCCACTTTCCATGATACCAAGAGTATTGATGAAAGTCAGACAGGACCAAGCAAGAGCTTGGTGTTCCCAACTCACCTTTATCTGAACTATTCCTATTGCACCCTATACATCAAAACACTAAATTGACCCTAAAGTCCTAACTCGGGGCCACCGCCCTAAATAGCAAGTGCCCCCGACTGGAACCTGGCCCTAAAATAAACAATCCCTATCAAATCCCTTCAAACAAATTGATATAAAGAGAACAAAAAAACAAAACTAAACTAAATACGCCTAACACAAAAAAATAACCAAACATGCAATCCCGACATGCATGTTTTGCTAAACTCATCAGGGGATAAAGTTGGTTAATGAAAGTCTAAGCTATGCAAAATGGAACCACAACAAAGCTACCACGCTGTGCCATATGTGAAAAATGCAACCACTAAAATCAAGTGTTAACCATCAAAGAGCATAGCACAAGTATAGGTAATACACTAAACTCCTTATGGTGTTACAAAAATCAGATAACTAATCACAGGTACAAAACAACACCATGATGTATCAAAAAGTGGCCATAAGTGTGGGGGAATAGCACAGTTAGAACGCTAAATATACCCACACCAGGCATATGGAGTGCCAAACATACCTGAAAAGCGCAGGAGGCGCTACCTACTTAAATAAGAAGTGCTACAGGTGGAATAGCGCAATAGACATGCGCAATAGCGGTGAAAAACGCGCATGTGCAATACAGAAAGGACTCCAAATGCGCACAGCGCATGCCCAAATAAAAAGTGCGCATGCGCGTATCCGCTGTGAAATAGAGCTCACACATACGATAATGAAAATAAGATGAACAGGAATGAATAAAGCGTTGTATTAATCCAAACCTCATGATGCCCCTATAACTGATCAAACAATGATACAAATAGATAAATAGAAGCAAAACCCTGCAAATAACACCTAATAGAAGTATCTGCAGCGTATACGATAAGATATTTTGTGAGGGGATGATAACTAAATATAGAGTACAATGCACATATGGACTACACAAATGACTATCCTAAATATAGAATGAAATCCCTATCAAATGAATGAAGAGAAACTCAATTGTTCATTTAACCCACCCGGGGCTACGGTTTGCAAGCGAAAAATCCATTTAGTTTCTGTCTGAGTGACCAGCCGGTCCCAATTACTGCGGCGTACAGGGGGTTGAATCAGATCAATACCCGTAAATTGAATGCACGAAGCATTACCCTGGTGTTCAAATCGGATATGCCAGGCAATTGGTGTATCACGATGATGTCGGATATCACCTAAATGCTCACCTATTCGGCGCCTGAACTCACGGATCGTTTTGCCGATATATTCAAGGCCACAATTGCAGGTGGCCTTGTAGATGACGCCCTTTGAACGACAATTAATAAAACTCCTGATCGCATAAGAAGAACCGGTAACATTGCTGGTAAAGTTTTTACCACTTGTGACATATGAGCATGCAATTCAACCACTACAACGAAAACAGCCAACAGTTTTTTTTGTTAAAAGCCAATTTTGAGCAGTGGTGGGTTCAGAGAAATGACTCACTACCACACAGTCTCTAATGCTCCTGCCCCTTCTATACATAATTTGGGGCTTACGACCCACTGCATCAACAATATCGGGGTCCATGGTCAAAATACCCCAGTGTCTAGCAATAACAGTGCGAACTTGGTCAGCCATACCATCAAACGTACCAATTAACCTAGTCTGTCCTGCACTGGGAGGATTAATCTTTGGGGCCGGGCCGATCCTTATTAAGGGCATGTTGAAAAGCTGGTCTTAGAACGCGATCAGGATACCCCCTAGCGTGAAATCTAGATCTCAAATCTACCGCTTGTTTCTTAAACTCAGAGATTGATGAACAATTGCGACGAAGCCGAAGATATTGGCCCTTAGGTATGCCTTTTTTGAGGGGAAGGGGATGATGACTCTCCCATCGCAATAATGAATTGGTAGAGGTGGGTTTTCGATATATGGTAGTCAAAACTTCCCCATTTATGACCGAGATATGGAGATCCAAAAAGGCTAAGTTGGTAGGATTAGTCTCATAGGTGAAATGAAGACCAATATCATTCTTATTGAGTCC
This sequence comes from Leptodactylus fallax, assembly GCA_947044405.1. Lineage (NCBI taxonomy): Eukaryota > Metazoa > Chordata > Amphibia > Anura > Leptodactylidae > Leptodactylus > Leptodactylus fallax. The sequence goes on along the minus strand of CAMRHE010000061.1, from coordinate 1,585,069 downwards.
CGCTACCAGACGACCAAACTGGTCCTCAGACTCCTCCCAAATGACCAATATGTCGTCTATGTAGTGGGCCCAAATATGGATCTTCTCCATTCAATCGGTCTCTCCCTCACCCGGTTCGATGGAGTGCTCCCACCAGCCCAGGAACAGGTTGGCATAAGAAGGTGCACAAGGGCTCCCCATTGCACAACCCCTGAGCTGGTGGAAGACCCTCCCACTAAAGGTGAAATAATGCCAGGTGAAGGAGAATTCAAGCAGTCGCAACACAAACTCATTATGAGCCCGTAAATGGCAACCTCTAGTCTGCAAATAAGAGGCAACCGCCTGCAAACCCAAATGGTGGGGAATTGATGAATAGAGAGCCTCTACATCAATACAGGCTAAAATGCATGTACAGTGCCTTGTGAAAGTATTCGGCTCCCTTGAACTTTTCAACCTTTTGCCACATTTCAGGCTTCAAACATAAGGATATAAAATTTAAATTTTTTGGTGAAGAATCAACAACAAGTGGGACACAATCGTGAAGCGGAACGAAATTTATTGGATATTTTAAACTTTTGTAAAAAATAAAAATCTGAAAAGTGGGGCGTGCCAAATTATTCGCCCCCCTTAAGTTAATACTTTGTAGCGCCACCTTTTACTGCGATTACAGCTGCAAGTCGCTTGGGGTATGTCTCTATCAGTTTTGCACATCGAGAGACTGAAATACTTGCCCATTCTTCCTTGGAAAACAGCTCGAGCTCAGTGAGGTTGGATGGAGAGCGTTTGTGAACAGCAGTCAGAATTTGGTGACTGTAAGAAAATTTTTATTTTTTTTGCAAAGTTTTGGATTTTTGTTAAGGGGTTAAAATGTAGATAAAACTATATAAATTTGATATTCACAGAATCCTACTGAAACATAGAATACAGGTGACATGTCATTTCGGCTGTACAGTGCTGTAAAAACGAAGCCCGTAAGAAAATCGCAGAAAATCACTTATTCTCCAATTCCACCCCATTCTGAATTTTTTTCCAGCTTCCCAGTACATTATACAGAATAATAAATGGTGCCATTATGAACAAAAAAGTTATGTGGTTTGGAAGGTGGGGAGTCAAAAACAAAAATTTTAAATAAAAAATGCTACCAGTCGGAAGGGGTTAAAAGCCAAAGACAAAAATGGCTACAAAAGGAATGAGAAATATATAGGAAGTACTTATACTTCTACCTTCTGCAATATCCACTCCTGGCTTTGGCTCAAAAAAACGCAACAAAATCTGCAACAAAAAAAAGCTGCGTTTCCACAACATGGGGCCTTAGCCTAAGGCTAAGGAGTGCAATGTAAATAATAAAGGAGTCACGGTGCTCACAAAAGCACCACAATCCCTGCAAACAACAGATCGTCAGGGATCTCTTATTGATGACCTATCCTGATTTAAAATAATAGCCCCACTTATACAGTGCTTTGCGAAAGTATTCGGCCCCCTTGAACTTTTCAACCTTTTGCCACATTTCAGGCTTCAAACATAAGGATATAAAATTTAAATTTTTGGGTGAAGAATCAACAAGTGGGACACAATCATGAAGTGGAACGAAATCTATTGGATATTTTAAACTTTTGTAAAAAATAAAAAACTGAAAAGTGGGGCGTGCCAAATTATTCGCCCCCCTTAAGTTAATACTTTGTAGCGCCACCTTTTACTGCGATTACAGCTGCAAGTCGCTTGGGGTATGTATCTATCAGTTTTGCACATCGAGAGACTGAAATTCTTGCCCATTCTTCCTTGGAAAACAGCTGGAGCTCAGTGAGGTTGGATGGAGAGCGTTTGTGAACAGCAGTTTTCAGCTCTTTCCACAGATTCTCGATTGGATTCAGGTCTGGACTTTGACTTGGCCATGCTAACACCTGAATAAGTTTATTTGTGAACCATTCCATTGTAGATTTTGCTTTCTGTTTGGGATCATTGTCTTGTGGAAGATAAATCTCCATCCCAGTCTCAGGTCTTTTGCAGACTCCAACAGGTTTTCTTCCAGAATGGTCCTGTATTTGGCTCCATCCATCTTTCAATCAATTTTAATCATCTTCCCTGTCCCTTCTGAAGAAAAGCAGGCCCAAACCATGATGCTGCCACCACCATGTTTGACAGTGGGGATGGTGTGTTCATGGTGATGAGCTGTGTTGCTTTTACGCCAAACATATCGTTTTGCATTGTGGCCAAAAAGTTCGATTTTGGTTTCATCTAACCAGAGCACCTTCTTCCACATGTTTGGTGTGTCTCCCAGGTGGCTTGTGGCAAACTTTAACGAGACTTTTTATGGATACCTTTGAGAAATGGTTTTCTTCTTGCCACTCTTCCATAAAGTCCAGATTTGTGCAGTGTACGACTGATTGTTGTCCTATGGACAGACTCTCCCACCTCAGCTGTAGATCTCTGCAGTTCATCCAGAGTGATCATGGGCCTCTTGGCTGCATCTCTGATCAGTCTTCTCCTTGTTTGAGATGAAAGTTTAGAGGGACGGCCGGGTCTTGGTAGATTTGCAGTGGTCTGATACTCCTTCCATTTCAATATGATCGCTTGCACAGTGCTCCTTGGGATGTTTAAAGTTTGGGAAATGTTTTTGTATCCAAATCCGGCTTTAAACTTCTCCACAACAGTATCATGGACCGTCTGGTGTGTTCCTTGGTCTTCATGATGCTCTCTGTGCTTTAAACAGAACCCTGAGAACTATCACAGAGCAGGTGCATTTATGTGGAGACTTGATTACAAACAGGTGGATTACATTTATCATCATCAGTCATTTAGGACAACATTGGATCATTCAGAGATCCTCACTGAACTTCTGGAGTGAGTTTGCTGCAATGAAAGTAAAGGGGCCGAATAATATCGCATGCCCCACTTTTCAGTTTTTATTTTTTACAAAAGTTTAAAATAACCAATAAATTTCGTTCCACTTCACAATTGTGTCCCACTTGTTGTTGATTCTTCACCAAAAAATTAAAATTTTATATCCTTATGTTTGAAGTCTGAAATGTAGCAAAAGGTTGAAAAGTTCAAGGGGGCCGAATACTTTCACAAGGCACTGTATCTTCAATATGAATGCCCTCCAGTCTTTTTAATCGGTCCGTTGTGTCTTTTACAAATGATGGCATGGAGCTTACAAATGGGGCCAAAATCTTATCTATATAAATGCCAATATTCTGGCATAAAGATCCTACCCCGGAGACGATCGGTAGTCCTTTTAAAGGAGAAGTCCCTTTATGGACTTTGGGGAGGGAATAAAAAGTGGCGACTCGGGGAAAACAAGGCAAAAGAAATTCAAATTCTTCCTTGCTTATCAAATTCTCATTAAGGGCAACAGTCAATATATCCTTAAGTTCATTCCAAAAAACATCAGTAGGATCCTCACTGAGAACCCGATAACACAAGGGGTCACTCAACAAAGATTCACACATCGCTTTGTAATTTTCTATGTCCATTATCACAGTATTCCCCCCTTTATCCGAGGGTTTAACAACTCGGGACCGATCGTTCTCCAGGGAGGACAAGGCTAAAAGTTCCTGCTTAGTACAATTTAATTGATTAGAACACACTGGCATCTGAGAAAGGTCCTGAGTAATTTTGAGGGCAAATTAACTGTGCTGTTTTAGGGTGGTTACATGTTGCTGTGATATTTATTTTTTAATTAAATTTATTAAAAGTTATATATTAATTTATTATTGTGATGATCATTTTGGATTATAGTCTATTTTTGGATAATCTATTGTTGTGTATGACCTGATAGGTCAAGATCTCACCACGTGGGGTCAAAATCATCACAAGAACGGTGAGCAAAAATCCCACAACCACACGGGGGGACCTACCTACACCTTACCTACTGTGAAGCATGGGGGTGGCAACATCATGCTTTGGGGTTGTTTCTCTGCAAAGGGACCAGGATGACTGATCCATGTACATGAAAGAATGAGTGGGGCCATGTATCATGAGATTTTGAGTGCAAATCTCCTTCCATCAGCAAGGGCATTGAAGATGAAACGTGGCTGGGTCTTTTTGCATGACAATGATCCCAAGCACACCGCCAGGGCAACGAAGGAGTGGCTTCGTAAGAAGCATTTCAAGGTCCTGGAGTGGCCTAGCCAGTCTCCAGATCTCAACCCCATAGAAAACCTTTGGAGGGAGTTGAAAGTCCGTGTTGCCCAGCGACAGCCCCAAAACATCACTGCTCTAGAGGAGATCTGCATGGAGGAATGGGCCAACATACCAGCAACAGTGTGTGCCAACCTTGTGAAGACTTACAGAAAACGTTTGACCTGTGTCATTGCCAACAAAGGATATATAACAAAGTATTGAGATGAACTTTTGTTATTGACCAAATACTTATTTTCCACCATAATTTGCAAATAAATTCTTTAAACATCAGAAAATGTGATTTTCTGGATTTGTTTTCTCATTTTGTGTCTCATAGTTGAGGTCTACCTATGATGTCAATTACAGGCCTCTCTCATCTTTTTAAGTGGGAGAACTTGCACAATTGGTGGATGACTAAATACTTTTTTTCCCCACTGTATAGTGAAGTTCTGATCACTGGTTCAGTAATAAGTTTAATCAAAGTTTATTAAAGATTTTTTTAAGTACAGTGGAAAAAAAAAACAAAGATAGTGCGAGCAAACAAGGGACGCGAAGGCACGCAGGCCTCACCTGTAAACAAGAAGCTTGGGGTAAGACCCAAGCTAATGCTGTGGAGCACAGTACAATAACAGAGGAACTGAAGGCCCAGATATACGGGACCATAAAGCAACATCTTAAAGGTAATGGGAGAAGAACAAACAAAGGAACATACAATGGGAACTACGATCAGGAAAACATATACTAGAATGAAAAAGGGAGGGAGAGAGGGGAACAGTGGGATGGAAGAGCGACCAATAACCTCCTCCAAAGGACGAAAGAGAGAAAAAGGGAAGAAAGAAGTAACAAGGTATCACTATATCAGGAAAAGAAAGAAGAGAACTCAGACGATTCCTGGAACACCACCCAAGGCCGCCAGAGAGCATCAAATTTGTAGGGGTCGGGGAATCCTCCACCACCAGGGCCTCCATTCTCCTTATGAGGAGAAGCTCCTGAAGAAATTCAACCAGGGAGGGCGCAACAGTGCTTCACCAGTGCCTGAGAATGATGGTTCTAGCAGCCGTGAGAAAGTGTTGCAGGAGGTCTTTCTTCACCACAGAGATCCTGCCAGGAATAACTGAAAAAAGGGCTAGTTGGGGAGTTGCTGTGATGGTGCGACCACACGCTTTAGCATACAGAGCTAACACAGCATCCCAAAAGGGGCTGAGAACGTCACACTCCCACCAGATGTGATATAGGGTTCCTTTCTCAGTACCACAGTGCCAACACTGGTCAGTCACAGCAGGATAAATTCTGTGGAAAAAATCAGGGCACCGGTACCACCGAGACAGGATCTTGAAATTTTTTCGTTTCGCACTGCAGGACAATGGAAGCTTATGTGCGAACAGGAAAACCCTATCCCAGTCGGCAGGGGAGAGGCCCGCGTGAAGGACTGAGTCCCAGGGGCCTGTGTTAGAGGGGGGCCCGGGGTAGCATCTCGGAAAAGAACGCTGTAAAGAACCGAGAGTGCATGCGGGGAAGAGTCAGCGTGGGAACGGACAAACTCCAGGTCAGTCATGGTAGAGGAAAGAAGAGGGGACAAAGAGAAATTCCGCAGGAAGGCCGTAATTTAACCATACTCCAGCCAGGATAAATGAAGGTCCGGGTAAGAAGCGCGCAGCTGGGCCAATGGAGGAGAGGAAGAGGCGGATCCCCAGCGACCTGTCTAACCCTAACGTCGTTGCCGCTTCGCCAACAAAGAAGTCTATCTGCGGAGCAACCCGGTGGAAACATAGGATTGCTAAAGAGATGACTAAGGGGGCCAGGGACTCTGGCCACTCTCCCTCTGGAACAAACCGAAACCCAGGTCTTAAGGAAGTGTGAAGAGAGGAACGAATACCTGACGGATCTAGGGTGGAAATGAGCCAGAATCCACAGCAATGAGGGGAGGGGGACCGATAGCAGATCAGCCTCGATAGACACCCATTGCTTGTCCATGCTGCGGTAGCGCCAGTCAAAAAGACGAAGCAAAACCGCAGTTAAGTAATAAAGTCTAGGATCCGGAAAGGCCCGCACCTCCCCTGTCCTTGCAGCGGGTCAGCATCTGGTATTTTATCCTACTCCGCGCCGAACCCCACACAAACCTCCCAAACAGGGACTGGACTCTAGTGAAAAAGGTGTGCGGGAGGTGAATGGGAAGCGCCTGGAACAGATCTAAAAGCTGAGGGACCACGTCCATCTTGAGTGCATGAGTACGGCCGAACCAAGTAAGGGCCTGTGTACTATATCTCCGGAGGTCCGCCGCAAGAGTTTCGAGCTGTGGGAGGTAGTTGAGACGATACAAGTGGGAAGGGTCAGGGGGATATGAATCCCCAGGTATTTGAGACAAGTGGTCTACCACTTAAATGGAAAGTTGTCTGCAAGATGGGCAACCTCTGCATGGGGTATTGTGATGTTAAGAACCTTGCTTTTGGAAAGGCTTACTTTAAAGTTACTAAGGTGACCGAATAGGCTAAACTCGCGTAATATAGACAGAAAAGACACGCATGGCTATATAATTTTTCAGTTTGTCTGTTATAACTGGTATGACTCACTGGATTAAAGTTTAATGTTTTTCTATGTAAATGTGGTAGATAATCCCCTCATCACCGTTTGTTTTCTACCTGTAGTGTGGAGACAAGTTATATTTAATGCCTTTTTCCTATCTATATAGTTGCACTGATGTGTATTGCTCAATTTTGATAACTATATATATTTTGTTATATCTAATAAAGATTTGTAATTTTATACATATACGTCTTTTACTCTTGGTTTTTGGTCCCTTTAGACCCCAGCACATAATAATAGTTCATGGATGGTAAACCCCCAAAATTTCAGGTTCTGCCAAACCTGAAATTTTTGCGATATTTGCAAAAAAACACTGTAAAGACCATAGTGGGACATTATATTGTGTGGTGGACCCTATGGGACATTATACTGTGTTGAAGGGCCACTATAGAACATTATACTGTGTGAAAGGGTCCCTATGGGACATTATACTGTGTGGAGGGGCCACTAAAGTTGCAATAAATGGTTTCTTTTCATGCATTCAGAAGCCCTCATTTTCAATTTTCAACCTCTTTTTAAATTCAGATTCAGTACTTGTCACTTGATCTCTGACTGTTTTGATTTCATCTGCACAAGTACAGCTCCCCCTACACATGTACCCCAGTGCCCCTGCACACATTATAATGCATACCAGTGTCCCCACACATTATTATGCACCCCAGTGCCCCAGCACACATTATAAAGCAACCCCATTGCCTCCACATACATATTATAATACATCCCCACACACATTATAATTAACCCAAGTGCCCCTGCACACATTATAATGCACCCCAGTGCCCCCATACATTATAATACACCCAATCCCCCACATAGTAGTTGTGCTGTGTCAATTAAAACAAATAATAAGTACCAAGCCCTATTCTCATGTAGCTCTCTGTTTCTCTGATGCCTGGTGCATCAGGCATGCACCAGACATCACTAGAAGCGTGTAAAAACAATGAGCAAAAAATGGCAAAGATGTAAATAAAGTTTATTTTTTGTATATTTAGAAGATACCACACTTTTGGCTTATAACATACTTTGTAGTAGCGATGGGTAGTTTATGACTGATTAGTTCAAAATTAACCAATCTGCAAAGTGAACTAACTCATTGGGGAAGAATTAAAACTGTCTAAAATCAGAACTTTTTTAGTTGATCTTAGAAACCAATCACACACAGCTTTAATTCTATATTCTGCTCCTGAAAAATTAAAGCTGCATTGTGACAGGTTTCTACGATCAACTAAGACAGTTCTGCTTTTAGACAGTTTAATAAATCTGCTGCAATTAGTTCACATTCTTGGAAAAGATAAGTTCACCTGGAACTAAAAAGCAATTGCTGGGAGGAATTAGACATTGAGTGATAGAACAGAGCTTCTCCACTAAGCTCACTCACTGGTGTGGTAGACAGGAATCCATCTTGCCTTTATCTTCCATTTTGTGTGTGTATGTCTAATACATTTTTACCTCAGGAACATATTTGTATGTTTGGTGTAAGAATGTGCCTATGCTTCGTAACTGCAAATACTTCCTGTCTGGCACAGCCTGTTTTTGTAACTTTTTGAGCAAAGATATATGTTTAACCACACGCCTGATCATGCGCTAAAGCATATAATGCTTGCCTAGTCAGAGAATATTACTATACTAAGTAAAAATATACATTTGCACATGCCCTTAGCTGAGGCTCTATATAATCCTGAACTGTTGCTTAATAAAGTGGAATCTGTTTTGAGAGCACACACTGTTTAGAGTAGGGTCACACAGCGACATTGGCTGTGACTACCGTTGCATGACCAAAGATCATTATGTTTCTCTGCGACTCCTTCTCTCATGTTAGTGAATGGAGTCTTTCACTCATAACCTGAGTGAAGGAGTCGCAGAGCAACAAGGCGATCTTTGGTCAATCAATGGGAGGCAAGACCAAAATCACTGTTTGGCCCGAGCCTTAGTGCCCCAGATTTTCTAAAGTGTCTAATGCGGTTTGAAAATCTGATGTATTTTTACACTGCCTAGTCTAACTTTACACCACTTTTTAGTTGGCTTAGTTTCTGTAAAAATTGAGGCACAATGGCTGAAATTGTGCCACAATTTCCAATATATTGGCATTCGTCCTGGCTCACATTTTAGCATATTAAACAAAACCTCTTTTCAACAAGCCCTCCATCATCTCATACAATGCACACAAACTGTTAGAAAGTGTCTAAAATGCACAGAAAATGAGGTGTAGAGCGTGTAGGTCAGTTTTAGTTTTAAATGTATGCAAAAATTCTGGTGCAAATTTATTAGTTTATCTGCCTCACTATGTCTTGCACTTAGGGTACCGTTCACATGTAGGAATCTGCCGCAGATTTGGGGGCAGATTCTGCTCCCAAATCCACGGCAGATACTGCCCCCTAAATCTGCCTCCCAATGTTTTCGGCAGGCCGCGGAAAAAAGCATCTTGCTCGATCTTGCCATGGATTCCGCAGCTGATTCAGATGCGGATTCTGCGGCTTGGGAGTCCTGGCCAATTATGCCCATTCACCCGGGCCTAATTAGCAGAGGAAAACTGTGACACAATGCCAATGCACTGCATCGTAATTCTGTTGCAGAAATACACAGGATGTGTATCAACAGCATCAAAAACAACAAAGTACAGAGTGTCTACAGATAAACATTTAGTAACAGCTACATCTAGTGTCATAAATGTGAACAGCAGTCAATCAAGCAAATATAGAGACGAAACTGGCTGTTGCATATCTCCAACATAATCTAGCTTTTTTATGTTTCTTTTCGAGTAATGGCTTCTTCCTGGAAGAGTGGCCTTTCAGCCCATGTCTATACAGTAATCGTTTCACTGTGGATATTGACACACTCTTACCAGCTTCATCCAACATCTTCACAAGGTCTTTTGCTTTTGTTTTTGGGTTGATATGCACATTTTGTACCAAAGCACGTTCATCTCTGGGACACAGAACCCATCTCCTTCCTGAGCGGTATGATGGCTGGGCATTCCCATCTTGTTTGTACTTGCGTATTTGTTTGTACAGATGAACGAGGCACCTTCAGGTATCTGGAAATTGCACCCAAGGATGAACTAGACTTGTGCAAGTCCACAATTCTCTTCTTGATATCTTAGTTGACTTATTTAGACTTTCCCATGATGTTGCACAAAGAAGCAGTGTGTTTCAGGTGTGCCTTAAAATACATCCACAGGTGTGTCTCTAATTAACTCAGATGTTGCCAATAAACCTATCAGAAGCTTCCAAAGACATGACATCATCACATGGGCTGTCCCAAATTGTTAAAAGCATAGTAATCTTATGTATGTAAACTTTTGACTTTGCAGAATGTAATAAAATGCCTTAAAAAATTCTATCTCTCTCATTATTCTGGCATTTGGCAAATATAAATAATTTTGTTAATCTTAATTGACCTAAAACGGGAAAGGTTTATTTTGATTTCATGTCAGATAGTGAGAAAAACATGCATATGTGTCTTTTTATATAGTGTATGTAAACTTCTGGTTTCAACTGTATTTATCTATAAGTTGTCTGTATTTTGTATTTTGGTGATTATTCATTATATTTGTCGCAGATGGTGAAAGGAATACCCAAAGGGAAATATTAGAATCACAGAAGTAGGTTCCTACAGTACTCTCAATAAATTTAAATATAACTTTTATTGACACACAGTAAAAACATAGGACAGACGTCAACTAAACATATAATATAGGGAATATCTCATCTATCCCAAAGATAAAGAATGGATTTCCCTATAAAAAGGCACCTAATCCCTAACCCCAGATAGATACAGTGGGAAAAAAAGTATTTAGTCAGCCACCAATTGTGCAAGTTCTCCCACTTAAAAAGATGAGAGAGGCCTGTAATTGACAAGACATCATAAGTAGACCTCAACTATAAGAGACAAAATGAGAAAACAAATCCAGAAAATCACATTGTCTGATTTTTTAAAGAATTTATTTGCAAATTATGGTGGAAAATAAGTATTTGGTCACCTACAAACAAGCAAGGTTTCTGGCTCTCACAGACCTGTAACTTCTTCTTTAAGAGGCTCCTCTGTCCTCCACTCATTACCTGTAGTAATGGCACCTGTTTGAAATTGTTATCAGTATAAAAGACACCTGTCCACAACCTCAAACAGTCACACTCCAAACTCCACTATGGTGAAGACCAAAGAGCTGTGGAAGGAAAATTGTAGACCTGCACCAGGCTGGGAAGACTGAATCTGCAATAGACAAGCAGATTGGTGTGAAGAAATCAACTATAGGAGCAATAATTAGAAAATGGAAGACATACAAGACCACTGATAATCTTCCTCGATCAAGGGCTCCACACAAGATCTCACCCCTGTGGGGTCAAAATGATCACAAGAACAGTGAGCAAAAATCCCAGAACCACATGGGGGACCTAGTGAATGACCTGCAGAAAGCTGGAACTAACGTAACGAAGGCTACCGTCAGTAACACACTACGCTGCCAGGGACTCAGATCCTGCAGTGCCAGACGTTTTCCCCGGCTTAAGCCAGTACATATCCGGGCCCGTCTGAAGTTTGCTAGAGAGCATTTGGATGTTCCAGAAGAGTATTGGGAGAATGTCATATGGTCAGATGAAACCAAAGTAGAACTGTTTGGTAGAAACACAACTCGTCATGTTTGGAGGAGAGTGAATGCTGAGTTGCATCCAAAGAACACCATACCTACTGTGAAGCATGGGGGTGGCAACATCATGCTTTGGGGCTGTTTCTCTGCAAAGGGACCAGGATGACTGATCCGTGTACATGAAAGCATGAATGGGGCCATGTATCGTGAGATTTTGAGTGCAAATCTCCTTCCATCAGCAAGGGCATTGAAGATGAAATGTGGCTGGGTCTTTCAGCATGACAATGATCCCAAGCACACCACCAGGGCAACGAAGGAGTGACTTCGTAAGAAGTATTTCAAGGTCCTGGAGTGGCCTAGCCAGTCTCCAGATCTCAACCTCATAGAAAACCTTTGGAGGGAGTTGAAAGTCTGTGTTGCCCAGCGAAAGCCCCAAAACATCACTGCTCTAGAGGAGATCTGCATGGAGGAATGGGCCAACATACCAGCAACAGTGTGTGCCAACCTTGTGAAGACTTACAGAAAACGTTTAACTTCTGTCATTGCCAACAAAGGATATATAACAAAGTATTGAGATGAACTTTTGTTATTGACCAAATACTTATTTTCCGCCATAATTTGCAAATAAATTCTTTAAAAATCAGACAATGTGATTTTCTGGATTTGTTTTCTGATTTTGTCTCTCATAGTTGAGGTCTACCTATGATGTCAATTACAGGCCTCTCTCATCTTTTTAAGTGGGAGAACTTGCACAATTGGTGGCTGACTAAATACTTTTTTTTCCCCACTGTATTAAATAGATATTAAATAACTAAAGCATGGCGGGTCTTAACCTGCATAGTGTTCCATAGGTAAATACATCTGCCAGTGACCTAGGTGAGACTAAGTACACACCTGCACTGTCCACTATATTAGCAGGTCAAAGCCTAGATCTTGTTAAATAGGTAAAACATAGCGGATCTAAACCTGCATAGTGTTCCATAAAAAAAGTACATCTATCGGTGTCCTAAATAAACTCAATGCGTTTCCCTTGCACTCAATATCAGCAAGTTCATCAGGAGTAGATATACAGTATGAGCGAGGAATAAGTTCCCAGAGCCCTGATGGTGGGCTCTGGTACTTAGAATAGCTCCGGTACTATTCTAAGTACCGGAGCCCACCATCAGGGCTCTGGGAACTGCGGTTGTTACCGCTTTATTCCTCGCTCATACTGCATATCTACTCTTGATGGTGGAAGCATGTCATCTCACGGAGGACAGGAAGCAAGCCATTGAAGACTTATCTGTCTTGCTGGGTGTTCAAGACTTTCCTATCTCCCAGCTCTTGGCATCCTTAAGTACAGCAGGCCTTTGTATTGTTTCTGTATTGCACTGAAATGCTAGGCCACGCCACTCCCATCCTCGCTCAACAACAAAGTATACAGCAATGACCTGTGGTCTATTACTTTGCTCGTTTGTTTGTTGATCATGCAACATCCAAACCGGAGTATGCGCGTTATGTCACATTCGGATCCGGGCATAAGGGGTGAACTTAGCCTATCTCATGCCTGAAATGAACTATAGAAAGGCATCCTCCCAACCGGGGCTATCTTTTGTTGTGTGATGGGGCCCCCCTAATTAAAATTGTAGAACATGCTCCCCATTTGCAGATCTAGAAATCCCCTTATTTGGCCCACTCATGGTATACAACCCACTTTTTTTGGCCCCCATATAGTATGCAACCCCCTTTTTTTGTCCCTCCACATGGTATATTACCCCTTTTTTGTCCCCATATGGTATACAACTCCTTTTTTTGGCCCCCACACGGTATATGGCCCCCCTTTTTTATGGCCCCCCCACAGTATATGACCCCTTTTTTATGGCCGTCCACAGTATATGACCCCCTTTTTTCTGTCCTCCAGTATATGTTAGGCCACTACCTATTGTATTATTAGAAGTCTATATGACATTTTGATCATGCGACCTATTGACCAATGTATGCACATTATCTCGCATCCAGACCCAGGCATCATCTGCCGGAAATTATAGGACACCTCCCTCAAGAAATCCCCTTATTTGGCCCCCATACAATATACAACCCCACACGATATATGACCCCCCTTTTTTTTTACCCCCACACAGTATACAAGCCCCTTTCTTTTTTTGGCCCCCTACATGGTATATGACCCCCTTTTTCTGGCCCACCACACAATATATGAACCCCTTTTCTGGTTCCCCCCCCCCCACAGTATATGACCTCCTTTTTAATGGCCCTCGAACAGTATATGACCCCCTTTTTCTGGCCCCCACAGTATATGGCCCTCCTTTTGTGGCCACTCCACATTATATGACCCTTTTTTTGTCCCCACACAGTACTTGACCCCCTTTTTTTGCTGCCCTCCACATGGTATATGACCCCCTTTTTTTGGCCCCCCACACGGTATATGACCCCCTTTTTTTACCCCCCCCCACAGTTTATGACCACCCTCTTTTATGGTCCCCCCCACAATATATGACCTCTTTTTTATGGCCCCCACAGTATACAACCCCATTTTTTATGCTCCCCCACAGTATAGGACACCCTCTTTATGGCCCCCACACAGTATATGATCTTTTTCTGTCTTCCCCTTATATGACCTCTCTTCCCCCCCACAGTATATGACCCCCTTTCCCCCTACAGTATATGACCCCTTTATTTGGCTCCCCCCAGACAGTATATGATCCCCCTTTTTATCCCCCCTTCCCCTATAGTATATGTTAGGCCACTACCTATTGTATTATTGCAATAGGTAGTGGCTGAAAATTTACTCACCCATCCATGCTCCTGTCCAGGCCAGCTTCCACTGCCACCTCAAGGGCGAGCTGTAGCCGATGCTGAAGAACGCCAGGACATTGGACGTAACTAGAGATGAGTGAATCAAAGCTGACTAAGTGGAATTCGACCCGAATTTCAGGAAATTTTCGATTTGCATCGAATCCGGATTTCCTCACTCTTCGTGGTAACGAATCTCACAGCTTCGAGGGGAGGGGGGTTCAACCCCTTGGATGCCACGGTCAAACATGATGTTGGGAAGGACTTAACGCGATTTGCCGCAAATTAATTCAGATCGAATCGATTCATTACAGAAAATTCAGCAAATCGGCTAAATCGAATTTTTTAAAAATTCGCTCATCTCTAGATGTAACGTTCTTCAGCGTCGTGATGTAAGTGCAGTGCTGCCTAGAGGTGGCAGTGGAGGCTGGCCTGGACATGAGAATGGATAGGTGAGTAAATTATTGGCTGCTACCTATTTCAATAATGCAGTAAGTAGCGGCAGATTAAGAAAAGAATGCCACCCTCCCACTGTATGCCATGAGGCACCACCTAAGGCCATAAGCTCATAGAAGATGCGCCCCTGCTGGGCATTTGATGTTCACCACCTTGTATCTTCACCCCCAGAAGAAGTTGCAGGGCAAAACCTGCATTGGGGCTGAAGGTTGGAGGTCGCGGCCACCAGTGCTTTATCAATTTTGGATGTGTGTGATTAAATTTCTTAATGGCTTAATGTCCTATATCAGGACTATATTGCATTTACTTTGTTATGTTAATCATGTTTACCTTATCACCTATGGATTTTATTATTATTTTGCCACAGTCCTTCCTTCTTTCACAATTATTTGATTTTAGATGTTTTTATAAGACTAACTTTTGGCTTTTTATTTAGGGATATACATGTAGGTTTTGTTGTGATTTTTGGTATATCATTATGTATGCGATGTTTACTGGAAAATTGTAGAGTGATAATACCATCTTCCATTACTCTATCCTCTAGCTCTGAGGCTCATGCACTTTTTGTAGGCATTTTTGGCTGTGGACAGGGTCAGCATAACTCTTGTCCAGTTTAAGTATTGGGTCCCAGTAAGTGGCTAAAACTCTATGCCGCTCCAAAATGTTATCAAATAAATATTGCTTTATAATTCCCAAATAATTAGCCATACACAAACCAGATACACAGTACCACATGTCATCCATGTAAATAGTTTTATAAATTGCCTAGATAGCTTTATAGTTATGTAGCGCAATGTAAACATTATAAAACTATAGATATACAGTATACTATATTCTACATCTACCTACATCAAGGTATGGACAGCCAAGCTAGGCAAAAATGTTGCCTCCTCGTGGTATATAAAGGTGAAAGGGCATTGGCAAAATCTCTGATGGTCTAGGATAGCAGATGCCACAGCAACATAGCATTGGAAGTGGAGGAATGACAATTACAGAATTTCAGGAAAAAATTGTGGCTGTCTGTCAGTGTGATTGCCTGGCCTGTTAGTCACACTGTTAGAAAAATTAAGAATTTGTAAAAAGCCATCCACCAAAAAATGATGGCACACTGTCAGTGTGTCTGGCTTTCCAGGTAAAATGGCTGGGACATGTTCTAAAATGGAAAGAATGATCTAATCATGAGCCACAGCACTTAAGAGCCGAAAGAGAACATGGATTGTCCTGCCAGCAATTCCACAGCAACATAGCTTTGGAGGTGTGACAATTTGCAGCTTTGTGGCACACTGTGTGTCAGTGTGCCTGGCATGACAGCTGAACAAGCTGTAACAAATTATATACTGTATCAAGAGCTCCTCTCTTCATCCAAAGGAAAGTCTTTCTTCTCCTCCTTCTCCAGTCTAGCAGTGAAGGCGACCAAATGGTAGAAGCAGAGATGAGCAAACCGATTCCTAACAAACTGGTTTCAATTTGAATATTCCAAAAGTTTTGCTGCAACATGTAATATGAAGTTAAAATATAGAGGAGATGGAGGATCACATAGCCTGTGTGATGTAGGCAGGCCCCTGGTATCACCCGACAGCCTCTCAGGCAATCATGGGAAGAAGGTAGAGAGGTTACAGTGCTGGGGTAGCAGCGGTAGCGGCTGACACAGGGTCCGGGACATTTTTTTTTAATAGGCCGTTACCTTCTGTAGTAACCCCAGCAGGTAACGGGCCCTATTTACTTACCAATCCCCGCTCCTGCTCATGGGCGCCAGCGATTCCCATTCTGGGGAGGCGGCTGTGAGCAGGAGCGGGGATCGGTAAGTAAGGCCGTGGGCCAAACCCCACAAACACTACTATCATTATACTCTGGGGTCTTTTCAGACCCCAGAGTATAATGATCGGAGGGCCAGGGGAGGTGAGGGAACATAAAAAACAAAGTTAATTACCTTTCCTATGCTCCGCAGGCTTTGGGCCTGTTTGGTGACGTCACGTGGGCTGGACCTGTGTCATTATGCATCGCAATGCTAGCCCGGCTCACGCAAGGTTTGGTCCAACATTGAAGATGGCCGAAGTAGTGCAGACTGCACCGTAAGTGACATTGTTTTTTTTGTTTGTATCCTCCCCTGGGTCTCCGATCATTATACTCTGGAGTCTGAAAAGACCCCGGAGTATAATAATTGTTCATGGGTGGTCCACAATAGGGCATATAACTGTGTGCAGGGGCCACTATGGGACATAATACTGTGTGCAGGGGCCACTATAGGGCATAATACTGTGTTCAGGGGCCACTATGGGGCATAATACTGTGTGCAGGGGCCACTATGGTGCATGATACTGTGTGCAGGGGCCGATATGGGGCATAATAGTGTGTGTAAGGGCCACTATGGTGCATAATAGTGTGCGCAGGAATGCAGTTTGTGTGGATTAGTGTGGAACCACAAAAGGACCATAATCGCCATTTTGTTCCCAGTATAAAGTTGCAGGCCATTTATCAATACAGTATTGGTAAAAATCAATAATTCTTAGCCACTAATCTCTGCCTTTATCACACTTTTTTTTATAGGTGTTCATTAGTGACGAAAGAAATAAGGGGCATATTCGCCATTCTCTTCAAAGTAGAAAATTACAGGACTTTTTGCTGTGTATTTATTTCCTTTGCAATTACGTTTTTTCATCGAACAGTATGTCAAACAGAGAAACGAGAGGCCAGGGGAGGGACACAGGCCTAAATGTTTCTGGCACAGACATAGGTTGCAGCAGAGTAAGGGGGCGTGGCAGCAGGGGTCACTTAAAGAGGCCTGAGCTCTCAGTGTCAAGTAGCGGTCGTGTCTTAACCAGCAACCCAGCGGTTGCAAACTGGTTGACTCGGTCATCCACTTCATCCAAAGTCACATCAGAGTCGTTGGGTTCGTCAGACACAACCCTTAGTTGGCATGGCCCGGCAGCAGGCCCTGTGCCCTCACCTGTCCTCAGGTGAACTACTCTATGCTGTGGGCTCAGAACCACAGTGAGGAGGAGGTACTAGAGGACAGTCAGCAGCTACTGATCAGCCAAGATCTGGAGGAGACATCCGCCGCTTCCTCCGGTAGACGGGTAAGTAGTTATGAGTCAAATGTAGTAGTCAAATGGGTGGAGATGGAGGCAGGGAGTCTCTCGGAGTCACTTGCACAAATGGCCCGATGCATGCTCACTTCCTTGTGCAGTGACAGCAGAATTGTCACCATTCGGCAGAGGGATGACTACTGGCTCTCCACCATGTTAGACCCTCGATACCGGGAAAAAAATGGGGACCCTTTTGACACCTTCTGAGAGGAAGGACAAACTGAACTACTATAGAGACATGCTATTCAGCAAGTTGTCCACTGCCTATCTCCATCCTCTTGCATGTCCGACCGGGGGGGCCCTGACGGCTCAAATTGCACTGGCATGGCAGCTGTGGGAGGGGGTGAGGGTGGTAGGAGTAGTATCGGCTCCATCAGCAACAGCCTGAGCCTAGAGACGCTGATGAGCAGCTTTCTTCAGCCACATAGTGAAGAAGCTGCTCATCGGCAGCTAGAGCAGAACTTGAACCAGCAGGTGGTGGCATACTTAGCATGCACCTTGCCACCCATCATCGAAGATCCACTGGATGACTAGGAAGCCAAACTGGATTTATGGTCACAACTGGCTGAGTTTGCCCTGGAAAAGCTGTCCTGCCCTGCCAGTAGTGTGTCATCAGAGCGGGTATTTGCGGCGGGGGCCATAGTTACCCCAAGGAGAACTCACCTGTCCACCCAAAATTTGAAGAGACTGACCTTTGTGAAGATGAATCATACGTGGATCAGCCAGGATTTCCACCCAGCAATGCCTGATGTAGCAGATTAAATGATCCATGCTGCCTCACCACACTCTGCAACTCGTTCGCTGTCTGGCCTCCCAAGGCTGTTGCTACCTACACATTATATCACCTTGCCACTCTGTGGCCTACTCACGCTGCTGCCACCTCCGCACTGTGCCACTGGGTGACTGTATGGCCTCCTCACGCTGCTGCTACCTCCTCACTTTGCCACTGGTTCACTGTATGGCCTCCTCATGCTGCTTCCAAAGGGTCACTCTGTGTACTCCTCATGCTGCTGCCACTGGGTCACTGTATGCCCTTCTCATGCCGCAGCCACTGGGTCACTGGGTCACTGTATGGCCTCCTCATGCCGTTTCCACTGGGTCACTCTGTGTACTCCTCATGCTGCTGCCACTGGGTCACTGTATGCCCTCCTCATGCGGCTGCCACTGGGTCACTGTATGGCCTCCTCATGCTGCTTCCACTGGGACACTCTGTGTCCTCCCCCCCCCCCCCCCCCCCCGCCCCCTTTTCCCCCCCCCCCCCCCGCTTCCACTGGGTCACTCTGTGTCCCTCATGCCTCTGCCACTGGGTCACTGTATGCCCTCCTCATGCCGCAGCCACTGGGTCACTGGGTCACTGTATGTCCTCCTCATGCCGCTTCCACTGGGTCACTCTGTGTACTCCTCCTCATGCCGCTGCCACAGGGTCACTATATGGCCTCCTCATGCCGCTTCCACTGGGTCACTCTGTGTACTCCTCGTGCCTCTGCCACTGGGTCACTGTATATGACCTCCTCATGCCGCTTCCACTGGGTCACTCTGTGTACTCCTCATGCTGCTGCCACTGGGTCACTGTTTGCCCTCCTCATGCCGCTGCCCTTTGTTAACTCTGTCCTCCTCATGCCGCTGCCACTGGGTCACTGTATGGTCTCCTCATGCTGCTGCCACCTCCACATTATGTCTCCTTGCCACTCTGTGGCCTCCTCATGCTGCTGCCAACTCCACATTATGTCGCCTTGCCACTCTGTAGACATCTATGTGGAATCGGCAGACGACGGTGTAAAAGGAGTGCACTCTTTTACGCTACAGTAGGATCTTGGACCTCTGCACGGTTCTTTCTACCTGGCACTAACATGGAACTGTAAGGCTGAGTTCACACTTGAGTTAATTGGTCAGTTTTGGCCCCGTAAATGGCCAAATAAATGAAGTGTGCAGTGGTTCTAAGAGCGACGCCTGTCATGTGCGTGTCATACTGACTCAAAGTATTGTTTCACTGCCACAGTAAGCTCCCTATGCCTGTTACTGCAAGGCACAGTATTCTACACCACTATACAGGTTCTCTGAAGCCAGGAGATAGGTGTTTTTTTAATCATATTCGCCGCAAATTAATCCAGATCTAAGCAAAATTTTTTAGAAATTCGAATCGAACTGCAGAATCGAACTTTTGAGAAATTCGCTCATCTCTAAATATAATAAAAATGGACTAAAGAGTGACTGACTGAAGCAATAAGAGGAAAAAGGTACATGTATACCAAAATCCTACAGGGATATTGTGAATCCCCTATTATATTCGTCCAGGCTATGTCTGTAAACCTAGTTAAAGACAGAGCCAAATACTGCTATATGAACACGACATATTACTAGCTTCAGAGACTGAAGAAGAGTGTAATACACACCATAGCCCTGCTGCACTCATTGAGATGAGGGGGATAATTTTGTGTAACCGCATTCAATTGTATGTAATTCTGGAAACAAGTGTTGAAGGGAAACCAATTCTGACGTCCACCCTGTTTAAGAGATGCTGTTGTATTGAGCCATAAGGTGAACCATGGCTCAACAGTATGGAAATTGTAGAGATAATATTCATAGTGTTTACAGCATCTGGTTTTACTAACTACTCTAAATTTTTTTGTTTATCTTGCATCATATTGAGGAAATAATACCTAGATTTGGGATACCTGAAAGAATAGACAGTGATAATGGTACTCATTTTGTGAATAATGTAATTTCCTTGATTGCACAGAATCTGAGGATAGAACCATCCAGCAGGTCCCGATCAAATCCACCAAGAGAAAACATTGACGTAGCCCAAGGTGGGAGGGTCCATATCAGGTTTTATTGACAACACCCATAGATGTAAAATAGGCGAAAGAATGTCCTGGGTGTACTTATCACATTGCAAGATAGTTAAAACAATACCAGATGCCATAGGAATAGAATAAGGGACTCACCACTGTTTCCAGAGGCACAAGTCTGATTTCACCAGGGGTCTCTCTAATAAAGGGAAACTTCAACCTTGGTGAAGAAACCAATGGCCAAAGGAAACATAGGGTGCACATGGGACAGATAGGGACAACTGGTAATGGTATTACAGCGTTGGGATGGTGTTCTCAGGCTTGGCCATAATGACCTTTGTTACATTTGGAGGAAAATGGGAGAAAAAAGAACACCATCCCAATTGCCAAACATGAGGGGTTGTTTTGCTGCAGGAGGGACTGGTGCACTTCACAAAATAGATGGCATCATGAGGAAAGAACATTATGTGGCAATACTGAAGTAACATCTCAAGATATCAGCCAGGAAGTTAAAGCTTGGGCACAAATGGGTCTTCCAAATGGACAATGACCCGAAGCAT
This sequence comes from Leptodactylus fallax, assembly GCA_947044405.1. Classification (NCBI taxonomy): domain Eukaryota; kingdom Metazoa; phylum Chordata; class Amphibia; order Anura; family Leptodactylidae; genus Leptodactylus; species Leptodactylus fallax. The sequence goes on along the minus strand of CAMRHE010000061.1, from coordinate 1,564,119 downwards.
ACTGCCAAACTGGTTACAAAGTGGCTTAAGGATAACAAAGTCAATGTTTTGGAGTAGGCATCACAAAGCCCTGCTCTCAATCAATATAAAGGGAAATCAAAGTGGGGAATGAAATGAGGGACGGAGGAACAATATAAGCATATTCCCTAGGAACACTCATAGTCCATACCGCGATTCACATTACACTACTGCGCATATACCATCTACAGAAACGGATCCCATGTATAAACAAAGAGGGACTAGAACGAGAAAAAAAAAAAAAGAGAAGAGAGGAACCATAAAAGTATAATTCCCAGGAACATTGATAGCATTCCATTTCTCTCAACCCAGAAACCATGATAAACATACAAATCTTACACATAACTCATCCACAAAGATGGATCTCATATATAAACATGCACACATACATACAGTACAGACCAAAAGTTTGGACACACCTTCTCATTCCAAGAGTTTTCTGTATTTTCATGACTATAAAAATTGTAGATTCACACTGAATGCATCAAAACTATGAATTAACAAATGTGGAATTATATACTTAACAAAAAAGTGTGAAACAACTGAAAATATGTATTATATTCTAGGTTCTTCAAAATAGCCACCTTTTGCTTTGATTACTGCTTTGCACACTCTTGGCATTCTCTTGATGAGCTTCAAGAGGTAGTCACCTGAAATGGTTTTCACTTCACAGGTGTGCCCTGTCAGGTTTAATAAGTGGGATTTCTTGCCTTATAAATGGGGTTGGGACCATCAGTTGCGTTGTTCAGAAGTCAGGTGGATACACAGCTGATAGTCCTACTGAATGGAGTGTTTGAATTTGTATTATGGCAAGAAAAAAGCAGCTAAGTAAAGAAAAACGAGTGGCCATCATTACTTTAAGAAATGAAGGTCAGTCAGTCCGAAAAATTGGGAAAACTTAATTTGTTTCTGACTCACTGAATCTTGAGACAGCAAATGCAATTTTAGCCAAGCCAATTTCACTTATCTGCATACAGTGCCGTTTCGGATCTTTGTCTCTATTCAGTGCAGAGCTAAGTGAACTGGCTGGCTTTGTGGAAGGCAATGAGTGGCTTAAGGATGGGAACATCTCTCCTTGAGAAGAGCACCAGTGAAAGTGTGTAGCGTTTTGAATTGCCTTTTGCCCTCTACTAAATATCTACAAATCACAATGTTTGGGAAAGGGAGATTGGAAGCTTGTCATGTCCCAGGACTTTGTTTAATTCACTGACATGTATCTGTGATACTGTTTGTCTTTGTAGTTTGTCTCTTCTCTCTCTCTGTATCCTTAGCTGTGATGCTTTAGCTCCTCCTCTCTCTCCCTCAGTTTAGTTTCACTTCTTTGTAAGCAACATGTCTGCTCAGCTCCTCGTAGTTCATCATTTTTCACCTACTGCTGTATGAGGTTCTACAAGATTTACTTGGATTAAAGCATCTGAAATCTTATCTACGCCTCCTCAGTTGAGCTGAACACTATCTGATAGATATCTTGGTGTAAATTGCTGGTTAGCATAGAGACTACAGGACACTCTCACAACCTCACACTTGCAGCCAAGCTATTGAGTCAGAACAGTGAAAAATGATGCATAAAGACTGCCAGATACGGCTGTAAGACAGTTCACCAACTTCTGACATACAGTCAGTCACAGCAAGTTACCTGAAGCCAGAAGGAATCAGCATTGTGTAAGTTGCATCTGCAGCTCAGACTCCCTCAGCATAAGAAGATTCTATCAAGCAGCCATCTTACTCCAGCAAAGTTATATTTATCCTGTTTGTGTTGCATCATGGCTGAAGGGCACCCTGAAGCACAAGGTAGCATGGACCTCAGTCTGCAGCCCAGTGAGAAGGCTAGACGCTCGATTAAACCTACATGGAAGGTTAGAGACAATCTAGAAGGTTTAAAGCATGAACTTTCCTGTGAACTTTCAAAATGGTGGCAGAAAATACAGACTAAGATATCTGCCATGTGCTTGCCTGCATACCATGTATCACCACTAGAGGGAGCTCTGCGACAGCTTTGTGCTATGCATGGACATTATAAAATTAAAGCTGAGGACTATGAAAGCATATTGAGAAAACAACATACAGACGATTCCTTAGTTGAATTGCAAAGCTTCCAGCATCTCAATTCAGAACGAGACAGCTTAGTACATGAAACTAAGTTAAGGACAGAGGCAAGAATTGCGCAACTGCAGGAAATGGCATCCCACGTTTCTGAGTCTACCAAGCGTTCAAAGCGTACATCTAAGTCATGTTCCTCAAAATCTTCCACACTCAGTGAGCAACTTATAAAAGCACGTGCAGAGGCGGAAGCTACTAAGATACAGGCAGCCTTTGCACAACAGAAAGCAGAAATGGAAGCTAATGCAGCTCAAAAAAGGGCAGAACTAGAGGCTCTAGAGAAACAGTATGAGCATGCTGCAGCCATGGCAAGGTTAAGCATTTTAGAACAGGCCATCAGTGGAAGTGAAAGCGACAGCACCAGTTTGTGTGATGTGGAAGCAGAGGATCCCCTCAAGCGCACAAGAGACTATGTACTAAGCCAAAGCAGTGAATCCCTATTTGCCACAAATGTTCCTGTCAGGGACAACATTTCTCCAGTGCAACAGGGCACAGTATCTTCTGAAGCACACCGCATTCAAGGTCAGTACAATGCCCTGCCTGTCCAGCATCCAGTTTCTTCTTTCTTCATGGATTCCCAAAGCCTTGCACCTCAGCAAATGCAATATACTGATACTCAGGTAAACACCAATGTGACACCATACTACCAGACTGCAAACAACCGTCCAGTCTCACATCCATATGTGGCTAAACCTATGGACTTTATGCTAGCTCCTAGGCTGAATGCCTACGCAGCCCCTACACTACCTACCTCTGTTAACCAGAACCCCACTAACAACGTAATCACCGCTACTCAGCCAGCAACTCAATATTTAAAGTCAGAGAGAACAGACATGTCAGAGTTTGCAAGGTACATGGTTCGCCGTGAGCTTACTAAGACTGGACTCACAAGGTTCGTTGACCAACCTGAGAACTACAGAGGCTGGAAATGTGCCTTCAAAACTGCAATTAGTGACCTTGGCATTACTGCAGCTGAAGAACTAGATTTGCTTATCCGGTGGCTTGGCCCACATTCCACAGAACGTGCTAAAAGACTCAGATCCGTCCACATTTACAACCCCATAGCAGGCCTTACCGCTGCTTGGGAAAGACTGGAGAAAACCTATGGCAGTCCTGAAGCAATAGAGAATGCTCTGTTCAAACGGTTGCAAGGGTTTCCAAAGATATCTGGTAAGGATCATCAGAAATTTCAAGAACTTAGTGACCTACTCATGGAGCTCCTACTGGCTAAGGCGGACACTCTCCTACCGGGCCTCAGTTACCTGGACACTGCTCGTGGGGTAAACCCGATAGTCACCAAGTTGCCATATAATATTCAAGAAAGGTGGACCACAGTTGGGTCAAGATACAAAACTGAGAATAGAGTCTCCTTTCCTCCATTTTCCTACTTCTGTGAGTTTATCAAGAACATTGCAGAATCCAAGAATGACCCAAGCTTTTCCTATGGGGATCCCAGTGTTCCTGGTTCACCTCCTATTAAGTGTGACCGCTCACATTCTAACTACAGAAACCGCAAAGGCCCAGTTTCAGTGAAAAAGACTGATATTCTTCCTACACCTACATCAGCACCAGAAGAAAGCAGTTGCAACAACAACCAAGACGAAAAGGTAGAAAATCCTAACCGTCTGTGTCCTATTCACAAGAAGCCTCATCCCCTCAAGAAGTGTATTGGCTTCAGGAGGAAACCAATCCAGGAACGTAAAGAGCTTCTAAAGAAACTAGGGATATGTTTCAAATGTTGTGCCTCTACTGAACATGTTGCTAGAGACTGTAAAATTGCTATTAAGTGTATAGAGTGTGGCAGTGAGAGCCATGTACAAGCTCTTCATCCATCCCAGCCTAGTGCCACACCGCCTAGAGGTTCCCCTTCCCCAACTAAGCATGGCGGGGAGAATACAGATCAAGCAGCAAATACTACCACAGTATCTTCCTCATGTACAGAAGTCTGCGGAGAAGACCTTTGTGACAAGTCCTGTGCAAGGATATGCCTAGTCAATATATACCCCAAGGGCCAACCAGAAAGGGCTCTGAGGGTGTACGCCATCTTGGACGACCAGAGCAACCACTCACTTGCAAGGTCAGAACTCTTTGATCTGTTTAACTTAAAGGGTGATACTTATCCATATACCTTGGGTACTTGTAGTGGCATATCAGAGGTTTCTGGAAGAAGGGCCAGTGGTCTTGTAATAGCTTCTCTCAAGGGCAATTTGGAGATACCTTTGCCCACACTTGTTGATTGCAACCAGATACCATCAAACAGAGAAGAGATACCCACACCAGAGGCGGCTTTCCAGCACCCTCATCTAAGGGCTATAGCCAGTGAAATACCATCCCTTGACAAAAATGCAAGAATGTCTCTACCTAGTTCTGCTAGGTAGAGACATTCTCAGACTGCACAAAATACGCCAGCAAATTAATGGACCGCATGATGCACCATTTGCCCAGCGCCTCGATCTAGGATGGGTTATCATTGGCAACGTCTGCATAGGTAGGATGAAAAGGCCCACCAATATTTCTTCATTTAAGACGCATATGTTACCAAATGGTCGCAGCACTTGTTTTCAGCCATGTCCACATCACTACCAAGTGAAAGAGAAGATAAGCAGCAGTAAGTGGCTGCATAATCACCGAGACAACGTGAATACTTTCCTGCCTGGGGACGACACCCTTGGATTAACAGTGTTCAATACAACAAGTGATGACAACAAGCTGGCACCGGCTATAGCTGATAAAGAATTTCTCAAACTTATGGACAAGGAATTCATTCAAGATGATTCCAACAGCTGGGTAGCACCCTTACCTTTCCGCTCCCCGAGATCAAAACTACCAACCAATCTGAAGCAAGCAGTTTCTAGATTTTCCTCTTTAAAACGTACCCTCATGAGGAAACCAGAGATGGAGAAACACTTTGTAGGTTTCATGCAGAAGGTATTTGAGAGAGATCATGCAGAACCTGCACCTCCATTAAAGGAAGGAGAAGAATGCTGGTACCTTCCATCATTTGGCGTGTATCACCCTCGCAAACCTGACCAAATCAGGGTCGTGTTCGATTCTAGTGCTCAGTATGAAGGCGTCTCTCTCAACAACCTGCTCCTCACTGGTCCTAACCTAAACAACAGCCTCATAGGAGTCTTAATCCGTTTCAGACAGGAACCAGTTGCAGTGATGGCCGACATCCAACAGATGTTTCATTGCTTCATTGTTAAGGATGATGACAGAAACTATCTCAGGTTCCTATGGCATAAGGACAATGATGTCAACAATGAAGTCATAGATTACCGGATGAAGGTACATGTCTTTGGCAATAGCCCATCTCCTGCAGTAGCGATCTATGGACTGAGAAGGACCGCCCAAGAAGGTGAGAAAGAGTATGGCTCTGATGCTCGTCAGTTTGTTGAGAGGAACTTCTATGTTGATGATGGTCTTAAATCCTTACCTGCAAGTGAAGAAGTGATCGATCTCCTCTCTAGAACACAGGAAATGCTGTCTGTAGCTAACCTCAGACTTCACAAGATCATCTCCAACAATATGGAGGTAATGAAGGCATTTCCCTCTGATGATCATGCAATCAACTTGAAGGATCTTGATCTCAGTTCTGATACTCCTCCTATGCAACGCAGCCTAGGATTGCTATGGAACACTGAACAAGACACATTCACATTCCAAGTGTCTTCTTGTGACAAACCTTTCACCAAACGAGGAGTTTTATCTGTTGTGAACAGCATTTATGATCCTCTTGGTTTCATTGCTCCCATCACCATTCAAGGCAAGCTACTACTAAGACAGCTTACCACTGAGAACATGGACTGGGACACTCCACTGCCTGCTGAGAAACAACTGAGGTCTGACTGTGGCACTAACTTCGTTGGAGCCTGCAAAGAACTGCAGTTAGACAACTTCTTATCTAACAATGGGTGCACTTGGACGTTTAACCCTCCACATTCATCCCATATGGGAGGTTCCTGGGAACGTATGATTGGGATCACACGCAGAATCCTTGACTCTATGTTGATGGACCACAAGTCGACACTGCTTACCCATGAGACGTTAATAACCTTTCTTGCTGAAGTGTCTGCAATAATGAATGCAAGGCCACTTGTCCCAGTATCTTCAGACCCTGAATCTCCAATTATCTTAACCCCAGCAACGCTTCTTACTCAGAAAATTGGTACTGCTGCTACCTCTCCACGTACCTTAGATCACAGTGACATTTACAGACGCCAATGGAAACAAGTTCAACACCTGTCCAATGTGTTCTGGCACCGCTGGAAAACAGAGTACCTCCACATGCTACAGAGCCGTCACAAATGGCAGACCTCAAAACCTAATCTCCAGGTGGGTGACCTCGTCCTTCTAAGGGATAAAGAAGTCCATCGGAATGAATGGCCTATGGGTCTCATCACTAAAGTTGTCCCTAGTGATGATGGGAAGACTCGGAAAGTGGAGGTCAAGGTAACCAAGGGAGGCTCAGTGCGAGTTTTCTTCCGCCCAATTAATGAACTGGTGCTTCTTCTTCCAAGAGGAGACGTCACATAAAAGAAGATAAGGACACCATTCACAGCTCATGGCGGGGAGCTTCCTTCCATGAACTAAAACCGTGTTCTTGTGGATTACAGTGTGGGTCGGTGGAGGTGTTGGCAAATTGCGGCTTCCCAATCTGAAGATTGGTTTATTTGGACTAACTGTTGATTATTGTTTGTTGTGCATGTTTCTTTTTTGTTTTTCAGGTTTGAAGAGGACTTTATGGACATCTCAGGACATTTAATGTTTGTTTTCATTGAAATCTAAAGATTTCAGGCGGGGAGTGTCATGTCCCAGGACTTGGTTTAATTCACTGACATGTATCTGTGATACTGTTTGTCTTTGTAGTTTGTCTCTTCTCTCTCTCTGTATCCTTAGCTGTGATGCTTTAGCTCCTCCTCTCTCTCCCTCAGTTTAGTTTCACTTCTTTGTAAGCAACATGTCTGCTCAGCTCCTCGTAGTTCATCATTTTTCACCTACTGCTGTATGAGGTTCTACAAGATTTACTTGGATTAAAGCATCTGAAATCTTATCTACGCCTCCTCAGTTGAGTTGAACACTATCTGATAGAGATCTTGGTGTAAATTGCTGGTTAGCATAGAGACTACAGGACACTCTCACAACCTCACACTTGCAGCCAAGCTATTGAGTCAGAACAAAGCTCATTCGCCCTCTGTTGGATGTAACAGATTTTCAAATTGTTTTTGACTCCCTGAGTCTTGAAACAATGAATAGAATTTTAGCTAAGCTAATTTCACTTATTTGCATACAGCGCCGTTTCAGGATTTTTGTTCCTCATCAGTGCAGAGCAAAGGGAACAGGCTAGTTTTGTAGTACGCAATGAGTGGCTTAGAGACGGGAACATCTCTCCTTGAGGAGAGCACCAGTGAAGGTGTGTAGCATTTTGAATTGCTTTTTGCCCTCTACTAAGCATCTTCATGTCATAAGGCATTATGGGAAAGGGAGCTGGGAAGCTCATGCGCCTTCTGTTGGGTGTAACATATCCTCAATTTGCTTTTCACTCACTGAGTTTTGAAGCAGCAAATGGGATTTTAGCCAAGCCAATTCCACTTATCTGCATACAGCGCCGTTTCAGAATTTTTGTTCCTCATCGGTACAGAGCAAAGTGAACTGGCTGGCTTTGTGGGAGGCAATGAGTGGCTTAGGGACGGGAACATCTCTTCTTGAGAAGAGCACCAGTGAAGATGTGTAGAGTTTTGAATGGCCTTTTTCCCTCTACTAAGCATCTTCATATCACAAGGCATTATGAGAAAGGGAACTGGGAATCTCATGCGCCCTCTATTGGATGTAACAGATCCTCAATTTGCTTTTGACTCACTGAATCTTGAGACAGCAAATGGGTTTTTAGCCAAGCCAATTTCACTTTACATTTTTATTTATAAAATCAACAATACAAAAATAACAATACAAAAACAACAATACAAAGTATCCTCACAAACAAAATACTCAATACAATGTTGTACATCAATATCCACAAAAATTGAAAAGACACATATATAATTGTAAGCGTCAAACAAAAACACGACAAATATAGTACTCAAAATTCAAGACTAATACCCGTTTTTGGCTCTACAGGTCTAAACCCACCCTGCCAGGCAGAATGTAATATAAACAAAATGTAATCACTATCCAGCTTAACATTACCTGCAACCCAATTTGCTAATAATATACATGATAACCTAGAAAGATGAAAAATACGACATGTCGCAGGAACATTCTCTTTAAGTAACGCCGAAAATAGTTTCAAGGTCTCCGGATGAGTCCTAAAAGCGTGAAAACTCGTATTAGATACATCAACATCTAAAATACTATTGACGGATTCCCTAAGACATCGAAATTCATCCGGACTAAACAAACTCTCAACAGTAGAGCTTAGCTGTGTTTCCTCCACCGCACATTCAGACGGAGTCTCCTCAACAATATCCCTTGAACTATCAATTCGTCTACTAGGCCCTTCTTCTACATCTGAATACTCTTCGATGACCACCTCGGCCAACTCGCTATCAGTCGCTTCCTCTAAGACAACTTTATTCTCAATCACAGCCTCCATCTCGATAGGCTCCTCCTCCACCCTTTCAGCCCAATCAGAACTCTTCTTCTTCTTCTTCCTCCCCTTGCGCTGGCTAACCCTATCACCCTCACTCAAAGCAAGCTCCCTATCCGCTTCAATCATACCAGAATCTGAAATTTCAGCACATACAACAGTCACGTCACTTTCTTTCACACCCTCACTACAAGCACCGTCCACCACAACACTCGTACCAACATTCTCACCTTCATCGCCATCCACGCCATCCACGCCGTCATCCCTTTCGCCACGCCTTCTAGGGCATTGCCTGAAAAAATGTTCAGTGGAATTACATAAATGACATTTCTTAATACTATCGCAATTAGACGATAAGTGTCCTTCTTTTTTGCAGCGAGAGCACACTATTTTGGCACAGTCTTTGGCAACATGGCCATAGTCTTTGCAATTGGAACAAAATTCTGGTCGGCCTTTGAAGTAGATGTCCCCAGTGGTTTTGCCAATTTTAAAGCGAGCCGGCGGCAAGTGCAAGGTCCCATCTGGTTTTTGTTTAATGGTGCAGGCGAAACGTCTTTTACATGTCCAAAAGCCGCATTCATTGAAGACTTTCCCTTTGGGAACACAAAACAAACAAAACTGTAACAGAAACAAGATAATGTCTTTCTCTTCAGTATAAGGACTATACATCAATACAGTCACCATTAACTCATTATCGGGGAAATGGGGTGTTATCTTCACACCCTCGAGTTCTGGGCAATCTCGCACCACAGATAACATGTCCAAAAAATCCCTCAAAAAGGCTTTACAGCCAAAAGTGATGTCAAACTCGCCTTTCTTTGGTCTGTCCATGACGGAGAGGATCATTTCTCTGGTCATCTTGAATATCCCCAGAAGCAGGGTGTTGCATACAAATCTCAAGCCCTTAGATGCACGGAATTTTTCCTCCACGAGGATCCTTACGGAGTTCTCCGCTCGTTGATAGTCAGGAACGCCTCCCATAGCTGCCATGTAGCTCACAGAAACGTTGAAAAGGAAGAAGGTCGACTACGCCCAGGAACACGAACCACCACGACTTTGGCAGAAAGAAAATCCCAAGCACCGTCAGGAAACCCAGACACTAGGTAGATGCCCGGTTTGGTCACCTCACGTTGTCCTGGGACTAATCCCCTACCCCAATAACTACACCCTGGTGAAGACTTGGCTAAGAAACCAAGCCGACCCAGGGGGCCGAGGAGGGAGTACCCAGGACACCTTCAAGCAGATCACCCCAAGTGTAGCACGGCAATACTACACTTGGGATTAGCTAAAAGGCCAAGAAGCGATCACTCTGCATACAGCACCGTTTCGGGATTTTTGTCTTTCATCAATGCAAAGCAAAGTGAACTAACTGGCTGGCTTTGTGGGATGCTATGAATGGCTTAGGGACGGGAACATCTCTCCTTGAGGAGAGCATCAGTGAAGGTGTGTAGAGTTTTGAATTGCCTTTTGCCTTCTACTAAGCATCTACATATCATAAGGCATTATGGGAAAAGAAGCTGGGAAGCTCATGCGCCCTCTGTTGGATGTAACAGATCCTCAATTTGCTTTTGACTCACTGAGTCTTGAGACAGCAAATGGGATTTTAACCAAGCCAATTTCACTTATCTGCATACAGCGCCGTTTCAGGATTTTTGTCCCTCATCAGTGCAGAGCAACGTGAACTGGCTGGCTTTGTGGAAGGCAATGAGTGGCTTAGGGACAAGAACATCTCTCCTTGTGGAGAACACCAGTGAAGATGTGTAGAGTTTTGAATTGCCTTTTGCCGTCTACTAAGCATCTACATATCACAAAGCATTATGGAAAAAGGAGTTGGGAACCTCATGCGCTCTGTGTTGGATGTAACAGATCCTCAATTTGCTTTTGACTCACTGAGTCTTGAGACAGCAAATGGGATTTTCGCCAAATCCTATTTCACTTATCTGCATACTGCTCCATTTTTTTGATTGAACAAAAACTCTTTATTTACAACACATCTTATTTCCACAAGGAATAACAAGGGGTTTGCGAGTTACAAAACCACAATCAATGACTAAGAGTCATCCTTAAGGGATGCGGCGGGAAATGCATTTTATTCCTACCTAACATGCTGCACTACAAACCTACTCTAACATTGGTCAAAATATAAAGCATAGAACTGTGACAAAAAGAAGGGGGAAAAAAAAAAAAAAAAGGGGGGGGTCACAGGCCCGAAGTTTTATTTAAGACCACAACACACAAGGGGGCAGGACAGGTACAATACAGGCAATGATACACTCCCTATACTACCACTACTTCCTACCCTACATAGCATACATTTCTGAAAACAAGGTTAAACAAAAAGCATACAGTACATGTGATGGGAGGGGGAGAGGAGAGAGGGGAAAAGGTAGGGGGTAATCACAAGGCCCGAAGCTTTATTGAATAACACAACACACATGGGGGGAGAGGGGAGGGGGAGAACGACGCCGCTGCCGATGGTGGTGGATCAGTCCTCTTCCTCCTCTTCGCCGGCCAGGCTATCCAAGATCGAATAGTCCCGTTGCAGACTGTGGATGAGTCTGCAACAATCCTGGAAGGAGACACTCTCCCTCCACAAAATCAGTCTTTTCCTGGCGAACCAGATGGCATCCTTGAAGCAGTTCACAAGGCGCCAGGCCGCCTGGATGTCAGTCTCTGCGTGAGTCCCCTGGAAAAGTCCATACAGTACCGCGTGGTACGTCAGACCCCTCCTGGGGACGCAGTCCTCGAATTCTTCCTCCAGCTCATCCAACAGACCCTGAGCGAACAGGCACTCCCAAAAGATGTGCAGAGATGTTTCCTCCTTGTAGGGGCACCGCGGACAATACCTCGTCCTGCTCAGGTTGCAGGCGTGCATGAACGACCTCGTTGGAAGTCCTCCTCCGACAGCCATCCACGACAGGTCCTTGTGTCAGTTGGTCAGCGAGTTTGAAGAGATGTTTTCCCAAACGACCTCTGCTATACTCGCTGGCAGAGCTGGCACCTCCTCCAACGAATCCCTCGCTCGGATGAGCTTGTGGATCGTCTTCGGTTTCCAGAGATCCGGCTTCAGACCCTCCAGTTGGAACTCCCTCACGAATCTGGTCACGTCTGCGTAGAACCACGGGACGGTCCAGTTGTAAGGGACGGAGCTGTCCCACTTCTCCCAGCCGAGTCCTCTCCAGAGGGGTAGCAGGAACAAGTGCGACATGGTCTTCCCCACGGATCCGTTAGCTGTCCTCAGGGTTCTGCGAACACAATCACAAACAAAAGCAATCCTTAGTAAAGTCGGAATATCTGGGATATTCTTACCTCCCGTCAGATGACTCTTGTACATGCGTGTCCGCTTCACCCGATCCATCTTGGAGCCCCAGATGAAGTGGAAGACGGTCCTGGTGATGGCCCTCGACACCGTTGCCAGCGGCGGCCATGCCTGTGCCGTGTACTGGAGTACAGGCAAGATCACGTTCCTCAGGACCAGCGCTTTCCCTTCGATGGTAAGGTTCCGGAGACTCCACAGTCCAATCCTCTGATTGACCTTCTTCAGACGTTCGACCCAGGACTTCAGGGCCGCACCTTCCTTCCCGAACCAGACTCCCAGGATCTTGATGAAGTCCGGTTTAACTGTGAAAGGAAAGACAGCAGGGGAGGCCAGCTGCCACGCCCCGAAGAGCATGGCTTCTGACTTTCCGTAGTTGACTTTTGCCCCCGAAGCCTGGCCGAAGCGCTCGCAGGTCCGGACGAGTGTTGACACCGACGCCTCATCAGCGCAGAAGACAGTCACATCGTCCATGTACAAGGAGCACTTCACCTCGTATCCACCTGGTCCCGGTGCAGCGATTCCTCTGATCTCTCGATTCTGCCGGATAGACTCCGCGAAGAGCTCTGTGACACAAACAAAAAGGAGAGGTGACAGAGGACAGCCTTGTCTGACTCCAGAGCTAACAGGAAAGGAGTCATTCTTCCAGCTGTTCACCATCACCGAGCTGTGAATATCAAAATACATCAGGCTGACATAACGACAGAACATCTTACCCATACCAAGTTGGCGGAGTGCCTTGGCCATGAAGGTGTGAGAGACACAATCGAAGGCCTTCTCCTGATCCAGGCTGATCAGGGCCACATGTGCACGGCGGTCTCCGATGTAGTGCAATGTGTCTCTCACCATGGCCAAGCTGTCCGCGATCCTACGACCTAGAATCCCACAAGTTTGGAATTTTCACTCACTGAGTCTTGAGACGGCAAACGATATTTTAGCCATGCAAATTTCACTTATTTGCATACAGAGCTGTTTCGGGATTTTTGTCCTTCATCAATGCAAAGCAAAATGAACTGGCTGGCTTTGTGGGAGGTAACGAGAGCCTTAGGGATAGGACCATCTCTCCTGAAGGAGAGCACCAGTGAAGGTGTGTACAGTTTTGACTTGCCTTTTGCCCCTCTACTAAGCATCTACATATCATAAGGCATTATGGGAAAGGGAGCTGGGAAGCTCATGCGCCTTCTGTTGGGTGTAATAGATCCTCAACCTGCTTTGGACTCAGCGAGTTTAGACACAGCAAATAGGATTTTAGACAAGCCAATTTCACTTATCTGCATACAGCGCCGTTTCGGGATTTTTGTCCCTCAGCAGTGCAGAGCAACGTGAACTAGCTGGCTTTGTGGGAAACAATGAGTAGCTTAGGAACGGGAACAACTCTCTTTGAGGAGAATACAATTGAAAGTGAGTAGAGTTTTGAATTTCTTTTTACCCTCTACTAAGCATCTACATATCACAATGCATTATGGGAAAGAAAGTTGGGAACCTCATGCGCTCTCTGTTGGATATAACAGATCCTCAATCTGCTTTTGACTCACTGAGTCTCGAGAAAGCAAATGAGATTTTAGCCAAATCCAGTTTCATTTATCTGCATACTGCTTCATTTCGGGATTGTTGTCCCACATCAGTGCAGAGCAGAGTGAACTGGCTGGTTTTGTGGGATGCAATGAGGGGCTTAGGGACGGGAACATTTCTCCTTGAGGAGAGCACCAGTGAAGGTGTGTAGAGTTTTGAATTGCCTTTTGCCCTCTACTAAGCAAATACATATCACAAAGCATTATGGGAAAGGGAGCTGGGAAACTCATACGTCTTCTGTTGGATGTAACAAATCCTCAATTTGCTTTAGACTCACTGAGTCTTGAGACAGCAAATGGGATATTAGCCATGCCAATTTTACTTATCTGCATACAGCGCCGTTTTGCGATTTTTGTTCCTCATCATTGCAGAGCAATGTGAACTGGCTAGCTTTGTGGGAGGCAATGAGTGGCTTAGGAACGGGAACATCGCTCCTTGAAAAAAACACCAGTGAAGGTATGTAGCGTTTTGAATTGCCTTTTGCTCTTTATTAAGCATCTACATATCACAAAGCATTATGGGAAAGAGAGATTGAAAGCTCAATCGCCCTCTGTTGTATGTAACAGATGCTCCATTTGTTTTTGACTCACTGAGTCTTGACACAGCAAATAGGATTTTAGCCAAGCCAATTTCAGTTATCTGCATACAGCGCCTTTTCGGGATTTTTGTCCCTCATCAATGCATGTCAAAGTGAACTGGCTATCTTTCTGGTTAGCACTGAGTGGCGTTGAGACAGGAACATCTCTCCTTGAGGAGAGCACCAGTGAACGTGTGTAGAGCTTCGAATTGCCTTTTGCTCTCTGTTAAGCATCTACGTATCACAAAGCATTATGGTTAAGGGAGACGGAAAGTTCATGCGCCCTCTGTTGGATGTAACAGATCCTCAATTTGCTTTTGACTCACTGAGTCTTGAGACAGCAAATGGGATTTTAGCCAAGCCAATTTCACTTATCTGCATACAGCGCCGTTTCAGGATTTTTGTCCCTCATCAGTACAAAACAATGTGAACTGGCTGGCTTTGTGGGAGACAATGAGAGGCTTAGGGAAGGGAACATCTCTTCTTGAGTAGAACACCAGTGAAGTTGTGTAGAATTTTAAATTGCATTTTGCCATCTATTAAGCATCTACACATTACAATGCATTATGAGAAAGGGAGCTGAGAAGCTCATGCGCCTTCTGTTGGATGTAACAGATCCTCAATTTGCTTTTGACTCAGTGAGTCTTGAGACAGCAAGCATGAGCTTCCCAGCTTCTTTTCCCATAATGCCTTGTGATATGTAGATTCTTAGTAGAAGGCAAAAGGCAATTCAAAACTCTACATATCTTCACTGGTGCTCTTCTCAAGGAGAGATGTTCCTGTTTCTAAGGCTCTTATTGCCTCCCACAAAACCAGCCAGTTCATTTTGCTTTTCACTGATGAGGGACAAAAATATCGAAACAGCTCTGTGTGCAAATAAGTGAAATTGGCTTGGCTAAAATCTCATTTGCTGTCTCCAGAATTAGGGAGTCGAAAATAAATTGAGGATCTGTTACATCCAACAGTGTGCGCACGAGCTTCCCAACTTCCTCTACCATAATGCCTTTTGATATGAAGATGCTTATTACAGGGCAAAAGGCAGTTCAATACTCTACACACCTTCACTTGTGCTCTCCTCAAGGAGAGATGTTCCTGTCCCTAAGCTATTCATTGCATCCCACAAAGCCAGCGTCTTCACTTTGCTTTGTACTGATAAGGGACAACAATGGAGCAGTATGCAATTCCTGGTGCGCTCCTCAAGGAGAGATGTTCCCGTCCCTAAGCCACTCGTTGCCTCCCACAACGCCAGCCAATTCACTTTGCTTTGCACTGATGAGGGACAAAAATCCTGAAACAGTGCTGTATGCAAACATGTGAAATTGGTTTGGTTCAAATCCCATTTGCTGTGTCTAAACTCAGTGAGCCAAAAGCAAATTGAGGATCTCTTACATCCAACAGTGTGCGCATGAGCTTCCCAACTCCCTTTCCCATAATGCCTTGTGATATGTAGATGCTTAGTAGAAGGCAAAAGGCAATTCAAAACTCTACACACCTTCATTGGTGCTCTCCTCAAGAAGAGATGCTCCCGTCCCTAAGCCAATCATTGCCTCCCACAAAGCCAGCCAGTTCACTTTGCTCTGCATTGATGAGAGACAAAAATCCCAAAACAGCGCTGTATGCAGATAAATGAAATTGTTTTGACTAAAATCTCGTTTGCTGTCTCAAGACTCAGTGAGTCAAAAGTTTAATTGAGGATCTGTTACATCCAACAAAGGGCGCATGAGATTTCCAGTTCCCTTTCCCATAATGCCTTATGATATGTAGATGCTTAGTAGAGGGCAAAAGGCAATTCAAAACTCTTCACACCTTCACTGGTGCTCTCCTCAAGGAGAGATATTCCCGTCCCTAAGCCACTCATTGCCTCCCACAAAGCCAGCCAATTCACTTTGTTCTGCACTGATGAGTGACAAAAATTCCGAAACGGCGCTGTATGCAGTTAAGTGTAATAGGCTTGGCTAAAATCCCATTTGCTGTCTCAAGACTCAGTGAGTCAAAAGCAAATTGAGGATCTGTTACATCCAACAGAGGGCGCATGAACTTTCCGTCTCCCTTAACCATAATGCTTTGTGATATGTAGATGCTTAACAGAGCGCAAAAGGCAATTCGAAGCTCTACACACCTTCACTGGTGCTCTCCTCAATGAGAGATGTTCCTGTCTCAACGCCACTCATTGCTAACCAGAAAGATAGCCAGTTCACTTTGGCATGCATTGATGAGGGACAAAAATCCCGAAAAGGCGCTGTATGCAGATAACTGAAATTGGCTTGGCTAAAATCCTATTTGCTGTGTCAAGACTCAGTGAGTCAAAAACAAATGGAGCATCTGTTACATACAACAGAGGGCGATTGAGCTTTCAATCTCTCCTTCCCATAATGCTTTGTGATATGTAGATGCTTAATAAAGAGCAAAAGGCAATTCAAAACGCTACATACCTTCACTGGTGTTTTTTTCAAGGAGCGATGTTCCCGTTCCTAAGCCACTCATTGCCTCCCACAAAGCTAGCCAGTTCACATTGCTCTGCAATGATGAGGAACAAAAATCGCAAAACGGCGCTGTATGCAGATAAGTAAAATTGGCATGGCTAATATCCCATTTGCTGTCTCAAGACTCAGTGAGTCTAAAGCAAATTGAGTATTTGTTACATCCAACAGAAGATGTATGAGTTTCCCAGCTCCCTTTCCCATAATGCTTTGTGATATGTATTTGCTTAGTAGAGGGCAAAAGGCAATTCAAAACTCTACACACCTTCACTGGTGCTCTCCTCAAGGAGAAATGTTCCCGTCCCTAAGCCCCTCATTGCATCCCACAAAACCAGCCAGTTCACTCTGCTCTGCACTGATGTGGGACAACAATCCCGAAATGAAGCAGTATGCAGATAAATGAAACTGGATTTGGCTAAAATCTCATTTGCTGTCTCAAGACTCAGTGAGTCAAAAGCAGATTGAGGATCTGTTATATCCAACAGAGAGCGCATGAGATTCCCAACTCTCTTTCCCATAATACATTGTGATATGTAGATGCTTAGTAGAGGGTAAAAGGAAATTCAAAACTCTACTCACTTTCAATGGTGCTCTTCTCAAAGAGAGATGTTCCCGTTCCTAAGCTACTCATTGTTTCCCACAAAGCCAGCTAGTTCACGTTGCTCTGCACTGCTGAGGGACAAAAACCCCGAAACGGCGCTGTATGCAGATAAATGAAATTGGCTTGTCTAAAATCCTATTTGCTGTGTCTAAACTCGCTGAGTCCAAAGCAGGTTGAGGATCTATTACACCCAACAGAAGGCGCATGAGCTTCCCAGCTCCCTTTCCCATAATGCCTTATGATATGTAGATGCTTAGTAGAGGAGCAAAAGGCAAGTCAAAACTCTACACACCTTCACTGGTGCTCTCCTCAAGGAGAGATGGTCCTATCCCTAAGGCTCTCGTTACCTCCCACAAAGCCAGCCAGTTCATTTTGCTTTGCATTGATGAAGGACAAAAAACCCGAAACAGCTCTGTATGCAACTAAGTGAAATTTGCATGGCTAAAATATCGTTTGCCATCTCGAGACTCAGTGAGTGAAAAGCAAATTGAGGATCTGTGACATTCAACTCTTTCTCCCATAATGCTTTGTGATATGTAGATGCTTAGTAGAGGGCAAAAGGCAAGTCAAAACTCTACACACCTTCACTTGTGCTCTCGTCAAGGAGAGATGGTCCTGTCCCTAAGGCTCTCGTTACCTCCCACAAAGCCAGCCAGTTCATTTTGCTTTGCACTGATGAGAAACAAAAATCCCGAAACAGCTCTGTATGCAGATAAGTGAAATTTGCATGGCTAAAATCTCATTTGCCGTCTCAAGACTCAGTGAGTGAAAAGCAAATTGAGGATCTGTGACATCCAACTCCTTCTCCCATAATGCTTTGTGATATGTAGATGCTTAGTAGAGGGCAAAAGGCAGTTCAAAACTCTACACACCTTCACTGGTGCTCTCCTCAAGGAGAGATGTTCCCGTTCCCTAAGCCACTCATTGCCTCCCACAAAGCCAGCCAGTTTACTTTACTCTGAATTGATGAGGAACAAAAATCCCAAAACGGCACTGTGTGCAGTTAAGTGAAATTGGTTTGGCTAAAATCCCATTTGCTGTCTCGCAATTCAGTGAGTCAAAAGCAAATTGAGGATCTGTTACATCCGAAAGAGAGCACATGAGCTTCCCAGCTCCTTTTCCCTTACGTTCTACAGCAGCACAATATGGGGTATTTCTCCCCCTGTGTGTTGTCTAGGACAGGTGGAACTTTTAATTAGCACAAAAATGTGCTTACTAACCTGTCCTATAAGAGGGCACGAGAGACCTCCCTCACCTGTGTTTTTTTCTGTTCTGTGTGAGACAGGTGGAGGAGGTCTCTTGTGACCTCTCTAGAGTTAAGGGGTTTTTTTCTTACCTTGAGGTGGTCGTTCCTTCTGTTGCCAGCCTGCGTTCGTTCTCCTCAGCGCTTCTGTCGGTAATTCTTCGGCCGGCGGTAGGCTACTTCGGCCTACCCGGAGGTGACGTCAGACTTTGCGACGGCCGGAACTCTTCTCTGTGTCCGGGTTCCCGTGCGGGCGGATTTCGCCGGACTCCTTCGCGCCTACTTCCGATTCTCGGAAAAAGTGCGGTAAGTTTGGAAATTTAAAATTTAAAGGCAAAATATAGAATAGATTTTTGCTGCTTGTTGTTTGAGCCTCTGACTTAGGCTTTTGCTCCTCTATGTTTCATTATGCATTTGACCCGTTTTGGTGCTATAAATCTCAGGAGGGTAAGTAATATTTATTCATTCTTGTTCATATATATTATATGAATTGTTGATTCATATCGCTGGCCTTGCTCTGCATGATTTCCTATGATACCGAGAGTATTGATGAAAATCAGACAGGACCAAGCCTCTGTAATAGCCATCATTCCATTCTGGCCAAAAAGAGCTTGGTTTTTCCAGCTCATGGTGATGAGTCGAGGGATATATTGGAGGCTTCCCCCCACCCAGAACCTGGTTTCCCAAGGATCACTGAAGTGCCAGGATCTGAGGAGATTCAACCTGACAGCCTGGAGGTTGACCAGTCCCTACGAATGTATAGAGGACTGTCAGAAGCCGTCCTGAGGACGCTTTTCTGTGCTAGAGCTGAATCCACCAAAAGGAATTACCAGAGGACGGCTAAGATTTTTTTGGAGTGGTTCTCCAAAAGAGGCGTTGATATTTCTAATCCTTTGACTTCTGATGTTTTGGATTTTCTTCAGGATGGCTTGGACAGGGGCCTTGCCCCTGCTACTTTAAAGGTACAGGAATCTGCTTTATCCGCCCACTTAAACAGACGGTTGTCCCAGGATTCCCTGGTTGCAAGATTCCTTAAAGGAGCGGCGAGGCTGAAACCTGCGGTATCTTCTCCTATTCCCCAATGGGACCTTGCGACGGTCCTTTCAGGCCTTTGTGGTCCTCCTTTTGAACCTCTGGAAGCTACGGAGCTAAAATTTTTAGCCTTTAAAACTATTTTTTGTTAGCCATCACATCTGCCAAAAGGGTAGGAGAGCTACAGGCGCTCTCCTCCAAAGAACCTTATATTGTATTTTTTTCGGATAGGGTCCACCTTAGGTTTTTGCCTGGCTTTATCCCTAAGGTTCCTTCACGTAATAACGATAATCAACTGATTTCTTTGCCTGTTTTCCTTCCGGATCCATCTTCAGAAGAGGAGTTAAAACTTCATACTTTGGATGTGGTGAGGTGTTTGCGAATTTACTTGTCGCGGACACAATCTTTCTGGAGAGCTGAAAATCTCCTAATCAATATGTATGGTAAAGACAGAGGTCTTAAAGCTTCCAGACCCTCCTTGTCCAGATGGATTAAGGAGGCAATCAAAATTTCTTTCATTGCTCAAGGGTTGCTTCCTCCAGTGTTTTGTACAGCCCATTCGACCAGGGCTGTATCGACTTCTTGGGCTGAGAATCGCTCGCTTCCACTGGATCAAATTTGTGTGGCTGCTTCTTGGTCATCCCAGCTGACTTTCGTCAAACACTATCGTTTGGATGTCCGCAGTTCCGAGGCGACTGCCTTTGGCCAGACAGTTCTTGAGGTTGTAAGGCGAGGAAACCCTCCCTAGGGGAATTACTTGCTATATCCCCATATTGTGCTGCTGTAGGACGTAAGGGAATCGTTGATTATATTGTTAATCTGTTTTCCCTTAGTCCTAACAGCAGCACAAGGCTTCCCTCCCTAAAATCTTGTTTCTTTTACTTTATAATTTACACAGGTGAGGGAGATCTCTCGTGCCCTCTTATAGGGCAGGATAGTAAGCACATTTTTGTGCTAATTAAAAGTTCCACGTGTCCTAGACAACACACAGGGGGAGAAATACCCCATATTGTGCTGCTGTTAGGACTAAGGGAAAACAGATTAACAATATAATCAACAAGTGAAGTGATTAGATTGGAGTTGCTGGAGGGAGGACCTACCAGGAGCAACTCCATTCTAGAAGCAACTTCATCCTCTCCCTACCTAGCCTAACTAGCTGGAATGGTGACAGGACCTGTGACCCTGCGTCTTATACAGAGGGGTCATATGTCCTGCCTGGCCAATCATAGCCATGCCCATACTGTGCATGTTTTTGATGTCTGTGGGCTTAAAGTTGGTTGATTGGCTGCTCAGCAGTCAATCAACCAACTTTAGGGATGAGCCGAACTCAAACCCGATCCTGAACTTCAGCGCTGCCGTTCAGGGTTGGGTACCCAAAGTTTTGCACGGACCTGAACTGTGCAGAATGGGTTCGCTCAACACTACTCCTGATATCTTGTCTGTTGTAATTGCTACTTTGGTATCTTGCGGATGCTGTTGTATACTTTGCATACGAGGACTGACAAAGATTTATTGATACAACCATAACAAAGACTATGTATTGTGAACTACAACCGGATGATCATGAGGAATTGGAAGAAGTTTCTGTTATATGACGAGACTTGTGAAAATGTCCAAGAACAAGATCTCTGATGTAAATTACAGAAATATGAAATAATGATAAAAGGATGTAGTGCTAGGAAAGTTTTACATTATATGATATATATTGTATTAATTGATTTTTAGATAAGTATCACACTTAGTACCAGATTTTGAACCAGACAGTTACTAAAATTGTCAGTAGTATGACAGAGAAGAAATTTCCGTGATCAGCTTCTGTCTGGTTTCAGTTTGATATTTTTTAGTCTGTCAGCATATTTCTTGTGTATTTTTGTATATGTCAACTACAAAATCATATGACCAATTTACTATAGGAAGCAATGCCGAATGATAATCTGCAGACAAAAACTTTACTTATGTATTGTCGTGTCTCCTTGCAAGTAAAAGAACACCTTGACTCCAATGACGCTGCACCTCTGGTGAATATTTCTTTGACAGTAGTGAATGGTGTATCTAAATGTGGCGCGTCCTCCACTTTGAGTTGAGGCAGAGCTGTGTCAGCAATATATTGAGGGAGGGTGAGTTGGGGGTTGGGCTTTTGATTAGAGGTGTAGGGGGGGGGGTAAACTCTCACTGTGCTCAATGAAAGACCTGAGCTCATGGCGAGTTGCCGTCAGGGTGGTGAGTGTTGAGCATTGGAGGGTTTGTTTATGTTGGGCCTTGAGTGTAAAGAGAGAACGGAGCAGGGTGTTCAATTTTAAACCCACCTCTCTTTTGAGTCTAGCTCTGTGCTTTATTAAAATCCCCCTTAGAGCACATTTCAGGGTCTCCCATTGAATAGGTGGTGAGGTGGTGACCAGTGAGTGATCCTATTCAAAGTTAAGAATGGATTGTTTGAGGTCTGACATACATTGAGCATCAAGCAGGAGCAATTCAAGTTCAAAGAGGGCTTGGATGTCTTTCTCGAACAGAACAATATTACGGGTTATGGCTTCTAGATTCTGTTAAGGACAAGTTGATCCAGGGTTTTATACTGATTGCCAGATTGGAGTCGGGAAGGAATTTTTTCCCTGAAATGGAGCAATTGGAATAAGCCTCATGGGGTTTTTTGCCTTCCTCTGGATCAACACTGTAGGGTGCTGTAGGGTTATAGGTTGGACTTGATGGACTGATGTCTTCATCCAACCTCATCTACTATGTAATTATGTATTAAGTCTCCAGGAGTTGGGGCGGTTAGAGGGAGGTAAAAGTTTTATTGAGCTCAAGACAGGGGAGTGATCATAGCCGCATTCACCTGTGTCAAAAGGGCATGGGGAAGAAAAATGTAATCCATTCTGCTGTATGAATTATGGACATGTGAATAAAAGGAATAATCTCTCACATCTGGATGGAGGTTGCGCCAAGCATCACACAGCAGCATGGAATGCAGGAGCCTTCGCAGCTTGTTAAGAGCGCCATAGAGGACCTGGGTTTTGCCAGAAGAGGAGTCAAGCAATGGGTTAATGGTTAGTTTGAAGTCACCGCACAGATTGAAGTGGCCACAGGCAAAAGCTTGGAGTGTGGTTAGAGTGGATATGAGGAAGGGTATCTGGCCAGAATTAGGTGAGCAGATATTGGCTACGGTGTATATGGTGCCATAAATTTCACATATAATAAACAGGTATTGAGCTTCAGTATCTGAAAGCGAGGCAAGTATTTTTACTGATAGATTTACCCAGAGTGCTGCTACTGTGGGACCAGAGAGGGTACTATCAGTTCGTAATTGAAGACATGTGTGGGGCTAGAAAGTAGGTTTCTTGTAGGTACAAGATGTGGCTGCTGCATTTGTAGAAATCATACATGCTTTGCGAGCAATTTTCAGACGTATTCAAGTCATTAACATTGAAGGATGACATGGTAATATTCACCATTAGGATAAACGGGGGAGAAAAGAGGGTTGGGAAAAGCTGGGAAATCAAGAGAGAGTATGAAGAAAGCAATGTTGGTGTTTTTTCCCCCAATATTAACGTATTACAATGGATTTAACTGCACTGAGACTTCTATTCCCTAGCTTGATCTGTCCCAAAATGGCCCTACTTCTTCATGCACAGTATCCTATATGCTGATATGAGATCACCACTATAATATCTCCACCCACCACTGTCAGGTGATGCCAAAAGCCTGCATAGGTCATGGAGATCATGTGATCCTCCTCCTCCTTTGCTCATCTATGTTGTGTTATATGTGGCAGTAGCCATCTTAGTCCACTTGAAATGAATCACATAAATTTTCGATTCATAGACTAACTGAACTTTTCCAAATTATGGGTCAAATCAGTTCACTAATCTCAAATGGCCACCTTATCTATAATAAAGGGAAAGGCAAAATGAGGAAGAGGTAGATGGAGTTTACAAAATACAATAAACGATCACTGTATTTCAGTAAATTTACATTCTTATCCTGATTACATCATGGAGGGAAATGCCATATTACACATCACATTATAATTAACATATAGACAGGTAAAGGTTAATTATCAATAATATTGTGCAATATAAACAATAGCCACTAGAGGGGTGCAACATCTAGCACACTGTGCTTGTGTAAACTACATCTGTGAACCATTTTGTTCGGAATACAGAACAAATACAGCACATAAAAACCGGATGTAATTGTTTTTACTAACCTCCCTGCAAGTGTGCATTTCTAACCAGAACCATGTGAGTTGACGAACTTTACTAGGATCTTACATACCGATAAAGTCAATGAAAACAGGTTGCATGAGTATATTCAATATGAGGAACTGACAGTGTTTAAAGTGAACATGGAACCTCACACATTACTCTTCAAGCTACATCTACATAAAAGTTGAATATGTTTGTAAATATTTTTCTTCATGAACTTCATATGATATTTTTCCTTATCATGAGCTGACTTTTTCATTACATAATGTTTCGTTCTCCAACAGAATACTACATTAGGTTTGAATCCAGCCTAGGACAACATCTGCAAGGAGTTTGTAGGTTCTCTCCGTGTTTGCATGGGATTCTTCCAGGTACTCTGATTTCCTCCCACACGCTGAAAATAGGGAATTTAGATTGTGAAACCTACTTGGAACAGTGTTGAAACTAACTGTAAAGCACTGCGGAATATGATGTTGCTATGTAAGCAGTGGCGGAACTACTGCTGTAGTGGCTACTACAGGCTCGTTAACTTTTTAATAGGCCATTACCTGGTGGAGTAACTCTGGCGGTTTTGTTTGGACAATGCACATCTGACACGAAGCTGCTATTATTATACTCTGGGGTCTCTTCTGACCCCAAAGTATAATGGTTGGAAACCACGGGTAGGTGAGCAAACATAAAAAGCAGTGTTACCTCTCCTGAGCTCTGGCGTGGATCTTCAGGCCTCTTCAATTACGTCAGAAACCACTGAGGTCTGTAATTGGTCTGAAAAGATATAGTATATCTCAGAATATAATAATAGTTTGTGGGTGGTGAATCCCAAAAAATTTGCAATGAACACTGTAGCGGCCACTATGGGACATTATACTGTGTGGAGGGGCCACTATGGGACGTTATACTGTGTGGAGGCCACTATGGGACATTATAATATGTGGAGGCCACTATGGGACATTATATTGTGTGGAGGGGACACTATAAATAAGTATTTGGTATTTTGTCAATAACAAAAGTTCATCTCAATACTTTGTTATATATCCTTTGTTGGCAATGACAGAGGTCAAACGTTTTCTGTAAGTCTTCACAAGGTTGGCACACACTTGCTGGTATGTTGGCCCATTCCTCTATGCAGATCTCCTCTAGAGCAGTGATGTTTTGAGGCTGTCGCTGGGCAACACGGACTTTCAACTCCCTCCAAAGGTATTCTATGGGGATGAGATCTGGAGACTAGCTAGGCCACTTCAGGACCTTGAAATGCTTCTTACGAAGCCACTCCTTCGTTGCCCTGGCGGTGTGCTTGGGATCATTGTCATGCTGAAAGACCCAGCCACGTTTCATCTTCAATGCCCTTGCTGATGGAAGGAGGTTTGCACTCAAAATCTTACGATATATGGCCCCATTCATTCTTTCATGTACATGGATCAGTTGTCCTGGTCCCTTTGCAGAGAAACAGCCCCAAAGCATGATGTTGGCACCCCCATGCTTCACAGTAGGTATGGTGTTCTTTGGCTGCAACTCAGCATTCACTCTCCTCCAAACACGACGAGTTGTGTTTCTACCAAACAGTTCTACTTTAGTTTCATCTGACCATATGACATTCTCCCAATACTCTTCTGGAACATCCAAATGCTCTCTAGCAAACTTCAGATGGGCCCGGATATGTACTGGCTTAAGCAGGGGAACACGTCTGGCACTGCAGGATCTGAGTCCCTGGCAGCGTAGTGTGTTACTGATGATACGTTCAGTAACGGTTGTTACGTTAGTCCCAGCTTTCTGCAGGTCATTCACTAGGTCCCCCGTGTAGTGAATGACCTGCAGAAAGCTGCAGGTCATTCACTAGGTCCCCCGTGTAGTTCTGGGATTTTTGCTCACCGTTCTTGTGATCATTTTGACCCCACGGGGTGAGATTTTGCGTGGAGCCCCTGATCAAGGGAGATTATCAGTGGTCTTGTACCTCTTCCATTTTCTAATTATTGCTCCCACAATTGATTTCTTCACACCAAGCTGCTTGCCTATTGCAGATTCAGTCTTCCCAGCCTGGTGCATGTCTACAATTTTGTTTCTGGTGTCCTTCCACAGCTCTTTGGTCGTCACCATAGTGGAGTTTGGAGTGTGACTGTTTGAGGTTGTGGACAGGTGTCTTTTATACTGATAACAATTTCAAACAGGAGCCATTACTACAGGTAATGAGTGGAGGACAGAGGAGCCTCTTAAAGAAGAAGTTACAGGTCTGTGAGAGCCAGAAATCTTGCTTGTTTGTAGGTGACCAAATACTTATTTTCCACCATAATTTGCAAATAAATTCTTAAAAAATCAGACAATGTGATTTTCTAGATATGTTTTCTCATTTTGTCTCTCATAGTTGAGGTCTACCTATGATGTCAATTACAGGCCTCTCTCATCTTTTTAAGTGGGAGAACTTGCACAATTGGTGGCTGACTAAATACTTTTTTTCCCCACTGTATGTACAGATACAGTACAGACCAAAAGTTTGGACACACCTTCTCATTCCAAGAGTTTTCTGTATTTTCATGACTATAAAAATTGTAGATTCACACTGAAGGCATCAAAACTATGAATTAACACATGTGGAATTATATACTTAACAAAAAAGTGTGAAACAACTGAAAATATGTCTTATATTCTAGGTTCTTCAAAGTAGCCACCTTTTGCTTTGATTACTGCTTTGCACACTCTTGGCATTCTCTTGATGAGCTTCAAGAGGTAGTCACCTGAAATGGTCTTCCAACAGTCTTGAAGGAGTTCCCAGAGATGCTTAGCACTTGTTGGCCCTTTTGCCTTCACTCTGCGGTCCAGCTCACCCTAAACCATCTAGATTGGGATCAGGTCTGGTGACTGTGGAGGCCAGGTCATCTGGCGTAGCACTCCATCACTCTCCTTCTTGGTCAAATAGCCATTACACAGTCTGCAGGTGTCATTGTCCTGTTGAAAAATAAATGATTGTCCAACTAAACGCAAACCGGATGGAATAGCATGCCGCTGCAAAATGCTGTGGTAACGATGCTGGTTCAGTATTCCTTCAATTTTGAATAAATCCTCAACAGTGTCACCAGCAAAGCACCCCCACACCATCACACCTCCTCCTCCATGCTTCACGGTGGGAACCAGGCATGTAGAGTCCATTCGTTCACCTTTTCTGTGTCGCGAACAAATTTAGTGGCCTCTTAAAAGGCTTGAGAAGCTAGAGCACTTCCCTCATTATCCTCCAATGACATATCTTGAAATAACACAATGTCCCTTTGGTCTGCAGCATGCAATAATCATTCACCCTCACCTTCTGCTCACACAGACACTCTAGCATGATTAAGTTTGGAACGTCGCATGATAAGGTAGTGAAAAGGCAGACCCTATTGTCGCTGCAAATTGAGCAGGGTGTTTTTTTGTGACAAAAATGTCTAAAAAGCGCATAGACTTTTCAGGCCATGAGAAGTACCTCTTTTAAGCCACTATACAAATTAATAAAGTGGCGAACCACCAAATTAAGGACATTCACCATACAGGGACAATGTGTTATTTGTCCTGACTGCAGCACAACAGCAATATTGGTGCCATTGTCGCTTGAAACGCTGCCCATTTGGAGTTGGAGAGGAGCCATCCAGTGGAATACTTGCTGCAGGGTACAGCGAAGCAGCTCCTCCATTGTGGGGCTCATCTCATCCAGGCTCATTAATTATAAAAATGCATGGCAGCACTTCACTGGCAACAATGTATTGTCCTTGTTCATAATTGCAGCTCCATGTGTCGGTGGTGGCATACACCTTTCCCCAGACTGACATATCCAAGGAAATGTCTACATTCTCCATTAAAGAGACAGGCACCTATTTTTCCATTTTTCCCTCCACCACCTTATGTCCTGGGTAAAGGCGGTAGGAGAGCCAAAAAGGACACTGCCACCATGGAGGACTTGTTTAAATTACTTGGGCTGGATGCTGGATGCTGAGAAACACCAACAGTGTGCCATGGAGGCGGCCGAAAAATGGCAGCAAGAGATGACCGCCATGTTAATGAAGCAGCTGTCTGTATTGTGTGAGGCCGTGGTTGCTCAGAAGGTGGTGAGAGAATCTTCTGCTGAGACCCCGTCGGTGAGAACCACTGCTCGAGTGGCTGTGCAAAATTCTCTACAGAAGATGACATCCACTGATGACATAGAGGCGTATCTTCATGTGTTTGAGCGGGTTGCTGAACGAGAAAAGCTGCCAAAAGAACAGTGGACCAATGTCCTGGTGCCCTTTCTAACTGGGGAACCACAGAAGACCTATTACGACCTGAGTGAGACAGCAGCCAGAGATTATACCACGTTGAGAAGTGAGATCATGGCCCGTCTTGGGGTAAATATGCATGTGGGAGCCGAAAGGGTACATCACTGGATTTTTTCTGAATGTCTTCCGCCCAGGTGTCAAATGCATGACCTTATCTACCTGGTAAAGAAGTGGCTACAACCTGAAGAGGCCTCCCCTGCACAGATAGTGGAAAGAGTGGTCCTTGACAAATGCACCCGGTTGTTCCCACCTAACATTCAACGCTGGGTTGGCCAAGCAGGTCCTACAACTGCGGACCAGCTAGTATGCCTGGTGGAGAGATATCAAGCCACTGAGGAGCTCCTGCAGACACCTTCCAGACCAGCCACCCCAAGAACTGGTAAGATGATACCAACTGTTAGGGGTGTGAGGAAGGTTGGGATGGAAGGACGCTCACAAGGGGAACAGGCAGCTGGGACTGTGACCTATAGCCCCAAGACTCAAAATGGGGACCAATACCGTACACGTTGCTGGCGGTGCCATGGGTTAGGTCATGTTGCTGCCCACTGTTCCCTGACGACGGAGCCCATGGACTGCAGCAGTTCCAAGTGGGTATCCCTGTTTGCTCACCCTGCTTTTTCTGCAGAAACTGTGTCTGAACCACAGATGTGTACCGTGACTGTAACAGAGCGTGCTGTACTGGCTCTCCTGGACTCTGGGAGCCTGGTAACCCTGGTTCACCGTGATCTGGTCGACCCTGCACTGTACAGTGGACAAACTATTGGGGTCTTATGCATACATAGTGAAACTAGGGAGTATCCTGTTGCAGAGGTTACCATCAAAACTACCTCTGGTACAGCCTATCACAAAGTGGGCGTGGTTAACTCCCTCTTCCATAGTGTGATCATAGGGAGGGATTTTCCTCTGTTTTGGGATATGTGGGAAAAGCAGAAGCTACCATGTCCTAAAAATGCAAGTGTTGGTAATGTCTTGCCTAATGTTAACCATGAACCCTTTGATCCTGACAGGGAAACACCAGCTGTAGGGGTGACCCAGGATGGTAATAATTTTCCTCTGTCTGTGTTAGCTGGTGATGCTGAAAGTCAGGAGGAGGTTCCCGAGATGCCTGAGCTTGAGGTGTCCCGTGACAATTTTGAGACCGTTCAAATTAGAGATCCTAATCTGTCTCATGCCAGGGAAAATGTAAAGGTGGTAAACGGTGAACCCCAGTATCCAGGGGCTGACAAGGAGTTCTCCTATTTGTCCATGAACCAGGACCTACTATATAGGGTGAACCAAATACAGGGAGAAATTGTTGAACAGTTGGTGGTGCCCCGATCGTATCAAAGAGTGGTTTTAGATTTGGCACATAAGCACGTGCTGGGAGGACACTTAGGTTATGAGAAAACCAAGGAACGCATATTACAGGGTTTCTATTGGCCGGCAGTGGATAGACATGTGCGAGAGTACTGTAGCTGCTGCACGGTATGCCAACTAACTGCTCCACTGACACACTTCCGGAGCCCTTTAGTACCCCTGCCTATTATAGAGCGTATAACCATGGATTTGGTAGGACCTCTTGTAAAGTCCGCCCGGGGACATCAGTACATACTAGTAGTATTGGATTATGCTACCCAGTACCCTGAAGCTGTGCCCCGAGGACATACTTCAGCAAACTTAATTGCTAAGGAGCTTTTTTACATGTTTTCTTGGACAGGTATACCTAAAGAGATCCTGACCGATCAAGGGACCCCCTTTATGTCCAAAGTTATGAAGGAAATGCGTAAGCTCCAGAGTATCAAACAGCTGAGAACCTCTGTGTATCACCCCCAGACAGATGGCCTGGTTGAGCGGTTTAATAAAACCCTTAAGGGAATGTTAAAAAGGGTGGTTAGCAAAAATGGCAAGGATTGGGATTGTTTACTGCCATATTTCATGTTTGCAATCCGAGAGGTACCTCAGTCCTCCACAGGTTTTTCTCCATTCGAATTAGTGTATGGTAGACACCCACAGGGGCTCTTAGATATTGCTAAGGAAACTTGGGAACAGGAACAAACTCCGTATCGTAGCGTTATTGAGCACATTACCCAGATGCAAGACCGAATTACGGCAGTAATGCCAATTGTAAAGGAGCATATGGAGCAAGCCCAGTTGGCTCAAGGCCGCATTTATAACAAGAAGGCTAAGCTCCGAACCTTTAACCCAGGTGATCGGGTGTTAGTGCTCATGCCTACAGTAGAAAGTTAATTTCTAGCCAAGTGGCAAGGCCCATATGAAATAATTGAAAAAGTGGGTGATGTAAACTACAAGGTTTACCAGCCGGGCAGGAGAAAACCCGAGCAAATATATCATGTGAATTTGTTAAAACCCTGGAAAGACAGGGAGTCCTTGTCTGCCGTAAGTACCCCTAGAGAGGTTACTGCTAAAGCAGGGGCCGCACTTGGTAAAAACTTGCCTGAGGTACAAATAGCGGTGTCAATATCTAGAGTACAAGCACAGGAAACAAAAGAATTTGTACAGAGAAATACTGATGTATTTTCTGAGTTACCTGGGCGTACTGATCTGATAGAGCATGATATTGTCACCGAGCCGCAGGTACGAGTCAATCTAAAGCCGTACCAAATACCTGAAGCTCGTGGACAGGCCATAATCAGAGAGGTCAATAATATGTTAGCCCTTGAGGTAATTGAAGAGTCTAAGAGCGCCTGGTCAAATCCAATTGTCCTGATTCACAAACCTGACGGTACAATCAGGTTTTGCAATGACTTTCATAAATTAAATGAAATGTCCAAGTTTGACGCCTACCCGATGCCAAGAGTAGATGAACTGATCGAAAGGCTGGGATCTGCCAGGTATTTCTTTACTCTCGATTTAACAAAAGGGTACTGGCAGGTACCACTCACAGAGAGTGCTAGAGAAAAAACAGTGTTTTCCACCCCAGATGGTCTGTTTCAGTATGTGACTATGCCTTTTGGGTTACATGGTGCTCCTGTAACCTTCCAGCGATGAAGGATAAAATCCTTAAGCCCCATCGCAGGTACGCTTTGGCCTATCTTGACGATATTGTCATTTTCAGCCCTGATTGGGAAAGTCACTTGCCGAAAGTCCAAGCTGTACTAGATTCCCTTCGGGCAGCCGGGTTAACTGCTAACCCCAAGAAGTGTGCTTTGGGCCTTCAAGAAGCCCGGTATTTGGGGTACACCATAGGAATGGGGATAATAAAACCCCAGGTGAATAAAGTAGAGGCTATTCAGAGTTGGCCCCGTCCCTTGACTAAAAAACAAGTGAGGGCTTTCCTAGGAATTATGGGGTACTATCGGTGGTTTATACCCAATTTTGCTTCTATTGCAGCTCCCATGACCGACCATACCAAGGGAGGAAAATCTGGTTTGATCAAGTGGAGTGAAGAGGCTGAGGGGGCATTCCAGGAGTTAAAATCTGTGTTGTGTAAACAACCAGTTTTGATCACTCCCAACTATGCAAAAGAGTTTGTGGTACAGACTGACGCCTCTGATGTAGGGTTAGGCGCAGTGCTTTCACAAGTAGTTGAAGGTGAGGAACATCCTGTCACATACTTGAGTCGTAAACTTACACCTGCAGAAAGGAATTACAGTATTGTGGAAAGGGAATGTTTGGCCATCAAATGGGCCCTGGAGTCTCTACGGTATTACTTGCTGGGCCAACATTTTCTGTTGGTTACCGACCACTCCCCTCTCACGTGGATGTCTCAGGCCAAAGAGAGAAATGCCCGAGTCACAAGATGGTTCCTTACCCTACAAAATTTCAAGTTTAATGTAGAGCACCGATCCGGTAGGTTGCAGGGGAATGTAGATGCTCTGTCCAGGGCACACTGTATGGTGGCAAAAAGTGTTTGCCTCTATAGGTCTGAACAAAGGTGACAGGTAAAGTTCTGGATGATCGCTATATCTCCCCCAGATTCCTCACTTATGTGTGGTAAGTGAGGTTACAACACTGATGTCTGTAGCAGAACCTCAGCTAGGAGAAGGCCTTTCTGTTAACCTTTTCCTGTCCTACAGCAGGAAGGAGCCTTCAAGCACAGGTGGGAGCTAGGCCTCATTAAAAGGCCCATAAAAGGTTGTCAAGACCTCACCCTGGGTAGTTCCTGGAGAGAGGAGGAGTAGGTTCTGTCCTAAGACTCTATCTGGTGAGAGACCAGTGTGAACTGTTGCCTTTACTTTTTGTCCTGTGTATTAACTGTGTGGCTGGAGCAAGCCACACAGATAGTGAGGGCCTCTTTGTTTAGTTAGTTGCCCAGACGAGCAGGATTTCTGTTATCTTTTTGCCTGAAGTTAAGGCTTATTTTGTTTTGCTGTTTTGGAAAAAATAAACGCACAGGGTAAAATCTGTTTATAACTGACTTTTTTGTGTCTGTCTCTGACTATCTGGGTCCGCTGCTGCTACCACTGAGCCAATCCTCCCACACATCCAACAGAAAATGTTAA
This sequence comes from Leptodactylus fallax, assembly GCA_947044405.1. Classification (NCBI taxonomy): domain Eukaryota; kingdom Metazoa; phylum Chordata; class Amphibia; order Anura; family Leptodactylidae; genus Leptodactylus; species Leptodactylus fallax. The sequence goes on along the minus strand of CAMRHE010000061.1, from coordinate 1,531,673 downwards.
CAACGCACACTAACAGATCCGTCAAAAATGTGTTAAAAATCCAATTGATTTCGGGTGTCTAGCCGAAGTATTGAGCAGACGTGTGCGAGTGGAGTTTCTGCTGAACTTTGCTGTTTTACTGCCCTAAACAACGTTATTGGCTACACTGTTACCTCTGGGTTTCTCCACTGGCCCTATAATATGATTTTGGGGTACCTGAAGTTGAGTTCTACGCAGAGGCGTAGCTAGGGGTTCAGCACAGGGGGGTGAACATGTCCAATTGGGCCCCCAACTTGGACTTGTTCGTATACCGATACTATCAGTATACGGTGAGCGTATAGTGGTATATAGCAGCTCTACACAGGGCTCTGCAGACGATTTAGGTGAATATAGGGCAGTAGCATTTAGTGACTTACAGGTGACGTCTCTGACCAATCCTGCACATTTCCCATCTCTTTCATCTGGACGGCCATGACCACTTCTTCCAGTCTCTGTAAAGTTTGCAACACAGACATCTTTGGCTCCTCACTTCTCTAGGCACCTGACCCACATTGTCCTCACCTGCACAAAGCAACCATCCTACTGCTACCCCAATTATGAAATATATAATATAACCCCCTATAATGAATAATACCCCCAAGTGTATCTTTAAGTTAATAACTTCCCTGTGCACCCCTTTAAATAGTGCCCCTTATTAATAATGCCCCAGATGTTTCCTAATTAAAAAGGAAAAAAAAAGGGAGAAAAAATTATTGGGGTTCCAATACCCTGGACCCCCAGGATCAGCTGTTTGAATGAACCATGGTACCTATGTAAGCGCCGTGACCCCTTCTCTGTTTACATAGTGTCATTCTTTTCATAGCGGCCATGTAATGTAACTACAGCCTCGTCCTATACACATCTATGTGACAAGGTTGAAATTACATCACATGGTCACTATAAACAGACAGCGTGTGATATAAACAGGTGCCATAGCCCCTTCATACAGCTGATCAGTGGGGAATCACTTATCTCTTATTGATGTTTTATTCTGAGGATAGACCATCAATAAAAATGAGCTGGAAAACTCCTTAAAGAGGACCTTTCACGTCCTCATGTATATGCTGTTTTACATACCGCTAGAAAGATGACAGCACGCTGAATTCAGCGCACTGCCAGCTTTCCCAGTATGTGCCACGGGACTGGAGATATCGGGGGTCTTAGTTTCACGGTTTACTGTCAGAAAGGCATTCCTGACAGTCTAGCTGTGCTGTGAGGAATGCCCTCTCTGACAGTTCTCGTTCATAGACTTGTACTGAGGGGGCGTTCCTCACAGCTCAGCGTCATCGCCGGGCAGTAAGGAACGCCCCCTCTGATAGTACAGCGCTATGGGCAAGTACAGAGAGGGGGCGTTCCTTATAGCCCAGCGATGACGCTGAGTTGTAAGGAACACCCCCTGCAGTACAAGTCTATGAAGAAGAACTGTCAGGGAGGGCGTTCCTCACAGCGCAGCTAGACTGTCAGGAACGCCCTTCTGACAGTAAACCGTGAAACTAAGACCCCCAATATCTCCATCCCCGGGGGAATATAACGGGAAAGCCGACAGTGTGCTGAATTCAGCGCGCGGTCGGCTTTCTAGCGGTATGTAAAACAGCATATACATGAGGACGTGAAAGGTCCTCTTTAAGGCTAAGGCCCCACGTGGTGTCCTGCAGCAAAAAAGAGCTGTGGGAAAAACCGCAGCGGCGACGCATCGCGGTTTTTCCTGCAGCACTTTGCACAAAAAGTTCGCAGAGGTTTCCTCTGCAGACTTTCTGCTCCAATTATACCTACAGGAAAACCGCCAGCATTTCCGTAGGTATAATTGACATGCTGCGATTTCCAAAACTGCGTCTGTTTTGGAAATCGCAGCGTATCCGCTGCGCATATTTTACTGCAAAGTGGAGATGGGGGCCACATGTGGCGAAAACCCACAGAAAAAAACCCGGCATTTTACATCTAGCAAATACCATCCACACATTGCGGAAAAATATGTGCAGCAGATGCACTGCGATTTCCAAAACCGTTGCGGTTTTGGAAATTGAAGCATTTCAATTATAGCTACAGAAACACTGGCGGTTTCCATATAGGTGTATGGAAATCAGAAAGTCCACAGGGGAAACCTCTGCGGACCTTCTGTGAAAAGTACTGCGAGAAAAACCACAATGTTACCGCTGCAGTTTTTCCTGCATCGCTTTTTTTTTCTCTGAAGCCCACTATGTGGGGCCTTACTCTTATTAAAACCCAAGTGCCACCTTAATTAAATTAATTGACCCTTATATTATGCCCCTGATTCACCCTGACATAAATACTGCACCTCTAATGGCTCCTTATATTAATGACCACCCCCTTATGTTGATAATGCCTCCTAATATAAATGATGCCCCCTAATGGCCCCTTATATAAATAACCTCCCCCCTTGTATTAATAATACCTCCTAATAACCCTTATATAAATGACCAACCCATCGTCATAATGCCCCCAATTATAGTTGTATAATTATAGTTATATTTCCCTCTCCAAACCACCCCTTATACTATTAATATACCCACAACTAAGCTAAAAAAACAAAAACAAAAGTCATACTCACCTGCGATGATGATGAATGGAGCCGCCGGTGCTTCCTCCCTGTCCACGCACAGGACGTCTGTGTCTGAGCACAGGCGGCGCGTTGTTGTGACGTCATCGCGCCGCCCGTGCTGAGAAGCAGACATCGTCTGTGGTCTTGGCGTCTTGTAAACCACAAGCCTGTATTGGCTTGCGGTTTACAATACTGTTAAGTTGCAGGTTACCTTTTAACTAGATCGGTGTCTGCAGACACCGATCTAGTTAGAAATAAAGGATGTATTAATGGTGGCCCCGGGGTGGGTCCCCAAAAATTCAGTGGGCCTGGGGCAGCCACCCCCTCTGTCCCCCCGCTAGCTACGCCTCTGGTTCTACAGTCATGGCCAAAAGTTTTGAGAATGATACAAATATTAATTTTTACAAAGTCTACTGCTTCAGTTTTTCTAATGGCAATTTGCATATACTCCAGAATGTTATAAAGAGTGATCAGTTTAACAGTAATTACTTGCAAAGTCAATATTTGCCTAGAAAATGAACTTTATCCCCCAAAACACATTTCAACATCATTGCAGCCCTGCCTTAAAAGGACCACCTAACATCGTTTCAGTGATTGCTCCATTATACAGGTGTGGGTGTTGATGAGGACAGGGCTGGAGATCAATCTGTCATGATTAAGTAAGAATGACACCACTGGACACTTTAAAAGGAGGCTGGTGCTAGCCATCATTGTTTCTCTTCTGTTAACCATGGTTATCTCTAAAGAAACACGTGCAGTCATCATTGCACTGCACAAAAATGGCCTAACTGGGAAGAGTATTGCAGCTAGAAAGATTGCACCTCAGTCAACAATCTATCGCATCATCAAGAACTTCAAGGAGAGAGGTTCCATTGGTGCCAAAAAGGCTCCAGGGCGCCCAAGAAAGACCAGCAAGCGGCAGGACCGTCTCTTAAAAGTGTTTCAGCTGCGGGATCGGGCTACCAGCAGTGCAGAGCTTGCTGAGGAATGGCAGCAGGCAGGTGTGAGTGCATCTGCACGCACTGTGAGGCGGAGACTCTTGGAGCAAGGCCTGGTCTCAAGGAGGGCAGCAAAGAAGCCACTTCTCTCCAGAAAAAACATCAGGGACAGACTGATATTCTGCAAAAGGTACAGGGAGTGGACTGCTGAGGACTGGGGTAAAGTCATTTTCTCTGATGAATCCCCTTTTCGATTGTTTGGAACATCTGGAAAACAGCTTATTCGGAGAAGAAGAGGTGAGCGCTACCACCAGTCTTGTCTCATGCCAACTGTAAAGCATCCTGAAACCATTCATGTGTGGGGTTTCTTCTCAGCCAAGGGAATCGGCTCTCTCACAGTCTTGCCTAAAAACACAGCCATGAATAAAGAATGGTACCAGAATGTCTCTCCAAGAGCAGTTTGGTGCTCAACAATGCCTTTTCCAGCATGATGGAGCACCTTGCCATAAAGCAAAGGTGATAACTAAATGGCTCAGGGAACAAAACATAGAGATTTTGGGTCCATGGCCTGGAAACTCCCCAGATCTTAATCCCATTGAGAACTTGTGGTCAATCATCAAGAGACGGGTGGACAAACAAAAACCAACAAATTCAGACAAAATTAAAGCATTGATTCTGCAAGAATGGACTGCTATCAGTCAGGATTTGGTCCAGAAGTTGATTGAGAGCATGCCAGGGAGAATTGCAGAGGTCCTGAAGAAGAAGGGTCAACACTGCAAATATTGACTTGCTGCATTAACTCATTCTAACTGTCAATATAAGCTTCTGTTACTCATAATATGAATGCAATTATATTTCTGTATGTGATAGAAACATCTGACAAACACACATAAAAACCAGAGGGCAGCAGATCATGTGAAAATATAATATTTGTGTCATTCTCAAAACTTTTGGCCATGACTGTACGTCTTTGGACATCCCGTGAGCATCCCTGCTGAGGCGGTCTGGCACCTGCTCCATGAGGCAGCGGTTATCTTGGGCTTTCCACCTGCATTGAGACCAGGGCTCCCTTCACACTTGGATGACTGTGCGGCCTGCTCCAACACTGACTTGCCACTGTCTGGCAGACACATCGCTGTGGCTGCAGTTACTTACCTGGTCCTGCCAACTGTCGGGTCTGAATCCTCAAAACTGCTGACACGGAGACTCAGTTACCCTTCCACATAGGCGTTCCTCCCAGCGTTCCTTCTGCACCTCGGCCCGGAACTTCCGCTATTTTGGACTTTCTGCTCTCTCATTTTGTACTCTCGTCAGAGCCAGTCCACCAGAGAAGAACACCTTCATAAGGGTGTCTTCACTTGCATAGTATACTGTTGTGCTAAAAAGTTTACATACCCCACAGATTTTTTTGGTTTTTTGGCCTTTTTTCAGAGAATATGAATGATAACACAAAAACTTTTTCTCCACTCGTGGTTAGTAGTTGGTTGAAGCCATTTATTGTCAAACTTCTGTGTTTTCTCTTTTTAAATCATAATGACAACAAAAAACATCAAAATGACCCTGTTCAAAAGTTCACATACCCTGGTGATTTTGGCCTGATAACATGCCCAGAAACCAAACCACGGTCAGGTAGAACAACCAAAATTTTGGCTACAACTGCCCGGAAAATTGTTCTGGATGCAAAGAAAAACCCACACATAACATCAGCTGAAATACAGGACTCTCTGAAAACTATCGGTGTGGCTGGTGATTTTGGCCTGATAACATGCCCAGAAGTTGAGAAACAGGGGTTTGAATGGCTACTTGAATGGCTACATCCTCACCCATGACATGTTTGCTTGTAAACAGTGTGTGTGCAAAAAAACTGAGTGAGTTTCTGGGATCCAGACAGACTGTTGCATCTTTCCTCCAGCCACTGACGTTTCTGGATTGTGAGTCATGGGGAAAGCAAAAGAGTTGTCCACGGATCTACGGGAAATGGTAGTTGAACTGTATAAAACATGAAAGGGTTACAAAAAGATATCCAAGGAATTGATAATGCCAGTCAGCAGTGTTCAAACTGTGATTAACAAATGGAAACTCAGGGGCTCTGTAAAACCCAAACCACGGTCAGGTAGACCAACCAAAATTTCGGCCACAACTGCCCGGAACATTATTTGTGATGCAAAGAAAAACCCACACATAACATCAGCTGAAATACAGTTTTCTCTGAAAACTATCAGTGTGGCTGTTTCAAGATGCACAATAAGGAGGCACTTGAAGAAAAATGGGCTGCATGGTCGAGTTGCCAGAAGAAAGCCATTAATGTGCAAATGCCACAAAGAATCTCGCCTTCAATACGCCAAACAGCACAAAGACAAGCCTCAAAACTTCTGGAACAAGGTAATTTGGAGTGATGAGACAAAAATCGAACTTTTTGGCCACAACCATAAACGTTACATTTGGAGAGGTGTCAACAAGGCCTATGATGAAAGGAACACCATTCCTACTGTAAAACACGGAAGTGGATCACTGATGATGTGGGGATGTGTGAGCTTCAAAGGCACAGGAAACTTGGTCAAAGTTGAATGAAAGATGAATGCAGCACGTTATCAGCAAATACTGGAGGCAAATTTGTACTCATCAGCCAGGAAGCTGCGCCTGGGACGTACTTGATTGTTCCAACATGACAACGATCCAAAACACAAGGCCAAGTCGACCTGTCATTGGCTACAGCAGAAGAAAGTGAAGGTTCTGGAGTGGCCATCTCAGTCTCCTGACCTCAATATCATTGAGCCACTCTGGGGAGATCTCACGCGCGCAGTACATGCAAGACAGCCCAGGAATTTACAGGAACTGGAGACTTTTTGCCAAGAAGTTTGACAATAAATGGCTTCAATCAATCACTAACCATGAGTGGAGAAAAAGTTTTTGTGTTATCATTCATATTCTCTGAAAAAAGGCCAAAAAAACAAAAAATCTGCCGGGGTATGTAAACTTTTTAGCACAACTGTATATTGCACTGTGGCCACATATAAGACCCTAGCATTCTGAGCCCGTGGCCTGAAGGGGTTCATCTATCCACCCCCATATCCATCATCACCGCCTGAGAACCCCCCTACTAAACCCCCCACTCTGTTGCCCTGACCTATGCAGGGACCACCAACCTGGCCTCTTCCTTATTACCACTTTGGTACCAGATCCTCAGTAACACTTCCCGGCAGAGCACTGTCTTTGAACTGTGTTAGACCTGTGTTAACCTGCCTTCCTCAGGACTTATAGAAACAATATACCTGAGACTGTTTTTTCTCCATACCTGTTCCTAGCCTGGTTCACTGCTTCATGACTGTCACTGTTAGAGATGAGCAAATCGATGCTGCAGAAGTGGAATTCGATCCAAATTTCAGGAAATCTTCAATTCGCCACAATTCCGAATTTCCTCACACTTTGATGCATCAAATCGCATTTTTTTATAAAATGGCCGCCGCACATGTCAGTAGCCAATCGGCCCTGTGATGTCACAGCCCTATAAAAACCCTCGGCCATTTTAGGTACAGTCATTTCATATCGCTCTTACTGTAGGGACATAAGTCGGCAGGAGCTAGGGAAAGACAGAAAACAGATAGAAGTTCAGGGAAAGAGGCTGAGCCTTAGAACTGTAGGGAAAGGATAGGGAGGAATTGAGAGAAGAATTTGGGGTGGTTGCAGGGTCATTTACTACAAGAATTTGCAGCATAATTCACATTGCAGCACTCACTGCCGTTATACTGCTGCTCATTACTCATACCTGTGTCTTCAAGGTGGAACACAACAAGTCTATTGTAGTGCAGTACAGCAAAAAACAGTGAAATATCATACACTAATATCTGCACGTATTTTTTTAAAGGTGTTTATTATAAGGGGTTTATTCACTGTTCTTCCACAGCATAACATTACAGGCCATTTGCCAGTACTACTGTGCCAAAGAAAACAAAATTATCATCCAATAATATCTGCACGTATCTGTAAAAAACACCTTTTTAAAGGTGTTTATTATAAGGGGCTTATTCACTGTTCTTCCACAGCATAACATTACAGGCCATTTGTCAGTACTACTGTGCCAAAGAAAACTGAATTGTCATCCAATAATATCTGCACTTATCTGTAATAAACGTCTTTAATGTGGGGAAAGACATAACGACCATATTCGCCATTTTGTTACCAGTATAAAGTTGCAGGCCATTTATCAATACAGTATTGTCAATAATAATTCAATAATTCTTAGCGGTTATCACTTATTTAAAGGTATTTATTAGTGGGTAAACCCATAAGGAGGACCATATTCGCTATTTTTTTTATCAGTACAAAGTTGCAGGCCATTTATCAAAACAGTATTGTCAATATAAATTCAATAATTCAATAATTTTTAGCGGTTTTATTATTTATTTAAAGGTGTTTATTAGTGTGGTAACCCATAAGAAGGACCATATTCGCCATTTTGTTACCAGTATAAAGTTGCAGGCCATTTACCAATACAGTAACGTCAATAATTCATTAATTCTGAGCCACAAATCTCTGCCTTTATCATGCTTTTTTTTCTTGGTGTTCATTAGTGGGGAAGGAAATAAGGGGCACATTTGCTGTTCTCTTCAAAGTAGAAAATAACAGGCCTCTTTGCCCTTTGCAATTACGTTTTTTCATCGAACAGTATGTCAGACAGAGAAACGAGAGGCCATGCACAGGGGAGGGACGCAGGCCTAAATGTTTCTGGCACAGACATAGGTCGCAGCAGAGTAAGGGGGCGTGGCAGCAGGGGTCACTTAAAGAGGCCTGAGCTCCCAGTGTCAAGTAGCGGTCGTGTCTTGACCAGCAACCCAGCGGTTGCAAACTGGTTGACTCGGTCATCCACTTCATCCAAAGTCACATCAGACACCCCCAGCTAAGAGTCGGTGGGTTTGTCAGACACAACCCTTAGTTGGCATGGTCCAGCAGCAGGCCCTGTGCCCTCACCTGTCCTCAACCTGCCTCTGTCCTTTTCTGTTCCCTCAGCTAGAGAACTACAATATGCTGTGGGCTCAGATCCACTATACAGTGAGGAGGAGGTACTAGAGGACAGTCAGCAGCTACTACTCAGTCAAGATCTGGAGGAGACGTCCGTTCCTCCGGTAGGCGGGAAAGTAGTGATGAGGAGAGTGGTGTGGGAGCTGGTGTTGAGGAGGACATCAGTGACCTGCAGACAGTAGTGGATGACGATGTAGCCGATCATAATTGGGAGCCGGGTGACGAAGGGGCTTCATTATCATCAGGAGAAGAGGGTTGCAGCTTGCGGATAATGCAGCGAGGGAGTCAGCAGGTTGGCAGCAGTGGGAGGTTGGGAGCTAAAAGTGCCCGAGGTAGACAACCCGCTTCGCAGCAGCCTACCTGCCTGGAAAGCAGTGGTGCAGGGATTCACGGAGGCAGTGGCGGTAGCAGTCAATTAGTGCGGAGTGTTGGGGGTAAAATCACCTGGGCGGTGTGGCAGTTTTTTGTCAAGCTGTCAGGGGAGGTGAAAATGGACATATGTTCAATCTGTGGACAGAAGGTGAAGCGTGGCCAGGGTGCCAATGTTGGCACCACAGCCCTGCGTCACTGTATGGCCTCCTCATGCTGCTGCCACCTCCTCACTCTGCCACTGGGTCACTGTATGGCCTCCTAAAGCTGTTGCTACCTCCACATTATATCTCCTTGCCACTCTGTGGCCTACTCACACTGCTGCCACCTTCACCTCTGCTACTGGATCACTGTATGTCCTCCTCACGCTGCTGCCACCTCCGCACTCTGCCACTGGGTCACTGTATGGCCTCCTAAGGCTGTTGCTACCTACACATTATATGACCTTGCCACTCTGTGGCCTACTCACTCTGCTGCCACCTCCGCACTCTGTCACTGGGTGACTGTATGGCCTACTCACGCTGCTGCCACCACCTCACTCTGCCAGTGGGTCACTGTATGGCCTCCTAAGGCTGTTGCTACCTCCACATTATATCTCCTTGCCACTCTGTGGCCTACTCAGGCTGCTGCCACCTTCACCTCTGCCACTGGGTGACTGTATGTCCTCCTCACACTGCTTCCACTAGGTCACTCTGATACTGGGTCATTGTATGGCCTCCTAAGGCTGCTGACACCTCCACACTCTGTCACTGGGTCACTCTATGTCCTTCTCATGCTGCTTCCACTGGGTCACTCTGTCACCGGGTCACTGTATGGCCTCCTAAGGCTGCTTCCACTGGGTCACTCTGATACTGGGTCACTGTATGGCCTCCTCATGCTGCTGCCAATTTCACATTATGTCGCCTTGCCACTCTGTGTCCTCCTCATGCTGCTGCCAACTCCACATTGTCACCAGCAACTTGGCCAGGTGACGTCGCTTCCGCCTCCATGTTCTGACACCGTTGGTCCTGCAACAATGTCCACCTCAACCTCTACTGTTTCCTCAGCCTCCAATGCAGGGACAATTCACAGTACTCCTCCAGCATACTACATGTGCAGGGCACAGTGGTGTCACGTTGTTCTACACCTCGTTTGCCTGGGTGAACAAAGTCACACAGGGGAGGAACTGGGTCACTGTATGTCCTCATCATACCGCTGCCACAGGGTCACTGTATACCCTCCTCATGCCGCTGCCACGGGGTCACTGTATGCCCTCCTCATGCTGCTGCCACTGGGTCACTGAAGGACCTCCACATGCCGCTGTCACCGGGTCTCTGTATGGCCTCCTCATGCCGCTGCCACTGGGTCACTGTATGGCATCCTCATGCTGTTTCCACTGGGTCACTCTGCATCCTCCACATGCTGCTGCCACCGGGTCACTGTATGCCCTCCTCATGCCGCTGCCACTGGATTATTGTATGCCCTCCTCATGCCGCTCCCACTGGGTCACTGTATGGCATCCTCATGCCGTTTCCACTGGGTCACTCTGTGTCCTCCTCATGGTGCTGCCACCAGGTCACTGTATGACCTCCTTATGCCGCTGCCGCTGGGTCACTGTATGCCCTCCTCATGTTGCTGCCAACTCCACATTGTCGACTTGTCACCAGCAACTTGGCCAGGTGACGCCTCTTCCGCCTCCACATTCTCACACCGTTGGTCCTGCAACAATGTCCACCTCATCCTCCACTGTTTCCTCAGCCTCTACTGCAGGGACAATTTACAGTGCTCTTCCAGCATACCACATGTGCAGGGCACAGCAGTGTCACACTGTTCTACACCTCGTTTTCCTGGGCGAACAAAGTCACACAGGGGAGGAACTGGGTCACTGTATGTCCTCCTCATGCCGCTTCCACAGGGTCACTCTGTGTACTCCTCATGCCGCTGCCACTGGGTCACTGTATGCCCTCCTCATGCCGCTGCCACTGGGTCACTGTATGCCCTCCTCATACCCCTGCCACCAGGTCACTGTATGTCCTCCTCATGCCGCTGCCACTGGGTCACTGTATGGCCTCCTCATGCCGCTGTCACCGGGTCACTGTATGGCCTCCTCATGCCGCTGCCACTGGGTCACTGTATGGCATCCTCATGCCGTTTCCACTGGGTCACTCTGCATCCTCTACATGCTGCTTCCACCGGGTCACTGTATGCCCTCCTCATGCCACTGCCACTGGGTCACTGTATGCCCTTCTCATGCTGCAGCCACCAGGTCACTGTATGCCCTCCTCATGCCGCTGCCACCGGGTCACTGTATGCCCTCCTCATGCCGCTGCCACTGTGTCACTGTATGCCCTCCTCATGCCACTACCACTGGGTCACTGTATGCCCTTCTCATGCCGCAGCCACCAGGTCACTGTATGCCCTCCTCATGCCGCTGCCACTGGGTCACTGTATGCCCTCCTCATGCTGCTGCCACCAGGTCACTGTATGGCCTCCTCATGCCGCTGCCACTGGGTCACTGTATGGCCTCCTTACAGTTTAATATGCTCCACAGTTGCCCCCACACTGTACAATCTGCTCCACAGTGGCCCCAACACAGTACAATATGCTGCAAAGTGTCCCCCACACAGTACAATTTGCTCCACAGTGGCCCCCACACAGTATAATCTGTTCCACAGATTAGCGCAGACTAGACTGTATATTGGGTGAACAACAAGAAACCGCTTAAGTAATTAAGCTTTTTTCAGACTTGCACAGATGGAATCAACGCTTTGTTACCATGTAATTTAAAAAACTTAAGAAAGGATTTTTCACTCATAGGATTGTTTTGTTAGTAAAAAATATGTTTAAAGACTGTGCTCTATTGCACAACAGACTTAAGAAAATTTGATTATTGGCTATGACAGGGTTAACTGTCCTGTGTGTCTGTAACTCTGTATTAGAGCAGGAATGCAGCAGTCTCAAGCTCAACAGCAACACAGCTATGCCAGTGTAATTGATGAAACTGAATAAATTACTAATCGATTTTCAGACCTGTGCACTGTATAATGCAGTGAGTCGAAACATAGCCCTTACTTTATCTCCACCCAGTGGCGTAAGTATCGGGGTAGCAGCCGTAGCTGCTGATAGTCTGTTACCTGCTGGAGTGTCTCCAACAGGTAACGGGCCCTGTTTACTTACCAATCCCGCTCCTGCTCACAGCTGCATTCGCTTCCCCTTCTATGTCCTATATCATGTCGCTGGGACCCCCTGGAGGGCAGAAGGAGAAGCAAATCTGGCTGTGGGCAGGAGCGGGGAACGGTAAGTGAGGCCGCGGGCCCGCAAACCCCAACAAATACTGCTATTATTATATTCTGGGGTCTTTTTCAGACCCCGGAGTATAATGATCAGAGGCCCAGGGGAGGTGAGCAAACATAAAAAACAGTGTTACTCACCTCTCCTGCAGTCTAGCATGACTCCCTGCAATCTTTGGGCCTCTTTAGTGACATCCCAGATGTCACGCGGCCCGGGCTGGCGTCATTATGCGTCACAACGCCGGACTGGCCCACGTGACATCTGTCCCGACATTGAAGAGGGCCAAAAGCAGCATGGAGTGTGCCTGAGCCCAAGAGAGGTGAGTAACGCTGGTTTTTATGTTTGCTCACCTCCCTTGGACCTCCAATCATTATACTCCGGGGTCTGAAAAGACCCCAGAGTATAATAATAGTTCATGGATGGTCCACTATGGGACATAATACTGTGCACAAGGGCCACTATGGGACATAATGCTGTGTTCAGGGGCCACTGTGGGACATAATATTGTATGGAGGGGACACTGTGGGACATAATACTGTGTGGAGGGGCTGCTATGAGACATTATACTATGTGGAGGGGCTGCTATGGGACATTAAACTGTCTGGATGCCAGACATCAAACAGTGAGTCAGTGACTCAAACACACATGTATCTTCTGTGGAGGTGGTCATTTTAGTTAGTTTAGTTAGTTAAAAACCAAACTATTTGGAACATTCATGATGAATCAGTCACAAGGGAACTGTTGTACTTGCCTAAGTTGCAACCTCCACCACTTTTGATAACGCAGGAACCTGCCACAACTTACTATAATATGTAAATGTTGGTTATGTTGATATTTGTCATGTCAGTTAATTGCACGTTTCTATATGATGTGCTGCCGGACATTGAGAGGAACTAACAAGACTAGTACGAGGCAGTTACTGAATATCACTGCCCCGATACTCTTTATTGTGCCTTGAGGAATGACTGGGTACAGAGATCCCATTATCGGCTGCTATCCTCCAACTCATATCCCTGTTCATGACCATGGCTAGCTTAAAGGGCTTTTCCGGGAAAAAAATAATTTTTCAAAAAAGGTCTGTTAGTGCTATTAATAGGTTAATAAGTGCACCCAAATACCTTTAGCAGTGTTTAGAGTGATTTCTGGGGTTCTCTGTGAGCTCCTGGCATCTTCTGCATTTGTTTACATGCTCAACTTTCTGTGTTTTCCTACCACGATGCATTGAGCTTCACTCAGAGCTGACTCACACCACCTCCCTCTCTCACTCCCTCCCCCTCTCTCACACACTCACCCTCTCTGATTCCCTAGCTAGCTCGCCCACTACACCCTCAGCAGAGGCTTTAGACTCCTAGTTCTCAGTCACTCAATAATCTTCTCCTTTGGCTGAAATATTGTAATCACCTCCGTATATCATCATTACAGTCACACAGAAAAAGCTTCAGGACAATCAATTTTTCATGCTTTATATATGTATATATAAAAATATGCACACATGCATAAACAGTATAAAATGCTCCTATGTGGCCCCCCGCACAGTATAATGCTCCACAGTGGCCCCCTCACAGTATAATATGCTCCACAGTGGCCCCCTCACAGTATAATATGCTCCACAGTGGCCCCTGCACAGTATAATATGCTCCACATTCTGCCCCTGCACAGGATAATGCTCCACATTGGCCCCTGCACATTATAATATGCTCCACATTGGCCCCTGCATGGTATAATGCTCCATATTGGCCGCTGCACAGTATCATATGCTCCACGGTGGCCCAAGCACAGTATAATATGAATAACGCATTCACAGTCTATATTATACGGCGCTACATGACTCTATGAAGGTGCTGACTGGCACAAACCCTTTGTGATGTGTAACGGCTGGCACCTCCTCTTTGACCCGCCCCCCAGCCCCATTAAACTTACCTTCCTTTCAGGTCCGTACCTGGGATGTCATCATGTGACATGTGCCGGTTGCCCACTATATTGCACATGCCTAGACGGCCAGTACACACAATGAAGAGGTGGCCTTTCAGGGATGACGTCCAGGGATCCGGATATCCACAGGAGGAACAGGTAAGTATAATGGGGCTAGGGGGTGGGCTTCTTTCCAGTGATGTCCCCAGGTGTGGATATCCCTTAGACTGACACACAAGGAACGTCAGCGGAAAGTCAAAAAATGTAATATACAGTGCTGGCCAAAAGTATTGGCACCCCTGCAATTCTGTCAGATAATACTCAATTTCTTCCAGAAAATGATTGCAATCACAAATGCTTTGGTAATAATATCTTCATTTAATTTGTCGTCAATGGAAAACCACTAAAAGAATTGTCAAAAAGCCAAATTGGATATAATTCCACACCAAACATAAAAAAGGGGGTGGACAAAAGTATTGGCACCCTTTGAAAAATCATATGATGCTTCTCTAATTTGTGTAATTAACAGCACCTGTTACTTACCTGGGGCACATAACAGGTGGTGGCAATAACTAAATCACACTTGCAGCCAGTTGAAATGGATTAAAGTTGACTCAACCTCTGTCCTGTGTCCTTGTGTGTACCACATTGAGCATGGAGAAAAGAAAGAAGACCAAAGAACTGTCTGAGGACTTGAGAAGCAAAATTGTGAGGAAGCATGAGCAATCTCAAGGCTACAAGTCCATCTCCAAAGACCTGAATGTTCCTCTGTCTACCGTGCGCAGTGTCATCAAGAAGTTTAAAGCCCATGGCACTGTGGCTAACCTTCCTAGATGTGGACGGAAAAGAAAAATTGACGAGAGATTTCAAAGAAAGATTGTGCGGATGGTGGCTAAAGAACCTCGACTAACATCCAAACAAGTTCTAGCTGTCCTGCAGTCCGAGGGTACAACAGTGTCAACCCGTACTATCCGCCGGCGTCTGAATGAAAAGGGACTCTATGGTAGGATACCCAGGAAGACCCCACTTCTGACCCAGAGACATAAAAAAGCCAGGCTGGAGTGTGCCAAAACTTACCTGAGAAAGCCAAAAACTTTTTGGAAGAATGTTCTCTGGTCAGATGAGAAAAAAAGTAGAGCTTTTTGGAAAAAGGCATCAACATAGAGTTTACAGAGGCCTTCAAAGAAAAGAACACAGTCCCTACAGTCAAACATGGTGGAGGTTCCCTGATGTTTTGGGGTTGCTTTGCTGCCTCTGGCACTGGACTGCTTGACCGTGTGCATAGCATTATGAAGTCTGAAGACTACCAACAAATTTTGCAGCATAATGTAGGGCCCAGTGTGAGAAAGCTGGGTCTCCCTCAGAGGTCATGGGTCTTCCAGCAGGACAATGACCCAAAACACACTTCAAAAAGCACTAGAAAATGGTTTGAGAGAAAGCACTGGAGACTTCTAAAGTGGCCAGCAATGAGTCCAGAGCTGAATCCCATAGAACACCTGTGGAGAGATCTCAAAATGGCAGTTTGGAGAAGGCACCCTTCAAATCTCAGGGACCTGGAGAAATTTGCCAAAGAAGAATGGTCTAAAATTCCAGCAGAGCATTGTAAGAAACTCATTGATGGTTACCGGAAGCGGTTGTTCGCAGTTATTTTGTCTAAAGGTTGTGCTACCAAGTATTAGGCTGAGGGTGCCAATACTTTTGTCCGGCCCATTTTTGGAGTTTTGTGTAAAATGATCAATGATTTGACTTTTTTTTTCATTCTCTTTTGTGTTTTTTCATTGCAAGCAAAATAAATGAAGATATTATTACCAAAGCATTTGTGATTGCAATCATTTTCTAGAAGAAATTGAGTATTATCTGACAGAATTGCAGGGGTGCCAATACTTTTGGCCAGCACTGTATGTAGGTCACATGACTTATATATATTACAGTAAAACTAAAAATAATTAGTAATACATGTTATTTAGAAAGTTGGAGGGAGGGACATGGGGGCCTTATAGTTAAAATATTAATTTATCCCGGACAACCTCTTTAAAGAATTTTACAATAATCATTTGCAGGTGAAGTATAGTATCCATTAAAAACATCCAAGGTCAGAACTGTCAGTGCATGTGATGTGCTGTAGATGTCTTACTAAAAACATAACGAACAGGTTATCAGCAAGAACATTCTATAACTTAATGTTACCTGATAAGATGCTACTATTTTCAGTATTAAAGGAAACAATATGTAATGGTGTAACTAGAGCCCTCTGTGGGAGCTAACAAAGACTATCCAGGTCAGAAACATAAGACTGGGAACAAAAGAAGTTTACAAGCTTGTGTTTCATGAAGAGATACCTGTAACCTGACAGGTGAGAGGAAACTGAGAGCTCAGAAATAATGTATGACTGCTCCACTTAGCTGCTGTCGGCCCTGCACACCTGCTGCTTGTCAGCTGCCTTGGCTTCACAATCGAACCCTGGAGTGTGGTGGAAGGAATAATGAAAATTATAAACTATTGTATCAATTCTACCTAGTTTCTGCAAACATTATAAGCATTGGTACAGGAAATATTAGTGGAGTATTGCAGCCTTCCCTGTATGTTGCCAGTGAATGAGGAACACTTTCCAAAGTCATTTATAGTACAGAGAGGAGAACACTGCTACTTTATATATTTGTGTTTGGTGTTAATTTGCATGGTTGTATTTACAGAACAGCTACTTCTACTTTTTGTATGTATATTATCTAACATGGCATACATACTGTGACGATTCAGCGTCAGTAGAGGAAAGCAAAAGGATGCACAACAGATAAAGAAAGTGACAACGCATGAAGAGTTTAAAATAGGTGCTTGCCTGCATTTTATTCTAAAATCAATGGGGCACATTTATTAAGCAACTTTTGCCTTTATTTGGCGTAAATTACACATTTTTCCGGAGTGTTTGCTCGCTAAGCTTTATTTTATGATTTGTGTTGGGCGAATTGGTTCTCAACAAACTGGATTTGACCCAAATATTCCAAATTGTTTGGTCTTAGACCAACCTCAATAGCTGTATTGCAATGACAGGCCAGGGAGCCTTCATTAGGCTCCTGGCTCTCATAGAAACAGGATGGCTCCCACGATGTCACCGTGCGGGAGCCGTCTGGTGCTGGTAAAGGTAACATTTTTTTAAAAAGCCTACCGATCTGTCCCTTGTGATCTGTTGTCCACCGCCAGTGTCCATTCAGTCTCGTGCTGGCCACTTCATGCCGGGAGTTATGCATCTCATGTGCCTCATGTGACCACTCGAATTAGAGGCCTCAGCAGCTGCTGGTAAAGAACTGGTGATGTATGTGAGTGATGTCACGAGTCCCTCTCCAGCGACCCCCAAAGCCACTGATTCTCTCATGGTCACATGGGGTGCATGACTTTCAGCAATGAGAAGCCAACACGAGACTGAATGGATAATGGCGGTGGACAACTGGGAGCTGTAGACAGGTGAGTATGTTTTTTTTTTTACTAATTTTACACCTTTCCGGCCAACACAGGGGTCGCTGCAATTCATGTTCCCCCCTAAAGCCCCACATAATTTAAATGGGTTATCCAGCTTCTAAAAAATATCTGCAAATACACCCACAACAGTGCTAAATACTCACTGTTCCATTGTGCACCCTTAACTTGGCTTTATTTTACATGCTGCTGCTCGTCTCACTGTTATTTACATGCAGTGACTCTGTGGACAAACTACTTTTCCCATGATTTATCTGCCTGCTCTCAATCTCTGTGTACCCCTCTCTTCTCCACTTTCCCCTACAATGAAATCCCAGGAAATACATCACTCCCACATCAAAGGTCATATGCTGCTGTGATGTTACATTTGCAAGTTCACCCCACCACTTTGAGCTGCAAACACAGAGTGAGAGCAGGCAGATGAATCATGGGAAATGTACTTTGTCCACAGATTCACTGCATGTAAATAACAGTGATACAAGGAACAGCCAGTACAATAAAGCCAAGAAAAAGATGCACAAGGGAACAGTGAGTATTTAGCACTGCTGTACGTGTATTTGCATATAATTTTTGAAAGCTGGATAATCCCTTCAATGTCCCTCCTCACAGGATATAGACCCCCATCACTGCTCTCACACAATATAATGGTACTATCAATGCTCACTCATACAGTGGCCCCATCACTGGTCCCCCCCCTACTGTATGGAGGGGGAGCAGTGAAGGGCCACTGTATGAGGGGAGCAGTGAAGGTACCACTGTATGGGGGGAGCAATGCAGTAACCTTTTCATGGTAGACCAGTGAAGCGTCCACTGTATAGGCCATATAGTGCACCCTTCACTGGTCGCCCATACAGCAGAATTAGCTCATTACATACCTGTCTGCTCCCTGATTCTACTCTGCCTCTCTGCTCTGGGCGCACTGTTGTGATGTCATGTCCTCCTGGAGCAGGAAGGAGTGGGAGGAGCCAGGGAGCAGTCAGTTAAGTACCGATAATTACTTCTTATGCCACATAGCTTGGCCACTGGCCTTATGTGGCCTGCATCCTACAAGTTGTAGAGCAGGAAGTCTGCCCATGGCATCCTCCACTTCCCTTTCACTCTTCAGGGGACCCTTTGTGCCGAACCTGATGTAATGTGCAGTGCACGGGGCCCTCTGGCTGAAGAGGAAGTGGCTGCTGTGGGCAGTAGGGGAGATCGCTAAGTTAATATCGGCCAGTAACAACAGTCACACACAAACACACTTTAAAAAGGTAATGGGTTCATAGAGCAAACAGAAAGTACCACTAAATCTAATCTTTATTACCCAAGGGATTCAGCGCTATATGTAAAAAAAATACAAATAAAAGATGACAAGACAAACAAAACAGTTTTCAAAAATAAATGGGATAAAAGACAGAAGAACCTTGCAACTTAGAGCCCTTTTATTTCCATGGAGCTTGGAGAAAAAAGATGGCAGACATTCAGCTTGTTCGCTGGCTTCCAGGAATGTGACAAAGTTCCAAAGCATTCCCAGTCTTTTGTAATGTGAAGATCCTGGCTTGTGCTTTGCCACGTCTCCTGCCAGGGTGCCCATCTTGGAAATCTGGGAAAGATGAGTACCCTACAGGTGGCTATGGGGTCAATGTGCAGTCACAATTTCCCCTCTTATGCCTTGCTGGCTGCTTTCTGATGGAGGCATAAAGAAACAGTTTCACCCCTGACTCTGGGAGCTACATGCTCTTGAAAATGGATAATCTGCAGGTATCCTAACAGTCGCACAACCCCCCCCCCCCCCACCCCTGGTGATCTCAAATTGATGACCTGTCTTAATGATAAGCCATCAACATTTTTCTAAAATTGCTGCACAATTATTAATTTCAGTTTTTCACAGATTGGTGAACCTGTGACCAACTTTCAACTTCTGATATGTATTCCATATTCCAAATTACCGTAGCGGAGAGGAAAAACTATTTTATAAAGTTTAAAGTAGCACTTTGTGTTATTAAATTAAAAAAAAAGGAAAAGTGAAAAGCAGACACGTTTTCCCTCCTCTTTTGTTTATACTTTCCCGGATATAAAAAAAAAAAAAAACACATTCAAAAATAAAAACAACATAAAAATAAAGCCCTATGTGTCACCGAAAAAAGATGCAAAAATTAGTTGAATAACGCATATGATAAAAATGTTACAGCCGTCAAAACTGCACATACCAAAAAACCCGAAAATGTGTCTGGTCCTGGACCTGAAATTGGTCCAGTACTGAAGTGGTTAAGTAAACATTTTTGTATCACATGTATTCCTAAAACTGTGTTGGAAGGAAATGTAATTATTTGAGATCTGTGTGTATAATTCCTGAACACAACAATTGTAAAGTCTGCTGATGTTGAAATCAATAGCATCAACAACACTTAAAGCATGTCCCTTCTAGAAGAGTAGGGACAAGCATATAGCACAGTTTATCAATGCTCTAAAACAGGGGAGCTCAACTACTTTTAGTAAAGGTCCACTAACTAGAGTCCACCATCAGGTGAGGGTCCGATCTGAACAGTAGCTGAACATGTCTAATATTTACCATATTTTTCAGGCAATAAGCTGTGTCTGACATACCCCAGGTTTCGACAAAACAAATTTTGAAAAAAAATATTAATTTAACCTTCCCTGGTTTCCAAATGTAGTAGGATCGTCAATGTCACTAACTAGTTAGGAGGCACTAAGGAGCTATATACTGTGTGTGGAGGGGCATTAAGGAGCATTATACTGTGGGGGGGGACACTAAAATGACATTATATGATGTGGGGGGCACTAAGGAGCATTACACTGTTTTGGGGCAATAACATGGCATTAAGGAAAATTAAGAAGCATTACACTGTGATCCCATTAGTGCCCCCAGACAGTATAATGCCTTATAAGTGGTCTCCACATGTAATAATGAAGTATTTGTCACCCCCTTCCTCCACACATACAGTGGGGAAAAAAAGTATTTAGTCAGCCACCAATTGTGCAAGTTCTCCCGCTTAGAAAGATGAGAGAGGCCTGTAATTGACATCATAGGTAGACCTCAACTATGAGAGACAAAATGAGAAAACATATCTAGAAAATTACATTGTCTGATTTTTTTAAGAATTTATTTGCAAATTATGGTGGAAAATAAGTATTTGGTCACCTACAAACAAGCAAGATTTCTGGCTCTCATAAACCTGTAACTTCTTCTTTAAGAGGCTCCTCTGTCCTCCACTCATTACCTGTAGTAATGGCATCTGTTTGACATTGTTATCAGTATAAAAAACACCTGTCCACAACCTCAAACAGTCACACTCCAAACTCCACTATGGTGAAGACCAAAGAGCTGTGGAAGGACACCAGAAACAAAATTGTAGACCTGCACCTGGCTGGGAAGACTGAATCTGCAATAGGCAAGCAGCTTGGTGTGAAGAAATCAACTGTGGGAGCAATAATTAGAAAATGGAAGACATACAAGACCACTGATAATCTCCCTCGATCAGGTGCTCCACGCAAGATCTCACCTCGTGGGGTCAAAATGATCAAAAGAACGGTGAGCAAAAATCCCAGAACCACATGGGGGCACCTAGTGAATGACCTGCAGAAAGCTGGGACTAACGTAACAAAGGCTACTGTCAATAACACACTACGCAGCCAGGGACTCAGATCCTGCAGTGCCAGACGTGTCCCCCTGCTTAAGCCAGTACATATCCGGGCCCATCTGAAGTTTACTAGAGAGCATTTGGATGTTCCAGAAGAGTATTGGGAGAATGTCATATGGTCAGATGAAACCAAAGTAGAACTGTTTGGTAGAAACACAACTCGTCGTGTTTGGAGGAGAGTGAATGCTGAGTTGCATTCAAAGAACACCATACCTACTGTGAAGCATGAGGGTGGCAACATCATGCTTTGGGGCTGTTTCTCTGCAAAGGGACCAGGACGACTGATCCGTGTACATGAAAGAATGAGTGGAGCCATGTATCGTGAGATTTTGAGTGCAAACCTCCTTCCATCAGCAAGGGCATTGAAGATGAAACGTGGCTGGGTCTTTCAGCATGACAATGATACCAAGCACACCGCCAGGACAACGAAGGAGTGGCTTCGTAAGAAGCATTTCAAGGTCCTGGAATGGCCTAGCCAGTCTCCAGATCTCAACCCCATAGAAAACCTTTGGAGGGAGTTGAAAGTCCGTGTTGCCCAGCGACAGCCCCAAAACATCACTGCTCTAGAGGAGATCTGCATGGAGGAATGGGCCAACATACCAGCAACAGTGTGTGCCAACCTTGTGAAGACTTACAGAAAACGTTTGACTTCTGTCATTGCCAAGAAAGGATATATAACAAAGTATTGAGATGAACTTTTGTTATTGACCAAATACTTATTTTCCACCATAATTTGCAAATAAATTCTTTAAAAATCAGACAATGTGATTTTCTGGATTTGTTTTCTCATTTTGTCTCTCATAGTTGAGGTCTACCTATGATGACAATTACAGGCCGGCCTCATCTTTTTAAGTGGGAGAACTTGCACAATTGGTGGCTGACTAAATACTTTTTTTCCCCACTGTACACACAGTATAATTCTCCATTAGTGCCCCCGCAAACAATTGACCTTAACAGAGGCAAGGAGAAACTTCCATCTTTCAACCACTGTTCTTCAAGACCCTGATAGCTTATACTAGTGGCAGCAAGGATTGCCAATCATCACTGCTATCTGCGTAAGTGCACTCCGTGTGAAGGCAGCAGGGATGGTAACTGATACCTGCTGTTGTTAATGTTAGTATCAGGGCTTAGGGAACAGCAGTCGGGAGAAGAGTATACTACTTATGCCATTAGGCTTCATTCTGTGCTAGCAAGCCAGGGAAACTCCCTAACTTGAATTTCTGAATGTTTTTTCCTCATGAGGCCATCTATTTTGTGAAGTGCACCAGTCCCTCCTGCAGCAAAACAATCCCACAACATGATGCTGCCACCCCCGTGTTTCACAGTTGGGATGGTGTTCTAAGGCTTGCAAGCTTCTCCCTTTTTCCTCCAAATGTAACAATGGTCATTATGGCCAAACAGTTCAATTTTAGTTTCGTCAGACCAAAGGACATGTCTCCAAAAATTAAGGTCTTTGTTCCTGTGTGCATGTGCAAACATTAATCTGGCTTTTGTATGTTTTTTTTGGAGTAATGGCTTCTTCCTGGCAAAGTGGCCTTTCAGCCCATGTCGATACAGTACTCGTTTCAATGTGGATAATGACATTCTTCCCAGCTTCAGCCAGCATCTTCACAAGGTCTTTTGCTTTTGTTCTTGGGTTGATGTGCACATTTCGTACCAAAGCACGTTCATCTCTGGGACACAGAACCCGTTTCCTTCCTGAGCGGTATGATGGCTGGACATTCCCATCTTGTTTGTCCTTGCGTATAATTGTTTGTACAGATGAACGAGGCACCTTCAGGTATCTGGAAATTGCACCCAAGGATGAACTAGACTTGTGCAAGTCCACAATTCTCTTCTTGATATCTTAGCTTCTTTAGACTTTTCCATGATGTTACACAAAGAAGCAGTGTGTTTAAGGTGTGTCTTAAAATACATCCACAGGTGTGTCTCTAATTAACTCAGATGTTGCCAATAAACCTATCAGAAGCTTCCAAAGACATGACATCATGATATGGGCTGTCCCAAATTGTTTAACCACTTCAGTACCGGGCCAATTTCTGTTCCAGGACCAGACACATTTTCGGGTTTTTATGTATGTGCGGTTTTGAGGGCTGTAACATTTTTATCATTTCTGTTATTCAACTAATTTCTGTGTCTTTTTTCGGTGACACATAGGGCTTTATTTTTATGTTGTTTTTATTTTTGCATGTGTTTTCATTTTTTTTATATCCGGGAAAATATAAACAAAAGAGGAGGGAAAACGTGTTCGTTTTTCACTTTTCATTTTTTTTTTTTAATTTAATAACACAAAGTGTTACTAAAAACCTTTATAAAATAGTTTTTCCTCTCCGTTACGGTAATTTTTATTTTGTATGGTGTCGTCAGGGGTTGGGCTATAACCTTTAATAACAGTGTTTTATTGGCGTATTATTTTATTTGTTTTTTAAATTATTTTATTTACATTTTTTTTTTTACTTTTCTATTAATTTTTTTTTAACCTTTTTTTTTATATTGTGTCCCCATAAGGTCATAATAGACCTTTTAGGACATCTGATCACAGTTTTTTGTGGGGGAGGCTGATTTCCCCTCATTTAACCCCAGTTGAAGGAGGAATACAGCCTCCTGCCAGTTACTATAGAGCTAATCTGGGTCCTGTAGGACCTAGCAGCTCTTACAGATGCAGATTCCAGCGGATCACGTGACCGCCTGGTCAGAGGGGAGCCGCAACATGGTGGCACCCATAGCGCTGTATACACAGCGATCAGGAAGGCAGGGAAGGTAAGAAACCTTCCCTGCCTTCTCTCTGGTAGCTCCGGCTGAAGTTACAGCCGCCTCCCAGTTTCAGCAGCCGCACGATCTCGTGCAGCTGCTGAATTCTGCCTGGACGTACCGATACGTCCTTGCAGAAATAGACAACCACCTTCCGGACGTATATACTCTATGGGTGGTCCGGAAGTGTTTAAAGGCATAGTAATCTTAGTGTATGTAAACTTTTGACTTTGCAGAAAGTAATAAAAATGTCTTAAAAAATTCTCTCTCTCTCATTATTCTGGCATTTGGCAAAAATAAATAATTTTGGTAATCCTAATTGACCTAAAACGAGAAAGGTTTATTCTGATTTTATGTCAGATAGTGAGAAAAACATGCATATGTGTCTTTTTATATAGTGTATGTAAACTTCTAGTTTCAACTGTAAATATATATATATTATAGTTGTGAAGCAGCACCATGTTATGATTCTACCAAGAGTAGGTGCAAGTACTCAAGATCCAGCACAAGATCCCATGTAGACACAATAGCAAAAAAAAAAAAAAAAAAAAAGCAGCACTCCAAACTTGCAGCGACGTTTCAGTTCACTCCAAAGACATACTGATAGGGAATGTAGATTGTGAGCCCTATATGGGACAGTGACTGTCAATGTCTGTAAAAGCGCTGCGGAATATGATGGCACTATATAAGTAACCATAATAAATAAATAATAAATAAGTAAATGTAGGATCTCTCTCAAACTTGGTCCATCATATTATGCCCTGCTACATTGCCTCACATGTTGCCACAACTGCTTAGTGCTTACCACCACTGCCATCACTCAAGTAGGCATGTCCTGCGGCCTGGTCCATTATATTAGTCCCTGCCACACACGTTACGACTGCTACCACCACTCAGGCAAACATGTCCTGCAGCCTGGTCCACCATCACATTCCACTATAGCACACTATTGGTATATATAAAAAAAAAAAAAATTGATTTTACATTAAACTTGTTCGACCCAAAACAAATCGGGGACCCAAGTCATCCTCACCCAAAACAAAACGAATCTTGAGAGGTTCGTCCATCTCTACCATATGACCAATCCCCATTGTCCCAAATCATCTGATGTTATCTCTGTTGTAGTTGTAACCCTTGCTAATTTTATTATGCTTCTAGGCCTGTTCTATGCTAAGTCTGTTTTTACTTTGTGAAAAGTTTGTGTTTAGATTAATTGAGGAATTGCTTTACAAGTTAATTTAGTCCTACATCTAAGCATATTCCTCCTATAAATGTAGATGTACAGGTGCATCTCAATAAATTACAATATCTTTGAAACGTTTATTTTTTTCAGTAATTAAATTAAAAAAGTGACCTCCTATATTTTCTAGATTCTTTACACACAGAGTGTTCTATTTCAAGTGTTTTATTTCTGTAAATGGATTATGGATTACAGGTAATGAAAACGCAAATCTAAGAAAATTAGAATATTGTAAAAAAGTTCAGTATTGTAAATTCAGTGTGTCACCTGCCAAGGTTTCCTAAGCCTTTAAATGGTCCCTCAGTCTGGTTCAGCAGGACACACAATCATGGAAGACACTGATTATGAATTGTATTACTAAATTACTGTAATGAATGAACGTTTCAAAAATATTCTAATTTATTGATATGCACCTGTAGTATTAGGTAGACACAAGTAAATTGTCCATAATCGACAGATATCTTTACGCATTCAGGATGATAGCTCTTGTATCCTAATAAAGCATTTGTAGATGAGGGCTTGCAATATCCCATTGTCTGCAAACTTTCCCCATCCACATATACTAGGACAGGGGTAGGCAACCTTTTTTGTTCGGCGTGCCGATTTTAATTAAAAAAATCAAAGATGAGGTACTCGGAGTGCCGGTTAATAATTGTAAATCTGACAACCCCTAAACTAAAGTCATATACCACAAACCATAACACAGAAGTGCTGCCACCAGATGCTTTAGGATGCATGCGTTTACTGCTATTTCCTGGGACGCTCCTGTACTTTCCGATTAGAAGCAATGAAAGTCCATGTGCAGCCCCCAATTAGTGGTAAATGTAAGTGTCCAGGAGCACCATATGGCGGCATCCTTATGGTGATATCACACTATGTATCTGGATGCAGATATAGTCTTAGGCCACTGGAACTTTTACTTCAATGTAAAACTGCGTTCACATGGTGCATTTTTGCACAAAAAAAATGCCTGTGTTTTCTGTGCAAAAACACATCCATAATGCAGAAAATACACCGTTATACAGAATAATGTCCCATAGCGGCCCCTGCACAAGGTATTATGTCCCATAGCGGTCCCAGCACATGGTATTATATCCCATAACAGCCTCTGCACACCGTATTATGTCACATAGTGGCCCCTGCACACGGTATTGTCATATAGTGGCCTCTGTACACCGTATTATGTCACATAGTGACCCCAGCACACGGTATTATGTCACATAGTGGCCCCAGAACACGGTATTAGGTCCCATAGCGGTCCCTGCACACGGTATTAGGTGCCATAGCGGTCCCTGCACACGGTATTAGGTCCCATAGCGGTCCCTGCACACGGTATTAGGTCCCATAGCGGCCCCTGCACACGGTATTAGGTCCCATAGCGGTCCCTGCACACGGTATTAGGTCCCATAGCGGTCCCTGCACACGGTATTAGGTCCCATAGCCAGGTTCGGACTGGCCCACCGGGGAATCGGTGAATCCACCGATGGGCCCTGAGCCCCGACTATTAGTCCTCAAGTTACCAATGCAGATGCATTGGTCAGGGGCCCGTGCTCGGCGGGGTATGGTGCCCGTGGCCAGCTGGAGATGGCCGGGCGCCAGACCACTATGATAGCGGTCGGGGAAAGCCTGGTTCCGCGTCCGCGTAATAGCAGCCGCGTAATGACATCAGTGCACCCCCATGTGACCGCTGAGGCCCAATCACAGACCTCAGCAGCGACGTCGGAAGAGGGCCTGAAGATGGCAGGATGGAGCGAGAATGCCAAGGAAAGGTAATGCAAGGTAAGTATGAATGTTTGTTATTTTTAATCACCTTCCCTGGGCCTCCGATTATTATAGTCTGGGGGTCTGAGGAGACCCCAAAGTATAATAATAGCACCGAAGCGGAGGGGGCTGTTGGGAGCATATAATACTGTGTGGGGGCCACTGTGGAGCATATACTCCATACAGTGGCTCCTTCACTGGTCCCCTATACTGTATGGGGACCATTGATGGGGCCATTATATTGTTGGGAGCGGGCAGTGATGGAGGCCAATAGCCTGGGGTACATTAACCCCTTAACGACCCAGGGCGTAATAGTATGTCCTGAGTCGCATGACGATGTATGGAGAGCGCTCAGGAGCTGAGCGGTCTCCATACACCGCGGGTGTCGGCTGTATAATACAGCCAGGACCCGCAGCTAACAGCAGCGATCGGTGCCTGCACCGATCGCGGCTGTTAACCCTTTAGATGCCGCGGTCAAACGTCTCAAATTGCGGAGCCACCAAGGGCACCGCCATTTTTACCTGATCGCCGCCCTCCAGAACGTCATCGGAGGGCGGCGCTTGGTTGCCATGACAGCCGGGAGCCTATTGAAGGCTCCCAGGCCTGTCATTACAGTATAGCTATTACACGATGCCAGAGGCATCGTTTAATAGCAGTGAAGGCATTTTGCTATTCACTGCGATACAGTAGTGTCGCAATGAATAGTATGATCGATCAGACTCCCTAGGTTTCAAGGTCCCTAGGGAGTCTGATCATACAAGTAAAAGTATTAAAAAAAAAGTTTTTAAAAGTATGTAAAAATTTTAAAAAAACACAAAAGTTCAAATCACCCCCCTTTCCCTAGATCAGATATAAAAGTAAATAAACAAAAGTAAGTGTGATGAACCGACCCTCAGTTTTATATCTTTCTTGGAAGTGTGTTTTACTTGCTTAGGTCAGTCCTTCCCCCACTTGGAATGCGGTGCTTTAGTTGAGTCCACATTGCTGGACGATACGCTTCACTGGTTTTATGTGTGTTCATTGGAGATGGCTTGCTATAGCCAGGCACTTTTATTATCCCTGGCCAGATGGGATGGGGGATAGCAAGCCTTAACTTCACCCTTCTCTCCGAGGGTTCTGCAAAGGTGGGAGAAGGGGGGGCTGCCTGGGAGCAAGGGGTGGGTGGAGCACTAGCCATATGCTGTGGGCAGACCTGGATTCTGGGGTCATTCAGCAAAGAGGCAGTAAGGAGCTCTGATCTGGGAGAAGATGAGAGGGCCTGCCCTACTGAGGAATGCTTTGAGGGCCTAGTGCTGGACAGCATGTAGAAGGATTGTTTTATGCAACTTGCTTAAGCTTGCGCCCTAGGCCCAAAACTCTGCTGTGGCCTAGAGAAAAGGACTACAAGTATTCATTGTGCTGAGCATGGAAGAGAGACAGCTAGGACAAAGCTGTGTGCTCAGGTATCTTTTCTAAACTTTTATTTCCCTTTTACTTTGTTTTGTATGGTATCATCGCTCTTTTGCTTGTATGTTTATGCTTGATCATATTAATATTGTATATTTCTGTGTATGCTATTAATCCATACCGACCCACTTGGGTTATTAAACATATAAAATTTATATCGCTCATTTCATTTTATCCTATGACCCGGTCTACTCACGGTGTGTGAGTGGGAGGTTAAGAAAGAAGTTTGATCGCAGGCGTGCCAGGCGGCTGGGCGAGGCGATATTCTTCACAGTAAGCATAAACACTTTAGGTATCCCCACGCTCCAAAATGCCCGAACTATTAAAATATTAAAATATTTATCCCATACGGTGAACGGCGTAGTGGGGAAAAAAAAATCAAAATGGCCAAATAGCGTTTTTTTCAACACTTTGTCTCCTATAAAAAATTTAATAAAAAGTGATCAAACCATCAGAACTTTCCCCAAGTGGTATCAATAAAAACGTCATGTTGTCCCGCATAAAAGACGCCTTACCCAGCTCCATACATGTAAATATGAAAAAGTTACAGGTGACACAATATGGCGACGCAAATTTTTTTTTTCTATTTAGCAAAGTTTTAAATTTTTTAAAAGGTATCAAAACATTACAAATACTATATAAATTTGGTATCGCCGTGTTTGTACTGACCCGCAGAATACAGGTAACATGTCATTTTTACCACACAGTGAATGGTGTAAAAATTAAACCCATATGAATTTGGCGCAAATGCAGTTTTTCTCCAATTGCACCTCATTCTGAATTTTTTTTCCAGCTTCCCAGTACATTGCACAGCATATTGAATAGTGACATTACAAAGTAAAATTTGTTTCGCAAACAATAAGCCATTATGTGACTCTGTGAACTGAAAAATGAAAAATTTATGGCTCTTGGAATGTGGGGAGGGAAAAATGAAAATGCAAAAACAAAAAATGGCCCGGTCATTAAGGGGTTAAAGGGGGTGTGCAGGATAACTTTTTTTTTTTTAATTACGCCTGGGCAGGCGAAAAAAAACAAAACAAACCCCTAAACTTTCTCTTCTGTCCCAGTGTCTCCCAGCACAGTAAGGTCCTGCAGTTCTCTTGTTTTCTTCCAGCTGAAGTACCCCCTGCACAAGACTACCTGTGATGTCACGTGACCCCTGAGGCCAATCAGCGGCCTAAGGGAAAGGACCTGGGACATCACATCCAGTGAGGACTTCCAGCAAAAAGAAGACAGCGGAGCTGCGGGACCGGAACGTGCTGGGAGGACACCGGAGCACCGGGGGCCGGTGAGTATGTTTAGTATGTTTTTTTTGTTTTTTTTGGGGGGGGGGGTCATAGATGCCTGATCTGTACGGGCCTGACCCCGGACCGATCAACTGTATGGAGCCACTTCTGATGCTTGTCCTGTACACAATAAAGGACTGGAAGCAGAAAGCTCTGTCCACTGTATATTAGCTGGGCACCTTCACTGCATCTCAGCACATATTGAAGTCAGTGGGAGCTGAGCTGCAGTGAAGGCATCTGACTGCTAAACAGCAGATGGAGCTTTCTGCTTCCGTCCCTGTGTTGTGTACAGAACGGGCTCTGGAAGTGGCTCCGAAAAGCTGATGGGGCCATGTGCCAGCCCCCTAGCGATCAGGTATTTATGGCCTATCCTAAGCTTAGGCCATAAAAAAGATTAACCCTGGACAACCCCTTTAATATGCATCACACAGTTTAATGTCCCTCCCCCCACAGGATATTAGCCCCCATCACTGCTCCCACACAATATAATGACCCCATCACTGTTCCCCATACAGTATGGGGGACCAGTGAAGAGGCCACTATGTGGGGGGACCAGTGAAGTGACCATAGAAAAATTTGGCCCAGACAACCCCTTAAAAGAAGCTGTCCATAAAACTGGAGCGACCACTGTGGTGGCCACCGGGCAGGTGCAAAAATAAGAAAATTTTTTTTAAAAAAAGCATACTCACCTGTCCCCAACACCCCATTGTCCCCTTCCTGTGTCTGTTCGGTCTCATGGCGGTGCTTCATTTCTGGAAATCCTGTTCCTAATTGGTCTTAGCGGTCACATGAGGTGCAGGACTCCCAGCAAGGAGTCGCCGGCATGAGACTGAATGGACACTGGCAGCGGGCAGCGGAGCACCGGGGACAGGTGAGTATGCTTTATAATTTATTTATTTTTTACTTTACACCTCCCACCAGCCACATGGGTTGCTCCAATTCCTGGACAACCTCTTTAAAGGATTTATCCATCTTTCTAATATTGATGGCCTGCACACGGTATTATGTTCCATAGCTCTCTTCAGACCCCCGAGTATAATAAGTGCAGGTCCAAGAGAGATGACAAACATAAAAAAACAATGCTGCTCACCTTTTTCTGCGCTCCGCAGCCGCTCTGTTCTCTTCGGTGCTTCTGCCTGACGTCAGCGACCCCCGAGTATAATAATAGCAGTATCGTTTCGGCCATATTTGGTCCGATTGAAGATGCTGGGCGAGGACTCCGCTGCCGTGCCAGGGAAATAAGACTCGCGTGCCGGAGGTTGCCGACCCCTGTACTAGGACATCTAAAAATTCAATTGTTTGATCCCCATATTTATAAGTGAATTTCATGTTTGAATCATTAGAATTGATGTAACCCACAAATTCCAAAAACTGATCAGATGACCCTGACCATATTATAAAAATATTGTCAATGTACTGTAAGTTTAATTGTATATATTGTAGATAGGGATTGTCAACTTTATATATTTTCTGTTCTTCAAACAGGCCTAAAAAAGTTTTGCGAACGTTGGTGCGACCGGGGTCCCAATCGTGGTCCCTGCTTCCTGAAGGAACCACTTGTCATCAAATTGAAAAGCAATTATTAATTGAAAAGCAAATATTAATAAATCTACAGTATATGACACAAACCCCTATCTGATACTATCCTTTGTAAGAATGTTTGTACAGATCGTAGACCCGCATCCTGAGAAATTCGTGTGTACACGTTCTCAACGTCAATCGTTGCTAACTTATAGTTCTCCTACCAAGCAAATTCATCCAAAATGGAAATGAATTGTCCTGTATCACCTAAATAAGAAGGTATCAGTTGCAACAGTGGTCTAAGAGTTTGGTCTACATATTTTGATATATATTCAGTAATGAAGACTATTCCGGCTACAATAGGACAACTGGGTGGATTATCCATTGTTTTATGGATTTTCGGTATAAAATACCAGTATGGCTTCCTGGGAAATTCAACCATTAGCCCTTCAGCAAACTTTTTGGACAAAAAGTCTTCCACCTGTGATCAACAGACTTTCAGTTATATATCTTTCTGGAAATGTATTTTCACTTGCTCATATCACTCCTACCTACTTTCAGGAATGCCATGGGGGAGAGAAGGCGAGCAACCCCCCTAGCTCAACCCCAGACACACATCTTTTTCTAGCTAGGCAGTGCCTGGGGAGGAGGTGTGGCTGGACATTACTTTATACTACAAGGGAGGCAAAGTCCTGGCTGGCATGAAGGAAAGACATGTTTCTGTAACTCACTGAAGAAAGTGCCCTAGGCCCAAGAACCCGCTGTGGCCTAGAGAAACGGACTACAAGCCTGTGCCGGTATTTTTTCTATCTTTTATTACCCATTTTATTTTCTGTACCATACTTTTACTTTTATCTGTATTTTGATTGGTAATTGATATATATTTCTGTATATGTTAATTCTTAGTACCGACCCACTTGGGTTAATAAATATATAAAATTTAAAAAGCTTGTTTCATATTATCCTATGACTTGGTCCGCTCACGGTGTGAGTGGAAGGTAAAGAAGGTGGTCGCAGGTGTACCAAGCGGCTTGGCAAGGCAAAATCCTTCACACCACCCCCTCTCCTTAATAATGTTTTAAGTAAATCCTGATAGTGTGGCTCTTTTTTTTAATACTATGTAGACATTTTTGTTACCTAACTGACGCATAGCCTCCTCTCATAATACTGTCTTGTCATCACCAGAAGCAGCGATTATAATGAAAGCGCAAGTGCTGGATCCCCTGGGTCTGAATGACCGCAATGATTTGAGCTCATTTATGTAATAAATATTTGTATTTTAAAACACTTGGAGTGAGTAAGATGTAAAGGAATTGTCACTTTATAACACTACTTGTTTATTTTTTTTAACGTTTGTTACATTTTGGGACTGCTCGTGTAAATAAAGATACACACGTGGACAAAATTGTTGGTACCCCTCATTTAATGAAAGAAAAACCCGCAATGGTCACAGAAATAACTTGAATCTGACAAAAGTAATTTGCCAAACTACATGTTGACAAGCCACAAAGCTTCTGTGCATCTGGCACAGGGTGTCTTGAATCTGTGCAGGGTACACAATCTCAACACTATCAAGGGATTCTAGAGAGAAATGTGCAGCCCAGCATCAGAAAGCTTGGTCTCAGACGCAGGTCATGGGTCTTGCAATAGGATAATCACCCAAAACACACAGCTAAAAACACCCAAGAATGGCTAAGAGGAAAACATTGGACTATTCTGAAGTGGCCTTCTATGAGCCCTGACCTAAATCTTTGGAAGGAGCTGAAACATGCCATCTGGAAAAAGCACCCTTCAAACCCGAGTCAACTGGAGCAGTTTGCTCATGAGGAGAGGGCCAAAATACCTGTTGAGAGGTGCAGAAGTCTCATTGACAGTTGCAGGAATCGTTTGATTGCAGTGATTGCCTCAAAAGGTTGTGCAACAAAATATTAAGTTAAGGGTGCTATCATTTCTGTCCAGGCCTGTTTCATGAGTTTTCTTTTTTTTAAAATTCTGTTGAAGCATGGTTGAAAAGCAATGTCTGACTTTCATTTGTTAATTTTCATAGAATTTTTATATATTATTACTTTTGTCAGATTCAAGTTATTTCTGTGTCCATTGTGGGTTTTTCTTTCAATAAACGAGGGGTACCAACAATTTTGTCCACGTGTGTACATTGTTTAAATAGAGGGGTGTGTCATGGAGACGGAACGGAGGCCTGGAGGAAGCGTGGCAGCAACTGAAACAGCCGTTGCCTGTTGATTCCCCCACTATTCACTATGTGATTACGCTGGAAGATATTGCAAATAAAGTAACCTTTTAATGGATGGTGAGTGCCGAGAGATACAGTGCCTTGTAAAAGTATTTGGCCCCCTTGAACTTTTCAACCTTTTGCTACATTTCAGGCTTCAAACATAAAGATATAAAATTTTAATTTTTTGGTGAAGAATCAACAACAAGTGGGACACAATTGTGAAGTGGAACGAAATTTATTGGATATTTTAAACTTTTGTAAAAAATAAAAAACTGAAAAGTGGGGCGTGCCAAATTATTCGGCCCCCTTAAGTTAATACTTTGTAGCGCCACCTTTTGCTGCGATTACAGCTGCAAGTTGCTTGGGGTATGTCTCTATCAGTTTTGCACATCGAGAGACTGAAATTCTTGCCCATTCTTCCTTGGAAAACAGCTGGATCTCAGTGAGGTTGAATGGAGAACGTTTATGAACAGCAGTTTTCAGCTCTTTCCACAGATTCTCGATTGGATTCAGGTCTGGACTTTGACTTGGCCATTCTAACACCTGGATACGTTTATTTGTGAACCATTCCATTGTAGATTTTGCTTTATGTTTGGGATCATTGTCTTGTTGGAAGATAAATCTCCATCCCAGTCTCATGTCTTTTGCAGACTCCAACAGGTTTTCTTCCAGAATGGTCCTCTATTTGGCTCCATCCATCTTCCCATCAATTTTAACCATCTTCCCTGTCCCTGCTGAAGAAAAGCAGACCCAAACCATGATGCTGCCACCACCATGTTTGACAGTGGGGATGGTGTGTTCAGGGTGATGAGCTGTGTTGCTTTTACGCCAAACATATCGTTTTGCATTGTGGCCAAAAAGTTGGATTTTGGTTTCATCTGACCAGAGCACCTTCTTCCACATGTTTGGTGTGTCTCCCAGGTGGCTTGTGGCAAACTTTAAACGAGACTTTTTATGGATATCTTTGAGAAATGGCTTTCTTCTTGCCACTCTTCCATAAAGGCCAGATTTGTGCAGTGTACGACTGATTGTTGTCCTATGGACAGACTCTCCCACCTCAGCTGTAGATCTCTGCAGTTCATCCAGAGTGATCATGGGCCTCTTGGCTGCATCTCTGATCAGTCTTCTCCTTGTTTGAGATGAAAGTTTAGAGGGACGGCCGGGTCTTGGTAGATTTGCAGTGGTCTGATACTCCTTCCATTTCAATATGATCGCTTGCATAGTGCTCCTTGGGATGTTTAAAGTTTGGGAAATCTTTTTGTATCCAAATCCGGCTTTAAACTTCTCCACAACAGTATCACGGACCTGCCTGGTGTGTTCCTTGGTCTTCATGATGCTCTCTGTGCTTGAAACAGAACCCTGAGACTATCACAGAGCAGGTGCATTTATATGGAGACTTGATTACACACAGGTGGATTATATTTATCATCATCAGTCATTTAGGACAACATTGGATCATTCAGAGATCCTTACTGAACTTCTGGAGTGAGTTTGCTGCACTGAAAGTAAAGAAGAATAATATTGCACGCCCCACTTTTCAGTTTTTTATTTTTTACAAAAGTTTGAAATAACCAATAAATTTTGTTCCACTTCACGATTGTGTCCCACTTGTTGTTGATTCTTCACCAAAAAATTAAAATTTTATATCTTTATGTTTGAAGCCTGTCTGTCTCGTGTCTCCTCGGAGGTACAGGTCCAGATGCGCAAGGAGATTGACGAGATGCTGGAACTGGGGGTGATTCAGCCCTCTCACAGTGCATGGGCTTCACCTGTGGTCCTTGTGCCCAAAAAGGACCGGACCACCCGGTTCTGTGTAGACTACAGGGAACTTAATGCGGTTACAGTCGACGACGCGTACCCAATGCCGCGCATCGACAACCTGCTTGACCGGTTAGGTAAGGCCCAGTACTTGTCCATCATGGACTTGAGTCGGGGATACTGGCAAACCTCTGCGGACTTTCTGTGAAAAGCACTGCGGGAAAAAAAACGTGATTCGTTACCGCCACAGTTTTCCCTGAGCGCTTTTTTGGTGTGGCCTGCTACGTGGGGCCTTAGTCTTAAAGGGAATCTGTTAGGTCAATCTGGGACACTAAACCACCTACAGGTCCTTATAGACCTGGGGTTTAGTGTCCCAAATCGCCTGTTGTAATGCAATCCGCAGGCGCGTTAAAAATAAAAAACCTTTATACTTACCTAGGGAAGAGTCCGATCAACGCTGTTCGGCGAGAACAATCCAGCTTATTCATGATCTTCTTTGTTGGCACGCCTCCTGGCGCCTGCGCTGTTCTTCAGTAAAGCCAAAGATGAATACCCTGGCTTCACTGCATAATTGCGGGGCATGCGCACTGAAGCCGAGGTGTAGTCCTCTGGCTTCATTGAAGAACTGCGCAGGCGTGGGGAGTACAGAGGCAGGGTGAGTATAAAGCTTTTTTATTTTTAATGCGGCCATGGATTGTGTTATAACAGGGGACACTAAACCCCAGGTCCATATGGACGAGTGGGTGGTTTAGGGTTTCAAATTGCCCCTACAGATTCCCTTTAATTAAGCCCAAGTGCCACCTTAATTTAATTAATTGCCCCCTCATATTACTGTATGCCCCAATTACCCCTGACATAAATACTGCACCTTTAATGACCCCTTTTATAAATGATACCCTCTAATGACCCCTTATATAACCTCCCCCCCTTGTATTCATAATGTCCACTAATAGCCCTTATATATATGACCCCCCCCTTACGTTCACAATGCCCCCTTATATAGGTGACCCCCCTGTCATCATAATGCCCCCTAATGAATCCTCCCTTATAATTCTCCCTACTAATTCCCCCTTATACTATTAAAACACCCACATCTGCACTAAAAAAAAAAAAAAAAAAGTTATACTCACCTACTTGCGATCCTTTGGTGAGTGGAGCCGCCGCCGCCTCCTCCTCTTGGCCCTACGCTATATGTGCAGGGTTCACGCATAGGACGTCTGCGTCTTGGCATAGGCGCGATGCTATGACGTCATCACTCCACCTATGCCGTGAGTTTTGTAAACCGCAGGTCTGAAGTGGTTGCAGGATGGGTTTTAACTAGATCGGTGTCTGTAGACATCGATCTAGTTAAAAGTAAAACATGTATTAATGACGGTCCCCGGGGTGGGCCCCAAAAGAATCAGAGGGCCCCCTCTGCTCTGACAAGAAAAATCTGTATTCTATAATCTATAGACATATAAATGAGACTCGATTTCATATATTGCAGCTAGAAAGTTTAGAAGGTCTCTTTTCCTAACAATTTATAAATAAAACATAACTTTTAATGATATAAGAAATAAAAATTGACTGAACACACACCCTAAAGTGAATTAAAAGTTTTTGTTGTTGTTTGTATAAGAAACAGGCATATTTGTCTGATTATTCACCGCTTTAGAGATTAGACGCTACAAATAACGCTACCACCATCTAAAGTGCTGTATGTAAATTGGGAGCAATTTGAAAGCGTCTCTATGAACACGATATTAAGCTGTGTTTAAAGGGAGGTATCTGAAAAATTCCAGAAATCTCTCTTAAAATGAAAAATAAAGGATAGTATTTAAACAGCTGAAAAGACGTGAATCATTACGCATAAATCCCAACATTAACACAATGGATAAAGGATAGCTTTTAAAAAGCTATAGGTAGGTAATATAGTAACATAACCTTTTAGCCCAAGTCGTGATTATTAAACGCAAATCCCAGCGTTGAAGTAGGGCATAGCGTTTAGGCAGGCGTAAAGCTCATTAATTAGAAAACCTAGGTTCCAGATATTAAACATAGGTCACAGCACAAATGTAATTATTAAAGAGTAACGTTTAAACCTGGGTTCCAGATATTAAACTTAAGTCACAGCACAGAGGTAGTTAATAAAAGATGGCATTTTAAGCAGTTTTAGAGCTCATATGATAATAGGCACAAATCCCATTAAAGAGTAACGTTTGGACCTAGGTTCCAGATATTAAACATAGGTCGCAGCACAGAGGCAGTTAACAAAAGATGGCGTTTAAAGCGGTTTTAAAGCCCGTATGTTATTAGGCACGAGTCCCAATGCCTTTCCCAATATTGGTTCATCAAGGAACAAGTAGAGCCAAAATTAAACAAAGCAAGACCAAAAAATAATAAAGTTGTGCTTGATAGTGGTTCAGAAATACAGTAACGAAGTGCACACACGGCGTTCAGTCTTTTGAAGACAAAAAACCACACCCAGTGTCAAGTGATCCCTTTCACCGGCCAATCAGAAGCTGGAAAGGATGGAGACACACAGCAACGCCCCTCGTGACGTGTTTAAGATAGGCCGGACCCATGAAGGAAGACACGGTGGCGGTTTCAACTGGTTACTATGGGGATCTATAGCGCGTCCCCTTTTGTGTAATAACAAGACACCAGATGTAAACATTGGAGCGTGGGATGATAAGTATATCAATAGCGATTGTCATAACGGTATGCAAAACCATCAATGACTACCTGCAAATGAAAACAAGATAATATATAATGATATAGCGCCACTTCATCTAATATATTTCCGTACATAAAGACCAGAAGTAGGCACAAGTAAAATTCAATAATTGAAAAAGGCAGATAGACATCCTCTATGTATATCGATAAATATAAAATATATATATATCATAATGGAGAAACCAATGCACAATCTATACTATAATATTTAGCCTATTAGTACATAGTGCTGTGTCAACCATTTCTTCATTAATAAAACACCCAAATGATATATTTTCATTGAGGCCTAGAGGTTGGATAGATTTAAAGGTATGTATGCATTTACATTCCTTCTGAAGTATCAGTCGATTCCAATCTCCACCTCTTAAAGGAGGCTGTACCGTCTGTACAGTCATGGCCAAAAGTTTTGAGAATGATACAAATATTAATTTTTACAAAGTCTACTGCTTCAGTTTTTCTAATGGCAATTTGCATATACTCCAGAATGTTATAAAGAGTGATCAGCTTAACAGCAATTACTTGCAAAGTCAATATTTGCCTAGAAAATGAACTTTATCCCCCAAAACACATTTCAACATCATTGCAGCCCTGCCTTAAAAGGACCACCTAACATCGTTTCAGTGATTGCTCCAATAACACAGTTGTGGGTGTTGATGAGGACAGGGCTGGAGATCAATCTGTCATGATTAAGTAAGAATGACACCACTGGACACTTTAAAAGGAGGCTGGTGCTTGCCATCATTGTTTCTCTTCTGTTAACCATGGTTATCTCTAAAGAAACACGTGCAGTCATCATTGCACTGCACAAAAATGGCCTAACTGGGAAGAGTATTGCAGCTAGAAAGATTGCACCTCAGTCAACAATCTATCACATCATCAAGAACTTCAAAGGAGAGAGGTTCCATTGGTGCCAAAAAGGCTCCAGGGCGCCCAAGAAAGACCAGCAAGCGGCAGGACCGTCTCTTAAAAGTGTTTCAGCTGCGGGATCGGACTACCATCAGTGCAGAGCTTGCTGAGGAATGGCAGCAGGCAGGTGTGAGTGCATCTGCACGCACTGTGAGGCGGAGACTCTTGGAGCAAGGCCTGGTCTCAAGGAGGGCAGCAAAGAAGCCACTTCTCTCCAGAAAAAACATCAGGGACAGACTGATATTCTGCAAAAGGTACAGGGAGTGGACTGCTGAGGACTGGGGTAAAGTCATTTTCTCTGATGAATCCCCTTTTCGATTGTTTGGAACATCTGGAAAACAGCTTATTCGGAGAAGAAGAGGTGAGCGCTACCACCAGTCTTGTCTCATGCCAACTGTAAAGCATCCTGAAACCATTCATGTGTGGGGTTGCTTCTCAGCCAAGGGAATCGACTCTCTCACAGTCTTGCCTAAAAACACAGCCATGAATAAAGAATGGTACCAGAATGTCCTCCAAGAGCAACTTCTCCCAACCGTCCAAGAGCAGTTTGGCGCTCAACAATGCCTTTTCCAGCATGATGGAGCACCTTGCCATAAAGCAAAGGTGATAACTAAATGGCTCAGGGAACAAAACATAGAGATTTTGGGTCCATGGCCTGGAAACTCCCCAGATCTTAATCCCATTGAGAACTTGTGGTCAATCATCAAGAGACGGGTGGACAAACAAAAACCAACAAATTCAGACAAAATTAAAGCATTGATTCTGCAAGAATGGACTGCTATCAGTCAGGATTTGGTCCAGAAGTTGATTGAGAGCATGCCAGGGAGAATTGCAGAGGTCCTGAAGAAGAAGGGTCAACACTGCAAATATTGACTTGCTGCATTAACTCATTCTAACTGTCAATATAAGCTTCTGTTACTTATAATATGAATGCAATTATATTTCTGTATGTGATAAAAACATCTGACAAACACACATAAAAACCAGAGGGCAGCAGATCATGTGAAAATATAATATTTGTGTCATTCTCAAAACTTTTGGCCATGACTGTATACCACAAAATTTAAAACAAGTGGGATCATTGCCGTGTTTCTCAATTGCATGTCTCGCTAAAGGGGTACCACGTCGATTAAAGATGTCATTATAGTGATCCCTCATACGTCTCCTGAACTCACATTTTGTTTTTCCCACATAATCAAGGGGACAGCTACACTGTGCAACATATACCACTCCTTTGGTTTTGCAGTTAATGAATTCTTTCAATGAGAAAACAGCCCCTGTGGCAGAACATGTAATAGCTTTAGTTCTACTCATTTGATCACATGCTATACATGTGCCACATTGAAAATTTCCTATGGGTTTTCGGTCCAGCCACATGGGTTCCCCCGTTTTATCAACAAAATGGCTACTCACTAATCGGTCTTTTAAATTTCGACCCCTCCTATATGTAATACTCGGAGTTGGAGGGATAGCTTTTTTAAGGTCCTGATCCTGTTGAAGGACCCACCAATATTTTTGAAAGATCTTTTTCACTCTCAAATGTTCCATATCGAATGTACCAACAATTCTAAATTGTGTATTAGTATCTGATATTATTCTCTCTTTTCTTGGTTGTAAAAGAGTACTGCGATCACTTTCAAGGGCTATTTTAAATGCCTTTTTCAGAGGGAGGTCCGGATAACCCCTATCAATAAAGCGAGTACGTAAATCATCCGCTTGTTTTTCAAAAGTAGTTAACCCCGAGCAATTCCTTCTTGCCCTAAGGTATTGTCCTTTAGGTATACCTCGCTTTAAAGGTTCCGGATGTGCAATCTCCCACATCAATAAACTATTGGTGGAGGTCTTTTTCCTAAAAATTTGTGTTTTTTTATGGTGTTATCAAAACCCCTTGTGATCAAAACGTCCAAAATGGGAGACTATCCCTACTCCACTCAGATGTAAAGTGTAGATCAAGATCATTGTTATTCAAGGCACCCACAAATTCTGTGAATGCCTCACCTGTCCCCCACCAGAAAACAAAGATATCATCTATATACCTCAGCCAGAGGCAGATGTTGTCCTGCCTCAGGCTAAGGCTATCAGAGGTGACAATACTTCTCTCCCACCAGCCCAGGAGCAAGTTGGCATAGCCAGGGGCACATGGACTCCCCATGGCAGTGCCCCTGAGCTGGTGGAAAAAATGGCCGCCAAAAACAAAATAATTTTTGGTTAAAGAAAACCGCAGACTCTCCAAGACAAAAGAATTGTGTGGTTCCATTCGAATATCTCTCATTTTGAGATAATATTGTACTGCATGAAGACCAAGATCATGATGAATAGAGGTATATAAAGCCTCCACATCTATGGAGGCTAAAATCATATCATCCTCCAAGCTAAGTCCCTCTAGACGTCTGAGTAAATCTGAGGTATCCCTTATATATGATGGTAACGACTCGACAAAAGGCTGTAAAATATGATCTATATAAGTGCCCAAATTCATGTTAAGACTTCCTATTCCAGATACTATGGGTCTGCTCTTAAGTGGGTGTAGACCCTTATGTATCTTTGGTAAGGAGTAGAAGGTAGCAATCACAGGATGATTTGGAAACAAAAAATCAAACTCTGTCTTATTAATGATCTCCATCTTTAACACTAGAAGTCCCAGAGAGGGGTCATTTAACATTTCTACCTTTGGAACCCAGAGACGGGTCGAATGACCTGAAGGATTTTATCTAACATCCTATAATCACCGTCTTTTGTTCTGTAATTAAGGCCATTACTGTCACACCACAGGAGGTTGTTGTTTTCCATTGAGTTTAGCCATTTAGTTTCTAGTTAGTTCTATTCAGTTTATTGTATTTGATAATATAAAGACTATACATATTGTATTTAGTTTAGTTTTATTTGAGCAAAAAAGCACTGAAACAATTAATCATTTTTTATATATTTTAAATAGAATTAGAAATTTTAGAGCAAGGTACAGCTGTGAGTAATGACCAGAAGCATTTGTCTAAGGCAGGGGTAGGCAACCTTTTTTGTTCGGCGTGCCGATTTTAATAAAAAAAATCAAAGATGAGGTACTCGGAGTGCCGGTCAATAATTGTAAGTCTGACGACCCCTAAACTAAAGTCATATATCACAAACCATAACACAGAAGTGCTGCCACCAGATGCTTTAGGACACATGCGTTTACTGCTATTTCCTGGGACGCTCCTGTACTTTCTGATTAGAAGCAATGAAAGTCCATGTGCAGCCCCCAATTAGTGGTAAATTTATTGTGTCCAGGAGCCCCGTATGGCAGCATCCTTATGGTGAATACACACTAT
This sequence comes from Leptodactylus fallax, assembly GCA_947044405.1. NCBI lineage: Eukaryota > Metazoa > Chordata > Amphibia > Anura > Leptodactylidae > Leptodactylus > Leptodactylus fallax. Next base: position 1,489,554 of record CAMRHE010000061.1, on the reverse strand, counting down.
GTATCTGGATGCAGCTATATTTGGAACTTTTTCATTCAATGTAAAACTGGTGCATTTTTGCACAAAAAAAAACAAAGCCGGAGTTTTCTGTGCAAAAACACATCCTTAATATAGAAAACACACCGTTATACAGAATAATGTCCCATAGTGGTCCCTTCAACATAGTATATGTCCCATAGCTGCCTCTGCACACGGCATTTGTCCCATAGCTGCCTCTGCACACAGTATTTGTCCCATAGCAGTCCCTGCACACAGTATTTGTCCCATAGCGGCCCCTGCACACAGCAATATGTCCCATAACGGCCCCTACTCACCGTATATGTCCCATAGCAGACCCTGCACACGGTATATGTCCCATAGCGGCCCCTGCACACGGTATTATGCTCTATAGTGGCCCCTGCACACGGTATTATGTCCCATAGCAGCCTCTGCGCACGGTATTTGTCCCATAGCGGCCCTTGCACACGGTATTATGTCCCATAGCGGCCCCTACACACAGTATTTGTCCCATAGCTGCCCCTGCACACAGTATTTGTCCCATAGCGGCCCCTGCACACGGTATTATGCTCCATAGTGGCCCCTGCACACGGTATTATGTCCCATAGCGGCCTCTGCACACGGTATTTGTCCCATAGCGGCCCCTGCACACGGTATTATGTCCCATAGCGGCCCCTACACACAGTATTTGTCCCATAGCGGCCCCTGCACACGGTATATGTCCCATAGCGGCCCCTGCACATGGTATTATGCTCCATAGTGGCCCCTGCACACGATATTATGCTCCATAGTGGCCCCTGCACACGGTATTATGCTCCATAGTGGCCCCTGCACACGGTATATGTCCCATAGTGGTCCCTGCACACGGTATTATGCTCTATAGTGGCCCCTGCACACGGTATTATGCTTCATAGTGGCCCCTGCACACGGTATATGTCCCATAGTGGTCCCTGCACACGGTATTATGCTCTATAGTGGCCCCTGCACACGGTATTATGCTCCATAGTGGCCCCTGCACACGGTATATGTCCCATAGTGGCCCCTGCACACGGTATATGTCCCATAGTGGCCCCTGCACACGGTATATGTCCCATAGTGGCCCCTGCACACGGTATATGTCCCATAGTGGCCCCTGCACACGGTATATGTCCCATAGTGGCCCCTGCACACGGTATATGTCCCATAGTGGCCCCTGCACACGGTATATGTCCCATAGTGGCCCCTGCACACGGTATATGTCCCATAGTGGTCCCTGCACACGGTATTATGCTTTATAGTGGCCCCTGCAGGCAGAAGCGCCCGAAGAGTACAGAGCGGCTGCGGAGCGTGGAATAGTGAGTACATTGTTTTTTATGTTTGATCATCTCCCCGGGGGGCTCCGCTTATTATACTCGGGGGTCTGAAGAGACCCCACAGTATAATAATAGCAGTTTCGTTTCGGCCGTGTTTGGTCCGATCGAAACTGCTGGGTAAGGAGTCCGCTGCCGTGCCAGGGGAATAAGCCTCGCGTGCCAAGAGTGACACGCGTGCCATAGGTTGCCGACCCCTGGTCTAAGGCCTCAAGCACACTAGCGAAAAAAAATTGCGCGAAAATCGCATCGCAATGCGATGCAATTTTTTTCTGCGATTTGCCAATGTATTTCAATGGCACCAAGCACACCTGCGATTTTTTTTTCGTGCGATTTTTTTCATAGGTGCGATTTTCCTGCGATTTTTTTTTTTTTTTTTTGTGCGATTTTTTTCGTGCGAAAAAATCCCAGAGGAGTGATCTATATGACCAATGGGACAGATCACAAAAATATCGCAAGTAGCTGTGATTTTTTTTGCGATTTTTTTTTTTTTTTCTGCACCCATTGACTTGAATCTAAATATACAAAAATGTAAATATACAAAAGAACAACTGTTATTTGTTTCCATGCTTTTTATTTTTGTTATGAAAATAATAAAAAAAATACAAGGAATAAAACAATTCCACACATATTTCCAATAGGCTGCTGTGGGGGGGCTGCGTGTGTGTGTGTGAGTGGCATGTCCTTCTTGTGTGACTAGCATTTCAGCACTCACTCAGCAGTCTGTCTGCACTGTCGGAACATACCTGGCACTGCCTGGGTATGTCCCTGGTACATTTGCCACACGTGTATTTGTAGCAGTCAACACATCTCTCAGTTGCACAATTGTTCGTGCATCGATGGTTGACCTGACACTTCGCCCTTTTGCCAGGGCTGGGTGTGGAAGGTTGTTGCCGAAGGAGTTTCTCCTTGCGTGCCTTCTTTTCAGTCACATGAGAGCCACCTAACTCTTTTGCAAGCTCAACCAGGAAGTCCACCCGTCTCTCCTGCACCCCAGTGCATGCCTGATAAAGAACATGAGCATTCAGTGCTGCCATGTCAATCATGTTGTAGAACACGGCGAATGGCCATCTCCGTGTTCCTGCATGCAGGCTGTACTCCCGCACCATTTGGTCCATTACATCCACACCGCACTTTGTGTGGTTGTATTGTGTGACCGTGTTTGGCTTCCTTTTGTTGGTATCCTTAGTCTCAACCACGCTGTGCATGCTGCTGAGAATGTAGACGGCCTTCTTTCGTTTGGGTGCATACACTGTCAGTGTGGCACCAGTGGTTGAAAACACCTGAGTGGTGAATTCAGTGCGGTCCATCTGTCTAGCGGATTGAGGAATTTCCCGGCGACTCTTGTTGACTGTGCCGAGGATAGTGGTTTTCCGGCTAAGCAGTCGTTGTGCAAGTGACAATGATGTAAAGAAATTGTTCGTGGTTACAGTTCTGCCCTTGTCCATGAATGATTCCATCAGCCTCATCACTACAGTTTCGGACAGTCTCTCCCCGCTGGGACGACTGGGGTCCTTGCCAAGATATGGGAGGACATTACAGATGTACTTTGATTTCAAGTCGCAGACTACTTTGAGAAGCAGTCACATCCCCCACAGCACAAAAGGCTGCATGCAAATTTGCTAAGGTGTTAGCAAATATTCCCAGCACAACAATGCAGCTGGGGGGTGGGCAGACACTCAGGAGCAGCTTACATTCTTTTGTTTACACTCTCTTACAAGATCTGAGGTGGATCAACACAATTCCCCCCTGCAGATTCCTCAGACAATGGCCACATTTACAAATGAAAGGAAATGCTAATTGGAGCCATCAGAGTTGTCAGTTTGGACTAAGGGTCATTTGACCCTCTTTCAGGACTTCAAGGGGGAGCTTGAAATTTCTGGGACTTCTAGTGCTAGGGCCCTTGATAATATATTTTTTAGTTCCTGTTGGAAAATCATGGTGGGATTATTATCTAATTTGCCATAAAAAGTGGCATCCGACAGAAGACTCATACATAGCTTTTTATATTGTGATATATCAAGGATCACCACGTTTCCACCCTTATCGAATGGTTTAATTACAATAGATTTATCAGTTTCCAAACTCCATAGGGCTCGTCTTTCTTCAAAAATTAAATTACCTCTATTAAACGAAGAGGAAGATAATAATTCTAGATCATGTTTAACCATGTTCTCAAAAATCTCAATAGGAGAACAATCACCCGTTGGGGGCATTTGTGTGTTTTTTAGCCTCAAATTAGTAAAAGGGCCAATAGAGGTGCTTCTCTCATTGTCTTCCATAAGGGATACCAATGCCTTAGTAGCTGCTAAATCATTCATTTTAAGATTATACTCAGCACAAATTCTTCTGTCTTGTGCTAAATGGAATTTATGCCAGTACAATTTTCTCACAAAGAGGGCTAAGTCCTTTGTCCAATAAAAAGAATCAAATGTTACTGATGGGACAAAGGACAGACCCAAACTTAAAACTGAGAGCTCAATATCAGTAAATATTCGTGATGACAAATTAATAACCGGTGTATTATCAGATGTACCAATATTTCCTAAGTGCGATCTACTTGTCGGGTTCTTAGAGTATATTGATTTGGGGCCAGATTTTGTGATAAAAAACTTGACAAGGCGTCTAAAAGCCAACAATGTAAATTAGCGCTTCAAAAGCACATGGCGCTCCTTCACATCTACACCCTGCTGTGTGCCCAAACTTCAGTTGATGCCCACATGTATAATTCATTGATTATGTAGGTAATCTGTTTTCCCTTAGTCCGAACAGCAGCACAATGTGGGGTATTTCTGCCCCTGTGTGCTGGTAGGACAGGTGGAATTTTTAATTTACATAATTAATTAAGCGATACTCCCCTATAAGAGGCAAAAGAGACCTCCCCCCACTGTGTTAGTTATAAAAAATTAAGAAAAAAACAACAATTCTTATTAAGGGGGGGAAAGCTTGTGCTGCTGTTCAGACTAAGGGAAAACAAATACATAATCTACATAATCAACGATTCCCCTTATGTCCAACAGCAGCACAATATGGGGACGTAGCAAGTAGATCCCCTAGGGAGGGTTCTCTCGCACTACAGTACAGTATGAATGTCCAAAGGCAGTAGCCTCTGAACTACGGATATCTAACTGATAGTGTTTAACAAAAGTTAGTCGGAATGACAAAAAGCAGCTGCAAAAAACTGCTCAAAAGGCAAGACCGCCTCTCAGCCCAGGAGGCCGATACAGCTCTGGTTGAATGGACTCTGATGAATTTGGGTGATGTTAACCCAAGCAAAAATAAATTGCTTCCTTAATCCCTCTTGATAAAGAGGGTTTGGAAGCCGTGAGACCTTTGTCTCTACCATATATATTAATTAAGAGGTTCTCCAATCTTCTGAATGGCCATGTACACAGAAGATAAATTTTTGGAGACACCAAACTATATCCATTGTAAGGAGTTTTCCCCCCTCCTTGAAAGATGCAGCTGGGAAAGAAAACTGGTAAGGAGACCACCTGGCTGATATTAGCCCCAGAGGGCACCTTAGGGTTAAACCCAGGAAGAAATCTGAGCTGGACCCCAACGGAAAAAAATATATGGCTCTTCAGAAAAAAGCCGGAAACTCTCGTATTCTTTTTGCTGAGGTGATAGCTAGCAAAAAAGGTGGTTTTGAAAGCCAGAAACTTAAGATCCACCTCCTCCAATGGTGCAAATGGCAGGCCACAGAGGCCAGAAAGAACTGTGGATAGATCCCAGTGTGAAACAGGAGCTTCAACCACTGACCTAAGTCTCATAGCACCCTTAAGAAATCTGGGAATTAAGGGGTTCTGAGACAAACTTTTGCTTAAGCAGATGGATAGGGCTAAAACCTGTTCCTTAAGTGTGGCAGGGGAAAGACCCTTATCCAAGCCATCCTGAAGAAAATTTAGAATCACTCTTGTAGATGGATTCGAACTATTCACTTCCTGTCTGGAACACCACTCCTTGAAGACATTACCTATCCTTAGGTAGCTTTTATTGATGGATTCTGCTCTTGCGCAGGAAAGGGTCTTCAGGACGACTTCTGACAGATTTCCATAGGGACTGAGCAACCTTCAGGCTGTCAGGTTGAATCTCCTCAGATCCTGGCACTTCTGAGTTCCTTGGAAAACCAGGTTCTGGATTGGGGAAAGCCTTCAATAGATCCCTCGACTCATGAGCATGAGTTGGGAACACCAAGCTCTTTTTGGTTATCACAGAGGCTTGGTCCTGTCTGACTTTCATCAATACTCTTGGTATCATGGAAAGTGGAGGGAAGATATACACCAGCCTGAACCTCCAAAGGATGGACAGGGCATCCACTGCCAAGGGATAGTCATCCTGATACAGTGAGCAGAACATCTCTACCTTGGCGTTGAGTCTGGTCACCATGAGGTCTACTTCTGGGAGACCCAACTTCAGGGTGATCTGGTGGAACACTCTTGATTGAGAGACCATTCTCCTGATACGGTAAGACCCTGACTCAACTGATCCGCTACTATGTTCAAGGAGCCCTTGATGTGAACTGCGGAGAGATGGGTCAGATTTTTCTCTGCCCAGATGAAAATCAGACCTGCCTCCCTGAGGAGGGAGAATTATCTGGTGCCTTTCTGTTTATTACGGTCACCAAGTTGACAGACCGGATCTTGACAGCTCTTCCTCTGAGAAGAGGAGAAGAATGGAGGAGTGCCAGGTAAACTGCTCTGAGTTCCCTCCAGATGAATGGTCATCCTTTCTAGCCTGCTCCAGACTCCTTGTACGATCTTCTCGTACAGATGGACTCCTCATCCTGAAAAGGATGAATCGGTCAACAGGGTCCAATGAGGTTGGAACGTGGACATCCGACTTTCAGGTGTATCCACCAGTAGAGAGAAAGACGGGTTCTGGGAGAAAGTCTGATCCTCTTGTCAAGACTCAGAGGGCCATGATTTCAAACCCCCGGTACTTTCGACTGGAGGGGACGCATATGCCATAAAGTGCAAGGGACTGCATCGGCTGAGGCCTAGGACTCTCATAGTTGTTCTGATGAACATCTGAAGTGTCTTGAGAAGATACTGAAGCGCTCTGATTATCTTTTCTCTCCTTGTCGGAGGTAAAGAAATTTCTAGGCGGACAGAGTCAGGCTGAACCTCAGGAACTTCTTCCGTAAGGAAGGAATCACCTCTGACTTCTCCCGGTTATTAGCCTAGATACTGGAGAAAGACACAGTTGTCTGCAGGTGCTGGAGCAGGATGGTTTTTGACTAGGCTTTTATAAGCCAGTTGTCCAAATATGGCACTATGAACAGACCTTGAAGTCTGAGTGCGGCTGTTACTGGAGCCACCACCTAGGTAAAGGTGTGGGGAGCCAAGGAAATGCCGAAGGGCAGAGCCGCAAACTGGAAATGTCACCTGTGATCGGCAATTGATACAGCAATTGTCAGATACCTTCTGTGAGGAGGATAACTGGAACATGTAAGTACGCATCCTCTAGGTTGAAAGTGACAAGAACATCGCTTTGCAGAAAAGGATGTGACCAACTTCCCAGTCTCCCTTCGGAAACAATCTTCTCTAAGAAGTGACTTATATATATTAGGACTATAATCATCTTCTGAGGGTGGAACTTTTTTCAAGGCCCCCTTGCCCAGGTATTCCAGAATGACATTTTCCAGTATAACCTGCTTCAGTGCAGGAAGAAAGCGGGTTGCGATGAATCTGTCTTGTGGCGGGTGAAGAAAATCGTCCGCATAAGCCTGCTGTATTACTTGTAAGACCAAAGGTCTTGGATCTTGTCCTGCCAGAAGGAGAGAAAAAAAGGGAGAGGCATCCCCCAACAGGAATATTTGCCACTACAGGAGGCGAGAAGCTGGCAACAACAGCCAGGCTTCTTTCTGTCCCCTTCCTTGGGGAACTTTACGTTCAGCCCCTCTGGACTGATATCTAGCACGCCTCTGATATTGGAGAGTACAGTAGATTGAGGTGGTTGCTGATAACTTCTGGCGAGAAGGTCCTGCTTTTCCTCTAAAAGACCACAGAAGGCACTTATTCTTTTTATTGCAAGACCTTCCATGATGTCGTCCAGGCCTCTGCTAAAATGTTTACACAGCTCAAAGGGTAGGGAGCATAAATTATACTTGGATGCATTGTCCACTCTCCAAGGCTTCAACCATAATGGCCTTCTAGCAGCTGTAGAGAGGGCCAGAGATTTGGCAGCCATCTTGGCTTGGTGTACGTAAGCTTCCGCTAGATAGACTGCTGCCAAGGAAACCGACCCATAAGGGATAATAGATCGTCTGGAGACTCCGGAGTCAATGTCCCAATTCAGTTGGGCCAGATCGGAGCGCAGCTTATTCGCTAGCTCATTGGAGGCGATTCCCACAGAAACCTGAGCAGAGGACGAAGAATAAGCCCTTCTAAGGGTGCACTCCCTGCGTATATGTATAGAGACTTGGAGATTGGAGCCAACTTGTGCAGCGCAGTGGAGCAATTTAGCTACTGCCATATCCACCTTAGCCAGGAAACCCAATGATCATGATGAGAGAAATAGGGTCCTAAACCTCCTGGATAAATTTGTTGCACTTTTTGGGATGTCTCCACTCCCCTGTCAAAGCTTTATCCAGTGTCACGTCCACTTGGAAGGCCCTAGGCACCCTATTGGTGGAACTAGAGGCTTCCCCAAGTTCAACATCATGGTCTCTGACCAGATGGACTTCAGCAGCCTAGGCATCCTTACCAAGGAAAAAAGAGGTCTGCTGGAATTTTCCGATGTGTCTTCATCAGGCGAGTGCGTCTCATTGAGTATGTGAAATTCCTCCTCTGATGGAACTGACTGAGAATATCTCTCAGTACGAGACTTCTTAGAGATCTGAGAAATCGAGTCCCGGATTTCTTTCACGCTCCTCATACCATCAGGCAGAGGGATGTCGCACTCTGTATAAGCGAAATGTTTCAGCTTAGAGGAGCTTTCCCTCCTGGAGTTGCCGCTGCCACTGGAAGCAAAGGAGGACATCAGTCACAACAGTATCAGGAGATTGAAAAAAATGCAGACAGTATCAAACAAAAGTAAGCATACAGAGGTCTCCCCTATATAAGAGACAACCATTGTCTCAGGAGGAAAGTTTAAATAGGTAGGGAGAAAACTATACTTACCCATAAAATTTATATACACAAACTCTTTTAGAGACCCTTAACAATGGGGTCTTTAATACCACTACAGCGGTAAAGAGAATGGCCTAAAACTAGTCAGGTAGCGCAATCCAGCAGTACAGAAAGTAGGCTGCAGAAGTGTAACAGAAAAAAACGGTCCCAGGAAAACAGGACCCACAAAAAAGTTCCGGAGCTGAAGTGACAACCTCACTTTCCCCGGCTTTAACCTTTCTCTTTCTCCTTGCTTTAATTCCACTGCTATAGCAAATGCGGTGTGTTTTTGTGGCAGTCTGGGATGGAACCATAACTGCATCAGAAGGCAGTGTAGGGAACTTGTGTCTGAGACGCTGTGATCTGCTGTAGCTGAGCACAAACACCTGAAGCATAAGCTCTGCTGAAAAGCTTAGCCAGGCCAGGAACATAGAGGTTAAATATTAACTCTGCAACACAGCCTCCAAGGCCCAGAAGCAGACACAACACAGCATGCACAACCTGCCCAGCCACAAACATCTCACCTGAGATCCGACAAGGGCAGGCACCCAGCTCAGAATGGCCACTGACAGAGAGTGTAGCAGTGAGAAACAAGGAAGCTTCAGGAGTAAAAAGCTCCCAAGGAAAGAGATGAACAGCAAAAGAGAAAAGTTACTAAATGTAGTTAACCCTCCAAATCCTTTTTAGGAAAAAATGGGAGGACAAAGAGCTTCCCTCCACCTGTCCCACACACAGGACAGAAAAAAAGCACAGTGGGGGAAGGTCTTGTTTACCTCTTAATTTGGGGGGGATTAGCCTCAAAGGCGGCAGACTCCTGGACCCGATAGCGGTGTTGGTGGTACTGGACGCCGGAGATGCAGCATTCGGATGGTGCTCGTGTAAAGTAAATGGCTTTATTTCAGCTTTAAGAGTGGAACATAAACAAAACAATTTTTCTGAGCAGCCTCCTTCACTGTTTTTACTAGTGCACCTTGCAGCGCTGATTCTTTAGAGGTTAACAGACTCTGCAGCGAGTCTTTCCCAGCTTCTAGTGCTGCCAGCTTTGAAGATAGTGCAGATGCCGACTGTTCAGTATTGGATAAAGACTGCTGCAATCGATCCAATTCTTCTCTTTAAGATTCCGCTTCAGTTTTTAACTGTTCTATCTGAAAAGTGTGCTCTTCCAACTTTATTTCTGACTTGCGCTTCACTTGATCTAACTGAAACTCCAGCTGTTCCTTGATGCGTGCAACTTGCACCTTCAGTTTAGCAATAAGCATTTTTTGAACTGTAATCTGAGCAGAAAAATTACACGTTTTCCTCAGACTGAATCCTCATGTCTTCTATCTGGAGGTCCAATTCTCTCTTGGCCTTTTCCAGCTTGTCATAAGCATTGGCTTTGTCCTCATACAATATCTGCACAGATTCCAGGTTTTCCTCGACTTCTTTGTGACTCTCCTGTAAGGTTTGTAAATTCTGAGCATGGACAGACGACATCTCCATCAATTCTTTGTCTTTATTTTGCACCAAAACAGACAATTTCTCACTATCGTCACAAGATCCTGACAGCGCCCACTCCAGGCTACATATTCTAGCTTTGAGTTCCATTTCTCTTTGTTCCAGAACTCCAGCTCTGCTCTGCCATTCCTTCACTTCTTGGTCTAGCCGAACCTGCTTTAGTTCATGCAAGTTTCGCTCTGACTGCAATGTCTGCACCACAGATTCTAAATCACTCTCTCGGTCAGCCACATACTTCCTCAACTCTACAACTTCATTTTCTTTATCAGTTAATGCAGACAAAAGTTTTTCACGCTTCCTGACTTGGTCATCCAAACATTCTGACTGACACTGCAAAAATTCACTTTTCTCACGCTTAGCAGTTTCAAGGTCATCTCTTAATTTTTCAATGACACTCTCTTTGGCAATGGAGTCTTGGACATGCTGCTCCTTTAAATCCTGCAATTGCTTCTCAAGCACTTGCTTTTGCTCTACACTCTGCATAACTTTATTAGATAGAGCGCATTTCATTTCTGCAAACTCCTTCTTAATGACACAGTTCATTCCAGGCAAACCCAGCATCACATTTTCACAATGACTAGGATATGAACTCTTCAAAGAGTCAAGCTCTTTCTTTAACTTAAGGTTCTCTTTTTCTGATACCTCAAGTTGCCATTTCCAATCAGATATTTCAGCTTCATAAATGAACCTGATGGTTTTAATCTCATCTTGAAGCTGCTGCACCATAATATTTTCAACTTTGGTGCTTTCATAATAATAATAATAATAATAATAATAGTCCTTTAATAGTCCCACAATGGGGAAATTCAGTGTGTTACAGCAGCAAAGATAAGCAGATACAAATACAAATACAACATGTACAGGAATGTTCCAAGGTAAGAGGCATTACATTGATAGCCGACAGACAGATAGGAAGTAGCGGGGGGTGGGGGATTTAACAGACAGAAAGACATTTCAGTTCTCTGTATGTAATGATCTCCGCTTAGGTCGGTGTTGGTTGTACAGCCTAACCGCGGTGGGGAGGAAAGACTTCCGATAGCGCTCCTTCTCACACCTAGGGTGGAGCAGTCGGTCACTGACAGTACTGCTCAGCGCGATCACAGTCTCATGCATGGGATGGGACTTCTTCTTCTTCATGGAGCTCACCACGGACAGTATCCTTTTGTCACCCACCACCTGCACTGGGTCCAGTGGGCTCCCCAGGACACAGCTGGCCCTTCTAATCAGCTTGTCGAGTCTATTCCTATCCCTGGTTGATATACTGCTCCCCCAGCAGGCCACTCCAAAGAAGATGGCTGATGCCACTACCGAGTTGAAGAAAGTTCTAAGAAGTGCCCCCCGGATTCCAAAGGCTCTCAGCTTCCTAAGCAGGTAGATCCTGCTGTGGCCCTTCCTGTACAGGGCCTCCATATGATCTGCCCAGTCCAGCTTATTATTAAGGAGCAAACCCAGGTACTTATAGGTGTTCACAATCTAGATGCCTGTCCCCAGGATGTCCACTGGTTTAGGAGGGCTTCTGCCTTTACGGAAGTCCACCACCATCTCCTTGGTCTTCCCCGCGTTAATCTTCAGGTGGTTTCGGTGGCACCAGTCCACAAAATCCTGGTTCAGTTCTCTGTACTCCCTATCATCATCATCTGTGATGAGACTCACTAGTCATCAGAATACTTCTGTAGGTAGCAGCTGGATGAGTTGCACCTAAAATCTGCAGTGTACAGTGTGAAGAGGAAAGGGGCGAGAACCGTACCCTGAGGTGCCCCCGTATTACAGATCACGGTACCTGACACACAGTCTTGGGCTCTCACGTATTGAGGTCGATTTGTGAGGTAGTCTAGGATCCAGTTGGAGAGGTGGTGGTCCACTCCAGCAAGGCCCAGCTTGTCCCTCAATAACCTGGGCTGTATGGTGTTAAAAGCACTGGAGAAGTCAAAGAACATTATTCTCACCGTGTTCCCTGGTTTCTCCAGGTGAGACAGAGCCCTGTGCAGAAGATGGATGATGGCATCATCTACCCCAATGCCCGGCCGATAAGCAAACTGGAGGGGGTCCATAGCGGGGCTCACTAGAGGGCGGAGATGTGTGAGAAGCAATCTCTCCAAGATCTTCATCAGGTGGGATGTCAGTGCTACAGGTCTGTAGTCATTGAGGTCCATAGGGTGGGGTTTCTTTGGAACTGGTACCACACAAGAAGATTTCCATAATTCAGGGACTATTTCCTGCCTCAGGCTCATATTATACATATATGTAATTATACCACACAGCTGGTCCCCGCAAGTCTTAATTAGCCTTGCACTGATGTCATCTGGACCTGCGGCTTTCCTCGCCTTGATCTTTTTCATCTCCTTCCTCACCTGGGCCCGTGTAAAGGTCAGACTGTGGTCAGATAAAGACGGATTTCTGGATTTACTGGTCTGTTGGGAAGTGGCCACATGGGGTGAAGTCATTGTGGTGGGGGGAGCTGAAGGACATACTGGGGTGGGAGGAGCTGGTGTGTGATCAAATCTGTTGAAGAATAGGTTTAGTTCATTAAGCCAATTAACATCTGCCTCAATCTGGCAGACAGACTGTTTATGACCCGAAATTGACTTAAGCCCCTCCCAGACTCCCCTTATGTCTTTTATTTCCATTTGCTTTTCCATTTTTTCTTTATAACTGGCTTTTCCCTGCCTGATTTGATGCCTCAGCTCCTTTTGTACTTCCCTCAACCCCTCCTTATCTCTTGTCCTGAATGCCATCTTTTTCTCCTTAAGTAGTGTTTTTATATCAGAGTTAATCCATGGTTTGTTATTGGAGAAGCACCTCACCACTTTTGTGGGTACTGTGTTGTCCACACAAAAATTAATGTAGTCCATTATGCAGTGTGTGAGTCCTTCTATATCTTCTCCATAAGAATCCTGCAGAACTTCCCATGCGGTTGTGTCAAAACAATCCCTCAGAGCCTCATCACTCTCCTCGGACCATATCCTCACTGTGCGGGTGACAGCTGGTTCTCTACGTACAAGTGGCTTGTACACAGGTCGGAGATGTACTAAGTTGTGATCCGATCTCCCCAGGGGTGGTAGGGCTGATGAGTTATATGCCTCCCTCGCGTTGGCAAAGAACAAGTCCAGTGTTTTGTTGTCTCTTGTGTGGCAGGTTACATACTGTGTGAAACTGGGCAGTGTGGATGTTGGAGAGGCGTGGTTGAAATCACCCGACAGAAGAAAGAGAGCCTGGGGATGTTTTAACTGTAAAAGGCTCAGCGTGGCTTGTAGGACCTCGCAGGCAACGTCAGCTTTCGCAGAGGGGGGGGGGGGACATATGCAACTATCACGATGACATGTGATAGTTCCCTTGGTAGGTAGAAAGGTCTCATGCTCACAGCTAATAGTTCAATGTCCTTACAGCAAGTTTGCTCCTTAATCACAATGTGCCTAGGATTACACCATCTATTATTCACAAACATTGCCAGCTCTCCTCCTTTCCTCTTACCGCTCTCCCTTGTCCTGTCTGCCCGAAGGAGTTTAAAACCATCCAAGGAGACCAGAGGGTCAGGAGTAACTTCAGTGAGCCAAGTCTCTGTAAGTAGCATCATGCTGCACGCCCGAAACTCCTGATGATGCCTGGTGAGCGCTGTTAGTTCATCCATCTTGTTTGCAAGAGATCTCACATTGCCCATAATGATGGAGGGAACAGCTGGTCGGTAACGCCTCTTTTTAATCCTCTGAAGAGTTCCTGCTCTGCAGCCCCTCCCCCGCTTTTACAGTCAGCAGGGACATATTCATTCATAGAACAGAGGTGCTTCAGAAAAACTAAGTCACTCTCATGCAACCCATTATATTTACTTGCACTCCACATACTCTGTTCCGGGTTTCGTGTCACTCTGCATTCAGACTGCTGCACTAATAAACCTGTGCATAACTTCTCTGCTTTCTTACAAGCTGAAATTTTCTTTTTCTTGCCCATGGTTTACTAATAAGATTACACAATATTCCACATCAACCTTGGGTTCAGCCAGTAGCAACTTTTTGCTATCTTCTGCAGTCACATGTATTCAAACAGTTAACTTATGTGGCACTACAACAACCAACATTTTCTTCTGTCTTCCACAGAAAACACCAACATGGCACCATAGCCTTTCACATAGACTGTTTGCAATATCCAGCTTCTATACACATTGCTTACTTTCTTGCCATCAGCAAGCACTTTCAAGACTTCTGTGCCACAGTATACACAAAGTCCATCCCCTGGATTCCTCTTCCAGAGTTTTACTTTCACCAGTTTTTGCACACAATTTGCTATGTTGCAGTTCCACTCACTCCCTTCCTGGGTTTCTCAGCTGAAATCACAGATTTCTTCCAGCTGTAGGCCACAATGCACACTTAGCAGTACTGCAGTCACCAAACACTTGTCTTCCAGGACTTGCGTGGATCTCTTTATGCCCGCATCCTCCACCATATGTGGCAATTTGGGGGGATTAGCCTCAAAGGCGGCAGACTCCTGGACCCGACAGCGGTGTTGGTGGTACTGGGCGCTGGAGAAGCAGCATTCGGCGGTGCTCGTGTAAAGTAAATGGCTTTATTTCAGCTTTAAGAGTGTAACATAAACAAAACAATAAACAGCCTGGGCCACATTTAGGGCACTAACTTACTTCTTGACCCCTCTGGGGCAACAGCCCTGACTCATGCTCAGTCTTTTCAGGGCCCCAGTCCTCTTGGGACAGACCGCGTTGTCTGTCCCCCACCTGGTTCCCAGTCTCCCTGCTTCCTGCAGGTCTCGACACAGCAGCTCTGCTGCTGTATCCACTCCCTCTGGAGTTACGTCCCACCCATAGGTGTGGCTGAGGACCTTTTCAGGCCTGACCCTGTGTTGCTCACTAGCGCCCTCTGGGTTCCTACTCTCACATTATGTAAATTAAAAATTCCGCCTGTCCTACCAGCACACAGGGGCAGAAATACCCCATATTGTGCTGCTGTTGGACATAAGGGAAACTTTTGTACCGAGGATAACGTACTTAACAATGCTGTATGTGGGTATAAACTGCTGTTTGGGCTCAGCCGGGCTCAGAAGAGAAGGAGCACTATTTTGGTTTTTGTATCACAGTTTGGTTTTTGGACTTTCATGACACTTTTGCAGAGCCACTGAATTGCCAGTAAAGTGGAAACTGCAAACATGTGACCCCACTTTGGAAATTACACCCCTCAAGGGATTTATCAAGTGGAATTGTGACCATTTTTAACCCTTGAGTGTTGCATTAATTTAATTTCCAGAAATGAATGCACAGCTGATAATAAAAAAAGAGAAAATTGCAATTTTTTCAGCAATACAAATTTTTCAGTGCCCAATATGTTGCACCCAGCTTGTGTCAGCAGAGACACACACTTCAAAAGCTGTTAAGCAGGTATCCCAGGCACAACAGCTTTTGGAGCATTCGTCTCTGATACAAGCTAGGCACAACATATTACGCACTGAAATGACGTTTCCTAGACAATTTGCCGTTTTCACCTTTCACCATCAGCTGTGTATTCATTTCTGGAAAATAAATTATAACAACACTTGAGGGTTAAAAATGCTCACTGTACCACTGGATAAATTCCTTCAGGGGTGTAGTTTCCAAAATGGGGTCACATATCAGGGGATTCCACTTAACTGGAGTTTCAGGAGCTCTACAAAAGTGGCATGGCATCCACCAGTCTAAATATGTGCTCCAAAAACCAAATAGCGCTCCTTCCCTGCTGTGCCCAGCTGTGCCCAAACAGCAATTTATGACACATATGACATTAAGTACGTTATCCTGGGTACAGCAGTGTCATGCATGTG
Organism: Leptodactylus fallax; assembly: GCA_947044405.1. Lineage (NCBI taxonomy): Eukaryota > Metazoa > Chordata > Amphibia > Anura > Leptodactylidae > Leptodactylus > Leptodactylus fallax. Next base: position 1,473,800 of record CAMRHE010000061.1, on the reverse strand, counting down.
GGCATAAACTTCAGTTTGGGTACACAGCGGGGCGCAGATATGAAGGCGTGCTATGTGGCTTTTGAAATGCAGATTTAGATGTTTGGTATCTGGGCGCCATGTCACATTTGTAGAGCCTCTAAGGCAGCGGTCCCCAACCTTTTCCCTGCCATGGCCTGGCAGGGGGGCGGGGCAGGGAGTGGGGGCGGTTCAGGTGGTTTAGGGGTGGGGCTTTGGTCATATGGGGGTGGGGTTATACGCTAAACAGCGCTGTACACCGGGGCCGTGCTGGCGGGACCTCGGTGTACAGCACTGTAGACCAGGTCTGCGCCATTAGCTATGCTAGGAGCCGCAGCTCCCGGCATAATGTGATGGGAGCCACGTTTATCCAGGACATCCCGCCGCCCTGCGGACCGGCAACAGACCCCCAACGGCCCGGTCCGCGGACCAGTGGTTGGGGACCCCTGTTCTAAGGTACCAGTAAAGTGGAATATCCTTAGGAGTGACCCCATTTTGAAAACTGCACCCCTGAAAGAATTTATCAAGGGGTGTAGTGAGGATTAGTATCCCAGATGTGAATGCACAGAGGATGGTAAAAAGTGAATATGTAAGCTGTGCGGAGTACATTGCGAAGACCAAATTCCCTACTATTTCCCCATTAGCTCCTATGCTTGGGGGGGATCACTTCTGGTGTCTTTTCCTTCATAACCTCTAAATTTGGGGTGTACCTTGATATATACTCGAATAGTTTTGTTCTAATGATTTGGCGATTTTTGGGGTTTTCATCTTCATATTCTGCAAGCTATATATCTTTTTTATTTTTCCGGTGATGTAACATATGAGGGCTTATTTTTTGTGGTATGAGATGTATTTTGTAATTACCCTATTTTTGGGTGCCTATAACTTACTGACTAAATTTTATTAACTCTTTCTTGGTGGATTAAAAAAAAACCCCATCAATTCTGGCATTACTTGTTACCTTTATTCTGTGGGTCAGTATGATTATGGTGATACTGTTAGGGTCTTGCCAGATGTAGCAATACTCTACACTACTGCAGCAGTCTGGGAGGAAGGACAGAGACAAGTGAGCCCTAATCTCACCCCAGCCACTGTCCCTTCCTATTGCCTCAGTTACCCAAAATGGTAAAAGGACAACCTGAAGACGAGCCCTATACTGGGTAAGTGACACACAGAACAGGACAAGACAAAACAACACTGAAGCAGAGTGAGCAAGCCAAGGGGTCAGTAACAAACGAGCAATGCAGTACAAAATCACAATCCAAGAGAATAGTCACAAGGCAAGCCAAAGATCTGAGAAATAGCACAGTAAATAACAAGGGCACAAAGAGAGCTGGCAAAGTCAGAGCAATAACCGGCAACTTGCTGAGAAAGTGGCATCCCGTATATAGAAAGTCTGGGCCCAGCCCCAGACCTGATAGATACACAGGCTGTCAATCACACAGGCCAGGAAGAGATTAACTCTATGCAGTCCAGAGAGAAATGCTCAGAACACAGGTGTGGCCGGAAATCCATTACATTGTCTAGGACCATGTTCAGACTGAGCAACAAGTAACTTACACAAGGAACCAAACTGAACACGCCTCCTTCGCCACAGCGTGCGAGCGGAGGGTGGCGCAGAGACCCAAACAGGCAGAGACGTTACAGTACCCCCCCTTTATGAGGGGCCACCGGACCCTCACCAGATAAACCAGTTTTAGTAGGACCCAGTATTTTCTCTGCCTTCAATTCCAGATCTCCCTGAACAACAACAGGCGCTGGAGGACCAGGCAAACGTTTTTTTATTCGCCTGGCGTTTCCAACTTTTACAGCTGAGACCGTCTCCTCACTGACACAATCTAAGGAGTGCAAGACAATACAATGGGAGCACTGATCTCCCCATTTCACCAACTCCCTTTTATCCCAATCAAAAATAGGGTTATGGAGGTTCAACCAGGGGAGCCCCAAAATAATATCGGAAGACAGATGCTCCATAACAAAAAAGCTCATGACCTCTGAATGAGCAGAACCTACTTCCAACGTGATTAAGGGGCTTTTGAATCGGACCTTACCCCTGGCCAGTGGGGCAAAATCTGCTCCAGTAACCGCCAGAGGAGTGTCAAGTGGCAAAAGCTCAATGCCTAAAGCTGAGACAAACGAGAATATGACAAAGTTTGCCGCAGACCCAGAGTCAACTAAGGCCTGGCCAGAAACAGATCTGTCCCCAGAGGACAGAGACACAGATAACAACATCTTATTGTTACTACTGGCAAATATCTGGTTGCCTGAGTGGTTCTTCCAACTACCACTCAGGCACTGAAGCTTTTCCCCTGGTGTGCGGGGTCTGATGGAGCAGTCTCGTATGATATGCCCTTAAGTACCACAGTACAGACAGAGGTTATTCCGGAGACGATGCTCTCGTCGAGTCTTGGCGTCCATAACTCCCAGTTGCATGGGTTCCTCACCAGGAGTCATGGGAGAAATAACAGGTTTTTCAGGAGAGAGAGAGGGAGAGAAAGAAAACTTGGAAGAAGCAGACCCTATTCTCTCTTTAACATTTTCCCGGATTCTACGGTCAATACGGACAGCCAATGTCATAGCCTGCTTAAGAGTAGGGGGGATCTGGGTGACCAACCCAGACCTCCTTAACACGATCACATAGGCCTTGTTTAAAGTGGACCTTTAGAGCTGACTCACACCAACCTGCAGTTACACTGCACTTGCAGAATTTTGCGCAATATTCCTCAGCAGAGCGTTTAACCTGCCGCATAGTGAGGAGTTGCGATTCTGCAATCCTAATGTGGTCTGGCTCGGCATATATAGACCCCAAAGACCAAAAAAATTTTTCAAAGTCAGTCCACTCCTCAGCCCCTGGAGGGAGTTTAAGGGCCCAAGCTTGTGGATCACCCTGTAGGAGGGATATAACTACTCCCACCATTTGGGCCTGAGATGCATGTGGATTAATCCGGAAATACAAGCGACAAGACTCCCGGAAAGTCTCAAATTTTTCTCGGTCCCCCGAGAAACGGTCGGGGAGTAGCATCTTAACCCTAAAAGGGGCAGAAACAACTGGGGATGCTGCAGCAGCATCAGTAAGGATCTGCACCTGTTTAGCAAGCTCAGCTACCAGGCCTGCCAAACCTTTAAACTTGGTCGCAAGGCCCTGAATAGGATCCATGCTGACCCTATGGGAAGCAATGGCAGAATGTATGACGGCCGATTATTCAGTTAGGGTCTTGCCAGATGTAGCAATACCCTACACTATTGCAGCGGTCTGGGAGGAAGGACAGAGACAAGTGAGCCCTAATCTCACCCCAGCCACTGTCCCTTCCTATTGCCTCAGTTACCCTAAATGGTAAAAGGATAACCTGAAGACGAGCCCTATACTGGGTAAGAGACACACAGAACAGGACAAGACAAAACAACACAGAAGCAGAGTGAGCAAGACAAGGGGTCGGTAACAAACGAGCAATGCAGTACAAAATCACAATCCAAGAGAATAGTCACAAGGCAAGCCAAAGATCTGAGAAATAGCACAGTAAATAACAAGGGCACAAAGAGAGCAAGCAAAGTCAGAGCAATAACCGGCAACTTGCTGAGAAAGTGGCATCCCGTATATAGAAAGTCTGGGCCCAGCCCCAGACCTGATAGTGCGGTGACCAGATGGAAGGTAACGCTGCAGTTGGGATTGCGGGGTGCAAACAGCGCAGACTTGTCACGGTCTCTGGGCACGAGGGCGCAGCGCTGGTGCTGTCCCACGTTACCACCACTGGTACCGGTGATGAGGGGGCTGCACAAATGTTGGTGGTGATTGTTCCCCCGGGGCGCTTCCCCTATACTGTGCCGACTGGTGGTGTTTGGGGCGCCCTGATGTTGTCGGTGCAGAGTCAGACACAGAAACGGTTGTAAAGTTGAACTTTTACTTCCATGGGTGTGGAGGCACAAATGCTTAAACAGTTTCTTCAATACAAAACAACGGGGTACGCCTGGTGACACAGCAAAGTCCTGGGGTGCAGGGTAGACTTGATGAAAGGTGTTCCTAGCCCCTTATACTTCAATGCTACAGCCCTAAGGTGCGTCTGTGCTCCTATTTGGCTCATAGGAGGATGCCCACCATGATACTAGTACATAATATTCCCCACTCACGTTATGTGGTCCTGATAGCTCAGAGTTTCGGGGTGCAATAGTCAGGATGGCAGGATATTCCACAGGTCTGGCCTTGGCCCCTGGATCCTGTGATACTTGCTATGGAGCACGTGTTCCAGAATGTTCTCTCCACAGTCTCAGGCTGACAAGATAATGATGCTTGACTTCCTTCAGGGCGATGGCTAGGCAGACAGGGGACAGGATCTTCTGAATAGCTGGAGTATGTCAGCTCTCCAACCTTCCTGGGCCTGTCTAGGACTTGAGATTCCTGCACTAAACTCACTGCTTTCTTCACAGGACATCACACTTATCTTCTCACCTCCTCCTCCTAACACTCCACACTTCTAACTCCTCACACGCAGGACCTTCCTGCAGGGGTGTTACCATGGGGACCCAGTGATCAGCTGACTCCTCCCCTTTTCCCAGGCGATGTCCTCCCATTGGACATTTGGTTACTATTCAATCCTATGGGAGGTGTAATGCATGTGTGAGGCTCACTAGGTGGCGCTGTGTTGTGTGAGACTCAGGACCCCCTGCTATGTCACACAGGCTATGAAGCAACAGGAAATAATACAATGCACAGAGATCACCCTCAGCCCAGCCATAGCCAGCTCTGGGATGCCACAATAGGTACACAGGCTGTCAATCACACAGGCCAGGAAGAGATTAAATCTATGCAGTCCAGAGAGAAATGCTCAAAACACAGGTGTGGCCGGAAATCCATTACATTGTCTAGGACCATGTTCAGACTGAGCAACAAGAAACTTACACAAGGAACCAAACTGAACACGCCTCCTTCGCCGCAGCGTGCGAGCGGAGGGTGGCGCAGAGACCCGAACAGGCAGAGACGTTACAGATACCTAATTTATATAGTTTTTTTATGTTATTATTATTATTGTTGTTTATTGATATAGCACCATTAATTCCATGGTGCTTTACAAATGAGGATTTACATACGGCACAGAAGATATACAAAACTGATAATACTAACAGTGACCAACTGGCACAGTGGGATAGAGGGCCCTGCCCGCAAGGGCTTACAATCTATGAGGGAAGAGCGATAGAGACAGAAGGTGAGGGGAGAGGCTGTTCAGGTGGTGGTGTGGTGACAGTAGCGTTATTGGAGGTTGTAGGCCTTCCTGAATAGGTGAGTCTTCAGGGCCCTCTTGAAGCTTGTGATTGTGGGGGACAGTCTTATATGTCTTGGTAATGAGTTCCAGAGTATGGGGGATGCACAGAAGAAATCTTGGAGACAATTGTGTGAAGAGCGGATAAGAGCAGAGCGAAGTAGGAGGTCTTTGGTGGATCGGACGTTATGTGTGGGCAGGTAGTGGGAGGTTAGGTTGGAGATATATGGAGGGGACAGGTTGTGGATGGCTTTGTATGTCAGTGTTAGTAGTTTGAACTCTATTCGCTGGGCAACGGGTAGCCAGTGAAGGGATTGGCAGAGGGGAGTGGCCGAAGAAGAACGGGGGAGAGGTGTATTAGGCGAGAAGCACAGTTTAAGGTGAACTAAAGGGGGGCGAGAGTATTAGCTGAGAGGCCATAGCGAAGGGTGTTACAGTAGTCTAGGCGGAATATTATGAGGGCATGGACTAGCTTTGTAGTTTCAGGGGTGAGGAAGGAGCAGATTCGACGGATGTTCTTGAGTTGGAGGCGGCAGGAGGTGTTGAGGGTTTGAATATGCGGCTTGAAGGATAGGTCAGAGTCTAAGGTTATCCCAAGGCAGCGGGCCTGTGGGACTGGGGTGAGAGTGGTTCCATTCATTCTAATAGATGGGTCAGGTAGGGGGGTCGTTCGTGGAGGGGTGAAGATTATGAACTCCGTTTTCTCCATGTTGAGTTCGAGAAAGCGGGAGGAGATAAATGAGGCTACGGCTGCTAGACATTCTGGGACTCTGGACAACAGAGAGGTAATGTCTGGTCCTGAGAGACATATTTGAGTGTCGTCAGCATAGCAATGGTAATGGAAACTATGGGATTCTATGAGTTGGCCAAGGCCTAGGGTGTAGATGGAGAACAGGAGGGGTCCTAGGACGGAGCCTTAGGGGACACCTACAGAAAGAGGGCGTGGCAGGGAGGTGGTGTGAGATCTAGGAAAGGACCAGGTCTGAGATGCCAAGGGATGAGAGCGTCTCTAGCAGGAGGGAATGGTCGACTGTGTCAAAGGCAGAGGAGAGGTCGAGTAGAAGGAGGATAGAATAGTGACGTTTGGCCTCGGCAGTTAGAAGGGCATTGGTGACCTTGGTTAGGGCAGTTTCTGTGGAGTGATGGGGTCTGAAGCTTGACTGTAGTCTGTCAAAGAGCATATTGGATGAGAGATAGGAGGACAGTTCGGAGTGGACGTGTTGCTCCAGCAATTTTGAGGTGTATGGGAGCAGTAAGATGGGGCGATAGTTGGCTGGAGAGGACGGGTCAAGGGAGGGTTTCTTAAGTATAGGTGTGATGGTAGCATGTTTGAGGGCAGAAGGGAAGGATCCATTGGTTAGGAATAGGTTGAAGAGATAGGTTATGGCAGGAGTAATGACTTCAGAGAGTTTGGGGATGAGATGTGACTGGATCAGGTCGAGTGCACAGGGGTGAAGTGGGATTTGGAGATTAGGGTGGAGAGCTTTTCATCAGAACCAGGTTAAAGATGAAGAGCACCGAGCAGTTGGATAGAGTGGTTGTTGGGGGTGTACGGTGAGACTGTCTCTGATGGTGTCAATTTTGCTTTTGAAATAAGAGGCAAAGTCATCAGCTGTGATAAGTAATGTCGGAGGGGGCGCAGGAGGACAGAGAAGGGAGTTGAAAGTAGTGAATAGCTGTTTGGGTTTGCGGGATAGGGCAGATATTAATGTGGAGAAGTAGACCTGCTTGGCAGAGGTGAGTTCGTTCTTGAATGTGAGTACTGCCTCTTTATACCTAAGGTATTCTTCCAGAAGTATACCTAAGGCTTCTTCCAGAGGAATTCTACAACCCGTGAGGCACATCTTAGTTTTTTAGTCAGGTCAGTGTGCCAGGTTTGCCTATTGATCGGTCGGGCTCTGGTGTTAGTGAGGGAGGCCACAGAGTCAAGGGCTGCAGTGATGGTGGTATTGTAGAAGTCAGTGGTGGTATCTGCATCCTGGAGTGAGGCTATGTCAGCAAGTGGTAGGAGAGAGTCTGAGAGGGTGTGGATATCAAGGCGATTAAGGTTCCTGCGGGAACGTGTTGGTTTAGGGGTTGGAGGGTCTATTACAGAGGAGAGGGCAGAGGTTTTGGTCAGAGAGCGTGGACAGAGAGTTAGAAAGGTTGACTAGAGAGCAGAGGCGGGTGAATATGAGGTTGAGTGTGTGCCCCTTTGTGTGGGTGGCAGAGGAGGACCATTGAGAGAGACCAAAGGAGGTAGTGAGGGACAGGAGACTGGAAGCGTGGGGGTGTCAGTGAATAGGAAGTGCATTAGCCAGGTGGTGAAGTGGTCGATAAAGGCAACAGTACGTCCTGGCGGTCGATATATGATGGCCAGTTGGCAGTTGGAGGGCGAACAGAGTGCACTAATTTTGCACAATAAAACCCATTTGGGGGTCATAAATCAATTATTTTTGCATCGCCATCTTCTGAGAGGTGTAACATTATTTTTTGGTTGACAGAGTTGGTTGAGGGCTTATTTTTTGCGGGAAAACCTGTGATTTTTAGTTATACTGTTTTGAGGATCATATGAAGTTTTGATCACTTTTTATAACATATTTTGTAAGGAGAGATGCCTCACGCATCATTACTTCCAGTGTTTTTTCTCGGTCTTATTTTTCACCGCATAGGTTAAATAATGTTTCAGTTTTATTGTACGCATTTTTAGGGACATGGCGATACCAAATTATATTGTTTTTATTAATTTTTAGGTTTTTTTTATATAATTCATATTATATAGAAAAGAGTCATTATGGGGGCTTTATTCATTTATGAATTTTTTTTAACACACTTTTTTTTTTTTTTTTAAACTTTTTTTTAATGTTTTCTTTATGTCCCACTAGGGGACCTGAACCAGCAATGGTCTGATCACTGGTTCACTACTATACACTGCAATACACATACAGTCATATGAAAAAGTTTGGGCACCCCTATTAATCTTAATCATTTTTAGTTCTAAATATTTGGGTGTTTGCAACAGCCATTTCAATTTGATATATCTAATAACTGATGGACACAGTAATATTTCAGGATTGAAATGGGTTTATTGTACTAACAGAAAATGTGCAATATGCATTAAACCAAAATTTGACCGGTGCAAAAGTATGGGCACCTCAACAGAAAAGTGACATTAATATTTAGTAGATCCTCCTTTGCAAAAATAACAGCCTCTAGTCGCTTCCTGTAGCTTTTAATCAGTTCCTGGATCCTGGATGAAGGTATTTTTGACCATTCCTCTTTACAAAACAATTCCAGTTCAGTTAAGGTTGATGGTCGCCGAGCATGGACAGCCTGCTTCAAATTATCCCACAGATGTTCAATGATATTCAGGTCTGGGGTCTGGGATGGCCATTCCAGAACATTGTAATTGTTCCTCTGCATGAATGCCTGAGTAGATTTGGAGCTGTGTTTTGGATCATTGTCTTGCTGAAATATCCATCCCCGGCGTAACTTCAAATTCGTCACTGATTCTTGTACATTATTCTCAAGAATCTGCTGATACTGATTGAATCCATGCTACCCTCAACTTTAACAAGATTCCCGGTGCCGGCATTGGCCACACGCCCCAAAGCATGATGGACCTCCACCAAATTTTACAGTGGGTGCGTGTTTTTCTTGGAATGCTGTGTTTTTTGACGCCATGCATACGCCTTTTGTATGACCAAACAACTCAATCTTTGTTTCATCAGTCCACAGGACCTTCTTCCAAAATGAAGCTGGCTTGTCCAAATGTGCTTTTGCATACCTCGGCGACTCTGTTTGTGGCGTGCTTTCAGACGGCTTCTTTCGCATCACTCTCCCATACAGCTTCTCCTTGTGCAAAGTGTGCTGTTTGTTGCCGATCCACAGTGACACCATCTGCAGCAAGATGTGCTGCGCTCTTTGGAGGTGGTCTGTGGATTGTCCTTGACTGTTCTCACCATTCTTCTTCTCTGCCTTTCTGATATTTTTCTTGGCCTGCCACTTCTGGGCTTAACAGAACTGTCCCTGTGGTCTTCCATTTCCTTACTATGTTCCTCACAGTGGAACTGACAGGTTAAATCTCTGAGACAACTTTTTGTATCCTTCCCCTGAACAACTATGTTGAACAATCTTTGTTTTCAGATCATTTGGAGTTGTTTTGAGGGCCCATGATGCCACTCTTCAGAGGAGATTCAAATAGGAGAACAACTTGCAATTGGCCACCTTACATACCTTTTCTCATGATTGGGGGCCCCCTCCTGTTTTTTTTATAAAACACTAGGTGTTATAACCACATTTTTTTTTTTTTTTTATTAAATAAATATATTTTGTTTTTTTTTTTTTTATATTATTTTATGTGTTCCTCCCTTTTTTTTCCCCCCCAATTTTTTTTTTTTTGCTTTTTGCCCATTTTCTGTTAGTACAATAAACCTAATTTCAATCCTGAAATATTACTGTGTCCATCAGTTATTAGATATATCATTGAAATGGCTGTTGCAAACACCCAAATATTTAGACTAAAATGATTAAGATTAATAGGGGTGCCCAAACTTTTTCATTGCTGTATATTGTAATGTATAGAGGAAGTCAGCCTATGCAGACACATAGGGTGACTTCCTCCCATCGTGGCAGGATCAACCAGCTATTGGGGTCCTGGCAGTCTGGGGTCACTGGTCAGACCCTGGGCTAGTAAAAATACATATCGGCACCCCCCAATCTCCCCACGAGGGGGGCAATAGGGAGCATTATTATATTGGAACCCCTTAAATGCCACAGTCATGTTTGGTCACGGCATTTAAGGGGTTAAAACACCCGATTAGAGCTGAGCTCTGATCAGGGGTGCTGGAGCAGGGTGTTAGCTGTAACGTACACCTAACACCTCCTTCAGCATCCGCCCGATCAGATTATGTGTGGGCAGAAGGCTTCTGCTGTAATAGTACAGCGGCTGTCCTCTAAACCCAGGTGGCTGTGCCATACTATTGCGGCGTGTGTCATCTAGGGGTTAAAGGAACTCATGTGTGTGAATGAATGAATGAATGAAAGAATGAATGCTATCATTTGTAAGTGCACAATAGAGTCATGTATATGGTCTAATATTCTGTGTGTTTGTTAAAAGGAATCTGTCATGACAATTTAAGACACTAAACCACCCACAGGTCCTTATGGATCAGGGGTTTAGTGTTCCAAATCACCCTGTTATAATGCAATCCGTGACCGTAATAAAAATAAAAAAGCTTTATACTCAGCAATCACCTATACTTACTGTGCTGGCACAATTCTTCCATGAAGTCAGAGGAGTACACCTTGGCTTCAGTGTGCATGCCCCGCATGTCCATGCAGGCAACAGGAGCATCAGAGAAACTAGCCAAAAGGTCAAAAATCCAACCGGTAACATCACAACAGAATCAATAAGCGAAAGAGGTCACAAGTGATGCAGGTATACACACAAAATGGAAAGCCAAACTAGCAGGTAGCAAACTAATAGTCAGCACATGACTCAGGAGGGTATGGCCTTATATAGGCCTCCTCAGCTGCTAACTGGACCAAGCCAGGAAGCCTCTGAAACTGCAAAAGCATCCCAGGTTGGCATGGTAACGTCAAAGGCGCAGCAGCCAGATAGAGAATCCTGAAAGGATTCCTTCATCCATGATATTGTGTGCTTTATCAGTCCTTTTAATCCACAGTGGAAAAATTTGAGATCTGTTCTCCAGACTGACCCTATATTACAACAATACTTACCACCTTGTCCGACCATCACATAAAAGAGATCTAACAATTTGAAGGATTTATTGGTGGGAAGGCACTATAAGGGCAAATTTCCTGGTAAAGTGTTCAACACTATGGGTTCAAAATGGGGTTGTCGTCCCTCTGGCAGATGTGTGGCCTGCAGCAACATTGAGCATTCAATGGCTTTTTATAATTATTCTGGGACTAGACAATATGTAAGATGGCACCGCTGGAGTGGCAGCCTGTTACAGCAGCTCCTGCTCACCTCGAGCTTTCTCTTCTTTTCCTTTCTTTGTTTTGTCTTTTCACTCTATGCAAGGGGCATTGCACTATGAAGAACCATATGAGGACTTGGACTTGGACTTTTGTAATACTTTTTGTTTGTTTTGTTGTGCTTTCAATGGGAATTATTGTGTCAGGAGATCCTGCCTGTGGCCAGGATTCTTTTGTCTACTCCAGTAATGAACTGTTGCACCTTAGAGACATAGCAGGGCTGCATGCTACTAGACCAGACATCCCCCAGGAATTTAGGAGGAAGAAGAGAAGGGGGTGTAGAACTGGTGCCCTTCGGAGGATTAGGAGGAGATGTTTTAGACCTGTTGTCCCCTCCATCATTATGGGAAATGTGAGATCTCTTGCGAACAAGATGGACGAACTGGCGGCGCTCACCAGGCATCATCAGGAGTTTCAGTAGTGCAGCATGATGCTGTTTACAGAGACTTGGTTCACCGAAGTTACTCCGGACACACTTGTCTCCTTGGATGGCTTTAAACTCCTTCGGGTGGACAGGACAAGGGAGAGTGGTAAGAGGAAAGGAGGAGGTCTGGCGATATTTGTGAATGATAGATGGTGTAACCCTAGGCACATTGTGATTAAGGAGCAAACTTGCTGTAAGGACATTGAACTATGAGCTGTGAGCATGAGACCTTTTTATTTACAGAGGGAACTATTGCATGTCATTGTGATAGCTGCATATGTCCCCCCTCTGCGAAAGCTGACGCTGCCTGTGAGGTCCTACAAGCCACGGCGAGCCAGTTGCAGTCGCTACACCCCCAGGCTCTCCTTCTTGTGTCTGGAGATTTCAACCATCATCCACACTGCCCAGTTTCACACAGTATGTAACCTGCCACACAAGAGATAAAATATTGGACTTGTTCTTTGCCAATGCGAGGGAGGCATATAACTCATCAGCCCTACCGCCCCTGGAAAGATCAGATCGCAACCTAGTGCATCTCCGACCTGTGTACAAGCCACTTGTATGTAGAGAACCAGCTGTCACCCACACAGTGAGGATATGGTCCGAGGAGAGTGATGAGGCTCTGAGGGACTGTTTTGACACAACTGCATGGGAAGTGTTGCAGGATTCCTATGGGGAAGACATAGAAGGACTCACACGCTGCATAACGGACTACATTAATTTTTGTGTGGACAACATGGTACCCACAAAAGTGGTGAGGTGCTTCTCCAACAACAAACCATGGATTAACTCTGATATAAAAACACTACTCAAGGAGAAAAAGATGGCATTCAAGGCAAGAGATAAGGAGGGGCTGAGGGAGGTACAAAATGAGCTGAAGCATCAAATCAGGCAGGAAAAAGCCAATCATAAGAGAAAAATTGAAGAGCAAATGAAAAGAAAAGACATAAGTGCAGTCTGGAAGGGTCTTAAGTCAATTTGTGGTCATAGACAGTCTGTCTCCCAGGTAGAAGCAGATGTTAATTGGCTTAACGAACTAAATGTATTCTTCAATAGATTTGACCACACACCAGCTCCTCCCACCCCAGCATGTCATTCAGTCCCCTCTAGCACACTGACTTCACCCCCTGCAGCTATTTTCCACCAGACCAGTAAATCCAGCAAACTGTAATCTGACCACAGTCTGACCTTCACACATGCCCAGATCGGAAAGGAGCTGAAAAAGATCAAGGCTAGGAAAGCCGCAGGGCCAGATGGCATCAGTGCAAGGCTAATTAAGACTTGTGGGGACCAGCTGTGTGGTGTTATTACATATATGTTTAATATGAGCTTGAAGCTGGAAATAGTACCTGATCTGTGGAAATCTTCTTGTGTGGTACCGGTTCCAAAGAAACTTCACCCTATGGACATTAACAGCTACAGACCCATAGCATTGACATCCTACCTGATGAAGATCTTAGAGAGATTGGTTCTCACACATCTCCGCCCTCTAGTGAGCCCGGCTATGGACCCTCTCCAGTTTGCTTACCGGCCAGGCATTGGGGTGGATGATGCCATCATCCACCTTCTGCACAGGACTCTCTCTCACCTGGAGAAACCAGGGAACACTGTGAGAATAATGTGTAACGACTCTGCCTGTTCGGTTCTCTGTGCCACCCTCTGCTCGCATGCTGCAGCGAAGGAGGCATGTTCAGTTTGATTCCTTGCTTAAGGTTCTTGTTGCTTAGTCTGAACACGGTCCTAGACTATGTAATTGAATTTCAGCCACACCCGTCTCCTGCACCTTGTTTCTTTCGGGTCCTTAATAGTTAATCTTAGCCTTGCCTGTGTGATTGATGGCCTGTCTACCAATCAAGTCTGGGGCAGGTCCTGGTCTTGCTATAAACAGGTCATTAGCCCTCACATGGGGGCTGGCTATTGAGATTCTGTCTTGTGACTTTGGCCCTGCTAGCCCCTTTTCGGCTATTACCTGTATTCTTATTCCTGACCTCTGGCTTTGACTTTGACTATTCTCTTGGATTTCTGTACTGCATTGCCTGACTATTACCGACCCCTTGGCTTTCTGACCTCCCTTTTGTTGTTGTTTGTCCTGTCTGAATTCTGTATTGTCACTTATTCAGAGAAGGGACCGGCTCCAAGTTGTTGGCTGTCACCTAGGACAGTCAGTCAAGAGGCAGGGCCAGTGGGGGGGTTCAGCTTTAGGGCTCACTGTCTTGTTGTGCCCCTCCCCCCAGGTTTCTGCAGCAGCACTGGGGAATTTCTCAACTGGCAATTCCCTTACATGATGTTCTTTGATTTCTCCAGTGCTTTTAACACCATACATCCAGGGTTACTGAGAGACAAGCTGGCCCTTGTTGGAGTGGACCAGCACCTCTCCAATTGGATCCTAGACTACCTCACATATCGACCTCAGTATGTGAGAGCCCGGGACTGTGTGTCAGATACCATGATCTGTAATTTTGGGGCACTTCAGGGTACAGTTCTTGCCCCTTTCCTCTTCACACTGTACACTGCAGATTTTAGGTGCAACTCATCTAGCTGCTACCTACAGAAGTATTCTGATGACTCTGCAATAGTAGGCCTCATCGCAGACGAAGATGACAGGGAGCACAGAGAACTGAACAGGGATTTTGTGGACTGGTGCCAGCGGAACCACCTCAGGATTAACGCTGGGAAGACCAAGGAGATGGTGGTGGACTTTCGTAAATGCAGATGCTCTCCTAAACCAGTGGATATCCAGGGGCCGGGCATTGAGATTGTCAACACATATAAGTACCTGGATGTGCTCCTCAATAATAAGCTGGACTGGGCAGATCACATGGATATCCTGTACAAGAAGGGCCACAGCAGGCTCTACCTGCTTAGGAGGCTGAGAGCCTTTGGAGTCCAGGGGGCACGTCTTACGACTTTTTTCAACTCAGTAGTGGCATCAGCCATCTTCCTTGGAGTGACCTGCTGGGGGAGTAGTATATCAACCAGGGATAGAAATAGACTCGACAAGCTGATTAGAAGGGCCAGTTCTGTCCTTGGGAGTCCCCTGGACCATGTGCATGTGGTGGGTGACAGAAGGATACTGTCCATGGTGAGCTCCATGCGGGAGAATAACTCCCATTCTATGAATGAGACCGTGATAGCGCTGGGCAGTACTGTCAGTGACAAACATGGGGGATGTCAACCTGGCAGACCAGGTTCTACAGCCATACTAGATATACCTGGTACAAAAAAAAATTGTTATTAACTTTTTTTCAGGTAGCCACATATAATTTGTTTATGTTACAGTGGGGAAAAAAGTATTTAGTCAGCCACCAATTGTGCAAGTTCTGCCACTTAAAAAGATGAGGCCGGCCTGTAATTGACATCATAGGTAGACCTCAAATATGAGAGACAAAATCAGAAAACAAATCCAGAAAATCACATTGTCTGATTTTTAAAGAATTTATTTGCAAATTATGGTGGAAAATAAGTATTTGGTCAATAACAAAAGTTCATCTCAATACTTTGTTATATATCCTTTGTTGGCAATGACAGAGGTCAAACGTTTTCTGTAAGTCTTCACAAGGTTGGCACACACTGTTGCTGGTATGTTGGCCCATTCCTCCATGCAGATGTCCTCTAGAGCAGTGATGTTTGAGGCTGTCGCTGGGCAACATGGACTTTCAACTCCATCCAAAGGTTTTCTATGGGGTTGAGATCTGGAGGCTGGCTAGGCCACTCCAGGACCTTGAAATTCTTCTAACGAAGCCACTTCTTCGCTGCCCTGGTGGTGTGCTTGGGATCATTGTCATGCTGAAAGACCCAGCCACGTTTCATCTTCAATGCCCTTGCTGATGGAAGGAGGTTTGCACTCAAAATCTCACGATACATGGCCCCACTCATTCTTTCATGTACACGGATCAGTCGTCCTGGTCCCTTTGCAGAGAAACAGCCCCAAAGCATGATGTTGCCACCCTCATGCTTCACAGTAGGTATGGTGTTCTTTGAATGCAACTCAGCATTCACTCTCCTCCAAACACGACGAGTTGTGTTTCTACCAAACAGTTCTACTTTGGTTTCATCTGATCATATGACATTCTCTCAATACTCTTCTGGAACATCCAAATGCATTCTAGCAAACTTCAGACGGGCCCAGATATGAACTGGCTTAAGCAGGGGGACATGTCTGGCACTGCAGGATCTGAGTCCCTGGCGGCGTAGTGTGTTATTGATGGTAGCCTTTGTTTTACGTTAGTCCCAGCTTTCTGCAGGTCATTCACTAGGTCCTCCCGTGTGGTTCTGGGATTTTTGCTCAGCGTACTTGTGATCATTTTGACCCCACGGGGTGAGATCTTGCGTGGAGCCCCTGATTGAGGGAGATTATCAGTGGTCTTGTATGTCTTCCATTTTCTAATTATTGCTCCCACAGTTGATTTCTTCACACAAAGCTGCTTGCCTATTGCAGATTCAGTCTTCCCAGCCTGGTGCAGGTCTACAATTTTGTTTCTGGTGTCCTTCCACAGCTCTTTGGTCTTCACAATAGTGGAGTTTGGAGTGTGACTGTTTGAGGTTGTGGACAGGTGTCTGTTATACTGATAACAATGTCAAACAGGTGCCATTACTACAGGTAATGAGTGGAGGACAGAGGAGCCTCTTAAAGAAGAAATTACAGGTCTGTGAGAGCCAGAAATCTTGCTTGTGTGTAGATGACCAAATACTTATTTTCCACCATAATTTGCAAATAAATTCTTTAAAAATCAGACAATGTGATTTTCTGGATTTGTTTTCTCATTTTGTCTCTCATAGTTGAGGTCTACCTATGATGTCAATAACAGGCCTCTCTCAGCTTTTTAAGTGGGATAACTTGCACAATTGGTGGCTGACTAAATACTTTTTTCCCCAGTGTATATAAAAGGCTGGAAATTCAGATACTTTTTTTGATTACCAAGAAAAGGTAATTGAAAATCTTACTTTTGCAAATACTTGCCCCTCGTATGCACTTAAATCTGAAGATGTTAAAAGACTTATGCTAGGTGCACACTAGCTTCGCCTCTCCATTGTTCGAGTCTGTCGAGGGACCCAAACAATGGAAAAGCGGACTAATAAAACAGCAGTAACACACCAAGCCATGTGCCCATCATTATAAAACTGAAACTGGCAGAGCAAAAAGTCATTCAGGCAGGACTTTTCCCTTGGCCAATATCAGCGAACTCTGAGACGGAGTCCACTGCTGATGTGAACATAGCCTTATAGAAAATATTTTATTGCACCACTTCACTCAACAAAATTAATAAAGAAATCCCAGAGAAGATGCTATGTATGTAGCAGTCCCTCTAAATCTACATGGCAAAAGGTGCAGCATTCCTTCCCTTCTGAGCCCTGCTATGTGCCTAAACAGCAGTTTACACCAACATATGCAACTTTTTTGTATCCAGCATAACCCTATTAAGATTTCAGGAGTGTGTTTCTCTGTTGACACAAACTAGGCCCAACATATTGGGCACTGAAATGGCATATTTCTTTAAAAATATCAATTTTCACTTTGCATATTAAATTTGGGAAGCACTCTTAGGCTTAAAATTCTTACTATATCTATTGATAAATTCCTTGAGGGGTGTACTTTGTAAAATGGGGTCTTTTTTTGTGGGTGGGGGGGTATTTGTTTTTTATTTACCTCAGAGCCCCTGTAATTGCCTGCCAATGCAGTGAAAATAACCAAATTACACTGACGAGCAAAAGGGTAACAATGTTTTGAACTTTTGACTTTCAGGCTCCATATCTCACCATCCACTACAGCTTCAAACGTGAGACTACCATTATTTTATAGAAATAATAATTATAATAATAATAAAAAACTTTATTTATATTGCACCAACCTATTCCGCAGCACTTTACAAATCAGAGGACATATGAACAGACAATATGAGAATTTACAATGTGACAAAGAAATAAACACCTTCACTGGTGCTCTCCTCAAGGAGAGATAGTCCCTTCCCTGAGCCACTCATTGCCTCCCACAAAGCCAGCTAGTTCACTTTGCTCTGCACTGATGAGGGACAAAAATCCCGAAACAGAGCTATATGCAGAGAAGTGAAATTGGCTTGGCTAAAATCCCATTTGCTGTCTCAAGACTCAGTGAGTCAAAAGCAAATTGAGGATCTGTTGCATCCAACAGAGGGCGCATGAGCTTCCCAGCTCCTTTTCCCATAATGCCTTGTGATATAAAGAAATAAACATATCATGCAATAAGAATGAGGGCCCTGCTCGCAAGAGCTTACATTCTATGAGGAGATAGGGGGACACAAGAGGTCAGAAAGCTTGTTTGCTACAATGGTCCAGCCATCTATTAATAAATAAGGTCATATAACTGAAGATGTGAGAGCCCTTCACCAGCTGGTGTCTGTGAATAAAAAAAATATTTTTTCTAATCTGAATTTATTCTGAGTCTGTGGATGGGAATGGCAGGTTTTTTGACAGGATCACTTGATATAGAGAAATGGTTAGTTGATACTAGAGAAGCTTTTTCAGAAGGGGATTTATCCATTCAGTCTCCCAATTTAAGTATTTCTGCTTCCTTTAGGAAGTTAACTCGTATCTATAAAGATCATTTGAGGTCCTTTTGGGGAGTTCAAACTTTGGAGACGTATTTTAAAAATAATATTGTTCCTCGTGGCCTACGTATTAATCTATTTCCTGCACAACGCCTTAGATCAGAAACCCTCCTTAAGAAATGGGAAAAGGAGTCCATTGAGTCATCATTAAGACTCATGAATATTTTACTTGAGAAGGAGAAAACCTTGCTTAGTAAAACCACTCAGGAGTTAAAAGAACAAATTGAAGCAATAAAGAAATTCTCAAATAACGTTGAATTTGAAAGAAAAAGAGTTGGCGTTACAGCAAACAGTAGAACGCTTTATAGTGTTTATTAAAGAACGGAAACACTATCAGTATAAAAGAGATATTGAGGACTTTAAAGCAGGAAGAATTTTTGATTTCTCAGCAAAAAATTCTAATAGGTTAGGAGGTGAGACTGAGCTTTCCTCATCTGAGCGTGAGGAATCTGAGGGTGAGCACTCTAGATCCCGAAGTCGCAAGGGTAGGAGTCAACAAGGAGGTAGAGGGTTTAATCAGGCTAATTTCTCTACAGATAGTCCTAGAAGAGGGAAAAGTCGAGGCAGGATTAATTCAGGTGGGGGGGGGGGTTTATCCCAGGGTCCCCCCATATCAGATTACCTGTTAAGGACACGAAAATGAGTAATTGTAGAGCGATTGTAAGGGATGATATGCAGATTATTAACCTTTCTTCACGAAAATTATCTGATGGAGAGGTTGAATTGTTAAAAAAGGGTCTGTCCTTTGTCCCTACCCCCCAATTTGATTTATTTGCATGGGTTAAGGATATTAATTTTTTCTGTAGGAAATTAAAATGGCGTAAATTCTTTAAGTTGAATGATAAATGGACCTGTGATGAACTAGGAATAGATCAGGAAGATCTGCCATCTTTACAGCTTTTGGGGGGTTTATGGGAGGAAGGACAAAGAAATTTGGGAGAAGGCCCTTTTATGAGTCTACATAATCCCTCTACAAGACCTCCACCTTTATCGGAGGATACGGCCATTGATGCCTTCTTGAAAGTGGTGACGAATCGGTTGTCTCATATTGATGGGAGATGTTTTAGACAGAGGTCAAATTTATCTAGTAATGAAAGAGATTTATTGAAGGGGCTTAAAAAGGATGAATCTATTGTTGTTAAACCTTCAGACAAAGGGGGAATCTTGTGGTTATGGACCGCACAAATTATATCAAAATGTGCGGAAATATTCTTAATAATCCTGATTGTTATGAGATTCTCTCCCAAGATCCAACACAAAATTATTATTCTGATCTTAAAAAGATTTTGATTGAGGCTAGAGATAATCATCTTATTAGTGATGGGGAATTTAGTTTTCTCTTGCCACAATATCCTACACGGCCTACCTTTTATGCATTACCTAAAATCCATAAAGGGCTGACTCCCCTAAAAGGTAGGTCCATCGTTGAGGGGATTAACAGTATAATGCAGAATATTTCGTTGTATGTGGATGCATCTTAAGACCGTTTGTCTCTGCTCTACCATCTTTTGTAAGGGACACAACTGATGTCCTTAAACGAATAGACGATCTAGTTGTGCCACCGGGGTTTTTTTTGGCCAGTCTTGATGTGGAGGCCCTTTACAGCTCCATACCCCATACTGAGGGGTGTGGGGCTGTGGGGGATTTCCTCAGGGCGAGAGGGAGCCATATGGGTAATCATAACTCCTTGGTTCTTAGACTGTTGAGATTTGTTTTGGAATGTAATACCTTTTTATTTGACCGCCACTTCTTCCACCAGCTCAGGGGGGTTGCTATGGGGAGTCCATGTGCCCCGACTTTTGCTTACCTCTACCTGGGCTGGTGGGAGAGGGAGGTGGTCTTTGAGGACCCAATGGAGGCTTGGTCCTCGTCTATTTTGTTTTGGGTCCGTTATATTGATGATGTGTTGTTGATCTGGGGGGGAACAAAAGAGGAGTTTGGAGAGTTTGTTGCAGCTCTGAATGTTAATACGATGGGCCTCTTTTTTACCTCTGAAATTCATGAGAACTCTATTACTTTTTTGGATGTAACTATATTAAAATCGGAAACAGGACAATTAACTACGACCATCTATAGAAAAGAGACTGCTACAAACTGTCTCTTGAAATGGGACAGTTGGCATTCTAACCTCCTGAGAAAGGGCATCCCCAAAGGGCAGTTCCTGCGACTCCGCAGGAATTGTACCTCAATATCTGACTATCATGTAGCGGCACAAGATTTACGTGATAGATTTCATAGACGGGGATATCCGGATGGGGTTTTACGGGCATCATACCAACATGCCTTGACAGCAGAACGTAGTCATTTATTGCAGCCAAAACAAAGAGATGGTGGACAGGAATTAAGGATTATAGCAACCTATGATAATGCCTTTTTGGAAGTTAGACAAATTTTACAGGAATCTTGGGACATTCTTTTATCTGATCCCGATGTTGGCCCATTGCTGGGGGATTCTCCATCAGTAACATATAGACGTGGTACCAATTTTAAAGATAAGTTGGTTCATAGTCATTTGTTATCTACTAATTCTGACATCTGGCTGAATAGGCAAAAAGGGAAATTGGTGGGTACCCATCAATGTGGGTCCTGAAGGGCTTGTTCTTTTATAAAAACTAGTAAAGAAATTGTCAGTACAACAACAGGTAAAAGATATAAAAACAACAAGTTCATTAACTGTAAAACGGTTGGTGTGGTGTACCTCATCACATGCTCTTGCGGGATTCAATATGTCGGTAAAACGATGAGGGAATTCCGCAGGAGGATGAGGGAACATGTAAATAACATAATCCGTCAGGATGACACCACAGTAGCGCATCATATATGGGCCCATCATGAAGGTGATCCTGTTAATATTAAATTTCAGGGTATCGAACAGATTATTCCCTCTCCTAGAGGGGGTAATTTTGACCAAAAGCTCCTTCAATGTGAGGCCCGTTGGACTTTCATGTTGAAAACAGTCAAACCATGGGGCTTGAATGATGCAATTTCATATGCATCATTTATTTCAGATAGTAGGGGCAGTATCCTTAAATGGTATTGTATCTGTAACTTGTGGTAATAGAATGATATTAATGAGGGTAATGGTGCCATTTATTTCTAAATCACTATTTGTATTCCTTTAACTAAAGCTTCCAATGTTTATTCTGACCATTATATATTAGATCCAAGGGTTTTTAGCTTGCTAAAATGGATTCCTTTTGATGCATTTCTCCTATATTGAATAGGGAGAGATTTGTGTGATCTCCGTTCAGATGGGCGGGGCTGGAGAAGGCAGGTTTTCTTGATAGACCCTCCGTGATTGGTCCTTGTTTCACGCATGCGCATTTGACTGTTCCCAGCCGGGGGGAGTTCCTTACTGTTTAGTTGTGTATGGAAAGTGTCTCAATTGGCTGGGTAGACGTTAGTGGGCGTGGTTAAATGTATTTGAGGCCGTCTACTCCGCTGCTCCGTGCGGCCAAACATTAGTGCCGATGGGGGAGCGGGGAGTGTATGTTGGCAAAGGGTGATATGCCTATAATACTATAACATACTTACCTTAGTGGCTCTTTGAGATATTGATATGTACCTCTGATGAATGTGTCGGTATCAATATATATTCCGACATAGGAAACGCGTTAGATGTGTTAGTAGGATATCACGGATAAAGCTAGTTGCTGTGATATAGAGGTAGCACAAAGTGTTGGATATTATAACACTGTGGACGCTAGGCAGAGCTCTTTTTAGCCTGAAATATCTATCTTAGCAGTCCAATAGGTGTGCAAGTGGGATATCACGGTTAAAGCTAGTTGCTGTGATATTGAGGTAGCACAGAGTGTTGGATATTATAACACTGTGGATGCTAGGTAGAACTTTTTTGAAGTCTGAAACATCTACCGTAGTAGTCCAATTGTTGCTCTTATGAATATTTGAGGTGTGTCAGTAGGATATCATGGTCAAAACTAGTTGCTGTGATATAGAGGTAGCACAAAGTGTTGGATATTATAACACTGTGGACGCTAGGCAGAGCTCTTTTTAGCCTGAAATATCTATCTTAGCAGTCCAATAGGTGTGTCAGTGGGATATCACGTGTAGCCCTATTTGGGGGGGGTATGAGTATTATCCCTCCCACAACAGACTCTGGCGCTGACCTGTGTGTATAATGGGACCTGAAGCCTTCGCTGAAGGGAAGAGTGGGAACATATATGAAATATATCAGTGCCTCCACCCAGGATAGAGCCTCTGTATTACAGGGAGGATCTCCTCCTGGGACTTACCCATGAAGTACAGTTAGTAGCCTTAACAAGGATCACTGTACTAATCTCACAGTCTGAAGAATACATACAGATACCACATAAGGTTATAACAGTAGCTTTATAAGAATCAACAGGGTAATAATACATACATAAAATATACTCAGAACACAGCAATACTACAACAACCAGCAAGTCCTCAACCGTCTTAGGTTATATACCCGGGTATATATATAGATATATAGCAAGAGTCCAGTGCACAATACCTCCAGGCAACAGAAGAGATGCAGGGGCCCCTGTGGATGACTGTGGATCCTCGGATTCTTCCAGGAGATGACAGACAGCCGATCAGGAGATGATGATGATGATGGTGAGATTCTTCACAGGCAGCAAACAGGGCGACGGTGACGGCAGTAGATGCAGGCCTGACTACCCTAACACTGAGTCCTTAACCTGCCAGCTAAACTACTAGTGCCACCGGGCCTCTAACTAGCTAGTTGGCCTTCGGAAGCCTAACCTATCACTGCCCTGAACTATACTGTATATATATATATATATGGATCCCTAACTACGGTTACTAGCTAGGTCCTGTGAGTATATAGGGGGTAACACATACCTAACTATATACTGTGAAGTAAAGAGGAACAAGTGGCTCTTAGACTCCCCCAGACATAACATGTCTGTCTCAGCAGCTCTGCTCACATCTCTCCCCCCAGCAGCTCTGCCTCACATGTGTCTGACTCACTGTATTTACAAAACAAAACTTGCACTAAATGCCTGGGGTCTCTGAAGCCAAACTGCAGGGGCAAAGAAGCCAGATACATTATATACTAGTAGAAATGGCAGTTCCCTACACTCTCCCTCTGGTGAAATCTTTACGTCACGTCAAAGACATACATAGTCATAGTATACAGTCAACATTACCAATGACAATATCAATATGGTTGCTTTTGCATTTACAGAGTCACAACAGGTTAATAGGTATACATGCCAGCAGGAGCGAAAATTGGTAACATATTGACCAAAGTGGACACTGCACCCACCCAAGCATGGTATAAATGAGGCTGAGTAGTAAATCTGGGGTCCCCCAAACTATCATATGTCAGCATAGGTGGAGGGTGTCTAATTCTCTCTCCTCTCCGTACCTCTCTCTGAGATAAACTAGCATGTCCAGGCCCTAAACTAGGGTTGTCTGCCATGGGAGGGGATGGTGCTGGTGGCGTAGGAGAGCTAGATCCCTGCTCATCTGTAGACACAGATCTAGGTACGAATTCTGGAGTTTGAGGGTTCATAGGTCTCCCTGAAGGAGAAGATACTGGTGATCTAGGAACTTCAGGAGCCACAGTCCAATCACTCTCAGGAGTTTCAGGAAGGTCAGGTGGAATATCGGCTAAGGACTGTGGAGAATCGCAGGCCGAGCCATCATTGGAGATATCCATACCATCAATCTGAGGTACAGGCAACAAATGATTTCTATGCCAAGTCCTGATCCTCCCGTCCCGTCCTTTTATCTTGTAGACTGGTATTCCAGGCAACCGATCTACCACTGTAAAGAGTTCACTCCGCCATCGATCAGCCAGCTTATGTTTTGCAGATGCTCCCAAATTCCGTAGCAGAACATGGTCCCCAGGGTTCAATTCTCGGTATCTTACTCGAAGATCAAATCTCCTTTTATTTCCTTCATTCACTTTGGCCGCATTTTCCTCAGCCAGCTGATAAGCACTCTTAAGCGTTTCTTTCAAACGTGCCACGTATCGGTAATGATCTCGATGACTGATACCATCGGTAGAGACTCCCAACAAGATGTCAATAGGTAGCCTAGGCTCTCTTCCAAACATCAGAAAGTATGGTGAATATCCTGTGCTCTCGTGCCTTGTACTATTATAGGCATGCACCATAGCCTCCACTTTTCGACTCCAGGATCGCTTATCCTCAATTCGTAAGGTACCAAGCATATCAAGTAAAGTCCTGTTAAATCTTTCAGGAAGGGCATCTCCCTCTGGATGGTAAGGCGTCGTCCGACTTTTGCGGATGTTCAACAACTGAAGTAACTCTTTGATCAGGTTACTCTCAAAATCCCGGCCTTGATCAGAATGCAACCGGTGTGGTAAGCCATAATGGATAAAATACTTTTCCCAAAGCACTCTTGCAACAGTGACTGCTTTTTGATCCTTAGTCGGAAAGGCTTGAGCATATCGTGTGAAGTGATCAGTCACCACCAATACATTTCCAAATCCTCTGGAGTCGTTGTCAATACAAAGGAAATCTATGCAGACAAGATCCATGGGGCCCGAACTCTTCAAGTGTCCCATGAAGGCCGCTCGAACCGGGACAGTCTTCCTCTGCAAACATCTGCGACAGCACCTACACAGACGAGTCACGGTATCTCTCATTTTGGGCCAGTAGAATCGGTCTTGTATTAGGCCATAAGTCTTCTCAGGTCCCAAATGACCATGATAATCATGCAGACTTCGGAAAATCATCTTCTGAAAGCAGCTTGGAATAACTAGTTGGCGCCTTCCAGGGTGATCATGATACAGCACCACACGATAAAGTAGGCCATTGTCTATTTCAAACTTCTCCCAATCTCGTAGAAGTTGACTGCATTCAGAGGGTAGGGATGTCTTTAACATTTCTCTGTTTTGAGAACTCACTGCTTGATAAAGAGGTCCAATTAAAGGATCAGTCTTTTGACTCCAGATCATTCGCTTTGAAGATATAGAACAACTCTCAAAGGATCCTAAAGCGGCAGGGTAGGCAAACATGTCTGGTACAGCTTCGGGACCTCCCCCAATAGAGTCAATAAGCCGAGTTTCAGAAAAGGCTACTCGGTCTTCAACTACAGCAGCCATGGCACACAAAGCTCCTACTCCAGGACTTGGCACTTCTTCCCATTCATCCACTACTTCCGGACTAGGTAATCCAGGCCGTCTTGATAGAGCATCTTCCCCAATGTTCTTAGGCCCCGATTTATACTTGAGTGTGAATTGGTAGTTGGATAAAGCTGCCAACCAGCGATGTCCTGTAGCATCGAGTTTAGCGGTTGACAAAACGTATGTCAGTGGATTGTTGTCTGTTCTTACTTCAAACGTGGCTCCGTATAAATAGTCATGTAATTTATCAACAATGGCCCACTTGAGCGCCAAAAACTCCAATTTATGTACTGGATAATTTTTCTCGCTGGGAGAAAGACTTCGACTTATGAAAGCTATGGGCCGTAACCCGGCCGGGTATTCTTGGTGCAGCACGCCACCTAATCCTTCAAAGCTGGCATCTACATGTAGCACATATGGCTTATGTGCATCAGCATAAGCCAGAACGGGAGCTTCTGTCAATTTCTTCTTCAACAACTTAAATGCTTCTTCACAATCCGCAGTCCACCTATCGCCAAAAAGGCTTTTGGAAGACCCTTTCTTCTTTCCCGGATCTCCTGCATCACTCTTCAACAGGTCGAGGAGGGCTCGAGCAATTTTTGAATATCCTTCCACAAATCGTCGATAGAATCCACAAAACCCCAAGAAAGATTGCAACTCCGTAATATTTTGCGGTCGGGGCCAATTCACCACAGCTTCAATCTTACCAGGATCGGTAGCAACTCCTTCAGCAGAAACAATATGACCTACATAAGTGACCGAAGATCTACAAAATTTGCATTTGTCAGCCGACAACTTCAGCCCCTCTTCTTTTAAGCGATGGAGTACTCTCATGAGTCGTTCTTCATGTTCTTCCAGCGTCTTTCCAAACACAATAATGTCGTCAAGATATACAAGGCATTCCCGGGGCACTAAATCACCTAACACTCTTTCCATCAACCTTTGGAACGTTGCTGGCGCACCTTTTGTACCTTGCGGCATACAAGTGAACTGAAAGAAACCCAAGGGGCATATGAAGGCTGTCTTTTCCTGATCCTCAGGTGCCATTGGGACTTGATAGTATCCCGATCTTAGGTCCAGCACTGTGAACCAACAGTTTCCATTCAGAGCTTCCAGAGCTTCTTCAATTCTCGGCAGTGTATACTGATCAGGTAAGGTTCTCCGGTTCAGAGTTCTGTAATCCACACATAGGCGAATTGCTCCAGATTTTTTTCTTACCACCACAATAGGTGAGGCATAGGGGCTCTTACTGTCCACAATGATCCCCTGACCTTTCATTTGCTGTAGAGTCTGTCTTAACTCATCAACATCCTTTGGAGCAACTCTCCGTGGTCGCTCCCGGAAGGGAGTAGAATCGGTCAATCGGAAAGTGTGTTGAGCACTTTTAGCACAACCTACATCCATATCATCCATGGAGAACACTTCCGATAATTCAGACAACTTCTGTGTCAGTCGCTGATTCCAGGCCTCTGGTAAATGTGGATCACTCAAGTCAAGATTGAGATTAGGGATTGCATCTCGGATTTGAATCCTGCACACTTCAGCGTATGGATTTACTCCAAGCACAGGGTAGCAGTGGGCCACATTCTGGTATGGTCCAATTACAATCGGATGCGGTGAACAGTTCCTCACTGTCACACAGGTAGATAACTCCACTTTATTTCTCCAGTCCTTTCTCTCTGGGATCACCATCCAGCCATTCTGGTTAATCATTTCTTCAGGGGTTTCCATAAGGACATAACTCCCCCCTTCAAGCAAATCGGGAGCAATGCTGGAGGCTACTCTCAGAATTCTCTCCCCGCCGGCAGGAACTTCCACGGTTCTCTCACCGATATGATATACCATTCCATGTCGATAGCCAGTAGACAGGGCATCACAGAGTTCTCTAAGATCAGAAGATATATTCACCGGCTGAGCTGCAGGGTTCCAATCTCTTCCAAGAAACTTCTGAAAAGCATAATGCACTGCGGGACAATTAGTGCCAAGTATCACAGGAGCTGCACAAGAATCCCCTGTATCAGGACAGACAAGAGCCGTAATCTTCATGGGAGCGACACTCTGATCTTCTAATTCAGGGACAGCTATAACTACTTGTAGGCTGCCATCTACAGGATATGATCCTGAATTAAGCCCCCACAATTTCATTTGTCCCGTAGACTGAAGAGGTATATCCCTCAGATACTTTTGGTAGAACGAGCGATAAATCAGGGTCACTTGAGATCCTGTATCAAACAGGGCAGGAGCGGCATGACCATTGACAGTGACTTTGACAACGGACCTGGAGCCCGCGATAGCGCCTCTGGTCTTTACTCGGCCGGCCTTCCTTCGGTGTCTTTGATTCTGAATAGAGAAGACAGCACTGTGTCCCAATCCCTCACTGTCCTCCGTACACTGTCTGGCAGTATGGCCCGTCTGACCACATTTATAACAGGTTCTAGCATCCTTCCTCCATTGAGTGGCAGTGGGTGGAGTGGCGGACTGTCTAAGTTCTGACCGCTCCGCTGGTTTGTCCTTGTTTGAATTAGGAACAACATCTTCTTTAGAGATGCTTTTCGCTTTCTTAGGGGTACTAAAACTAATGTCAGCTTCTTGTTTCTTCACTAACTTCATT
This sequence comes from Leptodactylus fallax, assembly GCA_947044405.1. Taxonomy (NCBI): domain Eukaryota; kingdom Metazoa; phylum Chordata; class Amphibia; order Anura; family Leptodactylidae; genus Leptodactylus; species Leptodactylus fallax. The sequence continues at coordinate 1,445,848 of CAMRHE010000061.1, read as the reverse complement.
AAGTCAGGAAATGGAAGGACTCTATCAGATAGTAAGACCTTGAGTACTTGAGCAAGAGGATGATGAGGTTGTAACCCTCTCACCAACTGACTGGTTCTCATAGCGTCTACCTCTGAAGTAGATATAGCTGCGTGGTACACCAGACGTGAAAGAAGTAGCTGTAAACGGTTAATAAAAGTAGAGACATTTTCCCCTTCTTTTTGACGAACCATTCGGTAATCAGCAACCATCTGGGCAAGGTCATAGTATGGCTCAAAGTGATCAGACAGTACTTGTATATAGTCCAATGCACTCACTCCTTCATGAGAGTCTCTGTACAAGCGGATCAATTCTGCAGCAGGAGACCGCGAACTTTCACTGATACGCTGCCGCTTGCCTTCTTCAGAGCAAGACCATTCCTTCAGGCATTGGAGAGTATGTTCTTTCCATATCTCAAAGTTTTCCTCCCCTTGTGGTACTGGGACATTACCAGAGAATACCTTTAGTTTCTTGTAGTGAGTGGCCTGCAGGCCCTGAGCTAACATTTCAGTCAGCCTGGCTAAAGTGCTAATAGCACTGTCACTAGAGGAACTGCTAGCGACGGCCATACTGGGGGGGTAACTGGCTGAGCGGGGTTCTTCCTTTACCTGAACCAGGGGAGGAACAGGAGGTCGGTAATCCCATGTAGTAGCTAGTGGGAGGTTCCCCTCTGAGCTATATCGCTTCTCCATATCAATGACTATTCCCACTTCTAAATCTCAGCAGTGCCTCCAAATGTAGCCCTATTTGGGGGGGGGTATGAGTATTATCCCTCCCGCAACAGACTCTGGCGCTGACCTGTGTGTATAATGGGACCTGAAGCCTTCGCTGAAGGGAAGAGTGGGAACATATATGAAATATATCAGTGCCTCCACCCAGGATAGAGCCTCTGTATTACAGGGAGGATCTCCTCCTGGGACTTACCCATGAAGTACAGTTAGTAGCCTTAACAAGGATCACTGTACTAATCTCACAGTCTGAAGAATACATACAGATACCACATAAGGTTATAACAGTAGCTTTATAAGAATCAACAGGGTAATAATACATACATAAAATATACTCAGAACACAGCAATACTACAACAACCAGCAAGTCCTCAACCATCTTAGGTTATATACCCGGGTATATATATAGATATATAGCAAGAGTCCAGTGCACAATACCTCCAGGCAACAGAAGAGATGCAGGGGCCCCTGTGGATGACTGTGGATCCTCGGATTCTTCCAGGAGATGACAGACAGCCGATCAGGAGATGATGATGATGGTGAGATTCTTCACAGGCAGCAAACAGGGCGACGGTGACGGCAGTAGATGCAGGCCTGACTACCCTAACACTGAGTCCTTAACCTGCCAGCTAAACTACTAGTGCCACCGGGCCTCTAACTAGCTAGTTGGCCTTCGGAAGCCTAACCTATCACTGCCCTGAACTATATATATATATATATATGGATCCCTAACTACGGTTACTAGCTAGGTCCTGTGAGTATATAGGGGGTAACACATACCTAACTATATACTGTGAAGTAAAGAGGAACAAGTGGCTCTTAGACTCCCCCAGACATAACATGTCTGTCTCAGCAGCTCTGCTCACATCTCTCCCCCCAGCAGCTCTGCCTCACATGTGTCTGACTCACTGTATTTACAAAACAAAACTTGCACTAAATGCCTGGGGTCTCTGAAGCCAAACTGCAGGGGCAAAGAAGCCAGATACATTATATACGAGTAGAAATGGCAGTTCCCTACACACGGTTAAAGCTAGTTGCTGTGATATTGAGGTAGCACAGAGTGTTGGATATTATAACACTGTGGATGCTAGGTAGAACTTTTTTGAAGTCTGAAACATCTACCGTAGTAGTCCAATTGTTGCTCTTATGAATATTTGGGATGGAAAGAGTTATTTGGAATAGGTGCACATCATCTTTACCCAATATTTATCAGTAATAAGATACTATTAAGGTCTAATATGGTTCCCTAATATTAGGGTTGGCTTTATAGTGGATTTATTCCCCTTTCATCTAAATTATTTATTATTTATGTTGTAGTCTTTCTCAGTTTTATATTTTAATAATTATTTAATAAAATTTATATTTTAATGCGTCTGGATACTAGTGGGTGACTCTCCTAGTCTTTAAAAAAAAAAAAAAAAAAGGTGTCTGTGAATAAACAGATGCTAACTGCAGGGAGTGCAGGGAAATTTCTAGATGGAGGGCTCAGGTTCTGAGGAATAGAGGAGGTAGGATAAAAAATATTATTGTTCTACAACTCCGCACTCTACACTGTGATCAGGTCATATGATAAGCCTGACTATACAGATGTGATTTTAGGGCAGTTTTGAAGCTTCTATAGTTGGCGATTAATCGGATTGTCCAGGGTAAAGCATTCCAGAGCACCGGGTGCAGCTCAAGAAAAGTCTTTGAGACGGGAGTGAGATGTTCGAATAACAGAGGATGCAAGTCTAAGGTCATTGGCAGAACGGAGAGGATGGTTAGGGCAGTAAACAGTGACGAGAGAGGAGATCTAGGGGGGACGCTGCGCTATGGATGGATTTGTGGTCACTGCACTATGGATGGATTTGTGGGTGAGTGTGATAATTTTATATTGTATTCTGTGATGGATGGGCAACCAATACATCGACTGACACAAGGTAGCTGCGTCTGTGTACCGGTTTGACAGAAAAATGAGTCTGGCGGCTGCATTCAGGACAGATTGTAGTGGGGAAAGTTTAGTAAGAGGAAGCCCAATTAGAAGAGAATTGTAATAGTGAAGACGAGAGCGAATCAGAGCAACAATGCGGGTTTTTGATGTTTCCACAGTGAGAAAAGGGCGAATTCTAGAGATGTTTTTGAGGTCTGAATATGAGTGTCTGAATATCTGGGATAAAGGTGAGGTCTGAGTCAAATACAAACCCCTGCATGCTGCCTCGGTGTAATAATAAGGCCACAGACAGAAATGGAGATATCAGGGTTAGGTCGGTTAGTAGATGGAGGGAAAACAAGAACTTCAGTTTTTGAAAGATTCAATTTCAGATAAAGAGAAGACATTATGTTAGAGACAGCAGAGAGATTGTCACTGGTGTTCTGTAGTAGTGCAGGGGTGATAGTGATAGTGCAGCTATATACCTCATCACAGAATGAGGTATATAGCTGGGTATCATCAGCATAAAGATGGTATTGAAAGCCAGATCTGCTGATCGTTTGTCCAATTGGGGCTCTGTACAGAGAGAAGAGGAGGGGGCCTATGACCGAGCCCTGAGGAAACCCAAGCAAGGGCAAGAGGAGAAGTAATAGCATCAGCAAATGATACACTAAATGAGCAGTCAGAAAGATAGGAAGAAAACCAAGATCAATAGAGTGGAGCATAGATAGAAGGAGTTGGTGGTCTACAATGTCAAATGCTGCTGAGAGATCCAGAAGAATAAATAGTGAATAGTTCCCTTTAGATTTAGCCGTCAGGAGATCACTGGAGACTTTTGTAAGGGCTGTTTCTGTAGAGTGTAGTGCATGAAAACCCGATTGAAAGGGGTCCAGAGTTAGCAGAGAGATAGCAGATTAGGCGGGAATAGACCAAGTGTTCCAGGAGTTTAGAGATGAAGGGGAGGTTAGAGACGGGTCGGTAGTTAGCAGCACAGGATGGGTCGAGGGATGGTTTTTTCAGTAGTGGGATTATGACAGCATGTTTGAAGGAGGAGGGAAAGATTCCAGAAGAAAGAGAGAGGTTAAAAATTTTAGTAAGGTGAGTTGTAACCGCAGGGGACAGAGACCAGAGGAGGTGTGATGGGATAGGATCACTTGTGCAAGTAGTGGGGCGAGAAGAAGAAAGGAGCTGGGAGACTTCTTCTTCTGTTACTGGGTGAAATAATGAGAGTTCACAATGAGGAGCAAGGGAGGGAAGGGAGGGAGAGTCTCATTGTAGTGTTTGGTGGCCAGTTCAGAACAGGAGAGAGAAAAGATGGGAGACAGTACTGACTGTAGGGTGTCTGAGAGGTGCTGTGTGTTTACAGCCCGTAAATTTCTGTATGTGCGGTAGGTCGGTGTGTTTTGCCAAGAAGAAGAGCCTTTGATAGTAAAGTAAAGAAGGTCGTGGTTGGAAATTGGAAATTGGTAGGCGAGCATTAGTAAAGTCAGAGACAGAACAAAGTCATGAGAAGACCAGATCAAGGATATTACCATCATCTTGGTGATTCATGGGGATTTCTATTATAGAGTCCTACAAAGCCCCTTGAAATTGAATTGTTCCCTTTGAAAAAAATTTTGGGAAATTTTCCGGAAAATTTGGAAAATTGCTGTTTGACTTGTGAGCCTTATAATGTCTGAAAAAAATGAAGGATGTTTAAAGTTTGATGCCAACATAAAGCAGAGATATGGTAAATATTTATGAAGTAATTTGGGTGTCATGACCATTTGTATGAAAAGCATACAGTACAATCCCTATTGCATTAAATCATGTCCTCTTCGCTCTCTTGCCTGCCCTCCCTCATTCCTTAGGTCCTTCTCTCTATGTCAATAGGCCACAAGTGCACACACTTGCTACTTCTCAGATACTTCTCAGCATATACAGCAGCAATATCACCCCTGCTTATAGAAGGCATCTTCCCCAATAGAAGGTGCCTCAGCAATAAAGATTCCTAGCTTGCTAGCAGGGCCGGTTTTAGACAAAGTGGGGCCCTGGGCAAAATGAAAAGCGGGGCCCCAAATGCTGATATGCAAACAACACCATCGTCTTGCAGTGGCAACCCCTATAATAACGCCTCCTTTCTGCCAACAAAAAAGTAACAAGCCCCATTTTACCACACACAATTCAAATGAGCACCTTTGTACCACCTAATAGATTTTTGCACCCAGTCATCAGTTATTATAGCGCCTCCTTATAAATAATAGTCTCTGCTTATAAATAATATTACACATTATCAGTAATAGCTCCCTTATAAATGATAAATAGTGCCCTGTATCAGTAATAGTCCCCCTTATCAGTAACAGTCACCCCGTAAAAATAATACTGCTCCCTTATAAATAATAGCCCCCTCATACTTAAGTTTCCCAATTATATATGGTAACCCACCCTTATATATAATAGTTCTCCGTTATACAGTGTCGGACTGAAGGGCCTTAGGCCCACCAGAGGATCTTGTTCTGGGGCCCCACCCAGCAGCTTTCTACTAATAGCCTACACCACGGCTCCTTCACTGAAGTCTTACATATGTGCTGACTATGCAGCATTACTGAGTATGTTCCCAGTATAGTCAGCCCCTATAGTACTGTGCAGGCCCCAATAACTCCATGGCCAATTCATGCACAGTACTATATGGGGAATGACATGGCTATGGAGCACTACACGTATGTGCAAGATTATAGTGAGGGAGCTGTAATGCAGACATAGCACACAGGGCTGCCAGCAGGAATTGTGAGCCCCCCCCCCCCACACACAGTATAATGCTCCACATGGTATATAATGCTCCACAGTATAAAATGCTCTCCTGAGCCCTCCAGTTTCCCCACATGGTATATAATGCTCCACAGTGACCCCACACAGTATAAATGCTCCCCTGAGCCCCCCATAGTGGCCCCACATGGTATGTAAGGCTCCACACAGTATAATACTCCACCAGTGGCCCACACAGTATACTACCCCTTAGTGGCCCCAGACAGTGCAATATGCTCCCCAGCAGCCCCACACAATATAATATGCTCCATACAGTATAATATGCACCCCACAATACCCCCCCAGTATAATGCTCCAGTGGCCTAACACAGTATAACATGCTCCATAATGACCTCCACACAGTATAATATACTCCCCAGAGGGGTTCCCCAGTATAATGCTCCACAGTGGTCCCCCACAGTATAATATGTTCCCCACAGTCCCCCCCAGTATAATGCTCTACAATGGCCCCACAGAGTATCATATGCTCCCGAAAAGCCCCACACAATATAATACACTCCACAGTGGCCCCACACAGGATAACAGGCTCCCCACACTGTCCCTTCCCCAGTATAAAGCTCCACAGTGGCCCATAGTATAATATGCTCCCCAGAGGGCCCCCGCTAGTATAATGCTCCACAGTGCCCCCTCCAGTATTTTGCTCCACAGTGGCCCCACGCAATATATTATGCTCCCCAGAGCGTCCCCCCAGTATAATGTTCCACAGTAGGCCCCACACTGTATAATATGCTCCCCAGAGGGCCCCCTAGTATAATGCTCATTAGTCCCCCCCGAATAATGCCCCACAGTGGCGCCACACAATATAATATGCTCTGCTGATGGTCCCCCCAGAATAATGCACAACAGTGAACCCACTCAGTATAACATGCTCCAGAAATGGCCTCCACACAGTATAATATACTGCCCAGAGAGGTTTCCCCAGTATAATACTCCACAGCGGCCCAAAACAGTATAATATGCTCTCCAGAGCCCCCCCAGTATCATGCTCCACAGTGGCCCCGCACAGTATAACATGCTCTCCAGAGCCCCCCCCCCCCCAGTATAATGCTCCACAGTGGCCCCGCACAGTATAATATATTGGGGGGCCCCTCTGGAGAGCATATTATACTGTGTGGGGAAACCATGGAGCATTATACTGGGGGGGGGCTCTGGAGAGCATATTATACTGTGTGGGTCCACTGTGGAGCATTATACTGGGGAGGGGGCCCTCTGGAGAGCATGTTATATTCTGTGGGACCACTTTGGAGCATTATACTGGGGGGCCCCTCTGGAGAGCATATTATACTGTGTGGGGTTACTGTGGAGCATTATACTGGGGGGCCCCTCTGGAGAGCATAATGCTCCAAAGTGGCCCCACATAATATAACATTAGCTCCAGAGCCCCCCCCATTATAATTTTCCACAGAGGCCCCACAGAATATAACATGCTATCCAGAGGGCCCCTTCCCCAGTATAATGCTCCACAGGGGCCCTACAGTGCTATTATTATATTATATTCTGGGGTCTTCAGACCCCAGAGTATAAGGCCCGGGGGAGGTGAGGGAAAATAACAAACAGTTATACTCACCTTGTCTTACCTCTGCTGGGCCTCCTCGCGCTGCTCCGTTATCCCCGCCGGCGCTGGCTTCTTCTTCTCTGCGGCTGACGTCACGTGTTGTGGACGTCACCGCTGAGGCCTGTGATTGGGCCTCAGCGATTACGTGAGGCACGCTGTCAGCACACCCCACATGATCGCTAAAGCTGAGGCCTGGCCTCAGCGGTGATGTCCGGAACGCCAGAAGATGACGCAAGGACAGGTGAGTAAAAATGTTTGTTATTTTTACTCAGCACGGAAAGGGGCCCTGCGGTCCCTTTCTGTTATTGATTTGTCCGGGCCTGACTCCGGGATCCGGAGTCATCAGGTTCCGGATCCCAGGGGGCCCCTTTGGGGACGGGGCCCTGGGCAATTGCCCAGTTTGCCCCCCCCTAACGCCGGCCCTGCTTGCTAGTTATGACAAAGTTGTGCTTTACTAGTGTCTGACTACCTGTATCCATTAGGTTGTCTGTAATTCTGAGGCATGAAAAAGTCCCAAATGCAGGATTCTTTTTTTCTACGATTTAAGAAAAAAACCTGCAATAGAGGTTCCTAATGAAGCCTCCAATGCAGATTTGTACATAGCCTTAATAAGTCCCATAAATTTTAGAAATTCCTTAGTATATTTATCTCTGTATGAAAATGATGCTTTCTAGCAAAGAAACTAATGCTTTTTAAATATATGTACAATTTATCGACAACTTTAATTTTCACATGTAAATTGTCTGTCTTTCCAAATGCATTGCTTTAGCAATGCTGCTTTGTTTGCATGCTATGTTAGATTATTCCTCCCATTGTTTACACATTGTTTCCATGCAGCAAGGCCTATCTGATAAGCAGGATGGATGACGTGAGTCACTGCTCCCGGTGGGGCTGAGTGCTCTCGCTGTTATGTACAGCTCTGTGGTCAGGACAATCAGTTCAGCTAATTGCAGTTTGCTGATAAAGGCTCCTGGAGCCATGTCTATTATCTCTATGTAAACACAAAGATAACACTAAGTCCGTTCTCTATAGAAGCATGGTAAGTGTTCTATACCAACCTGTGTAATATACATTTATTGTAATATTATTTCATCTGCATTTATATTAGATTTCTAGTAATCATAATAAATAATTTCTCATGGTAAAGGCAAAGTCTATAATGTGATACTTCATAGTGTCCTGTTTATCAAACAGTCAAAGCCTCCCCCAGCTTGCTGAAGATTACAGGAAGTGAGAAGAAGAGACAGCAGGCAAAGCTGCTGAGACAGGGAGATGGGAAAACCCCTTTCAACAACGCCTATGTTTTATGTTCACCTATATTCTGCCTCTCATATTGCTTTGTACTGTACATCTTTCTCCCAGTGCTAATTGATCTTTCTCTTGCCTGCAGAACAAAACATCCTATACAAATATGTGACGCAGTTGCTGCTATGATTTCTTGAAAAAGAAGTTTAGTTCAGCAGAGGTTCCATGATTAAGGAAGGCTGCCTGGACTAAAATTTTCCAGAGTGCCTATCAGATGATGGCCAAGAGCCACTAAGAGTCAACATATATTGGCTCTTGGTGGGGTGGCAGTGTGAAAGACTTTAATTTATTGTGGCTGTACCAGCAGACGTATTGGGGCCACATCATAAGACAGCCAGAATATCAGCAAAGAGCTTTTGACTCCCCAAAGGTCTCACACAACCACCCAGGGGGTTGTGACCAACAGATTGGAGGGGGATATATTATATCAATGGAAAGTTGCACAGATAGAATAAACAGTAGAAACAGTAGCATATTAAAATCTAAAGGAGTGAATTTAACCTTTCATTATAGAAACTATGAGAGTTTATGAATGAAACACACTTTTAGGCCGGGACCCCACATAATGTAAACACTGTGATTTGGCCGCAACATTTTACATTAACTGCAAAGTGGATGGGATTCTGGCTAATCCCATCCACACATTGCAGAAAATAATCCATAGCAGAAATGCTGCGATTTTACTAATGCTTACGTTTTTGCAAATTGCAGCATGTCAATTAAACCTACAAAAATGCTGGCAGTTTCCGTACAGGTATAGTGGAAGCAGAAAGTTTTCCTCTGCAGACTTTCTGTGAAAAGCACTGCAGGAAAAACCACAATAAGTTTAAGCAGCAGTTTTTCCCGAAGCGCATTTTGGCTGCAGCTCATTACGTAGGGCCTTAGCCGTAAATTGCTTCCTGGTGGATGCAGTGAATGAAGATCAAACACACAAGTGTTACATATACTTATAGACAGCCTAAAGAGAAAACGTCGCCAGGGAATTACCTATTGTTTCAATCACATTTTTATATTAAACATATTTTAAAAAATGCTGGTATTGTTTTTAATTTTACATGTTATCTGTATTTAAAAAAAAATCTTAAACATCTTGCAATTCCAACTTTTGCCATTACGTCTAAAATAGTCTGTCACTTGAGATGAACCATGGGCCATAGTGGTCTGGAGAAGATCCTACTGATTTCTATGGGAAGTCTCCTAGGCATGATCTGTGACCTCTACAGAGATCATTGCACAAAGGGGGGAGTGGATAAGCAATGAAATTGTGACATATTGTGATATTTGATAATTGTGCAGATTATCAAATTGATAATTTGATAATCTGCTATACATGATAGCAGTGATCGTCAGCATGCTGATAAATGAAGTGGCTGCTTCAAAGAATTCTCCTACACAAAACAGGAAGTCTCAGGATATTATTTGGCTTAGTGGCCAGATTAATAACTGCAGGATTTTTAGGAAGTTTTTTTTAAAAAATATAATAACATGAAACATTTTTATCATAAAACTTGTTTAAAAAATAGGTCTTTTTCTGGTGATACATTCCCTATAAAATGTATGTATAAAAAAAAAAAAAATAGACTTTGCTTATATTAAAATTGAGTTGCTTGGCAGGCAATCATCAACTAGCAACAACCATATCATCTTCAAGGCCATGTTCAGAGACCAATTAAAAAAAAAAAAAAAGACAACGCTCTCTTACTGGACACCATTTTTTAAAATTCCCCCATCATGTAGATGGAACTGTACTTTATGTTGTTGCACGAGCCACAACTTATAGTGTATAATGTAGGTGTTATCAGGGAGCTACGGTTCTTAGATCCTGCCAGAAGCTGTATCGGGTGGAATAAAGGTGAACTAAAGCTGTGGTGATTGGATAGTTGCAATGCAACGCCAGAAAATAGGTATCTGCACTCCCTTAATGCTAGCTTTAAAGTACAAACTTTACCAATACTTCTGGATGTCTCCTGGTCATGTGACTTTTCAAATAGGAATGATTCATAAATGCCTTCTCACAATGTCAGCACCTCATTTATGACTGTGCATTGGATTCAGTGGTTGACTGCCTCTGTGACTATCATAGAAGTAAATAGAGAGATGGAAGTAAACGGGCAGGATTAGCAAACTGTCACTACTGTACTTTCTTCTGAAAATAGTGCCATATCTGTCTACAACCTGTGTATAGATGGGGCACAGTTTCTTGAAGAAAGCAGCCATATTATTCGATTACTTGACAGCCCTTTAAGTATCAATGACTAGCCTTCATCATGAGTATACGCAAACACAACATGCCAACATCTTTGTAAGCAAAAAATAGGTTAACTAGACAATTTAAATTTAGTTTAAATAAGTTTAGTTTAGTCTGTATTTACCTAGTTACATGGTTAGTCCAGATGCAAAAAGATGTCCATAAAATTCAACCAAGGGGTGGGAAATGATTGGGGCAGATTAAGGGTACCATGGGCCCGGGCTGTTCAGAAAGCCCCCCTCCCCAATTCTTGCCAAAGATCTCTGTGACAGAATGTCCCATAGGGACTCTCCATGTAGTATAATGTCCCATACTGCCTTCTACACAGTATTATGTATTATAGTGTCCCTCCACACAGTATAATGTTCTATAGTGGCCCCTTCACACAGCATAATTTTCCATAATTTTCCACATAGGCCTTCCACATAGCCTAATGTGATTTGTTTTGACAAATTTATGAGGTTCGGCTCCCCGATTCATTTTGGGCTAAGCTTATTTGGCACAAACCGGAAGTGCAATCATTATACTCTGGTACTCTGGGGCTTCCTCAGACCCCAGAGTATATAAAGTGGAGGTGCAGGGGAGGTGAGTAAAATAACAAACTGTTATATTCACATTGCCTTATCTGTTCTGGGCATCCTTGAGGCGTCCAGTGGTCTTCTGACGTCCTCTTCATGCCTCTTCCGGCCTCTGGCTAATGTCATGCTCCCCTGGATTATTGCTAAGGCCTCTGATTGGGAGCATAATGTCATGACAATGGGTGAAAGCAACATGACAACAGCACAACCCATATTGATCCGAAACTTTTGGAAAATTTGGGTCAAATCTGATTCTATCCAAATTGGTTCACTCATCCCTAATGTCCCACAGTAGCCCCCGACACAGTAATGTAATGTCCAAGAGTAGTCTCTATACTAATAAAATGAAGATAAAAACCCACATACATAGGGATGACTGAATTGGGTTTTTTTTTTTTTTACGAATTTTCTAAAAATTTGGGGTTAAGCCATACTCTAAAGTTTTTGGGGTTCAACACTCACAAACTACTATTATATTTTAGGGTCTCTTCAGACTCCAGAGTACAACAATCGGAGGCCCAGGCAACAGTGTTACTCACCTCCCTGGGCTCTGAAGAAGGTCACCGTCCTGTTCAGGCCTCTTCTGGCCTCATGAATGATGTCAGTGTTACATGAGACACACCGGCATCATGACGCATAGACACAAGCATCATGATGACCTCCGCTATGTCATTCAGGAGGCCGGAAAAGGCCTGAAGAGAACGGGGACATGCCTAGAGGACCCAGATCAGCACTGCAGTAATTCTAGAAGGCTGTATACCTCATGTAATTTGGGGTAAATGTATCAGTCCTAGTTACAGGTGAAATAAACAAAAAACGTAGCTTTAGGCTGAGACCCCACGTTGCAGAAAAGCAGCTTCTTTTGTTGCAGATTTTGTTGCGGATTTTTAAGCCAAAGCCAGGAGTGGATTGAGCAGAAGGTAGAAGTATAAGATCTTCCTATATATTTTCCATTCCTTTTGTAGCCATTCTTGGATTTGGCTCAGAAAACTGCAACAAAAGAAGCTGAGTTTCCACAACGTGGGGCCTCAGCCTTAAAATGCCCCCCAAAGAGGTCTATTAGGATTTTATAGGGGGTAAAAAAAAAATGTGTAAAAATAAATAAATAAATACAAACAAGATAAAAATCCACATGGTAGGTTTTGGCCCCTCTTCCTAGTGATATAAAGCGATGTTTCACCTACATAAAAATTTCCATAATGTAGATGGAAAACTATTTAAGGCTAAGGCCCCACTTTTTTCGTTGCAGATTTTGTTGCATTTTTTTGAGCCAGAACCAGGTGAGGGGTGAGCAGAAGGGAGAATTATAAGTGTTACATTTGTATTTTCTGTTTGTTTTGTAGCCACTCTTGAGTTTGGCTCAAAAAAAACGCTGCAAAATCTGCAGCAAAAAAAGTAGCGTTCCCACAACAATTCCGTTGCCTAAGGCCGGGACCCCACGTTGCGCACATGCCGTGTTTTGGCTGTGGTGGAAAATGTTGCGTTTTACAATAACTGCAAAGTGGATGGGTTTCTGGATAATCCCATCCACACATTGCAGAAAAAAATTTGCAGTGGAAATGCTGCTATTTTAAAAACTATAGAGTTTTTGCAAATCACAGTATGTCAATTATACCTACAGCACTTTCTGTATAGGTATAATAGAGGCATAAAGTCCCTAGAGGAAAACTCAGTGGTATTAAAAGCTCTGCGGAAAAAAAATGTGATGCATTTCCACTGCAGTCTTTTCCACAGAGTTTTTTGGCAGCAATTTGCTGCGTGGAACCTTAGCCTAAGGCTACGGCCCCACATTGCGGAAACACAGCTTTTTTGTTGCAGATTTTGCTGCGGTTTTTTGAGCCAATTCCTGGCTTTGGCTCACAAAACTGCAGCAAAATCTGCAACAAAAAAGCTGTGTTTCTGAAACAATATGATATAAAATAATATATTACTAAACAAGTACTATAATGCAGTTTCTATACATAAGAATATATCTGCCAGCAGTGATGAACTACCTTTGAAGTGTGAGTAGCCAGAAATTTATTCTGTTCGCATGAGAACATTTTTTTCTTGTTCATTTCCTTGCAATATATCACTGCGTGTTTTAGTCTGAACTCCATATAATTAACTATCTGACCTTATAATCCCACTCTAAGGAATTCTATAAACAGATAGTGAGGAATTCTTGATGAGGGGGTTGTATATCCAAGTAGCACAAACAGTTTAAAATATTTATAAGACTGAATATGAGGTTGACAAACTGTATCTACAGCTTCCATTAAGATCACATGCTTCAAGGATATTTGTATAATTGTTTCTCAGCTATTTAAAACTGGAAGCAAAAGATAAATAAAGGAAATATGGTCCCACACTGTATTTTGACAGTGTAAGAGAAACAGTTTAATATTAGGAGGTAAAGACCTTGAACTTGTTATACTTCAGTTCATTACTAGGCTGCAAATACTTTCAATAGTGGCTTTTCTTGCTTCTTAACTATTAGGACTTGTTTTGTACATATTGCCTTTGTGACTAATTTATTGTTCTACTCTGCAGATACATTGTTGCCCCAGACTTGAGCAACGATATGCTTTTACAGTTCTTTGTCTGCCTTTGATTCCCATTGAAGAAAAAATTATATTGCAAATCACAGTATGTCAAATATACCTACAGCACTTTCTGTATAGGTATAATAGAGGCATAAAGTCCCCAGAGGAAAACACTGCGGTATGAAAAGCTTTGCGGAAAAAAAAATGTGATGCATTTCCACCGCAGTCTTTTCCACAGCGTTTTTTGGCAGCAATACTTTCTTTTTGTATTGTGTTGTTTTTAAAGCTTTACAAGCCCAAAGTTATACCACCATATTGCTGTAGGTGTATATGTGATTGGCCAGAGCTATTCCCATGGCCAATTTCTTTGGCCAACCAACTTCAAACACATCTTCATATCAACACAGTTATATTATGAATTTTTTTTGATACAATATTATTATTATTATTATTACTATTATACAATATTATAATGACTTTTTTTTTGCACACCTTAAGGCTAAAGTCCCATGTTGTGGAAACCTCAGCATTTTTTGTTGCATTTTTTTTAATCCAAACTCAGGAGTGGATTTAACAGAAGGGAAAAGTCTAAGAGCTTCCTTTACATTTTCCATTCCAATTCAAGCCAGTCCTTACTTTGGCTAAAAAGAAACACAGCAAAATCCGCTAGAGAAAAGATTGCGTTTCCACCTAAAACCAAGCATTAAAGAGGACCTTTCACCACCTAATGATTTTTTTATTCCTTAATAGACATCCCTACACTGATTTCAGCACAGTTGGATTTTTTTTGTCTAGCCACTACCATTCTCGAGCAATGCAGATCAGTACCTGATAATCTAACTAGACTCTTTAATATCAAGTGGTTGGTGTCAGGTAGGAGCAGGCAAGGGGCTGATTCAGAGCTCTTACCCTTTCTGCCTTTGATTGGAGTTCACGCCAACAGTCAGTTCGATGCAACTTCACCGCTGCAGCCGCTCTGTATACAAACAGAGCAGTGGAGGTGACTGCTGGCCAAGCGCAGGAATGAAGAAGATGATGCAAGTAAGTATCAGTGTATTTGCCTGTTTTAAAATCAGTGAAATTGTCTGCATATTGCGCAGTGTATACATCTGTCCTTCAGTTCCTCTCAGGAAAAAATATTCATTTTATGAATAAACGCATTGGAACACCTACCGTACCCATTACAACCATATGAGCATTCATGATATCACATTCTAAATCCACAGGCATTAATATGGAGTTACCATGCCATAAAGCTCCTGGTGCTGATGTTATGGCCAAAGAAACTCTGCAGTTACTGAATCAGCAGAGTGTTGGCAATTTATGCGCTATGTGCCTCTGAACTCGAAGACCCCCACTTGGCATGTTTTTCCAGTTTCCAATAATATCCTTCACCGATGATGGTGGAATATTTTGGGAAAAGCAATTTCACAAAATCACTTGTTGCAAAAGTTCTATGTTTTTATAGTATAACTTTCAAATTCAGTGAGCTTTTTAGAATGAGCCATTCTTTCACAAATGTTGTAAAATTGCGTGGAGTTTTTAATTATATTAATGCCTAGCACATCTTACTATGTATATTTCACCCAAAAGCTAATGGCAATGAATTTGAACATCTCTGGTTTAGCACACTGCATGGCTAGGTGTTTGATTTTATACCTGTAAAAAATGGGACTGAATGAATCACCACCTGAATATAAAGATTAACAGGTATTTCCCTATAATTTTAAAGGGAATCTGTCAGGTAAATCTGGGACACTAAACCACCCACAGGTCTTTATAGACCTGGGGTTTAGTGTCCCAAATCGCCCTGTTGTAAAGAAATTCGCAGGCACATTAAAAATAAAAAACCTTTATACTTACCTAGAGAAGGGTCCGATTGACGCTGTTTGGTGAGTACGGTCTGGCTTATTCATGAGGCACGCCTCCCGGCGCCTGCGCTGTTCTTCAGTGAAGCCAAAGATGGACACCCCGGCTTCACTGCGTAATTGTGAGGCATGCGCACTGAAGCTGAGGTGTACTCCTCTGGCTTCAATGAAGAACTGTGCAGGCGCGGGGAGTACAGCGGCAGGGTGAGTATAAAGCTTTTTTATTTTTAATGCGGCCATGGATTGTTTTATAACAGGGTGATTTGGGACACTAAACCCCAGGTCCGTATGGACGTGTGGGTGGTTTAGTGTCCCAAATTGCTCTGACAGATTCCCTTTAAGAATATAGTATATGTTAAAGCCCAGATAGAATACAAAGGCTAGGTTAACACAGCAAAAGGGAAGCGAAGAGGAATTTGAGGCGGTCTTCCACCTCAAATTTCTATTCAAATTACAGCTCTCTGGATTCTGTGGTACAAAGTCGA
Organism: Leptodactylus fallax; assembly: GCA_947044405.1. Classification (NCBI taxonomy): domain Eukaryota; kingdom Metazoa; phylum Chordata; class Amphibia; order Anura; family Leptodactylidae; genus Leptodactylus; species Leptodactylus fallax. The sequence goes on along the minus strand of CAMRHE010000061.1, from coordinate 1,429,824 downwards.
TTAACTCCAGTCACAATTGGGGCTAATCAGCCTAAGGCTGAATAAATGGGTTTTTAAGCAATGCGTCGCTAACCTTTCGCTATCCAGTCCCTATACAGTTTCCTGAGATTTTCAGTCGGATTCGCGGCGGACAGACTCCGGCGCAAGTGTGAACCTACCCTTATACAGGTTCCCTAGCGACAATTAAGACGTCAGTGTCCTGGCACAGGCAGGCGTAATGACATCACTACATAACGCCGCCTGTGCTGGGACACAGACGTCCTGTGGTAATGGCATCTTGTAGGCTGCAGGATACAGCAAGGAGAGTCGGCGGTGGCAAGTCCAAGCAGGGGAATTGAAGTCAGGTGAGTATTATTGTTTTTTTGTTTTTTTTGGGGGGAGGTGGGAAGCCTTAAAAATATTAAGGGCCAATAACCATAAGGGGTCATTAGGGCAAGCAGGGGCATTATTAATATAAGGGGGTTATTGGGAGGCAGGATTTATGTAACGGTGTAAGAGGGTATTGGGCTATACTAATTTAAGGTGGGCATTTTTGATTTAAAGGGGTTGTCCAGGAATTACAGTAATTGGGCAGGAGGCCGGGGGATGGTGAAACATAAAAAAAACCCAACATATTCAACAGTCTCCAGCGCTCCGATGTTCCCCACCATTGTCTGGTCGATCGCTGCCCAGGGGCTTGTTCTGGCAGAAGTCCTCGCCACATGTCACTGCTGAGGCCAACTTGTGGCTTCAGTGGTCACAAAAAAGGACCCATGAGGTCACCAGTGACGTATGTGAGTGACATCCCTGGTTCTTTCCTGTGACCGCTGAGGCCACATCCAGCAAGGACTTTCACCAGAACAAGCCCCTGGGCGACGCTGGACCTGACAGTAACGGGTGGACACAAAGAAGTGCCTGGGACAGGAGAGTATGTTTTTTTTTTTTTTTTATATTTCACCTTCCCGGCCTCCTGCACCGGTTCTGCATTTCCTGGACAACCCCTTTAAGGGAATATACAGGAGAACTATTAATTAAGGGGTATTATTAGCTGAGGCATTAGCAGGCATACAGAAGTATTTTTTGGGGGGGCACAGGGGGCATTATTGATTTAAGTGGGCATACAGGAGTATTATCAATTGGGGGGCACAGGGGCATTATTAATTGAGGGACACTATTAATTTAAAGGGTTGTATTATCATACATTTTAAAGCAGGCAGCAAGCGAGCATTATAATGTACTTTCTCCCCTTTACTTGCACTGGGCTGTCTGTCACCATTGCTTGTATACAGAGCGGCTGCAGCGAAATGTCACAACAGCGGAATCGCAGCGACCCAACACTATATACTGCTGTACTGTAGAGAGCGGTGATTGGCTGCAGCAGCCCAACACTATATGCTGCTGTACTGTAAAGAGCTGTGATTGGCTGCAGTGGTCCCGTCAACTTGACATCAGTGCTGCAGCCGCTCCATATACAAATAGTGCAGTGAAGGTGATGACTGGCCCAGAGCAGGGACAGAGGGGAGGACGCAGGTAAGTGTCAGTGTGTTTTTATTTACAACCCTGGCCTGCTGCTTGCATTAATATTTCTGATCCTGATCAATCCCTTTAAGGGGGCACACAGGAGGAATTAAGGGGCACAAAGAGGCATTGTTAATTTAAGATACATATGGGGGTATCATATGTTTACAGGAAATTTTTATATCATGTATTTTATAATTGGGGGTAGCAGCAGGATGGAGACTTTGTATAGGCAAGGGAAATGTGGGTCACATGTCTGGAAAAGTGAGGAGCCAAAAATTGTCTGTGTTGCAAACTTTACAGAGACAAGTTGTGAATGGAAGAAATGGTCATGGAGGTCCAGATGGAAAAGTGGAAATGTGAAAGATTACAGTCAGAGACGTCACCTGTAAGTAACAATATTTTCCTGTACTGTATTTACTTCAACTATATGCAGAGCCCTGTGTACAGCCAGTATCTGTGGTCACCGTATAGTGATAACATCGTATACCCAGGTAGGGGCCCACTTGGATATGTTTGCCCCCCCCCCCGTGCCAAACCCCTAGCTACGCCTCTGAATAATCTATAATGCCACTACTAACATCTGGATACAACAGTGGTATATGTGAAGAGAAATTTCCCACTAATGTGTATATGGTATTTAAACAGTCCTTCAACAGTGATGATTATGGGTGCTGCAGCGGTATCTCAGATACTTGAAAGGAATACAACTATAGTACCCACAACTGCGGTTATCAAAAATATGGTGAGTGAGTAGCTCAGTGTCCAGCATGAAAACAATACTGGGAGCTGTTGGTTCTGGTAAACAGATCTAAAAGATTAGTGGGGGTCCAACAACCAGGGCCCCTGCTGATCAACTGTTTCAAGGGACCATGGTGTGAGTGTCCTCACCCCTTTACTATTTACATCGCACAGGTTCTGTTTTATAGTGACCGTGAAATGTAATTACAGCCTGTAATAATATCACATGTCTGTTATAAAACAGATGGGGTGTGATGTAAATAGTGAAGGAGGCCCACACAGTATAATATGTTTCCAAGAGCCCCCCACAGTACAATATGCTCCACAGTGGCCCCCACACAGTACAATATGCTCCACAGTGGCCCCCACACAGTACAATATGCTCCACAGTGGTGAACCTAGCCTCTCTACTGCCTGAGGCAAACTATAGAAAGGTGCACCCACACCAAAAAAAAAAAAAATAGCTACCCACCCAGCTATCTATGGTTGTGTGATGGGGCCCCTCTAATTAGGACATGCCCCGCCATTGGCAGATGAAAAAAATTCCCTTATTTTTCCCCCACATAGTATTACACTACCTTTTTTTTTTTTGGTCCACTACACAATACACGATCCCCTTTTTTTTGGCCAACAACATGATACATGACCCCCTTTTGCTGGCTCCCCACATGGTATATAACTCCCTTTTTCTGGCCCTCAGCACTGTATATGACCCCCTTTTTTTTTTAGTCCCCCATGCGGTGTATAACTCCTTTTTTATGAACCCCCACAGTATATGACCCCTTTATTATGCCCCTCGCAACTCCCTTTTTCTGGCCCTCAGCACTGTATATGACCCTGTTTTTTTATGCCCCCCCAAACACACCCACACAGTATACGAGCTATTTTTTAAAGCCCGCAAGCAGTGTATGATCCCCTTTTTTTTTTTTTTTTCTTTTTACATCCCACCACTAAGTTTAGGACCTCTTTTTCCCCACACCTCCACACACTCTGGTTAGTTTCGGTGCTTTTATTATACTCTGTGTTCATCTCACACCCCAGGGTATAATAATCGGAGGCCCAGGGGAGGTGATGGAAAATAACAAACACTTATACTGTCCTTATCTTACCTCATTCCAATTGGTTCTCTGCAGCATCCTCCTCGGTCCTCTTCCATCTGAGACTATGGTCAAGCACCCCAGAGGTTACCACTGGGGCCTGTGATTGGGCCTTAGTGGTCACTTGGGGCGTGCTGACATTACGCTGGAGCACTCCATGTGACTACTGGGGCCCACCCAGGGGTGTGTGACCTCAGTCACAGGCCGGAAGAGCACCGAAGAGGATGCTGGGAACCATCAGTATCCCAGGAGAGGGGAGTATAAGTATTTCTTATTTATAATCACCTCCTCTTGGCAGGCTACTATTGGAAAGTGGCCCGGTAGCATGTACAGAGGGTACGGAAAGTATTCAGACCCCTTTAAATTTTTTACTCTTTGTTTCATTGCAGCCATTTGCTAAAAGCAAAAAAGTTCATTTTATTTCTCATGAATGTACACTCAGCACCCCATCTTGACAGAAAAAAAACAGAAATGTAGATATTTTTGCAAATTTATTAAAAAAGACAAACTGAAATATCACATGGTCATACGTATTCAGACCCTTTGCTCAGTATTGAGTAGAAGCACCCTTTTGAGCTAGTACAGCCATGAGTCTTCTTGGGAATGATGCAACAAGTTTTTCACATCTGGATTTGGGGATCCTCTGCCAGTCTTCTTTGCAGATCCTCTCCAGTTCTGTCAGGATGGATGGTGAACGTTGGTGGACAGCCATTTTCAGGTCTCTCCAGAGATGCTCAATTGGGTTGAGGTCAGGGCTCTGGCTGGGCCAGTCAAGAATGGTCACAGAGTTGTTCCGAAGCCACTCCTTTGTTATTTTAGCTGTGTGCTTAGGGTCATTGTCTTGTTGGAAGGTGAACTTTCTCCCATCTCCCTACTGCATCTCTGGAGCTCAGCCACTGTGATCTTTGGGTTCTTCTTTACCTCTCTCACCAAGGCTCTTCTCCCACGATTGCTCAGTTTGGCTGTACAGCCAGGTCTAGGGAGAGTTCTGGTCGTCCCAAACTTCTTCCATTTAAGGATTATGGAGGCCTCTGTGCTCTTAAGAACCTTGAGTGCTGTAGAAATTCTTCTGTAACCTTGGCCAGATCTGTGCCTTGCCACAATTCTGTCTCTGAACTCCTTGGGCAGTTCCTTTGACCTCATCATTTTCTTTTGCTCTGACATGCACTGTGAGCTGTGAGGTCTTATATAGACAGGTGTGTGCCTTTCCTAATCAAGTCCAATCAGCTTAATTAAACACAGCTGGACTCCAATGAAGGAGTAGAACCATCTCAAGGAGGATCAGAAGGAAATGGACAGCATGTGAGTTAAATATGAGTATCACAGCAAAGGGTCTGAATACTTATGACCATGTGATATTTCAGTTTTTCTTTTTTAATAAATTTGCAAAAATATCTACATTTCTGTCGTTTTTCTGTCAAGATGGGGTGCTGAGTGTACATTAATGAGAAATAAAATGAACTTTTTGCTTTTAGCAAATGGCTGCAATGAAACAAAGAGTGAAAAATTTAAAGGGGTCTGAATACTTTCTGTACCCACTGTAGGTTTGTAATCATACTGAACCAAAGAATACAGATGACATGTAATTTTGGATGCACAGTGAACGCTGTAAAAATGAAGTCCGTAAGAAAGTTGTGTAAATGCAGTTTTTCTCTAATTCCACTTCATTCTGAATTTTTTTTCCAGCTTTGCATAGAATATTTTCCAGCTTTCCATAGAATATGTAATGGTACCATTATGAAGTACATTTGTCCCGCAAGAATTAAGCTCTGAAATACAAAACTGACATTTTCATATTTATCAGATTGGACATGTCCTACTAGTATCAATTTTCAAAAATATTATATGTAAGATTAGGTGTTTAAACCAAAACTTCAATTCTTCCTAACCTAGTAGTAACTAGTCATATCATTTTGACGCCTCCATGCATATTAGGACACAGTAACCTTTTGAAGGAAACCTTATTACAATCATTTAATCTGTTCCTAAATTCATTAATTGCTGATAAATACATTTTTAGGCTAATATCAGTGGCCTTTTCTAGCAAAATTTTAAATTTTAACTTTTACTTTTAAAATCAATTTGAGTATTGTATCTTAGTTTTCATTGCCAACAACATTGCACAAATCTTTCTTTCTTGTTATTTATACTGCATATTTGTCTTATTTATACTTGGTTTTATGATTTCTTAAAGTTTAAAAAGAGCCCAAATAGATTTTTCATACTGGTGACCTAGCCACAGGGTAGTTCACCAGTATCTAATCTATTGGGGTTTGACACACAGCTGCAGTTTCTAGAACCATTACTATACAGTAGACAGGGCTGCTTCTATTACTTGAATAGGGTCAGACTACTCATGCCCCCAGCTACTGCAGCAGTTGTTGGCTGCAGAAAACTGCATGGACTGTCCCACACCGGCTCTTTACAGGGAAGAAAGAAACTCCTATTTCAGTTACGCTACATTCACATCTGAACTTTAATTTCCACTCTTCTTGTCCGTCGTTGGACCAGAACAGACAATCAGACCCTGACAATAATGGACATGAATGGAGCCCAAGGGACACCATTGTTTTTTTAACTGAAATCACTAGGCAAAAGAGTTGGGCTGGCTTGCAGTACTTTTTTGTCCGGTGATTTATTATGGATCTGCACCAGACAGACACCTGGCGCAGATGTAAATGGTACTGGTAGACAGGCCCTGTTGCACAGTTATAAAGAAAAAAATGTCGGGTCAGCCTCCCATAGTGTGATAGACAAACAGAGGGGAGAGTACTGCATGGAAAGTTGTGTTTCTGCTGTAGGTCTTCTTTAAGAGAAAAAGGTCAGCACCAGTTTTGAAAAATCATTTACAGTTGTGTTAAAAAAGTTTACATACCCCACAGATTTTTTGTTTTTTTTTACCTTTTTTTCAGAGAATATGAATAACACAAAAACTTTTTCTCCACTCATGGTTAGTGGTTGGTTGAAGCCATTTATTGTCAAACTTCTGTGTTTTCTCTTTTTAAATCATAATGACAACCAAAAACATCAAAATGACCCTGTTCAAAAGTTCACATACCCCAGTTCTTAAAACCGTGTATTGCCCCCTCTAACATCAATGACAGCTTGAAGTATTTTGTGGTAGTTGTGGATGAGGCTCTTTATTTTCTCAGATGGTAAAACTGCCCATTCTTCTTCGCAAAAAGTCTCCAGTTCCTGTAAATTCCTGGGCTGTCTTGCATGTACTGCCCCAGAGTGGCTCAATGATATTGAGGTCAGGAGACTGAGATGGCCACTCCAGAACCTTCACTTTTTTCTGCTGTAGCCAATGACAGGTCGACTTGGCCTTGTGTTTTGGATCGTTGTCATGTTGAAACATCCAAGTACGTCCCATGCGCAGATTCCTGTCTGATGAGTGCAAATTTGCCTCCAGTATTTGCTGATAACGTGCTGCATTCATCTTTCCTTCAACTTTGACCAAGTTTCCTGTGCCTTTGAAACTCACACATCCCCACATCATTAGTGATCCACCTCTGTGCTTTACAGTAGGAATGGTGTTCCTTTCATCATAGGCCTTGTTGACACCTCTCCAAATGTAAAGTTTATGGTTGTGGCCAAAAAGTTCGATTTTTGTCTCATCACGCCAAATTACCTTGTTCCAGAAGTTTTGAGGCTTGTCTCTGTGCTGTTTGGCATATTGAAGGCGAGATTCTTTGTGGCATTTGCACAGTAATGGCTTTCTCCTGGCAACTCGACCATGGAGCCCATTTTTCTTCAAGTGCCTCCTTATTGTGCATCTTGAAACAGCCACACCGATAGTTTTCAGAGAGTCCTGTATTTCAGCTGATGTTATGTGTAGGTTTTTCTTTGCATCCTGAACAATTTTCTGGGCAGTTGTGGCCGAAATATTGGTCTACCTGACCGTGGTTTGGTTTTTACAGAGCCCCTGAGTTTCCATTTGTTAATCACAGTTTGAACATTGGTGACTGGCATTATCAATTCCTTGGATATCTTTTTGTATCCCTTTCCTGTTTTATACAGTTCAACTACTTTTTCCCGTAGATCCGTGGACAATTCTTTTGCTTTCCCTATGACTCACAATCCAGTCTGTCTGGATCCCAGAAAGTCACTCAGCTTTTATGCACTCACTGATTACAAGCAAACAGGTCACACATGAGGATGTTAGTAGTAGCCATTCAAACCCCTTTGTGTCAACTTCTGGGCATGTTATCAGGCCAAAATGGTATGTAAATCAGGGTATGTAAACTTTTGAACAAGGTCATTTTGATGTTTTTGGTTGTCATTATGATTTAAAAAGTGAAAACACAGACGTTTGACAATAAATGGCTTCAACCAACCACTAACCATGAGTGGAGAAAGTTTTTGTGTTATCATTCATATTCTCTGAAAAAAGGACAAAAAAACAAAAAATCTCACAGGGTATGTAAACTTCTTAGCACAACTGTAGGTGAAATATGTAATGAAAATCCACTTAAAGAACTGACATGCTATTGATTTTATAGTCTACATCATATATCAATTTTAGGACAAAAACAAATCTGTTTTATCTATGAGACTAAGAAAACCTCTTTGACTTAAATTACCCTTTAATTTATATTATGCTGGATATTTTCTGCATTCAATGCTGAAAATCCATGTGTGTTCTGCAATGTGTTGGGCACTGCTTGATCTATTCATTACATTGCTCACCTGAGTCTGGTAGGGCTTTATTTAAGAGGGTGTATCCAAAATTTAAAAAAACTATGTATACTGTATACCTTAAAGGGGTTGTCCAGGGAGTTAAATTTAAATTAGTTCATCCAGCGGATTCTTCTTGATGGACCTGGGGGTACCACACTGGTTCCAAACCCTGCATTGCATGATCAAAATCCGTCACTGACCCCAGATCACATGATCAAAACCAGCAGGGTCAATCTGCCCCTAACCTACTCTCCTGATCTCATACGTACTGTAGTTACAGAGCACATTACAATGATAAACATACTTTTGTTGTGCATGTTCCTTTTGTAGATTTGGAGAAAAACTATTTTGAAGGCATATGAAAATTAGGTAATTGGTGTTCTGGGGGTAGGCCTTTAGCTCCTTGGAGCACTGCTCTTGCCACTCAGACCCTACCTTCTTCTGCATGCATCACCCTGTGTAGTGGGAGTTGATCCTCCCACTGCTATGACATCACCCATTGTACTTGAGCAGCAAGAACAATGCTCCCAGGACTAAAAGCCTGCATCCAGTGCACCAACTGCCTAATTTGCATAAGACCTCAAAGTTGTTCTCTAAATCTACAAAAATGAATACATAGCAAAGGTGTGTTGTTTATCATTGTAATTCGCTCTGTAAAGTGGTGTTAGTAGTTGAATATGCTTGGGGGAGGTAGTACACCCGCTTTAAGGATTATATTAAGGAACTGTATAAGTAGCAAATTGTTAATATGCAACTGGAATCTCTACCCAGGAAAGCAGGGGAATTATAATCTGAATGCTACTACACTTCTGATTTCCAATTACATTATACCATAGCATTGTTGATTTTTCCGTATAGAATGAATGGGATGTCTATAAGGCTATATGCCTATAATAAGTTTATAGTGTCTATTTGTTTTAAAAACTTTCAGCACTTGCACGCATCCCATTTATATATTACTTATGGAAATATTCTTGAAAACTGTACTTTTTGAAGAAACAGGCCTATGAAACCTGTGCAAAAGAGAAAATATCCATAGCAACTAATTATAGCACAGCTGTTATTTTTTAAAAGAAGAATATTAAGAAGAGCATCGTGATTGGTTAATATGAGCAAAGTTTTTCCTACAGTTGCACCGATAAATTCCTCGAGTGCGCAAGGCTGAACCAAACAGACCAAGTCCAAACATGTTACTGTTGGGAGCAGGGAAAAGGTCCAGACACTGAACTCCCTACTCAAGGGTTTCTGGGGGGTCATTCCTGGTGTCTGTGATGTGAACATCGCCACGAACCCCGTCATACCCCTCACCTGATACTATGGTCATCCGGCAAGGAATTATGATTGTATATATTTATCTGATTTCAGGATGTAGGGCGGGACCTCGTCTCCTGGTGACATCACACAGGGTATCACACAAGTATATGTCTCAGATCAGGGAGAGAGGCTTCAGTTCTTATCCTGGGAGAGATGTAAAGACACATGTTGTGTTACTGACTTAAGGACGTACCCTGGGGCCTAGCAGTGAAACCTCAGTGTACCAGACTACAGATCCGTTTGATATTCTTTTCTATCTTTTAATCCTAGTTTATTTTTAATGTACTGTATTCCTTGTTTTTACCTGTATTTGCTTGAGCATAAAATTTATAAAGCTCGATTCATATTATCATACAAACACAGGCACTCACGGGTTGTGAGTGGAAGGTAAGAAAAGTGGTATCCTTCTCACAGCTCCATGAAGTTTTCACGGAAATGAGGAAGAAAAGCTCATCATTCACGGCTTTAAAGCAGCTTGTAGGTAGTGGCATGAGGTCCAGTCCAACTGTTGGGATCAGCTGGACAGGTGTGTTTGAGATGTACAAGATAGGAGTCAAAATCACTATTCAGGAGTTGCTACAAGAGAAGTTGGCTGCAATCTGAGCTGAAAGTTTATGCAACTTGACTGACAAAATACCTTGTGCTCGCATTGCTGTGATCACTGCTATGGATGTAAATTTTGATGAGAGAAAAATTGCCAGGAGATTAAAGGGGTATTCCAATCTCAAGGATCCTATCTATCTTGCTAATTTATGCAAATTCAAGAGTTTTTCTAAGTACATTGCGTTAGCAATGCTGTTTTGTTTGCCTGCTATGTGAAATTATTTCTCCCATTTCTATGGAGCGTGGCTCATGTGATAAGACAGGACGGATGACGTGAGTCACTGCTGGGGATTGAGTGCTCTCACTGTTATGTACAGCTCTGCCTGCAGGACAATCAGTTTAGCTAATTGCAGTTTGCTGATAAAGGCTACGGGAGTGTCTGTTATCTCTGTAAACACAAAGATAACACTAAGTCTGTTCTCTATAGAAGCATGGTAAGTGCTGTATACCAACCTGTGTAATGTAATATACATTTACTGTGCATATTACTTGATCTGCATTTATATTAGATTTCTAGTAATCATAATAAATAATCTCTCATGGTAAATGCAAAGAATTTATTATGATACCTCATAGTGTCCTGTTCATCAAACAGTCAACACCACCTCCTCCCATCTTGCTGAAGAATACAGGAAGCGAAAAGCAGAGACAGCAGGCAAAGCTGCTGAGACAGGGAGATAGAGAGAAGAAAAAAAAACCTTTAACATAAAAACATGGTTTAAACAATGGATAAACATGTTTAAAAGAGGTTTCTGACCCCAAATTGAGTTTTTGTACTGATGCCCTATCCACAGGTCACATACTGATGAGCTATTCTGTGCATAAATAATCAGAAATATATTGAGAAATATAAATGTTGGGCTAGAGCATTTACAGAAATTTTTACTTCCTCATATAACTGCAGTTATTTCAAGTGAAAGCATGAAACTAATGTAAAGACAACTAAGGGTTACACCTTTAACCCCTTCCTACTCTGCACCGTACTATTACATTGTGCTGAGTGTATAGTTAACTTCCAGAGTTTCATGACTCCTTGGTCTCAGCTATATCACACAGTCGTGTCTAAGGACTAGCTGCTGGAGTCAGAAAATACTCTGACTTTGGCAGTTAACCCCTCAGATCAATAGAGATCACAGCATCTGGGTGGTTTGGGGGAAAAATCAACACCCCCCCCCAGCTCCTCGTATCCCCTGCAATGAGATTGTGGAGCCTGAGGGGTTACCATGTGTGGGGGAAATTACTCAAGTCATGCAGTTATGCTCCCCTAGCTCCTAACTAGATTGAGTTGAGAACAAACTGTCACGCAGGGGCCATCCTAGCACATGACGTGGGTGCGCTGTCAGGGGTCAATTCACTCCACTCACTCACTGTCACTCTGGCTACATATTGAGTGTAAATCACACCCCAACACAGGCCACAAATCCCAAATACACGCTGTCAACACCAATAGCTTGACAAGCTCAGCAGAAACCTCACTTTCATATACACATGTCTCCAACAGTCAGATGCAAACACACTTCAAAAAGGTAATGGGCTCCTACACAAAGTATCCTTAAATTTAACAATTTAATACCCAAAGGGTTCAGGGCTATAAGTTAAAAGAAAAGGCAAGTAAAAGAGGACAAACAAGAAAACTGTTCTAAATATAACAGGAGAAAAACACAATAAATTCAATACTTAGAGTTCTTTGTTTCCAGGAAGTTTGGATCTCTTCTGATGGAATTGGAAACGCCCAGTTTCCTTGCTGACTTCCACAGATATGACACTACAGAAAACACAGTCTTTTGTTGCTAGTACTTAGCCACACCTCCTTGCCAGGATGCTCTCTCACTCCTTGAAAAACAATTCTTATTCATCCGGAAAAGATGAATGTTCTATCTTCACCTTGTAGAGCTGCATCTATGAGGTTAACCCTGGTCACGACTTCCCCCTTCCCTTTGCATGCCTGACCACAGGGGTGCACCTCCAATGAGGCGAAGTGAGGCGGCCGCATTGGAGGGGCGGCATTTTTAATTTTTTTTTTTTTTTCTCCTAAACCAGCCCAGGACAGGCCGCTCTGAAAACAAAGCTGATCGGTACCTGTCTTGGGTTGGCTTAGGAGGCCTCTGTGTCTCAGCACAGGCAGCGCTGCTATGACATCATCACACCTCCTGCGCTGAGACACTGAAGTCTTATGCAGCGTGAAGCAGAGGCGGGGCTCCATCAAGGGATTGCAGATAGGTGAAGATAACTTTTTTTTTTTTTTTTTTTAATAGACCGTTACCTGCTGGGGTTACTCCAGCCGGGCCTGCGTCATTATGTATCGCGATGATGGGCCTGGCCCAAATGATGCATGTGCCGACGCTGAAGAAGGCCTAAAGCTGCAGGGAGTGTACTGGAGTCCGGATAGGTAAGTAACAGTGGTTTTTATTTTTGTCACCTCCCCGAATCTCGAATCATCATACTCTGAAGTCTGAATACCGCGAGCAGGGGCGGATGTGGACCATAATACCGCGTGCAGGGGCGGCTGTGGGCCATAATACCACATGCAGGGGCCGCTGTGGGACATTATATTGTGTGTAAATGGGGAATTATACTGTGTGGGGGCCAGGAAAGGGGGTGCTATGCTGTGGGGGGGGGGGCCATGTCAAAAGTTTGCTGGGGGGCCCAGTCTTTGCTAGTTATGCCAACTGATAATGGGTTGTTAAGAAGGGGCACATTATATAATGGGGCTTTATGAAATTAAGATGTGTTATTTTATATAAATGAGCATCATATATATATATATATATCAGGGGGTGGTCATTTATAAAAGCGTTCATTAGGGGACATCAATTATATATACGGGGGCATTAGGGGACATTATGAATAGAAGGGGGCATCATTTATTTATACATATATATATTTATATAAAGGGTCATTAGGGGAGCAGTATTTATGCCAGGGGGAATCAGGGGTATAATGGGTGTTTGCTATTAGCCTCTTAGAGCGGGCTAGTGTATTACTGTTTCTCTGATATCTATATGACCTTCGTTTTACCGTCTTGACTATTCTTCTGGATTCCGATTTTGTACCTAGTTGCCCATCTGGTTCCGACCCCTGGTCTAGTTGACCTCCCATTCTCGTTGTTTGTCTTGTCTGTGTTCAGTGTTTCACTTATTATAGGAAGGGACCGTTGCCCAGTTGTCCTCTACCGCTCAGGGTAGTTGAGGCAAGTAGGTAGGGACTTCGGGGTGGGTCTAGCATCAGGGCTCACTGTTTCCGTCTTTCCCTTCCTCCCAGGTTCCGTCAGCAGCTACTGGGGAATTGCTTACTGGCAATTCTCTAACAGAATAGCAAGCCCTATAACCTTCTGCCATTTCTTCTTTCCGGATTAGATTGGCTTATATTCAGGACCTTGCAACTCGGAAGGACTGTTTGGCAGGACAGTGACTGAGCTGGCTAACCAGGTCCATAGCCTTACCCAGTGGTGAACCTAGTCTCTTTGCTGCCTGAGGCGGACTATTGAAAGACGCCCCCCTCCCAAAAAAAAAAAAAATATAACATTGAGTTTCCATGCTACTAGCTTCACACACTGTTATTGTCGTACAATAAACATACACTAACTTATAAAACAGTTTTTAAGGATTCTTACTGCATTACTTCAGTATCAGAGCAACAACACGGCATTAACAATGAAAGTAACTTCACACATCTTCTGCTTGGTGGATGGACGAGCCCACCAATAGGAGCGCCGCAGATAGCTGAGTACTGGACTTCAGCTATCATTGGCTCTCCCATTGAAGTGAATGAGAGCCACGCTGGTTCGTCCATCCACCAAGCTACATGCCTATATTCAGCCGCAGCCAGGCTGAATTCCCACCCAGTGGGGGGGAAAAAACCCAATTCTCAGGCTCAGGGGGGTATCAGCACACAGACCCCCATCAATCAGGTATTTATCCTCTATCATTTAGGTGAATACAGGGCAGTAACATTTTGTGACTTACAGGTGACGTCTCTGACTAATCGGTCACATTTCCCTTCTCTTCCCTTTGGACCACCATGACCATTTCTTCCAGCTGCGACTTGTCTCTGTAAAGTTTGCAACACAGACATCTTTGGCTCCTCACTTTTCCAGGCACCCGACCCACATTGTCCTCACCTGCACACCCATCCTGCTGCTACCCCAATTATAAAATATATGATATAACCCCTCATAATGAATAATACTCCCAAGTGCATCTTTATATTAATAATGTCCGTGTGTACCCTGTATAAATAGTTCCCCTTAATAATAATACCCCAGGTGCTAACTAATTAAAAGGTTTTCCAGGTCATTAATAAACTAATCAGTGAGGCTCAAAAACCCAGGACCCCTACTCATCAGCTGTTTGAATGAACCGTGGTACCTGTGTAAGTGCCATGACCGCTTCTCTGTTTACATAGTGTCATTCATCTCATAGTGGCCATGTAATGTAACTACAGCCTCATCCTATACACGTCTATGTGCCAAGGCTGTAATTACATGACACGGTCACTATAAACAGACAGCATATGATATAAACAGGTGCCATAGCCCCTTCATACAGCTGATCAGAGGAGGGGTCCACTGATCTCTTATTGATAATCTGTCCTAAGGATAGAACGTCAATAAAAATGAACTGGAAAGGAGGGGCAGAGCCTAACCGTCGATGCTGATGGACGTCTGAGCCTGTAGCTCCGTCAGACACTAAGCCATTACCTGCCTTAAAACGCTCAATTAAGGACAAGAATGGGCAAGACACTGAGAGAAAGAAGTGGGAAACTACCGGGTACCCCCACGGGCAAGAATAATGCAGCGGAGGTGCATAAATTCTTCCGCAAAAAAGTCCAGCGTTCTCCTGCAGTGGCGCGCAAGATGGTGCTGGAAGAGGCCCACTCGGGAGACGCGGCAGAGGACTCGGATCTGGACAGCGCGTCGGGTACTGACTGGACAGACACTATCTCCGGGGGTAATTACCAAATCCTTCCTTCGCAAGGCTCTGGCACAAGCAATCGCCCCAGTGCTAGCGGAGCTCTCTGACATACGGGCTGACATACACTCCATGGGCAAAAGGGTAGATTCCCTTGAGTCGGCGTGCTCAGCGATTACTCTTCACTCCTCTTCGCTGGCACAACATATCGCCAATCATCATACTCACCTGAATAGAACATACGATGTCCTGGAGGATCTGGAGAATCGGAACCGCAGGAGGAACTTGCACCTCAAAGGCCTTCCGGAAACTCCCGCTTCTGAGGATCTGAGAGAGGTGATGTCGGCCATCTTTGTGTCCCTTCTGGGTGCAGAAAGGGCAGCCTCGGTTCAAATCGAGAGGGTCCACCGAGCGGTCAGACCTAAACCCTCCCCTGCTGACCCACCGAGGGATGTAATCTGCTGGTTGCTGTCCTCTGCGGACACGTCTGCTATAGTAGCTGCTGCAAGGGAAAAAAGGCCACTCATGCATGGTCAAGCAGAGATCCACCTATACCAAGATCTAGCGCCTTTTACCCTGGCAAAATGGCGTATGTTGCGTCCATTGCTAGAGGCTCTAAGGGAAAGAGGCCTTCAGTATGCGTGGCTCTTCCCCTTTGGGTTGTCTGTTCTTAAACAAGGCCGCAGAATAGTCATACGTTCACCAGAAGATCTCTCCAAAGCCTGGGCCTCGCTTGACATACCCCCCATGGAGATTCCCTCATGGATGTCCCTCCCGGAGGACATACATTCCTGGCCGTCACTGCCCAACTTCGAGCAAGAAGGCCTGCAACAGCGTCTCAAGTCGCCAAGACCTAGGAAGCCCACCTTGAAGAGACACATACAAGAATCCACTTGAATGTCGATCATCTTATCACTGAGCGGTTCCTCTGCGTTGAGCTGACTTGTGTGCGAAAGGGGCTGACTGAGCCCTGCCTGAGGTACCTCTTGAAAATCCGCTGTGGAACCATTCCCTCCCACTGGACTAGCCCAGACGCGAAGTACCTATTTCCTACACTCACATCCAGGACTGCTGGCGGTTGAAGGTACCTTCTATCCTGGACCTATCCTCCCACACCCCCTCATTCTTTCCACAACCTTCACCCCCTCATGGGTCTATCCCGGAAGTTTGCACCGTACCCAGCGGGCTCTACAATCCCCATAGTAAGAGTGACTGGCACCCTATGCTGGGAAACTGGAGGTTGGAGCTCTGACACTCTCTATCACATCCCCCCCCCCCGCCCCATCAGAGCTGGTTCACTGAGATGTTCGACTTTTTGAGTTATTTGATGTACGTGTCTGTGGGTGGGTTTTCGGATTAACAATTGTATTTGTGGGGCCTCCCCGCCCCCCGTCCGGGACTTCGGGGCTGGTAGTGTGCATTTTATGGTGCTATGGAGAGGAGGAGCGCCGGCCCGTGGTGGCCCCGTGGTCTCGGATGGCGGGGGAACCCAGGTTGGGGATGAGGTTCACTACTTTAGCCTAGATTATGTTCATTCAGTGGGCCAAAGTTTTACGGTGCACTGTGTACACTATGCACGTCAGGGAGCCTGCTAATTACGCCTACGTGTTACCAATTACTAACTAGTATCTATCACTAACTATCAGAGGCTACCACAAAAACCATTACTAACGGCTAACTATTACTAACTACCATTAACAGAATATCGGGGGCGGCTTGCTGCTTGGTGGTGGGGGCGGGGGGGTGGGACCCTCACACGGGCTTTCGGGCCCTCTGGATTGCAAGGTGGCGCGCCGGGATTCCTGAAGATCCGGGTAGCTATGCTGCCCTAGTACATAGGGGGGTGTGCACCACCCTAACCATACTGCTGGGATAGAACCTCACAAGGGATTTATGTATAACCACATTGTAGATGCTTATGTTATCTCGGATTGTATTGATTATGCTGTTACTGTTGTGTTATATGATATGGGCTCATTTTGACACACTTATGGCGCCTGTCCCTGAGCCTCCTTGCATTCTCATATTGTCCACCTCCCGCCCCGCCCCGGCATGTCCATATGATGTCTCCAACTTTCACACCTCTTGTGTATCTCTGCATCTTTTATACACTGTTGCCTGTATATTGTCCCCATTTCTACAAGTTTTGTACGTCTCTACTCCTGTAAGGTATGGTAATCGGCTGTCACGATTGGGACCATCTCTGTTTCCCCTATCCTTTTTATATTCTATCGACAGAACAAGTGTTCAAAAACTTAGCGGCTGGCAGGCGTTGCCGCTAAAAATTTGATCTACTGACGGGCGCATCATCTTAGGCTCACCTTAGCTCTTTTACTCTTCCCCCCCCCCTCTATTTCTTTACACACTCTCTTCTCCCTTCTTCTTTCTCCCTTTCTGCCCCCCCCCGCCTTGTCGTCCTCATACCCAAACTTCCCACCTAACCTCTGATTTTGTTTTAGACACTCCTCCGTTCCCTCCCCTTGGACCTCTCCTACCTCCCTCGCTCTCCTTACCCATTGGACTCATATTGTCTCAGAATCACCATGTCCGAATTAGTCTTCACCTCCTTTAACACCCATGGTCTAAACTCCCCAAATAAGAGATCTCAAATTTTTACCATACTCCGTAAGCTGCACACAAATGTGGCGTTCCTTCAAGAAACTCACTTCAAAACAGGGAAAATCCCCCGCCTTCCTGCAAAAATGTTCCCCACTTGTTTCCACTCCACGAATCCCTCTGCTTCCTCTAGGGGTGTTTCCATTCTATTTCATTCCTCAGTGCCCTTTCAGTGTTCTCAAACATATGAGGACTCTGAGGGCAGAATTCTGCTGCTCAAAGGCACTATCGCTACTTATAAATACACCTTTGCCAATTTCTACGCTCCCAATCAAGGCCAAGTGGCTTGGCTTGTTGAGGCTCTGCGCACACTGGAACTCTTCGCAGAAGGTTCTATAATCCTAGCTGGCGACTTTAACCTCACACTCAACCCTGCTCTTGATGCCTCTAGAGGGACGTCTTCTATCCCCCAGAAGGCACAGGGTAGACTCCTGCAAGACCTAAATGACCTCCGTTTGGTTGATCTTTGGCGCCTGCACAACCCATCCATGAAGGACTTGTCCTTTTTTTCCAATCCACGGCAATCCTATCAGAGATTGGATTATATCTTTGTCACTAGAGATTTAGCCCCGTATTCTTTGCAATCCCGCATTGACTCCATATCGGTGTCCGATCATGCACCAGTATGGGCTAGGTTAACACTACGCCAACTGCCACAAAAGGATTGGTGCTGGAGATTAAACGAAGCTTTGATGGATCGTTCAGATCTGGTTGGAACAGTCAAGCAGCAGATGGAGTCGTACTTTGCCATAAATGCTAATGCAGACACTTGTCCCACCATTACTTGGGAGGCACATAAGTTGGTAATTAGAGGAATTTTCATTTCCCTGGCCTCTAGAGTCAAGAAAGAAACTCAGGCGGAACTAGACAAAATTCTCTCAGACATAGCGGCAATTGAACGCACACGCAAAGCAAGTAGACAGTTGAATAGGGGCACTGAACTCCAAACTTTGCGCGAAAAGCTAAAAGATGCCATTAACGTCCGAACGGCTAAATACTTCCTTCACTACCAACATAGGCTCTATGCACATGGGGACAAGGGGGGCAAAATTATGACCTCGCTGATTTAGAAGCAAAAGGCCAAATGCTTTATTTCGGTTATAAAAGACCAAGCAGGCAACACACGCAAATCCACCAAGGACATAACCTCGGCTTTCCTCTCGTTCTACACTGGGCTATACAATTTAAACACTAATGACCCGGAGACCGCTACAATAAGCAAAGTAAATAGGATAGAAGAATTCCTTAGCTCCCTCTCTCTGCCATCCCTGTCGGCGGAAGACGTTGCGACACTCACCTCCTCAATCTCTTTGGAAGAAATTAAACGTGTCCTAAATAGTTTCCCTAAAGGGAAAAGCCCAGGTCCGGATGGCCTTCCTTTACAATACTATAAAGTATTCCAATCTGAATTACTACCGCATCTCTCCCGCTCCTGTAATGCCCTGATTTCTGGGAAAAAGCTCCCTCGCCAATCCCAAGAAGAACATATTACGTTGCTTCCTAAAGAAAGAAAGGACCCCCTCTTCTGTGGTAGCTATAGGCCTATCTCCCTCCTTAATCTCGATCTTAAATTGTGGGCGAAAATACTGGCCACCAGATTGAAACATTTTCTGCCCTCCTTACTGCACCCTGATCACGCTAGAAAAACACGCTCGAGCCTAGTTTTGCTGGGAGTCGATGCTGAAAAAGCGTTTGATAGAGTGGACTGGCTATTTATGAAAGGTACGCTAAAAAAATTTAACTTCCCTCCTTAATATATAGAAGCGGTCTTCAATCTTTATGATTCCCCTTACGCTCGCTTAAAGATTAATGATACACTTTCCACCAGTTTCAATATTACGAATGGGACCAGATAGGGTTGCCCCCCTTTCCCCCTCCCTGTTCATTTTGGTATTGGAATCCCTATTACAGGCGGTTCGTGCCCATCCAGACATATCAGGATTTAAGATAGGAACACAAATTATGCACTCCGCCGCCTTTGCAGATGATGTTCTGTTCTTGGTGTCCAATCCCGAGAAAGGGCTCCCTGCCATTGTAGAGCTCCTCTCCCGCTATGGTTCAGTCTCCGGATATAAAGCCAATCTAGACAAATCGGAGGTATTAAATGTTACTCTCCCCCCGAAACAGTCACTACAAATTTCCGCTTCCACGCCCTTTAAGTGGACCTCAAAATCCATTCAATATTTAGGTGTCCAACTAACAGCAGATCCATCCCACATCTACACAGAGAACTTTCAGCCACTGCTGACGGGAATTCGCACCATGTTAGCCTCTTATCAAGGATTGCCATTTTCTTGGTTTGGTAGACGAAATCTGTTGCAGACTTATGTGCTTCCCAAGATCCTATACCGACTCCATATGTTGCCCATACGCCTCCCCCCGTTTTTTTTCAAGTCAATAAGAAGCCTTTTCTCCACTTTCCTCTGGCGTGGCAAACGTCCACGGCTCTCTATAAGTCTCTTGATGAAGAAGAAGGTGGCGGGTGGCATAGACATGCCAGATGTCTTGGATTATTACAAAGCAGTACAATTGAAGCGTTGGATTGAGCTCACCTCACCGGAACCATCCTCATTGTTCCATAAACTTTCTGTCTGCACATTTGGGCCGGCCTGCCAAGTAGACCTATGGCTGTATGGCTCCCCAAGCCGCTGCTCCCAATCAATTGATCAAATCCTATTAGGCGCCTGTGAAGCATGGCGGGAGTTGCGAGAAACACTGGCACCCTCCCCTTCGCCGCTAATCCCTATAGGCATTATACCAGATTGGTTAGGACGGTCGAAGGTATCCTGTTCAGACATGTGGCATCGCCTGACCTCAAACCGACTGCTGGAGGCTGTTGGTGAGGAAGCAGAGGTGAATTTCGAAAAACTGGAAGCGCTGGTCTCTGACAAACCGCTGTCCTTTCTACATAAACACCACCTGCACAAATACATGCGGGACTGGCTGACAACTAACACAATACGCGTTGACCTCACTCCCTTCGAACGCAGCCTTATAGCTCGACACAAATTTTTGTCCAAGACATCATATGTCCTGTCCACTTATGTCAGTCCAGTTCGGATACACAAACCGGCCTTCCTAACTTCTTGGGAAATGGAGTTGGGTGTGGCCCTCTCAGAGGAACAAGTCAAACAGGTATTACGAAATTCTCATGGCTTTTCCACCTGTGTGCGCCTACAGGAGACTCACTATAAGTTGCTAACCAGATGGTATCATACTCCGCAATGGCTCCATAAAATGAATCTATCAGATTCTGACCTATGCTGGAGATGTAAGACTCAGAGTGGATCCCTGCTGCACATATGGTGGCAGTGCCCGGGAATTAGTCCGTTTTGGAATGATGTCCAATCAGTGATTAGACAACTCTCCTCTCCGAGTTTTAAGCTTAGTCCAACTATGGTCTTGCTTTCACTACAATCTACTAACTATATCCCATCGAGAAATAACCTTATTTCACTCCTTTTATCAGCTGCCAACTCACTTATTCCTCGCAAATGGCTAAGTACTGATCCCCCATCTAAAATGGAATGGGTGGAAAAAGTTAATCAGATCTCACGCTTCGAAGAATTGTCAAGCTGGAAATCCAGGACACATGCCCGTTTCCTTAAGACCTGGGCAAAGTGGAAGGAGCTGAGACTGTGAGTCCTCCCCATCCCACCCCCCCCTCCTCCTCCCTCCCCTTCTGACCTCCTTCCCCTTTCCCCTCTCCCCACCTATCCCCTCCCTCATCTCCACCTCCCTCCACTCACAAGTCTCTACTCTCTATCCTATATCATCCCACTACCCTACTTGAAGTCATTAATGTATCCTCTACTTATCCCACCCTCCCATTCCTTCGCTGATCTTTCTCTTCCTTTCTTACCTATGTCCGTCCTCTCTACCCTTTACCTACCACCTCTTTTCCTTAAATATTCCTCTTTTCTGTATTACAAGCCTATGCTGCGCCTCATATAGCTCAGTGCTACTCAGGATTGATTATTCTACAAATTGAGTTCATTGATATTAAACAGCTTTCACTGTTACATATGTACTAGGTTAGATGTACTTTATATTGCTTCAGAATGTTTTCGTGTATTCTCATTTGTTATACGAGATTTAACAATAAAATAAAAAAAAAATATAAAAAAAAAAAAAAAAAAATGAGCTGGAAAGACCCTTTAATAAAGCCCAAGTGCCACCTTAAAGGGTTTGTCCAGGATAACCACTTTTTTAATATGAGGCTGGGGAAGGTGCTCCGATGTCTCCTAGCGCATTCAAGTCCAGCTGCTCCAGTGTTGTCTTCCCCACAGCACTGTGATGTCCCGTGTCAGCGGTCATGTGCGGTGGGGACTTCTGCCAGAAGAAAACACCAGAGCAGCAGAACCAGACTGCGGTGGGAGACATCGGAGCACAAGGGACAGGTAAGTAGGTGTTTTTTTTTTTAATACAGTATTACACGGTATTGTATTATTGTATTATGCCCCGCAGCAGCCCCTGCACACGGTATTATGCCCCGCAGCGGCCCCTGCACACGGTATTATGCCCCGCAGCGGCCCCTGCACACGGTATTATGCCCCGCAGCGGCCCCTGCACACGGTATTATGCCCCGCAGCGGCTCCTGCACACGGTATTATGCCCCGCAGCGGCCCCTGCACACGGTATTTCAGACCCCGGAGTATAATAATAGTAGTATCTGGCTTCACTTAGCGATCCCCGCTGCCGCTCACAGCCGCTTCTGATTCCCCATTCTGCGTCCGATAGCAGAAGGGGAAGCGGGAGCGGCCACAGTAGGTGTGGGGATCGATAAGTAAATAGGCCGATACCTGCCGAGGTTACTCCAGTAGCTAACGGACTATTTATATATAAAAAAAAAAGTTCTTCGCACCTACCTGCGATGCCTTGATGGAGCCGCCTTCTCTTCTTCACCAGCGTGCATGTCTCAGCGTAGGAGGCGTGATGACGTCATTGTATCGCTGCCTGCGCTGAGATACGGAGATCTCGTAAACCAGCCCAGGACAGGTATCGCGCAGCTTTGGGGTTTTTTTTAAGCAGCCCATCCTGGGCTGGTTTACGGTGAATAGAAAGTAAAAAATGCCGCCCCCCCCAGATAATGCCGCCTGAGGCGGCCGCCTCACTTCGCCTCATTAGCGGTGCACCCCTGCCCTTACCCAGAACCAAGCTGAGGCTGCTGAGTCATCCCCTGCTGTTTTTCCCTTCCCAGGGTTAATATGTTACTCCCAGATCATTTTTTCAGGGGACCGAGAAAAATTTGAGACGTTTCGGGAGTCATGTCATTTATGTTTTCGGGTTAACCCTCTCAGATGGTAGGGGTGGTTATTTCTCTCCTGCAGGGGGATCCACAGACTTGGGCCCTTAAACTTCCCCCAGGGCAGAGGAGTGGACAGATTTAGTGCTATTTGTGCTGAGCCAACAACATTGGGCTTGTGCAATCGCAACTCCTCACCATTCAGCAGGGCAAACGCTCCTCCTTGGTGTATTGCTCAGAGTTTCGTAAGTATAGTATTATGGCAGGTTGGTGCGAGTCAGCTTTACAAACAGGGTCTGAATGATTCAGTTAAGGATGTTTGGGTAGGTCACTCAGATTCTCCTACCTTAGAGCAGACCATGGCCTTGGCTGTCCGCATTGACCGGAGACTCCGGGACAGACACAAAGAGAGAGTAGGGTCTGATTCCTCTAAGTCTTCTGTCTATCCCTATCTTTCTGATAAAAAATCTGTTTCTCCTTCTATCACCGCCGGTGATGAGCCTATGCAGCTGGTAGCGCTAGATTCCAAGGTTAGACAAGAATACAAAATAATCTCTGCCTGTATTGTGGTAAACTTGGTCATCTCATCCGAGACTGCTCCACCAAACCCCACACACCGGCGGAAAACTCCAGTGCTTGAGTAGTAATCAGAAGAATCACTCAGGCAATCAAGTATCTTCCGAAAATTGCCATGAAATGATGCTTCCCTGGTTAGTCCTACAATTTTTGATTGGTCCAAGAGGGAGTTGATGAAATGGGGAGATCAATGCTCTTCTCATTGCATTGCTTTACACACTTTGGATTGTGTCAGAGAGGAAACTGTCCTTCCTGATTTTTTTTTTTTTTTTTGTCTGATTTTCAGGATGAGCTTGAACAAAAATCTGCAGAAGGGTTGCCTCCCATAGACTTTAAGATTGTGGAATTGATCTCCTTCCTGATTCCAAATACCCCAAGGGAAGGATTTCCAATCTTTCCGCTCAAGAACGTGAGCCTAAGCGGGACATATCCGTCCATCTAATTCCCCCATGGGAGCTGTTTTTTTTTTTTTTTTGCTGGGAAAAAAGATGGTGGTTTATGGCCATGCATCGATTATCGTGAATTAAATAAAATTACGGTCAGAAATCGGTACCCTCTCCCTCTGATTGCTGATCTCTTAAATCAGATAGTGGGTGCCCGCTGGTTCTCCAAAACTGAGTGGGAGATGAATGGAAGACCGCGTTTAACACTCAGGAGGGGCATTTTGAATAATGGTAATGGCCTTCGGGTTGTGTAATGCACCAGCAGTCTTTCAGCATTTTATCAACGAAGTGTTTAGAAACCTGCTTGACCGCTATGTGGTTGTGTATTTAGACGACATCCTGATTTTCTCACCTGACTGGGCCACGCATATTGAACATGTTAGAAGTGTTTTGTTACTATTGCGTCAAAACTGTCTCTTTGCCAAATTGTCCAAGTGCTTGTTTGGAGTTCAAAGGGTCACCGTACTCGGTTATGTCATAACTCTCGACTCCTTTTCTATGGATCCTATTAAGGTGACGGCTATTAAAAATTGGGAATGGCCTTCCAGTCTTAAAGCACTGCAAAGCTTTTTGGGGTTTTCTAATTATTATCGAAAATTTATTAAAGATTTCTCTATCTTAGATAAGCCGTTGATGGATCTCACGAAAAAAGGTGCCAATCTGACCAATTGGACTCCTGAGGCTGAGCAAGCATTTGAACAACTAAAACAAAGTTGTTGTTTTTTTTAGGCCTCGTTGTTAGTGCAACCGGACCTAGATTGTCCTTTTGTTGTTGAAGATGATGCCTCTGAAGTGGGGGTGGGTGCAGTATTGTCTCAGGGCCTCGGAACCCTCACATGTCTACAACCTGTGGCCTTCTTTTCGAGAAAATTCTCCCCTTCGGAACGCAATTATGATAATGGTAATTGGGAACTACTAGCCAGTGTGACGTTCAAAGAGTGGAGGCATTTCCTCGAGGGGGCCAAACATCAGATCACCGTAATTACTGACCATAAGAATTTATTGTATTTGGACAGTGCTAAGCGAGTGTCTCCTAGGCAAGCTCGCTGGGCGCTGTTCTTCACACATTTCAATTTTGTCGTGACTTATCGTCCAGGTAGTAAAAACGTATGAGCAGATGCTCTATCTCGCAGTTTTCGTGTCAGCGGTTCCCCTAAGGATGTCTCAGAAAAGATCCTGTCCCCAGGAGCGGTTGTTGCCACTATGAATCCTGATCTTGCTTTTTCTGTTGTTAATTCGCAAGATCTGGCTCCCAGAAATACCCCCACTGGGAAACTATTTGTACCCCCCAATCTTCGCCTTCGTATACTGGAGAAAATTCACTGTTCTACTTTAGCGGGACATCCCAGCATCGCTGGTACTAAATATCTTCTCTCCCGCTTGTACTGGTGGCCTCTTTGGTCTTGGGATATACATGAATTCATATCTGCCTGTGAAGTGTGTGCTAGGACAAAGGTACCTAGGAGGTTACCAGAGGGCTTTCTCCATCCTTTCCCTATACCCAAAAGACCATCGTCCCATCTTTCAATGGACTTCATAATTAATTTGCCTTGTTCCCAAGGGTGGCAGTAGATAGATTTTCAAAGATGTGTCATCTTATACCCCTTAAAAATCTTCCAACTGCTCGACTCTTAGCCTTGCTTTTTATTAATCATATACTTTACCTGCATGATATACCAGAAAATATAGTGTCAGATCGGGGGGTACAATTTATTTCTACGTTTTGGAAGGAATTTTGTGGTCGTCTGGGGGTTTCTTTGTCTTTCTCCTCCGCATTTCATCCCGAGACCAATGGATAGATGGAGAAACTCTGGAGCAATATCTGAGGTGTTTTGTGTCCGATGCCCAGGAGAAATAATTGTTAGAACTCCACCACTAAGATGTCTTCTTTCTAATGCAATTATGGTTTTAACCCTAGGTCAGTGATGGCAAACCTTTTAGAGACCGAGTGCCCAAACTGCAACCCAAAGCCTATTAAATTATCGCAAAGTGCCAACATGGCAATTTCACCTTAAATTAACCTGCGTCCCCTGCATCCCCTATTCCCCCCTCTTGCTTGCATGCAGCCTGCACCCCCCTATTCCCCCTCTTGCATGCTGCCTTCACCCCGCATCTCTCCCCCACACACTACACCCTGCGTCCCACATCTCTCCCACCACACTACACCTTGCACCCAACATCTCTCCATGTTCCTCCACTGCTCAGGATAAAACTTTTTTTTTCATGTACAGTAGAAGGACCTTCTTACAAGTAAAGACACGCCTACCCTTTCATGTGACCTTATGACATCAGAAGGTCCTTCCAGAGTACAGTATTTAGCCTTTACTGATTTAGCATCTACCGTGTAAGCAGCGGTCCTGCGGACCGCAGCCTACACTGACATTTTTCTGCTGTATGTGCATTTGCACATACAGCTGAAAGAAGCGATCTCTCACCAACGGGGAATCCTGTACCGGATTCACCGTTAGTGAGCGATCATGACAACGGCGTGCATGCCAACTGAGAGGGCTCTGCGTGCCCTCTCTGGCACGCGTGCCATAGATTCGCCATCACGGCCCTAGGTACTTATCTCTCCATAGTACGGAATTGGTAAATCCTACCGCTGAACAAATTTATCAGAAACTGAGCATAATCTGGACCCAGACTCTGCAGAGCATAGTTAAAGCCCAAGAGTATCAAACACGCCAGGCGAATAAAAAAAACGTTTGGTTATCCACTAAGAATCTGCGTCTTAGGGTTCCGTCTGGAAAATTCGCACCATGCTGCATTGGGCCGTATGTCATTACTGAGGTCATAAATCCTGTCTCATTTAAACTACAACTTCCCAGCTCTTTACGTATTGTGAGAGTATGAACCCAGAGGGCGCTAGTGAGCAACCCAGGGCCAGGCCTGAAAAGGTCCTCAGCCACACCTATGGGTGGGGGCACCAACTCCAGACGGAGTGTCTGCAGCAGAAGAGAGTGTTGTGGAGACCTGCAGGAAGCAGAGAAACCAGTCGGAGACAGACGGGTGGTCTGTCCCAAGAGGACTGGGGTCCTGAAAGGACTAACTGAGCCAGGCTGTTTATTTTTTTGTTCCATTCGTAAGCTGAAATAAAAGCCATTTTACTTTGCATTAGCACCGCCTGAATGCTGCTTCTCCGGCACCCAGTACCGCCTACACTGCTGTCGAGTCCAGGAGGCTACCGCCTGTGAGGCTTAATCCCCCCACAAATTGCCATAATATCCACAATGTTTTCCACAAGTTCCTTTCGAAAAAGTATCACACCTGTCCTATCCTCATCGGGTACACCAGCACCTGTGGTGGTCAGGGGGAACTGGAGTATGAGGTGGAGAAAATACTGGATTCCCACTGGGTGCAGAATTCTGTCCAGTACCTCGTACACTGGAAGGGTTATGGCCCTGAGGAGCGGACATGGGTCTCTGGCAAAGACCTTCATGCTCTGTGTCTCATTAGCCTGTTCCATCGGCAGAATCCTTCAAAGCCTGCTTTGTCTTGTGAGGGTCTGGTGGCCCCTCGTAAAAGGTGGAGGGGGTACTGTAACATTCTTGTCCATTCAGGCTTCTGCGCCATCCTCTGGCCCCATGGTATGACACGGGAGGCGTGATCCCCTGTTCCTGGACCTCCTGTTATATTCTATTTTAGCACAGCTGAGAGTTTGCTTCAGTGTATCAGTCCAGCCAGTACTCTGAGTTCCCTCTGGTTCATGAAGAGTTAACATTTGTTGCTCTATGATTGATATCTTACCCCCCAATCACATCTGGGGCGGATTCTGGGCTTCCCATATACAGCCCATTAGTCCACACATGGGTGCTTGCTATTAGACTATTAGAGCGTGCTAGCGTATTACTGTTTCTCTGATATCTATATGCTGACCTTCACTTTACCCTCTTGACTATTCTTCTGGATTCCGATTTTGTACCTAGTTGCCCATCTGGTTCTGACCCCTTGGCTAGTTGACCTCTCGTTCTCGTTGTTTGTCTTGTCTGTGTTCAGTGTTTCACTTATTATAGAAAGGGACCGTTGCCCAGTTGTCCTCTACCGCTCAGGGTAGCATCAGGGCTCACTATCTCAGTCATTCCCTTCCTCCCAGGTTCCCGGAGCAGCTACTGGGGAATTGTTTAACGGGAAATTCCCTAACAATATATATGTATGTATGTGTGTGTGTGTGTGTATATATATATATATATATATATATATATATATATAAAAAATAAGTGCTGGCCAAAAGTATTGGCACCCCTGCAATTCTGTCAGATAATACTCAATTTCTTCCAGAAAATGATTGCAATCACAAATGCTTTGGTAATAATATCTTCATTTAATTTGTCGTCAATGGAAAACCACAAAAAGAATTGTCAAAAAGCCAAATTAGATATAATTCCACACCAAACATAAAAAAGGGTGTGGACAAAAGTATTGGCACCCTTTGAAAAATCATGTGATGCTCCTCTAATTTGTGTAATTAACAGCACCTGTTACTTACCTGTGGCACATAACAGGTGGTGGCAATAACTAAATCACCTTGCAGCCAGTTGAAATGGATTAAAGTTGACTCAACCTGTGTCCTTGTGTGTACCACATTGAGCATGGAGAAAAGAAAGACCAAAGAACTGTCTGAGGACTTGAGAAGCAAAATTGTAAGGAAGCATGAGCAATCTCAAGGCTACAAGTCCATCTCCAAAGACCTGAATGTTCCTGTGTCTACCGTGCGCAGTGTCATCAAGAAGTTTAAAGCCCATGGCACTGTGGCTAACCTCCCTAGATGTGGACGGAAAAGAAAAATTGACGAGAGATTTCAACGAAAGATTATGCGGATGGTGGCTAAAGAACCTCGACTAACATCCAAACAAGTTCTAGCTGCCCTGCAGTCCGAGGGTACAACAGTGTCAACCCGTACTATCCATCGGCGTCTGAATGAAAAGGGACTCTATGGTAGGATACCCAGGAAGACCCCACTTCTGACCCAGAGACATAAAAAAGCCAGGCTGGAGTTTGCCAAAACTTACCTGAGAAAGCCAAAAACTTTTTGGAAGAATGTTCTCTGGTCAGATGAGAAAAAAGTAGAGCTTTTTGGGAAAAGGCATCAACATAGAGTTTACAGAGGCCTTCAAAGAAAAGAACACAGTCCCTACAGTCAAACATGGCGGAGGTTCCCTGATGTTTTGGGGTTGCTTTGCTGCCTCTGGCACTGGACTGCTTGACCGTGTGCATGGCATTATGAAGTCTGAAGACTACCAACAAATTTTGCAGCATAATGTAGGGCCCAGTGTGAGAAAGCTGGGTCTCCCTCAGAGGTCATGGGTCTTCCAGCAGGACAATGACCCAAAACACACTTCAAAAAGCACTAGAAAATGGTTTGAGAGAAAGCACTGGAGACTTCTAAAGTGGCCAGCAATGAGTCCAGAGCTGAATCCCATAGAACACCTGTGGAGAGATCTCAAAATGGCAGTTTGGAGAAGGCACCCTTCAAATCTCAGGGACCTGGAGAAATTTGCCAAAGAAGAATGGTCTAAAATTCCAGCAGAGCATTGTAAGAAACTCATTGATGGTTACCGGAAGCGGTTGTTCGCAGTTATTTTGTCTAAAGGTTGTGCTACCAAGTATTAGGCTGAGGGTGCCAATACTTTTGTCCGGCCCATTTTTGGAGTTTTGTGTAAAATGATCAATGATTTGACTTTTTTTTTTCATTCTCTTTTGTGTTTTTTCATTGCAAGCAAAATAAATGAAGATATTATTACCAAAGCATTGGTGATTGCAATCATTTTCTGGAAGAAATTGAGTATTATCTGACAGAATTGCAGGGGTGTCAATACTTTTGGCCAGCACTGTATTTCACCACACAAACGACTGGGAAATTGACAGGACACAGACTAAATGCAGTACCCAAAATGACTTTGATTTTATTGTAACACTGCAGATATTTATAAACAAGCATAAATTATGTTTTTATGCTAATTAGGGTAGAAGTCACATTTCGGTACATTTTCATATATATAAAACGGCCTTCTGGATTTCTTTCCCTATTGCACATAGGGATACTATGTACAATGCACTGCAATACAGAAGTATTGCCTGACATTGCACTGGGGATTAAGAGATTTCAGGTTCCAGTCCCCTTCTGGGACAGGAAAAAAATTGTAAAAGTGTAAAATAAAGTGTAAAGATATAAATATATAATAAAAAATAAATAAAAAAACTTTGAAAATTGAAATACAAAATCTAAACACAAATAAAGTAGACAAACTATTAGGTATTCCCATGTGCGTATAAATCTGAATTATCCATAACTAGCATTATTTATGCTGTACTGTGAATGGCATAAAAAATGCGCAACATAATGTGTTTTGGCTTCCCGAAAAATAGCAATAAAATGTTATCAAAAAGTCACACATACCAAAAATTGGTACGTATAAAAACTAAACTTGCCCCGTAAATAAAGCTCCACCAACAAAGGAGTAAAAAAAAAATTATAGACATCAGAATGCACTGACCCCAGGCTAGAGATGAGCGAATTTCTCAAAAATTTGATTCGGCAGCTTACCGCAATTTCCCAAAACAATTTCCTTCGATCCAAATTACTTTGCAGCGAATCACGTTAAAAACAGCTATTTTCCTGGCTACATAGAGCCTGAGGATATGCATTTTAAACTAAGGGCACATCGGAATAGCCTTTAGAAAGGCTATTCTGCTCTTACCTTTGCCATTGCATCACACCCCTGCGATGTCCTGGTCCGCCGGGCATGCGCAAAGCCGATCGGAATAGAATCAAGATGGCCGCCAGACATGCGCAGAAACAGTCTTGTATGGAGTAGAATCAAGATGGCCGCTGGACATTCGCAGAGCCGCTTGGAATAGAATCAAGATGGCTGCTGGACATGCGCAGAAATGGTCTTGTATGGAGTAGAATCAAGATGGCCGCCGGACATGCGCAGAGCCGCTCGGAATAGAATCAAGATGGCTGTGGACATGCACAGAAACGGTCTTGTATGGGATATAATCAAGATGGCTGCTGGACATGCGCAGAAACAGTCTTGTATGGAATAGAATCAAGATGGCCACCGGACATGCGCAGAGCTGCTCGAGTAAGAATAGGATAAAGATGGCACCGACGAGCGGCTCTGCGCATGTTCGGCGGCCATATTGATTCTATTCCGAGTGGCTCTGCGCATGTCTGTTACAGAGACAAGCTGCAGCTGGAAGAAGTGGTCATGGTGGTCCAGATGGAGGAGATGAGAAATGTGAACGATTACAGTCAGAGACATCACCTATAAGTCACAACATTTTCCTGTACTGTATTTACTTAAACTGTAAGCAGAGCCTTGTATACAGACAGTATATCACTATATGGTCACCGTATAGGGCAGGGCAGGGAACTGTAAAGTCCTTGCTCTGCCATAGAATACTTACATACATCACTGTCTGTGCAGGATGTCCTAGCACAGCTGATGATGTCACAATGGTGAAGCAGGAGCTATCTTCAGACAGCTCCTGCTTCACTGCTCTGTGTGGAGCACATTACTGTGTAACGGCACTCACATCGTGTCTGCAGTTCCCTGAGGAGTCCGGGACAAGAGACTGCACAGAGCGGCAGGGGAGCGAGGAGCAGGGGCGTACCTCTAATGAGGCGAAGTGAGGCGGCCGCCTCAGATGGCACTATCCGTCACTGTCTGGGGGGCGGCATTTTTACTATTTATTTTACCGTAAACCAGCCCAGGACAGTCCTGGGCTGGTTTACAAGACATCCGCATCTCAGGGCTGGCGGTGATACAATGACGTCATCGCACCTCCTACGCTGAGACACAGACATTGCGAAGAAGAAGAGGAGGCAGCAGCTCCATCATGGGATCGCAGGTAGGTAAGGATAAGTTTTTTTCTTTTCTTTTCTTTTTTTTATAAATAGGTCGTTATCTGCTGGAGTAACCCCAGCAGGTAACTGCCTATTTACTTACGTACCCCCGCGCCTGCTTGTGGCCGCCTCCGCTTCCCCTTCTGCTATGGGACGTAGAAGCGGAGGCAGCTGTGAGCAAGAGCGGGTAAGTGAGGCCACGTCCTCAAATTCTACTATTATTATTCTCCGGGGTCTTTTCAGACCCCAGAGTATAATAAAATCGGAGGCCCAGGGGAGGTGAGGGAACATTAAAAACCATTGTTACTCACCTCTCTTGCGATCCGATGTTACTCCCAACAGACTTTGGCCTTCTGGTGACATCATCAGATCGCAACGCCAGCCTGATCACGTGACGTCTGTGCGCAATTAAATAGAGCCGAAAGCTGCAGGG
Organism: Leptodactylus fallax; assembly: GCA_947044405.1. Taxonomy (NCBI): domain Eukaryota; kingdom Metazoa; phylum Chordata; class Amphibia; order Anura; family Leptodactylidae; genus Leptodactylus; species Leptodactylus fallax. The sequence continues at coordinate 1,397,820 of CAMRHE010000061.1, read as the reverse complement.
AGTGCACCGGTGGCCAGGATAGGTGAGTAGCATTGGTTTTTATGTTTGTCACTGCCCCTGGGTCTCCTATCATTATACTCTGGAGTCTGAAAAAACCCCAGAGTATAATAATAGTTCATGAGTGGGCCACTATGGGGCATAATACCATGTGCATTGGCCACTGCGGGGCATAATACCGTGTGCAGGGGCCACTGCGGGGCATAATACCGTGTGCAGGGGCCACTGTGGGGCATAATACCGTGTGCAGGGGCCACTGCGGGGCATAATACCGTGTGCAGGGGCCACTATGGGGCATAATACCATGTGCATTGGCCACTGCGGGGCATAATACCGTGTGCAGGGGCCACTGCGGGGCATAATACCGTGTGCAGGGGCCGCTGCTGGGCATAATACCGTGTGCAGGGGCCACTGCGGGCCATAATACTGTGTAATACTGTGTGCAGGGGCTGCTGTGGAACATTATAGTGTGTGTAAATGGGGCATTATAAACAGGGGCTATGGTGCCTGTTTATATCATATGCTGTCTGTTTATAGTGACCGTGTCATGTAATTACAGCCTTGTCACATAGACGTGTATAGGACGAGGCTGTAGTTACATTACATGGCCGCTATGAGATGAATGACACTATGTAAACAGAGAAGCGGTCACAACGCTTACGCAGGTACCATGCAAACAGCTGATGAGTAGGGGTTCTGGGTTTTTGAACCCCACTTATTTAGTTTATTAATGACCTGGAAAACCTTTTAATTAGTTAGCACCTGGGGTATTATTAATAAGGGGCACTATTTATACAGGGTACACACACACATTATTAATATAAAGATGCACTTGGGAGTATTATTCATTATGGAGGGTAATATCATATATTTTATAATTGGGGTAGCAGCATGATGGGAGGCTTTGTGTAGGTGAGAACAATGTGGGTCAGGTGCTTGGAAAAGTGAGGAGCCAAAGATGTCTGTTTTGCAAACTTTACAGAGACAAGTCGCAGCTGGAAGAAATGGTCATGGCGGTCCAAAGGGAAGAGAAGGGAAATGTGACCGATTAGTCAGAGACGTCACCTGTAAGTCACAAAATGTTACTGCCCTGTATTCACCTAAATGATAGAGGATAAATACCTGATTGATGGGGGTCTGTGTGCTGATACCCCCCTGAGCCTGAGAATTGGGTTTCCCCCCCCCCCCCACTGGGTGGGAATTCAGCCTGGCTGCGGCTGAATATAGGTGTGTAGCTTGGTGGATGGACGAACCCGAATGGCTCTCATTCACTTCAACGGGAGAGCCAATAATAGCTGAAGTCCAGTACTCATCTATCTGCGGCGCTCCTTTTATAGAGAATGGGGGCCATGTGGGCCTGTCCATCCACCAAGAAGAAGATATGTGAAGTTACTTTCATTGTTAATGCCGTGTTGTTGATCTGATACTGAAGTAATGCAGTAAGAAGAATTCTTAAAAACTGTTTTATAACTTTATGTATATTGTGCGACGATAACAGCATGTGAAGCTAGTAGCTTTAACTCAATTTATTATTTTTATTTTTTAGTTTACCTCAGGCAGCAAAGAGGCTAGGTTCACTACTGGCGAGGAGAGGTGAGTATCAGTGTTTTATTATGTTACTGGGGCGGGGGCAACTGGGGGCGACAGCGGGGCGGGGGGGCGGGGGCGGCGCCCCATGTGGCCCTCGTCTGCCCCCCTTTATCCCTTGTTTGGGGGTTGGTTGGGGGGGGTCTTGTGGGGGTTTTTGGGGGGGGGGGGGGGGGGGGGGGGGTTGCGGCCCCTTTGGCCTGCCGGTGGTCCGTTCTCTTCTGGCAGAAGTGAGACCAATCAGGGGCCTTAGAACCCGGAACATCCGTGATGTGTTTCCATCGTGGTTTTTCCCGCACTTTTTTGCTGCGGAACGCCACATGGGGCCTTAGCCTTAACCTGGACAACCTCTTTAAGGCTAATGCCCCACAAAAGCTGATTTTTTTTTTTTTTTGTTTTAGATTTTGCTGTGGTTTGTTGAACCAAGCCCAGCAGTAGCTTTGAAAGGAATGGGAAAAATATAGGAAGTGCTTATACTTCTCCCTTTTGCTCAAACCACTCCTGGCTTTGGCTCAAAAAATGCAACAAAATCTGCAACAAAAAAGCAGCTTTTCTGCTGCATGGGGCCTTAGCCTAAAGGGTTAAAATCCTTACAGACCTGTTTAGAATGCTGTCATAAGCATACTTCTTTATTTATTATTCTTAAGAATCCTGTCTAGAGAATTTCACAACTGGGGAAGTGGGGGGGAGGGGGGGAAGGAGAACTTTATACGATATATAGGAATGAAGAAGAAGAGCAAGAGTTTATTTGTTCACTCCAAGTCAGAGAATGCAAACTATTCTGCAGGATTTGGAGACAAACCACTTTGAGACAGAGGCCAGGAGAAGGGGGAGACAGCCAAAGAGGAAAGAAGAGGAGGGGCAAAGACATGGATATAGTTGTGTGCGGGTAGAAGGTCACTTGCATATTTTCTCATGCAGTTTTTAGCTCAAGCTCTCTACTTCACATAAATTCACTGGAGTTTGAGTCTCACAGTACGAGAACCTAATTACAACCAGGCCCAGAAGCAACTGTGGGGAGTGATTAACTCCCCTGCTGCCAGGAGGGAACGCAACCAACGTTTCAGAAACTCCGGGTCTCAAACATAGATCAATTAACTATTTTTCAGTCAAGATACAGAACACTCATGCAGTGCTCAAGGCAATAGGAGCTGAATTTATGTTACAGGTATCAGCTACCTATAAAATACAATGTCATTACTATTAACTCCTTCCCTGGGACTTACTACATTTTGGAGACACTATGACCAGTGCATTTTTTTTCTGATTTTGAACTGGTCAAGTGGCTAGTTTTACAATTTTTGCTTCTTTTTTCAGCATTAATTTTCCCGTGTGTGTGTTTTTTTTGGGGGGGTTTTTTTAAGCAATATTGGCTTTTTGTCTTTTGAAACAGTAAAAATACAGATGTTTTCACTTACAATAAAATTTGTATTTCTTCTGCAATTTTGTAAGTGTTGTTTTGATGTGACCTGCCCTACTTGGGATCATTGTATCAGACAGGGTTTTGTATAAAATTAGAGTGTCTTCGTTATTTTTTACTTTTTTATATGTCCCGAAAAAGTTAAAAAAAATATTTATTTAGCACCAACATATTCCTTAGCACTTCACAGAAATTATCACTCATTGTCCCACGTAGGGCTCACAGTCTAAATTCCCTGTGAGTATGTCTTTGGAGTATGGAAGGAAATCCACGCAAATATGAGGAGAATTTACAAACGCCATGTAGTTGTTGGCTGGATTATAACCCATTACTCTAGGTCTGCAAGGCAACAATCAAAATTTGAATTACATAAGAGATCGGGAAAGCTGAAACAATAAGATATTGTTTGTGCCTTCTCTTATGGGTGCCTGGCCATCTTTCCCACAGCTGCATGAAAGGGAATGTAACACCTTTTTTTTTTTTTATTATGACCAGATGAAATATATCACTTTTTCCTTATCTCTTCTTATTTCCAGTAAATAATACTACTCTTACCAGTAGTGAATACAGTGATGGGTCTGTGGTGCCACCTACTATTGTAATCTTATCTGTTATGTAAACAAGGTGACTGCATCAAAGAAAACTCCTACAGCACTGGCAACCAGCAATTAATTATTAGGCTTAATTGCAGGATTTTGTTAATCTTGTATATACAGTATCTATATCTATAGCAAGGTTCAGCAGCTGCATGAAATTGTGCAGCTGTAGGAGTGGGGTGCTGGCTGTTACTACAGTTGGGCCTCCATAGGGAAGGCAGGGACAGTTTATTACCATCCTTGCCTTCCCGATCGCTGTGTACTGTGCAAAAGGGAATTTAAAATCAGCTAAAATGGATACTGAAAGGAAGATGGCTAAGGAAAGCATAACAAACTCCTGAAAATTCATAAAAATATATAAATGCAAAAAAAACAAGGTCAGAACAAGTAGGTCTCTTAAATAATGGTAATGGGGAGTTGGTCACTGTGGAGCAGGAAAAAGCAAAGTTACTAAATGGGTTCTTTAGCTCTGTAAATATAGAGGTACAGGGAGTAGTTCATGTAGATGTCACCAATGCTGGTAATTAGAGATGGGTGAATCGGTTCATAACGAGCCGGGTTTGTCCAGAATATTAAAAATTGTTCAGTTTTTAATGAAACTGAACAAATGGCGATTCGCTTTGGAGTAACAAAATGGCCGCACTAGGAGAAAATGGCTACCGCTACGTGTTAGACCAGGAAATACAGAGCAGACAATGTCAATGTGCAATAACTCAAGCATTGTGTGATAGCAACATCTGATAGTCTCTCAGCTAATAGACACTAGTAGGTGGACCTTACAGTGCTGATATCATATGAACTATATAAGATTGTACACTTGTGATCAGCCTTATTTGGTGTAAATGGTGTACATGCAAAGACATCTGTGTTCTATCTCACTGCATCTAATAGCTATTCGCTAGGCTATACTAGTACTTAGAGAATCAAACAATAATTATACACAGGCAGATTAATAGTGCTAGAATAGAATTAAATAGACAGACTTAGATAGGACAGATTCAGTGAGTCTGCTGCAATAATCTATATTGCCTGACAGTACTTTCAATAGAACAGTTTCATCTCTATACACATTCTTTAAACATACACTTTTCCTGTTAGTGAAAAATGTTTTTGTTAAGGACTTTTTTTGGGCAAGAATTAACATTTTTACATTAAATACATACTGCTATTTTAACAGCAAATTGCTGCTGATTCTGCCTGCGCAAAAAAACTCATTTAATTTACATACAAGCAATATCTTGTTGTTCATCCAATATACAGCCCTGCACAAACCTAAAAAAAATAACTCTGTTATATACAAACAGCTTCTTGTTGTAATGTTCACCCAATATAAAGTCTAGCCTGTGTAAATCTTAAAAAAAAAATCTTAAATTTAGAAATTTCATGTTGCTTTTTTTAATCTTTGGTCTGGTCTGACAGTGTGAAGGAGCATTGTTATTAATATGAACAAAATATTTTAAGCATTTCTCTGTATGTGCAAGTACACTGTGTGTGCATATGAAATTCGACATATACATCACACACAATAGTAAAGTAGTAGTGGTGGCTGTGGTACTACTACTAGTGCATCCTTCGCTAATGTAAGAAAAGAATCTGTTATTTCAGTGGTTTATTTGGTTAGTAATGAGGTAGTCTGTGTATTAAAAAAATGAGTGGAAAAAAACAGGGCAGGCGACAGGCAAAAGGAGGGGAAGGAGGAAACTGTTGCAAATACTACCCTGTTTCCCCGAAAATAAGACAGCGTCTTATATTAATTTTTGCTCCCAAAGATGTGCTGTGTCTTATTTTCAGGGGATGTCTTATTTTTTTTTCAATGAAGAAGAATTCACATTTATTGCTGAACAAAAAAATGAACATTTATTATATACGGTACTGTACAGTACAGCATAACCATACAAACTGTGAATCCTATCAAGAATTTCTTACTACCGTACCATTATTTCCATGTACAACAATTAACAGTATGGTACATTTACCAATATTTACGGTACGAATAGAAAGTAAAATTTATTCAATGACAGTTATGTCATCATCTTCTAGGATATCATCATAACAATCCAAACCATTAATTTCCCTGCACACAGTATCATGTCCCATAGTGGCCCCTGCACACAGTATCATATCCCATAGTGGCCCCTGCACACAGTATCATATCCCATAGTGGCCCCTGCACACAGTATCATTCCCCATAGTGGCCCCTGCACACAGTATCATTCCCCATAGTGGCCCCTGCACACAGTCTCATGCCCCATAGTGGCCCCTGCACACAGTATCATTCGCCATAGTGGCCCCTGCACACAGTATCATTCCCCATAGTGGCCCCGGCACACAGTATCATTCCCCATAGTGGCCCCTGCACATAGTATCATATCCCATAGTGGCCCCGGCACACAGTATCATTCCCCATAGTGGCCCCGGCACACAGTATCATTCCCCATAGTGGCCCCTGCACACAGTAGTTTGCCCCATAGTGGACCACCCATGAACAATTATTATACTGTGGGGTCTTTTCAGACCCTAGAGTATAATGATCGGAGACCCAGGAGAGGATAGAAACATAAAAAAAACAACGTTGCTTACCTGTTCCTCGCTCCGGTGCATGCCCGTGCGCTATTCCGGCCGCCTTCACTGTTAGACCAGGCCGCGTCACGTGATCCGGCCGGCGTCGCGGCGCAAAATGACGTCCGCTGACGTCACCAAACAGGCCCGAAGCCTGGAGAAGCGTAGGACAGGTAAGCACATAGTTTTTTATGTTCGCTCACCTCCCCTGGGCCGCCGATTATTATACTCCGGGGTCTGAAAAGACCCCGGAGTATAATGATAACAGAGATTGTGGGGTTCTCCCGCGGCCTCACATATCGTATATACCGTATGTTCTGTTCGGGAACATACGCCTTACTTTCGGGGGATGCCTTATATTAGGCAATTCTCCGAAACCTCTCCTATGCCTTACTTTCGGGGGTGTCTTATTTTCGGGGAAACACGGTACTACTACTAATAATAATAATGAGAATGTGGGTAGCAAGAGCAACACTGCTTCTGATTTTGGTGGCACTGACAGTAACTACAGGATTGTTGTACTTCCTGAGAATGTTGATGAAGTTTTTGATTTTTTTAGCTGGCTCATTTCAGTTACAGGAAAATATTGCATCTGAGAGTGATGTGATCTTGAGTCAGTCTTCTGTGTATCCCTCCTCCTTCTACATAACATGTAATTTTCCGCAGGGCCTTTCTGGACTGTCAACCGTGTTTCCTTCACATTCTTCACTGACACAAATCCCTGGTAGTGATGTGACACCTGCTAAGCAATATATTTCTCTTAGTCAGAGTAGTCTTCCTCCTCTTTTTATGAGCTGGATGAGAACAGTCAGTATTGTGTGCAAGCAGAGGAGGAAGACATGACTGTTGGTGGTAGAGGTAGTAGTGGTAGTGGTATGGTAGTACTACTACTGGTAGTCGTTCTGGTAGGGGAGCTAGGGGGATATCTGAAGGTGGAAATTCTGAAGGAGTGCACGGCCATGATGTTGTGTTAAATAGAAGAGGGAAAGATGATGATGACATTGTTGATGATATTTCTCTTACAGATAGAACCTGGAAACCGGGTCAGGGTGACAAGGTGACATTAGATGAAGAGGGTGGTGGCAGTGGTGATAGTAACTCCATTGTGCAGGCCCAATATCCAAAAAGCCTGCCCAAGGAAGACCTAGGGGAACCTCGCAGGGTGGGGGGGGGTGGCACTGGTGGTGGTAGTGGCAAACATGTTTACTCTGATGCTGGCAATAATAATAATAATAACTTTATATAGCGCCAACATATTCCGTAGCACTTTACAAATCGGAGGACACATGAACAGACAATATGAGACATTACAATGTGACAAAGAAATAAACATATCAAACAATAAGAGTGAGGGCCCTGCTCGCAAGAGCTTACATTCTATGAGGAGATAGGGGGACATGAGGTCAGAGGGCTTGTTTGCTACCATGGTCCAGCCATCTTTTAATAGAAAAGGTTATGTAACTGAAGCTGTATGAATCACCATCACCAGCCTGTATCTGTGAAATAAACATATACTAAGTGCAAGGAGTGCAGTGTAACTTCTAGATGGAGAGGACAGGATCTGAGGAACAGAGGAGGAAGGATAAAAGGTGTTATTGTTATACACATACGCACATTACACTGTGATCAGGTCACGTGATAAGCCTGACCATACAGATGTGATTTTAGGGCAGTTTTGAAGCTGCTGTAGTTGGGGATTAATCGGATTGTCTTGGATAAAGCATTCCAGAGCACCGGTGCAGCTCGAGAAAAGTCTTGGAGACGGAGTGGGATGATCGGATAACAGGGGATGCAAGTCTAAGGTCATTGGCAGTAGGGAGAGGACAGTTAGGGCAGTTGACAGTGACGAGAGAGGAGATATAGGGGGCGCAGCGCTATGGATGGATTTGTGGGTCAGTGTGATAATTTTATAATGTATTCTGAGATGGATGGGCAACCAATACAGCGACTGACACAAGGTAGTTGTGTCTGTGTACCGGTTTGACAGAAAAATGAGTCTGGCAATTGCATTCAGGACAGATTGTAGTGGGGAGAGTTTAGTAAGAGGAAGCCCAATTAGAAGAGAATTGCAATAGTGAAGACGAGAGAGAATAAGAGCAATACTGACGGTTTTTGATGTTTCCTCAGTGAGAAAAGGGCGAATTCTAGAAATGTTTTTAAGGTGCAGTTGGCAAGAGCGTACAAGTGTCTGAATATGTGGGGTAAAGGTGATATCTGAATCAAATACACCCCCAGACATTGGGCATGCTGCCTCGGGGTAATAGTAAGGCCACAGACAGAAATGGAGATATCAGGGTTAGGTCGGTTAATAGATGGAGGGAACACAAGAAGTTCAATTTTTGAAAGATTCAATTTCAGATAAATAGAAGACATGATTTTAGAGACAGCAGAGAGACAGTCACTGGTATTCTGTAGTAGTGCAGGGGTGATGTCACAGGATGAGGTATAAAGTTGGGTATCATCTGCATAAAGATGGTATTGAAAGCCAAATTTGCAAATGGTATGTCCAACTGGGGCTGTGTACAGAGAGAAGAGGAGGGGACCTAGGACCGAGCCTTGAGGAACCCCAACCACAAGGGGCAGAGGAGAAAAAATAGCACCAGCGAATGATACACTAAATGAGTGGTCAGAGAGATAGGAAGAAAACCGAGAGAGTGGTATCCTTGAGACCAATAGAATGGAGCATAGTGAGGAGGAGTTTGTGGTCTACAGTGTCAAATGCTGCTGAGAGATCCAGAAGAATAAGTAGTGAATAGTTCCCTTTAGATTTAGCCGTCAAGAGATCGTTGGAGACCTCTTAGTTAACGTCATCGTCCTGTGTTGATGGAGGAGGATGAGGATCTGGGTCGTTATGGTAGAGAAACTGGGACTCCTAGACTGGAAGAAGAGGAACAGTCAGGGGAGGAAGCTTACCCTTATTTGTTTCAACAAGATGATGATGACGACTATGCTGGCCAAGAACACCAACCATGGCAGGCCCCTGGGTTCACATATACTGTACACTGGCAAGCATCGCAGGCTATATGCTCCACTGCTTACACAGCGACAAGCGTATTATTAGCATCAAGCAGGGCTGAGTACTGGATGGAAGTGCTCTTTAACCTTCGCTATAAAGAAAAAATAGGGAGGGGCGTGACCTGATGCTAGAGTAGCAGACGTACTGGATGGCAGTGCTCTTAGACCTTTGCTATAAAGAAAAAATAGGGAGGGGCGTGATCTGATGCTACAGAGTACCAGACACACACTCTGAAGGCTCCTGTGCCCATGGGTGACTTGTGTGTTCCCTGGCCCATGGGCGACTTGTGTTACACGTGGCCGGCATTAGATCTTCACTTCAGCCCTGCCGCATGCCGAGTTGCCATCTTGCTATACCTGTGGTACCCTGGTTTGTAAACTGGCCAGCTTCCTTCCCACTAGATCCGAAGCTCCACTGCACATGCTGCTTCCGGGACCTCCTGCACCATCTGAGACACCCTTGGGCTGCAGGGACCTCCTCTCCTCCATTTCCTGCCGCTGCAAGGTACTCCTTTTGCTCGGCCCTCTGCATATTTCAGCCGTTAGACTCTCTAAAGGTGGCCATATTGGACTGTTTGCTTTTAAGGCACCTACAGCTTAACCGCAGATTCTAAGCCGCTCTGCCGCCTGCTGCTTTACTACCATGTCCACCTGATCCCAGAAGCCAAAAACTTGTAAACTGAGAGATGACTCAACAACTCAGCATATGCTGCCTGAACTTTTCAGAACATCCTGTCCTTCTGGATCGGCCAGAGGTGGCTTGTCTCATGGTAGTACCACTTCACTTGCTACTTATGACCATGAAAATATGGTGGACCACGGTACCACTGACTTAGATCCTCTTTACTGACTTGGCTCTCTTTACTAAAATTCAGCACTGAACTTTAAAGCTGTGACTGACTTCGCCAAACAGATTCAAGACCTCAGTTCAGAAGTAGATAAAACTCGCCTTTATGACTATGCCCAAAAATTGGAGGCTATTGATCTGAAATTGGAAGACCTAGAGAATAGATCCAGGAGGGCCAATATCTGTGTCAGAGGTGTATCGGAATCTGTAACTGCACTATGTGAGTCCATCACAACTCTATTTGCGGCACTGCTCCCACATGTTGATCCCACTCTGCTACGTATGGACCATATTCACTGTGCACTGGCGTGCCCTAAGAACTCAAATATACCTAGAGACATCATCCTTAAACTACACTGCCTGGAGCTCCGCAATCAAATTCTTACAGCTGCCCAGAACTTAGTCTTTGCTGAGTATGGCCCCCCTCAGTACAGCTTTTTCAGACTTGGCACTGGCCACTTCGGAGTTCTGCTCCCCGTATTCTAGCACTACAGAAATCCCAGATCTGCTATCGTTAGGGCTTCCCCATGTGGCTTGTAACCTTAACAGTAAGGAATACATCATCTGATTCTCTGAAGGAAGGCCTTCAGATTCTACGCCGTGAGGGGCTCAAAGTGGATGAACCAATCCCGTCTGACCTGCTACCTCAACAACTCTCATGTTCCTGGATGCCGATACGCAAACTACCACTGACTTTTGCTCAACCCTTGGCAGAGGCTGATGCACCTCCACGATCAGTATTTGCCTGACTTCTCTGTTTTTGTTGCAGGTTATCCAGAATGGACATCACAATTACTGACCCAAGCTCCGCGTTTTGGCCTTGTTCTATTATTTTTCTCTGACTGTTTTTTGGCCTGCCTTGACTCTGTTCCTGGGAATTGTTTGATCACTACGCAGGTGGTATTGTTTTTGTTTTTTTCTATTATCTTCCAGGTCGGCCCCTGGATTTATTAGTTTTCTTTTTACATAGCCTAATATGTCTAATTATCTCCACCTGATATCTTTTGGGGGTTAGCCGTGACGGCGGTTCCCATGTCCCCCCCTGTGCCCTAGCCACTACAGGGTTTATTTCGCTCCACTTAATCCCGGAGTGCTCACCCTGACTCTGAGTTTATTGACACTGTTATTCCCTGTTGAGGTTTTTTCTCTTTAGCGCTACTCTTCTATTTCATATGTTTGTGATCAACCCGGAACCCTGCCTGACCTTATTTCTGCATACCTGACCTGTGCTGTCCTCTTCAAATGCAAACTGTTTGGCTCTCACCTATCCTCACCCTCATGTGTAAGATTGTCTCACATAATGTACAGGGATTCAGTTCCCCCCCAGAAGCATCGAAAGGCGTTTCTCCAGTATGAGAAGTTGAAACCCGATATTCTTTGTATTCAGGAATCCCACTTCACTACCACCTCTTTCCTTAAGTATTTTCACTCTCGCTATAACCTTGTAGGCCAAGTCCCATATCACTCTAAAAGCAGAGGACTGGCGATCTTTGTTAGGACTTCTGTTTCTCTGCATGTTGATAGTATGATCGTAGATCCCCAGGGCCACTACTTTATCCTACAATGTAGCCTTTATGGCCATCGATTTTGCCTCGTTAACTCTTACACCCCTACCGAGTCCTCTGTGAACTGTGCATTTTGTTAGGACAATTGATTTTTTTTTCTAATCTAATATGGTGTGGGGATTTTAATTTCACTGTTAATGCAACTCTAGATCATTCCTCCGCCTCTGCAGACAAGCTCTCTTCTAAGGCTGAGGGAAAGATCCGCTCCGCCTTATTGTTTCTTAATGTCGCAGATGCCTGGCGTGATTTCAACGGGAATAGGAAAGGCTATACATATTTCTCCCCAGCACATTACCACTACACTAGGATTGATAGAATCCGCATCTCTACCTCAATGCTGCCTGCCCTAGTTTATGCGCGTCATGTACCCTGTGCCTGGTTGGACCACGGCCTAGTAATGATTGATATTGCTTTCCAACCTCCTTCCACTCCACGTATTAGCTACCATTTAATCGAGTTCCGATTGAGTGATCCTGGAATTCAGTGGTGGACTACAGACTCCCTTAACCAATTTTGTGGCCATGGTCCAGTCTCTCCCCAACTCTATCTTCATGTCTTTATCACTCTTATCTTTAAGCCAGGGAAGGACTATTATAAAATCTATATGCCTGTAGCACTATTAAATATAGACCATATACAGTAAACTATTTACCAAAATTCTAGCAATACGTTTTAACATTTGCCTTCCCTCCCTGTTAGGCTGTGTTCACACGGAGTTTTTTGGCAGCGGATTTTGACGCGGAATCCGCCTCAAAATCTGCCTGAAAAAACTCCTCCCATTCATTTCAATGGGAGTCAGTAGCATTTTTTTTTCCTCTAGCGGCTTTTTTCCGGGAAAAAAAAAGCAAGATGACCTATCTTGCCGCGGATTCCGCCCGCGGTATCCGCGGCTCGAGATGCACTACTGATAAGGCCCATTCATCCGGGCCTAATCAGGAGTGGGATGCCGTGACGGAATGCTGATGCACTGCATCGGAATCCCGTCGCGGCAGACCGCGGTGAAAACTCCGGGGGCGGAAAATATTCTGCCGTATGAACACACCCTTATACAAAGATCAGGTCAAATACGAGGAGGGAAATTAATCTCATAGACTAAGTCCGATATGGAATTATTGTTAGTTTAGATGCCAAAAAGGACTTTGATTGCCTGGGATGGCCCTTCCTAAATCACTTCTTTGGAGACTTTTGGCCTCAGGGGTTCCTGACTGATCAGGGGCCTTTATACCTCCCCTTCTGCAGCAATCAAGCTTCCCCCATGCCTCCTCCCTGTCATTTTACCTTCACAATGGAACTTGACAGGTTTGCCCACTATCTCCCTTGCTTTTTGTACTATATATTGAACCCTTAGCAGCCTCCCTGATTTACACCTTGATTTCCGCGGGGTTCAGGTTAGAAATAAGGAATTTAAGCTTTCATTGTTCATAGATGATGTTCTGTTGACTAACCTCCATATTGCTTTACCCAACTTACATTCTCTTTTAGATACATTTGCCCATCTTTCTGGGTATAAGGTTAATGCTGTGAAGACAGAGGCCCTCCCTTTTTCAGAACCCTTCTAACCAACTCACTCGTTTACAGGTATTCTTCCCCTCCCTGTGGAGAAACTTCTTTCTCAAATATTTGGTAATCCTCCTTACTACATCTTTCTCCCTTTTGTATCAGGAAAACTTTCCCCCACTCTATAGATAAATTCATGCACTGCTCTCCAAATGGCTGACCTTGCTAAGAAGGATCTCGTCCTACCGAAACTGCTTTCGGCACACCTGAGAGCGCTTCATTTACCTCACACCAACCACCAGTGAGTGTTCTGGGCTCATCAGATAATACAAAACGAGCTTTCTAAATTTTATATATTCATTAACCCCCTAAAAGGGTCAGTACTAGACACTTAACACATACAGACAATACATGTAGCGGTTATCAAGCAAATACAAGTGGAAAGCAACATGACACGGTGCACAAAATAAAAATGGGAATAAACAGAAGAAAAGGAAATATTACCAACACAAGCCTGTGATTGGTTCTCTGGGCTCTGGATGTTGAGCTCAGGGCACGTACTTAAAGCAGTCCAAAAACATGCGTCCGGGCATGCTGTTCCAGTGGCAGCATCCCCTTGTCCTGGGCAGTGCTATCCGGGTGGCTTTCAGCAGAAGAAGACCATGTGGCCCTTATATGGCAGGCTTTTGTGTTTTCTCTGCCCCCACCCAGAGTGACGTCACTGGGGAGGGGAGTTACACCTACCGGCTTGGAGCCCCTGGACTAGAAAATGGTCCTGATTCCTCATCAGGTAACCGGGTTGTCAGGCAAGTGGTATGATGGGACTCGGGGTGAGATCCCCATCGTATAGACACCAAGGATGACACCCCAATTCCCTTTAGGTAGGGAGTTGAATGTCTGGACCTGTCTCTGGCTCACAACGGCACCATATTTAGACTGACTGTGTGCGTCTTTCCCTGGGGTACCTACAGAATTTATCGGGGTAACTGTTGGGTGCCCCTATAAGGAGATATGGGCATAAAACTATGATCTCTCTGATCTATCAGCGGTGCCAGAGTGTCTCAGTGTAACGTGATTGAACAGGAAACCCCCTGGTGAGAAGTTGAGGGTTGCAAGAGTGTGTTAATTACTTGGGACAATACACCAGAAGGACTGTGATTAACCAGCAACAGGGATCTGGCTTCCTATAGCTGAGTTGAGGGAGTTTGAATAAATGGTCCACACATGGGGAGAGAAGGGTCGGCTAGATACATATTTTTACAGATATACATATACGGGAGTCCCCGATCATCAAACTTGCCTTTATCTCTTTTCAGTCTGATCTCTGCTATAAAGATGACCATACTGCCTAAACTGTTATATTTATTTGAAACCCTCCCAATCCCTGTCCCTCTGCGGGACCTGCATTGCCTGCAGCGCTCTATCATGCGGTTTGTTTGGGCCGGAGGGAGCCACAGGATATTCAAGTTATGATGACCGCGAATTCTGGTGCCGGCTTATTCCAAAGGGATGGGGAGAGGGTGGTTCGGGGACAACCATCACTTCTCTAAGGCTTCGGTCACACCTGCGTTTGGTGACCGTTTGAGGACTCTGTCCCCGATTCTGCTTAAAATATGCAAGCAGGATTTTTCTTTCCACAGATTTCGGGCAGAAACCTGTCGGACCCCATTATAGTCTATGGGGTTTGCGGGTTTCCGCAGGTAATCACTTTTTAAGCGGAAACCCCAATCTTAGTGTGAACCTAGCGTGACTCCCTCCTCTGGACACAGCCCTATTCTACACCCTCTAGTGATTTACTGGCTCCCATGACGTTGACACAAGAGGTCTGAAGTACCTGTCCCACTTGTTTCAACTTGGTTTCACCCCAATCCCCAATGATGGCCTTTCTCTTCCATCCACATTATGAACCTGATCTCACGGCAGCTGTCTTGGATCCTTGTTTCTGTGCAGGTCCTTTTTGTGTATATCGTAGATCATAGAATGAGATCTCTTTTGCCCTTTAGAAAACTCCAATCTAGATTCAATTTCCCCTCTTATAGTGAGATCTCCTGTTTGCAGATTTGCCACCTAGCTTGCGCTATCTTCCAAAGTTCTAAGGTCTCCATCCACACCAGATTCGAGAGACTCTACAAATTGGAGATCTCTACTGCTAGTCTCATCTCAGCGATCTATGGGATTATGGTGGATACCAGATACCCTTATATGCAAAAATGGGAAGAATATTTGGGGGAGACATTGTCAGAAGGGTCCTGGCTTTCGATTTGGAGATGGGCCATGAAAACCTCCCGATGCATGATATATAGAGAGAATCAGTATAAACTTTTGCTGCATTGGTACCACACCTCAGCCTTGTTTCACACCTTTAATGCCACAATACCGGATAATTGCTCGCAGTTTGGTGCACATCCAGCCACATTCTTCAACTTTTTTGGTCTTGTTCTCTGACACAATCCTTCTGGGTGTGAGTTTAACGGCTAATGAGGTTTTGGCACTTCATCTACCCCATTTCCCTAAAACACACATCCTTAACCTCCTGGCTGCATGGCTTGGTAAAAGAAAAACCTCTCTAGTTACATTTATACATCTTGACTAGAAATGAGCGAATCGAAGCTGACGAAGTGGTATTCGATCCGAACTTCAGGAAATCTTCGATTCGCATAGATTCTGGATTTCCTCACACTTCGTAGTAACGAATCGCACAGCTATAATCGGGGGTTTGAACTCCTTGAATGCCGCAGTCAAACATGAGCGTGGTATCCAAGGGGTTCCGCCATGCTACCTGTCCCCCTCGGCACCCTCCACGGTGATTAAAAATAAAAAAAATACTGATATTCACCTGTCCTGGGCACAGCAGTAACTTCGAAGCTTTTCCGGCATTCCCCAGGCCTCATTTCTGGGGCCTGTGATTAGGCCCCAGCGGTCACATGGATCGCGTTGGAGTGATGACGTCATCGCGCCCCCACGTAACCACTGAGGCCCAATCACAGGCCCCAGCAGTGATGTCTGGGAAGCAGAAGAGTGTGCAAAGCAGTAATCAAAGCAAAAGGTGGCTAGTTTGAAGAACCTAGAATATAAGACATATTTTCAGTTGTTTCACACTTTTTTGTTAAGTATATAATTCCACATGTGTTAATTCATAGTTTTGATGCCTTCAGTGTGAATCTACAATTTTTATAGTCATGAAAATACAGAAAACTCTTGGAATGAGAAGGTGTGTCCAAACTTTTGGTCTGTACTGTGTATATATATATATATATATATATATATTCATATGAAAAGTTTGGGCACCCCTATTAATCTTAATCATTTTTAGTTCTAAATATTTGGGTGTTTGCAACAGCCATTTCAATTTGATATATCTAATAACTGATGGACACAGAAATATTTCAGGATTGAAATGAGGTTTATTGTACTAACAGAAAATGTGCAATATGCATTAAACCAAAATTTGACCGGTGCAAAGTATGGGCACCTCAACAGAAAAGTGACATTAATATTTAGTAGATCCTCCTTTTGCAAAAATAACAGCCTCTAGTCGCTTCCTGTAGCTTTTAATCAGTTCCTGGATCCTGGATGAAGGTATTTTTGACCATTCCTCTTTACAAAACAATTCCAGTTCAGTTAAGTTTGATGGTCGGCGAGCATGGACAGCCCGCTTCAAATTATCCCACAGATGTTGAATGATATTCAGGTCTGGGGACTGGGATGGCCATTCCAGAACATTGTAATTGTTCCTCTGCATGAATGCCTGAGTAGATTTGGAGCTGTGTTTTGGATCATTGTCTTGCTGAAATATCCATCCCCGGCGTAACTTCAAATTCGTCACTGATTCTTGTACATTATTCTCAAGAATCTGCCGATACTGAGTTGAATCCATGCGACCCTCAACTTTAACAAGATTCCCGGTGCCGGCATTGGCCACACAGCCCCAAAGCATGATGGAACCTCCACCAGATTTTACAGTGGGTAGCAAGTGTTTTTCTTGGAATGCTGTGTTTTTTGACGCCATGCATAACGCCTTTTTGTATGACCAAACAACTCAATCTTAGTTTCATCAGTCCACAGGACCTTCTTCCAAAATGAAGCTGGCTTGTCCAAATGTGCTTTTGCATACCTGAGGCGACTCTGTTTGTGGCGTGCTTTCAGAACGGCTTCTTTCGCATCACTCTCCCATACAGCTTCTCCTTGTGCAAAGTGTGCTGTATTGTTGACCGATGCACAGTGACACCATCTGCAGCAAGATGATGCTGCAGCTCTTTGGAGGTGGTCTGTGGATTGTCCTTGACTGTTCTCACCATTCTTCTTCTCTGCCTTTCTGATATTTTTCTTGGCCTGCCACTTCTGGGCTTAACAAGAACTATCCCTGTGGTCTTCCATTTCCTTACTATGTTCCTCACAGTGGAAACTGACAGGTTAAATCTCTGAGACAACTTTTTGTATCCTTCCCCTGAACAACTATGTTGAACAATCTTTGTTTTCAGATCATTTGAGAGTTGTTTTGAGGAGCCCATGATGCCACTCTTCAGAGGAGATTCAAATAGGAGAACAACTTGCAATTGGCCACCTTAAATACCTTTTCTCATGATTGGATACACCTGGCTATGAAGTTCAAAGCTCAGTGAGGTTACAAAACCAATTTTGTGCTTCAGTAAGTCAGTAAAAAGTAGTTAGGAGTATTCAAATCAATAAAATGATAAGGGTACCCAAATTTTTGCACCGGTCAAATTTTGTTTTAATGCATATTGCACATTTTCTGTTAGTACAATAAACCTCATTTCAATCCTGAAATATTACTGTGTCCATCAGTTATTAGATATATCAAATTGAAATGGCTGTTGCAAACACCCAAATATTTAGAACTAAAAATGATTAAGATTAATAGGGGTGCCCAAACTTTTTCATATGACTGTATATATATATATATATATATATATAAATAAAACTAAATAATCATCTCCGACCGGGGGTGTTAGAGGACAGTGTCAGCCGTTACAGACAGAAAAATGAATTCTACCAGACTTTCCTCCAATTAATTTCCCTTTATCCATTGCTTCTGTTTTGTCTCTTGTTACAGTTAAAATTGAGAAATATCGAGAGAAAATATAATTAGACTTGCTGGTAATTTGGTTTCTAAGAAACCCTCCATGACAGCACCATGCAGCATCCATGGTGTCTGTGCCTCTGGGTTTTATGTTGGTACGTCCCGTTCTGTGTTAAGTGTTGTATGTCATTGTTATGCAGCTTTTTCCTCAGCATTTTTCCCCCGTGCAGTGTTCAAAACCCAGACATGGTTCAGCCCTGGCCTATCACAGGCCACTGGGCGGGGGTTGTAGGAAGATCTGATCTCCCCCGCGAGGGTTGGTCCAGCCAGTCTAGTGCATGCAGCTAACTAGGGAAGGTGTGTAAAGCATTCCTGCCACAGCCTCTGGACTGAAGGCTAACCACCGCTTTCGCAGCTCCAGGAGGGATATCACCAGCCCCAGGCTCACCAAAAGACAGCCCTGAGCAAGGGAGAAGTGCTGTCAGCATTCTTGGACTTATTTGGTGTCGAGCCAGGAGGAGCAGGAGAGGACCCTGACAGGAGAAACTCGTTCGGACCTAGCATACAGGTAACCAGGTCCCTGTCAGGACTCCCTGTAACTCCATCCCCAGTGTACCTGGCTGGGAGAGGCAGAGAGGAGGAGTAGTGGAGAACTTTACTGCAGAGCCGGTAACATATTTGGGTACCCTCCTAGAACCAAGGCTGGGGGTTGGACACTGTAGGACTACTAACCCCATTTTAAAGCTGCTGTTGCCTTGTTGTTCCTGTTGCCAAATAAAAGGCTGTTTTGGTTTATCTGCACCACTGACTCCTGAGTCGTGCTTGCATCACCATCAGGGCCCTTCCAAACAACTGGAAGTGCCCCGGGGGAAAGAACTACTACCACCACCATCCGGTAGTGCTGCAGGACCCGCCTCGACTTTGTCCGGCCCAGGAGTGGATGGGAAGTGTGCGCGGCCTGCTAGGTGGCACAGCATCCGTCACTACGACTTCCATCCTCCGGTCTCCTCCATCTGGGTTGCGGCAACCACAGGAGTTAGGACTTTGGCTCTAATAGGGACAGAAAGAATCATGAAAAGTTAAAAGCCCCCTGCCTCCCACACTTCAGTGTTTATCCAATTACTATTAGCACATAAGAACATGTCTATTACATAAACTTGTTAAGCAAATATAAGCTACTTAAAGCTAAGGCCCCATGTAGCGGGTCGCTGCCAAAAAGCGCAGCAGAATTGCATTGCATTTTGTTCCGCAGCACTTTTCAAAGAAAGTCCGCAGAGTTTTCCTCTGAGGACTTTCTGTCCCTATTATACCTATATGGAAACCGCCAGCATTTCCGTAGGTATAACTGACATGCTGCGATTTACAAAAACGCAATGGGTTTTGAAATTGCAGCATTTCCACTGTAGCTTTTTTTTGCAATGTGTGGATCAGATGAGCTGGAATCCCATCCACTTTGAAGATACTGTAAAACGTGGGGTTTCAACATGGCCAAAATACCATGTACTCACAACGTGGGGTCCCAGTCTAAGGGAGGGAAATAAGGGTGCTGTCAACAAGGGTTTTCTAGAAACATAATTACAGTAAGTCTAATTCTATTTTCTCTACACGATCCTCCATGACAGCACCACAGCAGACAAGTTTAGTATGGCAAATGTGTTTAACTCCTCGCCACAGCCAGTTTTTGACTTCCTGACAGAGCCTCGATTTTTTTAAAATCTGACATGTCACTTTATGCAGCAATAACTTTGAAACACTTCAACTCAAAGTGATTTTGAGACACTTTCTTCGTGACACATTGTACTTACAGTAGTCTTAGTGGTATATTTTGGTTGATATGTTTTGGGTTTAATTATGAAAAAAAATAGGAAATTTGGTGGAAATTCTGCAATTTTAAAAGTTTATCTGCTTTACATACAGATAGTCATACCACCCAAATTAGTTAATTTTTGCCTAATCTTTTGCCTAGATATACGACAGGGTTCAGAAATGAAGAAGCACCATGTGCATTTGAGGCCTAATTTGATTATTTACACTGCATTGGTGAGCAATTGCAGACAGTGTGAGGCAAAATAAAAAAAAAAAATGGACCCCTATTTTAGAAACTACGCCCCTCAAACAATGTATCAAGGGGCATAGCAAGCATATTTACCTCTCGAAAATTGCATGATTTTATTTATTATTTTAAATGTGCTGTGAAAAGCTAAAATTGCAATTTTTACAGAGACAGACCATTTCAGTGCCTGATATGTTGCTCTCAGCTTGTGACACACACTCCAAAAACTGTTAGGCCGGGGCCCCATGTTGCGAAAGCACTGACTAATCCCATCCACACATTACAGAAAGAAATCTACAGCGGAAAATCGCAGCATGTCAATTATACATTGCGGAAACGCTGGCGTTTTCTGTATAGGTATAATAGGGGCAGAAAGTCCGCAGATGAAATTGCAAAGAAAGAACGCTGCAGAAAAAAAACGTGCA
The DNA here is from genome assembly GCA_947044405.1 of Leptodactylus fallax. Taxonomy (NCBI): domain Eukaryota; kingdom Metazoa; phylum Chordata; class Amphibia; order Anura; family Leptodactylidae; genus Leptodactylus; species Leptodactylus fallax. The sequence goes on along the minus strand of CAMRHE010000061.1, from coordinate 1,377,218 downwards.
TTTTTGTCAGCAGAATTTTTTGGCTGCGCTTCGTTACGTAGGACCTTAGCCTTAAGCGGGTTATCCTTGGTAAAACAGCTTTTGGAGCATTTGTCTCTAACACAAGCTGGGCAGGAACATACTGTGCACTGAAATGACCTATTTCTGGACTTTTTTTCATGTTTTCCTTCCCGCCTTACAAAATTCTTAACTGTATTATTTTTCTGTCAACATAGCTATGTGAAGGCTTATTCTTTGCGGGATGAGTTGTACTTTAATTTGGCACCATCTTGGGGTAGATATAATGTTTTGATTAACTTCTATTAATGTTTTTGGGGGGACCATGTGAAAAACTCACAATTTTAATCATTATTTTTTGCATTTTGTTTCTACGGTGTTAAATATGCATTAAAAATGACATGGCAACTTTGTCCAGAGGGTCATTACAATTATGGCAACACTATAATTATAATTGTTTTATTATGTTTTAGCAGGTGTACAAATAAAACATAATTTTTCAAAACTTAACTATTTTCCCGGTGTCACCATATTCTGATGCCTATAATTCTGACAGAGATATGTAAGGGTTCAACTTGTGCAACAAGTTGTAGTTTTTATTAGTACCAATTTTTGATATGTATGACTTTTTGATTATTTTTTTTTTATTGCAATTTTTGGGGGAAAACGAGGTGACCAAAATACATTAATTTGTGCATTGCAATATATATATATATTTTTTTTTTACAGTGTTCCCCATACGGATAAATAACACTATTTTTGGATAGTGCGGACTTCTACGCACAAGGGGATACCAAGACCAAAAACTGCCTTAAGCTAAGGCCCCACATAGCGAGCTGCAGCCAAAAAGTGCTGCGAAAGACCACATTGCATTTATTTTCTGCAGAGCTTTTCACAGAAAGTCCACAGAGTTTTCCTCTGCAGACTTTCTCTCCCTATTATATCTGTACAGAAAACGCCAGCGTTTCCATAGGTATAATTGACATGCTGCAATTTACAAAAATATGACGTTTTTTGAAATCACAGCATTTCCGCTTTGGATATTTTTCTGCATTGTGTGGATTGGATTCGCCAGAATCCCATCCACTTTGCAGGTACTGTAAAATGCTGCAGTTTTGCCACAGTCAAATCACGGCTTTTTCGAAACGTGGGGCCCCGTCCTTAGGCTGAATCCCCACGTTGCAGAAGTGCAGCTTTTTTGAGCCAAAGCCAAGAATGGCTACAAAGGGAATGGGAAATATCTAGAAAGCTCTTCTGATCAATCCACTCCTGGCTTTGGCTCAAAAAAACACAGCAAAATCTGCAACAAAAAAAGCTGCTTTTCTGCAACGTGGGGTCTCAGCCTAAAGGACACAGTGTGTGTTCGTGACACATTGTACTTCATGTTAGTGGTTAACTTTGATCAATATTTTTTGCATTTATGAAAAAAATGAGGAAATTTTAAAAAATTAATAATTTTCAAAATGTGAAATGCACTGCCATTACCAATTACCACCCAAATACAATTATTTACCATATTTCTGCTTTATATTATTATCACCTTTTAACAAACTAGAATATATTAATGACTTATTCTTTAGTAAATCTCTCAACCTGCTAGCCATTACCGAAACCTGGATACAGCAGTCTGATACGACCTCCCCTGCTGCTCTGTCTCATGGCAGCCTACAATTCTCACACACTTCTAGGCTCGACAACAGGAAGGGTGGAGGGTAGGGATACTTCTGTCGCCACAGTACACTTTTCAGGTCATCCCACCAATACCCTCACTCACATTCCCCTCATTTGAAGTCCATGCCATCAGACTTTTCCACCCACTCTCTTTTCGTGTAGCCATGATCTACCATCCACCTGGCTCACCCTACCAATTTCTGGATCTCTTTGCATTCCTACCCTCATCATGGGTGAATTTAACATCCCCATTGACACCCCTGTCTCCCCAGATGCCTCACAGTTTCTCTCAATAACCGCTTCTTTTGGTCTTTCACAACTTTCCTCTTCCGCCACACATGTATCACGATCGATCTTGTCTTCCATCGACTCCTCACAGTTTCTAAATTTACTAACTCTTCTCTGCCCCTCTCTGATCATAATCTTCTGTCTCTCACCATCAGTGCTTCCTCTCCTTCACAGGACACACCTACTTATCATACATATAGAAACTTATGTGCTATTAACACCCAGCACCTCTCAGATACTCTACAGTTCTCTCTGTCCCCCACCTCTTCACTCTCCTGTCCCAATCTGGCCACCAGTCACTATAATGAAACCCTTAAAAGTGCACTGGATGAGGCGGCTCCCCCTCCACTCATAAAGTTTGACGCAGGAGGCAGCAACCCTGGCATATGCCACACATTTTCTTCAGCGGTGCTCTAGGTGTGCTGAATGTCTCCACTTCAAATTTATGCTTAAAACCTATAGCTCTGCCCTTCACCTCGCCAAACAAACCTATTTCACCACTCTCATCTCTTCTCTCTCCTGTGACCCTAAAAGGCTCTTTGAAACTTTTCACTCCTTACTCACTCCCAAGGTGCAGACGCCATTCACAGACCTTAGTGTAGAAGACCTGGCCACTTATTTCCATGATAAAATTGATAAGATCTGTCAGGAAATAACTGCCCAATCCCCAGGCGGCATTGATCCCCTCACCTACCGCACTTCAGACACTTCATTCTTATCTTTTGAACCTGTTACAGAAAAGGAAGTCTCTCAGCTACTTTCTTCTTTTTGCCCTACTACCTGCAGTAGTGACCCTTTTCCCTCACACCTTCTTCAGTCTCTGTCGCCTGCTGTCACTACTTGCGTTACTAAAATATTTAACCTCTCTCTCTCTTCTGGAATTTTTCGATCCTCTTTCAAACATGCTGTCATAACCCCGCTATTGAAGAAATCCTCCCTTGACCCGTCCTGTGCTGCTAACTATCGACCTGTCTCTAACCTCCCCTTCATCTCCAAAATCTTGGAATGCTTGGTCTATTCTCGTTTAATCCGCTATCTTTCTGCTAACTCTCTTCTTGACCCCTTACAATCTGGCTTCTGCACTCTACTGAAATGGCCCACACAAAAGTCTCCAATGATCTCCTGACGGCTAAATCTAATGGTGAGGGGGGCATGGCCTGGCTATGGAGGAGTGAGGTCGCATATTCCTCAGCTCCTTCCCTGGCTTACCTGGGACGACGCCGAATCCGCTGACCAGAGCTTCTCCTACCCCGTGGACCATGGGCAAATCCCAGCGGGTCCCACCGAGGTCCTCATCCACTCCCTCGAGGGTCCCTATGGGGCCCACCATTGAGAGATTCCTCCGGTGCCCGGGCACTCCTGGGTCACAGCCAGCGCCTTCCAAGATGGCGTCCGACATCGCCGCTTCATCATGTGGCTCTCCCGCATGCACACAGCCGGCACTCTCAGCTGTTTCAGCCACCGAGGCAGCCCTGCCTCCACCGGAGATCGGGGGCTTGTTCCCTCAGCCCACCGGGGATATGGACGATGAGGGAGTCTGGGCTCCGCTCAGCTCCCGTTTCACCAGCGTCGGCGGCGGCTTCTGAGCAGGACTGGCCATCCCTACTGCCGTCTCCTGTGCTCTCCATGTCACAGCAATCCCCGCAGGTGACCAGCATAAAGCAGCCTTCTCCCCAGAGGCCTCTAGGAGGTGAGAAGACCCCCACCCTGCCCTGTGGCTTCCTCTACCCCTTCCACGGCCCTGTGCTCTACAATGAAGGCCCCTCTGTTTGCTCCCCTGTTAATGGGCTACAGCTGGACCCATATCCTCCTGGCACTTCCTCTACCGGTAGTCTCTGCCCAGCACCTGCCACAGTACCGCTGAGCTTGCTATCTGCCATGGCAGCTCCATACTTACCTCTGGCATCCCATGTCCCTCTGATACCTCCTCCTGTCATGGCCTCCGGCTCTGATGGTCAGAGTGCGGGGGACCCCACTGGGACTGTTCCTCCTTCATTCTGCACTCCATCCTCTTCCACCACCTCCTCCAACACCCTGGCCGAACTACGCCAACTGAACGCCTATCTCCGTGCCATCCCCACAAAGTCTGACATGGAGGAATATGTGGCATGCCTGGAGCAGTCATACAAATCTGAGCTGGCCGCTGTTCGTTCTACTGTACAATCATTGGAGGGGAGAGTGGATACCCTGGAGGCCTCTTCTACCTCGCTTTCTACCCAGTTATCCACCCACGACTCTGTACTGCTGTCTCACTCTCACCAGTTGCACCACTTGACCGATCTCTTGGATGACCTTGAGAACAGGAACAGACGGAACAATATTAGGGTGCGGGGCCTTCCTGAAGTCATTGAACCCCAGCAACTGGACGCTACTCTGCGCACTATTTTCAACTCCCTCCTGGGGGGTCCCTTCTGACTCCCCGCTCGAGTTGGTCCGGGCGCATCGTTCCCTGGGCCCACGCCCTCTGGACTCTGCCAATCCTAGAGACGTCATTTGCCGGGTACATAGGTACCAGCTCAAAGAGGCCATCATGTGGAAGGCCAGAGATGCCCGCCAAGTCGAGTTTCAGGATGCTCCTATCAACTTACTCCCGGATCTGTCCAGACTCACCCTTGCCAGGCGGCGTGCTCTGAAGCCTCTTCTGGACCTTCTGATTCAACACCAGATCCCGTACTCCTTGGGGTTTCCTTTCCCACTGCAGGTCCGGCGGGATTGTCGTTCTATTTCCCTAACTCGTCCGGACGATGTTCCTGCCTTCACTGCCGCCCTTGGACTCCCTCCGGTGCGGATTCCAGAGTGGCCATCATTACCTGGCACCCCAGAACCAGCCCAACCCGCGAGGTCCCAGCGCCACCCCAGACGCCACTGACGTGACCGAGCCTCCACGACTGCGGCTCAGCAACGGGACCATCAAGCCTCCCCGACTTGAACGCTGAACTGCTTCTCTTGCACACCAGAGAGACTGCCTTTCTGTAACCCCTAGGGGTTTTCGTCCGCCCCCTGTGGGACCGTGAAGTACCGTTATCTTCCCTTTATCTCTATCCTTCCCACTTTTTCTTTCTCCCCCCTCTCTTTTCTTCTCTTCCTTTTCTTCTTGCCCGCTTCCTTTTACTTTTTCCTTTACTCGGTTTTGTTCCACTCTCTCCTATGCCTTGGTCTATCTAGCTTCTTTACATTGTTTATTTTGGTCAGCAAATTTTTGTTGTTTCAGTTACCTCTATAGTGGCATGGCCCGGGGACCCGGGGGGAGAGCAGCTCCTTCCTGGAAAGCTCGTTCCCCACCGGGGTCTCCGTGCTACTGTGTAGCACGTGTTTAGGTATTGTTTGCCTTTCCCCCACCTGTTTTGGTGGTGGCTCATTCCACCACCTCACTGCATAGTCAGTTGAATTCTGTTTCTGTGTTAGATTGTGCCGGATCGCGTTAGATTTTCCCTTTCCTAACTGTCCCCCCTTCCCCTCCCTTTCCAGCTATGTCTACTTTGAATATTTGTTCCTTGAACACAAGAGGACTTAACGTCCCACAAAAACACAGCCAGATCTTGTACCAACTTCATAAAAAACGTTCTCATATCCTTATTTTACAGGAGACTCATTTTAAGGAAGGTCATGTTCCGGATATCCGCAACCGCCATTTCCCCATTTGGTTCCACAGCGTCAACCCGGCCACCAAGTCTAAGGGAGTATCTATTGCTCTGCATAGGTCTCTGCAGCATGAGGTAATGGACACTTTGACCCCAAGGGTAGATTTGTCTTTCTCAAACTGCGCACGGTCCTCACCATAGCAGGTTGCTACCTCCCTAATCAGAGACAACTGCGGTACTGTAGGGACCTAGTCGGCAAACTTTCTGACTTTGGCGAGGGGGTCATGATCCTCGGGGGCGACTTTAATTTCGTTTTGGACCCCATGACTGAATCTACCCCTCCACACTCCCAGTCCCACCTGCGTAGCCTTAAGACTGCTCTTCATAACTCCCAGCTGGTTGACGTGTGGCGCATCCTACATCCCAATGAGCGAGACTACACGTATCACTCCCCCGCGCACAATTCTTATGGCCGCATTGACTTTTTCTTGATCAGCCACCACGCCCTTTCTTGGGCCCCTACTGGACAGATTGGTTCCGCTCTTTGGTCGGACCAGTCGTCCATATTTCTATCAGTGGAGGTTCCGGGACTCTTGCGCCGTCCCCTCACCTGGCGTCTGAACGACAGCCTTTTAAAAGATACCACTTGCCGTGCGTACATCGGCGCTGCAATCAGAAACTTTGGTCTTGATCACGCTCAGGACTCGACATCACTTCCTCTACAGTGGGAGGTGCTAAAATGTGTGGTCCGGGGCGTCCTGATTAAACATGGTGCACGTCTTAAAAAAGAGCAAGCGGCGTGGGTCTCCTCGCAGCTAGCCAAGATTTATTCCCTTGAAGTACAACATAAACGTTCCTGCTCTCAGGCTGACTTCACAGAGCTCCTCAATGCTAGAGAGGAGCTTTGAGCCCACTTATACGAGATGTCCATGCTCTTCCGTGACCGTGTCCGGAAACATTATTATGAGTTTGCGGATAAGTGTAGCCGTTCCCTCGCGCATCGCCTACATCCTCGCAATACCCCCACGTACATCCACTGGATAAGTAAAGGCCCTGGGCGATCGGTCCATAACCCAGCGGACATCGCAGAGGCGTTTAGTTCCTTTTAACACGACCTCTATAACATTCGTGGGCAATATGCCGATCTTGCCCCGGACTCTCTTAGTGAGAAAATCTGGGAGTATGTTGTCAAGACCTCTCTTCCCATTATCGCTCCCTCAGAGCGCTTCTTGAGGACCCTTTTTCCGAAGAGGAGGTCTCCCTCGCCAGTCAATCTTCCCCCTCAGGCAAATCCCCTGGTCCCGGTGGGTTTACCCCCAGATTTTACAAGTCCTTCCGAGACCTCCTCTCTCCAATGATGGCCCATGTCTTTAATAGTATTGATGACACCACTCCGTTTGCCCCCCAATCCCTATCGGCCCTCATTACGGTTCTCCCCAAACCTGGAAAAGATCCGTCCTGCTGTGCCAGTTATCGCCCGATTTCCCTGCTCAACATTAACATCAAACTATTTGCCAAATTGCTGGCTAATCGTCTGTCCCCTTTAATGCCGGGCCTGATCCATACTAATCAGGTTGGCTTTATTTCAGGCTACGAGGCCAGGGACAATGTTTGCAAGATGCTCATGGCGATCTCTGCGGCCCGCACTACCAATGTCCCTATGTGCTTGCTCTCTGTATACGCTGAAAAAGCGTTCGACCGCGTTCACTGGGGCTTCCTGCGGGCCACACTCCAACAAGTTACTGGGTAAGGTGCTTTCACTTTACGGCGACGCGTCGGCAAAGGTGCGGATCAATGGGCTGCTCTCCAACTCTTTTACGGTTCGGAATGGCACGGGGCAAGGTTGCCCCTTGTCACCTCTTTTATATGCACTGGTCATGGAACACCTAGCGACAGCCTTACGGAAATGTCCTAGTGTCCATGGTTTGCAGCAGGGCAACCGACAGGTCAAAATGGCCTTATACGCTGACGACCTCCTCTTGTACGTCTCTCAGCCGTGCGTTTCCTTTCCATCCATTCTGCATGAGTTCCGTCGCTTTGGCCACCTGAGCAATTTCAAGGTGAACCTCTCCAAGAGTGAGGCCCTCAATATCACCTTGCCCCCAGCAGAAGCAGCCCTCCTAGCGAACGATTTCCCCTTCAAATGGCACCCTACCTCCATTAAATATCTCGGGATCCACGTCCCTTCAGACCTCAACCTTCTCTACCGCCTTAATTACTTACTGATCCTTGAATCCCTTTCGACGGACCTGTGTAAATATGGTTCCCTCATGCTCTCCTGGTTCGGTCGCATCAACGTGCTGAAAATGGATGTCATGCCTTGTTTATTATATATGTTCCAAGCTCTGCCCATTCCAATACCACGTTCTTTTTTTGTTCGCGCTGACTCAGTTTGGGAGGTTTGTGTGGGGAGCAGCGCGGAGCAGGTTGCACTTTCGGATGCTGACGCGCCGTAAACTTCGTGGCGGTGCGGGCCTGCCTGATCCCGACTATACTACCGCGCGACAGTACTGTTGCGCCTCTTTGATTGGCATTATCGCCGGGTGGCCAAACAGTGGGTCTCTATAGAGGCCGACTTGCTTTCGGCCCACCTCCCCTCCCTACCTTGGGTTCCATCTCATTTTCGTCCCAGAGCTATCAGACACTCCATTCTATCCTCTCACTTCCTCAAGACTTGGGACTCCATAAGTGCGGGTGGCCGCATAGCCAGGGTCCCGGGCCCCCTCAGCCCTCTGTTCCGAAATCCAATGTTTCCCCCAGGTTGCTCCGCTGACAAATTCCTTTGCTGGCTGGCCAGGGATGACGTCACAGAAAGTGCTTCTCTTCCCTCTCTGGCACAATTGCAAGCAATTGCATCCCAATCACCGTTTGTCTTGGTTAGAATATGGCCAGCTCACTGCCTTCATCCGTAAGTTCTCCCTGCTTCCCACGCTCTCATCTTCTCTAACCGACCTGGAGTTTGTCATTTCCTGGACTGACACCACTCTGCCTGCCCTCGCTGTTCTTTATGGTATCCTCCTACAGGACACTACACCCGGCCCTCCGACCTACATTGGCCCCTGGGAATCTGACCTTGGTACCTGCCTCTCCACTGCCGACTGGGATAAGTCCTTCCTGTACACGCATAAACTCCCGTTGCCCTGCGGTGCGCAGGAAAAAAACTACAAAATACTGACCCGCTGGTACTGCTGTCCTGACCTCTTGCATAGGATCTACCCTGGTGTTTCTGACCGGTGTTGGTGCTGTGGTTCCGAAAGAGGCACCTTGTATCATATTTGGTGGGAATGCGTGGCCCTCAAGCCCTTTTGGGATGCCGTCTTTACGCTTTATGCTAAAGTGAGCGGCAGATCTGTCACACCCTCGCCCCAGCTTACACTTCTCTTCATCATATCAGGGAGTGTCTCAGCTGTTAAAAAAACCTCTTGCGACATTTCCTCACCGCCGCCAGAACAGTCATTCCCAGGCATTGGCGCAGTACAACCGCGCCTACCCTGGTGGAGTTTCTTTAGGAGCTTCTCCTTATCAGGAGAATGGAAGCCCTGGTGGCCGAGGACTCACCTGACCCCTCTAAATTTGAGTCCCTCTGGCGGCCGTGGTGATGTTTCAGGGGTCCTTGGAGTTCTCCTCTTTCTTTTCTTGACGTGGGGTTGCTTTGCTCCTCTGTTGGTGCAGTGTCCGGCTGCTCTCCATAACCAAATTTTCCCTTCCATTCCTCCCCCCCTTGCCCCAGTGTATCCCCTCTGTCGTTGTTGTGTCTGTGGTCTTGTGTGTCCCGTACACTGTGTACTCCCTATGACCCCCCTCCCTTTCAATGTTTGTCTTAATCTACTGTTAGGCGGGTGGTCCTGAGGTGGATCTCTACAGTTGGATTTTTGTTCTTTCAGCCATCACCCACCTATTGTTACAGTTATTTTAGTTGCCAATGTGTTATTCATTGCCGATTTCCTTATTGTGGGCCTCGCCAGCCCTTCGCCTAATCCTTTATTACTGTGCCTTATCTATGAACAGGGTGGCTTGGGTGACCCCCCTGTCTTAATTGATACTGACGCTATGGCATTGTACCCCCCTCCCTTTTTTTCTCTTCTGTTCTTATTGCAAAACTTAATAAACTTGATTAAACATAAATCTAATGGTGACTACTCTCTTCTTATTCTTCTGGATTTCTCAGCAGCATTTGACACTGTCGACCATCAACTCCTCCTCACTATGCTCCGCTCTGTTGGCCTCTGCACTCTCCTGGTTCTCCTCTTATATCTCAGACCACACTTTCAGTGTATCATTTGTGGGCTCTGTCTCTTCCCATTGCCGTTGGGGTTCCTCAGGGCTTGGTCCTAGGCCCCCTAATCTTCTCTCTGTACACAGCCCCCATTGGACAAACCATCACCAGATTTAGCTTCTGGTACTATCTTCATGCTGATGACACCCAATTATATACGTCAGCCCGTGACATCACCCCTGCGCTAATACAGAACACCAGTGACTGTCTCTCTGCTGTCTCAAATATCATGTCGTCACTTTATATGAAACTGAATCTCTCAAAGACTGAACTACTGTTGTTTCTACCATCTAATAGATCTGTCCCTGATATCTCCATTGCAGTCTCCAGCCTTAGTATAACTCCTAGACAGCATGCCCGCTGCCTCGGGGTTATGTTTGACTTAGACCTTTCCTTCACCTTCCATATCCAATCACTCGCATGTCATCTCCACCCCAAAAACATCTCCAGAATCCGCCCTTTCCTTACCACAGATACATTAAAAACACTTGTTGCCCTGATTCACTCTCGCCTTGACTACTGTAACTCCTGATTAATCGGTCTTCCCCCTTACTAAACACTCCTCTCTACAATCTATTATGAATGCAGCGGCCAAGCTCATCTATCAGGCTAGACGCTACAGCGAAGCCTCCGGTCTGTGTCTGTCAGTCACTACTTTGGCTGCCTATTCAATACAGAATTTAAACTATAAACTTATCACCCTCATCCACAAGGCTCTCCATAATGCTGCACCTCCCTACATTTCCTCATTCATCTCTATCTATTACCCAACCCATGTTCTCCGTTCACTCAATGACCTAAGTATCTCATGTCCAAGACTTCTCCCCGAGTTGCACCACTTCTCTGGAATGCTCTACCCTGGACAATCAGATTTACACTCAGTTTCTACAGGTTCAAGAGCAAACTAAAGACATATCTTTTCAGACAGGCCCATCACAATTCCTAATGTAAACCCTTCTGCAGTTAGTTTTCCCTAAAACAAACCCTCCTCTGTTCACGCTCCCGCATTACCCCACAGGATATGATGCCATATCAGACTGTAACTTTATATGTCCGGGCACCATCTGCATGTTAAAGGACACAGCTGGTGATGGCTCAGAGCTTTATTGATGTGTAAGGAAAGTAACCGCTATCACAAAAATGTCTAGACCACTGTATAAGCAATGCCATCTCCGCTGCCACCCCTGCTACCTCTTGTGTCACCCCCTCTACCTCATAGATTGTAAGCTCTTGCGAGCAGGGCCCTCAGTCCCATTGTGTGAATTGACTATTTCTTTGTAATGTATCTTTTTTATCTGTACTTGAACCCTACAAGTTGTAAAGTGCTGCGGAATATGTTGGCGCTATATAAATAAAATAAAATGTACTTGTATTATTATTAATCTCCTTCAATTTATTTTGGACATTAGAATGTTTACAGATTCACAAGAAATTTTTCCAAACCCATGTGTTAGGTATCATTTCAGTTCTGAAGGAAATTTAAAGACATACAGTACACACACACCTTCTCATTCCAAGAGTTTTCTGTATTTTCATGACTATAAAAATTGTAGATTCACACTGAAGGCATCAAAACTATGAATTAACACATGTGGAATTATATACTTAACAAAAAAGTGTTGCGGCCACCAGCATGAAGCCTATCAATTTGTGGATGTGTTTCTCGTATTTACTCGGGAAGATGGAGAGAAGAAGGGGAACCGGGTCATCGCCTAATGAAATGCCCGTAACCATCTTAATTATACGCTGAACTTCTGACCAGTAGGGGCGTAAGAGTGTACATTCCCGCTAGACGTGCTTCATCGTACCCTGGCCAGAGTTACATCTCCAACACCGATCTGAGGTAGAGGGATACATCTCATGGAGAACAGATGGGACTCTGTACCATCGGGAGAGTATCTTATAGTTAGTCTCCTGTGCCTTGCAGGAAATAGAGAATTTGTGGCACGCCTGGAATGCCGATGACCACACATCTGGCGCGAACGAGACCCCCCAGCTCCCTCTCCCACCCACCCACGTAAGCAGGTAGGGAGTCAGTAGCAGTCTCCCGCAGCATGCCATAGATAAGTGAGATTGTGTGAGCTGGGGTATGGGAAGAGAGGCATATGCGTTCAAAGGGCAGTAACTTTCAGATTGTGCAGATTTTGCTTTATCTTAAGAGTGATGTATAGGTGAGTTAGCTGGGCGTATTGCCAGTGGGATATGGCCGAGTCAGGGTCTGACCCAGGATGGGTCAGCTCTTGGCGGGGGAGGAGAGATGTCGTGCTTGTAACTTGGTGGAAACGGAGGATCTGTTGGCCCCTAGTGTGGGATAAAAAGGAGGAGTGGAGCGCCGCAGGAAAATCCAGGTTGCCCGAGATAGGCGTCATAGGTCCATCGTTTAGAAAGAGTCTACGCATAACACCATAGCGCCGGCAAGATCCAAGGACCTGAAGCGCAATGTATGGAAGTGTATGGGTGGAGCTATCTGTCCAGTAACGCTTAGCTAGCCACGGGAGGGCAGTAAGTGGAAGTGAACTCAAGGAACCCTCCAACGCAACCCAGAGTTTAGAGTGCTCCGAGTGATGCCAATCCAAAATGCGCGAAGCGACTGCAGCCAGGAAGTAGTTAGAGCAATCTGGTACCGCCAATCCGCCACACTCTTTGGGTTTGGTCAAGATACTTCTTGCAATTCTCGGTGGCTTGGATGCCCATATGAATTTAGTAAATGTTTTCTGGATAGTTGTAAAGAATTGTTTGGGTAACATTATAGGGACAGTCTGAAATAGATAGAGTAGTCTGGGGAGGACATTCATTTTTAGCAAATTAATGCGTCCCAGCCAAGAGAGGCCTTTGGTGTCCCATCGTTTCATATCTGTCTGCAAGGTGCGCAGGATCAGAAGGAAATTAAGCGTATAGGAATCGGTATTTAATTGCTTTCTGGGACCATGTAAAGGAAAAAGAGGAGCAGAGACCCCGAAGCTGTGACTCTGGCAGGGAGACATTAAGGGCGGTACATTTGGACAGGTTGAGTTTGTAGTTACTATAGTAGCTATAGGAGTTGATTTCTTGGAGGAGAGATGGGATAGTTGTGAGCGGCTGACTGATGAAGAGTAGGACATCATCTGCGAATGCTGAGATCTTAAGATATAAATTTCGGATTCTGAGGCCCTGGATGTCTGGATTATCCCTAATTGCTACAAGTAGATGTTCCATCACCAAGGCATAAAGCATAGGTGAAAGAGGACAACCTTGGCGGGTGCCATTGCATATAGTAAGAGGTGAAGAGAGTGTGCCATTAACTCGTACCTGTGCCCTCGGGGAGTTATAAAGGGAACGTATGCGGGTAAGCATCCTGGGTCCCAATCCTATCTGCGAGAGAGTGGCTTCCAAGAAGCCCCAATCAACCCTGTCAAAGGCCTTCTCCGCGTCCAAAGAGAGGAGCATCATAGGGATTCGTGAACTCTTTGCATGATGGATCGCCGAGAAGGCCTTCAACGTGTTATCCCGTGCCTCTCTATGTGGGATAAAGCCAACTTCATCGTAATGAACTAGCTTTTCCATGTACTGACTCAGTCTATTAGCTATCAGTTTAGCGTAGAGTTTGGCGTCGGTGTTGATCAAGGATATCGGTCTATAACTAGGGCAGAGCAGGCAGGTGGTCCTTACTGTCCTTGGGTATAACCGTTATATGTGCATGTAAAAAGGGGGGGGGGGGAATTGAGTGTCAGGCGAGATAGAGTTAAAGGATTTCAATAGAAGGGGTGCAAGATCAGGCTGTAAAATCTTGTAGAACCGAGCTATGAACCCGTCCGGTCCCGGGTTTTTACCCGCGGGCAAGTTCGAGATCCCCAGCTCAAGCTCCTGGGCGGAAAAAGGTGATTCCAATAGGTCAGACTCTTCGGGTTTAAGAGAGGGGAGAGCTGTCTGTGCTATATATTGGGGAAGTGTGAGGGGGGGGATCAGGCGTCTGATTGGTGGTGTGCGGCTGAAGAAGGTTATAAAGGGATTCATAATATCCTCGGAACGCTTCAGCTATGTCTGTAGTTAAGTGGGTTGTGGTTCCCGATGGGTTCTTAATAATAATAATAATAATAATAATAGTCCTTTAATAGTCCCACAGTGGGGAAATTCAGTGTGTTACAGCAGCAAAGATAAGATAAGCAGATACAAATACAAATACAACATGTACAGGAACGTTCCAAGGTGAGAGGCATTACATTAATAGCAGACAGACAGATAGGACGTAGCAGAGGGGGTGGGGGGGATTTAACAGGCAGAGAGATATTTCAGTTCTCTGTATGTAATGATCTCCGCTTAGGTCGGTGTTGGTTGTACAGCCTAATCGCGGTGGGGAGGAAAGACTTCCGATAGCGCTCCTTCTCACACCTAGGGTGGAGCAGTCGGTCATTGACAGTACTGCCCAGCGCAATCACAGTCTCATGCATGGGATGGGAGTTATTCTCCCGCATGGAGCTCACCACGGACAGTATCCTTCTGTCACCCACCACCTGCACTGGGTCCAGTGGGCTCCCCAGGACAGAGCTGGCCCTTCTAATCAGCTTGTCAAGTTTATTTCTGTCCCTGGTTGATATACTGCTCCCCCAGCAGGCCACTCCAAAGAAGATGGCTGATGCCACTACCGAGTTGAAGAAAGTCCTAAGAAGTGCCCCCCGGATTCCAAAGGCTCTCAGCTTCCTAAGCAGGTAGAGCCTGCTGTGGCCCTTCCTGTACAGGGCCTCCATATGATCTGCCCAGTCCAGCTTATTATTAAGGAGCAGACCCAGGTACTTATAGGTGTTCACAATCTCGATGCCCGTCCCCAGGATGTCCACTGGTTTTGGAGGGCATCTGCCTTTACGGAAGTCCACCACCATCTCCTTGGTCTTCCCTGCGTTAATCTTCAGGTGGTTCTGGTGGCACCAGTCCACAAAAAACCGGTTCAGTTCTCTGTACTCCTTGTCATCATCGTCTGTGATGAGGCCTACTATTGCATTACATATAGCCGTTACATATGAAGTGGCCTGACGCTCTCTTACGGCGCGTGCCAGAAGGCGACCCGCCTTGTTACCCCACTCATAGAACGATTGTTTGCCTAATTGGCGGAGTCGCTGTTGCCTGTGCTCCAACAAGGACCTGATCTCCTGACGCGTAGCCGTCAGCGCAACCAGGGTAGACTGTTGTAGGGATAATTTATGTTGTGCCTCAAGGGCAGCTAAGTCTCGAAGGAGCGACTGGAACTTAAGCCGCGATTCCTTCTTAATTCTAGACCCCAGGTTTCATCAGCACTCCACAAAGCACACATTTTAAGGCTTCCCATTGAATCGGTGGAGAGGTGGAGTCATGGGCATGGTCTGTCACAAAGTTGGAAACAGTGAGTTTGAGATCGGACATACATGCAGCATCAAGCAAGAGCGACTCATTCTTGTCTCCAAGAGTGTGGGCGAGGTCCCGGAGGCGACATACGAATAGTGCATGTGATTGGAGAGTGGTCAGAGAGGAATGCTGTACCAATCCCGGCTGCGGTCACTTGAGGCAAAATAGCGTGGGATGTAATAATATAGTCAATCCTACTATATGTGTTATGAGCATGGGAGTAGTATGAGAAGTCTTTATCGGTCGGATGAAGGATCCGCCAGGCATCGCACAGCAACATGGAGTGTAAAAGCTTCCTGAGCTTGTTTAAAGCACTGTAGGGGATATGGGACCTACCTTCAGAGATGTCTATTAAAGGGTTCAAAGGGAGATTGAAGTCTCCACATAGTATGAGATGGCCCTTGGCAAAAGATTGGAGGGCATTCAGGGCTGAGACAAGGAAAGGGATCTGACCGGAGTTCAGTGCGTATATATTGGCTACTGTGTACACTGATCCATATATTTCACATATGAGATAAATGTATCTAGTGTCCTGGTCTGTCATGGAGTCTATAATCTTTACAGGGAGGTTTTTGTGGAAAAAGATGGCAACCCCCTTAGTTTTACCCTGTGTGTTACTACTATGGGACCATAACGGATAGTATCGGTTTTTAATAGTGGGCACTTGGTCAACAACAAAATGTGTTTCTTGTAGGCAGAGAATCTGGACCTTACGCTTGTGGGCATCATAAAGAACTTGAGAGTGCTTCTCAGGTACATTCAATCCCTTAACATTGAATGAGGATATTATAATGTCCGCCATAGGCAGTGGAAGGGGACAAGATCAGTAGCGGTTAGAGTTGGGTGAGTGGTACCCGGAGTTGGAGGACAGGGACCTCGGGGAGCAGGAGGGAGGAGGGAAATTAAGGTTGAAGAGGGCAGACAGGGCACCCTCAGTGGGAGTATGGGGTAGAAGCATGCGTCTCCGTTTGGTTCCGCACTGCAGAACCTTAGCTATGTGGGAACGAAGAAGGCCGAGCCCAAGGCAGCAAGACAAAAAGAAGAGGTAAAGAGGTCAAGAGCTGACAAATAACCAGAGACTATGTGGCCCCCTATGTTAAATTATGCGTGAAGAGGCAACATAGTGAATAGGTCTCTAATGAAGTAGTGCAAATTCTACAAAAATAGGCAATAGAACATTTAAAAATTCAACAATGGTATAACCCCGAACTATAAAGTCCAGTGAGAACGGTACACCTGGGAAGAGTGAGATCAAGCTGGATGGTCACGTTCTGTTGCCAGGCGACGTCTACGCCTTGGTCTTTGGGGCCCTGGAGGAGTCGTTGCTCGATCTCTAGTAGCGGTTCGGACCATCGTAGGAGGAGCTGGGCGATCTGAGTCACTGAGCATCTGTTCCCAGATCGGGAGGCGGATCATTGGAAGATCAAGTGCGCGGAGAAAATCCTGGAGGTCCTCCGGGGATGTCAAGACGATCAGCTTATCCTGCCTGCGGACCTGGAGAGCGAAAGGAAACCCCCACCGATAGGGAATCCTTCGTTCTTGGAGTACAGCAAGTAGCGGTTTCAGCGCTGCCCTTTGACGTAGAGTGTGTCTGGAGAGATCCGGAAAGATGGATAGAGGGGCACCCCTAAAGTCGATGCTCTTGAGATTTCTAGCTTTGGACATTATATCCTCCTTTACGGTGAAGTAGTGGATCCTACATATGACATCCCTCGGTCTCGCTGGGTCTGAGCTGTGAGGTCGGAGGGCCCGATGTGCTCTGTCCATTTCTATGTGCGTCTCAGGGGGGCTCCCCAAGATGGTATTGAATATGCTTGTGAGTGCCGTACTAGGTCGGCGGTCTGTGTGGTTTCTGGTAGGCCGCGGATCCTTATATTATTGCGGCGGTTACGGTTCTCTATGTCATCTACTGTATATGGGAAGTGAGCCTGCGGTAATGAGTGATATGGGCAGATGACATCTGGTGAAGCGACTGAAGGGAAGACGTCACTGACGCTTGAAACTGCTCCAAATTGTCAACTTGGATTTGTAGGTCTGTTATATCGGTTTTAACTATTTGCAGGTCATGACGCCACGCACGTTTCAGATCTGTGGCTAGATTATCCATGTCCCTTCTGCTTAAAGCGAGTAATGCCTGCAGTTCTGGATGTCCCTGTAGCGTAATGGCCGCTTCCTCCGGAGGGAGGAGGTGAGATACTACAGACTCTGCCGAAACGTGGGTAGAGATAGATGCCTGACGGCTACTCACTTTTTTCTTGCAGGTGGAAGGTGGATCGTCCTCTTCTCCTGAGGACAGATCAGACAGTGTGGTGGTCGGAATCTGTGGGTCTGGTCTGTGGCGATGAGGCCTGTTAGAGGGTGAAGGTGAGGCTGCTCCCCATACTGCCCCTTTAATTGCCGCGTTGTTTGGTTGGGTGGGGGAGATCAGCGGTGCCCGCACCGCCGCTGCTCTCGGGTCTGGAGCTGCCTTGGAAGCGCTGATCGCCGGGTCACTGTCAGCACTGGAAGGAGGATGTGAGGAGGACGTCTCCCTTAACGGTGAAGCTGCTCCCTCCGCCAGCGGAGGGGGAGGGGAGCTGTCGGGCTGTCTGTAGTGGCTGCGCAGCGCTGCTCTCCAGCCCGTCGGATCGCGCGCGCTGCTGGGAAAATGGCGTCGGCGCTCCCCTACAGGCCTCAGCATCGGAGGATCCCTCTTGCCCCTGCAGCGGGAGAAAATAGCTGGAGATGCCCCCCTCCTGTGAGTGGGAGGTAAGGGGCTCCCCTGGGGTCTTTTTGCCTCTTGTTTTGCCCATTTTGGAGTGCTTATGGGCCTATTTCAGCGGGGCACCGGTCGGAGCTCTTAGTGTCTGCTGCCGTTCGCGCCCATGCCAAGCCACGCCCCCCTTCTCCTTTGTATATTTTGTATGTTTTATTATAGTGTCTGAAAAAGGTTGCATTATGTTTGGGATTGCTTGCTTTGATAACCAATAAATAAATTAAATTTGCATAAACTACCTTGGAGTGCTGAGCTAATCTATAAAATTAGACCACGGGATGGATCCCTACTCGTGCACCCAACCACAAGTGGAGTGATGTGCATCCCTTTTCTTACATGGGATGAACAAATGTCACATATAAAGCTGTGTACTGATTTCCCTATGCATATTAGCTGTTCACTCCATGTCTAGGAATTAGACTTACTGGTAATTGGTTTTCCAGTTCTTCATGACAGCACCACAGAGGGAGTTGTCCCTTGATCTCTAAAGGGACAGGAAAACAGAGAGGTTAAATGCTCCCTCTACCCCCCACTTATGCAGTGTTTTTTCCGATACCCCATTGGGCAAGTATGCTAAATATATTCATATTACATCACACAGATATAATTAATGTGTATATACAAATAAACATTTGGGGGGGGGCAGAAAATAAGGGTGCTGTCATGAAGGACTCCTGGAAAACCGTGACAGCACCATATCAGCAGTACAAGATTAATATGCTCAGGTGGGGGGGGGGGTACAGCTGCTTGAAGGACCTTTCGTCCAAAACTCATGTCTGGGCATAAATCTAGTTTATAATGTCTGAAAAATCTATGAACATTTGACCATGTAGAAACGCTACAAATTTGGTCAAATGATGCCTCTCATCTCTCGGGCAAGGAGGCAGCTACCATCCTGGTGGAATGAGATCTTATACCTTCTGGAGGAGATATATCCTGACTAAGATAGGCCTTCTGAATAGCACCTAACCCATCTAGCCAGTGTAGATTTTGTCCGAAAAAAAGAGGACAAAACAAATTGTGATCCCTCCTCAGGACTGAAGATCTATGGAAATAGCAAAAGACTGCTCTCCTAACATTAAAATAAAGGAAGGACTGTTCCTGTGGAGTTTTCAAGTCAGAACAAAAAGGAAGGCTAAACTATCTCCTCACCTCTGTGGAAAGATGAAGACACTTTTTGAGGAAAGAAAGGTCTACTCTAGATAATAATAGGTAATAAGGTTCTCCAAGACCCTCAAATACGGATGCCTTATTGAGAGAGCCTCTATTTCTTCAATCCTCCAAGCAGAAGTTATTGCGACTAGTAATGCAGTAAGATTAAGTTTAAATTCCAAGGAGACAGGGATCTCTTGAGAGAGGGGCTAAGTCTGGAAATTGCCCTGGTGAACCCACATGGTGTTAAAAAAAAAAAAAAAGTGTTGCGGAAGAATAGGCACAGCAGACAGGCTGCGATTTCCAAAACCGTTACGTTTTTGGAAATCGCAGCATGTCAATTATACCTACATAAACGCCGGCGGTTTCCTTAGGAAACCTCTGCGGACTTTCTGTGAAAAATGCTGTGGGAAAAACTGCAATGCATTGCCGCCGTGCTTTTTCCCGCATTGCTTTTTTGCTGCAGAATGCTACGTGTGGCCTTAGCCTCAGGCTAAATCTGTACCTTTAAAGTACTTGGGGAGTGGCTTTTGTTAAACCTTTTCTGCAACAGATCTAATATTTTTGCAATGTTTGGGTTATCTAAAATAGGAGTCACCTGACCATACCAGGAACAGAATTTTTTCTATATTTTCCTGTAGATGGCTGAAGTCACAGCCTTATGACTCTGAAGGGTAGAAATTACTTTTTATGATAAGCCCTTCTATCTTACCCTCTCCCTTTCAGGTTCCAGACTGACAAATTTAGCTAGTCTAAGTCTGGGTATAGGACTGGACGCTAAGAGAGAAGGTCTGGCCTGAGAGTAAGACGGACTGCCTCCTCTATAGCTAACTGAGTCAGGATTGGGTCCAACCTTTGTATTGGCCAAGAAGGAACTATCAGGATCAGCTTGGTTTTTTCTTCTCTGAACTTCAGAGTAAAGGCAAATGCTAGTTCCATGTCCCAAGACTGAGATTGAGCATCCAGTGCCTTGGCCTGAACCCAGCGATTTATTGAATAAAATGCTGGGACTTT
This sequence comes from Leptodactylus fallax, assembly GCA_947044405.1. NCBI lineage: Eukaryota > Metazoa > Chordata > Amphibia > Anura > Leptodactylidae > Leptodactylus > Leptodactylus fallax. The sequence goes on along the minus strand of CAMRHE010000061.1, from coordinate 1,357,129 downwards.
TTTGTTTCTGTGTGAGAGGAACAGTTATATTTAAGGACTGCCACATCTGTCTGTAAGTTGATAAAATAAACCTCTTGATACAATTTCCTATTCCCCTGGATTTAAAGCTTTTCTGCTCAGGTAATCCGCTTTTAGATTTTCTGAGCCTTTTAGATGGATAGCTGAGATAGAGATTTTTCTTTGCGCAGGTAAAGATCTTTCCTGCCAGACACTGAAGATGGGGATGTCTGGTACCCCCTTGATGATTTTCAGATGGAAACCTCTCACCATCTGAGTTGAGACTTTCAGGGTCACCCAGGCCGTCTGTAATTCTCGGAAGTTTGAGAATTCTTGACTAGTAACCTGGAACCAAGATCCCTGGAAGAACCTGCCCTGCCCATCCCCAACCTAAACTGCTTGAGTCTGTTATGATGATTTGAGGAAGCAGTTTCCAAGGAAACACCGGCCTCATGTTCTTTGGGTCCATCCACCATAGCAAGGAGGCTTTGGTTTCTTTGGTGATAACCAGCTTTTTGTTTAGAGACTGTTGCCGTCTGTCCCAAAAGGAAAGGATCTGATTTTGTAAGATTCTTAAAAGGAATTAGCTCCACCAGACCGACTGGATGCATGAAGTAATAAGGCCTAAGATCTTTATTGCATCTCTCACCGAGAAAGCTGCCTTCCTGTGGAACTGAGATACCCTGTTCCGGAGATTTGTTTGCTTTTCTTCTGGAAGAAAAGAGATTTGCAGGGTAGAATCCAGTAGCATGCCTAGGAAGACCTTGTTCAGAAAAAAGCCTTGAGAATCCAACCTAAACGTTGAAGGAGGTATATTGTCTCGTCCATGTGGATTTTTAACTGTTGTGCAGAATCTGCCACTAAAAAGATCGACCAAATATGGGGCAGTTATAATATCTTGACCATAATATCTCAATCATAATTTTTGTAAAAACTCTTGGGGAAGACCACATCTCGAATGGTAGGCAATGGCACTGCAAATCTCAGATACTTCTGAAAACCTGGATGTATGGGGATGTGGTAATATATGTCACATTACACAACACAACACATTGATGCATCTTGATTCATTATTTTGGGGAATCGTGGATCGACTCCATTTTGAATCTTTCATATCTGATCCACTTGTTCAAATTTTATAGATTTATTATGGCTCAGAAGAAAGCTGCAGGCTGGGCCAAGAACCCAGCATTCAGGGAGCGGCCCAGGACACCAGACAACGCTGGACACAGTGAAGACCTGCAGTTAGCAGACCCCTACTCCAAGGGGTGCTAATCCAGCATGGTGGCAGAAGGAAGAGCAGGCCTTCCCAATCCAGCACACCAGACCACAGGTAAGAGACACTTCCTCTCTGCACCTGCCCCAAAAGGGAAGAACACGAGGTCAAGGGGAAACTCCTCCTGTGGTGCTGTTGTGAGGGGATGTCCTGGAAATTATTATACCACTGCATCATTATTATTTCTTTATATAGCACCATTAATTTCATTTACATAGATGGTACAAATAACAAGTACAATAAGCACAAAACTAACTAGATGACCAACATGATGTAAGTAGGAAAGAGAATCCTGTCCACAGGTTTACAATCTATATTGGAGGACAGGTAGAGACAATAGGTGTGGGTAACAGTTATTCATATGGTGGTATAGTGGCAGCGAGGTTACCGAGTGTTGCATGCTATTCCAAAGAGGCGAGTCTTCAGGTTGTGTGTGAAGGTTGTGTTTACAGGGTACAGTACTGTACGGATTATTTGTTCATTCCAGCATAAAATACACATACAATCAGTTCATCCCATATCTAGAAAGCACGGAGACTTTAGGGCATGTCTATGAATGAGGAAAATATTTTGATTCTACTGCAAACAACACCCATAACCTGTTTATTCCATGTCTTGGACACAGTGAATTTACTATACAGTGAAGGAAATAAGTATTTGATCCCTTGCTGATTTTGTAAGTTTGCCCACTGACAAAGACATGAACAGTCTATAATTTTAAGGGGAGGTTAACTGAAACAGTGAGAGATAGAATGTCAAAAATAAAATCCGGAAAATAACATTGTATAAATTTTATAAATTAATTTGCATTTTGCAGAGAGAAATAAGTATTTGATCCCCTTCCAACCATTGTAAGCAACGCCCCCCCCCCCCCCCCCCGACTGTTCTCTAACATAGCATTGTACTGTCAGAGGGGCATTCCTTACCGCCCAGGTAAGGAACACCCTTCTGACAGTGGGGAGATATCGGTGCCGTTAATTTCTCTCCAGCCCCGGGGCACATACAGGGAAAACTGACAGTGCGCTGAATTAGTGCACTATCAGCGTTCTAGCGGTAAATGAAACTGCACTTTGATGAAGACATGAATGGTCCTCTTTAATAGCAATTAACCCCATCATGTCCCTTACATTAACCCTTGTGTGCTTCACATAAGAGTTACTGATATGTGAGAGACATGGAGGTACTAATTAAGTATCTTCATTACACATTACACAGGGGTTACTGTAAGGGACATGGAGTTACTAAAACTAAATTAATAACCCCAAATGTCTGACATTAATAAGACTAGTAACCCCTGGTGTTTTTTACTTTCACTTGGCTGACCTCAGTTCTCCTCTCCTCTCCTCCTCCTCTTTGCAGGATGCACAGGGCTCCACCTCCTGGGCTTTCCTCACTCCTCTCATTGGTGGGCAAGGAGGGCAGCAATTTAATGCTTGCAGGTCCCGTGCCAGCAAAATATGCCATGCATGCCAACAGTGGCACGCGTGCCAGGGTTTGCTGACCCCTGATTAAGAGTTCTGGCTCCTACAGACCAGTTAGACGCTCCTAATCAACTCGTGCCCCCGCGGCTCCATTCATTAAATGAAAATCACGGTCGTGTATGGGCCCATAGAAAAGAATGAGTCAGTGTACTCTCCGTGAAATACAGCACACTGACCCACGGCACGGTCATCTACAACGGGCCTTACATGTAGGCCAATTTTCCCGTGGCCCGGGGGGGGGGGCGGGGGTTTTCAGCAGCAGGGCAGGGTTGGGGCAATTGGGCAGCTCATAAAAACACAATATAGTGCATATTTAATTATTACATTTATACAGTTTCCTATACTTTATTAAGGGAGATCACTCCATATCTCGCATAACTTATTGGTGGTATGGACAGCTCCCTTAATAAATGCATGGGTAGGGCGGAGGGGGCCTTCATTCAATTAGGGGGGGGGGGGCTATCACTCAGAGGGCACTATTACTGTAATAGTGCCCCCATTGCCAGTTAATAACAGTCCCCCACAGACAGCTAATGTTATGAACTGGGGGGGCATTATTATTGTAGTAGTGCCCCTAACAGGTATTACCTGTGGGGGGCACTATTACAGTTATAGTGCCCCCCCCCCCGGTTAACAACATTACCTGTGGGGGGGGGGGCTATTATCTGTAGGGACACAACTAGGGCACTAATACAGTAATAGTGCCCCCCAGTTAATAACATTACCTGTGTGGAGGGGGACTGCTGTTAACTGTAGGGAGGGGTACTATAGCTGTTATAGTGCCATATACTGTAACTATAATTACAATGACATTATACTTACCTGGTCACAAATGCAGCTCGCCAAGGATCTGTTCCCCAGGCGCAGCGGGACCATAGCGAAGGTTCCAACTGATCCACGACCCGGTACTGGTCCACGGCCCGATCTTTGGGGAGCTCTGACCTAATGCACGCTCCAAAGAATGAGGAGTGGTACAATGCATACATCACTCAACCAGAGCGACTCCAGCATATGTGGGAAGAAGACACACCCGAATGTGGCTTCAAGATGCCCGCAGTGCATGTGTGCCATAGACCACTAAACAGTGCAGGAGGGTATGTCAATAATAAAATAATGACAGAAATTGCGGAACTAGAGAGAGAAAACTAAAGGGAAGGAAATAAGAGAAGACAAAAAAAGGATGAAACTAGAAAGACTGAAGAGGAGGTGAATCAAGGTGAATAAAGAGAGTAAAAGGGAGAAAGGAGTTAAAACAAAGAAGAAAAAAAATCATATGAATGGGAAAGAGAGGCTAGGTATGGATCTGCATGAAACAACGGTGGAGGATGAGGAAGGGGAGTGGTTACCCTGGTGAAGATGGTGGCAAGAAACGGTCAAGAGGAGGTGGCGATATAAAGCAGACGCATATGGCGATATAAAGCAGAGACAGCTTTCCTAGAGAAATAATGGTGGCTAGGTATCCTCCATTGAAGTTGAGTGCATACCATCAGTTGGTGAAAAGCAGTGGAATCCACTAAGTGGTACAACATTGACTGCACCTCCAGCAGCTTGGCCAGATGCGAGTTAAGTTGCAGTTAAACTGCCAGATCACTGGGTGTGTATTGCTGTCTTCTGGCCACACATTCCCTTATGGATGACTGACAGTGTGGAAGAGGAGGAGTAGGAGAAACAGTTGGCGGTGATGATGATGATAATGACAACCATGTGCTAGGTGTAGATGTGGCCTGTCTACAAGGAAGATCATGGGGAGAAAAGCTTTGCTCACTTCACCTGCCAGTGCCACTGTCTAGTCTATTTTTCCAAATAAGAGAGGGATGCCTTTTCATGTGAGTACGTAGAGATGTTGTTCCTACATTTGTACCTGCATGGCCACGGCTAAATTTTTCCTTTCAAATCTTGCACATCATCATGAATTGATCATTTGGCAATGTACAAAAAAAAAAATTCCCACATGGAAGATGACCTTGTGTAGTTGCTGCCACCAGCAGCAGAGGAAACCTGTCTACCACTACCACCACAAGTGCCACCACCTCCACCTTGTGAGGCTTCCCCGGGCAGGCTTTTTGGTTGTTGGGCCTATGCAATGGCTAGAATCATTATTATCACCACTGCCACCACCCTCTTCATCTGAGGTCACCTTGCCACCCTGAACCGGTTGTCTGGTCCTATCCGCAAGAAAATCATCATCTGCAATCTCATACTCATCATCCCCGCTTTTTTCTAACACATCATCATAGCCATGCACACTTCCAAATATCCGCCTAGCTCCCCTACCAAAACAACTAACAGTAGTAGAACCATACCACTACTACCTCCATCACCAACAGTCGTCATGTCTTCCTCCTCTGCTTGCACACAATGCTGTTCTCATCCAGCTAATCAAAAAGAGGAGGAAGGCTGCTCTGACTAGGAGAAATAGATTGCTTAGTAGGTGCTACATCACTACCAGGGATGTGTCAATGAAGAATGTGAAGGAGACATGGTTGACAGTCCAGAAAGGCCCTGCGGTAAATTACGTGTTATGTAGGAGGAGGGACACACAGAAACCTGACTCACATCACTCTCAGATGCAATATCCTTCTGTGACTGAGATGAGCCAGCTAAAAAATCAAAAACTTAATCTTCATTCTCAGGAAGCACAACAATACTGTGTCTATTGGCGGTGCTACCAAAAGCAGAAGCAGTTTTGCTCTTGCCACCCACAATCTTATTGCTAGTAGTAGTACTTGCACGAGTAGACAAGAAACCACTTGTATATAACAGAGTTTTTTTTTTTTTTTTTTAAGATTTGTGTAGACTAGACTTCTATTTGGTGAACAACAAGAAATGGCTTGTATGTCAGTCATAGGGTTATTTTTTTTTATGATTTCTGCAAGGCTGTATATTGGGTGAACAACAAGAAACTGTATACAAATTTATAGATATTAACAGTTACTTTTTTTAAGATTTGTGCAGGCAAATTTCAGCAGCACTTTAATGTTAAAACAGCAATGAAAAAAATATTAACTCTTCCTCAAAAAAATTCTAAACAAAATATTTTTCACTAAAAGGATTGTCTGCAGAAAAAAAGAATGTTTAAAGAATGTGTATAGAGGTGAAATTGCTTTACTGCAAGTACTGTCAGACAATATTAGATTATTGGTAATGGTAATGAAAAATGAACTGTGTAAGCACTGCAGCATCAACAGCAGCAAAGATTCCAGTCACTGTCTATGAAGTGAATCTGTCCTATCTATGTCTATTGAATTCTAGCAATAATCTGCCTGTGTATAGCCTAGCTATGATACAGTGAGATGAATCACAGATCCGTTTGCATGTTAACCATTACAGCAACTGAAGCTGATCAGTAGCGTCCAAGCTTTTATATTCCATATGACATCACCACTATAAGGTCCACCTACCACTGTCTATAGGCTGAAAGGCTGTCATATGTTGCTGAGCTCAGTGGTTAGCACTGCAGCTTTGCAGCACTGGAGTCCTAGGTTCAAATCCAACCAAGGACAACATCTGCAAGGAGTTTGTATATTCTCCCCGTGTTTGCATGGGTTTCCTCCCACACGCCAAACACATATTGATAAGGAAATGTAGATTGTGAGCTCAATATGGGACAGTGAATAACAATGTCTGGAAAAGAGCTATAGAATATGTTGGCCCTATACAAGTAAGCTAAATAAATCAACACACGTGTGAGTGACTGCACACATTGTCTGCTCTATATTTCCTGGTTAAACATGTGGCGGTGGCTATTTTCTCATAGCGCAGCCATTTTTGTTTATGAGAAGCGAATCGCCATTTGTTCGGTTTTGTGGAAAAAAAAAACAATTTGGAATATTCAGGATGAACTCGGATCATTACGTACCGATTTACCCATCTCTACTGTGCACTAAACGATCACTGATCAACCTCCCCTTCTGGAACATTTGTGGATAAGGTCCCAGGACTTCTTTAATATCCTCATCCCAATATCCCAATATTGTTGTAAAATCTTTTTTGCCTCTTCCACACTATTGTCATGTGTGGCTATCAAACGGATTTCCTTATTTGACTCTGTGTGCCTATTATCACTCATAGGACTTTTATGTAAAAGGGTCTTTCAATCATGTGACAATACTTGTTTATTGGCTGTTATGTAGGACCTATCAGGATAACCCCATTCACAGAACCTGACTCATAACTCATCATCCTGGGCCTTAAACGCTGCCTGGATACTGCAATTACGCTTAGCCCGTAACTATTGGACTTTTGGGATCCCCCTCCTGAGCAGGGCTGGGTGATAGCGCTCCTATCTCAGGAAGGAGTTGGTCGCTGTTGGACTCCTGTAGATGGAAGTTTCTAGGGCGCTGTCTGTGTTTTCTTGATCAACACATCCAAGAAGGGGAGGGAATCGGAATGGATTTCAAATGTGAAACTTAGGGCTAGACAGTTTATATTGAGGGTATCTACAAACTCAATAAAGGCTTCTCTACTGACATGCCACAGTACAAAAATATAATCATTGTACCACACCTACATTTTCACATGTTTGACCCCTGGAGTGGAGATATCCCAAAACACCACCAGCCCAGTTATAGGTTTAAATATGAGGGGGCACACAGGTTCTCCATTGCTGTACCTCTGAGCTGGTGGAAGATCTTACCATCAAATAGAAAAAAAATTCCTAGTCATGGAAAACTCCAGGTGGTCTAGAACAAAGTCACTGTGGGCGCGATACTGGGTCCCTCTGGAACACAGAAAATATTTCACAGACTCTAGGCCCTTATTATGAGATATAGATGAATAAAGGGCCTTGATATCAATACATCCTTTGCCAGAACCACACCATCTAATTCACTTAGTAGGACATTAATGTCCCTTTAGAAAGAAGGTAATGCCTTATCAAATTGACATACAATTTGGTCAACATAAATTCCAAGTGGATCCCGAATACAATTGGGCGTTACTAACGTATTTTCGGGAAGGCATGAAAGGTTGCCACAAGACGATGACTCTGGTAAAGAAAATGTAATTTTGAATCATTAAAGCCTTTTTAAAAGTCTTTGCGAGGGTGAGTAGCTGTCTTAGTTCTCCCAGGTACGTATCTGTAGGGTTGGAACTGAGTACCTCATAACCCTCCACATCTGACAGTAAATGTGAGCACAACTGTTGGTAAATTTGACTGTTTGTTAGAGCCAAATACGCTTATCACTGAAGTCCTGGAGGTCTCTCACATATTGTCATATTGTCAATGCCTCCTCTCCTTAAGAAGGAATTGGAAGCATTCTACAGTATTTTGGAGCTGAGTTTCTTTTACTGAGAATTCTGCTTCCGTCTGAAATTTGTTATCTCAATTTGATCTTGGAGATCTCCAGTTCTTTTCTCCTCAAGGAGCAATTGTTTGAAGCGTATTGAGCAGCCTGTTCAGAAAATTGACATGTAGAAGCAATATGCTAGGGTCAGGGCAGGATTTAGGTAAACTGTGGCCCTGGGCAAAATTAAAAGTGGGGCCCCAAATGCTGATATACCAACAATGCCATCATATTTCCAGTGGAAGCCCCTTTATTAACGCCCCCTTTCTGCCCCCAAAACAGTAACAACCACCCCCCACACACAATTCAAATAACCATCTTTGTACTGCCTAATAGATTTTCACACTCCCTCATCAGTTATTATAGTACCTCCTTATAAATAATAGTCCCTGCTTATAAACAGTGCCAAATATCAGTAATAGTTCCCCCTTATCAGTAATTGCCCCCCTCATAAATAATGGTTTACCATATAAATAAGTCCACATTATCAATATTAGCCCTCTTATAAATAATAGCCCTCTTAACAATAATACCCACTTATAAATAATAGCCCTCTTAACAATACCCTCCTTATAAAGTTTCCCTAAATAAATAAGAGACCACATATAATGTCCCCCTTATTATAGGCCTATTATAAATAATTGTTCCCTTATAAATAATAGCCCGCCTTAGATATAATATTTTCCTCTTATAATAGCCCCCTTATAAATAGTTCCTCCCTTATACATCATAGCTTCTTAGAACAATCCACCTTATATATAATACTTCTGCTCCTATAATAGCCCCCTTATATATAATAGTCTCCCCCTATGAATAACATTTCCCCCATTTACATATAAGACACCTCCTTACATATAATAGTTCTTCCCTTATACATAATAGCCCCTTATAACAGCCAGCCTTATATATAACCTTATATATATTAGTTCCTCCTCTATAATAGCCCCCCTTATATATAACAGTCCCCCCCTTATAATATCCCCTATATATAATAATTCCTCTCATATAATAGCACTCCTTATATATAATTCCTCTCCTATATTAGCCCCCCTTATATATAACTGTCCCACCTTGTAATAGTGCTCCTTATAGATAATTCCTCTCTTATAATAGCGCTCCTTATATAAAACAGTTCCTCCATTATAAATAATAGCCCCCTTATATATGTCTCACCCTTATATATAATTTTCCCCCCTTATTATAGCCCACTTATACAGTCATATGAAAAGTTTGGGCACCCCTATAATCTTAATCATTTTTAGTTCTAAATATTTGGGTGTTTGCAACAGCCATTTCAATTTGATATATCTAATAACTGATGGACACAGTAATATTTCAGGTTGAATGAGGTTTATTGTACTAACAGAAAATGTGCAATATGCATTAAACCAAATTTGCCGGTGCAAAGTATGGGCACCTCAACAGAAAGTGACATTAATATTTAGTAGATCCTCCTTTGCAAAATAACAGCCTCTGTCACTTCCTGTAGCTTTTAATCAGTTCCTGGTCCTGGTGGGTTTTTTGCCATTCCTCTTTACAAAACAATTCCAGTTCAGTTAAGTTTGATGGTCGCCGAGCTGGCGCCCGCTTCAATTATCCCACAGTGTTCAATGATATTCAGGTCTGGGGCTGGGTGGCCTTCCAGACTTGTATTGTTCCTCTGCATGAATGCCTAAGTAGTTTGGGCTGTGTTTTGGATCTTGTCTTGCTGAAATTCCATCCCCGGGTCTTCTTCGTCACTGATTCTTGTACATTTTCTCAGAATCTGCTGATCTGGTTGAATCCATCGACCCTCAACTTTAACAGATTCCCGGTGCCAGCATTGGCCACACAGCCCCAAAGCTGTGGACCTCCACCAAATTTTACAGTGGGTAGCAAGTGTTTTTCTTGGAATGCTGTGTTTTTTTGCGCCATGCTCGCCTTTTGTATGCCAACAACTCATCTTTGTTTCATCGTCCACCGGACTTCTTCCAAAATGAAGCTGGCTTGTCCAAATGTGCTTTTGCATACCTCAGGCGACTCTGTTTGTGGCGTGCTTTCAGAACGGCTTCTTTCGCATCACTCTCCCATCAGCTTCTCCTTGTGCAAAGTGTGCTGTATTGTTGACCGATGCACAGTGACACCATCTGCAGCAAGATGTGCTGCAGCTCTTTGGGGTGGTCTGTGGTTGTCCTTGACTGTTCTCACCATTCTTCTTCTCTGCCTTTCTGTATTTTTCTTGGTCTGCCACTTCTGGGCTTAACAGAACTGTCCCTGTGGTCTTCCATTTCCTTACTATGTTCCTCACAGTGGAACTGCAGGTTAAATCTCTGAGACAACTTTTTGTATCCTTCCCCTGAACAACTATGTTGAACAATCTTTGTTTTCAGATCATTTGAGAGTTGTTTTGAGGAGCCCATGATGCCACTCTTCAGAGGAGATTCAAATAGGAGAACAACTTGCAATTGGCCACCTTAAATACCTTTTCTCATGATTGGATACACCTGGCTATGAAGTTCAAAGCTCAGTGGGTTACAAACCAATTTTGTGCTTCAGTAAGTCAGTAAAGTAGTTAGGAGTATTCAAATCAATAAAATGATAAGGGTACCCAAATTTTTGCACCGGTCAAATTTTGGTTTAATGCATATTGCACATTTTCTGTTAGTACAATAAACCTCATTTCAATCCTGAAATATTACTGTGTCCATCAGTTATTAGATATATCAAATTGAAATGGCTGTTGCAAACACCCAAATTTTAGAACTAAAAATGATTAAGATTAATGGGGTGCCCAAACTTTTTCATATGACTGTATATAATAATTCCTCTTATAATAGTGCCCCTTATGTATAATAGTTCATCCATTATAAATACTAGTCCCCTTAATTATAATAGCCCCACTTATTTGTAATAGTTCTCACCTTTTAAGGGAGGCTATCACAAGGGGGGTACAATTATACACTTATTTATAATAGGGGCTATTATAAGAGGGAACTATTATTTATGAATGTGCTATTATAAGGGAGGAACTATAATATATAAGGGGACTAATATAAGGGGGGAACAATTATATACAAAAGCCCCCCCCTTATATATGTCATCTTTTATAATCACCCTCTTATATATAACAGTTTGCCCTTATATATAATACTCCATCTTTACAATAGCCCCCCCTTATATTTAATAGTTTCCCTCTATAAATATTACCCCCCATAAGTAATAGTTTGCCCCCTTAGCAGGTAATCCCTTTTCCTTGCTAGAAAACAATAAATCTTTTACTCACCTAACCGCGCTCCCACGATGAGCAGAGCAGCCGGAGATTCTCCTGTAGTAGTTGCTCAGGTGGCGCAATGCAACCACGTCATCACGCCACCTGCGCCGCGACATCCTGTGCGTTACCGGCGGTCCTCTATGATAGATCAGGGACCTCTCAGCTCCCTGTTCTGTCATAGGATTAATCTGTATCGGCGTGCTGTGCTGTGCATCTCCCTGGATCCGGAGCATCAGGCTAAAAAGCCCTGGGTGACCCCACATATTTTTTACCAGTATTTGCAATTCTGACTTGTCAGTAAACACAAACTCAACTACTGAGTTGGTAGTAACTGCTGACACAACCAAAGGCCTGTACTCTTGTTCCATCAACAACTGCTTACTGCTCATTTAAATTCCCAGACACTTTCCATCTGAAATGGATGGAAGGTGCAGGCTATCTTACAGAACAGTGTCAGGAAATTCTGGCGTTGACCCTTCACCTCTCTCTGTGTGAAACCCAGAGACTGTCCCACTTATACAGTCATGGCCAAAAGTTTTGAGAATGACACAAATACTATATTTTCACATGATCTGCTGCCCTCTGGTTTTTATGTGTGTGTCAGATGTTTTTACACATACAGAAATATAATTGCATTCATATTATGAGTAACAGAAGCTTATATTGACAGTTAGAATGAGTTAATGCAGCAAGTCAATATTTGCAGTGTTGACCCTTCTTCTTCAGGACCTCTGCAATTCTCCCTGGCATGCTCTCAATCAACTTCTGGACCAAATCCTGACTGATAGCAGTCCATTCTTGCAGAATCAATGCTTTATTTTGTCTGAATTTGTTGGTTTTGTTTGTCCACCCGTCTCTTGTGATTGACCCAGTTCTCAATGGGATTAAGATCTGGGGAGTTTCCAGGCCATGGACCCAAAATCTCTATGTTTTGTTCCCTGAGCCATTTAGTTATCACCTTTGCTTTATGGCAAGGTGCTCCATCATCCTGGAAAAGGCATTGTTGAGCGCCAAACTGCTCTTGGACGGTTGGGAGAAGTTGCTCTTGGAGGACATTCTGGTACCATTCTTTATTCATGGCTGTGTTTTTAGGCAAGACTGTGAGAGAGCCGATTCCCTTGGCTGAGAAGCAACCCCACACATGAATGGTTTCAGGATGCTTTACAGTTGGCATGGGACAAGACTGGTGGTAGCGCTCACCTCTTCTTCTCCGAATAAGCTGTTTTCCAGATGTTCCAAACAATCGAAAAGGGGATTCATCAGAGAAAATGACTTTACCCCAGTCTTCAGCAGTCCACTCCCTGTACCTTTTGCAGAATATCAGTCTGTCCCTGATGTTTTTTCTGGAGAGAAGTGGCTTCTTTGCTGCCCTCCTTGAGACCAGGCCTTGCTCCAAGAGTCTCCGCCTCACAGTGCGTGCAGATGCACTCACACCTGCCTGCTGCCATTCCTCAGCAAGCTCTGCACTGCTGGTAGCCCGATCCCGCAGCTGAAACACTTTTAAGAGACGGTCCTGCCACTTGCTGGTCTTTCTTGGGCACCCTGAAGCCTTTTTGGCACCAATGGAACCTCTCTCCTTGAAGTTCTTGATGATGCGATAGATTGTTGACTGAGGTGCAATCTTTCTAGCTGCAATACTCTTCCCAGTTAGGCCATTTTTGTGCAGTGCAATGATGACTGCACGTGTTTCTTTAGAGATAACCATGGTTAACAGAAGAGAAACAATGATGGCAAGCACCAGCCTCCTTTTAAAGTGTCCAGTGGTGTCATTCTTACTTAATCATGACAGATTGATCTCCAGCCCTGTCCTCATCAACACCCACACCTGTGTTAATGGAGCAATCACTGAAACGATGTTAGGTGGCCCTTTTAAGGCAGGGCTGCAATGATGTTGAAATGTGTTTTGGGGGATAAAGTTCATTTTCTAGGCAAATATTGACTTTGCAAGTAATTGCTGTTAAGCTGATCACTCTTTATAACATTCTGAAGTATATGCAAATTGCCATTAGAAAAACTGAAGTAGTAGACTTTGTAAAAATTAATATTTGCATCATTCTCAAAACTTTTGGCAATGACTGTACATACTTCATAGAGTCTATAAGATTCCTAGTCAATTTCATTAGATAGGAGTCCTAGCAGATACCAACTGTCCTAGATGTGGGCATGACAATGCCCATCTGTGAAGAATATCGCCTCGCCCAGCCGCCTGGCACGCCTGCGATCAAACTTCTTTCTTAACCTCCCACTCACACACCGTGAGTAGACCGGGTCATAGGATAAAAACGAAACGAGCGATATAAATTTTATATGTTTAATAACCCAAGTGGGTCGGTATGAATTAATAGCATATACAGAAATATACAATATTAATACGATCAAGCATAAACATACAAGCAAAGGAGCGATGATACAATACACAAAAATAAACAGGGGAATTAAAAGATAGAGAAAATACCGGCATAGGCTCGTAGTCCGTTTCTCTAGGCCACAGCAGAGTTTTGGGCCTAGGGCGCAAGCTTAAGCAAGTTGCATAAAACAATCCTTCTACATGCTGTCCAGAACTAGGCCCTCAAAGCATTCCTCAGTAGGGCAGGCCCTCTCATTTCCTCCCAGATCAGAGCTCCTTACTGCCTCTTTGCTGAATGACCCCCAGAATCCAGGTCTGCCCACAGCATATGGCTAGTGCTCCACCCACCCCTTGCACCCAGGCAGCCCCCCTTCTCCCACCTTTGCAGAACCCTCGGAGAGAAGGGTGAAGTTAAGGCTTGCTATCCCCCATCCCATCTGGCCAGGGATAATAAAAGTGCCTGGCTATAGCAAGCCATCTCCAATGAACACACATAAAACCAGTGAAGCGTATCGTCCAGCAATGTGGACTCAACTAAAGCACCGCATTCCAAGTGGGGGAAGGACTGACCTAAGCAAGTAAAACACCCTTCCAAGAAAGATATAAAACTGAGGGTCGGTTCATCACACCTCCCCCTTTTAGAGCGTGTCGGGAGGAAGGACGATCCTAAGATCGCCTTCCACGGACACCTTGGCGGCCTCACCCCGCCGGGACCTGCGCTGGTCCCTGACCATATTCCTGGCGTACTGATACCCTCTTCCTCTCCTGTCTGAATGGAGACTCTTCTAAGGTTCAGGCTCTGAATTAAGTAGACCTGGCTACCTCCTGCTTGCTCTGGGTCCCTCCCCCGAGTGCTGGCGTCCCTCACACCCACACTCACAACCCCAGGCCCTTGTGGTACCGGTGCTGAGACCCCATCCTGGCAGTCTCCGCCCACCTGGCTACCCCCGGCCTGCACTGGGACCTCGTTCTGAGTGCTGGCATCCCGCAGATCCACACTCGCAACCCCAGGCCCTTGTGGTACCGGTGCTGAGACCCCATCCTGGCAGTCTCCGCCCACCTGGCTACCCCCGGCCTGCACTGGGACCTCGTGCTGAGTGCTGGCATCCTGCAGATCCACACTCGCAACCCCAGGCCCTTGTGATACCAGTTTAGAGACCCCTTCCCGGCAGTCTCTCAGGGTCTCTCCCACACTAGCCGCTAGTTGGGAGAGTTCTAGGGGATTCTGCACCTCCCCCTTTGCTTCCAAACCTAGGGGCACCTCTGGTTCTGGCACAGGTATGTTTGGACCCTGTCCTCCCTCCGAGACGCCTTGCCCCTTTGGGCCTACACCCTGTTCCTCCTGTACTTGGGTGGGTGATGGTGATACCTTGGGCAAATGACTGAGATTATGCTTCCCCAAACCATCCCTCCACAATACATTGACAGGTAATACACTTGACACACCCCCTTCTTGGGTCCCACCTCCAGCACCCCATGCCGTCTGCACTTGGGCCATGGGCACGACTGGCACACCTTGGATGGCTGTTTCTCCTTTCCAGGACTCTTTCACAAGAGTTAGGGGCCCACGTACACGTCTCCCATACAAGAGCTCAAAGGGGAAGAACCCCGTTGAGGCTTGCGGCACCTCCCGGTAAGCGAACAGCAGGTGCGGGAGATAAGGCTCCCAGTCGCGCCCGTGGGACTCGACTAACATCCTGAGCATCTGCTCCAGGGTGCCATTGAACCGTTCACACAGGCCATTGGTCTGTGGGTGATACGGGCTGGACACCAGATGTTGCACCTCTGTTACCTTACACAGGCCTTGCATCAAGGCAGACATGAACTGGGTACCTTGGTCTGTGAGCATCTCTCTGGGAAATCCAACACGGGAGAAGATGCCTACCAGAGCCTTGGCCACTACATCAGCCCGGGTGGAAGACAGAGCGACAGCTTCCGGGTACCTAGTAGCGTAGTCTACTACCGTTAATATGAAACATTTCCCGGTGCGACTGGGAATGGACAGGGGTCCAATGAGAACAACAGCCACCCACTGGAAAGGTTCGGTTATGATGGGCATAGGTATCATTGGTGCTTTGGAGCCTTGCCCCGCCTTGCCCATCCTCTGACAAGTGTCACATGAACGGCAGTATTTAGCTACATCTGTCCCCATCCTAGGCCAGTAGAATAAGTGGCTGAGGCGAGCCTTGGTCTTAGCGATCCCCAGGTGGCCTGCCAGTGGAATATCATGAGCAATCCGCAACAACTCCACCCGGTAGGGTTGGGGTACCACCAAATGTTTCTCCCTGAGCCGACTTTCTTTTCCCTTTGTGGGGATCGTTTCCCGGTACAACCTCCCTTGCTCCTTCAATGCATCCAGACTGCGGTGAGCTTGGACAGCGTCCCTGAACTCCTGACTGGAACCAGACAGAAGAGATGTGCATGTCATATACCCGCCGGGCTCCTCCGGCTCCAGTGTGGGGAGGTTAGTCATGGCGGTCTCAGTGCCATCTCCGGGTGACAGAGGGAACGGCTCAGGGGTCGGAGCGCCTTCCACCCCTCTAGCACTCTGGTTGCGGGTCACCACCGCAACTCCAGCAGTCCGTTCCTCATCCGGATCGGCCCTGAGATCCCCGTGACCCACCTGACCACCTGGCACATTGTCCTCAGTTGGGGTTGCCCCCCAGCATCTCAGAAGAGCTACCCTGTAAACCTGCAAGGCAAGAATTAGCAATTACATTGACATTGCATTCATTCATTGATTCACAGTGAACTGCATGGGGGAATGGCTGAGCCAGGGTCACACTGAGGGGGCTCTCATCACCCGCAGATGTGGGCGGGGCTACAGCCAGGTCAGCATTCCACAATGTCTCATTCACATGCTCACTGATTACTTTAGCTGGACACACAGCAAGGGGAGACAAAAGGCTAACCCCTCCCTCTGCCTGTGTGACAGGCTTCAACACCTCATTAAAATCATCCTTCAGTACAGACATTTTGTCACAGCGAGGTGGGGCTGCTCCCACCCCGTATTGGGACATCAAGGGCCCCAAATCTCTTCCCAATAGTACATCGGCAGGCAGATCAGACACTAGCCCCACATCACGCATCCCTTTTCCCGCACCCCAGTCCAAATGGACGCAAGCCATGGGCACAGTTACGCGTTCTTGTCCAATACCCTTCAGGGTCAGAGTTTTTCCAGGGATAATACTGTCCGCAGGGACCAAGTCAGGTTGCACCAGAGTAATCTACGCCCCAGTGTCCCGAAATCCCATGACCACTTTACCCCCCACAATGACCTGTTGACTGTTGGCATTGGATTGCAACCCCTCCCTCCCCACCAAGTATACAGATGGGCCAGCTGCCGTGGCTGGGGAAACAGGGGGGTTCTTAGAGCGGTTGGGGCACTCCGCCTTGAAATGTCCTGGCTGGTTACAGGCATGACACCGCCGGGCTTCTCCTTGGGATTTGGAGGGGATACCCGGGGCGCCCAGAGTTCTTGGGACAGGGGAAGTAGAGGGGGCACCTGGGACAGAGTTTGTCTTACCCCACTTGGAGACCGCAGGCTGTGGTGAACTCCAACTTTGCCCCTCCTTCCCGCTTGGGGGTCTCTGCAGTGTGGCTCCTCTCTTGATCCCTTGCTCCCTGGTGGACACATAGTCGTCAGCAATCTCTGCAGCATTGTCCGCTGTTGTGGGTTTCCGATCACACACGAACTGGCGGACCTCCAGAGGGCACACCTGGAGAAATTGTTCCTTTATCATAAGATCCCCAATTCCCTCAAACGTGGTGACAGTAAGTCCTTTGATCCACTGCCAGAATGTAACCTGTAAGTGGTGCAGAACATCCGCATAGCTCTCTGTGGGACCCCGCGGGATATTCCGGAACTTTTTGCGGTACACCTCCGGCGTGAGCCGGTATCTCCGGATCAGCGCCGCTTTGATGGTCTCATAGTCCGCGTCCACTGGTAAGCTCGTGGAAACATCCAGGCCTTTTCCCTTCAGCCGGGGAGACAGGTAACGGGCCCATTCTGCCTGGGGAATATGATGCTGCTTACACACCCTCTCAAATCCCCGCAAGAACGAGTCCAAGTCCACGTTATCTTCCAAGATTGGAAAGTCCTTGGATCGGATCTTTAGTGCTCGGGCTCCTGGAGTTGGTGCAGGGGAAGGTTGCGCCTGCTGGCAAAGTTCCAGCTTTTTTAGCTCAAGCTGATGCTCCAACTCCGCCCGACGCTCTGCAGCAGCGGCCTCTCTCTCTGCCCGGCGCTCTGCAGCTTCTCTCTCCGCCCGACGCTCTGCAGCAGCGGCCTCTCTCTCCGCCCGGCGCTCTGCAGCTTCTCGGTACTGGTGAATCACCTGCAGACGGGCGCTATAGTCACTGGCGTCTATCTGCTGTAAGGCCATTTGCAAGTATAAGTCCGTTACCCCCACAGAACTGGGGTTACTGGTCCCTCCAGGCACAGTTACCTCTGGGGTCCGGGCACCTGCGGAACCGTCTGGCATGGTGATGTTGTCTGGTGCCAGCCTCTCAGGACCTTGCTCTGCCTCCTGCATGGCTATGGTAGCTTCCATATCTGCCATCTCCTGGAGTTCAGCAGCAACCAAGTCCTGCAGACGTTTGGTTATGCTTCTGGTCCCACCAGCCATCCACTGGAAGCCGTTGCCAAATAAAAGATAGGACAGAAAAAAGAAGAAGGGAGGGAACAGTACTGTACCAAACTTTCACCGTATTTTAAGCTTGATCTCATACCGCGCTCGTTCCATAGGATTGCCGCAATCCCCAGTGCCTGCGTGATACCACACCCACACACTGTTACCCTAATATCCCACAACGCTGCCACCACTGTGAAGAATATCGCCTCGCCAAGCCGCCTGGCACGCCTGCGATCAAACTTCTTTCTTAACCTCCCACTCACACACCGTGAGTAGACCGGGTCATAGGATAAAAACGAAACGAGCGATATAAATTTTATATGTTTAATAACCCAAGTGGGTCGGTATGAATTAATAGCATATACAGAAATATACAATATTAATACGATCAAGCATAAACATACAAGCAAAGGAGCGATGATACAATACACAAAAATAAACAGGGGAATTAAAAGATAGAGAAAATACCGGCATAGGCTCGTAGTCCGTTTCTCTAGGCCACAGCAGAGTTTTGGGCCTAGGGCGCAAGCTTAAGCAAGTTGCATAAAACAATCCTTCTACATGCTGTCCAGAACTAGGCCCTCAAAGCATTCCTCAGTAGGGCAGGCCCTCACATTTCCTCCCAGATCAGAGCTCCTTACTGCCTCTTTGCTGAATGACCCCCAGAATCCAGGTCTGCCCACAGCATATGGCTAGTGCTCCACCCACCCCTTGCACCCAGGCAGCCCCCCTTCTCCCACCTTTGCAGAACCCTCGGAGAGAAGGGTGAAGTTAAGGCTTGCTATCCCCCATCCCATCTGGCCAGGGATAATAAAAGTGCCTGGCTATAGCAAGCCATCTCCAATGAACACACATAAAACCAGTGAAGCGTATCGTCCAGCAATGTGGACTCAACTAAAGCACCGCATTCCAAGTGGGGGAAGGACTGACCTAAGCAAGTAAAACACCCTTCCAAGAAAGATATAAAACTGAGGGTCGGTTCATCACACCATCTACTACATGTTCTGAGCCTAAGACATGTCTTTTAGGTCTATTGGGTGACAGGATAGACATAAAATCTTCTGGATCCGCGATCAGGCCAGGAAACTACTGGATTTCCATTGTGTGGACCCTCTTCCACCTAAACTTTGGGAATTAACACTAATTGAAGATGGGAGATATATATTGACTCTTATCTCATGTGGAAAGGCTATAAATCTGAATAGGCCTTAAAAAAATAAAAACTTAACCTTTATTAGAGACTAGCAGAAGGACCCAGCTTCGCACGGGTATATTTCATTTTTTTGTTTGTGTAGTGGCCCCATAAGAATAGGCCAGTTTTGCACTTGACATCCAGTATGGCAGTCCAGTATAAGTACAGTCTATTTATGGCTGTGTTGCTATGGAAACCTGGTAAATGAAATGTGAACTTATATTGGCTGATACACGTCATATGACTTAATATTTAAGGGCCTGCAAACTGCTATTGACTCATACAGGTCATACATAGCTTGCTATGGAAACCTGGAGTAAAGCTGTGTGTATGTCAAGACTGAAGAACCTACGATTTTCCATTGGTCCATAAGCGTCGTATGATCATGTGTATCTCAGTTTGGATATCAGTGGAAAAACCTGCAATCGGTTGTTATGAAAAACCTGGAGTAAAGCTGCGTGTACGTGACCTTGTGTAACAGTGTCATCCACAGTGCCCTGCCCCTTTAAAGCTGACCTACAGCAGTGAAGAAAAATGGCTGGGTTGTTATGGAAATATGTGCAGCTGTGTGCATGTGGCTGACAATGCCTTGTCAGATTGGAGATGGGCTTGGGTCTGCTGAGAGTTTTCATTAGCTCGAGCAGCAACTACGTGTTTTGCTACAGGAGGCATGAGTAGTATAAAAATGTTTCAATTTATAAGAATGCTGACATCCAGTATGGCAGTCCAGTCAGTGGCGTAAATACTGGGGTAGCGGCTGTCACAAAGCCAGAGACATTAGGGGGCCCGGCGGGCCCCTGTTTTTTTTTTTTTTTTTAGGCCGTTACCAGCAGGTTACGGGGCCTATTTACTTACTGATCCCCGCTCCTGCTCACGACTGCCTGCACTTCACCTTCTGCGGAGGCAGCTGTCAGCAGGGGTGGGGATCGATAAGGCCGCAGCCCGCGAACCCCACAAACACTGCTATCATTATACTCTAGGGTCTTTTCAGACCCCAGAATATAATGATCGGAGGCCCAGGGGAAGTGAGTGCCCCCAAAACAGTAACAACCACCCCCCACACACAATTCAAATAACCATCTTTGTACTGCCTAATAGATTTTCACACTCCCTCATCAGTTATTATAGTACCTCCGTATAAATAATAGTCCCTGCTTATAAACAGTGCCCCATATCACTCTACTGCGCTCCAGGAGGCTTCGGGCCTCCTTGGTGATATCCCAGACGTCGGTGGGCCAGTTCGACATCATTATGCGTCGCAACGCATGCCTGGCTCACGTGATGTCTGGTCCAACATTGAAGAGGTAGCGGGGAGTGCGCCAGAGCCAGGGAGAGGTAAGTAACATTGTTTTTTATGTTTGTATCCTCCTCTGGGTCTCCGATCATTATACTCTGGGGTCTGAAAAGACCCCAGAGTATAATACAGTGGGGGAAAAAAAGTATTTAGTCAGCCACCAATTGTGCAAGTTCTCCCACTTAAAAAGATAAGAGAGACTTGTAATTGACATCATAGGTAGACTTCAACTATGAGAGACAAAATGAGAAGACAAATCCAGAAAATCACATTGTCTGATTTTTAAAGAATTTGTTTGCAAATTATGGTGGAAAATAAGTATTTGGTCACCTACAAACAAGCAAGATTTCTGGCTCTCACAGACCTGTAACTTCTTCTTTATGAGGCTCCTGTGTCCTCAACTCATTACCTGTAGTAACGGCACCTGTTTGACATTGTTATCAGTATAAAAGACACCTGTGCACAACCTCAAACAGTCACACTCCAAACTCCACTATGGTGAAGACCAAAGAGCTGTGGAAGGACACCAGAAACAAAATTGTAGACCTGCACCAGGCTGGGAAGACTGAATCTGCAATAGGCAAGCAGCTTGGTGTGAAGAAATCAACTGTGGGAGCAATAATTAGAAAATGGAAGACATACAAGACCACTGATAATCTCCCTCGATCAGGGGCTCCACGCAAGATCTCACCCCGTGGGGTCAATATGATCACAAGAACGGTGAGCAAAAACCCCAGAACCACATGGGGGGAGCTAGTGAATCACCTGGAGAAAGCTGGGACTAACGTAACAAAGGTTACCGTCAGTAACACACTACACCGCCAGGGACTCAGATCCTGCAGTGCCAGACGTGTCCCCCTGCTTAAGCCAGTACATATCCAGGCCCGTCTGAAGTTCGCTAGAGAGCATTTGGATGATCCAGAAGAGTATTGGGAGAATGTCATATGGTCAGATGAATCCAAGGAAGAACTGTTTGGTAGAAACACAACTCATCGTGTTTGGAGGAGAGTGAATGCTGAGTTGCATTCAAAGAACACCATACCTACTGTGAAGCATGGGGGTGGCAACATCATGCTTTGGGGCTGTTTCTCTGCAAAGGGTCCAGGACGAGTGATCAGTGTACATGAAAGAATGAATGGGGCCATGTAGCGTGAGATTTTGAGTGCAAACATCCTTCCATCAGCAAGGGCATTGAAGATGAAACGTGGCTGGGTCTTTCAGCATGACAATGATCCCAAGCACACCGCCAGGGCAACGAAGGAGTGGCTTCGTAAGAAGCATTTCAAGGTCCTGGAGTGGCCTAGCCCAGTTTCCAGATCTCAACCCCATAGAAAACCTTTGGAGGGAGTTGAAAATCCGTGTTGCCCAGCGACAGCCCCAAAACATCACTGCTCTAGAGGAGATCAGCATGGAGGAATGGGCCAACATACCAGCAACAGTGTGTGCCAACCTTGTGAAGACTTACAGAAAACGTTTGACCTCTATCATTGCCAACAAAGGATATATAACAAAGTATTGAGATGAACTTTTGTTATTGACCAAATACTTATTTTCCACCATAATTTTCAAATAAATGCTTTAAAAATCAGACAATGTGATTTTCTGGATTTGTTTTCTCATTTTGTCTCTCATAGTTGAGGTCTACCTATGATGTCAATTACAGGCCTCTCGTCTTTTTAAGTGAGAGAACTTTTTGGTGGCTGACAATACTTTTTTCCCCACTGTATATCAAAAAAAAATTAAAAATCTAAGAGGAAAAACATGCAAATATTTATGAATCTGAGGAAAATTTCTCTCGAACCATAAAGGTCCTTGTTATAGATACACACTTTAAATTACACAAATTTAGAATTAGCTTTCGTGCATTTATCAGTACAAGTTGTCCCTCAAAAATTAAGAGGTATGGCTTTTGGAAGGCAGGTAGTCAAAAACAAAAAATGCCTGCAGTAGGAATGGGCTAATAGTGCTTCCCTCCCCCCCTCCTCAATGTGTATGTTTGAAACTGGAAAATTGGATGGAGTAGTTTTCAAAAAAAAGTATCTGTTTAAAAAAAAAATTACTTTTCTTAGGATAGGGCATCAATATCTGATCAGTAGGGAGTCTGACAACCACGACCCACACAACCTACCAAGCAGCTTATCTGTGGGCAGGGCCGGCGCCAACACTGGCAAAGGTTTGGGCCCAGAACACCTGTGGGGGCCCACTTGGATTCTGCAATGAGCGCTTCCATCAGTACAGATGGAAGCATTCATTGCATTGACAGAGCTGAGCGGTAAGTGCAGATTTCACTTACTGCTCGTATCTCTTGACCACTACTTCATCCCTGCTCTGACAGGGACAGAGTTGCGAGAGCAGGGAATCGGCAGAGGACCAAGGAGCTACAAGTGGTAAGTGAAAGCTGCACTTAATGTTCTCTCCCCATAAAGCAATGGGAGGGTGTAAGGCCTATGGGGGCACTGTACTGTATGGGGGAATAGGAGATGATATATGAGAGCATAAGGAGGCACTGTACCATATAGGGGCATAAGTGACCATTATGTGCAGTGTCTGACAGGCCCACCTGTGAATCCCTCAGTGGGCTCCGTGCCTTTAGGGGGCCCACTGTTATTTTTAATAGGCAGAGGAGGTGCGGTAATGGCCCCTATTCACTTACCTCTCCCTGCTCCTGGCCTCTCCTCTTCAGTATCCATACATTATGTCATTGAGGTCTCAGGTCACAGGCTGAAGAGGCAAAAGGAGAGGAAGTGAGCAGAAGCGGGGAGAAATAAGTGATGCAACCAGGTTCTCCCCAGTTTTAACAATCGGATTGCAAAACTGGGGAGAGGCGCCTCCGACGCGGTTCTGCTATTAGTAGAGCAGAAACCTACAGGCTATAGGGGAACCAGTGAAGAGGCCACTGTATGAGCCATATAGTGGCCCCTTCACTATCCCCCCCCCCATACAGTGGCCTCTTCACCTGCAAAAGCCATAATACAGTGGACCCTTCACTGGTCCCCTATAATTTGTGTGTCTCCCAGCACAGTTCGGTGCTGAAGAAGTCCCAACTGCACGTGACTACCAGCAAGGACTTCCGGCAAAAGAATACAGCAGAGCTGCAGAAACGGACCACACTGGGAAGACACCAGTGTATCGGTGAAAGGGGAGTATGTTTTTTTTTTTCACCTCCCCCAGGCTAATTATAAAAAAAAAATATATATATTATTATGCTGAACAACCTCTTTAAAGTGTGGGGCATTAGGGGGATATATTAAAGGTGTTGTCCAGGCATAATTTTTTTTTATGGTCTATCCTCAGGATAGGCCTTAAATACCTGATCAGTAGGGGGCCCGACACCTGGCCCGATCAGCTGTATGAAGCCACTTCCGGCACTCATCCTGTACGGAATACGGGGCTGAAAGCAAAAGCTCTGTCCACTGTATATTAGCCGGCACCTTCACTGTCTCTCAGCACATATTGAATTAAGTGGGAGCTGAGCTGTAGTGAAGGCGTCAGGCTGCTATACAGCGGATGGAGAAATCTGCTTCAGGTCCTGTATTGTGTCCTGAGGATAGGCCATAAAAAAAAAAAAAAAAGGAATACTCAACTGTCCCCGCCTGTGCCTGCTCAGTCTCATGGCAGCGCCTCATTTCTGGAAATCCTGTACCTAATTGGCCTTAGCGGTCACCTGAGGTGCAGGACTCCCAAAAGAAGGCACCGACACAAGACTGAATGGACACTGGTAGCGTACAACGGAACGCCTGGGACAGGCAAGTATGCTTTTTTAATTTTTATTTTATACCTCCCGCTCACAACATGGGTTGCTCCAATCCCTGGACAACCTCTTTAAAGGATTCATCGATCTTTCTAATATTGATGGCCTGTCCTTAGGATAGGCCATCAACATTACATCTGCGGAGGTACAACAGCCAGGATCTCTGCAGATCAGTTTTTCTAGGACAGTGCAGCTACAGGTAATGGTAACAAGTCCAGGAGCCACGCTGTTCACTTGCTATACAGGGTGTAGCGGTGGGTTTAGGTAGTTCAGTGGTGCACATATGGTGGGTGATCAGTATAGCATTGTCATTACCTGTAGCCTTGCTGTCTCGGTACAGTTAATCTGCAGGGGTACTGGCGGTGGGCTCCTAGAAACTATTCCACTGGTGGGCCCTAAACATCCCAGGCCAACACTGATTATATGGGGGAATAAAAGGGCATTGTACTATATGGGGACATAAGAGGCCATTATATGGGGGCGATAGTTTGCATTATACTGTAGGAGGTCATAGGAAGCCAATATATGGGGGGAAATAGGAGTTACTGTATGGGGGTGTAAGGGCCATTATATGGGGGCCTAAATAATAATAATAATAGTCCTTTAATAGTCCCACAATGGGGAAATTCAGTGTGTTACAGCAGCAAAGATAAGATAAGATAAGCAGATACAAATACAAAATGTACAGGAATGTTCCAAGGTGAGAGGCATTACATTAATAGCAGACAGACAGATAGGGCGTAGCAGAGGGGGGGGGGGGGGATTTAACAGGCAGAGAGATATTTCAGTTCTCTGTGTGTAATGATCTCCGCTTAGGTCGGTGTTGGTTGTACAGCCTAACCGCGGTGGGGAGGAAAGACTTCCGATAGCGCTCCTTCTCACACCTAGGGTGGAGCAGTTGGTCACTGACAGTACTGCTCAGCGCGATCACAGTCTCATGCATGGGATGGGACTTCTTCTTCTGCATGGAGCTCACCACGGACAGTATCCTATTGTCACCCACCGCCTGCACTGTGTCCAGTGGGCTCCCCAGGACAGAGCTGGCCTTTCTAATCAGCTTGTCAAGTTTATTTCTGTCCCTGGTTGATATACTGCTCCCCCAGCAGGCCACTCCAAAGAAGATGGCTGATGCCACTACCGAGTTGAAGAAAGTTCTAAGAAGTGCCCCCCGGATTCCAAAGGCTCTCAGTTTCCTAAGCAGGTAGAGCCTGCTGTGGCCCTTCC
The DNA here is from genome assembly GCA_947044405.1 of Leptodactylus fallax. Taxonomy (NCBI): domain Eukaryota; kingdom Metazoa; phylum Chordata; class Amphibia; order Anura; family Leptodactylidae; genus Leptodactylus; species Leptodactylus fallax. Next base: position 1,331,398 of record CAMRHE010000061.1, on the reverse strand, counting down.
TGTACAGGGCCTCCATATGATCTGCCCAGTCCAGCTTATTATTAAGGAGCAAACCCAGGTACTTATAGGTGTTCACAATCTCGATGCCCGTCCCCAGGATGTCCACTGGTTTAGGAGGGCATCTGCATTTACGGAAGTCCACCACCATCTCCTTGGTCTTCCCCGCGTTAATCTTCAGGTGGTTCCGGTGGCACCAGTCCACAAAATCCTGGTTCAGTTCTCTGTACTCCCTGTCATCATCTGTGATGAGACCCACTATTGCAGAGTCGTCAGAATACTTCTGTAGGTAGCAGCTGGATGAGTTGCACCTAAAATCTGCAGTGTACAGTGTGAAGAGGAAAGGGGCGAGAACCGTACCCTGAGGTGCCCCCGTATTACAGATCACGGTACCTGACACACAGTCTTGGGCTCTCACGTATTGAGGTCGATTTGTGAGGTAGTCTAGGATCCAGTTGGAGAGGTGGTGGTCCACTCCAGCAAGGCCCAGCTTGTCCCTCAATAACCTGGGCTGTATGGTGTTAAAAGCACTGGAGAAGTCAAAGAACATTATTCTCACCGTGTTCCCTGGTTTCTCCAGGTGAGACAGAGCCCTGTGCAGAAGATGGATGATGGCATCATCTACCCCAATGCCCGGCCGATAAGCAAACTGGAGGGGGTCCATAGCGGGGCTCACTAGAGGGCGGAGATGTGTGAGAACCAATCTCTCCAAGATCTTCATCAGGTGGGATGTCAGTGCTACAGGTCTGTAGTCGTTGAGGTCCATAGGGTGGGGTTTCTTTGGAACTGGTACCACACAAGAAGATTTCCATAATTCAGGGACTATTTCCTGCCTCAGGCTCATATTATTCATATATGTAATTATACCACACAGCTGGTCCCCGCAAGTCTTAATTAGCCTTGCACTGATGTCATCTGGCCCTGCGGCTTTCCTCGCCTTGATCTTTTTCAACTCCTTCCTCACCTGGGCCCGTGTGAAGGTCAGACTGTGGCCAGATAAAGGCGGATTTCTGGATTTACTGGTCTGTTGGGAAGTGGCCGCATGGGGAGAAGTCATTGTGGTGGGGGAAGCTGAAGGACATACTGGGGTGGGAGGTGCTGGTGTGTGATCAAATCTGTTGAAGAATAGGTTTAGTTCATTAAGCCAATTAACATCTGCCTCAATCTGGCAGACAGACTGTTTATGACCCGAAATTGACTTAAGCCCCTCCCAGACCCCCCTTATGTCTTTTCTTTCCATTTGCTTTTCCATTTTTTCCTTATAACTGGATTTTCCTTGCCTGATTAGATGCCTCAGCTCCTTTTGTACTTCCCTCAACCCCTCCTTATCTCTTGTCCTGAATGCCATCTTTTTCTCCTTAAGTAGTGTTTTTATATCAGAGTTAATCCATGGTTTGTTATTGGAGAAGCACCTCACCACTTTTGTGGGTACTGTGTTGTCCACACAAAAATTAATGTAGTCTGTTATGCAGTGTGTGAGTCCTTCTATATCTTCTCCATAAGAATCCTGCAGCACTTCCCATGCGGTTGTGTCAAAACAATCCCTCAGAGCCTCATCACTCTCCTCGGACCATATCCTCACTGTGCGGGTGACAGCTGGTTCTCTACGTACAAGTGGCTTGTACACAGGTCGGAGATGTACTAGGTTGTGATCCGATCTCCCCAGGGGCGGTAGGGCTGATGAGTTATATGCCTCCCTCACGTTGGCAAAGAACAAGTCCAGTGTTTTGTTGTCTCTTGTGTGGCAGGTTACATACTGTGTGAAACTGGGCAGTGTGGATGATGGAAAGGCATGGTTGAAATCACCCGACAGAAGAAAGAGGGCCTGGGGATGTTTTAACTGTAACTGGCTCAGCGTGGCTTGTAGGACCTCGCAGGCAGTGTCAGCTTTCGCAGAGGGGGGGACATATGCAGCTATCACAATGACATGTGCCATATGATGCAGCCATTGTGCCATATGATGCAATTATATGGAGGTATAAAGAAGCATTTTACTGTATGGGGAGATAACATGCTATTAGATGGGGACATTTTATGTTCTGGGGGCATAAGAAGAAGGTACATCAATTATAGCTGCAGAGTTCCCCTTCTTTGCAATGTAAAAGTTGTATTTTTGGATGTTTAACTTTGTCGCCTTTTAGAAAAAAACACTGGAAAAGGATTTTTCGCACTGTTCACCCCACACACATTAGCTCTTACGGCAACCATTTGGCATCTGAAGTAGTAGCAGTGGACAGAGAGTGCACGCAGAATGTCCATTTCAATTGTCCACTATACAGTAAATAGTAGGTATTGGTTGTTCAAACAGCCAATCTATGGAAATGAAAAAAAACAAAACAAAAGTGAATGTTAAAGTCAGTAGTACAGAGCCTAAAATTATCAGGCACCCAAACTAACAGCATTGATTGTTCAGAAGCATTGGGGGCTAAGAAAAAAAAAATTCAACTGTGCCAGAACCAGTGGAGCAGCATCTATTAATAGATGTTAAGAACTAGAGTTGGTGGAAGCGGTGGAAGAGCCTCTTTAAATCCTGTTCACACAGTAGTATTTTGGGCGACAAGCAAGCCAAAGCCAGGTGCAAGAATGAGATTCTCTCCTTCCTGAGCAGAGCAGCGTGGCAGAAAAAAAAAAAAAAAACCTCCCTCCTCTACGTGATCCTAGCTCTAACCAATAAAACTAGTAACCAGCTTTCAGACTAAGCGGGTACTAACAGAAATGGCCAAGCCCAGCACACGGTTACATAGACACACCCAGCCCATGCTACATCAAAAGCGCCTCAACTACTTTACGTGGGAGTGCGAGCGAAAAAAATTAAGTTCCTTGCCTTGGCGGGAACGCTGAAGGGCGGGAGCTGCTTTTATTGCCCCGCCCTTCTCACTAGATAGGCAGGTCAAAGGCCCAATAGCCACCGGTTACCTCTGCGTCATCAGTCCGGTCGCCATTTTGAGACTCTATATGAGGCGGTCGCTTAGTTTTCCTTAGTTATTGCGGCGCCTCCTCTCCGAAGCGGGTGGTTATTGTGTGTGTCATGGAAGGGTGAGTTATAATACCTGTGTGCATACTTGATACTACTTTATTGTCAATGCTATGGACCAATCTTTGTTGTTGGGGAGGGTAGAGGGGCGACTCTCGAAGGTAGTGCTGGGCACGTTGGGATATTTGTATGGCACTTTTATTCGGTGCGTGGTGACTGGTGTATTATATACTTATGGTGGTGTGTGTACAGCTTAGTGTAACTTCGCTGAACTTTCTACGTGTGGCGGATGTGCACGTCGTATGGAGAGATGATGTGGCAATGAGCGCTAGTACTTTATGAACCCTTCTAACTACCGACATCCCCCACTCCACCCATGTGTGCTGGGGGTTCTGAGCAGTCCTCCAGGAAGTGCTGCGCGCCTGGTTTCCATCTTGATTTGCATACGTGGTGTTCTGCGCTACCTGAGACAGTGACACGCTGGTGATTTACCCGACGCTTCCCGTAAGCCACTATCGTGGCGTATAGCCGGGCCCTGTGCAAAGTTCAGCTTGGCTTCCGCTCCATTGTCTGCACACACTTCTAGCTAGAGATGGTGCTGCTTACTTGTCCCTCCTTAGGGCAGGGTCTCTTGTTACTTAGAGGGCAACATCAAAGGACTTAGGTGGTAGTTACTTTATCTGATACTGGTTATTGAACCTTTCAGCGGCCTATTACGTGCTCTTGTAAGCTCCACCCATAGTAGCTATATGGATGAGCTTCACAGGCTTCCCATTAAGGGATAGTCTTACACCCCTCCCCCCTCCAGTTAAATGGTTTAATTCTTCGACTTTTGTTTTGCACTCAGTTTTAATGTTAAGCAGATATGAAGTTGCTAATTCTTGGTACGTTGATATTGTTAGGGTCTCTTTACTCCATGTATGCAGTTACATGTATTGTATTACCTGAGGAAGCTCCTGCAGGCTGTTCTATTCGGTGCAGAGGAGTCAGTGTAGGATTTTGTTGTTTTTTTTTTTTTTTTTTTGAGGCCACCATCACAATCCTTAAGCTTCTTTAAAAAAGATACTTCCAACAGAAACATTGGGTTGACATGAACATAGTATGAAAACATCTTAATTCTTAACTGGATTTTCACAAATGAAGACATCTTGCCTTGCTGTTGTCTTAAAGGTCTTTCGTGTTTTTACTACTTCAACTTTGAAGTTCCTAGTGTTCAGTACAGCAGATGCCCACACAAAGCTTTGTAAAGGCCATATTATTCTCCTGTAATGTGATCTGTGTGCTGTTTGGGAGCAGTCAGGTGAGTGATGCTGCCAGGCAAGAGGGCAGTGCTTGAAATTGGTATCTAAAAATCTGACTAGCTTGGGTGGGGCAGAGGTTTTGGGAATGAGTTAAATGAATATTTGGCATGCTGGGTGAGGAAAATTTTTCAGGTGAGCGTCAGTAGTTTCAGCTTCTTTAACTAAACTGTTGTCCAGGTTTTTATAACTCCTACATACTTATATTGCACAAAATTGCTTACTCATATCCTGTTACCATGTTGGGCTGAGATTAGGTTGTGCAACTCCTGCATTCCTTTAAGCTGTCTTTGTCCTGTGCTTCAGTATACTGTGTTTAGAACCAGTTTGGCAACAGTAAAATGGCATTTCCTGTAGGCTCCATTGTACACATTAGGTGAAGGTTAAAGAAGTTTGAAGTGCGACTCAATGCTGTTCACTTTTCACCTTAACTTCTCTCTTCCTTATATATCCTTACTCTGCCTCTTCTAACAATACTTGGATCACAAGGAATACTATATCTGAAAGTGGACCTTTCATGTCCTCCAAGAGTGAAAGTGTTACATACCACTGCAAACCTGACTGCACACTGAATTTAGCTTTGCTAGTAGCTGCCCCAGTTTAAGTTAGTTTCTTCTACTGACATCACTGTACTTTTAGATGCCCCTCTTTACAGTACAAGCCTATAGAAGTGTACCTGAGCTGTGAGGCATCAAATGTCCTCAAAGGAGACTATCTTTGCAGGTCACCTTTCAGTATAGAATTGCAGAACATACAGCTAAGGATTCTGGGAAGAATATGCAAATTGGGTCTCGGCGGAAAATAACTTGCTGTAGCGCTATCTTTTGGAAGGCAGTGCACTATATATGTGACTAGGTTTATAGAAAAATAGGTATTCATGATCTAGAATTAAAGCCAAGCCAGATTATATCTAGCAAAAGGAAGAGATTCATATGAAGGTGGTGGTTTTGGAGTTCTCATGTTCCGCTAAGGAAACTTAGTTTTGTATTGTTACCTGAATCCTTATCAGAACACATATAGTCTGCAAGTCTCTGTATATGGAAAGTTGTCCTGCAAAGGTAATCTCATTCGGACATAGTAACCCTTCTAAACCTAGCCATTACCGTCACATTGAGGGTCAATAACCCCAGAATAGTTGTCTAGAAGACGTTCTGGCTTGGCTTTAATCGCAAATATTTTCACTAGGCTTTTGGAAAACCAGGTGTTTATCTGTACGGTGCTACCTTCCGAAAGGTGATGCAGATGGTTTTCTGCAGGGCTGTGGAAGTCGGTAGGGCAAAACTCAGTCTCCTTCATGAATGGCTGAGGGTCATGGTCTGACAAAAGCTGTAAAACTCCTCTTAAGCACAACAAAATCTAGTGTTTGAATTCCTATGAAGGTATAAATGCAGCAAGCAATGAATCTAATTATACAATGTTGATAATTGTATAGTATTGAAAGTAAGCACTTTAGTTTTAAGCTGGAGTCTGTGACTTTCTGACTGCGCAGCCCTGGTTATCTAGTTTAGCAAAAAATGGTAGGATTTAGCAAACACTGTTTTAGCATGTATGGTGATTGTTGGTCTTCAGTGTATGGAGATTAAGGACCACACAAAGCTATTTGGTGTCCAGGTGAATGTCAGTATTACTCAACAGCTAACTAATGCAACTTATTTGTATTGAAAACCTGAATTCTTTTTCCCAACCTAATTGGCTGTCTTTTTCGTTTACAGCATTGTTCAAGACATTACAGTTGGTACTAAGGTAAGAACAATGGCCTCTGTTTGCTATGGAACATATTCAGCAGTCTGTGTTTTCTGTGGGCCTTTAGCATTGAGCTGTGCACACCATGTCTATTGCGAGAAGACCTTGTGGTGTCTTGTATAATGTAGTTGTAGAGGTTGTGTAGTGCTAAAATTTGGCATTAACTTTATTAAACAAAGCTGACTTATTGTTGGAGTGAGGTCTGCATGAGCTAGGATGGCTGCCCTGTTACCATGGCATTGGTAATTATCACCCTTGGTTGCTTGCCAAGAATGTACTCTAAAATGTCTGTCTTCAGTGGTTCAAGTTAGCTGCTGCCTGTAGCCCTTTATGTTATCATACGTTAACACATGAAAATGGTATTTGTATGTGGGGAACCTCCAGTTACCAAACTCAGCACTTACGGCATGTAGTTGAGAATCGACATGTATTGTGTGTGTGTGTGTGTGTGTGTGTGTGTGTGTGTGTTGTTTTTTTTTTTTTTTTTTTTTTGTTTTTCCCCCTTCAAATGTGTGCTCATACTTTATAGTGACTACCTCAGTTTGAGTTCTCAACTAATGCAAGGTTCACACTAGTGTTTGGGTTTCCGTCCTTTGGGTCTGCATGGAGACAGTCTGCTTAAAAAGCAGTTACATGGGGAAAACCCATGGACCCCATAGACTATAATGGGGTCTGCAGAGTTTCTGCCTTTGCATCACTCTTCTCTCTACTGTTTTTAAGCAGATTCTGCAGTGGAAACTCCAATCAAGTGTGAACTCAGCCTTATATTGGAAGATTTCTATAACATGTAGTTACAAGGACAGCTTTAACATTTTCATTCTCCAGCCATTGATTTTGGTCAGCCTTTGTGCTTATAGCAATGTTTGGGAGTGTCTGCATTACTGCAGCCTTCTTCAAGCTGTGGAATGCTGCCCCACCCTGCATTTATTGCAGGCTTATTTTTGTAGGTGTAGTCATGGTAGCCTTTTGTTGGTTTACAGGGTGTACTACTGTTATAAAGTGTACTGCCTCAGGCTCTTCACCTAGCTCTTAAAACTAGTCTTTGACTGCACAAGGGATTTTGTCTAAGTGGTTTTTTTTTTCCCTTTTAATAATGGATGGCTAAAATTGAAATCGCCTGCTTTACTTGATAAGGAATGGCATGAAACTGAAATAAAGCTGATCTGTCTGGTGGGCATACACATGAGACTAATAGAAGACACTACTAAAAAAAAAAAAAAAAAAAAAAAAACTGCAGATAAGTGCCTTGTGTATGGTCACCTTTAGCCTAAAGGTATGTTTACATGAGGACATTTGTAACTGAATTCAGCACAGATACCACTGTAGGTTTTTATAGTGCTTGGCACACATTTTTCCTATTTCCAGGGTATCGGTGTCTTTAAAGTGGTTGCCGAAAGATTTAAACTCTATCTGCAGGAAAGTGTGTGAGCAATGGCGGTCCAGTTGCTGGCACCCTAACATATAAGTTGGCAATCCCCCCGGCTTGTCAATGGTCCTCTGAAGATGAATGGTCCGCCATTGCTCATGCAGATCCACTGGTGCGACAGGAGCTTGAGAAACAACTGAGCATGGTCACTGTTAAACATGTTTTAGCTTAGGTAATGTCTTTAACCCATTCCTGCTGCAGGTGTTCAATTTCTAACCCCATAACTTATTTTTCTGTTCAGAAGGCTTATTTTTTTGCAGGACAAATTGTACTTTGCAATGGTACCATTTAATTTATACAATGTACTGGAAAGCTGGAAAAAATGTAGAATGGGGTGCAATCAAAGAAACTGTATTTGTGCAACTCTTACAGGCTTTTTTACAGCATTGACTATGCAGTCAAAATGACATCCAAAAAATAAAAAAAAATTTCTTGGAGTTGCTATATTGACACTTTTTTATTTTTTTTTCCCATGTACATGGATTTTATTTTTTTTTAGGGCCAGATGTATGTTTGTTATACTAATTTAGGGAATGCCTATCGCGATGACTGCTTTTTATTCAAATTTTTAGAAGACGTTTACCATGTGGGAACTTTTCAGTTTGTAGACCAGGTGTTTTGGATACAGGGATATCTAATTTTTCACTTTATATATAATTTTTTTTTTTTACTCTTGTGTTCTATGAAAAGGGGTAAGTGATTTTATTTTTTAACTTGACTGCAATTAAAAATTCAAAAGTTCTATTACATCCTGCATCAAGCCAGGGAGCCTTTAATAGGCTCCTAGCTGTCTTAGCAATGAGTCGCTGGCCCTGGATCTCATTTTGCAGGCCAGCAATCCTCTCTGAAATGGTGGCGCCCATGCACCACCAGGAAAATGGCACCTTGGTCAGTTCTGACCAAGGCGACAAGGGTCTTGATGACTGTGTTTAGTGCAGGCTTTAGCGCCAGGTCTCTGCTGTAGAATAGCTACTGAGTGACTGCCATATTTAAATACCTGATCTCAGTACTAATAGGGTGTCAGGAAGAGGCTAATGCAGCTTATCTACTTCCCTCTATGTACACTGACCTCCACACAGGTCAAAGATCATATCTAGCAATCTCTCCCATAGAATTCAATAGGCTCCATTGTCTGTAGCTCATGCTCCATCTCCAGGAGACAGGAAGTGAAAGACTATTTTTGTTTTAGTGGCCACAACTTGAACTGTAGAGTGTGTGTGTGTGTATGTATATATATGTATGTGTGTATGTGTATATAGCATTATATGGAAATTTAAGTTTACCAAAAATTCTTCTACATGCCATATTACATTGCGTGTCACCAAGGTTGAAATGGTCTTCCAAGCCCTTCAAACTACAATAGTGCTATAGATGATGCTTACAAATCATAACTTCATTATGTCTCAGTCCTGTGGATGCTCTGATGTTTTATTCATTCTTCAAATTAGGTACTCGTAGCACAAGGAGTGTTCCCAGAGATCAGAGAATCTTTCTCCATTGAAAATACGCTCTTGCACAGCTTTAGGCCAACCCCTGCCCAGTGGGAAATGATTGTCCCACTGCTGCGACGACTTTGCACAGTATGCACATTATCTTGTAGTCTTTTGCATATGCAGCTATGCATGCTTGAGATCTGATCATGTGAGATTTTGCTGATCAGAATACATCAGTGGGGTGATAATTTCCATCTGGCCAGGGGGTGGCACAAAGCTGTACGTAGGTGTGTTTTCAACAGAAAGCAGTGCTTGAGGATCCCTGAGAATTCCCCTTGTTCTCTGAATACCTAACTTGCATAATGAATAAACAATTCAGTCCTGTGGATGCTAAAGTAGAAGTCATGATTGGTAAACTTGTCCCAGCATCTACATCCCTATGGCGGCGACACACATTCTAATAGTACAGTGTAGCTGCCAAGGTCCTAGCAGAACTCCAATGCAGGTGTTAACCATCTAAAGTGCTTCAGTCAAATAAGACTGGCATCTAATGGGTTTGCACATATACTGCACCATTTTGAGGGAAAAACTGGCTGTGGCAGGAAGGGGGATATGTATAAGATGTGCAAGCATATATCTGGGTACACCCCACATTTAGAGATTGAGGGGAAAAGATATCTGAAGTAAATTATAGGAGCTTCTGGGAAAATGGGGAATCTGGTGTACCCAATGTACTCCACACAGCTTACGTATTCACTTTCAACATCACGTCTCGGAAAACTAATGCTCACCTTGATAAATTCTTTAAGTGGTGAAGTTTTCAAAGTGGGATCTTTCTCTAGGGCTCCTCAGGGGCACTGCAAACAAGACATGGTGACCAAATATCAAACTTCTAAATCTGTGCTCCAAAAGCCACATGGCATTCCTTCACATCTACACCCTGTGCCCAAACAGCAGTTTATGCTCACATGTATGACTCTGTTGTACCCTGAATAACATACTTGATGACAGTGGGTACGGAAAATATTCAGACCCCATTAAACTTATCACTTTCATTGCAGCCATTTGCTAAAAGCAAAATTCATTTTATTTCTCATTAATGTACACTCAGCACCCCATCTTGACAGAAAAAAAACAGAAATGTAGATATTTTTGCAAATTAAAAGAAAAACTGGAAAATCACATGGTCATAAGTATTCAGACCCTTTGCTCAGTATTGAGTAGAAGCACCCTTTTGAGCTAGTAGTCATGAGTCGTCTTAGGAATGATGCAACAAGTTTTTCACATCTAGATTTGGGGATCCTCTGCCATTCTTCCTTGCAGATCCCCTACCAGTTCCGTCAGGTTGTATGGTGAATGTTGGTGGACAGCCATTTTCAGGTCTCTCCAGAGATGCTCAATTGGGTTGAGGTCAGGGCTCTGGCTGGGCCAGTCAAGAATGGTCACAGTTGTTCCGAAGCCACTCCTTTGTTGTTTTAGCTGTGTGCTTAGGGTCATTGTCTTGTTGGAAGGTGAACCTTCAGCTCAGTCTGAGGTCCAGAGCACTCTGGAAGAGGTTTTCTTCTAGGATTTCTCTGTACTTGGCCGCATTCATCTTTCCTTCAGTTGCAACCAGTCATCCTGTCCCTACAGCTGAAAAACGCCCCCATAGCATGATGCTGCCACCACCATGTTTTACTGTTGGGATTGTATTGGGCAGGTGATGAGCAGTGCCTTGTTTTCTCCACATATACTGCTTAGAATTAACACCAAAAAGTCCTTCATGGTTTTTTTTGGCAAACTCTATGCGGGGTTTCATATGTCTTGCACTGAGAGGCTTCCTTCGGGCCACTCTGCCGTAAAGCCCCGACTGGTGGAGGGCTACAGTGATAGTTGACTTTGTGAAACTTTCTTCCATCTCCCTACTGCATCACTGGAGCTCAGCCACAGTGATCTTTGGGTTCTTCTTTACCTCTCTCACCAAGGCTCTTCTCCCACGATTGCTCAGCTTGGCTGGACGGCCAGGTCTAGGAAGAGTTCTGGTCGTCCCAAACTTCTTCCATTTAAGGATTATGGAGGCCACTGTGCTCTTAGGAACCTTGAGTGCTGCTTAAATTCTTTTGTAACCTTGGCCAGATCTGTGCCTTGCCACAATTCTGTCTCTGAGCTCCTTGGGCAGTTCCTTTGACCTCATGATTCTCATTTGCTCTGGCATGCACTGTGAGCTGTGAGGTCTTATATAGACAGGTGTGTGCCTTTCCTAATCAAGTCCAATCAGTTTAATTAAACACAGCTGGACTCCAATGAAGTAGAACCATCTCAAGGAGGATCAGAAGGAAATGGACAGCATGTGAGTTAAATGAGTATCACAGCAAAGGGTCTGAATACTTATGACCATGTGATATTTCAGTTTTTCTTAATAAATTTGCAAAAATATCTACATTTCTGGTTTTTTGTCAAGATGGGGTGCTGAGTGTACATTAATGAGAAATAAAGTTAACTCTCTTGCTTTTAGCAAATGGCTGTAATGAAACAGTGGAAACTTAAAGGGGTCTGAATACTTTCTGTAACCACTGTATGTGGTTATAAACTGCTGTTTGGCACACATCTATTTGGTTTTTGGAGCATAGGCTTAGTTTCCAAAATGGGGTCATATGTCTGATTCCATTTAACTCTGGGACTCTGCAAAAGTCGCATGACATCCAAAAAGCAAACTGCTCCAAAAACCAAATGGTGCTCCTTCACTTCTGTGCCAAAACAGTAGTTTTGTACCCAGGATAATGTACTTATAATATAGGATAATGTCATATGTGGGTATAAAGTGTCAACAACTGGGAATAAACTGCTGTTTTGGCACACAGTAGGGCACAGATAAGCACAGTTTTTGGTGCTAGATTTAGACTGTTAGATTTTGGACGCCATGTCACATTTGCAGAGACACTAAAATTGCCCCTACAAAATGGGGTCACTACTTGGGGAATTCCATCTGACTGGCTCCTCTGGGGCTCTACAAAAATAACATGGCATCCAGAAATCAGTCTCTAAATCCATACTCCAAAAGCTAAAAAAAACAGTGCTCCTTCCCTTCTGTGCCCTGCTGTACCCAAACAGCAGTTTACACCAACATATACAACTTTTTGTACTCCGGATTACCCAAAAGTTTTAGGAGTTTGTCAAAGTGGACACAACATATTGGGTGGTGAAATGGAATTTCTATAAAAGTTTCAACTTTCACATTGCCACATTAATTTTTAAGAAGCACTCTTGGGCTCAAAATGATACCTCTTAAATTCCTTGAGGGGGGTGTAGTTTCCAGAATGGGGCCATTTTTGGGAGGTTTCTACTGTACTGCTACTTTAGGGGCTGCAAATGAGACATGACACCTGAAAACTATTCCAGCAAAATCTGATTTTCAAATGCCCAGTGTCGCTCCTTCCTTTCCATGCCCTGCTGTGTGCTCATCCACATGTTGGGTATTCCTGTGCTTGGGAGAAATTGCATAACAAAATGTGTAATTTCTCAAAACTTCTCATGAATGTGTGCATTTTAGGGCTAAATTAATGTAGTAGTTGAGAAAAATATCTAAATTTCATATTTTAATTCAACTTCTGGATAGGGCACAACTCTGGTTGACCATGCTGAGGACTGTTCAAAGTGGAACTTCTGTTAATCTTGCCATCAGTGTACATAAAAATATATATTCATGTGTAAATTCATTAATAGCAGCTGAACGAACTGTATGCTATCTCAGAACGTATGTGTTACTGCGCATGTAACAATATAATTTCCTCTTACTCTTGACAAACACCCAGATAGGAATGTCAGGTTGCCAAAACTCTGCATGCAGATATGTGAAATGTTACAGGACTTAACACATTTCTACCCACTTATTTCATGGCTTGGCTTCTTCAGTACTCCATCTAATGAAGGTCTCTTGTAGACTGAAACTTTGTCTGGACATAAACATTTGTTGTTCTTAAAGATATGAGTGTGCCAGAGTATTCATTCTTTACTACATTTATGGAGAGAGTTCCTCTGAGTGCACTTACGATTGATAGAGTATTACAAGTACCCCCAGTGAAGAGGTTCATTTCATCTGTATGAGCAGCTCCCATAGTTTTTGTCCACCATCCAGACACAGGTGGCTCAATGACTACATAAACCTGTCTGTCCAAACAGTTTCCAGGCACTTGCCAGAAGGATATTTGGTGTCCTGTCATTGGCAGCCAGCCCGTCTCCTGCAGTGCTATTGTGAATGAGAAACCTGGGCTGTTAAAGACTGGAATAGTATCTTTAGCAATGAATCTAGGTTCTGTTTGGGATCAGACACTGGTTAGGTTTGAGTATGGGAGGCCTTGTGGTGGGCACGTCAATCCTGCCATTGTTGTGGAGCAACACTCTTCCCTAATTGCTGTTGTGATGAGCTGGGTCTGTCACATTCAACAGTGTCCCTCTTTCACGAACTCCTTTCAGATTTAATTTCTCAATCATGTATAGAAAGTTTCCACAGGATAAGCCATCAGTATCAAAACAATTGGGGTCTGACACCCAGACCCTAAACTGCACCTAATGTGGCTGCTGAAAGCTGTATGACTGGAAGCAGCTCTGCTCCTAAAGTAAATGGGAGTAGGGCTGCAGTTCCTCTGCACCAACACCAGTGTAGAGAGCTCTGTATACAGCTTCTGATCTGTACAATTCTGCCCTGGTACCTGGAACTGCAGCCTTACTCCTATTCACTATTGCATAGTCCTGGCACTTTACAAATGGTAGAGCTCAAGTACAAGTAAACATAATAAATACTGACAAAATGACAGAGTAATGAATTCAAACAATAGCTTGCAAGAGCTTATGTTCAGCAGTAGAGGGAGTGGCACAAGAGGTAGCAGTGGTGACTTAGGAGGTAGCATTGCTTATACAGTGGACCAGCCTTTTTGAAAAGGTTACCATAATTGTTCAAATAAAGCTCTATAAATCAACAGATCCAAGGTGCCTGAGCATACAGGGGTTATAGTCCGATAAAAGCATCTTGTCCTGTGGGGAGGTTGTGAATAAAGGATGGTTGGTTTTAAGGAGCATAACTGCAGAGGAAAGATTAGATTTAGATTAAATGTAATAGGGCTACTTGAAGAGTTGTCTTTAGGATGCTGTAGCATTTAAGGTTCCATAATTTATCAGGCTAGAGCATTCCAGAGAAATGATGCAATTTAGGAAAAATCTCTTCAGATGGGAGTGGAAGGTTCTAATGAGATTGTCTTGGGTCATTGGCTAAACAAAGCACCTGTGGGGTGGTATACAGAGGTGAGGGAGGAAATAAAGGGAGGTGCAGCGTTGTGGACGAGTTTGACATTGTATATTAGATTCTATATTGAATAGGTAGCCAGTGCAGTGACTGGCACAGACCGGAAGTATTGGTGTAGCCTTTAGACTGAGCCTGGCTGCTGCATTCAGAATAGATTGTAGACAGGAGAGTTTAGTTAGTCTACAGTGATTTGGGACAGCAAGGGTTTGTTTCCATGGTAAGGGAAGGGTGAATTCTGGAGATGGGTTTTTGAGGGGGTAAAAAGTAAAGAAAAGGTCTGAATCAATCTCAAAACAGCGGGCATGCTGTCTGTTATGTGATCAGACTACAAAGGAAATAACAGGCTTAGATTGGTAAGTAGATGGAGGAAACTACAGAAGTTTAGTCTGAGAGGTTAATTTTGAGATGGAGGGAAGACCTGTTAGATGGCAGAGACACACTGGTGGTCTGTAGTAACGCAGGGGTGATGTCACAAGGAGATATATAGTTGTGCCTAATCAGCGTAAAGCTGGTACCAAAGGGAAATCTGCTGGTTTGTCCAATAGGGACTGTAGAGCCAGAATAGAAGGGGACCTAGGACAAGAGCCCTGGGGAACCCCCAACAGCATTGCATTGTATGTGGGGAAAGTGACAGAGCCCACAAATTATACACAGTGCAGTCCTGTAGGAGAACCAAGAGAACCGTGTCCTTGAGGCCAAGAGAGCAGAGCATACTGAGGTGGAGTTGGTCCACGCAGTCAAATGCTGCTGATAGATCCCGAAGAAAGAATAGTTGCCTTTTTAGATTTAGCTCTCAGGAGATCATTAACTTTTGTAAGGGCTGTCTCAGTAGTGCACAAGCTAAAATTATAAGGGGGTTAAGTTGGCAGAGATAGCAGATTAAGAAATAATAGACTGTTTCAAGTTTTTGGAATGAAGAAATTGGAGATAGGTTTGGTAGTTGGCAGAACAGAACTGGTCAAGTGAGGGTTTCTTCAGTAGTGGTGTTATAACAGCATATTTGAAAGGGGGGGAGAGGTTAAATATTTTAGTAAGGTAAGTAGTGACAATCAGGGACTAAGATTGAGAAGGTGTGAGGGGGAATGGTCACTAATTTGTAGGGCAAGAAGTAGTAAGAAGCTGAGACTACTACATTGTCTTCTGATCTAGTTAGGCAGGGTTCACACTACCATTGATGTCTGTTCTGATAGTGTCCGTTAAAAAAAAAACAAAAAAGGACACCTATCATAACAGACATTAACGGACACTAACTGATGTTAATGTGTCGGTTTTTTTTAACTGATCCAATTAATGGTTTAGTTTAAAAAAGAACAGACACATTAGCATCAGTTAGCATCCGTTTTTTTTTAACTGTCCGTTTTTTTTTGTTTCCTGCTTTCTGAGCATGTGCAGGAAAAACGGACATAAAATAAAGGACAGTAACTGGCTATCAGTTACTGTCTGTTATAAGTCCATTACCCATAGACTTCAATGTTAAAAAAAATAAGACACTTGCTGTCTGTCAAGAATCCGTTTTTTTCAAACGGACAAAGTCTTGCATGTAGGATTTTTTGTCTGAAAAAATAAGACTTCTGACGGATTTGGTGTAAACGGACACGAACAGACACAATATAAAAACCCATTGAAATTAATGGAAATTTTAACGGATTTGACGGTTCAGCTAGTGTTTGATGCTAAAATCTTGTAACGGACAATAGCAACGAACACTACTGACGGTCACCAACGGTAGTGTGAAGGGCCCCTTAAAGAACAGGATGAACGTTGCTAGCAGAGGGGGAATCAATGCTGTCTGGAGACTAGGCAATTTCCTGATGTATCTTATCAAATTTTGTCATGGAAGGAAGAAGTGCCCAGGTCCTCTGTACCTTGGGACTAAGTAAGGAGTAAAAAAAATTTCTAGGGTTACTAGAAAGGAGATGAGTGGTGTGAGAGGCTTGTTTGGTGAAGTTATGGGCAGAACAATGATTTTAAGCATAAACTTGGAATTGCAGGTTTTTTTTTTTTGGTTTTTTTTTGGTTTTTTTTGCAGGTGTTAATTGCAAGTAGATTCCTAGATGTATGAAAGGTTGGTATGCTCTGTGGGAGAGAAGTTAGCAAATTTAGAAACTGAAAGAGTGTGGAGGAATAACAGATCAATGCTATTTTGTGTGTGAAGAGGAAAGTTGTGAATGTCCAAAAGTGGTTGGTGAGAGAAACTGAGGCAGCTGGGGAGACGGGGGTGTAAATGGGGATGTTAGTCACCAATGATAGGAATTTCACAGGATAGAAAGAGAGCGTAAGCAAAGTCAGCCAGGTGGGATGGATCACAACTACTCAAAGGGACAATGGGTGAAAAGTCTGATGGTGTGGACCTCAAATGAGGGTGAGGGAATGTCCTGTAAAGTGCACTACAGTGATAGTATGCCTACCCCTCCACCCTGCCTGTCTGGCCTAGAAGAATTGGAGAAATGTAGAGCACCATGAGAGAGCAGCAGAAGGCAGTATCTGATGGCTGAATTCAGGTTTCATTGAGGGATAGCAGGCTAAAATTTAGGAAGGAACAAGTCATTCATATACTCAAGCTTGTTGCACATTGAATGGGCATTCCAGAGAGAACAGGTGAAACAGACAGAAGAAGTCACTAAACTCAATATTTACTGTATTCCTTCTGTGCTGGGAGAGGTGAAGTTGGTGAAAGAAAATGTGCCAGGGTTGGGTGAAATATTCCCAGTGGCCTGTAGGAGCAGAACAGGTGGTTTTCAGTTTAATAAAGGGATTAGAGTGGTTAGTGAAGTGAGATCTGTACATGGGAGGGGGGAGGAAAGAGGGACTAATATGGATAGTGTGCACTGCTGTATAGATGACGTGTAGTTTTGCATAAGAACTAATATAAGAGTGTAAGCCTTGGTTCCATTTAAGAGATGATTGTTCTGAGTGCAAATTTATTTGGTATCTTCATAGCTTACCAGTCTCGTGCCATGTTAGATTACCTTTCACCACCTCCACCAGTGTGATTCTGAGCTCTCACTGGCTGTGTCTGAATCACACAACTTGTCTACTCCTGTTTTGACACTGTCCCCCCCCCCCCCTTGACAGTTCAGAGACTAAATGGCATATGAGGTACTAAATATAATAATATTGATTGCTCTGGATCAGTGGTGGCTAGAGAGAATTCCAACTGTGCTGGAATCAGTTAAGCAGCAGCTATTTACAGATGCTAAGAACTGGACTTAGTGAAAGGTCCTCTTTGTGCACTTGTGATGCCCTTAGTATGATTGCTTCTGCTTTAAGTTGTCTACACTTATAGGGAAGCTGTGCTTTATAACTAGGCCTAATTTGGGTGAAAGCTGCCAGTTGCGGTGAGATGCGTTGGGTTTTAAGCCAAGATATTGCTTTCTACCCAGCTCTACTCCAGCAGATGCATGATCTGTGTATGCATTAGTCTAGGCTTGCATTAAAGGGTCAATTTGGGACACTAAACCACCCATAGGTCCTTACAGTCCTGGGGTTTAGTGTCCCAAATCGCCCTGTTGTAAAGCAATCCGCAGGCGCATTTAAAAATAAAAAAAAATCTTTATACTTAGATAAGGGTCCGATCAATGCTATTTGGCGAACAGTCTGGCTTATTCATGACATTCTTTGTTGGCACGCCTCCCGGCGCCTGCGCTGTTCTTCTTTGAAGGCAAAGATGGACACCCCGGCTTCACTGCGCAATTGCGGGGCATGCGCACTGAAGCCGAGGGGTGCTCCACTGGCTTCATTGAAGAACTGCGCAGGTGTGGGAAGTACAGTGGCAGGGTGTATTTTTAAGCTTTTATTTTTAATGTGGCCATGGATTGCGTTATAACAGGGGGATTTGGGGCACTAAACCACCCACACGTCCATATGGACCTGGGGTTTAGTGTCCCAAATTGCCCTGACAGATTCCTTTTAATCTGTTATATATATATATATATATATATATATATATATATATTTTTTTTTTTTTTTTGGAAATTGCTGTACCAGTCACTGATTTTTCATGTTCTATTTTTGACACACTGGAATAGGTTATTTTGAATATTGTCATATTTTTTTTTTTTTTTTCTCTGCATCCAAAATCTTCATATTCATAGGGCGTCTATGTTAAAATATTTCTCTGGTTCAACCAATGTGGGTTTGATGCACATGCTCTTCATACATATTTTTTTTTCCTATTCATTGGTATTCATGTGATCTGAGGTTGTGTGTGTGTATGTATATATGCATATATGTATGTGTATATGTATGTATGTATGTGTGTGTGTATATATATATATATATATATATATATATATATATATATATATATATATATACTTTATAAAATTTCTCATCTTTATAAATCTGTTTTATGTAATTGATATTTTACAGGAGTTCATTGGGCTTATTTTGGAGATGTTTTTGATTTGTTTGGCCCAATCCTAATGTGATTTTTAACTTTTGTCCTTGCCTAATCATGGTTTTGAACTTTAAAGGCAAGTGGGAGTAGGTTGCCTTTTTAGAGGTAGATATGAATCCCTTGAAGTGGAGGCTGTACAGGAGCACCACTGTAGGGGGAACAGATCAGCTGTGCAGCCACTGGTATACATGTGAATGCTATATCAGTGGTGCGCTCCCTGCAAAGAGACTGGCTGTAGCTTTGACTAAGATGTGGTGCTAAACCAGCTAGTGTATACCATTCATTCTATGCATCATAGGGTAACCCCCAAAGACGGGTTCTCCACTGATCATAAAGTGACAGGATTGCTAGTCTAATGCCCTACAATAGTCTGATATATAGTGAGATATGGACTCTGTATTTCACAGACCAAGCACAGCCGGGATTCAGGCTCCATGCTTTTTTGTGGGGAGGCAGGGCAGGGGCTCCTAAGGCTGGGTTCACATCTGTCAGCGACAGCCAAATCTGCTGCAAGCGGTCCATTGTTCTGGTCCTCCAGCAGATGCCAAGGGGTAGATGTGAACATATTTAACTTTGTAGATGACAATGATCCCTGGAGTCCAGTTAATACAGTAGTCTTTGCCTACTCCAGATCTTTTAACAGATCTTAAAACTTATTGATAGGTGAGCATGTCTTCTCTCCCAGTTTGTGTAAATTTTCATTCAAAGTGTCTCACTGTTTAAAACTGTCATCCTCTTAATGTAACCACCACTTATGTATTCCTTGTATATTTTTGTTGGGTCTTTGGTTTAAAGTAACTGACACTTTTTATTTTTGGTAGTTCTTGTGGTGCATAGTAACTTGACATTGAATTTTCTTTAACATTCTATTCTGTGCCCTCTCATGCCAGTCCTCTCGCTTTACACTTTTTTTTTAATTTTTTTTTTTCAGCGGGGATCTGACGAACTTTTCTCTTGTGTTACTAACGGACCTTTTATCATGACCAGCTCTGCTTCTGCAGGTAAAGTTTCTTCTGTGGTGGTTTTGGGCTTTATTTTTACATATATTCAATTTCAACAATCTAGTAAATTCATCTATTAAAAAAAGAATAAAAATACATACAATTTCAGAATCTTTAAGCTGTTGTCTTACAATAGTAAAACATAATAGTTGACTCAACTGAATAAGGGAGCGTTCACACTAACATTAGTATTGTCCGTTGCTAGCATCTATTACAAAATGTTAATGGACACTAACAGAGCTGTCTTAGATCCATTCTGTCTGCTAGTGTCCATTTACACCAAATCAGTCACGTTGTGTTTCTCTCCCCCACAGACATAAAAACCCAGGGACTTTTGTGTCCGTTCAAAATAATGGACTTATGGCGGACGGCAAGTGTCTGTTATTTTAACATTAATGTCTATGGTTAACGGATGGGTGTGTTATACTGTCCATTACTGTTTTTTTTGGGGGGGGGGGAGGGGGTGTTTCCTGCACATTCTCAAAGCAGAAACAAAAAAGCGAAAACTGACACATTGCTGCTAATGTGTCGGACACCTTAAAATCAGTTAGTGTCTGTTGTTGTCCATTCTGATAGTGTGAGCTAGATAGGCAGCCATAATTTTATACAGATCTCTATCAGAACAGACATCCAATGGTAGTGTGAATGCCCCCCTAATCCTGATAAATTGAAACATGGAAACACCTTAATGGGATTCTCCAAAGCTTCTTTAGGCATAGGTTATCCTTAGGTATAGATTATTAAAGTCAAATACCTCCCCTTTTACTGGTCATCTGGCTTCTGTGGTGTATAGAGCTGGAAGCAGACTGCTCTGTGCACTGAAGTGGCTGTGCAGCACTGTTGCTGCTTTGCTTGGAACCACTCTTTACAATGCTTTAATATGTTTAAGTGATGGGATTGCCAAGTGTCAGATCTCTACTGATCTAATATTGATTACTGATTGTAAGGTTGTGGGTGACCCCAATAACTGAAGGGTGGATTTGTTTGAAGGATTACACACCTTTTAAAGGGATTGTCCAGGCAAAACTTTTGAAGTTTACATCTGCAAGGGGCAATGAAATAAATAAAAAATATCTGTCTCCATTGCTCTGTTGTACATCTGTTCTCCGGGTCTTTTCCAGGGTTGTGCTGAAGCTGCTGATTGGCTTCAGCGGTGGCGTGACTGCTGAGACCAATCAATGGCACCATGAACTGGACCGGTGATGTCAGTGACATTTAGGCCCTCCACTGTTAGTGGCTTTTGCACAACACTGGAAGACTCTGGCTCCCCCCCCGGCTCCTGGCTTATTTAACCACTTCAGTACCAGGCCAGGACCAGATTTCTGGTCCAGGAGCAGACACATTTTAGTTTTGTGTGGTTTTGAGGGCTGTAACATTTTATCATTTGTGGTGGTCAACTAATTTCTGCATCTTTTTTTGGTGACACACAGGACTTTATTTTTATTTTTGCATGTTTTATTTTTTTTTATATTTGGGGAGAGTATAAACAAGAGGGGAGATGTCTTTTCACTCTTGATATTTTTTTTTTTTTTTTTTTTTGTGCTACTAAAACTAAGTTTTTCCTCTCCATTACAGTAATTTTTTTGTATGGTGTTGGGTGTAACCTTTAAGGGCGTGTTATTGGCATATTTTATATTTTTTTATTTACTTAACTTTTTTTTCCCCATTGTCTCCCCATAAGGTCATAATAGACCTTTGGGGACATCTGATCACTTTTTTTTTTTTTTTTATTTTGTGGTGGGGGAGGCTGATTTTCCCTGTAACTGGGGCTGTTACACTTAGCCCCAGTTACAGGAGGAATACAACCTCCTACCCATTACTATAGAGCTGATCTAGGTCCTGTACAACCCAGCAGCTCTAATAGGCGCTGATCCCGGTGGATCACATGACTGGGTCAGAGGGGAACCGCAGGATGGTGACACCCATAGCGCTGTTTAACATTAAATACCTATAGCTTTTGTGGCCATCTTTGTACCACAAGGTTTTTTTGACACTGAATTTCATGTGACTTTTGTTCATGAAAATGCTACTTGTATTGCTTCATACCCAAATATTTCACTTTTAAACAGTCACATCTACTTAGTCTACCACCTCCTCCATGCATATTTAACTGCCACCAGCTTATTAGAGAGCACACTAGTGGTACACAACATATCTTTATCTATGCCACTTTTGTAGATTTGGACTAAAATAACAGTCTTACGCAAATTAAACAACTCGTGTACTGGGGCCAGTGCTCTTCCTGATCAAGCAAAATGGGTAATGTCATAGTAGTGGGAGGATCAACTCTTGCTGTACAGGGTAGTGAGGATAGATGGCCTGAGTGGCAAGAACAGGGGGTTCTAGGGAGCACCAGTGCACCAACTAATTCATTTGAATAAAAATTCAATTTTTCTCCAAATCTGCAAGAGGACTTGCATAACAAAAGAATGTTTCAGTGTAATGTGCTCTGTACTGCAGTGTTGGCAGTTGAATATAGTCTGGGAAGGTGGTAGATTTCATGAAAACTCCAGTACACTTTAAAGGTATAGTTGAAATATCTGCTTGGTCTTGGCAGCCTGTTCTGGCTGTATAAGCCTTCATTCATGGTGTCAGTCTTTCTGCTGCTAAAAGCTCAGTTATGGCTGAAGCACATTTTACTTTCGTCTGAGGCGGTGGCAGTGTACCATAAGGAGCAGTCTGCCCTCCTCTTATAGCTACTACTGGGTTTGTGTAATTCTGCCAGAAGTAACTGGTTTTCTTCGTGATGGAAATCCCATGCATGCGCATGTTACAGAAATTGGTTCAGGTATGAAGAATACCTGTATAACTAGGCTCTGCGAAGACTTCAGCCAACACTAAAGCCACAATCACTCTTCAGTAAGCCAGTGCAACCAAGCTGACTGGAAACTTGAACCTTAAGAGAAGGGAAAAGTCTTGTGTAGTAATACACATGAAGCTTTTTGAAAGTGAATTTTCCTGTATAGGAGTTGAGAGCTATTTGTACAACCATGTTTGCTTTTGTACAGCTGTGTCTGTAGCTCCTGTACACATGAAGCCAAAACAGATTTTATCATGGATTGCCATGGTTTTCAATGCAGTTTGTTGCAACTACATGTGAAGCATAAAAGCATGCACTTCATCTGTGCTTGTGTAAAGGTGTGGCAAATTGCTCTTAACTGCTTAGATTACAGACCAGGTATTTCAGCACACTTCATTTTCTATTGCTACTAGTGGTGCTATAAACAGAACTCACCTGTGTGTTTACAAACAGATCTGCATGGTGACCGCTACAGCCAATCAAAGGCCTCAGATCACCTCTTCACATAGCATGTCACAGCCATGTGCTGTTTGTGAAGAGGTGAGTGCTGAGTCCTGTGATTGGCTGCAGTGGTCTCTGAACATCACTGGTATCAACCAGGCAGGGGACTTGTATACAGAAGAACAGAGTTCCTACTACTGGAAATGGAGTTACAGGTAGAGTACAGTTTGTTCATAGGTCCACTAGAAGGAGTTTTAAATAATAATAAAAAAAAGAATCTTGACACACCCCTAGACCCATAAGACTAGACATGCGAATTTTCATAGAAATGCAGCAGTCCAATTAGGAGTGACTAAATTGTTAGCGTGCATTAAATGCATGGTTGCCAAGTTGACTTCAACACTTTTTAACTAGAATAGCTGGTAACCAGGACGTTTTCATGTCTAACACAGGTCATGTTCTATAACATTCAAGTCATCCATATGCTGAATTTGTTGCAATTCTAAGTTTGCATGATGTAACTAATGGCAACAGTATCTCTGCAATGGGTGACCTACAAGCAAAACAAAGTACACTGAAGCTTAAGGCAGCTTTCTTATAGCATATAACATGGGCTTTGTTGAAGGACATGAAGGGTTCTCACGCCTGTGTTTGGCTTTAAAATGTTGTCTTTCCTGAGAGCAAAGCCTGTAGTGCATGTGTTCCAACTTATCCCCACTAGGTGGACTTCCTAAGCTTTAGATTGAGCTATTTAAATGATACACTATCCTAATTATGCAAGGTAACTTAAATATTTATATTTTATAATTTTATTTTTTTTTTTTTTTCTTCACAGCAAATGGAAATGACAGCAAGAAATTTAAGGGAGACAACAGATCTGTAGGGGTTGGTTCTAAAGTGATTCATGTCAGAAAGCTTCCAGGTGATGTTACAGAGGCTGAAGTTATAGCTCTTGGCCTTCCATTTGGGAAAGTGACTAATCTATTGATGTTAAAAGGCAAAAACCAGGTAATGCAGCTTTTGAAAACTGTTCTGCAAGGTGGGATGTCCTGGTAAGCCTGACCTGCTGTTAAGGTGGAAGTTATGGCTGTTGGGTGAATGCTTGTTTAACAATTTTCTTAATATGCAAGTGTGATTCTGCTTAAGTGTGGCTATAACTCAGATGTATTTTGATCTCTGGGTATAGGATCTCCCTTCTTGCTTGCACTTATTCATACTGTGCGCAGCTATAAGCCTAGGTGCATATTGGCAGTAGTGGCCAGGCTGGAACAATAGGGCTCCATTGTATTCCTATACAGCCCTGGCTGATCAAACAATAGTGCATTGTTCAAGCCTGGGCTGTTGATCAGATATGGCTGATAAGAATGTATCAATTCACTTTGTCTCAGCTCTATACAAAAGATCTGGATTTGATTGAATTAACTCATCAGACGTACTGTCGCCGGTGACCTCATTCTGGGAGGTGGCATAAAGGGTATAAAAGATGAGGTAAGAGGTCTGTGGGTGGAGATTACACTATGGAGATTATGCTATAGAGTTGATGCTATGGAGATTATGCTGGGGAGTTGACACAGACAGATCATGAGGAGAGGCTGCTGTGATGAGATTCTGTTGAGACTACTGGACTAATGCTGAGACTGTGAAGAGCATGCAGGCTGGAATACTGTGATGCCACATGCTAGGAGTTAATGCCACATGCCAAGAAGCCTCCACTGGTGACTCACACATGCCATGTGTGAGTGTTGGACTATAGAACCACATCAAGGACATGTGTGGTAAAGTAGTCATTTCACCTTTAATCCCTTTTATTTTACTTGTACTGTATCTTGTAACTAGTAACTGTTAATGCTTGCATATATCTGCATATCTGTTCTGAACTGTATATGTTAGATTTTAATACCGACCCATTTAGGGGTTAATAAATATATAAAATTTAGAAGGCTTGTCTTGTATTTATCTGGTGAACCCGGCACTCACTCGCGGTGAGTGGTTTTTTTATATGAAAGAGGACTCAGGGTGTGGCCAAAGCGGTTTGGCGCATGAGGATCTTTCACAGCAAGCTAGGCTTATGTATGTTTCAATGAAAATAAGCCACTACAAGACCATTTTGGCAGAATCTCTGGCCAAACAAAGAATTGGGCATGCCTAATCAACAAGTAAAAATGAAATAAGTGTAAATGATTTTAACGTCTACTTTCAAAGTTGGGAAGGTGACATGCACAGGAGATTGGGTTTAGTGTCTTTTTTTTTTTTTTTTACAAGCCACTAAGACCTCACTTACCCTCCTGCCTCTTATTGTATCATAATTATAGAGCCTCAAATTGGAAAAACTGTATTTGCTTCCCTTTCTAATGGTAGTTCAAGTGAGCTGGGAAGTTTAGGAGGAGAGGGCAAGGTTCAGACTGCTCACTTAATTTATATAGTGAATGTAGAATGTAACCGTTTTGAAGGAAGGAATCCTTAGCCACTTCAGTACCGGCCCAATTTCTGGTCCATGACCAGACACATTTTAGGGTTTTTTTGTGTGGTTGTAAGGGCTGTAACATTTATCATTTGCGTTATTCAACTAATGTGTGTTTTTTTGTTTTTTTTTTTTCCGTGACGCACAGCTTAATTTTTTTTTTTTATTTTTGCATGTTTTAAATTTTTTTTTATCCAGGAAAATATAAACTAGGGAAACCATCTGTTTTTTCACTTTTAATTTTTTAACACAAAGTGCTACTAAAAAAACTTTATAAAATAGTTTTTACACTCCACTTTATTTTGTATGGTGTCAGGGTGGGTTCACACTTGCACCAGAGTCCGTCCGCCGCAAATGCACTGAAACTCTTGGGAAACTGTATAGGCACTGGATAGCAAAACTTTAGCGATGCATTGCTTAAAAACCCATTCATTCAAAGTCAGACATGCATGACTGTTCCCAGCGTGTAAAACTGGATTTGCGGCACAGAGGGTGTAAGCGCACACCCGTGCATTGCTTTAAAAACCCCATTCAAATGAATGAGTTTTTAAGCAATGCGTCGCTAACATTTCACTATCCAGTGCCTATACAGTTTCCCGAGAGTTTCAGGCACTTTCGCGGTGGATGGACTCCGGCACAAGTGTGAATCCACCCTCATCCTGGGTGGAGCTATAACCTTTAATAAAGGTGTCTTATTGGCGTGGTTTGTTTTTGTTTTGTTTTTTTTTACATTATCCCCATAAGGTCATAATAGACCTTTGGGGACATCTGATTTGTTGGGGGGTGTGTGTGCCGCAAGATGGTGGCACCCATAGTGCTGTATACAGCGCTCATTGAGCGCTGTATACACAGCAGTTGGGAAGACATGGAAGGTAACAAACCTTCCCTGTCTTCTCTCTGGGAGCTCCAGCTGAAGTTAGTCGATTTCGTGCAGCTACTGAGTCCTGCTTTGACGTACCAGTACGTCATTGCAGAACAAGGCAACCACCCCCTGAACGTGTATAGTGTATGGGCGGTACAGAAGTGGTTAAGTAACTGACGGTGTAAATTAATATCAAAACAGTTCCCACAGTGGTAGTAACTTTTCCAGCAATAGTGTACACAGTGAAAAGGTCTACCTTACTAACTGAAAACCATATAATCCACTACAGCTCTACAGGGGAAGTTGCCCAGCTTTATCAAAGTGCTGAATGGCAAATGTGTATGCTTATTCCTCTTTCCTGTATCCCTGCAGTATTATGCAGGGTTCCCTTTCAGGGGTGTTGGAAAGCTGTGTAACAACCATTGAAGGGTATTCTGAATACCAGACCTCACTATTGCTCTAGTACTATTTAGTGTGGCACACATTGTATGACTTGCTTTTCAGGGCTCTGGTAAAGCTGGGTAACATACCAGGTAATTTGTAATAAGGACTGCTAATTACTGAATATAGTAATATAAAATCTCCCTTTGCTCCATTATCTTGCCAGTTTGCTTTTCATGGTTCTGGGAAAGCTGGGTAACACCAGTCAATGCAGTGATGGGGACTGTTGTATAATACATGTAATTCCCCCACTGAAGCAAAATCTACATAAACCTCGCTTACTGTCTGTATATTATCCAGCTTTCCTGGTACCATGAAAGGAAAATCCAAAAAGGCAAAGTAATGCTTTTCATAGGGACTACTGAGTACTAAATATACCTAAATTCACCCTCCTTGCTCTAACTACTAATTAACTTGACAGATATATATTTCAGGGCCCCAGGAAACCTTGTTAACATACCAGTTAGTGCTGTAATACACACTAATAAATCAAAATCTACCTACATAAGCCCTACTGTTTAGTTTGACACAGCTGGCTAGTTTTGCCTTTCAGGAATCTGGGAAAGTTGGGTGATTTGCACAAAGCGGATGAAAACAAATCCTCCTCTCTCCCTGGTGTAATTCCATCTCTAGAGTTGCTCCCTGAACTTCTTGTGAAATTCTTCGTCTGTCTTCAGTTGATAGTGGAGCTGTAGGGTGGCAGGAAGCACTGTCTGCCTGCTGTAGTGTGCAAGATTAATGCTAAATTAAGAGGAGCAACTTTGCAGTTATAGATTTGATGTGTATTTTTCAGGTTTTAGTGTCCCTTTAATGCAGCTTTTCACTTGTATGGTCAGTTTGAAAAATTACTATATAGAAATAATCTACAATTGAAGTGTTAATTGGTTTCCTTGAAGTTGTCTTGGTTTTTTAGGCTTTCATAGAGATGAATACAGAAGAAGCTGCTAATACAATGGTAAATTATTTTGCCACTGTTACACCTGTGCTAAGGAGCCAACCAATCTACATTCAGTTCTCCAATCACAAAGAACTGAAGACTGACAATTCTCCAAACCAAGCGGTAAGCACTGTATAGTGGTCCATTAACTGTATGGGTGCCTTATCACGTAATTGCTCAAATTTTTTTTTTTTTTTTTTTTTGCGTTGGTTGCAAAAATACTTGGAGTCAGAGGACTCATTTTCTTGTTGAGCAGGTTGCCATCATTAAAATCCTCTTTAACCCACCCTATTTACAAAGTACTAAATGCCATAAATCATTTGATTTTTGCTGTGTCCCTGAGCAAAATGCTGTTTGTAAAATTTGTCTAGCCATTCAAAAGATATGGCCCTGGGAAGATATGTAAACTAGCTTATTGTCTAGGGCAGAAGTCTTTTGTTCTCATAGAAAAATAAATGGGTTACAGCCCATTTAATAGTAAAAGCTAACTTTTATACATTCAAGGGACCATATTTTTTTGAACTGATGGATATCTTTTACAAATAGAGCATTGAGGGGTACAGAGAATCCAATTTGACATTTAGTATTTGGTGACATACTTAAATCCTTTCCATTTAAGACATAACTCTTGGCCATTATATGTAAACAAGCTTATTCATCAAGGAAATAGTGAATAGGAACTACAGTTTTGTACTTGGTGACAGGACCCTCTTTAGCTCCTTACCTGGGATGATTTGCAGCCTTATTAAAATTCCACTTTAGGCTGAGGCTCCACATTGCGGAAACACAGCTTCTTTTTTTTTTTTGCGGTTTTGTAGGATTTCGTTTTGTAGACATTCTTGGCTTTGGCTCAAAAAACCAACACAATCTGAAACAAAGCTGCGTTTCCACAATGTGGGGCCTCGGCCTTAAGACGATTTTTTTTTTTTTTTTTTTTTTTTTTCAAGCTTGTTGCTAATGGGAAATATAAAGTTAGCACTTTTCCCTCTTGCTAAATCCACTCCTTGCTTCAGTGCTTACAACACAGCAATACTTTCTACAACCTGTGGCTTCTGTGCCTATTGTGCAGTTTTTGAAGACCCAACCAGCTGTAGATACCTTTTTTATTAGGTATAGCACAGGGATACTGGTGGACCCCTGCCTCCCAGCATTAGGACACAGTGCAGGAGCAAGAAACCATCTCCCAGTGCAGGAGCAAGAAACCATCTCCCAGTGCAGGAGCAAGAAACCATCTCCCAGTGCAGGAGCAAGAAACCATCTCCCAGTGCAGGAGCAAGAAACCATCTCCCAGTGCAGGAGCAAGAAACCATCTCCCAGTGCAGGAGCAAGAAACCATCTCCCAGTGCAGGAGCAAGAAACCATCTCCCAGTGCAGGAGCAAGAAACCATCTCCCAGTGCAGGAGCAAGAAACCATCTCCCAGTGCAGGAGCAAGAAACCATCTCCCAGTGCAGGAGCAAGAAACCATCTCCCAGTGCAGGAGCAAGAAACCATCTCCCAGTGCAGGAGCAAGAAACCATCTCCCAGTGCAGGAGCAAGAAACCATCTCCCAGTGCAGGAGCAAGAAACCATCTCCCAGTGCAGGAGCAAGAAACCATCTCCCAGTGCAGGAGCAAGAAACCATCTCCCAGTGCAGGAGCAAGAAACCATCTCCCAGTGCAGGAGCAAGAAACCATCTCCCAGTGCAGGAGCAAGAAACCATCTCCCAGTGCAGGAGCAAGAAACCATCTCCCAGTGCAGGAGCAAGAAACCATCTCCCAGTGCAGGAGCAAGAAACCATCTCCCAGTGCAGGAGCAAGAAACCATCTCCCAGTGCAGGAGCAAGAAACCATCTCCCAGTGCAGGAGCAAGAAACCATCTCCCAGTGCAGGAGCAAGAAACCATCTCCCAGTGCAGGAGCAAGAAACCATCTCCCAGTGCAGGAGCAAGAAACCATCTCCCAGTGCAGGAGCAAGAAACCATCTCCCAGTGCAGGAGCAAGAAACCATCTCCCAGTGCAGGAGCAAGAAACCATCTCCCAGTGCAGGAGCAAGAAACCATCTCCCAGTGCAGGAGCAAGAAACCATCTCCCAGTGCAGGAGCAAGAAACCATCTCCCAGTGCAGGAGCAAGAAACCATCTCCCAGTGCAGGAGCAAGAAACCATCTCCCAGTGCAGGAGCAAGAAACCATCTCCCAGTGCAGGAGCAAGAAACCATCTCCCAGTGCAGGAGCAAGAAACCATCTCCCAGTGCAGGAGCAAGAAACCATCTCCCAGTGCAGGAGCAAGAAACCATCTCCCAGTGCAGGAGCAAGAAACCATCTCCCAGTGCAGGAGCAAGAAACCATCTCCCAGTGCAGGAGCAAGAAACCATCTCCCAGTGCAGGAGCAAGAAACCATCTCCCAGTGCAGGAGCAAGAAACCATCTCCCAGTGCAGGAGCAAGAAACCATCTCCCAGTGCAGGAGCAAGAAACCATCTCCCAGTGCAGGAGCAAGAAACCATCTCCCAGTGCAGGAGCAAGAAACCATCTCCCAGTGCAGGAGCAAGAAACCATCTCCCAGTGCAGGGCAGCCATTCCGTGGGGGCCTCTCCCGTGGGGGACCATCTCCCAGTGCGGAGCAAGAAACCATCTCCCAGTGCAGGAGCAAGAAACCATCTCCCAGTGCAGGAGCAAGAAACCATCTCCCAGTGCAGGAGCAAGAAACCATCTCCCAGTGCAGGAGCAAGAAACCATCTCCCAGTGCAGGAGCAAGAAACCATCTCCCAGTGCAGGAGCAAGAAACCATCTCCCAGTGCAGGAGCAAGAAACCATCTCCCAGTGCAGGAGCAAGAAACCATCTCCCAGTGCAGGAGCAAGAAACCATCTCCCAGTGCAGGAGCTGTCCCAAAGCCCTGATCCCATGCACTAGTTGCAGCAGGGATTGGCAGTCATCCCTGCTGCTTTCACACATGTGAGCTCTTGTGCAGGCTGGGATGATTGCTGATCCCTGCTGCTGCTTGACATAAGGGATCTGAGCTTGGGGACAGTGGGTGGGAGATGGTATTTTCTCCTACTTGCCACTTAGTGTGGGGACTAATATCCTTGTTCTCATAATACGGTGGGGAGCATTGTCCATTTAATTGCCCTCCGCCCACTGACTCATGCCCCTTTAGGAAATTTTTCCTAATTTTTCTTGTGCATCTTACTCAAACTTCTTTGTTCTGAAAAATACCATAAATTCTGGACGTGTTCAGCTTGGACTTCTACTTGATGGTGGACCCCAGTCAACAGATGTTTATTAAAGGTAGTTGAGTACCCCTGGTATAGTGTAAAAACTGCACTTCAACCTAAGCATAACATACCCTATAAGTGGAAAAGCTAGTGAAAATAACACTTCACTTGGAGTGGATGTTAAGTGTACAGTCTGCCACGTGTTGGATACTATCCCTGTTTCCTAGAAGTTTGGCTTAAGACTTTACTTTTCACTGCCAAAGTAATGCAGTGTGTGAAGTTGGAGACCAATGGATGTTACTGATATTGCAGTTAAGGGGTGGTTTGCAACTGGGATAGGGTGAAGAATCTGATCTTAACTTTTTTTTTTTTTTTTTTTTTTTTTTTTGACTGGTCTTCTAGAGGGCACAGGCAGCTTTGCAGGCTGTAAATTCTGTACAATCTACCAGCGTTGCACTGTCAACTACAGCTACCGCAGTGGATTCTGGCATGGCTGTGTCAGGGCAGAGTCCAGTCCTCAGAATAATTGTGGAAAATCTCTTCTATCCAGTTACTCTTGATGTCTTACATCAGGTAAGTTGTCATTTAGTTTACCATTGTAAGCTGTGGGAATGCAGAGTGTTAGTTTGACTGTTTTGTATACATTGCATGTTGGAAGTGCACTTTTGCCATGTTAGTAATGACCACATGTAACTTGGAGTCAGCTACTATACAGGGCACAGAGCTGTCTACGTACACAAAGCAGATATACCTCCAAACAGCTGATTGGTGGGGGCATACAGCTGTCCTCTACATCCATCACATATTTATGGATTTATTAAAAGGATTTTTTTGTCTTGTTTTAAATCCCACTAATAGTTTAGTAACTATACAAGACTGGGGTAATCACTGGTTTCTTTATAGAATGGCTGTTTCTAAAGAGCTTGTTTTCTTTCAGATATTTTCAAAATTTGGAACTGTTCTTAAAATAATAACCTTCACAAAGAACAATCAATTTCAGGCACTCTTGCAGTATTCTGATCCTGTGAGTGCCCAGCATGCCAAACTGGTAAGTCACAATAGAGAGATACAGTGGGTACGGAAAGTATTCAGACCCCTTTAAACTTTTCACGCTTTGTTTCATTGCAGCCATTTGCTAAAAGTAGAAAAGTTCATTTTATTTCTCATTAATGTACACTCGGCACCCCATCTTGACAGAAAAAAACAGGAATGTAGATAATTTTGCAAATTGATTAAAGAAAAACTGAAATATCACATGGTCATAAGTATTCAGACCCTTTGCTGTGACACTCATATTTAACTCGCATGCTGTCCATGATTGGACTTTATTAGGAAAGGCACACACCTGTCTATATAAGACCTCACAGCTCGCAGTGCATGTCAGAGCAAATGAGAATCATGAGGTCAAAGGAACTGCCCAAGGAGCTCAGACAGAATTGTGGCAAGGCACAAATCTGGCCAAGGTTACAAAAGAATTTCTGCAGCACTCAAGGTTCCAAAAAGCACAGTGGCCTCCATAATCCTTAAATGGAAGAAGTTTGAGATGACCAGAACTCTTCCTAGACCTGGCTGAGCAATAGTGGGAGGAGAGCCTTGGTGAGAGGTAAAGAATCCAAAGATCACTGTGGCTGAGCTCCAGAGATGCAGTAGTGAGATGGGAGAAAGTTCCACAAAGTCAACTATCACTGCAGCCCTCCACCAGTCGGGGGTTTATGGCAGAGTGGCCCGAAGGAAGCCTCTCCTCAGTGCAAGACATATGAAAGCCCGCATAGTTTGCCAAAAAACACATGAAAGACCCCGACTATGAGAAATTATATTCTCGGGTCTGATGAGCCAAAGATTAAACTTTTTGTCGTTAATTCTAAGCGGTATGTGTGGAGAAAACCAGGCACTGCTCATCACCTGCCCAATACAATCCCAACAGTGAAACGTGGTGGCAGAATCATGCTGTTGGGGGGGGGGGGAGGTTAAGCTGCAGGGACAGGACGACTGGTTGCAATTGAAGGAAAGATGAATGCGGACAAGTACAGAGAGATCCTGGAAGAAAACATCTTCCAGAGTGCTCTGGGCCGAAGGTTCACCTTCCAACAAGACAATGACCCTAAGCACACAGCTGAAATAACAAAGGAGTAGCTTCGGAACAACTCTATGACCATTCTTGACTGGCCCAGCCAGAGCCCTGACCTCAACCCAATTGAGCATCTCTGGAGAGACCTGAAAATGGCTGTCCTCCAACGTTCACCATCCAACCTGACGGAACTGGAGAGGATCTGCAAGGAAGAATGGCAGAGGATCCCCAAATCCAGACGTGAAAAACTTGTTGCATCATTCCCCAGAAGACTCATGGCTGTACTAGCTCAAAAGGGTGCTTCTACTCAATACTGAGCTAAGGGTCTGAATACTTATGACCAGATTTGTTTTTCTTAATAAATTTGCAAAAATATGTACATTTGTTTTTTTCTGTCAAGATGGGGCGCTGAGTGTACATTAATGAGAAATAATGAACTTTTTTGCTTTTAGCAAATGGCTGCAATGAAACAGTGAAAAATTTAAAGGGGTCTGAATACTTTCTGTACCAACTGTAGCCTGGCCAAATATGAAGGATTTAACTAACTTTTTTTTTTCTTCTCCCACTCACCCCCCTTTCTAGTCCCTTGATGGCCAAAACATTTACAATGCTTGCTGTACACTTAGAATTGACTTTTCAAAACTCACTAGCCTTAATGTGAAATACAATAATGACAAAAGTCGAGATTACACACGCCCCGACTTGCCGTCTGGTGATGGTCAGCCTTCGCTGGATCAAACCATTGCTGCCTTTGGTAAGCATGAATGTTACTTGACTAGTGGGCTTATAGTGAAGTAATTTAGTGAATTGTATTGACTCTGGGGAAATCCTAGGTTTTTTAAGGTATCTTATTGATGGTACTTTTTTTTTTTTTTTTTAAAGTTTAAAAGTCTGACCCAGGATATATTTACCTGACCTCTTATTGTATAGAAACTTAGATTTGTCTAAATCCTAAAAAAAAATAATAGAACCTTTCTTAACTCTTAGGAGCCCCTGGACTGATTTCTGCCAACCCATATGCTAGTGCTGGTTTCCCTCCAGCCTTTGCTATTCCACAAGGTGAGTTTTTTTTTTATTATATATTTCATGTGATAAAACTTTCATAAATGAATGGTAAGTGAATGTAAAACTTTTAATAGCTCTTATTGTTCAATCTTTTTTTCTTTTTTTTTTTTTTTTTTTTTGTTCACCATAAACTGGCCTCGCTGTGTGCAGAATAAAATTCCCTTTCCATTGATGCCACTCTGTTTAGAACTTCACTACAAAAGATTAGTCATAGGTTAATTTGCATATGTAGTTAGAGGGTAGAAAATGACTTCAGCCTAGTCCAACTGTTCACTTCCGATTGCCAATCATACTTCCTGGGCATGATTGACATCTTCCTCACTCTTGCTGCTATGGAGATTTGTCAGCCTTTCTTAGGAGGTTAAAATCTTTACTCTGGTGTATCTGAGGCATGGCTATTAGTCAAACTGATTTGTATACTGTTTTGTGTGTTTTTTGTTTTTTTTTTTTTTTTTTTTTTTTTAGTTGAATTTCTCATCAGAAACTTTACATTGACACACATTTATGCCACAGAGCCCCTAACACCATAAGTGATTTGGAAGAGATTTTGATGGTGGTAGAATTCTTGCAAGCTGACCCTGCCTTGTGTTGCTATAATGTAACCTTTATTTTATCCAAAAATTAGCTTGGTAACTTCATCCTCTTCCTCCAGGTGTCCATGGAACGCTTACACCACTTGCACTTCCAACAGCAGCTGCAGCGGCTGCTGCTAGCAGACTTGGCATTCCTGGCCTTGGTGTTCCTGGAAATTCTGTTCTGCTGGTCAGCAACCTTAGCCCAGAGGTTAGTTGTTTTTTTTTTTTTTTTTTTTGTTCCTGAATTTTACGTTCATATAGTTTGTAAACAATAGTGATTTCGTTATCTTTGGCTTGACTTAAAGGGGTTGTGCAGGACTTGAAAACATGGATGCTTTCTCTCTCAGGAAGTGACATCACGTCACGGGCAAAGCCACATCTCTGTCCCATTGAAATGAGAGAGACTGAGCTGCAGCCTGGTGATGTGACCAACGGCCATGGTGTTTCATCCTAAGAAGAAAGCAGACAGGTTTTAGAAGTTCTGCACAACCCTTTTAAATGTCTATAAAACAAAATCTCAAATACAAGTTGCGCTCTATAATAAAATTGGAATGTCTAGTGTATGTGTGTGTGTGTGTGTGTGTGTGATATATATATATATATATATATATATATATATATATATATATATATATATATATATATATATTAAAGCACAACTGCATTTCACAGGTTTTTTTGGTATGTTCAAATTCCCAGTATCTGGTCTGTAGTTGAATGACACATGCTCCAGATGTCAATTACACCATTCTCCTATAGTCAGAAGCCTGATTCCTGTTAATTTCAGTTGGAGAGCTGGAGATGGCAGTGCTGTACTTAGGCATTTCCATTAAAAGCAATGGGCAATTGTGCATGCTGTAAATTTAGTCAAAACACTGGCATTCTCTTGGTTGGCCCTCAAAGATTTACAAGGTATCCCCTTTATGGTTAGGAGAATTTTTAGGCTATCCGATCTCGAGTTTGAACATTGGAAACCTCAGTGGTCAGGGTTCCCTTGAGTACATTGTGCAAGTGAGTGTTGCAGTACACCATTACTCTAGTCACTTGTATGGGATCAGTGTTAGTCCCATAGAAGCGAATAGTACTGCAAGTGTGCTAGTGCTCTAATCACTTGGCAGACTCCGGGACTCCTTGTATTCTCATTGCTGTGGCCCAAAGCTTCTGGACCCGGTTATTGGATATCTTCACTTGTCCTTTGGATAGATAAATGCTTTTGTGGGGAAACTCCTTTGTGATATAGTTGGAGAAAATGTTCTGGAACATTGGCTGTATGTTAAATTGGAATTGTCAGCCTAGATTGCAAAATACAAGTGTTAAGGATTTATCTACTTTTTTTTTTTTTTTTTTTTTTTTTGTATTTTTATCTAAATTAAGTTTGCCCAAAACTCATTCTTAAATGCAGTTGCCAACTAAAGGTTAAAAATCATGACTAACAGCTTACTGATTTGTCTCATACTTTTTGTATATTAACCAGGTTTTGTGGTGACTATTGTCTGACTTTAGATTTTTCTTTTCAGTATCACTTTACTCAGAGTAAACCTTTTAGTAGCTGTCTTTAAGCATTTAATCTAGAAGTCTTGTGTACTTGTTTCTTTATATATTTACTGACCTGTTTTTGCTACTTTTTTTTTTCTTTTCTTCCCATCCCCCTTCTTGTTTTTATTATACCTTGATCCGGAATTTCTTTGCCAACTGACTGCACGGCATCTTCTGCTTCCTGTTGTGCTTGAAACAAAAACAAACATAAACTATCCCTTCCAAAAAAAAAATCCCAAACACCCTGCTGTCCGGATCCAACCTATCCTTCAAATATTAACCATCTTGAATATCATCCGTCAACTGCTCCTACCACTCCTCCGGTGACACCTTCCTCGTGGACCATTTCTGCAAGCTGTGCTCTTCCCTCGGCTCCTTTTCTCTACCCCTGTCCCTCCGCTGCCTTGCTCTGCTGTTCTCTAAAGAGAGTTACACCCCAATGCCTATTTATTCTTTTCGGTATGTTTCGCACTTTATTATGATTCATTTTTTCCATTTGTTTGGGTGGGTCCTGCATGCATTTTTATTCTGGTTGTGCTGGGTGGATATTTGCTTTTAAAGGTGCAGTTTTACATTTTATTTGTAATTATATAGAATATTTTGGTGTGCATTGGCATGTCGAAGATCGGCTGTAGAACTGTACCTTTCAGTGGCATGCAGAGTTGGTTTATGTTCCTTTTTTTGAAGTTTTTGAAAGGTGAGCACTT
Organism: Leptodactylus fallax; assembly: GCA_947044405.1. Classification (NCBI taxonomy): domain Eukaryota; kingdom Metazoa; phylum Chordata; class Amphibia; order Anura; family Leptodactylidae; genus Leptodactylus; species Leptodactylus fallax. The sequence goes on along the minus strand of CAMRHE010000061.1, from coordinate 1,294,767 downwards.
GATGTGACTCTAGCTTGAAGATAATATTGGTACTACACTACTAGGCTGACTTTTTTTTTTTTTTTTTAAACTGATCTTTTGCGTTCTGACATACCGAATGTTTTAATGATTTGATCAGTAGTCCTATGAAACTAAATCAGCATGCCCATGGCATAAGATCTTTTGGTTGTTGGGGAGACTTGCTAATGCATATGCTTGTTTAGTAGTTTAAACTGCTTACTCTTCTTCGAAGGTGTGTATGGGGATGTACATAGAGTGAAAATTCTCTTCAACAAAAAGGAGAATGCACTTGTTCAGATGGCTGATGGAAATCAAGCTCAGCTTGGTAAGCTTTGTTCCCCCACTGTTCTATTTATTTTGAGATGTATATTAATATATCCTTATAGGAACAGCTATGATGAATATATTTTATTGACAGCTATGAGTCACCTAAATGGACAGAGACTGCATGGAAAGCCTCTTCGGATTACATTATCAAAACACCAGACCGTACAATTACCCAAGGAAGGACAGGAAGACCAAGGCTTGACAAAGGACTATACTAATTCTCCACTCCATAGATTTAAGAAGCCAGGGTCCAAGAACTTCCAAAACATTTTCCCTCCTTCTGCTACACTCCACCTTTCAAACATACCGTAAGAACTTTAGACTTATTGTACTTAATTTGTGGAAACTTTGACTTTGGCCATACTCGCTTAGCTAAGTTACTCAACTTTTGTGCTCTCCTGATGTGCTTTTTTTTTTTTTTTTTTTTTTTTTTTTTTTATATGGTTCAGGTTTTTGGGCCAGTTTTCATGGAGCCAATTTGCCCATTGAGGTGAATGGGTCATTGAAAAATAGGACATGTAAAAGTTAGGCTAGTATAATTTACTAGAAGTTGTTAATCTAAATGTCCATATGACTTCTTTGCTTTAGGCCGGCTGTAAGTGAAGAAGATATTAAGCTTTTGTTCTCACATGATGGATGCACAGTAAAAGGCTTCAAATTCTTTCAGTAAGTTTTAGTACCATTACACGAACTGGAGCTATAGATATAGATGAGTATAACTTATATTTATTTGTTTTGTGTTTTTTTTTTTTATATAGGAAAGACCGCAAAATGGCTCTAATACAGATGGGCTCAGTTGAAGAGGCTATTGAGTCCTTAATAGAACTTCACAACCATGACATGGGGGAGAATCATCACCTACGGGTCTCGTTTTCAAAGTCCACCATTTAATTTGTGGAAAAGACTTTCAGCCCTTTGGAGGGTGACCTAATGTCTCAAAGGGCTCACTTTCATCATTCCAGATAAAAGCCACTTTACAGGATAGAAATGCAGCACTCAAGTGTCCTTGCATTCCAGATTTTATTTTCTTTTTTTAAGCTTTTTTTTTTTTTCTCTTCCTAAAGACTGCAATGATAGTGATGTTTATAGGGCAGGGATTATCTGTTTGGTTTTCCCTATACCATTATATGAACTCCATACTTAATGTTCAGCTTGTGTGGCAGTATATGCTTGAGGACCAAACTGAGGTTTCAGATACCAGCCATGAATCCAATTGTCCATAGATTTATTAATTACACCAGTCTTTGTGCAAGGGTATTGAGGACCTTTTAAATGCATGTCTAACCACCACTTTTTTATGGTATTCCTTTTTGTACTGTGTGAATGGCAGTGAAATATTTTCTCTAGTGTTACATGCATACTGACTTCTGTGCCTTGAGTTAAGAAAAACTTTGTGTTGAATGGCATGAAATTCATTTGAGGTTGTGGAACATTCTAATCATTCCTGTTCAATGTCAGATCAGATATTCAACTCTGGAAAGCTCTCCCCAGTACACTGTTTATTTTGGCTGTTGGGTGAAACACATTGCCTTACCCTGTGTGGTGCACTTACTAAAGTCCCAGTCTGTTCCTCCTGCTGGTTAGAATACATGTCACTTGTATGCATCAAAAATTAAGGATTGTATTTGTCATTGCCTTCAATGAAATCTTTCCATAAAGGTGGAATGTAATTGCCTTATGTTGGTGTTAGTAGTTGGCATATGTATCCTTAGATGGTGCCAGATGAACATACAAAATGTTAACACAAACATTTGGGTATGGGTCTAAGCATCTCCCCAAAAAAAAGTTTGCACCATATTAAACTAAAGTGCCTTTCCCCACACTTAAAGGTTCTGACAACAGTCAAAGTATAGTGCATTGTGAGTGCAAGTTAGAGAAACTGGTTGTACATTTAAAGACAATCATACCTTTCCCTGTATTTCCCATATTGTGCTGGATTAGGTATATTTGTAATCCTTTTTGCTATGGCTGGAATGTATTGCAACAACTGACTAACATTATAGATTTACTTCTGGCATTCAAAATTTGTTTAGAAAGTGCCTTTTATGTCACTTAAAAGCACTATTTATATACTGCCTTACTATTGAAGGGAGTAATTTTGTAGTAAGCTCTGTGCTAATGTCTTTTGGTATATAGAATTTTTTTTTTCTTCCCCCCTACACTTGTGCCTTATCACTATGCACTCCCTATGGTCTGATTACCTATTCATGACTAGGTCATATAACTTGGTCATGTGTTGGAGTGGAGGGGATACCTGTTTTCTGGACAGAATATTTGTAGATCGATTGACAAGGGTTTAAAGCTATTATACCCTGCTTCTCTAATTTCTTGAAATGTTTGATACTTATGTACTGTCCAACAGTATATTTTGCCTTGGCATACAGAGGCATGACTTGCTGCCAGTACTATGAAAAATCTATTACATCATAAGCAGTACACCTGATCAACAGGGTGGTGGTGCTTTCTGGAGTTAATGTAGCAGTGTATGTGGCAACCCAAATAACTGGAGATATGCATACATGGACCCATCTGCATATAGCCGAAGACTTTTAAATGTGTTGTGGACATTGATTCTGATAAACCTCCTAGTATACTCTATCAACTTCAATGTAAATATTTAGTGTTTTGTATACCTAAGTGCAAAAGCTGTAAAACAATATATTCATTTTTTTTTTATTAGTGGTAAATTGTATATTTTGATAACCTTTTTCGAAAGATTCCAGTATTGTGGGATGCTCAGATGGCAACTTATGAAATCCATTACCTCTAATCAATGTTTGTATGAAAGACAGATTAAAACTATTTTATAAGAAACCTTTATACTTTTCAGTAGGTGTTTATTCAACTGTAGCTGATTGCCACTGTATGGGCTTGTAATAAACTTTATTCTTCTGCTGTTTCTTATCTTTGAGTTATTTCTCCTGGCTTACTGTTAACACTAGTCTACTTTAGTTTCTAACTTTTGTATTACTTTGGTAAAGCCTGTGTGATGTACTGTACTGCTTCTCATTGCTTAATCTGTGCCAATTTGTGGTAGATATTCAGTGTAAATTTTACACAAGTCATGACTTGCCCCTCACTGAGTTTTTCTTAAGCTACATTTTTTAATAGCTTTGCACATTGTCACAAGTTTGTTTTAAAGATGTCTGTTCAGAGTATGCTTAACCCCTTCACGACAGAGCCTAAAAGTACCTTCGTGACCAGGCCTCATTTTTCAAAACTGACATGTCACTTTGTGGCAATAACTTTAAGATGCTTTAACTTACACAAGTGATTTTGAGTTTTTTTTTTTTTTTTAGACATTGTACTTCATGTTAGTGGTAAACATTGATCGATATTTTTGTATTTATGTACAAAAAAAATAGGAAATTTGGAAAAAAATTGCAATTTTCAAAATGTGAAATGCTCTGCTTTTCAAACAGTCATACCACCCAAATACATTAATAATTATCTACCATATCTCAGCTATATATTGGCATCATCCTTTATTCGTCCTTTCATTTATTTTGGACATTAGAAGGCTTTACAAGTGTAACAGCGATTTTCCAGATTTACAAGAGAATTTCCCAAACTAATTTCTCAGGGACCACCTCAGTTCTGAAGAGGATTATAATGGCCTATATATTAGAAACTCCCCATAAATCACCCCATTTTCAAAACGGCACCCCTCTAATTCAAAACAGCATTTGGGAAGTTTGTAAACTTCACAGAAATTAAAACCATATGGAGGTGAAATTTACATTTCATTTTTCTTTCAACAATACATTCATTTAGCCCTAAAATTAATACACTCCCAAAGGGTTAAAGGAGAACTCATCTCAGTTTGTTATACAACTTCTCCTGAGCACAGAAATACCCCACATGTGGGTGTAAACTGATGTTTGGGAACACGGCAGCGCACAGAAGGGAAGAAGCGACACTGGACCTTTGAAAAGCAGATTTTGCTGGAATAGTTTTCGGGTGCCATGTCTAATTTGCAGAGCCCCTAGAGTACCAATACAAAGGAAATCCCCAAAAAGTGACCCCATTTTGGAAACCAACACCTTTCAGAATTTATCAAGGTGTATAGTGAGCATTTTAGTTTCAATAATTTTTATTGGTTTTCAGAGTAAGTATGAGAAACAATATTGACATACATTGCATTGTACATTCTAACATAATTTTGTTCGAGGCATATTTTTTGGATTGTACATCAATGAGAGAAAATAGAAATTAATTAATCGATAAACAGTAACAATAACTCTAACATTTGGGCACATTTTCAGGGTTATCGTGACACCTCACAGACTATCTTCTCATGTGTTCCACTCCACTTCCGCTTCCCAACCCTCCATTTTTCTTGGCTCTCATTATGTAACAAATCGAGAGTTAACCCATGTGTCCCATACATTTGCAAATCTATGATAGGAGTCATTTCCCAGTGCAATAACCCTCTCGTAGGTATAGGTATTATTAATGGCCAACAACAATGCGGAGTCAGACGGAGGGGTCACTGATCTCCATTTTTGCACCAACATTAATTTGGCTATTGTCAAGATTTTACATGGGAGTTTTTTATATTTGTTCAATTCCTCGGGAATTCCAATTGATAGGATGGCTAGAGATGGGGAGTAAGGGAGATGGAAGTTAAATATTTCTGATAGCATGTCAAAAACCCTATTCCAGTATCCACAAATTATGGGGCATTGTCCCAAAATATGGAAAAGGGTTCCTCTCCCTCCACATCCTCTCCAGCAATCGCCAGAGACGGAAGGATATACCTTATGTAAAGTGGATGGGGTTCTGTACCACCTTAAAGTAACTTTCATAGCTGTTTCTATGTGAGTGTTGCATTATAAGGATGTATGACTTCCATGCGGTCACTGCTGCTTGCATGGCTGGGGACAGGGACTCGGGCATAGGAATATTCCAGAAGGGCACCCACAAGATATCCGTCAATTTTAATGGATATATGAACGATTGCTCTATTTGGATCCATGGTACCGAGGTATCAGCCAATTTCCATCTAGCGCACTGTATGACTAGGGATGCTATGTAGTAATTCCTTACCACTGGTACTCCCAGTCCTCCTGCTCCTTTTTGTTTAAAAAGGAAGGTTTTGTTGACCCTGGGTCTCCTACCATTCCATATGTATTTTGAGATCATCCTTTGCATAGTTTCAAAAAACGAAACCGGGACGGATATTGGGAGTGTGCGAAACAGATATAGGAGTCTGGGCAGTAATAACATCTTAAAGGCTGCGACACGTCCCATCCAAGACACGTCCATTGGGGACATTCTCTCCATCTCTTCCTGCATTATTTTCAACATGGGTGTGTAATTATTTCTATATAGGGCCCCCGAGTTGGAAGTCACCTGTATCCCCAGATATTGAACCCCCTCCTTCCTCCAATCAAAGTCATATTTTGATTGTAAGGGATGAAGCAAAGAAGGAGGGATATGCAAAGGTAAAGTTTGTGACTTGGCCATATTTAATTTATAAAATAAGTGACCGAAATTAGCTATAATCTCCATAAGTCGGGGAATAGACTCTTGTGGCTTGGACAAAGTAAGAATGATATCATCTGCATATAATGATATAAGATGAGTTTTGTCCCGTATATCAATGCCACCCACTTCTGGGTCTAGTCTAAGTGCTTGGGCCAGCGGTTCCATTGAGAGAACAAATATCAGTGGTGAGAGGGGGCACCCCTGCCTAGTCCCGTTCGTTATTAAAAAGGGATCTGACACTACCCCATTAGTGAATACTCTTGCAAACGGTGCAGAATATAGCGCCTCAATTGCTCTTAAAATAGCTCCAGCGAACCCCATGCTTCTAATCACCAAGAAGGCATACGACCAGCAAATGCGGTCAAACGCCTTCTCGGCATCCAATGCAAGAACCACCACCTCCATTTTTTTTTTTTTTTAGAGTTAATGTGATGCAAGATATTCAAAATGCGTCTAGTGTTGTCATATGATTGCCTCCCTTTCACGAATCCCACTTGGTTGTAATTTATTAGGCTCGGAAGGCAAGCTGCTACTCTATTTGTTATAATTTTGGCGTAAATTTTTAAATCTGAGTTTAATAGGGATATTGGTCGGATATTTTGGGGGCTAGTGGCGGGCTTGCCCGGTTTAGGCAATGTCACCACCAAGGCCTCCTGATTTTCCCTCTGAATAGCACGAGAGTCCACCACAGCTGTTAAAAAGGACAACAGCGGGTTTAGCAGAATTGGAGAAAACTTTATGTAATATTTATTGGTAAGGCCATCTGGGCCTGGGGACTTTCGGGGGTGGAGCGACTTAATTACTGACAGCAACTCGGATGGTGTGATGGGCTCATTCAAAGAGTCTAATTGTGCTTCTGTGAGTTTGGGCAGTTGGGCGCCTGCGAGAAAATTTGCAATGTCTTGTTTCTCCGGAGGTATCGCAGAGGAGTCATCTCTAAAATTTTATAAGCCTTCATAGAAAGCTTTAAAGGCGTTGGCTATGCCAATGGGATCATAGATTTTGTGTGCGCCGTCCTGGCATGTTTTTGTTTAAGCTTGGACGCTAGAAGTTTGCCTGCTTTGTTAGATTGGGAGTAATAAATAGCTTTCACTTTTTTCAGGTTCTTCTCATATTTATGCAGTAGGCAGGCTGTCAATTGATGATGTAGTGTCACCAATTTTGCAGCGTTGGAGGGGGAAGGAGATTTTTTTGTTAGTATTATCTATAGCTTTTATCTGGTGCAATAGTCGATCAATTTCTGCTAACCTAGTTTTCTTGTGTCCCAATCGAATAAATGTTCCTCTGATAAAAGCTTTATGTGAATTCCACAATATATCAGGGCTAGATACCGAGGGAGCATTGATCAGAAAGAATTCCTTTAGATCATTTTCCAAAATTGCTTTATATTTTGACTGCGACATTAAGAATTCGTTGCACCTCCATATATACGCTCTAGGGCAATCATATTTTTCCATTAGAGTCAGGGTTATTGCTGCATGGTCTGACCATGTTATTTGTGAAATTTCCGACTGCACAGCAAGGGGAATACTAGCTTGTTCTATCAAAAATAAATCTATTCTTGAATAGCTATTGTGTACAGTTGAATAGTAAGTGTAATCTTTTTCGGTATTAGGAAGGATACGCCAAATATCAAATAAGTCGTGGCGCCATATAGCCTGCGAAAAGGGAGGATGACGTGTCGCTATGCTAGAGGTAGTGTCTAACCCTGGATCTGGAGCCATGTTAAAGTCTCCCATTAATACTAAGCATCCTTGCTTTCTCCGTTCCACTGCTCTCATGAGTTTTCCCAAGAATGATACCTGTCTTTTGTTTGGGGCATAGACCGAGACTAACGTGTACGTGACATTATTAAGGATGCAAACTAATATGACAAATCTCCCTCCAGTGTCAGCATACTGGGACACCAGCTGAAATGCCACTGAATCCCTGATCCCAATTAGTGTTCCTCTGCGTTTGGAGGAGCAGTGAGCGTGAAATATGTGTGGATATGAGGCATGTTTGATGCGGGTGGCATCCGCCTTCAAAAGATGTGTTTCCTGAACTGCAAGAACGTCACAGCCTTGAACTTGGGCCTCTCGCCACAAATTGGCTCTCTTATGAGGGGAATTCAAACCTCTGACATTCATAGACATAATTTTAAGTACCATAATTCACACTTAGTAAAGCTTCAAAGATCTTACCACAACCACCCACATCAGAAGTTACCAGTAGCGGTAGGGAGCAGAATCGTCTTCGCCCTGTGTAGTCACAATACCCCATGTGCCAGAACCGAAGCGCAAACAAACTGTAAAAACAATGAAACCAGTGGTCAAGCCACCAAAACAAAGAAAGGAAATACGGTACGGCGGACCAGCGGCTGTTGTAATCTTGGGGGGATAAGTTCAGTAGTTGTGGACATACGAAATATCTTGGACCGTGAAGTCTCTAGCTGTGCCGCCCTTTTGGTGGATGTCTCGGGGTTTTCGGTCGATTCCATCCATCCGACACAGGGTCAGGTGGTAGTTTGGATGTCAGGTCACTGATTGGAATGTTCCATTTATCTAGCAGCTTTTTGCCGTCTTCCGGGGATTTGATAACATAAGTAAGGTTGTCCCGGGATACGTTCACTCGGACCGGGAATCCCCATTTGTATAGGATTTTTTGTTGGCGTAATGCTGTAGTAATAGGGATAAATTGCCTTCTTAGTTGTAGTGTTGCAGCCGAAAGATCAGAGTAGATAGATAGATATTTTCTGGTACGGATCAGGTAAACGGCCAATTTTCCGTGAGGTCAGCAGCACCAGCTCTTTAGTACGGTAAAAATGGATCTTTGCTAGGACATCTCTGGGTACGGCTTCATCCAGATGTGAAGGCTTTGGGACTCTATGCGCTCTATCTATGGTTAAGTCCATTTTTGTAAGATTTGGTATTAGAGTGTGTATCAGGTCTTGGAGGAAAATAGTTAGATTAGTCGCAGATACGGACTCTGGGATCCCTCTAAATTTCAGATTATTGCGCCCCGAGCGATCCTCCAAGTCTGCTATTTTAGATTTAAGAAACGACACGTCTTTCTCCACCTCATAGTGAGCATCTATGAGAAGATTATGTGAAGCAGCAAATTCCGCCATTTTAAATTCCACATGAACAGTGCGTTTCTGCAATTCTTGAATGTCTCTATCTAGCAGTTTAACCATTAAGGACATGTCTGTTGTCAATGATTTACAGAAGGCCATAAGCATATTTTTCATGGAGGCCTCAGTGAGTAAACTTTCTGTTGCTGGAATATCTGCAAAAAAATCGGTGGATGACGGTATATATTGAGTAGTATTGCTCACCTCCTCTTCTTGTGCCTCTGTGGTCTGGAGCCTGGGCTTCTGTTTGGCCGGGCTAGCGGTAGGCGAGTTTAGTGTCTCCGCGTTGTTTAGGCCTATAGGCCTCGGTGCGTCAGCCCGAGATTCCCCGAAACTGCTCTCCCCCCCGGCCCGCCGGGGAGAGGGGGCTCCGGTGCCTCCGGACTCCCGCATTCCATCAGCTGTTGGAGCGACGGCGCTGACAGCATTCTCCGCTGTGCTGATAATGTGACCTTCTCCTCCGGAGGGTCCCGCGTTGGAGTCGAGGCCCTGGAGACAGCGCTGGAGTGTGAGCCGCCGCCATTTTGATCTTCCCCACCGCCGTGGGGGAAGTAAAAATCCGATATTTTCTGCAGCTTCACTGCAGATTTCCTTTTCCTCGGCATCTCTAGAGGTAAGGAAGCTATCCCAGTGTCTTGTAGGTTAATATAATCCACGGGCACGTCGCTTATTTAGTTGCTATTTGAGACTCAGGCCTGGAACTCTGCGATTATGCAGCCATTCCCTTCCACAGTCAGGCTCCGCCCCTATAGTGAGCATTTTGACCCAACAGCCTTTTCACAGATTTTAACATTTGGATGTGTAAATTAAAAATTATTAATGTCACTTTATCCCCAAAGTTTAAACTTTCACAAGGGGTTAAAGGAGAAAAAGACCACAGGTTATTAAACAATTCCACATGAATGTGGCAATACCCCATATGTGGTCATAATCTTCTGTATGGGTACATGGTGGGGCTTGGAATGGAAAGAGTACTATTTGGCTTTTGGACTGCAGATTTTGCTGGAATAGTTTTCGGGTGTCATGTCACATTTGCAGAGCCCCCTAGAGTACCAATACAATGGAGACCTCCAAAAATGACCCCGTTTTGGAAACTACACCCCTCACAGAACATATCAAGGGGTATAGTGAGCAGTTTCACCCTACAGCTGTTTCACAGATTTTATTAACGTGAAAATGAAAAATTACTTTTTTTTTTTTTTTTTTCCACTAAACCATCAAGTTAGTCCCACATTTTTTATTTTCACAAGAGAATAAAGGAGAAAAAGCTCCCCAAAGTTCATTACACAATTTCTCCTTAACATGAAAATACCCCATATGTGATCATAATCTTCTGTATAGGTACATGGTGGGGCTCGGAACAGAAATAGTGCTATTTGGCTTATGGAGGGCAGATTTTGCTGGAATAGCTTTCATGTGCCATGTTGCATTTGCAGAGCCCATAAAGTATCAATACAATGGAAATGCCCAAAAAGTGACCCCATTTTAGAAACTATACTCAAGGAATTTATCAAAAGGTATTGTCATTTTGAGCCCAAGAGTGCTTCACGAAAATTAATGTAGCAAGTGAAAATTTAAATTTTTAAAGAAATATGCAATTTCGGTGCCCAATACTTTGCACCCAGTTTGTGTCATCAGAGACATACACTCCTAAAACTTAAGTGGGCTATCCCAGGTAGAAAAAAAATTGTGTGTGGGTGTAAACTACTGCTTGGGCACACAGCAGGGCTCAGAAGGGAAGGAGCAGTGCACTTTTTAGCTTTTGGAGTAGAGATTTAGAGGGATTTTTTGGACGCCATGTTTTTGCAGAGCCCTGGTGGTGCCAGTAAACTGGAATTCCCCAAGAAGTGACCCCATTTTGTAGGGGCAATTTTAGAGTCTCTACAAATGTGACATGTCGTCCAAAAAAAAAAACTACAATTTAAGTCAGTGATCCAAAAGCACATAGCGCTCTGTGACATCTGCGGCCTCCTGTGTGTCAAAGTGGCAGTTTATACCCACATGTATGACACTATTGTACTCTGGATAACATACTTAGCAATGCCATATGTGGGTATAAACTGCTGTTTGGGCACAAGGGAAGAGCGTTATTTTGGTTTTTGGAGCAGTGTTTGGTTTATGGAAGTCATGCCACTTTTGCAGAGCCCCTGAATTGGCAGAAAAGTAGAATCTGCAGGCACATAATCCCGCTTTGGAAGGTACACCCCACAAGGGATTTATCAAATGGGGTAGCGGGCATTTTTAACCATTGAGCGTTGCATTAATTTAATTTCCAGAAAGGAAAGCATGGCTGACAACAAAGTGAAAATTGCAATTTTTCCAGAGATACACCATTTCAGTGCCCGATATGTTGTGCCCAACTTGTCGTCGGACACAAACACTACAAAAACTGGTAAGTGGGTATCCTGGGCACAACAGCTTTTGGAGCATTAATCTCTGATACAAGCCAGTCACAGCATATTACGCACTGGATTGATGTATTCCTGGAAAAATTGTCATTTTCACCTTTCACCATCAGCTGCATATTCATTTCTGGAAAATAAATTAAAGCAACACTTGGGGGTTAAAAAGTGCTCACTGTACCCCTGGATAAATTCCTTCAGAGGTGTAGTTTCAAAAATAGGGTCACGTCTCAGGGATTCTACTGGCATTTCAGGGTTCTGCAAAAGTGTCATGGCATCCAAAAACCAGACAGTCTAAATCTGTGCTCCAAAAACCACATGGTGCTCCTTCCCTTCTGTGCCCAAACAGTTTATACCACATATGACATTAAGTACAATATCCTGAGTACACCAGTGTCGTACATGTAGGCATAAACTGCAGTTTGGGCACACAGTAGGGCACAGATGTGATGGAGCACTATGTAACTTTTTAGATGTTTGGTATCTGGACACCATGTCATGTTTGTAGAGCCTCTAAGTACCAGTAAAGTGGAATCCATTAGGGAGTGACCCCATTTTGAAAACTGCACCCCTCAAAGAATTTATCAAGGGGTGTAGTGGGCATTAGTATCCCAGACGTGACTGCACAGCAGATGGTGAACAGCGATTATGTAAGTTGTGTGGAGCACATTGGGAACACCAAATTCCCTACTATTTCCCCAGTAGCTCCTATGATGGGGGGTCACTTCTAGTGTCTTTTCCCTTGTAAGCTCTAAATTTGGGGTGTCTCAGCTTATACATTCCCTTCCTGCCGCAACCAGTTTTGTTCTAATGATTTGGCAATTTTGGGGGTTTTTGTCTTCACATTGTACAAGCTATATTTTCCCTTCACCCACGACAGCACCCAGAGAGAGGATCCGCCCCCAGGGACAGGAAACCTACGGTATAAAAAGGTGGAGCCTCTCCTACCCCTCAGTTGTTTCCTGTCCCTGGAGGGAGACCTACGTGCCTGCTTGAGGCAGGCTTTCCTGATGGCATAGGAAAGAGTTGGTCCTGGTAGGGGTTACTGCTCTCCTTCCATGGGTGGCTGTTAGCTGTGGCCTGCTCTGGAGTCGGTGCTGTCCCCCCAGCTATGGGCCGCTGGTGTTCCGAGCGCGGGGTTCCGATATCCGGGCAGAAGGACTGTTTTTCCTCTGCTTTAGGCCTCAGGAGTTCTGGGCCTGCAGGGGAGACACATAGAGGTGCCAGCCTGGAAGGAAGTGGGCGTGGCTTCCTGTGAAAGGGGCGTGGCCTAGTGGCTGAATGGCCATATAATGCAGATTGAAGGACAGTGGAGCTGCTAAGCAGTTCCTGGCCCTCCCTGCACCGAGTCTCTACAGTATGGAAGAGCAGCAGCTACAGCCACAGATGCAGTCACAGTCCCAGCAGCCGCCGGCTAAAGGAAGACCCCAAGTTGGAGGGCAAGATGAAGGTCCACCTCCGCCTTCCTCTGTATTCTAGGGGGATGTAAGTGGCTGCGTGCCAACCCTTTATTTTTTATTGATTAATTGGTTCCCCTGTCTTTTGTAGGATAGACCTAGGAAAGCCTTGGTGAAATCCAAGAATAAGGAATGTACCTTATGTAGAACTAGACTTTCTTCTTCTTATGTGAAAAAGCTCTGTCCATCGTGCATTGATAGAACTATTGCTGAGGAGTCCCTGTCATTCTTACAGGTTATCAGATCTATGATACAGGAGGAGGTTAGGAGTTCCCTTAAGGGTAAAAGTGGCCAGAAAAAAGTCCAGTTCCTCTACCCGGGGTCATGACGCCTCTTCTGAGGAGGAGTCTGTTCAGGGTGAAAGTGGAAAATTTTCCGATGATGTATCTTCTTCCTCCATATCTGATGTAGAGGGAGGACAGTCGTGTTTTCCAGTTGAGGACACTGACAAGTTGCTCAAAGCCATTCGAGCGACTATGGGGATTGAGGTCTCTAGACCCTCCCGTTCTATGCAGGACATTATGTTTGGAGGTTCGTCAAAGGAGACACTTTACAGTCCATAAAAATATTACTTCGCTTATCAAGAGGGAATGGAAAAAGCCGGACAAGAAAGGTTTTATCCCTAGAGGAGTTAAGCATAAATACCCGTTTGAAGAGGGAGCTTGCTCTTCTTGGGATAATGTACCAAAAATTGATGTTGCCAAAGCCTCCAGGAAGTCAGCACTGCCTTTCGAGGACATGGGTACCCTGAAGGATCCCTTAGACAAGAAAGCAGAAAGCGTTCTTTGGAGTCAGTAGGAGTGTCCCTTAAGCCCAATATAGCGGCTACCTGTACTGCTAGATCCCTTATGATCTGGCTAGGGGAGCTGGAAGATCAATTAAGGGATAAGGCCCCAAGAGAGCAGATTCTGTCAGCCCTGCCGACTGTTAGAAAAGCTGCAGATTTTTTGGCAGATGCTTCAGCGGACGCTGTAAGATTATCAGCTCGCTCCCTTGCCCTGACCAACTCTGCCAGAAGGGCTATATGGTTGAAGAGTTGGACAGGTGATGTAGGGTCTAAGACCCGGCTGTGCAATCTGCCCTGTGACGGTGAATATCTATTTGGACCAGCCTTGGATGACATTTTAGCTAAGGCAGAAGATAAAAAGAGAGGTTTTCCTGTGCCTTCCTCTGGTCGGACACGGAGGTCCTTTCATCCCTTTGGAGCATACAGAGGGCAGAAAATTGTCAAGTCCAGAGATAATAGCTGGTCTGAATCCAATAAGAAACACAAGGGGTTCTTATTTAACAACTCACCCCGTAATAAAGATCCAAGACCCAATAGGAAATGACGCCAGGCCCCGAGTAGGGGGGGAGACTGAGGAAATTCCTTCCTACCTGGAGGAAAATTTCATCAAGCCCTTGGATCCTGGATACAGTGGGAGTAGGCCTGAAGTTGGAGTTCTCTTCTCCTCCGCCTTCAAGTTTTCAGATTACCAGAACTCAGACTTCCCTAACCTCTCAATCGGCTCTGGAATTGGAAGTGAAGAGCCTGATCTTGAAAGGGGTGCTGATTCCAGTTCCCCAGGAAGAGGAGAGGCAGGGGTTTTATTCCCATCTGTTCTTGGTAAGGAAACCCAATGGCTCCTACAGAACCATAATAAATTTAAGGAGGTTAAATCAGTTTCTGTCTTACAAGAAGGTCCGGATGGAGACAGTGCAGTCAGCAGTAGTGAGATTGTTAACTCTCAGTTGCTGGATGGCGGTGATAGGCCTGAAATATGCTTATTACCATGTTCCAATTTTTCCAGGTCACTAGAGGTTCTTGCGAGTAGCAGTAGAGATGGGAGGGGTGGTTCAGCATTACCAATATCAGGCCCTTCCCTTTGGAATCTCCATGGCCCCAAGAGTCTTTACCAAAATAGTGGCAGAAATTGGGGCACATGTAAGAGAGAAAGACGTTCTGTTTATTCCATATCTAGACGACTTTCTCATTGTGGCAAGATCCAGAATAGAATGTTTAGAAAGTGTCAGAGTAGTACTGAACATTCTAGAGGAATTAGGTTGGATGGTGAATCTAGAGAAGTCAAGTTTGGTTCCCTCTCAACAGAAAAAGTTTCTAGGGATCATTTTAGATTCCACGGCTCAGAGAGGTTTTCTCCCTCCAGAGAAAATAGAGAGGGTTCTGTCCCTAGTAAAAACCCTGATCCAGTCCCCCAGGGTCACTATAAGAAAGGCTATGTCCATCCTGGGGACTCTCATGGCCTGTATTCTAGCTGTACCTTGGGCTCAGAGCCACTCCCGAGACCTGTAGTGGGAAAGCCTGGCGTCAGGAAGAGAAAATTCTCGACAAATTTATGTTGGTGTCTCAGCCAACAAGAGAGAAACCCTGGGTTGGTGGTTAGTCAGGGGTCACCTAGAAATTGGAGTTCCATGGAAGATCTCAGACCCCCTAATTATTATCACGGATGCCAGCCCTTGGGGGTGGGGTGCCCACATGGGAGATCAGGTGTTCCAGGGCTGCTGGTGAAGGAGTCTTTCTCAGGCATCCTCGAATCAGAGGGAAGTAATGGCGATTTTGCAGACCTTGAAAGTCGTTGGTCAGGGTATTTGGAATCGCCATGTAAGGATCATGTCTGACAATATGATGGCAGTATCATATATAAACAGGCAAGGGGGTACGAAGTCCCTTCCCCTTATGAAAATAATGGCCCAGATTCTACATCTGTCAGAGCCTTTGGTTCTCTCCTTGTCCGCTCTGCATATCAGGGGGTCAGACAATTTCAGGGCAAATTTCTTGAGCCGTCACAGTCTGAATTAGAGCAAGTGGGAATTGAACCCATCCATTTTTTTAGAGATCATCAGGGTTTGGGGAGTCCTGGAAATAGATCTCTTTGCCAGTCGGTCAAACAAGAAGGTGGAGAGATTTTTTTTCCCTAAACCCAGAGGAATCCCCCTTTGGGGTGGATGCTCTGTCCCACAAGTGGGATTTCAATCTAGCTTATGCTTTTCCTCCCTTCTTTCTCATTCCAGCAGTTCTGTGGAAGATCAGGGAGGATCGAGCGAGGATTATTCTAATTGCCCCCTTTTGGCCGAGGAGAGCCTGGTTTACCTGGCTAAGGATCCTGTCTGTTTCGGACCCTTGGATTCTCCCAGTCAGCCAGGACCTTCAATGTCAGGGCCCCATTCTCCACCCGGAGTCCAGCCACTTACATTTGACGGCCTGGAATTTGAGTGGAGATTACTAGCCTCAAAAGGTTTTTCTCAGAATCTCATTTCCACTCCTCTGAAAAGCAGAAAACCAGTCACTACTAAAATATACGCTAGGACTTGGTTCCGGTTTTTTGAATTTCTAGGGGGTTCTCCGGGGGAGCTTAGGAATATACCTAGAAAGCAGATTCTAGAGTTCCTTCAGAAGGGGCTAGAAAAGGGGCTTTCTACCGGCACTTTAAGAGTCCAGGTTTCAGCCCTTAGTGCTCTGCTAAACATTAAATTGGCTGACGATCCCTGGGTGATTAGGTTCATCAAGGCGGCCTCTAGAAGTAGACCTGTTGTTATGTCCAAAGTTCCTCCCTGGGACTTGAACCTAGTTCTGTCTGCCTTAACTAAACCTCCCTTTGAACCATTGGACTCTATCCCTATTAAAAATTTATCCCTGAAAGTGATTATTTTAGTGGCCCTTACCTTGGCACGTCGCATAGGAGAATTGAAGGCTCTATCAGTTAATCCACCCTTTACTGTTATTACAGAGGACAGGGTAATAATTAAACCAGACCCAGCTTTTTTGCCTAAAGTAGCCTCAAAATTTCATCTCAGGAGATAGTTCTCCCCTCCCTCTGTGCTAACCCGAATAATGCTAAAGAGCAGGAATACCACTGTTTGGATATAAGACATTGCCTAATCCAGTATTTGTCCTCTACTTCCTCCTGGAGGAAATCTACTTCCTTTTTGTTCTATTTTCAGGTCCCAACAAAGGGAAGGCAGCCTCTAAGTGTAGTCTGTCTAGGTGGGTGAGACTAGCAATCTCCCTGGCCTACAGTTCTTTGGGCCTTCCCCCCCCACACAGTGGGGCTCAAGGCACATTCTACTAGGGCGATTGCCACCTCCTGGGCCGAGAGAGCTGATGCTTCCATAGAATCTATCTGCAAAGCGGCAACCTGGTCTTCACCTTCTACCTTTTTTCGCCATTATAGGCTGGACATTGGGGCTTCTGCTGATCTTTCTTTTGGAAGGAAAGTTTTACAAGCGGTGGTCCCTCCCTAGGTTTTTCCTATTTTATTCTCTCTTGGTGCTGTCGTGGGTGAAGGGAAAAATGGTAATTACTTACCGGTAATTGGATTTTCCAGAACCCACGACAGCACCATCCTTTATCCCTCCCTGTGATGATGAGACCCTCAATTTATGTATCTTTCTTAGACATGTATCATTCCTCATTCGTATCAGTCACATATCTGTAGGAGTGTAAAGCTGTGTTTACATTGGTGGTCAATTCGCTCCAATGGTTTTATGTGCATACCATGGAGAGAGGGCCTGTCTGGCCCGTCAGTGTGATATCCCAGATGTCCAAAGGGGGGAGGGTGGGCTAATGACCTACAACTAACCCAGGCACCCATCTTTCCTTCTAACCAGCATAGAGGGCTGGCTGTGGGGGGTGAAGGGTGGGGCTGGACTAGGTTCTTCACACTGGCTAGAGTGAGTTGTTGAGTCTTTTGTGTGGAAGCTGTAAGAGTCACAGCTAATACAGAGCTGTTGGCTCAGGTAACATTCTATATTTTATTTTCCCTTTTTTGTTTATGTACGGTATCATCGCTCTTTTGCTTGTATGTTTATGCTTGATCGTATTAATATTGTATATTTCTGTATATGCTATTAATTCATACCGACCCACTTGGGTTATTAAACATATAAAATTTATATCGCTCGTTTCGTTCTATCCTATGACCCGGTCTACTCACGGTGTGTGAGTGGGAGGTTAAGAAAGAAGTTTGATCGCAGGCGTGCCAGGCGGCTGGGCGAGGCGATATTCTTCACAGTGGTGGCAGCGTTGTGGGATCTTAGGATAACAGGATGTGGGTGTGGTATCACGCAGACACTGAGGATTGTGGCAATCCTATGGAACGAGCGCGGTATGAGATCAAGCTTAAAATACGGTGAAAGTTTGGTACAGTACTGTTCCCTCCCTTCTTCTTTTTTCTGTCCTATCTTTTATTTGGCAACGACTTCCAGTGGATGTCTCGGTCTCTGAGAAGTGGAGCCAGGGGACGTCAGCAACTGACTGATACAAACGCTGCGCAGATGGCTGATATGGAAAGTGCTGCAGCCGGGCAGGACGAGGAGCAAAGTCCTGAGGGGCTGGCACAAGAAAACATCACCATGCCAGATGGTTCAGCAGGTGCCTGGACCCCAGAGGTAACTGAGCCTGGAGGGACCAGTAACCCCAGTTCTGTGGGGGTAACGGACTTATACTTGCAAATGGCCTTACAGCAGATAGACGCCAGTGACTATAGCACCCGTCTGAAAGTGATTCACCAGTACCAAGCAGCTGCTGCTGCAGAGCGCCGGGTGGAGAGAGAAGCTGCAGAGTGCCGGGCGGAGAGAGAAGCTGCAGAGCACCGGGCGGAGAGAGAGGCCGCTGCCGCTGCTGCAGAGTGTCGGGCTGAGCGAGAGGCCCGTGAACGCCAAGCGGAGAGGGAGCATCAGCTTGAGCTAAAAAAAGCTGGAACTTCCCCAGCAGGTGCAACCTTCTCCTGCACAAACTCCAGGAGCCCAAGCACTAAAGATCCGATCTGAGGACTTTCCAATCTTGGAAGAAAACGGGGATTTGGACTCGTTCTTGCAGGGATTTGAGAGGGCGTGTAAGCAGTATCATATTCCCCAGGCAGAATGGGCCCGTTACCTGTCTCCCCGGCTGAAGGGAAAAGGCCTGGATGTTTCCATGAGCTTACCAGAGGACGTGGACTATGAGACCATCAAAGCAGCGCTGATCCGGAGATACCGGCTCACGCCGGAGGTGTACCGCAAAAAGTTCCGGAATATACAGCGGGGTCCCACAGAGAGCTATGTGGATGTTTTGTACTACTTACGGGCTACATTCCGGCAATGGATTAAAGGACTTACTGTTACCAAGTTCGAGGAGCTTGAGGATCTGATGATAAAAGACCAGTTCCTCCATGTGTGCCCTCTGGAGGTCCGCCAATTCGTGTGTGATCGGAAACCCGAGACAGCAGACAAGGCTGCAGAGATTGCTGACGACTATGTGTCCACCAGGGAGCAAGGGATCAAGAGAGGAGCCACACTGCAGAGACCCCCAAGCGGGAAGGAGGGGCAAAGCTGGAGTTCACCACAGCCTGCAGTCTCCAAGTGGGGTAAGACAAACTCTGTCCCGGGTGCCCCCTCTACCTCCCCTGTCCCAAGAATTCTGGGTGCCCCAGGGACCACCTCTAAATCCCAAGGAGAGGTCCGGCGGTGTCATGCCTGTAACCAGCCAGGACATTTCAAGGCGGAGTGCCCCAACCGCTCTAAGAACCCCCCTGTTTCCCCAGTCACGGCAGCTGGCCCATCTGTATACTTGGTGGGGAGGGAGGGGTTGCAATCCGATGCCAACCGTCAACAGGTCATTGTGGGGGGTAAAGTGATCATGGGATTTTGGGACACTGGGGCGGATGTTACTCTGGTGCAACCTGACTTGGTCCCTCCGGACAGTATTATCCCTGGAAAGACTCTGACCCTGAGGGGTATTGGACAAGAACGCGTAACTGTGCCCATGGCTTGCGTCCATTTGGACTGGGGTGCAGGAAAAGGAATGCGTGATGTGGGGCTAATGTCTGATCTGCCTGCCAATGTACTATTGGGAAGAGATTTGGGGCCCTTGGTGTCCCAATATGGGGTGGGAGTAGCCCCACCTCGCTGTGACAAAATGTCTGTACTGAAGGATGATTTTAATGTGGTGTTGAAGCCTGTCACGCAGGCAGAGGGAGGGGTCAGCATTTTGTCTCCCCTTGCTGTGTGCCCAGCTAAAGTAATCAGTGAGCCTGCGAATGAGGCATTGTGGAATGCTGACCTGGATGTAGCCCCGCCCATATCTGCGGGTGATGATGGCCCCCTCAGTGTGACCCAGGCTCAGCCATTCACCCATGCAGTTCACTGTGAATCAATGAATGAATGCAATGTCAATGTAATTGCTAATTCTTGCCTTGCAGGTTTACAGGGAAGCTCTTCTGAGATGCTGGGGGCAACCCCAACTGAGGACAATGTGCCAGGTGGTCAGGTGGGTCACGGGGATCTCAGGGCCGATCCAGATGAGGAACGGACTGCTGGTGTTGCGGTGGTAACCCGCAGCCAGAGTGCTAGAGGGGTGGAAGGCGCTCCGACCCCTGAGCCGTTCCCTCTGTCACCCGGAGATGGCACTGAGGCTGCCGTGACTAGCCTCCCCACACTGGAGCCGGAGGAGCCCGGCGGGTATGTGACATGCACATCTCTTCTGTCTGGTTCCAGTCAGGAGTTCAGGGACGCTGTCCAAGCTGACCGTAGTCTGGACGCATTGAAGGAGCGTGCTGATCAACCTCCCTTGGAGTCGGACAAGGACCGCGTGTACTGGGAGCAAGGGAGGTTGTACCGGGAAACGATCCCACAAAGGGAAAAGAAAGTCGGCTTAGGGAGAAACATTTGGTGGTACCCCAACCCTATCGTGTGGAATTGTTGCGGATTGCTCATGAAATTCCACTGGCAGGCCACCTGGGGATCGCTAAGACCAAGGCTCGCCTCGGCCACTTATTCTACTGGCCTAAAATGGGGACAGATGTAGCTAAATACTGCCGTTCATGTGACACTTGTCAGAGGATGGGCAAGGCGGGGCAAGGCTCAAAAGCCCCAATGATCCCTATGCCCATCATAACCGAACCTTTCCAGCGGGTGGCTGTGGATCTCATTGGACCCCTGTCCATTCCCAGTCGAACCGGGAAATGTTTCATATTAACGGTAGTAGACTACGCTACTAGGTACTCGGAAGATGTCGCTCTGTGTTGCACCCGGGCTGATGTAGTAGCCAAGGCTCTGGTAGGCATCTTCTCCCGTGTTGGATTTCCCAGAGAGATGCTCACAGACCAAGATACCCAGTTCATGTCTGCCTTGATGCAAGGCCTGTGTAAGGTAACAGAGGTGCAACATCTGGTGTCCAGCCCATATCACCCACAGACCAATGGCCTGTGTGAACGGTTCAATGGCACCCTGAAGCAGATGCTCAGGATGCTAGTCGAGTCCCACGGGCGCGACTGGGAGCCTTATCTCCCTCACCTGCTGTTCGCTTACCGGGAGGTGCCTCAAGCCTCAACGGGGTTCTCCCCCTTTGAGCTCTTGTACGGGAGACGTGTATGTGGGCCCCTAACTCTTGTGAAAGAGTCCTGGGAAGGAGAAACGGCCATCCAAGGTGTGCCAGTCGTGGAGTATGTCCTGTGATTCCGTGACCAAATGCAGGCTATGGCGCAGCTGGTGAATGACAACATGGTCCAGGCTCAGGCTGACCAGAAGCGCTGGTATGATCAGAATGCCTGTGAGAGAACATACCAGCCGGGGCAGAAAGTATGGGTCCTAGTCCCTGAGCCCCAGGACAAGCTTCAGGCAAAATGGACCGGTCCATACGTCGTGCACCAGCAGGTCAACAGCGTCAGCTACCTAGTCACTGTTGATCCAGGCCGGAACAGGCATAAGGTCTTCCATGTCAACAATGTGAAGGATCATCATGACTGGGAAGCTAGTGCCTTTCCGGTATGCAGTCTGCTAGAAGAGGGGGAAGAAGAAGACCTTGTTGACTTGCTTGCTCATTTTCAGGAGGATGGGTCCAACAAGAAGGCACAGGTGAACCCCCTGCTGGCTGAGGCCCAGCTGTCCCAGCTGGATGGAGTTTTGCACTCCCTACCTGGTCAGTTCTCTGCGAAGCCCGGGAGAACTGACCAGGCCATTCACCATGTGGATACCGGGAATCATGCCCCTATCCGGCGGTCGCCATATCGCGTCTCCTCGGAGGTACAGGTCCAGATGCGCAAGGAGATTGACGAGATGCTGGACCTGGGGGTGATTCAGCCCTCTCACAGTGCATGGGCTTCACCTGTGGTTCTTGTGCCCAAAAAGGACCGGACCACCCGGTTATGTGTAGATTACAGGGAACTTAATGTGGTTACAGTCGACGACGCGTACCCCATGCCGCGCATCGACGACCTGCTTGACCGGTTAGGTAAGGCCCAGTACTTGTCCATCATGGACTTGAGTCGGGGATACTGGCAGATCCCCCTGTCCCCTCAGGCCCAGGAGCGATCGGCCTTTATCACCCCTTTTGGACTGTACGAGTCCACTGTCATGCCATTCAGCATGAAGAATGCCCCTGCCACTTTCCAGCGGATGGTCAACTCCCTACTGACGGGATGCGAAGGGTTTGCCACTGCGTACCTGGATGACATTGCCGTCTTCAGCTCCACTTGGGAGGAACACCTACAGCACCTGGCGCAGGTGCTGAGGCGGATCCACAGTGCGGGCTTGACCATCAAACCGGAAAAGTGTCAGCTGGGCATGCGCGAGGTCCAATACCTGGGACACCGGGTAGGTGGGGGAACCCTGAAACCAGAACCTGAAAAGCTGGATGTAATCACGTCCTGGCCAACCCCCCGGACCAAGCGACAGGTGATGTCTTTCCTGGGTACGGCAGGGTACTATAGGAAGTTCGTACCGAACTATAGTGCTCTGGCTGTCCCCTTGACGGACCTCACCAAGAAGAAGTTGCCGCAAACTGTCCAGTGGACGGATGCTTGCGAGCTCTCCTTCCAGGCCCTGAAGGCGGCCCTGGCGAACGCACCTGTACTTCAGGCGTACAATGAGTCACGTCCGCTTGTGCTACAGACCGACGCCAGCACCTACGGACTCGGTGCCGTACTGAGCCAGCTTGACTCAGCGGGGCAAGAGCACCCGGTGCAGTACCTCAGCCGAAAGCTACTGCCGCGGGAGGTGGCCTACGCCGCAGTGGAGAAGGAATGCCTAGCAATTGTTTGGGCCTTGCAGCATCTGCAGCCTTACTTGTATGGGCGCCACTTCACCGTGGTGACGGATCACAACCCCCTGATCTGGATCAAACGTGTTGCGGGTCAGAATGGACGGTTGTTACATTGGAGCCTGGTGCTGCAGCAATACAACTATGACATCCGGCACAAGCCTGGCCAGGCCCATGGTAATGCCGATGGCCTGTCCCGGCGGGGTGAGGCTGCGGAGGTGCGGGTGGAAGAGGAACGGAGGCTCCTCCTTTCTCCCGACATGCTCTAAAAGGGGGAGGTGTGATGATGAGACCCTCAATTTATGTATCTTTCTTGGACATGTATCATTCCTCATTCATATCAGTCACATATCTGTAGGAGTGTAAAGCTGTGTTTACATTGGTGGTCAATTCGCTCCAATGGTTTTATGTGCATACCATGGAGAGAGGGCCTGTCTGGCCCATCAGTATGATATCCCAGATGTCCAAAGGGGGGAGGGTGGGCTAATGACCTACAACTAACCCAGGCACCCATCTTTCCTTCTAACCAGCATAGAGGGCTGGCTGTGGGGGGTGAAGGGTGGGGCTGGACTAGGTTCTTCACACTGGCTAGAGTGAGTTGTTGAGTCTTTTGTGTGGAAGCTGTAAGAGTCACAGCTAAGACAGAGCTGTTGGCTCAGGTAACATTCTATATTTTATTTTCCCTTTTTTGTTTATGTACGGTATCATCGCTCTTTTGCTTGTATGTTTATGCTTGATCGTATTAATATTGTATATTTCTGTATATGCTATTAATTCATACCGACCCACTTGGGTTATTAAACATATAAAATTTATATCGCTCGTTTTGTTCTATCCTATGACCCGGTCTACTCACGGTGTGTGAGTGGGAGGTTAAGAAAGAAGTTTGATCGCAGGCGTGCCAGGCGGCTGGGCGAGGCGATATTCTTCACACTCCCTTTTTTCTTGGTGATGGACTTTTGTTTCGCACTGGTGTAGCAAGCAAAAAAATAAATAAAAATGCTTTGACCTTAGGGTCATGAGTTACAAGTTAACTGGAGTCTCTCTCTCGCTTCTATAAAACAACTGAGGGGTAGGAGAGAGTCTCCACCTTTTTATACTGTAGGTTTCTTGTCCCTGGGGGCAGATCCTCTCTCTGGGTGCTGTCGTGGGTTCTGGAAAATCCAATTACCGGTAAGTAATTACCATTTTTGTTTATTTCTGGTGATTAAGCCATATGAGGGCTTGTTGTTTGTGGGGTGAGATGTATTTTGTAATTATATAATTTCAGGGTGCCTAACTTATTAATTAAATTTTATTAACTCTTTCTTGGTGGATTAAAAAAAAATCCCATCCATTGTGGTATTGCTTTTTACCTTTTAATGTTTTTTTCCGTGCAGCGTATAACATAAGTAACATGTTACCTTTTTTCTGAGGGTCGCTATGATTATGGCGATACCTCATTTATATTGTTTTTTATGCGTTACTAGTTTTGCAGAACAAAAACCCATTTGGGGAAAGAAATCAATTATTTTTGCATCGCCATCTTCTGAGATGTGTAGCAATTTTTTTTTTTTTTTTTTTGGTTGAGTTTATTTTTTGCGGGACGATCTGTGCTTTTTATTGGTACTGTTTTGGGGTACATATGACTTTGTTCACTTTTTATAGCATTTCTTTTAAGGTGAGATGGTGAAAAATCATTTCCTTGCTTTATTTTTTATTTTTTTTTTCATATGCTTCACTTTTTTTTTTTTTTTCACTTTTTACTGATGTCCCACTAGGAGACCTGAGCCAGTGATGCTCTGATCACTGGTTCAGCACTATAGACTGCAATACACATGTATTGCAGTCTATAGAGGAAGTCAGCGCTATGCAGACGCATAGCCTGACTTTCTCACTTCCCGGCAGGATCAACCAGGTACTGGGGGGCTCCAGGCAGCCTGGGGTCACTGGCCAGACCCCCGGGCTGCAAAAAATACATATGGGCACCCCCTGATCTCACCGCGGGGGGGGTTCATTTGGCATGGCGCAACCCCTTGGATGCCGCGGTCATGTTTGACCGCAGTATAATGTTGTACCGTGTTAGCCATAGAAAGTAGTGGAAGAGTGAAGAAATCAGGCGATACCTTTTAGAGGCTGAGTATATTTATAAGTAAGCTTTCGGAAGTCTAGCTCCCTTCATCAGACATGGTGTTATACAAGAACCTGAAAATTCACATTATTTATACATACACAAGGCATGGATCTTCAAAAGGATTCTTGGACTGACAAAATGCAATATGCGTAGAGAAGTTATTTATAACAGGTATTTCCTAATAATGTGAATTTTCAGGTTCTTGTATAACACCATGTCTGATGTTTGACAGCGGCATCCAAGGGGTTAAAACCCCCCGATTGGAGCTTAGCTTCGATGGGGGTTAAGAAGCAGGATGTTGGCTGTCAGATACAGCTAACACCCGCTCCCGATGCCGTGGGCGGCTAATATCAGGGAAAGTTTGTTACTTCAACAAACTTTCCCTGATATGGCGGCTACATGATCTGGACCTGAACCTATTAGGTTCAGCAGTATTAGAAAAAAATAGGCACAAAATGCTTCATAAAAGCCTCTTGTGCTAGTTTCCTTCTCTCTGACTTTTTTTTTTTTTTTTTTTCCTTTTATGCTGTTTGTGCAAGATTTAGACATCGAAATAGGATGACCAGATGAGGGCTTACTTGCACAGGGCTTGATGAAACCTCCCACTGACTTCCTGATCACAGGGTTAGGGTGATTCCTGTGACAAAGGATCTGCAGCATGTTATATTTACCTGAACCAGACTGTTACTGGCTGGGCAATTAATCAAAAAATAACCAAAACTGACATGATTTTGTTCACGTCAGTTATTTCTGTTCAGTTATTACAATATGAGGTTCTACCTGCAGTTTTGTTTGGAACAGTTATGTCCTGGGGTCTCTTCACCTCCCCTGTGCCTCCGCTAATTATACTCTGAGGTCTGATCAGTGTTTCTCATATCTTCTGTGCTCTAGCACACATGGTGTTGTGACAAATAGACTCGTGTCACAAAGCTGCATGACCTTTGCATGCCTGACAGCCAGAAAGCACCAAAGGGTGCTGCTAGTCCTAGCCTGGGGGTCTTTGCCGTCCTAGCCTTCTTTTTTTTTTTTTCCTGTATGTACACGGTATCTCTTGCTGGGCCAGATGTACTTATACTCAGTGGCGTAAATAGGAATGGCTGGGTCCCAAGGCGAACATTTGACATGGAGCCCCCAACCCCCCCAAACCGCCGCCCCCAACCCCCCCCCCACACAAACCGCATTCCTGCGCACACTATTATGCCCCATAGTGGCCCCTGCATACGGTATTATGTCCCATAGTGGCCCCTGCACACGGTATTATGCCCCATAGTGGCCCCTGCACATGGTATTATGCCCCATAGTGGTCCCTGGACACAGTATTATGCAGCATAGTGGCCCCTGCACACAATATTATGCCCCATAGTGGCCCCTGCACGCAGTAGTTTGCCCCATAGTGGCGCCTGCACGCAGTAGTTTGCCCCATAGTGGCCCCTGCACACAGTAGTTTGCCCCATAGTAGCCCCTGCACACAGTAGTTTGCCCCATAGTGGCCCCTGCACACAGTAGTTTGCCCCATAGTAGCCCCTGCACACAGTAGTTTTCCCCATAGTAGCCCCTGCACACAGTAATTTGCCCCATAGTGACCCCTGCACACAGTAGTTTGCCCCATAGTGGCCCCTGCACACAGTAGTTTGCCCCATAGTGGCCCCTGCACACAGTATTATGCCCCATAGTGGACCACCCATGAACGATTATTATACTCTGGGGTCTTTTCAGACCCCAGAGTATAATGATCGGAGACCCAGGGGAGGATACAAACATAGAAAACACTGCAACTTACCTCTTCCTCGCTCCGGTGCACTCCAGTGCGCTACTTCGGCCATCTTCAATGTCGGACCGTATCTCGCGCGATCCAGGCCGGCGTCGCGACGCATAATGACGTCGGCTGACGTATGGGACGTCACCAAACAGGCCCGAAGCCTGCGGAGCGGCGGAGAGGTGAGTTACAGTGTTTTTTATGTTCGCTCACCTCCCCTGGGCCCCCGATCGTTATACTCCGGGGTCTCAAAAGACCCCGGAGTATAACGATAGCAGTGATTGTGGGGTTCGCGGTAGCGACTGCCACAGGGCTCCGGGCCCCGTAATGTTCCGGGCCCTGTGGCAGTCGCTACCACTGCTACCCCGGTAGTTACGCCCCTGCTTATACTATTTTGGGGAATGTATTGTTTTTCACTTTTGATCCAATTTTTTTTTTTTTTTTCTTCTCTCCACAATTTGCCCCCCCCCCCCCCCCCTTCTACGGCACTTACTTTCATGTGCACTAGGGAAAGGGGTGATTTCAGTTGGTTAACCTTTTCACTGTAATTTAGAACCGTCAGAGTCTGATCCCAAGGTATTGCAAGAACACTGCTCTATGTAGCCTTTAACCCCTTAACGCTCAGTGCTGTACTATTACATTGCGCTGAGTACATAGTTAACGCTGTGCCTGCAGCATTACTTCTGGCTCTCGACTGTTACACCCAGGGACTGGGACCAGCCGTCTGAGTCAGAAGATACTCAGTTTCTGGCAGATTAACCCCCTGGATGATGTAGTAATCATGGCATGGCGTCCTGGGGTGAGATCGCTCGTCAGATTCCCTGTGATAAGATCATGGTTTTTGAGGAGTTGACATGACAGCCAGATGGCCAGGCCACAACTTCCGAACTGCTGTACTTTGTTTGCACAGGGAATCTGAGATCACAGCTTTAAGTCCCACAAGTTCACGCTGATCGTGGGCATTGCAGGGCAGGATTCCTCTCAAAGTGTAAAAAAAAAAAAATTCTGACTTTTTTTTTTTGCTGTTTTGCCTCTGATAACAATTTTAATAAAAAGTGATCAAAGCAATAGACATTCCCCAAAATGCTATAACTAAAGTACAACTGGCCTGGCACAAAGACACCCTATGCATCCCTGTACATGGAAATATAAAAATTATGGGTGTCAGAATATGGCAACTTCTAGAAAAAAATTTTTGTAAAGTTTTTTTTTTTTTAAGAGTTAAACTATAAATAAAGCCATATAAATTTAGTATCCCCAGAATCGTATCGAAACAGAATACCGATGACATGTCATTTAGTCTGTAGAGTCCCATAAAGTCGAACAAATGCATTTTTTTTTCCCTCTTCCCCTCCCCTCTCTCTTCCCTCCAGTACATTGTACAGAATAATAAATGATAGCATCATGAACAATTTGCCCTGCAAACATTAAGCCCTCATATGGCTCTGAGAACGGAAAAAGTTAAGGGGTTTGGCAGGTGAGGGAGTCAGAAACGAAAATTGAAAAATGTCACCAACAGGAAGAGGTTAATTATCCTGTATGGTGAATGCCATAAAAAAAAACACAATGTCCAAATTAACGTATTTTGTTCACTATACTTTCCCAAAAAAAAACGTTGATCAGAACGTCTCATACATTTTTGCTCTGCAAATAGAGCCCTGACACCTGTCAACACTACAGTAAATTTATAGGTGTCAGAATACCGTGACCCCAGGAAATTCGCTCATTTTAAAAGTGACTTATTTGTGAAAACAGTAAAATGTAATAAACCTAAATATGGTATTTCTGTAATCATAATGACCCACCAGACAAAGCTGCCATGTCATTTTTAATGCAAAGTGAATGCTGTAAAAACAAAATGCAAAAAAAAAAAAAAAAACTTGATACTGGTACTGGATTATTTTATATGAACCTCCAAAACTATAAAAGCTAATCAAGACATGTACCCCCAAATAGTGGCAAATGGATACAACTCAATACACAATAAGCCCTCATCACCTTGTCGACTGATAAGTTAAGGATTTTGGAAGATGGGGGGGTGGAAATGTGAAAAAAAAAGTTGCTGAACATTAATGTACAAACTGTCCTGCGTCATTAAGGGTTTAATAGAAGTATTTCCTAGACAAGGCTGAAAACCTTCACTAGGATCAAGAGTGGCTTCCATATTTAAATCTCTAACATCCACTGTACTATTATAGTAGATGTTGGGAAAGGGTTAAGCATGGCTGCTGCCTAGTCTCTGCTGTATTACACAGTGGTGACCCAGCAGCAGTACCTGTGATCAAAGCCAACTTTGAGATGACATGGTCAAACATGACAGGTATATTTCTGTAAGCAGTATGTGCAATTTTTGTGACTGAATGGAGCCTTTGCTATCACAGCTATGGAGCTTATGGAAGGTGAAACTCACATTAGGTATTCCCATGTCCATAAATACCCAATTAGCTACAAACCTTTAAAAATGATATCCCTTATGGTGAAAATTTCTGGGAATTATGTGTTGAACAACTTTATTAATATAAAAGGGACACTTGTGTCACACAAATGCAACAAAGTGTGTAATAGCACATCAGGAGCTATATCCGTAACCTGCCAATCCATAATAAAACGCCAGTACACCTCTTGATAATATAAATGTATATAATATATTATAGTGTATAGATTTAGATATGTGTATTTATAAGGAGAGACTTATTAATAAGGCTAGGCGAACTATTATATAGTGGGGTGATTTATAAAAAGGAACTATTAATAATAAATCCAGTGGGAGAACTATTATTAACAAGGGGGAAGAGAGGGGGGCTATACATATAGAATAGTTTCTCCAGATATATATATATTTATTAAGACCATTGGGGGAACTATTATTAAGGGGGCTATTTATAAGGAGAATCTATTAATAAAGCTAGGAGAACTATTAGTCCCCCCCCCCCCCCCCCATAATAGGTCCTTATAAATAGCCTCCCAATATATATTTTTTGTAAGGAGGAACTATTAACTGTAATAAGGGATATATATATATATATATATATATATATATATATAAGGGCTGTTAATAATAAGGCCAGTGGGGAACTATTGTTAATAAGGAGGAACTATATATAAGGGGGAAACATATATAAGGTAATAGATAAGGCTATTTATAAGAAGGAACTGTTACTTATAAGGGGAAACTATTACTGATCGAGGGAAGTAGTTATAAAAAGGAACTATTATTAGTAAGGCGGATTGATTTATAAGGGGGGGAGCTATTATTTATAAGGGGGCACTATAATAACTCATAAGGTGATACAAAGGTGGTCATTTGTATTGCGTATTGGCAAAAAAGGGATTATTACTGTTCTAGCGACCTCTATGTGCTGAAAGCTGCTAGTCGACAGGATGCAGCACCGCTACTATTCAAGCAATAGGAGTGGCGCAGCAGCGCCATCCACTGTATAATGGTGGTTCTGGGTAATTGCAGTGCCGCTCCTATTACTTGAATAGGAGTGGTGTGGCACCCGGAAGCTGCTAGAACAGCTGATCTGTGTGGGGTTTGAGTGCCGAACACTGACAGATCACATACTGATAAGCTATCCACAGGACAGGTCATCAGTATAAAAAAAAATCAATTTGGAACCGGAAAACCCCTTTTAATTGATCTGATGTTTGTTAGGATAGAAGTACGTGAAGTGCACGACTATTGTCTGTATAGTGGAAATAATTCTCCCCAGTATAGCGGTACTCACATAGCTGTTTCACAACTATATATATGTTTACAATTTTTTTTGTTTGTTTGTTTTCCTGATCTTTTAAGACTATATTAATGCCGCTGGAAGTGCAGCACTGACTTCTGAAATGACAGTGTTTTTGGTATGTCAGGATTAGGCTCACTCATCTAACTCATGCCCAATCTGCAAGTTCTTGAGCTGCAGAATCGGCATCAACATCGAGCTGGACGCTTACTTTTCCATATTTTGCTTCAATCTCTGCCTCCCATTGAAATTGATGGGAGGCAGAATTGGTCTGGAATCTGCCTAAAAGACGGCAGCGGATTGTGACATGTGAACAGGCCCTTAGGGAGGAAACACCCGATAGCTTTGTTTTAAAGAGAATTTAAGAGTAGATAATTCCCTGCATGACTCACATCCTGTCCTTATTTTTCTTGTTTTTTTGGCTTATAACTATGGAGCATGAAAAATAAATGCAGTGTATTCTTCTCTATGGAAGCAGCCACGTTTTCTACCCCAATCCCAATCTAATGCTAGTACATGTGAGCCAGGAAATTTGAGAGGGGTTAGGCTGCACACTTTTTGTCTATGCAGTGTGTGTGTGTGTGTGGCTGTTTTGTTGGATAGAATTCCCTAAGTAACTGACAGTATGAAGTGGATGCAGTAACCAAGCCAGCATTTGTACTAATAATACCAGTTGTAGTAATAGTGCTAGTAGTAGTGTACACACTCTGATACCAGCCGGCTGTGCTTCACTAGCTCTTACTGAAAAGAGTACAATCCAGTACAGCTTCACAGGGACTTTCGCAAACTGCTGTATGGCAAATATATAGGGCTATATAAAAGAAGGGGAATTATCAAAGCATAATTGCATATAAACCCTGCAATATTATGTATATTTACCTTTCAGGGGCTTTGGAAAGCTGACTAATAACCAATGGATAGGTATTCTGAATACATCATTATTGCCCTGATACTATATGCCCTAAATAGTATGGCATACCATGCCGGATTTGCTCTTCAGGGTCCAGGGAAAGCTGGGTAGCATACAAGGTAATCCTGTAATAGGGAATAGTAAAGTGATATAAATAGATATTCTTCATTGCTCCAGAGCGTGCCAGACTTTTTTTTCCCCCCCAGACAGTAGTAAGGAATACTGAGTACTATACCTAAATAAATCTTCCTTGAGCTATAAACATACTGTAGCTTGCCAGGATTTCCTTTTCAGGCTCCTGGAAAAGCTGGGCTGCATACCAGCTAGATGGTTTTGCCTTTTAACCCCTTCCTGCCCGTGACATTTTTTGATTTTCATTTTTGACTCCCCACCTTCCAAACTCCATAACTTTTTTATTTTTCCATTTTCAGAGCCATATAAGGGCTTGCGGGACAAATTGTTCTTCATATTGCTACCATTTATTATTCTGTACAATGTCATTTGAAGAAAAAGTGTATTTGTGTGACTTTCTTATGGGCTTCATGTTTGCGGCGTTCACTCTGCAGCCAAAATGACATGTCACCTTCTATGTTTCGATACGATTCCAGGGATACCAAATTTATATGGTTTTATTTACATTTTAACCCCTTAACAAAAATCTAACACTGGTCTAAAAATGTTCTAAAAGTTGCCATATTCTGACACCCATAACTTTTTTTTTTTTTTTTTTTATATTTCCATGTACAGGGATGGATAGGGCGTCTTTTTTTTTTTTTTTGCAGGGTCAAGTGTACTTTTTAGTTATACCATTTTGGGGAATGTCTATTGCCTTTGGCCATATAAAAATGGCGGTTTGGCACTTTTTTTAATTTGTTTTCCTGCTACGGCGTTTGTAGTTTGTAGACCGGGCGTTTTCGAACACAGAGATACCTAATGTGTATGTTTTTCACAGTAATATATTACTTTTATATATATTCTGCTGGAGTAATACTTTTATATGTATTACTTGCTGGAGTAACTCATATCACGTCACTGGGGCCCCCTGGAGGGAAGAAGGGGAAGCAGAGGCAGTCGTGAGCAGGAGCACGGATCGAAAAGTAAGGCTGCGAGCCCGCAGCAAGATATATTTATTGGGGAACCCCAACTCTTCAGACCCCCAAGTATAATGATCAGAGGCCCAGGAGAGTTGAGTGAACATAAAAAACAGTGTTACTGACCTCTTCAGTGCGACTCCATGCTGTCTTTGGGCCTCTGTAGTGATGTCACAGATGCCACGTGGGTCGTGCCGGAGTCATGACGCCAGCATAACCCACGTCTATGATGTCATTGAAAAGGACCGAAAACTGCAATGTGTTGCAGCGGAGCCCATTAGAGGTGAGTACTGCTGTTTTTTATGTTTGTCACCTCCCCTGTGTCGCCGATCGCTATACCCTGAGGTCTGAAAAGACCTCAGAGTATAATAATAGTTTGTGCATGGTGTACCCCAAAATTTTTGAAGTATTTGCAACGAACACGATGGGGCCATGATGGGCCATAATACTGTGTAGAGGGGCAACTGTGGGACATTATACTGTATTGAGTCTGCTATGGAACATTATACTGTGTGCAGGGGCTACTATGGGACATAATACTGTGTGGAGGGGCCGCTATGGAACATTATACTGTGTGGAAGGTCTGTTATGTAACATAATACTGTGTGCAGGGGTCGCTATGGGATATTATACTGTGTGGAGGGGCTACTATGGCATATTATACTGTCTGGAGGTCACTTTGGGACATTATAGTGTGTGTAAATGGGGCATTATACTGTGTGGTGGCCAGAAAAGGTGGCACTATGTCGTGGGGGGCAAGTCTTTGCCAGTTCCGCACCCTGCCTAGAGTGCACCTGTATTGCAACAGGTAACTTTGATCCCATGGAATTCTGGGCCAATAGATTAGAGCAGTGGAAGGAGCTTGCCAAGTTTTCCATGGCAGTTTTATCTTGTCCAACATGAAGTGTAATGGCCAAGAGGGTGTTCAGTTCTGCTGGTGGTGTTGTAACACTTAGAAGGACCAAACTGTCAACCTCGAGTGTGGAAAAAATTACTTTTGTCAAAATGAATCAGGCATGGATCCATGTGGATTTTCTAACACTTCTGGCTGATGCCTCCGAATACAGCTGCCACCATCTCCCTGTATTATGTTCCATTTACTGTACTGTTGATGCTGCCTGCTACTTCTGAACAGCTGGACATAATCTCTTGCAGCCCAGTCCATCACATTATTTCATGCTGTACTGCCACTCATGTTGCCACCACTCAGCCAGACATATCTTTTGGCCTGGTCCATCATATTTTCCATACTTTACTGCCTGCCACTTATGCTGCCATTGCTACCACCACTGCCATCACTAAGCCAGACATGTCCTGTAGCATGGTGCATTACATTCACTATACCATACTGCTGTTGCCACAGTCTTGGCACCAATAAAACGAATGTTATATTGCAAAAAGGTCCCCAAGTAAAAAACAAAAAACATGCCATTTCACATCTGCACACAGCTATAAATTTGTCTCCCAAATGACAAGCCTGTCGATCTTACATTAAAGTAATCAAAATTTTAATATAAAACCATTGGTTTTACAATATAACTAACAACAACAGAAATGTGTCTGCCACTGCCACCACCAGTGCCTCTACCACCCCTAGATTTGACTCTGCCAAGTTTTTTGGATATTGGGGCTGCGCATTGGTTGGAATCGTTACTATCACCACTGCCACCAACCTCTTCCTCTGATGTCATCTTGTCACCCTGACCCGCTTGCCAGGTCCTATCCGCAAAAGAATCATCGTTGGCAATGTCATTGTTTTGCCCACTTTTTTCTGACTCATCATGACTATGGGATTCCTCCACACCCTAAAAATTTCCAACTCCAAAGCCATTTTCTCCTCCAATGACCCATACTGAAGGCCCTGAGACAAACTATTCAAAGACCCTAATTTGGTGAGACAAAAATGAGAGATGACTGCAAGTAGAATTCCATTGAAATTCTAAAACCTCACTTTGCATATGGGATGTTTTTTTGGCTCCTCAACACCTTCGCTAAGGTCTCTGGAGTCAGTTGCCTGCAGGAATAGTTTGTTCCTTTCCATCCCACCAGCAGCACAATAGTGGGGTATTTCTGCCCCTATGTACTTTTAGGACAGAATGGAATTTTTAATAAACAACAAATTAGTTAAATAATTAACCCCTTGCCCTCCTCAATATAAGGAAGGAAGTACCAACCCCCAACGTGTTTTGTCCTGTGTTAGGACAGTTGTGGGGAAACTTATTCCTTCCCTATTGTGAGGTTATCCATATTTCTGACTTACCCCTCCTCACTCCTGCTTGAGTTTGTTTTGTGTTGTATCCTCTTGTTGTGGGGACTCTTTTTCTGCCTTTGGTTCCTGTTGGAACAAAATACAAGGGTTAAATTCCTTGTCTGTCTTTCCCTGCCTCTGCTGCTTAGTCTGCTTACATACAGGTAAAGAGCTGTTTTCAGCTGTTGCTTATGATGGGCGGGCAGTCGAGTCCACTGCCTTTAGTGTCCACACTGAACCCTTGCGGCTCTGTAAGCCTTGCTTGTTTTTTTGGGATGCATGGCGTTTCCTGCTTCTTCTCTCCGACTCTCCTCTGTGGGGACGCTGGAGTCCAGAGTATGCTGGCTTGCATACATGATGACATCATCGAACGTCCTTCGAGGTCTCCAGAGTCAGGTCTCTTCTTTACTCCCCCTCCCTGTACTGGCAAAGGGAGGGGTTGAGCTGGCTAGGAAGTCTTTTTTTTTTTTCCTTAACTTCAGCCCTACATAAAATCTGTGTGTTTCAGCAGCGAAGTTCCTATCAGTTCCTTGTCCGATCACTATCATGACAGGCATGAAGGTGTTGGGACTGACGTTCATTGGGCGCTGTGGCATCTTCACCCCATACAGAGGGAAGTCCTGTTGGCTTGAAATCACAGACCCAGCAGGTTAGACAGAAGATTCTTCCTGTCCCAGGAAGCTCGCTTGTCCCTCAGATGGTGGATTCAGTTAAGAGATGAAAAGTCCACGGTCGAACCTCACTGGACCCTGTTGACAACAGACGCATCACTCTCAGGTTGGGGGGCCCACCTGAATGACGTTCCTGCCCCCAAGGGTCTTGGAATTTTCTCAAGAAGATGATGTCATCCAATTGGAAAGAGCTCTAAGTAGTACGTTTAGCACTCCGTCACTTTGCCAAGGCAGTCCGAGTGAGATCGGACAACATGACAACTGTCCTCTACTTGAACAAGAAGGGAGGAACTCAGTCACAACCCCTTCTAATTGAAGTGGGGAAGATCTTGAGTTGGGCAGAGAAGAATCTAACTCATCTCTCTACTGTGCATATCAAAGGATCACTGAATGTGATAGCTGATCAATTGAGTCGAGGATTCTCCGTTCCAGGGGAATAGTCTCTCCATCCAGAAGTCTTTCAGGCAATCACTCTGAATTGGGGACGTTCGAAAGTAGACCTGATGGCAACCAGACTCAATGCCAAGGTGGAGAAGTTCTGTTCTCTTCACAAGGAGGACGATCCATTGGCTGTGGATGCCCTGTCCATCCCTTGGAGGTTCAGGCTGGCATACATATTACCTTCAGTCTCCATGATACCAACGGTATTGATGAAGATCAGACAGGACCAAGTCTCAGTAATTGCCATCACTTCATTCTGGCTAAAGAGAGCTTGGTTTTTCCAGCTCATATAAATGAGCCACGAGATATATTGGTGGCTTCCCCAATTCAGAACCTGGTGTCTGAGGCCCAAGCTCTGCCAGGATCTGAATTCCATCAATCTGACAGCCTGGAGGTTGACCAGCCCCTACTACGATCAAAGGGACTTTCTGGAGCTGTCCTAAATACTCTCTCTTTCTAGAGCACAGTCCACAAACAAAGACTATGCCCGGATATGTAACATCTTTATTTCCTGGGCATCAAGGAAGGGGATTGAGAGTTCTAATCCCCCTATTCCAGATATCTTGGAATTCCTTCACGACTGCTTGGACAAAGGCTTTAGTCCATCTATCTTGAAGGTTCAAGTGTCAGCCTGCTTAGGTAAGCAGCTATCCCTAGAACCACTGGTGAAAAGATTTCTAAGGGGTGCATCTAAGCGAAGACCAGCTGTTACTCACCTGATTTCCCAGTGGGATTTATCCACAGTTCTAAACCGGTGGTGTGAGCCTCCCTTTGAACCTCTTGAGGAAGTTGACATCAAATTCCCTTACATTCAAGACTGTGTTTTTTTTTAGCAGTAACCTCAGTTAAAAGAGTTGGGGAACTGCAAGCCTTATCATCTGTGGATCCTTACGTCTCTTTCCATGCGGATAGAGTTCAATTAAGGTTTATGCCGGGGTTTTGTCCCAAGGTACCTTCTTACACTAACTTGAATCAAGTTATTTCATTACCTATATTTTTTCCTAATCCAGTTATCCCAGAAGAGATTAAACTTCACTCCTTAGATGTCGCCAGATTCTTAAGAATCTATATTACAAAATCTCTGCCCTTTAGGCGGTCAGAGAATCTTTCCTTTACAGGAAAAAATATAGCTTCTAAACCTTCCTTATCCACTGGATTAAGGAAGCCATAAATTTGGCCTTTACATTACAGCGTTTGGACCTCCCTGATTTTGTCAAGGCTCATTCTACTAGAGCCATTTCCACTTCCTGGGCTGAAAGGAACTCTATTCCCTTAGAGCAAATTTGTTCTGCAGCTTCTTGGAGCTCTCACAAGACTTTTATAAATCACTATAGATTTAATACTTTGGGTTCGGAGGCCACTTCCTTTGGCTGTTCAGTTTTAAACTCAGTTCTTCAAGAGGGTCCTCCCTAGGGGTTCTTCTTGCTAGATCCCCACTATTTTGCTGCTGGTGGGATGGAAGGGAAGTGTAGATTATGATGTTAATCTGTTTTCCCTTAGTCCCAACAGCAGCACAAGGCTCTCTCTCTGTGTGTTTATGCATTTGTCTTTATAATTATACTTTGGGGGTTGGTACTTCCTTCCTTTATATTGAGAAGGTGGAGGGGTTAATTATTTAACCATTTGTAATTTATTAAAAATTCAATTCTATCCTGCTAGCACATAGGGGCAGAAATACCCCACTATTGTGCTGCTGTTGGGACTAAGGGAAAACAGGTTAACACAATATATACTTCTCCTACAGCAGCAGTGGACTTACACTCAAACACCCATTGCTAACCAATAGTTGCTTTACAACATACAACAAAATAGTTTAGGAGATGACTCCTCACTCATGAATCTTTGCTGTTCTATGTTTAAAGTGAAACAATACTTGAATGTATTGTAACTGATGACAATGAAGGTGCCTGCCCCCACTGGTCAGGCTGTGGTGTAAGTCTATTAAGTCATATTGCTATAACTGACAATATTGTATCAATTGTGGGAGATGTATGGGTAACGGGGGATTCTAACAAGAGGTATGCCATTTTAATGACTGCGCTTGTATTGGCCCACTATTATATAGTTACATAGTAGATAAAGTAGAAGAAAACACAGGTCCAATCCATAACCCTACAGTGCTGATCCAGAGGAAGGCAAAAAAAAAAAAAACATAAGGCTGATGCCAATTGCCCCAGGTAAGGGAAAAAAAAATTCCATCCTGACTCCAGATCTGTCAATTGGTATAAAACACTGGATCAACTTGTTTTTACCAAAAACTAAAACCTGTAGCTCCTAAAATGTTTCCATTCAAGAAAGGCATCCAGGCCTTTTTGAACTTGCACAACACATTCACCATTACCACTTCCTGTGGCAGCGAGTTCCATAGCCTAACTGCTCTTACAGTAATGAATCTTTGTCTATGTTGTTGGTGAATTCTCTCCTCTAGGTGCAGAGGATGTCTCCATGTCACTATCACAGCAAATCGT
The DNA here is from genome assembly GCA_947044405.1 of Leptodactylus fallax. Taxonomy (NCBI): domain Eukaryota; kingdom Metazoa; phylum Chordata; class Amphibia; order Anura; family Leptodactylidae; genus Leptodactylus; species Leptodactylus fallax. The sequence goes on along the minus strand of CAMRHE010000061.1, from coordinate 1,256,532 downwards.
AGGGTTAAAGTACAGACAAAATGAGTGCTTGCAAACAGATATACATGAAGGCTAATTTTGAAACAGTCTTGTTTGCTTATGAGTGGCGTGCAACCCTGAATGGTCCCGATGGATGGAGTAGTGGATAGTTGGTGGATGGCCATCATGTCCCAACAACGCTGTGATGTCTGCAAGAAGGTGGCGGAGTCATGTTTTGGGCCTGAATCATGGGGAGAGAGCTGGAAGGCCCATTTAGGGTCTCTGAATGTGTGAAAATTACTTCTGCAAAGTATATAGAGTTTCTGTGTGACCACTTTCGTCCATGGTAAAAAAAAACATCCTCTACTGAACTCAACCCTATTGAAAACCTTTTGAGTATCCTCAAGCAATAGCAGCTCTGGGAAGCTATTCTGACATCCTGCAAATAAATTCAAGCAGAAACTATCCAAAAAGTCACAAATTCAATGGATGCAAGAATTGTGAAGGTGTTATCAAAGAACTGGTCCTACAGTAGGAAAAATAAGTTTTTGATACACTGGTGATTTTACAAGTTTTGACACCTACAATGGGAAATGGAGAGGTCTGTCATTTTTATCGTAGGTACACTTCAACTGTGAGAGACAGAATCTAAAAAAAAATCCAGAAAACCACATTGTATGATTTTTTTAAAATAAATAATTTGCATTTTATTGTACGAAATAAATATTTGATACGATATAACTTAATATTTGATATTGATATTTAATATTAACAGAACTTAATATTTGGTACAGAAACCTTTTTTTGCAATTACAGAGGTCAGACATTTCCTGTAGTTGTTGACCAAGTTTGCACACACTGCAGCAGGGATTTTGGCCCACTCCTCCATACAGCTCTTCTCCAGATCTTTCAGGTTTCCACCAGGTCTACAGCGCAACAGTACAACGGAGACCCGGTATATAGTAGCTATAGGAAGATCGGACCGGCCCTAGGGACTGCGGGACGGGGGGGTAGGTCACACTTAACAATGCCCGCGGTCAGAGTCCACTCTGATTGCGGGCATTAACTCCGGCGGTTGTGCTACTTTAGTGGGAAGGAGGGGGGTCACGCTTAACAATGCCTGTGATCAGGATACACAGTGATCGCAGGCATTAACTCCAGGTCTCCACAGAGACCCGGTATGGCAGCTATGGTAGCCACTCTGCAGCAGAGCGGCTGCCATTTTTAAGGACCTGGCATCCACTGTAATCGTACGGCAGATGTCGGGAAGGGGTTAAATTAGCTAGGGCTTATTTTTGGAGTAGGGCTTATATTTCAAGCCTACTCCAAAAAACCTGGAAATTCTAGCTAGGGCTTATTTTTGGGGTAGGTCTTATTTTTGGAGAAACACGGTATTAATCCATTAAAGGGGTTATCCAGTTTTCAAAAAATACCGGCCAAATAACAGGATACATCAATACAAAAAAACACTTCCTAACATATATCCTGTTTAAATTCAGCACTGTTTATCTGTTTTATTTTCAGGTAATTAATCACATCTCTGATGTTCTGTTTGCAAGCTTACTACCCCCTCTCCCCCACTGTGAGCAGTTGAAGCAGCAAATGAAACATCACAGTAGCATGTGACTTTTGATGTTGGAGTTATTTATTACCTGTAATTTCATTGTAGGGGAGAGAAAGGAGAGGTACACAGAGAGTGAGAGCAGGCAGATGAATCATGGGTCATGTAGTTTGTCCACAGATTCACTGTATGTAAATAACAATGATACAAGGAGCAGCAAGTAAAAAAAAAAGTGTGGGTGTATTTGCAGATAATTTTTGTAAGCTGGATAACACCTTTAAACTGTTATGTGTATCTTCTGTGTGCTATTTGGGGTGTACCTTGTACTATAGCTGCTGTGTTTATTCCTCTCTCTAAAAGTGCTCAAGAAAGTACTGTCCTTTGTGGTTGTATCCCCTGTGGTCCTGGTCCTAATAGGATACTATAATGACTATCTATATCTCCATCTCCATGTGATAAGTTTAATTCAGGCCCATTTTGTTTCAATGGATTCTTTTGGGTTTTCAAAGTACAACACAGAAGATAACATACAGTACAAATATAGCATGTATGGAGATTCAGCCAATATGGCCAGTATGCAGTGGTCAGTCAAAAAAGATACAGTACAATAAAAATAAAAACAATGAAGAATGCAAAAGGGAGGAGGGGATGGGGAAGGAATAGTGTCATTAACAGGGAACACTTCAATTAAAAGATTTACAGTAAGGGCTGTTGATCCATGGGAGCCAAATATGTAGGTACGGAAGGTTAGGTGAAGTTGCCAAGAACTATGGTGTATTCATATAGATACAGTGGGGAAAAAAAGTATTTAGTCAGCCACCAATTGTGCAAGTTTTCCCACTTAAAAAGATGAGGCCGGCCTGTAATTGACATCATAGGTAGACCTCAACTATGAGAGACAAAATGAGAAAACAAATCCAGAAAATCACATTGTCTGATTTTTAAAGAATTTATTTGCAAATTATGGTGGAAAATAAGTATTTGGTCAATAACAAAAGTTCATCTCAATACTTTGTTATATATCCTTTGTTGGCAATGACAGAGGTTTTCTGTAAGTCTTCACAAGGTTGGCACACACTGTTGCTGGTATGTTGGCCCATTCCTCCATGTAGATCTCCTCTAGAGCAGTGATATTTTGGGGCTGTCGCTAGGCAACACGGACTTTCAACTCCCTCCAAAGGTCTCCTATGGGGTTGCGATCTGGAGACTGGCTAGGCCACTCCAGGACCTTGAAATGCTTCTTAGGAAGCCACTCCTTCGTTGCCCTGGTGGTGTGCTTGGGATCATTGTCATGCTGAAAGACCCAGCCACATTTCATCTTCAATGCCCTTGCTGATGGAAGGAGGTTTGCACTTAAAATCTCACAATACATGTCCCCATTCATTCTTTCATGTACACGGATCAGTCGTCCTAGTCCCTTTGCAGAGAAACATCCCTAAAGCATGATGTTGCCACCCCTATGCTTCACAGTAGGTATGGTGTTCTTTGGATGCAACTCAGCATTCACTCTCCTCCAAACACGACGAGTTGTGTTTCTACCAAACAGTTCTACTTTGGTTTCATCTGACCATATGACATTCTCCCAATACTCTTCTGGAACATCCAAATGCTCTCTAGCAAACTTCAGAGGGGCCCGGATATGTACTGTCTTAAGCAGGGGGACACGTCTGGCACTGCAGGATCTGAGTCCCTGGCGGTGTAGTGTGTTGCTGACGGTAGCCTTTGTTACGTTAGTCCCAGCTTTCTGCAGGTCATTCACTAGGTCCCCCCGTGTGGTTCTGGGATTTTTGCTCACCGTTCTTGTGATCATTTTGACCCCACGGGGTGAGATCTTGCGTGGAGCCCCTGATTGAAGGAGATTATCAGTGGTCTTGTATGTGATTTTCTAGATATGTTTTCTCATTTTGTCTCTCATAGTTGAGGTCTACCTATGATGACAATTACAGGCCTCTCTCATCTTTTTAAGTGGGAGAACTTGCACAATTGGTGGCTGACTAAATACTTTTTTCCCCCACTGTATATATAAATTTCTCCTCTGTAGTATCTGTCATATAGTATCAGGCAAAATCACGTTAGGTCATCATTACAGCTCCATAATCCTGGGAAAGCCTAGGGTGAATATCAATGTAACAAATTAAAATGGCCACAGTTCTGTATCAGAAACCTATTATAGAATGTAAATCGGGCAGGCTCTTTTGTAGTCACCATTGAAACTTCACAGTTCTTCCATTCAGGATCCTGAGAAATCCTTCGGTGAATATCACTCTGGTAAATTAAAATGGCTATTGTTCTCTGTCAGAAACCCATTCTAGTAGCAGAGGCCATGGGTAAGGCTTCATACGGTTTCTTTCTGTGGTCTTACAGCTCCAGGAACCTGAGGAGAGCAGATTAGTGGGGGGGATAGTAACCCGACTGTTGGGACATATCAGTTTGTTGGCACGTGTGATGATTCTGCTTAAATATGGCTATAACTCAGAGATGTATTTTGATCTCTGGGTATAGTATCTCCCTTCTTACCTGCATTTGTTCATAATGTGCGCAGCTATAAGCCTAGGTGTATATTGGCAGTAGTAGCAACGTTGCAACAATGGGGCTTTGTATCCATCCCAGCAGGGCTCCATTGTATTCCTACACAGCCCTGAGTGATCAAACAAACACCTGCATTGTCCAGTCTGCACTGATAGATCAGACCTGGTTGATAACATTGTATCATTCCACTTGGTCTCAGCTCTATACAAAAAATCTGGACTTGAGTGCATTATTCGATCAGACTTGCTGCCGCCAGTGACCTCATTCTGGGAGGTGGCATAAAGGGTATAAAAGATGAGGTAAGAGGCAATGGGAGGAGATTGGGCTGAGACCATCACAGACTACAGAGTTTTTACAGACAGACCACTGTGAAGAGCATGCAGGCTGGATTATTGTATTAATGCCACATGCTAACAAGCCTCCACTGGTTACTCACACATACCAGAGCATGTGTGAGTGTTGGACTACAGAACCACATCAAGGAGATGTGTGGTAAAGTAACTATTTCACCTTTATTCCCTTTTATTTTAAGTACTGTATCTTGTAACTAGTAACTGTTAATGCTTGTATATATCTACATATCTGTTCTGAACTGCATGTGTTAGATGTTAATACCGACCCATTTAGGGGTTAATAAATATATAAAATTTAGAAAGCTTGTCTTGTATTTATCTTGTGGGCCTGGCACTCACTGGCAGTTAGTGTGGTTTTTATGAAAGAAGAAACAGGTGTGAGCCAAAGCGGTGTTGGCGCACTGAGGATCTTTCACATTGGTGGCAGCGTAGTGGGATCTTAGGATAAACAGCGTGTGTTGGTGACCTTTATCACTCACATGCTGGGGATTATGGTAATCCTATGAGACAAGCTCGGTATTAAAGCAAGCATTAAGATACAGTGAAAGTTTGATACAGTGCTGTTCCCCTCCCTTACTCTTTGTATTCTATCCTATCTTTTATTTGGCAAATACCAGTGGATGGCTAGTGGGCTCAGAAGCAGAGCTCCAGAACTGCAGAACCAGGCTTTTGGAGATCCTGAGCGTATGGCTGAAATGGAGGCAGCCACAGCCATGCAGAGAATCGAGCAGAGTCCTGGCTAGGCCAGGAAGTGCGGCAAGCAGCCCAGTAGCCCCAGCCTTGCTATGGGAATGGTTTCATACTGGCAAACGGCCCTGCAGCAAGTAGGCACCAGTGACCCTAACACATACCTGCAGGTGTTGTGCCGTTTTCTGGAAGCTGTAGAACAAGAATGACAGGCTGCTGAGCGACAGGCAGAGAAGAAGGCGGCTGAGCGACAGGCAGAGAAGAAGGCTGCTGAGCGACAGGCCGAGAGGGAGTATCAGCTTGAGCTCAAAAGGATGGAGCTCTCCCAGCGGGCACAAACCGCCCATGCGCAAACTCCAACAACCCTGCAGAGACCCTCAAGTTGGAAGGAGAAGCCAGGCCGGAGTTCACCACAGCCGTATGTCGTCAGGTCGGGTGAGACAAACTATGCCCCGGGTGGTCCCTCCCCTGTCCCAAGAACTCTGGTCACCCTAGTGACCTTCCCCAAACCCCAAGGGGAGGTGCGGCGGGGCCATGCCTGTAACCAGACAGGACATTTCAAGGAGGAGTGCCCCAACCACCTTGAGAACTTCCCTGCTTCCCAAGCCACAGCAGGTGGCCCATCTGTGTGTCTGGACAGGGGTGCAGGAAAAGGAATGCGGACTGTGGGACTATTGACTGATTTGCCTGCTAATGTACTGTTGGGAACTGATTTAGGACCTATGATAATAATAATAATAATAATAATAATAATAATAATAATAATAGCCCTTTAATAGTCCCACAGTGGGGAAATTCAGTGTGTTACAGCAGCAAAGATAAGATAAGATAAACAGATACAAATACAAATACAACATGTACAGGAATGTTCCAAGGTGAGAGGCATTACATTAATAGCAGACAGACAGCTAGGACGTAGCAGAGGGGGGGGGGGGATTTAACAGGCAGAGAGATATTTCAGTTCTCTGTATGTAATGATCTCCGCTTAGGTCGGTGTTGGTTGTACAGCCTAACCGCGGTGGGGAGGAAAGACTTCCGATAGCGCTCCTTCTCACACCTAGGGTGGAGCAGTCGGTCACTGACAGTACTGCCCAGCGCAATCACAGTCTCATGCATGGGATGGGAGTTATTCTCCCGCATGGAGCTCACCACGGACAGTATCCTTCTGTCACCCACCACCTGCACTGGGTCCAGTGGGCTCCCCAGGACAGAGCTGGCCCTTCTAATCAGCTTGTCAAGTTTATTTCTGTCCCTGGTTGATATACTGCTCCCCCAGCAGGCCACTCCAAAGAAGATGGCTGATGCCACTACCGAGTTGAAGAAAGTCCTAAGAAGTGCCCCCCGGATTCCAAAGGCTCTCAGCTTCCTAAGCAGGTAGAGCCTGCTGTGGCCCTTCCTGTACAGGGCCTCCATATGATCTGCCCAGTCCAGCTTATTATTAAGGAGCAGACCCAGGTACTTATAGGTGTTCACAATCTCGATGCCCGTCCTCAGGATGTCCACTGGTTTTGGAGGGCATCTGCCTTTACGGAAGTCCACCACCATCTCCTTGGTCTTCCCCGCGTTAATCTTCAGGTGGTTCTGGTGGCACCAGTCCACAAAAAACCGGTTCAGTTCTCTGTACTCCCTGTCATCATCGTCTGTGATGAGGCCTACTATTGCAGAGTCGTCAGAATACTTCTGTAGGTAGCAGCTGGATGAGTTGCACCTAAAATCAGCAGTGTACAGTGTGAAGAGGAAAGGGGCGAGAACCGTACCCTGAGGTGCCCCCCGTATTACAGATCACGGTACCTGACACACAGTCTTGGGCTCTCACGTATTGAGGTCGATTTGTGAGGTAGTCTAGGATCCAGTTGGAGAGGTGGTGGTCCACTCCAGCAAGGCCCAGCTTGTCTCTCAGTAACCTGGGCTGTATGGTGTTAAAAGCACTGGAGAAATCAAAGAACATTATTCTCACCGTGTTCCCTGGTTTTTCCAGGTGAGACAGAGCCCTGTGCAGAAGGTGGATGATGGCATCATCTACCCCAATGCCCGGTCGATAAGCAAACTGGAGAGGGTCCATAGCGGGGCTCACTAGAGGGCGAAGATGTGTGAGAACCAATCTCTCTAAGATCTTCATCAAGTGGGATGTCAGTGCTACAGGTCTGTAGTCGTTGAGGTCCATAGGGTGAGGTTTCTTTGGAACTGGTACCACACAAGAAGATTTCCATAATTCAGGGACTATTTCCTGCCTCAGGCTCATATTATACATATATGTAATTATACCACACAGCTGGTCCCCACAAGTCTTAATTAGCCTTGCACTGATGTCATCTGGCCCTGCGGCTTTCCTCGCCTTGATCTTTTTCATCTCCTTCCTCACCTGGGCCCGTGTGAAGGTCAGACTGTGGTCAGATAAAGACAGATTTCTGGATTTACTGGTCTGTTGGGAAGTAGCCACATGGGGTGAATGGGGTGAAGTCATTGTGGTGAGGGGAGCTGAAGGACATGCTGGGGTGGGAGGAGCTGGTGTCCCAATGATGATGTCCCAATATGGGGTGGGGAACCCCCCAATTTACTGTGATAAACTGTCTATGATTAATGCTGATAATGTGTCTGTCATATCTGCAGAGAGGGCTCGTAACCCCCCCCCCTCTGAGATACTTCCCATGGCAGTAAGTGTACATGCTAATGAGTTGCCTTCAGCTGAGAGCAGGGAAGATGCAACTGAACTTCCTGCAACCCAGCTCAGCAAAAATGTTATTGATGCTTTGTTCACCCCCGTGCTAGGAGCCAATGAGACTTTGTCTGTAGACACACCCACATCTGCGGGGGCGTCTCCCTCCCAGCTTGTTAACATGTCTACTACAGATCTTATTGAGGCCCAGTGTGAATTAACAATTGCTAATGAAGGTACTGTCAATGTAATTGCCAATGCTTGTTGTGAAAGTGTACAGGGTAGCTCTTCTGAGTCACTGGAAGCGGCTTCTACTATTTCGCCCAGTGCATCCGATAAGCACCCAACTGCTGACCATGTACCAGGTGGTCAGGTAGGCTATGGGGATCTTATGGCCAATCCAGGTGAGGGACGGACTGCTGGTAGTGCGGTGTTAGCCCGCAGCCAGAGTGCTACAAGGGTGGAGGGCGTTCCAACCCTTGAACCGTTGCCTACACCACCTGGAGTCGGTGCTGAGACCGCCATGACTAGCCTCACTCCCTTGGAGCCGGAGGAGTCCGGCTGATATGAGACATACACGTCTCTTCTGTCCAGTTCTATTCCAGGAGTGCCCATGGCCCAAGTGCAGATAGCATGGGGTACTGGAGGTGTGATCCAAGAAGGGGGTATGTCCAATGTATTACCTGTCAATGTATTGTGGGGGGATGGTTTGGGGAAGCATGATCTCAGTCATTTGCCCAAGGTATCACCATCACCCACCCAAGTACAGGAGGAACAGGATGTAGGTTTGGAAGCAAAGGGGGAGGTGCAGAACCCCCTAGAACTCTCCCAACTAGCGGCTAGTGTGAGAGAGACCCTGAGAGACCGCCGGGATGGGGTCTCTGAACTAGTATCCCAAGGGCCTGAGGTTATGAGTGTGGCTCCACAGGGTGCCAGCACTCAGAAAGCGGACCCAGAACAGGCAGGAGGTAGCCAAGTGTACATGGCTCAGGCCCTGAGCCTTAGAAGTGTCCCTAGTCAGACTAGAGAGCCAGAAGGGTCCGGCAGCTATGTAACATGCACCTCTCTTTTGTCTCAATCCAGCCAAGAGTTCAGAGATGCTGTCCAAGCTGACCCTAGTCTGGACATATTGAAGGCGCGTGCCGCTCAACCACCCTGGGAGTCTGACAAGGCCCGAGTCTGCTGGGACCCCGGGGGGAGGTGAGGAAGCCTTGGGGCCAGAGCCTGAGAAGCTGGAGGTGCTTTCAGAAGAGGGGCGTAGGCCCCTATTTCCTGCAAGCCCCATCTAAAGCGCGTGTGATGATTCTGCTTAAATATGGCTATAACTCAGAGATGTATTTTGATCTCTGGGTATAGTATCTCCCTTCTTACCTGCATTTGTTCATAATGTGCACAGCTATAAGCCTAGGTGTATATTGGCAGTAGTAGCAATGTTGCAACAATGGGGCTTTGTATCCATCCCAGCAGGGCTCCATTGTATTCCTACACAGCCCTGAGTGATCAAACAAACACCTGCATTGTCCAGTCTGCACTGATAGATCAGACCTGGTTGATAACATTGTATCATTCCACTTGGTCTCAGCTCTATACAAAAAATCTGGACTTGAGTGTATTATTCAATCAGACTTGCTGCCGCCGGTGACCTCATTCTGGGAGGTGGCATAAAGGGTATAAAAGATGAGGTAAGAGGCAATGGGAGGAGATTGGGCTGAGACCATCACAGACTACAGAGTTTTTACAGACAGACCACTGTGAAGAGCATGCAGGCTGGATTATTGTATTAATGCCACATGCTAACAAGCCTCCACTGGTTACTCACACATACCAGAGCATGTGTGAATGTTGGACTACAGAACCACATCAAGGAGATGTGTGGTAAAGTAACTATTTCACCTTTATTCCCTTTTATTTTAAGTACTGTATCTTGTAAATAGTAACTGTTAATGCTTGTATATATCTACATATCTGTTCTGAACTGCATGTGTTAGATGTTAATACCGACCCATTTAGGGGTTAATAAATATATAAAATTTAGAAAGCTTGTCTTGTATTTATCTTGTGGGCCCGGCACTCACTGGCGGTTAGTGTGGTTTTTATGAAAGAAGAAACAGGTGTGAGCCAAAGCGGTGTTGGCGCACTGAGGATCTTTCACAGCGCGTATGCAGGAAGTTCTCACCAGTTTGGTAAGACAGACCAAGGAGAGTCCATGCACCCGAGTCCGGAGGAGCCTAGAAGGGAGTCCTAGCCAAAAGAGGAGTGTATGACGGTACCTTGGTTTCCAGGGAACAGACAGCGGAGTCTGCCACGTGAAGACTGTTGCCACAAAACCAAAATGTACCCTGTGTGAGGGAAAGGGAGACTTCCTTTGCACCGCCCAGGCAGCTGAAAAAGACAGAGTTGGCATTGGGTTGGCAAAGTGGGTCACTGCCAATTTCCCTTGACCCTGCTAGTGGTCTACCTGCAATGAAGCAAGATTGCAGTCAAGCTGACAGGTCTGTCACATAGGTACATAAGCAGCATCCTACAGCTGCTGCAGAGGTTGGCCTCTTTATATATTGATTGTACAAACTGGTAGATAAGGGGATTGTAGGCAACATAAGGGTTCTGTAATGCATAGGAGTCATCATGCAGCCATGATCTGGCAAAAACACTAAGTCTGTGCTTTGGCAAATTCATTTAGTATAAACTCATTTACTGTTAATGGACTCATAGTTTTCTTAAGGGTTCTCTAAGGCTAGGTTCACACCTGCACCCGGTCTCTGTTCGGGGTTTTCGTCCCCGAATCCGCTTAAAAAATGTGGAGAGAAAAGTCCTGCAAGTAGGACTTCTCTCTCCGAATTTTTCCAGTGGAAACCGTGCAGAAACTCGACGGACCCAATTATAGTCTATGGGGTCCGCGGGTTTCAGAGGGTAACCGCTTTTTTAAGCAGATTAGGTTTATGACCCCCTGAATGGAAACCCAAAAGCAGGTGTGAACCTAGCGTAAGTCTGTGTGCCCTGGCTGTATCTGTCATACGTTAATTTCCAGGACGCACCTGAATCAATGGCAAGTCCAGGTGCAGTTGGCAATTAGTGCATGTTTGATACAGTGGGAATAAACTGCTAACGAATGCTGAGCATGTGATGAATGATGGCAGCTAATGAGCACCCACTAACTTACTGTATTGTCAATCAGTGCTTAGGATCATCTTTATTTGCTGAAGTATTATGCAATTTTCTGAAGATCTGCATTATATGATTAAATTGTGACGTGCCACCCCCATTAATCTGACAGCCTTGCTGCTTCTATCCTGAAAATGGGCACTCCTCCAAGTAATGCACACTGCACCTATGTCAAGTACCTGATTATACAAGACCAGACCTAGTGATTGCACAGCAAATTTCAAAGTGTGGTATCACTGGTAATATTGTCTTTTGTAAAGTTACAGTCATATGAAAAAGTTTGGGCACCCCTATTAATCTTAATCATTTTTAGTTCTAAATATTTGGGTGTTTGCAACAGCCATTTCAATTTGATCTATCTAATAACTGATGGACACAGTAATATTTCAGGATTGATGAGGTTTATTGTACTAACAGAAAATGTGCAATATGCATTAAACCAAAATTTGACCGGTGCAAAGTATGGGCACCTCAACAGAAAAGTACATTAATATTTAGTAGATCCTCCTTTTGCAAAAATAACAGCCTCTAGTCACTTCCTGTAGCTTTTAATCAGTTCCTGGATCCTGGATGGGTATTTTTGACCATTCCTCTTTACAAAACAATTCCAGTTCAGTTAAGTTTGATGGTCGCCGGCTGGCGCCCGCTTAAATTATCCCACAGATGTTCAATGATATTCAGGTCTGGGGACTGGGATGGCCATTCCAGAACATTGTAATTGTTCCTCTGCATGAATGCCTGAGTAGATTTGGGTGTGTTTTGGATCATTGTCTTGCTGAAATATCCATCCCCGGTGTAACTTATTCGTCACTGATTCTTGTCATTATTCTCAAGATCTGCTGATACTGGTTGAATCCATGCGACCCTCAACTTTAACAAGATTCCCGGTGCCGGCATTGGCCACACAGCCCCAAAGCATGATGGAACCTCCACCAAATTTTACAGTGGGTAGCAAGTGTTTTTCTTGGAATGCTGTGTTTTTTTGACGCCATGCATAACGCCTTTTTGTATGACCAAACAACTCAATCTTTGTTTCATCAGTCCACAGGACCTTCTTCCAAAATGAGCTGGCTTGTCCAAATGTGCTTTTGCATACCTCAGGCGACTCTGTTTGTGGCGTGCTTTCAGGGCTTCTTTGCATCACTCTCCCATACAGCTTCTCCTTGTGCAAAGTGTGCTGTATTGTTGACCGATGCACAGTGACACCATCTGCAGCAAGATGATGCTGCAGCTCTTTGGAGGTGGTCTGTGGATTGTCCTTGACTGTTCTCACCGTTCTTCTTCTCTGCCTTTCTGATATTTTTCTTGGCCTGCCACTTCTGGGCTTAACAAGAACTGTCCCTGGGGTCTTCCATTTCCTTACTATGTTCCCCACAGTGGAAACTGACAGGTTAAATCTCTGAGACAACTTTTTGTATCCTTCCCCTGAACAACTATGTTGAACAATCTTTGTTTTCAGATCATTTGAGAGTTGTTTTGAGGAGCCCATGATGCCACTCTTCAGAGGAGATTCAAATAGGAGAACAACTTGCAATTGGCCACCTTAAATACCTTTTCTCATGATTGGATACACCTGGCTATGAAGTTCAAAGCTCAGTGAGGTTACAAAACCAATTTTGTGCTTCAGTAAGTCAGTAAAAAGTAGTTAGGAGTATTCAAATCAATAAAATGATAAGGGTACCCAAATTTTTGCACCGGTCAAATTTTGGTTTAATGCATATTACACATTTTCTGTTAGTACAATAAACCTCATTTCAATCCTGAAATATTACTGTGTCCATCAGTTATTAGATATATCAAATTGAAATGGCTGTTGCAAACACCCAAATATTTAGAACTAAAAATTATTAAGATTAATAGGGGTGCCCAAACTTTTTCATATGACTGTACATAGTAACATAGTAGATCAGGTTGGATGAAGACATCAGTCTATCAAGTACAACCTATAACCCTACAGTCCCCTTCAGTTGATCCAGAGGAAGGCAAAAAAAAACCCCATGAGGCTTATGCCAATTGCCCCATTTCATGGGAAAAAAATTCATTCCCTACTCCAATCTGGCAATCAGTATAAAACCCTGGATCAACGTGCCCTTAAAATCTAGAACCCATAACCCGTAATGTTGTTCTGTTCGAGAAAGGCATCCAGGCCCTCTTTGAACTTGTTCAATGAATCCACCATCACCACTTCCTGGGGCAGAGAGTTCCATAGCCTCGCTGTTCTTACTGTAAAGAATCCTCTTCTATGTTGCTGGTGAAACTTTCTCTCCTCCAGTTGTAGAGGATGTCCCCTTGTCACTGTCACTGGCCTAGGAGTAAAAAGATCATTAGAAAGTTCTTTGTGCTGTCCCTTCATGTATTTGTACATTGTTATTAGATCTCCCCGTAGACGTCTTTTCTCTAAACTGAATAACCCCAAGTTTGTTAATCTATCATTGTACTCCAATCCACCCATTCCTCTAATAATTTTGGTTGCCCTTCTTTGCACTCTTTCTAGTTCGATTATGTCTTTCTTGTATACTGGGGCCCAGAATTGTGCACAATAGTCTAAGTGTGGCCGTACCAATGATTTGTATAGAGGCATAGCTATGTTCTTGTCATGAGAATCTATACCTCTTTTGACGCATCCCATAATTTTATTTGCCTTGGCAGCAGCTGTCTTACACTGGTTACTAAAGATAAGCTTACTGTCCACCAAAATCCCCAAGTCTTTTTCATTGGCAGTCTTACCCAGTAATTTACTATTAAGTACATAATGACACATTTTATTTCGTTGACCAAAATGCATAACCTTACATTTGTCAATATTAAACTTCATTTGCCAAGTCTCTGCCCATGCTTCCAGCTTCCTTAGATCCACTTGTTATATTCTATTATCCTCCTCATTTTTGATTACCATGCAAAGTTTGGTATCATCTGCAAATATGGACACCCTGCTTTGCAAACCGACTACCAGGTCATTAATAAAGATATTAAACAGGAGAGGGCCCAATACTGATCCCTGTGGCACCCCACTGGTGACTGTGGCCCAGTCTGAATATTTACCATTAATAATCACCCTCTGTTTCCTATCAGTGAGCCAGTTGCGAACCCAAATGCATATGTTTTCCCCCAGTCCCAACATTCTCATTTTGCATACCAACCTTTTATGTGGTACAGTATCAAAAGCCTTTGAAAAGTCCAGATACACCACATCCACTGCATTACCTATATCCAGTCTTGAACTGATCTCTTCATAGAAGCTGATCAGATTAGTCTGACAGGACCGATTCCTCATAAACCCATGCTGATTGGATGTTATAAGATTATTTATACTGAGGTACTCCAGGATAGCATCTCTTAGAAAGCTCTCAAATATCTTACCCACCACAGAAGTCAAGTATTTTTTAATTCAACTATATACAGAGTCAAATCACAATATTATGACCATCAGCTAATATTTAGAATAACTGCTGGGCTGAGAGTAACTCAGTAAGGAGCTGGTATGTGGAGCTATGCTGACTGTAGTGAATCCCACATGGTGAGGGTGTGTGGGGAACAATCCATACCATGAACGCAATGATCGACATGGTCCCACAAATGCTCAATTGCGCTCAAGCATGGGGAATTGGCAGCCAGGGAAGTATTTGGAAGTCTTGTTTGTGGTCTTCCAAACACTGTTAAGCATTTCTAGCTGTGTGCCATGTTGCATTGTCTTTCTGGAAGATTCCAGAAGATGAACAGCATGTATGGGTGTATGTGATCTGCAAGGATGTATTCATACCCAAATTGTGGAGTGCTTTCCACATGGATGAGTGAGCTCAGAGAGTCCCATAAAAAAAAAAATTCCCAGACCACAGCACTACCACCACCAGCTTGCGTTTCTGTAGCAATGGTTGCTTTTATGAACCTTGCCTGACGTACCATTTCCATCTGTTCAATGAAACAGAAAACATGACACATCAGAGAATGCAACTCTTTGCCAATAAGCAGTGGTCCTAATTGAAGATTTTTTTTTCTGATGCACCTTTATTAGCATAAGTGCAATTACCAGCCATCCGCTTCGGAGCCCTGTATGCTGAATTGTTTTTTTTTAGACACGTCTGGTAGCCCTCTGGTTCATTTTCATAATAATCTGCTCCACGGTAATATGTCAGTTGGCTTTCACATACTTTCGTAGCTGATGTTCACCTCTCGCATCAATGGCACATGGTTCTCCGTAGTTTCCTTGTCGGTTATTTCCAATAGTGCCATTTGTCAACTTGCAATACTCTTTCATCACAGCAGCCCGCGAACAGTTCACAAACTACACTGTTTGAGAAATACTGCTACCCTTTGCCCGAAAGTCAATAATCATCCTTTTTTTGTAACTCTGGTAAATCACCCCTTTTACCCATGGCAAGAAAGAGCAATTTGTGTTCAGAAAGCCTATTACAAACTTATATACCCACCAAACCTGCTGCAACACGTTATTTCCTTTATGGGCTACTTCCTGCCCACGTTGAAAGTAAGAGTTGGTCATAATAATGTGACTCAACTATGTGTCTACTGTATATAAATTTTGTTTGTGTGTGTTTGAGGGGAGTTATATGCCTTGGAGTCCCTGATTGTTTAAGACCTTGGAAGTGCCAAAAGACTACTTTACATACTGCTTCTGAACTGAGAATGTGGTTATGTTTGCATATTTCTCTGCATTCAGGAAAAAGAACAGTAAGCAGCATCTATCTTAGTTTTCTGTTCCAAAGTTGCTAAATTTTCCTAAGTCACAGTAAAAAACCTTGAAACCCAACACAGTTTTTGTGTCCCTATTCCTGAATGTTGCATCTGTTCAGGCTAATAGCCTGACAGGATTTTTAAGGAGGTGCTGACTGCAAGACATCTTGTGGAACAACTGAGAAATATTTGTGCTGTTCCATATTCAACTACTGATGCTGCAGCTGCAGTTAGTGCCTCAAAATTCCAGTCTGGCTGAACAGAAATTAACATTATTAATGTTGTCCAGCAACAACAAGTTGCTTCTATATAGTACAAATGTGTATGATATACAATTGCGTAATTTATTGTCATTAAAAGTTTTAGATGGTTGCTCAACAATTGAAATACTTTTTTGCATTACCTATAACTTGTTTATTGTTCATTTCCATTGATAACAACCTGTACAGGTAGGCTCTATTCATGTCTATCATGCACAGTAACCTCCTGCTGTCCCCTGCACACACACTATATCTATTACTATGAATGCACGTAGAAATGCATTGTTACATAAATGTACAGGGTTGAGCAGTTGGGGTAGCTTAAACAATGTTTGTCTCTGCTTCTGATAAAAGCATCTGGCCAGCACTGGGCACACTGAAGATTCTGGGAGATGTAGTTTCAGGAAGGTACAATATTAGCAGTGTTAGCTTGATAACTGACCAGCAGCCAAATAACCCCAAATTTTGTGACAGTGAATGCTATGACAGGATAGTTATGAATAATTAAACAATTGCCAAGGAGACCAGTTTTTTTTTTAATAAGTTTAGTGGCCAAGCATCCCCTTTATTAGTCGCACCCCAACACCCACATGCTCCCTAGTATATTGGATCAGTCAAAAATGCCTTCTATTGTGCCACTGTTAATCAGTAAGGTATACCTTGCTAGTTCCAGTCAGAGGCGGATTGGAAACTGAAAGTGGCCCTGGAAAAATCTAAAACTAGTCCCATTTTAGGTGCAAGTAGGTGGAGTCATCACAAGCAGGCAGGGCCAACATGTGTGGGCGGGGTCATAAAGCTGTTAGCTGTAGTCACATTGGTGGTAGATAGATCAGTGCAAAACAGATGCTTCCTATTAAGTAATAGAACAGTAGGTGAAGCATGTTGCAGAGTGCGATTGCTGGATGTGGCAGAGTCAAAACCAGATAGACAGTTGTATATAACAGGAACAAAACTTTAGTGAAACATGAGTGCAGTAAGAGAAGATCACCTCACATGGTGACTAACAGATCCAGTTCAGACACACACAAAACAGGATGTGTATATCAAGCAGCATCAAAACAACAAAAATACAGAGTGTCTACAGATAAACATTTAGTAACAGCTACATCTAGTGTCATAAATGTGAACTGCAGTCAATCCAGCAAATATAGAAACAAATCTGGCTGGTGTATATCTCCAACACCCCTTCTCAAGAGCTAAGGCTTAGTCTGTTAGGCCCATCTTCTTTGTAAGCCTCGAGTGTCTTTCAGCGGTCAGGGGCTTGGTAAGGATATCTGCTGTCATATCCTCAGTCGGACAATAAAGTAACTCAAGAAGTCCCTGCTCTTGAAGATCCCTCAGAAAATGGTAATTCACATCAATGTGCTTGGTTCTCGAGCTAACTCTTTCCATCTGCACAAGTGCAGGACATCCTTGATTGTCCTCAAAGATTCTCGTTGGTTTCATCTGTGGTTGACCCAAATCTTTTAATAGTTGTCTCAACCATATGACTTCTTGACTTGCCTGTGCTGCTGCAACATACTCTGCTTCAGTAGATGATAGTGTAACACAAAGTTGCTTTCTACTAGTCCAACAGATAGCACCTCCTAATAGAAGAAACAGGTACCCACTTGTAGATTTTCTGTCACTGGTATCTCCGGTCCAATCGGCATCCACATATCCTGTCAGTGTGCGTTCGTCACTTGCTGGTAACTTTAGCTTGTAGTGTAAAGTCCCTTTAAGATAGCGAATGACTCGCTTCACAGCATTCCAGTCCATCTGACTTGGTGTTGAAGTCTTTCTGCATAGGATTCCAGCTGCTGCTGCAATGTCAGGCTTTGTAACGGTGCTAATGTACAGTCATGGCCAAAAGTTTTGAGAATGACACAAATATTATATTTTCACATGATCTGCTGCCCTCTGGTTTTTATGTGTGTTTGTCAGATGTTTTTATCACATACAGAAATATAATTGCATTCATATTATGAGTAACAGAAGCTTATATTGACAGTTAGAATGAGTTAATGCAGCAAGTCAATATTTGCAGTGTTAACCCTTCTTCTTCAGGACCTCTGCAATTCTCCCTGGCATGCTCTCAATCAACTTCTGGACCAAATCCTGACTGATAGCAGTCCATTCTTGCAGAATCAAAGCTTTAATTTTGTCTGAATTTGTTGGTTTTTGTTTGTCCACCCGTCTCTTGATGATTGACCACAAGTTCTCAATGGGATTAAGATCTGGGGAGTTTCCAGGCCATGGACCCAAAATCTCTATGTTTTGTTCCCTGAGCCATTTAGTTATCACCTTTGCTTTATGGCAAAGTGCTCCATCATGCTGGAAAAGGCATTGTTGAGCGCCAAACTGCTCTTGGACGGTTGGGAGAAGTTGCTCTTGGAGGACATTCTGGTACCATTCTTTATTCATGGCTGTGTTTTTAGGCTAGACTGTGAGAGAGCCGATTCCCTTGGCTGAGAAGCAACCCCACACATGAATGGTTTCAGGATGCTTTACAGTTGGCATGAGACAAGACTGGTGGTAGCGCTCACCTCTTCTTCTCCGAATAAGCTGTTTTCCAGATGTTCCAAACAATCGAAAAGGGGATTCATCAGAGAAAATGACTTTACCCCAGTCCTCAGCAGTCCACTCCCTGTACCTTTTGCAGAATATCAGTCTGTCCCTGATGTTTTTTCTGGAGAGAAGTGGCTTCTTTGCTGCCCTCCTTGAGACCAGGCCTTGCTCCAAGAGTCTCCGCCTCACAGTGCGTGCAGATGCACTCACACCTGCCTGCTGCCATTCCTCAGCAAGCTCTGCACTGCTGGTAGCCCGATCCCGCAGCTGAAACACTTTTAAGAGACGGTCCTGCCGCTTGCTGGTCTTTCTTGGGCGCCCTGGAGCCTTTTTGGCACCAATGGAACCTCTCTCCTTGAAGTTCTTGATGATGCAATAGATTGTTGACTGAGGTGCAATCTTTCTAGCTGCAATACTCTTCCCAGTTAGGCCATTTTTGTGCAGTGCAATGATGACTGCACGTGTTTCTTTAGAGATAACCAAAAAAAAAAAAAAAAAAAAAAAAAAAACCCCCCCCCCCCCCTCTTTAAAACCCCCCCGGGCCTTCCTTCTCAAAAAAACAACACAGTTCCCCCCCCCCCCCCCCCCCCCCCACCCCCCCCCCCGTAAAAAAGGCACCAACACCAAAAAGATGTTAGGGGCCCCTTAAAACCCCGGGCCCCAATGATTTTAAAATGTTTTTTGGGGGATAAAGTTCATTTTCTAGGCAAATATTGACTTTTCAAGTTATTGCTGTTAAGCGGCCCCCTCTTTATAACATTCTGGAGTATATGCAAATTGCCATTAGAAAATCTGAAGCAGTTGTTAAGGATGACTATTAATAATTAATATTCATCACTCCTGGCTGACTCGCCAATATGTTAAGGAGTGATAATATTAACAATTGCTATTTCCTCCCTTTTGACTTGTTTCACCTTTAGGTATGAGAGATCTGGGTGTTACTACTAATTAATATTCACCGATTTCCCTCCTTTCTCCTTAGGTATATCTACTTATCTGTTTCCTTGACTGGTTTGCATGTACGATAATTTACCCCACAATATTAATCATAAAATACGTTTATTATTAATATGATGGAACTAGGTTATAGAATAATACAAAACAGTATTAACACAGGAACCCAATTAAAAACCTACAGATATCGATCGCTACATACACACACACATACAACCCCTGGACAATTTACTAACTGACCCTTTCTGTAAGGAACACAGCAGTAGTAATACAGATTAATAAAGGGTGACTGATAGATAGATAGATAGATAGATAGATGAGATGAATAGAGAGAGAGAAAGGTATACTTAAGTCTTATTAAGCATGCTCTGGTGGTTTGGAGCTTGTCTAGGTGAAGCTGGTCAACCATGGGGCTGGTGAAGAGAGAGACAAGAGAGGGAGATAGATAGATAGATAGATAGATGAATAGAGAGAGAGAAGGTATACTTAAGTCTTATTAAGCATGCTCTGGTGGTATATGGAGCTTGTCTAGGTGAAGCTGGTCAATCCATGGGGTCTGGTGAAGAGAGAAGATCAAGAGAGGAGAGAAAGGGCTTTTGGCCCATTATATATATGGCCCACAACTCCGCCCACCTAGATGTTGTCACTCCAATCAGGCTCTTGGTATTGTAATATAAGTTTAGATGCAATACTTCTTATGAGTCTTGGGATGGCGCTCTAACACTTAAAATTGATCCGTGGCCTAGGGCTAATGACCTACCTCCCCCCATCTGCTCTGGGTCTGATTTAACATCACTATGGTGGCCTCATTAGCATATTCCATCTCATTATGTTAAACAAAAGACTTCCTGGCCCATGCGGGATGTCTGTTAGAAAACCGGTTTTGTAGCCTGCAGACAATAGCTCAGAAGTTCTGAATGGACAGCTAGATAAATATATATATATTAATGTCTGTGGTAAGCACTTCCCTTTACAATCCCCCTGTTGTCGGGAACACGACAATGTAATTTGAGGAAGTGTTTGTTTGGTCGTTATTGCCCCCTCAGCCCTATTCATTCCTGGCAATGGTTCAGGATGGAGTGAAGTATAATTTGGATTTAGGTACCAATACATCGATCGTTTCCAGGGACACTTTCCCACCTATGACTGTCGCCCAATATCCTCTGCTCACAGAAAACGTCTTTTGCGCGTCCTGATTTACGGTGTCAGTGATACTTTCTACGGTCCACCCCAATATGTCACACTGACCTGGACGGGAACATTTTTATCCATCCCACAGATAGTCAGGTAAGACCTTTAAACCACAGTCCATTGTCACGGTACATGCAGCACCACCTTTTGGTCCGGACTGAAGCTCTCGCAGGGTTAGACCACCTTGCCACATGACACCAACTGTCCTACAGGACCGCTACCTGTACTTAAGCACAGGTCACCAGTGAAGTTGTCACCGGCCTCCATGAACAGAAAAACCTGGACTTTTATCAAGGCAGGTCTGTGAACCTGCATCTGAAATGATGTCTCAGAACCTAAAATCGAATTGTGGGGAGAGGCACTGCTTCCCATGTCCCCTGTACCTGACATTCAATCCATCCATTATGAACCATACCATTTTATATGGCCGAGGTGGCAATTACCTTACAGTGTAGGGGTACCTTACCTGTCCCTAAGGATCCTTACACCCCTTTACCTAACAGAAATTAATGTAACATATATATATATATCCCACTCATCCGCCAAACACACAAATTCCCACCCCCCCCTATAGATCAAGGCGATAAAAATAAAAGGATGTGCTGGTATTGGTGCACATAGAGACTCCTGCCACAAGAGCACGTGTTTCCTACTCATCCATAAACACATGAATCTTCAGACCCAGGTGTAGATGGGAATTACACTAAAAGATGCAAATGCAAGTCTGTCTATACACAAACACACTCAGTGTTCAGTGTGGGAGGCGTATGTTGTTGTACAGACCATAACAGGCACTTACACCTGAAGTGTCTATGTGCACACACAAAAATGCAAAATAATACAAGAATATGAAAATTATATTGAAAACATTATTTACAAGTTAAGGCTGGGACTGTATTGGTATCAAGTCCTTAGTCCCTGCTTTCGGGTAAGTTCGTGATGTACGGCCTGGCCCTGTTGAAGCTCACGGGCCAGGCCTTTTATCTTCCTATAGATGAAGATCATTCCTATATACATAATGGCCACTAGGACGAGGAGGACTATGACTGGGTGTACAAGCAGATTGAAGAATGATGTTGCTTTGGGGCTATATCCGAACAGACTCTCCCACCAAGATACGGCTGAGTCCTTCTCCAGGGCATGAACCATCTCTGTTATCTTTGACTGGTCATGTTTCAATAAGATGGTGGCCTGCTTTTCAGAGTCTTTGAGCTTCTCTATGACACTTTCCTCCTTAGTGAAGTCTAGTAGCAGGTGTCTCAGTTTTCTGCCAAAACCAAGAGGGATCCTCTGGAGCCTTACAGGAGTATCTGGACGGATATCCAACCTCTTCTTTGGGGTAATCGGTGTTCTCCCCTTCTGCTCTGCTACATCGACACCTAGAACGGGATAAAGGGTACAATATGCTCCTGGGAGGAGTTCACCTCTTTCGGTGCAGTTAGTTGTATAAATGGTATATGATACATTAACGGACTGGTACCAACACCAATAACCTTGACCCAAGTACTTCAAACTAGATGGAGGTATTGAGCTGCTTTTCATCTCACAGAACCCCTCATTATCCCAACACTGGTGTCTGAGCACCCGATCATGATCCCCTTGGCAGAGGATAGCATCCTCTTTCCTAAACCCATGGCAATCAAATCCCTTCTCCCCCTGTACTTCCTGTATCTGGTAGCATCCTTCCTTACTTCTTGTCCCATCTCTACCCATCCTTTTATCATATCGATCTGATTCCTCACAAACTCCTCACATCTATGGTCCCAGTGGTCTACTCTAAAATCATCAACCGAAATCCTCCAGGTATATAGGACGAATTTGGTTTTGGTGATGATTTTCCAGGGAGATGCTAACTGTGGAGCTATGGGATCAGCCATTTGATAGGTTGGGGCATTACAGGAATCCCTGTGGGGTTTTACTGGCTGAAGAACTTCAGTTTCATAAGGGACCCTTACCACAGTCACACATACTTTACCTCTTCCTTTAAATGGATACCATTGGTCACCTTCTCCAGTCTCTAATACGAGATTCCGGATGGGTTTAGTTGTGGAAAGATAAACCCACTGTGTAAATGTCCAACACCCCTCATCGACTGCCTCACAAAATGGCCATTTAAATGAACCATCAATATTGATAGCAAAGTTAATATCTCTGCCTCTGGGATCCTTCCAATCAGAAGATACATATCTATTCCGATATTCCTCAGTCATAGGGGTCCCATCCATCCATACATCAATTATTGGAGAATCCACTCCGTTACAGACTATATCCCATCTCCATGGGTTAGAGTCTAACATTACCATCTGAGTGTCTGGTTCCCAGTGTGCATAGGTGATGAAATAATGTCCTGTCACATCTGGTACACAAGCATCCCTCATAATGGTAATCATAAAAGATCGAATGGATGGAGATCCCTCCAGCTGAGTATACCTCTGATCCTTCGCATCAGCTCGTACCTTCAAAACTGTGGCTCTGTATAGGCCTTCAAGTTTTACTGGGCCGCTCTGATTGTTCCATAATACTTGTCCAGATTTACTGCAGTTTAACTTTAAAATCAATATGCTGGTCCTTAAATAGTCCGTGGACACATGTCCTTGAGCATATTTGGATTCCCTAGTTATTACCATATGAGAATCCCTTAGCATACAGTACGCCTTCAGGGTGCCCTTTACTGGTATGGGTCTATCAAAGTATGTCCTAACTCTTAAGCTATCCTGACTGGTATGTTTCAGAAAAGTGGCTTTTAGAATGTACCATCCACTGTATTCTGCCCCAGTGACATCTTCAGGACTCAGGACTCCTGCTTTGGTGCACAGCACCTTTGTTGTGTTTACTATCACTGGCCTATAAGGATGTAAGTGGGGATTTCTAGACACCCATCTTACTGATTTGATAGCTGTAGGTTCTGAGTCATGGAAATTTTTTTTTTTTTCCCTCACACCTCCTTTTTTTTTTTTTTTTTTTACCCCATTCCCCCCCCCCCCGAATAGTGCCCCCCCCCCCCCCCAGCAAAACCCCCCCCCCGGAAACCACCCAAGTCCACTGCCCTGGTACGACACCCTGGTAAAGTTGCTGTAGGGTTCCAGGATGTCCTCCAGACATTCTACTGAGAGAAGACCTGGAAATTCGGGTGATCTCTCATCTGAGCCAAATGTGGGTTCAGAACTTTTCCCTCCAAAGCCGGAACCCCCCCGCCCCATGCTTACTGCTATTAATACAAGGAAGGTACACTCTGCTGGCATGATCCCTACCTTTTATGGTTCCTTGTATGCAGGTAACCCTTCGTTCTGTGATCTGGTAAAGAATAACATGATAATATGAAATGTTTTGATACACCTTTGACCTACTACCCCCCCCCCCCTTCACCCAACTCTATACTCATGACCTTATTGAGTTGGGGAGGCACGGGTAGCCTTTGCTTGGTCAATGTGGATCCAAAACCCTGCCTTACGTCTATGTGAGCGTTTTTTTGTTGAGATTGGCCTTTGTACTTTCAGCATAGTGCTACCCATTACTTCCAGGACCTGGTAGGGTCCTTCCCAGTTTGCATCCCAGGGCCCGGCCTTGCGGAATACTTTGACCATGACCATTTCCC
This sequence comes from Leptodactylus fallax, assembly GCA_947044405.1. NCBI lineage: Eukaryota > Metazoa > Chordata > Amphibia > Anura > Leptodactylidae > Leptodactylus > Leptodactylus fallax. The sequence goes on along the minus strand of CAMRHE010000061.1, from coordinate 1,232,390 downwards.
CTACAGAGGGCATGGGAGTTTCCCCCTGTAGGTACGGTTTATTCATCTTTATTGCTGCATACGGTAGCAATTCCTTCAGGTTCTGCTGAACCTGTTGGAGAAACACATCTCTAGCAATAGCATCTTTCATGGGTGTAGAAATTTGGGGTTCATTTGGCCAACAGATAGACATCTTGCGCCCGGTCATAAGTTCAAATGGTGTTATGCCGGTTGTTGTTGCCTCTGTGGCCCGGATACCCATCAGTACTGCTGGAAGGGAAGTTACCCAAGTGGAACCCCTTTCCAACAGTGCTTTGGAGAGCCGAGTTTTGATAGTTCGGTTCATCCGCTCCACAATGCCTGCTGACTGTGGATGATAAGGTACATGAAATCTTTGCTTTATGTCCAGAAGTCCACAAAGTGCTTTCATAACCTTGCCTGTAAAATGGGTTCCCCGATCTGATTCAATCACTCGGGGGATTCCCCACCGTGATAGAATGTGCTCCCACAGAACCCGAGCAGTAGTAGTAGCGGAGTCATTTACTGTAGGGATGGCTTCTACCCATTTTGAGAAGACATCCACCACCACCAATGCATAGCGACAGTTACGGCTGCCTGCCGGTAATGGTCCTATGTAATCAATTTGTAAAGTAGACCATGGTCCCTCCGCTGGAGGAACCCGCTGCAACACTGGCTTCAGGGCGGATGCCCTTGGGTTTACCTGAGCACACGCCAGGCATTGTTGCGTAACTTCCTCTACCGTCTTGGACATACCTGGCCAGTATAATTTGTCCTTGAGTAGGGTCAAAAGTTTGTCCCGACTCAGATGACCCAACAACTGATGATTGAGTCTTGTTAGTTCTGCTTGCAGATGCTGTGGGACCACCGGTAGAGGGAGTGGTTTGGTTCCAGTGTCATAACACAAGATGCCCTGTTGGACTGTCCAGGGATCTTGTGGGCTGGTAAGGTGTGCTGCCAGCAAAGGATCCTTTGACTGTTCCTCTTCAAATGACACTGGACCATCTTTGAGTTGTTTGTTTCTGATTTTAATCTGGTGTACGGGTATGGCTTCAGTGTCTGATTCCTGGAGGACTCCAGACACTGCAGCCAATTTGGCAGACTCATCTGCTTTGTTGTTACCCCGGACCAGAGGGTTATCACCCTTCTGGTGTGCTGGAATTTTTATGATTGAAGCATTCCCAGGATGTGCCATGCCCCATTCCCACAACTCTTTCAGGACTGAGGCATGAGCTAAAGGTTTATTTTGGCTGTCCACAAACCCTCGTCGTTTCCAAGTGTCCAGATGCAAAGTGAGAGATCGGACTACATATGAGCTGTCGCTATATATAGTACGATTCCCTGGAGGCTGAATGAGAAGGGCCTCTCTGACGGCCTCCAGTTCAGCCCGTTGTGCTGACATGTGACCAGGCAACTTTACCAGCTTCTGAGTACCCATGGTCTCATCCAAAACTGCAAATCCTGTCATGTAGGTGCCGTTCAAGCAGAATCGAGAGCCATCAACAAAGATGACTCTGTCATCGGGATTAGTGGTCATCCTGAATAGCTGGGGATCAGTGACCTGCGTTAGTTGACCACAATCATGTTCTATCCCTGTCATATTTAACAACTGGGAGAGAACATATTTTGCTTTGTGGTCCACTGTCAGATTTCGCCCACTCAGCTCCATGATCCACTTCCCAAATCTCTGTTGTGAGACTCCAGGGAGTGTATCTCGAAGCAAGAGTGCCAGCGGGGAATGTGGAGTCTGTACAGTGAGGGGCCTGAAACCCACAATATGCTCGGTAGCTTTAACCGCATAGTGTATGGCTGTCAGTTGTTTAGCACATTCATCAAAACCCCTTTCAACTGGTGAAAGGAGCCTGGAGAAGTACCCTAGAGGTCTATACTCAGATCCTATCTTTTGAAGAAGGACTGTAGAAATAGACTCTGCGCCAGCATGGGCTTGTATGGCCAGTTTTCCTTCTGGGTGAGGGGTGGCTAGGACTGGGGCGGATGAGAGATCTCTTTTCAGAGTTGAAAAGGCCTCTTCCTGTGTCTCTGACCAGTCCTTCAGAGAAGGCTGTTCCCCTCTAAGAAGTTCATAGAGTGGTTTTGCTTTGACAGCAAAATCCTCTATGAACTCCCTCATGAAGTTGGCTACTCCTAGGAACTTGCGTAAGTTCTGTAGAGAGTCTGGCCTGGGTATCTTCACCATGGCTTCCACACGGGCAGCCAGGATGCCCTTGGCTCCATATGAAATCTGGACACCAAGGAAGGTGACTTCTGTCCTAGCCAAGTTTGCCTTATGAGGGCTCAGCTTGAGTCCAGCCTGGGCCAGGAGTCCCAACAGTTCCTTCAACAGAACCAGATGGTCTTCCATGGTTTCTGTGTGAAGGAGAAGGTCGTCTACATATTGCAGCAGACATTCTGGCCGTGAGAACACACTTAATACAGCTGCTAATGCCTGGTGAAAATATGTAGGACTACTGTGAAACCCCTGGGGCAGTACACAGAACATATACTGCTTGTTACCCACTGTGAAGGCGAACTTGTACCTGCAGCTCTCTGTCAGTTCAATGGAAAAGAATCCATTGGCGACATCGATGGTTGAGAATATGCGACTTTTGCCGCTTACCCTTGCCATTATGTCGGGAGTCTGTGCGACCACAGGTGCAGACATGGGGGTGTACTTATTAAGGATGCGAAGGTCTATTGTAAGCCTCCATGTAGTTTCAACACCTGCACCCTTCTTTTTCACAGGCCATAAAGGATTATTGCACTTTGAATTACCCTCTATGACCACACCCCTTACTTCCAGGTCTTGGACTGTCTCTAGAATTGATTGTGTTGCCTCAGGCGGAAAGCGGTATTGACGCTGAGGTGGAGGGTCTGGCCCTTGTATGTCCACCTGAACGCCAACCATTCTTCCACAATCATTTTTGCTTTGAGCCCACAAGTCTGGATATTCGAACACAATAGGTTCAAGGTCTATGTTGTGTGAGACCTCTGGCCATTTGTGTTCCAGCACATTGGAAGAATTCTCAATTGCTGGTAGGGGTGGTCCCAGACATTGGTGCTGTATGACATACACCTTTGATCGTCTTGGACCCCTCCAAACAATACAGTTTGCCAAATCGATTATCCATCCATTTTGTGTCATTACATCGGTACCGATGATGTTATCAGTACCAGGGTAATACCACATTGGGATCTTCAAGGTCCTATTTCTGTCAAGCTCAACTAGAACTTCATCTATCCTGTGGGCTCTCACCCCCCCTTGTTGGTGATCAAATCCGATCACCATACACTGAGGGCTGTTGGGGTGTAGATCATGTTTGACATTGGTAATAGAAATTTCTGCTCCAGTGTCGAGCATGATCTTGGTATCGTGGTCTTTTATCCTGGCTTTAATGTGGGGTCTCCCTGAAGAATCCAGTATGATGTGACATATTGGAGCCAGATCTTTAGGGATCCCTGACCGTCAGTCAATCTGCACCAGATTCTCAGTAGGTACCTCTGAGGTACGTACTGCCACTTGTGGTTGCTGAGTTTCAACATTCTGTGCAGACTTATGATGTTCTACACCTAATGTTCTATCCTCTGGTCTATCAGGGGCATTTACAAGTGCCACACGTTTCAGTGCCTGTTCTGGCAAATGTCCCTGATTGCTATCTGTCTGTTTCCCAGCTTGTTTGGCATAATTAGGCTTCATCTTGAAACCATTATTATTGCCATTTTTCTCTGGGTTTGTACGATTGCGAATTACTTGAGGGCAGTTTCTTTTAATATGTCCAACCTGTGAACACAGAAAGCATCGTATGTCTCCCATCTTTTCTGCTGGAGGAGCTGTGGGGTAGACAGACATGTGTGGCTTAGTGTGGTGTCCACGTTCATCTTGTGATTTGACATGGACCTTTCCACGCTCCCTGATTTTCACAGACTTTTTATTGCGCAGTAGATCTTGTCTATACTGTTCAATAATCATGGCTGCATCAGTGAGCGTTGGCTCCCTTGCTGCACTTAGCCGAATTGCGGTGTCAAGGTAAGGGAATTTGTACACAAACATGCGAACCATGCCTTGTGGGACTCCTATACCTTGATCCTTTGTGATCTTCCTGTACATTGCTTCAAACCGACCACAGAGGGACAAAGGTTCGTCCTGTAAGGTGGGTTTGAATTTTGTCAGGATTTCTGGAGTAACATCCCAATGTCCTGTTGCCAGTTTCATGAGTATTGAAAGGCGTTCTTCCTCATCATAAAATAGGCCATTCTTGGGACTTGTTCTCTCTGTTGCCTCATACCTTTGGTTGAGGTGTGTAGGCAACCACAATTTAAACAGCTCCATACGATATTCTGGAAGCACAGAATATTTCCTGCAATGTCCTTCAAACATATCACAGGCTGTAAATGGATCTGTATTAGGGTCATACTTAGGGATCTCTTTGCAGATCCGTAACAGGAAATTTATCTTTTCCATGTTGTTATGGCTAGGATAAAATTCCACTGACCTTCCAGGACGTGTAGGTAGGTTGGAAGCCGTATGTACAGTTTCCCATCCACTACTTAGTCCCCAATTTGAGTCCTGTCCATGGAGGCGTCCGCTGTCTCTCCTCTCCAAAGGTGTTGGAGAGAATTGTAGTGCACGCTCCACTGGACTCCTACTATCACAAAATGGACTAATGGATCTCTGATCCACAGGCCCTCCCCTCCTGTGCCATTCCTGAGACACAAATCTGTTTAGTTGGCAAGGGTACCGTGCTGTTAGTTCTAGGCCGTGACAAGTCAGAGATGATCTGCTGCAAATTCGCAATGATTTGCGAGTTTGCCGCTTGTTCCTCTCTTAGTGTCACTAACATTGCTTCTGTGGAAGTAATTTTACTTATAAACTGATTGTTCTCAGTGTATAATCGAAGGAGTTCTTTGTCCATGTCAGAATAATAATTCTCTTTGTCAGAGAGTTTGGATTCCAACACACAAATCTCCTTTTCTCTCTCAATTATACAAAGTGCCTCATCTTTCAATTGAGTTTCTAACATGTGAATCTGCTTGACATTGTCTACACAACAATGACAGTGGGGGTTTGCATTGTTAGCTCGCTCCACTGTCCCTTTCATGTTTGCTAGGATCTCAGCATGCTCTGGCTTCCAGATTGTATCCTCAAAAGTATATACAAGTTTTGCTAACATTTGTAATCTTTTGGAAGTTTTGTTAAAAACTGTCCGTTTACTAATACAGTTTTTATCATGAGCATAGGCCTGATCCAGCAAAGCAGACCACAACATTTCTCCTGATTTATAGGTTGTGGGTGGTACTGGGTTGAATGTACTGTGTTTAGCTAGGTGTTTTAATGTTGAGAAATCCATACTTACTTTTCCTGCTGTAATCTTGGTCACCGTTGTCTTCCTACTTGTCTTTTGCTGCTTGAAAAAGTATCCTTTTCGTACCGGAAAGCCTTTTCCCGACCAGCTGGACTTCTCCTGAAGAACCTTGACTTTGATATTACAGAGGCACAAATGGATTTCTCAGTCTCCCAGCGAGTTGTTTGTGGAGGAAACAGACAATTGTTAATACCTTCAGATAAATACAAATAAACAATAGGTTCACTGTTATTAATTATTTTAAGTGAAGCTTTAAGCAAACTGGGTTAGCCGTGCAAACTTCAATCTGGGCATACAGTGTAACTCAACACTTCAGTGTGTACCAATATTACCTGTCCACGCCCCTCCACTTGATAGTTCACGGTATAACACAGTTTTGCCAGAAGACAACACGCAAAAATATTAAAACAGTACGGGCCGGCTCGCCATTATGTTAAAGATGAATATTAATAATTAATATTCATCACTCCTGGCTGACTCGCCAATATGTTAAGGAGTGATAATATTAACAATTGCTATTTCCTCCCTTTTGACTTGTTTCACCTTTAGGTATGAGAGATCTGGGTGTTACTACTAATTAATATTCACCGATTTCCCTCCTTTCTCCTTAGGTATATCTACTTATCTGTTTCCTTGACTGGTTTGCATGTACGATAATTTACCCCACAATATTAATCATAAAATACGTTTATTATTAATATGATGGAACTAGGCTATAGAATAATACAAAACAGTTGTGAACCGAGAGCAAGGCAGGTGGTTTGGACTCCGCAACCAGAAATGAACGCACACGCGGTAGTTCAAGAAAAAAATATATATTTACTATAAGTTAATAAAGGTTAGTTAAAGGTAAAATGACAGGGCTAAAGACAAGCAAAATATACAATATAGCATGAACAATTTCAAGGCAAATTCTGCAATGGTTTCTACTTTTACTCTGTCCACTTCTGCAGTATGGACACTGAATGAACAATATACTCAAAACTATCCCTAACTGACCCTGACTTCACATTTGGGTGCACCCCTTTTCCCCAGTGGTCCAGGTGGACCGCTTACAGTCCGTAGAAGCGCGCGGTGGGGCCCAAAGTCGGTCCTTTCTTTTATAGTGAAGCGTCCTCTCCTCACGGTTATCAGGATCTTGGGAGAAATGAAGTCCTCTTTAACAGACAGGGAAACCAACTGAATGCAATGTAATCCAACAGCAGATTCCACTCAGCACACTGACAGTCCTGCCGAATCCATACACTGAGCTGGGATGTAAGCCGGGATTTAGCAGGTGCCGTCCAGTACATCAACAGCACTGCGAGTCTCTATCTGTGGTATCCATATACACAGTCACAATGTCAGTCTCACTGATCAGCCACTGAGCACAGTTCCTTTCACGTGGACTCACTAGTCCTGTTGTCTCTTTACACTCTGTTTGTCTCTGGACCAAGATACAGCTTAGCTGTACAGAAAAATCTCCACACCAGTTCAATACAACACTTGCCAAGATGGCTGCTGCTCTCTGTCTCGTCACTTCCTGCTTCTCTGCTCACACTCTGTCTGCAGAACAGGCAGGCTGACATAAAAGGGGGGGTCTCACTCCAGCATCATGTCACAATTACAATGGCTGCTGTCTTAAAGGAACAGAATCACAGAAATACATTCAACATTAACAGTTTATACAGACAAATGAAGCTTAAGACAACATTGGCTGTCTCTTACACAGTATTAACAGAACCCAATTAAAAACCTACAGATATCGATCGCTACATACACACACACATACAACCCCTGGACAATTTACTAACTGACCCTTTCTGTAAGGAACACAGCAGTAGTAATACAGATTAATAAAGGGTGACTGATAGATAGATAGATAGATAGATAGATAGATAGATAGATAGATGATAGATAGATGAATAGAGAGAGAGAAAGGTATACTTAAGTCTTATTAAGCATGCTCTGGTGGTATATGGAGCTTGTCTAGGTGAAGCTGGTCAATCCATGGGGTCTGGTGAAGAGAGAAGATCAAGAGAGCTGGTGAAGAGAGAAGATCAAGAGAGCTGGTGAAGAGAGAAGATCAAGAGAGAGAGAAAGGGCTTTTGGCCCATTATATATATGGCCCACAACTCCGCCCACCTAGATGTTGTCACTCCAATCAGGCTCTTGGTATTGTAATATAAGTTTAGATGCAATACTTCTTATGAGTCTTGGGATGGCGCTCTAACACTTAAAATTGATCCGTGGCCTAGGGCTAATGACCTACCTCCCCCATCTGCTCTGGGTCTGATTTAACATCACTATGGTGGCCTCATTAGCATATTCCATCTCATTATGTTAAACAAAAGACTTCCTGGCCCATGCGGGATGTCTGTTAGAAAACCGGTTTTGTAGCCTGCAGACAATAGCCCAGAAGTTCTGAATGGACAGCTAGATAAATATATATATATTAATGTCTGTGGTAAGCACTTCCCTTTACAGCAGTAGACTTTGTAAAAATTAATATTTGTATCATTCTCAAAACTTTTGGCCATGACTGTACAGCAATTTCCCTATTGCTTTCCTGTACTGAGTGTTAGTTGGTAGTGGTGTATCTTGGCTGTCTATCTTCTTCAGGTAGTTGGTTTCCATGGGAGATTTTACTGGTTTTGCATCTTCCATTCCAAATGTCTCAATTATCTCTTGTATTTTGTGTTTTTGGTTCAGAAAGAAGCTGCCATCTTCCTCTCTCTCAATCTGAATGCTAACATAATTATTTACGTTGCCAAGATCTTTGGTCTCAAAATGCTGATTTAGGGTTTGGAGTATTTCTCATTCATCCCCTTCTTGCATGAAACAAATCAGAATATCGCCCACATAAATGAGTACATAGATCCACCAGTCTGGCAATTTCTTTGTGTATAAACAGGGGTCTGCTTTACTCCTCTGAAAGTCCTCCTGCGTAAGCACTTCATTTATTCTCATATTCCATGCTCTGGCGGGTTGCTTTAGACCATATATACTCCTCTGTAGTCTGCATACTAGCTCTGGTCTTTGCTCATCTTTGAATCCTGGTGGTTGTTCCATGTAGATATCTTCTGCTAACTTGCCATGTAGGAACGCTATTTTTACATCAAAGTGTCTTACTTGCATTTTCCTTATTGCGGCTACTGTCAGCAAAGTTCTTAATAATAATAATAATAGTCCTTTAATAGTCCCACAGTGGGGAAATTCAGTATTGTAGCATGTTTGACTACTAGCGCAAATGTCTCATCATAGTCCTCTCCATATTTTTGAGAATATCCCTTGGCTACAAGTCTTGCTTTGTATCGCTCCACTGTACCATCTACATTGTATTTTACTTTGAAAGTCCATTTACAACCTATGGATTTCCTTCCAGGTGGTAGTTCTTTAAGTGTCCCTGTTTTAGTGTCATGCATGGATTTTATCTCTTCCTTTGCAGCCTTTATCCATTTACTGGCTTCCCCTTCTGAAAGCTGAGATATGTCTTCCCAAGTTGCAGGTTCATTAGCACTGGCAGTGCTTGCCTTGTATGAGAAGCGTACAGCTGGTTTACTTTTATTCTCTCTCATTGAGCGTCTTGGTTCTGTGTGTGAGCTTGGTTGTGTCAGTTCTTCATTACTGATGGATTCTGTGCTCACTTCAACTGTTTGTTCAGAAATTACAGATGTTGGCTGATCAGTGTCAGTTTTCTCTTCTGTTCTTACTTCCTCTGTTGTCATTACATTGTCTCTCGGATCTTCAACAAAAGTTATGCTGTTGCTAATGGTAACCTTGTCAGTTTTGGGATTTAGGATTCCGTAACCCTTAACTTTGTCACTGTATCCAACAAAGATGCCTTCAAATGCTCTGTTTTGAAGTTTGGTGTGTTTTTCTTCTGGAATGTAGATGAACACCTTGCATCCAAAAACTCTTAGATGTTTTACACTCGGAGTCTCATTGTGCCACAGTTCATATGGAGTTTTCTCCATTGTTGTAGAAAAGAGTGTGTTTTGCAAATAAGTGGCTGTCATTGCTGCTTCACCCCAACATTTTTGTGGTAATCCAGAGTCTGTCAGCTTGCATCTGATCATTTCAGTCAGAATTCTGTTCTTTTTTTCAGCTACCCCATTTTGCTCTGGTGTATAGGGGACTGTCTTTTGATGCTCTATTCCATTCTGCTTTAAATATTCTTGTATTTTATGTCCTGTGAATTCACCTCCATTGTCACTCCAAAGTATGAGAGGTGTTGCATTAGGTAAGTGACTGTGTATTTTGAATAGTCATCTATGAAAGTCACTATGTACCTGTTGCCTCCAGGTGTAGGTGGGTTTAGGGGACCACATACATCACTGTGAACTAGGTCAAGAGGTCTTGAAGCTCTATTGTGACTTACTTTAGGAAGTGTTGCTCCTGTAGCTTTGGATTTGATGCAACATTCACATTTAACAATAACTGAACAAGGGGATACTGTTAGATCCTTTGTCAGATTCCTCTTTTGTAGTTCCTGTATGCATTCTGGGTGTCTGTGACCTAAACGCCTGTGCCACACGTGTATACAGTCATTGTGCTTATGTGTGCATAGTCTCGCCTGCTCCTTCAATGTGTTGAGGTGATATAGATGATCATCCAACTTGGCACTTGCTATCATCTGCTTGTCATCTGGGATAGAACACTTGTCACCTTGGAATTTTACAGTGAGTCCTTTGCTTGTCAGACGCTTCACAGATAAGAGTCCTCCTTCTAGATCAGGAACATAAAGTACATCTTTTACTGGTATTGCTAAATTGTTTCCCGCAACATTGGGGTTCCATTCCCATATCCTTCTGCACATATTTTACTTCCATCTGTGAGGTAAATAGTCTCTTTGTTATTCAGATCAAGTTCTGTGAAAAAACTTCTATCACTTGTCATGTGACTGGTTGCTCCAGAGTTAATGCACCAGCCTTGCAATTTATGGTTGCCTGTCACTTTAAATGTGGCATTCCACTTCCCTTCACTTGAATCAGAAATTGTGGCTTTGACTTTCTGTTTAGTATAAGAGGAATGCTGCCTCATCTGCTTTCCATATAGTGCAGTCTTTCTTTATGTGTCCTTGTCTGTGGCATCTAAAGCAAACTCTGGTTTCCTTCCTGTGTGACTTTGTGTCTGTAGCCTTAAGAGCTGTCTTGGAGTGAGTTTCTGTATAATCATGTGAAAACTCCTTTCTTCGCTGATACTCATCTATGAGCCTGGTCTTTACGAATGTTAGTGTCAGATCTGTCTCAGGCCGTGTCTCCAGCGCATTGATCAGTGCAGTGAATTTGTCAGGTAAACTGCATAATAAAATGGCTGCAGCGTGACTGTCTGTTATATTCTCACCGTCTGATCTGAGTTGTGTGATCACCTCGAGCATGGCATTTATATGCTCTTGCTTGTCCTTCTCTCTACTAAGCCTCATTTTGTAGAGTTTCCTCAGCAGAAACAACTTGCTGTTTAAACTGGATCTCTCATGCAGTCTTTTCAGTACATCCCACATGCCTTTTGCTGTATTCTCACTGCGTATGTGAATAAGTTGATCATCTTCTACTAGTAAGCTTATGGTGGCCCGTGCCCGTCTGTTTTTCCTGTCCCAGTCCTGATAATCATCTTGTGGTCTCTCTGTAGTGATAACTTCCCACAAGTCATCCCTGGATAATAGCATTTCCACTTAAATTTCCATAGCTGATAATTGTCATTGTTCAGCTTGGCCACTGATAGTTTAGGTTCTGAACTACAGGCCATTCGCCCTCCTTTATATATATAGGAACAGTCTTACTTCTGTACAGGAGATGACTCTGTGGAAGCTTCCTTATGTCGATCTCCGCATCTGCTGCACTGTCTTCCGTTCTGGACTTCACTCTGCCTGGGCCGCTTCTGTTTACTGGGGTTTATCCAGTTACTGAGGCTTCATTTGATCACTGGAGATTCATTTGATCACTGGGCCCATAACCTGTTGCAGAGTGCGATTGCTGGATGTGGTAGAGTCAAAACCAGATAGACACTTGTATATAACAGGAACAAAACTTTAGTGAAACATGAGTGCAGTAAGAGAAGATCACCTCACATGGTGAATAACAGATCCAGTTCAGACACACACACACACACACAAAATAGGATGTGTATATCAACCAGCATCAAAACAACAAAAATACAGTGTCTACAGATAAACATTTAGTGACAGTTACATCTAGTGTCATAAATGTGAACTGCAGTCAATCCAGCAAATATAGAGACAAATCTGGCTGTTGTATATCTCCAACAAAGCAAACACACAAATAGGTGAGTTAGCTCACCAATGGGTGGAGAACATACAGTTGTGCTAAAAAGTTTACATACCCCGGCAGATTTTTTTTTTTTTTTGGCCTTTTTTCAGAGAATATGAATGATAACACAAAAACTTTTTCTCCACTCTTTTTTAGTGGTTGGTTGAAGCCAGTTATTGTCAAACTTCTGTGTTTTCTCTTTTTAAATCATAATGACAACCAAAAACATCAAAATGACCCTGTTCAAAAGTTCACATACCCCAGTTCTTAATACCGTGTATTGCCCCCTCTAACATCAATGACAGCTTGAAGTATTTTGTGGTAGTTGTGGATGAGGCTCTTTATTTTCTTAGATGGTAAAACTGCCCATTCTTCTTGGCAAAAAGTCTCCAGTTCCTGTAAATTCCAGGGCTGTCTTGCATGTACTGCGCGCTTGAGATCTCCCCAGAGTGGCTCAATGATATTGAGGTCAGGAGACTGAGATCGCCACTCCAGAACCTTCACTTTCTCTGCTGTAGTCAATGACAGGTCGACTTGGCCTTGTGTTTTGGATCATTGTCATTTTGGAACGTCCAAGTACGTCCCATGCGCAGCTTCCTGGCTGATGAGTGGAAATTTGCCTCCAGTATTTGCTGATAACGTGCTGCATTCATCTTTCCTTCAACTTTGACCAAGTTTCCTGTGCCTTTGAAGCTCGCACATCCCCACATCATCAGTAATCCACCTCCGTGCTTTACAGTAGGAATGGTGTTCTTTTCATCATAGGACTTGTTGACACCTCTCCAAATGTAACGTTTATGGTTGTGACCAAAAAGTTCAATTTTTGTCTCATCACTCCAAATTACCTTGTTCCAAAGGTTTTGAGGCTTGTCTCTGTGCTGTTTGGCGTATTGAAAGCGAGATTCTTTGTGGCATTTGCGCAGTAATGGCTTTCTTCTGGCAACTCGACCATGCAGCCCATTTTTCTTCAAGTGCCTCCTTATTGTGCATCTTGAAACAGCCACACCGACAGTTTTCAGAGAGTCCTGTTTTTCAGCTGATGTTATGTGTGGTTTTTTCTTTGCATCCCGAAAAATTTTCCGGGCAGTTGTGGCCGAAATTTTGGTTGGTCTACTCGACCATGGTTTGGTTTCTGGGCATGTTATAAGGCCAAAATCACCAGGGTATGTGAACTTTTGAACAGGGTCATTTTGATGTTTTTGGTTGTCATTATGATTTAAAAAGAGAAAACACAGAAGTTTGATAATAAATGGTTTCAACCAACCACTAACTATGAGTGGCGAAAAAGTTTTTGTGTCAGCATTCATATTCTCTGAAAAAAGGCCAAAAAACCCCCCAAAAAATCTACCGGGGTATGTAAACTTTTTAGCACAACTATACAGTATACAAAACAAATCCTCTACTGCAGATAGAGTTCCTTGCGTAGCAGTATACTTTTTAATGCTACATTAGATCTGATTCTAATCACTGTAAAATGTCTTTTTCAACAGACATGAGAAGAAATGCTTCCAAATGCTCAGCCCTAAGGGTACTCCTCAACTTGTTCTTGATAAATTTGAGTGTTGAGAAACTTCTTAAATAGGTGTCGACTACCCGACAACCAGCACTGCACATTACTGAGCATTTTACCTGTAACACCATCTCCTATAGTACTGTGCAGGCCCTAATAGCAAACAGGGCTCCCATCACAAATTTTAGAGTCCTACACTGGCAAAATTTGTGGTCTCCCCTCCTCGCCCATGTATCTTATAATAAGTTTCCTGTCCTGTGGAACCCATTCAGTATATATACTGTTCCCCAGTGCTTCCCACCCAGTATAATGCTCCACATGGTATATAATGCTCCATAGTGGCCCCATACGGTATTAAATACTCCCCAGAGCCTCCACACAGTATAATGCTCCAAGTTGGCCCCAGACAGTTTAATATTCTCCTAACAGGCCCCATCCAGTATAATGCTCCACAGTCACACCACTCAGTATAATTTGCTCCACAGTGTCCCCACGCAATATAACATGCTCCACAGTTTCTCCACACAGTATAATATACTCCAGTGTCTTCACACAGTATAATATACTCCACAGTATCTCCACACAGTATAATATACTCCAGTGTCTGTAATTGACATCATAGGTAGACCTCAACTAAGAGAGACAAAATGAGAAAACATATCTAGAAAATCACATTGTCTGATTTTTTAAGAATTTATTTGCAAATTATGATGGAAAATAAGTATTTAGTCAATTACAAAAGTTCATCTCAATAGTTTGTTATATATCCTTTGTTGGCAATGACAGAGGTCAAATGTTTTCTGTAAGTCTTCACAATGTTAGCACACACTGTTGCTGGTATGTTGGCCCATTCCTCCATGCAGATCTCCTCTAGAGCAGTGATGTTTTGGGGCTGTCGCTGGGCAACACGGACTTTCAACTCCCTCCAAAGGTTTTCTATGGGGTTGAGACCTGGAGACTGGCTAGGCCATTCCAGGACCTTGAAATATTTCTTACGAAGCCACTCCTTCGTTGCCCTGGTGGTGTGCTTGGGATCATTGTCATGCTGAAAGACCCAGCCACGTTTCATCTTCAACGCCCTTGCTGATGGAAAGAGGTTTGCACTCAAAATCTCACGATACATGACCCCATTCATACTTTCATGTACACGGATCAGTCGTCCTGGTCCCTTTGCAGAGAAACAGTCCCAAAGCATGATGTTACCACCCCCATGCTTCACAGTAGGTATGGTGTTCTTTGGCTGTAACTCAACATTCACTCTCCTCCAAACACGACAAGTTGTGTTTCTACCAAACAGTTCTACTTTGGTTTCATCTGACCATATGACATTCTCCCAATACTCTTCTGGAACATCCAAATGCTCTCTAGCAAACTTCAGACAGGGACGTGTCTGACACTGCAGGATCTGAGTCCCTGGCGGCATAGTGTGCTACTGACGGTAGCCTTTGTTACGTTAGTCCCAGCTTTCTTCAGGTCATTCCCTAGGTCCCCCCGTGTGGTTCTGGGATTTTTGCTCACCGTTCTTGAGATCATTTTGACCCCACGGGGTGAGATCTTGCGTGGAGCCCCTGATTGAGGGAGATTATCAGTGGTCTTGTATGTCTACCATTTTCTAATTATTGCTCCCACAGTTAATCTCTTCACACCAAGCTGCTTGCCTATTGCAGATTCAGTCTTCCGGGCCTGGTGCAGGTCTACAATTTTGTTTCTGGTGTCCTTCCACAGCTCTTTGGTCTTCACTATAGTGGAGTTTGGAGTGTGACTGTTTGAGGTTGTGGACAGGTGTCTTTTATACTGATAACAATTTCAAACAGGTGCCATTACTACAAGTAATGAGTGGAGGACAGAGGAGCCTCACAAAGAAGAAGTTACAGGTCTGTGAGAGCAAGAAATCTTGCTTGTTTGTAGGTGACCAAATACTTATTTTCCACCATAATTTGCAAATAAATTCTTAAAAAAAAAAATCAGACAATGTGATTTTCTAGATTTGTTTTCTCATTTTATCTCTCATAGTTGAGGTCTACCTATGATGGCAATTACAGGCCTCTCATCTTTTTAAGTGGGAGAACTTGCACAATTGGTGGCTGACTAAATACTTTTTCCCCTCTGTATACTCCAGTGCTTCCACACAGTATAATATACTCCACAGTATCTCTACACAGTATAATATACTCCAGTGTCTTCACACAGTATAATATCCTCCACAGTGTCTCCACTCAGTATAATATGCTCCCCAGGGTCACCTCACTCAGTATATGCTCCACAGTGGCACAAAAACAGTAAGAAACGTCCCAAGAGCTTCCCCCCACAGTATAATATGCTCCGAAATCCTACACCTGTTTCAGGCGAATCCCACAAGTTTTGACTTGTATTTGAAAAAAAAAAACAAAACAAAATAAAAAAACAAACACTGGTCAATAAACGCTATTAAAGGGGTTGTCCAGGATAAATTAAAACTTTACCACTAAGCTAAACCTCCTCCCCCCGGCTAACTTCTAATTTACTCCCTTAAAAAAAAAAAAAATGTATATTTACCCATATGCCTGGTGACGTTCCATTTCGCTGTTTCCAGAGACGGGAGGCCACCAGTACTCCTCTCTCACCCCCCTTCCCCGTCCCCATCATACTTACCAATGCTCACATCCTCTTCTTGTGCTGGGCGTCTCTTCCTTCACAAGGGAGTCTAGCCGGTGCCTGCGCAATAGAACGCCAGCAGAAGCAAAAAGAAAGAGCGTTCTATTGCGCATGCGCCAGTTCCGTATCCCAGGTGCGGGCAGAAGAGGGGACAACGGCACCTCAAAGTCATCTCCAGGACGAGAAGACAGGTAAATATGATGGGGTGGGGAGGGGGTTGGGGGACTGAGTTAGTTAGCTAGCTAGCTAGGTAGGGCTAGCTAGGGAATCGGGGTTGGGGGTTGTGAGGGAGAAAGTGAGAGGGGGGATCTGAGTGAACTGCAGTGCACCATGGTAGTTGTAGGCTAAGACAGCAGGAAGCTACCCATGTAAACAAATTCAGAGGACTCCAGGAGCTCCCAGAGAATGCCAGAAATCCCTCAAAACACTGCTAAAGGTATTTGGGTGCACTTATTAACCCATTAATAGCACTAACAGACCTTTTTTAAAAATATTTTTTTTTGCCCGGAAAACCCTTTTAACCCTGTTCTTTTTGGCACATAGAACCAACAGCATGCACTACAGTTGAGACTTATCTTGGGAGATTTGTGCACTAGAGTGCAGGGACAGGGCTTTTTGCATGACCAAGTGTTGGTGGATAATGTAAGTTATAGTTTTTCTGACATGGTAATTTACATAGGACTGCTGCCTCTCTCTCCAGGACTGCTTTACACAGAGGGAGAGGTATAAGTCCTATGTAAGTTACCATAGGACTGCTGCCTCTTCCTTGATGTAAAGGAGCCCCGAGGGAGAGGCAGCAATCCTAATTTTATAATACAGCCCATAGTGGTGGGGTCAGGGTGGTCATTATGTTACTGTAAGTAGGTGCAGCTGCGCCGGTGGCCATCAGACCCAGTCAGAGTGAGGAATTTTCTTCATACAGCTGACGGCATGCCCGGAAAGAAAGCAGAGGTGGAGTCAGCTCTGCTAAGAACGTCCAAGGCGCGAAACCATGTTGCGTCAGGGCTGTCCTGACATCAGATTCCCTGGACCTCCTATGGTAGGCATGGCAAAGCATGGCCTGTGCACGGGCCGCCCACTTTGGCTTCTTGTAAAAGTATAATGCTGAGTATGGGGGCCTTGGGGCAGACAGCTTGTGGGCCGGGGCCACAATCAGCAGCAACCTGGTTGGTTTCCTGGTGGGTTACATTGCCAATCCACCCCTGGTTCCAGTATGTATCCTACTGCTGGTACTGCTGGTAATGTTACTCCTGTAACTAGAAGATATCTATCAATAAAATGGTTCTACTAATTCGCTCTTACTAAACTTACTGGCTTATGCACAATAGCATGAAGGGGAAGAGAGAAAGGAGAGAAAAATGTCTGCCTTCAAAGAGAAGTCTACATCATACAATACTAGATATGTACTGCATAGCAGAAAGGTCCTTAACACTCTGAGTCATTCATAGTAGCTCAGTCTGCACCTTCAGAAGTCTGTGTTGGGGTAACATGCAGCTGGCACACTTTTGCAGTGCCCAAGATATAAGATGACTCTGATCTCAGGCATTTGATTGCTTAGATGCCTTGGTCAATAGCTGATGTGTGATCTAAGAGGTTCCTGACAATAGTTGCGCCCATTATCATCCACCACATAATGCAATCATGGAGTTGCCACTGTGTTGTCATAGCAGTCAGGGGTCTGCCATCTTGGTAGACCTCTGACAAGACCTAATAGGAAATAGTATCACAGTGTATTACATTAGCGGTTCCTACTGGGACTGCAAAAAATAAATAATAAAATTATTAAAAAGGGGGGGGGATCACAAAAATCACAAGATCCATACTATATAGCAAATTTATAATTTAACATGGTGGAAACCATAAAAAAAGCTAGAAAACAAAAAAAAAAAAACCTTCAACTAGTTCCACAATGAAAAATAAAAGTTATGACAATGTTTTTTTTAATAAATGTTATATTGAACAAAATCAGTAAAATATTTTTAAAAGTCTACATAAATTAGGTCCTGCTGTAATAGTTTTTAATAATAATTTATTTTTTTCAATTCCCATAGAACCGCTTTAGCTAACAAAATTTGAAATTCAACAGTCTGGGAAAAGTGGGCAACGAGTACTATATAGATTTAATGAATGATTTAAAGAGATTGAATACTTTTTTCTTTTTTTTTTTTTAACTTCACAGATGCCTGAATAGTTTCTTTACTCATATCCCCCCAGAAAGATTCAATAAACTTTAGTCAAAATAATTTCAAAAAATAAATATGAAACAATAGAAAAAAAACAGGAAAGATAAATGGGCATCCCAATCTTTTTCTGCAGTCTCTCTCTCTATATATTTTTATATCCTTGTAACTAACCAGTGCCACCAAGTGTCCACATCTGTAAATTTATTAATACCATTCTTATCCCCATGTCAGTATTTTCTACGTGATTTTTATGTGTGATCTACAATCTGCTTGTAGATAATTCAGTTTTCATGTAGCAAGTCAGGGAACACTGACTATCACAGTCCTAGAAGTGGATTTTTTTTTAATATTTTTATTTTGTTGTACGATTAACAGTGTGGAACAATAGTAATAGTGGCCCAGATTTACTGTAGTAGTTACAAATAGACACTGGTGTAAACATGGTGCAATGTGGTGCTTCCATGGGTGAACCTAGTCTCTCTGCTGCCTGAGGAGAATTATGGAAAGGCATTCCCCCAAAAAATAAATCTGAGTTTACACATTTCAAGCTTCACACAATAAATGTAGGCAATAAGCTATAAAAGCACAACTGCAACACATTTTGCTATAAAAAGCACAACCACAACACATTTCTGCGACTGGAAGTTGCGGTCATAGCACACTCAAGGTTGTAATGTGACCAATGTTAGTGAAGGAGTCACAGGGTGACTCAGCGAATTTTCGCTACAGACCCTCCTAATTAAAATTGTAGGCCACGCCCCCTCTTTACCAACACCACCCCCATTCGCAGATCAAATAATCCCCTTATATGGCTCACACACAGTGTAACACTCCCTCTACTGACCCCCCTACAGTATGTTATCTCCTTTACTGAGATCCACACAGTATAATGCCCCCTTTTCTGATCCCCACACATTATAATGCCCTGTGATGAAATATGTATATATTATACTGTGTCATGAGTTATGTGTCTAGTTAGGTTTTAACATTTGTGTTCATTGTCATAGTGGGGTTTGGCTTCAATATCAGTAGGTATGTGCAGGGGCGTAAATACCGGGGGTAGCAGCGGTAGCGAACCCCACAAACCAGTGGCGTAACCCTCTGCGACCACGACCGTGCCAGGCAGGGTATGGTGCCCGTGGTCAGCTGGAGATGGCCGGGCCCCGGACCACTATGATAGTGGTCGGGGAAAGCCTGGATCCCCGACCGCTATACATACTGTTATTGGAGAGGGTCCCTGGCATATTGCAGGCCCCTTTCCAATAGGTGGCAGCCCAGGGGAGGTGACTGAAAATAATAAACACATATTCTCACCTCTCCTGGGCTCAGCGTTCTCTCCTATTATCTCTCTTACTGCAAGCTTCCCTCTTGCGTTCTTGCTATCCTATCTCTCTGCTCATCTCCCTTCTCCTCTCCCTCCCCCTTTTCTCTCTACTTCATTCCTCCCTACTTCTCCCTCTTCCCCTCTCCTCTACTCTTTTTCATTCGTTTTTTCCCCCCTTCTTTTTTTCTTCTCCTTTTCTCCTTGCCCTGGTCTTATCATCTTGTTTGTATTTTAGCTTTTTTCACATTGTTGCTGTTGTTTTTTCAGTGGCGTGGCCTGGGGATCTAAGGAGGGGCAGCTCCTCTCTTGGAAAGCTCATTCCCCACCGGGGTCTCCATGCTGCTGTGTTTTTTTTTCCCTTTCCCCCACCTGTTCTGCGTGGTGGTTCATCATTCCACCTTACTGCTTTGTTAGTTTATTGTTTTTCCCTAGCTGAGTTTACCTGCGTTTGTTTTTCCCCCTCTCCTAAGTGTGTGACCCTTTCGTGTCCCTTTCCTTCCCCTCTTTGGCTGTGACCTCCCTGAATATTTGTACTCTCAATACGAGAGGAATCAATTTCCCGCAGAAATGGAACCAGATCTTATACCATCTTCACAAAAAGCGCTCTTACATTCTTATTTTACAGGAGACTCACTTCAAGGAGGACCATGTTCCGGATATCCACAACTGCCACTATCTTACTTGGTTCCACTCACGTACATCCCTCATGTCTGTGATGGAGCAGTACAGACAGTCCACAATCCGGTGGACAGAGCTATGGTGTTTCGCTCATATTAACATGATCTGTATAATATTTGCGGACAATATGCAGACCTCACTTCAGATTCCCTTCACGACAAGATATGTGACTATGTTACTGAGACGTCTCTCCCCACTATTGCAGCCTCCAATTTGGCGCTCCTCGACGAACCCTTTACCGACAAGGAGGTTTCCCTTGCTATCCAATCTTCTCTGTCAGGCAAATCATCTGGCCCAGATGGGTTCACTACCCGTTTTTATAAATCCTTCTGGGACCTCCTCTCCCCTACTATGGCCCGTGTTTTCAAAAGCATTGACAATACCACTCTGTTTGCTACCCAATCCCTATTGGCCCTGGATGTAACACCCCTTTGGGCCGACCTCTGTAGGCAGGGTGTGTTGTAGTTCTCACCTCACTATGGCGCAGTGCCTCCACCTGAATCTTGCTAGGAGCTCTATAGGAATTCAGGAGGGTCTTCCTGTTCTGCTAGGGGTCGACTCGGGAAACTCCCCACCTAAGCTCAGTACACACTCACAAATGTTGAGGGTAAAACTTAATAAAATGTGAATAGAGACATGTTTCAGTAATTCACATGACAATGCACAGGTACATCCTATAGTATTAACCCCCTAGTGGTAGGAATGGACTATGTGCCAGGCCTGGCGGGTATAATAAACTATAGAGAATAGCACAGGGTTAAGATAGTTACTCACAGATAATAGTCATCACACACATGCACTCATACTGCAGGTAACAGCTTGCACTCCTAAATAACAGCACACAATGCAGAATTTCTAATAGCTGAAGCAATAAACAGTCCATTCGTTGGGGCCCGGTTGCCGCGGATCATGGCGCGCATTCAGGAAATGTTGGTGCACTATAGACACAGCAGATCCTTTCTACCACAGTTCTCATAAACCTTCTAACAGCAGTACAGCAAATTCCAGCAAAGTCTACTCACTAACTCTTGCAGGGAATCTGGTGCCAGCCTGGAGTCTCACTGGGTGCTGCAGCTTTCAGATGACAGGATACTAATGGAGTATGAGGCAGGAGTCTTCTTGGATGCAGCCCTGGGTACCTTTTGGGAGTCTGGTCAATCTGGACAGGTGGTACTGCTGTTGCAGGGATGCTGCTTCTTCCCTCAGAGTGAGCTGGTGGGCTGGCAGGACTGTCTCTATGTCCTGGGTTACCCAGTGCCAATCTATGTGCTCCCTGGCAGTTGCTGGAAGAAGCCTCTTCTGCAGCCCATGTGGCTATCCTCCTTCTTTCCTGTGCAGACCTTTCCCATAATTCCCTGCTCAGCCAATCTGTCCCTTTCTCTGTTACTCCTCCCCCTGGAGTAAGGGGTGTAGGTAAATGTAATCCACTGTCCCTCAGTATAAAATGGCTGATGTCTGCTGTAATGGGTCCTGGCTTGGCATTAACTGCAGCATCTGCTGTATGCAAAGTGCTCCTTGCAGGGGTTACAAGTAAAAGACCTGTCCTGTTGCGCCAGTTATCGCCTGATTTCCCTAATCAACATTAATATCAAATTGTTCTCTATACTGCTAGCCAAACGCCTATCTCCCCTAATGCCAGGCCTGATTCACACTGATCAGGTCAGATTCATTCTTGGTCGTGAGGCCTGAGATAACATATGCAAGACACTTCTGGTGATCTCATCGGCCCGTGGCAGTGGCTCTCCTCTGTGGTTGCTCTCCGTAGATGCCGAGAAAGCTTTCAACCAAGTGCATTGGGGTTTCTTGTGGGCTATGCTTCAACAAGTTGGAGTAGACCCAGGATATCTGGGCAAGGTGCTCTCTCTCTGTATGGCCTTCAGATGGGCAGTTGCCTGGTCAAGGTGGCCTTGTACGCTAACAACATCCTTATATATGTTTCCTACCCATTCATCTCTTTTCCATCTATTTTGCACGAGTTTAGTTGCATCGGCAATTTAAGTAACTTTAAAGTGAACTTGTCCAAGAGCGAGGCCCTCAATATCACTCTGTCCCACATGGAAGCAGACCACCTTGCGGATAGCTTCTCCTTTAAATGGCAATCTACCTCTATTAAATACCTCTGAATCCATATTCCTCCTGAACTCTCCCACTTATACCGCCTTAACTATTTACTGCTGCTCGAGTTGCTCTCGATGGACCTGTGGAAATATGGCGCTGTCACTCTCACCTGGTTTTGCCGAATTCACGCTCTAAAAACGGATGTCGTCCCCCGACTCTTGTATGTGTTCCAGGTGCTCCTCATTCCACTCCCACACATTTTTATTCGGGAAGTTCGTGTGGGGAGCGGCGTGGAGCAGACTGTGGTTTTGGACGCTGACCCGCCGTAAAAACGACGGCAGTGCAGGCCTTCCAGACCTTAGATTACTGCTCGGCTGTACTATTGTGCCTCTTTCATTAGCGCTATCATGGAATTGACAAGAAGTGGGTCTCCATGGAGGCCGAACTGCTTTCTGCTCACCTCCCTTCCCTGCTCTGGGTTCCGGCCCATTATTGCTCCAACACCATTTGCACTCTGTATTGTCCTCACATTTTCTTAGGACCTGGGAGGCAGTGTGTGCAGGCGGTCGCGTTGCTAGGGTCCCTGGCCCCCTCAGCCCTCTTTTTTTTTTTTTTACATAATCCCATGTTCCCCCCGGGTTGTTCCACGGACAGTTTCCTTTGTTGGCTGAGCAGAGACAACGCTTCCGTCAGGATGTTGGTAGCTTGCCTCTCCCCTCTCTGGCACAGCTGCATGATTCTCACCCCGACCTTCACCTGTCTTGGTTGAAATATGGCCAGCTCACTGCCTTCCTCCATAAATTCTCCTTGACTCCTCTACTTTCCTCCTCCCTGACTGACTTGGAGTCTGCCTTATCTCATGCTGACACCACCCTGCATGCACTCTCCGTCCTCTATGGCATCTTTCTCAAGAATGTTGCACCTGGGCTACCTTCCTATACTGGTCCCTGAGAGTCCGATCTCTGAATGCGTCTCTCCCCAGCTGACTGGGATAGGTCCTTCCTATTCACGCATAAGCTTCTGTTGCTTTGCAGTGTGCAGGAATAGAATTACAAAATACTGACTTGCTGGTACCGCTGTCCTGATCTCCTCCATAGGTTCTATCCTAGTGTGTCCAACCGGTGTTGCCTCTGTGGGAGAGTGCTGCCCTTAGGCCCTTCTGGGATTCTGTATTTGATTTGTACACTACAGTGAGTGGTAGATCTGTTGCGCCCTTGCCCTGACTGGCCCTGCTCTCTATCATACCTGGGAAAATTTCTGTAGTGAAGAGCACTGCTGCACCTACCCTGGTTGAGTTCTTACAGGAGCTTCTCCTTATCTGGAGAATGGAGGGCCTGGTGGCTGAGGACTTGCCTGATCCTTCCAAATTTATGTCCCTCTGGCGGTCGTGAGAGTTGGTGTTTCAGGAGACTTCTGAGTTTTTCTCTTTCTTTGCCTGACGTGGAGATGCCTTACCCTTTTCCTTTGGGAGGTTGGTCATTCCATTCTGCTAGCCCCTTACCTCCCCTTCCCTTCCTTTTTCCTTCTGTGTGTCCTCCCCTCTCCTTGTCCTATCATTTCGCTCCTGTGTAGCCCAGTTAAATAGTTGAATTGGAAGGGAGTGTGGAAGGAGAGTTCCTCTTTAACCCCTTCCCGACATCTGGCGTACTATTATGTCTGGTACTTAAATATGGCCACCAGGTCTCTGCTTTATTATACAGCAGATTGTGGATATTAAGGTACATGGGCCCGCATGGCTTAGTTCCTATTCACTTTAATGATGTAATAGAGTGCCATTGACAGTAATGTGGAAACAGTGCAGCCTCAAGGCATGAACTCCAATAGGAAAGGGGGGAGGATTATACATCTGTGCTAAAAAGTTTACATACCCCGGCAGATTTTTGGGTTTTTTTGGCCTTTTTTCAGAGAATATGAATGATAACACAAAAACTTTTTCTCCATTCATTGTTAGTGGTTGGTTGAAGCCATTTATTGTCAAACTTCTGTGTTTTCTCTTTTTAGATCATAATGACAACCAAAAACATCAAAATGACCCTGTTCAAAAGTTCACATACCCTGGTGATTTTGGCCTTATAACATGCCCAGAAATCAAACCATGGTCAGGTAGACCAACCAAAATTTTGGCCACAACTGCCTGGAAAATTGTTCGGGATGCAAAGAAAAACCCATACAAACATCAGCTGAAATACAGGACTCTCTGAAAACTATCGGTGTGGCTGTTTCAAGATGCACAATAAGGAGGCACTTGAAGAAAAATGGGCTGCATGGTCGAGTTGCCAGATGAAAGCCATTACTACGCAAATGCCACAAAGAATCTCGCCTTCAATACGCCAAACAGCACAGAGACAAACCTCAAAACTTCTGGAACAAGGTAACTTGGAGTGATGAGACAAAAATCGTACTTTTTGGCCACAACCATAAACGTTACATTTTGAGAGGTGTCAACAAGTCTTATGATTATGAGGCATTACATTGATAGCAGACAGACAGATAGGAAGTAGCAGAGGAGGGGGGGATTCAACAGGCAGAAAGATATTTCAGTTCTCTGTGTGTATTAAACTACCACAAAAGACTTCAAGCTGTCATTGATGTTAGAGGGGGAAATACACGGTATTAAGAACTGGGGTATGTGAACTTTTGAACAGGGTCATTTTGATGTTTTTGGTTGTCATTATGATTTAAAAAGAGAAAACACAGAAGTTTGGCAATAAATGGCTTCAACCAACCACTAACCATGAGTGGAGAAAAAGTTTTTGTGTTATCATTCATATTCTCTGAAAAAAGGCCAAAAAACAAAAAATCTGCCGGGGTATGTAAACTTTTTAGCAAAACTGTATGTTTGTTGTCTTTATGTACTTTGTACAAATCACCTAGCTTTCCCAGACTCCTGAAAGGCAAGACTATCTAGCTGTCGCATAACTTAAAAAAAAGTTTATACAGGTAGATTTTGATTTGACAGGTCAGTCTATATTATAGCACTAACTGGTATGTTGCCTAGCTTTCCAGGGGCCTTGAAAGTGATATCTGTCAAGGTACGGAATAATTACAGAGCAAGGAGGTGGAATATTTTAGTTATATCTAGTACCCAGCAGTCCCTATTACAGCATTACTTCATAAATTACCCAGCTTTCCCAGGACCCTGAAAGGCATATATGTAAAGTTAAGGAACAATTACAAAGCAAGGAGGGGGTTTATTTAGGTATATTTAGTACTAAGCAATCCCCAATTATAGTAGTACTTTGTATATTATCTATCTTTCCTGGGACCCTGAAGGGCAAATCTCACATACAGTGGGGAAAAAAAAGTATTTAGTCAGCCACCAATTGTGCAAGTTCTCCCACTTAAAAAGATGAGGTATACCTATAATGTCAATTACAGGCCTCTCTCAACTATGAGAGACAAAATGAGAAAACATATCTAGAAAATCACATTGTCTGATTTTTTAAGAATTTATTTGCAAATTATGGTGGAAAATAAGTATTTGGTCAATAACAAAAGTTCATCTCAATACTTTGTTATATATCCTTTGTTGGCAATGACAGAGGTCAAACGTTTTCTGTACAGTGATGGCCAAAAGTATTGGCACCCCTGCAATTCTGTCAGATAATACTCAATTTCTTCCAGAAAATGATTGCAATCACAAATGCTTTGGTAATAATATCTTCATTTAATTTGTCTTCAATGGAAAACCACAAAAAGAATTGTCAAAAAGCCAAATTGGATATAATTCCACACCAAACATAAAAAAGGGGGTGGACAAAAGTATTGGCACCCTTTGAAAAATCATGTGATGCTTCTCTAATTTGTGTAATTAACAGCACCTGTTACTTACCTGTGGCACATAACAGGTGGTGGCAATAACTAAATCACACTTGCAGCCAGTTGAAATGGATTAAAGTTGACTCAACCTCTGTCCTGTGTCCTTGTGTGTACCACATTGAGCATGGAGAAAAGAAAGAAGACCAAAGAATTGTCTGAGGACTTGAGAAGCAAAATTGTGAGGAAGCATGAGCAATCTCAAGGCTACAAGTCCATCTCCAAAGACCTGAATGTTCCTGTGTCTACCGTGCGCAGTGTCATCAAGAAGTTTAAAGCCCATGGCACTGTGGCTAACCTCCCTAGATGTGGACGGAAAAGAAAAATTGACGAGAGATTTCAACGAAAGATTGTGCGGATGGTGGCTAAAGAACCTCGACTAACATCCAAACAAGTTCTAGCTGCCCTGCAGTCCGAGGGTACAACAGTGTCAACCCGTACTATCCGTCGGCGTCTGAATGAAAAGGGACTCTATGGTAGGATACCCAGGAAGACCCCACTTCTGACCCAGAGACATAAAAAAGCCAGGCTGGAGTTTGCCAAAACTTACCTGAGAAAGCCAAAAACTTTTTGGAAGAATGTTCTCTGGTCAGATGAGACAAAAGTAGAGCTTTTTGGGAAAAGGCATCAACATAGAGTTTACAGGGAAAAAAAAGAGGCCTTCAAAGAAAAGAACACGGTCCCTACAGTCAAACATGGCGGAGGTTCCCTGATGTTTTGGGGTTGCTTTGCTGCCTCTGGCACTGGACTGCTTGACCGTGTGCATGGCATTATGAAGTCTGAAGACTACCAACAAATTGTGCAGCATAATGTAGGGCCCAGTGTGAGAAAGCTGGGTCTCCCTCAGAGGTAATGGGTCTTCCAGCAGGACAATGACCCAAAACACACTTCAAAAAGCACTAGAAAATTGTTTGAGAGAAAGCACTGGAGACTTCTAAAGTGGCCAGCAATGAGTCCAGACCTGAATCCCATAGAACACCTGTGGAGAGATCTCAAAATGGCAGTTTGGAGAAGGCACCCTTCAAATCTCAGGGACCTGGAAAAATTTGCCAAAGAAAAATGGTCTAAAATTCCAGCAGAGCATTGTAAGAAACTCATTGATGGTTACCGGAAGCGGTTGTTCGCAGTTATTTTGTCTAAAGGTTGTGCTACCAAGTATTAGGCCGAGGGTGCCAATACTTTTGTCCGGCCCATTTTTGGAGTTTTGTGTAAAATGATCAATGATTTGACTTTTTTTCATTCTCTTTTGTGTTTTTTCATTGCAAGCAAAATAAATGAAGATATTATTACCAAAGCATTTGTGATTGCAATCATTTTCTGGAAGAAATTGAGTATTATCTGACAGAATTGCAGGGGTTCCAATACTTTTGGCCAGCACTGTAAGTGTTCACAAGGTTAGCACACACTGTTGCTGGTATGTTGGCCCATTCATCCATGCAGATCTCCTCTAGAGCAGTGATGTTTTGGGGCTGTCGCTGGGCAACATGGACTTTCAACTCCCTCCAAATGTTTTCTATGGGGTTGAGATCTGGAGACTGGCTAGGCCACTCCAGGACTTTGAAATGCTTCTTACAAAGCCAGTCCTTCGTTGCCCTGGCGGTATGCTTGGGATCATTGTCATGCTGAAAGACCCAGCCACGTTTCATCTTCAATGCCCTTGCTGATGGAAGGAGGTTTACACTCCAAATCTCACAATACATGGCCCCATTCATGCTTTCATGTACACGGATCAGTCGTCCTGGTCCCTTTGCAGAGAAACAATCCCAAAGCATGATGTTGCCACCCCCATGCTTCACAGTAGGTATGGTGTTATTTGGATGCAACTCTGCATTCACTCTCCTCCAAACACGACGAGTTGTGTTTCTACCAAACAGTTCTACTTTGGTTTCATCTGACCATATGACATTCTCCCAATACTCTTCTGGAACAACCAAATGCTCTCTAGCAAATTGCAGGATCTGAGTCCCTGGCGGCGTAGTGTGTTACTGATGGCTGCCTTTGTTACGTTAGTCCCAGCTTTCTGCAGGTCATTCACTAGGTCCCCCTATGTGGTTCTGGGATTTTTGCTCACCGTTCTTGTGATCATTTTGCGTGGAGCCCCTGATTGAGGGAGATTATCAGTGGTTTTGTATGTCTTCCATTTTCTAATTATTGCTCCCACAGTTGATTTCTTCACACCAAGCTGCTTGCCTATTGCAGATTCAGTCTTTTCAGCCTGGTGCAGGTCTACAATTTTGTTTCTGGTGTCCTTCCACAGCTCTTTGGTCTTCACCATAGTGGAGTTTGGAGTGTGACTGTTTGAGGTTGTGCACAGGTGTCTTTTGTACTGATAACAATTTCAAACAGGTTCCATTACTACAGGTAATGAGTGGAGGACAGAGGAGCCTCTTAAAGAAGAAGTTAAAGGTCTGTGTGAGCCAGAAATCTTGCTTGTTTGTAGGTGACCAAATACTTATTTTCCACCATAATTTGCAAATAAATTCGTAAAAAATCAGACAATGTGGTTTCCTAGATATGTTTTCTCATTTTGTCTCTCATAATTGAGGTCTACCTATGATGTCAATTACAGGCCTCTCTCATCTTTTTAAGTGGGAGAACTTGCACAATTGGTGGCTGACTACTTTTTTTTCCCCACTGTACATATAGTATCAGGGTAATAGTGAGGTCTAGTTTTCAGAATATTGCTGATACCATTGATATGACTATTGACCTTTGTTACCATATCTATTTCTTACTTTCAGTTACTTGAGGGAATCCATCCAACAAAATGACCATTTTCACTATATAGACAAAAAGTCTAAACCTCCTGTCCTCCTAAACTTCCTGGCTCAAGGGCACTAGCATTAGAGAGGTGAGATAAGGGGAGAAAACATGACTGGTGCCATAGAGAAATACACTGCTTTTCTCAAGATTTCATCTTCTGCAGTGACGCAACTAAAGTCTTGTGGGCCCCGGTGCAAACTTTTGTCTGGGGCTCCCTACCACCTACAGTATAATATGCTCCAGAGTGGCCCCCACACAATATTATATGCTTTATAGTGGTCCCCACACACAATATAATATGCTCCCCACAGTGGCCTCACACAGTATAATATGCTCCACAGTGGCCCCCACTCATTATAATATGCTCCACAGTAGCCCCCACACAGTATTATATGACCTCAGTCACAGGCCGGAGGGGCCCTGGAGAGGATTCCGGGAATCATCAGCAGCCCAGAAGAGGTGAGTATAAGTATTTGGTATTTATAGTCAACTCCCCTCGGCTGGCATTTATTGGAAAGGGACCTGGTGACATGCCTTTCCATTAACAATATGTATAGCGTTAAGGGAACCAGGCTTTCCCGACCGCTATCATGGTGGTCCGGGGTCCCAGTCATTTCTAAATCTGATAGTTACAACACTGATCCTCTGTAATTATGATATAAGGAAAGAAGAGCAAGAAAAATCAGTAGATGTTAGGTGTCTTATAGGAAATTATTCTTTTTATTCTTTCTCTATTTGTTTGGATTCTGGGCTTATTGGTCCTTTAAAGGGGTAGTCTTTGCATTTATGGCTATAGCCATAGAATATGTCCTAAATTCCTGAAAGATGCAGGGGACCCTCTCATGGCTGCAAGTAAAGGAGAGGGAGCTACATATGTGTGAGTCTTTCCATTTCTTTGAAAGGGAATTTTGAAAATATCCAAGGTTCATGTTTCAAGTGGTACAGTAAACTCACTTTTAATTCTGATAAAATGGGTTTACCACTTGAAGCATGTAGGCAAGCTGGAGTTATAACTTTTGTGCATCCTTTGAATTAATAAAGACAAATTATTTTAGCTGAATGCTGGATATTGCTGTTTATGAAGTACTATACCTAAATGTGAGCATTGAAACTCGGTCCATGTGTTGGCCGGGGAACAGAACAGTATGTCAAGAGAGGGACTGTCCTGTAATGATTATAGTATGGGACAATATGTTGCATGGATAACTATTATGGTAGGAGTCCCCCTCCCTGCATACTGTTCAGGCCGGTAAATCTGACCACATGGACTGAGTTTGACTGGTCATTTGAATTTGACCTTAATCAAAGCCAACAGTGTTTTGTTTTGTTTTTTTTGGCAGCATAGGATACAATTTGCTTACTAGATAGTAAGACGTAGCCTTTTGTGCTTTCCCATACAGTTAACCATGCACAGTATGCAGTAGGCTATGGATGATGTATACAGTATATCATTTGTCAGGACATTTGTCACAAACTTCAGCTCAGATTAATGTTGTTTAGAATTTTGGGATTTGTAAATGAGATACAGTTAGGTCCAGAAAAATTTGGACAGTGACACAAGTTTTGACATCGCTAGGCTGATAAAAGAAGACAGTTTGATACAAAAAAGAGCATACAAATGAGCTCGGGAACTCAAAAAAGCCTGGATATCCACGGAAAACAGCAGTGGTGGATGATCACAGAATCCTTTTCATGGTGAAGAAAAATTCCTTCACAACATCCACTCAAGTGAAGAAATCTCTTCAGGAAGTAGGTGTATCAATATCTAAGTCTACCATAAAGTGATGACTTCATGAGAGCAAATACAGAAGGTTCACCACAAAATATGGAGAAGAAAGTACAGTATAAAGAAAGTATGGAGAAGGCTTAGAACGGCTCAAGATCCAAAGCACACCACATCCTCTATAAAACATGGTGGAGGCAGTGTGATGATATGGACATGCATGGCTTCCACTGGGGCACTGGGTCACTAGTTTTATTGATAATGTGACAGAAGAAACATGGATCCTTCTATTGTTGAATTTTAGGAATTAAAAAAAATTGCATTGACTACTCATCAATGGAACTCAGCTAATTGTTAGGGTATCACATCCCAAGTAAACACGTATTTTTCCTATATCTGACCAGTACACACATGAATGCATCTGTCACATCATGTATAAATATATGGCTCTTTTACACACAATTGTCTCTATGTCCTTCCCCATAACAAAGAGGCAATAGAAGATAAATGAAAAAGACAATTCTGGATGTTACCAAGGAGACATGGAGAAAATAATAAAAGCAATGGAGTGCAAAGCATTAATCATTTTAATGAGTAGTCTTCATGAGGCTCATTTGTTAAGAATAGAAAATGCTATTAGGGATGGTATTTCTCACAAAGCGCTATCTGGGTTACTGCCATTTTCTGTGCCTTCATCTCTTTATCTACATGTAGAAGGAATTGAAGCATTTGTACACATCACTGCTAAATCATACATATTACAGATTTTATGAACTACTAGTTTAAACCCTCAATACCTCAGCCACTTTTGTCTGCTTTTATGCAAATGAAACTTGATAATCAACAATTCTGTAACTTACTAAGCCTACCTTCACACATAGGCCCAGAATTACTATTGTGGTTACAAGTAGACATATACCGCACCTTTGGAGCAGTACAGCACATCTCTGTTTAGGCTGAAATATTTTGACATGCTAGCCATGTGGGTGTTGATTCTCAGAAAAAAGTGGGTATGGCTTAAATGTGCTATAATGTGCCAAAATAGTGTTGAAAATTCTAGCTCAAAGTAAGCCAACTAAAAAAACTAGACAGTCTAAAGATATGCTAGATGTACGATCAGACATCGGTCACTGTGATAAGTCTGGTGTATTTTCAGCCTGCCTATTTTTACGCTGTCTAACTATCATTATATCTGGGCCATAATTTTTTCATAGCGGTTTTTCTCAGGAGAAAAATGCCACAAAAAGTGCCTGTATTGCTTGGATTTTTTTATGGCGATTTTTATTCACACATAATTTTTCTTTCCTATAATGAAAAAAAAAAACATATCCAGAGCATGCTGAGTTTTGAAAAAAAAGACAAAAAAACCTAGTTTAATTATCAATTCAATGTTTTCAGCAATGCTATAACCCACTGAGTTCCTTTTAGCACAATTTATAAGTACAGTGTCTTGAAAAAGTATTCATATCCCTTGAACTCTGATATAAAAACACTACTTAAGGAGAAAAAGATGGCATTCAGGACAAGAGATAAGGAGGGGTTGAGGGAAGTACAAAAGGAGCTGAGGCATCTAATCAGGCAAGGAAAAGCCAGTTATAAGGAAAAAATGGAAAAGCAAATGGAAAGAAAAGACATAAAGGGGGTCTGGGAGGGGCTTAAGTCAATTTCGGGTCATAAACAGTCTGTCTGCCAGATTGAGGCAGATGTTAACTGGCTTAATGAACTAAACCTATTCTTCAACAGATTTGATCACACACCAGCTCCTCCCACCCCAGCATGTCCTTCAGCTCCCCTCACCACAATGACTTCACCCCATTCACCCCATGTGGCTACTTCCCAACAGACCAGTAAATCCAGAAATCTGTCTTTATCTGACCACAGTCTGACCTTCACACGGGCCCAGGTGAGGAAGGAGATGAAAAAGATCAAGGCGAGGAAAGCCGCAGGGCCAGATGACATCAGTGCAAGGCTAATTAAGACTTGCGGGGACCAGCTGTGTGGTATAATTACATATATGTATAATATGAGCCTGAGGCAGGAAATAGTCCCTGAATTATGGAAATCTTCTTGTGTGGTACCAGTTCCAAAGAAACCTCACCCTATGGACCTCAACGACTACAGACCTGTAGCACTGACATCCCACTTGATGAAGATCTTAGAGAGATTGGTTCTCACACATCTTCGCCCTCTAGTGAGCCCCGCTATGGACCCTCTCCAGTTTGCTTATCGACCGGGCATTGGGGTAGATGATGCCATCATCCAACTTCTGCACAGGGCTCTGTCTCACCTGGAAAAACCAGGGAACACGGTGAGAATAATGTTCTTTGATTTCTCCAGTGCTTTTAACACCATACAGCCCAGGTTACTGAGAGACAAGCTGGGCCTTGCTGGAGTGGACCACCACCTCTCCAACTGGATCCTAGACTACCTCACAAATTGACCTCAATACGTGAGAGCCCAAGACTGTGTGTCAGGTACCGTGATCTGTAATACGGGGGGCACCTCAGGGTACGGTTCTCGCCCCTTTCCTCTTCACACTGTACACTGCTGATTTTAGGTGCAACTCATCCAGCTGCTACCTACAGAAGTATTCTGACGACTCTGCAATAGTAAGCCTCATCACAGATGATGATGACAGGGAGTACAGAGAACTGAACCGGTTTTTTGTGGACTGGTGCCACCAGAACCACCTGAAGATTAACGCGGGGAAGACCAAGGAGATGGTGGTGGACTTCCGTAAAGGCAGATGCCCTCCAAAACCAGTGGACATCCTGGGGACGGGCATTGAGATTGTGAACACCTATAAGTACCTGGGTTTGCTCCTTAATAATAAGCTGGACTGGGCAGATCATATGGAGGCCCTGTACAGGAAGGGCCACAGCAGGCTCTACCTACTTAGGAAGCTGAGAGCCTTTGGAATCCGGGGGGCACTTCTTAGGACTTTCTTCAACTCGGTAGTGGCATCAGCCATCTTCTTTGGAGTGGCCTGCTGGGGGAGCAGTATATCAACCAGGGACAGAAATAAACTTGACAAGCTGATTAGAAGGGCCAGCTCTGTCCTGGGGAGCCCACTGGACCCAGTGCAGGTGGTGGGTGACAGAAGGATACTGTCCGTGGTGAGCTCCATGCAGAAGAAGAAGTCCCATCCCATGCATGAGACTGTGATTGCGCTGGGCAGTACTGTCAGTGACCGACTGCTCCACCCTAGGTGTAAGAAGGAGCGCTATCGGAAGTCTTTCCTCCCCACCGCGGTTAGGCTGTACAACCAACACCGACCTAAGCGGAGATCATTACATACAGAGAACTGAAATATCTCTCTGCCTGTTAAATCCCCCCCCCCCTCCTCTGCTACGTCCTATCTGTCTGTCTGCTATCAATGTAATGCCTCTCACCTTGGAACATTCCTGTACATGTTGTATTTGTATCTGCTTATCTTATCTTATCTTTGCTGCTGTAACACACTGAATTTCCCCACTGTGGGACTATTAAAGGACTATTATTATTATTATTATTATTATTATTATTATTATTATTGAACTTTTTCACATTTTGTCATCTTACACCCACAAACCTAAATGTATTTTATTGAGATTCTAAGTGATAGACCAACACAAAGTAGCAGCTAATTGTGAAGTGGAACGAAAATGATACATGGTTTTCAATATGGCCATCCACCTAAACTGACAGATGGAGCAAGGAGAACACAGGTCATAGAAGCAGCCAAGAGGCCCATGGTCACTCTGGAGGAGCTGCAGAAATCCACAGCTCAGGTGGGAGAATCTGTCCACAGGACAACTATAAGTTGTGCACTCCACAAATCTGGCCTTTATAGAAGAGTGACAGGAAGAAAACCATTATCGAAAGAAAGACATAAGAAGTGCCGTTTGCAGTTTGCCACAAGCCATCTAGGGGACACAGCAAACATGTGGAAGAAGGTGCTCTGGTCAGATGAGACCAAAGATGGACTTTTTGGGCTAAATGCAAAGCGCCATGTGTGGCTGAAAATTAACACTGCTCATCACTCTGAAAACACCATCCCCACTGTGAAACATGGTGGTGGCAGCATCATGCTGTGGGGAAGCTGGTCAGAGTTGATGGGAAGATGGATAGAGCTAAAAATAGGGCCATCCTGGAAAAAAACCTGTTCTAGGCTGCAAAGGACTTGAGACTGGGAAGGAGATTCAACTTCCAGCAAGACAATGATCCTAAACATACAGCCAGAGCTACAGTGGAATGGTTTAGCTCAAAGATCATTCATGTGTTAGAATGGCCCAGTCAAAGTCCAGACCTAAATCCCATTGAGCAGCTGTGGCAGAACATGAAAATTGCTGTTCACAGACGCTCTCCATCCAACCTGTATTATTGTATATTGACTGCAAAATTTACAAACCACAGCCAAACCTGCAACAATAATCGATATGTTGTGGATTTTTTCCATAGTGTGTGGATGGTATGTGTTACCCCTTGATAATAAAACAATTTTTTCCATTGTTGCATACCAAGAGCCATGTCAATGTAACTGTATGAGGGATTGCTTTTTTTTTTTTGCAAGACACGCTGTAATGTTTAATGGCACCATTTCCAGGTACATGTATCTCATTGATTAACTTTAACTTTTTCTGGGAGGGAAAAGAAAAAATCAGCAATTCTATCATTCTCTTTTTAAGCCATAAATTGTGCGCCATTCACTGTGTGGTTTAAAGAACCTGATAAATTTATTCTCTAGGTGTATATGATTACATCAATACCAAATTTATATAGTTTTTGTTTTTTTAATAAGTTTGATTACTTTAACAAAATAAAATAAAATACCCTCTTCTATTAAAAAGTTCTTTATTTGCATTATTATTTTTCTGTCAATGGAATTGTGTGAGAGTTTTTTTTTTCTTGCAGGAAGATGTGACTTTTTCATTGTTGCCATTTTGGAGAACATAAAACCTTTTAAGCTTAGGCCCCATGTTGAGGAAACACAGCTTTTTTTTTTTTTTTTTTTGCAGATTTTGCTGTGTTTTTTTCAGCATGAGGGCATTGAGCAGAAGGTAGAAGTATAAGAACTTCCTATATATTTCCTATTCCTTTTTTCCCAGAACGTGTGGACTTAATCTCTTTTTATAACATTTTCCAGTGGTCAACAAACAAAAACCCTCAGTTCTGTAAAATAATGTTACAGTTGTATTGTTCACCTCATTACGGAGGTGGCAATACTCAATATGTGTATTATGTTTTGATTTTTTTAAATTTTCAGAAAACAGAATTGCTATTTTGATTCCCTTACGTCTCACAGCAGCATAATATGGGGGGTATTTCTGCCCCTGTGTGTTGATAGGACAGACGAAATTTTTAATTAGCCTAATTTATGCATGACTATGGTTTCCTATAAGAGGGCCAAGGAGACTTCCCCCCCCCCCCCTCGTGTTTTTTTCTGTCCTGTGTGGTGGGACAGGTGGAGTGAGGTCTTTTTTGTCCTCCCATGCTTTGTTTTTCCCCTAAAGTTTGTTATCTTACCTTTGGGGAGTCATCTTTATACCTCTCCTCTTTTTTCTTCCATTGGACGCTTCTGTGGAAAGAAGGGGGTTTTACTTAGGCAGTTTGTGCCTAGCCAAGCTTTCAACCTTCACTCTGAAAAGGTTGATTTGAGTAGTACATGCAGTGGTAGTTGCATGCTGCATGTTCAAAGACCTGTAGTGCAGGCCACTTGTGCGGCCTTTATGTGGAGCACTGCTGTCTCACTTACCTTTTTGTGCAGCTTTGATGTGGTACAAGCTCCGCGGCCGCCAGTAGTGACGTTGGTCACTTTTTTCCGGAACCTTTCTTGTGTTCCGGTTTTCCGGGGACTGAATTCTCGGACGGACCTTCCTCCTTTTTTGCAAGGTTATATTTGCTGAGCCTCTTTTCTGCATTGGTCTGTATATTTTTAGCTTAATTCTGTGTACATGAAATTAAGGTTTGCAAAATTGCGGGGGGAAGGGTTTTTTGTGGTGCACTACTTGCTCATTTCCCCCCCCCTCCTATAGAAGCCTTCATCTTAGTGCAGGAGATGGCTTGTCTCTTAGTGAGGAAGGCCTCTGTACTCCACTTTGATTACTGTTCTTGCTGCTGCATCTCTGGGCAGCGCGGTGGCTCAGTGGATAACACTGCAGCCTTGCAGTGCTAGAGTCCTTCAAGGAGTTTGAAGAAAAAAAAAAAAGGGGTCTAGTTTGTGTGGATTGTAACATACTGTGGGCATGAAATGAAACCCTCTCTTTCACTAGTATCTAAGAGGACTTCCAAGTGATTGATGAGATGCTCTCATCGGATGAATATACCTTAGAGAATTCCTCTAGAGAAGATAAATAGGCTGCTTAAGTCCATCCGGTCAAGGGACCGTGATGTTGATGGGGAAGCCCTCCACTTCCACCAATAGGGGGCCAAGTGGTCGTAACACTGATAAACTCATGCTATTGGAGTTGAAACATCCTGAAAGAGCCGCTATTTTATCCAGGAGGTTAAGGCCTTATTTCTTATTGTGGAATCCCAGCTGGACCAATGGCTCCCCCTCCTCTAATGAAGTATCAAACAAGTTGCGCTCTGATCTAGCCAAACTAGAGAGGGACTTTGACTCTGGAGTCTCCAGAGATTACCTCTTATCATTCTTGAGGTCAGTCTCTATCCGAGGTCTCCCAACATCAGTTTAAGCTGGCCGCAAAATCTATGGCCCTCTCGACAGCAGCTAGAAGGCCGTTATGGTTAAAACCCTGGAAAGTTGATACCTCCTCAAAGTATAACTTGTGTTCCCTGCCTTTTGAGTCGGGTAAACCTTTCAGCAGAGGCCTGGATGAAATCATGGAGGATCTAACCGACAAGAAGGGTAACAGACTACCTCAATCTTTTAGAGGTAGATCAAGACCTCCTGGCCGGGTCAGAGGTTATCAACCTCAGTATAGACCTTAGTTCCAGAGGCATCCTAGATACCAGTCTAGGGGTTCTGGGCAGAAGTTCCCCAAAGAAGGGGAGAAGAAGAAGCCTAACTTTGATGCCAGCTGTTTTCTTCCTGTGGCAGAGACTCTTACAAGGGGGTCTTGGAAGAGGTCCGCCCTCTGAAGAAGGATTCGGTGTTTACACCCCAGTTTTTTTGGTGCTAAAATCAACAGGTGACTGGATCTAAGATATCTGAATCTCTTCATAAGAATAAAGCATTTTTAAAATGGAAATTCGTTACATCCTTTCTACTGCAGGGCAAGGTCCTTGCCACCATAGACCTAAAGGATGCCTTTCTACTTATTCCAGTTTATCCTCCACACAGAAGGTATCTCAGAATCGCTGTCTCAGTTCACAGCCACAGGAAGCATCTTTAGTTTGCGGCATCCCGTTAGCTTCACACATCTTCACCAAGGTGGTGGCGCCAGTAGCAGCCGCACTCAGATTTCAAGGTTCATAGTGCCATACTTGGACTACTGGCTAAATAAAAGCTCAGTCAAAATCCATTCTGCTCCAGCATTTGCAGATAGCCATGTCCTTCAACTCCTAGGTTGGCTAATAAATTGGGGAAAGTCAGAGGTGATTCCCTCTACTCAGAGAAAGTTCCTGGGGTTTCTCCTGGACTCAGACCGCATGAAAATTTCCTTAACTCTTGCAAGGAAAGAAAGGTTAACCACAGCGGTCCGGTATCTTCTCAGAACATGCCTGGTTTCTATCTGGATAACTATGAGAATCCTAGGCCTAATGTCATCCTCAGCCATGGCAGTCCTTTGGGCTTTATGGCATATGTGTCCTCTTCAGATGGAAATTCTAAAGGCCTGGAATCGTACTCCTCTCTGTCTCGACAAGAGGATCAGACTTTCCCCCAGTACCCATCTTTCTCTCAAATGGTAGATACATCTGAAAGACGGATGTCCACGGTCCAACCTTGTTGGACCCTATTGACTACTGATGCATCCCTCTCGGGATGAGGAGCCCACATGTACGAGAAGACTGTACAAGGAGTCTGGAGAAGGCTAGAAAAAGGACATTGTCCAACTGGAAGGAGCTCAGAGCAGTTTACCTGGCACTACTTCATTTCTCTCCTCTCCTCCGAGGAAGAGTCAAGATCCAGTCCGACAGTATGACGACGTATGTAATGTACCTGAACAAACAGGGAGGCACCAGATTGCTATCTCTCCACAGGGAGACAGGTCTGATTTTTACCTGGGCAGAGGAAAATCTGACCCACTTATCCACAGTTCACTTCAGGGGCTCCTTGAACATAGTAGCATGGTATCAGGAGATTGGTTTATCAATCCAGAGATCTTCCATCAGATTATCCTGAAGTGGGGTCTTCTAGAAGTAGACCTTATGACCACCAGACTCAACGCCAAGGTAGAGATATTCTGCTCACTCTATCAGGAGGACTATCCCTTGGCAGTGGATGCCCTGTCCATCTCTTGGAGGTTCAGGCTGGTATACATTTTTCCTCCACTTTCCATGGTACCAAGGGTATTGATGAAAGTCTGACAGGACCAAGTCTCTGTGATAGCCATTCTACCATGCGGGCTAAAAAGAGCTCGGTTTTCCCAGCTCATGTACATGAGTCGAGGGATCTATTGGAGGCTTCCCCCCACCCACAACCTGGTTTCCCAAGAAACTCAGAAGCTCCAGGATCTGTGGAAATTCAACCTGACAGCCTGGAGGTTGATCAGTCCCTATGGCGATCTAGAAGACTGTCAGAAGCCATCCTGAAGACTCTCTCCTGCTCCAGATCAGTGTCTACCAATAAAAGCTACCTAAGAATAGGTAACATCTTCAAAGAATGGTGCTCCAAACAGGAAGTTAACAGTTCGAATCCTACTACAGGAGAAATTCTAAAACTTTCTTCAGGACGGCCTGGATAAGGGCCTTTCCCCTGCTGCACTCAAGGTACAGGTTTCAGCCCTATCCGCCTGTTTAGGCAGACTACTGTCTCAGAATCCCTTAATTTCCTTAAGGGTGCTATGAGACCGGTGGTTTCAACTCCTGTTCCCCAATGGGATCTTGCTACAGTTCTCTCGGGTCTTTGTGGTCCTCCATTTGAGGACATGGATTTTAAGTATTTAAGCCTTTAAAACCACCTTTTTTTTGTTAGCCATCACTTCAGCAAAGAGAGTGGGTGAGCTTCAGGCTTTTCTTCCAAAGAACCACATATTTTGTTCTTGCGGATAGGGTCCAGCTCAGATTTCTCCTGGCCTTAACCCTAAGGTGCTTTCTCGTGCCAATATCAACCAGATAGTTTCCTTATCAGTGTTTCTTTCAGCTCCTTCCTCTGAAGAGGAAAGTCTTCACACACTGGATGTATTAAGGTGTCTTCAGACCTACCTTCTACGTACACAACCTTTCAGGAGATCCGAGAATCTTCTTATTAATATGGTAGAGACAAAGGTCTCAGAACTTCCAAACCTACCTTATCTAGATGGATCAAGGAAGCGATTAAAACTTCTTTTTCTGCTCAGGGGTTAACTCCACCTGAATTCTTTACAGCCCGTTCATCTAGGGCTGTGTCAACCTCTGGGAATGAGAGCCATGCGGTACCTCTTGATCAGATTTGTGCAGCCGCTTCTTGGTCATCTCAGCTGACCTTTGTAAGACATTATCGGCTAAATGTCCAGAGTTCAGAGGCAACTGCCTTTGGACAGTCAGTCCTAAGTATGGTATAGCAAGGAAACCCTCCCTAAGGGAATTACTTGCTACATCCCCATATTTTGCTGCTCTGGGACGTAAGGGAATCGTTGATTATGATGTTAATCTGTTTTCCCTTAGTCCCAACAGCAGCACAAGCTTCCCTCCCTAAGATAGGATTATTTTCTTTATAACTAACACAAGGGGGGAAGGTCTCCTTGGCCCTCTTATAGGGTACCATAGTCATGCATAAATTATGCTAATTAAAAATTCCGCCTGTCCTATCAACACACAGGGGCAGAAATACCCCCCATATTGTGCTGCCATTGGGACTAAGGGAAAACAGATTAACATCATAATCAACGATTATATTTATTATTTTAAAAGTATTTTGGTTTGGGATTTCATTTTGAGAAACGGACCTGATAGACTGTCAAAAGTGGGGGCCAGCGGTCATCTCGTAATAGTGACCACAACATAATAAGTTTAACTTATACAAGTTCAAGATGGAACTGGATGCTTTTCTTGAAAGTAATAATATTATAGGTTATCGGAGTTATACATTTCTGGGATAGGACAATTGGCGTCAGTCTTTTGGGGTGTTTTGCTTTCCCCAGGATCAACTTAGTAGGTTGGACTTGTGCCTTTATCCAACCTTTATCCAATTTACTATGTTAAGTTTTATTTTTTAATAAAAATGCATTTAATTATTTTAACACTATTTTTTTAGTCCTCATAGGTGACTTGAACTTGTTTGCATATGTAGTGCAATGTATTATGCTGTATTATGCTGTATTATGTTTTTTTCCTTTGGGCTGTTGTGGCAGCAAAATATAAAAAAACGCTGTGTTTTACAGTACCAGCAAAGTGATTGAGATTTTGGTAAATTTCATACACACATTGTGGGGAAAAAAAGATACTTAAGGCTAAGGCCTCACGTAGTGAGCCGCAGCCAAAAAGCACTGCGGGAAAAACCGCAGAGTGAACACATTGTGGTTTTTCCCACAGGGCTTTTCACAGAAAGTTCGCAGAGTTTTCCTCTGCAGACTTTCTGCTTCAATTATACCTATACAGAAAACTACAGCGATTTGACATGCTGCGATTTACAAAAATGCAACGTTTTTTGAAATTGCATGTCCGCTACAGATATTTTTCTGCAATGTGTGGATGGGATTAGCCAGAATCCCATGCAATTTGCAGGTACTGTAAAATGCCACAGTTTTTGCTGTTGCACTTTCACAGAAAATGCAGCAAAAGCTCTAACAATGTGTTTTCATTGCATTTTTTTCTGAAGTGTTTTTAGCTACATTTTGTTTGTTTGTTTGTTTGTTTGAGTTGGAAGGGACCTCAAGGGCCATCGAGTCCAACCCCCTGCAAAAGCAGGAATTCCTAAAACATCCCAGCTATATACCTATCCAGTTTCCGCTTGAAGATTTCAATTGATGGAGAACTCACCACCTCCCGTGACAGCCTATTCCACTCTCTCACTACCCTTACTGTTAGAAAGTTTTTCCTAATGTCTAATCTGAATCTCCTTCCCCTTAGTTTCATCCCATTACTTCTCGTGCTTCCTTCTGCTAATGAGAAAAGGGTAGATCCCTCTGCACTGTGACAACCTTTCAGATATTTAAATACCGCTATTAAGTCTCCCCTTAGCCTTCTCTTCTGCAAACTAAGCAGTCCCAATTCTTTTAGCCTCTCCTCGTAGGACATGGTTTGTAGACCTTCCACCATATTGGTTGCTCTTCTCTGGACCTGCTCCAATAAATCGATGTCTTTCTTAAACTGGGGAACCCAGAACTGTACACAGTATTCCAGGTGGGGTCTGACCAGGGCAGAGTACAGCGGAATAATTACCTCTCTTGATCTAGCTTCAATGCTCGTCTTGATACATCCTAGAATTTTATTAGCCTTTTTAGCCACCGCACCGCACTGTTGACTCATGTTGAATTTGCGATCTATTATTATGCCCAGATCCTTTTCCCCTGTACTCTCACTTAGTACTATTCCTCCCATACTATATATGCTTCTTGCATTTCTGTTACCCAGATGTAGAACTTTGCACTTGTCCCTGTTGAATACCATTTTGTTCACCTCAGCCCATTGTTCCAGTGTGTCCAAGTCCTTTTGGATGCATTCTCTCTCCTCTCTAGTGTTGGCCATTCCTCCTATCTTTGTATCATCTGCAAATTTTATTAGTTCCCCATTAACCCCATCATCCAGATCATTTATAAAAATATTAAAAAGTACTGGGCCCAGGACAGAGCCCTGCGGCACCCCGCTTTTTACTTTCTTCCAGTTTGATGTATAGCCATTTAGAATTACTCGTTGTGCCCGATCATTAAGCCAATTGTGAACCCACCTCACTGATATTTTATCAAAGCCATACTTGATCATTTTTTCAATAAGAATGTTATGTGATACTTTATCAAAGGCCTTACTAAAGTCAAGATATACTATGTCCACTGCATTTCCCTGGTCCAACCATTCAGTGACTTTGTTATAGAAGGAAATAAGATTAGTCTGACAAGATTTATTAGGCATAAAGCCGTGCTGGCTCTGATTAATTAAAGCCTTCCCATCCAGGTACCTAAGTAAATGTTCTTTAACGATTTGTTCAAAGATTTTTCCTACTATCGAGGTCAGACTTACCGGCCTATAATTTCCTGGGTCGTCCCTATTCCCCTTTTTGTAGATGGGGACCACATTTGCCCTTTTCCAATCTAGAGGGACCACTCTTGTTTCCCATGACTTATTAAAGATTATTGCAAGGGGTTCTGTTATTTCCTCTGCTAATTCTTTTAAAACTCTAGGGTGTAAATCATCCGGTCCTGGGGACTTGGTTTCCTTAATCTTAGCTAAATGTTCTCTTACCAAACCTTCACTTATAATCAGCTTGGAGTCCTCATTCCCCTCATCACTATCACCATTAATGTTGATATTACCATCCATTTCTTGGGAGAAGACGGATACAAAATATGAATTCAGTAACTCCACCTGCTGATCCACCATGTTAACTTTTTCACCCTTTTCGTTCTTTAGGACTCCAATGGTTTCCTTCACTTTTCTTTTGGTCTTAACATATCCCCAAAAACCTTTTACATTACTCTTAACTTCTTTTGCAAGCTTCAATTCGTATTCAGCCTTGGCTTTTTTAATGCTTATCTTGCAGAGTCTGCAAACTGCTGTATACTCTCCCTTAGATATAGCTCCCATCTTCCACTTGTTGTAAGTTTCCTTTTTCTTTTTTAGTAGGTTATGTAATTTTTTGGTCATCCATCCTGGAGTTTTTAGGTGATTCCCATTTTTCTTGCTTCTAGGTATTGTTAGTTCCTGTGCATTAATGATTTCCCTACGGAAAATTTCCCACCCCTCATGTGCATTTTTGTGCTTAAGTAATTTTCGCCATAGAATTCTACTAACCCTTACCTTTAGGCCCCTAAAATCTGCCCTACTAAAATTGAGCCTTCTAGTCTTTGTCTTCTCAGGTCTTCTTCTTCTTACAACCCCAAACTCGAGTATAGCATGGTCGCTGAATCCCAATGTCCCTGCTACCCTTAATTCCTTAATCATGTCCTCCTTATTAGTTAAAACTAGGTCCAGAATGGATGTTCCTCTCGTGTTTTTTTCTACTAACTGGGCAATGAAGTTGTCTGCTAGAGAGGATAAAAATTTGATAGAGCTTTTACTCATAGCTGTGTGAGTTTCCCAATGAATATCTGGGTAATTAAAGTCTCCCATGATAACAATTTCAAATTTCTTCGAAAGCGTGGTCATTTGCTGTGAAAAAATCTCATCCCTATCTTCTGTCTGTCCTGGTGGTCTATAATAAACACCTATTATGATGTCCTTATCATTGTTTTTCCCCTGAATTGTTACCCAAATATTTTCCAATAAGTTATCATTTTGTAAAACTGTGATTTCCGTGGAAATGTGATCTTTTTTAACATACAATGCAACTCCTCCCCCTCTTTTATTAGTTCTATTTTTTTTGAATAAGTTGTATCCTTCCATCTGTATATTCCAATCATGCTTATCGTTCCACCAAGTTTCTGTAATACCAATGACATCATATTTTTCCTTCTGTATTATCAGTTCTAATTCTCCCTGTTTATTTCCCAAGCTTTGCGCATTTGTGTAAAAACATTTCAGATTGTGCTCTGATACTTCCTTTTTCTTAATTTCCTTCTGAGTATCCTGTCTTAGGTCCTCATTACCACATCTAGTAACCTTGTTTAGTATATCCTTTAGCTGCATGTTCTTGTCTTTCTTTTTACTTCCCATCCCCTCCTCTTCTAGTTTAAAGCCCTCCTGATAAGTGTGGCAAGTCTTCTGGCAAATATGTGTTTCCCAGGCTTTGTACTATTTTACTATGGAGGGCCTTAGCCATAGATGGGAATATCAATTCAAGTTTCAAATTGGGGGGGTTTAAACTAGCTACATCTTCAAAGACTCTTCACATGCAACGCT
The DNA here is from genome assembly GCA_947044405.1 of Leptodactylus fallax. Classification (NCBI taxonomy): domain Eukaryota; kingdom Metazoa; phylum Chordata; class Amphibia; order Anura; family Leptodactylidae; genus Leptodactylus; species Leptodactylus fallax. The sequence continues at coordinate 1,188,020 of CAMRHE010000061.1, read as the reverse complement.
ACAGAAACTCAGACCTGTGCTGAACACAAGAAAGAAGAGAAGCTGCCAGGACCAGCATTGATACATGGAGATCAGGGTATCTTTGTTAATTCAAGCATGTTTGTAAGTGGTATACTGTATAATTCTGTTCCGGGGCATAACAAGTAACCATGAGGCCCTGTAGCAAAACTTATAATAGGGCCCCACTCTTCCATGACCACATTAAGAAATTATTTTGGTCTACTTTAACCCCTTAAGGATGCAGGGTAGTTTGTACGTTAATGCTCGGTGACTTTTTCCATATTTTCCTTCCCTACCTTCCAAAATTCATAACTTTTTAATTTTCTGTCAACATAGCTGTGTGAGGGTTTATTCTTTGCGTGACGAGTTCTACTTTCATTTGACACCATTTTGGGGTACATAAAATGTTTTGATTAGCTTTTATTTATGTTTTTTAGGGGTTCATGTGAAATAACACACAATTCTATCATAATTTTTTGCATTTTGTTTTTAGGGCGTGCACTCTGCATTAAAAATGACATGGCAGTTTTGTCCGGTGGATCATTACAATTAGGATGATACCATATTTGTATTGCTTTTATTATGTTTTTCGCTTTTACAAATAATATGTCACTTTTTGAAAATGAGTGATATTCCTGGGGTTACCGTATTCTGATGCCTATAACTTTTTAACTTTTATTGACGGAGCTATGTCAGGGCAGTCAGTTGTACTTTTAGTACCAATGTTTGGTATGTATGACTTTTTGATCACTTTTTATTGCTATCTTTTGGGGAAAGTGAAGTGATCAAAATATGTAATTTGAGCATTGTGGTATATATATATATTTTTTTTACGCTGTTCACCGTACAGGATAAATAACACTCTTTTTGGATAGTGGGGGCTTACGTGCACATGGGGATACCTAACCTGTTTTCTTTATTTTTTTTGTCTACGTTATGTGTTTTTTAAATGTAAAAGGTAAAGGTGTAAAAGGTGTTTTTTTTTAACATTAAAATTTTTATGGTTTTTGTATAACAACAGTAAGCAAACAACAACACAAGATACAAATACAAGATACAAAGAATCTGTTACAGCAGAGCCAAAAGGTAAGTCCAATAGCTTGACCAGGGTATTGCCAACTCGATCCTTCTTCTTTTCATATAAAGACTCGACACCTTCTTGGATTAAATTGGCCACAGCAGCCATTTTATTAAATAAAATAATAAATAACCAAGTGCAAAATACAGCCAACATTCCCAACGGTAACTACCCTAAACACCCCTCGTGTCTAAGCCAGCCCTTAACTGTAAACCACTGACAACGGAGGTCCTCGAGGCCCAAAACCTAAATCGAACTAATGACCCCTTTGAGCATCAGCTATTTTACCCCCAGCCATTTCACACCAGCTCGGGGGGCACCAATTTATTTAAGCGCCTTGATGCTCACTCTGTCCCCTTGGCCTAACCGGGCCCAAACCGTTTAATCCCCTTTACACCAGAACTGAATTCCAACCGAACTCTGCCAATGGTTTTGGGGAGTCCAGCCCCTACCATGGGGCCCTCCCCACCAAAAGCATTACCAAATCCACCAGCCTCGAGGACCCCCCACCGCCAAGGCTACTGTGACAATAGCCTCCCTACCACCTAACTCAACCAATACCCATCATTGCCAAAGAAAAAAGGGGCGGGTGGGTGGGGGCTTGCTCCTGTACTGCCTCCAGAGAAGTGGCAGGAATTTTCCCCCCTCTCCCTACCTCTCCCCCCTTTTCCAGAGCCCTCCCCTCACCTAGCAACCATTAAACCCCTCCTGCCACAGCCAATTTAACCCCTTCCAATCTCCCCCCTTTTACATGTCAGTCTTCTCCTGCCATCCCCTGTCATGCAGGCCTCCCTTTCAAGGCATTGCCTTCCGTCCGGCCTTACTAAAGCAAAGACAACTATATATCATAACAATAAAAACAAAGAGGGGGGGTAAGAAAAGATAAGAAAGGGGAAGGCTACAAAGAAACAGAGGGGAAGGCAGACTGAAACTCAGCAGAGTAATAAAAGTGATAAAGTGATTCTACAGGAGCCACGTTTGTTGGTGGGCCCTATCATCCTGTTTCAATTCCGCAAGTAAGGTTTCCATGCTGCGGATGTGTAAGACCTCCTATAACCATGAAAACAGAGTGGGGGGTGTCGGAGACTTCCACAGTCTAGGGATAACTGTTCTTGCTGCTATTAATAGGAAACCTAACAGTCTACGGGTATGTTTTTTAAACTTTCGTGGGAAAATAGAGAGGAGGAGAGGAGCAGGGTCATCAGTCTGAATAATTCGACGGACATCCAACCAAAAGGGGCATAGGAGCGTACATCCCCACCAGACGTGTGCCGTAGCCTGGACATCGTTACCTCTCCAGCAGCAGTCCGATGTAGAGGAGTATATCTCATCGAAGACAGAGGGGACGCTGTACCACCAAGACAGGATCTTGTAGAATTCTTTCTTGTGCCTTACAAGAAATAGAGAATTTATGACACGCCTGAAAAGCCGAAGATCACATGTCCGGTGAGAACGAGACCCCAACCCTTCGCAAACGCTGGCAAGCAGGCATCTGAGTCCTTCATTAGCATTCCATAAAGAAGTGAGACAGCATGAGCCTGGGGACTAGGTGAAAGGCAAAGCTTCTCAAAAGGCAATAGTGCCCTATGAAGATTATGAGATGTCTTAAGAGTGGCATAGAAATGAGAGAGCTGGGCATACTGCCAGTGGGAGGCACCGGAGTCAGGGTCTGAGCCTGGAGTGAGTAAGTCAGAGCAGGGAAGAAGGGATGAGGATGAGGTCACTCGACAGAATCTGAGGATAGGCTGGCCTATTGCATGGGAGAGAAAGTGAAACTGTAGTGCAGTGGAAAAGTCTGGATTGCCCAAGATAGGAGTCATGAGTCCATCATTATGGAACAGTTTCCGCACAACACCATAGAGTCTGCAGGAGCGTAGCACCTGGCTCGTGACATATGGGAGCACGAGTCGTACCATCTAACCAATTGCGTTTGTGAAGCCATGGAAGGGCAGTGAGAGGGAGTGACTCAGAGATCCCTCTAGGGCAACCCAGAGCTTATATCGTGCAGAATGGTGCCAATCAAGAATACGTGCAGTGACCGCAGCCAGGTAGTAACTAGAGCACTACGGGACCGCCAAACCTCCACACCGCTTAAGCCTAGTTAGAGTGCTCCTCGCGATCCTTTAGTGAAAACTTTATGGACCGTGACAAAAAAATGTTTGGGAAGTGCTATCGGTATGGTCTGAAAAAAATAGAGCAGCCTGGGGAGTACATTCATTTTCAGGAGGTTAATGCGGCCTAGCCAAGAAAATTCTTTAGTATCCCAACGAGAGAGGTCTGTCTGGAGGGTGCGCATAAGCGGGAGAAAATTTAGTGAGAATGTGTCATTTAGATTATTAGGAAGCTGTACATCCAAATATTTGATCGCTTTTGGGGACCACTTGAATGGAAAGGAGGAGCGAAGATTACGGACTAAAGGCGCAGACAGGGAAATATTGAGGTCTGTGCTTTTGGACAGATTAATTTTTATAATTACTATAAAGCTGTAAGTATTAATCTCGCGAAGGAGAGAAGGGATAGTTGTAATTGGCTGCGTGACGAAAAGCAGGACATCGTCCGTGAATGCTAAAATTTTTTAATTCAGATCACGAACACGGAAGCCCTGAATATCCAGATTACCCCTAATAGCCACCAGCAGGTGTTCTATCACCAGAGCGTAGAGCATCGGTGAGAGGGGGCAGCCTTGCCAGGTACCATTACGAATAGTGAGAGGGGAAGAGAATGAGCCGTTAACTCGTATTTGTGCACATGGGGAATTATAGAGAGCTCATATACGGGTGAGCATGGTAGGGCCAAGACCTATCTGGGAGAGAGTAGCTTCTAGCACTAGAAGTCCCAGAGAGGGGTCATTTAACATTTCTACCTTTGGAACCCAGAGACGGGTCGAATGACCTGAAGGATTTTATCTAACATCCTATAATCACCGTCTTTTGTTCTGTAATTAAGGCCATTACTGTCACACCACAGGAGGTTGTTGTTTTCCATTGAGTTTAGCCATTTAGTTTCTAGTTAGTTCTATTCAGTTTATTGTATTTGATAATATAAAGACTATACATATTGTATTTAGTTTAGTTTTATTTGAGCAAAAAAGCACTGAAACAATTAATCATTTTTTATATATTTTAAATAGAATTAGAAATTTTAGAGCAAGGTACAGCTGTGAGTAATGACCAGAAGCATTTGTCTAAGGCAGGGGTAGGCAACCTTTTTTGTTCGGCGTGCCGATTTTAATAAAAAAATCAAAGATGAGGTCCTCAGAGTGCCGGTCAATAATTGTAAGTCTGACGACCCCTAAACTAAAGTCATATACCACAAACCATAACACAGAAGTGCTGCCACCAGATGCTTTAGGACACATGCGTTTACTGCTATTTCCTGGGACACTCCTGTACTTTCTGATTAGAAGCAATGAAAGTCCATGTGCATCCCCCAATTAGTGGTAAATTTAAATTTATTGTGTCCAGGAGCCCCGTATGGCAGCATCCTTATGGTGAATACACACTATGTATCTGAATGCAGCTATATTTGGAACTTTTTCATTCAATGTAAAACTGGTGCATTTTTGCACAAAAAAAAACAAAGCCGGAGTTTTCTGTGCAAAAACACATCCTTAATATAGAAAACACACCGTTATACAGAATAATGTCCCATAGTGGTCCCTGCACACGGTATTATGTCCCATAGTGGCCCCTTCAACATGGTATATGTCCCATAGCTGCCTCTGCACACGGCATTTGTCCCATAGCTGACTCTGCACACAGTATTTGTCCCATAGCAGTCCCTGCACACAGTATTTGTCCCATAGCGGCCCCTGCACACAGCAATATGTCCCATAACGGCCCCTACACACCGTATATGTCCCATAGCAGACCCTGCACACGGTATATGTCCCATAGCGGCCCCTGCACACGGTATTATGCTCTATAGTGGCCCCTGCACACGGTATTATGTCCCATAGCAGCCTCTGCACACGGTATTTGTCCCATAGCGGCCCCTGCACACGGTATTATGTCCCATAGCGACCCCTACACACAGTATTTGTCCCATAGCTGCCCCTGCACACAGTATTTGTCCCATAGCGGCCCCTGCACACGGTATTATGCTCCATAGTGGCCCCTGCACAAGGTATTATGTCCCATAGCGGCCTCTGCACACGGTATTTGTCCCATAGCGGCCCCTGCACACGGTATTATGTCCCATAGCGGCCCCTACACACGGTATTTGTCCCATAGCTGCCCCTGCACACAGTATTTGTCCCATAGCGGCCCCTGCACACGGTATATGTCCCGTAGCGGCCCCTGCACATGGTATTATGCTCCATAGTGGCCCCTGCACATGGTATATGTCCCATTGCGGTCCGTGCACACGGTATTATGCTCCATAGTGGCCCCTGCACACGGTATTATGCTCCATAGTGGCCCCTGCACACGGTATTATGCTCCATAGTGGCCCCTGCACACGGTATTATGCTCCATAGTGGCCCCTGCACACGGTATTATGCTCCATAGTGGCCCCTGCACACGGTATTATGCTCCATAGTGGCCCCTGCACACGGTATATGTCCCATAGTGGTCCCTGCACACGGTATTATGCTCTATAGTGGCCCCTGCACACGGTATTATGCTTCATAGTGGCCCCTGCACACGGTATATGTCCCATAGTGGTCCCTGCACACGGTATTATGCTCTATAGTGGCCCCTGCACACGGTATTATGCTCCATAGTGGCCCCTGCACACGGTATTATGCTCCATAGTGGCCCCTGCACACGGTATTATGCTCCATAGTGGCCCCTGCACACGGTATTATGCTCCATAGTGGCCCCTGCACACGGTATTATGCTCCATAGTGGCCCCTGCACACGGTATATGTCCCATAGTGGTCCCTGCACACGGTATTATGCTCTATAGTGGCCCCTGCACACGGTATTATGCTTCATAGTGGCCCCTGCACACGGTATATGTCCCATAGTGGTCCCTGCACACGGTATTATGCTCTATAGTGGCCCCTGCACACGGTATTATGCTCCATAGTGGCCCCTGCACACGGTATATGTCCCATAGTGGCCCCTGCACACGGTATATGTCCCATAGTGGCCCCTGCACATGGTATATGTCCCATAGTGGTCCCTGCACACGGTATTATGCTCTATAGTGGCCCCTGCAGGCAGAAGCGCCCGAAGAGTACAGAGCGGCTGCGGAGCTTGGAATAGTGAGTACATTGTTTTTTATGTTTGATCATCTCCCCGGGGGCTCCGCTTATTATACTCGGGGGTCTGAAGAGACCCCACAGTATAATAATAGCAGTTTCGTTTCGGCCGTGTTTGGTCCGATCGAAACTGCTGGGTGAGGAGTCCGCTGCCGTGCCAGGGGAATAAGCCTCGCGTGCCAAGAGTGGCACGCGTGCCATAGGTTGTCGACCCCTGGTCTAAGGCCTCAAGCACACTAGCGAAAAAAAATTGCGCGAAAATCGCATCGCAATGCGATGCAATTTTTTTCTGCGATTTGCCAATGTATTTCAATGGCACCAAGCACACCTGCGATTTTTTTTCATGCGATTTTTTTCATAGGTGCGATTTTCCTGCGATTTTTTTTTTTTGTGCGATTTTTTTCGTGCGAAAAAATCCCAGAGGAGTGATCTATATGACCAATGGGACAGATCACAAAAATATCGCAAGTAGCTGTGATTTTTTTTGCGATTTTTTTTTTTTTTTCTGCACCCATTGACTTGAATCTAAATATACAAAAATGTAAATATACAAAAGAACAACTGTTATTTGTTTCCATGCTTTTTATTTTTGTTATGAAAATAATAAAAAAAATACAAGGAATAAAACAATTCCACACATATTTACAATAGGCTGCTGTGGGGGGCTGCGTATGTGTGTGTGAGTGACATGTCCTTCTTGTGTGACTAGCATTTCAGCACTTACTCAGCAGTCTGTCTGCACTGTCGGAACATACCTGGCACTGCCTGGGTATGTCCCTGGTACATTTGCCACACGTGTATTTGTAGCAGTAAACACATCTCTCAGTTGCACAATTGTTCGTGCATCGATGGTTGACCTGACACTTCGCCCTTTTGCCAGGGCTGGGTGTGGAAGGTTGTTGCCGAAGGAGTTTCTCCTTGCGTGCCTTCTTTTCAGTCACATGAGAGCCACCTAACTCTTTTGCAAGCTCAACCAGGAAGTCCACCCGTCTCTCCTGCACCCCAGTGCATGCCTGATAAAGAACATGAGCATTCAGTGCTGCCATGTCAATCATGTTGTATAACACGGCGACTGGCCATCTCCGTGTTCCTGCACGCACGCTGTACTCCCGCACCATTTGGTCCATTACATCCACACCGCACTTTGTGTGGTTGTATTGTGTGACCGTGTTTGGCTTCCTTTTGTTGGTATCCTTAGTCTCAACCACGCTGTGCATGCTGCTGAGAATGTAGACGGCCTTCTTTCGTTTGGGTGCATACACTGTCAGTGTGGCACCAGTGGTTGAAAACACCTGAGTGGTGAATTCAGTGCGGTCCATCTGTCTAGCGGATTGAGGAATTTCCCGGCGACTCTTGTTGACTGTGTCGAGGATAGTGGTTTTCCGGCTAAGCAGTCATTGTGCAAGTGACAATGATGTAAAGAAATTGTTCGTGGTTACAGTTCTGCCCTTGTCCATGAATGGTTCCATCAGCCTCATCACTACAGTTTCGGACAGTCTCTCCCCGCTGGGACGACTGGGGTCCTTGCCAAGATATGGGAGGACATTACAGATGTACTTTGATTTCAAGTCGCAGACTACTTTGAGAAGCAGTCACATCCCCCACAGCACAAAAGGCTGCATGCAAATTTGCTAAGGTGTTAGCAAATATTCCCAGCACAACAATGCAGCTGGGGGGTGGGCAGACACTCAGGAGCAGCTTACATTCTTTTGTTTACACTCTCTTACAAGACCTGAGGTGGATCAACACAATTCCCCCCCTGCAGATTCCTCAGACAATGGCCACATTTACAAATGAAAGGAAATGCTAATTGGAGCCATCAGAGTTGTCAGTTTGGACTAAGGGTCATTTGACCCTCTTTCAGGACTTCAAGGGGGAGCTCGAAATTTCTGGGACTTCTAGTGCTAGGAACCTCCAATCCACTCTGTCAAAGGCCTTCTCCGCATCCAGTGAAAGTAGCATCATCGGAATTCGAGAGCGTTGGGCATGGTGGATTGCAGAGAAGGCCTTCAAGGTATTATCCCTGGCCTCCCTATGAGGAATGAATCCCACCTGATCAAGATGTACTAAGTCCCATGTGCTGGCCCAATCTGTTGGCTATTAACTTGGCATAGAGCTTTGCATCTGTGTTGATTAGGGATATCAGCCTATAGCTAGGACAGAGCAAATGGCCCTTAACCTCCTTGGGAATAACTGTGATATGTGCATGCAGAAAGGACGGAGGGAAGGGCATATCAGATAATATGGAATAAAGGTGTTTTTTTTTTTTAACTTTTTATTATTTGTTTATTTTAAACTTTTAGATTTTTTTTTTTTTTTTTTTTTTACATGTCCCACAGGGGGACTTGAACCTGGGATCTAAGATCCTCAGTGTAATGTACTGCAATGGTACGGGGGAGTTAATCTGCAGGAATTAGAGTATCTTCCGACTCCATTGGCTGATCCCAGCCCTCGGCTGTGTAGTTAATGCATACAGTGATATCACATAAAAAAAAGATAATAAACACAATGATGTTACAGTATAGGGGTAAAGCAAACGGTGATATCACAATACAGAGATAATTTACACAGTGATGTCAAAGTACAAGGATTATGCCCAGTATGAGATTATTGCACAGGGATAATGCACACACAAAAAAGATTAACGTGGCATCACAGCACATGAAGAAAGTAATTATAATGATGTCATATGCAGGATAATAATTTCATAATACACATTAATGGAATTTTCTATTGATTTGTGTGTAAAAAATATTTGTTTAAACATCACATTCTGATGTCAGAACCTGATAGTTAACACAGAGTTGTGTTAAAAAGGCTGCACCTCCCACCTCCCACCAAAAAAGTTCTGCAGCAGCTGAGTTTCAATACCTGCATGAATGTACTTGAACTTCTCTTACAGCTTCTTGACCATGGAACTCCTTGGTAACTGTCGTAGCATTTACTGTAAGGAAAGACATTATCTTATATAGTTGTGCTAAAAAGTTTACATACCCCGGCAGATTTTTGGTTTTTTTGTCCTTTTTTCAGAGAATATGAATGATATCACAAAACCTTTTTCTCCACTCATGGTTATGGTTGGTTGAAGCCATTTATTGTCAAACTTCTGTGTTTTCTCTTTTTAAATCATAATGACAATCAAAAATATCAAAATGACCCTGTTCAAAAGTTCACATACCCCAGTTCTTAATACTGTGTATTGCCCCCTCTATCATCAATGACAGCTTGAAGTCTTTTGTGGTAGTTGTGGATGAGGCTTATTATTTTCTCAGATGGTAAAACTGCCCATTCTACTTGGCAAAAAGTCTCCATTTCCTGTAAATTCCTTGGCTGTCTTGCATGTACTGCGCACTTGAGATCTCCCCAGAGTTGCTCAATGATATTGAGGTCAGGAGACTGAGATGGCCACTCCAGAACCTTCACTTTCTTCTGCTGTAGCCAATGATAGGTTGACTTGGCCTTGTGTTTTGGATCGTTATAATGTTGGAACATCCAAGTACGTCCCAGTGATCCACCTCCGTGCTTTACAGTAGGAATGGTGTTCCTTTCATCATAGACCTTGTTGACACCTCTCCAAATGTATCATTTATGGTTGTGGCCAAAAAGTTCCATTTTTGTCTCATCACTCCAAATTACCTTGTTCCTGAAGTTTTGAGGCTTGTCTTTGTGCTGTTTGGCGTATTGAAGGCGAGATTCTTTGTGGCATTTGCGCAGTAATGGCTTTCTTCTGGAAACTCGACCATACAGCCCATTTTTCTTCAAGTCCTCCTTATTGTGCATCTTGAAACAGCCACACCGATAGTTTTCAGACAGAACTGTATTTCAGCTGATGTTATATGTGGGTTTTTCTTTGCATCCCGAATAATTTTCTGGGCAGTTGTGGCTGAAATTTTGGTTGGTCTACCTGACTGTGTTTTGGTTTTTACAGAGTCCCTGATTTTCCATTTGTTAATCACAGTTTGAACATTGCTGACTGGCATTATCAATTCCTTGGATATCTTTTTGTATCCTTTTCCTGTTTTATACAGTTCAACTACCTTTTCCCGTAGATCCGTGGACAATTCTTTTGCTTTCCCCATGACTCACAATCCAGAAATGTCAGTGGCAGGAGGAAAGATGCAACAGTCTGTCTGGATCCCAGAAACTCACTCAGTTTTTTTGCACACACTGATTACAAGCAAACAGGTCACGGGTGAGGATGTAGCCATTCAAGTAGCCATTCAAACCCCTTTGTCTCAACTTCTGGGCATGTTATCAGGCCAAAATCACCAGGGTATGTGAACTTTTGAACAGGGTCATTTTTATGTTTTTGGGTGTCATTATGATTTAAAAAGAGAAAACACAGAAGTTTGACAATAAATGGCTTCAACCAACCACTAACCATGAGTGGAGAAAAAGTTTTTGTGTTATCATTCATATTCTCTGAAAAAAGGCCAAAAAACCAAAAAATCTGCCGGGGTATGTAAACTTTTTAGCACAACTGTAGGTTCTAACAAAATGACATAAAACAGAATGTTGCTTCTGTCCTGAATAATTATTACATTTTCTGCATTTTTATTAGTAAAAGACGAACAATCACTGCATTAATAGCCAATAAGCCAGTTGCTGGAAATTTTAGGTTAGTGTAGCACTAGATGACAGTATACACACAAATGTCTGATGGCATATTAAGAAAATTTTTATTTTAAACAAAAACACAATTGCATGTTAAAAACTTTATTGTATAATGCAATAATTGTTACTGACTATGGTCATTTAAGCCCAAGGCTCCCTGGATTCTTATTTTTTTTTTTAATGGGCCATTTACCTACTCCTTAAAGGGCAGTATATATGTGGACATCCACTAACTGAGGCTGGTTATAAAAAAAAAAGTTACATATGCCATAACATTACACATATTTATTATAAAAATGTGTTTGGGGTCAAAATCATTTTAGAACATATTTACCTAAAGGGGTTTTCTGGGACTATGATATTGATGACTAATACTTAGGATCGGTCATCAACATCTGGCAATTCTTAATCAATCAGCTTTCTGCAGGTTATCTCAGGCCGTTGACGTCACATTTGCTGGTCATACTTAACGTCAATATCAAGCATAGCCCCTTTATAACGTACAGAATTGTGCTTGGTTTGAAGTGAAGAGGTTGAAGTTTTCATTCAATCACTATAACCTCTTGAAACAGTTGGTCAAAGAGATTATTGGGTATGGTAGTTTGTTAGTAAGTACAATGATAGTAGTAATAGTCATAGTAAACATCTTATGGTTGTAACAGTTTAAATGGGTTGTCCCATTAAGGACACTTATACCATATCCATGTGACACTTATTTCCTATCCTGTGGTTCAGGAAAAAGTGTCCTCAATGGGACAACTACTTTTCTTTATTGATAATTATTTATTTAAAAAAAAAACTGCTAGAAGTAAAATCATTTTTGGGGAACATGTCACCTCTGATGTCTTTTTGGTGGTTATGTCCCTAATTTATAATCCATGTAGCTGTTTTGGTATGTACATGTTTTAGACATTTTCAGATTCAGTAACTAGTCCTCAACTCTAGATTAGAGAGTTGTTTTAGAGTATATTTGCCAACTCTCCAGGAGAGTCCCGAAAAAAGAGGTGACCTCTTAGACTCCCATCAGAGCCAGCAAATTTCTGATGCCCAATGGGCTGTTCCTGCATCCACCAGGCTTTGAGTCTCTTTATACATAAAGTGGGCATTTTATATGCTGGTCAAACCGGAAGAGGAGCCATGGCTGGGGAGCATGGCTTTGGACAAAAAAAATTTTCCCTTAAGTCCCTTGCCAAATGCTGTCAAGTATGTTTTAGAGAAAGATTTGCTAGTAGATTGCTGTGCACCTATTACCTATACCAAAAACTATAAATCATCAGAAATGATGACAAAATAAAGACGATATATATATATACAGTATATTTATTTATTTTTTTTTCTTTTATCTGCTATTACTAGTATAGGAGAAATATTACTTGTATTGTCTTTTTATTGTCTAATCATGACCTATGGCTCATCAATTAAAGATTGGCAGGGGTCCGACACCTCAGCCTCCAGTCGATCAGCTGTTTGAAGACACTGTAGTGTTTAGGCGAGCACTGCTGACTCTTCACCACCTATCAAGCACAGCACCATACATTTGTATAGCATCTCTGTTTGGTATGGCAGCTCAGCAATCAGGCTATGTGACCAATGAACATGACTTGACATGGCCCGTGAATTGGAAGCAGCGCTTAATGATATATTATCTTGATATCTCCTTTTGACACCCCCCCCCCCCATATACAAACACATTTGGCTTGGTGGAGCTCCTATGTGTTCTCAGTAGGGAACAAAGAAATTGGGTATATTGAAATCCAATATGTCTGATCCTTCTGCACCTAGATATCTGCTGTCACACAAGAGTTATTTATTATTTTATTTTGCTTACTTATATAGCGCCATCATATTCTGCAGCACTTTACAGATGTTGTCAATCACTGTCCCATATAGGGCTCACAATCTACATTCCTTATAAGTATGGAGTATCAGTTTGGAGACACCTCTGTACACTGTAACTGTTTGACTAGTCTGGGCTTTCATCACATTTGTATGGCAACTTTTAATCTTTGAGCAATGTGTTTCCATTTTACAAAAAATCCAAATATATATAAAAACACTTGCTTAGCATGAATTTTTAAAAAAATGGATTTCTCCACAACAAACTGTCTCAGGCAGTGTTGAGCACACAAAGCTACTGCTAGTATGTGAAGAATCTTGAAACCTTAGAAATTCCCTGTGAGGTATTCTGAGTGGAATTTCTTTATATATATATATATATATATATATATATATATATATATATAACAGTACAGACCAAAAGTTTGGACACACCTTCTCATTCCAAGAGTTTTCTGTATTTTCATGACTATAAAAATTGTAGATTCACACTGAAGGCATCAAAACTATGAAGTAACACATGTGGAATTATATACGTAACAAAAAAGTGTGAAACAACTGAAAATATGTCTTATATTCTAGGTTCTTCAAAGCAGCCACCTTTTGCTTTGATTACTGCTTTGCACACTCTTGGCATTCTCTTGATGAGCTTCAAGAGGTAGTCACCTGAAATGGTTTTCATTTCACAGGTGTGCGCTGTCAGGTTTAATAAGTGGGATTTCTTGTCTTATAAATGGGGTTGGGACCATCAGTTGTGTTGTTCAGAAGTCAGGTGGATACACAGATGATAGCCCTACTGAATGTAGTGTTAGAATTTGTATTATGGCAAGAAAAAACAGCTAAGTAAAGAAAAACGAGTGGCCATCATTACTTTAAGACATGAAGGTCAGCCAGTCCGAAAAATTGGGAAAACTTTGAAAGTGTCCCCAAGTGCAGTGGCCAAAACCATCAAGCGCTACAAAGAAACTGGCTCACATGAGGACCTCCCCAGGAAAGGAAGACCAAGAGTCACCTCTGCTGCGGAGAATAAGTTCATCCGAGTCACCAGCCTCAGAAATCACAGGTTAACAGCAGCTCAGATTAGAGACCAGGTCAATGCCACACAGAGTTCTAGCAGCAGACACATCTCTACAACAACTGTTAAGAGGAGACTGTGTGCAGCAGGCCTTCATGGTAAAATAGCTAAAAACTGCTAAGGACAGGCAACAAGCAGAAGAGATTTGTTTGGGCTAAAGAACACAAGGAATGGACATTAGACCTGTGGAAATCTGTGCTTTGGTCTCATGAGTCCAAATTTGAGATCTTTGGTTCCAACCACCGTGTCTTTGTGCGACGCAGAAAAGGTGAACGAATGGACTCTACATGCCTGGTTCCCACCGTGAAGCATAGAGGAGGAGGTGTGATGGTGTGGGGGTGCTTTGCTGGTGACACTGTTGGGGATTTATTCAAAATTGAAGGAATACTGAACCAGCATGGTTACCACAGCATCTTGCAGCGGCATGCTATTCCATCCAGTTTGTATTTAGTTGGACCAACAGGACAATGACCCCAAACACACCTCCAGACTGTGTAAGGGCTATCTGACCAAGAAGGAGAGTGATGGGGTGCTACGCCAGATGACCTGGCCTCCACAGTCACCAGACCTGAACCCAATCGAGATGGTTTGGGGTGAGCTGGACTGCAGAGTGAAGGCAAAAGGACCAACAAGTGCTAAGCATCTCTGGGAACTCCTTCAAGACTGTTGGAAGACCATTTCAGGTGACTACCTCTTGAAGCTCATCAAGAGAATGCCAAGAGTGTGCAAAGCAGTAATCAAAGCAAAAGGTGGCTACTTTGAAGAACCTAGAATATAAGACATATTTTCAGTTGTTTCACACTTTTTTGTTAAGTATATAATTCCACATGTGTTAATTCATAGTTGTGATGCCTTCAGTGTGAATCTACAATTTTTATAGTCATGAAAATACAGAAAACTCTTGGAATGAGAAGGTGTGTCCAAACTTTTGGTCTGTACTGTATATATGGGCATAAAACTAATAATGTCTAAGTTTTAAACAGTGCAACCTTAGACGTGACAGTCTTAAACAGCGCCATATCTTTCAAAGTGTCTAATGCTGTTTGAAAATCTTTTGCACTTTTCACAGCTTATTCGTTAGCTTAGTTTCCAACAAACAATATTCCAAAATTTTGGCACACAGTGTCTTAAAATAAGTCTTGCCCCCTTTTGAGTGTCCCTGTCCCTTCCCGGACAAGAAAGTATCTAAAACACTTAAAAATAAAGTGTAAAGCATGTACCCAGTTTTTGACAAATGAGACTAGAATTCCTGCTCCTTTTCTTTACTTTATCCACCTTATAGTGTTATAAGTCAGAAGAATCTATAATAAAATCACAATGCAGATCAGTGCTGTGAGTCATTGGGTCTGGATGCTGACAACTTCTTGAACAATCTTTTTCATAAAATGTAAGTGCTTGTACCATGATTAAATGAAATGATAAGCAAGCCAGAGGATCATACCAATACATATAACTAGCACATATAACACCAAATATATAGTAAATAGTTGGAAAATTATGTATTGTGGGGAGACATACCTTAGACATCTAAAATCCCTGCTAAATTTAGTCTACTGGTAGAAAATTGTGCTATATAGAAGCGGTATGTATGACTTTTTGTACTAAGTGTAAACTATAAATTTGACAGAATAAAGCAAAAGTTAATCTTTACCTAGCAGAATTTTATTACTATTACTAGCAGAATTGCTATAGTGATCTGCAGCTGGAAGGAGGCAATCTACACAAAAAGGATATTCTCAATGGCTGTGACCTATACATTTTGAGTGATTGACAAACTGTTTTGTGATCATCTTCTGTATAGAGCTGTACGTAGTTTCCGAACAATTCCAGGAGGGGTACTACAGAATGTCTGTTTGTGGAGACTGCCTTTGCAGGGAAAATAATAAACACTGATAATCACCTTCCCTCACCTCTCCTGGGCTCTATCATCACATCTGGTACTCCTTTGCAGGCATTTTTGGTCCTCTTCCAGCCTCTTTGGCGACTTTAGCAGCCCCAGGGGACCACTGAAGTCTATGTTTGGGCCTCTGCAGTCATGTGGGGTTCGCCAACATCATGACACTTTGACGGAAGCTCATGCTAACGTCACCAAGAAGATCGAAAACTCCCTCAATGAACCACCAAATTTTTTACAGCTGAGTGTACACTTAAGGGTAATCAGTTTTCATGACCTACTGAGGGAACTATGAAAATAGCCCGAGAAATAGCATGTTCTATTATTTAAAAAAGCTGCTAGCACACAGCTGTGAAACTCTGTTGCGTTAATAAGCACTTCTAGGTACCTACCTTCCAATAGAGAGTGGTAGAGGCAGTTTTACTTTTTTCCATCTAGCTTATTTCCATATTCTTTTCTAACAAACCTGATTTTCCTGCAGCTGCTCTACTTTTGCATCAGGAGAAACTCTGCTAGTTAAGGTATACTAGGCAATAGAGGAAGATGTAAATCTCTAAAATATGATTTTCTATACAGTAATACCTCATACACTCGCGTTTCCGAATTTGCGAATTCACAGATTCGCGATATTTTTATTGGAACCTAACATATATAGATTTTGCTGTTTTTCACATATCTTTGAATTTAAAAAAAAAAAAAAAAACCTTCGCTATTGGGTAGTAGCGTCCTGTTCGTTACGTACCCGGTAATTAGTTTCATTTTACTGTGAGTGTATAAGACGAATGAATGAATGAATTAATTAATTAATGTATTAATATACTGTACTGTACAGTATACTTTAGTATACTGTACAGTACTCTAGGGTAAAGTTTTTTGGTATTTAGGGGTTAAACTTTAGAAACCGGCATTGTAAGCGCTTCTAAGCGCTTGTACCAAACATTCGCGATTCCTCGCGATCCGCGACCCTCTCTGGAACCTAACCTCGCGAATGTACGAGGTATTACTGTACCTGCAAACTAAAGAAAGACTTGGGCTGCCAATGCTATTAAAATTGTGTAAATAGGATGCTATCAACCAGTAATTAAATAGACAATTCTTCTAGATGATCTTTCTGACATCTTCTTTTCTGATATGTTCTGGGATAATTGACATATTTATGTTAGTATTTACTTCAACAGAAGGCAACCTTTACAGCAAAATACAGATAATCTAGCACTCATGAATTTGGGTGCTGTATTAATGGAATTTTACTGTAACTGGACTCATGCTTCTTCTTATAGCACAGTTTCCTCACATTGGCGACACATAAAGCTAACTGCCAAACCACTGTTTAATATTAGTCTATGCTTTCTCTATGCTGAAACTTTCTTCTAAAATATTTCCTTTATTGACTGCTGTTTTGGAGTAAAATGCCCATCACTCGCAAATTACATTTTGAAACACAAACAGAGCATGGAATTTTCCACTGCGTTCTTACTTCCTGAGCAGTGTCTAGCAAAGGAAATAACAGTTTCCCGAGGTGCTAGAGAGTGTTGTCATTGTATGAAAACAATAAGAGAGTGTTTCTGTGAATGCTTCTAGAATATTTTACACATTGTTTTAGTATACTGTTAAATACAAAAAAAAAATCCTGGTTGAATCCGATCATTTCAATGTTCAGTACAAATCAGAAAGGCAACTGAAATCTGTCATTGCTACAGGATATTTCATATGAAGTCACATCTGATATTAAAAAAATGTTTGATTTTTAATTTTCATTTTGACTTCTGTACTGAAGTATTTTCATGCTTATTGGGCAGTGATATGCTACAGTTTTCTTTGCTGTCACCTCTGTGCCAAACATGCTGATATATTTACAGCTTTGCTCCTCAACACCCTTGTGAGTTATTCCTTGAACCTCTGGTTCTGAAGCTTCTTATAAAAAGGTTCCTCTGCTTCATTTCCATCCCTTTCTGCTACTTGTGGTTTCCTCCTTAAACTAGCTTCCCGATTTGAAGGAATGCCAACAGTTTCAGCCACCAGAGGAGTTGGCACACCTCCAGCAACATTGACAGTTGGTCCACATCGTGGTTCTGAATCAGGTTCTAGGTCACTAATTGATGAACCTGGAGATACTCCTGCACCCTTTGGTGTTCTGTAGCCACGATAGTCCTTACTCATATCATAGGTACCTGTTTCTTGGGTCTCACCAGGTTTCTGTGCAGCTTTCCATTCCCATGGACCATTGCCTGAAGAGAGGTGAACAACTGGATGGTGAGGTGCATGAGCATCAATTGTTACAATACTTGAACTATCCCTCTCTGACGGTGAGCGGTATTGTGATGAATCAGAGCTACTTGTTGTAGAAGATGAAGAGGTTTCCGAATGTTTTGGTGTGCTAGAGACTAATGATGTTCCTTGCTGTTGTTGTTGCTTTGACATTGCAATCACCTGCATAAGCCTTGGAGCAGCTGTAGAAGCTCGAGGTGCCCCTCCTTTCTCTGCCATCATCATCCACTTGGCTCTAATTGCAGAACTGCCCTTAGGTGAACCAGTTTGGTTTTCTTCAGGTATATGAAGAAGTGGGGGGGCTGCTGGTCTTGGTTGTATAAGAACACGTGGCCCTGCTGTCCTAGCTTGCACTGTGGGATAAAGTGATGGTGGCGCTCGGTCTGGATCTGGCTCATCTAGAACAATACCAGATGTTTCAGATGCTGCTCGTCGATGAGCCTGTGCTAATGCCACTTCTTCTCCAAGTGTAAGGCTACGTCCTTCCAAAGGCTTTGGCTTCCATTCAGGTCCTGGGGCTCGTGGTGGACGTGAACCCTCAGCAGGTACATGTATAGTCATGTGGCGACGAGAAGTGTCCTCCATAGATGGAGTGCTAACTCGAGGTAGAGTGTTACTGAAAGTTACCATATTTTCTTTTCCCATTGGACTTCTGGGGGCTAGCAAATCAACATCAACACTGGCACGCTTAAGGCTACCCAGAGAATTTTTCTCACGCTGAACCTTTCAAGGACATAATTAAAATAAAAGATTAATACATACAGTCAATATCTGTCCATATGAAATCATTATTAACTTCTATGTGTATGCAGCCTAAAGGTTTTTCCCATTTAAGATATTTATGGAAAATCCACAGATTATGCCATCAATATCTGATAGATTATAAATGTCTGATCCCACCTCTGGGAACCTGAACTAACAGGAAATCAAGAAGTTTAGTGGTGGCTGCATGTATGGTACTCATTACCAAGACACATATGTATGGAACTCTGGAACTCATTACCAAGACACATAAGACTGACCCCCACAATCACAAGCTTCAAGAAGGCCCTGAAGACTCACCTATTCAGGAAGGCCTACAACCTCCAATAACGCTACTGTCACCACACCACCACCTGAACAGCCTCTACCCCCACCTTCTGTCTATATCACTCTTCCCTCATAGATTGTAAGCCCTTGTGGGCAAGTCCCTCTATCCCACTGTGCCAGTGATCACTATTAGTATTATCTGTTTTGTATATCTTGTGTACCATATGTAAATCCGCAAATGGATTTAATGGTGCTATATACATAAACAATAATAATAATAATAATAATGTACAGTGGGGAAAAAAAAGTATTTAGTCAGCCACCAATTGTGCAAGTTCTCCCACTTAAAAAGATGAGAGAGGCCTGTAATTGACATCGTAGGTAGACCTCAACTATGAGAGACAAAATGAGAAAACATATCTAGATAATCGCATTGTCTGATTTTTAAAGAATTTATTTGCGAATTATGGTGGAAAATAAGTATTTGGTCACCTACAAACAAGCAAGATTTTTGGCTCTAACAGACTTGTAACTTCTTCTTTAAGAGGCTCCTCTGTCCTCCACTCATTATCTGTAGTAATGGCACCTGTTTGAAATTGTTATCAGTATAAAAGACACCTGTCCACAACCTCAAACAGTCACACTCCAAACTCCACTATGGTGAAGACCAAAGAGCTGTGGAAGGACACCAGAAACAAAATTGTAGACCTGCACCAGGCTGGGAAGACTGAATCTGTAATAGGCAAGCAGCTTGGTGTGAAGAAATCAACTGTGGGAGCAATAATTAGAAAATGGAAGACATACAAGACCACTTATAATCTCCCTTGATCAGGGTCTCCACGCAAGATCTCACCCCGTGTGGTTAAAATGATCACAAGAACGGTGATCAAAAATCCCAGAACCACACAGGGGGGACCTAGTGAATGACCTGCAGAAAGCTGGGACTAATGTAACAAAGGCTACTGTCAGTAACACACTATGCCGCCAGGGACTCAGAGTCTGCAGTGTCAGACGTGTCCCCCTGCTTAAGCCAGTACATAGAGAGCATTTGGATGTTCCAGAAGAGTACTGGGAGAATGTAATATGGTCAGATGAAACCAAAGTAGAACTGTTTGGTAGAAACACAACTCGTCGTGTTTGGAGGAGAGTGAATGCTGAGTTGCATCCAAAGAACACCATACCTACTGTGAAGCATAGGAGTGGCAACATCATGCTTTGGGGATGTTTCTCTGCAAAGGGACCAGGACAACTGATCCGTGTACTTGAAAGAATGAATGGGGCCATGTATCGTGAGATTTTGAGTGCAAACCTCCTTCCATCAACAACGACATTGAAGATGAAACGTGGCTGGGTCTTTCAGCATGACAATGATCCCAAGCACACTGCCAGGGCCACGAAGGAGTGGCTTTGTAAGAAACATTTCAAGGTAATGGAGTGGCCTAGCCAGTCTCCAGATCTCAACCCCATAGAAAACCTTTGGAGGGAGTTGAAAGTCCGTGTTGCCCAGCGACAGCCCCAAAACATCTCTGCTCTAGAGGAGATCTGCATGGAGGAATGGGCCAATATACCAGCAACAGTGTGTGCCAACCTTGTGAAGACTTACAGAAAACGTTTGACTTCTGTCATTGCCAACAAAGGATATATAACAAAGTATTGAGATGAACTTTTGTTATTGACCAAATACTTATTTTCCACCATAATTTGCAAATAAATTCTTTAAAAATCAGACAATGTGATTTTCTGGATTTGTTTTCTCATTTTGTCTCTCGTAGTTGAGGTCTACCTATGATGTAAATTACAGGCCTCTCTCATCTTTTTAAGTGGGAGAACTGGCACAATTGGTGGCTGACTAAATACTTTTTTCCCCCACTGTATACGTAGTTCAATTCATTGTCCAAGTCCATAAGAATTCTGGAAACGACTGGGCAAGCATAGCATTCAGCCTACGGCTAGCCATTTCACTTAATTGATAAAGTCAGGGGACTTGATTTTAAGCTGGTGAAAATCCAGTCTGGTGTGACCCTTATCTATCAAAAATTCTGGCAGCATGTGACTATGCCAGAAAGGTCTCCAGTAAATTAACCCTTTCAAGGAGAAATTCAACAATAACTTGAAATTATATTGTGATCAATTCATTAGAAACTATGTACCCCATACTTGTTTTTCTGTGTAAATAGAATTTATATAGTTTCAGAGACCCTAGTGAAATATATGTCACGAACCTGACGTTGGGTGGTCTGGGTTCGAGGATGAGGAGTGAGTTCATCAGTGCTTGAAGATTTAGTCTGGTGGTACACAGACTCATGCCCTCGATGAGTTAAAGCACGTAGAGGATCCTTCCTAGCAGTCTTTGAAGATGTATCCTCTGAAGATGCCCGAAAATTACCCACAGCATGATAAGCCTGCAACATACATTACATCTACATTATAAGAAATAAAAAAAAAATGTATTCATAATTATTGTCCTAATTTTTTAGCAGCTGAAGATGAACATAAATTAACTGTATTTCGTCTTCTCCCCTAGTAAAAATTAACTTCCAGAAAACCAACATGCATGATCCAAGGGGTCATTTGAATGTGAAATTTGAAACTGTTGTGTCAATAAAGTGATTGCACCAACTTTGCTTGAAGTGTCCAGAGAAATTTGTATAAAGCAGGTGGAAATGTTGTGCATTTATGTCTCCTGCACCTACAAAGAGTTATGTAGTTATCACAGAACAAATGCAGTAAATCTGGCAATGACATTAGTGGAGGGTATACCCAATAGACAAAAAAATCCCCAGAATTCTATTGTAAATAGTACCAAAAAACGGATCTAGTTTTTGCTGCACATAATCCATATTGTGTAACAAATCCAGGGTCATGGTGTTAGTTGTTAGTTGGTGCACAATCCTTCTCTTTAGGGAAGGCCACATGTAGTGGAATTCTTTGTCCGTGGATCTGTACATTGAAGAGGTACAATCTGTGACATTTACATGACATAATGAGTATGTTTGTTTTTCTGCACAGAATTTTCCACTTTTCTGTTTTCAAAGCCCCATCCACATGTATTGTACAGCAAGGCCCCATACTGTATATAGTGCAGACAGTACAGCTGCAAGGAGGCAGGGACTTCCAGCACCATAGATCACTAAGATGCAAGAAGTCTCATCGCCTGACTAGGTTCATACTGGAAATCCAGTCAATGTACAGACTGAATTTACTGGTCAGGATTATGTAATTTTCTGTGAATTTGCGGTGTAAAACGATCCTCAAGAGTATAATCAATACTAATACTAATACCACATGAGTGAGGTCCGCTGCAGGATGTCTGTGCCAAACCTGCATCAAGAAATTGAGCTGCTTGAGGGTTCAAAACCTGCAGTCCAAGACACTTTGCACTTTGTTTTTCTTCATCACTGTGGGGATGGGATGTCTTTAAATTCCATACACTACATTGGTACTGTATGGAATTTACACTATGTGTGGACCCCGACCTCAGGTGTTCTCCTTCATATATTTTGAGCAAGGATTCATAATCTACAGTCTTCAAGAAAAATGGCCCTTAAAGGGGTTGTCCAGGCAAAAATGGACAACCCTTTTAACTTTTAAATCAGCCAGGGGTATTGAAAAAAATTGAAAAAAATGCATACTCACCTGTCCCCGAGGGTAATCAGCGGCCTCAGCAGGCCTAAGGAAGAGGACCCGTACAGTTAGTGACATCGCATGCCATTCGCTGATTTGCCTCAGCGGTCACATGACCGCTGAGGCCAATCACCGGCTTGAGTGGAACTCCAAAAGAGACCCGGGGAGAATCTGCCGCTGGGACGTGCCGGGAAGACACCAGAGCATCGGGGACAGGTGAGTATGCGTTGTTTTTTTTTTTTTTTCAATGTCCCTGGCTGATTTAAAAGTTAAAAGGGTTGTCCATTTTTGCCTGGACAACTCCTTTAATGGGGAAAAAAAAAAATTGCAGTTGGTCAGTAACATATAGTTAAGGAGGTATTCTGTGGGGTAGACTGTGATATAAAAACAAGCATGATTATTATATGGGGGCATCAACAGTTTCGGAATGATAGGAAGCTTGTGTGCACAGACATTGTTGTGAACAAGTCTTCATGGCAGCCTGGGCCTGGCTATAGAAAGAAAGTGAATTGTAAATATTGCCAAATTGTACTGATGGAATGTGGCTGACAGTTGTGAGGAGAAGGTGCACAGGGAAACTAAAGCTGAGCTTTTGATGGGAACTCTGATATTTTAACCATGTCTTTCTATAATCTGAGAAAATCCCCCCAAAAAAAATAAACCACATATTTAAATTTTTTTTTAAATAGCACAATGTGGCACTAAATTTGGGGCTGGAGCCTATCGAATTGCCTGGCCCAAGCCCCTTCGGTCTCCACTCTTCGCCAATTGGTAGCGGCCAGAGCGGATCTCCGTGATCTCGCTACTCAGGCTACCCAGCGTCTCCTCCTATATAGTCACCAGCATTATTACGAGAGAGGTAACAAAGCCCACACTTTGCTTGCTAAGACCCTGCGCGATCACCGGGCCTCTTCCATACCACATGCAATCCACATGACCCTCATGATACCCTCCATCAACATCCTGACTCTATAGCATCTTTATTTCAAGAATATTACTCTAAACTATATAATCTCCACCTCCCATGGGTGCCGATCCTGCCTCCCGAGACGCAACCCTACGCTCTTACCTTGACACTTGCTCTCTCCCTAAGCTCCCGACCTCAGAACTTGCTAATCTAAATGCTCCAGTCACGGAGGAGGAGCTCACTGCAATCCTTAAAGGTCTCCCGAATGGCAAGGCTCCGGGCCCGGACTGGTTCACATACTTGTATTACAAACATTCCAATCTGACCTGCTCCCACACATGTGCCAACTCTTTAACTCCTTCCTTAATGTCGCTCCCATCCCTCAGTCCATGCTTCATTCCCATGCCATCCTAGTCCCCACAAGGACCCTCAAGAGTGTTTTAATTACCGCCCCATCGCTCTTCTAAATACCGATTTAAAACTTTTCACTAAGATTCTGGCCAACAGGCTTAACGCTTGGCTTCCATCTATTATCCATAAGGTGGGTTTTGTCCCTTGCAGTCAAGGGGGAGACAACACCAGAAGGACTGTGGACTTAATAGATGTTGCTAACCGCTCTGCCATTCCCACCCTTCTCTTAAGCCTTGATGCCGAGAAGGCCTTTGACTGCCTTGATTTGTCATTTATGATCGCCACCCTTAAAAAATGTGGGTTTTCCGGAGCTTTTCTTACGGCCCTTGGCTGTGGTAAAACTCCCCAACTCTCTCCCATTCCCGTTCCCCATCCGTAACGGGACGTGTCAGGGCTGTCCTCTATCCCCACTCATATTTGCATTATGTATTGAGCCCCTAGCCTCCCAGATTCGGTCTAACCCCGATATCACTGGTGTAACGGTTAGAGATAGGAACTTTAAGATTGGCTTGTTTGCGGATGACGTTCTCCTGACCCTTACTAACCCTCACACATCCCTCCCCAATCTCCTCCAAGTGTTGAAAGCATATGGTGATCTCTCTGGTTATAAAGTTAATCCCTCAAAGACCAAGGCATTACCTCTTAACATCCCTGACTCTACGCTACAGTTGCTTCAGACTAACTTTGACTTTCAGTGGAGGGAGCGCTCGCTCCGTTACTTGGGAATTCAGCTGTCTCCTTCTTACTCCTCCCTCTACTCAGTCAATTATCCTCACTTGTTTAGTGAATTACGTTCTCTTATGGATAAGTGGCTCCCTCTCCATATCTCCCTCATAGGTCGTATTACAGCTGTCAAAATGACTCTCCTCCCCAAGCTTCTCTACTTTTTTGAGATCCTCCCAATTGCGGTTTCTCGATCCGAGCTGCGCTCGCTTCAAAAATCGATCTTCCAGTTTATCTGGAATTGTAAACGCCACCGCATTCCCCACTCGGTGATGTTGTCGAGCAGGAGTGAGGGGGGGTTGGCGGTCCCGCATTTGTTGCATTACTACTGGGCATCCCCACCTGCGTTGTATTCCATTTTGGGTGGCGCCGCAGGCTTACACGAACTGGGTCAAGATTGAGAAGCTATGGCTGGCACCGATCCATCCTAATGCATTCCTGTGGTCCCGTTCCTCCCCTCTTCCCTCCGCCCCTCTTCTTGGACCCATTTGCTTCACGAGAGCTATTTGGATTACCTTTTCCAAACTTTTTACCCTGGCCTCCCTGTGTTCCTCTATGGTTTCCTTCTTGGTATGGTACGGAGTAAACTGGGCCTTAGATCCAACGACTTTGGAGCTCAGGCCTATTGATTATTTCACCTCTGTGCTACGCTTGCCTACTTCTGAGTGGTTCCATTACCAGCAAATCGTCCATTTTGTGGCCTCCCAGTTTGGTTCCCCGAAGGTCTCAATCCCTACTGCTTTTGAAAAGGTTTGCCGAGCCGGTACCTCCACGGCGGGCCTGATCTCAGGTATCCACAGGCTACTCTCCAGAGGGACGGGCCCCCCCCCTCTCATAAATATATGGTCACGTGGTCTGGGTCTCTAAATAGGCAGATCTCACCCGGGCAATGACAGATAATTTGGTCCCGTGCGGCCAAGTCCTCGATGTGCACTGGTACCACACCCCCGCCTTGCTCCATTCCCTTAATCCTAGCATTCCATCCCTTTGTTGGTGCTGCCAGGCGGGGTTGGGTACGCTATACCACATTTTCTGGGAGTGTTCGCGGATCTGCCCCTTCTGGACAGAGGTCAACTCCCTTACTGATGACCTTTTTATTCAGGGTGTCTCTCTGGACCCCTTTGTCTATTTGCTTAATTTCCCCCCAAACACCTAGGTAAGCAGGCCTCCAAATTATTTCTATGCCTATGTACTGCCATCAAAACCCTTATTGCTCTCCACTGGAGGAAGACTTCTCCTCCCACTGGTCCGGAGCTTATTGCTCGCATGAAGGATGTCCGCAGTATGGAGTATTTGACGGCCTCCCTTAATCATACAGTGGAGGCTTTTGACGCTATGTGGTCATCTTGGGACGCATATTGTACTTTACATGGTCTCTGACTCCTTCCCCCTTCCCTCCCCCCTCTTTTCCTCCCTCCCTCTTTCCCTTGTCTTCTCCCCCCACCTTTTTGTATTTTATGTGTTCCCATTTGCTGTTTAGATCTATATTGTTGGGCGTTTGGGCCACATGGTGTGGCTTTTGCGCCTCTGCCTTGCTATTTCGCTTTCGTTCCTCATTTTGTTGTTCTGTTATTTATAAAAACTTCAATAAAAATTACAGTTTAAAAAAAAAAAAAATTTGAGGCTGGAGGTTGGAGGTCGTGGTTGCTACTCTTCAATTGCAACTTTACACTGGTCAGTTTGGGCACTTTATCATTGTATAACTGCCTTATTATAGGTGTATAGTATTTATGATTATTGTACTGCTATAGCATTTATAATTACTGTTCTGTTATATGAGTACATACATGTATTCATTTATTGATGTTTGGATGACATATGAATTATTTTGTTTTTGATGCTTATACTGTAATGCATTGGCCTCTTGTTTCTAGCTACAACCCTTTTCCCTTCTTACATTTTATATTGTTTTTAAAATGGATTAATTTTTGGCTTTTTAATTATTCAATTAACAAATGATAATTTATTTTGCTGTTATTTATTCAAGTGCATAATAACTGCAGGGCACACATATAGGTTTAGTCATTTTTTAAAATAGTTTTCCTGTCCATTATGGTAATTTTATGTAGGTGACATGTAGTTTTGTGCCGTAATAAACTAACCCTACTTTCTCTCTGGGGAGTCTGGTTGTCACCGATATTTGCCTCCCTGCTCCTGCAGCTGCAAGATCTTGTACAAGGATGTACAGGTAAAGAGGTACTGGTGAAGATGTCTTTTTCTTTTTCACTTGTGTCATTATATGTACTTGTATGTAATGACAGTGTAACATCGATCCGCCATATTCCCTCAAACTGTGCATGTCTTTATGTGAATGCCAATACAATACTGTAAAAAAAAATAATAGGTATGCAGTACTCACCAAATAGGCAGCAATTCCTGCTCCAATTAAAAATCCTGCATATACATCCACTGGATGACTACGATATTGAGTGATTTGGGTTAATCCACATACTCCAGCAGCAATGGAAAAGGAAAAAACTAAAAGTGGTTTCAGAAGCTTTGTACTGTCTGATATGATGGAGTTAAAGTACATCTAAAAAAGAAGAATGATACAGAATTTGTTGTGCTTTTTATCTCACAATGTAGGATACAATTATTCCCAGCATGTACAGTAAAATTGTCTTACATGAGTTTTGGACCATTTGAAATACAGGCTAGCCCCCATTTTTATCACTTTGTAATGCTTTGGAAGAGATTTATGTATACTGGCATATTCACCAGAGTTTATATCCCCTTTTCCGGTGGAGGATGAGCCTTATTGATGAGGAGGCGCACCTTCTGTCAGGCTCAGAAATCTATACTAGCTCATAGCTTGGGTAGATTTGCTGCATAATTTACTCCAGTTTACTGGTGTGAAGGATTTTAAATCTGACGGGATTACTGGACCCGCCCCCAGCATGTCCTCAACACACACCCTTTCTGAGAACGTGATGTGGGCAGCGCAAAAACACCAGTTGAAACAATTTATGTTGCAACTAGAGTTTAAAAAGTCGCAGACCCAAGGTTTACAACTTTTTTACACTAGTAAACTGGCGTATATTAATAATAAATATGCACCTTTGTTTTAGATATCGATAGATACCATAAAAATGTATTGACCAATACTCACAGACACATAGACAGCTGCAAATGCTGAAAGAGTGGCGTGTTGTGAAGGAAATGTCTTCCTGAAAACACATAAATATTTTTATTTAAGCATATTAACATTTTTAGTTTTTTCTGGAGATCAAGTAAATGTATGCAAGGCACTATGCAAAAGAACGTGTTCTTAGTCAGTGTGCTAGCCACATTTTGTAAGGGCTAGTACATTCACCCATTATTTTCTATGACCACATAAACCTGTTTATTATCATGGTGCCATAAGCCTGTGGGTAAAACTCAGAATAACTCCAATTCCTTTTGCAGCCCAGACTCACTGTAAGAAAAAAAAAATGTGTTCATGGAGGGCATGGGCTGCACACAGACATCACCCATGTGCCATTCGCTCTGTTTTACCACAGACCCAGAGATGCACACTGGGTTTGCCGCCTTCTTACAAAATATGGACATCAACCTGATATAGACACCCACTGTTTTGCACTGAATGTTTCAGTTTTGTTGTTGCTATGCTTTGTCATTGACCTTGTTGCTGTGAAAATAACATCTGGTTACTTTTACTATTTGACTGCATTATATAAGGTAATGCCATGTAATCGGGGGAGATTTTGGCATTTCTGGGGCCCTGAGGAAAGTTAAGCCTGGGAATCCCCTAATCAAAATTTTTAGGCCCCCTCTTTACCATTCAAAAAATGACACAATAGGGTAGCATGCTGGGTAAACATGTTGGGCAAATACCAGGCTCTCTATGTTGCATATAATGTCCCCTTCGAGCCCCCACAGAGTATCATGCTCCCTTAGTGTACCCATACTGTATAATGCCCTCTTAAGGCCCCTACACATTGTAATGTCCCTTTAGTGTCTCCAAGAGAGTATAATGCCCTTTTATTGGCTTCCCTTGCTGGCAACCACACACGTATAACGCTTCCTCAATGGACCCAACACAGTATAATTCCCCCTTTACTGCTCCCCACACAAAGACCAGTGACAATAGGCCACTACCTATTAGATTATTCAAATCAGTAACAGCGTCTACTCACCAATCTCAGATTCTTCCGCTCCATTCTGCAGCTGCATATTAAAAGGGTTGGCCACTTTCAGACCAATATTGAGAGACAAATGTTATTGTTTGTATAATAAACAGATAAACAATTTTCCAATATACCTTCTGTATCAATTCCTCACAGTTTTCTAGATCTCTGCTTGCTGTCATTCATTCTTCTTACTTCTAGTGGATAAAATTCTGACCATGATCATGTGATGTACACAGGTGCACAGCTCGTTACCAGGCAGATATCTGATTACTGTGCAGTGACTACAATGAGCTGTGCACCTGTGTACATCACATGACCATGGACCGTATATCACATGACCATGGGCTGTAAATCACATGATCATGGTAAGAATTTCATCCACTAGAGGTAAGCAAAATGAATGACAGCAAGCAGAGATCTAGAAAACTGTGAGGAATTGATACAGAATTATATTGGAAAATTGCAGATAGTTTAATTATACAAACAAGAACATTTGTCTCTCAATACTTGTTTGAAAGTGGTCAACCCCTTTAAGTCCAGGCACTGAACAATGTCTGGACATAAGGTTCTGATGTTGTTCAGTGTCCGGACGTAATTGGCTGTGTTCCCTGGAGATGAACTGCAGGGCCATTGAAAAAGTCATAACATTTTCCAGCATACTTTATCAATTCCTCATAGTTTTCTAGATCTCTGCTTGCGGTCATTCATGGTTTACTTCCAGTGGATATAAATCAGTCCATGGTCAAGTGATGGACACAGGGACACGGCCTGTTACAGTCATAGCTCAGTAATCAGAACTCTTTCTTCTAATGAGCCTGATTTTGTTATCCACTGAAAGCAAACAATGAATGACAGCAAGAAGACTACTAAAACAGTGTTTATCAACCTTTTCAAGCGAAGCACCCTCAAGTGAGAAAATTTCCTAAACAATTACCACCAAAATAGCGATTTCTTATAAATGTTACCAAAAGGCTTCCTTTGGAGCTTCCATCAACAGTTATGTAATGGCCCTCTCGGTGTCCCCACATGTAGTATAATGGTCCACTCAGTGCCCCCAAATGTAATATAATGGCTCTCACACCCAGTGATGTCTAAGGAGCAAGTGTTGAGCTACGTTCATTTCTCACCACTGTGCTCCTTGGGAAAGAAAATAGTCATCAAGCTTTCAAACAAAGGGACAATGTTGTAGTAATGGATACTCCCTCTTAAAAGGAGATGTGCATGGCCATGCTTTCTGATACTATTACTTACAGACGATTGCCAAAGGACCCCACTATTGAATATTTACGGGAATTGCGGCAACTGCTGGAATCATCTTTTCTTAGTAATCTGATCAGTAATCAGAAATGGAGTTCATGCTGCCTCAATTCCATCAGATCCCAACTTTTATGACCTCCCTAAAATACATAAGAGAACGGTCCTATTGAGAGGCAGGCCAATAGTGACAAGGATTGGAAGTGTGACACAAAACAGCAGCAAGTTTTGTCATCAGCCCTACACGAGAGACAGCATGGATATCCTGAGGAAATTGAAGGTCCTTATTGTAGGTAGGATCACCTTCCTAGCCTCACTCGATGTGGAGGCCTTATACTTCTGCTTTCCCATGACAAAAGGATAGAATCTACTTCCCATTTCCTCAGAACTCATGGCACACAATTTGCCCCACACAGCCAGTTCACTCTGGAACTTCTCCAGTGTGTGTTAACTCATAACTACTATTTGTTTGACGACTGCATCTACCACCAGCTCAGGGTGACCGCTATGGGTAGCCTCTGTGCGCCCAGCTACACAAACGTCTTCCTGGGCTGGTGGGGCGATATCCATGTTTTCACCAAACACAATGAATCCTGGATGCAGGAAATTTCTTTCTGGTCAAGGTACATTCATAACATTCTGGTGTTCTTGGAGGGTTCTTTGGTTGAGTTCCATCAGTTTAAGAACTTGTTGAATAGTAACGATACGGGGCTGCATCTGACCTATGATATCCAGGAGAGAGAGATCAGTTTTCTGGACCTGATTATTAGCTAATTAGATAATAGGGAGTTGAAGATGGTGCTTTATCAGAAGACCACTGTGACAAATAGTTTGTAGAGGTGGGAAAGCCACCATCCCCTACCCCTTAGACGGGGAATTCTAAAGGTCAGTACTTGAGGGTCAGGCAGAACTGCTCGTCCACAACAGCCTTTAAGAAGCAGGCATCCACCTTGACACACAGGTTTAGGGAATGGGTTTACCCCAACAAGGTATTGCATAAGGCATACAATGAGGCCAGGGAAGAGGAGAGTGGGAGTTTACTCATCCCCAAGAGGAGAGAGGAAGGCCTATAAAGATCATTGGGAACTATGATGTATGTCATCAGCAAACTAGGGCTATCTTGGAGAAAAACTGGGAAATTTCTAAACTGGACAGTGATTTAGGGGATATCTTTTCAGACCATTATCACGTTTAGGAAGGGGTGTAATCCTAGTGCATAGTCACTTTTCTGGACCAACCTCTGAATCCTGGTTACCATATCCCCTGAAAGGAACATTCAGATGTAAATATCCTGGTCACACCTACTTTTAGTGGTGTAGTGACAGGGAAAAATTATGTTACTTGGGATTTTATCAATTGCTCTACTAGAGGGGTTGTTTACCTAGCCACTTATTAATGTTCATGTTCAATTATGTAGGGAAGACCATGTGAGAATTGAGGAGAAGAGTTAGGGACCATATTAACGATATCTTGAATGGTCAAGACACCCCGATAGCTAGACACATGAACCTCAGGTATGGGGGGGGATACACCCAAGCTCATATTTGTGGGTACTGAAAGGGTTAGACCCAGTGCGAGGAGTGGGGGTTGGGATTGTCTCATTCTTCAGAAGGAGGATAGATAGATCTATATGATCCAAAGTAAAGAAATTTAGCCATAGGGGCTAAATTATTTAATTTTCCTGCTTTTTATAGGGTTTTCACAAATGCTCTTTTCTAAGGCATCATGGTCTCCTCCTTACCGCTCCTCCTCTACTCTCGCCTCTTGTGGTGATATATACCAACTGGACCCCCCATTCCAGTTTCCTTCCCCTCATTGATCCCTGTTTTTGCTTTCCTCTGTTCCCTTCTCCTTCCTCCTCATGACTGTGTGTCTATTTTATCATTTTTCATCACTATATTTGCGTTTTTTGTTATTTCCTTATTGACTACCCTTTCATAATTTTTTTTATTATCTTCTTAATATAGAAGAATATATTTTACTTAAAATGTGGCTTTTCCCAATCCATTTCTGCAATGCTTTAACCATGGGGTCACATTCCTGTATACTTACTATCTGCCATTCTCCATTCTACCATGATATGTGTCTTTAAATGGGAGGGTTTGAACTAGACTACTCCTCCCTATTATGGGAGGAGTCCTGTACACTGATCCTGAACACGCCCCATTCTAGTTAGTAATAGGATTGGATACCGCCGATGTGCAACTGCTGATGTTGGCGGTTTAAATTGAGCCTTTGGGTAGGCTTACATCTTTGTTTATTTGTTTTCCTAACTCCACCTACATTATGGGGGGGGGGGGGGGGGGGGGGGGGGGGGGGGGGGGGGGGGGGGGGGGGCGGGCGGCGGGGGGGGGGGGGGGGGGGGGGGGGGGGGGGGGGGCGGGGGGGGGGGGGGGGGCCCGGGGGGGGGGGGGGGGGGGGGGCCCCCCCCCCCCCGCGGGGCCCCCCCCCCGGGGCCCCCCCCCCCCCCCCCCCCCCTTTTTTTTCCTCCCTGGTTTGTTGTTTTTGTTTTTTTTTTTTTTTTGCTGCTGTCCCTGTTTCCCCTTGTGGGTTTGGTTTTTTTTTTTTTTTTTGAACTCAGATGGGTCTGGGGCCTGCACACCCCTGATGATGCAGTAGGAGCAGCTGGGAGGATACACTCCTCCTTCCATTGATGCGGAAGTTGATGGTTGAACCATCATAATTGATGGGATGGGGACTTGTAGTTGGATACTATTTGATGGCGCCTTTGGCCTGTTTCTCACTGGCCGCACCTTGGTCAAGAGCCAAGGCCACATGCCGAGCACTTGTCTGTATACTCCCCTTAGGAATCCTTTTGAACAAAACGTGTCAGGACTTTAGGGAGTCTCTGGCTACAGGACCCTAAAACAATTTTTTCTGTTTTCCTTTTAAAGAGGGAAATCCCAGCAACGCAATTTACCCCTACTTCCCTTTATGCCCTACCAAATTAACTGCCCTTCAAGGCGGCATTAGGACTATGGTGTGAGCTGGGGTTGTTCCTATCTATCCTCTTACAGGAACCTCTGTTCTTACCTACTTGTGAACGTTAGAGTATTGTTCAATCCATGCTACTTGTGTGGGAGTTTCTTTTGAGCTGTGAATAATTGCCTTCACATGTTTGCTAGTACAAAATGCTTTGCTTTACTAGATATGCTTAGCCATTGTGGTAGTAGATGACCAACCTGAATTTTCCTACCTACTTGTGAATGTTTAGAGCACTATACACACCATGCTTCCTTTGTGGGAGTTCCTTTGAACTCTGAATAATTGCTTTCACATGTTTGCCAGGACAACTGGCTTTGCTTTACTAGATATGCTTAGCCATTGTGATAGTAGATGACCATCTACCAACATGGGAAGTATCTGACCTCAGATACAGTGGCAACTGTGGCACCAACTCATTATACTGTAACCGATGGGTGTTACAGTGTGCTCTGGACATTCCTATGTACAGGTGCATCTCAATAAATTATAATATCTTTGAAACGTTCATTCATTTCATTAATTCAGTAATACAATTCATAATCAGCGTCTTCCATGATTGTGTGTCCTACTGAACCAGACTGAGGAACCATTTAAAGGCTTAGGAAACCTTGGCAGGTGACACACTAAATTTACAATACTGAACTTTTTTACAATATTCTAATTTTCTGAGATTTGGGTCTTCATTACCTGTAATCCATAATCAACATTTACAGAAATAAAACACTTGAAATAGAACACTCTGTGTGTAAAGAATCTAGAAAATTTAGAAGGTCACTTTTTTAATTCAATTACTGAAAGAAATAAACGTTTCAAAGATATTCTAGTTTATTGAGATGCACCTGTACTTGTGAACATTTAGGGCATTGTTCACACTGTGCTACCTGAGTTTGTTTTTCACTGTAAATAATTGTTCAGACAAGTTTGCTAGCACAAATGGTTTTGCTTTACTAGTTACGCTTAGCTATTGTGGTAGTAGATGACCATCTACCAACATGAAAAGTATCTGACCCCATATGCAGTGGAAACAGTGGCACTCATTCATTAAATTGTTCACGTTGGGTATTATAGTGTCTCCTAGGTTGCCATTTCTTGAATCTAAAAAATGTGAATTAAAGGGGTCTACTTATTGTATAAAGGTCCCTGTCTTTTGTGGCCCAGAGCATTCAATGATTTTTATTCTATTTGCTTAGATATATCCATTTACATTTTAGACAAGTTTCAATAAGGGTTAAATTTTAGATACCTTGTTTGGTCTGTAAATTTTGTTGCACATAACTGCAATGAGAGCCTCCAACAGTACTGATGGAAGCAGTCATTGCATTTCTAAATTAAGGTTGGCATCTGCGGCCGTGCATACAGTGGGGAAAAAAAGTATTTAGTCAGCCACTAATTGTGCAAGTTCTCCCACTTAAAAAGATGAGAGAGGCCTGTAATTGACATCATAGGTAGACCTCAACTATGAGAGACAATGAGAAAATAAATCCAGGAAATCACATTGTCTGATTTTTAAAGAATTTATTTGCAAATTATATCACTGTAGGCATTCATCCTAGGCAGTGGGGGACAGTGGTTCTCAGTCAAGGCATGTACCCCCAGAAATTGCAAGGCATACCCCCTGGGGTACACATACTACAGGTTGAAACCACTGATTTAGAAAACCATGACAAATTAATACAGAAAGTATAATGAAAAATGGTATAACTTTCTTTTCGGTATACAAACAATAACATTTATTTGTTGAATCTGTGATTTACCTATATCCATTGTAGTGCTGCTTTTCTATTAAACATTGCTGATAAATTTGAATATAACTATACATATCCATGTAGTCTACATATATAATATGTAACTGGTAAAAAACTATACTAGGGTATAAACAAAAAGATATCAAATTCAAAAACAAATAAAGAGAAATCTTTTTGGATACTGCAGTTTTATCGCTTTTCATCTCAGCTGTGAACTTTGCCTGCAGTGTCTTTTACATACTAAAGTGCTTACAGTTCAGTGTGTTGTTGTGAGAGGGCAGTGTGATGGGTAGATATAGGACACATAAAGCTAACCGGATATAGTTCATTTTTAAAGGTCAACAAGTCCAAGTGCATCAATAATCGTGTATCTTTTAAGTGACTCTGACATATTATCCGCTTATATCAAAACTTACATATTTAAATGCTGCAAAAAAAAATTAAGTTTTTATTGTTTCGTTTCTGCACATTTTTTAAATTAGAAGCTAGAAATTTTTGAGATAGGATGTTGATCCGGAGGCTTAGTCCAATTGCTTTCCTCTGGATAAACTTAGGTAGGTTTATTGGTTGGACTTGATGGACTTGTGTCTTTATCCAGCATTACCTATTAAAGAGGACCTTTCACCTCCTCATGTATATGCTGTTTTACATACCGCTAGAAAGCAGACAGCATGCTGAATTCAGCGCACTGCCGGCTTTCCCGGTATGTGCCCCAGGGCTGGAGATATCGGGGGTTGTAGTTTCACGGTTCACCGTCAGAAGGACATTCCTGACAGTCTAGCTGCGCTGTGAGGAACGCTCTCCCTGACAGTATTCCTCCATAGCCTTGTACTGGGGGGGTGTTCCTCACCGCTCAGCATCATTGCTGGGCGGTAAGGAACGCCCCCTCTCTCTGTACTCGTCCATAGCACTGTACTGTCAGAGGGGGCATTCCTTACAGCCCAATGATGATGCTGAGCTGTGAGGAACGCCCCCCCAGGGCAAGTCTATGGACGAGTACTGTCAGGGAGGGCGTTCCTCACAGCCCAGCTAGACTGTCAGGAACGCCCTTCTGACGGTGAACCGTAAAACTACGACTCCCCGGGCACATACCGGGAAAGCCGGCAGTGTGCTGAATTCAGCGCACTGTCGGCTTTCTAGTGGTATGTAAATCAGCATATACATGAGGACGTGAAAGGTCCTCTTTAAGTTAAAAATATTTTCTTGTGGATGCAATATGGTAAATATTATTTTGGATAGTATTAGCAATACAGATATTGAATCAATATAGAAAAATCTGCTTGTTTTGCACATTTTCACATTACTTACCTGGCAGACAAAATGGCATGTTGGTCATTACCCGTGCAGATGTCTTGGGTGATATAAGGATTTGTAGCACAGGAAGTTCCAAGACGGGTATAGTTAGGTTTACAGACAGTGAGGAAGAAAGGAGCATGGTATCCTGTTGCAAGCTGAATGACATCAGTGACCAGTGCAGTGGCACACAATCCAAAAACATGGACACCTATGTAGGAGCACAAATCTCATTAAAATATGACCAGAATATTAAGAGTTGTACTGAGTATACAATATCTACTATATGACCAAAAGTACAGTGGGTACGGAAAGTATTCAGACCCCTTTAAATTTTTCATTCTTTGTTTCATTGCAGCCATTTGCTAAAAGCAAAATAGTTCATTTTATTTCTCATTAATGTACACTCAGCACCCCATCTTGACAGAAAAAAACCAGAAATGTAGATATTTTTGCAAATTTATTAAAAAAGAAAAACTGAAATATCACATGGTCATAAGTATTCAGACCCTTTGCTCAGTATTGAGTGGAAGCATCCTTTTGAGCTAGTACAGCCATGAGTCTTCTTGGGAATGATGCAACAAGTTTGTCACATCTGGATTTGAGGATCCTCTGCCATTCTTCCTTGCAGATCCTCTCCTGTTCTGTCAGGTTTGATGGTGAATGTTGGTGGACAGCCATTTACAGGTCTCTCCAGAGATGCTCAATTGGGTTGAGGTCAGGGCTCTGGCTGGGCCAGTCCAGAATGGTCACATAGTTGTTCTGAAGCTACTCCTTTGTTATTTTAGCTGTGTGTTTAGGGTCATTGTCTTGTTGGAAGGTGAACCTTCGGCTCAGTCTGAGGTCCAGAGCACTCTGGAAGAGGTTTTCTTCCAGGATATCTCTGTACTTGGCCGTATTCATCTTTCCTTCACTTGCAACCAGTCGTCCTGTCCCTGAAGCTGAAAAACACCCCCATAGCATGATGCTGCCACCACCATGTTTCACTGTTGGGATTGTATTGGGAAGGTGATGAGCAGTGCCTGGTTTTCTCCACACATACCGCTTAGAATTAGTGACAAAAAGTTCAATCATCAGACCTTAAAATCTTATTTCTCATAGTCTGGGAGTCCTTCATGTGTTTTTTGGCAAACTCTGTGCGGGCTTTCATATGTCTTGCACTGAGGAAAGGCTTCCTTCGGGCCATTCTGCCATAAAGCCCCGATTGGTGGAGGGCTGCAGTGATAATTGACTTTGTGGAACTTTCTCCCATCTCCCTACTGCATCTCTGGAGCTCAGCAACAGTGATCTTTGGGTTCTTCTTTACCTCTGTCACCAAGGCTCTTCTCCCACGATTGCTCAGTTTAGCTGGACAGCCAGGTCTAGGAAGAGTTCTGGTCGTCCCAAGCTTCTTCCATTTAAGGATTATGGAGGCCACTGTGCTCTTAGGAACCTTGAGTGCTGCAGAAATTCTTTTGTAACCTTGGCCAGATCTGGGCCTTGCCACAGTTCTGTCTCTGAGCTCCTTGGGCAGTTCCTTTGACCTCATGATTCTCATTTGCTCTGACATGCACTATGATCTGTGAGGTCTTATATAGACCGGTGTGTGCCTTTTTTCTGTCAAGATCGGGTGCTGAGTATACATTAATGAGAAATAAAATGAACTTTTCTGCTTTTAGCAAATGGCTGCAATGAAACAAAGAGTGAAAAATTTAAAGGGATCTGATTACTTTCTGTACCCACTGTATGTGAAACCCCCTCTACTCTCTAGTTCTGGTGTTTCACATATTGCGCACAAATGCATACAATAAAGCAGACAGTCATGCAACATCCATACATAAACATTGCTAAGTGACTTTAACATTTTCGCTGCCAGGGTTTTTTCAACATTTTGGACCTCTGGTAGCCAGAACAATTTTCACATATATTGTGCAATTTTCCACTCTTATATTTTTTGAGAACAAAAGTGCTGAAACAGCAGTCATGCAATATTTGCCCATCATCCACAAATGTGTTATAACTATATACTGCACATTGCTAATATGCTATGACAGTATAAACAAAAGTTTAAAAAAAAAATTTGCAAACTTAAAAGAGTACTCAGGCAGACCCCTTATTCAAACATAATGTACTCTCCAAAAAACTCTAATGCTGGGTTCACATGACTGAGTTTAATCTATGAACTACTGTGCCACAGTGATTATGGTTTGGAACAGTATGTCACTGGAAGGCAACTATAATGCTAGGAATCCCTCTCCTGGCCAGTAAGGCTAAGACCCCACGTAGTGGACTGCTGTAAAAAAGCACTGCAGGAAAACCGCAGCAGCAATGCATCAGTTTTTCCCGCAGTGCTTTTCACAGAAAGTCTGCAGAGGTTTCCTCTGCAGACTTTCTGCTTCCATTATACCTTTACGGAAACCGCCGGTGTTTCCGTAGGTATAATTGACCGCAACGGTTTTGGAAATCGCAGCGTGTCCGCTGTGTCTATTTTTCCGCAATGTGTGGATGGGATTCCCTAGATTCCCATCCACTTTGCAGGGACTGTAAAATGCCGCGGCCAAACCACAGCGTTTATGCCACGTGGGCCCCCGGCCTAAATCCATCTCACACATGGACTGATGAGCTCCCAGAAGTCCATATCATTACGGTACTATAGTCAGTCTAGTACAGTAACAATTTGGCAGTCCAGGAGCTCACTGCATCATATCTCTCTATGATACAGTGATTTCATGCACACAGCCGTGGTCAATCTGGGAAATATGACCCTCATGCAGACCGTGTTTGCAGGACCAATACATTTTTGCTTGCAAATTAAATTGGGGATTACAGTATATTGGTATAATTTTTTCTATTCCCCTATACAAACTGTAACTGAACTGGAGTTCAAGCAACCATTCACATTAGATTTTTGGTGGTTGAAACAGCTGACATGTAGATGATTTGGGTGCCGAAAACAGATCGGCCATGCAGAATATTTTCGGAAAATACCAGTATTTGTCATGATTGTGCACATTTGGCTGATCATCAGTCAATTTGCATATTAGACATTTCTCTCTGGTGATAATTGTTATCGCTATTTTTGTAGCATGTAACAAGTACTTCTAGAGAAGCAATCATCATATTTTATGTTAAATATTAGGTACAGATGGGATAGGGACAGTGTAAAATATAACCTTTATTAATATTTGTGTGGTACAGGTTTTTCAATGCTGCAATTCGGACACATTACTAAATGGAGCATTGGAGTGGCTGGATGAGAAAGTTCATCATCTCACTCCGTTCCTGAAACAACAAGACTCCCATAGGGCATTCAGAAAGCAAATATGCTCTCTGATAGGTGTGTGAAAGGGTTAATAATATGAACAAAAATATATGACACCCCTCCTCTGGTGTCATGGTGTGTGTATAAAATTCAGACAGTACCTCCTAATGCAAACAGGTGCAACTGCCATAGTGATAACACCAATGCAAAAACTACAACATCACTCTGTAAACAGAACCAAGACATATAGAAATATGAATAAAAATATATTACTACAATAATTTCTCTCTATATATTTTTCTATATTAATCTGCGGTTCTTTATATACATGTTTGATCAAACTGTAGAATCCCATCTGCCCCGACAAGGCAACCTCATTCAGATGGGACCCCACAATAAACAGATATATCTATGTTAGGCCCAGAATAGGCCTACAATGTGAATACAGGAGTAGTAGGATCCAAATGCATGCTCTATTCCAATTAAAATAGCCGTAGGCTGGGGCCCCATGTTGCGATTTTGAAAATCGCAGCATCTCTATTATACCTACGGAAACACGTTTTCCATTTAAGTATAATATGGGCAGAAAGATCACAGAAGAAAAAATGTGAACAGAAGCAAGGTTTTGGATCCTACTAGCCCTGTATTCACATTGTAGGTGTAACAAGTGTAGGGCTCCATCTGAATATATATTTTTACTCTATATATGTCTTTGTGCTGTTTACAGAGTGCTGCTGTAATTTTTGTAATTAAAAATATATGGAAAGTGTTCTAGTTATCTGCTTACCCACAAAGCGAACTGTCCTACGTAAGAAGGAGTTGAAGTTGCAACCACCAGCATTTATGCTTCCTTCAGAGCTTCCATGGCCCTTCAATTTGGACTGTATACAATATAGGACCCCCTCTCCAACCATAATCTGATATAAAATATACAAGCACTGAATGTTACCAATAGTTTTATAATAGGTTAAGTCTTTTGCATTTATTTACTAATGGGTTTACTTACAGAGGCAGCAGGTGCAGCAAACGCAAGACTTAGCAACATGAGAAGAGGAATGAGCTCTTCATTGGTTTCAACATAGGGCATTGAAAGTGACCGGTCATGACACTGGAATCCACCCTGAGCTGGCCGGAATATGTCTGTCAGCTCCAGAAAGTACAAAGAAACTATGGAAGAGGCCACAATTGGAAGCTATATGAATGAAAAAGTAAATAAGAATAGTTGAGTACAGTTGTAATCTTGTGCAGTGTTATGGTCTTCTGCTTAACCAATTCAGTACCGGGCCAATTTCTGGTCCAGGACCAGACACATTTTCGGGTTTTTTTGTATGTGCGGTTTTGAGGGCTGTAACATTTTTATCATATGCGTTATTCAACTAATTTCTGCATCTTTTTTCGGT
Source organism: Leptodactylus fallax (assembly GCA_947044405.1). Classification (NCBI taxonomy): domain Eukaryota; kingdom Metazoa; phylum Chordata; class Amphibia; order Anura; family Leptodactylidae; genus Leptodactylus; species Leptodactylus fallax. The sequence continues at coordinate 1,147,307 of CAMRHE010000061.1, read as the reverse complement.
GACACATAGGGCTTTATTTTTATGTTGTTTTTATTTTTGCATGTGTTTAATTTTTTTTTATATCCGGGAAAATATAAACAAGAGGAGGGAAAACGTGTCTGCTTTTCACTTTTCATTTTTTTTTATTTAATAACACAAAGTGCTAAAAAACTTTATAAAATAGTTTTTCCTCTCCGTTACGGTAATTTTTATTTTTTATGGTGTTGTGGGGGGTGGGGCTATAACCTGTAATAAGGGCATTTTATTGGCATATTATTTTATTTTTATTTCCTTTTTTTTTTTTTTTTCCTTTTCTATTAATTTTTTATTTATTTATTTATTTTTTTACATTGTGTCCCCATAAGGTCATAATAGACCTTTGGGGACATCTGATTACTTTTTTTTTTTTTGGTAAGGCTGATTTCCCCTGTAACTGGGGCTGGTACATTTAGCCCCAGTTGCAGGAGGAATACAGCCTCCTGCCTGTTACTATAGAGCTGAACTGGGTCCTGTAGGACCCAGCAGCTCTTGCAGATGCTGCACCCGGCAGATCACATGACAGCCGGGTCAGAGGGCGGCCGCAAGATGGCGGCGCCCATTGAGCACTGTTTACACAGCGATCGGGAAGGCAGAAAAGGTAATAAACAGCCGGCTCCTAGTTTCAGTAGCTACATGATTTTGTTGCAGCTACTGAGTTCTGCTTGGACGTACTGGTGTGTCCTTGCAGAACTAGACAACCACCCATTGGACGTATATAGTCTGTGGGTGGTATGGAAGTAGTTAAAGGGGTTTTCCGGGAAAAAAATGAATTTCTAAAAAAGGTCTTTTAGTGCTATTAATAAGTTAATAAGTGCACCAAAATACATTTAGCAGTGATTTGAGTAATTTCTGGGTTCTCTGGGAGCTCCTGGCATCCTCTGCAATTGTTTACATCTCCATCTTCCTGTTCTGTGCCCTTCCTACAACTCCATGATTCCTTGGGCTTCACTCATAGCTGACTCACTCCCCCTTCCTTTCTCCCTGTTTCCCTAGCTAGCCTGCCCACCAACACCCTCAGCAGCCATCTTTAGACTCCTAGTTCTCAGTCACTAGATAACCTTCTCCTCTTTGGCTGTAATATTGTAATCACCTCCATATATCATCATTACAGTCCACAGAGAAAGCTTCAGGACAACAATGAATTCTTGATGCTTTTTTTGACATTTGAGTAAGAAATATATATATATTTATATATATATTACACACACACACATACATACATAAACATGAATATTTTGACAACTATATCTCTCTCTCTCTTAAGATACAACAATATGAGTCAGAACTACCTCAAAATTCTGGCACAAATTTATGTTGCAAAGTAAGGAAAATAATTGGTGGTGTAAATTTAGACTACACAGTCTAAATATGCACAATAATTATTATCCAGCATCAGCCATTGTGATAAATCTTTTTAAGACTGTCTAGTCATGTATGTAGACTTTTCAATAATATGTTCTACACTTTAACCCCTCTGTTTCGGGTAAACTGTAATGTACATTGCTCAAACCCTGAGCAGGCTATGTTGAAAGCTGTGGGGGGATTAAAGTGCTTAGCCTGTAACCCGATTGGAGCAAAGCACATTACAGGTTAACCCAAACAGGGGGTTAAAGTGTAGAACATATTATTGAAAAGTCTACATACTGTACATGACTAGCCAGTCTTAAAATGCGGTAAGAAGAGTGCAGAGATAGCAGTCACTTTAAAAGGCTCTAACTCCAGAGCTGCAATCTCAATCTTATTTGGCTTTAAAATAAGACAAATATCATGTCTGTAGCCCACCTAGATTTTGAGATATAATTGGCTAAAGCAGTGCTGCATATACTTGCAGCTTTCACTTTAACAAGTGTGCAAGAAGACACGTGTAGCTAACAGTGAAGGGAGGGGAAAATTATTTTATTATTCTCCGGTCCCAGTCACTTCAGATGGCCCCAGGGTAGGGGGTACCATGAAATTTTGTTCATGATATCACCTTCCCATTATCAATCAGAAAGCATACTTGCCATTTAACCTCTTATATGCTGCAGTCAATGCTGAGCACCTAAGTCGTTTTACAGAAAAAAGTAAAAATAGACTTTTTTTTTCCCTTGTTAAAAAAAAACAAACAAAAAAAACCTCACAGTTGGTATCACCACATCTGTAACAAACCCTAAAATGAAATTAGTATATTATTTATTCTACAAGATAAAAGGTATAATCCATAAAATTCAGGTGCCAGAATTAATGTTTTCTGATCATCTCACCTCTCAAAAACAAAAAAGTAATAAAAACTGATCAAAAAGTCATATGTACCAACAAAATACAATGTAAAACTACACAGAAATAAAAAATTAATTTAATTTTACAGTTATGAAAGCTGAAATGTAGAGGGGGTAAACATTACTGGTTTAAAATGTACATAGATACAGTGGGGAAAATAAGTATTTGATACTCTGGCGATTTTGCAAGTTTTCCCACCTACAAAGAATGGAGAGGTCTGTAATTTTTATCGTAGGTACACTTCAACTGTGAGAGACATGTAATGATTATAGTATGGGACAGTATGTCACTGGAATACAGTTAACGGAAGTTACTGTTAAGGCTGTTAAGGCTAGTTGCAGATGACGTGTATATTTTGCGGTCAGCAAACTAGTAATTAGTGTTCAGTTTTTGCGTGTCTTTTTTGAGTGTCTTCAGTGTATCTTCAGTGTTTCTTCAGCATCAATGAAGTAGGTCCACAAAAATGGACAGTGTCTTCAGAGTGCCATCAGTGTGTGATCCTAGTTTGCGGATCCACCAAAAAAAAAAAACACAGGAGACATCTAATGATATCCCTAGCTTGTCTGTGAAAACGGATGGCACACTGATGACACACTAAGTACATCAGTGTGTCGTTCTAGGTTTTTAGTGTCCCATAGGCTTCTACGGACGAGTCAGTTCCACAAAAACTGAACAGAATAGGACCTGTTCTATATTATGCAGATCGGACTCAGGGGTCGCACACTGATCAGTGAAAAACATGGTCGTGTGCATGAGCCCATAGAAATGAATGGGTCAGTGTGCTATCCATGAAAAACTCGGATAGCACACTGATCTCTCCCACAGTCGTCTGCAAGGGCCTAAGGCTGGTAAGACTGGCCAACATACAGACCAAATTTCATGGCTGAAACTCGGTTGTGTGAATGGGGGTTAAGGGGATTATAGTAACATTTATTCTGCAACATTTCTGACAAAAACAAAACACAGTTAAATGTTATTAAACATACAGCAAAACACTGTACTAAAGGTTATGCTTGAAACCAAACTAATATAGTTGAGAGTACCACTATAATGCGACTATTCACCTCTGCTTGCTGTGTAACTACCTTCAACTCATACTATAAATTTGAATGGTAACTTCATCTTCCATTCAACTCACCTCTACTTGCTGTGCAACTATCTTCAATTCATCCTATAAATTTGAATGGTAACTTAATCTTCTATTACACTCAAGTCTTATTGTTTAATGAACCCTATCTTAGTCTTGCATGAAGTCTGTATTTTTGCAATACCATGTGTTGTTATCTGTACTTGTGTCAGTCTTTTGAGGCTCTGTGATTTTAGGGTCTCCTGGTCAGTGTTTAACTACATAGTCCAGTCTCCTCATATGCCACAGTTTGTTGATTAAATGGTTAACGATTTAAATTAGTGCTAGTTTTGAATCTCTGCATCCCTATATAAATAGATACAGCTCAAGGGGCTAAACTTATACCCAAAACAACAAGCTTTAACACATGGTATCATATCACTTATCGCTTACTATTTTAGCAATTGTCTTCCTGCAGACCTCCCCTCCATCTCTACCACCAGTGCACACTATCTACATCAGTCCTTCTCTTCTTCCTTTTCCCACGTACAGCTCTCACACACTTTTCACTCTCTTTAACCACCCTAATCCCTATACTTTTTTTAGCAGTTAAACCAATCATAAACATCCACATAAATCACTGAACCACCTTCTGTCTCTGTCCATTTTGCTCCTCCTAGCTGCTGGGGACATCTCTCCAAACCCTGGCCCTCCTTCTTTCCATAATTTTTTCTCTTCCTGCACCCATAGAAATCCTACAAACCTCATCAATATTTACTGTGTTCCCTCTCCTTATCTTTCTCCTGTCTCTTTTAACTGTTCTCTCTGGAACACCCACTCAGTGTATAACAAACTAGAATATATTAATGACTTATTCCTCAGTAAATCTCTTAACCTGCTCACCCTTACTGGATCCAGCAGTCTGATACAGCATCCCCTGCTGCTCTGTCTCATGGTGGCCTACAATTCTCACACACTTCTAGACCTGACAGGAAGGGTGGAGGGGTAGGGATACTTCTGTCACCACAGTGCACTTTTCAGGCCATCCCACCAGTACTCTCACTCACATTCCCCTCATTTGAAGTCCATGCCATTAGACTTTTCCGCCCACTCTCCTTACATGTAGCTGAGATCTACCGTCCACCTGGCTCACCCTACCAATTTCTGGATCACTTCGCTTCTTGGCTTTCCCTCTTTTTATCCAGTGAAATTCCTACCCTCATCATAGGTGACTTTAACTTCCCCACTGACACCCCTGTCTCCCCAGCTGCCTCACAGTTTCTCTCAATAACCACTTCTTTTGGTCTTTCACAACTTTCCTCTTCCGCCACACATGTAGATGGCAACAACATTGATCTTGTCTTCCATCGACTCCTCACAGTTTCTAAATTTACTAACTCTTCTCTGCCACTCTCTGAGCATAACCTTCTGTCTCTCACCATCAGTGCTTCCTCTCCTTCACAGGACACACCTACTCATCATACATATAGGAATTTACGTGCTATTAACACCCAGCATCTCTCAGATACTCTACAGTCCTCTCTGTCCCCCATCTCTTCACTCTCTTGTCCCAATCTGGCCACCAGTCACTATAATGAAACCCTTAAGAGTACATTGGATGAGGCGGCTCCCCTCTCCACTCGAAAAGTTAGACACAGGAGGCAGCAACCCTGGCACATGCCACAGACACGTTTTCTTCAGCGGTGCTCCTGGTGTGCTGGACGTGTGTGGAGAAAATCACGTACATCTGCAGACTTCCTCCACTTCAAATTTATGCTTAAAATCTATAGCTCTGCCCTTCACTTTGCCAAACAAGCCTATTTCACCACTCTCTCCTCTTCTCTCTCCTCTAACCCTAAAAGGCTCTTTGAAACTTTTCACTCCTTACTCACCCCCAAGGTGCAGGTGGCATTCACAGATCTTAATGCAGATGACCTGACCACTTATTTCCATGACAAAATTGATAAGATCCGTCAGGAAATAACTGCCCGATCCCCAGATAGCATTGATCACCTCAACAACCGCACTTCAGGCAGTTTATTCTCATCTTTTGAACCTGTTACAGAAGGGGAAGTCTCTCAGCTACTTTCTTCTTCTCGCCCTACGACCTGCAGTAGTGACCCTTTCCCCTCACACCTTCTCCAGTCTCTGTCTCCTGCTGTCTCCTTTACCTTACTAAAATATTTAACCTCTCTCACTCCTGAAATTTTCCCATCCTCTTTCAAACATGCTGTTATAACCCCACTATTGAATAAATCCTCCCTTGACCCATCCTGTGCTTACTAGCTATCGACCTGTCTCTAACCTCTCCAAAATCTTGGAACGCTTGGTCTATTCTCGTTTAATCTGCTATCTTTCTGCTAACTCTCTTCTTGACCCCTTACAATCTGACTTCTGCACTCTACTGAAACGGCCCTCACAAAAGTCTCCAATGATCTCCTGACAGCTAAATCCAAAGGTGACCTCTCTTCTTATTCTTCTAGATCTCTCAGCAGCATTTGACACTGTTGACCATCAACTCACTATGCTCCGCTCTGTTGGCCTCATGGACACCGCGCTCTCCTGGTTCTCCTCTTATCTCTCTGACCGCACTTTCTGTATATCATTTGCGGGCTCTGTTTCTTCCCCTCTTCCTCTTACCATCAGGGTTCCTCAGGGCTCGGTCCTAGGCCCCCTGCTCTTCTCCCTCTACACGGCCCCCATTGGACACACCATTACCAGATTTGGCTTCCGGTACCATCTTTATGCTGATGACACCCAATTATATACAGCATCCCGTGACATAACCTCTGCACTAATACAGAACACCAGTGACTGTCTCTCTGCTGTCTCAAATATCATGTCTTCGCTCTATCTGAAACTGAATCTCTCAAAGACTGAACTACTGCTGTTTCCACCATCTAATACATCTGTCCCTGATATCTCCATTGCAGTCTCGGACCTTACCATATCTCCTAGGTAGTATGCCCGCTGCCTCGGGGTTATGTTTGACTCAGACCTTTCCTTCACCCCCCATATCCAATCACTCGCACACTCATTTCATCTCCACCTCAAAAACATCTCCAGAATCTGCCCTTTCCTTACCAGAGATACACTAAAGACACTTATTGTTGCCCTGATTCACTCTCCCCTTGACTTCTGTAACTCCTTACTAATCGGTCTTCCCCTTACTAAAATACAGCGGCCAGGCTCATCTATCAGTCTAGACGCTACAACGATGCCTCCGTTCTGTGTCGGTCACATTGGCTGCCTATTCAATACACAATACAATATAAATTTATCACCCTCATCCACAAGGCTTTCCATAATGCTGCACCTCCCTACATTTCCTCCCTCATCTCTGTCTATCGCCCAACCCGTGCTCTCTGTTCACTCAATGACCTAAGACTAACATCCTCTATTATCAGAACCTCCCATGCTCGTATACAAGACTTCTCCCAAGTTGCACCACTTCTCTGGAATGTTCTACCCCAGACTATCAGATTAACTCCCAATTTCTACAGCTTCAAGCTCAAACTAAAGACATATCTTTTCAGACAGGCCTATCACAACTCCTAATGTAAACCCTTCCGTAGTTAGATTCCCTAAAACATACCCTCTGTTCACACTCCCACATTATCTCACAGGATATGATGCCATATCAGACTAACTTTATATGTCCAGGCACCATTTGCACGTTAAAGGACACGACTGGTTACGGCTCATACTGCTTTATATATGTGTAATGACAGTAACATCAATTACAAAATTGTCTGACCATTGTATAAGCAATGCTACCTCCGATGCCGCCCAAGCTACCTCTTGTGTCACCCCCTCTACCTCATAGATTGTAAGCTCTTGTGAGCAGGGCCCTCAGTCCCATTGTGTGAATTGACTATTTCTTTGTAATGTATCTTTTTTGTCTGTACTTGAACCCTACAAACTGTACAGTGCTGCGGAATATGTTGGCGCTATATAAATAAAATGTATTATTATTATTATTATTATTATTAACTATTCCAAGAAATTATCTGCTTTCGAAATCCTCTTAGTCCAGTTGCAGACGACCATAGGCGAGATCCCTGTGCTATCCTTGTTTTTCGTGGATTGCACACTGACCCATTCATTTCTATGGGTACATGCAAACGACCATATTTTTCACTGATCAGTGTGTGAGCCGCGATTCCACACCGCGTCAGATAAAACATGTCCTATTCTGTTCAGTTTTTGCGGAATGGACTCGCCCATAGACGCCTATGGGAGACTAAAAACCTAGGACGGCACATTGATGTACTCAGTGTGTCATCAGTGTGTCATCCGTTTTCACTGACAAGCTAGGGATATAATTAGATGTCACCTGTGTTTTTTTTTTTGGTGCATCCGCAAACTAGGATCACAACCTGATGGCACACTGAAGACACTCTGTCTGTTTTTGCGGACATACTTCACTGATGCTGAACAGAATAGGACATGTTCTATCTGACGTGGTGTGGAATCACGGCTCGCACACTGATCAGTGAAAAATATGGTCGTTTGCATGTACCCATAGAAATGAATGGGTCAGTGTGCAATCTGCAAAAAACAAGGATAGCACACGGATCTCGCCCATGGTCGTCTGCAACTGGCCTAAGGCTGCTTTCACACAGTCAGTGTTTAGTCAGTGATTTTCATCAGTGATTGTGTGCCAAAACTAGGAGTGGGTTAAAAACACAGAACAGGTACAAATATTTCTATTATACCTGATCTCTGTGTAGTCTCCACTCCTAATTATGGCTCACAATCACTGACCAAAATCACTGACCAAACACTGCCGTGTGAAAGCAGCCTAAGTCTCACTGAGCTGAGGGTTTCCTGTGTATAGTACCTCCAATTTGTAGGATAATTTCAAATCCACTTCTCAGTCCCAGGTGCTAATTCAACTATGATCAATCTAATTAGTAAGGCTAGCCGCACACGACCGAGTTTCAGCTGCGAAACTCGGCCCGTGTGTTAGCCACATTTACCGGCTTAAACTTCAAGCTGGGAACAGGACTCCTAGCATCCCAGTTATCTTTGATGGTAGGAGTCCCTACCTCCCAGCAACATATTGTTCCGTACCAATTATAGTATGGGATAGTATGTTGCCAGGAGGCAGGGACTCCTATCATCATAGATAACTATACTACTAAGAATCCTGCTCCCAGCATGAAGTTCAAGCCATGGGTGAAAGCCATGGTTTCATGGGTGAAACTCGGTCATGTGCAGCTAGCCTTAGTCTGTGGTGACTGTTATTCCCAGATGTCGCAACTCCTAAGCATGAGTGGATGAATGCATGAATGGCCAGGGCTTGGTATATAGCAAGTAGCAGGAAGTAGCTTGGGAGTCAGGGGTCCATAAAAAGCTGAGGTACAGGACGTCTTTGTCAGATTCTTTGTGGACACAGCTTAGTATGATCTGTCAATTTCATACACCAATCTCCAACGGACTCTTAAACAGGTCTGTATATTTTACATTGTTTGTATGTACGGTGAGTATGGAAAGTATTCAGACCCCTTTAAATTTTTCACTCTTTGTTTCATTGCAGCTATTTGCTAAAAGCAAAAAAAGGTCATTTTATTTCTCATTAATGTACACTCAGCTCCCCATCTTGACAGAAAAAAACAGAAATGTAGATATTTTTGCAAATTTATTAAAAAAAGAAAAAAACTGAAATATCACATGGTCATAAGTATTCAGACCATTTGCTCGGTATTGAGTAGAAGCACCCTTTTGAGCTAGTACAGCCATGAGTCTTCTTGGGAATGATGCAACAAGTTTGTCACATCTGGATTTGGGGATCCTCTGCCATTCTTCCTTGCAGATCCTCTCCAGTTCCGTTAGGTTGGATGGTGAACGTTGGTGGACAGCCATTTTCAGGTCTCTCCAGAGATGCTCAATTGGGTTGAGGTCAGGGCTCTGGCTGGGCCAGTCAAGAATGGTCACAGAGTTGTTCCAAAGCCACTCCTTTGTTATTTTAGCTGTGTGCTTAGGGTCATGGTCTTGTTGGAAGGTGAACCTTCGGCCCAGTCTGAGGTCCAGAGCACTCTGGAAGAGGTTTTCTTCCAGGATATCTCTGTACTTGGCCGCATTCATCTTCCCTTCAATTGCAACCAGTCATCCTGTCCCTGCAGCTGAAAAACACCCCCATAGCATGATGCTGCCACCATCATGTTTCACTATTGGGATTGTATTGGGCAGGTGATGAGCAGTGCCTGGTTTTCTCCACACATACCGCTTAGAATTAACGACAAAAAGTTCAATGTTCGTCTCATCAGACCAGAGAATCTTATTTCTCATAGTCTGGGAGTCTTTCATGTGTTTTTTGGCAAACTCTATGCAGGCTTTCATATGTCTTGCACTGAGGAGAGGCTTCCTTCGGGCCACTCTGCCATAAAGCCCCGACTGGTGGAGGGCTGTAGTGATAGTTGACTTTCTGTGGAACTTTCTCCCATCTCCCTACTGCATCTCTGGAGCTCAGCCACAGTGATCTTTGGGTTCTTCTTTACCTCTCTCACCAAGGCTCTTCTCCCACGATTGCTAAGTTTGGCTGGACGGCCAGGTCTAGGAAGAGTTCTAGTCGTCCCAAACTTCCTCCATTTAAGGATTATGGAGGCCACTGTGCTCTTAGGAACCTTGAGTGCTACAGAAATTCTTTTGTAACCTTGGCCTGATCTGTGCCTTGCCACAATTCTGTCTCTGAGCTCCTTGGGCAGTTCCTTTGACCTCATGATTCTCATTTGCTCTGACATGCACTGTGAGCTGTGAGGTCTTATATAGACAGGTGTGTGCCTTTCCTAATCAAGTCCAATCAGTTTAATTAAACACAGCTGGACTCCAATGAAGGAGTAGAACCATCTCAAGGAGGATCAGAAGGAGATGGACAGCATGTGAGTTAAATATGAGTGTCACAGCAAAGGGTCTGAATACTTATGACCATGTGATATTTCAGTTTTTCTTTTTTAATAAATTTGCAAAAATATCTACATTTCTGTTTTTTTCTGTCAAGATGGGGTGCTGAGTGTACATTAATGAGAAATAAAATGAACTTTTTTGCTTATAGCAAATGCCTGCAATGAAACAAAGAGTGAAAAATTTAAAGGGGTCTGAATAACTTCCGTACCCACTGTATCTATCTTTTTGTTATTCCACGTTTTTATTGTTAAAGCACTGTACTTTTTATGTATATTAAATCAAAATTTAGAGGCGTTTCTTCACCTCTGTGTAGCCCTGTGTGATAGGTGAGTTGGAAGGGAAACGGAGTACCCCTTTTTATGATCGCATCCGTGTGTGGAGAATAAGGTGTATGGATACCCCTCAGAAATGGTATACAGTGAGTGGATATATCTGATTCCTGATATGCATTTTTTAAAAATTGAGCTTTTCTGCATTTTTTTCCCCTGCAATGTATGGCTGAGATTAACCAATTTTCATTTTGCGTATCTGTCTTTTCCTCCCTGCCCTCAAAGAGCCATAAAAAATTTATTTTTTCGGTCCACAGAGTCACAGAGATGGCTTATTGTTTGCGGGAAAAATTGTACTTTGTAATGGCACCATTCAATATCCTGTACAATGTGGTAAAAATGACATGTAACCAAATTTATATTGTATTTATATTGTTTTAATACCGTCTAAAAAATTTTTAAAACTTTGCAAAATAGAAAATATTTTTGTGTTGCCATATTGTGACACCTGTAACTTTTTCATATTTACAAGTATGGATCCAGGTATGGCATCTTTTTATGCGGGACAAGACGACATTTTTATTGAAAGATCTGATGGTTTGATCAATTTTTATTCAATTTTTTTTAAGAAGCAAGTGTTGAAAAAAATCTCCATTTGGCTATTTAAATTGTTTTTCACTGTTCACCGTATGGGATAAATATTTTTATATTTTAATAGTTCGGGCATTTTTGAGCATGGAGATACCTAAAGTGTTTATGTTTACTTTTGTTTATTCATTTTTGTATGTGATCTAGGGAAAGGGAGGTGATTTAAACTTTAGTGTTTTTTGTTTTGTTTTTTATATTTTAAAAAAACTTTTTTTTTTCTACTTTTACTTTATGGTCAGAACCCCTAGGGACCTTGAACCTTAGGGGTCTGATCGCTCATACTATTCACTGCAATACTAATGTATTGCAGTGAATAGTAAATTCACTGATGTAATGATAAGCCTGGGCGCCTTCAATAGGCTCCCGGCTGTCATGACAATGATCACTGCCCTCCGATGACATTCTATGTCACATGTTAGGAGATTCCACTTTACTGGCATTTCAGGAGCTCTGCAAAAGTGTAATGGCGTTCAAAAACCAAACTGTCTAAATCTGTGTGCCAAAAACCAAATAGCACTCCTTCCCTTCTGTACCCGGCTGTGCCCAAATATCAGTTTATACTCATATATGACATTAAGTACGTTATCCTGAGTACACCAGTGTCATACATGTGGGCATGAACTGCAGTTTGGGTACACAGCAGAGCGCAGATGTGAAGGAGCGCTATGTGGCTTTTGGAGTGCAGATTTAGATGTTTGCTATCTGGACGCCATGTCATGTTTTCAGAGCCTTTAAGATACCAGAAAAGTGGAATCCCCTAAGGAGTGACCCCATTTTGAAAACTGAATTTATCAAGGGGTGCAATGAGCATTAGTATCATAGACATGAATGCACAGCATTCAAGTGAATATGTAAGCTGTGCAGAGTACATTGAGAACACCAAATTCCCTACTATTTCCCCAGTAGCTCCTATGATTGGGAAGTCACTCTGGGGGTCACTTCTGGTGTCTTTTCCCTCGTAAGCGCTAAACCTGGGGTGTCCCCTGATATATGTTTGCACAGCTTATACATTCCTTTCCTGCCGCAGCCAGTTTTGTTCTAATGATTTGGCGATTTTTGGGGTTTTTGTCTTCACATTGTACAAGCTATATTTTTTTTATTCTTCTGGTTCATACGAGGGCAGTTTTTTGCGGGATGAGATGTATTTTGTAATGGCACCATTTTTTAATAAATTTTATTAACTCTTTTTTTTGGCAGATTAAAAAAAACCCGTCAATTTTGGCATTTTGTTTTACCTTTTAATTTTTTTTTTCATGCAGTGTAGAGTATAAGTAACATTTTAACTTTATTCTGTGGGTCGGTACGATTACGGCGACACCTAATTTATATTTTTTTTTTATGTGTTACTAATTTTGCAAAACAAAAACCCATTTGGAGACAATCAATTATCTTCTGATATGCGTAACATTTTTATTTTTCGGTTGACAGAGTTGGTTGAGGGCTTATTTTTTGCGGGACAACCTGTGCTTTTTATTGGTACTATTTTGGGATACATATGGCTTTTTGATCACTTGTTATAGCATATTTTGTAAGGTGAGATGGCGAAAAATCATTTCTTTTTTTAATTTTTTTTTTTTTTTCAACGTTCACCGTGTAGGTTAAGTCATGTTTCAGTTTTATTGTACGGGTTGTTACGGACGCGGCAATACCAAATATGTATTGTTTTTATTAATTTTTTAGGTTTTTTAAAAATATAATTTTATATAGGAAAAGGGCATTTTGGGGCTTTATTCATTTATTAATTTTTTTTAAAAAACACCCTATTTTTTTTTAACTTTTTTTTTTTCCTGTTCTGTTTTCCTGCAACTACCATGATGCATTGTGCTTCACTCAGAGCTGACTCACACTACCTCATTCTCTCACACCTACTGTATCTCCTTAGCGATCCCACCCACTACTAGCCCTTCCCAATTGCCTTTTTTTTGTTTGTCTCCTAACTACTTTTTTGTGGCCCATTGGTTGAGGTTAAAAAAAAAAAACAAAGAAAGAAAAAAAGACAACCACCACACAAAAAAAAAAAAAAAGGAAAGGAGAAGAGGAAGAAAAAAAAAAAACAACCCCCACCCCCCCCCCCCCCCCCCCCCCCTCACCACCACACACCAACCAAAAACACAACAAACGAGAGACGGAGCGAAAAGAAAACACCAACACACACCCCACAACAAAACCCCCACGGGACACAAAAACACACAACAACCCCCACAAAAAAAAAAACGACGCAAGAAAAAAAAAAAAAAATAATATGTTAAAAAAAAAAAAAAGCAACGCCAAAAAAACAAACACACCACCAAAAAAACACCCACCCCCCCCCCAAAATGGGGGGGGGTCCCCCATCCTTCGGGGGCCTGCGCCCCCCCCCCCCCCCCGGGAACCTGATAAAGTTGAGGGGCGCACGGACACAACTCCACATCAGCACAACCAGAAAAAAAAAAAAAAAAAACAAAAACAAAAAAAGAAAAAAAAACACGGAAAAAAAAAAAAACACAACAACAAAAAACACACACCCCACCCCACACCCCCACCCACCACCAAGAAGAAAAAAAAATATCATGTACCGCCACCCCCCCCCCCCCCCCCACCCAAAAATAAAAAAAAACATGGGGGAAAAAATGAGGGGGGCCCCCCCCCCCCCCCCCCCCCCACCAAACCCAAAAGGAAATGTTTTGTAAAGAGGAAAAGACAAAAAAACCCCCACCCCAGACCCCGGAACAAAATAAAAACCACAGGAACCGACCAGAGGCTGTTATTTTTGCAAAAGGAGGATCTACTATTTTCCTTTCTGTTGGGTCCCCCCTTTTGCCCCCCCCCTTTTTTTTTTTTTTTTCCCCTTTTTTTTTTTCCAACACCCCCCTTCCCACCCCAATTATTGCTGCCCCCTCCTTTTTTATATATACCAAATGGAGGTGGCGGCCCCACCCCCCCCCCTTTCCCCCACAAAAAATTATGATTAACCGCGGGGGCCCCCCCTTTTTCTTTTGCCTGTTCTCCCTCGCGACCCCCCCCCCTACTAGCCCTTCCCAACAACTAACTCAACCCCACCCCTCACCCCATCATAATTACCTGTCCTCCTATCCAGATCTTCTAGGCATAGGACATCACTTCCTTCATGGGTGCCGGCTCCTCCTCTTCTTGACGTCTGCCAGCGCCTGGATAGAGCCACAGTGCCAGCATGTGCTGTAGCCAGAACTCCAGCTCTATTGCACAGGTGCCGGCAGACGTTAAAAATAGGATGAGCTGGCATCCCTAAAGGAAGTGATGTCCTGTGCCCAGAAGATCCTGACAAGAAGACGGGTGAGGGTGTTTAGCTTAGTGTAAACATATGACATTCTCCCAATACTCTTCTTGAACATCCACATGCTCTCTAGCAAACTTCAGACGGGCCCGGATATGTACTGGCTTAAGCAGGGGGACACGTCTGGCACTGCAGGATCTGAGTCCCTGGCGGCGTAGTGTGTTATTGACGGTAGCCTTTGTTACGTTAGTCCCAGCTTTCTGCAGGTCACTCACTAGGTCCCCCCATGTGGTTCTGGGATTTTTGCTCATGTTCTTGTGATCATTTTAACCCCATGGGGTGAGATCTTGCGTGGAGCCCCTGATCTAGGGAGATTATCAGTGGTATTGTATGTCTTCCATTTTCTAATTATTGCTCCCACAGTTGATTTCTTTACACCAAGCTGCTTGCCTATTGCAGATTCAGTCTTCCCAGCCTGGTGTAGGTCTACAATTTTGTTTCTGGTGTCCTTCCACAGCTCTTTGGTCTTCACCATAGTGGAGTTTGGAGTGTGACTGTTTGAGGTTGTGGACAGGTGTCTTTTATACTGATAACAATGTCAAACAGGTGTCATTACTACAGGTAATGAGTGGAGGACAAAGGAGCCTCTTAAAGAAGAAGCTACAGGTCTGTGAGAGCCAGAAATCTTGCTTGTTTGTAGGTGACCAAATACTTATTTTCCACCATAATTTGCAAATAAATTCTTAAAAAATCAGATAGTAGTAGTATAATGTTGTACCGTGTTAGCCATTGAAAGTAGTGGAAGAGTGAAGAAGGCGATACCTTTTAGAGGCTAAATGAGTATATTTGATGGTAAGCTTTCGGAAGTCTAGCTTCCTTCATCAGACATGGTGTTATACAAGAACTGAAAATTACAGATTTTTTTTTTAATACCTTCTCATTTTGTCTCTCATAGTTGAGGTCTACATATGATGTCAATTACAGGCCTCTCTCATCTTTTTAAGTGGGAGAACTTGCACAATTGGTGGCTGACTAAATACTTTTTTTTCCCCACTGTAAGTAAGGGAAAGTTTCATTTAGGCACTACAAGATAGAATACACTCCAACATATGACATCATTTAGATTAACAACCTGGTACCTAGAGAGGAAGCTCCCTAGATATCTCCCTGTGTCACCACAAGAAAATAAATAATATAATAGTTCATATATCTACATAAATGTTGTATTGCATAATATTATATGTTAAAAAAAATCTAAATAGTAGTTCATATATTCACATGAATGTTGAATTTTCACCCACGCAATTGTGTCTTAACAGGCAAAGTTGTATGCACCTATATCGCTGCATCCATTAGTCATCTCCGCAGTAATAAACAAAAGCAAGGTTGTATACACATATATTATTTCATCCATAAGTCAAACAAACAATAATAAATAAATAAATATATACCCCGGCAATCACCACGACCTCGAGCCCCAACGCGCGTTTCGCCCACGGTTTGTCAGGGGGCTACAAGGTGGAGGTCGTCCGCCCCGTTTTTATATCCTACACATACCCTATCAGTGGTGCCACTGAAAACACCTGCACGCATCCCCGCGTTAGAAATCTCGTGAGGTGCGTGCAAGCGTAGTGACATCATAGCCAAGAAGTCTCATCTCGCGGGATTATTGTATTCTAAAGTTCGCGCATGCGCATTGCACAACATCGGCTGCAAAGTCAAGCCCATGGAAAAATATGCGCGCGCGCACTCCATTGAACGTGCCGACATCACTCCCACTCGGCTATATCTTCCCTTGCTTGTACCAATCCCTAACTGTTTCGGCAGACCGCATATAATGCAGTTTTTGCATGTCTCAAAAAGCAAAAGTTTTGTTTTATATGAACAAAATAAATAAAAATGTAAATTTATACAAAAGTGCATGTCCATATACTGTATGTATATCAAAAAAACAAAAAGTTATAAAGGTGTTATGTGAATATAATGTGAATGCAAAGTGATGAATAAGTGATAATGCATGGCTGAAAAATAAATGATTGTGTGAATAAGTGTGTTGTGAGACAAAAAAATGTTGAATGATAATAAATTAAATAGTTTTGCAATAGTTGTGAAATTTTTAATTTTTTTTTTTTTATGTGTTACGTGATAACACCATACTGTACATACAGCCATGTGATATAAGGAGAGACACATCTCCATTAAGAGATAAATGTCGCTCCCATATCACAAAGATATACATAATAAAACTATATTGTGATACAAGTATATACTACAAAACAAAATACATTTGGATTGAGAAATGGATGTCATTCTATATCTTAGTTGTCAGCTACATAGCATAGAATATTATGTGGTTGATCTCAGTATACAACCACACAATATTAGGAAAGATATATACACGTCAAGATGTCTCTCCTGTTGTCATAAGAGCTTACATAAAAAAACTGTGTATGGCTAAATGATATCCAGTCTAATACATTTCAAAGAAATATAGCTGTCCTTCATGTGTTGTTGAAATTTGCTTCATAATATAGGGCACTATGTAGTTGATCTCCATATCAATTCAATTCCAAAATATTTTCATTATATTTCCTATAATAAAAGGGAAATATAATTTGTATTTGTTTGCATCTTAAATCAGGGGTCCCACACATTATATCCAATTGGGAAAGCGACCTCGTGTGATGTCCACGTTCAGTGGAGTGCCAGAGCGCATATTTTTGCATGGGCTTGACTTTGCAGCCGATGTTGGGCAATGCGCATGCGCAAACTTTAGAATACAATAATCCCGCTAGATGAGACTTCCTGGCTATGATGTCATCACACTTGCACGCACCTCGCGAGATTTCGAACGCGGGGATGCGTGCAGGTGTTTTCAGTGGCACCACTGATAGGGCATGTGTAGGATATAAAAATGGGGTTGACAACCTCCACCTTGTAGCCCCCTGACAAAGCGTGGGCGAAACCCGCGTTGGGGCTCGAGGTGGAGGTCGTGGTGATTACCGGGGTATATATTTATTTATTTATTATTGTTTGATTGACTTATGGATGAAATAATATATGTGTATACAACCTTGCTTTTGTTTATTACTGTGGAGATGACTAATGGATGCAGCAATATAGGTGCATACAACTTTGCCTGTTAAGACACAATTGCGTGGGTGTAAATACAACATTCATGTGAATATATGAACTACTATTTAGATTTTTTTAACATATAATATTATGCAATACAACATTTATGTAGATACTGTATATGAACTATTATATTATTTATTTTCTTGTGGTGACACGTAAATTTGCATTACGGTATACTATATTGCTGACATTGGGTATATGTACATGTTGATATATTGATAATTATATTATCTTGCGAGGTGGCATGTCATCCTTTCTGATATTTATTATTATTATGTACCCGGACAGCGCCACGACCTCCACTTCTTATGATGTTTTTAATGTTTTTAAATTTAGAATTTTTCCTTGTTTCAATAAATATTTAATATTTTGTATATTTGAAGTGTGATGGTGTAATTTTTTAGTGGTAGGGATTGCATATAGATTTATTATTTGCTGTAGGAGGATCCTCTATGTTCCACAATAGAAATTCATTCAAAGAAATATCTTATGTAGGTTATTTGCTGATTTTTAAGGTGGTGGGGCCTGCCGGCATCTTCTTCTCCAACATCCAGTGAATACTGCATCTCATAGGTCACTGTTATTTTGTGTTCTTTATATTCTATATCACAGGTGTCAAACACAAGGTCCACTGGCCAAATATGGCTTGTGGCCTTGTGTTTTTGTGTTTGGCCGCTTTAATCATAGGGCAAACCGAGCAACTTCCCCTCCCTTAAGCCACATTATGGGACATCACGTTCGGAAGAAGGGTCCGCAGCGCTTTAATAGCCAAAGACAGAACAAACAGCTATAGTGGTCACGGCGGTTGCTCTTGTGACTGGGCCCCTAATCCAGGAGGCCTCATAGGCCTCCTCTACACATTTCTGTCTTATGGGGGAACTGGTACCTGTAGGGGGGAGATAATTAGAACACTGTTGTCTATGTTTAGTAACAATATGTTGGGTTCAGCCTTATGGCTGTTTTCAACTAGCTATAAATGTAACTTCGCCTAATGGGCAAAGCTACATTTACAAAGTTGGAGAATTACTAACATCCCTTTGAAAAAACCTTAAGGCTAATGTGGCCCTCGACAAAAATGAGTTTGACACCCTTGTTCTATATGGTTTGTTAGTCTGGATTATAAAGTATGAATATGCTCACTATGTATGTTTTAGAACACTCTTCTTGGGAGGTTTGGAATTTTGATTATGGTTGGTTTTAATATGCATTCATAAAACTTCAATAAATGCAATATAAATATAAATACATTTCTCACCTCCACGAAATAGAAGCAAGGCAATAGCGTCATACTGTCCTTGGGAGGGCGAACTTTGCTTTTCTCCTTAGGCGATATCATGGCACCCAGTGGGGTGACTAGTAAGATGGAAGGTCCCTTAGGACGCCTGTGGGCATAAAATACAAATAAGATTATTTCATACAATGTGACAATGCACTGTTCTGAACTATGTATAGTTACTTCCTAATGCTTAGCGTCAGGCTCAAGCTCCTTGTGTAAGTAGGGTGAACTGCAAGCACCATTTACTCCCATACAAAGTTATTATATTGTGTTATATTGTGTTATATGCACTGTTGAAAAATGTTGCAACAGAGAAGGTCGCATAAGAGACTGTTTAAGTTTTTCAAATGTTCTGCTGTCCAATGCTGTGGCACATGCCCAGTGTGATAGCAATTATTAAAGGAGTTGCTACAATCTAAGCTAAACAACCCCTCCCACCACCTACCTTCTAAATTACTTACTGTACCAAAAATCTATAATAACCTACAGTGCTGGCCAAAAGTATTGGCACCCCTGCAATTCTGTCAGATAATACTCAATTTCTTCCAGAAAATGATTGCAATCACAAATGCTTTGGTAATAATATCTTCATTTAATTTGTCTTCAATGGAAAACCACAAAAAGAATTGTCAAAAAGCCAAATTGGATATAATTCCACACCAAACATAAAAAAGGGGGTGGACAAAAGTATTGGCACCCTTTGAAAAATCATGTGATGCTTCTCTAATTTATGTAATTAACAGCACCTGTTACTTACCTGTGGCACATAACAGGTGGTGGCAATAACTAAATCACACTTGCAGCCAGTTGAAATGGATTAAAGTTGACTCAACCTCTGTCCTGTATCCTTGTGTCTACCACATTGAGCATGGAGAAAAGAAAGAAGACCAAAGAACTGTCTGAGGACTTGAGAAGCAAAATTGTGAGGAAGCATGAGCAATCTCAAGGCTACAAGTCCATCTCCAAAGACCTGAATGTTCCTGTGTCTACCGTGCGCAGTGTCATCAAGAAGTTTAAAGCCCATGGCACTGTGGCTAACCTCCCTAGATGTGGACGGAAAAGAAAAATTGACGAGAGATTTCAACGAAAGATTGTGCGGATGGTGGCTAAAGAACCTCGACTAACATCCAAACAAGTTCTAGCTGCCCTGCAGTCCGAGGGTACAACAGTGTCAACCCGTACTATCCGTCGGCGTCTGAATGAAAAGGGACTCTTTGGTAGGATACCCAGGAAGACCCCACTTCTGACCCAGAGACATAAAAAAGCCAGGCTGGAGTTTGCCAAAACTTACCTGAGAAAGCCAAAAACTTTTTGGAAGAATGTTCTCTGGTCAGATGAGACAAAAGTAGAGGTTTTTGGGAAAAGGCATCAACATAGAGTTTACAGGAAAAAAAAAGAGGCCTTCAAAGAAAAGAACACGGTCCCTACAGTCAAACATGGCGGAAGTTCCCTGATGTTTTGGGGTTGCTTTGCTGCCTCTGGCACTGGACTGCTTGACCATGTGCATGGCATTATGAAGTCTGAAGACTACCAACAAATTTTGCAGCATAATGTAGGGCCCAGTGTGAGAAAGCTGGGTCTCCCTCAGAGGTCATGGGTCTTCCAGCAGGACAATGACCCAAAACACACTTCAAAAAGCACTAGAAAATGGTTTGAGAGAAAGCACTGGAGACTTCTAAAGTGGCCAGCAATGAGTCCAGACCTGAATCCCATAGAACACCTGTGGAGAGATCTCAAAATGGTAGTTTGGAGAAGGCACCCTTCAAATCTCAGGGACCTGGAGAAATTTGCCAAAGAAGAATGGTCTAAAATTCCAGCAGAGCATTGTAAGAAACTCATTGATGGTTACCGGAAGCGGTTGTTCGCAGTTATTTTGTTTAAAGGTTGTGCTACCAAGTATTAGGCTGAGGGTGCCAACATTTTTGTCCGGCCCATTTTTGGAGTTTTGTGTAAAATGATCAATGATTTGACTTTTTTTTCATTCTCTTTTGTGTTTTTTCTTTGCAAGCAAAATAAATGAAGATATTATTACCAAAGCATTTGTGATTGCAATCATTTTCTGGAAGAAATTGAGTATTATCTGACAGAATTGCAGGGGTGCCAATACTTTTGGCCAGCACTGTATAATTACCGCCCTAGGCACATTTTCCAATTTTCTAGTGATGTTCCGTTTCCAGAAGTGGGGCAAACGGAACGTCACCAATACTAACCTCCCCCACCACCACCCCATCATACTTGTCTTTCTGTCCGGATCTTCACTTCAGAGAGTCCTGTATTTCAGCTGATGTTATGTGTGGGTTTTTCTTTGCATCCCGAACAATTCTCCGGGCAGTTGTGGCCGAAATTTTGGTTGGTCTACCTGACCGTGGTTTGGTTTCTGGGTATGTTATCAGGCCAAAATCACCAGGATATGTGAACTTTTGAACAGGGTCATTTTGATGTTTTTGGTTGTCATTATGATTTATAAAGAGAAAACACAGAAGTTTGACAATAAATGGCTTCAACCAACCACTAACCATGAGTGGAGAAAAAGTTTTTGTTATCATTCATATTCTCTGAAAAAAGGCCAAAAAAACAAAAAATCTTCCGGGGTATGTAAACTTTTTAGCACAACTGTACCTACGGAAACACTGGTGTTTTCCATACAGATATAATTGAAACAGGAAAACTCTGCGGACTTTCTGTGAAAACCACTACAGGAAAAACCACGATGTGTTTCTGCTGCAGTTTTTCCCCCAGTGCTTTTTGGCTGCGGCTCGCTACATAGGGCCTTAGCTTAAAGGGTACTTGAGTTTTCATGGAAAGTTGAAATATCTGCAGGGTCTTGCTGGGCAGTCTGTTGTATGACTGTATAAGCTTTCATACCCTATCAGTTTTTCTGCTGCTAATAATCGGTTTACGGCTGAAACACATTTTGAATGTGGGCGTGTACAATAAGGAGCAGTCTGCCCTCTCCCTATCCATTTCTGATAACATTGTGCCATTTTGACAAGAATAACTATTAAATTCTACACAAATACCTTAGAAAAGCCTAAATGACCATAATATCCAGGAAGCCAAAGTGACCAAAAGTCTAGAAAAACTAGACAGCAAATACATGCAACCAATACATGCAAGGCGTACTTTTCTCTCCATTATAGTCTATAGGGTCCGCAGGTGACCTCAGGTAACCACATTTTAAGTGGACAGGCTCTCCGTCTTTCAGGTACCATGCAGACCCGAACGCTAGTGTAAACCTAGCGTTACATTCCACTGCTTCCACTGATATTGATGTGGATTGGCCGACCCAGCTCTACTTGTGGGCTCTGGTTTCAGGTGAGTGTATTTAAAAAGCTGCTATGGATGATTCAAGTGCCCTGGGATTACTTTTCATATTTACTATGTGTGGAACTTTATAAATAGTTCTATTGTGGCGGGCTTTCTGCTCATCTATTTGTCTAAGGTCTCTGCCACCAAGTTGTCTAAGCTGTTTCCTGGTTTGTGATTTAGTAGTATTTTTGTATTGAATGTTTTGGATTTAATTGCTGTTATTTATACTGAGCCTGGATATATATTTAAATATATTTGTGTGATTAATATTTTCTATTCCATTTGTATCTTACAATTGATGAAGTTTATACTGTTAATTTAATAAAGTAATTTTTTTTTGTTATTTTTTTACCACAGATATTGGTCTTTATGTCATCCCTATATATATAGTGTCACCAATTTTCTTAGTAAATATATTTCTGAAGCTGCTATTGACATGAAATTCTCACCAGATGTCGGTAACAACCCATCCAATTCACACAGGCAAAGAAATCAAAACATAGATGTTCATAAATTAAGTTATGTGTAATAATGAGACATAGGGAAAAAGTATTGAACACTCTTACTGAAATTTATTTAATACTTTATATAAAAGCCTTTGTTGGTGACAGCTTCAAGATGCCTCCTGTATGGAAAAACTAGTCGCATGCATGGCTCAAATTCTGAAGGTTCGGTGGGCTCCTTCTATGAACTCTGGGCCTTAGTTCCTTCCATAGATTTTTTATGGAATTCAGGTCAGGTGATTGACTGGGCCATTCTAGCAGCTTTATTTTCTTTCTCTGAAACCAATTGAGAGTTTCCTTGACTGTGTGTTTGGGATCATTGTCTTGCCGAAATGTCCTCCTTTGTTTCATCTTTATCATCCTGGTAGTTGGCAGCAGATTTTTATCAAGAATGTTTGACAGTGCCATATGCTAAAAAACAGCCCCATAGTTCCACCTCCAAACTTCACTGTTGGTGTGGTGTTTTGGGGTAATACAGGTGCATCTCAATAAATTAGAATATCTTTGAAATGTTTATTTATTTCAGTAATTGAATTAAAAAAGTGACCTTCTAAATTTTCTAGATTCTTTACACACAGAGTGTTCTATTTCAAGTGTTTTATTTCTGTAAATATTGATTATGGATTACAGGTAATGAAGACCAAAATCTAAGAAAATTAGAATATTGTGAAAAAGTTCAGTATTGTAAATTCAGTGTGTCACCTGCCAAGGTTTCCTAAGCCTTTAAATGGTCCCTCAGTCTGGTTCAGTAGGATACACAATCATGGAAGACGCTGATTATGAATTAAATTACTGAATTACTGAAATGAATGAACGTTTCAAAGATATTCTAATTTATTGAGATGCACCTGTATGCAGTGCCCTTTGGTCTCCAAACATGGCTTATATTATGGCATTCAAAGAGTTTAATTTTGGTCTCATCTAACCAGACTATATTCTCCCAGTATTTAGCAGCCTTGCCTAAATGTTGTTGAGCAAACTTTAAACATGCTTGAACATGCTTTTTATTCAGCAATGGAGTCCTGTGTCGTGAGCATATGCATGCAGGACTTGGAGATTGAGTGCATTACGTCTTTCTGTAGCTCTCCACAGGTGGTCCTTGGCTCTTGGACAACTCCCCTCCTCTTTTCACTCCTCTGTCTGAAATCTTGCAGGGAGCACCTGGTCATGGCTGGTTTATGGTGAAATTATGTTCTTTCCACTTCTGCTTTATGGCCCCAACAGTGCTCACTGGAGCCTTCAGTACCTTCATAGAACCTTCAATGTCATCATATGTTTTGCAACAATAACATTGCTAAGGTCTTGAGACATCTCACTGGTTTTACCCATCATGAGATGTTTGTGTGGCACCTTTGTAATGAGACACCTTATAGGCCATCAGTTGAATCAGCTGATATTATTTGTCACAAAATGGCAGGATTGCTTCTATTTACTTATAGATTTTAAACATATATAGTTTTATTCACACCGCAAGGTGACCTGAAAATACAGTCTCCCTAAGATGACACACCAACCCTTTTGACCCTTATTCTGTGGGTAATACATTGATTTTTTTTAAATGCATAATACTCAGGGCCATTCAGACAACCAAAGTGTGACTCATGCTGCATATGGACCCACTGAAGTGAGGCCATACACACTTCAGTTTTTTTTTCCCTGCAGACTCTTGTGAAAAATTTTTTAGTGCATGTCCTATTTGGGTCAGTTTTCCTGGACATAATAGCATATGTCAATATGCAGTCTGAGATGTCCCTGGACTACATACTGAATGACAATACTGGGATCTGCATGGTTTTTTTTAACCTTTGTTCTTTTCAGAAGCACCACAAAGCATATATAAATTGGTTGTCTGAATACAGCCTAAGGATAATAAAGATTCAAGGTCACTATTACGACTTGCCTCAGATTTTGGATGTTATTTGACGCCTCATGAATATCCATACACCTTGAGATGTGCAACAGTTAGCAGAGAAAATTCTATCAAAGCGTTGAAGCATAATAAGTAGTCATTGAATGGCTCTCCCCCATTCTTCCAAGCCAATCAGTCACAGGAGAACAACTTAATTTAATAATTGCAGTATGTTCCACAATTACTTGGAAGCTGTCACTAACAATACTAGTTCCTATAGTGAGAATTTCTGGACATCTTGATTGGAAGTGGCGTCTCATTCCTTTGCTATAGTGCACAAGTGTACACAGGTACACTAGAGCAAGGAAGTAACTATGGGGAAGGGGGGTACTGGTAAGCTCAGCCCTAATATGTAGGAGGTTCCTTTTAAATCTGTCCACCCGTTCAAAGGATAGGGTCCCTGGAAGTTTATATATAAACAATCTCTGATTCTCCAAGTGGCCAGGAACTTTTTGTATTACTCCTTTGGAGATAGTTTATATATAATATATGATTCTAGAAGTTATATCTTTTGAATGGGGGAACAAAGTTAAATACAGATATACTCCAAATTAAGGGGTGCAGTATGAATCAAATGAGGTATGGAATTTGGCAATCTGTGTATGGTGACAGTTCCTCTTTAAGGAAAAGGTCAGCAGTGCACCTTACAGAAACTGATTATTTAAATGGACACTAACTTTTCAGATTTCTTAGTCTCATTTCATAGAGCATGTAATTCTAGACCAAAATGTAATGGACTTTAATTAAAAATGTGGCTGCTTTCTGCCTGAAAAACCTCTCTAAAGTTCCTGCTACTAGGTGTCTCCCTTCTAGCTAATTTGCAGTTTACTCCTTTTCACCAGGGAAGTATGTCCATAGATACATTAGAGAAGCAAGACGGAATCACAGTGAGTGGAGGGAGCAGTTCCTTTCTTTCTTCACACAGTGAATGGAAAGGGGTGGGGTTGATTCTCCTCACAACCTGCACACAAACGTCTGCAAACTGTTTCTCTGTGCAAAGGACTGAACATTCTGAAAATCTCCCAGTTTACAATGTAAGGCTGGATTCACATCTGCATTGCAGTCTCCATACAGATTCCGCCAAAATTCAGCAGAGAGAAAAGAACCTAGTGTAAGAAAAGTCTACTTATGTACTTCTGGCTGCTTGTGCAGTTACAAATGAGATATTATTCAAATTCAGAAAGCAGCTTTACTGACTGTGTTTTAGCTGCTTACCTGTATGTATTTGCCCTTTTGTGTTTTTCATGAAAACTCAGGTAACCTTTAAATACGTGAGCCCAAAAGGTTTAGAAACTTTCCAGAATAGGGTCCTGTATTAGTTGTGGAAGTTGAAACTTCATCCACCAAAAATATGTGAATAAAATTTCTCTCCCAGATCTACCTACTTCCTTTATCACCAGGATATAAAGAATTGACTAAGAACTTAGTGTACAAGTGCAGCTTCTACCGGCCATGACATGACTTATACTTGTTTATTAATAGTAGCCATATATACGCCTCCTACTGAACTGGTGCTAAAGGAATAGGGCAAAAGAACTCCATAGAAAGAGAAAAAAAGATAAGAACCTGGCAGACCACATTAAAAGAACTACCAGTAACACTCTGATTAAAGAGTGCCTGTCACCACTGACATTTCTATTTTAGCAATACCTATGATTCTCATGAAATAACAATTCTGGATAATCTGCTCTACCACATAAGAAGACACCAGTATTATAGATACATAATTTGCATTGGGGCCCAGGAGCTTCAAGTTATACTTATCAGTATAAGTACTTATGTTATACCGTGTACTCTCTGGACAAATTTTTTTATTATCTCGGAAGCAGCCAAATACTAGTTTTCAAAGTACACTATGTTACAATACATTTAGCGCTTATGTCTCCAGCTATAACTGTTTTTGCATTCTACAAATTTTACACACAAATGGGGAAGTTGCAAAAGCAGTCTAAAAGCAAAGCTCTCTCAATTGCCCATAGCAACCAATCACAATGCAGCTTTCATTTTTAGGCGCAGAATACAAAATGGAGGCACTATTACTGGTTGCTATGGGCAACTAAAACCATTTTGCTTTTAGACTATTTTAATAACTCTGCCCCATTTTGTTTAGCTATTATCAGTGTGGAATCAGTTTCCTGAATTTGAGATTGGATATACCAACATTCCGTTTCAGACTAAGTGAATCAATGTGCCAATCTCTAGCAGTGGTTAAAGATTTGTGGATCAATTCCTGAAGAATAAATCATGAAGTTGACTAATTGATTCGACCATTAATTGCAACTGATGCCACATAATAGCAATGGTGCATACTGGCATGGCTTTATTGGACTACCATCAATTTTATCTAGTTCTCTTTAGCGGGCACATAGTGATTTTTCCTACTTCCATAAGGATGGATCGGTAAATATCACATAATAGTTTTCATTTAACAAACACTGCTACAGTCATCATAAGACAGACTTGCCACATCACCATCCTACAGTCTTACTGTGCAGAACACTGTAACACAGACTGGAATCTACATGCCTGAAAAATGTTATAATGTAGGGATTCAATGTCATACACTGTTATAAGGTTATTACTCTAACATTTATTACATGATGGTAGAGAGCTTCATCTGGCTATATGATTATTATCACAA
This sequence comes from Leptodactylus fallax, assembly GCA_947044405.1. Lineage (NCBI taxonomy): Eukaryota > Metazoa > Chordata > Amphibia > Anura > Leptodactylidae > Leptodactylus > Leptodactylus fallax. Next base: position 1,120,130 of record CAMRHE010000061.1, on the reverse strand, counting down.
TCCTAAAATGTACAAAGATGTTATATTGACAAACATCTAAAGGCAACATAGACATACAGTATCAGGTAAACAGCAGTTTACAGATATATACAATATGCTGCCTGACTGTCATAATGCTATTGTTTTCTAGTCAAATATTCCCCTCACTATGCATTACATACATGTCTCATAGGCAATAAATGTTTATACTACCTTGCCCATATAGCCCAGTATTGTCTTATAACGCTCAATTATACACTGATCTTTAGGTCTACCCAAAATGCATTTACCTGTTAAAAGAGGAGGATGCAGGACAAAGAGGGAAGCATCAAAGCATGTCTGTCAGAAGAACGGGATGCAGGAACAAAGGAGAAGAGAGCAGGGTTGTGCAGGATGAAGGTAGTGTAGTAAAGAGCTCAGAGGATGCTATGAATGAATAGACTGCGCGGGGAGGGTCTCCAAATCTCTGTGTATGCCTCTGGAGCAACATCAAATGCTTGTTCTGGGCATGGCTTCTCCTCGGTCACCTGTATATATGTATCACCTGCAGGTGGAGAAGATTTGGAATCAATTTTCTACTAAAAGTCTAACTCTAGTGTAGCAGATTCACTGTCTTCTAGCACCTGCAAGGGGCAAGGAATGAGGGAGAATGGTACAGTGGGTGATAGAGGGGAGGATGGGAGCAGGAAGAAAGGAGTGTTGGAGGGGAAGACAGAGGAGGAGACAGACGAGAAGAGGCAGAGTCTGCTGTTCACACAAAGGCATCATGATGATGAAGTGTGTGGAGAGCAGTCTGTACACTCCAGCATGCATGTCTGGACACATGACTGTGTGGGTGTGATCTTCTAACCTGGCTGGCTCTAGTATACTAAAATAAAGATTCCATGAAATAGTCTTATTCAAAATGTAGGTATCAGTGCACAGGAGATATAGAGAGAGATTTTATGTCTATTCTATTCACAGTCTATGAATCATAGGTTGTGTTCACAGCATTATTATCACCATACCCAAACTGCATCTAAAGATAGTCATAGATGTAAAGAAAACTCCACCAATTTACTCATAACAATGGAGCAAAATTCTGGGTCTGAAATATGTTGGATCTTATTGTATAAGTATATAAAAATGAAAAAAAACTTGCTACAAATTTTGTAAATATTTTTCATGTTTGTTCTAGTTGAAGAAAATGCATTATTATTGTATAGCACTAGATTGGGGCGTGCTTCCATTCCGTATTATGTGCTGCCCTATACAGAGTGTAACCTGCAGACTATAGGCTCTGCATACATGTGTTCAGCTGCTACACTGGTTGCCATGGTGAATTCCCAGAACTCCAGATGAACAAAAGAAAATGGAGAAAGATTTTGCTGTTGTCCAGAGAAGAATAGTGCATTTCCATCACTTACAATGTTGCTGAAAATGACAACTAAGTAGAGGTTAAAAAGGTGGCATACATGTGATAAAAAAAACATAGATGCATGGGAAAATATATTAGTGTAAGCTTCTGATTCAGTTACCTAGCAACAAGATGTCATGTTGGCTGCTTCTTGTGTACCTGCCTTCCTGACCGCTCTTACCTCCCAGAGGTATTGTAATTGCAAATGAAAATGCAATATTAGAAATAGTCTTGGCATTTTCTGAAGTCTTTAGGTCGTGTAAAGTACTTCACATTTATATTTAAAGCAGACCTGTCACCTGAATATGGCGCTTTATTTAATCCCTTAACACAAAATCATGTACATGTACCCTGAAGTATGTGCTTAAAGGGGTTGGCCTTTTTCATTATATATATATATATATATATATATATATATATATCGACGTTCAGCTAAACCACACATAATAGCACCTACTAATAATAGTTGCTGCTCGTGCCTGCCGGTCTCCTACTATAAATACAGCTGTAGTGCTGTTTACTGTTAGTGGCAGGGAATCAGTGTCCACACATGGCCGTTGAAGAAGGGTTATGAGACCCAGCTAGTTCTTCAGTAGCCCCATAGATTAACACTGAGAATCTAGCGCATACGCCCACACACACTTTATAAAGCTTTCAAGTAGCTCACACACAGTATAAAGTTCTCCAGTGGCCCCACTCTATACGTCTCTACAGTAGCTGCAAGTTGGGTCTAGTGTTTGCCAGGGTTATCTTTTAGTGTTTGCCAGGGTGTTTGCAGTTGATTTTTCCTTAGGATGGTTAATGGTGTACAGTTGGCAGGGATCAGGATGGACCAGGTGATGTCAGTGGCAGCTGCTCTGAGAGTGGTGGCATCTGCCGATGAAGTCTTTGTGTCCTGGCGAGGGGAGGCAGAGTGGGCAATGCCAGAGGTAGATCATCTAAGTCCAGGATCAACTGGGATAGGTGTGAGAGTCTCTGGCTGGGAGGAGGAGATCCTGGTTTTGATCTCTTGGGCACTCTTCCTAGGCTCCACTAATCTGCAAAATTCTTCGGCATTAAATCTGGTCGAGGTGATTACCCCATGCAAAATTGGGATAGTAAGCTTTAGATCACCTATCAGAAGGAGGACCAGGGGAAGTCCTGGTCTTTGACCCTAAAAGAAAGGGTAAACCTCCATGGGTATTTTCCTACAGGGGATAGTTTAAACCTTTCTTCCATGAATGGGAGACAGTGTCTTCTGTCTTACGCTACCCTGATTAACAGGCGGGATTTGGGTATGGGGGAGATCAGGACCTGCGGAAACTCCTTGACAAGAGAGTCCTGCTTCAACAGACAGCATATCATGTACCCAATGTGCCACCTAAACAATTTGACTTTGGGCTACTCCTGAGGGTGTTGTCTAAGTGGTCCCCTTGTTTTCACCCTTTAACCGCTATACAGGGATTTGGTCTTTGCTGCAGGAGACCACTAGGATGCTGCCTCTAGGAGAAGTCTTGGTGTAAGTGGCAGCTGACCCAAAGGCCAGAGAGATGTTGGTGCGAAGCATCACAGGGTCAGGTAAAAGCGTGGTCAAGTTTGGTCCGAAGGTCAGTGGCAGGCAGTGGAAAAGCAGAGTCGTATTAAGCCAAAAGTTACACACAGAAGGACAGCAGTTCAGGAACAGTATCAAAGGCAGAGTCAGGAATCAAGCCAAAATCACAAAACTGAAGATCAAACAGCAATAAACACAAATCCATCGGAAAGACTGAAATCTCAGGACCTGTTTGGCTCAGGCACAACTCAGAGGGCTGAGCAGGTTTAATGTTAGGAACCAAGCGCAGTGCCGGACAGAGTTAGTCTTAGGAAATCCAGTCCCGCTCCTGTACACTAAGGTAAAACAGCGCCGAGTGTCCAGCGCCCCTGAACCGAAGCAGAACTAGCCTCCAGAGGTCTTCGCCAGAGCTTATGAGTTGGACTTGGACGCTACCTTCAGCCAGAACCACAACAGTCCTAAGGGCACAGAGCGCACGGCGCACCACAAGTCACAGAAGGGCCCCGGAATCCAAAAACCACTCACCTGAGCAAGTTTGGAGGCAGATGAATACTTAAAGCTGGAGCAGATGCAGTAACAGGTTTTCTCCAGAAGGTGGCAGCAGCGCAGTAGAATTGTCGATTAGTCCGTGTTGGCAGCAGGAGAATCTCATAGTACTAGAGGAAGAGACCTAAGAAGAGTCAAAACAAGCTGGGTCGATTTCAGGAGGTCACAAGGTACAGAATCAGCGTTCAAGGAGAGATGGTCTGGAAGGCAAGCCGTGGTCACAACAGGAGGGACCAATAAACACAGAGGCAGCAGGATAGGATCGAAGGTCAGGAATGAGTAGCTGGAGGTAAGGAAGGCAAATGGGACAGAGCACGAGGAGGAGCTGACACCCAGGGGAAATGAATAACCAGCGAGAGCAGAGCACCAGAAGGGAGGCTAAATAGACAGGAGAGTGCTGGAAAGTTAACCCCTAGAAAAGCGAGCGTGTCGGAGTGTGTGAGGACTGGAGCGGCACCTCACAGCACTACTGCAGAGGTTCCGGCTCCGGTCCTAACAGTACCCCCTCTCTACGAGGGTCCACCGGGCCTCTAAGGGCTGGACCAGGTTTAAAAGGAAATCTCCAGTGGAAATTCCTGACCAAGGCTCGCGCATGGACCGACCTGGCTGGTTCCCAGGAGCCATCTTCTGGACTGTACCCCTTCCAGTGAACGAGGTATTGTAAGACCCCTCTAACCCTTCGAGAATCCAGAATTTTAGTCACCTCCAACTCCTGATTTCCTTCAACTAAGACAGGAGAAGGAGGAAAATTAGAGGGAAAGACAGGCGGAAAAATTTTTTTTAGAAGAGATTTATGGAAAACAATATGGATTTTAAAAGATTGAGGAAGAGCCAAACGAAAAGAGACAGGTTTAATGATTTCAATGATTTCATAAGGGCCAATAAACTTAGGCCCCAATTTGCGAGATGGAACTCTCAGCTTCAGGTTTCTAGAGGAGAGCCAGACCTTCTCTCCTAAAGCAAAAACAGGACTCACAGAACGGGCACTATAGACCGCCCTCTTAGAAATCGACTGAGAATTCCCCAAATTAGTCTGAACTTGAGCCCAGAGTGTGTGCAATGTCTCAGCCTCCACATTAACTTCAGGATTAATAGTAGAAGGATAGAAAGAAGAGAAACGAGGGTGAAAACCAATATAACAGAAAAAGGGTGATGAGTTCAAGGCAGCGTGATGATTATTAATAGCAAACTCACTTACCGCTAAATAATTCACCCAATCTGATTGATTACTGGAAACATAACATCTTAAGTATTGCTCCCGGGTCTGATTAAAGCGCTCAGTTTGTCCATTGGTCTCAGGGTGGAACGCAGAGGAAAAAGCTAACTGAACTTCCAGAAGACCACAGAAAGCTTTCCAGAATTTAGAGACAAACTGGACGCCTCTATTAGAGACGATATTGTCAGGAACAGCATGAATTCTTACAATATGTTCCAAAAATAGGCGGGATAAGGTCTTAGCATTAGGCAATTGAGACAAAGGGATGAAATGACACATCTTACTGAACCTATGCACCACCGTCCATACCACAGTTTTTCCTCCAGAAGAGGGCAAATCAATGACAAAATCCATGGAAATATGAGACCAAGGTCTCTTGGGTACTGATAAGGGAAGCAATTCCCCCAAAGGCCTTACCCTAGGAACTTTGGCTCTAGCACAAGTTTCACAGGCAGACACATAGGTTACAACGTCCTGGGATTTTGAAGGCCACCAGTAATATCGAAACACCAGCCTCTTAGTGCCAGAAATCCCTAGGTGACCATATAACACAGAATCATGTAGTTCCTTTAATAACCGGAATATAAATTGTAGAGGAACAAATAACTTCCCCTCTGGCGTTTCTGGTGGGGCCAACTGCTGATTCTCCCTAATCACGAAGGCTAGGTCAGTGGAAACAGCAGAAACCACAACCCCCTCCGTGAGAATGGTTTCAGGGAATCATCAGACTGGGAAGGACAAAAACTCCTGGAAAATGCGTCCGCTCTAATATTCTTAGAACCAGGTCTGAATGTCACAATGAAATCAAGTCTTGTATAAAATAGAGCCACCTAGCCTGTCTTGGGTTCAGTCTCTTAGCAGATTCAAGAAAAACTAAATTTTTATGGTCAGATAAAACTGTTATCTGGTGCCTAGCTCCCTCCAGAAAGTGTCGCCATTCCTCAAAAGCCCACTTGATAGCCAAAAGTTCTCGATTCCCAATGTCAAAGTTTTTTTCAGAAGAGGAAAATTTTCTGGAGAAAAAGGCACATGGTCTTAAATTAGTCAAAGAGGCAGTACTCTGGGATAACACCGCCCCAACTCCAACTTCTGAGGCATCAACTTCAACAATAAAAGGTCTACTGAGGTCAGGTTGGACTAAAACAGGAGCTTTAGTAAAGGATTGTTTCAGGAATTCAAAAGCATCATTAGCCTTTCGTTTCCAAATTTAATAAATCTGCACCCTTCCAGGTGAGATCTGTCAGTGGTTTTGCTATGGAAGAGAAATTATGAATGAACTTTCGGTAATAATTGGCAAAACCCAGGAATCGTTGTAATGCCTTTAAGGAGGCGGGTTGGGTCCACTCAATTACAGCCTGAACTTTGGCTGAGTCCATACTGATGGTAGAGGAAGAAAAATATAACCCAGAAAAGACAATTGTTGAACTCCAAAAAGACATTTTTCGATTTTAGCAAACAATTTGTTCATTCTCAAGATTTCCAACACAGACCTAACATGTCTAACATGGGTCTCCCAATTCGGGAAAAAATCTAAATATCATCCAGATAAACAATTACACACTGACCAGATAAACTCCGAAAAATATAATTGACAAAACATTGAAAAATTGCAGGAGCATTAGTTAACCCAAAAGGCATAAAGGTATTCATAATGTCCCTCTGGAATGTTAAAAGCAGTCTTCCACTCATCCACTTTTCGAATACGAATTAAATTATAGGCTCCTCGCAAATCTAACTTGGAAAAATACTTGGCACCAGAGACCTGGTTAAGCAATTTGGGGATGGGAGGGAGTGGATACTGATTTTTAACAGTGATTTTATTGAGGGCCCGATTATCAATGCACGGCCTTAACCCGCCATCCTTTTTCTGGACAAAAAAGAATCCTGCCCCTGCAGGAGAAGTGAAAGGACGGATATGCCCTTTATGAAGAGAGTCTTTAACATAGTCTCTCATAGCATGCCTCTCAGGTTCGGATAAATTGAACAACCGCCCTTAGGAAGTTTAGAATTCGGCAGCAATTCAAAAGCACAATCATAAGATCTATAAGGAGGTAATAAATTTGCGCCAGATTCAGCAAATACATCCACATAACCTTTAAGGTAGCTAGGTAGAGGTGAAGAAATAGTAGAAACACTGAATGTCATACAAGAATCCATACAGTGGAAAAGTGAAGAAATCAGGCGATACCTTTTAGAGGCTAACTGAGTATATTTATAACTAAGCTTTCAAGAGTACTGGCTGTCTTCTTCAGACATGGTGTTATACAAGAACTGAAAATTCACAGATTATTTACACTCTATACACATGATCTTCAAAGGATTTTAGAGTCCTTGAAAAAACCAAAACAAAATGCAATCTAAGTAGAGAAGTTATTTACAACAGGTCAAAAAACAATCTGGAAAGTTGTGGTGCGTGACAGAGGGATCTGTTATCTGTTTGCTATCAGGAGGTGATTTGTGACCCTCACAGTTCATACATAGTGTGACATGAAACTGGCATGAATATTAAGTCCAAATTGCAGAGTTTGAAATTTTTGCATAAACTTGTATTCCGATTCTTTCCTTTTCTCCTGCGTCTTAAAATGTCCCATTAAAACCACAACCCGCAAATCTTCAATAGAGTGGTTTTCTCCGGAGAAAAGTGCGGCCACTGGGAGATCGGTTCTGCTGTTATTAATATTGGATCTATGTGAGTTCATTCGTTGACTAAGTCTCTGCCCTGTTTCCCCCACATAGAGGCCTGTGGTGGGACATTGCACACACATTATGAGGTACACCACATTTGAAGACCTGCAGGAAAATGTCCCCCTAATTCTGTGCACCTGTTGTGACTGTGGGACAGGTACACTGTCAGCGGTCTGGATGTGCTTGCAGGTCATGCACCTTTTTTGTAGGCAAGGTGAGGTGCCATTTTCAGTTGGGGCCTTCAGGGCACTCCGGACAATAATACGCCTCAGGTTTGGTGGTTGTCGAAAGGAAAGGAGAGGGGGGACTGGAAATATGTCCTTGAGTCTGTTGTCCCTATGTAGCACAGGTTGGAGCTCCTTGGCAATCCTTCGTAGGATTTCCAGCTGTGGGTTGTAGGTGACTACTAGGGGCACTTGGGCATCTTTCTGGGTCTCTCTATATGTGAGCAGACTGTCTCTGTTAATGGCTGCCGCTTTGTTTAATTGGTTGTCCGTCACTTTTGGTTTGTATCCCAATCGGAGAAATTTCATCCTCAGATCCAGGAGGTTCTGTTGGGAGGTTTTGTTTTGCCAGGTGTACCCGAAATGCTGCAACTCCATCCTTGTGGGGAATGTTGGTATACAGGGATACCACATCCATGGTGGCCAAAATGGTACCCTCGGGTAGTGGGCCCAGGGCATTCAGTTTGTTAAGAAGGTCAGTGGTGTCCTGGATATAGCTTGGAGTATCCCTGACAAGAGGTTTTAGGAGATTTTCCACCCAACCTGAGATGTTTTCTGTCAGTGTCCCAATGCCAGAAATGATAGGCCTCCCAGGGTTTCCCTCTTTGTGTATCTTTGGGAGCATATAGAAGCAGCCCGGCCTGGGATCTTGTGGGATAAGTCCTATTACCTGATTCTGGACCTGGATTGGAAATTCCTTGATCATACTCTTTAGTTCTTTCATATAGGCCTCTGTGGGATCACTTCCAAGTTTGGAGTAATGGATGGGATTTGACAGTTGCCTGTTTGCTTCCTGGATATAGTCTGAGGTGTTCATTATGACTATTGCGCCCCCTTTGTCAGCTGGTTTTATTATTATATCCTGATTTTCTTTCAGTGAAGTAATAGCCTTCTGTTCCTGCAGGGTTAGGTTATGCACCTGTTTCTTTTGTTTATCCAGGATTTCTGATTTTACTTTGCTTCTGAAACAGTCGATATATTTATCCAGTGCTGCATTAGTTCCAGGGCGTGGGGTCCAGGTAGATTTTTTGGTAGGATTCCTTATGGACTGTTCCATCTCAGAGTTGCTGCTGTATGAAAGGTCTTTGTCATAAAAATATTCCCTCAGTCTCATTTTTCTGAAAAACTACTCCATATCATTGCAGAGTTTGATATGGTCAGTGTGTGCTGAAGGGCAGAAGGAGAGACCTTTGGACAGAACTGACATTTCGTGTTTGTTTGGCTCATAGGAGGAAAGATTCACAACACAGCTTTGCTGAGCTGGGATGGTATTTACAGTTGTAGTAATGAGGCCTTTTTGTCTCAGTCTGTGGAGCTTTTTCTTTTTGTTGTTAATAAGCATGTCCTGAAGTTTCCAGTAGTATGTGTGGAGTTTGGCCTTCATTTCCTCTGTGTCATTATCCAATGATGATTTTAGGGCCTGTATCTCCTCCTGTGTTCTTCTTTTGTTGTTATAGGAAATTTTTATCATATTGTTCCGCAGCCTTTCAGATGTCCGAATACAGAACCAGTAACGCAGCTCATACAATTCATCCTTAGCCACAACCATTTTACCTTTGGAGAGGATCTATATCTACAGCGAATGGGAACTTCAATGGGGACCAGATGTGCACCCCAGTATGCCAATCTCTTTATGGCAGAACTGGAAGGAACATATTTATCAACATGCACCACCAAACCTATGATTTACCTTCGTTATATCGATGATATCCTTGTCATCTGGACTGCAGGTGAGGAGGCCCTACTTCAATTCCATAATGACTTCAATGACTTTCACCCTACCATCAACCTTAAACTTAGCTATTCAGGGAGTGAAATTCACTTTCTGGATACCACAATATACATCAAAGACCACCGGCTACTCACATCGATATACCACAAACCCACAGACAGAACGGCCTACCTGAGAAACGACAGCTTCCACCCCAAGCACACAAGACAATCAATTATCTACAGCCAGGCTATACGATCCAATCGTATTTGCTCCGACAAAGCAGACCTGGACAAGCACCTCCTGGATCTGAGGATGAAATTTCTCCGATTGGGATACAAACCAAAAGTGACGGACAACCAATTAAACAAAGCGGCAGCCATTAACAGAGACAGTCTGCTCACATATAGAGAGACCCAGAAAGATGCCCGAGTGCCCCTAGTAGTCACCTACAACCCACAGCTGGAAATCCTACGAAGGATTGCCAAGGAGCTCCAACCTGTGCTACATAGGGACAACAGACTCAAGGACATATTTCCAGTCCCCCCTCTCCTTTCCTTTCGACAACCACCAAACCTGAGGTGAATTATTGTCCGGAGTGCCCTGAAGGCCCCAACTGAAAATTGCACCTCCCCTTGCCTACAAAAAAGGTGCATGACCTGCAAGCACATCCAGACCGCTGACAGTGTACCTGTCCCACAGTCACAACAGGTGCACAGAATTAGGGGGACATTTTCCTGCAGGTCTTCCAATGTGGTGTACCTCATAATGTGTGTGCAATGTCCCACCACAGGCCTCTATGTGGGGGAAACAGGGCAGAGACTTAGTCAACGAATGAACTCACATACTGTAGATCCAATATTAATAACAGCGGAACCGATCTCCCAGTGGCCACACTTTTCTCCGGAGAAAACCACTCTATTGATGATTTGCAGGTTGTGGTTTTAATGGGACATTTTAAGACGCAGGAGAAAAGGAGAGAATCGGAATACAAGTTTATGCAAAAATTTCAAACTCTGCAATTTGGACTTAATATTCATGCCAGCTTCATGTCACACTATGTATGAACTGTGAGGGTCACAAATCACCTCCTGATAGCAAACAGATAACAGATCCCTCTGTCACGCACCACAACTTTCCAGATTGTTTTTTGACCTGTTGTAAATAACTTCTCTACTTAGATTGCATTTTGTTTTGGTTTTTTCAAGGACTCTAAAATCCTTTGAAGATCATGTGTATAGAGTGTAAATAATCTGTGAATTTTCAGTTCTTGTATAACACCATGTCTGAAGAAGAGAGCCAGTACTCTTGAAAGCTTACTTTTAAATATACTCAGTTAGCCTCTAAAAGGTATCGCCTGATTTCTTCACTCTTCCACTACTTTCAATGGCTAACACGATACAACATTATAGTACTAAGAATCCATACATTCCGAGCCCCATTTAACCACATCCCCAAGCCTCCAATCTAGTACTAGGTTATGCCGTTTTAACCCTCAATCCACACAAGAGCTATGCAGCAGCCTACCTAGACGATATTGTCATCTATAGTCTAGACTGGGACAGCCATTTAAACAAAGTTCAGGCTGTCTTGGATGTCCTTAGGGAGGCGGGGTTCACTGCCAATCCTGAAAAATGTGCCATAAGCATGGAACAAGCTAAATATTTAGGTGGAGGGGTATGATTAGATCCCAGAACAATAAAATGGACGCCATACAAAATTGGCCCCGCCCCCTCACAAAAAAGCAGGTAAGGGCTTTTTTAGGTATTGTAGGCTGTTACCGGCGATTTGTGCCTAACTTCGCCAGTATGGTGGCACCTTTGTCAGACCTCACTAAGGGAAAAAACTCAGTGATGGTTCGCTGATCACCAGAGGCAGAAAGGGCCTTTCAAGATCTAAAAATAGCCCTCTGCAGACAGCCGATCCTAATAGCCCCAGATTTCTCAAAGGACTTTATAGTCCAAACAGAAGCCTCAGAGGTTGGCTTAGGAGCTGTCATGTCACCGGAGGTTAATGGGGAAGAACATCCTGTTATGTATCTAGGCCAAAAGCTAACCCCTGCCGAGATGAATTATTCTATTGTTGAAAGGGAGTGTCTGGCTGTAAAATGGGCTCTAGACTCCTTGAGGTATTACCTGCTGGGAAGAAAATTCAGACTGGTCTCAGATCATGCTCCCTTAAAATGGATGAGTACAAATAAGGCCAATAACGCGAGGGTGACATGCTGGTTCTTGGCTTTACAGGACTTCGACTTTGTAGTTGAGCAATTGACCAGGAAAGGCCCATGTGAATGCAGATGCCTTGTTAAGGGTTCACTGTCTCTTCTTTGAAAGTGCCCAGCCCGACGGCTCTGGGCAGATGGGGGGGGATATGTAGGGAAGCAGAACGTAAAATAGTGGATGATAGATACCTTCTGCTAAGATTGCTGGTATCCACAATGTGACTAACTGGAGTCTGGGTCAGGTTTTGGGAGATAGTTGCAACCCAAGTCTATACTCCTGTCCGGGTGTTCTAAGGTTCAGTTTGGAATTTTAAAGCTGAACAAGAAATAAGGGTGTGGTGCTCTTCTGAGAGTAGCTGTGAACTGCAAACCACACTGCACTGTGTGGACAAACAGAAACTGGATACAAAATGCTATCTGGTGAGCGTTGTTGGGCTACCTGTTGGCCTTATTCCCTGCATTAAGGACTGTTTTGTTATGAACTTTTATATCCTATTGCTGAAGAAAGCTGTTCTTTTGGTTTGGTCTTTACCCCTGTTAGTAAATAATCTGCACGTGTGGACTGTTACCAAGCTCTCCCTGTGCTTGAGTCGAGCATCTGCAAGCCAATTGAAGGATCCTGCATTTACACCATGTATATACTATACATACATGCTATCTACAAATGAAAAGACTACACACCATGTCACATGAACACAAATCACACAAAGCCCAATTTTTTTTTCCTACACTAAAACCCATGCTGTCACACAACCCTGGCACTAGTTTTAAAAGTTTGTGTTAGAGTCCAGACTAGGCCAAGAAATACAGAAAATCCTCCTTCCCACGTAAATATTATACTCATGTATAAACTATATACACCCTCTATATAGAACAAATAGTTACACAATCATATCACACTGTGATAAACAGACCCTCAGTTACATATCTGTCTTTGGAATGTATCATTCCTGATTCATAGTAGTCATACCTACTTTTAGGAACGCCGTGTTTAAGTTGTATTTACAGTTGTGTTGCAGGGTGTGGGGAGGAGGGGGGCTGGGGAAGGTGTGGCTGGACACTCGGTATATACTCAAAGGAGAGGCGAGGCGCTTTCTCTTCTGAGTCTGGCTAGCATGTAGGAGGGACATGCTTTTGTAACTTGCTGAAGAAAGGACCCTGAGGCCTACCACATGGGCTCAGAGAAACTGACTACCAACCTGTGCCGGTATTTTTCTATCTGTTACTTCCCTTTTTATTTGATGTGCTGTATTTTACTTTTATCCGTATTTTGCTTGGTAATTGATATATATTCCTGTATATGTTAATGCTTAGTACCGACCCACTTGGGTTAATAAATATATAAAATTTAAAAAGCTCGTTTCGTATTATCCTATGACCCGGTCCACTCATGGTGTGTGAGTGGGAGATAAATAAGATTGGTCACAGGTGTGCCAAGCCGCTTGGCAAGGCGAGATCCTTCACACACACCAACACAACTCATACAAAGCCCTAGATCGACACCTGCAAGCCCTACATCTTACTATAGTAACCAAAACTAAACAAAAATCTACATTGCCGCAACTGCCCATAACTAGGAAATGAGATGACAGGCTAAATTATATTAAAGGAGAATCCCCTCCAAAGAAAAGAGGCCCTTCTCATACCCAAACTCTCATTCTCCATAGAACGCACCTTCACAGGGTCACCAAGAATGTTCCTAAGCATCTCATGGACTGGAAGGATTTATCTGTGTCAATACTAAACACTGTGAGTTCCATGTGTTATATCTAATCACTAGGCTAACTAAGAATAAGGTGCACTGGTCCGACCACCCAGGATTCTGAATGTTCTATGGGCCCGTTCCGCAAAAGAGAGACCATCCAACCTGGGCCAACTGAAGCACCCACCCTGTTTTACACCGCTGTATTAAAAGGACAATGAAGCAGAAAGTGCTCCATGATTTCCAGCGCATTGCCACAACCCCTTTTCTCAGGGCTTCTGAATTTCATGTTGTTACACAAAGTTTACCATGGAAGCAGCGCCAAGCCAAGTCCCAAAACTTCAGGGGGATGGTGTGGAATTCAAAAGTCTCAAAGCAAACCAGATACCAACTCGGGGCATGCCTTGAGCATCAGTGGGCTCTGAAAATGAGTTGAGGTGAAATGATGTACGCACCATCCCCTGGTTACCTCGGTTTCTCACAGTGCAACCCATACTTCTCCAACTAGCTGTCCTGTTGCTGCTAATGCATCTGGATCAGCCAATTGGACGGGCACAACCTCTCTCTCAGTAACTTGAGTGTTTAACAAAAACACCTGTGTACCCTGCCCTAGCAGCTTATGTCTATTTAAATGTTCGGACCAAAGCCGGCACCTCTGCAGTAGTGCTGTGAGGTGCCGCTCCAGTCCTTACACATTCTGGCACGCTTGCTTTTCTAGGGGTTAACTTTCCAGCACTCACCTGTCTATATAGCCTCTCTTCCGGCGCTCTGCTCTCGCTGGTTATTCATTTTCCCTGGGTGTCAGCTGCTCCTCGTGCTCTGTCCCATTTGCCTTCCTTACCTCCAGCTCCTCATTCCTTACCTTCGATCCTATCCTGCTGCCTCTTTGTTTATTGCTCCCTCCGGTTGTGACCACGGCTTGCCTTCCAGACCATCTCTCCTTGAACGTTGATTCTGTACCTCGTGACCTCATGAAAATGACCGAGCTTGTTTTGACTCTTCTTACGTCTCTTCCTCTGGTACTACGAGATTTTCCTGCTGCCGACACGGACTAATCGACAATTCTACTGCGCTGCTGCCACCTTCTGGAGAAAACCTGTTACTGCATCTGCTTCAGCTTTAAGTATTCATCTGCCTCCAAACTTGCTCAGGTGAGTGGTTTTTGGATTCCGGGGCCCTTCTGTGACTTGTGGTGCGCCGTGCGCTCTGTGCCTTTAGGACTTTTGTGGTTCAGGCCGAAGGTAGCGACCAAGTCCAACTCCACCATCAGGAGCTCTGGCAAAGGCCTCTGGAGGTTAGTTTAGTGTACAGGGGCAGGTCTAGATTTCCTAAGACTAACTCTGTCCGGCACTGCGTTTGGTTCCTAACCAAATTTACATACAGTCCTCTGGACATTCGCCATGGAATCTATTCAGGCTCTTGTGGAACAAATGCAGGGCCTTACTCAGCTGGTCCAGGATTTAGCAGAGAGAGTGCAGAGTCAAGAACAAGCTCAGTCCCAGCTCATCCCAGCCACGTTCCTGTAGAACCCAAGATTAATCTACCAGATGGATTTTCAGGAGACAGTGGTTCTTTCATCAATTTCCGCGAAGCCTGCAAATAATATTTTCGTCTTAGACTGCGCTCTCCTGGAACTCCTCAGCAACAGGTGGCAATTGTTATATCCTTACTTCAAGGGAATTCACAGTCCTGGGCCTTCTCATTACGTCCTCAATCCCCCGAATTGGCCTCAGTGGACAACTTCTTTACCACCTTAGGCCTCCTGTATGATGAGCCGGATCCACAGGCTGTTGCTGAATCCAAACTCTCCTCGCTACAGCAAGGTAGCCGGCAGCTGAAGACTACTGCGCAGAATTGAGGAGGTGGTCTGTGCAATCTCAGTGGTATAATCCTGCACTGTGCTCCCAGTTCCGCAAAGGTCTATCCGACTCCATAAAAGACGCCCTGGTTAACTTTCCACAACCATCCACTCTGGAGGGGAGCATGAAACTGGCCATCAGACTGGACAGGCACCTGCGTGAGCGCAAGAGAGAGCGTGTTTCTGTTGACCTTCTCCCTCCTATTCCCGTTATGCCGCACGATTCTGGACCTGAACCTATGCAACTTGGCTCTGCTATGGCTTCCTGGGATCAGAAGGAGTTTCGAAGATGTAAAGGTCTATGCTTTTACTGTGGCGAAGCAGGTCACATGTTAAACAAGTGCTCCAAACGTCCAGCTCCTGAAAGGTCCACGCTACAGTCCTGGCTGCCCTCTGTTGCCGCCTCTAGGGTGTGCTATTGCCGACGCTGAATAAGTCCCGGCATTTTTCAGCGTCGTGACGTCAGTGTAGCACCACCTAGAGGAGGCAGCAGAGGGCGGCCAGGACAGGAACGTGGACAAGTGAGTAAAAAGTATCGGCAGCTGCTTATTGCAACACAATAAGTAGCTGCTGATGCGTGTGACCCAAAATGTCTTGGCGTGTCACCTGTGACACGCGTGTCATAGGTTCACCATCACTGGCCTACTTTATATAGACACTTTGGCCATTTGAACTTAGCATAGTGGCAGAAGCTCACAGCATAGGGATAGTTCATAGCAGGACCACCACCGCTATTATCAGCAATGGTTCCGCTATGACAGAAGAGCCACTGCCGCTATTGAATTCATTAGTGACAGTGGCCCTCCTGTGATTGGCCACTGCTCTGGTGCTCTTCTGTGATAGCGGAACTTACCACTGATACAGGTGCATCTCAATAAATTAGAATATTTTTGAAACGTTCATTCATTTCAGTAATTTAGTCATTCAATTCATAATCAGCGTCTTCCATGATTGTGTGTCCTACTGAACCAGACTGAGGGACCATTTAAAGGCTTAGGAAACCTTGGCAGGTGACACACTGAATTTACAATACTGAACTTTTTTACAATATTCACATTTTCTTAGATTTGGGTTTACGTTACCTGTAATCCATAATCAACATTTACAGAAATAAAACACTTGAAATAGAACACTCTGTGTGTAAAGAATCTAGAAAATATAGGAGGTCACTTTTTAAATTTAATTACTGAAAGAAATAAACGTTTCAAAGATATTCTAATTTATTGAGATGCACCTGTAATAGCAGTGGTGGTTCCACTAACGTCTATTCGTGGTGACCATTTTAGTTAATCTGAGACGAATCCCAAATTGTTCGGTTTAGTTTAAAACCAAACAATTTGGAATATTCGGGTCGAATCTTATTTGTTGCGAACTGATTCGCCCATCTCTAATTGCAGCATCATGTTATCCTTGGAAGAGATTTCCCACATTCTTGAAAGTCACAATGTTGTAAACCCTGAACCCGCTAAAGTTGTTATCCCATATATGGGCCTGGAAGGTGATTTACTGTACCAAATTGATAAGAAGAGGGAAAATACAATCCAGCAGATAGTTGTTCCAAAGCCCTACTGGAGAACAGTCTGGATCTGGTATATGGTCACATTTTGGCCGGTCATTTAGGGATCCAGAAAACCAAAAATGTTAAAGCGTATTGTAAGTCATGACCTGAGTGTCAAATTTTGCCACCTATTCCTCACCTTTATAGCATCTTGGTCCCCTATCATTGAAATACCATTTGAATGGATTAGGGTGAATTTGGTTGATCCATTAATAAAGTCAGCACATGGTCACCAATACATTTTATGTATAATGGACTGTGCTACACCTTTGCGTAATGCGTCATCTAAGACCATTGCCAAGAAATTGGTATTTAGTAGGATGGGTACCCTGAAAGAAATACTCACATTTAAGTCTATCACCCCCAAAATGATGGTGTGGCAGAAACATTCAATAAGACTCTCAAACAGATGCTTAAAGGGAATCTGTCAGGTCAATCTAGGACACTAAACCACCCACAGGTCCTTATAGACCTGGGGTTTAGTGTCCCAGATTGCCCTGTTGTAATGCAATCCGCAAGCGCATTAAAAATAAAAAACCTTTATACTTACCTAGCTAAGGGTCCGATCGACGCTGTTTTGTGAGATCGGTCCGGCTTATTCATGAGGCACGCCTCCCGGGACCTGTGCTGTTCTTCAGTGAAGCCAAAGATGGCCCCCTCCGGTTTCTCTGCATAATTGCGGGGCATGCGCACTGAAGCCAAGAAGTACTCCTCTGGCTTCATTGAAGAACTGCGCAGGTGCGGAGAGTACAGCGGCTGGGTGAGTATAAAACTTTTTTATTTTTAATACGACCATGGATTGCGTTATAACAGGGTGATTTGGGACACTAAACCCCAGGTCCATATGGACGTGTGGGTGGTTTAGTGTCCCAAATTGCCCTAACAGATTCCCTTTAATAAGGTGGTAGGCTGGTAGGCAAGGAACTTCCGTATCAGTTGTTTGCCATAAGGGAAGTGCCACAGTCATCCACTGGATTTTTACTCTTTCAGCTTATGTATGGTAGACATCTCTGGGGTTTATTAGATATTGCAAAAGAAACTTGAGTAGGAAAGTGTGATAGAGCATTTTTCACAGATGAATTTCAGCAGTAATGCCAATTTTTAAAAAGCAGATATAACAGGCTCAAGGAGCCCAGAAAATGATTTATGATAGGAGTGCCAACTTACATTTGCACCTGGCCAAAATGGCCTTTTTGAAATTATATGAAGAGTGAACTATAAAGTGCATCAGCCAGGTAAGTAAAAACTTGAATAGATTTATCTTGTGAATATGGTCAAACCCTAGAAGGTTTGGCAAGCTCTGTCAGCAGACATCCTTCCATGATGGGTAAGTGGGTCCTGAGATAAAGAGGCCAAACAATTGGCCATTCATAACAAGCTAGGACAGACACCTTTCATAAAGTATGATATCATGACAGAACTCAAGGTGAGGGTACATGTAAAAACATATCCAATTCCTGAGGTCAGATTATAGGCAGTCTCAAAGGAAGTGAAAGAGATGCTGGAGTTGGGAGTGATTGAAGAGTCCCATAGTGAGTGGTCAAGCAGAAAATTAATTGTTAATTCCAAAACCTGATGATACTAAAAGGTTCTGTAAGGACTTTAGAAAATTGAATTCTGTGTCCAAATTTGATGCTTATCCAATGTCACGAGTGGATGAGCTCATAGACCGCCTGGGTAACTGCCGTTACATCACAACATTAGATCTTACAAAGGGTTATTAGAAAATTCCCCTGACTGAGTCTGTTGAAGAAAAGCCAGACTCTTCGACACCTGAAGGCCAGTTTCAAGATGTAAATACGTCTTTTGGATTACAAGGAGCGTCTGTGACATTCCAATGTTACTGTAGATGGACAGAGTTTTGAGGGCACATGGGTAATATGCTTCTGCCTATCTTGATGGCATAGTGATACTGTACATAGCCCTGACTAAAAGACACACGTATAAAAAGTACAAGAAGTGATTGATGGGATGAAGGAAGCCGGATTAATGGCAAACATAAAAATATGTCACCTTGGTTTAGAGGAGGCCATGTATTTGAGTTACATAATTGGGAGCGGTATAGTTAAACATCAGGATGACAAGACTGACGCAATTCAGAGCTGGCCCCAAACAGTAAGTGAAAAACAAGTGGCAATCCTGGGAACTACTGGCTATTATTGGAGGTTTATACCTAATTTTGCAGCTATAGTCTTTCCCCTGACCGATTCCACCAGGGTAAGGGGGTCAGTTATGATAAAATGGAACCCTGAGGCTGAAAAGATGCTCCAAACTCTAAAATTGGCTCTTTGTTCCCAGCCTGTGTTGGTAACCTCTGGGTTTAAAAAAGAATTTGTGGTGCAAACAGATGACTTTATGGTGGGAATAGGTATGGTTTTCTCACAGACTAGTAATGGAGAGAGAACATCCAGTGATTTAATTAAGCAGAAAATGAAATAAGCATGAGAAAAATTATGCAATTATAGAGTGCTTGGTAATCAAATGAGACTTAGAATCCCTCAAATTTTATTTATTGGGAAGAAAACTCAATTTGATCACTGAGCATGACCCCCCTCCAATGGATGAACCAAAATAAAGGGAAAAATGGCAGAGTCACTAACATGGATAATATCCCTGCCAGGCTTGCTGCTGTTTGGCCTGGTTTTAATGTAACAGCCACATGTCCTTTGAGTCCAGCAAAGTCTATCCCGACTATAATCTCACAATATATACACATACAAATATAAACCATGAACCGTGAACATGAAACAGAAGCAAACCATAATCCAACCTCACACTCAACCTGGCACTGATATAAAGTTCAAAGTCTGCACTAAAGTGTAGACCAGGCCAAGAAGTCCAGAAAATCCCCCCACACCTGAATACTATACCCATTGTAGGGAAGCAGAAGGTAAAATAGTGGATGATAGATACCTTCCACTAAGATGGCTGGTATCCACAATGTAACTAACTAGCTATATCGGGTTAACAAGGCAAATTGTGATTGTGGAACAGTTAGTTCCTAGACCTTACAGGAAAATAGTATTGAGTATGGCCCATTCGCATGTGTTAGGGGGACAGCTAGCTATAGATAAGACCAGAGAACGGATCTTCCAGAGATTCTATTGGTCGGCTTGTTATAAAGATATTGAAAATTACTGTAACTTCTCTGCCTGTTCAGGTCTCTGCTCCACCCTCCGCCCGCACGCGGCAGCGCAGGAAGCATGCTCAATTTGATTCCTTGTTTAAGATTGTTGTTGCTCAGTCTCAACACTGTCCTAGACTATGTAATTGATTTTCTGCCACACCCGTCTCCTTCACCTTGGTTTTCCTCTGCTCCACTAATAGTTAATTTTAGTCTTACCTGTGTGATTGACAGCCTATTGTCCTATTAAGTCTGGGGCAGGTCTTTTCTATAAACAGGTTGTCAGCCCTCACATGGTCGCTGGCGATTGATTCTGTCTTGTCACTTGTCCCTGCTAGCTCCTATTTTGTTACCTGTATTCCTATTCCTGACCTCTGGCCTTGACTTTTGACTATTCTCTTGGATTTCGATTTTGTACTGCATTGCTCGTCTGTTACTGAATCCTTGGCTAGCTGACCTTCTTTTTTTGTTGTTTGTACTGTCTGCGTTCTGTGTTGTCACTTATATTAGGAAGGGACTGATCGACCGGTTGCTGGCTGTCGCCTAGGACAGTTCAGCTTTAGGGCTCACTGTCTTGTTGTGCCCCTCCCCCCAGGGTTCTGCAGCAGCACTGGGGAATTGCTCAACTGGTAATTCCCTTACAATTACTGTATGTCTTGTCCTACTTGAAAGGTAAATGCTCCTGTTGTACACTTCAGGAGTTCTTTGGTACCCCTGCCCATCATTGAAGTTCCGTTCGAGCGGATTGCCATGGATATCGTAGGGCCCCTGGTAAAATCGGCCAGAGGGCATCAGTACATCTTGGTAATCCTGGACTATGCTACCAGGTATCCAGAGGCAATCCCTTTGAGGAACCCCACTGCCAAGTGCATTGCTAAAGAATTGTTCCATATATGCACTAGGGTGGGAATTCCCAACGAGATATTAACAGACCAAGGTACACCTTTCATGTCTAAGGTTGTGATGATTCTGCTTAAGTGTGGCTATAACTCAGATGTATTTTGATCTCTGGGTATAGGATCTCCCTTCTTGCTTGCACTCACTCATACTGTTTGCAGCTATAAGCCTAGGTGCATATTGGCAGTAGCGGCCAGGCTGGAACAATAGGGCTCCATTGTATTCCTATACAGCCCTGGCTGATCAAACAATAGTGCATTGTTCAAGCCTGGGCTGTTGATCAGATATGACTGATAACAGTGTATCAATTCACTTTGTCTCAGCTCTATACAAAAGATCTGGATTTGATTGAATTAACTCATCAGACGTACTGTCACCGGTGACCTCATTCTGGGAGGTGGCATAAAGGGTATAAAAGATGAGGTAAGAGCTCAGTGGAGAGAGATTACACTATAGAGATGATGCTATGGAGACTATCACTAAGAGATTTATGCTAAGGAGATTACACTATAGAGTTGATGCTATGGAGACTATCACTAAGAGATTTATGCTATAGAGTTGATGCTATGGAGATCATGCTATGGAGACTTTGACTGAGATGCTACTATGAGCAGGCAGGTTGGAATGCTGCTGCTGACGATGATGAGTCTACAAGAGACTGAGAGAGACTATTGGACTAATGCTGAGAGACTGTGAAGAGCATGCAGGCTGGAATACTGTGATGCCACATGCTAGGAGTTAATGCCACATGCTAAAAAGCCTCCACTGGTGACTCACACATGCCATGTGTGAGTGTTGGACTATAGAACCACATCAAGGACATGTGTGGTAAAGTAATCATTTCACCTTTAATCCCTTTTATTTTATTTGTACTGTATCTTGCAACTAGTAACTGTTAATGCTTGCATACGTCTGCATATCTGTTCTGAACTGTATATGTTAGATTTTAATACCGACCCATTTAGGGGTTAATAAATATATAAAATTTAGAAGGCTTGTCTTGTATTTATCTTGTGAACCCGACACTCACTGGTGGTGAGTGTGGTTTTTATATGAAAGAGGACTCAGGGTGTGGCCAAAGCGGTTTGGCGCACGGAGGATCTTTCACAAAGTTCATGAAAGCATTGTGTAAGGTGTTGAAGATCAGGCAGTTGAGGACGTCTGTATACCATTTTCAAACCGATGGCCTAGTAGAAAGGTTCAATAAGACTTTAAAAGCTATGTTAAAAAAAGCTGTTGAAAAAGATAGAAAAGATTGGGATTGTCTGTTACCTTATTTGCTGTTCTCAATTAGGGAAGTTCCTCAAGCCTCTACAGGTTTCTCCCCATTTGAGCTGTAGACTTCCCTGGGGTCTCTTGGACCTAGCCAAGGAAACATGGGAATCTGAGTCCAACCCATACAGAAGTGTAATTGAACATGCAGGAGAGGATCTCCAAGGTAATGCCCATAGTGAGGGACCATTTGCAAAAGGCGCAAAAGAGGGTGTACAATCGTTCTGCCAGGGTTAGAGAATTCAGCCCCGGTGACCAGGTCTTAGTACTAGTGCTCACTGTGGAAAGTAAGTTCCTGGCTAAGTGGCAGAGGCCTTTTGAGATCCTGGAGAAAGTTGGGGAAGTAAACTATAAAGTGCACCAACCCGGGAAAAGAAACCCTCAAACCCTGGAGAGAAAGGGAATCAATGGCTGCACTGGTCTGTCCACCGACCGTTACTGAGTCAGAGTACCACAATGTGGGAATAGCTGAAACTTTGTCCTGTTCCCAGAAACAGGAAACTAAAGAGTTTTTACTGCGTAACAGAGAAAGTATCGGCCACTACTCTGTGTGGGGGTGGGGGGATAACAGGGGGTCATATACTGTGGGTGGGCTTTAAAAAAGGGGCCATATACTGTGTGAGGGGTATAAAAGGTGTCATAAACTGTGTGAGAGCCATAAATAGGGGGATCATATGCTGTGTGGGTGGATAAAAAAGGGGTTCATATACTGTAGGGGGGGAAAAAAAAGGGGTCATACACCGTGTGGGAGCTAAAAAAAGGGGGTTATACACCGTGTGATTGGCCAGAAAAAGGGAGTCATATACCTTGTGATGGGTCAGGAAAAGGGGGTCATATACTGTGTGATGGGCCAGAAAAAGGGGGTCATATGCTGTGAAGGGCCAGGAAAAGGGGGTCATATATTGTGTGATGGGCCAGGAAAAGGGGATCATATACTGTGTGATGGGCCAGAAAAAGGGGGTCATATACTGTGTGATGGGCCAGAAATACATATAATACTAATACATATATATAATAATAATATATATAATACTAATACATATATCAAAAATATAACTTTTTTTTTTACTAGAGCTACAAATATCACAAAATTATGGATATTTCTAGATGTGACATGCCACTCGAGTTAAGCTAGGTTTTTTTACGAATTTTGACACACCGAGCTTAAAAGGAGCCATCACTGTAACAGGCAATAGCAGCGGCAGCTCCACTATGATTTTTTTTTTTTTTCACACACTGCCACCAATCACTGGAGAGTCGATGCCGCTATTGAATTCAGTTCAATTTAGTGTCAAAACAAGTCCTTTGGCCAAAGTGTCTATACATAATGGGGGCAATTGGTCTCTGCACAGCAGTTGGTCTGCTCCTGCTGGAGGACAGTTTGACTGCCTCAACATCCGGATTTTCTCCTCCTGACGCATTGCTACTGTGATTCGTGGACCTCCTGCATAGGATCACTGGCTGCTTTGGACCTCCATCACAAGGACTTCCACTGCTGTGAACAACATTGTCTGTTGTCATTAGGCACCACTCTCCTGGCCCTGCAGTGGCTCTTCTGTCTGAGAATGTGAACTGTTTTTGTTGAACTTAACCCTCAGAGACTGTTATACTCTCTCACATCTGGGACTTTACCTGCATACAAAGCTACTGTGGCTTACCCCTCATCCTCTGTGACCCTTAGAATATATACCGCAACCATACTGACTCTCACAGTATGCAAACGGCCTTGTCGTGGATCTGCAAAGATGAGCCAGCTGCAGTTGGCATCTGTCTCTGACCGTCTTTGTAAGTTTGCCAGAGATGAAGCATATGGCGATCTTTTGCCCTCCACCCCCTCCAAATCAATTGTGCCCCTGGAAGAATCTCAGTAGGATGACCAAAAGCCCACTCTGCATAAGGTCATGGAACAATTACTGGATGCTATCCAAACCAGTACCTCTTCCCTGACGAAAAAATTGAAGAGGTGAAAATCAATGTAGGTTCTCGAGACAGGACCTCTATACCTTAAGAGGCAGAGTGTGTGAGGCTGAGGATAGGATTTCCCATCTTGAGGATTCCCCCTCTCCTGTACTTACCAAAACTGTTGAGTTGCAGAAGGCAGCAGACATGTGGGCACAACGGGCAAATGATTTGAAGAACAGACTCCGCTGCAACAATCTGAGAATCCTGGGCTTACCGGAGAAAGTGGAGGGTCAAAACCCATGCAACTTTATGGAGAAGTGGCTGAAAGATACCTTACCGGCAGCACAGTTTTCACAATATTTGCCAAAGAACATGCCCACAGGGTCCCTGCTAAACCGCTTACTCGCTTACTCAGCAGCAAGGATAGAGAGCAACAGCCAGCACGCTGATGAGAGATCACATACAATGGTGATACCATAGCCATCTACCCCAATTTCCCTGCGCCTCTCCAGAAGATCCGTGCAACATTTTTCAATGTAAAGAGGAGATTATGTGACCTCTCCATTCCATACTACATGGCCTACACAGCTTGGATGCAAGTGATCCCCAATGATAAAACCATCCTTTTCACATCGTCCAGTGATGCGGAGAACTGGATATACTTACTTCCGAGATCACCCAGATGTTCAGGTCTCTGGTGGGATGGGTGAGATGTTCCATGGTTCATAGACCCTTGTTTCCTTTTTCTTTACCAGGACAGTATTACAATTGTTATCACAAACAATGTTGTCCAATTTACTTTGATGTTTGGCTTCCTTGAAACATGGACTGGCCGTTGAACTCTCAAATTGTTATATCTCTATGTACCGTCTATGGTCACAGTAGACCTATAGCTTTTCCCCCTCATACCACTACACAACATTGGGGATGATCTCAGACTCAGTACAAGGGAAAGGAGGGTTAACTGGGGGGAGGGTGCGACGGCATGACCACTGACCTTAAAGTAGAGGTTGAAAACAGACTTCCAGAATGGCTGGATCCCCACGCACTCCCACCAGATATGGAGGAGAGAGCCCCTCTCTGCACTACAGCGCCAACACCGTTCAGACACACAAGGGTACATCTTATGTAGGAGATCTGGACAGCGATACCACCGGGTCAGGATTTTAACATTTTTCTCCTGCGCATTGCATGGCAAAGGCAACTTATGAGTGAACACAAAGATTCTAGACCAGTAAGTGGAGGAGATTGAAGTCCACAGGTCCCTAGCCCAGGTCACAGTATATGGGGGGGCTCTGGTCGCTGCGTTACTCAGGAAGACATTGTAAAGGAAGGAGACTACACACGTAGGGGTGCCAGATTGAAGCAAAACCATTTCCAGTGCGGTGGGATCAGAGGAGGAAACCGGAAGCAAAGAGAACTTACGGATGAAATAAAGCAATTGGTGACGTTCCAACCAGGACATAGTGAGGCCAGGACTGGAAGCACATAGCTGGTCAAAGGAGGAGAGAGAGCCCGAACCTAGGACACTACCCAATCTTACGTTGTCTTGGTCAGACCAACACAGAAAGCGCTGAGAGGAGCAGCCCGACAGGAACATGGGGTTGTGGAACAATGGGCTCAAGGGACCGGGGACCCTCGCTACACCCGTTCCACAGCACACCGAGGAGGAAATGAGTAGAAAGAAATATGTGGCGGACATGTTGCGGCCGGTAATGAGCAAGAATCCAAGGCAGGGAGGGCAGGGGTGTCGCGAGTAGCTCTTTCTCGATAGCTACCCACTGCTTATCGGAATCCCGGTAGCGCCAATCAAAGAGGCCTTGTAGTACACAAAAGGGTCAGGTAATCCTGTTCCCCCGTCACATTAATGGCGTGACAATGTGAGAAACCGCAAGCGACTACGGGTCTACCCCCATATAAATCTGCCAAAGATGGACTGGAGTCTAGAGAAAAAGGAGCAGGGGGCCCGAATTAGCAGGGCTTGGAACAGGTACAAAAAGTGGGGAACAATGTCCATTTTTAAGGCATTGATGGCCCAAACCAAGAGAGGCCCAGCGCTCAGTATCTCCGCAAGTCCGCCTCGGTCTTCACCAAGAGGGGGAGGTAGTTGCTGGTAAACAAACCAGCAGGGTTAGAGACAATCTGAATCCCCAGGTACTTAATGGAATGGGGTTGCCACCTAAAGGGGAATTGCGTAGCCAAATGGGCGACCTCCGCTGAAGGTAAAGTTATGTTCAAAGCCTCACCCTTAGATAGATTGACTCTGAAATTTCTAACCAGGCCAAACCTGTGAAACTCTTGAAGTATCAAGGGGAAGGACACCCACGGCTGAGTAATGTAGAGAACTAGGTCATCCGCATACAGAGCTGCCTTAACATGTCTGTTTCCCATCTTTATACCGTGTACACCGGAGCTGGCTCGCAGGGCAACTATCAAGTGTTCCATGACCAGGGCATATAACATGGGAGACAAAGGGCACCCCTGTCTCGTCCCATTCCGTACTGGGATTGAGGCGGAGAGGATCCCATTGGTCCGAACCCTGGTGGAGGAATCCCTGTAGAGAGAGAAAATCTTCCCTAAGAAAGTTGGGCCTATGCCCACTTGCTCGAAGGTTGCCCGCAGAAAGCCCTAGTGGTCGAACGCCTTTTCAGCGACAACAGAAAGGAGAGACAGTGGCGATGACCCGCTTCGGGCCACATCATTCGCCAGAAGTGTTTTGCCTAAGTTATCCCGAGCATCCCTGCCCGTGACAAAGCCAACCTGGTCAGTATGGACCAAGCCTGGCATGAGAGGGGACAAACGGTTAGCCAGTAATTTGGAGTATAGTTTGACATCAACGTTAATTAGGGAAATTGGGCAGTAACTAGCGTAGTTAGCGGGGTCTTTCCCCAGGTTTCGGGATGACAGTGATTAGGGCTGAAAATGAGTGCGAGGGGAACGGGGTATCACTATTGAGGCCATTAAAGACACGCAGGAGGGCTGGGACCAGGAGGGCTGGAAAGCATTTATAGAAGCACGGGGTAAAACCGTCGGGTCCCAGGGATTTACGACAGGGTTATGGATATCCCCCCCCCCCACCCGGTTACGAATTCGGGGGATGTATGATAGAGCCGAACGAGGATGTAAGCGACGGGCTAAGTAGCGACCACATTTATCTGCGAACTCATAATAATGCTTATTATAATGAGTATAATAATGCTTATTAAAATGCTAGGGATTTTGTCCCTGTAGTGGATATGCATATTATCGAGGTATGTACAGTTACTCTCTAGCATTAAGGAGCTCCGTGTATGTTGCGCGGTCCAAAGTCCGCTTATGAGTCACCTCTAAAGAGTGGATAGTTTCTAATCGAGCGACCACCCAGGCTGATCTCTCCTTCTTTAATCTTGAGCCATGTTTAATAAACACTCCTCGAAGCACACATTTCAGGGCTTCCCACCGCACTGGATGGGGGGTCAGATCATTTGCATGATTTAACTCAAAGTGTGGAAATGTGGCGGAGCTGTCATCTTTACATGCCGTATCTTTAAGGAGACTGTCATTTAGGTGCCACGTATAGGGATGTGAGAAGAGGCCCGGGACTGCCAGGGACAGAAAGACCGGTGTGTGATCGGACCATATGGTCGAGCCTATATGGGCCTTAGGAGACCATGAGAGCGCATGGTGGCTTGTCAGGAAATAGTGAAGGCGCCCATAGGATCCATGAGCAGGAGAGTGGTACGTGTAATCTCTACCCTGTTGGTGTAGGATGCGCCACACATCTACAAGACACAGGCTATGTAGAGTGTCTTTGAGTCTACGCAATTGGGTAGGGGGAAGGGGGGTTATGAGGGGAGGCAGTCAACTGACGGATCTAAGACAAAATTAAAGTCACCCCCTAAGACTACCACCCTGTCACAAAAATCTCCAAGTTTCCGTAACAGGGACCGACAGTATCGAAGATGCTGCTGATGAGGGAGGTAAAAACCCGCCACAGTGACCACCGTGCCGGCAATGCGCAGTTTCAGGGAATGAAGATATCCTTGTGGCACCACTATCACAGTATACTGTTGTCCATTACATGTAAAACTGGTCCTTGGATGTTTTTGCATCCAGAGCAGCATGCCATTCACCTGCTGTATGTGTAATGTGTTCCACAAGGGATACCATATCTGGTACTGCGGATGTCAAATGTGGTGCCACCTTATTAAGGCCTCGATAGTCAATTGTCATTCTGAATGTACCATCTGGCTTTCGTAAAGGCCAGATGGGTGCATTGAAAGGCTCACTGCTGGTCTGACATCTCCTGAAGTCAGCAAGGCTCAAATAGTCTCTGAGATCTCCTTATGTCCACCGGGTATACGGTACTGTTTCAGGTTCACTGGTTTGTCAGGCGCAGGGATCAGAGGCGTAGCTAGGGGTTCAGCACAGGGGGGCGAACATGTCCAAGTGGGCCCCCAACTTGGACATGTTCGTATACCGATACTATCAGTATACGGTGAGCGTATAGTGGTATATAGCAGCTCTACACAGGGCTCTGCAGACGATTTAGGTGAATACAGGGCAGTAACATTTAGTGACTTACCGGTGACGTCTCTGACTAATCGTTCACATTCCCATCTTTTTTTATCTGGACGGCCATGACCACTTCTTCCAGTCTCTGTAAAGTTTACAACACAGACATCTTTGGCTCCTCACTTTTTCCAGGCACCCGACCCACATTGTCCTCACCTGCACACCCATCCTGCTGCTACCTCCAATTATAAATACTGTATATAATATAACCCCCAATATGAATAATACCCCCCAGGTGCATCTTTGAATTAATAACTTCCCTGTGCACCCCCTTTAAATAGTGCCCCTTATTAATAATGCCCCAGGTGTTTCCTAATTGAAAAGGGAGAAAAAAAAAAACAAGGGAAAAAAAAATATTGGGGTTCCAATACCCGGAACCCCCAGGATCAGCTGTTTGAATAAACCGTGGTACCTTTCTGCTTCAATTATATCTATAGGGAAACCGCTGGCGTTTCCGTAGGTATAATCGACATGCTGTGATTTCCAAAACTGCGACTGTTTTGGAAATCACAGCGTGTCCGCTGCGCATATTTTACTGCAGAGTCGGGATGGGATGGGGGCTCCATGTGGTGAAAACCCACAGAAAAAAACCGTGGCATTCTAGCAAATCCCATCCGCACATTGCGGAAAAATACGTGCAGCAGACGCACTGCGATTTCCAAAACCGTTGCAGTTTTGGAAATTGCAGCATGTCAATTATGGAAATGCTGGCGGTTTCCATTTAGGTGTATTGAAAACAGAAAGTCCACAGGGGAAACCTCTCCAGATCTTCTGTGAAAAGCGCTGTGGGAAAAACCACAATGTTACTGCCATGGTTTTTCCTGCAGTGCTTTTTTTTGCTGCAGCCCGGTACGTGGGGCCTTAGTCCTAATAAAGCCCAAGTGCCACCTTAATTAAATTAATTGACCCCTCATATTATGCCCCTCATTCCCCCTGACACAAATACTGCACCTCTAATGACCCCTTATATCAATGACCACCCCTTATGTTCATAATGCCTCCTAATATAAATGATGCCCCCTAATGGCTCCTTATATAAATAACCTCCCCCCTTGTATTAATAATACCCCCCAATAACCCTTATATAAATGACCCCCCCATCGTCATAATGCCCCCTAATGAATCTTCCCTTTATAGTTATATTCCCCCCTCGTAACCACCTCTTATACTATTAATATACCCACAAAAAAAGTCATACTCACCTGCGATGCTGATGAATGGAGCTGTCGGCGCTTCCTCCCTGTCCATGCACAGGACGTCAGTGTCTGAGTGCGGGCGGCGCGATGTTGTGACATCATCACGCCGCCTGTGCTGAGAAGCAGACCACAGGCTAGGTCAGCTTCTCGGCGTCTTGCAAACCGCAAGCCTGTATTGGCTTGCGGTTTACAAGTCAGTTAAGCACCAGGAAGTATTGTAACTAGATCGGTGTCTGCAGACACCGATCTAGTTAGAAATAAAATATGTATTAATGGCGGCCCCGGGGTGGGCCCCAAAAATTCAGTGGGCCCGGGGCAGCCGCCCCTCTGCCCCCCCGCTAGCTACGCCTCTGGCAGGGATGTACACTGGGATCCATTTAGCATGGCCACGCACAATAGGTTTGACTGCAGAAATAGAAATACAACAAACTGAGGTATCAAAAACATACAGTGGGGAAAAAGTATTTAGTCAGCCACCAATTGTGCAAGTTCTCCCACTTAAAAAGATGAGAGAGGCCTGTAATTGACATCATAGGTAGACCTCAACTATGACAGACAAAATGAGAAAACAAATCCAGAATGTCTTATTTTTAAAGAATTTATTTGCAAATTATGGTGGAAAATAAGTATTTGGTCAATAAAAAAAGTTCATCTGAATACTTTGTTAAATATCCTTTGTTGGCAATGAAAGAGGTCAAATGTTTTCTGTAACTCTTCACAAGGTTGGCACACACTGTTGCTGGTATGTTGGCCCATTCCTCCATGCAGATCTCCTCTAAAGCAGTGATGTTTTGGGGCTGTCGCTGGGCAACACGGACTTTCAACTCCCTCCAAAGGTTTTCTATAGGGTTGAAATCTGGAGACTGGCTAGGCCACTCCAGGACCTTGAAATGCTTCTTACGAAGCCACTCCTTCGTTGCCTTGGCGGTGTGCTTGGGATCATTGTCATGCTGAAAGACCCAGCCACGTTTCATCTTCATTGCTGATGGAAGGAGGTTTGCACTCAAAATCTCACGATACATGGCCCCATTCATTCTTTCATGTACACGGATAAGTTGTCCTGGTCCCTTTGCAGAGAACCTGCCCCAAAGCATGATGTTGCCACCCCCATGCTTCACAGTAGGTATGGTGTTCTTTGGATGCAACTCAGCATTCACTCTCCTCCAAACATGACGAGTTGTGTTTCTACCAAACAGTTCTACTTTGGTTTCATCTGACCATATGACATTCTCCCAATACTGTTCTGGAACATTCAAATGCTCTCTAGCAAACTTCAGATGGGCCCGGATATGTACTGGCTTATGCAGGGAGACACGTCTTGCACTGCAGGATCTGAGTCCCTGGCAGCGTAGTGTGTTAATGACGGTAGCTTTTGTTACATTAGTCCCAACTCTCTGCAGGTCATTCACTAGGTCCCCCTGTGTGGTTCTGGGATTTGTGATTATTTTGACTCCATGGGGTGAGATCTTGCGTGGATCCCCTGATCAAGGGAGATTATCAGTGATCTTGTATATCTTCCATTTTCTAATTATTGCTCCCACAGTTAATTTCTTCACACCAAGCTTCTTGCCTATTGCAGATTCAGTCTTCCCAGCCTGGTGTAGGTCTACAATTTTGTTTCTGGTGTCCTTCCACAGCTCTTTGGTCTTCACAATAGTGGAGTTTGGAGTGTGCCTGTTTGAGATTGTGGACAGGTGTCTTTTATACTGATAACAATTTCAAACAGGTTCCATTACTACAGGTAATGAGTGGAGGACAGAGGAGCCTCTTAAAGAAGAAGTTACAGATCCGTGAGAGCCAGAAATCTTGCTTGTTTGTAGGGGCCAAAAACTTATTGTCCACCATAATTTACAAATAAATTCTTAAAAAATCAGACAATGTGATTTTCTAGATATCTTTTCTCATTTTGTCTCTCATAGTTGAGGTCAACCTATGATGTCAATTACAGGCCTCTCTCATCTTTTTAAGTGGGAGAACTTGCACAATTGGTGGCTGACTAAATACTTCTTTTCCCCACTGTATCTACCCTCAGTGTCGATCAGCGTGTCCAGTGCAATAGATACTCCCTTGGACTTAGCAGTCGGGTTGACGCTGTGGAACTAGGTAGGGAAGTGCCGGTCACGGATCTCCAGAACGTGTTTGTCCCTGAAGTGAGTCTTATGCAGAATCAAAATGTGAGAGTGAGATTTATGGAGCTGGTACAAAACTTGGCTGCGTTTCTGGGGGATGTTAAAACCCCTAACATTTAGAGAACAGAAGTTCACATTTGCCATATCCAGGGAGGACAAATTGGGTAAATATGGGACAAACAAAGGAATCACCAGAAGGGTAGGCACAAACAAGACAAGGACGCAAAAACAAAAAAGAGGAGAGAAGAAAAGGGAGAGAGGATAATGAAAGTAAGGAGAGAAAGAAGGGAGCTAAGAAGAGGGAACCAGAGAGAGGAGAAGGAAGGGAGAGACAGGAAGAGAAAAACCACTAAAAGGGAGGAGAGGGGGCCATGGCCTGGCTATGAGGGAGTGAGGACGTATTTTGCCTCAACTCCTTCCCTGGGCATCCTAGGCGCACATATTAAGCGCTGACCGGCGCCTCTACTACTTACCTGGATATGGGCAAGTACTGTAGGATTCCCCCACGGTCCTCTTCAATCCCTCCGGGGGTCCCACGAGACACCTCCATCGAGCGCTTCCTCTGGGGCCCGCGCGCTGCTGGTCCCAACATTGCGGCCTCCAAGATGGCGCCTGACGCTGCACTCTCCTCACGCAGCTCCCCGGCCTGCTCTCCACTGGCGGCGGCTCCTGCGCAAGCGCCTGGCTCTTCTGGGGGCTCTGGGGGTGGTGCCCCCCACTCCAGAAGACATCTCCTTCTCACCTAGTCCTCCTGCTGCGTGGGCCGCTGGATGGTCTGGGTACCGCTTGGCTCCATCCTCCCCTCTGTCAACGGGGACTTTAGAAGCAGGCTGTCCCTCCATGCCGCCATCTCCTGCCTCCTCCCCGATGCTCCCACTGCCGTGGTCTGCACTGGGGGGCCGCACAGGCCAGAAGTTAACCCCTCCAGCCTCTACACAGCTCCCCCCTCTTCTGGACTGCTCCTGCTTCCACTCCGTCTACCAGCTGGCACTCTATAATGGTGGATCCTCAGTCTGCTCCTCCTGGCACGGGGGGGATTCTCTTCCACTATGACTGGGGCTGCCTCTGCCCGCATCCCAGTTGGATGGTCCTGCACTCTCGCTGCACTCCTGCCAGCCTTCACACCATAGTGCTCTCCAGATAACTTCTCCTGGCACAGGCTTGGAGCCACCTGGTAGTGGCGTCTTGGAGTCCTCTCATCATGGCGGTCCTGGGGTCTCCCCCATTGATGCCTTTTCGTCCTCTGCACCTACTTCTGATACCCTGGATGAGCTCCATCGCTTGAGCACCCATCTCGCTGCCATTCCGACTAAGTCTGACATGGAGGCGTATGTGTCCCAACTGGAACAGTCTTACAAGTCTGAACTTTCTGCTGTCCGCTCTACTGTGCAACATCTGGAGGCGAGGGTTGACAGCCTCGAGTCTTCATCTGCCTCCTCTACGACCCAACTCTCTGCCCATGATTCTGCCATTTCCTCTCACACTAAACAGCTACAATATCTGGCAGATCTTATGGATGGCCTTGAAAATAGAAACAGGCGGAACAACATCAGGGTCAGGGGTCTTCCTGAGTCTATTGAACCCCAGCAACTGGATGCTATTTTATGTCTAATCTTCAACTCACTGTTGGGCTCTCCGCAGGGCTCTCCGCTTGAACTTGACTGTGCACATCACTCCTTGGGCCCACGCCCTCTCGATTCTGCAAACCCTAGAGACGTCATCTGCACAGTGCACAGATATCAGCTGAAAGAGGCCATCATGCTCAAAGCCAGAGAGTCTCGTCAAGTTCTGTTCCAGGACATTCCTATCAATTTACTCCCGGACTTATCCCCATTTACTCTTGCCAAGCAGCGTGCCCTGAAGCCGCTCCTGGACTTGCTGGTTCAACACCAAGTACCGTACTCCTGGGACTTCCCTTTCTACCTGCAGGTTCGCCGCGGGGGCCACACCCTTGCCTTGACACATCCAGGCGACATCCCTGCCTACACGGCGGCTCTTGGACTCCCTTCGGTGCACGGCTTGGATTGGCCCTCCCTGCTTGGCGCTCCTCCTCCAGTTTCAGCAGCCCAACCCCAGTGTCGCTTTAGAAGACTCCAACGGGATCGAACCACCGCCCCAGATGCTCAGCTCAGCCCAAGTCAGGTTTCTCCAACTTGATGCAGTGAACTTTTGATGTTTCAGTACACAATTTTCGTTTCTCCGCAACCCCTGTGGTTGTAGCTCTCCCTGGGTGGTCGCGGAGTGCCACCTGTGTGGTCGGTCTGTTGGATCTCCTCGCCCCCCTCGGGGTTTGAACCCTTGTGCCTTTCTCCTCCCCCCCCCCCCCCTTTTCTCTCTCTCTCTCTCTTTTCCTTCTCTTCCTACTCCTTTTTCTCTTCCTCTTCTCTTTCTCCCTTCCCTCACTCTCATTCAAATTTTCTCTAGGTAGTTTGTGTTATTTAATGTATATGCTTAGCCGGTCAGCTATTGCAAACCGTTATTGATATTTATCCATTAGTGTGGCCTGGGGGCCCAGGGGTAGACGGCTTCTTTGTTGGAAAGCCCGTTTCCCACCGGGGTCTCCGTGCTACTGTGTAGTGCGTGTTTTGGCATTTGTATCCTGCCTCTTCCCTACCCTTTTTGAGTGGAGGCTGCTCCCTCCACACCATAGTTTTGGTTAAATCCTTGTTACTTACAGTCTTAGTTTGTCCTACTCTCCTTGTACTTTTTCCCTCTCCTTCCTTTCGTTTGTTCCTCCTGTGTCGCCCTCCCTCCCTTCCCTCTTTTTGACTATGACCTCTCTTAACTTCTGTACTCTCAATGCTCGGGGCTTAATGTCCCTCAAAAACGTAACCAAATTCTGTATCAGCTTCATAAGAAATGCTCTCATGTTCTTATCTTGCAGGAGACTCACTTTAAGAAGGACCATGTTCCGGACATTCGCAACCGTCACTGGTTCCACAGCGTCAACCCGGTTGCCAAGTCCAAGGGTGTTTCCATCGCCCTTCATCGCTCTCTACAACACGAGGTACTAGACACCCTGATTGACCCCGATGGTAGAGTTGTGTTTCTTAAATTGCGCATTAGGGGCACCGTGCTCACTGTGGCTAGCTGTTATCTCCTGAATCAGGAGCATCTACTTTATTGCAAGACCTTAGTTGGCAGACTTTAGCGAGGGGCTAGTGAAACTGGGGGGGTGACTTTAACTTTGTCCTAGATCCATCCCTTCACTCTTCCCCTCCTCACCCCCCCCACGCTCAATCGCACCTACGACAGTTAGTGAATACTCTCCACAACTCTCAACTAGTTGATGTATGGCGCATTCTGCACCCTAGAGACCGGGACTATACCTTTCACTCTCCAGCGCATAATTCCTATGGCCGTATAGACTTTTTTTCTTGTCAGTCATCACGCCCTCATCTGGTCCCCTGCCTCTCGCATTGATTCAGCCCTTTGGTCCGACCACGCTCCTGTCTTTTTGTCTCTCGAGGTCCCTGGCTTAGTGCGTCACCCTTTCACGTGAAGATTGAATGACAGCCTTCTGAAGGATGTCAATTGTAGGGCAGATATCGGTGCGACAATTAGGGACTTTGGTCTCCACCATGCACACGACCCCACTCCTCTTTTGCTACAGTGGGAGGTGCTGAAGTGTGTGATCCGGGGTGTACTGATCAAACATGGTGCGCGCCTTAAAAAGGAACGAGCCGCTTGGGTTGTTACGGACCCGTTCTCAGGAGGCATTAACTGAACTCCTTAACACTAGGGAGGAGCTGCGTTCGCATCTCGACGAAATGTATCTGCACTCCGACCGTGTTCGGAAACATTACTATGAATTTGCGGATAAGTGCGGCTGCTCCCTCGCTCGTTGCCTTCACCCGCGCATTCTACAGTGACCTATATAACATCCGCGGGCAGTACGCCGATCTTGCCCCAGATGCTCTCCGTGATAAGATCCAGGAGTATGTTACTGATACGCCTCTGCCTACCTTTGCGGACACGGACAAGGCTCTCCTTGACACACCTTTTTCCGAGGAGGAGGTCTCGCTTGTTATTCAGTCCACCCCTTCGGATAAGTCCCCTGGCCCGGACAGGTTCACTGCCCGTTTTTACAAATGTTTTGGATACCTCCTTTCCCCCACCATGACTCGGGTATTTAACAGTGTTGACGACTCTTCCCCTTTTGCGCCGCAGTCCCTTTCCGCCCTGATTACTGTCCTCCCCAAATCGGGCAAAGATCCGACTATCTGACCAGTTATCGCCCAATCTCCCTCATTAATATCGAAGTCAAATGTTTTCCAAATTATTGGCCAATCACTTGTCCCACCTAATGCCAGGCTTGATCCATACTGATCAGGTCGGCTTCATCTGCAGTCATGAGGCCCGAGATAACGTCTGTAAAACCCTACTTGCTGTCTCACTGGCTCAATCCAACAACTCTCCTACGTGCCTGCTCTCCGTAGATGCCGAGAAAGCGTTTGACCGGGTACACTGGGGCCTTCTAGTTGTGACACTCCAGCAAGTGGGCTTGGGTCCTGTTTTTTTGAACAAGATGTTTTCCCTTTATGGCGATGTGACGGTTCGTGCTAACGGGATCCTCTCGGACTCATTTCCGGTGCGGAACGGCACTCGACAAGGCTGCCCTCTGTTGCCGCTGCTGTATGCCCTGGTTATGGTGCATCTGGCGGTGGCAATATGGCGGTGCCCGGATATTCATGGCCTTCAGATGGGCAACCGCCAGGTTAAGGCGGCACTATATGCAGACGACCTCCTTCTTTGCGTTTCCCAGCCACGGGTGTCCTTTCCGTCTATCCTCCGCAAGTTCAGCCGCTTCGGTCACCAGAGTAACTTTAAGGTCAATCTTTCCAAAAGTGAGGCTCTCAACGTCACGTTACCCCACATAGAGGTAGCTCATCTCGCGGACAACTTCCCATTTAAGTGGCAAAACACCTCCCTCAAATACCTCGGGATTCATATCCCTCCTGACCCTTCCCACTTGTATCGCGTCGGACCTGCGGAAATATGGCACATATGCCCTTACATGGTTTGGCCGTATTCACGCCCTCAAAATGGATGTGGTTCCTCGGCTTTTGTATCTGTTCCAGGCGCTTCCTATTCCCGTCACGCGTACTTTTTTCACTAGTGTTCAGTCTATGTTTGGGAGGTTCATATGGGGTTCATCACGGAGTAGATTAAAATATCAGACATTGACCTGCCACAAGGATAGGGGGCGCGGGACTGCCGGATCCTAGATTCTATTACTGCTCTGCAGTTTTGCTGCGTCTTTTCGATTGGCTTTATCGTGGCGCGGACAAGCAATGGGTCTCTATCGAGGCCGACTTGCTCTCGGTTCCCCTCCCTTTTTTGCCATGGATACCAGCTCATCACCGCCCGCGATCCGCCGGGCACTCATTCCTCTCCTCACACTTCCTTAAGACCTGGGATTGGGTGTGCTCCAGTGGGAGAGTGGCTAGAGTCCCTGGCCCCCTTAGTCCTCTTTTTTCGTAATCCTATGTTCCCCCCGGGTTGTTCCATAGACAAATTCTACTATGTTGGCGAAGCGGCGACGACGACGTCAGACTTAGGCAGGTCACTGGGAACCCACCTCTTCCTCCGTTGGCCCAGTTGCGTGCTTCTCATCTGGACCTTCATTTGTCCTGACTGGAGTACGGCCAACTAACGGCCTTCTTGCAGAAATTCTCTTTCCCCCCTCCTTTCCTCAACTATGATTGACTTGGAGTCCACTCTATCCTGTGCTGTCTCTTTCCCGCATGCTCTCTCGACTCTTTACAGCATTCTTCTCCTACTCCTGGGTCCCCCCCTCATATACAGCTCCCTGGCAGTCAGACATCCACGCGGGTCTTTCCCCTGCCGACTGGGATAGGTCTTTCCTGTTCGCACATAAGCTTCCGTTACCTTGCAGTGCGCAAGAAAAGAATTTCCAGATTCTGTCTCGGTGGTACAGGTGTCTGGACTTCCTCCATAGAATCTATTCTGCTGAGACTGACCGGTGTTGGCGCTGTGGCACGGAGAAAGGTACCTTATATCACATCTGGTGGGAGTGTGATGTTCTTAGGCCCTTCTGGGAAGCTATGTTCGACCTGTATGCTAAGGTGTGTGGTCTCACCATCACAGCAACTCCCAAACTGGCCCTTCTTTCTGTTATCCCTGGCAGGATTTCTGCAGTAAAGAAGGATCTCCTGTGACACTTTCTCACGGCTGCCAGATCAGTCATTCCCAGGCACTGGCGGAGCACTGCTGCATCCTCCCTGGTTGAATTCCTACAGGAGCTTCTACTAATAAGAAGAATGAAGGCCCTGGTGAGGAGGGATTCCTCCGATCCCTCCAAATTTGATGCTCTCTGGCGGCCTTGGGTGGTGTTTCAGGAGTCGACTGAGTTCTCCTCTTTCTTCTCCTGATCCGGAACTACTTTACTTTACTATTTTCCTTCCCCTTTCCTCTGGTTACTGGTCACTCTACTCTCCCCCTAATGCCTCCCCTCCTCATTTCCCCACCTGTGTCTACCTGTGTGTCGTTCCTGCTGTGTGTTTCCTCTGTTTGTCTGTCTGTCCCTCGTTTCTCCGCAGACAATGTTATTCAGCTTCCATATACCTGGGCCTTTGCCCCTTTGTTACTACATTGTGTCCTCAAACTGTGGGCGGGGTTCTCCCCTAGCCTCTTATGTTTAGGTGAGGCCTGCGTGTCTCTGCGCCTCTTGCTTGTTTATAATATTGTTATTGTTGTTTGTTTCTTTTTCTTCATTTTCTCCCTTTTGTATTGTATCTAAAAAATTTTAATAAACGATTAAACATAAAAGGGAGGAGAGGAAGACTCTCCTAGAATTGGTGGAGAAATGGCAAGAGTGTCAACATACACGCTACACAGTAGTGCGATGACCCTGGTGGGGGTCGGCCTTTCCAATAACGAAGCCGCTCTCTCCCGGGGCCCCCAAGCCACTGAAACAGAGAGAAAATAACATAATATCCAGCAGCAGCACTTTAAAACAACAGTATCAAAGTGTTAGTCCATGTCTGGAAGAGTGTCTCTGTAGGCACTAACGACCTAAAGAAAAGAAAAAGATCAGAGGGGAAAAAGGCACGGCACAACAAAACAGGGAGAAGCAAAACATGAGCCCAGAGAAGTCACAGAAGCCCCTCCAGCAATTCAGGTTGGCAAGGCGGGCAGGTTTGAGGAGTTCCCCTCTTCGGCCGGTGCCCGGCCCCTCCTACGGCGGCAGGCCTGCACTGTGTCCTGGGAGGTTGAGTGGAGGCTGTCATCTCAGGCAAGGCCGGCCAGTTCTCAATTTCCACTGGGGACAGATCCAGGGCGACCAGAAAGGAAGGGACATCACTGGGGTGAGTCAGGGTGAATAGGCGGCCATCCCACCAAACCTGAAGGCGGAAGGGAAAGCCCCAGGAGTAGAGGATATGACACTGGACCAGGACATCCAACAGGGGTTTCAGGGACCTCCGCTTGGTCAAGGTGAGGTGAGAGAGATCCGGTAGGAGAGATATCTGGAAGTCCTGAAATAGTACTTGGCCCCTTTCCCGGGCCTTGTGCATAATGGCCTCCTTCATCTGATAGCGGTGAACCCGACAGATAACGTCCGTGGGGGTGTCCAGGTTCGGAGGGCGAGGGCCAAGGGAGCGGTGTCCTCTGTCCTATTGAATCGGAGAGTCCAAGGCAACCCCTAGTAGAGAATTGAAGATAAAACGCAGAGTAAGGTCCAGCTGTTGAGGTTCACCTGACTCCGGCAAGCCTCGGACTCTGATATTGTTTCACCTATTCCTGTTCTCCAAGTCATCCAGGAGATCAGCGAGATAATGCATCTGAAAGGAGTGTGTCAGTGAGGCTG
The DNA here is from genome assembly GCA_947044405.1 of Leptodactylus fallax. Lineage (NCBI taxonomy): Eukaryota > Metazoa > Chordata > Amphibia > Anura > Leptodactylidae > Leptodactylus > Leptodactylus fallax. The sequence goes on along the minus strand of CAMRHE010000061.1, from coordinate 1,080,598 downwards.
CCTCCTGACTGGACAGTCTATCAGATAAAGTAGCAGTATCAACTCTATCCGCCAGTTGTTGAACATTGGCATGAAGCGCAGATATCTCTGTCTTGTATGATTGCTCCAGATGAGTGACATAGGCCTCCATATCAGCTCTAGTAAGGATCACGTTAAGGTGAGCACTAAGACACCTCAATTTCCCTAAGGTATCAAGGCCAAGGTCAAGGCCATCACCAGCAAGAGTGCCAGGAGGAGCAGTCAGAGGAGCCAATGCAGTGCCAGGAGTAAAAACCGAGGCCCTATCACAGGCAGTAGGATCTTGGCCTGCAGAAAGCCCAATTCTGGGAGGCCAGGTGGGCTGAGGATGCAGGAGAGGGCCCAGGGGCTGCCATCCAGGGGCTGCCGGGTTGTTGTACTTTACCGAGGAAGAAGTCTTGTTGGAGGCCGAGGAGGAAGCAGGGCCTGCAGGTGAAGGAGGCAGGGACGGCCATTAAGAGTCCGAGGCTGATCCTGATGTCTGGGGAAGGAGCAGAGTCCCGGAGCGCACTGTAGGCAGGAGGCAGGGGGGGGGAGGGGGAGAATGAGCGCTCATCCGGAGCTGTCACCAAAGGAGCCGACGCTGCAGGCCCCGGGGAGAAACCAGACAGGTCCCTTGGGGTGGATGCCAGCGGGGAGCAGGGAGACGGCACGCAAGGAGAGTCCGGCGCCATCTTGGACTCACCTTCGGAACAGCGCGCGGTCCCCGATATACTGAAGAAGCGCTGGAGGGTCCGGGTCATGGTGGTTTCTCCTACATATCCTAACCCACAAGGGCATTTTATTAGATATATTGCGAATTCTGTGTCGCATGTGAAGTGTCCTCTGATTTTGTATTTCTTACCAGAGCGTGGGTGTGTAAACGTCGTGCCTTTTTGTACATTATTACATTGTGCACATTTGAGGCATGGTAAGGTACCAGGCTTTTGGCTCCCTGTAATTGTAGTTTGTGCTGATCTTTTATCAGGACCAATGTCAGCTGGTACCTCAGACCAATGTCTCTGAGGGTTTTCCCTCTTTTGTATGACATAAGAGGGAGATTCTACAAGACCTGTGGATGCCTTTCTGTAATATGTGCCAGTATTTATGTATTATGTTACAGATTGTTTTGCTGTATGGCGTATATGTGGACACACAAACTGGTCTTTCTAAGGCTTTCTTGTCCTTTGGGCAAGTCTGTAAAAACTCGTTTCTTGGACGTTCATGTACCTTTTCTAGATGAATGTCAAGTGTGTCAGAGGGATAACCTCTTGCTAGGAATTTATCCTTCATATGTGTCAATTGTTCTTTACATTTGTCAGTGTCTGTGACTATTTGTTTAACCCTCATGAACTGAGATATTGGAAGATACCTGATTAAATTGGGTGGGTGGAAACTCGAGAAATGTAGAAGACGATTGTTGTCAGTTGGTTTGTTGTAGAAGTCAAGGTGCAATGAGTTATTTGTTATGTTTATCATGACATCAAGGAAAGATATAGAGCTGGTGCTGGCTTCCAGGGAGAATTTGATAGTGAAAAGGCAGTTGTTCAGGTTTGTGTGGAATTTGTGTAAATCATCCATAGACCCTTCCCATAACAAAAAGACATCATCTATATAGCGATACCATGTATAATAAAATTCAGAATACAAAGCATGATTATAAACAAATCTATTTTCGAAGGCATTCATAAATATAATGGCGAAAGTTGGGGCCACGTTACAACCCATGGCGGTCCCAGTGATCTGTTGATAATATTGAGATCCAAACAGAAAATAATTGTTGGCTAATACAAATAGTAATAAACCAGTAATGAATGATATCTGGGGTTGCGTGTGTTCAGCTTTCTCCTGTAACATCTCCTGAATAATCTCAACGCCTTGTTTTGTCGGGATGTTAGTGTATAGACTGGTTACATCCATGGTGGCAAGAATTACTTTGTTCCAGTCACATGTTAGGGATTGGATTTTATGTCCATAGTGTCCCTTAAATATGAACGGCCCTCATAGGCATAGGGTCTAAGTACTGTGTCAAGGAACTTGGTGGGGGCTTGAAACAGAGAATCAGTTCCTGACACAAAAGGTTGGCCTGGTGGATTGTGCAAATCTTTATGGATCTTTGGTAATGTGTAAATTACCGGAATACGCGGGTTCTGAGGTCTCATAAAATCCGCCAGCCTGTTAGATATGGTCTTATTAGTGTGGTCTCCCTCAATAATATTATGTAGTTGTTGACAAAGCGTGGAAGGAAGATAGGCTGTCAATCACACAGGTAAGGCTAAAATTAAATCAGAGGAGCAAAGGGAAATCAAGGTGAATGAGATGGGTGTGGTGGGAAATCAATTGCAGAGGAGAGTGAATAGGACAGTGTTCAGACAATACAAGAAGAACCCAAAGGAAGGAATCACAGCCAGACATGCCTCCTGCGCCGCAGCATGCGGTCGGAAGATGGCGCCAAAGCCCAGATGGGCACGGATGTTAGACCTACTCTGATTAACCCAAAGCAAACTGGCTTTGTGCCAGGAAGAGAAGGTAAACACAACACATTACGGATCCTCCACCTGATCCAATCCGCACAATTATGGAAATCTCCCCTACTTTTGCTCTCAACTGATGCCGAGAAGGCCTTTGACCGAGTAGACTGGACATTTATGACGCTGACACTACAACACTTTGGCTTTCTCCCACAGTTCATCCAGAAAATATTGTCACTTTACTCTAGCCCCAGTGCTAGGATTAGGGTCAATGGCTGCCTCTCTGGCTCGTTCACTATTAACAATGGTACTAGACAAGGCTGCCCTTTGTCCCCCCTACTATTCTTCCTGATGATTTAAGCATTGATTCAACATCAAACAGCAGCATTCGCAGACGACCTTCTCATTATTGTTACCAACCCTATTGCGGCACTTCCCCGTATAGCCTTGATCTTATCCAAATTTGGCTCCCTTTCCAATTTCAAAATCAATGCATCTAAGTCAGAGGCTTTATGCATTTTTTGCCCTTCATCCCTCAAATCTGATTTGGATAAAATATCCCCTTTTCCTCTGCACTTAGATTCGATCAAGTATCTCGGTCTTCACCTGACACCTTCACCAGAGCGTTGGTATAGTTCTAACTATGCCCCATTACTTTCCCATATTAAGACTCTACTATCCTCTTGGCAAATACAAATACTTGTTTCAAACCTTGCCCATTCATCTGCCTTCCATCTTTTTCAATACCCTGCATTCAGGGCCGGTTTTAGACAAAGTGGGGCCCTGGGCAAAATTAAAAGCGGGGCCCCAAATGCTGATATGCAAACACCATCGTCTTCCAGTGGCAGCCACTATAATAATGCCTCCTTTCTGCCAACAGAAAAGTAATAACAATCCCCATGTTACCACACACAATTCAGATGAGCACCTTTATACCACCTAATAGATTTTTGCACGCAGTCATCAGTTATAGCGCCTCCTTATAAATAATAGTCCCTGCTTATAAATAATATTACACCTTTATCAGTAATAGCTCCCTTATAAATGATAAATAGTGCCCTGTATCAGTAATATTCCCCCTTATCAGTAACAGTCACCCCGTAAAAATAATACTGCTCCCTTATTAATAATAGCCCCCTCATAAATAAATTACCCTTATAAATAATAGACCCCATTATTACTAATAGCCCCCTTTATAAATAAGCCCACTTAATTGTACCCCCTTATAAATAGTTTCCCTCTTATAAATAATAGGCTCCCCCTTATAATGGATGACTTATATATAATAGTTCCCTCCTTATAAATAATAGCCCGTCTTATAAATAATAGTTCCCCCTTATAATAGCCCCCTCATATTTAAGTTTCCCAATTATATATAGTAACCCACCCTTATATATAATAGTTCTCCGTTATATAGTGTCGGACTGAAGGGCCTTAGGCCCACCAGAGGAACTTGTTCTGAGGCCCCACCCAACAGCTTCCTGCTAACAGCCTACACCACGGCTCCTTCACTGAAGTCTTACATATGTGTTGACTATGCAGCATTACTGAGTATGTTCCCAGTATAGTCAGCCCCTATAGTACTGTGCAGGCCCCAATAACTCCATGGCCGGTTCATACACAGTACTGTATGGGGGAATGCCATGGCCATGGAGCACTACACATATGTGCAAGATTATAGTGAGGGAGCTGTGATGCAGACATAGCACACAGGGCTGCCAGCAGCCCCCCCATAGTATAATGCTCCACATGGTATATAATGCTTCACGGTATAAAATGCTCCCCTGAGCCCTCCACAGTTTCCCCACATGGTATATAATGCTCCACAGTGGACCCACACAGTATAAAATTCTCCCCTAAGCCCCCCATAGTGGCCCCACATGGTATATAAGGCTCCACACAGTATACTACCTCTTAGTGGCCCCAGACAGTACAATTTGCTCCCCAGCAGTCCCACACCATATAATATGCTCCATACAGTATAATATGCATCCCACAGTGCCCCCCCAGGATAATTCTCCACAGTGGCCTAACACAGTATAACATGCTCCACAATGGCCTCCACACAGTATAGTATACTGCCCAGAGGGGTTCTCCCAGTATAATGCTCCACAGTGGTCCCCCACAGTATAATATGCTCCCCCCAGTCCCCCACAGTATAATGCTCTACAATGGCCCTACAGAGTATAATATGCTCCCGAGAACCCCCACACAATATAATAAACTCCACAGTGGCCCCACACAATATAACAGGCTCCCCACACTGCCCCTTCCCCCCAGTATAAAGCTCCACAGTGGCCCATAGTATAATGTGCTCCACAGTGCCCCCACCAGTATTTTGCTCCACAGTGGCCCCACGCAATATATTATGCTCCCCAGAGTGTCCCCCCCAGTATAATGCTCTTTAGTTCCCCCCAAATAATGCCCCACAGTGGCGCCACACAATATAATATGCTCTGCAGATGGCCCCCCCAGAATAATGCTCCACAGTGACCCCGCACAGTATAACATGCTCCAGAATGGCCTCCACACAGAGGCCCCATACAGTATAATATGCTATCCAGAGGGCCCCCTCCCCAGTATAATACTCCACAGAGGCCCCACACAGTAAAATGTGCTATCCAGAGGGCCCCCTCCCCAGTATAATGCTCCACAGGGGCCCCACACAGTATAATATGCTATCCAGAGGGCCCCCTCCCCAGTATAATGCTAGACAGGGGCCCCACACTGTATATATGCTATACAGAGGGCCCCCTCCCCAGTATAATGCTCCACAGGGGCCCCACACAGTATAATATGCTATCCAGAGGGGCCCTCCCCAGTATAATGCTCCACAGGGGCCCCACACAGTATAATATGCTATCCAGAGGGCCCCCTCCCCAGTATAATGCTCCACAGTGGCCCCACACAGTATAATATGCTATGCAGAGGGCCGCCTCCCCAGTATAATGCTCCACAGGGGCCCCACACAGTAAAATATGCTATCCAGAGGGCCCCCTCCCCAGTATAATGCTCCACAGGGACCCCACACTGTGTAATATGCTATCTAGAAGGCTCCCTCCCCAGTATAATGCTCCACAGTGACCCTACAGACTCCGTCAGTGCTATCATTATATTATACTCTGGGGTCTCTTGAGACCCCAGAGTATAATAATCGAAGGCCCAGGGAAGGTGAGAGAAAATAACAAACAGTTATACTTACCTTGCCTTACCTCTCCTGGGCCTCCTCGCGCTGCTCCGCTATTCCCACAGCTTCCTCTTCTATGTGGCTGACGTCACGCATTGTGGACGTCACCGCTGAGGCCTCAGCGGTGATGTCCGGAATGCCAGAAGATGACGTCGGACGCAAGGACAGGTGAGTAAAAATGTTATTTTTACTCACCTCGGAAAGGGGCCCTGCGGCACATGACGCTGGGTCCCTTTCTGTTATTGATATGGCCGGGCCTGACTCCGGGATCCGGAGTCATAAGGCTCAGGATCCCGGGGGCCCCTTTGGGCATTCACTTTTCTCACAGTATGTATGGAATAACTCCTGTCCTAAAGTGGCATTCCGTACATTAGCTGACCCCAAGACTTCTGATGGCATAGGCCTCCAAGATATTGAATCATATTATCACGCTACACAGCTTACTAGAACCTTGACATGGTTTGCACGTGACTCTACTAAGCTAATGGGCCTGTGGAGGAGTCCATAATTGGTCTCCCCTTGACATATATTTTATGGCTCCCCCACAATACTGCAAAACTCGTTCTTGCACCTAATATTCTGACCTTGGCAGTTTGGGATTCATGGCAATGGGCATGCCGCCTTTTCTCTCTCCCTGCGGACCCTTCTCCCCTAATTTCTGTCTCCGAATCATAGTCTCCAGACAATGCCCCTTCCCTTCCTAAAGAAGTCTGCTACCTGTCGTATGATGCCCTGCTTATTGAAGGGGCATTCCCCTCTTTCTCGGAATTTCCAGCGAACCCGCTCCTTGCCTCTATCCATTTTCTGACATATCAGTCTATTAGAGAAATGTACCTGGGGGTGCTGAAACTGACCACACCACCCTGTCCCACTTCCTGGTTGGAAACACCCACTGAAGAAGCCTCTATTAACCATCTACTCCAATCTGATACATGAGAGGGAGTCGATACTCCCATTATATATACGAGCCTGGGAAGTGGAACTACAGATCTCTTTGTCAGCATCCGAAATCTCCTCTATATTCAGGCACTCAATGGGCCCTTCTAGATGTATACGCCTTCAGGAGTCACCTATAAACTGACTGCACGATGGTGTAAAACCCCCGCGCATATTCATACCTACTCCCCAGATATCTCACCCCAGTGCTGGCGCTGTAATAAAGCCACTGGCACTTACCTCCACTTATGGTGGGAATGCTAAAAAATTAAGTCCTATTGGGATCAGGTCCAACATATCCTGAACCGCTTCTGTGGCCTAAACATACCTCTGTCCCCCCTAGGTATCTTTTTAAATATATGGTTTGCCTTTCCCCCTAAGTCCTGTAAACAGCTACGGCTTCAACTGATTTCGACAGCCAAAGCCCTTATCCCACTGTACTGATCCTCAGATTCCCTGGAATCTGGAAGAGCTCTCACATTTGGAGTTTAGTACCTACCGTATTTCTCCGAAAATAAGACAGGGTCTTATATTATTTTTTGCTCCGAAAAAAGGGCTAGGGCTTATTTTCGGGGTAGGTCTTAATTTTTTCCATGAACAACAATCACACATTTGATTGCTTTTTATTTCAACTTTTATCAGAGGTGAAACAGCGAAAAAACAGTAGTTCGGAACTTTTGATTTTTTGTTTTCTGCTACGGCATTCACCATAGAGGTAAAATATTTTTATAAGTTTGTAGAGTGGGCATTTTTGGACACAGGGATTCCTAATGTGTATGTGTTTCACAGTAATATTTTAGTTTTATATGTATTCTAGTGAAAGTGGGGGGGGGGCTTGAACTTTTATTGTTTTGTTTTTTAATATTTTTTAACTTTTTTTTCTTTTTTCTTTTACTATTAACCCCTCCTAGGGGGCTTGAACCTGCAATCATCCCATAGACTGCAATACAACGTATTGCAGTCTATGGGAGATTAACTACATTACTATTGAGGCAGGACCTCAATAGTAATATTCCTATGACAGGCCTGGGAGCCTTCATAAGGCTCCCGGATGTCAAAGGAACAGGTCGGCTCCCGCGATCTCGCCGCACGGGAGCAACCTGCAACGTGAAAGGTACAGGGCCAGTAGGGACTGGCCCCGGGGATAGTTGCTCTACTTTGGGGGGGGGGGGGGGGGTGGATTTGAAGGGACTGTAGCTATAGTATAGTAGCTATAGGCGGTTGGGACCGGCCCTGGGGACTGCGGGAGGGGGGGAGGTCACACTTAGCAATGCACACGGTCAGAGACCACTCTGATCGCAGGCATTAACTACGGGTTGTGCTACTTTGGTGGGAAGGAGAGGGGGTCACCCTGAACAATGCCCGTGATCAGGGTAGAAACTGATCGCGGGCATTAACTCCAGGTCTCCGCAGAGACCCGGTACGGCAGCTATGGTAGCCGCTCTGCAGCAGAGCGGTCACCATCTTTAAGGACCCGGCCTTTGCTGAAATCACACGGCAGATGTCGGGAAGGGTTAAATTAGCTAGGGCTTATTTTTGGAGTAGGGCTTATATTTCAAGCCTGCGCCAAAAAATCTGGGAAATCTAGCTAGAGCTTATTTTCAGGGTAGGTCTTATTTTTGGAGAAACACGGTATCCGTGGGTTTCTTTCACTCTAGACCCTGCCGAGTTACATCTATGGGTTGAGACCACCCCTCCCCTTGAGCATTAGAAGACATGGAAGAAGGTGCTCTGGTCAGATGAGACCAAAGTTGAACTTTTTGGCCTAAATGCAAAGCGCTCTGTGTAGCGGAAAAGTAACACTGCTCATCACCCTGAACACACCATCCCCACTGTGAAACATGGTGGTGGCAGCATCATCCTGTGGGGAGGCTTTTCTTCAGAAGGGACAGGGAAGCTGGTCAAAGTTGATGGGAAGGTGGATGGAGCTAAATACAGGGCAATCCTGGAAGAAAATCTGTTGGTGGCTGCAAAAGACTTGAGACTGGGAAGGAGATTCACCTTCCAGCAAGACAATGAGCCTATACATACAGCCAGAGCTACAGTGGAAAGAGGGACCGCAGCAACACGTAGTTACCGCGGAGGGACCATGACTGGGGCGGGCAGTGCAGGGAGCCATTAGAGGGTGGGGGTAAGGAGAGGAAGGGGCGGAGCTTCGCAGGACCGCTTTTTTTCATAGCGGTAAGCCCGCAAAGCGCCATTTCAGGCAGGCGTCGGACAGGTGAGGTTGTCCCGCCTGCATCTCCCTGCCCACGATAAGTCATGGCCTCCCTAGACGCGCTACTGGGGCAGCTTTGGGCTGCCGCCGGCGACAGGGGCGAGACCTGGCTCAGTGAGCAAGTGGAGGGGCTGCTCCAGAACGCCCCTCCACCTTCACTGCCGAGACCAGCAGTGGCGCCCGGGCGGCGACCTAGGAGGACCAGACCGCCGGAACGCTTGAACCCCGACTTAGCGCCGCGGGCACGGCGCCATAGGAGTCCCTCTAGGGCCCCTCCAGGCCGGGCTCCTCGCCCCACTGAACAGGGGCGCAGGTCTCGGCCTGGGAGGAATTAGACAAGGCGACCGTGCCACGCGGGCGCGTCGGGCAGCCGCACGGACAGTATCACAGCCCCCGCCGCACCCAGCCTTCCCACTCCACGTGGTGCACAGCCCTCGGTCCCCTCCTGTGATGTTCCGGTGGGAGGGGGACCTGACCAGCTATCTCAAGGCTTCCCGGAGCTCCTGGTACCGAGACAAGCCGGTGGTGTGTCCAACAGCGGGCAGCAAGGCGCTGGCCTTCACCTTCATGCGGCTCATTCCAGGCCTGAGCTACATCCCATGCCCTTCAGAGGTCACGCAGTTGCAAGCCAGATGCCCGGATCATAAACCTCCTGCTGCAGCTCCCGTCATGAAGACCCACAGCCGTCCCCTGAGGCAAGCATCCTCCTCTACAGCGAATTGGGTCCACAGGATTCTGGAATTCCGACTGGCGGGAACACAGCACCTGCGCAGTCCGGTGAGTATCCATCTCTGTCTTGTCCGTTTCCCCCTATGCTTATGTCTCAGGGTATAGCGAATGAACCTGTAGTGTCCCCTGCCAATAGCAGTATAGCTGGGGAGGGGATTAGGGAACTCTTAGGTAGTGTAAGGGATTTGCTGGTTAGGTGTGAACAGAGTGTAGGTGGCTCCCCGGTGTCAGCGTGGGTTCCCCCAGCTCAGACTACTGTCGCGGCGGTGTCTACGGTGGTGGGAGGTGTCTACGGGGGTGACGGTGTCAGTCCAAACAGAAATGGAAAAGGTGGATTCGCTCCGTTTAGACAATAGGGCCCGGGGGGAAGTTTATGTTTGCTTCTAAGGCCCGCTGGGGGCGCATTTGAAGAAGGAGGTCAGGGAAAAGATCTGGAAGGATGAATATGTGGAGAGCTTTTCCTTGCTTCCTTTGGCTAAGTTTAACCAGGATAAGAGTAAGAAGGAGGACAGTAAGAAAGAGGAGGAAGAAAAGCGGAGGTGGCGGATTATACTGCAGACCTTCACTAACTGGTTACAAGCCTTTTCTATTTTAGCCAGCGTAATAGGCGAGAAGGCCCCGGATAATTGCTCGGGCCTTTTCTGTTATATGGACTCGATAGGGGAGGCATATAGGGTTTATGGGGGTCAGACATGGCTCAGGTACGATGAGCAATTTCGGCAGCGAAAGGCGGTTAGGCCCAGTATTAAGTGGGATCAGAAGGACATAGGGCTATGGTTGAGAGTGATAGCGCCGGCACGTTTCGGGCAGCCCTTTCCCGGGTCGGCCGGGGGAGCCGGCCAGGGAGGTACAGGCGGATTCCCAGGGGGTTCGGGCCAGCAGACATCACAGCGTTTTGGGTCGTGCTGGCAGTTCAATGAAGGCCTGTGCAGGTTCGGGTTGGGATGTAAATTTAAACACGCGTGCTCCTTCTGCGGAGGCGCATCGCATGGGGCATCCCGGTGTTTGCGGAAGCAGAAGGGAAGGGGAGCTCCAGCGGGTGTGCAATTGCAGGACCCTGGTGAGCCTGGAAGCAATGCTTCCGTATCTAAATAAATACGGGGACGGGGTGGCAGCTTGTTTTTTGTTGGAAGGTTTTCGGGACGGTTTTAGAATCTCCCCCCCCCCAAGCATGTTGTTTTGAGGTCTGCTCTAGAACATAGCGACGTGGTGAGTAAAAAACTAGCCAAGGAGGTGGGTTTAGGCTGCATGGCAGGCCCCTTCCCGACGCCGCCACTGGAGGATCTCATAGTATCCCCGCTGGGGGTTGTCCCCAAAAAAGAGCGGAATCAGTTTTGGCTCATCCACCACCTGTCGTATCCAAAAGGGGCGTCGGTCAATGATGGGATAGCGCTGGAACTTTGTTCCGTCGTGTATACTTCGTTTGACGCGGCCGTTCATTGGCTGCGGCAGAGTGGTCAGGGGGCCCTTATGGCCAAGACTGACATAGAGGCAGCCTTCCGGCTGTTACACTTGTTGGGTCAGTGGTCTGCAGAGGGTTGTTCCATGTCAAAGTTGGATGGGTTTATAGCGTTTTTTCATTTGGTTTTCAATTCAAGGGAGTGCTTGATGTCACAAAGCATTTTTTGGTGAAGCGGGCGCTGAGGGGTTTTAGGAGGGGTCGGAAGTGCCTGGATGGAAGACGGCCAGTGTCTTTTATGCTTTTAGAGCGCCTGGGTGTGGAATTGGGTAGTTGTTGTAACTCGAGTTATGAGACTGCACTTTTTCGTTTGGCTTTTTCTTTGGCATTTTTCGGTGCTTTCAGGGTGGGAGAGTTGGTGCCCCCGGCGGTAAAACATGCAGGTGGTATCAGCGTGGGTGATGTCTGTTTAGTGGATGGATGTTTAGAAATTTGGATGCGTCACTCTAAGACGGACCAAGGGGGTAGGGGAAGGATGCTTCGACTGGGGCCAGTGGAGGGCTCTGCTATGTGTCCTTTGCATTGTTGGGCTGTTTTTTGTAGCGCGGGTGGGCCCTCTGATCCTGGCCCTCTCTTCCGACACCAGGATGGGTCTTTCCTCTCTAGATTTCAATTCACCTTAATTTTTAGGCGGTGCCTCCGGGCGGCCAGTCAGGATGATAGCTCTTACGCCCCGCATTCATTCCGGATAGGGGCAGCTACGGAGGCAGCAGGTTGGGGGTTGAGTCCAGAGGTGGTCCGCAAGATTGGGAGATGGGAATCCGATAGGTACCGCCTGTACGTGCGCCCTCAGTTGAGGGCGGAGATGTAACCTGTTTTGTTGACCTGTTGTGCCTTGTTTTTTCCTTGTAGTTCGGGATTCCTGCCTTGTATGGATCTTCGGTCACTCTTATGTATTTTGGGGTGCGCGGAGGGCTGATGTGCGCAGGGACGGTCGGCAGCTGGGCATTCCCCGAGAAATCACAATCGTGCGTTGGATCAGGATCAGAGGTATGGTCTGGGGCAGGGTACTGCCGGAGCTGAACAAGTTTGCTAGGCTGGACCGGGCCCCTGATGTGTTGGTCATTCACGCAGGTGGGAATGACCTTGGTGTCCACCCTTTCCGTGAAATAATTAGAGACATCAAATACGATTTGCTGCGTTTGTGGTCACTGTTTCCGGGGTTGATACTGGTGTGGTCAGACATTGTGCCTAGAAAATCATGGCGGTCGGCCAGGTCAGTTGACAGGTTGAACAAGGCCAGGGTCAAGGTCAATCGGGCGGTGGTGGGGTTTGTTGCCAGGAATGGGGGTGTGTGCATTCGGCATAGGGAGCTGGAACCGGGTGAAGGGGAGTTCTGGTTAAGGGATGGGGTGCATTTGAATGCGGTTGGCATCGACCTGTGGGCGCTGGGCTTACAGGAAGGCGTGGAGAGGGCCCTGGAATTATGGTGGGTCTCTCACGCTTAAGGTTTTAAGGCATGATCGCTGTGGCGGGAAGGGTCCTTGGAGTTGGTGGTTCAGTGGATTACAGGAGGGGGAGTTAATGGTGGGCTCCACCCTCCTGTCTCACAGTTCATTAGTGATTTGGTGCCTTACCTGGCGTGGTGGGGGACGGTTACAGGGTTCAATGCCCTGTGAACTGGTATGTGGTAATGGGGTCATCTTACAATCATGGTGCCGCTGAGCCGGTGGTACGGCTAGCGGTAAGTTCATGTGGTAACGCCAGGATTGAACTCATTTTGGTTAGTAGCGCCAAGGACTCGGGCTCTATTTTTCTGTACTTTACGGGTATTGTTAGGTTTCGGTTATTTATGGTATGTATATAGTATAAAGTTAATATATTTTTATATGTTTTTATATGTTAATTGTTTAATAAACACAGCTGCTGTGGCCGATTTTATCCAATTTCTGTCTTTGTGTTTGTTTTGTGGAGCGGGTGTGGGGAATATAAGAGGAGTACAGGAGGGGATACGGCCAGGCAGCGGTGAATAAGTAGGTAAGAAATACGGCACCTGCTAATCTGCATTGATTAAAAAATCAAAGATGAGGTCCTCGGAGTGCCGCGCAATAATTGTAAGGCTGACGACACCTACACTAAAGTCATATAGCACAAACGGTAACATAGGGGTGCTGTCATACTGCGCTCCCAGCCACATGCGTTTACCGATATTTGCCTTGATACACCTGTACTTTTCCATTAGAAGCAATGTAAGTGTATGTGTAACCCAAAATTAGTGATAAATGTATATGACTGGAACCAGAGTGAGGTAACACCTGTAGGGTGGTGACACACTATGTACCTGGATGCTGCATCCAGTCCCTGCCAACCGCCGGTACTTTCACTTTTCTGTAGGTGAAACACGGATTAATTTCAGCCACTTTTAATTCCTGGCGGTGCAGTAACAGCTATAGCCGCACCTGGGTACATAGTATGTCACCACCTGAAAAGAAACAACCTAAGGCTGAGGCCCCACGTTGCGGAAACGCACTTTTTTGTTGCAGATTTTGCTGCGTTTTTTTTCAGCCAAAGCAAAAAATGGTTACAAAAGGAATGGGAGGTATATAGGAAGCTCTTATACTTCTATTTTCTGCTGAAGCCACTCCTGGCTTTGGCTCAAAAAAACGCAGGAAAATCTGCAACAAAAAACGCTGCGTTTCTTCAACGTGGGGACTCAGCCTTAGGCCTCCTGCACACAAAGGGCATGGATGTGGTTTTCACTGACCTATACATTAAAAATGAATTGACAGGGCCACAAATGCAGACAGATATAGGGTATGTATAGGACAGATATGGGACCTTCTCCATAATTTGCAGCTCTTCAATTTGGCCCAGACACACAGCCGCAAAAACAACGGTTGTGTGTATGGGCCCATTGAAATGTATAGGTCCGTACTTTTATCCACAGTTTTGGATAAAAAGTATGGTCATGTGCATTACAGTTTAGTAACTCCATGTACCTCATATTAATAGCAGGTAACCCCATCATGTCCCTCACATTAACCCGTGTGCTTTACATAAGGGTTACTGATATGTGAGACATATGAAGGTAATAATTAAGTAAATATCTTCATTATTGAGGTCCTTTATTTGTACCTCCATATGTCTCACATATCAGTAACCCTTATGTGAGGCACACAGGGGTTAATGTGAGGGACATGATGGGGTTAATTGCTATTAATGTGAGGCACATGGAGTTACTAAAACTAAATTAATAACCCCAAATGCCTGACAGTAATAGGAATAGTAACCCCAGCATGTACCTGGTGTTTTTTTTTTTTTTACTTTCACTTTGCTGACAGTGCTCTCCTCTCCTCCTCTTCCTTCTCCTCCTGGGGGGAGCCTTGGCAGAGCAGGAGCTCATCTCTGCAGCAGGCAGGGTCCTTGCTGTACACTGAGAGCTCTGCCTCCTGGGCTTCCTCACCCCTCTCATTGGTGGGCAGGGAGGGCAGTGAGAGGAGGAGGAGCGTCCTATACCTCAGCTCTAGCAGAGAACTGAAGAGACGCTCCCCCTTCATTTAATACCTGCAGGTGTCGTGCCAGCAGAATATGCCTCGCTTGCCACTCCTGGCACGCTTGCCAGTGGTTGCCGACCCCTGGTTTAGATCAAAGAATGTTCATGTGTCAAAGTCCAGACCTAAATCCCATTGAGCATCTGTGGCAAGACATGAAAATTGCTGTTCACAGACGCTCTCCATCCAATCTGGCTGAGCTTGAACTATTTTGCAAAGAAGAATGGGAAAAAATCTCAGTCTCTACATGAGCAAAGCTGGTAGAAACATACCCGAAAAGACTTGCAGCTGTAATTGCAGCAAAAAGTGGCTCTACAAAGTATTGATATAGGGGTGTTATGTCCCACCTTGGGCCATGCATACAGTGCTTCACTGTTATGCTTCTCATCTAATCTTGTCCTATCTTTGCTCCCTTACTCACTCCCTACTCCCCCCTCCTGTCAGTGACATCATCCAGGTTCTGTGAGTTGTTTATTTCCTTCCTCTCTCAGCTTGGAAAACTACCATCTTTTTTACACCCTGTATTTCATCTATCAAGAGTTCTATTTGAATAAACCTTCATCTGAACATCTTCCACATGTCTTACAGAGGAGTTGAGCTATCTGGCAATATTTAGTGGTATAACCTCAGTGAAGTCTCTCTCAGTTCTAAAGTCAGATCTCCATCACAGACTCCATGCAGGTCTGTAGCCTGTATTCTGAGCCAGAATAGTAAAAAGATTATATATACTTTGTGCTGAGCTACAGGACATTGAGATTCATCTGTAAGCAGAGCTGCAGCTTCTACAGAGCAACACCAGAACAGTGAACCCAGCCACATCTCAAAATGGCTGAAGGGCATCCCACGCAGCTCTCGCAAAATGAAAACTACTCTCAAACAGAACAAGACCAGGAGACAGATCCTGACTCTCAGCCTGTGGTAAGGGCGAAACGTCCCATCAAACCCACATGGAAAATAACAGAGAACTTACAAGGTAGGAAACATGAACTCTTATCTAATATTTCTCTTACATGGCACCAAATACTAAGCCACATGGCCGTCTTCACTGCACCTGCTTCTAGTGTCTCACCACTAGAGGGAGCCCTAAGTCAGCTCTCCTCAGCTTATGAACTGTATACCAAACAAAGCTGTGCATACTGTATATTAGTGTGTTGGAAAGACTGAACACCAACAAGTCCTTACTTGAGCTACAGCACTTCCAAGCAATTAATTCTGAACGTGACAGCTGTATACTTAGAGCCAAAACAGAAGCAGAGGCAAGAATTGCGCAGCTGCAGAAAACGTCATCCTATATCTCCAAGTCTTACTGACGTTCCAAAAGTTCATGTAAATCACGGTCTTCCAGATCCACCACGCTCAGTGAACAACTTATCAGAGTGCGTGCAGATGCAGAGGTCGCAAAGGTACACGCCACCTTTGCGCAAAAGAAAGCAGAGATAGAGGCTGAAGCTGCACAGAAGAGGTCAGAAATAGAAGCTCGTCAGAAACAGTGTGAGCATGCCGCGGCTATGGCAAGGTTAAAAGTTCTGGAACAAGCAGCCAGTGAGAGTTGTAGTTACAGCGATTGTTTAAGCGAAGTGGATGCAGAGGACCCCCTTAAACGCACAAGAGATTACGTGCTAAACCAGAACAGCAAATCTTCAAGCACCATAAACGGTCCCGGCAATACAGACTCCTTCCCAAAAGAACGGAACACAGATTGCCACACTACAACTCACATCCAAGGCCAGAACAAAACACACATGTTCTGCCAACCTAAAGATACTCCATGCACTGCAGCTGTTCACAACTACACACCTAGACAAAGCCTATTCACTGCCACACAAGCGCAGGCCAGCATCCATGCAGCTAATAAAGTTTCTGATAACCAAAAGGTACCTGTTACATGCACAGCTCTGGATCCAGAAGCAGTCCCAAGACTAAATGCCTCTCACAGTCCCATACTACCCTAGGCCTCTTGGCCAGAATACTGCAAGTGACATCACCAACACTGCTTATCCAGCACTTCCCCGTCCCAAGTCATAGAGGACGGACATCTCCGAGTTTGCATGGTATATGGCCTGTTGAGATCTGACTAAAACTGGCCTCACCAAGTTCGATGACAAACCGGAAAACTACAGAGGTTGGAAATGTACCTTCCAAACAGCTAGTGGCGACCTCAACATCTCAGCTAGTAAAGAACTAGACCTGCTAGTCAGATGGCTTGGCCCACAGTCTACCGAGCATGTCAAGAGACTGAGATCTGTCCACATCCGTAATCCTGCTGCAGGCCTCATTGCTGCTTGGGAAAGACTAGAACGAAGTTATGGCAGTCCTGAGGCTATAGAGAACGCCCTATTCAAACGACTGCAAGCCTTCCCAAAAATAACCGTTAAGGACAATGAGAAATTCCAGGAGCTCAGCGATCTACTCATGGAGCTTCAATTGGCCAAAGCTGACATTCATCTGCCTGGCCTAAGTTACCTGGACACTGCACGTGGAGTTAACCCAATTGTTTCTAAACTGCCATATAGCATTCAGGAAAAATGGACAGCTCTAGGGTCAAAATACAAAAGAGAGAACTATGTCTCATTTCCGCCATTTTCTTACTTCTGTGAGTTCATAAGAACCATCGCTGATGCCAAGAATGACCCCAGCTTCCTCTACAGCGAGTCAAGTGGTCCTGTTTCCCCTCCTAAAGGTGACAGCCAATGCTCCAGTTACAGGAACCGCAGAAGTCCAGTGTCAGCGAAAAAGACTGATATCCTCCCCATGCCCACATTGGGTATGGACAAGGAGAACCAAACGGAAAAGATTGAAAACGCCAATCGACTATGCCCCATACACAAGAAGCCACACCCACTCAAGAAGTGCATTAGTTTCAGGAAGAAACCGCTTCAAGAGCGCAAGGAGCTTCTAAAGAAGTTTAGAATATGTTTTAGGTGTTGTACCTCTACTGAACATTTGGCGAAGGATTGCAAGATCGATATTAAGTGCATAGAATGTGACCGCGAAGACCATGTTCAGGCTCTCCATCCATTTGAAACTGTTCCCATACAGTTTGCACCCCTTTCCTCCTCATCAAAGCATGGCGGGAAGAATGCAGACCAGGAAGCAAACTCTACCACAGTATCATCTTCATGCACAGAAGTCTGCGGAGAAGATAATTGTGACAAGTCCTGCTCCAAAATATGTCTGGTGAACGTGTATCCCAAGGGTCAATCAGAGAAGGCTCTAAAGGTGTACGCTATCCTCGACGACCAGAGCAACCGATCACTCGTGAGATCAGATCTCTTCGAGTTGCTTAATTTAAAGGGAAACGCTCACCCCTACACTTTGGGCACTTGCAGCGGCATCATGGAGGTCTCTGGAAGAAGGGCCAGTGGGCTTATGCTGTCTTCACACAAGGGCAATTTTGAGATACTCCTACCCACTCTTGTGGAGTGTAACCAGATACCCTCCAACAAGGACGAGATTCCTACACCTGAGGCTTCCCTGCATCATCCTCACCTAAAAGGGATAGTACGTGAGATGAGATCCCAGTACTCATCAAGGATGCAGAGATCCTTCTTGTGCTTGGGAGAGATATCCTAAGAGTACACAAGATGCGCCAACAAATCAATGGCCCGCACAATGCCCCATTTGTCTAATGGCTGGACCTCGGCTGGGTCATCATAGGCAACGTTTGTATTGACCAAATTAAAAAACCCATTAAGATATCTTCACTCAAGACACACCTTCTGACAAATGGACGCAGCTCTCATTTTCAGCCTTGTCCAAATCACTACAAAGTGAAAGAGAAGCTGTACAACAATAAGTGGCAGTGCAATCTTCGAGACATCACCCACTCATTCCTCACCCAGAATGACAACCTAGGATCTACAGTATTCGAGTCTACGAGTGATAATAACAAGCTAGCGCCTGCAAGAGAAGAGAGAGAATTCCTCAAGGTAATGGAAAGGTAGTTCATCCAGAAAGATTCTAATAGCTGGGTAGCACCTTTACCTTTCCGCTCTCCAAGAACAAGGCTGCCAAACAATTTTCAGCAAGCGCAGTCCAGATTCTTATCTTTAAAACGAACTCTGATGAAGAAACCAGAGATGGAGAGACACTTTGTGGACTTCATGCAGAGCGTATTTGATAGAGACCATGCGGAGGCTTCACCAGAATAGAATGGAGTACCTTCAGTCCTTTGGCGTATACCACCCCTGCAAACCTAACCAGATTAGAGTGGTATTTGATTCCAGTGCCCAGTATGATGGGGTCTCTCTCAACAACCTGCTCCTAACAGGACCTAACTTAAACAATAATCTCATGGGAGTATTGATTCGCTTCAGACAGGAACCTGTTGCAGTGATGGCCGACATTCAACAAATATTTCATTGCTTCATTGTTAAGGAAGACAATAGAAACTACCTCAGGTTCCTTTGGCACAAGGACAACGATGTAAACAAGGAAGTTATAGTCTACCGGATGAAAGTCCATGTCTTTGGTAACAGCCCCTCTCCTGCTGTAGCAATCTATGAGTTGAGAAGAACAGCTAAAGAGGGAGAAAGGGAATATGGATCCAACACACGTCGATTTGTAGAAAGGAACTTCTAGGTGGGCAAAGAGGCAATCAGTCTTCTCACCAGAACACAAGAAATGCTAGCTGTAGCAAATCTCAGGCTGCACAAGATCATCTCCAACGGCCAGGAGGTAATGAAGGCATTTCCCTCTGATGACCATGCTTCCAACTTACAAGATCTTAATCTTGACTCAGATGTTCCCCCCATAAAGCGCAGCTTAGGCTTACTGTGGAACATCAAGTCTGACACATTCACGTTTCAAGTTCACCGTTTACCAAGCAAGGAATGCTATCTGTCGTGAACAGCATCTATTATCCTCTCAGATTCATCGCTCCAATAACTATTCATGGCAAGATGTTGCTGAGACAGTTTACCACTGAGAATAAAGATTGGGACAATCCACTACCTGTGGAAAAACAAAGCAGGTGGGATGCATGGAAGGAGTCTCTGAAGATAGTAGAACAACTCCAAGTCCCACGTTGCTATCTTCCAAATTCTCTTTCAACTGTTTCCAGGAGAGAAATCCACATCTTCTCTGATGCATCAATTGAAGCAATAGCTGCTGTAGCCTACCTGAAGACACTACAACGTGACCACGCACCACACTGCGGATTTGTTCCAGGTAAGGCCAAACTAACACCTAAACCTGCTCACTCAGTGTCTAGACTTGAATTTGCACCGCCATGCTGGCAGTAGAAATTGCCGAGGCCATAAGGGAGGAAGTGGACTTTCCAGTTGACTCCTTTGTATTTTACACAGACAGCAAGGTTGTGCTTGGATATATCTACAATGAAACTAGACAGTTTTACATGTACATCAGTAAAAGAGTAAAGCGCATCAGAAATTTCTCCACTCCTGAGCAGTGGCACTACATCTCAACTGAACTTAACCCAGCAGATTGTGGAACAAGACCTGCACCCTCCATCAGGTTCACAAGTTAACCAGTGGTCACCTCCAGAATTCTTGTATAAAAACTTTTGTTCAACTCCTGCCGACACAAAATACGAGCTGGTGAATCCAGAAATGGATAAGGAGATAAGACTCACGATCTCTACTCTCTGTAGTTCCATCATCCTTAAGTCAGGACTAGATTCTCCCGCTTTGAGCGCTTCTCTACCTGGATGTCCAATGTACTAGCTGTCGCCGACCTAGTTCACATCGCACGCTGCTTGAAAATGGACGATCATCAAAGTGCTGGTCAGCAAAGGACATCGAGCATGCCGAAGAAGTCATCATCCAAAGTGTACAACAAGATAATCTCCAGCCAGGTAACCTTATCCTCAAGGATAAAGAAGCCCATTGCAAAAAATGGCCTATGGAACTCATCACTAAAGTCATGCCCAGCGACGATGGTAAAATTCGGAAAGTGGAGGTCAGAGTGACTAAAGGTGGTTCGGCTCGAGTTTCCCTCCAATTACAGAACTAATACTCCTCCTTCCTAAGAAGGTTGCATAGGAGAAACTCTATTTCCTGACTTCGTTCATGGCAGGGGGCGCCCTTTCCACCATGGATCATCAGTTACATCTTAGCATGTAAACTCCTTCCTTCATGTTATGGGTTGGTGGAAGTGTTTGCAATTGCAGCTTCCCCAATCCGAAGATGGGTTATGCCAACATCCCCCCTATGGACTACAACGTTGTTTTTTGCATTGTTATAACTTATTATTTGTGTTTCAGGTCAAAGGACTTTGGACTCATAACTTTGTTATTGTTTATTGTGAAATCTCCAAGATTTCAGACGGGGAGTGTCATGTCCCACCTTGGGTCATGCATACAGTGCTTCACTGTTTATTGTCATGCTTTGTTTTACTTGTGCTTCTCATCTAATCTTGTCCTATCTTTGCTCCTTTACTCACTCTCTACTTCCCCCTCCTGTTTGTGACATCATCCAGGTTCTGTAGTTGTTTATTTACTGCCTCTCTCAGCTTGGAAAACTACCATCTTTTTTACACCATGTATTTCATCTATCAAGAGTTCTATTTGAGTAAACCTTCATCTGAACATCTTCCACGTGTCTTACAGAGTAGTTGAGCTATCTGGCAATGTTTAGTGGTATAACCTCAGTGAAGTCTCTCTGAGGTCTACAGTCAGATCTCCATCACAGACTCCATGCAGGTCTGTAGCCTCTACTCTGAGCCAGAATAAGGGGGGCTGAATACTTTTGCACGTCAAACTTTTCAGATTTTTATTTGATTAAAATGTTGAAAACAATGTATCATTTTCCTTCCACTTCACACTTGTGTTGGTCTATCACTTAAAATCTCAGTAAAATACATTTAAGTTTGTGGTTGTAAGGTGACAAAATGTGAAAAAATTCAAGGGGTATGAATACTTTTGCAAGCCACTGTATATGTTATTTTGTATGTGTTTTTCCTTTAATATTATTTGTTTAGCAGCTTCCCTTATGTTTCCACCTTGGTTTCTTCCACTGCATTTGGCTACCCATCTGTATCAATGGACTTTGAGCAGCCCTGGCCAATCACAGACCACTAGGTTGGGGGTGGAGACTGTAAGTTTCCAGAGGATCGTTAGTTGAGTTTGTAGTGTGCCATCAGCCAAGTGAGACCTATAACGGGTCCTCTGCAGTCCCTGAGGGAGTAGAAGTCACCTGTACCCCTGAAGCAGCCATATACAGCCCTGAGACAGGGAAGAATCTGCTATCAGCTTCATTGTTGAGAAAGTGCCTATTTTTGGAGGAAGTTCGGGTTCATAGAACCTATCTTCTAGGACCCTTGCATCACCAGGTATCTGGGCCCTGGGACTTTGTAGAACTCATCCCCTGTAGCTGTATTGGGTGAGGCAGAGAATTGTACATTTATTTGGAGTGGAGAAAGTTCACCATATACCACCATCTTATAGTGGGCATTCCTCATCCCAAGTCTGGGAATAGCCAGTACAGTGGAAAACAAAACCCCCATTGGGAAGCTGCATGAGTTGTCTGTTACCAATTCACACAGTAAAGTTTCATTTTGGTTCAACTGCGCTACTGTCTCCTGAGTTGTTCCTGTGCTTAACATCAGGGCCCTTCCGAACACCACCACACAGCTCAGTGTAAGAGAGGAACCCTTTCCAACTGGAAGTGCCCTGGTGGAACAACTAACACCACCATCATGTACTACACAGGCCCCCCTCATCAGTGTTCGGACTGGGAGGTGTGATGGAGGAGTTTGGTTTGTCCTACAAACATTAAGCCCTCATATGGCTCTGTGAACAGAAAAATAAAAAAAGTTATGGAGTTTGGAAGACTGGGAGTCAAAAACGAAAATCGAAAAATGCCTGCTGCGGGAAGGGGTTAAGGTCCATATTATGACCACGACATCCACTCTACACATGGTTCTATCGATCAAAAATTTATGTTCTATCTTGATAGGCCGTAATAAAAAAAGCCTAGACAACCCCTTTAAGTATTTAATAAAACAACAATTCCCCTTACGTCCGACAGTAGCACAATATGGGGTATCTCTGCCCCTGTGTGTTGTTTAGGACAGGTGGAACCTTTAATTAGCACCAAAAAGGTGCCTCCTACTAGCCCTATAAGAGGGCACAAGAGACCTCCCTCCACTGTGTTTTTTTCTGTCCTGTGTGGAACAGGTGGACGGAGGTCTCTTGTGACCTCCCGTTGCTAGGGGTTTTAGTTACTCCTGGCTTACCTTTTTGGGGTACCTCGGTCCCAAAGAAAAAACCTCCGGTCCTTCGGGCCTTCGCCCCGCAGCGCAGTGTTATCCGGCATCCATCTGCAGGCAGCGCGATCCCGGAAGTAAGCGGGGAACCTCCTCGGCCGGAACTTTTCTCCGGTTCCGTGTTCCCAGGGGAAGGAAGCCTTTGCGCACCACCGCGCCCTACTTCCGGTTTTCTCGGAAAAAGTGCGGTAAGTTTGGAAATTTAAAATTTAAAGGCAAAATATAGAATTGATTTTTGCTGCTTGTATTTTGAGCCTCTGGCTTAGGCTTATGCTCCTCTATGTTCCAGTATGGCATTTGACTTGTTTTGGTGCTGTATAAATGTTTCTTTGTTGGCTTCCTCCCCTCGCTGCTGGATTACATTTAAAAGGTCTGAATGCAGTCCTTTATTTGTTGAGTGAGTGGTTTCTAGCTCCTCTGCTGCGGGTTGCGGTGGCTGGTTTTTTTCTGACGGTTTTTTTCTCTCTTCAAGTGACCGATTCAAAAAAAAAAAAAAAAAAAAAAAAAGAGGTACCCCTTGGGTTTTTATGCGATGCTTGGCGATCTTCCCTGTTTCAGTGTCACGTGGCTGTTTGATGTTTCAGATGTCATCTTCTGCAGCACGTAATGGCGATGCGCTTAGGAGAAAAAAATTCCTCTAAACTTGAAACACCTAATGTGTTTGGAATGCAATACCCCTTTACCTGACGGCTATGATTTTACCCGCTGTCACCAGTGTCGCGGACCCTGCCGGAAGTACCTTCTATAAGAGGTTGTTACTTGGGTAAAGGACTTTATGAGGAGTCTCTTAAAGGAGATTCGTTCTTCCATCGCCCAGATTGCCAAGAGACCGCAGATTGAGACACAATCTTCCTTACGGATCTCTGATGAAGATTATCAGATAGTGGATGAGACACTCTCATCTGACGATTCCACTGAAGATCCCAGCAGGCCGTGCTTCCACTCGAAAAATTAAGCCGGCTGCTGAAGTCCATCCGGTCTAAGGATCGTGATGTTGACGGGGGAAGCCTCCGCGTCCACCTATAGAGGGCCTAGGGTCTTCCAAGTGGACCAGACATTACAAAAATTAATGTCCTCAGAGTGGAGAAGTCCTGAAAAACCTCTTGTGGTTCCTAGGAGGTTCAGCGCTTTATTCCCAGTTGCTCAATGGGGTCCTCCTCCCAAGGTGGATATGGCGGTGGCTAAACTGTCCTGCCGCACTAAGGTACCATCAGATGATGGAGCAAATCTGCACGACGCCATGGCAGGCGCTTCGACAATACCTTCAAGAAGGCTTATTCAGCTGCCTCGCCCAAGACCGCTGTGCGGTTGCGTCCTGTGAAGTGTCAGCCAAATTATGTACTGACCTGGTCCACCTCGAAAGTGACCGACTCTGGAGTCTCCAGAGACGAGCTGCTAGGGTTTCTAGGCTCAGTTTCCCTGGCAGCTGAATATTTAACGGAAGCCTCCCACCATCAATTAAGGCTGGCAGCCAAATCCCTGGCACTTACCAAGAACACTGCAGCAGGAAGACCTCTATGGTTAAAACCTTGGAGAGCTGTGTTCCCCTCAAAGTATAATTTGTGTGCATTACCCTTTGAGCCGGGTAGAGTCTTTGGCTGTGCCCTAGACGAGATCCTAGAGGGCTTGGCCGACAAGAAGGGTAAACCTTTACCCCAGGCCTTCAGAGGTAGGTCTGGCTCTGGCCGTGGTAGAGGCTATCCGCCTCGTCGTGGAAGGCAGTCCAGAGAGGCTCTAGTTATTCCTCTAGAGGCACCGGCCGGAGATTCCGAAGTCTGATGATAAAAAAGTCAAGCCTAGCTTTGACATCAGAAGCAGTTTTCCTGTGGCCGAGATTCCTGTCGGAGGTCGTGTCTCCCACTTTCTCAACTGCGGGCAGGAAAAAATTCGAGACCCATGGGTCCGGTAGGTAATCCAAAGAGGTTATGCAATGAAGTTCCTCCGTCCTCCTCAGGATCGGTTTGTGTTAACTCGCAGCCTCCCTGGAATGCTTCATCAGAGAGTACATTCACAAGGGAGCCCTGGTGGAAGTCCCTTCTCTAGAAGAAGGATCCAGTGTCTATTCTCCCGTCTTCCTGATGCCAAAACCGGCAGACAAGTGGAGAATGATCATAGACTTAAGGTACCTCAACCGCTTCATCAAAAAGAAGCGCTTCCATAGGAAAACCATAAAGTCTGTCACCACCTTTCTCCTCTAAGGCGATGTTTTTTGTGACTTTGGATATAAAAGATGCCTATTTGCATATTTCTATTTACCTCCACACAGAAGGTTTTTTTCTAAGGATTGCCGTAGTAGTTTTCGGCCACAGGAAGCACTTTCAATTCACAGCACTACCCTTCGGGATCTCCTCTGCTTCCCACACCTTTACAAAGGTAGTGGCCCCCATAACGGCCGCCCTCAGGCTTCAGGGGATATTCTTGGTGCCTTATCTAGACGACTGGTTGATAAAGGCCCAGTCAGAGTCTGTTCTGCTCCAGTACCTACAGACAGCCTTCAGAGTCTGTGATGGCTTATAAATTGGGAGAAGTCAAAAACGATCCCTTCAACTCGAAGGAAGTTCCTCTGAGAAAACTACTTCCTAGATTGAGTCCGCCTGCAAATCTCCTTGACACCAGCAAGGAAGGAGAAGCTGGTTGCGGCAGTCCGGCACCTCTTCAAAAAGCCGATAGCCTCCATCAGAACATTGATGAAGATCCTGGGCTTGATGTCTTCCTCAGTGGAGGCAGTCCCATGGGCCTTGTGGCACTTACGTCCCCTCCAGAAGGAGTTACTAGAGGCTTGGGATCGCTCCCTTCTTACATTCAGCAAGAAGATTCGACTCTCCCCCAGGACCCGTCTTTTTCCCTCAAGTGGTGGTTGCACCTGAAAGATGGAAGGTCCACGGTCCAACCTTCTTGGACCCTGTTGACTACAGATGCATCCCTCTCGGGATGGGGAGCCCATTGGACGAAAACTCCATAAAGGGAGTCTGGAGCGCTCCTGAAAAAAGGACCTCGTCCAACTGGAAGGAGCTCAGAGCCGTATATCGTGCCTTACTCTATTGCTTGCCTCTTCCCAGGGAAGAGCAGTCAAAATCCGGTCAGACAACATGACCACAGTGCTGTACGTGAACAGACAGGGAGGCACCAGATCACCAACCCTCCTTAGGGAGGCAGATCTGATATTTACATGGGCAGAGAAAAATCTAACCCATTTATCCGCAGTTCACATCAAGGGCTCCCTGAACATAGTAGCGGATCGGTTGAGTCTGGGTTAGGCCGTATCAGGAGAATGGTCACTCAATCCAGAAGTCTTTCATCAGATTACCCTGAACAGGGGTCTTCCAGAAATAGACCTCATGGCAACCCGACTCAACGCCAAGGTGGAGAAGTTCTGTTCCCTTTACCAGGAGGACAATCCCTTGGCAGTGGATGCCCTGCCCATCCCTTGGAGGTCCAGGCTGGCATACATCTTCCCTCCAATTCCAATAATACCAAAGGTATTAATGAAAATCAGACAGGACCAAGTCTCTGTGATAGCCATCATTCCATTCTGGCCAAAAAGAGCTTGGTTTTTCCCAACTCATGGAGATGAGTCGAGGGATATATTGGAGGCTTACCCCCCATCCAGAACCTGGTTTCCCAAGGATCTCTGAAGTGCCAGGATCTCTGGAGATTCAACCTGACAGCCTGGAGGTTGAGCAGTCCCTACAGCAGGATAGAGGACTGTCAGAGGCCGTCCTGAAGACCCTTTATTCTGCAAGAGCAGAATCTACCAATAAGAACTACCAGAGGACAGCCAAGATTTTCATGGAGTGGTGCTCCAAGAAGGGTATTAATAATCTAGAACCTTCAACGGCTGATATTTTCTTCAGGACGGTTTGGATAAGGGCCTTGCCCCTGCCACTTTGAAAGTGCAGATTGCGGCCCTCTCCGCTCATTTGAACAGACGTCTGTCTCAGGATCCTCTGGTTGCAAGGTTCCTTAAAGGGGCAATGAGGCTAAAGCCCTCAGTATCATCCCCAGTGGGACCTTGCGGTAGTCATTACAGGCCTGTGCGGTCCTCCATTTGGACCCTTGGAGACTACGGGGATAAAATATTTAGCCTACAAACCACTTTTTCGTTGGCTATTATATCTGCCAAAGAGTAGGGGTACTCCAGGCCCTCTCTTCTAGAGAACCGTACATTTTGTTTTTGCAGATAGGGTGCACCTTAGGTTTGCCTGGGTTTATCCCTAAGGTCCCCTCATACTATAATAGCAATCAGCTAATTTCGTTACCTGTGTTTTTCCCCTCTCCAACCTCTGAGGAGGAAGAAAAGCTCAACACCTTAGATGTGGTAAGGTGTCTGTGGATTTACCTATTCCACACTCAACTGCTTAAGAAGGCCGAAAGCCTACTAATTGATATGCAGTGTAAAAACAGAGGCCTCAAGGCTTCCAAGCCTACTCTATCCACATGGATCAAGGAGACAATTAAGTCTTCCTTTCTTATTCAGGAGTTATTCCCTCCAGTCTTTCTACGGCCACTCGACCTGGGTTGTCGACTTCTTTGGCTGAGTATCGGTCCTTACCATTGGACCAGATTTGTGCGGCTGCATCATAGTCATCTCAGTTGACCTTTTGTTAAACATTATCATTGGTCAGTTAGTCCTTGATGTTGTAAGGCGAGGAAACCCTCCCTAGGGGAATTACTTGCTATCTCCCCATATTGTGCTGCTGTCGGACGTAAGGGGAATCGTTGATTGTAATGTCAATCTGTATTCCCTTAGTCCAGACAGCAGCACAAGGCTTCCCTCCCTAGAAGCTTGTTTCCTGTTACTTTATAATTTACACAGTGGAGGGAGGTCTCTTGTGCCCTCTTATAGGGCTTGTAGGAGGCACCTTTTTGGTGCTAATTAAAGGTTCCACCTGTCCTAAACAACACACAGGGGCAGAGATACCCCATATTGTGCTGCTGTCTGGACTAAGGGAATACAGATTGACATTACAATCAACGATTGCAGCTTTTACCGAATGGAGAAACTTTAGGTTTCTATGTAGAGTTGTTGTTCAATTTGTAGTTGTTTTCTGCAAGTATTGTACTAAGAAGGGCTCTACACAGAAAAGGCAGGTTGATGTTTTCCTCATAAAGAACCCACTTACGCAGCTGCAGATTATGAACACAGGACCATTGGTAATTTAAGTGACTTCCATTATGAACATTTCTCTTTTTTTTTTTTTTTTATAAACTGTCATTTTTATTAACCATTGCAGTATCGGGCCAATTTCTGTTTCAGGACCAGACTCATATTCGGGTTTTTTGTATGTGTGGTTTTGAGGGCTATAACATTTTTATCATTTGCGTTATTCAACTAATTTCTGCGTCTTTTTCAGTGACACATAGGGCTTTATTTTTGTTGTTTTTATTTTTGCATGTTTTTTAATTTTTTTTTTTTATATCCGGGAAAATATAAATAAAAGAGGAGGGAAAACGTTTCTGTTTTTCACTTTTCATTTTTTTTTTCATTTAATAGCACAAAGTGCTAGTAAAAAACTTTTTAAAATAATTTTTCCTCTCCGTTACGGTAATTTTTATTTTGTATTGTGACGTCGGGGTAGAGCTAGAACCTGTAATAAGGGCGTGTTATTGACGTATTATTATTATTATTTTTTTTAGGTTATTTTACTTTAATTTTCTTTTTTTTTTACTTTTCATAATAGACCTTTGGGGACATCTGATCACTATTTTTTTTGGTGAAAGAAGCTGATTTCCCCTGTAATTTGGGCTGATACATTTATCCCCAGTTGCAGGAGGAATACAGCCTCCTGCCCATAACTACAGAGCTGATCTGGGTCCTGTAGGACCCAGCAGCTCTAACAGTCTCTGATCCCGGTGGATCACGTGATCGCCGGGTCAGAGGAGAGCCGCATCATGGCGACTTCCATAGCTGTGTATACAGCGGTCATTGAGCACTGTGTACACAGCGAACAGGAAGGCAGGAACAGTAATAAACCTTCCCTGCCTTCTCTAGGGGAGCTGTTACAGCCAGCTCACCATTTCTGCAACTGCACGATCTCGTGCAACTGCTTAAAACTGCATGGACGTACCCGGTACAGGGTAAGAACAAAAACATATACAACCAAGGGGAGGAGGCTGTACGCCACACTCTCAAACAGCATACAAAGGTATCAAATTGCATACAACAATCCAATAAGGGAGGGGGGGACTCAGACAAAACAGGTGGAAAGAACAAGAAGAAAAGAAGGAGGGAAAGGGTATGGGGAGTAGAGAATCCACTCTCAAAAGCCATTAAGGATACAATACGTGTTCCAGGGAGTCCAAACGACTTGGAAGGTGTCCACAGAGTTGTTAAGGCTTGCGGTCAAAAACTCAAGGCTACAAACATTCTTCATTCTAGAAAGCAACTCAGATAGCGAGAGAGGTGGTGCTCTCTTCCAGTTCCATGCAATAAGGGTCTCAGCTGCTGTGCAAAGGTACAGAAAGTGCTTGGATGTTTTTTCAGCCAGATATCTGGGAGGGAGGTTCAGGAGGTACATAAGTGGGTCCAGAGGAACTCCCTGTAGGAAGAGTTTATCTGTCAGTACCCTGACCTCCCCCCAGAAACCCAGGATCAGAGGGCATTCTCAAAAGATATGATAAAGCGTGCCTGCTGCATTTAGACAGCGCCAACACTCCGATGGGACAGTATGAACATTTCTAAGTGAGTGGTGCAGGACAATGCAATGCCACAACCCTACATAATTCCTCAATAAGGGTGAGTTCACAAAACCATTGTTTAATGTCTGTTGTTGTCATTCATCATAGGATGAGAGCAATGGACAGATGGAGACAAAGCCCCCTCAGTTATGTATCCATCTGCATTAACCTCCATGTAAAAAAACATGACAGAAGCTTTCTTCTGTCATGTTTTTTACTTTTCTGTTACAAAAGGAAACAAATATGGTGGAAGAAAATGACCACCATATTTTTTACAATATAGTCAATGAGAAAGGTTGCAGGCGGAGGGAGATCTGTCTGTGTTCGTTGCCCTACTTCTGATAGTGTCCATTGCTGTCATCCTATGACAGATGACATGAACAGACATTAAACAACGGTATTGTGAATTCACCCTTATAGAGGAATTGCGTACAGTTGTGGCATTGTATTGACCTGTAATAACGGTAGTGTGAACATACCATTACAGTCCCATCAAAAGCAGATACATATGGTTCTTGCACATACAGCCAGTCTACTGTACTTACTGACAATTTTGACTTCTGCATAACTGAAACAAAGCTTTTTTTTTTTTTTATTAATAGTTGTTGATTCTAACAATAAAAGAATCCATCATGTTATGTCACTTAGATGCATACATATAGTTCTTGCACATACAGCCCATCTACTATGGTTATTGACAATTTTAATCTAAATACCTGAAGCAAAGTTTTTTGTTTGTTTTTTTTATTAACAGCTATTGATTATAGCAAAATATTTAATGAAAGAATCCATCATTTTGTGCTCCTTAGATTTTAACAGTTGGGACAGGTGGTGCTGGTTCGATGGTTTCAGCTATCCAATTTTTAGAGGAAGAAATGAGTGTATAGACTCCTGGACGTTTGCGGTTGCCACAAACGCTAAATCCAGACGACACAATAGCTGTTGCCACTCCATTACATATCAAAGGTCCACCAGAGTCACCCTAATAAATGGAAGTAGAAACAAACATCATTATTTTAGATTCTAATTCTTATCAAACTCATCTATATAAAGCAGCATTGACTTTTTATCTTCTAAATTAGAAAACATCTCTGAAACTCTGGATAATGGTTTGCTTTCACAAATATTTGTACTTTGGATTCATCTTCAAGGCCAACATAACCTTGGAATTTAGAGACATTTATAGTGTGGGGATCTTTGTGTGTCTGATACAGAGCTCCAAATGCCCCAAAGAGATGATGGAGGCAGGGAATTTATTAAACCATACCCTCCATAATTCAGGCATTAAAAAGTTGTAAAAAAAAAAAAAATAGGGATGTGTGACTTTTTCAGCTTATTTGAGTCAAAACATATCGCCTTTTTGCATTTTTACACCACTTACTCCATTTTGAAAATTGGATGGGAACATGATCATGGGTAACCTGTTTTGCTGCCTGTACTACAAATATGTCAAATGTCAATTAAATTGTTGCAATCTTGCACCAGTAAGTGGCATAGAAAGTGTAGTAACATCTTAGGACAGAAGTGTTAGACATATAGATATACCAGATTTATTAAACATGTGGCATTTTGTAAATTTGCTGCAAACTATACCAAAGCAGACTCCAGCAAAACGTATTTTTTTAAAATTCCATTCATTTTAAATCTCCCCATGTATTAGGAATATACATCAGGTACCTGCAGCCACCACTAGATGGAGCTTAGAAGTTTACTGCATATTGTTATAGATTGAAATCTAAGAACCCATTCACATGAAAGAAAATGAAGAGGTACTGAGAGGGACTTCTGCAGCATCCCAGTGGACACTGCTTAAATTTTCTTTATTTTATTATGTTTTTGTGCCACTGGCTGTATATATTGTTATTTTATGTGTTTTCCTCTGTAATTGTATGTTTGCAGCTTCCCATTTATATGTTCCCTTTAGTTGAACCCACTGTTTGGCTACCCCTCTGGTTTAGAGGGCTTGGTACAGCCCTGACCTATCACAGACCACTGGGCTCTAAGTCTTCAGAGGACCATGAGAAGTTCAGTTGAGAAGTAACTGTTGAGGCACATCAGTGACCTAACACAGCGCTGAGACAAGAAGACATCGCTGTTGACCCTAAGGAGATAACAAGTGGGTTAGAGAGGAGAAAAGAGTTGTGTTTCTCAGGAATTCATCAGCCAAGAGCCATTTACATCCAGGTATCTGGGCTTCAGGATCTTCAGTTTTACTCAGCCCCCATACTTAATACTGGGTGAGGCAGAGTATTATAAATTGTCTAGAGTGGAGTAAAGGCACCAATAACATCATATTCTGGGCATCCCTCATCCCAAGCCTGGGAATAGCCTTCCAGGTGGAGACTACTACCCCTATTGGGAAGCTGCTTAGGTTGAGAGTTACACTGTTCTCAGAGTAAAGATTCTCTTTGGTTCAATGGCACGAACTGCCTCCTGAGTTGTTCCTGCGCTTACCATCAGGGCCCTTCCCCCCAGGGGAACAACTACCACCACCATCAGGTATCACGCAGGTCCCCCTCATCAGTGTCCAGCCTGGGAGGTGGGCTGGAGGAGTTCGTTTGAGTGTACTTGGTCTACCCTATGACATCACCACCGTCACTATTACTCCCATCTTCCTCAGATTCCTCTTCATTTTCCAGCCTTCTGGCTCCCTGAGGTGGAAAGCTCTTCGCTCACTAAAGAGCCCCTGATGACCCGATGAATGCCTCACACTCCAGGTTCTCTGGAATCGAGGAATATGCTTGTTTTTTCATCATCCTGTTTCAGTCTCTGTAATTCAGGGTTGAATTTGGTACTAATTTTGAGAGAGCCCTCCTCACAATCAGCACCAAATTCCTACATGTAGACATATCCTAAGGGGTAGTTCCAGGTCACAAAATCTGCAGTGGCCCTAGTCTAATACTGGTGTCTTTTTATAAAGTCATTGGATCAGGGCATTTAGTTATTATGTATGGCCTTACACTGATAGAAATTAGTAGTAAAACAATATGCAGTCAACTTCTAAATTCCATCTAATGGTGACTGCAGTCTGCCAGCATGTTATGTTTTAAGTGCATGTCTTTTCAGGAGGTTTGGAGCTCTGCATTAAACAATCCATTTTCATATGCCATATTTGCCAACATTTTGTGTTAGAGAATTTTTGGGAGTGACCACACCCTATTTTGGGATGTGACATGCAACCTTTTGTGAATTCCACACCCTTTTCTGTAATGCAATGAGCTGGTTGCTCCACTTTTTTGTGACATAACAGCTACATAGTGTGCTGAATTCACACATTATATAATAGACAACCTGATGCAATCCACAGGTCTAGGACATTTGCTATTCTTCTGTGACTCCAAGAGCTCAACCCTTTTTCTGTGAGCTTCCCAAACTTTCTGGGGGAGGAGACTGGTATGGCCTGTGCCCTAGTGGGGCATATATATGTCCCAGTGCATGGTTGCCGGCTTGAACCTCATCTCCCCCTTTGTGAACCAGAACAGAGAAGCTCTGTAAGAGTGGCTCTCATTCTGGTGGACTTTGTCCTTGCATTATAAAATGGCATTAATCGATTGCATTTATCTGAATGGCAATCATTTCATTTTCAGTGGCCGCAATATCATCTGTTTGATGGAAGTTCCAGTAGTGGGACCTGGGTCAAGTACTTGATAGCCTCGAGAGCCACATTTTGAACAGTTTTGTTGAACATGACAAACCCAGTTTAAGGCAAACCCAGTTTAAGGTAAATTTACAGAGATGACTTCAACACTGAATGTGTGTTAGGATGGAAATGTTTAAAAAATAAAAAAAATGTGGCGGAAACGCCATGGAAAAAAAGGCGGTGTTTTACAGTCCCTGCAAAATGGATGTGATTCTAGCAAATCTCATCCACACATTGCGGAAAAATACGCGCAGCGGACACACTGGGATTTCCAAAGCCGTTGCGGTGTAGGAAATTGCATTGTTTCAATTATACCTATGGAAACACCGGTGGTTTCCCTATAGGTATAATGGAAGCAGAGGTTTCCTCTGAGGACTTTTTGTGAAAAGCACTGTGGGAAAAACTGCAATGCATTGCTGCCGCAGTTTTTCCAGCATCGCTTTTTTGCTGCGGCCTGCTACGTGGGGTCGTATCCTAAAGAGGACCTTTCACCACCTCCAAAAAGTCCACCTCTTTAAAACAATTAATAGGCTGTGCAATTTTTTTCCCTAGCCCCCACCATTGCTGAGAAATTAATGCTGTTAGTTTTGGTGCTTTATATGCTATTTGTGCTCTGTACTGTCAGGAGGGCGATATCAAGCAGGAGCAGGGAAGGGGTGTGATTCTGAGCTCTGACACTGGCTGCCTCTGATTGGAGCTCTGAATCACAACCCCTGCCTGACACTGCTCTCCTGACATTACTGAGCTTAAATAGCACATCAGGCACTCAAAATTAACTGCACTGACTGCTCAGGAACAGTGGAGGCTAGAGAGAAAATTCCATCTGCGCTGAAAACAGAAGAGTGCCACCTATTCACAGATGCTAAGAACTAGAATTGTTGGAGGTGGTGAAAGGTCCTCTTTAAGAAATAAATCAGCACAGAAGTTTTTACCCTGAAAATGACAGGGTGATAAAAGAGAGAGCCTCACTTTCAATGAGCTACAAGTAGTTGATCTCACCTCACATGAATCCCGTTTGTTGTCCCCTGCACAAATCATGTTGGTGGTGATCTCCCCATGGTAGTAGTCCGGACGGTTGCATGTCTCTGGGCTGATCACTGGAACCCATACCTCATTTAAGATGTCTGGCTTCATTCCAGTGCGCCTGATTTTTCCCCAGCCGGCTACCAAACAAAGTGTTTTTTCTTGAATCACAATATCTTCTGTTTGGTATGGTAAAGGATGTATTGAGTTGCTCAGTGGAACCTTTTCTGGTAGCTTTGAAGAAAAAGCATATATATTGATATGTTGAATGATTCTCTGAACAGATCATTAGGCCAAAATAGTAACTCTCTCTTATAATAGTATCCACATCAAATGGTTCAGTAGTACACAGCAGATGTGCCGCTTACATACATACCATATATACACTAATTCATACTGTCTATCTGTCTAATATATACTGTCTATATAAAGAAGTCATCAAAATATAGTAATGTGCTCTATGGTTTAATATAGTAATATTAAATAGACTAAAGCCTCATACACAGTACAATCTCTGGAGCCCCACTGTACTTCTATATGGGTGTGATGTGTGTGGAGGTTTTGTTTGTGTTGGATTCTTATGGCTCTATGCACATCACTTAGGAGGTCTTTTTCTAATTGTCACAGGCAATGTACCAATAACTTGTGACTATTTGTCTTACCTTCAGAAGAAGCAGATCATGGTGTTTAGTAGTTCTGTTATACTGAGGATGTATAATCTGTAGATCAATATTATAAATCTTTTTAGGGTTAGTCAGAGATATAGTCCCCAGGACTGCTTGTAGAGTTTTATTCACACTGGAAGGGAAAGAAATTTTTTTATTCTTTAATTCTCACTTGCTAGCACATCATATTGCTCATAATATACTGTATGCTCATTTTAACCAGCTATGACAGGTGGCATTCTCTAATAAAATTCTCATATTTTTAACACATTATTACCAGAAAAAAAACTCCAGCAACTGGTGTGACTACTTAGGTTTACTGTAGTTCCTCTTGAAGCACAGTTTTTTTTTTCTTTTTTTTTCTTGTTTTTTTTTAAATTGAACTGAATCCAGATGGGTATAGGTTGCAATGCCAGCCTCTAATGGATTATCCCAGAATCCTGAATGACAGGATATTATCTGACTACTTTATAAACAAACTGGTAAACAAAGCTAGAACAATCTATGAAAACATACCAGGCTGACAGAACAGCTTAAAGGCTATGGGTGCCTTCAAATGCATTTTTTGTTGCTGTTGCATTGTACATTTTGTTCTTTAGAAAAAAAAAAAAAAAATTTTACATTCCAAATTATTATGCAAATGATATTTTTCTCTGATTTTCCCAAGTCGATGCAAATAACAGTCAGTATAATGTTCAAATCTTCAACCATTAAAGTGTAAATCAAATTTTATTGGACAAACCTCCCAATAATATTTTCACAAGTTAAAAAATCAAAATCCACTGTTTCAAATTGTTATGCACAGCAGAGTTTCTAAACAATTTATAGGTTGTAAAGAACTGAAAATGGTCATTTTTTGACTTTGCATCATTAGAGGTCACATTTACTGAAATCAAAAGCTATTTCAATGAAAAACATCTTAAGGACGGGGCCCCACGTTGCAAAAATGCAGCATTTTGGCCAGGGCAGAAACGCCACGGCAAAAGACGCTGAGTTTTACAGTACCTGCAAAGTGGATGAGATTCTGGCTCATGACATCCACACATTGCAGAAAAAAATCCGCAGCAGAAAAGGTGTGTTTTCAAAAACACTCCCATTTTTTGAAAATCTCAGCATGTCAATTATACCTGTGGAAATGCTGGCGTTTTGCATATAGGTATAATAGGGGCAGAAAGTCTGCAGAGGAAAACTATGCGGATTTTCTGTGAAAAACGCTGCAAAAAAAGATGCTGCATTTCCGTTGCGTTTTTTTTTTTGCTGCGGGTTGCTACCTGGGGCCTTAACCTAACAGGCCAAGTTACATGCTACTGTTCAAGAGGATAGGTCTCTTAATAAAAGATCCAGAACAAACAACATATAAATCAAACTGCCATGTCTAAAAATGGGTATGGGGGTTCTCTTTTCTTAATTATGTGTAATATGTTTAGCTCCAGACTGAACAAACAATAACTTGTTCCAATGCCATCCAGTGTGCAATCAAAATAAATGAGAGAATTGGGTTACAGATCAGATGCCCAATCTACAATGATCTCTCATAGAAATGTATACAGTATAAATGACATCTATAAGTCCCTAACCATAAGAATAGAGTTTCAATTTCACCCTAATGAGGATGCGCTTTGAAAAGATTGTACTCCAAAGTGCAATGATTCTTAAGAAATTCCTATTAGATTCAACCGCATAAGAGATTCCCCCCATATAATATAATGCAGGAAAAATGTAGTAAAAAATGCTACAGAAAAAATATGCAATGCATTTCGCAACGTGGGGCTTTTGCCTAAAGGGGTTTTTCCACAATAACACTAATCATCTATGCACAGGATAGATGATAAATGAGTGACTGATCACTGAAGTCCCACCTCTGGGACCCTCACTGTGCACAACTTCAGAGAGAAGGAGCTTTAAAGGATGAGAGTGCAGTGCACAATTGTCACACAGCTGACAAAGACAGCCAAAAACAGTGCTTGGATGTTTCCATAAACATTGTATGAAACAATAGGACAAATGCTTGATTGCCACTTTATTCAAACTTCTCCTCACTCATGATTCACCTATTTATAGTAAGAGGTTAGACAGGCCAATATTCAGGGCTATTATCGCCAAAAAGCTTTTCTAGGAAAGCTTGTTGCTGCTAACAGCCCTGTCTAATAGTGCTGACTAGCATGCAAACGCTCCTTGGTTGGCTGATTGCATACTTTTAGGACAAAAGATGCAGATTATTGGCAGCACATCATCCTGCACAGTAGAGATCATTCCTCCCTCATTTAGGTTGCATTGGCCAATGTAAGGCTAATGCAAATGATCAGATTCCTCATTGATCAGCACTTCGGGCAGCCGAGGTCTGGCTGTCTAATACAACCTTTACCAATTATCTTTTTGTTTTTTTGTGTAAATAAGCCTTTAGTCCATTGGTTAATTAATGTTTAACTTATCACTGAAGGCACAACACTTTATGTAGATATTCCATGCTTTATGGTAAAGTGTAAATTATGACATTAAGTAATTATCAGGACCTAAGTACATAAATGTGTACCTGTCTGGTTTACAATGTGCAGCACTTAGCACCCACTCATCAGAGATTAGCAGTCCACCACATATGTGGGTTCCATTCACTTGCAATGACACCATGTACGGTCTAGAATTTAAAAGAGACTCACTTCCACCAAGGATGCGACCACGTGGGAAGCACTCTAAGAGAAAATAAAAAAAATGAGCAATTACACATAAAAACATTATTTAATGGAACATGGAAGGATAGGGATAAAAGTCTCCATCTTATAATTTTTATTAGTCATTACATTGGAATAAATGCAGAGGACCTATAGTGGCTTGCGAAAGTATTCATACCCCTTGAACATTTTCACATTTTGTCTCCTTACAACCACAGACTTAAATGTATTTTATTGAGATTTTAAGTGATAGACCAACACAAAGTAGCAGATAATTGTAAAGTGGAACGAAAATGATACATGGTTTTCAAAATTTTAATCAAATAAAAATCTGAAAAGTGTGACGTTCAAAAGTATTCAGCCCCCTGTACTCCGATACCCCTAAATAAAATCCAGTGCAATCAGTAAGTCACTTAATTAGTTAATAGAGTCCAGCTGTGTGTAATATAGTCTCAGTATAAATACACCTGTTCTGTGAAGTCCCCAGTGGTTTGTTAGAGAACACTAGTGATCAAACAGCATCATGAAGACCAAGGAACTCACCAGACAGGGCAGAGATAAAGTTGTAGAGAAGTTTAAAGCAGGGTTAGGTTACAAAAACATATCCCAAGCTTTGAGCGTCTCAAGGAGCACTGTTCAATCCATCATCCAAAAATTGAAAAAGTATTCTACAACTGCAAACCTTCCAAGACATTGCTGTCCACGTAAACTAACAGATCGAGCAAGGAGAGCACTGGTCAGAGAAACAGCCAAGAGGCCCATGGTCACTCTGGAGGAGCTGCAGAAATCCACAGCTTAAGTGGGAGAATCTGTCAACAGGACAACTATACGTTGTGCACTCCACAAATCTGGCAATCTTTATGGAAGAGTGGCAAGAAGAAAACCATTGTTGAAAGAAAGACATAAGAAGTGCCGTTTGCAGTTTGCCACAAGCCATATAGGGGACACAGCAAACGTGGAAGAAGGTGCTCTGGTCAGATGAGACCAAAGTTGAACTTTTTGGCCCAAATGCAAAGCTCTCTGTGTAGCGGAAAAGTAACACTGCTCATCACCCTGAACACACCATCCCCACTATGAAACATGGTGGTGGCAGCATCATGCTGTGGGGATGCTTTTCTTCAGCAGGGACAGGGAAGCTGGTCAGAGTTGATGGGAAGATGGATGGAGCTAAACACAGGGCAATCCTGGAAGAAAACCTGTTGGAGGCTGCAAAAGACTTGAGACTGGGAAGGAGATTCAACACATTGCGGTTCTTCTTGCAGCGCTTTAGACAGAAAGTTCGCAGAGGTTTCCTCTGAGGACTTTTTGTTTCAATTATACCTATGGGGAAACCGCTGGCATTTCTGTAGTTATAATTGACATGCAATTTCCAAAACCACACCAGTTTCGGAAATCGCCGCGTGTCCGCAGCGCGGTTTTACCGCAAAGTGGGCATGGGATTCGCTAAAATCCCATCCACTTTGCTCTGACTGTAAATCGCCGCAATTTTTTCCACCATGGGAAAATCGTGGCATTTATGCCATGTGGGGCCCTGGCCTTAAGGGGTTTTCCAGACCCAAATCAATTTTTCATACCGATGAACTATACACAGGATAGGTCACCAGTATGTGATTTCTGCGGATCTGACACCCAAAACCAGTACAAATCAACTGTTACAGCAGCCTCTGGGTGCTAATGCTGTAGCTGGCCGTGATCAGTGCATTAAGGCCCCCGGCGCCTCGGTCAATGCTGACCAATGCGCCATTTGCCAAGGATTGCTGGCACCGAAAACGAGATCTGGGGCCGGCGATCCGTTGTTTGGCATTAGTTTGTATGATAGGCAGCTTTATGCAGCCTGTCATACAAATGCTGGAATTTTGCAATGCAGTGCATAAATGCAATATTTAAAAAAAAAAAAAAAATATATATATATATACATACACACTGTATATATATATTATACCCGCGGAAATGTTGGCGTTTTGCAAATAGGTATAATAGGGGCAGAAAGTCTGCAGAGGAAAACTATGCGGATTTTCTGTGAAAAACGCTGCAGAAAAAAACGTGCTGCGTTTCCGCTGCGTTTTTTTTTTGCTGCAGGTCGCTACCTGGGGCCTTAACCTAACAGGCCAAGTTACATGTTACTGTTCAAGAGGATAGGTCTCTTAATAAAAGATCCAGAACAAACAACATATAAATCAAACTGCCATGTCTAAAAATGGGTATGGGGGTTATTTTTTCTTAAATGCCAATACTTTGGATTGCAGACTGAAGTAAGCCTGTTTGCATTATTACTAGGTTGATTATGTATAATATGTTTAGCTCCAGACTGAACAAACAATAACTTGTTCCAATGCCATCCAGTGTGCAATCAAAATAAATGAGAGAATTGGTTTTACAGATCAGATGCCCAATCTACAATGATCTCTCATAGAAATGTATACAGTATAAATGACATCTATAAGTCCCTAACCATAAGAATGGAGTTTCAATTTCACCCTAATGAGGATGCGCTTTGAAAATATTATACTCCAAAGTGCAATGATTCTTAAGAAATTCCTATTAGATTTAACCGCATAAGAGATTCCCCCCATATAATATAATGCAGGAAAAATGTAATAAAAAATACTACAGAAAAAATATGAAATGGATTTCGCAATGTGGGGCGATCCACTTTGCTCTAACTGTAAATCGCCGCAATTTTCTCCATCGTGGGCAAATCACGACATTTACCCCATGTGGGGCCCCGGCCTTAAGGGGTTTTCCAGACCCAAATCAATTTTTCATACTGATGAACTATACACAGGATAGGTCATCAGTATGTGATTTGTGCGCATCTGACACCCAAACCCAGTACAAAACTGGGTGCTAATGCTCTCGCACCAGAAGGGAAATTGATTAACCCCTTCTGGACATCCACCATACTATTACAGGAGCTGAACGGCCATCATAACCAGTATTATAAAGCAGAGACCTGGTGATAATGTCCACGATCAGTGCATTAAGGCCCCCGGCGCCTCGGTCAATGCTGACCAATGCGCTATTTGCCAAGGATTGCTGACACCCAAAACGAGATCCAGGGCTGGTGATCTATTGTCTGGCATTAGTTTGTATGATAGGCAGCTTTATGCAGCCTGTCATACAAATGCTGGAATTTTGCAATGCAGTGCATAAATGCAATATTTTAAAAAATATATATATTATAATAAAACAAAACTAAAAATTCAAATCACCCCCCCTTTTCCTAGAATACATATAAAAGTTAAAAAATTCTGTGAAACTCTAACACATTAGTTATCCCTGTGTCTGAAAACACCCGGTCTGCAAACTTCTAAAAATATTTTTCCTGTACAGTGAATGTTGGAGCAGGAAAAACATATCAAAAGTGCCGTTTTTTCACCGTTTCGCCTCTGATAAAAATTTGAATAAAAAGAGATCAAAGCATTAGACATTCCCCAAAAGGTATAACTAAAAAGCACACCTGGCCCTTCAAAAAAAGATGCCTTATGCATCCCTGTAAACGGAAATATAAAAAAGTTACGGGTATCAGAATATGGTGACTTTTAGAAAAAAATTTTTTTTTTACAAAGTTTTAGATTTTTGGCAAGGTGTGAAAATGTAAATGAAACTATATAAATTTGCTATCCCCAGAATACAGTTGACATATTATTTGGATGCAGAGTCAACACTGTAAAAACTAAGCCCGTAAGAAATTTGCACAAAGCACTTTTTTTCCAATTCTGCCCCATTCTGAATTTTTTTACAGCTTCCCAGTACATTGTACAGAATAATAAATGGAACCATTAGGAAGAACAATTTGTCCCGCAAACATTAAGCCCTCACATGGCTCTGTGAACAGAAAAATAAAAAAAAAGTTATGGGGTTTGTAAGGCAGGGAGTCAAAAACGAAAACTGAAAAATGAGTTACTGCAGTTCTACTCCTGTTCACTTGTATAGGAGCTAAGCTGCAGTAACTCAGCACATCAGAGCTATCTGTTTCTGGTTCTGTTCTCCATAAAGAGGCTGCTGAGAACAGATGATTGGCACTGGTCCTGGGTGTTGGACCTCTACTGATCTGATATTGATGACCCATTCTAAGGATAGGTCATCAATATCATTTGCCCAGAAAACCCCTTTAAGACTGGCATAAGAAATGGCAGTCTTAATAAATTCCTGGTACACTATTAGAATCCCCTTCAAACAAGGAGAGTGTTATGTCTATATTTGCCATGCCTTTTTACTAGGAAATTGTGCGGCTGTGCCCTTACACCCTTTTCTGCCTCAGTTGTTACGGTTTCACAGTCCTTCTGACCATTTACATTATGGCTTTCTATTTATTTTCTCATGCCTATGAGTGAGCTGTTTTTCATAAAAACCTGCAGTCAAAGTATGTTAATATAACATTTTCTGAGAAACATTACAGCAAGTAATATTAACAACTATAATCACAGGGGGCAATGTGGCAGAGCAATACGCTTATGGAAATGTGCTGGAAAATAATTATCACACTTTCTGTAGCTAGTAATTTGTTTAAAAGGTTTTAAAATAGTATTAGTATGAATCTGCCTTTTATCAGGTACAGTTGGTGTAAAATGCCCAAAAATTGCCTGTAAATATAATTAATGTTCCTATAGTAGTTCAGCACAATTACAGTTGTCATGGTGGTTGCCAAGCACATCATATTGCTTAAAATCAAAACTTGTAATGAATGCATATAAGTCATATCCACTATATACTATCTAGAATAACATTTTACACCACACACTACACACAATGATATTCATGCTATTGTAGAAAGGTAACACTTACCAGAAAATGCAATACTCAGTAGCACTACCAAAGCAGACAGAAGTTTGGATGCAGTCATTATGTATTGCTAATGTAACACTGACCCTTTCTAGATCATCTTCCCAGTATATATATATATATATATAAAAGCCGGATTAGCTCCCCAGCCTTATCAATCATCAGCCTATGCTGACAGCATTATCTGCTATGTAAACAGGAAACTTTGAACAATAGTATAAACTAGTTGATAGAGATTTATAGATGTTTGTTGTACCAACAAAGCTGGTAAGCT
Organism: Leptodactylus fallax; assembly: GCA_947044405.1. NCBI lineage: Eukaryota > Metazoa > Chordata > Amphibia > Anura > Leptodactylidae > Leptodactylus > Leptodactylus fallax. The sequence goes on along the minus strand of CAMRHE010000061.1, from coordinate 1,038,150 downwards.
GTAACAGACTTCTCACAGTGTCAAGGTTTCTGTACAGGAAATATTCAGGAAACTAGGAATTTCCAGTAAACTAGGAGAAAACAATGCTCAGCATATGCTTCTTCATGCTGTAACTAAACATGTTTATCACTGTATGTTTATCACTGTTTCAGGTTCTTGGAGGGTCTTTTAAGCTACTTTTACACTGAATGGTACCAGCTCAACTCTACTTTTCTCAACTCGACTTAAAGGAAATCTGTCTCCAGGTTTGCGTGGGCCCCTTTGCAATGCAACTCATTGCAGCAGCAGTGTTTTTGTCTAAAAGCCTCTGCAGCAGAAAAACACCAAAAATTTTGGCTGTGGTAGACCTGCTGGAATGAGTGTAGGACAACCATAACTTTCAAACTTTGCATTGCAAAGATTGAAAACCATGGGTGAGATCTATAGCTGTAATTGTATATTGACAGCCCCTTTATGTCCTTATACATTATAATGGCACCTTCTGTCCCCAAACAGCATTATGGCCTTCTTATGCCCCCAAAAGGTATAATGTCCCCTGTATACACCCACAGTATAAAGTCTTCCTTATGCCCCCATAAAGTACAGTGGCCCCCTATAGCCTCATATAATAGCCCCTTATGCCTCCATCTAGTACAATTTCCCATTTTTAATTGCCCCTTTACGTACCCATACAATGCAATTACGCTCGTATGCCTCCATATATGTCAGTACAGTACAATTCTCCATATAATGGCCCCTTATGCTCCCAGACAGTACAATAGCCCCCTTATGCCTCCTTAACAGCCCCTTATGCCCCTATAAAATACAATAGCTCCCTTATGCCTCCATACAGTACAATGCCTTAATATGATAGTCCCTTATCTCCTCATTTAATGGCCCCTTATGCCCTGCATTAGGGAGGGCAAACTGGGCAATTGCCCAGGGCCCCATCCCTAAAGGGGCCTCCCAGGATCTGAAGCCTGAACCGGATCCTCCTGGGGCCCGGCCACATTGATAACATGTGCCGCAGGGCCCTTTTCCAATAGAAGCCTGCCCAGGGGAGGTCTGTAAAAAACACAAATATTTTTACTCATCTCTCCTGGGTGTGCAGTGATCTGGCATTTCTGGCCTGTAGCTGATGTCATGTGTTCCGGACGTCACCACTGAGGCCTGTATTTGGGCCTCAGTAGTGACGTGGGGCGCCCTGGCATCATAATGTCAGTTTGCCCCATGTGACCGCTTAGGTCCAATCACAAGAGGAAGCTGGCGGAGACAGTGGAGCAACGTGAGGAAGCCCAGGAAAGGTAATGTAAGGTGAGTATAACTTTTTGTTATTTTCCTTCACCTCCCCGGGCCTCTGGTTATTATCTGAAGAGACTTCAAAGTATAATAATAGCACTGAAACAAACGGACGAACCTCACAAATATTCATCCAAACGAATTTTGGGCGGTTTGCCTGGAGAAGCTTGAGGCTCTGGGGAGTGGGGCCACTGTGAAGCTTTAAACTGGGGGGGCCCTCTGGAGAGCATATTATATTGTGTGGGGCCACTGTGGAGCATTATACTGGTGGGGGACTGTGGAGCATTATACTAGGGAGGCTCTCTGGGGAGCATATTATATTGTGTGGGGCCATTGTGGGGAGCAAATTATACTGGGGGGCCTCTGGGGAGCATATATTAGATTTCAGTGAAGGAGCCGTGGTGTAGGATGTTAGCAGGAAGCTGTTAGGTGGGCCCCCAGAACAAGTTCCTCTGGTGGGACCTAGGCCCTGCAGTCCGACACTGTATAAGGGGGAACAATTATGTATAAGGGGACTATTATATATAAGGGCGAACTATTATAAATAAGGGGCTCTTATTTATAAGGGGGACCTATTATATATAAGGGAGAAATTGTTAAATATAAGGGGGAACTATTATATATAAGGGGGATATTATACAGGGAAATTATAAATATGAGGGGCTATTATTAGGGTGAACTATTTATAAGGCGGGATATTATTTGTAAGGGAGGAACTATTATAAGAGGCCTATAAAAAGGGGGGAAACTAATATATATATATATACAGTATCTCTTATATATATAAAAATGAGTTTCTGTCTGTCTGTCTGTCCTTTATGCGCGTCCAAACGACTGGACCGATCCTCACCAAATTTGGCACACATGTACATCAGGTGTCCGGGAATATTTTAGACTGGGTCTCAGCTCTAAAGGATGTACCGTTCCTGAGGTACAGTGTTCCCAAAAAATTACCAGCATTAGCTAATACAAACCTGCAAGTCTTTCACTCATATTCCAACTGCCATACACACGGTCACATGTCCCTTATCAGCCAATAGAAGCTTGCAGGCGCTTAGTCTCCTCAGGCACACAGGTTTCCATAGCAACCAAGCTATTTATGACCTGTATTAGTCAATAGCAGTTTGCAGGTCGTTAAATATTCAGTCATATCACGTGTATCAGCCAATATAAATTCACATTTAATTTACCAGGTTTCCATAACAACACAGCCATAAATAAACTGTTCCTATACTGGACTCAGTGACGTAACTAGGAATGGCTGGGCCCCAAGGCGAACATTTGACATGGGACCCCCCCCCCCCAGCAACCGCCACCCCCCCGCACAAACTGCATTCCTACACACACTATTATGCCCCATAGTGGCCCTTGCACACAGTATTCTTCCCCATAGTGGCCCCTGTACACAGTATTATGCCCCATAGTGGCCCCTTCATATAGTTTTATGTGCACTTCCTGCTACCTCTTCAATTTTGGACCAGCTATCACGTGAGCCTGGCATGCATCGCGATGCATAATGACGTTGGACTGGCCCACCGACATCTGGGATGTCACCAAGGAGGCCCAAAGCCTGCTGGAGCGCGGGAGAGGTAAGTAACAGTGTTTTTTTATGTTCCCTCAACTCCTCGGGGCCTCCGATCATTATACTCTGGGGTCTGAAAAGACCCCAGAGTATAATGATAGCAGTGTTTGTGGGGTTCACGGCCCGCAGGCCTTACATACCGATCCCCGCTCCTGCTCACAGCCGCCTCCGCAGAAGGTGAAGCGCAGGTGGCCGTGAGCAGGAGCTGGGATCGGTAAGTAAATAGGGCCCGTTACCTGCTGCTGTTACACCAGCAGGTAATGGCCTATTAAACAAAAAAACATCAGGGGCCTGCTGGGACCCCTAATGTCCCCGGCCCTGAGGCAGCCGCTACCACTGCTACCCCAGTATTTACGCCACTCACTAGACTGCCATACTGGGTTTCAGCATTCTTATAAATTGAAATGTTTTTAAACTACTCATGCCCCATGCAGCAAAATACATGGCTGCTGCTCGAGCTAATGAAAACTCTCAGCAGACCAAAGCCCGTCTCTAATCTGACAAGGCATTGTCAGCCACATGCACACAGCTGCACTCCATGTTTCCATAACAACCCAGCCATTTTTATTCACTGCTGTAGGTCAGTTTTAAAGGGGCAGGGCGCTGTGGATGACACTGTTACACAAGGTCACGTACACACAGCTTTACTCCAGGTTTTCCATAACAACCAATTGCAGATCTTTCACTGATATCCAAATTGAGATACACATGATCACATGACGCTTATGGACCAATGGAAAATCGCAGGTTCTTCAGTCTTGACATACATACAGCTTTACACCAGTTTTCCATAGCAACCAAGCTATTTATGACCTGTATGAGTCAATAGCAGTTCGCAGGTCCTTAAATATTCAGTCATATGATGTGCATCAGCCAATATAAATTCACATTTCATTTACTAGGTTTCCATAACAACACAGCCATAAATAAACTATACCTATACTGGACTGCCATTCTGGATGTCAAGTGCAAAACTGGCCAATTCTTATGGGGCCACTACACAAACAAAAAATTAAATGTACCCGTGCGAAGCCGGGTCCTTCTGCTAGTATATAATATATATATACACACGTGGACAAAATTGTTGGTACTCCTCGTTTAATGAAAGAAAAACCCACAATGGTCACAGAAATAACTTGAATCTGACAAAAGTAATAATATATAAAAATTCTATGAAAATGAACAAATGAAAGTCAGACATTGCTTTTCAACCATGCTTCAACAGAATTTTTTAAAAAAGAAAACTCATGAAACAGGCCTGCACAGAAATGATGGTACTCTTAACTTAATATTTTGTTGCACAACCTTTTGAGGCAATCACTGCAATCAAACGATTCCTGTATCTGTCAATGAGACGTCTCCACCTCTCAACAGATATTTTGGCCCACTCCTCATGAGCAAACTGCTCCAGTTGTCTCGGGTTTGAAGGGTGCCTTTTCCAGACGGCATGTTTCAGCTCCTTCCAAAGATGCTCAGTAGGATTTAGGTCAGGGCTCATAGAAGGCCACTTCAGAATAGTCCAATGTTTTCCTCTTAGTCATTCTTGGGTGTTTTTAGCTGTCATTATCCTGTTGCAAGACCCATGACCTGCGACTGAGACCAAGCTTTCTGACACTGGGCTGCACATTTCTCTCTAGAATCCCTTGATAGTCTTGAGATTTCATTGTACCCTGCACAGATTCAAGACTCCCTGTGGCAGATGCAGCAAAGCAGCCCCAGAACATAACAGAGCCTCCTCCATGTTTTACAGTAGGGACAGTGTTCTTTTCAGGATATGCTTCATTTTTCTGTTTGTGAACATAGAGCTGATGTGCCTTGCCAAAAATTTGGATTTTTGTCTCATCTGTCCATAGGACATTCTCCCAGAAGCTTTGTGGCTTGTCAATATGTACATTCTCCCAGAAGCTTTGTGGCTTGTCAATATGTAGTTTGGCAAATTACTTTTGTCAGATTCAAGTTATTTCTGTGACCATTGTGGGTTTTTCTTTCATTAAACGAAGAGTACCAACAATTTTGTCCACGTGTGTATATACAGTGGGTACGGAAAGTATTCAGACCCGTTTAAATTTTTCACTCTTTGTTTCATTGCAGCCATTTTCTAAAAGCAAAAAAGTTCATTTTATTTCTCATTGAATGTACACTCAGCGCCCCATCTTGACAGAAAAAAACTTGACTTTTAAAAAAAAAATATTTTTGCACAGATTTGGATTTTTGTTAAGGGGTTAAAATGTAAATAAAACTATATAAATTTGGTATCCCCGGAATCGTACCGAAACATAGAATACAGATGGCATGTTATTTTGGCTGTAGAGCGAACGCCATAAAAACAAAGCCCGTAAGAAAATGCACTTTTTCTTCAAATCCTCCTCATTCTGACTTTTTTTTCCAGCTTTCCAGTACATTGTACAGAATAACTAATGGTAGCATCATGAAAAAATATTTGGCCTGCAAACATCAAGACCTCATATGGCTCTGAGAATGGAAAAATAAAAAAGTTATTGGGTTTGGAAGGGGGGAGAGTCAAAAACGAAAATCAAAAAATGTCACCGGCAGGAAGGGGTTAAGGGATATGAATTGTACGATCGACTTCCAGTCTTTCCCCGAGGATGCGGCAGCATAACTGTTGATGCCAGGGGATAGACTGGAAGATTAGCTTAACCCAATATACATATCGAGCACAGCCTGTAATGAATAACATCACAATGAGATGCTCATAAGGAACGAGGGCACAATCAGCTGTACTACCCATGTGTAGTTGTTTACCAACCTAGGAGGTTGATGATGCAGATGGAGGCTGGAGAGAGATACCATTTGTTATTGGCTCTCTTCCTGTGACGTGTCTTGGGTGGGCAGAGCTCGAGGTATGAGCTTGGCCATAAGCTCAGTATGGACGTCGGCTATTTTAAGTACCAGAGCTCACCATCAGAGCTCCGGGAACTGCAGTTATCATTGCATTCTACTACCGCTGTCCTCTACTTATCCTGCTTGGTTCAGTAGGACATTAGGCATTTAGGAGAGACTGAGCTCCTATTTAGACAGCTTATGATGAACTCTTTAGCATGGGGGAAACGCGTTGAGCCATGAATACTCAGCCTAGATATAAATTCATAGCTCAGCATTAGGGAGTACCTATAGCCCCTTACTATCTAAGAGCCAATATTTGGCTCTTGTAGAGACTGTGGAGTCAAAGACAGTTATCCCATACCAGATGGGGTGATCTGACTGTGTAAAGCACCCTAGCTGGGCTCCTGAACATATATACAGTGGGAAAAAAAGTATTTAGTCAGCCACCAGTTGTGCAAGTTCTCCCACTTAAAAAGATGAGAGAGGCCTGTAATTGACATCATAGGTAGACCTCAACTATGAGAGACAAAATGAGAAAACAAATCCAGAAAATCACTTTGATGTTTAAAGAATTTATTTGCAAATTATGGTGGAAAATAACACACACACACTGTTGCTGGTAGGTTGATCCATTCCTCCATGCAGATCTCCTCTAGAGCAGTGATGTTTTGGGGCTGTCGCTGGGCAACACGGACTTTCAACTCCCTCCAAAGGTTTTCTATGGGGTTGAGATCTGGACACTGGCTAGGCCACTCCAGGACCTTGAAATGCTTCTTACGAAGCCACTCCTTCATTGCCCTGGCGGTGTGCTTGGGATCATGGTCATGCTGAAAGACCCAGCCATGTTTCATTTTCAATACCCTTGCTGATGGAAGGAGGTTTGCACTCAAAATCTCACGATACATGGCCCCATTCATTCTTTCATGTACACGGATCAGTCGTCCTACTCCCTTTGCAGAGAAACAGCCCCAAAGCATGATGTTGCCACCCCCATGCTTCACAGTAGGTATGGTGTTCTTTGGATGCAACTCAGCATTCACTCTCCTCCAAACACGACGAGTTGTGTTTCTACCAAACAGTTCTACTTTGGTTTTATCTGAGCTTATGACATTCTCCCAATACTCTTCTGGAACATCCAAATGCTCTCTAGCAAACTTCAGATGGGCCCAGATATGTACTGGCTTAAACAGGGGGACATGTCTGGCACTGCAGGATCTGATTCCCTAGCAGCGTAGTGTGTTACTGACGGTAGCCTTTGTTACGTTAGTCCCAGCTTTCTGCAGGTCATTCACTAGGTCCCCCCGTGTGGTTCTGTGATTTTTGCTCACCGTTCTTATGATCATTTTGACCCCACGGGGTGAGATCTTGCATGGAGCCCCTGATCGATTGAGATTATCAGTGGTTTTGTATGTCTTCCATTTTCTAATTATTGCTCCCACAGTTGATTTCTTCACACCAAGCTGCTTGCCTATTGCAGATTCAGTCTTCCCAGCCTGGCGCAGGTCTACAATTTTGTTTCTGGTGTCCTTCCACAGCTCTTTGGTCTTCACCATAGTGGAGCTTGGAGTGTGACTGTTTGAGGTTGTGGACAGGTGTCTTTTATACTGATAATTTCAAACAGGTGCCATTACTACAGGTAATGAGTGGAGGACAGAGGAGCCCCTTAAAGAAGAAGTTACAGGTCTGTGAGAGCCAGAAATCTTGCTTGTTTGTAGGTGACCAAATACTTATTTTCCACCATAATTTGCAAATAAATTCTTAAAAAATCAGACAATGTGATTTTCTAGATATGTTTTCTCATTTTGTCTCTCATAGTTGAGGTCTACCTATGATGACAATTACAGGCCTCTCTCATCTTTTTAAGTGGGAGAACTTGCACAATTGGTGGCTGACTAAATACTTTTTTTTCCCCACTGTACAGTGGTATTGTGTCCTTACAACTGAGACATATAGGCATGATCAGCGCACCTCAGTATATCTAAGAGGGTTGTAGCTGGATGGGGCATTACTAACGCCACCTGGTGGTTGGGATCTATTGAGAGAGTGAATGTCGTGAGCATACTTACCACCAGATCTTGGTGGAGACACTGGGAGGAAGGAATATAGACTTTATCCGAACCCCGGCATTTTTAGTTCAGAGATGTTTTATGACAGGTGTGAATTGGGACAAATGGCACTAGTGGTTTAACCCAGTAAACCCCCTTGAATGTTATGTGTCCTATGGGAGATGAAGTGAGGCGCGGGGATCTGAGGTTGTTACTTGCCTACTGACGCATCACTATATATACTGGGACATTGAGGTTAGGCATCCATTTTAAACGATTGTAATAAAAGTTATATTTTAATAGTGATATTTTTTTCTTTTTCCGACCATTCATTTCTGTGATATAATGGTAGGAGAGCAACAGACACTGACAGAGTCTCTTCTGTCTGCATATGTTGTCATTGACTATATTATATAAAACATGTCAGACACTTTCTTCTGTCATGTTTCCTTACTTTTGTAATGGAAAAGTTCTGCACGCAGGACTTTTGCTTCCATCACAAAAGTAAAAGACGCTTGACAGAAGTTTTTTACATTGGGGTGAACGCAGACGGACACAGAGGAAGCTCAATCTGTATCTGTTGGTTAATGTCCTGTAAAATATGAGGCAATGTTTATTAAATAATGGTAAGGTGAACCTACCCTTAGTCCCTTTAACCACTCCTGGACAATATATTGAATATATAACCCCGGGCAGTCCATGCTTCATCCTGCAAGGACGTTTATACACATCCTTGCAAATTTAAGCTCTATCATTTGAGTGCTATATACACAGCTGAGGGAGCAGTCATGATGCAGTTTCACTTCCAGGCCTAGAGGACCCGGATCAGTTCTGCAGTATAGCTTAGGAGGCTGCATTTATTACAGGGGAAATGAGCAGAAAAAAACAAATGTTAATATGCCCCCCCCCCCCCCAAGGTCTATTACAGCCTTATGGGAGACGCAATTTCTAACAAAAAAAAAAAAACAAAAAAACCCTAAATAAATAAAAAGACTAAAAAAAAAACACTGCCATGCTACAATATGCAAAAATAAAAATATAACCCTACATGTCATAAAAAAAAAAAAAAAAAACACAAAAATGATTTGATTAATCCAAATGAAAAAAAAAATGTTATAGCAATTTGGCAAACTCCTGATGAGGCCTGGGGCAGGCGTAGCATAACAAAAGCATACTCACCTGTCCCTAGGTGCTCCAGTTTTGTGCCATGCCTCAGTCCCCTGACGCCCTGCCTGCTTCGTGACTGCTGAAGCCAATCCGCGGCCTCAGCGGTCGCATGAGTAACACCAGTGACATCACCCACATACCTCACTGGTCCCTCTCCAGCCTCAGCAGTCATGTGGGGCACAGGGTTCCAAGACACAGAGGTCTGTGAAGAGCTGAGGTGGAAGACATAAGCACAATAAGAGAGCGAAGTAGAAACTGAAGAGGGGAAAACTGCAAAAAAAAACCTGCAACATCTAAACCATTTACGTGACAGAAATTGTGTTATTTCTTACAGACATATACATGGCAGCTTATCCTGAAAAGTCAAATGAAATGGCAGGTACTCGTTAAATATCCATTGAAACATAGTAAATGTAATTAAAGAGAACCTGTCAGGTCGATTGTGAACACTACACCATCCACAGGTCCTTAAACCTGGGGTTAAGTGTGCCAAATTGCCCTGTTTAAAATCCATTCCTGCTCGCATTTAAAAAAAAAAAAAAACCTTTATACTTACCTAGATATGAGTCTGATGAGTCACATTTGGCTTATCTCTGGTGCTCCCAGCACCTGTGCCGTTCTTCAGTGAAGTTGAGGATGTACACCCTGGACGGAGGGTATGTTGCATGTGCACTGAAGCTGAGGTGTACTCCTTTGGCTTCAGTGAAGAACTGCACCGACGTGAAGAGCACAGTGGCAGGGTGAGTATAACGTTTTTTTATTTTTATTGCGGGAACAAATGGCTTTATAACAGTAAATTTGGGACACTAAACCCCTGGTCAGTAAGAACCTGCGGCTAGTTTAGTGTCCCAAATCGCCCTGACAGATTCTCTTTTAAGTTTTTTGGCAAATGATCTACAGCTACACAATGGGAGAGCTTTGCTGGAATAATGGATGCTGACATGAGATTAATGAGATTTAATGTTAACAATGTCTTATTTTAGTTTGTAGTATCTGCCATCTTGATGGTACAAACTAGTTAAAGATTAATAGATATGTATAGAGCATTATTTACTTTGGCACAGTTCTGTTCTGATAAAATGAAAAGCCATTTTCCTGTTACAAAGAATTGTCTTCTCAGATGCTGTGGTGTGAAGCCACTCTCCTGGTAGACAATTAACCACAAATTTAATTTCAGTAAAAAAATTACTTCTGCTGCACAGACAATCTTATGAAATCTTATGAAATCAGCACAGATCGGGAAATTTACATGTGACACACTTTAATGTACCTGCAGGGCATGGTTTATTATCTATATACTGTGACATAACTGTGTATTGTCCCAATACGGTGATATCACTTTGCACATTATCCCTATGCTATAATGTCACTGTGTGCATCCCTATTTATTCGTACAGAAATCAAATCCAGATATCTAAATAGAACAAAAAAGTATTAAAGTATCACATGGCTCCTATAGATAGAACATGTTACATAGGTATCCTAAATGTTTTGGCCTAGATGACCTTCCCAAGTGGGTTTCAGAAATAGTACCGGTAGTAGTTTTGTGGACAGTGTGTGTGATGTGAATAGTGGCCAATAAAGAGATATGGTGTGAATGGTAACTAAGGATGTACAGTGCATGAATCAAGTCCACTACAAAATGAATATAAAAATAATGAAAGTAGCGAAGACAAAAAAAAAAAACAGAGGCAATATAATGTAACAAAAAGGATAATTACTTACGGTAATTGGATTTTCCTGATCCCACAACAGCACCAGAGAGAGAGAGGATCCTTCCCCCTCCAGGGACAGGAAACCTACCAAATAAAAATCAGATGGAGCCTCTCCCCCTTCAGTAGATTTCATAGGTAGAGAGAGAGAGAGAGAGAGAGAGACTCCAGTTAGATAAGAAGCCCCTTCACCCAGAGGCAGGTAAATTCCAAGGGGAAAACCCCCTTTATTATCCCCTTTTTTTTTTAACGACACACACTGCATAACACAACCCATCACCAAAACGGGAGGGAACAAAGGCTGGTGCTGTGGTGGGATCAGGAAAATCCAATTACTGTAAGTAATTATCCTTTTTCCCCTCTAGCATGACAGGACCAGAGAGAGAATGAAATAGAAACAATTAGGGAGGGATCACTGCTTGGAGAACCTTTCTACCAAAGGACAGATCAGAAGCAGCTCCCAAATTCAACCTGTAGTGGTGGAAAAAAGTGAAAGGCGAAGACCAGATAGCTGCTCTACAAATTTGGTCTATTGTGGCGTTCGCCTTCTCCGCCCAAGTCATGGCAATGGCCCTAGTGGACTAGGCCCTAAGATCCCCCGGTGGAGACACCCCCAAGGAGCTGTAAGGCAACACAATAGCCAATTTCACCCATCTGGCCAGGGTACTTTTGGAAGAGGCTTTACCCTGGTTGAGACCTGAAAAAAGCACAAACAGAGAACTAGACTTTCTCCAACTTGAGGTGGTAGATAAATATTGGATTGGACATTGTTTAACATCTAAACAATGGAATGCACCTTCTTCCACATGTTTGGTGTGTCTCCAAGGTGGCTTTTGGCAAACTTTAAACGAGACTTTTTATGGATATCTTTGAGAAATGGCTTTCTTCTTGCCACTCTTCCATAAAGGCCAGATTTGTGCAGTGTACGACTGATTGTTGTCCTATGGGCAGACTGTCCCACCTCAGCTGTAGATTTCTGCAGTTCATCCAGAGTGATCATGGGCCTCTTGGCTGCATCTCTGATCAGTCTTGGTTTAGAAGGACAGCCGGGTCTTGGTAGATTTGCAGTGGTCTGATACTCCTTCCATTTCAATATGATCGCTTGCACAGTGCTCCTTGGGATGTTTAAAGTTTGGGAAATCTTTTTGTATCCAAATCCGGCTTTACACTTCTCCACAACAGTATCACGGACCTGCCTGGTGTGTTCCTTGGTCTTCATGATGCTCTCTGCGCTTTAAACAGAACCCTGAGACTATCACAGAGCAGGTGCATTTATACGGAGACTTGATTACACACAGGTGGATTATATTTAACATCATCAGTCATTTAGGACAACATTGGATCATTCAGAGATCCTCACTGAACTTCTGGAGTGAGTTTGCTGCACTGAAAGTAAAGGGGCCGAATAATATTGCACGCCCCACTTTTCAGTTTTTTATTTTTTACAAAAGTTTAAAATAACCAATAAATTTCGTTCCACTTCACAATTGTGTCCCACTTGTTGTTGATTCTTCACCAAAAAATTTAAATTTTATATCTTTATGTTTGAAGCCTGAAATGTGGCAAAAGGTTGAAAAGTTCAAGGGGGCCGAATACTTTCGCAAGGCACTGTACAGTCATGGCCAAAAGTTTTGAGAATGATACAAATATTAATTTTTACAAAGTCTACTGCTTCAGTTTTTCTAATGGCAATTTGCATATACTCCAGAATGTTATAAAGAGTGATCAGCTTAACAGCAATTACTTGCAAAGTCAATATTTGCCTAGAAAATGAACTTTATCCCCCAAAACACATTTCAACATCATTGCAGCCCTGCCTTAAAAGGACCACCTAACATCGTTTCAGTGATTGCTCCATTAACACAGGTGTGGGTGTTGATGAGGACAGGGCTGGAGATCAATCTGTCATGATTAAGTAAGAATGACACCACTGGACACTTTAAAAGGAGGCTGGTGCTTGCCATCATTGTTTCTCTTCTGTTAACCATGGTTATCTCTAAAGAAACACGTGCAGTCATCATTGCACTGCACAAAAATGGCCTAACTGGGAAGAGTATTGCAGCTAGAAAGATTGCACCTCAGTCAACAATCTATCGCATCATCAAGAACTTCAAGGAGAGAGGTTCCATTGGTGCCAAAAAGGCTCCAGGGCGCCCAAGAAAGACCAGCAAGCGGCAGGACCGTCTCTTAAAAGTGTTTCAGCTGCGGGATCGGGCTACCAGCAGTGCAGAGCTTGCTGAGGAATGGCAGCAGGCAGGTGTGAGTGCATCTGCACGCACTGTGAGGCGGAGACTCTTGGAGCAAGGCCTGGTCTCAAGGAGGGCAGCAAAGAAGCCACTTCTCTCCAGAAAAAACATCAGGGACAGACTGATATTCTGCAAAAGGTACAGGGAGTGGACTGCTGAGGACTGGGGTAAAGTCATTTTCTCTGATGAATCCCCTTTTCGATTGTTTGGAACATCTGGAAAACAGCTTATTCGGAGAAGAAGAGGTGAGCGCTACCACCAGTCTTGTCTCATGCCAACTGTAAAGCATCCTGAAACCATTCATGTGTGGGGTTGCTTCTCAGCCAAGGGAATCGGCTCTCTCACAGTCTTGCCTAAAAACACAGCCATGAATAAAGAATGGTACCAGAATGTCCTCCAAGAGCAACTTCTCCCAACCGTCCAAGAGCAGTTTGGCGCTCAACAATGCCTTTTCCAGCATGATGGAGCACCTTGCCATAAAGCAAAGGTGATAACTAAATGGCTCAGGGAACAAAACATAGAGATTTTGGGTCCATGGCCTGGAAACTCCCCAGATCTTAATCCCATTGAGAACTTGTGGTCAATCATCAAGAGACGGGTGGACAAACAAAAACCAACAAATTCAGACAAAATTAAAGCATTGATTCTGCAAGAATGGACTGCTATCAGTCAGGATTTGGTCCAGAAGTTGATTGAGAGCATGCCAGGGAGAATTACAGAGGTCCTGAAGAAGAAGGGTCAACACTGCAAATATTGACTTGCTGCATTAACTCATTCTAACTGTCAATATAAGCTTCTGTTACTCATAATATGAATGCAATTATATTTCTGTATGTGATAAAAACATCTGACAAACACACATAAAAACCAGAGGGCAGCAGATCATGTGAAAATATAATATTTGTGTCATTCTCAAAACTTTTGGCCATGACTGTATATAGGAAGTACTTAAAGTTCTCTCTTCTGGCTTTGGCTAAAAAACCACAGCAAAATCTGCAACAAAAATAACCTGCTTTTCCGCAACATGGGGCCTCAGTCTTAATCAACCTAAACAATGTCATGCTTGTAGATCATAGACCAATTTTTTTAGTATTTTTTTCTGCTATATTTTTTATGTTGCTATCTGCATTATTCATCAATTTTAACAAAATAGAAAGTTTATTTGTAGTGCCACTAATATGTCAGGAGCAACCATATTAGCAGGAAACAACATTCAAAGATATATATATATATATATATATATATATATATATATATATATATACAGTACAGACCAAAAGTTTGGACAAACCTTCTCATTCCAAGAGTTTTCTGTATTTTCATGACTATAAAAATTGTAGATTCACACTGAAGGCATCAAAACTATGAATTAACACATGTGGAAATATATACTTAACAAAAAAGTGTGAAACAGCTGAAAATATGTCTTATATTCTAGGTTTTTCAAAGTAGCCACCTTTTGCATTGATTACTGCTTCGCACACTCTTGGCATTTTCTTGATGAGCTTCAAGAGGTAGTCACCTGAAATGGTCTTCCAACAGTCTTGAAGGAGTTCCCAGAGATGCTTAGCACTTGGCCCTTTTGCCTTCATTCTGCGGTCCAGCTCACCCCAAACCATCTCGATAGGGTTCAGGTCTGGTGACTGTGGAGGCCAGGTCATCTGGTGTAGCACCCCATCACTCTCCTTCTTGATCAAATATCCCTTACACAGTCTGGAGGTGTGTTTGGGGTCATTGTCCTGTTGAAAAATAAATGATGGGCCAACTAAACGCAAACCGGATGGAATAGCATGTCGCTGCAAGATGCTGTGGTAACCATGCTGGTTCAGTATTCCTTCAATTTTGGAATAAATCCCCAACAGTGTCACCAGCAAAGCACCCCCACACCATCACACCTCCTCCTCCATGCTTCATGGTGGGAACCAGGCATGTAGAGTTCATTTGTTCACCTTTTCTGCGTCGCACAAAGACACGGTGGTTGGAACCAAAGATCTCAAATTTGGAGTCATCAGACCAAAGCACAGATTTCCACAGGTCTAATGTCCATTCCTTGTGTTCTTTAGCCCAAACAAGTCTCTTCTGCTTGTTGCCTGTCCTTAGCAGTGGTTTCCTAGCAGCTATTTTACCATGAAGGCCTGCTGCACACAGTCTCCTCTTAACAGTTGTTGTAGAGATGTGTCTGCTGCTAGAACTCTGTGTGGCATTGACCTGGTCTCTAATCTGAGCTGCTGTTAACCTGCGATTTCTGAGGCTGGTGACTCGGATGAACTTATCCTCCGCAGCAGAGGTGACTCTTGGTCTTCCTTTCCTGGGGCAGTCCTCATGTGAGCCAGTTTCTTTGTAGCGCTTGATGGTTTTGGCCTCTGCACTTGGGGACACTTTCAAAGTTTTCCCAATTTTTCGGACTGACTGACCTTCATTTCTTAAAGTAATGATGGCCACTCGTTTTTCTTTACTTAGCTGCTTTTTTCTTGCCATAATACAAATTCTAACACTCCATTCAGTAGGACTATCAGCTGTGTATCCACCTGACTTCTGAACAACACAACTGATGGTCCCAACCCCATTTCTAAGGCAAGAAATCCCACTTATTAAACCCGACAGGGCACACCTGTGAAGTGAAAACCATTTCAGGTGACTACCTCTTGAAGCTCATCAAGAGAATGCCAAGAGTGTGCAAAGCAGTAATCAAAGCAAAAGGTGGCTACTTTGAAGAACCTAGAATATAAGACATATTTTCAGTTGTTTCACACTTTTTTGTTAAGTATATAATTCCACATGTGTTAATTCATAGTTTTGATGCCTTCAGTGTGAATCTACAATTTTTATAGTCATGAAAATACAGAAAACTCTTGGAATGAGAAGGTGTGTCCAAACTTTTGGTCTGTACTGTATATATATTCTGTTTTTTTTTGTTTTTTTTTTGGAACTACAGTGGTGAAAAAAAGTATTTAGTCAGCCACCAATTGTGTAAGTTCTCTCACTTAAAAAGATGAGAGAGGCCTGTAATTGACATCATAGGTAGACCTCAACTATGAAAGACAAAATGAGAAAACAAATCTAGAAAATCACGTTGTCTGATTTTTTAAGAATTTATTTGCAAATTATGGTGGAAAATAAGTATTTGGTCATCTACAAACAAGCAAGATTTCTGGCTCTCACAGACCTGTAACTTCTTCTTTAAGTGGCTCCTCTGTCCTCCACTCATTACCTGTAGTAATGGCACCTGTTTGACATTGTCATCAGTATAAAAGACACCTGTCCACAACCTCAAACAGTCACACTCCAAACTCCACTATGGTGAAGACCAAAGAGCAGTGGAAGGACACCATAAACAAAATTGTAGACCTGCACCAGGCTGGGAAGACTGAATCTGCAATAGGCAAGCAGCTTGGTGTGAAGAAATCAACTGTGGGAGCAATAATTAGAAAATAGAAGACATACAAGACCATTGATAATCTCCCTCGATCAGGGGCCCCACGCAAGATCTCACCCCATGGGGTCAAAATGATCACAAGAATGGTAAGCAAAAATCCCAGAACCACATGGGGGGGACCTAGTGAATGACCTGCAGAAAGCTGGGACTAACATAACAAAGGCAGTCAGTAACACACTACACCTCCAGGGACTCAGATCCTGCAGTGCCAGACGTGTCCCCCTGCTTAAGCCAGTACATATCCGGGCCCGTCTCAAGTTTGCTAGAGAGCATTTGGATGTTCCAGAAGAGTATTGGGAGAATGTCATAAGCTCAGATGAAACCAACGTAGAACTGTTTGGTAGAAACACAACTCATCGTGTTTGGAGGAGAGTAAATGATGAGTTGCATCCAAAGAACATCATACCTACTGTGAAGCATGGGGGTGGCAACATCATGCTTTGGGGCTGTTTCTCTGCAAACGGACCAGGACGACTGATCCGTGTACATGAAAGAATGAATGGGGCATGTATTGTGAGATTTTGAGTGCAAACCTCCTTCCTTCAGCAAGGACATTGAAGATGAAACGTGGCTGGGTCTTTCAGCATGACAATGATCCCAAGCACACCGCCAGGGCAACGAAGGAGTGGCTTCGTAAAAAGCATTTCAAGGTCCTGGAGTGGCCTAGCCAGTCTCCAGATCTCAACCCCATAGAAAACCTTTGGAGGGAGTTGAAAGTCTGTGTTGCCCAGCGACAGCCCCAACACATCACTGCTCTAGAGGACATCTGCATGGAGGAATGGGCCAACATACCAGCAACAGTGTGTGCCAACCTTGTGAAGACTTACAGAAAACGTTTGACCTGTGTCATTGCCAACAAAGGATATATAACAAAGTATTAAGATGGACTTTTTTATTGACCAAATACTTATTTTCCACCATAATTTGCAAATAAATTCTTTAAAAATCAGACAATGTGATTTTCTGGATATGTTTTCTCATTTTGTCTCTCATAGTTGAGGTCTACCTATGATGTCAATTACAGGCCAGCCTCATCTTTTTAAGTGGGAGAACTTGCACAATTGGGGGCTGAATAAATACTTTTTTCCCCACTGTACTTTTAGAGGAATAAAAATGATGGGTTGAAGGTTATATATTGTGATTTTCTTGAAAATATTTGTGCACCAGGGTGAAGTGTTCATTGTGTACAAAGGTGAAGGACAATGGTAATGAGTTCAGATCCAAAACAAACACAAGATCAGTATTGCTTAAGTGCTAATGCAGTTCTTCAGCTCCAGTTAAACATGCCATAAGACAGCTCAGCAGAATAATCACACCAAACAACTTGTAAGTTTCTTAATCATATTTGAAAATTGTCTCACCATGTTCGCTTGCATTTCTTCTTATTCTATTTGTTGCTTTTTTTCAAACTTACTGCCCATTCTCACATCCTGCTACATCTATCCCATCAGTCCCTCTCTCTTTCCCTTACCTATGTGTAGCTCCCATTCTCTATTCACCTAAATCAACCACCTTAAAACACCTTGTGTTTCTGTGCAACAAATTAGACACTCTCACAAATCAATAAACCAGCTGCTATCTCTCTCCGCTCACTACTATCTGCAGGGGACATCTCTCCAAACCCTGGTCCTTGTTCTTATGCTAACCTTAAAGGGGTGGTCCAGGCAAAAATGGACAGCAAGTTTATTTTTTAAAATAAGCCGGGGGAAGTGAAAAAAATAAAAAAATATCATACTCACCTTTCCATGGTGCTCCGGTGCCTCCCAGCATGGTCTGGTCATCTTGGTCTGTTGTTCTCTTCCCACAGAAATCCCCCACACACATGACTGGGCCATTGATTAGCCTCAGCGAAGGGCATGCCAAGTCATTACCTTTGACATCCCTAGTCTTTTCCTAAGGCCGCTTATCATCAGCTTCAGCGCAAGGGATCCAGGACGTCACAGCCAGTGAGCAGTTTCACTTTGAGAAGATGCCGGAGCAGAAGGACTGGACCGCATAAGAGGATTCTGGAGTATTGAGAAAAGGTGAGTATGATTTTTTATCCCCTGACATACTTAAAATATAAAAAATGTGTCTTGACAACCTCTTTAACTTTATACCTGTCTCACCAAGAAACCCTGCTAACCTTATTAATATTCGATGTCTGCCATCTCCTTCCCCTTCTTTTTCTAGTGCACTCTGGAATGCAACAAAATTAACATTATTCAGGATCTCCTGTAACGGAAACCTGTTTTAAGTTGGGGCCCCACGTTGTGAAAACACAGCGTTTTACTGTACCTGCAAAGTGGATATGATTCTGGCTAATGCCCATGCACACATTGCAGAAAAAAATCGGCAGCGGAAAAGCTTTTGAAAATTGCAATTGAAAAATGTGAATTATACCTGCAGAAACTCTGGTGTTTTCCGCATAGGTATGATAGGGACAGAATATCCACAGAGGAAGGAAAACTGCAAACTCACAATGAAAAACGCTGCAGAAAAACCTGATGCAGCCTCCCCTGCTGCTCTGTGTTATGATGGTCTACAATTTTCATACACCCCCAGACCTGATAATATGCAGGGTGGAGGGGTAGGTGTCCTTCTATCATCAGAAGGCACTTTTCAGGTCATTCCCCCAATACCATTGCTTTCATTCCCCTCTTTTGAGGTCCACACTATTAGACTTTCCCACCTTTTCTCCCTGCAAGTAGCTGTCATCTACCATCCCCCTGGCTCATCCACTTCACTTCACTTCATGGCTTTCCAAGTTCCCATCCTGTGAAATGCCTACCCTCATCATGGGTGATTTTTAACATTCCTATTAACCTCCCTGTCTCCCCATCAGCCTTTTGGCTTCCATCACTAACCACCTCTTCCACAGCGTACTTCTTCTCCCTCTAACAAAGATGGTAATATCCTTGATCTGGTCTTCTTATGTCTCTGACTTTAGTAGCACTCCTCACCAATTTCTGACCACAACCTCCTTTCCTTTACTATAAAAGGCATCTACACACTGTAAACACGCAACACCTCTTAGACACCCTACAGTCATCACTGTCCCCCATCTCTTCTCTCTCCTGTCCTGAGAACCAAGCACTACAAAACCGCCCTGGGTATAGTAGCAACCTTGACTGTCTGAAACTTCAAACACAGACACCAGCAACCATGGCACACTCCTCAAACACATTTTCTTTAGCACTGCTCAAAATTTGCTGAACGTCTGTGAAGAAAATCAAACACATCTGCTGATTTCCTTCACTTCAAGTTTATGCTCAAAGCTTATAACTCCACCCTACCTCTCGCCAAACAAGCCTACTTCACTGCTCTCTTCTCTCTCCATTAACCCTAAACGACTCTTTGATACCTTTCACTCCATCCTTATGCCAAAGGTACAGGTAACTGTCATAGAGTCCAGTGCTCAAGACAGGGCCACGTACTTTAAAGACAAAATCAACAACCTCCATCAGGAAATAACCCAATCTCCAACTAGTATCAGTCCCCTTCCCTCCCTTTCTCCTTATTCTTTGACCCAGTAAGAGAAGAAGTGTCCAAGCACCGTTCTTCTTCTCACCCTACTACTTGCACACTTGTAACTTGCTGTTACGACCCAAATTACTAACACTAGGTTCACACCTGCATGGGGTGCCCGAAAGACGGAAACCCTATCCCCTTAAAAAGTGGTTACCCGTTGAAACCCGCAGACCCCATAGACCACAGGTGTCAAACACAAGGCCCACGGGCCGAATCTGGCCCGCAGGGCCGCGGCATTTTTTATTGTCTATGTAATGTAAACCAGCCCAGGACAGGCCGCTTAAAAAAAAACAAAAAACAAAGCTGCGCGATACCTGTCCTGGGCTGGTTTACAAGACCTCTGCATGTCAGCGCAGGCGGCGATACGATGACGTCATCGTGCCTCCTACGCTGACACGCAGATGTCGCGGACAAGAAGAGGAGGAGGCGGCGGCTGCATCAAGGCATCGGAGGTAGGTGAGGATAAGTTTTTTTTATATATATATAAATAGGCCGTTGCCTGCCGGAGTATCCCCGGCACGTAACGGCCTATTTATTTACCGATCCCCGCTGCTGGTCGTGGCCGCCCCCGCTTCCCCTTCTGCTATGGGACGCAGAAGTGGCTGTGTGCAGGAGCGGGGATGGTAAGTGAGGCTGCGGCCGGCGAACCCCATCAAATACTACTATTATTATACTCCGGGGTCTTTTCAGACCCCGGAGTATAATAATCGGAGACCCAGGGGAGGTGATAAACATAAAAACCAGAGTTACTCACCTCTCCGGCAATCCGATGTTGCTCCCAGCCGGCTTCGGCCTTCCTTGGTGACGTCCCAGGCGTCACGTGAGCCAGCCCGACGTCATTATGTCTGAAGAGACCCCACAGTATAATAATAGCTAGTGAGTGGCGACAATTGGAATATTATAAAATTTGGAATATTATACTGTGTGCAGGTGCCACTATGGGATATAATTCCATGTGCAGGGGCCCCTATAGGACATATACCGTGTGCAGAAGCCACTATGAGACATAATACCGTGTGCAGGGATCGCTATGGGACATATACCATGTGCAGGGGCTGCTATGGGACATAATACCGTGTGCAGGGGCCGCTATGGGACATAATACCGTGTGCAGGGGCCGCTATGGGACATAATACCGTGTGCAGGGACCGCTATGAGACATAATACCTTGTGCAGGGGCCGCTATGGGACATAATACCTTGTGTAGGGGCCACTATGGGACATAATACGGTATGCAGGGGCCGCTATGGGACATAATACTTTATTCAGGGGCTGCTATGGGGCATAATATGGTGTGCAGGGGCCGCTATGGGACATATATCTTGTGCAGGGACCGCTATGGGACATAGTACCTTGTGCAGGGGCCATATGGGACATAATACCTTGTGCAGGGGCCACTATGAGACATAATACCTTTTGTAGAGGCCGCTATGGAACATAATACCATGTGTAGGGGCCGCTATGGGACATAATACCATGTGCAGGGGCCGCTGTGAGACATAATACTGTGTGCAGGGGTCACTGTGAGACATAATACCGTGTGCAGAGGCCGCTATGGGACATAATACCGTGTGCAGGAGCCGCTATGGGACATTATTCTGTATAACGGTGTGTTTTCTGTATTAAGGATGTGTTTTTGCACAGGCATTTTTTTTTTTTGTGTGCAAAAATGCGCCATGTGAACGTAGTTTTATATCGAAGTAAAAGTTCCAGTGGCCTAAGAATATAGCTGCATCCAGATACATAATGTGTATTCACCATAAGGATGCTGCCATACAGTGCTCCTGGACACATACAGTGGGTACAGAATGTATTCAGACCCCTTTAAATTTTTCACTCTTTGTTTCATTGCAGCCATTTGCTAAAAGCAAAAAAGTTCATTTTATTTCTCATTAATGTACACTCAGCACTCCATCTTGACTGAAAAAAAACAGAAATGTAGATATTTTTGCAAATTTATAAAAATAGAAAAACTGAAATATAACATGGTCATAAGTATTCAGACCCTTTGCTGTGACACTTATATTTAACTCACATGCTGTCCATTTCCTTCTGACCCTCCTTGAGATGGTTCTACTCCTTCATTGGAGTCCAGCTGTGTTTAATTAAACTGATTGGACTTGAATAGGAAAGGCGCACACCATGAGGTCAAAGGAACTGCCCAAGGAGCTCAGAGACAGAATTGTGGCAAGGCACAGATCTGGACAAGGTTACCCAAGAATTTCTGCAGCACTCAAGGTTCCTAAGAGCACAGTGGCCTCCATAATCCTTAAATGGAAGAAGTTTGGGACGACCAGAACTCTTCCTGGCCGTCCAGCCAAACTGAGCAATTGTGGGAGAAGAGCCTTGGTGAGAGAGGTAAAGAAGAAGCAAAAAATGCCTGTGGCTGAGCTCCAGAGATGCATTAGGGAGATGGAAAAAGTTCCACAAAGTCAACTATCACGGCAGCCCTCCACCAGTCGGGGGTTTAAGGCAGAGTGGCCCGAAGGAAGCCTCTCCTCAGTGCAAAACATATGAAAGCCCGCAGAGAGTTTGCCAAAAAACACATGAAGGACTCCCAGACTATGAGAAATAAGATTCTCTGGTCTGATGAGACGAAGATTGAACTTTTTGGTGTTAATTCTAAGTGGTCTGTGTGGAGAAAACCAGGCACTGCTCATCACCTGCCCAATACAATCCCAACAGTGAAACATGGTGGCGGCAGCATCACGCTATGGGGGTGTTTTTCAGCTGCAGGGACAAGAAGACTGGTTGCAATTAAAGGAAAGGTGAATGCGGTCAAGTAAAGAGATATCCTGGAAGAAAACCTCTTCCAGAGTGCTCAGGACCTCAGACTTGGCCGAAGGTTCACCTTCCAACAAGACAATGACCCTAAGCACCTCTGGAGAGACCTGAAAATGGCTGTCCACCAACGTTCACCATCCATCCTGACGGAACTGGAGAGGATCTGCAAGGAAGAATGTCAGAGGATCCCCAAATCCAGATGTGAAAAACTTGTTGCATCATTCCCAAGAAGATTTATGGCTGTACTAGCTCAAAAGGGTGCTTCTACTCAATACTGAGCAAAGGGTCTGAATACTTATGACCATGTGATATTTCAGTTTTTCTTTTTTAATAAATTTGCAAAAATATCTACATTTCTGTTTTTTTCTGTCAAGATGGGGTGCTGAGTGTACATTAATGAGAAATAAAATGAACTTTTTTGAGTGTGATTACATCCCTAATGAGAGTAAGCTGTGTTAACATAACTTGCTGCCAATTTTGAGTACCATGTGTGTAACCTTTGCAGGAAATGTGTATTTTTGGGTTTTTAAGGATGCTAAGATATCAATTAATATGTGCATACACCAGACACAGTATTATTCTTTTAAAAATTATTGTGCATGATTGTTTTAAAGTGTTTGTTTTTTTTAACCTAATTGGTCACATGTCAGTGCTTTCTACTATATTAGACTGCACTAAACAATGGCTATCAGTATACTAGTGAAGTCTGAGGAAGGAGCAGTAGTCTTCGAAATGCGTTACTACTGTAACATCCTTGCCTGTTCAGGCTTTGGCACCATCCTCTGGGCGCACGCTGCGGTGCAGGAGGCGTGCCCGGTTGTGATTCCTTCCTTTGGAATCACAACCTTCTTGTATTCTTGAATTCTTGTATTGTCTGAACACTGTCCTATTCCCTCACCTCCTTAATTGATTTTCCACCACGCCCTTCTCCTTCACCTCGCTTTCCCCCTGCTCCACTAAGAGTTAACTTTAGTCCTGCCTTTGTGATTGACAGCCTATCCTCCTATCAAGTCTGGGGCGGGTTCTTTCTCCCTATTTATTGTTTGCTCACTTTCCCATTGGCGCCTGCTATTGCATTTCGCTTACTGGCTATACTCCTCGTTCCTTGTTACCTGCTCTTCTGATTTTCTGACCACTGGCTTACCTTTGACTATTTTCTTGGATTTTGATTCTGTACTGCATTGCTCGATTGTTACCGACCCCTTGGCTAGCTGACCTCCCTTTGTTGTTTGCGCGTCCTGTCTGCGTTCTGTGTTATCACGTATTATAAGGAGGGACTGTCGACTAGTTGCTGGCTGTCACCTAGGACAGATCGGGCAAGTTAGCCAGGGACAGTGGGGGGGATTCAGCTTAGGGTCCACTGTCTTGTTGTGCCCCTCCCCCCTAAGTTCTCCAGCAGCTACTGGGGAATCGCTCCTCTAGTGATTCCCTTACAACTACCTGGTTTTTCTTTTTTGTTTTTTATTTTATTTTGTTGCGTTTATTGCTATCTGTATACTCCAAATAAAAAATCCATCCTTGGACAACCATATCCAGAGTTAATTCCATTTAATCTGGAGGAATCACAGCCACAGCGGTGCCTAAGAGGGAGCGCAGGAAAATTGGGTCCAGCTTTGTGTTTTTTGTTAAGATTCACACACCCATATTATTTATCTTTCTCCTGGTCTCTCTATTTTGGAGTTCAGGACTGAGACACCATCACTGAAGCACCCCCACAAAGCCTCTCTAATAAGACGCAAAAGTTGTTGTGTATCACACAACACCTCAAGGTAATTTTCCACCTATAAGGGGAGCTTGGGATTATTTCACTTGCACATTTAAGGTACCGCACAAGTGAGCGCCCTGTTGTATTTTTTTCTTTTCAGAATTTGTCTTGATACACCAAACTCCACATCTTTGGATATCGGTTGAGTATACGACTGGAAGTCGCACCCACGGACCATTGACTATGGATTACTGCTTGTGAAAGATCCTCAGTGCGCCAATACCGCGTTGGCCCACACCTGAGACTTCTTTCATAGAAACCACACTCACCGCCATTGAGTGCTGGGTCCACAAGATAAATACAAGACAAGCGTTCTAAATTTTATATATTTATTAACCCCTAAATGGGTTGGTATTAACATCTAACACATGCAGTTCAGAACAGATATGCAGATATATGCAAGCATTAACAGTTACTAGTTACAATATACAGTACAATAAAATAAAAGGGAATAAAAGTGAAATAATTACTTTACCACACATATCCTGGATGTGGCTCTATAATCCAACCCTCACACATGGCATGTGGGGATAACCAATGAAGGCAGCAACATCAACACAGCATTCAAGCCTGCATGCTCATCACAGTCTATTCCAGTAGTCTCTCTGTAGTCTCATCATAGTATTCTCCTTGTAGTCTCAGCCCAATATCTTCCCACTGACCTCTTACCTCATCTTTTATACCCTTGATTACACCACCCAGAATGAGGTCACCGGCGACGGCAAGTCTGATTGATTAATGCACTCAAGTCTAGATTCTTTGTAAGGAGATGGCACCAAGTGAAATGATACAATGTTATCAACCATGTCTGATCAACAGCCCAGGCTGAACAATGCATGTTTATTTGATCACCCAGGCCTATGTAGGAATTCAATGGAGCTATTCTGGAATGGATACAAAGCCCTATTGTTACAAGGTTGCCCTACTGACAACATACATCTAGGATTATAGCTGCGCACATTATGAGTAAATGGAACTAAGAGGGAGATACAACACTCAGAGATCAAAATACATCTTTGAGTTATAGCCATATTTAAGTGGAATCATCACACTGCTCTAACCTTTTTATGAAACGGGACATATTACTGGACCAATATATGAGCAAAAATGACCAACCTAAAATCGGTGAGACAATAAGTGATGCCCCTCCTAACATCGAGACTGAGGTACTGGGGAATTTATTCTTTCAGTTGGAACAATTGTTGAAAGAGGAGGCACAACAACATATTGATTATAAGTTTTTAATGGTGTATTTGAATTAGGATTTGATTCCAAGAGGCTTACACCTCAAAATCAATCCACCATTTCCTAAGGATGTAGTGTTCACTGAACAATGGGATATGTATCTGCATGAATGTTCCAATGATTGAGAGACTATGCGCCAAACAACGCTTAGTGACCGAAGAAATCAGACGGACAATTGATGATAAAGTGAGCCAAATAGCCAATAGCCAGATGGGATTATAAAAATAAAAATGTAAAATATTGGATTAAAGAACATTTAACAACAAAAATGAGGGATGATGAAATACCAAATACAACTTCATTCTCCCGGGGCTTAACCAAACCACTGAGGCCAAGATGGCTCAATAATAGATCACACAGTGCATCATATATAAGCCCCAAACCAGCTAGAATTGTCCAACAATCGACCACTAAGGGTCAGGTGAAGGATAGTTCCTTGAAACCTCGAGCACCTAAACATACAAACTCAGTAGATCTAACTAGGAATACACCAATACATCCAACATCGGTTGAAACACTAATCAATTTAAGACCCACCCAACTCTCTATCAATCAAACTCCCAAGAAAACAACAGATATAGATACGATGGAGACTGTGCCAGTCACCATAGATATCTTGCCGGAAAAAACCTGTATAACATCTATTTATACTCTCACTAACAACCTTAGTATAGAAATCAGCAATCCCATGGTCCGCCTGAATATCAGTTCCAAATTTCCAGATGCTTGCACCAGAACTTCTTTGGCATTACCACCCACACGATTTGGATCCCCACCAAACTGTATCCAAGAATCCCAGGTAGCAGTATTCAATCCTGAATCACCCACAATAATAGATCCTTCTAGTACATCAGCTTTGTTTGAGGACTCATTGATTACAGTGTATAATACACCAATGCACACCACCCAGTATCTATCCATTACAAATGGCCCAACAGAGTCTTTTTTAGATCTTCCTCCTGCGTTGACACCGCAGGCATCATACCACACTCGAGAAAAAATATCTTTGACGATAACTCCACTAGCACAGAACCCGGTGCATCTTGGCTACAACATACGACCCATAACCCATTTTTTCAGTCGGATAAATACCCACAAAAAAACTATAACAAAGCGAAAACCAGAAGAGGACGTAGAGGGGGTAGAAATAGAGGGTATAAAACCAAATGCCCCAAACCCCAAGAGGAACCGAATGTAGCAGACACTTGCATATTTAATCTATCTAAATATCAACTTACAGTCCATCAGCAAAAAGTCTTATCTAAAGGTCTATCATTTTGTCCTACAGACAAGATAGACGAATTCCAGCTATTTATTGACCTAAACAGAGTTATACGGAAACTGACCCTTACTAGACACTTTGCCCTCAAAGAGTTACATCCAGGCCTCCCAGATGATACTAGGAGTGAACCAGTTAATTCTAACATCCCTCAACTCACTAGTGATCTAGATCCCACTCCAATGCACACTTCCTTAAGAGCTAGATCTACCTTCTATCCAACGCACCATAAGGGTAACTTTATAGAAACATTCTACTCAACAGTGTCTACAACATTTAGACACATAAACCAAACAATACCATCTAAACAAAGCAACCTTACTAACAAAGAAAGGTTGGCGTTAAGGGAATTGGTCAATAACCCTGACCTTGTAATTAGGAGTGCGGATAAAGGTGGGGGAATAGTATTACAAGACAGAATACAATATCTTAAAGAGGCCTATAGAATTCTATCAGATCCGGTTTACTATACTAAACTTGATATGAACCCTCTACTAATATACCTAGAAGAATATAAAGATCTGGTTAACAATGCTGATCTTAAAGGAATATTGAATAAACAGGAGAAACAATTCCTTACAGTCGTAAACCCCAAAATAGCAATATATTACCATCTGCCCAAAGTCAATAAGGACCAACAAAATCTGCCGTGTAGACCAATTATATCTGGGATTAATTCCCTAACAGCCAACCTCTCACAGTATATTGACCACATACTACAAAGGTATGTGGTCAAACTACCATCATACCTTAAAGACACGGCAAACCTGATCGAATTATTAAAGGGGACCAAGTGGAAGTCAAATTATATATGGGTGACTATGGATGTTTCCGCGTTATATAGTAACACCCCTCATGACAAAGGTGTGGCGGCAATTATGGATGTACTCTCAAGAGACCCAGAGATGCCCTATGCACAGAGAGATTTTATTATATCCAGTATACATTTTATTCTAACACACAATGTTTTTATGTTTGAGGATGCAATTTATTTGCAGAAATGCGGCACCACAATGGGCACGCGTTTCGCACCAAGTTTTGCAAATCTTTTTATGGGGGAATTTGAAAGTCATTTTATATTTAACACTCATTGGTGGTTTGAAAGTATTATATTTTACCGTCGTTATATTGACAACCTGATTTTTATTTGGTGTGGAACACAAACGGACTTACAGAAATTCGAATCTGAGCTGAATAGTACTGATTGGGGCCTTTCATTTACCATGACATTTTCATCCAATAATATTGAATTCCTGGACCTGAGTCTAAGTAATGAGGAGGATTGTATAATCACTAAGACCCATTTCAAACAAGTGGAGTGTAATAGTCTTCTCAATTTTAGAAGCAACCATTACAAAAAATGGAAAATGAATGCCCCCATTCAGCCAGTTTAAGAGAATAAGGCGGAATTGCTCTAAGATTAAAGATTATAAAATTCAGAGCAAGATATTACAAGCCCGTTTTAAAAATAAAGGCTATCCACAGGGCCTTATAAAATCTGCTAGTGACAGAGCGGGAGTTTTAACACAAGCAGAGTGTTTACAAACCCGGAGTAAAAATCGGGAAGATGAATATCAACATAGTTTTATAACTACTTATAACCAGTCTCATAATGTCATTAAAGATGTATTAGAGAAACAATGACCCATTCTTTTAAATGACCCTCATTTGAAGGGAAGGATACCAGAACTTCCTAGGGT
This sequence comes from Leptodactylus fallax, assembly GCA_947044405.1. Lineage (NCBI taxonomy): Eukaryota > Metazoa > Chordata > Amphibia > Anura > Leptodactylidae > Leptodactylus > Leptodactylus fallax. The sequence goes on along the minus strand of CAMRHE010000061.1, from coordinate 1,009,557 downwards.
TACTTTTAGAAGGGCCCGTACCATCAAAGAGATTGTAGCCCCAAGTAAACTCCGTCAACCACATAAGAATGGAAAAATTCCTGGATCCATCATTGTGAAAGGGGGTTACAGATGCAATAAGGCTAGATGTAAATGCTGCCTAACTATTAAGCATAGGAGAACTTCCTTCAATAGTAACACCACTGGAGAAATATTTGAAATCCAATCCTATATGACTTGTGCCTCAGATTTCGTGATCTATTTACTAGAATGTACCTGTGGGTTACAATATATAGGAAGAACATCAATGTGTCTGAGAGTACGACTAAACCACAGACACAACATAGCCAAAGGCTACGTAAAACATAGTGTCTCAAGACACGCGGCCCTGTTACATAATTGTGAGCCCAGAGATTTTTTTCATTACACCTATTGAACAAATACCCTCAGATGTATGGGAAAGACATGACCGGTTACAGAAACGTGAAAATAAAAATATAAAACACCTATATACATATTATAAATATATGAATATAAAAGTATAAATGTAATAGGTATCGCCATATTTACATACAGATATTCCATACAACAAAGCAAATAAAATCAATAAATATCACCATAGATATATACCCGCTAAGAGGATTTATTTTTTTTTTTAAATATCAGTATACGTTTTCCAGGGATTCGTTAAGCCCTAACGGAGATAGTGTTTAATTCAAATATCCAGTACATATATTGCCATGTATTTACAACTTGCATTTATGTTTATATTCCTTATTTTTATAGCTAGATACATTTTATACTTTTCATATCTTTTCATACATATTTATGTATTATGTACAATTTATTTATTTATATATGCTGTTTGTATGTATGTGTATATATATATATATATATATATATATATTATATATATATACAGTACAGACCAAAAGTTTGGACACACCTTCTTATTCCAAGAGTTTTCTGTATTTTCATGACTATAAAAATTGTAGATTCACACTGAAGGCATCAAAACTATGAATTACCACATGTGGAATTATATACTTAACAAAAAAGTGTGAAACAACTGAAAATATGTCTTATATTCTAGGTTCTTCAAAGTAGCCACCTTTTGCTTTGATTACTGCTTTGCACACTCTTGGCATTCTCTTGATGAGCTTCAAGAGGTAGTCACCTGAAATGGTTTTCACTTCACAGGTGTGCCCTGTCAGGTTTAATAAGTGGGATTTCTTGCCTTATAAATGGGGTTGGGACTGTCAGTTGTGTTGTTCAGAAGTCAGGTGGATACACAGCTGATAGTCCTACTGAATGGAGTGTTAGAATTTGTATTATGGCAAGAAAAAATCAGCTAAGTAAAGAAAAACGAGTGGCCATCATTACTTTAAGAAATGAAGGTCAGTCAGTCCGAAAAATTGGGAAAACTTTGAAAGTGTCCCCAAGTGCAGTGGCCAAAACCATCAAGTGCTACAAAGAAACTGGCTCACATGAGGACCGCCCCAGGAAAGGAAGACCAAGAGTCACCTCTGCTGCGGAGGATAAGTTCATCCGAGTCACCAGCCTCAGAAATCACAGGTCAGAAATCACAGGTTAACAGCAGCTCAGATTAGAGACCAGGTCAATGCCACACAGAGTTCTAGCAGCAGACACATCTCTACAACTGTTAAGAGGAGACTTTGTGCAGCAGGCCTTCATGGTAAAATAGCTGCTAGGAAACCACTGCTAAGGACAGGCAACAAGCAGAAGAGACTTGTTTGGGCTAAAGAACACAAGGAATGGACATTAGACCTGTGGAAATCTGTGCTTTGGTCTGATGAGTCCAAATTAGAGATCTTTGGTTCCAACCACTGTGTCTTTGTGGAACGCAGAAAAGGTGAACGAATGGACTCTACATGCCTGGTTCCCACCATGAAGCATGGAGGAGGAGGTGTGATGGTGTGGGGGTGCTTTGCTGGTGACTCTGTTGGGGATTTATTCAAAATTGAAGTAATACTGAACCAGCATGGTTACCACAGCATCTTGCAGCGGCATGCTATTCCATCCGGTTTGCGTTTAGTTGGACCATCATTTATTTTTCAGCAGGACAATGACCCCAAACATACCTCCAGACTGTGTAAGGGCTATTTGACAAAGAAGGAGAGTGATGAGGTGCTACGCCAGATGACCTGGCCTCCACAATCACCAGACCTGAACCCAATCGAGATGGTTTGGGGTGAGCTGGACCGCAGAGTGAAGGCAAAAGGGCCAACAAGTGCTAAGCATCTCTGGGAACTCCTTCAAGACTGTTGGAAGACCATTTCAGGTGACTACCTCTTGAAGCTCATCAAGAGAATGCCCAGAGTGTGCAAAGCAGTATTCAAAGCAAAAGGTGGCTACTTTGAAGAACCTAGAATATAAGACATATTTTCAGTAGTTTCACACTTTTTTGTTAAGTATATAATTCCACATGTGTTAATTCATAGTTTTGATGCCTTCAGTGTGAAGCTACAATTTTTATAGTCATGAAAATACAGAAAACTCTTGGAATGAGAAGGTGTGTCCAAACTTTTGGTCTGTACTGTATGTCTATAGCCTCTTAGGGCCACTAGGATGAGTCATTCCTGGAACACTTATATGCTATCTACTTAGTAATAGGAAGATTGATACCTGGTAGTTGAGGGGTCTCCCCCCTTTGTTACGGGGCGAGCCACCTACTCTGTGGGTTAAGGGATGTGATCCGACTTTATTCGTTCTCTAGGCCTGGACTATGTTTCGTGTTTTAGGTTCTTTTGTTTCTTTGCCCTCCGCTTTTCACCTTACCCTCCACTAGCCTGTTCCCCACCTCCTCCTTTTCATGGCAAAACTCGATGGTCGCTACATACGGCCTTATCGTGTCAGGTTTATCATAGGTTTGGAAAAAACTCAATTGCTCTTACTATGCATTATCATTATGTGTATTTTATTCATGGATGTACCTCACCTGTATATACTGTAATGTATTGTGATTATGTTGTATGTGAGGCCATGATTGTGTCCTTGTTCCTTGATGTGTTTACAATTTGTAATGTATTCCTGTTAAAAAAATTTCAATAAAAAACTATTGAAAGTAAAATGCTCAGTATACCCCTTGATAAATTCTGTCAGGGGTGTAGTTTCCAAAATGGGGTCACTTTTGGAGGGTTTTCATTGTATTGATACTCTAAGGGCTCTGCAAATGAGACACCTGAAAACTATTCCAGTAAAATCTGCTTTTCAGACACCCAGTGTCACTACTTCCCTTCCTTGCGCTTCCATGTGCTTAAACATCAGTTAACACCCAAACTTCACAAATGCTGTTTTAAATTATTTGAGGGGTGCAGTTTTGAAAATGGGGCGATTCATGGGGGTTTCTAATATATAGGCCTTTATAATCCCCTTCAGAACTGAAGTGGTCCCTAAAAAATTAGTTTGGAAAATTTTCTTGTAAATCTGGAAAATCACTGTTACAATTGTAAGACTTGTAACGTCCAAAATAAATTAAATGACAATTAAAAGATGATGCCAATATAAAGCAGAGGTATGGTAGATAATATTTATTCATGTATTTGGGTGATATGACTATGTCTGAAATGCAGAGCATTCTAAAATCTGCAAATTTTTCCAAATTTCCATCAAATTTCCTATTTGTTTACAAATAAACACATAAAATATTGATCACTGTTTACCACTAACATGAAGCACAATGTGTGATGAAAAAACAATCTCAAAATCACATGGTTAAAGCGTCTCAAACTTATTGCCATATATAATGACACATGTCAATTTTGAAAAATGAGGCCTGGTCATTAAGGTATTTTTAGGCCTGATCCTTAAGGGGTTACACCTGGGGTGCGTCTTATAGTCAGAAGTGTCTTTTTGTCTGAAAAATACCGTAAATACTGGACGGGTTCAGCTTGAGCCTTTACTTGATGACGGATCCTGGGCAATGGGAATTTACTAAAATTAGTTGAGTACCCCTACTCTATTGGCCTCAGCAGCCCATCATGTCTCGTGGACCATTATGGTTAAAACTGATGGTAAAAACTGATGACAACTGATGGTTTTGGAGTAGAAATTTATTAAAAAAAAAAAAAAAAAAGCCTGATGACAACTGATGCATTTTTACATACGTTTTGGCATCAGTTGTAATGACTAAGGGACAAAAAAAATGATACTAATGCAACTGATATATGTGAACTTACCGTTACTAAACTCTCCACTCTACAATCTGTCCTGAATTCAGCTGCCAGACCCATCTTTTTGTCAAACCGGTACTCAGATGCATCTACCTTGTTCCAGTCACTGCACTGGTTGCCCGTCCACCACAGAATACAATATAAAATTATCACACTCATCCTTAAATCCATCCATAGCTTGCTCCTCCATGCATCTCCTCCCTTGTCGCGGTCTACCATGCTAACCATCCTCTATGTTCTGCCAACAACCTTAGACTTGTGTCATCTGTTATCCGAACATCCCACTCTCCAAGACTTTTTTCGAGCTGCACTGGTGCTCTGGAATCCTTTACCCAGGACAATTAGATTGTCAAATATGGAAGCTTCAAACATGCCCTAAAATCACTTCTGTTTAGTCAGCCTTATCACATGACCTGATCACATTGTTCTACACCTCTGCACACTAAGCTAACATTTCTTATCCTAGGCTATATTTTATACTCTATTACTCAGAACCTGACCCCTCTATCTCAAAGTTACTCTGCACTCCATGCACTTAGTATCTGTATATTCGCAGATATTGTCTGGTAACAGGCTCGTTCAGCTTCAGTTATATGACTTTATTTATTAAAAGATGGCAGGACCAATGTAGCAAACAAGCCCTCTTACCTGTTTTCTATCCCTATTTCCTTATAGATTGTAAGCTCTCGCGAGCAGGGCCCTCACTCCTATTGTTTGATATGTTAATTCTTTGCCACATTGTAATGTGAAATACTGTCTGTTCATGTATCCTGTGATTTGTAAAGTGCTGTGGAATATGTTGGCGCTATATAAATAAAGTTGTTATTAACATTATTATATCACCTGACTGATGTCAGCTGGATGAGGAGCTTGCATGTAGCCAGTTTTAGAGAAGTGAGCAGCATGGGACCAGAAGGTATGGAATTCTCCAACATTGTAAGTCTTACCCTAGGGTTATAATTATATATATGGTATAAAAAAGGGCACCAACCCCTTGACTTCCTTTTACTACATTATATATGTAGCAATGTACAGTCTGGATGGGCAGAATTCAAAGTGGACTAAATCATCTTATACCTCAGACTAGTATTTCCCCACTTTTTCAGTATTGGGGCACCCCTACCAAATAATAATGGTCTGCAACATAAGTAGCAGTACTGCCCCCACACAGCTTAATGCTCCACAGTGGCGTCCACACACAGTATAATGTTCCCCAATTGCCGACACACAGTATAATGCCCCCCAGCTGCTTCATTAGTATTACATGCAATGACTGTATAGCGAGTACCCGCACCACAGCCACTTGCCTCTTGTCCCTCTTCAGTCCATACATTTTTCGTGGTAGAAACGTGTGTGTGGATGTGGAACAGACAGCAAGCCACAGCACAGCCTGCTTCATTTGTAGTAACTGACACTGACATCAGTGAATTGTAACAAAGTGGCATGGCTCAGCTGCTCTTTTAGTCTCTAACACAAGAGATCTTTTCCATTAGGTTTGTGACTGGGTCCTGGTAAATAGATGCAAACGTGTTTTTACCAAAACCAGGCACTTACCCCATTGAGTTAGCAAAGTCCATAAACAAAGCAATGTGGGAATTATATTGGTTAAAGATCAGCTGGAAAATAGTAGCTACCTGAGGTAGACAGATTCTGATGCAACCGTACTTCAGAGCGCAGAACACAGACCGGAGAAAACATTGCACTGCCTGGAACCAAACTCAGAAATGTGCAGGCACTCATATAAATAGAGTAGCAGCATTCAGTATTACATTAAACATTCCTCAACACTACGTGGGTACACTGCCACAGAAGATGCTCACCTTAGAGCCCTGTCTGTGGCTAAGTTATATTTCCCTCCAGAAACACCTTTGGGAAAAACATAATTAATCACATATCACACTAAATGTGGCTACAAAACAACTGCAATATAAATAGACACATCTGGCAAAGAGCGCAACAATATAGAATACCCGTTGCGAGTAGTGAAGTACATGTAACTCGTCTACTTAAGGCAAACCAGAAGGCAATTTTAAAGGGATAGGTATCCACACTTTACAAGGGTATAGTCAGAGTGCTTTAGAAGGTGTGCCCAGATTATTAAAGGGATGGCTTATATAAACTCAATAATACTTGTTACTGCACACTGCTCATGTCACATTCACCAATTCTCATTTTCTGTTTAATTTGGGGTAGGATGGTTGTCAGATAAATTTCTGCCTCAGGCAGTAGAAGGACTAGGACTGATATTGTTTAATAGGCACTGCAATTTTTTTTTTTTACATAGCGGCTTAGTGTTTCATTACTACAGTAAATATAGTATAAGACTATTGATGATACACTGTAAAGTAAGAGCACCAGATAAATTTAATAAACTGTTAAGAAATGTAAAAGTCACATTCAGTGAGCATAAGCAAACCTTGATACCAAGTCCCCCCCGCCCTTACCATTAGCAGAGAGAATATAGAATAGTTATATGGAAGGCCCAAGTCCAAGACTAATGGTTAATCTCTTTTCCTTTTTTTTCACATCACCTCTTTATATTTGTTGAACCAATACAGACAGCTTTTACTTATAATCAATAGTACATTTCATAAACTGTAGACTAGAGAGCGGAATAACATCCAGGAAAGATATAAAGATGTAATTGATCATTTATATACACAATAATACACTCTAATTTTTGTGCACTGATTTCAATATCAGGAAGAAGATTTTTTGCAAGGCAGAAGCTGCTGTGTCCAAACTGCTTTATTTATAGTGCTTAAAAAAAATTACCAATTGGATTTTTTTATTATATTAATTAAATGCAGATACTCAAAATATTTTTGTAATTTGCTATTATTTTCAGCTGTTGTTTTTTATCCTTTTCACCATCTTTCCTGAGATTGTACTCCATTCATTTTAACAGCTTGTTTGCATATATTTTGCAGCAGCCACACAGACATACAAATGTGGTGTCTGTTGATGACTAATTGACCTCTATGGGACCTCTTGCAGCATCTTAGTGGACACTACTTAAATTGTTTTTGTTCTCTTTTATTCTGTTTGGTGCCACTGTGTTATATATATACAGTACAGACCAAAAGTTTGGACACACCTTCTCATTCCAAGAGTTTTCTGTATTTTCATGACTATAAAAATTGTAGATTCACACTGAAGGCATCAAAACTATGAATTAACACCTGTGGAATTATATACTTAACAAAAAAGTGTGAAACAACTGAAAATATGTCTTATATTCTAGGTTCTTCAAAGTAGCCACCATTTGCTTTGATTACTGCTTTGCACACTCTTGGCATTCTCTTGATGAGCTTCAAGAGGTAGTCACCTGAAATGGTTTTCACTTCACAGGTGTGCCCTGTCAGGTTTAATAAGTGGGATTTCTTGCCTTATAAATGGTGTTGGGACTGTCAGTTGTGTTGTTCAGAAGTCAGGTGGATACACAGCTGATAGTCCTACTGAATGGAGTGTTAGAATTTGTATTATGGCAAGAAAAAAGCAGCTAAGTAAAGAAAAACGAGTGGCCATCATTACTTTAAGAAATGAAGGTCAGTCAGTGCGAAAAATTGGGAAAACTTTGAAAGTGTCCCCAAGTGCAGTGGCCAAAACCATCAAGCGTTACAAAGAAGCTGGCTCACATGAGGACCGCCCCAGGAAAGGAAGACCAAGAGTCACCTCTGCTGCGGAGGATAAGTTCATCCGAGTCACCAGCCTCAGAAATCACAGGTTAACAGCAGCTCAGATTAGAGACCAGGTCAATGCCACACAGAGTTCTAGCAGTAGACACATCTCTACAACAACTGTTAAGAGGAGACTGTGTGCAGCAGGCCTTCATGGTAAAATAGCTGCTAGGAAACCACTGCTAAGGACAGGCAACAAGCAGAAGAGACTTGTTTGGACTAAAGAACACAAGGAATGGACATTAGACCTGTGGAAATCTGTGCTTTGGTCTGATGAGTCCAAAATTGAGATCTTTGGCTCCAACCACCGAGTCTTTGTGCGACGCAGAAAAGGTGAACGAATGGACTCTACATGCCTGGTTCCCACCGTGAAGCATGGAGGAGGAGGTGTGATGGTGTGGGGGTGCTTTGCTGGTGACACTGTTGGGGATTTATGCAAAATTGAAGGAATACTGAACCAGCATGGTTACCACAGCATCTTGCAGCGGCATGCTATTCCATCCGGTTTGTGTTTAGTTGGACCATCATTTATTTTTCAACAGGACAATGACCCCAAACATACCTCCAGACTGTGTAAGGGCTATTTGATCAAGAAGGAGAGTCATGGGGTGCTACGCCAGATGACCTGGCCTCCACAGTCACCAGACCTGAACCCAATCGAGATGGTTTGGGGTGAGCTGGACCACAGAGTGAAGGCAAAAGGGCCAACAGGTGATAAGCATCTCTGGGAACTCCTTCAAGACTGTTGGAAGACCATTTCAGGTGACTACCTCTTGAAGCTCATCAAGAGAATGCCAAGAGTGTGCAAAGCAGTAATCAAAGCAAAAGGTGGCTACTTTGAAGAACCTAGAATATAAGACATATTTTCAGTTGTTTCACACTTTTTTGTTAAGTATATAATTCTACATGTGTTAATTCATAGTTTTGATGCCTTCAGTGTGAATCTACAATTTTTATAGTCATGAAAATACAGAAAACTCTTGGAATGAGAAGGTGTGTCCAAACTTTTGGTCTGTACTGTTAAGTAAAATATAATACCATAGTATCAGGGGAGGCCCCGGCGTATAGTCCGTCAATGAGTGTATGGTGGGGGAAATGCTTCTGCCCACGACTCCCAGTGTGTCCTGAATCTATCCAGGCCTCCTCCATTCCATGCACAAATACGCTCGTATTGATAGTTCAAGGACACCGCTGAAATCAACTCTGTCAAAGTCGGGCATGCAGGAGATTTCCATCTTCTTGCAATAAGTAGGCGGGCAGCCCCTAGCACCTGACATACAACTGTTCTATGTCTACCCGGTATCATGTGGATGCCCAACAGGAGGAGTGCCAGTTCAGGTGTATACCCCACCACTCCCCCACACAGGCTATTAACCAAGGAAAACACAGAAACCCAAAAGGGCTGAATGAGTGGACAGTGCCAGAACACATGGAATAAAGAGCCGTTCTCCCCGCATCCCCTCCAACACCGAGGTGAACACGATGGGTAGAACTTAGCTATGCGTAAGGGAGGGTAATACCATCGTAGAAGTAGTTTGCTATATTGCTCCCAATGTGAGGCACATCCTGTGGATTGCTTAGCCCATCTGATCGCCTCTCGCCAGTGGCCGGCCTCAAATCTACTGCCTATGTCCTCTTCCCAAAGGCTTATGTGTTTAGTCTTGCGAAAGGTGGAATCCATATTCAAAGTTCGATACAGGGTTTTAGTATTATAGGCCGCTGGGGAAGCCTGTGGGTGTAAGAGGTCGGCGGCCGGCTGCGGTAAGCGCAGCTGAGCCGGAGTAGTGACAGACAAGTAGGAAGTCAATCTAGTATAGGTATATACCTCCTTCGCGGGCAGATCATATGTCTCCCTCAATAGGGCGAAGGGTGCTGTAGCACCTCCCCTATACAGGTCAGAGACATACTTTACACCACATCTGCGCCACACGTCTAGGGATAAGTGCGGTATCTCGTGAGGGAGCGTCGTAATGGGCAGATTTAGTGCTACCTTAGGAGTATCCCTGTCCTGCAGAGTACACAATGCATGCCAGGCCCCAATCGTAGCCTGTACAGCCGGTGGAGCTGATATGGAAGAACCGCTCCTGGGTCCTGACGCTAATAGGTAACCCTCCCAATCGGTAGTCCGAACCATTTGGGCCTTCATAGCTGGCCACAGTTTGTCATAATTCGTTGTAAACCAAAATTGGAGTTGACCTAAAACTATGGCTAAATAATAATGGTACAAGTTTGGTACACCCATACCCCCATTGTCTCTTGCTTGAAACAGTGTATGTAGTGCTATTCCGGGTTTACCACCCTTCCATATGAAGGACATCATTTGTCTTTGGAAACTTAGGAGGGTGGACTTGGGTATTGATATCACTAATGTTCTTAAATAATAAAGTATCTTGGGAAGGATCAACATTTTGTATAACACTATTCTACCCATCCAACTATGCTCAAATTTAGTTAACCCATCAAGCTCTTTCTGAAGGGTAGCCAGCAGGCCTGGAAAGTTGGCCTTAACTAAATCTTTTGGGTTTGGAGTGAGCCGTATTCCCAGATAGGGTATAGTGTGCGAACACCATTGATAGGGCGATGTTTTTAATATGGTGTATATTGTTTTGAGACATACCAATTCCTAAAATCTGGGACTTAGATTCGTTGACTTTATAATATGATAACTCTCCAAAATCTTTCAAAATTTGAGATATAGTGCAGAGCATGCTATTAGAGTAGGAAAGAGACAGAATCACATCATCCGCGAATAAATTAATTCTGTGGTCTGTCCGATCCAACCTGATACCAGACAGACCCGGATGCGTCCTGATCCTCTCGGCCAGAGGCTCCATCACCAATGAAAATATCAAGGGGGACAAAGGGCACCCCTGTCTCGTGCCATTAGTAATGGCGAAGGGGCGGGACAGGACTCCATTCGCCAGCACTCGTGCGGAAGGGTTAGAGTAGAGTGCTGATATTGCAGTAGCTATGGGGCCAGAAAAAGCAAATTTATGGAGGACCTCAAAAAGGAATTCCCCCATTGTACTCTATCAAACGCCTTCTCCACATCCAGGGACAGGAGCAGAGAAGGCGCCCGCGGGCCCGGGCCGCCGCAAGTAGCGCGATCACACGCCTCGTGCCGTCTGGGGCCTGTCTCCCCTTAGTGAATCCAACCTGATCCCCGGCTATCAGTGTGGGCATGACATCGAGGAGTCTGTTCGCAAGTACCTTCGCAAACAACTTAACGTCCGCATTTAATAGTGATATGGGCCGGTAGTTGGAGGGTTGGGAGGGGTCTTTGCCTGGCTTGGGTAGAGTCACAATCATTGCGGATAACATCTCCCGGGGAAAGTTTCCTGTCACCATTGCTAAATTAAACACCTCAGTAAGGTGAGCAAGAATAAGTGGCTTGAATAGCTTGTAGTATTCCCCAGAGAACCCATCTGGACCTGGAGATCTATTAAGTTTAAGGCCATCAATCGCCTTAGCCACTTCCTGAGTGGAAATAGAAACATTTAGTGACTGCAGCTGTTCAGGGGTAACAGAGGGAAGGTGCAAGGAGCATAGGAATCGGTTAATATCTATCATTGAAGGCTGCGCGGTATCCGAGTCATCCTTCAAGTTATACAGGTCCTGATAATATTTACTGAATTCATCAGCAATTTGTTGAGGGTGGAAAATTTTTGCTGTGGTCGATTTAGACACCAGAAATGGAATTTTGGATTTAATCCTTGCTGCCTTGACTCTCTGTGCCATTAGCTTGCTGGTTTTGTTGTACGACCGGTAATAAGAGGCTTTCAAGCGTTTAGAGTGTTTTTCAAAGTCCACCAGTAGGTGGGCGCTCAAGTCGTCCCTGGCCTTCCGCAAAGCACCTAACAGGGCAGGATTAGGGTCAATTTTATGTTTCTGCTCTAGAGTTGCAATAGAAGTGAGTAGCTCCTTCATCGTTTGCTGTCGGTTGCGCTTAAAGCGCGAGGCATGCTGAATCAGTAGTCCCCTAACAAATGCTTTATGTGAATTCCAGAGGCAAAACTTTTCCTCTACCGAGGGGGAGTTAATGTTAAAGAATTCGGCAAAGTCAGTGTTCAATTTCTCGGATACTGATTTCAGAGACATGACATATGTATTGTTTCGCCACGACACGGGGGGGAGCCACTGTGCCAGCTAGGTGGATGCTAAGAATAATAGGTGCGTGGTCTGACCACGTGATATTTCCTATTTCACAACTTTGTACTCTAAGAAGCATATCACTCTGGACCAAGAACATGTCTATTCTGGAGTAGGATTGGTGACTAGCGGAGTAGTATGTATAATCCCTCTCAGAGGAATTGAAGCACCGCCAAACGTCGTGAAGTTCCGTCTGCCGGAGCCAAGACCCTAATTGTTGAGGTGGATGCTTGCCGCGATAAGTGGAATCAGCAGCAGCGTCATGTACAATATTTAAATCACCGCAAAATAGAACCTGGCCCTGAGCATGCTTCCCACACTTCTTCATTACAGAATTTAAAAAGGAAATCTGAGACGCATTAGGACAATATACGTTTACAATAGTGATGGGGCAGTTATCAAGCAGACAGGTGAGAGCTACATATCGGCCCTTGGGATCTGAACTGACATGTATTAACTGAAATGACACTGTATGCTTTATCGCTATGAGGACACCCGCAACCTTCTTGGCAGCATTGGAACAAAAGATATGAGGGAACAATTTATGAGAAAGATTTGGTGGATGAGAGTCGCAGAAATGCGTCTCCTGTATGCAAACTACATCTGCTGCAGATCTGAGAGCCTCCTTCCACAACAATGAAAGCTTAAAGGGACTATTTAGTGCACTCGCGTTAAGTGACAGTAATTTAACACCCATTAATACTTTCAAGAATTAGCAATACAGACTGGTAGCAGATAGGGTCGGGTAGGAGAATAACGCTAAAATGGCATCTCTTGGGCCTAGAGGAGAACAATTCATTAATGACATTATACAACACGTAACTGGTTAACAGAAAGGGAAGAGAAAATAGTATTACACAACCGAGCAGTAAGATACTGCGCAAACTTGGGGGAAAGTTTGCCATAGAATAGGAGGTACAAAACACACCACAGGTAACTCACAATACGTCCATATTGAGCTATTCACTCGGCGGAGGTGGTAGATTTCCACGGAGGGTCCAACTTATGGGACTCGGCCCTTGAAGGTTTCTGAACATTAGGCGCAGGTGGCGGCAGGTTCCACTGGTGTCAGGTTTCTCCCGGTGTCAAAGGAGTTAAATGTAAAAGTCACTCCATTCCTGATAATGATGACTTTAGTTGGGAATCCCCACTTATAGGGAATGTTGTGTTGACGGAGGACCGCTGTAACAGGAGCAAGCTCTCTTCTGGCACCAATAGTAGCCTGAGAAAGGTCTGCATAAAGTTGGATTTCTTTAAACGGCTCAGGCAAAGATGATCTTTTCCTTGACTCAAGCATGAGACGATCCTTGATATGGTAGAAATGTATGCGGGCGAGGGTGTCTCTGGGGATATGATCAGGCATCCCCTTTGGCTTCGGCAAGCGGTGGGCCCTATCGATTATAAGATCCGCGTCAGAGCTTTGTGGCAGGATTGCTTTCATTAATCGTTGTAAATATGAAGTCAGGTCCCTGGCAGCGACTGACTCTGGTATGCACGAAACTTGACATTATTCCGCCTATTCCTATCCTCCATGTCGGCAAGTTTTAGTTTGACCGCCGCTAATTCTTCCTCAAGATCATTATGGGTATCCACTATAGTGTTGTGTGCCACAGCAAATTCACTCATCTTATTCTCAACGTGGTCTATTCTGTCGCCAAGAGAATCAACCGTGGAGGATACGGACGAAATCGCCTTAGTGATATCCTTCTGAATAGATCTGTGCAATGCTAGCATTATATCCTTTAAGAAGGACTCAGAAGCCAATTGGGTACCTGCAGGGATAGCCTGGAGCACATGCGAGTCACCTAACTGGGGATCTTCTGCAGCCGGGCGAGATTCAAAACAAAACGTGGTATCCCATCTCATCTTTTGCTTTACAGGGCTGCGTGTGGGAGTAGTGCTACCTGCTTGGGAGGATGCTTCTACAGGAGAAACCTCCGGATGGCTGACAAGGGCTGAAGTAGGTGAAGATGGGGGTTGTAGTCCCCTCTTTGAAGCCTGCTGCTGGCCAGGGCTGTCACCAGAGGCCTCCAGATGCGGTGGTGTAGCTTGAAATAGCCGCTCACCTGGTGTGCCGTTGTGCTCCGCGCCGGAGCGGTCCGCCGCCTGCTGCAGCGGGTGAATGGAGGATTCGCCGGCGCCATCTTGGGCCGAGGCTGACGCTGCGAAGAAGTCGGTAAGCCGCTTCGGGGGGCCTTTCTTCCCCCGCTTTGCCATATCCCCGCAGTCCTGAGGAGCAAAGGACCCTTCCGCGCTGTAGTATCCGGGTATCGCCGGCACCGAGTGGTTGCTATGAGCCGCTATAGTAGTGTGAGGTCTCAGAGCTTCACAACTCCACGGCCATCTCAGTCGGCTCCAAGCCACGCCCCCCTATACTGAGCATTTTGACCCCACAGTCATTTCACAGACTTTTATTAAAATTGGGATGTGTAAATGAAAAATTACTAAAACATCACTTCATCTCTAAAGTTTTCATTTTTACAAGGGGTTAAAGGAGAAAAAGCACCCCACAGTTTGTTAAACAATTGCTAATGAACACAGGAGTACCCCATATGTGGTTGTAAACTTCTGTGTGGGTACATGGTGGGGCTCAGAATGGAAAGAGCACTATTTGGATTTTGGATGGCAAATTTTGCTGGAATAGTTTTCCGGTGCCATGTCTCATTTGCAGAGCCCCTAGGGCACCAATTCAAAGGAAACCCCCAAAAAGTGACCCTATTTTAAAAACTACACCCCTCAAGGAATTTTTCAAAGGGTATGGAGAGCATTTTGACCTCACAGATTTTACAGATTTTATTAGCATTGGGACGTAAAAATTAAAAATGACTTTTCTTTCCAATAAATTGTCCATTTAGCTGCAAATTTTTTATTTTTACAATGGGTTACAAAAGAAAAAGCACCCCACAGTTTGTTACACAATTTCTACTGAACACAGGAATACCCCATATGTGGTTGTAAAATGTTGTATGAGTACATGGCAGGGCTTGGAATAGAAAGAGCGCTATTTGGATTTTGGAGGGCAGATTTTGCTGGAATAGTTTTCAGGTGCCATGTCACATTTTCAGGGCCCCTAAAGTACCAGTACAATGGTAAAAGTAACCCCATTTTAGAAACTACACTCAAGGCATTTCTCAAGGGGTATTAACATTTTGAGTACAATAGTGCTTCCGAAAAAGGAATGTACAAAGTTAAAATTGAAATATTTAAAGAAATATGCCATTTCAGTGCCCAGCATGTTGTGCCCACTTTGTGACTTCAGAGACATGCACTCCTAAAACTATTAAATGGGTTATCCTGGTTACCAAGAAGTTGTATATGTGGGTGTAAACTGCTGTTTGGGCACACAGCAGGGCTCAGAAGGGAAAGAGCACTGCGCTTTTTATCTTTTGGGGTATAGATTTAGAGGGACTTTCTGGATGCCATGTTGTTTTTGCAGAGCCCTGGAGGTGCCACTAAATTGGAATTCCCCAAGAAGTGACCCCATTTGATAGGGGCAATTTTAGAGTCTCTGCAAACGTTACATGGCATCCAAAAACCCACAATCTAAATTAGCAATCCAAAAGCACATAGGGCTCATTCACATGTGCGCCCTGCTGTGTGCCCAAACAGCAGTTTATGCCCACATGTATGACACTGTTGTGCCCCGGATAACGTACTTAACCATGCCATATGTGGGTATAAACTGCTGTTTGGGCACAGCTGGGCACAGAAGGGAAAGAGTGCTATTTTGGTTTTTGGAGCACAGTTTGGTTTTTGGGCATCATGCCACTTTTGCAGAGCGTCTGAATTGCCAGTAAAGTGGAATCTGCAGACATGTGACCCCAATTTGGAAATGATACCCTTTAAGTGGCATAGCAAGCATTTTTAACCCTTGAGTGTTGCATTAATTTAATTTCCATAAATGAATGAGCTGCTGATAATGAAAAGTGAAAATTGCAATTTTTCCAGAGATACACCATTTCAGTGCCAAATATATTGTGCCCAGCTTGTGTCAGCAGCAGAGGCGTAGCTAGCGGGGGGGGCAGAGGGGGGCGACAGTCCCGGGCCCAGTGAGAAGGTGGGGGCCCACTAACGGTATCAAAAGATTTCTATCTACATCAGCTGCTTAGCGCTACACATCCTAGACTGGTTCCTCACTCCCTGGCTGAGGAAGACATATTAACCGAGTGAGGAACCAGCCCAAGATGTGTAGCGCTGAGCAGCGCACGTTGCTGACTTTTACAGCGCTTACTTATCCTGCTCACCGCTTACTGGCTGACTGAGGTTGAGCAGGGAACGATACCTGCAACTGATTAGAACAGAGCGTCGGCACGTGACGCACAGTGCGCCGAAACTCCGCCCCCTGGTCCCTGCCTGTGCTCTATGTGCTAACAGATACTGCAGAAAGTAGCAACAGGTCGTTCTGCAGGGGGTCCTCCACATCAGGGTCCTTCTAGGCCAAGCTGCAGTTTCAAAAGTGGTCAGTACTAAGTTTAATAGGCTGTATTTGTGTGATCTTAACAGTGTCCCTTTTCAGCACTTTTAAAAGAGTTGTTTAGTTTTGAAGATATTTGATACTGATGACCTCTCCATAGGAGAGGTCATCAGTATCAGATAGGTCAGGTGACAGTGAATCCCAAAACTGAACCCTACAGTCAGAGGCGTAGCTAGTGGGGGGGCAGAGGGGGGCGGCTGTACCGGGCCCACTGAATCTTTGGGGATCCACCCCGCGGCCGCCATTAATACATCCTTTATTTCTAACTATATCGGTGTCTGCAGACACCGATCTAGTTAAAAGGCTTCCTGGTGCTTAACTGTCTTGTAAACCACAAGCCAATACAGGCTTGTGGTTTACAAGACGCTGAGACCACAGACGGATGTCTGCTTCTCAGCACGGGCGGCACGATGACGTCACAATATCACGCCAGGGAGGAAGCGCCGGCAGCTCCGTTCATCAGCATCGCAGGTGAGTATGACTTTTTTTTTGTGGGTATATTAATAGTATAAGGGGTGGTTAGGAGGGGGAAATATAACTATAAGGGAGGATTCATTAGGGGGCATTATGACGATGGGGGGGGGTCATTTATATAAGGGTTATTGGGGGGTATTAGTAATACAAGGGGGAGGTTAGTTATATAAGGAGCCATTAGGGGGCATCATTTATATTAGGAGGCATTATGAACATAAGGGGGTGGTCATTGATATAAGGGGTCATTAGAGGTGCAGTATTTATGTCAGGGGCAATCAGGGGCATAATATGAGGGTCAATTTAATTTAATGAAAGTGGCACTTGGGCTTTATTAAGACTAAGGCCCCACGTAGCTGGCTGCAGGAAAAACCATGGCGGTAACATTGTGGTTTTTCCCGCAACACTTTTCACAGAAGGTCCGCAGAGGTTTCCTCTGTGGACTTTCTGTTTTCAATACACCTATATGGAAACCACCAGAGTTTCAGTTTTGTTGTTGTTGCAGTTTTGGAAATCGCAGCATGTCAATTATACCTACTGAAACGCCGGCGGTTTCCCTATAGATATAATTGAAGCAGAAAGTCCGCAGAGGAAACCTCTGTGAACTTTCTGTGGAAAGTGCTGCAGGAAAAACCGCGATGCGTCTCTGCCGCGTTTTTTCCCACAGCTGTTTTTTTGCTGCGGGACGCCACATGGGGCCTTGGCCTTAAGGTGTTTTCCATCTCATTTTTATTGATGGTCTATCCTCAGAATAAAACATCAATAAGAGATAAGTGACTCCCCACTGATCAGCTGCATGAAGGGGCTATGGCGCCTGTTTATATCACACACTGTCTGTTTATAGTGACCGTGAGATGTAATTACAGCCTTGTCACATAGACGTGTATAGGATGAGGCTGTAGTTACATTACATGGTCGCTATGAAAAGAATGACACTATGTAAATAGAGAAGGGGTCACGGCGCTTACACAGGTACCACAGTTCATTCAAACAGCTGATCCTGGGGGTCCCGGGTATTGGAACCCCAATAATTTTTTTTCCCATGTTTTTTTTTTTCCCCTTTTCAATTAGGAAATACCTGGGACATTATTAATAAGGGGCACTATTTAAAGGGGGTGCACAGGGAAGTTATTAATTTAAAGATGCACTTGGGGGTATTATTCATTATAGGGGGTTATATTATATATTTTATAATTGGGGGTAGCAGCAGGGTGGGGGCTTTGTGTAGGTGAGGATAATGTGGGTCAGGTGCCTGGAAAAGTGAGGAGCCAAAGATGTCTGTGTTGCAAACTTTACAGAGACTGGAAGAAGTGGTCATGGCCGTTCGGATGAAAGAGATGGGGAATGTGAAGGATTAGTCAGAGATGTCACTGGTAAGTCACTAAATGTTACTGTCCTGTATTCACCTAAATTGTCTGCAGAGCCCTGTGTAGAGCTGCTATATACCACTATACGCTCACCGTATACTCATGGTATCAGTATACAAACATGTCCAAGTTGGGGGCCCACTTGGACATGTTCGCCCCCCTGTGCTGAACCCCTAGCTACGCCTCTAGTCAGCAGAGATACACACTTCAAAAACTGGTAAGCGGGTATCCCCAACAAAACAGCATTTGGAGCGTTCGTCTCTGATACAAGCATGGCACAACATACTACGCACCGAAATGACATATTCCTGGAAATATTGCCATTTTCTCCTTTCACCATCAGTTGCGCATTCATGTCTGGAAGATAAATTAATTTTTTGGGGGTTAAAAATGCTCACTGTACTCCTGGATAAATTCCTTCAGGGGTGTAGTTTCCAAAATGGGGTAACATGTCAGGGAATTCCATTATACTGCTTATACATAGGCTAACAGGAATGATGAATTGATCCTGAACACAGGATAAGAAGACTGAAGAAGATGATCGCAGAACCAGGGCCTGATAGGCCCTAGACTACAGAATAAAGTGTGTCCCCCCTTCCCCCGAGAGACAGAGCGGGGGGTCGTACAGGTACCGGGTTGCCCTAGCATTGGATGCCGCAGCTTCAGACCAGGTGACGTTAAAATGATGTACCAGTATGTCATTTTATGTTAAGGGGTTACACAAGAAAAATAAGGATTTGACCGGAGGCAACTAACGTGGCATTATACCGTGCGGGTGGTGACTAACATATCATTATACTGTTCAGGGGGCAACTAACGTGGCATTATACTGTGCGGGTGGTGACTAACATAGCATTATACTGTGCAGGGGACACTAACGTGGCATTACACTGTGTGGGGTGGTTAACATGGCATTATGCTGTGCAGGGGGCAACTAATGTGGTATTATACTGTGCAGGGGCACTAACATGGCATTATACTGTACAGGGGGCACTAATGTGGCATTACACTACGTGGGCACCTAACGTGGCACTATACTGTGCGGGGGCACCTAACATGGCATTATACTGTGCGGGTGCACCTATTGTGAAATTATATTATGCAGGGGGCAATAACGTGACATTATACTGTAGGGGGGCAGTAAGGAACGTTATACTGTTGGTGGGGGCATTAAGAAGCATTGTACAGTGAGTGGGAGCATTAAGGAACATTATACTGTGGGGGGCACTAATGGGACATTATTGTGCCTTCTCAGTATGCTCCTTAGCAGGGTCATTTTAACACATTGGTGGGCCCAGTGCAAAGGTTTCATAAGTGGGCCCCCCTCATCACCACCACTTAGGAATACTCGACTTGCACAAATTATAATGCCTCCTTAGAGGACCTAACACAGTATCATGCCTCACTAGTGGCCCCATACAATATAATGTCCTCCTCCAGCTACCCCCACAGTTTAATGTTCTTGTCCATCAGCCCCCAGTTTAATCCTTTCACTTCCAGGAGTTTTCAGATTTTTTTTCTCCTCTGGCTGACAAGGCAATTTTCACAGTTTTGAGTTGGACAAATAAAACCTAAATTGCAACATTAAAAAAATTATACTAACCCTCCCATAACTATATATTTTTTTGAAAGTAGACACCTGCAGCATTGTCAAAATGCCACTTGGTACTGTACACAAACCGGCATCTTCATGCAATTTTGATTTAAAGCGTATGTTTTATAAAAAAAAATACAATTAAATTTATATTAGTTGCTAAAAGTGGAAACCAAACAAAAAGTTATTTTTTCAACATATGCAGAGTTCATTCATATCACTGAGACCTACACCTGTATGCACATATTTTCAGAAAATCACCAGAACTGGAAGGAAGAAAAACCAGCTTTGAAGCAGGAAATGTTAACAAGTACCATCCTATAAAATGTAGTGATTACACACCGTGAAAAGCAAGTGCACCTCTAAACCCTATGTATTTCTTGAAAGTAGACAACCTGAAGATTACATGTGTCTCAATCGGTTATAATAGCCATGTCCACCTTCATGAACTTTGTGAAAAAAACAAACAATTTTCTAATAAAATGCGCTAAAACATATCATATCATGCATTCACACAAAAAACACATATAAAATAATAGATGAGGGTGTACACAATTTATATACCTTTATACTGCAATCATACAGAAGTCAAGGAATATTTTGCTGTCATTCACTAACAAACAGTTAAAAATCTACACTGCACATAACAAACTGTGACTGTAATACCAAAATCTAACTTTTTTGAGATTGCACTGCATACTGTATATAAAAACACAACTTAATATTTCATACATGCAACCAACTTCATGCAACATTGCAGCAAACAGATTACAAGCAAAAATTCAAATTTGCCACTAAAATGCATGCTCAAGCAATCCCTTTCTGCAAACAAAATGTACTTTCCAAAAAACTGCACGATGTGAGGAATTCATACATACAACACACACACACACATATATATATTGTGACAACTTGGGGGAATTAGACTCAAAATGGCGGCTTTTCCTGGTCCGGACAGCGGTGGTTCGTGGTACTGGGCGCCGGAAAGATAGCTTTCAGACGGTCCAAGTGTAAAATGAAAGTGGCTTTATTCAGCTTAACTGCAACATAGCAAAACAACAAAAACCTAGGCCACAGTTAGGGCACTAACTCACTCCTTGAGCCCCTAACTGTCCTGACTATTGCTCAGCTCCAGCAACAGTCCCCTGTGGACCCCAGCCCTTTTAAAAACTACACCCCTCACAGAACATATCAAGGGATATCATTCTTTTGAGCCCAAGAGTGCTTTCTGAAAATTAATGTACAAAGTGAAAATTGAGATTTTTAAAGAAATATGCCATTTCAGTGCCCAATACGTTGCGCCCAGTTTGTGTCATCAGAGACATACACTCCTAAAACTATTAAGTGGGCTATCCCAGATACAAAGAAGTTGTATATGTGGATGTAAACTGCTGCTTGGACACACAGCAGGGCTCAGAAGGGAAGGAGCACTATGTGGTTTTTGAAGTGTATATTTAGATGTTGCTATCTGGATGCCATGTCATGTTTGCAGAGCCTCTAAAGTACCAGTAAAATGGAATCCCCTAGGGAGTGACCCCATTTTGAAAACTGCACCCCTCAAAGAATTTATCAAAGGGTGTAGGGAGCTTTAGTATTCCATGCGTGAATGCACAGCAGATGGTGAAGTGTGATATGTAAGCTGTGTGGAGTACATTGGGAACACCAAATTCCCTACTCTATCCCCAGTACCTCCTATGATTGGGAGGGTCACTCTGGGGGACACTTCAGTTTTTTTTTTTTTACCTCGTAAGCTCTAAATCTGGGTTGTCCCCTTATACACGCTTGCACAGCTTATGCATTCCCTTCCTGCAGCAGCCAGTTTTGTTCTAATGATTTGGGTCGTAAATTACATATATTGTCCTTGACCGTAGTTACAGCTCCACACTTCGGGGCTGCCGTGCACTTTGGCAGACACCGACAGGCTCAAGGATGGACCCACCTCCTCTTCTACATATTTGTGCAGGGCTGGTACTGCCTTCTTGGCAAAGAAATGACAGCTTGGGACTCTCGGCGCAAGCCATCAGGTCTCTGAAAGGTGCAGAGTCCACCAAGTGGAAAGAGAGTGACTGCAGCACCAGCAACTTGGACAGGAGCACATTCAGCTTCTGCACTGTTGGATGATTTCACACATACTGTTGTCTCTTAGATATAGATTCCGTGATCGATTGCTGACGCAATAACTGACTAGGAGGAGGAGGAGCAGCATCACAAACAGCAGATGACCTCAGCTTCCTTCAGCTGAGGTGGTGGAGCCTTGACTATCTGAAATGGGGTGCATGCCACTGGGTGCTGCAGCAGTTGCTGCGACAGGCTGGACCACCACTTTGGAGCCATGGATCTCCCAGGCCACTTTATGGCGATGCTGCATATGTTGGCGCAGGGCTGTGGTGCCAACATTGACACCCTGGTCGCGCTTCACCTTCTGCCCACAGATTGAACATATGGCTATGTTCACCTCCCCCGGCGGCTTTACAAAAAACTGCTACACCGCTGAGTAGGTGATTTTACCCCCAACACTGCGCAATAACTGACTGCTCCGCCACTGCCTCCGTGAAACCGTGTACCACTGCTTTCCGGGAAGGTAGGCTGCTGCGAAGCAGGTGGTCTATAGCGGGCACATTTAGCTCTCAACCTCACACTGCTGCCACCCTGCTGACTCCCCCGCTGCCTCATGCGCAAGCTGCAACTCTCTTCTCCTGACAACAATGAGGCCCCTTTGTCACCCGGCTCCCAATTACGATCAGCTACATCGTCATCCCCTACTGTCTGCAGGTCACTGATGTCCTCCTCAACACCAGCAGGAAGCGGCGGATGTCTACTCCACATCTTGGCTGAGCAGTAGCTGCTGTCTGTCCTCTAGTACCTCTTCCTCACTGTACAGTGGATCTGAGCCCACATCATAGAGTATATTTCTCTAGCTGAGGGAACAGAAAAGGACAGAGGCAGTTTGAGGACAGGTGAGGGCACAGGGCCTGCTGCCGGGCCATGCCAACTAAGGGTTGTATCTGACGATCCCACCGACTCTTGGCTGGGGGTGTCAGATGTGACTTGGGATGGATTGGATGACCGAGTCAACCAGTCTACAACCGTTGGATTTCTAGTCAAGACATGACCAATACTTGACACTGGGAGATCAAGCCTCTGTAACTGACCCCTGCTGTCACGCCCCCTTACACTGCTGCAACTTGTGCCTGCGCCAGAAACATTTAGGCCTGCGGCCCTCCTCTGTGCATGGCCTCTCGCTTCTCTGTCTGACATACTGTTTGATGAAAAACTTAATTGTAAAGGGCAAAAAGGCCTGTTATTTTCTACTTTGAAGAGAAAGGCAAATATGGGCATTATTTCTTCACCCATAAATGAACACCAATAAAACAAGCATGATAAAGGCAGAGATTTGTGGCTCAGAATTATTGAGTTATTGACAATACTATTGATAAATGGCCAGCAACTTTATACTGGTAACAAAATGGCGAATATATCCTCCTTATGGGTTTAGACACTAATGAACACATTTAAATAAGTGATAACCGCTAAGAATTATTGAATTAATATTGACAATACTGTTTTTAAATATTGCCTGCAACTTTATACTGGTAACAAAATGGCGAATATGGTCCTTTTTATGTGTTTTGACACTAATAAACACCTTTAAATAAGTGAAAACCGCTAAGAATTATTGAATTAATATTGACAATACTGTTTTTAAAAATGGCCTGCAACTTTATACTGGTAACAAAATGGACAATATGATCCTTTTTATGTGTTTTGACACTAATAAACATCTTTAAATAAGTGATAACCACTAAGAATTGTTGATTATTATTGAAAATACTGTATTGAAAAATGGCCTGCAACTTTATACTGGTAACAAAATGGCGAATATGGTCATTAAGATACGTGCAGATATGGCTTTGGCACAATAGTATTGAATAATGTTATGCCTTGGAAGAACAGTGAATAAGCCCCTTATAATAAAAGCCTTTAAAAAGGCATTTTTTACAGATACGTGCAGATATTAGTGTATGATATTTAACTTTTTTTTTTTTGCTGTACTGCACTGCAAAAGGCTTGTTGTGTTCCACCTTGAAGACACAGCTATGAGTAATGAGCAGCAGTATAACAGCAGTGAGTGCTGCAATGTGAATTATGCTGCATATTCTTGCTGTAAATGACCCTGCAACCACCCCAAATTCTTCTCTCAATTCCTCCCTATGCTTTCCCTACAATTCTAAGGCTCTGCCATTTTCCCTGAACTTCTATCTGTTTTCTGACTTTCCCTAGCTCCTGCTGACATCTGTGCCTACAGTAAGAGCGATGTGGAATGACTGTACCTAAAATGGCCGAGGGTTTTTACAGGGCTGTGACATCACAGTCCTGCTGGTTGCTGATTAGCTGCACGCTTGGCATTGTGGGAGATCCTGTGCTCCCAGAGTCCCTTCCCCCTTGTCCTAACATGTGCGGCGGCCATTTTATAAAAAAATGCGATTCGATGCATCGAAGCATGAGGAAGTCTGGAATCGTGGTGAATCGAAGATTTCCTGAAATTCGGATCGAATTCCACTTCTGCAGAATCAATTCGCTCATCTCTATTTACTGTCATTACACATATATAAGGCTGTATGAGCCATCACCAGTCGTGTCCTTTAACGTGCAGACGGTGCCTGGACATATAAAGTTAGTCTGATATGGTATCATATCCTGTGATGTGAACCGAGAGCAAGGCAGGTGGTTTGGACTCCGCAACCAGAAATGAACGCACACGCGGTAGTTCAAGAAAAAAATATATATTTACTATAAGTTAATAAAGGCTAGTTAAAGGTAAAATGACAGGGCTAAAGACAAGCAAAATATACAATATAGCATGAACAATTTCAAGGCAAATTCTGCAATGGTTTCTACTTTTACTCTGTCCACTTCTGCAGTATGGACACTGAATGAACAATATACTCAAAACTATCCCTAACTGACCCTGACTTCACATTTGGGTGCACCCCCTTTTCCCCAGTGGTCCAGGTGGACCGCTTACAGTCCGTAGAAGCGCGCGGTGGGGCCCAAAGTCGGTCCTTTCTTTTTATAGTGAAGCGTCCTCTCCTCACGGTTATCAGGATCTTGGGAGAAATGAAGTCCTCTTTAACAGACAGGGAAACCAACTGAATGCAATGTAATCCAACAGCAGATTCCACTCAGCACACTGACAGTCCTGCCGAATCCATACACTGAGCTGGGATGTAAGCCGGGATTTAGCAGGTGCCGTCCAGTACATCAACAGCACTGCGAGTCTCTATCTGTGGTATCCATATACACAGTCACAATGTCAGTCTCACTGATCAGCCACTGAGCACAGTTCCTTTCACGTGGACTCACTAGTCCTGTTGTCTCTTTACACTCTGTTTGTCTCTGGACCAAGATACAGCTTAGCTGTACAGAAAAATCTCCACACCAGTTCAATACAACACTTGCCAAGATGGCTGCTGCTCTCTGTCTCGTCACTTCCTGCTTCTCTGCTCACACTCTGTCTGCAGAACAGGCAAGCTGACATAAAAGGGGGGGGGGGTCTCACTCCAGCATCATGTCACAATTACAATGGCTGCTGTCTTAAAGGAACAGAATCACAGAAATACATTCAACATTAACAGTTTATACAGACAAATGAAGCTTAAGACAACATTGGCTGTCTCTTACATATTCCCCCCACTTTAAGATTGGCAGTCCCTGCCTATGACTGTATATCCAGAGGGTTGTACTTTTATGCACAGGGTGGTAGTATACCGATGTATGGCAGGCCAAACAAACTCATCCTGCGCATACCGAACAGGGGAATACCAGCATTTGGCCTAGTGGTCCGTCTGAGGACCGGTGGTATATTATGGGGTGCTGCAGCTATGGGCTGAGAAGGACCAGCGGATTCCGCACCAGAGGGGGCACAGGCCGGAGATACAGTAGTCACAGGTGGAACATCCCCAGGAGCAGGGATCGGCCAACAATCATCCTCCTCGTCGGAGGCCCATTCCGCACCTCCATTCTCTGACTGTGGGAGCTCATTCACATTGGCAGGCCCATCGTGATTTGTCCCTTCAGAATGACACAGGCGCAACATATTTCGGTGAAGTACTCGAACACAATCAGTTCCTTCTTTCTGGACCTGGTACACTGGCCCATTCGCATACTTGCGGCCAACAACACGATACGGCAAAGCCTCCCATCTGCTTTCCAATTTCCCTTGGGGTTTCTTGACACGAACTAGCACCAGGTCGCCTGGTTGCAATGGTGCTTCTTGCACTGGGGTCTTATCAGGATGGGGATGTTCTTGCAGGCGCTGCCGCACCAATCGATGGATCGTCTCAAGTCTCTGCCGATGCGCCCGCACCCAAGAGGTTGGATCCCTCGGAGGGAACCCATCCACATCATTCAACTGTAATTCTCCTATACTTCGCCCAGACCGCCCAAAGAGAAGTGTATAAGGAGAGTACCCCGTTGTAGAATGGACCTGATTGTTATAGGCCCACACCATTTCAGACAAGAACTGAGGCCACTGTAACTTCTTGTCTTCCTCCAGAGTCCGCAGCATCTGTAGCAGAGTTCTGTTGAATCTTTCACAGGCCCCATTTCCCTGAGGGTGGTATGGAGTCGTGTGCGACTTCTTTATCCCGTAGATACGTTGAACTTCTTTCATTACGTGTCCCTCAAAGCAGGCGCCCTGGTCGGAGTGGATGCGTTGGGGGCACCCATATACTCGAATGAAATCTTGGCACAGAGCACGAGCTGCTGACTCAGCTGTCTGGTCCTTGGTGGCGGTTACCACCGCAAATTTGGTGAAGTGATCCACCATTACGAGGCAATACTGGTGTCCGCTATTGGATGGGCCCACCATTAGATAGTCTATCATGACGATTTCTAAAGGTTCCTGGGTCACGATGGTTTGCAGGGGAGCTCTCTGTTCTATTGCCTTATGGATCTCACAAGTTCGACAGCTGCGGCATACTTCTTCGACCATTTGACGAAGACCAGGGCAGTAAATCAGTCGCTGTAACCAACGAAAGGTCTTCTCATGACCAAAATGTCCATTCTTATTATGAGCCTCAACTGCCAAGGAGCGAGCCAGTTCACTAGGCACCACAATTTGGTATCGAATGTCGATCTCAGAAGGTAAATAGACCTTTCGGCATAGCACTCCATTTTTCATCTCCAACTTTTCCCACTGACTCAAAACAGATAATATCTCACGTGTCAGTCGTTCTCTTTCCTCTCTACAGGGCTTCTGGCCTTTCTCAACACACTTGATCATCTGCGCCAGCCCCTCATGGGTCTGTTGTATCTGTGCCCATTCCTGTCGTGAGGGACCAAAGAAAGGAGCCATTTCAGTCCCCTCCATCTCAAACTGATTAGTGGCGGTCAAGGCCTGTGAAAATCTGCTGAAATCGGGCACCTCCACATGCTCCAACTCATGATCCACGTCTTCTGTGGGGGTCTGGGCAGTTACCCTAGAAAGTCCGTCAGCATTCTGGTTCTCTGTCTTGGACCGATACTTAATGCGGTAATTGAATGTAGACATTCGGGCTATCCACCTCTGCTCTAACGCCCCGAGCTTGGCATTTTCCAGGTGAGCTAGTGGGTTGTTGTCAGTCAGTACTAAAACTTCAGCACCGGTCAAATATTCAGAGAATTTCTCGGTCATGGCCCATACCAGTGCCAACAGCTCCAACTTAAATGAACTATAATTCTCGGGGTTTCTTTCAGAATCTCTCAAAGACCGGCTGCCGTACGCTATGACCCTCTCCTGGCCATCCTGAAGCTGGGAAAGCACTGCTCCAAGACCATACAGGCTTGCATCTGTATATAGCTGGAACGGCAAGTGGTAATCAGCATATGCCAAGATTGGGGCTGTTGTCAGTGCATCCTTCAATGCCTGGAAGGCTTGTTCCTGTTCAGGTCCCCACTTCACGGACCGGTTCTTTGGACCACCAGATGTGCCTCGTAGGAGAGCATTAAGTGGTGCTGCTACCTTGGCGAAATCCTTAATAAACCGTCGATAGTAACCGGCTACTCCAAGGAACGCCCTCACTTCTCGCAGGGTAGTCGGTATCGGCCAATCTTGAACAGCCGCTATCTTGTCTCTTGATGGTCTCACCCCTTCTCCTGATACGCGGTGACCCAAGTAATCAATTTCAGATTGGAACAACCGACATTTACTGGGTTTCAATTTGAGCCCATGTTCCCGCAATCTTCGAAATACTTGCCCCAACTGGTGGAGATGGTCTTCAAAGGTCGCAGAATACACTATAATGTCATCCAAGTAGATGAGAGTGAACTCAAAGTTGAAGTCACCGAGACATTTCTCCATCAACCGCTGAAACGTTCCGGGTGCATTTGTCAACCCGAAGGGCATCCGGTTAAATTCGTATAGTCCCATGGGCAAGATGAATGCCGTCTTCTCCTTGTCTTTTGTGGCCATCGGCACCTGCCAATACCCACTAGCCAGATCTAGTGAGGAGAAGTACCGGGCTCTCCCTAGCGCTGAGAGGGACTCCTCAATCCGTGGCAAGGGGTAGGAATCTCGTACGTGCAAGCGTTTAACTTCCGATAGTCTACGCAAAATCGGATGGACCCATCTTTTTTTTACTAACACCACAGGAGCCGCCAGGACTCTGGCTTTCTTGGATGATCCCACCCTGTAGCATCTTAGCTAACAGTTCTTTCACTTCCTGATACAACTGTGGAGGAATTTGTCGGTAGCGCTCTCTAATTGGAGGGGTGTCTCCTGTGGGAATCTCATGGTAGATCCCTGTGGTACATCCAAAATCTTCAGCATACCGTGCAAAGGTGGCTTGGTTCTCCCACAACAGCTCATCTACCTTCTGCACCCATTCCAGAGAACATGAACTTACATCCATCTTCATCTGTTCTCGAATTGCACAGCCATTCCATTCAGAGGTGGGTTCCTCATCTTCCCCATGGACACAGTTACGGTCCACTCATCCCTTTCAGTCGGCTTCAGCTGCATTGGAGTTACTTTCCTTACTTCCTCCGGAGTCACATAGATGTTAGCCAGCAGCCTCCCTGGGGTCAGGTCCACACTCTGGTCCTGAGTGTTTACACATCGAAGTGGTACTCTTCCATTGCGAACTATTGCCAAGGAACGGGCCACTAGCGGATCAACACCTCCTTCGGCTGCCTGCGTGGTTCTACCAACACAGCTATGCCCTCTAGTTTCCGACAGGTGCCTACGGGCATGGCACTATTGTCTCCCGACTGGGTGGCGTGTAACTTTTGTATGCAAAGGAACTGAAATTCGAGCCAGAGGACGCTGTGCATCTGAACTTTTCTGTAAGCCACATGTCCGGATCAGCCGCTGGAAAGCTGTTTGAGTAGGCCGATGGGTGGTGGTTTCTTTCCAATAACCGTGACCTTTCTTTTCAAAGAGGATCTGATCTAATTCTTTTAACACATTCATCCCCAAAATGACAGGGACCTTTACTTCATGTGACTCCTGTACCACCACAATGCCTTTCCTACCTAGATCTTGGCCACATACCCGGACATTCATCCAGGCCACTCCCCGACCGGACGGTAACTGGTTGCTGGCCACTCTCGAATGTATGGGGATCATATTTCACATGTTGCCGGAAGTACCGTTCATAACAGTCTCTACTCAAGGTCGTTACTTGGGAACCCGTGTCAATCATCCCGGTAACCGGAATACCCTCCATTTCCACCTGTATGACAGGACTTGCAGCATCAGGTCATCATCAGGGCATTCTCCCCACATAGTCTCCTTGTCAGTCTCCCTACTACACGCCCTTCAGCAGCAGGGGACTTCAGTTTAACGGCGGTCTCTCATAAGTTTGTTGCTGCTCTGGACATCTAGCAGCAACGTGGCCCATCCGTCCACACTCCCAGCAGCGTATCCCCCGTCGTTCGGCCATCTGTTTGGGCCCCTTCGGTGCCCCTTCGATTTCTCCTGAGCACTGCACTAAATGATTTGGCCCCTTCGGTGGTCCTATCCTCACCCCTCCGCGGGTGGTGGGTGATTCTTACTTGCTGGGTGTGGATGGCTCACCCTTTCATCTCCAGTCTTCTGGAAGTCTGCAATTTTCATAGACTGCTCATCACAACGAGTGTGCAAGTGTTCCATTTGTTCTTGCAGTTTCTGCATTACTGTGAGAATTTCTTTAACCATCCCTTTTCTACTGTCTCTGAGCCAGAACTAGCCCCCTGTGACAAAGTAACTCCAACTGCGGTCTGCGGCCTCGGGACCATACTATTGGCACGGGAGATGGCCTCTACCTGTACATCATGGAATTTAGCATCAGTCTCTCGTCGTATAAAATCCTGCATAGTCACAGTTAAACTGCCGTCACGTATCCCCAGGACAAACTGGTCACGGAGAGTCCGATCAGGGTTACAGAAGGCTGGCGAGCCCCCTCTTTCCTCCTTTGAATATCTCGGAGCGCTGTAGGGCATTTGCATATTGGGGAAGGCTTTCATTCTCCTGTTGTACCCTCTGGAAGAACCGAGCCTGCAGAGACCCCAGCAATGCAGTTTCTCCATAGATGGTTTCTAGAATCTGGACTACTTGCTCAAATGTCTGCCTTTGTTCAAATGGCCTCAGTATCACCGTGGTCTTAGCATCCCCTTGTAATGTCAATATTGCTAGCTCTACTAGTACTTCTGGTGCGGTCTGGTACATTCGCTGTATCATTCGTATCTGTTCCACCCACATACTCACTGACATATTATTGCCATCAAATTTAGCTAACTGACTCATTATAGCCCCTGCTGGCATTCTTCCTCCAGCACCATTCTCCCGAACGGGTGCGCACCGTCCATTCTGGTAAGCGGATCCTGCCGACTACGCCAATTTGTGAACCGAGAGCAAGGCAGGTGGTTTGGACTCCGCAACCAGAAATGAACGCACACGCGGTAGTTCAAGAAAAAATATATATTTACTATAAGTTAATAAAGGCTAGTTAAAGGTAAAATGACAGGGCTAAAGACAAGCAAAATATACAATATAGCATGAACAATTTCAAGGCAAATTCTGCAATGGTTTCTACTTTTACTCTGTCCACTTCTGCAGTATGGACACTGAATGAACAATATACTCAAAACTATCCCTAACTGACCCTGACTTCACATTTGGGTGCACCCCCTTTCCCCAGTGGTCCAGGTGGACCGCTTACAGTCCGTAGAAGCGCGCGTGGGGCCCAAAGTCGGTCCTTTCTTTTATAGTGAAGCGCCTCTCCTCACGGTTATCAGGATCTTGGGAGAAATGAAGTCCTCTTTAACAGACAGGGAAACCAACTGAATGCAATGTAATCCAACAGCAGATTCCACTCAGCACACTGACAGTCCTGCCGAATCCATACACTGAGCTGGGATGTAAGCCGGGATTTAGCGGTGCCGTCCAGTACATCAACAGCACTGCGAGTCTCTATCTGTGGTATCCATATACACAGTCACAATGTCAGTCTCACTGATCAGCCACTGAGCACAGTTCCTTTCACGTGGACTCACTAGTCCTGTTGTCTCTTTACACTCTGTTTGTCTCTGGACCAAGATACAGCTTAGCTGTACAGAAAAATCTCCACACCAGTTCAATACAACACTTGCCAAGATGGCTGCTGCTCTCTGCCGTCACTTCCTGCTTCTCTGCTCACACTCTGTCTGCAGAACAGGCAGCTGACATAAAAGGGGGGGGGGCTCACCCAGCATCATGTCACAATTACAATGGCTGCTGTCTTAAGGAACAGAATCACAGAAATACATTCAACATTAACAGTTTATACAGACAAATGAAGCTAAGACAACATTGGCTGTCCTCAGTGAGGTAATGTGGGAGTGTGAACAGAGGGTATATTTTAGGGAATCTAACTACGGAAGAGTTTACATTAGGAGTTGTGATAGGCCTGTCTGAAAAGATATGTCTTTAGTTTGCGCTTGAAGCTGTGGAAAATGGGGGTTAATCTGATAGTCCAGGATAGAGCATTCCAGAGAAGTGGTGCAACTCGGGAGAAGTCTTGTAAATGAGCGTGGGAGGTTCTTATAATAGAGGATGTTAGTCTTAGGTCATTGAGTGAATGGAGAGCACGGGTTGGGCGATAGACAGAGATGAGGGAGGAAATGTAGGGAGGTGCAACATTATGGAGAGCTTTGTGGATGAGGGTGATAAGTTTATATTGTATTCTGTATTGAATAGGCAGCCAATGTAGTGACCGACACAGACCGGAGGCATCGCTATAGCATCTAGACTGATAGATGAGCCTGGCCGCCGCATTCAGAATAGATTGTAGAGGGGAGAGTTTAGTAAGGGGAAGACCGATTAGTAGGGAGTTACAGTAGTCAAGGCGAGAGTGAATCAGGGCAACAATAAGTGTCTTTAATGTATTTGTGGTAAGGAAAGGGCGGATTCTGCAGATGTTTTTCAGGTGGAGATGACATGAGCGTGTGAGTGATTGGATATGGGGGGTGAAGGAAAGGTCTGAATCAAACATAACCCCGAGGCATAACCCCTACTGCCTAGGAGTTATGGTAAAGCTGGAGACTGTAATGGAGATATCAGGGACAGATCTATTAGATGGTGGAAACAGAAGTAGTTCAGTCTTTGAGAGATTCAGTTTCAGATAGAGCGAAGACAAGATATTTGAGACAGCAGAGAGACAGTCACTGGTGTTCTGTATTAGTGCAGGGAAAGAACACATTACCAACAGTCAAATATGGTGGAGGTTCAAAGATGTTTTAGGGTTGTTTTAATGCTTAAATTGATGTCCAAATATTAAGTTGAGGGTGCCAGTAATTTTGTCCGCCCCATTTTTGAAATTTTGCGTGAAATTATGTATTTTTTGGCTTTTTTTTCTCTATTTCTTTTGTATGTATTGGAGCAACAGAAAAAACAAATTTGTATAATAAAACGTGTAATTGCAATAATTTTCTGGGAGAAATACTTCATTTTCTGGAAAAATTTCAGGGGTGCTAACACTTACACCCATGACTATATGATATAAATATCTGACTGTTTTCAATGAGTGATATATCTGGAAATACTCTAAATATCACTCCCCCATTCCCATTTTCTCTTCATTTTACACATCCCTACACCCCAAGCCCATACTCCATTCACAGTTACTCAGTGAGAGGCAGGAACAGTTCTCAATACAGAAGCAAGGGAAAGAATAAAGAGATACAGGATATGAATGAAAGACAAATATATTACAAAAGTTATTAATGACACAAATTCTTCCAGAAAAAAAAAAGATGTCCAAAAGTTTAGTTATGTTTTAACAGTCTGTAGAAAGGTACAAATTAAGTGCTGATAAGGCATCTATGATATTTTAGAACAAAGATGGTTGTGTCCTGTCTGAGATCTAAAGAATATAAAATTCTGGTCTTACAGGTGCATCTCAATAAATTAGAATATCTTGGAAACGTTTATTTCTTTCAGTAATTAAATTAAAAAAGTGATCTCCTATATTTTCTAGATTCTTTACACACAGTGTTCTATTTCAAGTGTTTTATTTCTGTAAATGTTGATTATGGATTACAGGTAATGAAAACCCAAATCTCAGAAAATTAGAATATTGTAAAAAAGTTCAGTATTGTAAATTCAGTGTGTCACCTGCCAAGGTTTCCTAAGCCTTTAAATGGTCCCTCAAGACGCTGATTATGAATTGTATTACTGAATTACTGAAATGAATGAATGTTTCAAAAGTATTCTAATTTATTGAGATGCATGTACATGTAATACATCCACCAACAATTTCTAGAAATATTACCAAATAAATTTATGCACTAAAGCAGACAGTTCACATGCCTGTAAAATGCTGAAATCTGCGTATTACATCTTAACTTCCATTAAAGAATACGGAGACATCTAGTGTCACCAGGTTTGGTCACTACACAGAGTCAAATATTCCATGCTTACATCTCCATTTTCAATAGGGGAGAGACTGTAAAATACAGATCGAAAAAGGGGGAATTGTATGTGACAAAAAAATCAATATGAAGTTAATTACCTTGCTTTTTAATACAGCATTACATTTTAATTTTAACACATCAACTATTATAAGCTGAACATAGCAAAATAACTTTGGTTTCAAATTACAGGTTACATTTGTAATCAACGTCAAACATGCATTTGCAAACAACACTAAGGCTAAGGCCCCACGTAGTGAAGCACAGCAAAAAAAAAGCTGCAGAAAAGCGTCACGTTTTTTCTGCAGTGTTTTTCTTTGCGATTTTGCAGAGTTTTCCACTGTGGACTTTCTGCCTCTGCTATACATAAATCACAGAATGAATAAACATCAACAGAAAATCCTACTGTAGTTTGAAGAACCAAGCACTTTCTACCATGTACAATATTTTGCCGCCTGGACCCGGGTATTATCACTATGTGATGTGAAATAAAACTACATTTTCACCTTGTAAATAAAGAGTGCCTGGAATTTTCTTCTATGTCTATAAGCCTGCGACAAGCCCTCCTGATAGCACCCTACTTGATTTACGTAGAGCAGATCAACCCAATATTCAGTGATTGTGTCTCTGATCTCTTGCACCCGGATCTACAAATATCTAAACACAATTGCATATGATGTAAACACAGCACAAGATATTATCTCTAAATTCACAGGTGACTTTTTACAGAATACTGGCTCTGAACTCAGGACTCGTGATTATGAACACAAGTCCAAGAAACTGATCTCTTACCAGCTACACTGCAGCACCTTAGCTAAATATTTCAAACTTAATCTGATTCCTTGTGGGATGAGTTCCACTTTTTTTTCTTGACAACCCTAAATATTGTAACAAATTTGAGACTATCCTGAACAAATGCTCCCTGGATCTCATCCTCCTTACAATTGAACATCTGTTAATTATCAATTGCGGATCTAACACAAAAAATTAGATTGTTTGAACAGCAATTAACCGCTAATTTCCCAGACAATAAATGATCTGAAACTAAGGAGAAACTCGACAAAATCCAGAGTGATTACTGGAAACACACTGATCAGATCAAAAGACAAAAATTTTTACGTGATGTTTAAGATTGCAATCAGAATCGGATTTGCAAATGGTGCAATCTCACACGGTACCAGAATCGCCCTGCGCAACAACAGGGATCAGGCAACGAACAGGAATATACCAGCTCTGGCAGTGACAGCTTCAACAGCTACAGACATGCTCGTTTTTTAGGCCCACCCAGATGCTAGCCTGACGTCCAAAGTAACCCACCAGGAGGAGTGGCCACTGGAGGAAACTTGACAGTAACACAGTCAACAGCATCCAACATTACAACTCGTTGCCAGAATCTGAGAGCAACTTAGTATTCAACATCTCCATTAATTTATCACCAGCACAAATATCGGTTCTCCAGAACGTACTATCATTCTGCCTCTCACCTTTTCTTGATATCTTCCGCCTGGAACAGGAACTTTCCCAGTTCTACAGACGGGTAAGACTACGTGCGCATTTTGCTGATTCGGTCACACCACCCACCACAGACAATAACCTATTGAACATTTCTACCCTTGGGCTCCATCAAAGTGCCCTTTATGCCCATAAAAATAATCATCCTGTTGAGATATATATTAATCTAACACAAGTTGCACAGGTCCTTGAAGCCCAAAGGTTGGGACAATTTAAATACTCCACTTACCTTACTAATGAAGAACAGATCTCCCTCAACTCTTTACAACAGGATCCACGTATAATAATCAAACATGTGGATAAAGGTGGTACTAATGTTATAATGGATCGCCAATACTATCTAGAGGAAATTAGGAGACAGCTGACACCACAACCTATCAGCACATACCTTGGGATCCTACTACCAACATCACCAACAGAATCTCCGAAACTCTAACATATTACCGGTCATGTTATCATAGACTCCAACACGGTCTCATTCCTACAGAAAGATTAGCCGGTCACTCCTGTTTTTTATATTTTACCCAAGATCCATAAAAATCTACAGAAGCCACCTAGTAGGCTCATAGTAGCCTCTACGGACTCAATTTTCCCCCCACATTAACTATCTACTTAGATAAAATCATGGCACCTCTCACCAAAGTGTCCACCTCTTTTTTGATAGACACCTCCGATTTTCTCAATAAAATTAACCATCTTGACACCATTCCTTCACGTAGTGTCCTTGTAACAATGAATTTGAACAGTTTGTAAACGTCCATTGATCACGAGAAGGGCATCTTGGCTATCTCTAAACTCCTCAACACACACTCCCATTTATTGTCTGATCAGAAAAAAATTCTGCTGGCACTTCTTAGGATCATTTTGGAAGAAAAATGTTTTTTTCTTAGAAGATGATTTTCATGTCCAGACTTCAGGGGTACCGCAATGGGATCCAACGTAACCCCCCTTTATGCAAATGCTTACATGGCAGCATTCAAGGAACATTTTGTCTACACACACCATCTTTTTCAAGAATATTCGTTGTTATGGCTACGTTATGTCTATGATATATTCTGTGTTTGGCAGGGTTCTTCCACCTCTCTGTTAGAATTTCACAACTTTCTTGATTATGTCTTCCCCAAACTAGGATTTACCATCCATCACAGTACCACCAACTTAGATTTTCTAGCCACTACCATTATTAAAAATGCAACTGGACACATAATAGTTCACCTATTCAACAAGCCCACTGAGCGTAATAACCTACTACATTACTCCAGCTGTCATCCCCGGTCCAAGAAACACTCTTTACCCAGATCACAGTTCACCCAATATGAATAGTTTGCAATCAGACACAGTTACCCATCAGACTCCATAACATGAATATAAATTTAAGGCACGTGGTTATCCAATGGAGCTAGTACATCAGGAGTCACAACGAGTTCCTATGCCTTCTACCACAACACTCAAATCCAAGAGGTTTGCATGTGTGACCACATACCACCCAATCATGCCCAAGATTCAGCAATGCATGCAGAAACATTGGCCCATCCTAACCTGTACATTCCCACAGTTGGAGGAATTCCAATCTACTCCACTGATCTGTTACAAACGCCTGTGCACCATAAGGGATCAGGTAGTATGTGCTGATATAGGCAGCTTTTCTAGAGTACCCAAACAACAATTTTTACGTACACAGAAACAGGCCACACCCCTCTCCTGCACTTTGTTTCTTTCTGCTCCTCTAACAGTTAATCTTAGCTTTGCCTGTGTGATTGACAGCCTGTCTACCAATCAAGTCTGGGGCAGGCCCTGGATTTCCTATATACAGGTCATCAGCCCACACAGGTTTGCTGGCTATTGTTATTCTGTCCTGTGACTTTGTCCCTGCTAGCGCCTTTTCTTTTATTATCTTATTCTGTCTTCTGTCCTTTGGCTTTTCTTGTGACTACTCTTTTGATTACGATTTGGTACTGCTTTGTCTCTCTGGTTTTGACTCTTGGCTTGCTTACTCCTTTTCTGTATTGTTAGTCTTGTCTTGTTCTGTGTTACACTTATTTCTAGGAAGGGTTTTGCCGCCCAGTTGATCCTGTCAGGGACAGGGGTTGGGTCTAGTTTAGGGCACACGGTCTCTGTCATTCCCTTCCTCCCAGGTTTCTGCAGCAGCACTGGAGAATTGCTCAACTGGCAATTCCCTTACACACACATATTCCTTTATATACATGGATGGTACAGACTCTATCTATATGGCCACACAATTATATGTTAACATACCTCACTTTTTATTGTCACTGTTGGCACTGAACAAATTAAGCCAACATTTCTACCTCCACGCCACATAACAGTATTTAGGAGCTCAGCACCGCCTCCTTGCAATCCTGATTATCTTTTAACCTAATACCCTCCTCCCTAACTGACATTATCCCTGCTTTTACATTATCCAACATGGTGGAACGCATATGTGCTCCACCGTTACTTCCAACTTGTAACGGTTGCAGCGTTGCTATTTCAGGGCCGAGTCCTCAGTGACTTGGTTCCTGCTTCCTAGGCGGCTCACCTACGTACGAGCTCCTCATGGTAGGTATCTATATTCCCAGTTCCCACCACAATGGACTGGCTTTATCGCCTTTATCCTTTCTACTAAATGTTTTTCTTAAAAAATATTTTTTTTTATATACCTAGGTGTTCTAGCCTGTAGCCAGAACCACAACCACTGTGGTGATATATACTACTATCTTTTGTTCCTAGGTGAATCCCACATGACTCTATCTGGTGTATTATGCTTTACACCCATCTGGCTTATTTTCATATGACAAATACTTTTTGTATTACTTTGTATTGCCCAACTATATACTATTATGTCCCTACCTTGCACAGTCCACATTATTGCTCATTTTAATAAGATCACATTCCTATAATCTGTACCAACCATACATTGTTGCATACCATATTTGCACACTCCCTACTGTTGTGGTCATATTATATCATAGTCCTGAGTTTATCATGTAACCTTTTGTTATATTTATTTGTTATGTTTATATGTGATCCTTTCACCATTTCTTGTTGTGATAGATACCTTCATTGTATATCAACGTATAATTAATTTCATCATTAACCACTGCATTATATACACTAATGTAGATTCATTCTCAATTTATTGTACTTGTTTTTTTCCAGTTAGTTTCTACATATACCTGTTCTTCCAGTTCCCACCAAAGAAAGTTATAATTACCGAAACATCTGGGGCCTCTACTAGACCTATATTTATATGGCTTGATACCTTGTATAATTCGTATGCCACTTTCTACCATGTACAAAATTTTGCTACCCCAACCCAAGTATTATCACCGTTTGATGTGAAATAAATTTCTTTTTTTTTTCAACTGTTTATTTTAAAAGGTTTTTGTCATACAGAGAAAACAACAATATACAAGAAAAATAAGATAACTGAAGATAACAAACATAGGACAGACGGGGATTACTCAGCATTCTCAATAAATTACCAGGCTTTAAACAAACTGGCCAGAAATGGCCCCATAAAGGCCAAGGAATCAGACAACAAACAGGGGTAGACAAGACAGGAGGACAGAAGGGTGACAGAAGGACATCCAGGAAGTAAGGGGCCACACAGCAGCCAGATCAGAGAAGCCGGGCCGCCCAGAACTCATCCCACGGTTTCCAAATCAAGCAGAACCTCTCCTCATCATTATTAAGAAGGGCCGTCAGGTACTCCAGGGAGCGTGCATCTTTTATCCTAGCGTATAACTCCTCCAGGGCCTGGGGGGCTGAATGTCGCCAGTGTTTAGCAATCAGACATCTAGCGGAGGTAAGGAGGAGTAACAGGAGCTGGAGAGCGGGCCTGCGCAAAATATCAGGGGGGGGGGGAGGTTGAGAAGGTAAGTCCTAGGGGACAGGGGAGTGAAATAAATTTCTACGTGTTTTCACCTTGGAAATAAGGAGTGCCTGCAATTTTCTTCTATGTCTATAAGGTTGTGAGAAGCCCTCCTGACAGCACCCTACTTGATTTACTGAGTGCAGATCAACCCAATATTCAGATGTTTAGAATGGCTGCATGACATTTAAAAAAAAAAATTCAATTTGGTGACAGGTCCTCTTTAACATAAAAAATTCTGCCTTGGCAACATAAATAAATAAATGTACAGTGCCTTGCGAAAGTATTCGGCCCCCTTGAACTTTTCAACCTTTTACCACATTTCAGGCTTCAAACATAAGGATATAAAATTTTAAATTTTTGGTGAAGAATCAACAACAAGTGGGACACAATCGTGAAGTGGAACGAAATTTATTGGATATTTTAAACTTTTGTAAAAAATAAAAAACTGAAAAGTGGGGCGTGCAATATTATTCGGCCCCCTTAAGTTAGTACTTTGTAGCGCCACCTTTTGCTGCGATTACAGCTGCAAGTCACTTGTGGCATGTCTCTATCAGTTTTGCACATCAAGAGACTGAAATTCTTGCCCATTCTTCCTTGGAAAACAGCTCGAGCTCAGTGAGGTTGGATGGAGAGCGTTTGTGAACAGCAATTTTCAGCTCTTTCCACAGATTCTCGATTGGATTCAGGTCTGGACTTTGACTTGGCCATTCTATCACCTGGATACGTTTATTTGTGAACCATTGCATTGTAGATTTTGCTTTATGTTTGGGATCATTGTCTTGTTGGAGGATAAATCTCCGTCCCAGTCTCAGGTCTTTTGCAGACTCCAACAGGTTTTCTTCCAGAATGGTCCTGTATTTGGCTCCTTCCATCTTCCCATCAATTTTAACCATCTTTCCTGTCCCTGCTGATGAAAAGCAGGCCCAAACTATGATGTTGCCACCACCATGTTTGACAGTGGGGATGGTGTGTTCAGGGTGATGAGCTGTGTTGCTTTTACGCCAAACATATCGTTTTGCATTGTGGCCAAAGAGTTTGATTTTGGTTTCATCTGACCAGAGCACCTTCTTCCACATGTTTGGTGTGTCTCCCAGGTGGCTTGTGGCAAACTTTAAACAAAACTTTTTAGGGATATCTTTGAGAAATGGCTTTCTTCTTGCCACTCTTCCATAAAGGCCAGATTTGTGCGGTGTACGACTGATTGTTGTCCTATGGACAGACTCTCCCACCTCAGCTGTAGATCTCTGCAGTTCATCCAGAGTGATCATGGGCCTCTTGGCTGCATCTCTGATCAGTCTTCTCCTTGTTTGAGATGAAAGTTTAGAGGGACGGCTGGGTCTTGGTAGATTTGCAATGGTCTGATACTCCTTCCATTTCAATATGATCGCTTGCACAGTGCTCCTTGGGATGTTTAAAGTTTGGGAAATCTTTTTGTATCCAAATCCGGCTTTAAACTTCTCCACAACAGTATCATGGACCTGCCTGGTGTGTTCCTTGGTCTTCATGATGCTCTCTGTGCTTGAAACAGAACCCTGAGACTATCACAGAGCAGGTGCATTTATATGGAGACTTGATTACACACAGGTGGATTATATTTATCATCATCAGTCATTTAGGACAACATTGGATCATTCAGAGATCCTCACTGAACTTCTGGAGTGAGTTTGCTGCACTGAAAGTAAAGGGGCCGAATAATATTGCACGCCCCACTTTTCAGTTTTTTATTTTTTACAAAAGTTTAAAATAACCAATAAATTTCGTTCCACTTCACAATTGTGTCCCACTTGTTGATTCTTCACCAAAAAATTAAAATTTTATATCCTTATGTTTGAAGCCTGAATTGTGGCAAAAGGTTGAAAAGTTCAAGGGGGCCGAATACTTTCGCAAGGCACTGTATATGTATATACACACATGGACAAAATTGTTGGTATCCCTTGTTTAATGAAAGAAAAACCCACAATGGTCACAGAAATAACTTGAATCTGACAAAAGTAATAATATATAAAAATTGAAAATGAACAAATGAAAGTCAGACATTGCTTTTCAACCATGCTTCAACAGAATTTTTTTAAAAAAGAAAACTCATGAAACAGGCCTGGACAGAAATGATGGTACCCTTAACTTAATATTTTGTTGCACAACCTTTTGAGGCAATCACTGCAATCAAACAATTTCTGTAACTGTCAATGAGACTTCTGCACCTCTCAACAGGTATTTTGGCCCACTCCTCATGAGCAAACTGCTCCAGTTGTCTCGGGTTTGAAGGTGTGAAAGATCCTCAGTGCGCCAACACCGCTTTGGCCCACACCTGAGACTTCTTTCATAAAAAACCACACTCACTGCCAGTGAGTGCTGGGTCCACAAGATAAATACAAGACAAGCTTTCTAAATTTTATATATTTATTAACCCCTAAATGGGTCGGTATTAACATCTAACACATGCAGTTCAGAACAGATATGTAGATATATGCAAGCATTAACAGTTACTAGTTACAAGATACAGTGCAAGAAAATAAAAGGGAATAAAAGTGAAATAATTACTTTACCACACATATCCTGGATGTGGCTCTATAGTCCAACACTCACACATAGCATGTGGAGATCACCAGTGGAGGCTTCTAGCAGCAGCATCAACACATTCCAGCCTGCATGCTCATCACAGTATATTCCAGTAATCTGTCTCACAGTGGTCTCATCATAGTATTCTCCTTGTAATCTCAGCCCAATCTCCTCATGGTATTCTCACAGTGGTAGTCTCAGCACAATCTCCTCCCACTGACCTCTTACCTCATCTTTTATACCCTTGATTACACCACCCAGAATGATGTCACCGGCGACGGCAAGTCTGATTGATTAATGCACTCAAGTCAAGATCCTTTGTAAGGAGATAGGATTAAGTGAAATGATACAATGTTATCAACCATGTCTGATCTAACAGC
Organism: Leptodactylus fallax; assembly: GCA_947044405.1. Classification (NCBI taxonomy): domain Eukaryota; kingdom Metazoa; phylum Chordata; class Amphibia; order Anura; family Leptodactylidae; genus Leptodactylus; species Leptodactylus fallax. The sequence goes on along the minus strand of CAMRHE010000061.1, from coordinate 967,414 downwards.
CCAGGCTGAACAATGCATGTTTATTTGATCACTCAGGGCTATGTAGGAATTCAATGGAGCCTTTCTGGGATGGATACAAAGCCCTATCGTTACAAGGTTGCCCTACTGATAACATACATCTAGGATTATGGCTGCGCACATTATGAGCAAATGGAACTAAGAGGGAGATACGACACCCAGAGATCAAAATACAGCTTTGAGTTATAGCCATATTTAAGTGGAATCATCACAGAAGGGTATTTCCAGAGGGCATGCTTCAGCTCCTTCCAAAGATGCTCAATAGGATTTAGGTCAGGGCTCATAGAAGGCCACTTCAGAATAGTCCAATGTTTTCCTCTTAGTCATTCTTGGGTGTTTTTAGCTGTGTGTTTTGGGTCATTATCCTGTTGTAAGACCCATGACCTGTGACTGAGACCAGCACATTTCTCTCTAGAATCCCTTGATAGTCTTGAGATTTCATTGTACCCGGCACCGATTCAAGACACCCTGTGCCAGATGCAGCAAAGCAGTCCCAGAACATAACAGAGCCTGTGAACATAGAGCTGATGTGCCTTGCCAAAAATTTAGATTTTTGTCTCATCTGTCCATAGGACATTCTCCCAGAAGCTTTGTGGCTTGTCAACATGTAGTTTGGCAAATTCCAGTCTGGCTTTTTTATGATTTGTTTTCAACAATGGAGTCCTCCTTGGTCGTCTCCCATGAAGTCCACTTTGGCTCAAACAACGACGGATGGTGCGATCTGACACTGATGTTCCTTGAGGTTGAAGTTCACCTTTAATCTCTTTAGAAGTTTTTCTGGGCTCTTTTGTTACCATTCGTATTATCCTTCTCTTTGATTTGTCATCAATTTTCCTCCTGTGGTCACGTCCAGGGAGGTTGGCTACAGTCCCATTGATCTTACATTTCTGAATAATATGTGCAGCTGTAGTCACAGGAACATCAAACTGTTTGGAGATGGTCTTATAACCTTTACATTTAACATGCTTGTCTATAGTTTTGTTTCTAAGCTCCTGAGACAACTCTTTTCTTCGCTTCCTCTGGTCCATGTTGAGTGTGGTACTCACCATGTCACCAAACAGCACAGTGAGTATCTGTAGCCCTATATACAGGCCCACTGACTGATTACAAGATTGTAGACACCTGTGATGCTAATTAGTGGACACACCTTGGTTTAACATGTCCCTTTGGTCACATTATTTTCAGGGGTACCATCATTTCTGTTTCATGAGTTTTCTTTTTAAAAAATTCTGTTGACGCATGGTTGAAAAGCAATGTCTGACTTTCATTTGTTCATTTTCATCAAATTTTTATATATTATTATTTTTGTCAGATTCAAGTTATTTCTGTGACTATTGTGGGTTTTTCTTTCATTAAATGAGGGGTACCAACAGTTTTTCCACATGTGTAAAAAGGGCCATTATACTGTAAAATCCCTGAGATGAAGCACAGACCACATGAAATACTTTCTGCCATGTGCCAAAGTGCTTGACTCAGACAGCTGTAGGCTGACAAATTATGAGCCAACCCCACCAAGTCTGCCTGGCAATCTGTAAGGGATACCAAAATAACAAATTTGCTCAACATGGCAGCACTGAGTTCATTTGGCCTGCGCTACAGCTTCATAGCATAATTTTGTGATTTAGTGAAATGATTTCATTGCAAGGTCCTACTCTGTTCTGGTTAAATAAAAATTAAACTGGAGGTAGACTTAAAGGTAGTCTACCACCTTCCTCAAGCAGGCAAAACTGCCACCACCATGTCACAGAGCCCATTACCGTCAGAAACATAGATACGCAAAAACTAAAATTGGCTCGGTCTATAAGGGGTTAATATGCTTATGGAAGATGTAAATAACATTACAAAAGTAGCAGCAATATGGCAAGCGTGGGGACTAAAACACATCAGAAATTACCTTTGATGATTGTAAGGTTAATGTAAACTACAGATTTTGTAACAGCTGCATATTTCCTTTAAAGTTAAAAACCTTGTCCGGAATAAACTGATGTTTCTAATCTAAGCTAAACACCCCCCATCCTGCTTACCTTCTAAATTACTTAGGTTATCAAAAATCTATATTTCCCTAGATCGCCGTGGCATGTGACCACCCCAGGCACATTTTCCAATTTTCCGGTGACGTTCCTTTTCTGGAAGGGGGGAAATGGAACGTCACCTATAACAGCCCCCCCCTCCATCATACTTACCTGTCTTCCAGTCCGGATCTTGTAGGCACGGGATGTCACTTCTTCTTGGCACTCCAGCTCTATTTTGCAGGCGTGGGCGGCCGGCAGACGTCAAGAAGAAAAGGTGACAGCCGCCCAGAAGAAGGGACGTCTTGTGCCCAGAAGGTCCGGACCGGAAGACAGATAAGTATGATGGGGTAGGAGGGTTGAGTTAGTTAGGAAGGACTAGTAGTGAGTGGGCTAGCTAGGGAAACAGGGAGGGGGAGGGACTGAGAGAGGGAGGGCAGGCAGTCATCTCTGAGTGAAGCCCAAGGCATCATGGTAGTTATAGAAAAACACAGAACAGGAAGATTCCCATGTAAAGAAATGCAGAAGATTCCAAGAGCTCACAGAGAAACCCAGAAATCACTCAAAACACTGTTAAAGGTATTTGGTTGCACTTATTAACCTATTAATAGTACTAACAGAACTTTTTGGAAACATTTTTTTTTGCCCCGAAAACCCCTTTAAGGCTGAAGCCCCAGGTTGCTGAAAAGCTGTTTATTGCTGCAGATTTTGATGCGTTATTTTGAGCCAAAGTTAGGAATGGATTTAATAGAAGGGAAAAATCTAAGAGCTTTCTTTACATTTCCCATTCTTTTTCAAGTCACTCTTGACTGTGGCTCATAAAAATGCAGCCACCATAATTTGCAAATAAATTCTTTAAAAATCAGACAATGTGATTTTCTGGATTTGTTTTCTCATTTTGTCTCTCATAGTTGAGGTCTACCTATGATGTGAATTACAGGCCTCTCTCATCTTTTTAAGTGGGAGAACTTGCACAATTGGTGGCTGACTAAATACTTTTTTTCCCTACTGTATAGTTTATTGTGTACAGTTATTGTTATACTACTTAACATTGTGACAATATGTATAAAAGAGAATATTGCCAAATTCCTTCCTGTCTGTTAATTTCAACACATTTTGTGGATTTAACCCCTTAATGACTGGGCCAATTTTTGTTTTTGCATTTCCATTTTCCCTCCCCACATTCCAAGAGCCATAAATTTATCATTTTTCAGTTCACAATGTCACATGATGGCTTATTGTTTGCGAAACAAATTGTACTTTGTAAATGCACCATTCAATATCCTGTACAATGTACTAGGAAGATGAAAATTCAGAATGAGGTGGAATTGGAAAAAAAAACAAAAAACACATTTGCGCCAATTTTATAATCGGTTTAAATTTTACAGCGTTCACTGTGAGATAAAAATGACAGGTTACCTGTATTCTGTGGGTCAGTACGATCACGGCGATACCAAATTTATATAGTATTTGTAATGTTTTGATACCTTTTAAAAAATGAAAAACTTTGCAAAATAGAAAAAAAAATTGTGTGTCGCCATGTTCTGACACCTGTAACTTATTTACAAGTATGAAGCAGGGTATGGCATCTTTTTATGTGGGACAAGATGTTTTTGTTGATACCATTTGGGGGAAGGTCTGATGGTTTGATCACTTTTTACAAATTTTTTTTTTTTTTTTTTTAGGCGGCAAAGTGTTGAAAAATCCGCCATTTGGCTTTTTTTTTCATTTTTTTTCCCCCGCTACGCCATTCACCGTATGGGATAAATATTTTAATATTTTAATAGTTCGGGCATTTTTGAGCGCAGGGATACCTAAAGTGTTTATGTTTACTTTTGTTGATTTATTTTTATATGTGATCTAGGGAAAGGGAGGTGATTTTAACTTTTGTGTTTTTTTATACTTGTAAAAACTTTTTTTTTTTTCTTTTACTTTTATTTTCAGACCCCCTAAGGATCTTTAACCCTAGGGGACCTGATCACTCATACTATTCACAATAGTAAAATCCCTTGACTTCTATTACACCACGCTGCCTATGGCAATGACAAGCCTGGGAGCCTTCAACAGGCTCCCGGCTGTCATGGCAACTGATCCGATGACGATCTGGAGGGCGGCGATTGGTCAAAGATGGTGGCGCCCATTGCGCCTGCGTACTTTAGATGCCGTGGTGGCGTTTACCCGTGTCATCTAAAGTGTCGCGATTGGTTAATACCTGTTAGCGGTAGGTCCTGGCTGTATTATATAGCCGGCATCTGCAGTGTATGGTGAGAGATCAGCTCCTGAGTCCTCTCCATACATCCCCATGCGACCAATAATGTACTATTACGCCCTTGGTCATTAAGGAGGTAGAATTGCCAAGCAATCCTCTTCATAGGACACATTATCTTTTTGCATTTTCACAAGTTGAAATAATTGGTTGATAATAACAAACCTTGTGGTGTTAGAAAAGAATCACTCCACATTAGTAGTTGTTATCTTTGGGGGGAACTACATAGCACAAATGTATCCGTTTTGAACCTCCACATTTATGTGCATAAGAGAAAGGATCTTGGGCCTCCATAGAAAAGAAAACATTTGATTGATCATTTTAAGTTATAAAGTTATTGATGCCATTATTAACCCCTTAATGACACAGATCATTTTGGCCTTCAAATTGACATAGCCATATGATCACTTGATTTTGACCGGGAGCGGTACCGAAATGATAATGGTTTGGAAGGGAATGGAGGGGGGAGATTGGGGCTACAGAACTACATAATGCCCACAATCAGAGTCCTTTTTACTGCTGGATCTCTGCTGTGTAAAACATTTAACCGCTTGCCAATATTATGGTGGACATTGGCAAGAGGTTAAAAATTTATAAATGTATATATCTCCTTATACATCTGGAGTTTAGGGTCCCAAACCAACCAATATCAATTTCTACTACCCATCCATTTATTGATTCAAAAGGGTGGTGGTTGTGGTGGGGTGTCAGAGACTCAATTGATAACCTATCTTTAGGAAGGGTTATGAATTTGAGATAGGTGGAGGTCTGGCACCAGGGCCCTTCACTAATCAGCTATTTTTAGCACAGTGTACAAAGCCAGATGCAGATAGCACTGTACACTGTGTAATGTAGATGTACTATTACAGCTCAGCTACCATTCAAATGAAACTTTGGCCATGTTCACACTGTTAGGATTAGAAACTCAGACATCTGTAGCAAATATCCAGGGATGAAACACTACTGCAGATTTGTATGCAGATTTACCAAAAAACTCCATTGACATTCACTAGTGGAACCTGCAAATATTTTTTTTTGTTTACCTGTAGTTTTTATTAGAAAGTTTTTACAAAGTATGTAAAACTTTGTAAACAATGAAAAAATGACAACTCGTGTCAAAAGGCAGAAGTATTGTCAAGATAAGGTGCCATCAGTGAAAGACAAGCAAGCAAGCATATATGTAATAAACAAAAGGGGAGACAAAGGGGAGGAACAAGGAGGGAGAAGAGGGTTAGGATATCTGTAATTAGAGGCCATGCAATATACAATAGGTGTTCCAAGGAGACCAGATAGACTGGAATCCCTCTACTGAGTTGTTTAGTGTAGCAATAAGGTACTCAAGGCTTTGGACGTCCTTCATCCTAGCCACCAGATCCGAACCAGAAGAGGGAGCTACACATTTCCAGTACTTAGCGATCAGGGTTTTTGCTGCAGGGCCTAGATAGAGAAAAAGCCTAGATGTCTTTTTGCCTGTCTGGGGGTAGATTCAACAGGTAGGTTAGCAGATCTAAGGGGACACCTTGAAGGAAGAGGGCATCAGTAAGAAGTTTCACCTCCCTCCAAAAGCCCCCTATCAGCGGGCAGTGGTAGACATGGTATAAATGTATCCACTGCAGTATTATAGTGCCAGAACGTAGAAGGTGTAATCTGGACCCCCTGGTAATGAAGGGACTCTGTCCGCCATTGAAAAGTATAGTTATAATAGCCAGAGTTTACCTTGTTAGTCTGAGAGGTAGCTATAACTGTTGATAACTCGATGGTAATAAGTTAGGCAGGGTAGTATGAGGGGAGCTGAGGATGAGGAGAACATTTTCTGCAAAGAAATTAAATTAAATTCTCTATCCCGCACCATAACCCCCTTTAATATCCTGGGACTGACGTATCATAGCCGGTTCAATGCAAAGGGCAAAAATAAAGGGGGAGAGAGGGCATCCTTGGTGCGACCTTGGAAAATATTGTAATAAAGGTATGTAAACCCATCAGGTCCTGACGCCTTGCCATTAGGGAGGTCTTTTAAAACTCCCGCCAGCTCCTCAACAGTGACAGAGGCATTAAGATAAGACAGGGCCTCTGAGGAAAGCCGTGGAAGACCACAGTCCCTCAGGTAGTCCTCCAAGGAGGGGGCATCAATCATGTGGATTGACTTGTACAATGTAAAGTAATAGGATTGGAAAGCTGAAGAGATGATGTCAGGATGGTGTTGCAGATGGCCTGATGCATCGCAATCGTGTGTGGTGTGGAGGAGGCATAATTATCTCTGAGGGTCCTAGCCAGTAAAGTGTGGGCCTTATTACCTCTCTCATAATACACGCGGTCAAGTATATAGAAGCATGCGTCGGGCCTGGTGAGTTTCTAAATCGCGTAAGTCAGCATGGGCCGCTACTAAACGATGGAGGGGGCACTCCATTAGGCGAGTAGTGAGGGACTGAATATGGGATGTCAGCATTTGGGCTCTGAGTTGCCTATCATTTTTAAGTTGTGAGGCCACGGTGATACAATGAGTGTACATGACAGTCTTATGGGCTTCCCATAAAGTCGCTTCAGGGGATACCGAGTCCAGAGTATCCCTAAAATAATTAACTCGGTGAGGCTACAGAGCAAATTGGGTAGTGGGGTTCATATGGAGGGATTCAATGAGGCACCAGTGACAACACCGAGTGGGGATGGGGGTTGCAGAGAGGGAGACTACAACTGGAGCATGTTCCTATCTTCTTGCGACTACACATGCGCAATCGGCTCTGCCACGCTCTTGTGACAGACCACCGGAAAATGGCGGCCGATTGCGCATGTGCAGTCGCGAGAATTCGCTGAGAGCGAGAAGTAAGAGGAAAGAAGACCAAGAGGGGAGTTACCGTAACGACCGAAGGGGCGGTAAGAAGTGATGACGCGATGGGTGCTCGCAGAAGAGAAGGTACGCCCCGGGTGCTCCGTGGTGCTCATTTACATACATGAAGAAAATTATCTTGGAATCGGCTGGGAGAAGAAAACAAGGAAAGGTAGGAGAAGAATGGCCTTTTTAAAGGCCATTCGAACGTGCCATTAGCTTAAAACTGTTTTTGCGAATGATAGATTCCCTTTACAGTCTATGGGGCCGTGTGCTGGCTGTTAATACAACAGCCAGCACATTGCTGCAGAATCCTGTTGTGTGAACGAGCCCTGAGTCTCATCAGGCTAGAGTTTTGGGAATTCTGTTATATGCTCTTTGTTGAACTACAAACGTTGTTTTTTTTGCATTAGAAGTTTTATTAAATTTTCATTTCAAAAAGTACAATGAAAAACAAGTATAACAGGGTAGAGATGTAGGGGAACAGGGAGGGATGAAAATTGGAGTACATAACTTAGGTGGGGCAAGACACTAGGACAGGAGAAAGAAGGAGCAGGAGGCTCTGTCGCAACATAATTATAAACAGTCGAAAACATATCATTACATGAAAATTATGTAGAACAGTAGAGAAAAAAAAGGGGGGGGATGTTTAGGGAAATGCTGTAAGTAGGAGGTTAAGGAAAAAGGGGGAAGATGGTGAGGAAGGAACAGGACTGGGGGTGAAAAGTAAAGAGGGGGGGGGGGAGAGATGGCAGGCAGACTGGATGAATATAGGACTGGGAAGAATGGAGGATTGGAAAGAGGTAGAGTAGAATAATTGTATGATTCACCTCATGCCAAAAGGGGTGTAGGAGTGGGCAGTTCCACAGGCAGTACCACACTTCCAGCAATGATCAGAGGCTGATGAAAACATCGCCTGGAGTACAGAAGGAACTCTGTACCATCATGAGAGGATTTTATAATTTGTCTCCTGAGTTCTACATGAAATAAAGAATCTATGGCATGACTGGAAGGCAGGGAGCAACACATTTGGTGGAAAGGAAGTCCCAAGGTCTCTCTTCCAACCATCGACAAAGGCCGGCAAGGAGTCAATCCTAGCATCAGAAAATAGGCCGTACATAGTTGAGATTGGGGCATGGAGGAGGAGGGGCAGAGGAGTTCAAAAAGTGTCAAGGTTCTAAATAGATTGTGCGATTTTTTCAAGGAAGTTTAGAAGTAGTGTAGTTGTAAATATTGCCAGTGGGTGGTCAGGGTACGTTTGCCTGGGGGCACCAAATCGGTGTAGGGAATGAGAGATGACCTACCTACACATATGAGAATGCACTAGGAGTTTGGTCAGAGGGCTGGGAGAGGAAGGGGGAACGTAAAGCTGCGGGGAAGTCTGGGTTGCCTGAGACAGGCGTCAGCGGTCCATCATTGGTGAAGAGCCATGTGACTGCATGGTGCAAGCGACAGGCGCCCAGAACCCGGTGAGTCACATACGGGAGATTGAGGAGAGCCTTGTCTGACCAGTGGCGCTTATGAAGCCAAGGGAGAGATATGAGAGGAAAAGGACACTGGGGTCTCTCCAGGGTGACCCAGATGTTAGAATGAGGGGAATGGTGCCAGTCAAGGATGTGTGCAGTGACCGCGGTTAGGTAATGTTGAGTGCATTCAGGGAATGCCAATCCCCCCCTTCAATTTAGGCCTGGACATGGTCTGCTTAGAAATTCTGGGGGGTTTCGAGGCTCATATGAATTTAGCAAAGGTCTTCTGGATTAAGGAGAGGAACGTCTTAGGGAAGTGAATGGGGATCGTTTGGAACAGGTAGAGGAGTCTGGGGACAATGTTAATTTTAGGAGGGTGATGCAGCCCATCCCTGAGAAGCTTCTTGTGTCCCATCGAGCAACGTCAGACTGGAGCGTACACAACAGAGGGAGGAAGTTTAAGGAGTAGGTGTTGGATACAAAGGTGGGAAGATGTACTCCTAGATATTTAATGGATTTTGAGGGCCAAGAGAAAGAGAATGCGGAGCGTAGTGAGTGAACCAAGGAGTCAGGTGGGGATATATTAGGCACGGTACTTTTAGAGAGGTTGATTTTGTAGTTACTAAAGAAGCTATGGGTGTCTATCTCCCGTAATAGAAAGGGAAGTGTAGTCAGTGCTTGGGTTATGAAGAACAAGATATCGTCTGCAAAAGCTGAGATTTTAAGATGTAGGTCCCCTACATGCAATCATGTGGGCAGCAAAGACATACTGTTAGGGAATGTAGATTGTGAGCCCTATAAGGCACAGTAACTGACAATGTCTGTAAAGCGCTGTAGAATATGATGGCAATATACAAGTAAGCATAATAAATAAATAATAATCCCGTAATGTCCGTATTGCGTTGGATGGAAACTAGTAATTGCTCCATTACTAAGGCATATAGGAGCTAGGAGAGGGAGCATCCTTGGCGAGTGCTGTTGCAGATAGTCAATGGGTTCGAAAGGGTGCCATTCACTTGGATCTGAACTTGAGGTGAGGCATACAGTGCACGTATACGGGCTAGCATGGAATGACCCAAACCCAATTGTAGGAGAACCACGTTGAGAAAGTTCCAGTTCACTCTATCGAAGGCCTTCTCCACATCCAGGGATAGTGACCTCATCTGGGTCTGAGAGCGCTGTGCATAATGGATAGCGGAGAAAGCCTTCAGAGTGTTATCTTGGGGCTCCTTTTGTGGGATGAAGCCAACCTGGTCAGGGTGTATGAAGTCGGGCATGTGGGTACTCAGTTTGGTGAATAATTTCACGTCAGTATTTATCAGAGAAACAGCCCTGTAGCTATGGCAAAATCGAGGGTCTTTACACTCTTTGGGGAGGACTGTGATGTGAGCATGGAGAAATGAGGAGGGTAAGGGCAGGGGCGCACCGCTAATGAGGCAAAGTGAGGCAGCCGCCCCAGGCAGCACTGTCCATCACTGTCTGGGGGGCGGCATTTTTTACATTCTATTTACTATAAACCAGCCCAGGACAGGCCGCTTAAAAAAAAAAAAAACAAAGCTGCGCAATACCTCTCCTGGGCTGGTTTACGAGATCTCCGCATCTCAGCGCAGGCGGCGATACAATGACGTCATCACGCCTCCTACTCGTAGACGCAGACGCGGATGAAGAAGAGGAGGGGCGGCTCCATCAAGGGATCGCAGGTAAGTGAGGATAACTTTTTATATATATATATATATATATATATATATATATATATATATATAGGCCGTTACCTACTGGAGTATCCCTGGCAGGTAACGGCCTATTTACTTATCGATCCCCGCGCCTGCTGTGGCTGCCTCTGCTTCCCCTTCTGCTATGGGACGCAGAATGGGAATCAGAAGCGGCTGTGTAATGCAAAATAGCTGCCCTTGATAAAATGGCTGCTCATGACAAGATGTTTATAATAGCCAGTTCATAGTAACCTTAATTTCAACCTGGTATAAAGTAATGTCTACACACTCTATCAAGTTGACCTGTTCTGAGATTTACATATCCATACAAATTAGATCAAAGACTCTGCTTGAGGTGATATTTACATGTCAATACAAATTAGATCAAAGACGCTGTTTGAAGTGATATTTACATGTCCATACTAATTAGATCAAAGGGGCAACTCTGAAGTGTATATGTAACGAGACATATTCAAGTGAAAACTGGCCCCTTCCACATGAATATGAGCTTGGAGACGAGTAAGGCCTTACAGAGGTGTATCACTTCTGTAACCACCCACTTTATGACGCACACAAAGGGTATAAGATGGGAAACATCCCTCAGCATTAGGAATGCAATCTTGACAGCAGTGATTAGGGACGCCTGGTTCTGCTTGATTAGACCTGTCACCTGGCTGAGTGATATTTCCTGCAGATACCCTTATCGGAATTCATCAATGAAGCTTGGCAGTGTTGTAAGTGTGGATTTAATTACTTTCTTTTCTGATTAACTTTGATATACCTTGCTTTATTGCTAGTGTTGATTATACCTTGCTTTATTACAAGTTTTGATTAAGTCACAGTTTGATTAAGTTTGATTACCTTGCTATACCTGCTGTATTGCAAGTTTGGATTATATCATAGTTTGATTGACTTTGATATTTGATTGTACCTTGCTATATCTGCTGTATTGCAAGGTTTGATTATACCTTCTAATATCTGTTATACTTTTCCTTGTTGTAAGACCTTTTGCTATCTTCTTATACTCTTAGTGAAATGTTACCTTTTGATATCTTCTTATACTCTTCTTAGTAAAATGTTACCTTTTGCTATCTTCTTATACTTTTCTTAATAAAATGTTAAGCTATTGGGGATAGTCCAGTGTTTTATTCTATAACTTTATTCTATTACACGGAATGCAAAGAATCTTTTTTCATTTGGCAAAACATTTTTGGCGTAGTCGGCAGGATTCCATTTTATAGAATAAAATGTTTAAGAGTAAAACACAAGCCAGTTCTAAAGTATCTCCTGATGTTATTCCGTGTTGGGATCAGGCTCCTTACTTGATTCTAGCTCAGGAATGTGCTAAATTCATGGGGCTGGGGGAGGATTGGAAAGATCAATTGGGAACTGGCAGCCCGGCAGTGAAATGTTTACAAAGGGGGTTGGTAAACAATGGCCATGAATATGTTGCTGTGTGTAGGAGGAGGGGCGGGATTTTGCTATCAGCTTACAGACAGCAGAATGAGGAACAGATGTTGTCAAAGCAATTGTTAACCCTCCAGTCTCAGGAAACTATGAATAGATGTCAAAAGCAGATTTTAGCTGATAAAATTGATCAGTACAAGAGTTATGCTGAACGAGCAGTGGTTAGGATTGCTCAATATAAATATAGGAAGAGGAGAGGGAAAATTAATAAGAAACAAATTGATGCCTTGGTGTTCTCCTCCACCGATGAAGACCACCCGGGTGATTCTGAGGGGGATGATGATTGGGAAGATTCCCCTGAGCAGACAGCCCCTCCCTCTACAGAATTCACAGATTTATTCAAAGAGGTGAAGGCATTGTTATTAGAATACAAAGCACAGGAGAGAGGAGGAATGTTTCAGGGAGATTCTTCCCGGGAACAATATGATTGACAGATTAGCCAAGCCCATTGTGTAGATGCCCGACCCCATGTAAATTTGAGAATTGAATGGAAACACAAAAATGTACAAAATGTAATTGCATTAGTAGATACAGGGGCGGAGGCTACACTCATTTATGGGAACCCAAATAAGCAAATTTGGCTGAGAATAGGAAACCTTCCTGTTAGGCAGTACAGTGTAATTGTAGTTCCAGTGCCTGAATATATCATTGGTACAGACCTTTTGAAGGGAATGCAGTTACATTTGCCTGATGGTAAGTATTCTTTTGGAGTAAAAACTGTGCAAATTAATCCTGTTTTGATAGGGAAATTAAAAATGAAACCTGTTGAGATTCCCAGAGCCACAAAAACAATTCATGGTCTGTGGCAAACGGGTTGGTAAACTGGATGCCCACCTGGCATTCTCATGATTGGAAAATAGGGACCAAAGAAATATAGGAAATATGTCATAAAAAGAATGTAACCATTTTTCATGTGGATGCTCATACTAATATCAATTCTCTTGACAGACTTTACAACAGCATAGCTGATGAACAATCAAAGATTGCCAAAAAGCCACCTTCCAGTGGGGACAGACCAGAGGTGTTCCCCTCAGGTTAGAGGTTATAAAAACAATAATACAACAGTGTCCTGTGTCTCATCATTCACAACACAGGGTAGTGCCCAGGGTGGTAAAGGGACATATCTAGCGAGGCACATTGCCTGGCCAGATTTGGCAGATAGACTTCATTGGACCATTAACTGAGTCCCAAGGATGTAAATATGCCTGCACAGCAGTGGATACATACTCAGGTGTACTGATATTACACCCCTGTAAGTTTGCCAATGCTAATTCTACCATCCGCCTGCTAGAAAATATAGTGCTGTATTATGGCATACCTTTGCAAATGCAATCAGATAATGGTAGCCATTTTAAAAACAATAGAGTGCAGCAATTTGCCCAGAAGCACAATGAGGAGTGGATATTTCATGTCCCCTATTGCCCCCCGGGCTGCAGGCTTAATTGAGCGGATGCATGGGATGTTAAAACAACAATTGCAAAAGCTAATTGATGGGGCATGGGGAAATTGGAGGAAAGTGTTAAATGAAGCAGTCACCATATTAAATAATAGACCAATAGGAAGAGACTCTGCTGATGCGAATAATTACCCCAAACCTGCAGGTAATGCCCCTAAAAGCAGGTCTGAATCAACAGACAGTGACATATTGGAAAACTAATGAGGTAATTAATCCTGATTACCAAGGTGAGATTAAAGTGATTTTACACAATGCTGGAGCAGAAGCATTGGGAATACAGGAGGGAGAAAAACTAGTACAATTGTTAGTCTTGTCATATCCACTAATCACATTAGCCAAAGGAGAGGCTCCTACCCAGCTGACTGTACAAGGCCCTGGTGGTTTTGGACACTCAGATGGAGCCAAGGTGTGGGTAAAACAGCCACAAGGTCCTCCCACACCAGCTGAAGTGATTTCAAAGGGTACTGACAATGTGCTAGTTACTATGACTCCTGGTACAACTCAATATCAGTACACTCCAGCCAATAATGTGTATTTACGTGAGTAATTTGTGTTCCCTCTCAGGTTTGGATTTTGTTATCCCTCAGTGGATGCCTTCTGGTAGTGTTCTTATGGATTCGGCACGAGCATTATCAAGACCACCGTGGGTCAGAGGACAATCCAAGTCGGGGAGTGAGGGAGTTGGAGAGACAACTGTGGAGAACAAAAGAAAATATGTGGCTGTACCTAGCTCAAGTACTGAATATGACAGACTTTTGCCTGAAAAATGCATATTCCAGCAATGTCCTGGAAACTTGTTTGGTCGCTGTACCAACTTCTGTTGCAGTATGGACTAAATTGTTACAAATTCAGTTAAATGATACTGACTTACAGGAAGCCGATCTACATTTCCATGTGGATTGGATAAGTCCTTATTATGATTGTGCAAACATCAGAACATGTGTATATATAAGTATGGCTGTATCACTGGTAGGAATACCAGGCTTAGCGGTATATAATCATAAAACTATATCACGCCTGGCTTGCTTTATGGTAAGGAATATAAATATTACTAGTGCCATTATAGAGGATGTTTTGTTAGATTTACACTCATATAAGAAAGCAATATTACAGAATAGAGCTGCTATAGATTACTTATTACTTAAGTACGGTTATGGATGTAACAGCTTTGCAGGAATGTGTTGCTTCAATTTGTCTGATCATTCAGAAGATGTTCATGACAGGTTGCAGCAACTGCAGGAAATGATTAGGCTATTAGCCTTTCTACCCGATTTCGGATATCTTCGACAAATTGTCGGAGTCATCCTTTGTATAATAACTCTTTTAATTATGAGCTGTTGCTGTCTACAATGTATTCCATCCTTATACACTATGTTAAAACCCACTAGGCACCAAACAATAAAAGTAGCTAATGGTGCATATAAGGTTACTTGACCTGTCTAGGATGGAATGTAATGCAAAATAGCTGCCCTTGATAAAATGGCTGCTCATGACAAGATGTTTATAATAGCCAGTTCATAGTAACCTTAATTTCAATCCGGTATAAGGTAATGTCTACACACTCTATCAAGTTGACCTGTTCTGAGATTTACATATCCATACAAATTAGATCAAAGACTCTGCTTGAGGTGATATTTACATGTCAATACAAATTAGATCAAAGACGCTGTTTGAAGTGATATTTACATGTCCATACTAATTAGATCAAAGACGCTGTTTGAAGTGATATTTACATACCCATACAAACCAGATCAAAAGGTTATATTTACATGTCCATACTAATTAGATCAAAGGGGCAACTCTGTTTGAAGCGTATATGTAACGAGACATATTCAAGTGAAAACTGGCCCCTTCAACATGAATATGAGCTTGGAGACGAGTAAGGCCTTACAGAGGTGTATCACTTCTGTAACCGCCCACTTTATGACGCACACAAAGGGTATAAGATGGGAAACATCCCTCAGCATTAGAAATGCAATCTTGACAGCAGTGATTAGGGATGCCTGGTTCTGCTTGATGAGACCTGTCACCTGGCTGAGTGATACTTCCTGCAGATACCCTTATCGGAATTCATCAATGAAGCTTGGCAGTGTTGTAAGTGTGGATTTAATTACCTTCTTTTCTGATTAACTTTGATATACCTTGCTTTATTGCTAGTGTTGATTATACCTTGCTTTATTACAAGTTTTGATTAAGTCACAGTTTGATTAAGTTTGATTACCTTGCTATACCTGCTGTATTGCAAGTTTGGATTATATCATAGTTTGATTGACTTTGATATTTGATTGTACCTTGCTATACCTGCTGTATTGCAAGGTTTGATTATACCTTCTAATATCTGTTATACTTTTCCTTGTTGTAAGACTTTTTGCTATCTTCTTATACTCTTCTTAGTGAAATGTTACCTTTTGATATCTTCTTATACTCTTCTTAGTAAAATGTTACCTTTTGCTATCTTCTTATACTTTTCTTAATAAAATGTTAAGCTATTGGGGATAGTCCAGTGTTTTATTCTATAACTTTATTCTATTACACGGAATCCAAAGAATCTTTTTTCATTTGGCAAAACAGGCTGTGAGCGGCAGCGGGGATCGGTAAGTGAGGCCAAATACTACTATTATTATACTCCGGGGTCTTTTCAGACCCCGGAGTATAATAATCGGAGACCCAGGGGAGGTGATAAACATAAAAACCAGTGTTACTCACCTCTTCAGTGATCCGATGTTACTCCCAGCAGGCTTTAGCCTTCTTTGGTGATGTCCCAGGCGTCACGTGAGCCAGGCCGACGTCATTATGTTGCGACGCCGGTCTGTGCGACATTGAAGAGGGCCGAAAGCAGGGAGTGCACCGGAGCACAGGTAAGTAACAGTTACCAGTTAACAGTGGTTTTTATGTTTGTCACCACCTGTGTCTCCGATCATTATACTCTGGAGTCTTTTAGACCCCAGAGTATAATAATAGTTCGTGGGTGGGTTACTATGGAGCAGAATACTGTGTGCAGGGGCCACTATGGGGCATAATTACGTGTACAAAGGCCACTATGGAGTATAATACCAAGTGCAGGGGCCACTTTGGCGCATAATACTGTGTGCAGGGGCCACTGTGGGGCATAATACTATGCGCAGGGGCCACTATGAAGCATAATACCGAGTGCAGGGGCCACTATGGAGCATAATACCATGTGCAGGGGCCGCTGCGGGGCATAATACTGTGTGCAGGGGCCACTATGGAGCATAATACTGTGTGCAGGGTCTGCTGTTGGGCATAATATCCTGTGCTGGGGCCGCTGCGGATCATAATACCGTGTGCAGGGGCCGCTGCGGGGCATAATACCGTGTGCAGGGGCCACTGCGGGCCATAATACCGTGTAATACTGGCGGAAGTCCCCGCCGCACATGACTGCTGAGGTCGCTGACACAGGACATCACAGTGCTGTGCGGAAGAAAACACCAGAGCAGCAGGACTGGAATGCGCTGGGAGACACCGGATCACCTTCCCCAGCCTCATATTAAAAAAGTAGTTATTCTGGACAACCCCTTTAAGGTGGCACTTGGGCTTTTTTAAAGGGTCTTTCCATCTCATTTTTATTGATGTTCTATCCTTAGGACAGATTATGAATAAGAGATCACGGTTCATTCAAATAGCTTATCAGTAGGGGTCCTGGATTTTTGAGCCCCACTGATTAGTTTATTAATGACCTGGAAAACCTTTTAATTAGTTAACACCTGGAGCATTATTAATAAGGGGCACTATTTATACAGGGTACACACAGACATTATTAATATAAAGATGCACTTGGGAGTATTAATCATTATGGGGGGTTATATCATATATTTTATAATTGGGGTAGCAGCAGGATGGGTGTGCAGGTGAGGACAATGTGGGTAGGGTGCCTGGAAAAGTGAGGAGCCAAAGATGTCTGTGTTGCAAAGCTGGAAGAAGTGGTCATGGCTCCCCAAAGGGAAGAGAAGGGAAATGTGACCGATTAGTCAGAAACGTCACCTGTAAGTCACAAAATGTTACTGCACTGTATTCACCTAAATGATAGAGGATAAATACCTGATTGATGGGGGTCTGTCTGCTGAGACCCCCACTGAGCCTGAGAATTGGGTTTTTCCCCCACTGGGTGGGAATTCAGCCTGACTGCAGCCATATATATAGGTGTGTCACTTGGTAGATGGACAAACCCACGTGGCTCTCATTCACTTCGATGGGAGTGACAAAGATACCTGAAGTCCAGTACTCAGCTATCTGCGGCGTTCCTATTATAGAGAATGGGGGCCATGCGGGCTCATCCATCCACCAAGCAGAAGATGTGTGAAGTTATTGTCATTGTTAATGCCGTGTTGTTGATCTGATACTGAAGTAATACAGGAAGAACAATTCTTAAAAACTGTTTCATAAGTTTGTGTATGTTTATTGTACGACACTAACAGCATGTAAACTCAATTTTATATATTTTTTTATTTTTTTTGGGGGGGGGCGTCTTTCGATAGTCCACCTCAGGCAGCAAAGAGGCTAGGTTCACCACTGGGTAAAGGAGTATTGGTTGATACAGAGTTGAAGGGTTTAAGCAGGAGGGGGGTTAGTTCAGTTCCCAGGGTCTTGTAGAAGCGGGCAGTAAAGCCATCTGGGCCCGGCTTTTACCCTCAGGTAGTTTAG
Source organism: Leptodactylus fallax (assembly GCA_947044405.1). Classification (NCBI taxonomy): domain Eukaryota; kingdom Metazoa; phylum Chordata; class Amphibia; order Anura; family Leptodactylidae; genus Leptodactylus; species Leptodactylus fallax. The sequence goes on along the minus strand of CAMRHE010000061.1, from coordinate 949,534 downwards.
AAACCCCTAGCTCCCGCTCCTGTGAGGAGAATGGGATATTGCCTCAACCCAGTCGGATGAGACCGGAGGATGGGAGTAGTAGTGGCGGATGCTGTGCCACCTAGCAGGCTGAGCACACTCCCAAACAGCTCCAGTCCCACTCCTAGGCCGGACAAAGTTGAGGGGGGTCCTGCAGCACTACCGGATGGTGGTGGTAGTAGTTCTTTCCCCCGGGGAACTTCCAGTTGAAGAGGGAACCTCTCCTACCTGAGCCGGTGTGGTGTTGGTCGGAAGAGCCCTGATGGTAAAGCAGGCACGACTCAGGATTCAGCGATGCAGGTAAATCAAACAGCTGTTTATTAAGGCAACTGGAACAGAGGGTCAACAGCAGCTTCCAGATGGGGGTAGTAGCCCTACAGTGTCCAACCCCCAGCCTTGGTTCTAGGAGGGCGCCCAAAGATGGTATAAGCTCCACAGGATGGTTTTCTCTACTCCTCCTCTGTGCCTCTCCCAACTAAGTACACTGGGGATCGGGTTACAGGGAGCCCTGACAGGGATCTGGTTACCTGTAGACTAGGCCTGAGTACGACTCTCCTGTCAGGGTCCTCTCCTGCTCCTCCTGGCACGGCACCGAATGAATCCAGCCACTTGCAAAACTTTACTCCCTTGCTCTGGGCTATCTTCAGGAGAGCCTAGTTCTGATGATGTCCCTCCTGGGGCTGTAGAAGCGCCGGTTGGCCCTCATTCCAGAGTCTGGTGGCAGGTCAGCTCTGCACAACTAGTCTGGTTTGCTGCATACACTGAACTACCTTCCAACCGTCGCCGGGGAGATAATATCTCCCTACAACCCCGCCCAGTGGCCTGTGATAGGCCAGGTCTGAACCAAGTCTGGGTTTGAACACTGCAGGGGGAAATGCCAAGGGGAAAGCTGCACCACAATTTATATTTAACACTTACCACAGAACAGAACTTACAAACATAAAACCCAGAGGCACACAAGACAAACACATAAAAGCAGTAGCCCTCTGGGATGCTGCAATATCTAGTTGGGTGACGTCTTCTGTCGTTAGGGAGGGTAGTGCAGTATTATCAACATATTGGGAGAGGGAGATTGGAGGGGTCCGGTTTCCGATTGAAGGCATGTGGAAGGTGGCAGCTATAGAGAAAATCGTAGTAATCGCGGAAGGCCGAGGCGATGTCTGGGGTGAGGTAGGTTACTGTCCGGATGGTTACCTAGTTGGCAAAGTCTCTGCTGTTTCTGCTGCAGAAGAGATTTGATTTCATGGCACGTCGAAGTTAGGGCAGTGAGGGTGGTATGTTGGAGAGTTTGTTTATGCTGATCTCCAGAGTGTGTAAAGACTGGAGGAGAGATTTTAGATTTAAACCTGCCTCCTTGAGGACCCCTTGCAGAACACACTTCAAAGTGAGGTATAAGTGATCATGTTCAAAGAGATATATGGATTGCTTGAGATCTGTCAAACATTGAGCATTGAACAGCAGAGATTCTGTATTATGACAGCCAGTAGGGGGTTGGAGACAGATTTGTGATCACAGAGGAGGATATTACCTATTCCAGCCTCAGTCACTTATGGTAATAGAGAACGAGGGACAAAGACATAGTCCAGCCTGCTGTATGGGCTATGGGCAGAGGAAAAGAAGGAATAGTCTTTTGCATCTGGGTGCAGGATGCGCCAAGAATCTTATGCAATTTATTAATGATAGCATAGCAAATGTAAGACTTGTATGTAAGAATGTAAGAGTCAATTAGTGGGTTTGGAGTAATATTAAGGTCACCACATAAAATAAGGTGGCCTTGAGTGAAGGATTAGAGTTTGTGGAGAGGAGAATGGGAACCTGTCCGTTGTTGGGGGGAGTAGATATTGGCAATTGTATAGGTGACACCATAGAGTTTGCAGACCACAAACAGATAAGGTGCATCAGGATCAGAGAGGGAGTCAATTATTTTAATAGGGAGACTCTTGTGGAAGAAGATAGCAACCCCTATGCACTACTGCTGTGTACCCAAGTAGGGTAATAACGGTTCTTGATTACAGGGGCGTGGGGGAAAAGAAATGGGTTTCTTGAGGCATAATTTATGGGCTTTGTGTTTGTGCGCATCAGAGAAAATTTGGGAACATTTTTCAGGTATGTCCGCCATCATGGGGGAAAAAGGGAAGGGACAAGGAGAGAGGAGTAGAGCAGAAGATAAGGGCTGGGGAAGGGAGCAGGTAGGATGATCAAAGGTGGAATAAAAGGGAGAAAGTGTATGTTGGTCAGTAAGTTTGGAAAGATAGCAGAATAGCTGCCCGCAAGGGGGCTGTGAATAACAAGCACGAGTCTCAAGTCGGGCCAGGGATATGTGGGAACGTGGTCGGCACGAGGCAAGCTGAAGTGAGAAGAAAGGGTGTGATGTAGAGGTAATATAGGCAGTTTAGGCCCTGATAAGGGGAATGGGTATAAACAATGTCAATAACGGCAGAAAACAGGTCATATGAATCGAGTACTATGGGCAGAGTAACAATGAACAAGAGCAGCCAAAATTATAGAACAGTCTCGGAAGTGGAGTTCACCTGACCAGTGTTATCTCAGACCAGAGTACCATAATCTGGTGTAGGGTGTCATGTGCGGCGTGATCTTTGAGCCTGGGGGAATGTTTGGCGACGGTTATCATCGGTATCATCCAAGGTAGGGCAAGCGTCAGGTGCCTTGGTGTTTCCCAGTAGTAGGTCCCAACCTGGGAGGAGGATTGGCTGCAGATCCAAGGCTTGAATGAACGCGTTGTGTTATTTGAGTATAATAAAGCATCTTTGGTGAAGCGCGGTCCCCACACCTCATTTTTTGGGAGATTCTCCTACCAATCCATTACCTGTATACCGTCTGGATCCAGGAGATTCTGACGCCTAGAGGTTCCGCAGCTCACATATACCAAAACATACTCTGGATCCATCCACTGTATTAGTTGTGGGCCAGCACAACTTGAAAAGGTGAGAACCCACCTATACAAACATCCATAATATCTAACTATCCTGGTTGTGAGATCACCAATTGAAGGGGTACTGTTTACCATCAGACCCAGCCAGTTGAACACTCACTATAATACAGACCAGTGCTTTTGTGTTACTTAGTGGCTTTCTACCATACTTTCAGTGGATGATCCTTGTTGTTTCTCCAATCATTTGACTATCTCCTGTTCTCAACACAGTTATCTATGTACAACCTATTTTTCAAGCAATATTACGCTATGTGCCGCTCGGCGTTGTTGTTTTTATTTTTGTTTTGAAGTATAAGGCTTGAATGAAGGCAGGGAGGTCATCTGGAGAGGAGAGTACAATCAGCCTGTCCCTTAGGTGGACCTGGATGGCGAATAGAAAGCCCCAGTGGTATGGGATTTTTCATTCTTGGAGGAGAGCCACTAGTGGTTTCAGAGCAGCCCTCTGGCACAGAATGTAGTGAGAAAGATCCGGAAATAGGGAAATGGGAGCCACATCAAAGTCTATCAATTTATGTTACTTGGCTTTCTGCACGATTTCCTCCTTTATTGCGTAATAGTACACTCTGCAGATGACATTGCGAGGATCGAGGTCTAAGTGCACAATGGGCCCGGTCAATTTCAATGTGGGTGTACGACCCAGGAGCACAATAAAAATATTTGTGAGAGTAGGAATGAGGTTGGATGTCCGAGTGAACTCTGGGAGTACTCTGATTCTGATAATGTTGCGATGGTTACATTTCTCTATGTCGACAATATGGGTTGTCAACTTGTGGTACTGTGTGGTGGCGGAGGAAGAGGATTTTTGTAAAGCTTGGATAGAAGTGGTCACAGATGTCTGAAAGAGTTGTAGGTCATCAACCCGTTTCTTCAAAATTGCTATATCAGTTTTAACCTCTTTAAGGTTCTGGCGCCAAGCTTTCGTCAGGTCAGAGGCCAAGTCATCCATATTTCTCTTGCTAGGGAGAAGAGCCAATAGGGCTTGTAGTTCAGGATGACCCTGCAGGGTGTGAGCCGGTTCATCTGGTGGGTTGTGGGCAGCCCTATCAGAGCCTGTGCCAGGGTCTGTGCTGCAGGCCTCAGCGTTGTTAACAGCAACCTCATACACTAGAATGGTACCTCTGTAAGGGAGCTGTATGGTTGCGGTTTAAAAATACTGCTAGTCCTCCCCAGTGAAATAGTAGGATGTAGTATAAGGGAGATATTTATATGCAGAATAATTCACCACTAATTTACTCCGCAGAAGTATCACCCTAAACCTATGCTCTACTCTGGGTGATATTTTGGTTTGCTATCAGGACTCACTGGGGAAATAGAGGAGTGGGAAGAGAGGTCTGTGATTTACCAACACAGTACTCCCTCTCCATGTATACCCGTACGCAGTGATCTCCAGCAAGCCTGAACACACAACTGTTCCGAATATATTGTAGTAATTGCTCTCTGATAGAGACTCACCTGGATCGGTCCTCAGTATTACCTCTCTCTGATTAAAACTCATAATAAGCGATCACTAGCCAATCCGAACTACATACAATCCTGACATATTATTGTATGTAGGGACCCAGATCAGGTCATAATAATATAGAGCATTATATAACACCTATCATGTTGTGGTTTATTTGGCACCTACAATTTATTGCAATTTAAGTGCAAATTTTGAAAACATAGGAGGGTCCATCTGACTAGCATAAAAACAAATATTACATGAGGCCTGATTTTTGAAGTGCAAGCCCTCTGATGAACCTATGTCATCATATCACATAACAGGAGAAACGCGTAAGGCACATACACTGAGTTGACTGCTATGACAAGCAGTCATACAGCCTCGCCCTATTTCATAATTGCTACAAGTGATTAGTAACAAATACAACTTTGTTTTGATTGTGTAACTCTCTTCCACCATCCCTGCTTATCTAATATTATATAGGAACAAAGGGGTAGAATAGATGATACAGACTTTTCTGACACTGATGCTCTTATATCCGGCAGGGATAGCTGTATTTATGGCCTTGACATGTGTTCCACATGTAAAGGAAGATAAGTGACTAACTCAAAACATGAGGAGTGGGGAAGTGATATATTAATTATAACCACATCCTAGATTTATTCCCAACTGTGGGTTAAATACACTGTAGAGACATAAATAATACAGGTTGTGACAATTGGGAGTAGTTTAGTATCAAAGGTAGTAGTTTCCTGGACTTAACAGAGGTGTTTGTGGCGCTGGTTGCCAAATAAACAGCATATCAGGTAAAAGCAATCCAAAAGAAATGGCTTTATTCAGCTTGTAAGTGATAACATGAACAAAAATAACACTGAGCTTAACCAACTCTCTTCTGAAATCCAGTCTTCTTGGGACAGACCACCTGTCCATCTCCCACTGGTCCACCATCCATCTGCTCCCTGCAGGTCACCAGCAGAACTCTCCTGCTGTGTGCACTCCCTCTGGAGTGTAGTCCCAGGTATGGGTGTGGTCAAGGTCCTTTTCAACAATGTTTTTGGGTCACTCTCCAGCACCCTCTAGGTTCACACCCTCACATTTCCTCCCCCTCAGCTCACCACTTAATAGGTGAGCGACAAAGGGACAAGACATATAATGATGACATCCCTTTTTAATCAAATACGCTTGTCCTGTGACTCTCCACATTTACCGATCTGGCGGTCTCATTTTCCAAGTTCCAGTCACTCGACATTTCCGGTTTCTCAGCACTTTTATCATTTTGTAGATTAATTTACCATCAATGACATCCAACCATCTCTTACTTCTGTATGCAAATGACTGCTGCTCAATTTCTGCATTAGAAGCAACATTGTATCTCAACCTCTTCTTCTAGCTATCAGCATCAGGCTGAAAAACTGTTTCTGTCTCTTCTCTTCCTTTCAAGTTGACTGTATTATTTTCTGACTGCCACTTCACAGATAACATGGTGACATTATTCATCACTTGTCCACCAGACATTAGGCCAGAGACAGGTACAGAAACACCTTTATCCATAATAGCTCCGGACACTTAATTTGTTGGGACAATATACTTGTGGTCAGTCTTCTTACAGTCTATTGTTCCATACTTTGACGACCCTTCACCTTATTTAGTATCTCACAGCACTCGTAGTACTGGACCTGTTTGAATATATGACACTTTTAATCTGTTTTGACCATCTATGAGAACTGCAACATTTCTCTTGAACAATAACACTTTTCTTTCAACCCTTGCAGGCCTAGGGGGTGTCATACGCTCAACTACTTTATGCCCAATAACTTTGGAGAGCAGGCTTTTCTGCTGTTCCTCTTCATAACTTAAGGCATTAACAACCTTCTCTTCACTATAGCACAGATTACATTTCCTTGTTTTGTTGGCAGTTCGAGTACAATATGGAACCTCATTGGTTTCAAGCTGGACCCACTCTGTCACAGGCAGTGTGTGATTAATCGCAGTCTCTTCTTCCTTTGGACCTTCTTTGGCCGCCTTATCATATTTTGCAGGATGTCTACCTTTAGCAGTTACTACAACAAGAACCTGAAGTGGTTGGAGTTCTCCAAAACTAATTGGCTGTTCATCAACTTGCAGTGTTATAAACTGTGTATCATCCAGTTTAGCAACATCTTCCTGGGGAACTATACAGTCCATCTGAAATTTTCCACAATAACACTGCTCCATTATAGTCTGATCATTGGTATCAGCATCACTGGTCAGGTCACTCATGTCTGTCTGACTTTTTGGCTCTCCTGTAACATCAAGGCAATGACCACGAGATGAACACGGATTACACGCCACTTTTGTTGAATCAGTCAACTTGTGTATTTCAATTTCTACTTCTCTAATGGGGCTTTTCTGCAAGGTCTCACAATACAGATCACATTCTACAACATCATTTGTTACATGTCTTCTTGTACTTCAGCTTTCCTTTCTCTGCCTCTATTCCAGCAGCTTTCTTCAATTCTAACTCCTTCTGTAGCGCACAAATCTCTGATTCCAGCTCCAGAACTTTCTTCGTTGCCACATTTTTCTGAGAAGCCTCCATCTCAGTTTTTACTAGTGCAACTCGCAGGTCTTGCTCCTGTTTGTCCACTTGCACCTTTAGTTTAGCAGTAAGCATTTTTAGATTTACAATCTGAGCAGATAAATTAGACATGTTTTCCTCAAACTGAATCCTCACGTCTTCTATCTGGAGGTCCAATTCTCTCTTGGCTTTTTCCAGCTTGTCGTAAGCATTGGCTTTGTCCTCATACAATATCTGCACAGATTCCAGGTTTTTCGCAACTTCTTTGTAATTCACATGTAAAGTTTCTAAATTCTGAGCATGGACAGACGACATCTCCATCAACTCTTTGTCCTTTATCCTGTAAGCGCCCTCTCCAGGCTACATATTCTAGCTTGGAGTTCCATTTCTCTTTGTGCCAGAACTCCAGCTCTGCTCTGCCATTCCTTCACTTCATTGGTTAGGCGAATTCTAATTCATTCTCTCGGTCAGACACATACTTCCTCAGCTCTGCAACTTCATTTTCTTTATCAATTAATTCAGCCGAAAGTATTTCACACTTCATGACTTGGTCCTCCAAATATTCTGACTGAAATTGCAAAAATTCACTTTTCTTACGTTTAGCAGTTTCAAGCTCATCTCGTAATTTTTCAATGTCACACTCTTTGGCACTGGAGTCTTGGACATGCTGCTCCTTTAAATCCTGCAATCCTTCTCAAGCACTTGCTTTTTCTCCACACTCTGTATAACTTTATTAGATAGAGCACATTTCATTTCAGCAAACTCCTTCCTAGTGACATAGTCCATTCCAGGCAAACCCAGCACCACATTTTCACAATGACTAGGATATAAACACTTTATAGAGTCAAGTTCTTTCTTTAACTTAAAGGGGTATTCCCATGAACATAATCATATCTATATTTGTAGATAATTAAAAGTTAAACATTTTTGCAAATATAAGTAGTTAAAAATTCTTCAGAGTGTTAAAGATTTTCTCTAATCATCTTAGTGGTGACAGTCTGTTGTCTTGATCGGTTGCCAATGGATACGACCACGAATGCAGAAACTTTCTATGGTCTGGGACTTGACAGGAATCCAGCTATGATTTTCTTTTTGTAGCTGGTTTATCAGACAGGGACACTTCATGTATCAGAAGATATCCTGGCCACAATAAGGAAATCATAGCTGATTTTCTGACCTTAGAAAGGTCCTGCATTGATGGTCGTATCCACTGGCAACCGATCAAGACAACTTGTCACCACAAGATATTTAGAGAAAATCTATAAAACTCAGCAAAATGTTAAATTACTTAAATTTGCAAAAATGTTTAACTTTTAATTATCTACAAATTTAAAAATGGTTATGATAATGGGAATACCCCATTAAAGTTCTCTTTTTCTGATACCTCAAGTTGCCATTTCCAATCAGATATTTCATCCTCATAAATAAACCTGATGGTTTTAATCTCATCTTGAAGCTGCTGCACCATGATATTTTCTTCTTTGGCACTTTCATGCACTCCAGTATGAGACATACAGACAGCAGGGACATATTCATTCATAGAACAGAGGTGCTTAAGAAAACTAAGTCACTCTCATGCAACAACCCATTTTCTTTACTTGCACTCCACAGGCTCTGTTCCAGGTTTTGTGTCTCTCTGCCTTGAGACTGCTTTCACATAGACTGTTTGCTATATCCAGTTTCTATGCACATTGCTTACTTTCTTGCTATCAGCAAGCACTTTACAGATTTACACAGTTTACACAAAGTCCATCCCCTGGATTCCTCTTCCAGAGTTTTACTTTTACCAGTTTTGCACACAATTTGGTATTTTGTAGTTTCACTCACCCCTCCTGGGTTTCTGACTTGAAATCACAGACTTCTTTTTCAGTTGTAGTCCACAATGCACATTTATCGATACTGCAGTTTACCAAACACTTGTCTTATAGGACTTGCGTGGATTTCTTTTTGCCCGCATCCGAAGCACCACATGTGACAATTGGGGGTAGTTTAGCATCAAAGGTAGTAGTTTCTTGGACTTAACAGAGGTATTTGTGGCACTGGGTGCCAAATAAACAGCATATCAGGTAATGGCAATCCAAAAGAAATGGCTTTATTCAGCTTGTAAGTGATAACATGAACAAAAATAGCAAAACAGCCTAGCCCACATACAGGGTAATACCTAAGTTCTGAGGGCAAGATGCTTTACTTAGGTTTCTACTCAGCAGTCTGGTTCACACTGTGCTTAACCAACTCTCTTCTGAAATCCAGTCCTCTTGGGACAGACCACCTCTTTGTCTCCCACTGGTCCACCGTCCACCTGCTCCCTGCAGGTCACCAGCACCACTCTCCTGCTGTGTGCACTCACTCTGGAGTGAAGCCCCAGGTATGGGTGTGGTCAAGGTCCTTTTCAACAGTGATTTTGGGTCGCTCTCCAGCGCCCTCTAGGTTCACACCCTCACAAGGTATATGTTGAACACTGGTTGTCTTACATTAAGAGTGTATTGGCCCACTTTGCAGTACAACAATATATAGTCACTGTTTATTTGTGTAATCCCCAAGTGTCTAGTTGTCTAATAAAAATGAAAAATGGCCCTGTCCTGAAGGGGTTAAAATGATTCCAGGCATCTACATAACCTGACTCCTGAAAATAAATGTTTTACAGTTGTCCACAGCAACCAGATTTCAGCTTACATTTTGCCAGCAAAAGAACATTGGCTGCTGTGGGCAACACGTTATACCCTACAGTGTTAGTAGGGTTAGTCCTATATATCTATACAATGATATTTGTATCATACTAAGGGTAGGGCCTGTGGCAGGCTAAGCCCTAGCTGACCAGGCTACCTGATGGGGGGAAAGGTGGAGCTATGCAAGTGGGAAAGCAGATGGTCTGACTGACTGGAAGCATCATGCATGGGCAGTGGGACATACAGCGGATGACATTGCCACCCACCTGGTACTGTGAAAGTACTGCCCTCAGATACGAGGACACAGGTGTGACAACTACCCAACTTCTCCCTTATTGCTGTGCCCTTACAAATTTTCATATATTTTAAAATATAGTTCAATATATTTTCAAATCTTATATGATAGGAATACCCCTTTAGTGAATGAAAATAATTGAATAGTGTTTCCACAGGTCTATGCCTGTATTATCCTCCTATTCAGCATTTTTGAGAACAATGACACTGATGTCTGTGCCAAACTCTAGTTCTGAAGAAATCAGGCTTATTTAGGCTATAAACAGAACTGGATGGACTGCTGCCAAAGCAAATGTTTTTAGCCCCATCTAGTCTACTTCCTTCTTCTTAATCTCTTCCTGGATTTAATCTTTGTATATTCAACAGATCATGTTATGCAGAAATCCTATTCACTGGAGGATGCAGTTAGTAGAAACATTTTCAAAAAAAGACTTAATAAATGTGCTTTCTGTTAATTCTGTAAGGGGTCACAAATGTACAGATTCTCTCTCCAAAAATATTTATACACTAGTCCTTTCGGCCACAGATCCAGTTAAAAGTCTCTATTCAGGTTCAAGGTCTTTACTTACTGTTTGCCTGTGCACAAGCACGTCAGCCAATCAGTGCTCTCAAAAGGAGATTCTCTGCTGGATCTTCAGCCAATCTGACAAATGAGCATCTAATATTTTCTATTTTAAGCCTAGCTATAAGGTAAAAATATTAACTTAACTGGAACACCCCTTTAAGCTCACAATAGAGTAACAGTAGTGGTGGCTGTCTAGCCATGGAACAACTTGACAGATAAAGGAAATTCAGGCAGCATAGAACATGCTGTAAATTTTCTCCATTATATTTGCAATTAAAACCTTTGGAATTTTAGCTTAGTGCAATATGTGAATTGGAACACCATACCTTCTGGTAGTGCTGGTAAAATGGGTCATGGTGACTTAAAGCGTAACTAACCATTGGAACAACTTTTTATTTACTGGCAGCATTTGTGTCATTAATGAATTTTGTATTTTATTAATACATTTTGGCTCCTTACAGTTAAATTCTGTCCTGTAAATTCTGTTGAATTTTTCTCTTGTTCTTCTATTCAGGGCTGAGATCTGTATACGGTTTCTCACTGGAGTATGGTTGTACAGGTTTTTGTATAATGTAGAAAAGCTGAGGTTTGGGGGCAGCACTTCAAAACAAACATCTATCTGGCATTCTAAAACGCAGAACAGAGATTCTCAGCTTCCATTTGTCACCAGGGTCACAGTTGTAGGTGTAAAGTTTCCAGAGATTTCACCAATTGACACAGCCAGGATTGTCATATTTATATGTATATACAGTTGCTCCAAATCCCAACTGTGTTCAACAGATGATATCTCTGGAAATAATACATGTATAATGACAATCTATGTGCCATATCAAAGCTGAGAATTTAACCCGTGCCATCATGACCATATGACATCAGAAACATTATGCAGCTTCAAAGCCTCAGATTCTCAACTTTACACAAGACCCCACACCCCTGTACACTCAGTGAAAGCAGTGTACAGCAAGGGAAGAAATAACAAAGTACAGGATTTCACTTCAGTGTGCTCTGGATCAACACTGTAGGGTTAGGGATTGTACTTGATGGACCTGTGTCTTCATCCAACCTCATCTACTATGTAACTATGAAAGGAGCCTAAATCATTGATAAAGAATATTATTATATTTATTAATGCCACAAGTACTGCCACAAAATTAAAAGTTGAAAGTTTACCTATGCTTTAACTACAGCTACTGTATGTGTCAAGACTGTTTGTTCATCAGTGGTTGGAAAACTGGGATAAGATGGTATATCAGATCGAGTGGTTTGCCGCTCACTAAGGTAGGTTGGATTTGGCCTAACTGGTTTAGGGTGCAAAACTGGGGAGGTTTATCCATGTGTAAGTGAGAGCTCAGAGTAGGCAGGTCCTTGCTGTTTTGATGTAGTGTTAATAACTAGTTTGTTTACTTATTTTTGTAGTGGTTTTCTTGTCCCCAAACTGAAAACTTGTCAAAAATTAGGCACAATCTCCACCTGTGCAGGGTTTATCAAGGCCAACAGTGAAAACGTCAGTCTTGATAACCCTCCCATGTGTTTAACATTTAGTTCAAAAGTATCATTTTTTTTTCCCATGATGAACAAATCTGGCTTCAAGCCTACACTGCACATTCCAGATTTGATGGGCATGCACTGCCATTTTTCCTGGCAAAACAACGGAAACCACAAAAAAATGGTATGTGTCATGCAACAGATCCAGCACTTCACCTGGTTTCAGTTATAATTCTTTTAGAGTTGTGACTGTATTTTGCATGATTTTCAGATCTTTACTATTCATATGGTAATTATGAGAATATGTATGTATACTTGAGTGAGTGTTGCCTTTATAATATTTGGCAGTTTTGACTACATAGTTTCCGGTGTTAAGGTATTTTTATTTCCTTTTCTTGCTACTTTTCTCTTTCTAACAATAGAAAGGTTATGCATATATTGTCGAATACTCATATACAGTTACGTAAAAATAATCATGGACAACCCCTTTATTTATGGCCTATCTTTAGTTTTAGGCTGAGGCCCCACATTGCGGAAACGCAGTTTATTTTGCTGTGGTTTTTTGAGCCAAAGCCAGGAGTGGATTGAGCAAAAGGTAGAAGTATATGTACTTCCTATATATTTCCCATTCCTTTTGTAGCCATTCTTGGCTTTGGCTCAAAAAAAACGCAGCAAAATCTGAAACAAAAAAAAAAAAAAAAAAAGGTGCGTTCCCATAATAAGGGGCCTTAACATTAGAGTTTGTCCAGGCAAAAAAAAAAAAAAAAAAAATTTAAATTGGCCGGGGGCAGTGAAAAAGAAAATAAAGTCATACTCACCTTTCTCCAGTGCTCTGATGCCTCCCAGCGTGGTCCAGTCTGTTGTTGTCTTCCAGCAGAGGTGAATCAGCGTCCTCAGCAAAGGGCAAGTGATGTCACTACCTGTGACGTCCCGGGGTCTCTTCTTGAGGCTGCTGATTGGCCTCAGCAATCACGTGACCGCTGAGGCCAATCAGTGGCTTCAGCGGATGGGATCCAGGATGTCACAACTGGCAAGCACCGAGGACAGGCAAGTATGATTTTTTTTTTTCTTCACCTATACCGACCCATTTTAAAATTTTTTTTTTTTTTTGCCCAGACCTCTTTAATGTGTATGGGCTATTCCCTCAAAGAGGAAGCAATGATAAGAGCATAGAGACTGGATCAAAGGATCCTGTCAAGGGGGCGGAGCCTAGCCGCGGTACGATATGGTCGCATAATCTCAGAGCTCCCAGCCTGAGTCTCACTAAGCGACGTCTACCAGCGACAAGCCCGTGGAGTGAGCTATTAAACTTACCCCAGGACCGAGATCTCACCTTTGGGGATGCCCAGGAAGCGCAAATCGGTGGTGAAACCGCAGAAACTCTTAGATTTCTTCTTCCCACACGGAGGGGGAGAGGATCAAGATGGCAGAGGCCCGAGCGCAGTCACCGCATCCAGGGCCTCGACTCCTCCGCGGGACCCTCCGGAGGACACGCTTTCACTCTCCGCACAACGGAGAGCACTGTCGGACCCGTCTCTGCCACAGCTGATTGAACGGGCAGACTCAGGCGGGCCGGGAGGGGCGCGGACCTTGGGCCTACACAAAATGGCGTCACGAGGGCTACAACTGCATCCAGCCTGGGGACACAGGAATCACCTACTGCGAGCCCGGTGAAGCAGAAGCCCAGGCTCCAGAGCGCTGGTCCGCAGGGAGAGGAGGTGAGCGACATCACACAGCATACACTTCCATCTATTGATTTCTTTGCAGATATACCTGCGACAGAAAGCCTGTTAACTGAGGCTTCAATGAAAAATATGCTCATGGCCTTTTGTAGATCATTAAAGACAGACATGTCCCTTATGGTGAAACCGCTAGATAGAGATCTTCAAGAGTTAAAAAACCGTGCGGTACATGTTGAATCTAAAATGGCGGAATTTGCTACATCACATAATGAGCTTATAGATGCGCACTACGACGTGGAAAGGGATGTGTCCTTTCTTAAAGCTAAGATAGCCGATCTAGAGGACCTTTCCAGAAGAAACAATCTAAAATTTAGAGGGATCCCAGAATCAGTACCCCCAAAAGATTTAACCGTTTTCCTTCAGGATATGATAAAATCGCTCCTACCAAATCTCACGAAAATGGACTTAACTATTGACAGAGCTCATAGAATTCCGAGACCCTCACATTTAGATGAAATAGTACCCAGGGATGTTCTGGCAAAGATCCATTTTTATCGCACTAAAGAGCTGGTTCTGCTGACTTCACGAAAGACAGACCGCCTACCTGAACCATATCACAAGATATCCATCTATTCAGATCTCTCTGCCACGACACTACAAATCAGGCGACAATTCATCCCTCTTACTACAACATTACGTCAACATCACATTCTGTATAAATGGGGATTCCCGGTCCGTGTGATCGTCTCCCGCAATAATCTCGTACATGTTATCTAGACTCTGGAGGAGGGGAAAAAATTGCTAAATGCATGGAATAGTCCGATGGTTGATCCTCCAATCAAGAATCCACCTGGTCCAATATCGGATGGCTGGCGCCAGGCGAAAACTCAACGACGTCCACCTAGAGGGCTTCAAAGCTAGAGACTCACCTATCTTGGATTCCATATGTTCACTACTGTTGAACTTATCCCCCCAAGATTACGACAGCTGCTGGTCCGCTGTACTATGTTCGTCTTTTTTTCTCTTTTGTCTTCCTTTGATGCAGTTAAGATGGGTTGCCCATCGGTTCTGTAGTTTATATGGTTTGTTTCCTTTCTGGTTCTGGCACACAGGGCGACATGAATACAACTGGTGGAGACATCTCCGCCTCCTGCAACCAGGGACATCCTTTGGTGTGGGCAAGTGTGGTAAGACTCTTAATGCATTCCTAATTGTGTATTATGGTGCTTAAAGTTATGTCTATGAATGTCAGAGGGTTGAACTCTCCTCAAAAGAGGTCCAATTTATGGCGCGAGGCACGAGATCAAGGCTGTGACATTCTTGCAGTGCAAGAGACCCAACTATTGAAGGCAGATGCCTCTCGCATTCAACATCCGACATACCCAAATGTATTTCATGCCCACTATTCCTCAAAACGTAGAGGGGTATTGATTGGTATTAGGGACTCGGTAGCATTTCAGTTATTGTCACATTATGCAGACCCGGGGGGGCGATTTACAATACTGATCTGCACTCTCAATAGTGTTACTTATACGCTAGTATCAGCATACGCCCCCAACAGGAAACAAGTGGCATTCTTAGGGAGACTGGTAAAGGCGGTGGAAAAGAGGAAGCAGGGATGTTTAATATTGATGGGGGACTTTAATGTGGCTCCAGAACCGGTAGTAGATACCACTTCTGGTGGGTCGACACATCACCCTTCTTTCTCGCAAGCGCTATGGCGCCATGAATTATTTGACGCCTGGCGTATCCTCCATAATACTGAGAGAGATTATACTTATTTCTCCTCTGTACATAATAGTTACTCACGGATAGATTTATTTCTACTTGAGCAATCCAGCCTCCCCATGGTTATGCAATCTGATATCTCAGTAATCACTTGGTCAGACCATGCAGCAATAACCTTGACCTTAGCAGAAAAATATGAATACCCAAGAGCGTTCGTATGGCGCTGCAACGAATTTTTAATGACACAACCAAAATTAAAAGCATCTTTAGAGACTGATCTGAAGGAATTTTTTCTGATTAATGCCCCCTCTGCCCCTGGCCCTGATATACAGTCATGGCCAAAAGTTTTGAGAATGATACAAATATTAATTTTTACAAAGTCTACTGCTTCAGTTTTTCTAATGGCAATTTGCATATACTCCAGAATGTTATAAAGAGTGATCAGCTTAACAGCAATTACTTGCAAAGTCAATATTTGCCTAGAAAATGAACTTTATCCCCCAAAACACATTTCAACATCATTGCAGCCCTGCCTTAAAAGGACCACCTAACATCGTTTCAGTGATTGCTCCATTAACACAGGTGTGGGTGTTGATGAGGACAGGGCTGGAGATCAATCTGTCATGATTAAGTAAGAATGACACCACTGGACACTTTAAAAGGAGGCTGGTGCTTGCCATCATTGTTTCTCTCCTGTTAACCATGATTATCTCTAAAGAAACATGTGCAGTCATCATTGGACTGCACAAAAATGGCCTAACTGGGAAGAGTATTGCAGCTAGAAAGATTGCACCTCAGTCAACAATCTATCGCCTCATCAAGAACTTCAAGGAGAGAGGTTCCATTGGTGCCAAAAAGGCTCCAGGGCGCCCAAGAAAGACCAGCAAGCGGCAGGACCGTCTCTTAAAAGTGTTTCAGCTGCGGGATCGGGCTACCAGCAGTGCAGAGCTTGCTGAGGAATGGCAGCAGGCAGGTGTGAGTGCATCTGCACGCACTGTAAGGTGGAGACTCTTGGAGCAAGGCCTGGTCTCAAGGAGGGCAGCAAAGAAGCCACTTCTCTCCAGAAAAAACATCAGGGACAGACTGATATTCTGCAAAAGGTACAGGGAGTGGACTGCTGAGGACTGGGGTAAAGTCATTTTCTCTGATGAATCCCCTTTTCGATTGTTTGGAACATCTGGAAAACAGCTTATTCGGAGGTGAGCGCTACCACCAGTCTTGTCTCATGCCAACTGTAAAGCATCCTGAAACCATTCATGTGTGGGGTTGCTTCTCAGCCAAGGGAATCGGCTCTCTCACAGTCTTGCCTAAAAACACAGCCATGAATAAAGAATGGTACCAGAATGTCCTCCAAGAGCAACTTCTCCCAACCGTCCAAGAGCAGTTTGGCGCTCAACAATGCCTTTTCCAGCATGATGGAGCACCTTGCCATAAAGCAAAGGTGATAACTAAATGGCTCAGGGAACAAAACATAGAGATTGTGGGTCCATGGCCTGGAAACTCCCCAGATCTTAATCCCATTGAGAACTTGTGGTCAATCATCAAGAGACGGGTGGACAAACAAAAACCAACAAATTCAGACAAAATTAAAGCATTGATTCTGCAAGAATGGACTGCTATCAGTCAGGATTTGGTCCAGAAGTTGATTGAGAGCATGCCAGGGAGAATTGCAGAGGTCCTGAAGAAGAAGGGTCAACACTGCAAATATTGACTTGCTGCATTAACTCATTCTAACTGTCAATATAAGCTTCTGTTACTCATAATATGAATGCAATTATATTTCTGTATGTGATAAAAACATCTGACAAACACACATAAAAACCAGAGGGCAGCAGATCATGTGAAAATATAATATTTGTGTCATTCTCAAAACTTTTGGCCATGACTGTGGGGGGGGGGGGGGGAGAGGGGAGAAGAAAAGGGAGGGGAGGGAAGAAAAGGAAGAAAGAAAGGGGAAGAAGGAGGGGGGGGGGGGGGGGGGGGGGGGGGGGGGGGGGAGGGGGGGGGAGGAGGGGGGGGGGGGGGGGGGGGGGGAGGGAGGAGGGGGAGGGGGGGGAGAAAAGGAGAAGGAGAGGGGGAGGGGGGGGGGGGGGGGGGGGGGGGGGGGGGGGGGGGGGGGGGGGGGGGGGGGGGGGGGGGGGGGGGGGGGGGGGGGGGGGGGGGGGGGGGGGGGGGGGAAGAGGGGGGGGGGGGAGGGGGGGAGGGGGGGGGGGGGGGGGGGGGGGGGGGGAGGGGGGGAGGGGGAGAGGGGGGGGGGGGGGGGGGGGGGGGGGGGGGGGAGGGGGAGGGGGGGAGGGGGGGGGGGGGGGGGGGGGGGGGGGGGGGGAGGGGGGGGAGGGGAGAAAAGGGGGGGGGGGGGGAGGGGGGGGGAGGGGGGGGGGGGGGGGGGGGGGGGGGGGGGGGAGAGGGAGGGGGGGGGGGGGGGGGGGGGGGGGGGGAGGGGGGGGGGGGGGGGGGGGGGGGAGGGAGGGGGGGGGGGGGGGGGGGGGGGGGGGGGGGGGGGGGGGGGGGGGGGGGGGGGGGGGGGGGGGGGAGGGAGGGGGGGGGGGGGGGGGGGGGGGGGGGGGGAGGGGGGGGGGGGGGGAAGGGGGGGGGGGGGGGGGGGGGGGGGGGGGGGGGGGGGGGGGGGGGGGGGGGGGGGGGGGGGGGGGGAGGGGGAGGGACTGTGGAACTCCCACAAGGCCTTCATCAGAGGTACATTCATTCGTTTGGGGCATATAGAAA
Organism: Leptodactylus fallax; assembly: GCA_947044405.1. Taxonomy (NCBI): domain Eukaryota; kingdom Metazoa; phylum Chordata; class Amphibia; order Anura; family Leptodactylidae; genus Leptodactylus; species Leptodactylus fallax. Next base: position 931,421 of record CAMRHE010000061.1, on the reverse strand, counting down.
AGAAAAATAGATTGGCAGAAATGGATAGATTGCTGCACCAAATAAAATCAATCGACGACAGCAATAAAAAGTCCCCATCTCTATCAAACGCAGCCAAATTGATGACATTGCGCCATCAATTGACAGCTTGTTTATTGCATAAATACGAGAAAAATCTAAAAAGGACCAAAGCTACATATTATTCTCAGTCCAATAAAGCAGGCAAACTCCTAGCCTCCAAACTTAAACAGAAACATGCGAAATCCAGAATTCAATTCCTTCATAGTAAGGATGGTACATATACTGTAAATTAATTATTTTTGCATCGCCATCTTCTGAGATGTGTAACATTTTTATTTTTCGGTTTACAAGTTAGTTGAAGGCTTATTTTTTGCGGGACAATCTATGCTTTTTATTGGTACTGTTTTGGGGTACATATGACTTTTTGATCACTTTTTATGGCATATTTTGTAAGCTGAGTTATTACTTTTGGCGGGTTTTTTCTGGGTTTTTTTCCCGACTTTCACCGTGTACATTAAATATTGTTTCAGCTTTATTGTACAGGTTGTTACGGACGCGGCGATACCAAATATGCATTGTTTTTATAAATTTTTAGGGTATTTTTTTATATAATTCATTTTACATAGGAAAAGGGAATTTTTGGGGCTTTATTCTTTTATTATTTTTTTTCAAACACTTTATTTTAATTTATTTCACTTTTTTTTTATTTTTTCATGTGTCACATTAGGACACCTAATAGAAGTATAATTAATATAAAATATTAATATTAAAATATAAATATTAAATATAATATATATAATATATAATATAATATAATATATATATATATATATATATATATAAATATAAATAAAATATAAATATAAATATTAAAATATAAAAGTGTCTTACAGTCTATACAGGAAGTTAGAGCTATGCAGACGCATAGCCTAACTTCCGGAGGTCTCGGCAGGATCAACCAGGTACTAGGGGGCTCCAGGCAGCCTGGGGTCACTGGGCAGACCCCGGACTGCAGATTATAGATATCGGCACCCCCCGATCTCGCCGCAGGGGGTGCCGAGGGGAGCGGCATCATGGTGGAACCCCTTGGATGCCGCGGTCATGTTTGACCGCGGCATCCAAGGGGTTAAAACCACCGATCGGTACTCAGTTCCGACCGGGGGATATGGAGCAGGGTGTTAGCTGTCAGTTACAGCTAACACCCGATTCCGATGCTGCCGGCTCAGATAGTGGCGGTGCCCCCTGGCATAGTATTACGCCCTGTTGCACAAAGTACCTAGCGCACAGGATGTAATAGTACGTCCAATGTCGTTAAGGGGTTAAAGAAAACTCAACTCAACACAACACGCCTAAAGAACAAAGGGGGAGGGAGCGCACCACTCTGTAGCAACCCGTAAAAAATGAAGCCCTGCCCTGTAAACACGTGTTCAGACCCACCCATGCCAGCTGTAGACAAGAATTGCTGAGATATACAAATAGTCTCAGAAATAATTTAGAAATATTCAGGTGTAGTGTACCATAGGTAAATGAAAGGAAGATAACGTATATCCCAGTGTTGGAAATAGCCAAGACATATGGTCTGTCAATAGGCACTGGATGGGGAGAAAGTTGTCGACCAAATCTCCCAATTTTTCGTAAACTTATCTAAGTTCCCACCATTGCATGCATAGATTAATTCTGACAATGATGGACAGGAGGTGGATTTCCATCTGCACGCAATAAGTAGGCGAGCAGCCCCAAGTACCTGGCATATGACTGTTATATACCTGCTCAGCACCTTATGGATGCCCAGCAGAAGCAGCGACATCTCGGAGTTGATCTAAACCCCCCCCCTGCACAGTGTATTAATCAATGAGAATACGGATACCCACAAAGGCTGAATGAGTGGGCAGTGCCAAAACACATGGAACAAAGAGCCAATCCCTCCGCAGCCTCTCCAACAGCAAGAAGGGCACAAAGGAAAGAACTTAGCCAGACGGAGGGGTGGGTAATACCAGTGCAAGAGCAATTTGCTGTATTGCTCCCAGTATGAGGCACATACTGTGGATTGCTTAGCCCACCTAACGGCTTCCCGCCAACCGTGAACCTCAAAGCCATGGCCTAAATCTTCCTCCCAGAGGAGCACGTGTTTAGTTTTTTGAAAGGTGCAATCCAAGTTCAGCGTAAAATACAGTTTTAGTGGCATATGCAGCTTGGGTGGTCTGAGAGTGAAAGAGGTCGGCAGGCAGCTGCGGCAAGCGTATTTGAACCGAGGGGGCGTCAGATACATAGGAAGCTAATCTAGCATAGGTAAATGTCTCTTTTGTGGGTAGGTTATATTTCTCCTCTAGCGTGGAGAAGGGTACCATAGTATCACCTCTGTATAAATCAGAGCGAGATATACTTTATCCCACAGCTGCGCCAAGTGTCTAAGGACAAATGTGGGATCTTATGAGGGAGAGTTGTGAGAGGCAGATTCAAGGTGACCCCAGGGATGTTGTGATCTGAGATATCACAAAAGGCGTGCCACACCTTAACTGTAGCTAGTACAGCCGGTGGGACAGAAAGCGGTAAGCGCTTGGCGGGCACGGACGCTAACAAGAAGCCTTCTCAGTCGGTAATCCGAGCTATTTGAGTCTCCACATCTGGCCATAGTTTATTATGGTTCGATGTAAGCCAGAATTTAAGTTGCCCTAAAGTTATAGCTAAGTGATAATGATACAGATTAGGTATTCCCATGCCTCCGTTGTCTCTAGGTTTGAAGAGTGTATGTAGAGCTACTCTGGGTTTGCAGCCGTTCCAAATGAAAGCCACCATCTGCTTTTGGAAGTTCTGAAATACAGACTTGGGTATCGGAACCACTAAAGTTCTCAAAAAATAAAGTATTCTAGGGAGAATCAACATTTTATATAACACTATCCTCCCCATCCATCTGTGTTCAAATTTAGTCAATACATCCAGCTCTTTCTGAAGGGAAGCTAACAAACCCGGGAAGTTGGCCTTAACTAGATCTTTTGGGTCTGGAGTCAGCTGAATTCCTAGATAGGGTAAAGATAGTGGGCACCATTGATAAGATGATGAGTCTTTGATATAACATATATGATTTTGTGTCAGACCAATTCCCAAGATCTGGGATTTGGATTAGTTGACTTTATAATATGACAATGCTCCAAAGTCCGACAACGTCCGGGAAACAGTACAGAGTGTGATGTCGGAATAAGAAAGGGATAGAATCACATCATCTGCGAATAAATTAATTTTATGGTCTGACTGGCCCAACTTAATACCAGTAAGACCAGGGTGCGACCTAATTTTTTCCGCCAAGGGCTCCATCATTAAGGAAAATATTAGGGGGGACAGCGGGCATCCCTGTCTCGTGCTGTTAGTGATAGGGAAGGGGCGGGAGAGAACCCCATTCACCAGCACTTGTGCGGACGGGCCAGAATAGAGTGCGGAGATCGCAGTAGCTATGGGGCCCGAAAAGCCAAACTTAGAACTTAGAAAAGATATCCCCAATGAACCCTATCAAACACATTCTCCGCATCCAAGGAGAGGAGCAGAGAAGGTGTCCGCCAGGCCCGGGCCACCACAACCAGCGCGATCACACGTGTTGTGCCGTCTGGAGTTTGTCTCACTTTGGTGAAACCCACCTGGTCGCAGCCAATCAGTGTAGGCAATATGTCCAAATTTCATACGCTAGAACCTTGGCAAATAACTTGACATCTGCATTTAATAATGATATAGGCCTGTAATTAGAAGAGAAAGAGGGATCCTTGCCCATTTAGGTAACGTCACAATCGTAACAATTAGCATCTCTTGGGGAAATCTGCCAGTAGAAATTGCTAAGTTAAACACCTCTGTAAGATGAAGAAGGATATGCGACTTGAATAATTTGTAATATTCCCCAGAGAACCCATCTGGACCAGGAGATTTATTATCTATCGCTTTAGCCACTTCATGAGTAGATATAGGAGCGTTTAAAGATTGGAGCTGCGTTTGGGAGATGGAAGGAAATTGCAAGGAGTTGAGGAACTGAATGATATCTAAAGTAGAAGGCTGCGCGGGTGTCCGGGTCCTCCCTTAAATTGTACAAGTCCTGATAGTATTTACTGAATTCATCAGCAATATGCTGCGGATAACAGTTTTGCGTTGGTCAATTTGGAGAGAATAAACGGAATTTTAGACTTAATTCTAGCCGCCTTGACTCGTTGTGCTATCAATTTACTTGCTTTGTTATACGACCGATAGTAGGACGCCTTCAGTCGTTTAGAGTGTTTCTCAAAATCCACCAATAGGTGGGCACTCAAGTCATCTCTAGCTTTCTGCAAGGAAGCCAGTAAGGTGGGGTTAGGGGCTGTCTTATGTTGCTGTTCTAGAGTCACAATGGAAGCAAGTAGCTCCTTCATTGCGTGTATTCTCTTGCTCTTAAAGCGCGATGTATGCTGAATCAATAAACCCCTGACAAAGGCCTTATGGGAATTCCAGAAGCAAAATTTGTCATCTACTGATGGAGTATTAATATCAAAGAATTCAAAAATGTCCATAGATAATTTTTCAGACACTAATTTCAAGGACATGAAATATGTTGTGGCACCAGAGCAGATTGTAAGGGTAACAGGCGTGTGGTTGGACCACGTGATATTGCCTCAGAATTGTACTCTAAGGAGCATATCATTCTGGACCAGAAACATGTCTATTCTGGAATAGGAGTGATGCCTGGCAGAGTAATAGGTATAGTCTTTCTCGGAGGCATGAAAACACCTCCAGACATCATGGAGCTCCTCCTGCCGAAGCCAGGGCCCTGGCAATGTGATAGGGTTGCTTTCATTAGCTGTTGCAAAAAAGGAATCAATTTCCTGGCTGCGACACTCTTGTATTCTGCGAAACTTAACATTGTTCTGTCTATTTCTATCCTCCATGTCGGCCAGTTTAAGTTTAACTGCCGCCATTTCTTCCTCCAGATCGCTATGGGCATCTACTATGGTGTTATGTGCAGAAGCGAACTTGCCCATGTTATTTTCAACATGGTTAAGTCTGTCGCCAAGAGAGTCAACCGTGGAGGAAACAGACGTAATTGCTTTAATGATATCTTTCTGCATAGATCTATGCAAAGCTAGCATTATATCTTTCAAGAAGGACTCAGAAGCGTATTGTGTGTCTGCTGGGATAGACTGAAGTACATCAGAGTCGTAGTGTTGGGGTTCTTCTATAGAGGTCCCCGGGCGCGAATCAAAACAAAAAGTGGTATCCCATTTCATCCGTTGTTTCACTGGGCTATGTGTAGGGATATTGTCTCCTGATGGTGGAGTTGTAGGTGCAGGGGACGCAGCAAGCTGGCAACTTGCAGCTAACATGGATGCTGAGGGGGGTTGGAGGCTCCTCTTAGAAGTCTGCTGTGGACCTGCATAGCTGCTGGAGGGGCTACTTTGGGAGTCTGTACTATCACCAGTAGAGCCCAGGTGTGGTGGGGGTCGAGTGCTGCGACAGCTCACCTGTGGTATGTGTTGTCCCGGCTAACAAGCTGTCGGCTGTGCGTTGGTACGGAGGGAGAAGGGACATATCGGCGCCATCTTGTTCAGAGGCCTGCCCTGAAAAAAAAGTCCGCTTTGGAGGGCCCTTTTTCCCTCGTTTCGCCATCCTGTGATGTCCCCTGTTATATTTGGACCCTGGTGAAGGTAATGAGCCAGCGTATGTCGGCGCCGAGCGAAGGGATGAGCCGCTTATAACTGAGAAACTGCGGAGCTCTTTCAAGCTGCGGCCATCTTCTCCGGCAGTCAAGCCACGTCCCAAATTTTTCTAATTTTTAAAGAATATTTCTAAAACCTATTTTTCAAGGGATCAGTTCAGTTCTGAAGGAGCCTTGAAAGGCCTCTCTAATAGAATCCCCCATAAATAAACCCCATTCTACAAACTGCACCCCTGAAATAATTCAAAATAGCATTTATAAAGTTTCTTAACCCTTTCAGCATTTCACAGCAATTAAAACAAAATGAAGGTCAAATTGACACTTTTCAATTTCTGTCACTAATATATTCATTTAGAACTAGAATTTACAAATTCACAAGGGGTTAAAAGAGAAAATGCATTCCACAATCTGTTATGCAATTTCTAATGGGCATGAAATTATCCCACATGTGGATGTAAACTGATGTACACTACCGTTCAAAAGTTTAGGGTCACTTAGAAATTTCCTTATTTTTGAAAGTTTTTTTCAATGAAGATAACATTAAATGAATCAGAAATACACTCTATACATTGTTAATGTGGTAAATGACTATTCTAGCTGCAAACGTCTGGTTTTTAATTCAATATCTACATAGGTGTATAGAGGCCCATTTCCAGCAACCATCACTCCAGTGTTCTAATGGTACATTGTGTTTGTTAACTGTGTAAGAAGGCTAATGGATGTTTAGAAAACCCTTGTGCAAGTATGTTAGCATAGCTGAAAACAGTTTTGCTGGTTAGAGAAGCTATAAAACTGACCTTCCTTTTAGCTAGTTGAGAATCTGGAGCATTACATTTGTTGGTTCGATTAAACTCTCAAAATGGCCAGAAAAAGAGAACTTTCATGTGAAACTCGACAGTCTATTCTTGTTCTTAGAAATGAAGGATATTCCATGTGAGAAATTGCCAAGAAACTGAAGATTTCCTACAACGGTGTGTACTACTCCCTTCAGAGGACAGCACAAACAGGCTCTAACCAGAGTGGAAAGAGAAGTGGGAGGCCCCGCTGCACAACTGAGCAACAAGACAAGTACATTAGAGTCTCTAGTTTGAGAAATCGACGGCTCACAGGTCCTCAACTGACAGCTTCATTAAATAGTACCCGCAAAATGCCAGTGTCAACGTCTACAGTGAAGAGGCGACTCAGAGATGCTGGCCTTCAGGGCAGAGTGGCCAAGAAAAAGCCATAGCTAAGACTGGCTAATAATAGGAAAAGATTAATATGGGCAAAAGAACACAGACATTGGACAGAGGAAGATTGGAAAAAAGTGTTATGGACAGACGAATCGAAGTTTGAGGTGTTTGGATCACACAGAAGAACATTTGTGAGACGCAGAACAACTAAAGATGCTGGAAGAGTGCCTGACGCCATCTGTCAAGCATGGTGGAGGTAATGTGATGGTCTGGGGTTGCTTTGGTGCTGGTAAAGTGGGAGATTTGTACAAGGTAAAAGGGATTTTGAATAGGGAAGGCTATCACTCCATTTTACAACACCATGCCATACCCTGTGGACAGCGCTTGATTGGAGCCAATTTCATCCTACAACAGGACAATGACCCAAAGCACACCTCCAAATTATGCAAGAACTATTTAGGGAAGAAGCAGGCAGCTGGTATTCTATCTGTAATGGAGTGGCCAGCGCAGTCACCAGATCTCAACCCCATTGAGCTGTTGTGGGAGCAGCTTGACCGTATGCTACGCAAAAAGTGCCCATCAAGCCAATCCAACTTGTGGGAGGGGCTTCTGGAAGCATGGGGGGAAATTTCTCCAGATTACCTCAGCAAATTAACAGCTAGAATGCCAAAGGTCTGCAATGCTGTAATTGCTGCTAATGGAGCATTCTTTGACGAAAGCAAAGTTTGAAGGAGAAAATTATTATTTCAAATAAAAATCATTATTTCTAACCTTGTCAATGTCTTGACTATATTTTCTATTCATTTTGCAACTCATTTGATAAATAAAAGTGTGAGTTTTCATGGAAGACACAAAATTGTCTGGGTGACCCCAAACTTTTGAACGGTAGTGTATGGGCACACAGTAGGGTAAAGAATGGAAGGAGCACTATTGGGATTTTGGAGGGCAGATTTTGCTACGATTTGTTACAGGCACCGTGTTGCATTTGCAGAGCCCCTGAGGTACCAGAACAGTTGAAACTCCTCCAAAATGACCCAATTTTGGAAATGAGACCCCTCAAGGAATTTAGCAAGGGGTGTAGAGAGCACTTTGACCCTACAGGTGTATCACAGATTTTTTTTTACCATTGGGACATGAAAAATAAAAAAAAACATTTTTTCTAATAAAATGTCAGTTTAGCTCTAAATTTTTCATCTTCACAAGGGGTTAAGGTGAAATGCCACTCCATATGTGCTAGTATACTTATGTACGGGCACATGGCAGCGTTTGGAACAGAAAGAGTGCTAATTGGCTTGTGGAGGGCAGGTTTTGCTGGAATAGTTTTCAGGCACCATGACCGATTTGCAGAGACCCCAAGGTGTAAAAATAATGGAAACCCCCATAATGTGACCTCATTCTGTAAATTAGACCCCTCAAGGAATTTATCAAGGGGTATAGTGAGTAGTTTGACCTTTCAAGTGTTTTGCAGAATTAGGCTGTGAAAATGGAAAGTGACATTTTTTCATATACTATGTTGCTTTAACCCCAATTTTTGCATTTCCACAAGGGGTTAAAGGAGATAATGTGCTCATAATTTGTTAAGCATTTTCTCCAGACGAAAGAAATGCCCCACATGTGGCTGTAAACTGATGTATGGGCACACAGTAGGGTACAGAATGGAAGGCACACTATTGAGCTTTTGCAGGGCAGATTTTACTGGAAGCATTTTCAGATGCCATGTTGCATTTGCAAAGCCCTTGAGGTACCAGAACAGAACAAATCCCCAAGAAGTGGCATTTTTGAAACTAGACCCCTTGAGGAATTTATAATGGGTTATAGTGAGCATTTTGACGCTACAGCTGTTTCACAGATTTTATTATCACTTGGACATGAAAATGAAAATTATTTTCCCAATAAAACGTCGCTTTAGTCCCAAATTTTCACAAGGGGTTAAAGGAGAAAATGCACCCCACAGTTTCATACACAATTTCTCCCAAGAACATAAAATACCCCACCTGTGGATGAAAACTGCTGTTTGGGCACATCAGACGAGAAGCGTCATTAGGCTTTTGGAGGGCAGAATCATTTTCAGGTGCCATGATCCATTTGCAGAGCCCCTATGTTGCCAGTGATGCTGAAAGTACCAAGAAGTGACCTCATTTTGGAAACTGCACCCCTTAAAAAATGTATCAAGGTGTATAGTGATCTTTTTTGTACCTGGCATGACCCATGTAAAATTTTAGAAGTGCGTGTCTCTCTTGAAACTAATTGGGCACTAAAATGGCATATTTCGTTAAAGATTTCAATTTTACTATGCACATTCATTTTTGGGAAGCATTATTGACCTCAAAATACTCACTATACCCTTTGATAAATTCCTTGAGGCATGTAGTTTGTAAAATGGGGTCATATTTTGAGGGGTTTTGTTTTTAACTTTATCTCAGGGCTTCTGCAGATGCATCAACTAAAGAGAAGAAAAAAAGGGGGGTTTTACGTACCCAAAAAATAATTTCAAAAAATATCGCAGGTGAGTCGCAACCTACCAAAAGGAACGTATTTAAAATATAAACTTTATTAAATAATTTGAATAAAAAGGGAATCCACCCATAGGACAGAACAACAGAAAAACCACACACCATACAAAAAGGATTCAGGATAAAGCCACTACCATATCAGGATATAATCCACAGTATCAGTAGTGCATTATCTCTTAGCAAAATAACATAAATGGCGGTACTGCAAGTTTACTCGCAATTCATCACCAGCAGCAATGTTTTTATCTACTTGCACTGCTTGCCAGTGTTAAATGCACCCAAAAGAAATACATATCAGTTTAAAACCAGAACCAAATGTTTGCTGGCTTTCTAACAGTGTATCAGCACAAAGCCCAATATGACTACCTGCTCCTAATCATACACTAACACCTATATAATAACAGCTGACGCGTTTCTAAACTCTCATATTACTAGTTTTTCATCAGAGGTGCTTATCTGCAGAGAAGAGGATCTGAAGCTTAGTATTTGTTTACACCCAACAGAATTTCCCGCCTCCCCCTTTAAATCATTAATAATTCACAGAAGGTGCTTGCTATAACAAAGAGGTTCTAAAAATGGAAGCTAAGTCAATATTTGTTATTTGTTTGTCCAACAAAAGCTCCCGCCTCCCCCTCCACACTATTTGCTATAACAAAAGGGATCTAGGACTGAAAGCTAAGTCAATATTCGTTGTTTGTTTGCCCAGCAAACCATCTTCATCTAGTTGTGATGGTTCTGATAGTGAAAATTCGAGACCCAAAAATAGAAGGGGTAGAAATCAATCAGGGGCTAGAGGAATTTTTCATAATTCTGGGAGTCCAAGACAGGGACGAAGTAGGGGTAGAACAAACCCTGGTAGGGGTGGTTTTTTAGCACAAGGACCCCCGATTTTGGATTACCTATTACGAACCAGAAAGTGATAGCCCGAGGTATCTCCAGTGAGGATGGTATGCAAATTATAAACCTCTCCTCTAGGAGTTTGACGATGACAGAAGAGAACATTCTTAAGAAAGGGTTGTCATTTGTTCCTACCCCTTCTTTTGACCTGTTTACCTGGATCAAAGATTTAAATTTATTTTGTAGAAAACTTAAGTGGCGAAAGTACTTTAAAATCTCCGATAAAAGAAATTGTGACATGTTGGGAATTAGGGAAGAGGACCTCCCCTCCTTGCGTATTTTAGGGGGCCTTTGGGAGGAGGGCCCAACGGGGTTTGGGGTATGGTCCCTTCACTAATTTACATCTTCCTTCAAAAAGCTTCCACCAATGTCGAATGACACTGTTATTGATGCATTCTTACAGGTAGTTACTAATCAACTGTCTAAGATTGATGGAAGGGGGTCAAGATATAAGTCAAATATTTCTCAAGATGAAAAGGAAATTCTGAGGGGATTTGAAGATGACAGCTCTATTATTGTGAAGCCATCCGATAAAGGGAGTAATCTGGTCATTCTGGACCGTGTTGATTATATCAATATGTGTAGAGCTATCCTCAATGATAGGGGATGTTATGAAATTCTCTCTCAGGACCCTACCAACATTTACCTCTCAGAGTTGAAAGATATTCTCTTGAAAGCAAAAAATGTACATTTGATTAGTGAGGGGGAGTTTAAATTTCTTTTACCACAAAATCCAACAAGACCTACCTTCTATGCTTTACCAAAAGTGCATAAGGGGTTTTCCCCTTTGAAAGGGAGACCCATTGTTGCGGGAATAAATAGTATCACCCAGAACATTTCACTATACATTGATGAAATATTGCGGCCCTTTGTTACATCCTTGCCCTCTTTTGTAAAAGATACTACAGATGTCTTAAGACAATTGGAAGATCTGTCGTTACCAGCTGATTCATACCTGGCCAGTTTGGATGTGGAGGCCCTCTATAGCTCCATACCCCATGATAGGGGGTGTGGGGCTGTGGGGGACTTCCTTAGGACCAGCGGGACATATATGGGGATGCATAATCAATTAATTATCGAGCTTCTGGATTTTACACTGAGACATAACACCTTTATGTTTGACCGCCTCTTCTTCCACCAGCTCAGAGGCGTAGCAATGGCGAGCCCATGTGCGCCTACTTACGTAAATTTATATCTGGGCTGGTGGGAGAGGAAGGTGGTCTTCTCGGAAAATATGGAACCTTGGTCATCTTTTATTTTATTCTGGGTTCGCTTTATAGATGATGATGTGTTGTTGTTCTGGGGAGGTACTAAACAGCAGTTTGAGGACTTTGTACGGGCCCTTAATGTGAATGAACTTGGCCTTTATTTCACTTCTGAGATCCAGGAAAATTCCATCACTTTCCTGGACCTTAATATCAAGAAGTCAGAATTGGGTAGGCTAAACACTACTATTTTTCGTAAAAAGACAGCCACTAATTGCTTATTGAAATGGGACAGTTGGCATCCGGGTCCCTTAAAACGGGGAATACCTAAGGGACAGTTTTTGCGTCTTCGCAGAAACTGTACCTTTTTGACTGACTATCAGACAGCAGCACGGGACCTTTTTAGGAGGTTTAAACGGCGGGGTTATCCAGATGGTGTGCTGAAGAAAGCCCATCAAACAGCTTTGGCCTCCGATAGAGGTTCATTGTTAAAACCCTGAGAACGAAAAGAGCATGATTTATGGATTATAGCAACATACGATGGGGCCAATAGAAAAGTCTTAAAAGTGCTCAATAATGCTTGGGATATTTTAAAATCTGATCCCGACAATGGTTCTTTATTGAGTGATCATCCTTTGGTGACTTATAGGAGGGGTGCTAATTTGAAAGATAGATTGGTTCATAGTCACCTATCATCTTTACAGACGCATACATGGCTGGAAAAACAATCTAGGGAAATTGTGGGTACATATCCTTGTGGTTCATGTCAAGCCTGTTGCTCCATTAAAACTAGCAAGTCATTTAGAAGTAATACCACATTAAAATGGTATAAAAATAGGAATTTTGTAAATTGTAAAACACAGGGGGTGATATATCTGGCAACCTGTTCCTCCTGCGGACTCCAATATGTAGGTAAGACCATTAGGGAGTTCCGCAGGAGGATCAGGGAGCATATCAATGACATTGAACGTGGTGATGATACCCCCATTGCGCGCCATCTTTGTGAACATGGGGAAAATTCATCTCTCTTGGTATTTCAAGCAATTGAACTGGTTTATCCATCACCCAGGAGTGGTGATTTTGATTGTAAATTGTTACAACGGGAAGCCTGGTGGACCTTTATTCTACGTACTGTGAAACCTTGGGGTCTGAATGAAGGGATCTCCTATGCGTGCTTTATTTAGATTCTGAGCTTTATTTATCCTTTTTGATTATCATATTACCTCTTTTTTATTTTTGATATGTTCCGACCCCATTTTTATAATATAATGAAGTGCTCGTTATTAAACACTATTGATATACCCACTTATTGCGATCTTTATGTTCCTTTGAGATGCCTCCTTATCTGTGTCTTTGTCCTTTTTTATCCTTTCGAGGAATTTAGTTTATTTACCTGCATATGACATCCTGATGGTTTACCGACGCTAAGTGCTTTGACATGCGCCGATTGTTTTGGCCACGCCCCTGTGTTTTTATTGAGGAGGTATATACTAGTTCAAACCTCCTATTGGATCATCTGTGCGCTTGTGCAGAGGCTCATAACCCGCTAGTGTTCAGCCTCCTGTATCAGCTGTGCATGTGATCGCAGCGATTGGCTGTTTGCTGTTGATGGAGGCGGGGTTTCTGCCTTAAAAGGTGCAGACTCTCACTTCCTCTTGCGGCCATATATCAGTGCCAACAAGTGGGAGGCGGGAGCTTTTGCTGGGCAAACAAACAACAAATATTGACTTAGCTTCCATTTTTAGAACCTCTTTGTTATAGCAAGCACCTTCTGTGAATTATTAATGATTTAAAGGGGGAGGCGGGAAATTCTGTTGGGTGTAAACAAATACTAAGCTTCAGATCCTCTTCTCTGCAGATAAGCACCTCTGATGAAAAACTAGTAATATGAGAGTTTAGAAACGCGTCAGCTGTTATTATATAGGTGTTAGTGTATGATTAGGAGCAGGTAGTCATATTGGGCTTTGTGCTGATACATTGTTAGAAAGCCAGCAAACATTTGGTTCTGGTTTTAAATTGATATGTATTTATTTTGGGTGCATGTAACACTGGCAAGCAGTGCAAGTAGATAAAAACATTGCTGCTGGTGATGAATGGCGAGTAAACTTGCAGTACCGCCATTTATGTTATTTTGCTAAGAGATAATGCACTACTGATACTGTGGATTACTATATCCTGATATGGTAGTGGCTTTATCCTGGATCCTTTTTGTATGGTCTGTGTGGATGTTCTGTTGTTCTGTCCTATGGGTGGATTCCCTTTTTATTCAAATTGTTTAATAAAGTTTATATTTTAAATACATCCCTTTTGGTAGGTTGCGACTCACCTTCTGCAGATGCCCACCAATGCAGTGTAAATAACCAAATTAGGCCTCAAATGCACATTGGTGCTCTTTCACTTCTGAGCCCTGTCGTATTTCCATTCAAAAGATTAGGGCCAGATTAGGGTTTTTCCAAAATCATGAAACAGAGCATAATAACTGAAGAGGTGACCTTTCACAGTGCCACAAGCTGGGCATGACATATCAGTCACTGAAACAGCAGATATCTGGGAAAATTTTAAATTTTGCACCATCCAGAACAACTTTCTTTTTGGAAAGCATCTATAGTGTCAGAAAGTTGTATATGTGGGTGTAAACTTCTGTTTGAGTGCACAGCAGGGCTCAGAAGGGAAGGTGTGCTACTTTTTAGCTTCTGCAGTTAGATTTAGAGAGACTAGTTTTTGGACGTCATGTCCCTTTTGCAGAGTCTTGGGGTGCCAGCATATGGAATTACCCAAGTGATGACCCCATTTTCTAAACTATACCTCCCAGATTGAAGTGGATGTGGGGGGGGGGGGGCAAGTATTTGCAAAAATAAGAATTTCAATTACCAAGGAAAGTACCTGAGTTTCCTGCCTTTTTATATAACACAAATGAATTATATGTGGCCACCTGAAACAAGTAACCAACTATTTTTTTTATTTTTTTTTATACCAGGTATGTGACTTTCTTGATAACTGGTACGGCTGTAGAACTTGGTCCGCCAGGTCCACACCCCCCGTGTTTTTATTGTAAATAATAATTGCAACTGGTTTTCGCTTTGGAGTTGTGGAACCTAGCTGTGAAACAGTTGTAGCATCAGTGTGGATCGAGCTAAGGATGAAAATTTCTTTTTTATACTTGTACTTAAGGGCAAGCATCTCTCCACTGCGAACAGCACTCATAGATGCGAAAAGCTGATGTGTATCCTGTTACACTCTCACACATTTTGTAGAGTTTTATTCCAAACCTTGCCCTCTTGGATGAAATAGACTGCTTAAGGTGCAGTCTCCCTTTGAATTTTACAAGGGACTCATCAATAGAACTATTTTGTGTTGGGGTATAAAGTTTTAAAAATGTTTCGCTCAGCATTGTGAGGATGGGCCTGATTTTGTATAATTGGTCATATACTGGGGCACGTCTAGGTGGGCACTGGCTGTTGTCATTGCCATAGAAAAATCTTATGAGAATTTCATAACGGATCCTGGGAAGAATGGCAGGAAAAGGAGGAGTGGTATGAACAGGGCAAGTGGACCAGTAAGATCGAATGGTTTAATTTCAGAGAGATTTGGGGGCATCTATATATTTTGTCTGGCATAATAGGATCGTGGATTCTGGGAGAAAAATTGGAAAACGTGTCTAAATTTGTTTGGGCGACAATATATTCTAGTAATTCATCTGTAATATACAAACTAAAAAAAATTAACTTGTGTAAAACCTTCCACATCCACATTTATACCTGGGGTGGCCTTAAAATCAGGGATGAATAGAGTAGCAGAAACAGAAGCTGCCCAGCTAGGAAATGCTACATCTAGTGGCAAACTGCTTTGTAAATGTGCCCTGCTGGTAGGCATATTGCTTGTACTGGGCATCACAGCTTGATTTGGAGCAGTTTCTTCAATAGCCATCTCTACCTCTCCTGTCCTGGTAATTGTTGAGGTTGGACCAGAGTGACCACTAATGTCTGAGCTGTCACTGTCATGGGCAGTAAAACCCTCAAAATTGTCATCGCTGTCTGACACACTTTCTACACTGTCAGAACATAACAGGGCATAAGCCTCTTCTACAGTGTAAAGTTTCTCTTCCATTTTTTTGTAACACAATTGTAATAGAAATAAATAAATTAAATAGACGCAACTGGTAAGTTATTAATAAATTAAAAATTACATAAATTAAAGTGAATAATGTAATTGACTGTACAATTATACTTCTCTATATACTATCAGCCTAACCTCCCTAATTCAATTATATAAATTAACTATACAATGTATAAGAATTTTTTTTTTACATATATTTATTCATAGTAATTATATTTAATAGCTACACTAATAATTAATAACTACACTAACTAATCCTATACTATATCTAACCTTCCTAATATTCACACCTAGCCCTAAATCCCACCTAAACACAGTAACTGAATGAATAAATGAAAGTATGTGATGTATGAATGCTTGGTGACACTGTAATACACTGTTTCTCCTCTGATCGTCTCTCTGACAGAGGAGCAGATGAGAGAATGTTATACAGTCATATCAAAAAGTTTGGGCACCCCTATTAATCTTAATCATTATTAGTTCTAAATATTTGGGTGTTTGCAACAGCCATTTCAATTTGATATATCTAATAACTGTTGGACACAGTAATATTTCAGGATTGAAATGAGGTTTATTGTACTAACAGAAAATGTGCAATATGCATTAAACCAAAATTTGACCGGTGCAAAAATTTGGGTACCCTTATCATTTTATTGATTTGAATACTCCTAACTACTTTTTACTGACTTACTGATGCACAAAATTGGTTTTGTAACCTCACTGAGCTTTGAACTTCATAGCCAGGTGTATCCAATCATGAGAAAAGGTATTTAAGGTGGCCAATTGCAAGTTGTTCTCCTATTTGAATCTCCTCTGAAGAGTGGCATCATGGGCTCCTCAAAACAACTCTCAAATGATCTGAAAACAAAGATTGTTCAACATAGTTGTTCAGGGGAAGGATACAAAAAGTTGTCTCAGAGATTTAACCTGTCAGTTTCCACTGTGAGGAACATAGTAAGGAAATGGAAGACCACAGGGACAGTTCTTGTTAAGCCCAGAAGTGGCAGGCCAAGAAAAATATCAGAAAGGCAGAGAAGAAGAATGGTGAGAACAGTCAAGGACAATCCACAGACCACCTCCAAAGAGCTGCAGCATCATCTTGCTGCAGATGGTGTCACTGTGCATCGGTCAACAATACAGCACACTTTGCACAAGGAGAAGCTGTATGGGAGAGTGATGCGAAAGAAGCCGTTTCTGAAAGCACGCCACAAACAGAGTCGCCTGAGGTATGCAAAAGCACATTTGGACAAGCCAGCTTCATTTTGGAAGAAGGTCCTGTGGACTGATGAAATAAAGATTGAGTTGTTTGGTCATACAAAAAGGCGTTATGCATGGCGTCAAAAAAACACAGCATTCCAAGAAAAACACTTGCTACCCACTGTAAAATTTGGTGGAGGTTCCATCATGCTTTGGGGCTGTGTGGCCAATGCCGGCACCGGGAATCTTGTTAAAGTTGAGGGTCGCATGGATTCAACTCAGTATCAGCAGATTCTTGAGAATAATGTACAAGAATCAGTGACGAATTTGAAGTTACGCCGGGGATGGATATTTCAGCAAGACAATGATCCAAAACACAGCTCCAAATCTACTCAGGCATTCATGCAGAGGAACAATTACAATGTTCTGGAATGGCCATCCCAGTCCCCAGACCTGAATATCATTGAACATCTGTGGGATAATTTGAAGCGGGCTGTCCATGCTCGGCGACCATCAAACTTAATTGAACTGGAATTGTTTTGTAAAGAGGAATGGTCAAAAATACCTTCATCCAGGATCCAGGAACTGATTAAAAGCTACAGGAAGTGACTAGAGGCTGTTATTTTTGCAAAAGGAGGATCTACTAAATATTAATGTCACTTTTCTGTTGAGGTGCCCATAATTTTGCACCGGTCAAATTTTGGTTTAATGCATATTGCACATTTTCTGTTAGTACAATAAACCTCATTTCAATCCTGAAATATTACTGTGTCCATCAGTTATTAGATATATCAAATTGAAATGGCTGTTGCAAACACCCAAATATTTAGAACTAAAAATTATTAAGATTAATAGGGGTGCCCAAACTTTTTCATATGACTGTATATGCAGCAAACCCCTGATTTGGCCATGATTAGTTCAGGTCCCAATCATATGATGGTCATGAGAACCAATCAGGCTCCGATCATGTCTCCATGATGACCAGCAGCTATTAGCGATGTGTTCACTGAGTTGCCGACCCTTGGGGAGACCGGATTCCCAACGTAACAAACAGGGTCAGTATATAAATGTCAGCGCTGCACAAATCCCAGCAAGCACCAAGATTTATATACAGCGGGCAGCTGTGAAGCGGTTAATTTTCCCCCCCACCCCCTCCAGCTGTCCCCACAATATTATGTCACTCTCCTGGTACTTAAAAAACATTAAAAACACATTCATCTTTCCTTATTCCCCAGTTTTTCTTTGCTCTCTGCTCCTGGAGGCTTCAGATACGATGCAAGGGATGTCATCACAACACTCTTACAGCTCCTAGAGCAGATACAGGGGAATAGTTAAGCAGGGATTGGACGGCTCCCTACTTCTTTCTTGTTTTACAACTCAGACGAGTTGAAACAGGGACAACTCCTGAAATTTGGGACGGTTGGGAGGTATGCATATAGAATCTGCAGCCACCTTTTTGCTGTCCTTTTGCTTTTGCTGGAGGTGGACCTTCAGCCCTGGGAGCACTGCTCAAGTAGGTTGGATGCTGTCAGAGCAGTGGGAGGATCAACTCTCAAATAGCTGAAAGTCCATCCCCATGCACCAACTCATTTGCAGCTTTAGGCCGAGGACCCACGTTGCGGAAATACAGTGTTTTTTGCTGCAGATTTTGTTGCGGTTTTTTGAGCCAAAGCCAAGAATGGCTACAAAAGAAATGGGAATTATAAAGGAAATTCTTATACAGTTGTGCTAAAGAGTTTACATACCCTGGCAAATTTTTTGGCCTTCTTTCAGAGAATATGAATGACAACACAAAAACTTTTTCTCCACTCATTGTTAGTGGTTGGTTGAAGCCATTTATTGTCACACTTCTGTGTTTTCTCTTTTTAAATCATAATGACAGCCAAAAACATCAAAATGACCCTGTTCAAAAGTTCACATACCCTGGTGATTTTAGCCTGATAACATGCCCAGAAACCAAACCATGGTCAGGTAGACCAACCAAAATTTCGTCCACAAGTGCTGGGAAAATTGTTTGGGACGCAAAGAAAAACCCACACATAACATCAGCTGAAATACAGGACTCTCTGAAAACTATCGGTGTGGTTGTTTCAAGATGCACAATAAGGAGGCACTTGAAGAAAAATGGGCTGCATGGTCGAGTTGCCAGAAGAAAGCCATTACTGCGCAAATGCCACAAAGAATCTCGCCTTCAATACGCCAAACAGCACAGAGACAAGCCTCAAAACTTCTGGAACAAGGTAATTTGAAGTGATGAGACAAAAATCGAACTTTTTGGCCACAACCATAAACGTTACATTTGGAAAGGTGTCAACAAAGCCTATGATGAAAGGAACACCATTCCTACTGTAAAGCATGGAGGTGGATCACTGATGATGTGGGGATGTGTGAGCTTCAAAGGCACAGGAAAGTTGGTCAAAGTTGAAGGAAAGATGAATGCAGCACGTTATCAGCAAATACTGGAGGCAAATTTGCACTCATCAGACAGGAATCTGCGCATGGGACGTACTTGGACGTTCCAACATGACAACGATCCAAAACACAAGGCCAAGTCGACCTGTCATTGGCTACAGCAGAAGAAAGAGTAGGTTCTTGAGTGGCCATCTCAGTCTCCTGACCTCAATATCATTGAGCCACTCTGGGGAGATCTCAAGCGTGCAGTACATGCAAGACAGCCCAGGAATTTACAGGAACTGGAGACTTTTTGCCAAGAAAAATGGGCAGTTTTACCATCTGAGAAAATAAAGAGCCTCATCCACAACTACCACAAAAGACTTCAAGCTGCCATTGATGTTACAGGGGGTATTAAGAACTGGGGTATGTGAACTTTTGAACAGGGTCATTTTGATGTTTTTGGTTGTCATTATGATTTAAAAAGAGAAAACACAGAAGTTTTACAATAAATGGCTTCAACCAACCACTAACCATGAGTGCAGAAAAAGTTTTTGTGTTATCATTCAAATTCTCTGAAAAAAGGCCAAAAAACAAAAAATCTGCCAGGGTATGTAAACTTTTTAGCACATCTGTACTTCTACCTTCTGCTCAATCCATTCCTGGCTTTGGCTCAAAAAAAGCCATCAAAATCTACAGCAAAAAAAGCTGTGTTTCTGCCTTAGCCTTAAAGGGGTTGTTCAGGATAAAATCAAAATTAAGCCCTAAACTAAACCACCTTCCCCACCTAACTTCTAAAAAAAATCTATAATTACCCATATCCCTGGGGCGGTCATGTGAAACGGAACGTCACCAGTACTTCCCCCTCATCTTACTTACGTGTCTTCCTCTGTGGGAAGAGCTCCTCCTCTGTCTTTCACTCTGCTAGCACTTGCGCAGTCCGGAGGTGCCTCTGACACATGCGCAGTAGAGATTGTGCAGGGACCGTCAGAGGTGCCATCTCTACTGTGCAGGCGTCTCCATCCTGTGCACAGCCAGGAGAGCGGAAAGAAAAGGAGGAGCCGTTCCAGAAGAGAAGTCTAAAGAGCAAGACAGGTAAGTATGATGTGGTGGGGAGGCTAGTAGTGGAAGGGCCCTTAAGCCTAAGGCCCCACGTTGCGGAAATGCAACTTTTTTATGTTGCGGTATTTTGAGCCAAAGCCAAGCTACAAAAGGAATGGGACATACAGTGCTGGCCAAAAGTATTGGCACCCCTGCAATTCTGTCAGATAATACTCAATTTCTTCCAGAAAATGATTGCAATCACAAATGCTTTGGTAATAATATCTTCATTTATTTTGCTTGCAATGAAAAAACACAAAAGAGGATGAAAAAAAAAGTCAAATCATTGATCATTTTACACAAAACTCCAAAAATGGGCTGGACAAAAGTATTGGCACCCTCAGCCTAATACTTGGTAGCACAACCTTTAGACAAAATAACTGCGAACAACCGCTTCCGGTAACCATCAATGAGTTTCTTACAATGCTCTGCTGGAATTTTAGACCATTCTTCTTTGGCAAATTTCTCCAGGTCCCTGAGATTTGAAGGGTGCCTTCTCCAAACTGCCATTTTGAGATCTCTCCACAGGTGTTCTATGGGATTCAGGTCTGGACTCATTGCTGGCCACTTTAGAAGTCTCCAGTGCTTTCTCTCAAACCATTTTCTAGTGCTTTTTGAAGTGTGTTTTGGGTCATTGTCCTGCTGGAAGACCCATGACCTCTGAGGGAGACCCAGCTTTCTCACACTGGGCCCTACATTATGCTGCAAAATTTGTTGGTAGTCTTCAGACTTCATAATGCCATGCACACGGTCAAGCAGTCCAGTGCCAGAGGCAGCAAAGCAACCCCAAAACATCAGGGAACCTCCGCCATGTTTGACTGTAGGGACCGTGTTCTTTTCTTTGAAGGCCTCTTTTTTTTTTCCTGTAAACTCTATGTTGATGCCTTTTCCCAAAAAGCTCTACTTTTGTCTCATCTGACCAGAAAACATTCTTCCAAAAAGTTTTTGGCTTTCTCAGGTAAGTTTTAGCAAACGCCAGCCTGGCTTTTTTATGTCTCTGGGTCAGAAGTGGGGTCTTCCTGGGTATTCTACCATAGAGTCCCTTTTCATTCAGACGCCGACGGATAGTACGGGTTGACACTGTTGTACCCTCAGACTGCAGGGCAGCTAGAACTTGTTTGGATGTTAGTCGAGGTTCTTTAGCCACCATCCGCACAATCTTTTGTTGAAATCTCTCGTCAATTTTTCTTTTCCGTCCACATCTAGGGAGGATAGCCACAGTGCCATGGGCTTTAAACTTCTTGATGACACTGTGCACGGTAGACACAAGAACATTCAGGTCTTTGGAGATGGACTTGTAGCCTTGAGATTGCTCATGCTTCCTCACAATTTTGCTTCTCAAGTCCTCAGACAGTTCTTTGGTCTTCTTTCTTTTCTCCATGCTCAATGTGGTACACACAAGGACACAGGACAGAGGTTGAGTCAACTTTAATCCATTTCAACTGGCTGCAAGTGTGATTTAGTTATTGCCACCATCTGTTATGTGCCCCAGGTAAGTAACAGGTGCTGTTAATTACACAAATTAGAGAAGCATCACATGATTTTTCAAAGGGTGCCAATACTTTTGTCCACCCCCTTTTTTATGTTTGGTGTGGAATTATATCCAATTTGGCTTTTTGACAATTCTTTTTGTGGTTTTCCATTGACGACAAATTAAATGAAGATATTATTACCAAAGCATTTGTGATTGCAATCATTTTCTGGAAGAAATTGAGTATTATCTGACAGAATTGCAGGGGTGCCAATACTTTTGGCCAGCACTGTATATAGGAAGTTCTTATACTTCTACTCAATCCACTCCTGGGTTTTGGCTCAAAAATCCGCAACAAAAAAAAAGCTGCGTTTCTGCAACGTGGGGCCTAAGCCTAAGGCTAAAGCCCTACGTGGTGTAAATGCCGCCATTCGCCTGCGGTGGAAGCGCTGCAGAAAAAAAAATCGCAGAGTTTTACAGTCAGAGCAAAGTGCGTTTTACATTACTTGCAATGTGGACAGAATTCTGGCTAATCTCATCCACACATTGCAGAAAAAAAAATCTGTAGCGGAAAATCTGTGATTTCAAAACCGCTTGCATTTTTGTAAATCGCAGTATGTCAATTATACCTACGGGAACTATGGCATTTTCCATTTAGGTATAATAGAGGTAATGGATAAATGGTAACTTTCTTTCATGGGAAAATTTCTTATCCTTTAACCCCCTTAACAGTCACATTAAAATTACCCTGCCAAAACTAACTTTTTTTTTACTGCAGAATTTTGAATTTATGGCTGAAATAAATATTACTGACACATAACTCCGATGCCTTATGTGTATTTTAACCCTTTAGAGATCTAACATTTCAGTCTTAAACCAGTAACATTTTATACCTCTCTGCATTCCCGCGTTCATATCTTTTTACATTTTATCTCAATGCAGCTTTAAGATACCTTTTATTTTGTGGATACATAAGACTTTTTTTTTTTTTTTATCAGTTTTTGCCGGTGCTCCAGGGTCCCAGGCCACTGTCTGGTCCTGTGGCGCCCTGGGGCTTGTTCTGGTGGAAGTCCTCATCGCACGTGACCACTGAGGCCTATAAGCGGCCTTAGCAGCCTAAGGAAAGGACATGGGACATCACTTGCGTACACCACCTGTGATATTTCTTTCCTTAGGATGTTAATTGGCCTCAGCACTCACATGTGGACTTCTGACGAAACAAGTCCCGGGGACAGGTGAGTATGTGTTTTGCTTTTTTTTTTTTTTTTTCACCTTTCCCCAGGTTCCAGAGAAAAAAAACGGTATTTCCTCAACAACCCCTTTAAGGTTTATGTCATTTATCATGTACAATAAATAATTTTATTTTAGAGGTTGACCTGGATGTGGTGATATCAATTGGGTGGGACTCAAATTTTTTTTTGTAAACCGATTTCGGTGCAACGACTGCAGCATATAAGGAGTTAAATGGCAAGTATGATTTTGATTGATAATGGAGGGGGTAATATCATGAACAAAAGTCCAGTCCAAATGACCTGGGGTCATCTGAAGTGTCAGGGACAGGAGAACAAAATAATCTTCACCTCTACCTGCACGGTCAGCTGCTCGTGTTCTCCTATACACTGATTAAAGTGAAGGTGCACCTCCGCTTTAACCAGTGATAACTCAAAATCTATGTGGTCTACAGACTTAATTTTGGTCTTATTATAAAGCCAAGATCGCAGCTCTAGTCCTCTGGAGTTAGAGCAGTGTCAAGTTACAGTGTCAGTGAACATGCTCTAAACGGGGTGAACAGTAATGCACTTTGCTCAAGCGCTGAGACCTGCTCATTCAAAACTGTAGGAAAGGGGGGGGGGGAAGTAACAGCAATATATTAGCCATTGCTGATTCTAAATTATCTGCTTTTACTCATCAGTAAGCGAAATCTATATACAGAAGATTTTTTATTCTTCATATGGTTACTCATGTTTACAGTGACCTTCCTAGGCAACATCTAGAATACAACAATGGGCCAAGCCTGGGGTGGTGTATGGTTATTCACAGAGATGTACTAGAGTCAAAATTAGTAGCAGTCTTTTAACATTAAAAAAAAAAAAAAAAAAAGAGAATGATATGTCATGAATAGGTATGGGGCATTTTTCTCCACAGTCCTCCACACAGGCAGGTTTTGATCCATCTTTGTTCCCATTGCTTCACTGCTGTTGCTTTGTTTGGAGACTTCAGCATTGTTACACAGCCACACCTGAGGACCAAAATATAGATACATCAATAGAAAACCTCCCATTTCAACTAATAAGTCAGAACTTAGTTACTTAAAGTGTAACTCCCATTTAACCACTTCCGTACCGCCCATAGACTGCACATGTGGACAAAATTGTTGGTACCCCTCGTTTAATGAAAGAAAAACCCACAATGGTCACAGAAATAACTTGAATCTGACAAAAGTAATTTGCCAAACTACATGTTGACAAGCCACAAAGCTTCTGGGACAATGTCCTATGGACAGAAGAGACAAAAATCTAAATTTTTGGCAAGACACAGCAGCTCTATATCACAAACGGAAAATTGAAGCATATCTTGAAAAGAACACTGTCCCTACTGTGAAACATGGAGGAGGTTCTGTTATGTTCTGGGACTGCTTTGCTACATCTGGCACAGAGTGTCTTGAATCTGTGCAGGATACAATGAAATCTCAAGAATATCAAGGGATTCTAGAGAGAAATGTGCTGCCCAGTGTCAGAAAGCTTGGTCTCAGTCGCAGGTCATGGCTCTTGCAACAGGATAATGACCCAAAACACACAGCTAAAAACACCCAAGAATGGCTAAGAGGAAAACATTGGACTATTCTGAAGTGGCCTTCTATGAGCCCTGACCTAAATCCTATTGAGCATCTTTTGAGGGAGCTGAAACATGCCGTCTGGAAAAGGCACCCTTCAAACCTGAGACAACTGGAGCAGTTTGCTCATGAGGTGTGGGCCAAAATACCTGTTGAGAGGTGCAGAAGTGTCATTGACAGTTACAGAAATTGTTTGATTGCAGTGATTGCCTCAAAAGGTTGTGCAACAAAATATTAAGTTAAGGGAACCATCATTTCTGTCCAGGCCTGTTTCATGAGTTTTCGTTTTTAAAAAAATTATTTTGAAGCATGGTTGAAAAGCAATGTCTGACTTTCATTTGTTCATTTTCATAGAATTTTTATATATTATTACTTTTGTCAGATTCAAGTTACTTCTGTGACCATTATGGGTTTTTCTTTCATTAAACAGGGGGTACCAACAATTTTGTCCACGTGTGTATATACGTCCGGAAGGTGGTTGTCTATTTCTGCAAGGACGTACCGGTATGTCCAAGCAGAATTCAGCAGCTGCACAAAATCGTGCAGCTGCTGAAACAGGGAGCCGGCTGTAACTTCAGCCGGAGCTCCCAGAGAGAAGGCAGGGAAGGTTTATTACCTTCCCTGCCATCCCGATCGCTGTGTATACAGCGCTGATTAACGCATATGATAAAAATGTTACAGCCCTCAAAACCGCACACACAAAAAATCCGAAAATGTGCCTGGTCTGGAGGGGGGGGGGGGTAAAGCATCTGATATGGAAGTGGTTAATTGACTTTTTTTTTCCACTATTGTGTCGGGGGGAGGGGTTGACTTTTCGGAACATTTTTTACAATATACTTTTTTATTAATCTATCACACTTCCTTTTAATAGAAAACAGTCTGTAAAGTTCCCATTATCAATCCTCTAAGCATTGCCAGGAGACTATATACATACTGATAGGGAATGTAGATTTTGAGCCCTATATGGGACAGTGACTGTCAATGTCTGTAAAGCGCTGTGGAATATGATGGCGCTATATAAGTAAGTATAATAAATAAATAAATATATACATACATGTACTCAATGTAGTATGTAGAGCTAAAGCATTTACCAAAGGGGGATGGTTACTTCAAAGAAGCTCCGGTTGTATACCACCTAGAAAAATGGTTCTGGTACCATAAGAAAGATGATTCTCAGCTTTTATATGATGCCAAGATTTAAGAACTAGCTATAACAGAATCTGAAATAGCACTAGTTAAAAACACACAGTCGGGAATTTCAATTTAATATGCAGCAGCTCATACTGCATATAAAATGACATTCCCAACTGAGTTTCTAATTAGTTCTTTTAACCCTTAAATCTTGGCAGCTGAGAATCTCATCTTTCTTATGATACATTTTTCTAGGTGGCATACAACTGGAAAAGAAGCCATTTGAAATGATCATCCCCTTTGGTAAATGCTTCAGCTTTGCATATTTACATTAAAGTCATTATGGGTGACTTTAACATTCCCATTAAAGGGGTTTTCCTGGCAAAAAAAAAAAATCATTTTTCAAAAAAGGTCTGTTGCTATTAATGGGTTAATAAATGCCACCAAATACCTTTAGCAGTGTTTTGAGTGATTTCTGGGGTTCTCAGTGAGCTCATTGCATCTTCAGCATTTGTTTACATCCCTAACTTCCTTTCTGTGTTTACTAAAAGTTCCATGATCCCTCACTTCTCCACTGACTGACCCCCCTCCCTTTCTCACACTCCCCCCTCCCTGTTTCCTTAGCTAGTGCCCACTACACCCTCAGCAGCCATCATCCTAGATCTAGAATCCTAGATCTCAATCACCACACCTCCCTCTCACACTCACTGTCCCCCCTCCCTTTCAAAACACTCCCCCTCCCTTTTTCCCTAGCTAGCCCGCCCACTTCACTGCCAGCAGCCATCTTCGTGATGTCAACAGGCAGCTCTCGCATGTGCAATAGCCCACAATCGCTTGGGAAGTCTATTGCACATGCCCGAGTTGAAGACCTACTGCGCGCGTCGGTGATGACGCAACCTGACAGGAGGTGACAGGAAGGAAGGCAAGTATGAAGGGCAGGAGTGTAGATGGTAATATCCTTGATCTGGTCCTTCTTACGGCTCTGTTCTTTCTCTGACTTTACTAACGCTCACCTACCAATTTCCGACCACAACCTTCTTTCCTTTAACATCAAAGCTTCTCGTCTTTCACAAAACACACTAACCTACCGCACATGCAGAAATCTACGGGCTGTAAACAAACAGCACCTCTCAGATACCCTACAGTCATCACTGTCTTCCATCTCTTCTCTCTCCTGTCCTGAACTGGCCATCAAACACTGCAAAGAGACTCTCAAAGCCACCCTGGATAAAGTAGCACCCTTGACCACCCGAAAAATCCCAACACAGACACCAGCAACCTTGGCACACTCCTCAAACACGTTTTCTTCAGCGGTGCTCAAGATGTGCAGAACGGCTATGGCGAAAATCTCACATACCTGCAGATTTTCTTCACTTCAAGTTTATGCTCAAAGCCTATAACTCTGCCCTTCACCTCGCCAAGCTTACTTCACCTCTCTCATCTCTTCTCTCTCTAATAAACCTAAACTGCTCTTTGACACCTTTCACTCCCTCCTCACGCCAAAGGTGCGGGCACCTGTCACAGACCTCAGTGCTCAAGACATGGCCACGTACTTTAAAGACAAAATCGACAACATCCGTCAGGAAATAATCCATTCTCCAAGCAACATCAGTCCCCTTCCCTTCCTTGCTCCTCATTGTGAACTCTCATTATTTGAGCCGGTAACAGAAGTTGTCATATACCACTACTTGCACAAGCGATCCTAACCTGTTAAACCTCCTCCGGTCTCTGTCCCCTGCTGTTACAACTCACCTTACTACAATTTTTAACCTCTCCTTTCTTCTGGAATCTTTCCTTCCCCCTTCAAACATGCTGTCATAACCCCAGTACTGAAAAAAACCTTCCCTCGACCCATCCTGTGCTGCTAACTACCGACCTGTCTGTAACCTCCCCTTTATCTCTAAACTCCTGGAACGCTTGGTCTACTCCCACCTAATCCGCTATGTCTCTGCTAACTCTCTTCAGGACTCCTTACAGTCAGGTTTTCGTCCACTACACTCTACAGAAACGGCCCTCACAAAGGTCTCCAACGATCTCTTGACGGCTAAATCTAAAGGGAACTATTCACTACTTATTCTTCTGGAGCTCTCAGCAGCATTTGACAGTGTAGACCACAAACTCCTCCTCACTATGCTCCAATTCTATTGGCCTCAGGGATAATGCTCTCTCTTGGTTTTCTCCTATCTCTCTGACCGCTCATTTAGTGTATCATTCGCTGGTGCTATTTCTTCTCCTCTGACCCTTGCGGATGGGGTTCTTCAAGGCTCGGACCTAGGTCCGTTCCTCTTCTCTCTGTACACAGCCCCAGTTGGACAAACCATTCGCAAATTTGGCTTTCAATACCATCTTTATGCAGATGATACAGAACTACAATTGTGGTAAAAAGTTTACATATCTTGGTAGATTTTTTTTATTTTTTTGGCCTTTTTTCAGAGAATATGAATGATAACACAAAAACTTTTTCTCTACTCATGGTTACTGGTTGGTTGAAGCCATTTATTGTCAAACTTCTGTGTTTTCTCTTTTTAAATCATAATGACAACCAAAAACATCAAAATGACCCTGTTCACATACCCTGGTGATTTTGGCCTGATAATATGTCCAGAAACCAAACCACGGTCAGGTAGAACAACCAAAATTTTGGCCTCAACTGCCTGGAAAATTGTTTGGGATGCAAAGAAAAACCTACACATAACATCAGCTGAAATACAGGACTCTGAAAACTATCGGTGTGGCTGTTTCAAGATGCACAATATGGAGGCACTTGAAGAAAAATGGGCTGCATGGTCGAGTTGCCAGAAGAAAGCCATTACTGCGCAAATGCCACAAAGAATCTCGCCTTCAATACGCCAAACAGCACAGAGACAGGCCTCAAAACTTCTGGAACAAGGTAATTTGGAATGATGAGACAACCATAGACGTTACACATTTGGAGAGGTGTCAACAAGGCCTATGATGAAAGGAACACCATTCCTACTGTAAAGCACGGAGGTGGATCACTGATGATGTGGGGATGTGTGAGCTGCAAAGGCACAGGAAACTTGGTCAAAGTTGACGGAAAGATGAATGCAGCACGTTATCAGCAAATACTGGAGGCAAATTTGCACTCATCAGACAGGAATCTGCACATGCGATGTACTTGGACGTTCCAACGTGACAACGATCCAAAACAAAAGGCCAAGTCAACCTGTCATTGTCTACAGCAGAAGAAAGGTTCTGGAGTGGCCATCTCAATCTCCTGACTCTGGGGAGATCTCAAGCGCGCAGTACATGCAAGACAGCCCAGGAATTTACAGGAACTGGAAATTTTTTGCCAAGAAGAATGGGCAGTTTTACCATCTGAGAAAATAAAGAGCCTCATCCACAACTACCACAAAAGAATTCAAGCTATCATTGATATTAGAGGGGGAAATACACGGTATTAAGAACTGGGGTATGTGAACTTTTGAACAGGGTCATTTTGATGTTTTTGGTTGTCATTATGATTTAAAAAGAGAAAACACAGAAGTGTGACAATAAATGGATTCAACCAACCACTAACCATGAGTGGAGAAAAAGTTTTTGTGTTATCAGTTATATTCTCTGAAAAAAGGCCAAAAAAACAAGAAATCTGTCAGGGTATATAAACCTTTTAGCACAACTATATATACCTCATCCTGTGACATCACCCCTGCACTACTACAGAACACCAGTGACTGTCTCTCTGATGTCTCTAACATCATGTCTTCTCTATCTGAAATTGAATCTTTCAAAAACTGAACTTCTTGTGTTCCCTCCAACAAACTAACCGACCTAACCCTGATATCTCCATTTCTGTCTGTGGCCTTACTATTACCCCAAGGCGGCATGCCCGCTGTCTGGGGGTTGTATTTGATTCAGATCTCACCTTTACCCCACATATTCAGAAACTTGCACACTATTGCCACCTGCACCTTAAAAACATCTCTAGAATTCTCCCTTTTCTTACTGTGGAAACATCAAAACCCCTCATTATCGCTCTGATTCTCTCTCGTCTTCACTATTGCAATTCTCTTCTAATTGGGCTTCCTCTTACTAAACTCTCCCCTCTACAATCTGTCCTGAATGCAGCCACCAGACTCATCTTTCTGTCAAACCGGTACACAGACACATCTACCTTGTGTCAGTCGCTGTATTGGTTACCCATCCATCACAGAATACAATATAAAATTATCACACTGACCCACAAATCCATCCATAGTGCTGCACTCCCCTATATCTCCTCTCTCGTCACTGTCTACCACCCTAACGTCCTCTCCGTTCTGCCAATGACCTTAGACTTGCATAGTCTGTTATCCGATCATCCCACTCCCGTCTCCAAGACTTTTCTCGAGCTGCACCGGTGCTCTGGAATGCTTTACCACAGACAATCCGATTAATCCCCAACTACAGCAGCTTCAAAACTGCCCTAAAATCACATCTGTATGGTCAGGTTTATCAAGTGACCTGATCACAGTGTAGTGTGCAGAGGTGGAGAACAATAACACCTTTTATCCTTCCTCCTCTGTTCCTCAGATCCTGGTCCCTCCATCTAGAAGCAACACTGCACTCCTTACACTTAGTATCTGTTTATTCACAGATACAGGCTGGTGATGGGTTCATACAGCCTCAGTTACACAACCTTTTCTATTAAAAGATGGCTGGACTATGGTAGCTAACAAGCCCTCTGACCTCGTGTCCCCCTATCTCTTCATAGAATGTAAGCTCTTGCGAGCAGGGCCCTCACTCCTATTGTTTGATATGTTTATTTCTTTGTCACATTGTAATGTCTCGTGTCCTCTGATTTGTAAAGTGCTACGGAATATGTTGGCGCTATATAAATAAAGTTAATAATAATAATAATAATAATATAACTATGTACGGACTCTCCCTAGTAACAGCTCAGTTAGAGGGTTGGTAAGGAGAATGTTACAGCCTGTTTTATAATAAAAAGAAATTTAGATAGAGTAATAAAGTATATTGCCAAAATGGTCACCATTCCCTGACACAAGCAAAAAAAAAAAAAAGTGGGGTAGTCTCATCTCAAAAATTTATGACATATGCCATAAATGTCCAATAGATGCAGGTCCCAGAGGTCTCTCGAGATTGCCCCCCTCTACTTCATGGCCCCCGTGAATGAAAAGGTGGCCACAATTGCACTTAACTATTTTTAGAATTCTAGTAAAAGTGTATGGAGAGTCGAGTATGCATGCATGCGTGGACACCCCCTCATGTCACTGCATCCTTGAGGCAGAGGACCCCCATTGCCAAGACAGGTGCATGTCCTAAAGGTGGAATCTGCCTCTTTTGGACATTTATGGCGTATCCTGCTTAAGCCTGGAGTGAAGGTGCCCAACCTGCACTCAAAGATTCCCATAATTAGGCCCTGCCAATCAGAAGACCCCCATGCATCATCTGCTATTACCATTCAGAATCATTTAGAGTGAAAGACTGTCATCTCCTGAAAACACCAGGATCTCCCAATTAGTAGTACTTTAAAGGTAGATGAGACTTTATGATCATGAACTTCCACTATGGGCAAATGTGTTTTCCTGGAGTGGGCCTTTAACCGATTGTGCCAAATTACACACCGAAATTATATGCTTAACTTCATTTGGATGTTATAGGCTTCTATTTAACACAGTAGTTTGTGTGCCATGTCCACACTATATGGATTGTTTCATGATTTAGGTTCAGATTCTATGGTTTAATCCTGACAAAAATCAACATGTTCATGGTTGTTGTAGATTCTGTGTTGAAAGTTTCAAATTCAAAAAATTCAAATTTAAGTTTAAAATCCCCAGAGGATTTTCTAGTGCACTTCCTAAGGGGTATATTTAGATGGTTGCAGGCTGTTAAAACTGCATGCATTGGTGGCCCTAGTTTTTACTGCAGTTTTGGTATGTACCGGTGAAAAACATTCATTTAACATCTTTCACTTGTAAAAATTGCAACCACATACACAAAAAAAACCCGCAATACTGCAAAACAATGAGGAATAAAGTATTCATTTTGATCCAAATCTGTACATTGCAGAGAAGATAAAGGGTTATTCCAGTTAATCTTTATTGATGACTTTTTCTAAGGATAGTGCATCAGTAAAAGATCAGTGGGGGTCTGACACCCAAGACCCTTGCTGTCTGGGGTTTGAAGGGAACGCAGTGCTATTGCAAGTGCTGTGATCCCTTCACTACTTACATCACATGCCGTCTGATTGATAGCCACAATGCAATATAATTACAGCTTCCCCCATAGAAGTAAATGGGAGAGGCTTTAATTACATCGCATGGCGGCTATAAATTGGATAGCATACAACGTAAACAGTGAAGGAGTTATGCCCCCTTCAAACAAGCCAATAGGAGCTGAGCTGCAGTAACAACGCCTGGGCACTATAAAGGGCATGGCGCCATCTGCTTCCGGCTCTGGGAAACTGTACAGTACAGGGATGGGGTACACTGTTCATCTGCGCAGGTGCCAGCTGTCGGGCTCACCCACTGATCATGTGGTTTTAAAGAGGTTGTCCAAGACTAATCAATTTTTTATGGACATTTTTAGAAACATTGAATGTTTCATGACTCAGCATTATGACAGTTTCCCTAGCACAAACCTTATGATTTGTGACATAGCTGACAAGTAACGGAAGTCACCAAACTCATCTGCACAAAATGCTATTAAAGTGGTTGTCCAGGCAAAAAAAAGAAAAAGAAATGCATACTCACCTGTCCCCGATGCTCCAGCGTCCTTCCGGCACATCCTGGTGGCGGCTCTTCCAGAGTTCCGCTGAGGACAATCAGTGGCCTCAGCAGGCCTAAGGAAGAGGACCCGTGATGTCACAGGTAGTGACATCGTATGCCGGAATTCCGGAAGAGACACGGGAGAAGCCGCCACCGGGACGTGCTGGGAGGACACCGGAGCATCGTGGACAGGTGAGTATGCAATTTTAATTTTTTTTTATTTAATTTTTTTTTCAGTGCCCCCGGCTGATTTAAAAATTAAAAGGGTTGTCCATTTTTGCCTGGACAACCCCTTTAAATATGTTTTCCCAACTGATTTATAGGCAAGTTATGCTTTAATTTATAAACAACTAGCCTTTTGTACATGCTAGGAAGCTCTCAGACATGCTGAAATATGTATTCCTTAGTGGTGAATGATTTTATAAAGTAAAAATGCCTATTATCACTGAGCAAGCACTTAGCTTCTGTTTATATCAGCTCTTATTGCTCCCTCATGTCCTTTCAGATATAAGTTGTATACCTTGCATTCTTGAACCTTATGGTGATAGAGTTAAAGACTGCTAGAACTTTGACTGTAACAACGATCTATGGTATATGTTTCATGAAGCTCACCAAACTCACCGAGTGCAGGACTTGCACGGCTCAGTGGGACAGGTTCCTAGATGCAGTCTTCTTAGATGATCAATTTTAGGTTGTGTTGGTGACCTAAGTCAAATTACAATGAAAAAAAACAAAAAACAAAATGAGAAGTTTTGTGCAAAAGTTAAGCACAAAAGATTTAGCAGTGAGTCACACCCACTTTTAAATAGGTGTGATATATCATGGGGTTAGGCGATCACAGAAGCTGACTGCAAAGGCTCAAAAGATTATAAAAGTCCAATCACCTGAAATATTAAGCTGAAATTTGTAGCTTATCTGTCCTGTCTTACCTTGTATAAGCCTCATACTGTACAGAAGCATGGCTGGGCGCACCAGGTGGTTTCCCAAATTGCAGACGTAGTGGCAGCTTGCTCTGAAGACGGCTGATTAACCCATTTCCAAGGGGCAACCAGTCCATGTTAGGGATGAGAAACTGGCTAGGTAGCAGGCAGCATTCATCTATCAAAGCCTCATCTGGTTCACATGGATGGTTTTCATCACGGCCTACATGAAACATTTATTAGCTACAGAGTGCAATAAGTTCAGTTCATTCAGAACATAACACAACACAACACATCTTGTAAGTGTGTAAGTGCCTGTCAGTTTTGCTTTATAGAATATGCAGGCTACTCTTCCAGCATGTGCTAGGATAAAACAGTGCAGACTTTGGGGACTTTAGTATACAAGAGGGAAAACTATTAATTTAGAAGACAGACGCAAATTATTATTATTTTTTATAATATTATTGTAATTTTTTTTTGAATTTTATAACAAAAGATAAACAATGACAAAAAAACAGAGAAAAAGAATAACAGACTAGGGAAGAACACAAAAAAAAAAGGGGAGGGGGGAGAGAAGGAGTTTATCAGAGACCCCACGGGTTCCATACAGACTGGAATGCCTCCACTGTGTTGTTCAGATTCGCTTTCAGGTTTTACAAATGGCGAATATCTTTCATGCGGGCGAGGTGGTCAGAGCCAGATGGCGGAATGTAACACGTTTCCAATGCAGTGCTATGAGGGTTTTGGCCGCTGTACACAGATAATTTACTCCCTAGGCGATTAGGGAAAAAGTCTGCTAGATTGTTTCTTTAAGTAGGTAGATGAGGGGGTTTAGTACTGGAACACCCTATAGAAAGATTGTGCCATGTTCTTCACCTCCACCCAGAAGCCCCGTATCAAAGGGCTGTCGCAAAAAATATGGTAGTGTGTGCCCACTGCTGAACAGCGCCAACATTCAGAAGGAATTGCAGGATTTAAAGAGCGGGAGTGTGACACCAATGCATCAGAATCTTATATTGAGTTTACTTAAATGTCACACACCGAGGACTTTTAAGCATGTGACCTTATTATCTGCATTGGACATGGGAAATCGGTTTCTCGAAAGCCTCTTCCCACCTGGACATGTATCTCTGGGTAGGAGAGTCCCATCTTTCTAGAGAGGAGCTGATATACTGTGGAGACTGTAATAGGACGTTTATTTCGCAAAATCATAGTGTCTTATTGATGTGATATGACAGGGTTAATGTCTTACTGATCAATCTATATGTATTTCATATTGTATATCTATAGGAGGTTCACTCTGTAGTTTTGTCTGTATTTCTGTATACTAAGACTGGTCAGTTACTCAGTAGATAAGAATTTCTTCAAATTCCTGTACAATAAATGGTCATGTTATAAGATGACCACTCACGCCATAAGTTCAGCCCCTCTCACTCCCCAAAGGTGCTATAAAAACCATATGCCTATTGTTATAGCAAGAGGTCCTTGTGTGCCCTGCAGGATTTTAATCCATGACAGTGTAGTAGGTTACTAACAGTAATCTTGGAGACTGTGGTCCCAGCTCTCTTCAGGTCATTGACCAGGTCCTCCCATGTTGTTCTGGGCTGATTCCTGACCTTTCTCAGAATCATCCTTACCCCACGAGGCGAGATCTTGCATGAAGTCCCAGACCAAGGAAGATTGACAGTCATCTTGTGTTTCTTCCATTTTCTAATAATTGCACCAACAGTTGTTGCCTTCTCACCAAGCTGTTTGCCTATTGTCCTGTAGCCCATCCCAGCCTTGTGCAGGTCTACAATTTTGTCCCTGGTGTCCTTAGACAGCTCTTTGGTCTTGGCCATGGTGGAGAGTGATTGATTGAGTGTGTGGACAGGTTTTTTGTTTTTTTTTTTGAAGGACCCAAAACTGTACCAACGAATCAACCTGTGCACGACAAAAAAGTGGGAGAGCCAAAGCTGCTCTGACACTGTCCTCTGTTAATTGGACAGTGTCCGAGCGATGCAAATGACGTAGCCCTTCATTTACAGTCAGGGAAAGCCCTTCTGACAGTGAAGAGCTTTAATATCGGGGTTAATAAATCTGCAACGGTGGAGGGTAGGAAGAAAATTCAAAGTGCCCCAGGGTCTGTGCAGCAGCACTTATAACAAGGTACAAAAAAAAAAACTGCACAGCCCTGGGGTGGTGAAAGGTCCTCTTTAAGCGTCTATGAACAGAAAAATAAAGTTATGGCTTTTGGAAGAAGGGTAGTAAAAAACAAAAAACAAAAATGGCTGTGGCTGGAAGAGGTTAATGATGTTTAATTAAAAAATTAAAATCTGTGTCCACTACAACAAAAGCTGTAATAAAAGCTGTAGAATGCTATTTGTTAGCCAATCTGACTGACTGCCCAACAGCTCCTCCTCCAGTCCTTCTGTCTACTCTTCTGAACAAACTTCGATCAGCTCACAAACGGCCCTACGATGCGGAAACGCAGCTTTTTTTTGTTGCAGATTTTGCTGCGTTTTTTTGAGCTAAAGCCAGGAGTGGATTGATCAGAAGGTAGAAGTATAAGGGCTTCCTATATATTTCACATTCCTTTTGAAGCCACTCTTGGCTTTGGCTCATAAAACACAACAAAACCTGCAACAAAAAAATCTGCATTTCTGCAACATGGGGCTTCAGCCTAATGCACCATGTAGCGAGCCATGGTCAAAAAATATGGAAAAGACAGCAGTGGAAACACATTTTTTTTTTTCCGCAGCATTTTTTCACACAAAGTCTGCAGTTTTACTGTGCAGACCTTCTTCCCTTTTATACCAATACAGAAAACACCAGCGTTTCCCGTATGTATAACTGACATGCTGCGATAAAAAAAAAAAAAAAAAAAAAAAAAAAAAAAGAAGAGCGTTTTTGAAAATGCAGCATTTTCGCTGCAGATTTTTTTTCTGCAATGTGTGGATGGGATTAGCCAGAATCCCATCCGCTTCGCAAGTAATGTAAAATGCAGTGGAAATGCCACCACCAAAACGCTGCGTTTATGCAATGCAGGGCCTCGACCTAAAAGTTCAACTTTGATTGGGTCATATCATATATAAGCAATGCTACCTCCGATGCCGCCCATGCTACCTCGTGTCACCCCCTCTACCTCATAGATTGTAAGCTCTTGCGGGCAGGGCCCTTAGTCCCATTGTGTGAATTGACTACTTGTCTATTTCTTTTTGTCTGTACTTGAACCCTACATTTTGTAAAGTGCTGCGGAATATGTTGGTGCTATGTAAATAAAACGTATTATTATCTTGAGGAAAATTGCTACTGACCTTGAACCAATATTTCACAGGGACAATGAACTAAAGTATTCTCAGATTTGCGCCTTGCGCATATAAACAACCTCCAAACTTAAGGAATCTCCAGATTAGAAGTGCCTTTGTGTCACCATCAGAGACTGGTATATTTCCATACTGTAAAAAATGCAAGACTTATACCCATATCTTGCCATCAAGCATGGTCCACATATCAAACACACAGCAGGAATATAAAATTTCTGGAACATTTTCATGTACCTCCTCCAATGTGGTGTGCAAGATACTGTGTACAAGGTGCCCCAAAGAAGGAATTTACATGGAGAAACAAAACAAAAACAGCTGACCAGGATGAATTCACACACAAACTAACAAGCTGGATACCCCCCTAACAAACATTTCTCTGGGCTAGAACATACTTTTTTTTTTCTAATCTTTGTGTGTAAAATTTCAATAAAACAAAGAGTAAAGGAAAACAACCTAGTATACAGTACACATCTAATAGGAGTCAGGTAGATATCAGGTAGATATTAGCACTGAGTCCTGGGGGGGGGGGGTCGCTCATAACAGTAACATGAATAATGTGGGAACAACAGACCATTAATACTAGACAAACAAAACAGGAAGTTCCAGAAATACAGGCATTAGCAGAGGGTAGTTTCGGCACTGGGTGTTTAACAAATAAAGAAGGTGGCTGTTCAAGAGTGTCAATTATTAGCGGTATTGGCTTGGAGGGGAGAAGGCACGTTGCAGAGTTCCCATGTTTTAAGAAAGTTCTGTCTGGTGCCCTGGTCCCAACTGCAGAGCTCCACAAAGTGGAATAGTTGGTGTATCTTGTCTTTCCATTGTTGTAGGGAGGGAGGTTCAGTTACACGCCATCTTTGAGGGATAAGTAACTTTGCTGCAGTGATGAACCATGTGACCAAACAAGTTTTTGAGGGTGTATAAAATCAGGGGTTGGAATGAGAAATCTCTGGCAAATGGTTCTGACTTCACCTTCGAGTGGTCTCCAAAAAGGTTGGATCTCGCTGCAGATGAATCAGATGTGGGAGAGAGAACCTTTGGCCAACCCAGAACTCCAACAGCGTTCAGACTGAGAAGTTTATTTTATTTAGGAAGACCAGAGTTCTGTACTACCTGGTCAATAATTTAAATTAGTTTTCCTGCAGCTTCACAAATCTGGAGAAACCATGTTAGTGGGATAGCATGAATTTTATCTCAGAGTCAAAGAATTAGAGCCCGGGCTCGTTCTCCCAGTCTCTAACATAAGATGGTGTAGGTGGTGAGGAGTTTAAAAGCAAGTGAGTGTAGATATAGAAGAGCAACTGAACGGGCTGGGTGTCAGAAACTTCAGGCGGAAAGACCTTGTGACGAAATCTTGACAGACGAAACGCGCATCGGGGTTGCTGCTGTTTCTCAGGGTTACATCCACACTTTGCATACTATGTCTGTGGGTAAGTTGGATGACTTTCTCCACTGTATAGGGCAGTTGTTTCTACCTTGTATTTACTAGCTACTATTATCTATAGGCACTCATGATCTGACATGTATTAACTATAGTCGGCTGACCTTTTTGCTATGGCCATTACTTTGTACTATTAAGCATGTGGGTCTTTAAGCTGTGTGACTTGCTATGTTTACATCATATTGGGTCCCTATGGTACACTTTAGACACTATTAGTAGCTCTTATTTCCTGCTCCATTTGTGTATTATCATTATTATAGCATGGATTTGTTATAACTGGTATAATCCGGGTTACTTTATTGTTGACTATTAGTGTGTTTTCCCTGTTTGTATTTCCTTTCTTGTGTCTCCAGGAGCTGTTTCTGGTTTTTTTTTACATCCTCCTGCACAGCTTTTGGTTGTGTTGTTGTAATTGTTCACCTTTTCTATGAATTTTTGTATTATGTGATGCATTAAAAAATTATTATTTTTCATATTGTATAAAATCTTTTTTGGCTCTTGGCGAGTGTTTGTTTATATCATTCTGGTACAAGGAGCTATTTCATATTCATATGGTTTTGAGGTATTTGTTGTTTTAGGAAAGACGGAAGGCTAAGGAGTGGACAAAGTATATGAGTTTTTGCCTTTCCTTTGAGAGAAGGCAGTGGAGGTCTGGGACAGAGGGAGTCAATGATACAGTGTGTAGTGGAGTCGAGAGTTGGTGTGTCCATGGGAATTCAAGGTGGGGCAACTCTTTGTCCGCCTGCATGGTAGTAGGCACAATGGCGTAAGAGGGGAAGACTGGTAAGCTTGACTGATGGAAGCAATAAAGTCCCTCCAAGCTCGAGATGACCTCTAGTAACATGACTTAAACATGTGTAGGAGTCATGGTATGGGGACCAGAAGGATATTTGGTGAGAAGGCTGAAGTAAGCTTTTTTTTCCCCATCTCAACGTGTATGGGGGCGGAGGGTGTTGGTTGAGTGGTGGACGCCAGGTCGAACCATTTGGTTAGGTGAATAGCTTTGGTCGGTAATGGCAAATGCACGAGACATCCTGTATTTAGTTAGTAGCGAGAAGGTCAGCGTTAGTCGGGTTTTTACCATAGGAATGAGGTGAAGGGGGAGCACATCTTTAATGGGAACAATCTGCATGACGTAGAGTATTTTCGGTAAGGTATGTTTTTAAGATGTTCTTCCTTCCCATCCACAAGGTGAAGGGGAGATGCAGAGGGGAGAGTTGGTAATGGATTGAGGTCAGTAGAGGAGCGTAGTTGATATATAGTAGAGTATAGTTGTTAAGGGTCTGCTGGTATTTTAATCCCTAGGTCCTCAATGAATTGTGAAGGCCACAGGAAAGGGGTTGCTGATTTCAGTGAGCGGATAACATGCAGCAGTGCAGAGACATTGAGGATTCCTGATTTGTCAAAGTTAACTTTAAAGTTGGAGGATAGGCCGAACTGTTCAAAAATTCGAAGAATTGATGGAAAAGCTTGGGTTGGACATGTTACAAAAACTACTAAGTCATCTGCAAACGCCACCGTTATGTGATGGAAGTTCAGGGGACTGCCTAAGTTTTTGTATTAATGTTTCTATGACCAGTATGAACAGCGCCGAGGATAGCGGTCATTCCTTATGTTAAAGGAGTCAGAGAGCAAGCTGTTGACTCCTATTTGGTCTGAGGGTTCTGTGTATAAAGGAGAAAATCACTATAAGGAAAAGTTGAACTTTTTGAAAGTGGCTTTCACTAAGCTCCAGCTAACTCTGTTGAAAACCTTCTCGGCGTCTGTGCTGAGAAGGACTAGCGGCAGTTGTTTTTGTTTTGCTACATATGTAGAATGCATCAGTCTTGACGTATTGAACTTCTCCTCCCAAGGCTAGACCATAGCTTGACAGACCAAGTCCTGTTTCTAAAAGTTCTCTTCAAAAATGACAGAAAAAAAATTTGGAAATTCAAGCTGATAAAATTCAGGTTATTGACAAGAAGACTCAATCTAACACCTGGATTTATGAGCCCTTACATAGCCACAATTCATTCCACTTTATCAGACTGACTACAAACTGCTCCCCCCACCAACTCCTCACTCTTATAACCACAGCTTTATTACCCTACCTTAGCTTACTAACTTATCACCTCATGAACTAATTGCCTTTGTATAGCATCTCCCCAGTGTTGTGCTAAGTTCTCAGTCATTCATTTGGAAATGCTGGAAGAAGGAGCCTAGGTGCTTTGAGAGCTTGCAAATGTAAGCACTGGGACTGCAGCATGCACCATAAGGCAGAAAAGAAGGATGGGACGTTCCGCATTAAGAAGCCTGGAAGGAAGAGAGGTAAGTATATAATGGGGTCGGGGATTGGGCTGAGTAGGTTGGAAAGAGCTAGTAGTGGGCGGCATAGCTAGAGAGACAGGGAGGGGGGTGTGTATGGGAGGGAGGGAGGGGGTGTATGGGAGGGAGGGGGGTGTATGGGAGGGAAGGGGTGTATGGGAGGGAAGGGGTGTATGGGAGGGAGGGGGGTGGGGAGTTAGTGCGGAAGTTACATAGCAGGAAGCTGAACCATGTAAACAAATGCAGAAGATACCAGGAGCTCCCAGAGACACCCAGAAATTACTCAAAACACTGCTAAAAGGTATATGGGTGCATTTATTAACCCATTAATAGCACTAACAGACCTTTAAAAAATTTTTTTCCTGGAAAACACTTTTAAGTTAAGAAAAATACAAAAAAAATAAATAAATAAATTAAAAAATAAAAATTATATACTTCCTCCTGAAGATCAAAATAGGTTTGGTCATTAACCCTCTTCCTGACAAGGTCGCACTGCAATAGCCAAACAGTGTAGAGGAGGAGAGGTTTGAGGTACAGGGTGGATGAGCTGTGGGCTGCAGAGAAGGAGAATAGATCCTCTTCTCTGCATAAACTGCAAGTGACC
This sequence comes from Leptodactylus fallax, assembly GCA_947044405.1. Classification (NCBI taxonomy): domain Eukaryota; kingdom Metazoa; phylum Chordata; class Amphibia; order Anura; family Leptodactylidae; genus Leptodactylus; species Leptodactylus fallax. Next base: position 890,427 of record CAMRHE010000061.1, on the reverse strand, counting down.
TGAGGGGAGGGGGTATCACCTCTCCTACCTAGTGATATCAGTTACAAGCTACAGTAACAAAAGACCCCAGAGTATAATGATAGCAGTGTGTGTGGTTCAAGGCCCGCAGGCCTTACTTACCGATCCCCGCTCCTGCTCACAGCCGCCTCCACAGAAGGTGAAGCGCAGGCGGCCATGAGTAGGACTGGGGATCATAAGTAAATAGGGCCCGTTACCTGCTGGTGTTACACCAACAGGTAATGGCCTATTAAAAAAAAAAAAAAAAAAAAAAACACACAACATCAGGGGCCTGTCGGGACCCCTAATGTCCCGGACCCTGTGGCAGCCGCTACCGCTGCTACCCCGGTATTTACGCTACTGACTGGACTGCCATACTGGATGTCAGCATTCTTATAAATTGAAACGTTTTTAAACTACTCATGCCTCCTGCAGCAAAATGCATGGCTGCTGCTCGAGCTAATGAAAACTCTCAGCAGACCCAAACCCGTCTCCAATATGAAAAGGTACGTCACAGACAACAGCGAGCTGCTGAAACAACCTAGCAGACCCAAGCCCGTCTCCAATCTGACAAGGCATTGTCAGCCATATGCACACAGCTCCACTCCATGTTTCCATAACAACCCAGACATTTTTCTTCACTGCTGTGGGTCAGCTTTAAAGGGGCAGGGCGCTGTGGATGACACTGTTACACAAGGTCACATACACACAGCTTTACTCCAGGTTACAACCTATCGCAGGTCTTTCACTGATATCCAAACTGAGATACACATGATCACACGCTTATGGACCAAATGGAAAATCGCAGGTTCTTCAGGTTCTTGGCATACACACAGCTTTACACCATTAGCCAATAGCAGTTCACAGGTCCTTAAATATTCAGTAATATGATGTGCATCAGCCAATATAAGTTCACATTTCATTTACCAGGTTTCCATAGCAACACAGCCATAAATAGACTGTACCTATACTGGACTGCCATACTGGATGTCAAGTGCAAAACTGGCCAATTCTTATGGGGCTACTACACAAACAAAAATTGAAATGTACCCGTGCGAAGCCGGATCCTTCTGCTATTTTCAAATAAAAATCATTATTTCTAACCTTGTCAATGTCTTGACTATATTTTCTATTCATTTTGCAACTCATTTGATAAATAAATGTGTGAGTTTTCATGTAAAACACAAAATTGTCTGGGTGACCCCAAACTTTTGAACGGTAGTGTATACTAAATCCATAATTGGCAGCTTTCACATGCAGATAGTAGTGCACATAGTACAAACGCAATTCATTAAATATGAGCAATCTGACAGCAGCCTTACAGTAGTTATCACAACTAGATTTAGAGATTTATAATTATTGATTAGGGTCACAGTTTGTATAAGGAGATGGAAGATTATATTCTCATGTATGACCCAACTTAATTTGCATTCAAAAATTAGTTGGCACATTTCTGCGATTTTCGCATTTCTTTAAACATAGATGTGTGGTATGTATAAACTCTTCACACCTAACAGCTTTTGAAAAGTACATTTTGTTTGCAGAAAAGGGTTTGCTAGAGCACACACTTTACACCATGTTCCAAATTATTGCGCAAATTATATTTTTCTGATTTTCCTAAATGGCTGATGCAAATGACAGTCAGTGTAAAGTTCAAGTCTTCAACCATTTGTTGAATATGCAGTACTAAGAGGTCAAATTTAAGAGGTCTTAAAAGGGTTGAGGTCAGTGGATGTTGGTTGCCACACCATGAGTTTCTCTCTTTTTATGCTCAAAGCAGTCAATGACTCAAAGGTATTCTTTGCTGCATGAGATGGTGCACTGTCATGGATGAAGATGATTTTACTGTGGAAAACACGGTGGTTCTTTTTGTACCATGGAAGAAAGTGGACAGTCAGAAACTCTATAATACTTCGCAGATGTCATTTTCAAACCTTCAGGGACCCTAAAGGGGCCTACCAGCTCTCTCCCCAAAATTCTGGCCCAAAAGATGACTCCACAACCTCCTTGATAACGTTGCAGCATTGTTGGGACAATGGTGGCCATCCATCTATATGGACCATCTAGGGTTGCACAGCACTCATCAGTAAACAAGACTGTTTCGAAATTAGTCTTCATGTATGTCTAGGCTCACTGCAACAGTTTCTGCACATGAGCTTAGGGTTGGCAGAATAGTAGGTTTATGCACAACTGCAAAGCCTATGGAGGATCCTACACATTGAGGCTCGAGGGACTCCAGAGAAATCAGCAGCAGCAGTTTGCTGTGTGCAGTATATATAATTTTTTAACACTGTGAATGGCAGCAAAATATAGCTTAGCTTCTATTTCAATGTTTAAGAGTACAAGTTCTTGTTATTGATTGTGGTATACTCAAATTTTGTGCACCTTGATCTATTTTATCTGTGAATGTAAAATTGAATAGAAAGGCATGGCATAAAGTTGAAGATCAAGTGTCCACACAAAGCAGGAGAAAATAACCTACCCTCAAAGAGTACCAGGGGATTTACACACTCAGCACAATCAGGATCATGGCAGGGGGAATTAGAAGAATGAAAGTACTAAGTTATGGGTCAATGTCTGGTACAAATCACACCTCTGGGCCCAAATGCAGGTAAATTTATTGGGTCATCTACAGTTATGGGAGACCACTATCTCAAAGACAAAGTAGGTTATTGATTAGTTTGACCCATACAGGTATTGCTGGGTTGGTGAGGGCTATTTACCAAAGTGTAATGTCCTTACCAGCTGTAAAAGGGAACTCAAAAAAATAAAAATCAATCAGTTGGTAGTGGGTCCAGATGTGTGATGAATTCCACTTGTGTATGTATCATTACTGAAATATATAGTATGTGTAGTGATCATTAGTGAAAATTGTGTTTCTGCATGTGTCATCAGTCTATTACATTGGAATGTGTGTATACAAGTAATATCAGGAGTGGTATCAGAGGTGAAAAAGTTTCCTCCTGCTTTCAAGTCCAGATATACCGCCAAGGCAGGTTTCTTGCTTCACAACTTGGGCAGTTAGGCATAAGAGAGGGTGACAGGACAGCGACCTAGGCTATCTGTAGAGTATCCCTCTTTCCAAGGCGCAGATGAAACCAGCCATTTCCCAACTCTCCAAGATGTGGAAAGTGGGAAAAGGGGACACCCTGGCAGGGGGTGTGGCCAAGCATCAACTAGGAGTTTCACATTACAAAAGACTGCAAATCCAAGAAAGTCACATCTTGGAGCCAGCAAATAATCTGGGTTTGCCCAGTCCATCAGAAGAGATTTCCAAACTCCATGGAACCAAAAGGACTCTAGGTTATCAGATTTATTCTGTTTTCCTCATTTTATTTTTTAAAAAGTTGTTTGTCATCTTTTATACATCGTTCTCATATATAGCACTGAACCCTTCAGGTATAAAGTTGTTAAAGGGAGTATCATTGCCCCCAGCTACTTTAAACCGTTCCCATAGTGCTGTATATGCTGTCAGCAGAATAAACACCATACCAACTTTCTTAAGTTTCAGAGCCCCAGGCATGCGTAGAAAAAGCACTTTTATTCTTTATTCAAATTAGGATCTTTGAGCACAGGGGGAGTTTTCTTCTATTACTGAGCACTGCTGCATCATCAATAAACACGCCCATCCTGCATTCAGGTCATACCCCATACCCATACCCCAGTGTGATTTAATCCTCCCAGTGTCAGTTGATCCTTACACTGCCCAGGGGGAGCAGCAGTTCTCAGTCCCTTGTTAATGGAGAGAAAAAAAACACAAAAAAAACCACGCTTGGTATCACCACATTCATAACAACCAATAGCCATAACAATGATAAATGCCATAAAAATTTTAAATTCAGATGCTAGAATTGATGTTTTCTCTTTTCATCTAACCTCTCAAAAGCAAAAAGTAATAAAAACTGATCAAAAAGATTTATGTACCCATAAATCTTGTCCAGCTACACTGAAATAAAATTTAAAAAGTTATAAATGTGGGAATGCAGAGAGGGATAAAGGTTACTAGTTTAAAGAGGTTGTCCAGGCTTAAATTAAAAAAAAAAAATTTTTTAATTAGGCAAAAGTAGCTAGGGAGTAGCTGTCTTCTTTTGTGGATGTCCCGGGTCCCTTCCGCTGAGGCCAATCACGTTCACGTGCGGCAAGGAGTTCCGCTGAAGAAAACAACGGAGCTGCATACCAGACTGCACTGGGAGGCACCGGGGACAGGTATGTTTTTTTTTTTTTTTTTGTTTGTTTGTTTTTTTCCCCCCAGCCTAATTAAAAAAAAAAAAAGTTAAAATTTTAGCCCAGATAACCTCTTTAAGGCTAAAATGTGTTAGATAGCTAAAGGGTTAAAAAGCACAGCGTTATGTGACTGTAATTCAAAATCTACAATAAAAAAGGTGATAATTTCAAGAGGGTTTTTGCAAATTTAACCCCTTCCCGCTCCGCAATAGTACGTCGTGGCATGTATATAGTTCACGCTCAGCTCAGTACTATTACAGTGCTGTAATGCCACAGGCACAGAAGCTATGCCTGCAGCATTTCATCCTGCTCTCGGCTGTATTACACAACCAAGGGGTGGGAGTAGCCGCTGGAGTCGGAAGATACTCCGGCGGATTAACCCCCCTGGATGCTGTGATCAATAGCAAGATCGCCCCGTCACCCCTCTGACCGCCCGCGATAAGATCGCGTGTTCCGAGGGGTTGCCATGGCAGCCAGGACTTCATATGCTCAGTTCCCATAGGAACTACTGTGCGATGATCTGAGATCCCAGCTTCAAGTCCCCCTTGTGGAGACATGTAAAAAGTGAAAAAACAAACAAAAATAAATAAAGTTAAAAAAAAACCCCACCTTTATATTCAAAAAATATATAAATGTAAAGAAAAACAAACATCCCCATGTGTGTATGAGCCCCCACTGTCCAAAAATAGTGTTATTTATCCTGTACTGTGAACGCCGTAAAAAAAAAAAAAAAAAAGGGATTTTTGTACTCACCGTAAAATCCTTTTCTCGTTGTATTCACTGGGGGACACAGCACCATGGGATGTCCTAAAGCAGTCCCAGAGGGTGGGAATAACACAGCATGCAAACCCTTAACGCTCAGCCGCTTCCAAAAACTTACAACCCAAACTGGCATCGGCAGAGGCCACAGAATGGATCTGGTGAAACTTAGACAAAGAGGATGGAGGCCCAGTAGGATACTTACAGACCTGGGAAGCAGAAGCCTGATGCTGGAGGCCCAGGGAGCTCCAACAGCTCTAGAGGAGAGAACAGTTACACGGAAAGGCAGAGCCCTACCCTTAAACCGATAGGTCTCCCTAATCTCAGACCAAAGCCATCAGAAGATGGGAGCTGCGGAAGCAGGCAGGCCCTGGCAAGAGCACTCAGGGAGAACGAGCAAAGCGTCCAAACAATAGAAAGGATCCATGAGGGACAGTATACACGCAAATCGCCTGGGCAACAACCGGGCAGGGAAGAGCAAGTACTCACATGGATGCCTGGGGACCGAGCAGAAAGAGGGCAAGACCAAGTCCTCGACGTAGAAGGAGGAAAAACCACCCTAAGAAAAAAAAGACAGTGGAAGACGGAGGAAAACCTTATCCTTGTGGAGGACCAGAAAGGGAGGCTGCCGAAAAAAAGGGCAGCCAATTCGGGACCCCTGTGGATGGAGGTAATGGCCACCAAAAACTCGATCTATCAGGACAGAAGGCAAAAAAAAAAAAAAGGGATATAAAAGGCTCGAAGGGGGGAACCTAAGCACCTTAAAGACGAGGTTAAGAACCCACGGATCCAAGGGTTCCAAAGGAGCACAGAGTGGCACTCCTGTAGGGAAGTCTTTAAAGGGAAAAAGACTAAAGACCTTGATCCAGACCAGACTGGGGAAGATCCGATGAGAATCATTACTCTCCCAACGGTGGATGTAAGCCTTCCACGTTTGAGTGCAGATCTAAGCTATCTGGAATTTCCGGGCCTTGAGTATGTTAGGATAAAAAACTCCGAAAAAACCACGACGCCTCAAACCTCGGATTCAACAGCCACGCCGTGAACGCAGCTGAGTCAAGGTGGGGTGGAACAGCGGTCCTTGAGAGAGAAGGTTGAAAAGCAGAGGAAGAGGCCAAGGAGCATCCGCCAACAGGAACATGAGACCATGTACCAGGCCCGGCAGGACCAATCTGGTGCCACCAGGATAGCTTGAATCCCCTTGGTCATGAGATTCTGGAGGACCCGAGGGAGAAAAGGGAAGCGAAAAACCGAACTCACAAGAGTGTCAGCGGTGATGGTTTGAGGTTCCAGAGACCTGGCAATTTAGCCGGGGACCTTGTGGTTCTGGCAGAGGTGAAAAAGGTCGACGTCAGTCACGCCACAGCAGGAGCACAGTTGAAGGAAGATCTGCTGATAAAGCGACCCTCGCCTGGAGCAATATTTTCTTGACTCAAGTAGTCTGCCACCCAGTGGTCCACACCAGAAAAGGTTGACCACCGAAAGAGCTGGAACGAGGCGCTCTACCCAAGGAAGAGATTGTGAGGCTTCTACTAAGGCCGCACGGCTCCTGTGCCCCACTGAGGGTTCAAGTAGGCGACCATGGAGGAGAGATCAGTCTGGACTGTGACCAGATGTCCTTGGAGAAGAGAGGTCCAAGGAGAAAGGGCAAATAAGATAGCCCTGGGTTCCAGCAGGTTGAACCGGAGGGAGGAATAGGCCCTGGACCACAGGGCCTGGACCACAGGGCCTGAAGAGTCAAAGCATCGAGGACCACTCCCCAGCTGGGGAGACTGGCGTCAGTGGGAATCATCTAAAAACAGAGGGGAAGAAGGAGTTCCCTTGAGAAATTCCTGGGGAGGAGATACACTAAAGAATCTCTCGGCAAACCAAGGAGGAAAGAGAACCAGGCAGATGAGGCTGTCCGGAGATTTGTCCCAGCATGCCGGAATTGTCAAGTGGAGGAGATGACAGCGTAAGTGAATGAAAGGTACAGCCTACAAGGTCGAGGCGATCGTGCGCAAGACCCACATGCCGAAACGAAGAGAGCAAGGAGAGTACCTCCGAAGGTGGGACACATTGGACCTCAGGATCTTGGCCTCCGGGAGGAGAATCGCACTCTGGAGCAAGTAGAGGATCATGTCCCAGATTCCAAGTGTTTAGAGGGCACGAGACATCCTCATTGATGAGCCAGCAGAACCGGCGAAGAAGGACCAAGGTGAGCCAAAAGCTGGTCAGATTGTCTGACCTGGAGGGGCTTCACCAGGAGGTCGTCCAAGTCTGGAAACACGGCAACACCTCTGGCGCGGAGGAAGGCCATGAGAGACGCCATCACTGAGGAAAAAAAAAAAAAAACAGAGGGCAGAGGCCAGCCTGAAGGGGAGAGCGACAAGTGGAAAGGTCAAGGATCCACCGCAAAATGAAGAAACCGCTGATGGCACAGCACGATGATGTAGTTGGATGAAGACTTCGCCCATCTCCAGGGATGCCACCACAGACTGCATAGAACTTGACTGCTGAACTTGCAGGCATGGATGAACCTGTTGAGCCCTTTCAGGTCCATGATGGTACGAAGGAAGCCGTCCTTCTTGGGAATGGAGAACAGGTAGAAATAGTAACCCAGGATACGCTCTGAAGCGGGAAGGGGGACACTGACTCCTTGCCGCTGGAGATTGGAGACAGCCTGGATTGTCCGATGTAGGGAAGGCAAAGAGACTCCAGAGAAAGCTGGAGTAGCCGGACGGCACCGCCTCTCAGGCCCAGGACCCAGACGTCCCGCCACTTGAGATGCCCAGAGAGGGGGAAAAAAAAAAAATTTCATGCCGAGGAGGGCTAGGAAGAGGAATGCCTGGACGACTTGGTGCAGAACCGCCAGGGAGGCCTGGACTTGAAAGAAGCTTTCTTGAACAGGAGAACGGCTGACACATAGGAAGCCTCTGAGGGAGGAAGAATCTATTCCCCCGTGGCCTCAGGGATAAGCTTCTTGACATATTTAAAAAAAATTTGGCCCAGGTCGACCTGGAAAGGGAAAAGGACTGCGTTCGCCTTCTTGGAGGCGGACTCAGTATTTCACAACGAATCCAAACGGTATGGCGGATAACCACTGCATTGGCGGCCGCCTTGGCAGATTTGGGAGGCATCTCCAGTTATTTGGAAGCGTTCAGGATCTCAGAGACGAGCAGCTGTGCATTCTCAGCACAAATGAAGAATGAATAAAAATTCAAAAACGGCAGCACAGACCTTCACGATAAAGGTAAGAGATGAATTGCCTTTATAAAGGCTATTCCTGTGTGCTTAGTTTAAAACTTGTTTTTTAATGATAGAATCCCTTTAACGTATAAACTACCCTGCGTCATTAAAGGATTAGTGTGACTGGGTTCACAATTATTTTTGTCACATAAAAGGTGCACATGGGAATAACCTATTGAGAAATGTAATCCTCAGGTTTCAAGAAATATTTGGTGATTAGAAGTACACTTGCTTTTCTAAGGTTTGCAAACCCTAGATTTAAAAAAAAAAATCACTTTAAATCAAAATCAGTTTCATGAAGGTGTCTGTTTGTATACAGTGCTGAGTGGCAGGTGTCTACTTTCAGGAAATATATATGTATGGGGGTGGGTAGTTTTTTTTTTATGTTGTAATTTAACTTTTATTTGTACATCTCAAAAGTGTGAAAATTGTCCTGGCTAACATAGGTGCAAAATGTCCAACATCCCCTGGTAGTGAAAGGGCTATGGGGTTAACGCCATAACTATAAAGTGGGAAAACAACAAAAATAATAATGATAGACACTATAGAATAAAGTCTATGCACGTGATTAAGCATATAACACTATCAGCAATGAAAATAACCTTACAGATAGGGCCTAGGACCTAAATCAAAATCTCGATTAATTGGGTATTTTACCTAAATTAAGATTAATAATAGTTATTTAGGTCATACCCCTTTTACAGTAAGAGTATGTTGGTGTTGGTTTGCCCGCGGTTTCGTTCAGACGGAACAGGTCTGAACCAAAAGTGCTATTATACTCTGAGGTCTCTACAGACTGCAGAGTATAATAACCAGAGGCCCAGAGGAGATGGGCAAACAAAAAACTGTTTTACACACCTCTCCTGGGCTCCAGTGTGACTCCATGTTCTCTTTAGGCCTTCAGACTGACTATATGGACCGTGAATCATGTGATTTTGTGACGCATAGATGCAGACGTCAAAACACCACGTAACCGCTGTGGTCCAGTTGACGTTTGGTTTTCGGTTATTTTTAGATTAATTGTCCAGGCCTACTTACAGCACATCCAGAGACGAGTGAGCAGACGGAAAAGTAGGGACATGCTGTCCTGTGTGTCCGATGTTGCTGTATACACTGGAAGGCAGCTAGGTTTCAGAAGACCCCAAATTCGGATCATCACCATCAATTCACGCAGAGTACCAAGTGAAATTCCATCACGCAAAAAGCTGTGTCCAGGACGGAAAGATGAGCCCTGTAGGATATAAGGCTGATTATCAATTAAAATCTTGCCAGCCACAATCATATGACAAATGTAATGGCGTTTAAAAAAAAAAAAATAAAATACACAGGAGTATTCAGTCTTGGGCCAAACACTGAGCTGGTTTCCCAGACTCCAAGCATCATAGTACATGATCCTAGGAAACCTAGTCTCCCTGCAGGACTACTTGCATGTACTGTAGTCAAGTCTATAGTAAACAGAACAGACATACAGCCCTGAATTTCATGGACCAATTAAGTCTGCGTGAAGCCGGACTTAAAATGGCATTCTCGTTTTATATACAGTGGGTACGGAAAGTATTCAGACCCCTTAAAATTTTTCACTCTTTGTTTCATTGCAGCCATTTACTAAAAGCAAAAAAGTTCATTTTATTTCTCATTAATTTACACTCAGCACCCCATCTTGACAGAAAAAAAACGGAAATGTAGATATTTTTGCAAATTTATTAAAAAAAGAAAAACTAGATATCACAAGGTCATAAGTACTCAGACCCTTTGCTCAGTATTGAGTAGAAGCACCCTTTTGAGCTAGTACAGCCATAAGTGTTCTTGGGAATGATGCAACAAGTTTTTCACATCTGGATTTGGGGATACTCTGCCATTCTTCCTTGCAGATCCTCTGCAGTTCCGTCAGGTTGGATGGTGAACGTTGGTGGACAGCCATTTTCAGGTCTCTCCAGAGATGCTCAATTGGGTTGAGGTCAGGGCTCTGGCTGAGCCAGTCAAGAATGGTCACAGAGTTGTTTCGAAGCCACTCCTTCGTTATTTTAGCTGTGTTCTTAGGGTCATTGTCTTGTTGGAAGGTGAACCTTCGGCCCAGATAGAGGTCCAGAGCACTCTGGAAGAGGTTTTCTTCCAGGATATCTCTGTACTTGGCCGCATTCATCTTTCCTTCAATTGCAACCAGTCGTTCTGTCCCTGCAGCTGAAAAACACCCCCATAGCATGATGCTTCCGCCACCATGTTTCTCTGTTGAGATTGTATTGGGCAGGTGATGAGCAGTGCCTGGTTTTCTCCACACATACCGCTTAGAATTAACGCCAAAAAGTTCAATCTTCGTCTCATCAGACCAGAGAATCTTATTTCTCATAGTCTGGGAGTCCTTCATGTGTTTTTTGGCAAACTCTGATCTATGGGTTCTTCTTTACCTCTCTCACCAAGGCTCTTCTCCCATGATTGCTCAGTTTGGCTGGACAGCCAGGTCTAGTAAGAGTTCTGGTCGTCCCAAACTTCTTCCATTTAAGGATTATGGAGGCCACTGTGCTCTTAGGAACCTTGAGTGCTGCAGAAATTCTTTTGTAACCTTGGCCAGATCTGTGTCTTGCCACAATTCTGTCTCTGAGCTCCTTGGGCAGTACCTTTGACCTCATGATTCTCATTTACTCTGACACCCACTGTGAGCTGTGAGGTCTTATATAGACAGGTATGTGCCTTTCCTAATCAAGTCAAATCAGTTTAATTAAACACAGCTGGACTCCAATGAAGGAGTAGAACCATCTCAAGGAGGATCAGAAGGAAATGGACATCATGTGAGTTAAATATGAGTGTCACAGCAAAGGGTCTGACTACTCATGACCATGTGATATTTCAGTTTTTCTTTTTTAATAAATTTGCAAAAATATCTACATTTCTGTTTTTTTTCTGTCAAGATGGGGTGCTGAGTGTATATTAATGAGAAATAAAATGAACTTTTTTGCTTTTAGCAAATGGCTGCAATGAAACAAAGAGTGAAAAATTTAAAGGGGTCTGAATACTTTCTGTACCCACTGTAAATAAAGCTTACTTTGCAGCTCCAGTTTCATGAAAATCAGTGTCTTATTAGCTGGAAAGGGCTTTAGGGATGTTTCTTCTCTTGCTGGGTCTTCACTCTCTGCTCTAGGTAATCACTCCTAACCGACGATTATACACATCTCCCACTTTGTAACACTGTGTCTGCAGTTAGGGGGCAGTTTGCAAATGAATAAAATTCTGATTTACATAAAAATGGAGCTGCAGTGCAGAATAAGAAAGGCGTCTTTGGAAAGTGTAGAAGCCATCCTACAAGGAACTGTCAATTTAATATAAATTTTCCTGCCGACAAACTCCCTTTAATCTCCTGTGTGAGTTTCAGTTCCTCGGCATTATGAGCTATTTATTCTGCTGATGTATTTGGTTCACATTCGACTGCATGATCCACTGGATACCATATTAGAGAGCGAGCATCTCCATGAATGGTGCCATATAAGCACACCAGATGTCTACGGCTCAACAGCACATAGCCACTTACACATAGTGTGCCTCTTATAGGTTCAATCAGTTAGGCTCTGTAGTGTCCAGTGACACTAAAGGGGACAGTGATGGAATCAGAAGGCATCATCTGCTTTATATAAGCCGTGCCTCAATACTGCAGCTCTGTTCCTATTGAAGTGAATTGGAAAAGAACTGCAGGACCCCAGGACCACTGATATACAGCAGACAGTACCTTCTGCTTCCAGCACCGTTCCCTGTATAGCTTCCAAAGACAGCTAATCGCTACTTTTAGCAAAGGTCCAATAACCCACGTCTGCCATTAGGTGGAGGTCAAGTAAAACTGCAGATGGATGTGTCTAATATTAACATGTTAAAGGGAGTCTATCACCAGAACCCAGTATAGCAACCCAGCCCTGCAGATAGTTTGATTCAGGTGACCCCAATCTGTGTTTTCCCCTTGTGAATTGGTGACTCTGTTGCTGAGATATCACTGTTTTTGTTGATATGTAAATGAGCTCTTTGGAGGGTATTGCCATTGCTCCAAATAGGTTAAGTGGGAAAGACTTTGTTGCTCCAAAGAACTCATCTGCATATTGCAAAAAAAGGTGATATCTCAGCAACAGAGGCACCAATTCACAAAGGGAAAAACACTGTTTAATTCAGATGAACCTAACCTATCTACAAAGCTGGGTTGATTTGAGGGTTCTGGTGACAGACTCCCTATAAGACATGCCTCTAACCCCACCCAATCCTGCCCACACCCTCTTTGACTCTGCCAAATCCCACACAGTCCCCTTTAGCCCCCATACAGTATTGATGTCCTCAGTCTGTGTAAAATACAGTGTTGAAACCTCCTTAGCATCCCCACAGAGTATAATGCCTCCAATAATACCCAAATATAGTATAATGTCCCTCCATTTCCCACTCTCCCTCCATTCTCATGCATAATGACAACAGTCTGGAGTAAACCTAATATCTCATCCGCTGTCCCTGTGGTGGATCACAGTAGCAATATACATACTTGATCCTGGTACTGTGATCCATTACTGAAAGTGGGACAGCAGTCGGGATTAATTGTTTTTCCCCTGACCATTGTCATTATACAGGAGCAAGGAGTCAGGGGTCCAGAAAGCTGTTGTCCATTGCCTGAGTTAAGACTGTGCTCTGTTTTAAGAACACATGATCATCACTACAACAGTGTGGACAGAGGAACTGCATTATTCAAAATCTGCTGGAAGGAACTGAATACTTCTTGAAATACATTGTCTACTCAACTATACTCAAGCAACTAAGTTATACACTGAAGAGATCCAACCATGAAATACCTGATTAGGAAGGCTTGCCAGGAGATACAACACAAAATCGCCAATCCACTGGATAAGCTGCTGTAGAGACTGAAGAGTTGGCATGTCAAGTACAAACTCCTCTGTCTTCAAGTTAATCATAACCTTGTCTATATCTAGGGACAGTAAGATTCACTTATATTAATTTACATCACTGACTAGATTCACCTGCATAACGTCAGCAGACTTTAAGACTCTTACCTGTATCAGGGAACTTATTACAGATCTCAGTAAGACGGTCTCCTGGACTTTTCTCAGGTGTGTTAAGAACATGTGGCCGAAGTAAAGATTTCAAGGTGCAACTGATGGAGATGAGGAACAGTTTGGCATGATAGTCACAGACACGAGTGATTGTGCTGGGCGACAATTTACAAAGTGAAGCTTTCATAGACAGAATCCTGGTGGAAAGGACCTAAAACGGTTACAAGAGTTTTCATTGTTTTTCTATTTTGTCCTCCTGTACACAGAATAGGTGATAAGTTCCTGAACAGTTTTGAGCGCCGGGACCCTTACAGATTATGTGGCATGGATCCCATGTCCCACACTGGAATGAAGTGGAAGTCATAAATGTGTACTGCAATTTCATTTGAAATCTATACATCTGCTGGAGATTGCCAAATATATCCAGGTACAGTGTTTGGTTGTCACATAGACTTTGAATGGAGCTGTGTGTATACTCGACTGCTCCTCTATTCAAATGGGGGACAAACCCCCACCGCTCTTGTTATTGGTGGCAGTCCAACTGTGTGGACATTTGACAGGTGATAAGTTACAATACTGGGACAACCTTCTTAAAACTCACGTGGCACTGCTGAGATTTTGAAAATTTGCCTCAGCATTCTAAGTGTCACTGCCCTGAATTGCAGTTTGCCTAGGATGTTATGTCACACTTTGAGCAACAGAGCATCTTAAAACCTTGTTGCACTGCTCAGTCTTCTCATGAAAGTAAGCCTGAATCTGCTGAGTGTGCCTTTCTTCAAGTTACAGACTCCATTGAAAATACTTAATACTCTGTAGACTATATACCATAGCACTAATGCAAAAAATAAAACTTAACGTTTATTATAGATAAAATAGATAAAAAAACATACCTCTAACAAGGCATAATCAAAATCACCAATACAATGGGTATAAAATGGATAGATCTTACCCACATTGTAGATCACGGGGGGTTCAATCAAAAGGGATATCTCAATAGGGTAAAGAGACACGGTCCCTACAACAAGTCTTAAATACTTTCCCTGATCCCCTGTGTCTTGACTCCCGCCCTAAAAAGGGCAGTACCAAACTGTACCTTTACCTGTCCCTGTTAGTCCCTACGCGTTTCATGGCAGGTCCTGTGCCTATCATCAGGAGACTTTATCTGTGCCACTATCTAAAAGAGTGCTTAATGGGGTACAGAAAAACAACAAATGAAAAAACCCACAGTGGTGGGACTACTCCTAACTCGCTCAACACATAATAGCAGTGGCCAACCCATGTACAAAATGAGGCAGTTTAAATACACATACCGCCCCTGACGCTGTCAGAGGAGAGACATGTGCAATCATTCCCACGTGCGCCTATGGGCGCACGCTGGTGACGTGAATCGCGTCACTTCCGGTTAGATACCTTATAGTGTCAGCCCCATGGTAACAGCCGGCCGATACTCGTGCATGCGCACTATGCGCCAATACAGAAAGACCGGCAGATGCCGAAATAACAAATGCATGCCGGTCAACTGTATAATACCATAGACTGTGGTCTTATGCACAGGGGGATAAATACATGCTAATAAAAAGCCACCCCCCCCCCCTAAGATAAACCGCACATAGTGACCACATTGCAAAAGAAGAAACAATCCCTCAGCTCACTGATATTTAAAAGCTAGTTCAACATCATGTGTTCGCAGACCTAATCCCGCTATATTAACCCCTTCAAAAATGGCAAGAATAATATAGCACCTTATGAAGACACAAGGAAAATAACCCAATTTAAAAAGGGGTATTCCCATGAGCATAACTATTTTTAAATTTGTAGATAATTAAAAGTTAAACATTTTTGCAAAAATAAGTAATTAAACATTTTGCAGTTTTAAAGATTTTCTCTAAATATCTTGTGGTCACGAGTTGTCGTCTTGATCGGTTGCCAGTGGATACGACCATGAATGCAGGACCTTTGTAAGGTCAGAAAGCCAGCCTTGATTTGCTTTATTGTGGCCAGGATATCGCCTGATACATGTAGTGTCCCTGTCTGATAAACTAGCTACAATAAGAAAATCATTGCTGGGTTCCTGACAAGTTCCAGACCATAGAAAGTTTCTGCATACGTGGTCGTATCCATTGGCAACCGATCAAGACAACAGACTGTCACCACTAACATAGTTAGAGAAAATCTTTAAAACTCTGCAGAATTTTTAGCTACTTATATTTGCAAAAATTTTTAACTTTGTATTATCTACAAATATAAATATAATTATGTTCATGGGAATACCCCTTTAACTAGGAATCTAGAAAATATAAACACGCGTGTAATTTCAAAGGGGGGCGGAGTTAGGGGAATTCATGTATGATTACAAAGAGGGACGGAAAACAGGGGAATCCAATACCTATAAAAAATACGGTACAATAATCGTGGCCATAACTTAGATAAAACAACAAAAATTTAACCGCTCATTCAGACCATGCGGAGTCTCAGTCGTCAGTCTAAATATCCACTTAGCTTCTCGTTGCAAAGTGGCCTTTTGCCAGTCACCACCTCTTGGGTGCGGCTTCACCAGATCAATACCCGTAAATCGAAGGCAATTTATATCCCCCCATGGAGTCCATTAATATGTCTTGCCACAGGGGTATCACGTTCATTGCGTACATGTCCCAAGTGCTCACTGATCCTCCTTAACTCCCTATTGGTCTTCCCAACATATTCCATTTTGCATTGACAAGTGATTTTATAAATGACCCCCTTTGAACGACAAGAAATGAAATGTCTGATTTCAAAGGATCTTTGAGTAACCTCAGAGAAAAAAGTCCGTCCCGTTTGTAAAAAAGGGCAAGCTGAACAACTGCTACATTTATAACAACCCTTGGAGGGGAGGGGGGGGGGAGGAGAGCCAACTTGACGTACCAGGCACACTAAGGTGACTATGGACCAGCCGTTCCTTAAGTGATCTCCCCCTCCTAAACGTAATTTGGGGCCTCTCCCCGATGAACCCTCTTATTTTGGGGTCCAGAGTAAGAATTTCCCAATGGCATTCCAATACTCTGCGTACCTGAGGAACCCCATTATCAAATGTACCGATTAAACGGACTATTTTATCAGTACTATCTTTTCTCTCTTTTGTCTTTAACAATTGAGTTTGATCACTATTTAAGGATGCTTGATAAGCCTCCCTCAAAATCTGATCAGGGTAACCACGTTTGGCAAACCGCACCCTAAGATCAGCTGCCTGGTCCACAAAGTCCTGTGCCCGTGAGCAGTTTCCTCTAAGTCTAAGGTATTGCCCCCTGTGGGATTCCCTTCCTTAAAGCATACGGATGATGGCTATTCCGCTGTAGGAAGAAATTTGTTGCAGTTGACTTCCTAAAGACCTTTGTACTCAATGAGCCATCACGTTCTTTAGATATCAAAATGTCTAGAAACAGGAGCACAGATCCCCCCCACCTCATAGGTGAAGGATAAACCAATGTCAATCCGATTTAAATCCTGTACAAATTTTGAAAAAGACTCAGCACTACCCTTCCATAACACAAGAATATCATCAATGTACCGTGACCACAGCTCAATATTAGTAGCAGAAATTCCATTTTCCTCCATAAAAACTACAGTCTCCTCCCACCAGCCCAGGAGCAAGTTGGCGTAAGTAGGCACACATGGATTCCCCATGGACGTGACCCTGAGCTGGTGGATATGCCTGCCATTAAAAACAAAAAAATTGAGTCAAAGAAAACTCAAGGAGGTTCAGGATAAAAGATCTGTGGGCACGGTACTCGGTCCCCCGTGAGTGGAGATAATATTCCACTGCCTTAAGACCCCACTGATGCGGTATTGAAGAGTATAGTGCTTCCACGGCTATGGAACACAGTATCACATCTTCCTCCAGGCTCATCCCTTCAAACCTCAAAGAACTGTCCCCGCTGAGAGGAAGACCGATAGTTTCGGGAATCAATGGCCTCTGTCAAAATGTAGGGGTTTCTTTGGACAAAATCTTGAGACCTTTCGTGACTTCGCTTACCTCTTTCATCCAGGACACCTCAGATTTGCTGCGTAGACTTGAAGGGGTGAGCTTGGAGGAAGATTTTATACCCATTGTATAGGTGATTTTGATTATGCCTTGTTAGAGATATGTTTTTTATCTAATTATAATGTTAAGTTTTATCTTTTGCATTAGTGCTATGGTATATTGATTTCTCTATGCAACTGTGGTGGTAGCCCTGGATATTCTGTGTGGTTCCGCTCTATTGCTCATTTTTGCTTGTTTTTTTAACTCTGCAGACTACAAGTCTTGGCATTACTAGGTACTGTATATACATAAAAATGGATCAAGCACTCTCACCTGTTGCAATGCAGCATTCTGTTTGGTGTACTCCTCATGCAGCTTCTCAACTAAATTGTGTACCATGTTTGGCTGCACATGAAGTAAGATGTCCCACCAGTCATAGCCTGTCACCATGCAGTATTCAAGAAGGAAGAGAAGATGGCGAAGTGATGTTGTCATATCCAGTGCATGTCCCATTGAAGGGGAGACCCTCAGCATACTCAGCTGTAAAAGAAATGTCCAGTCAATTCTTAAAAACAACAACTTGAGCATCTGATGCATCGTATAGTCATAAAAAAATTCAATAAGTTTAATTACACCATAAAGAAGAATTTTTTTTTTTATTTTTTGGTACATAAAAAATAAAAATATAATAATAATAATAATAATAATAATAATAATAATAATAATAATAATAATAATAATAATAATAATAAATAATAATACATGGATGGCACATGGACTGTACATTTGTCAGAAACAGATCAAAAACAGAAAGATGAAGATTACTCTTACTGGTAATTGGATTTCCCCCTAGCTTCAACAACAGAACAGACAGGAGGATTCCCCACCCCCAGGAACAGGTAACAACCAGAAAACTTTTAAAATGGTACCTCCTTACATACCTGCTCCAGTAATTACCGAGAACGTTGTAATACTCAAACTAAAATAAAAAACTTATTAGCACAAAAGAATTACAAACCACATCCAAAAAAGAATGGACCAAAGGAAAAAGGAGACAGAAAGGGAGGGAATCCCATGCTATTGTGGAGGCTAAGGGAAAATCCAATTACCGGTGAGATTACCCCCCCTCCACAACGGCACTAACAGGACGAATAACAGTGGAATCAAGCCTATGGTGGGACAGCAGCAGAGAGGACTTTATATCCGAAGCCCAAGTCCCTATTGGAGAGAAAATCAAGCTTATAATGTCTATAGAGAGCGGACGAATTTGCCTATGTGGCAGCCCGGCAAATTTGTTCAATGAAGGCAGAGGCAGATCGTGCCCACGAAGCGGCCATAGCCCCCATGTGGAGTGTGCCTTGAGTCCAAGAGGAGCGGAAACGTTCCTAGTCAAATAGCAAAGAGAAACAACCTTCTTGCTCCAACGGGCAACAGTAACTTTACTAGCGCCCTCTCCTTTATTCTTCCCTTGGTACTGAAGTAGGAGACAATTAGATTAACAAAACTCCTCTGTTCTGTGTACAGTCATGGCCAAAAGTTTTGAGAATGACACAAATATTATATTTTCACATGATCTGCTGCCCTCTGGTTTTTATGTGTGTTTGTCAGATGTTTTTATCACATACAGAAATATAATTGCATTCATATTATGAGTAACAGAAGCTTATATTGACAGTTAGAATGAGTTAATGCAGCAAGTCAATATTTGCAGTGTTGACCCTTCTTCTTCAGGACCTCTGCAATTCTCCCTGGCATGCTCTCAATCAACTTCTGGACCAAATCCTGACTGATAGCAGTCCATTCTTGCAGAATCAATGCTTTAATTTAGTCTGAATTTGTTGGTTTTTGTTTGTCCACCCGTCTCTTGATGATTGACCACAAGTTCTCAATGGGATTAAGATCTGGGGAGCTTCCAGGCCATGGACCCAAAATCTCTATGTTTTGTTCCCTGAGCCATTTATTTATCACCTTTGCTTTATGGCAAGGTGCTCCATCATGCTGGAAAAGGCATTGTTGAGCGCCAAACTGCTCTTGGACGGTTGGGAGAAGTTGCTCTTGGAGGACATTCTGGTACCATTCTTTATTCATGGCTGTGTTTTTAGGCAAGACTGTGAGAGAGCCGATTCCCTTGGCTGAGAAGCAACCCCACACATGAATGGTTTCAGGATGCTTTACAGTTGGCATGAGACAAGACTGGTGGTAGCGCTCACCTTTTCTTCTCCGAATAAGCTGTTTTCCAGATGTTCCAAACAATCGAAAAGGGGATTCATCAGAGAAAATGACTTTACCCCAGTCCTCAGCAGTCCACTCCCTGTACCTTTTGCAGAATATTAGTCTGTCCCTGATGTTTTTTCTGGAGAGAAGTGGCTTCTTTGCTGCCCTCCTTGAGACCAGGCCTTGCTCCAAGAGTCTCCACCTCACAGTGCGTGCAGATGCACTCACACCTGCCTGCTACCATTCCTCAGCAAGCTCTGCACTGCTGGTAGCCCGATCACGCAGCTGAAACACTTTTAAGAGACGGTCCTGCCGCTTGCTGGTCTTTCTTGGGCGCCCTGGAGCCTTTTTGGCACCAATGGAACCTCTCTCCTTGAAGTTCTTGATGATGCGATAGATTGTTGACTGAGGTGCAATCTTTCTAGCTGCAATACTCTTCCCAGTTAGGCCATTTTTGTGCAGTGCAATGAAGACTGCACGTGTTTCTTTAGAGATAACCATGGTTAACAGAAGAGAAACAATGATGGCAAGCACCAGCCTCCTTTTAAAGTGTCCAGTGGTGTCATTCTTACTTAATCATGACAGATTGATCTCCAGCCCTGTCCTCATCAACACCAACACCTGTGTTAATGGAGCAATCACTAAAACGATATTAGGTGGTCCTTTTAAGGCAGGGCTGCAATGATGTTGAAATTTGTTTTGGGGGATAAAGTTCATTTTCTAGGCAAATATTGACTTTGCAAGTAATTGCTGTTAAGCTGATCACTCTTTATAACATTCTGGAGTATATGCAAATTGCCATTAGAAAAACTGAAGCAGTAGACTTTGTAAAAATTAATATTTGTATCATTCTCAAAACTTTTGGCCATGACTGTAGGTGACACACAACTCTGGACATCTAGCATAGGGAAAGACGTCTCTTTCTCCGAAGTAGGATTCTGGCAGAATGAGGAGAGAATGAACTCTTGAGAGCCATGAAATTTTGAAACCACCTTAGGGAGGAATGAAGGATGATGATGAAGAATAATTCTTTCAGCACTGTGAAAGAAGGAGCAGGAAACAGCCTGTATCTCTCCCACTCTCTGAGCTGTTGTAGTAGCCAGCAAGAAGTTAGTTTTCAAGGTCAGAAGCATCATGACCTTACAGATGTTTATAGATGAAGGCAGCTATTGGTTCTGAGATGACCTGTTCCTCCAGAGGAAGAAAAAGTCATGAGATGAGAGTCCAAGAGAGTACCTAGGAATTCCTTCTGATGACTTGGAGAGAAAATTGACATCTCTTGGTTTATCAACCAGCCCAGATCTGAAAACCACTTCACAGAGAGATGAAGACGTTCCACCAGGGCTATGTGTGAGACAGTCACTATGAAGAAGTCATCCAAGTAAGGAATAATTTGGATACCCAATTGATGCACGAAACTTGTGACCTTGGTGAATACCGTTGGAGTGGCTGAGGCCCCAAAGGGAAAAGTCCGAAATGGATAATGATTTATCTTTCCATCTTTCTTGAAGGCAATTCTGAGGAACCTTTGGGAGTTCAAGTGGATGGGCACAGGATAACAGATCTACTGATGCCATGAGGCTGTCCTGGACTTCTTGTATTTAAGATAGCGATTTAGGTACCTTAGGTTTATAATGGCCCTGTAGGAACCATTTGGTTTTTTGAATGAGAAAAAACAGAATAGAAGCCTTTGCCTTTTTCTAGTTATGGAACCAGAACCAGCACTCTCTTCTGGGGAAGCAGGATGTCTGAATGTCTGAATCCAATGCTGCAAGGTCTGGAGGAGCAAGATCTTTCATCCTGATGAATCGGTTCAGGGGAAGAATCTCAAATTCCAGTGAATAGCCGTCTCTGACAATGCTGGCGACCCAGAGGGAAGAGAAAATTCTTCATCAGGAGTTAGCAAAGAATCTTAGCTTTCAGCCTTGTGGCCCTAACGTCATTGGGCTGGCTTGCGATCAGAGTGTGCAGAGTAGAACAGGAAGCCTTTAACTTTTCCCCCTGGATTGCTGAAATTGATCAGAACCACTTCTTTTCTTTAGGATCTTGAAGGCTCTTCCTTTGGTTGCAAAAAATTGCGGCGTTGACGATACAAACTTGATTCTGAAACCTTCTCCAGAATATCAACTAAGCCAGATCCAAACTTGCAGGGAATGGAACACAGCTTCCCCTTTGAACTAGCATCCCCTGATGAGGACCTTAGCCAGACTATACGTCTAGCCACATTTGAGAGGGCGGCAGATCTTGCGGACATCTTGACCAGATCCACCGAGGCATCTCTCAAAAAATTTGAGGCTTGTTTACGGACCGGTATGGAGGAGAGAATGTCCTCCCTTGGTGTGCCAGCAGAAAAATAGTTTTCCAGCTGTTCTAGCCTGATCTCAAGGGACCTGGTTGTGCAGGTTGCAACGATACCGGGACTCAGCATGGCCACCGCAGTATTCCAGGTTTTTTCTAGAAACCTTCAGCTTTCTTGTCTATAGGATCCCGTAGTTCCATATCTTCAAAGGGGAGCGAGGTTTTCTTGGAGATTTTCACCACCGGCGCATCCACTTTTGAAGTTTATCCCACAGAGAGGCTGCTTCTTCAGCAAAGGGATTTTCTTTAAAATTTGAATTCACTTGTCTGGATCTCTCCACACTTTAGAAATGGTTTTCTTGACATTGTCGTGGACCCGGAAATACTCTGATTTTTCTCTCACCTAGACCCTGGAACATTTGGTCTTGAATGGAGAGAGTTTCCTTAGATCGTCTGAAACCCATAGTAGATGTTAACTCTTTCAGTAAGGAATCTGTTTCATTCAGGGAACAACAAGGACGACCCGAAACACCCTGAGAGGAGTTTGAGTCCAAAATCTTCAAACTGCAGCTCTGAGAGTTCAGAAGAACCATGTAGCTTAAGAGGACAGTGACCTGAGAAGAGAGAGACTGTGGCCCAGCAGAAAAGTGTGGCTAGGCTGTAGGACCGGCTGCAGAACTGAATAAATTCTATAGTTCACAAGAAGGAGGAGAGGACAGGCTCCAGGATCCAACCACCCCCAGCTGATGGAGTGTGAAGGTCCGTTGTCCAGGACTGAGAATGAATTACAAGAGCTGGAATGGGGCTTCCTGCTATAAAGGATCAGGGAGCCCCAAATGCAGTCATAAGGGACCAATGCCCCTTGGAGGCTGAGATAGCAAGTAGTGCTCAGCTAAACCGAGGGAGGAGATTCTCAAGAAAGTTATGTGGCACAAGACCCCTGGATGAGAATACAGAACAAAGATTGCCCACTCAGATTGTCATCAAGGGGTAGGAGAGCAAAGATCCTGAAAGAAGTTTATCCATAAGAGCAGGCAAATTGGGGACAAAGGGACCAGTGGAGCTGGAGAGAGAGACCACCCAAGAAGTGGCATGTCAAGATACACAGGGGAACGTCCGCAAGCTGCTGCAAGCCAAACAGGAAGAGCAGGAGCGTTCCAGGGAAGCAGAGGCCCCCTAATTGGAAGAAACCTGACTGTGAAAAACCCAAGTCCACCAGGAACTGGTAACATGTGGGAGGACCTCTTCCATGGGGAAAAGGCCAGAAGGGATAGTTGAGAGCAGGTAATTAGTTCACTCAGACTCAGGGCCAAGTCGGAGGGGTCTCCCAGGGAAGCAAGCTTGCTTTTCTTTGCCAGAAGTCTTGTGAGAAAGTGGCCAAGAGGGAGGCAAATGGGACTCTAATAGAGAACCCGTATCAAGCCCTTCCAAGGAACTGAACCCAAGAGACAAAGGGGGAGGGAACAGAAGGAGTGTTAATCAGAGCTCCAACATTGTAGCAGGGTCCAAAGGGGACTGCAGCAGACAAAAAAAAACTTCTGAGAGGAGGGCATGCCAGGGAAGCAGCCCCCCCAGTTTCATGTAAAAGAAGACATCGGGCTGAACCACTAGGACCCCATCGCTGCATGTCTCAGTAGCTGGCACTCCAAGAGAGAGGCTAGGTAGGTCAAGGTGCTAGACCAGAGTCATACCTATAGTGGAGAAAACGTCTTAGCCAGAACTAACCCCACTAAAGCCTAAGCTATTGCAAGGTTAGTGAAGGGCCCAGAACCCCTGGATTAGAGTAAGGTGATTATCCCAGTGGGCTGCTCACCAGTTCTGGACGTGGAAGAGGAGATGGTCACTCTATAGCTGACCCAGGGCCAAGGGCCAGTAACTAAATTTGCCTGGAGGAAGAAGCAGGCTGAATATAGGAGAGAGGCCTGATGTAATGGGTCCAGAGTCAGAGACTTCAGCTAATATGAGCCTATGACAGAAATGGGCAGGGAGGAGGGGCTACTGTAGCAGGGAAATGGCTGTACTGGGAGTACAGACTGGTGAAAAACCATCCATTGGATCAATCCCCTCAAGAGGGCAGAACGCTGCCCATAACAGGAGGGGGAGGGCCAATACAAAGGCCCAATGTGCACAAGTTGGAGCGGTAAGGGGAAGCCCTCGCCAACCCCCTAAAAAGCCCGCTCAGAATTTGTCATGAGCAGGAAAGAAAGGCCCCTCCCACCTGTGCAAAAGCCCGCTTTGACAGCGGGGAGAGAGAAACACCCTCTAGAGGCAGGCGAAAAAGCCTGAACTGTAGGGAAAAACTGGCACTTCCCTAGAGGGAGACAGGGCTAAATGCGGACTAGGGAAGCCAGAAGCCAGGGAATAAATTCGTTCAGCCATGCTGCAGCAGGGAGGGCCCTGGTGCAGAAGGTAATGGAGAAAAAGGAAGGGGCAAGAAAGGCCTATGAGCTTCACCCACTTTGGATAGGAGCCCAGGGACACCCCAAGAGTGACACAGCAAGGGCACCTACTGGGGAAAGCATGGCTGGAACTAACATGAATGGATGCTGCGCTGCAGCATGTGGCAGCTTGGAGGGGCACAGTACTGTGGAAGGCTGAGTACTTAGGGTTATGTGAGGTGGCAAGCATCAGAAAGGCAGGGTCCACTGGACAAAGGGCCTAGCAAAGGAGGGTGTCAAGGGAGTGAAGCATACTAACCCATCTGATGTCCTTGGGTGCTCACATGTGTCTCCCCCTTTGGTAAACTCGCACAGGGTGACCGGGGGTGAGGAGAGATGCAAGTCTGTGCAGGGATACTCTGGCTGCCTGGCTCCTAGCACTCACGAGGGGGGGGGGGGGGAGGATGGGGAACAACTAATTTGGAGCACACATTGAGGACCCCCTGTAACCTGAAAGAGAAAAGAAATAAATAAAACTAACATAATAAAAGCAGAAGACCTGCTAGCAGGTCATGTCTGCCTTCTATGTAGCAGGCATGTAGGAGGGACCATTATAAAAGCTATCTGGTCGTTTCCTGTCCCTGGGGGTGGGGAATCCTTCGGTCAATGCTGTGGTGGTGGCATGGGGGAAATACACTTTTTTTGATAACTCTAAAAACGCATCATTCACATGAAAGCAATCTAAGGGCTTATCCACACAGATGCTGTACATCATAGTGTATTTCCATTTTTGATCTGTGTGCCATGTGTTTTTTTTGTTTTTTTTTTTTATCAAAAAAATGTACAGTCATATGAAAAAGTTTGGGCACCCCTATTAATCTTAATCATTTTTAGTTCTAAATATTTGGGTGTTTGCAACAGCCATTTCAATTTGATATATCTAATAACTGATGGACACAGTAATATTTCAGGATTGAAATGAGGTTTATTGTAGAAACAGAAAATGTGCAATATGCATTAAACCAAAATTTGACCGGTGCAAAAGTATGGGCACCTCAACAGAAAAGTGACATTAATATTTAGTAGATCCTCCTTTTGCAAAAATAACAGCCTCTAGTCGCTTCCTGTAGCTTTTAATCAGTTCCTGGATCCTGGATGAAGCTATTTTTGACCATTCCTCTTTACAAAACAATTCCAGTTCAGTTAAGTTTGATGGTCGCCGAGCATGGACAGCCCGCTTCAAATTATCCCACAGATGTTCAATGATATTCAGGTCTGGGGACTGAGATGGCCATTCCAGAACATTGTAATTGTTCCTCTGCATGAAAGCCTGAGTAGATTTGGAGCTGTGTTTTGGATCATTGTCTTGCTGAAATATCCATCCCCGGCGTAACTTCAAATTCATCACTGATTCTTGTACATTATTCTCAAGAATCTGCTGATACTGAGTTGAATCCATGCGACCCTCAACTTTAACAAGATTCCCGGTGCTGGCATTGGCCACACAGCCCCAAAGCATGATGGAACCTCCACCAAATTTTACAGTGGGTAGCAAGTGTTTTTCTTGGAATGCTGTGTTTTTTTGACGCCATGCATAACGCCTTTTTGTATGACCAAACAACTCAATTTTTGTTTCATCAGTCCACAGGACCTTCTTCCAAAATGAAGCTGGCTTGTCCAAATGTGCTTTTGCATACCTCAGGCGACTCTGTTTGTGGCGTGCTTTCAGAAACGGCTTCTTTCGCATCACTCTCCCATACAGCTTCTCCTTGTGCAAAGTGTGCTGTATTGTTGACCGATGCACAGTGACACCATCTGCAGCAAGATGATGCTGCAGCTCTTTGGAGGTGGTCTGTGGATTGTCCTTGACTGTTCTCACCATTCTTCTTCTCTGCCTTTCTGATATTTTTCTTGGCCTGCCACTTCTGGGCTTAACAAGAACTGTCCCTGTGGTCTTCCGTTTCCTTACTATGTTCCTCACAGTGGAAACTGACAGGTTAAATCTCTGAGACAACTTTTTGTATCCTTCCCCTGAACAACTATGTTGAACAATCTTTGTTTTCAGATCATTTGAGAGTTGTTTTGAGGAGCCCATGATGCCACTCTTCAGAGGAGATTCAAATAGGAGAACAACTTGCAATTGGCCACCTTAAATACCTTTTCTCATGATTCGATACACCTGGTTATGAAGTTCAAAGCTCAGTGAGGTTACAAAACCAATTTTGTGCTTCAGTAAGTCAGTAAAAAGTAGTTAGGAGTATTCAAATCAATAAAATGATAAGGGTACCCAAATTTTTGCACCGGTCAAATTTTGGTTTAATGCATATTGCACATTTTCTGTTAGTACAATAAACCTCTTTTCAATCCTGAAATATTACTGTGTCCATCAGTTATTAGATATATCAAATTGAAATGGCTGTTGCAAACACCCAAATATTTAGAACTAAAAATGATTAAGATTAATAGGGGTGCCCAAACTTTTTCATATGACTGTATGCAGTCTTTATTTTTCAGTATCAAATGACAATGAATCTGTGAAAAACACATTAAACAAGTTTTAATTCCACAGCCCTATAGACTTTGGGGGGCAGGTGGAAGACTACAGAAAGGAGAAAATAGTGCATGCATTAATTTTTTTCCTCACTTATCCTGGGTCTGTGAAAAATAAAAGACATCACTTTTATTTAGTTATTGTCCATGTGCGTTTTTTCCTAGTGATATCACTCAGATAGAAAAATCCTTCATGTGAGAGCCCTAAAGCAGGATTCATCACAGTCTCATCACACTTGCTGAGCAGTTTCCCTAAATCTAACATAAATGAATGGAGAGAGAGAGCCACATGCACAGTCACCTCTCCATTCATTGTCTGCCTGTATGAAGCAGTCACCTCATCAGGAGAGGTAGACGTTGGGAGACCTCCGTTCTGGTCAGCCATTCATTTTTTTTTTTTTTTTTTTTTTTTTTGGGGGGGGGGGGGTTCACTGCACTCAGAAGTTTTGCCTCACCATATAAGTCTATGGTGAAAATATAGTATTTTCACAGTAAAAATTAACAGGGTTTTTTCCCGCAGTGTGAGAATAAGTAAAACCTCATTCACTTTGCTGTGACTGTAAAAACTAGTTCTATTCCCTGCTATGTTTTCACAATGTGTGGCCTCAGACTAAATGCACACGTCCTTGAAAAATGGAACAGGCATCCCAAAATGGACAGGAATAGAACCTATCCGGAGTTGTGCGTTCAAGCTCACATGACAAATGTCTTTCAATGCCATTCAAAGTCTTCCACTGTGTGCAGCTGCTCATTGTTTACTGATGTATTTTTTTTAATTAAAAAAAAAAAAAAAAAAAAAAAGGGACTTCATTTTCCAACAAACTCATTCATTTTTTGAGATACATTTTTTCAGCTGTGATTAAAAAGACCACAAAATGCAAACAAATGCCCTGTAAGAACACAGCCCAAAAAGGAGCTTCCCAAGATATTAAAATATTTGGCCAATGGGTGGGAACTGCATAAAGTAACAAAAAAATTCCCACCTGTTAAATCCCCCACCACTCCGGTGGTCCCTACCAGTCTTTGTTTAACCTGCTGCAGTAAAGATGTCTCCATCTACCCATGTGACCAAACACTAGCCTCAGCGGTCTTGTGACAAACTGCACAAAAACCAGTGACTGGTTCTAGTAGTCACAACAGTAGACATGAATCTCTTTACTGCAGTAAGGTAAACTAAGACTGGTGGAAACTGCAGAATATTTAAAATGTAAGTATATGGTTCTTTTGTTATTTTACGCCATTCTCTTTCTGAGGCCAAATGTTAAAGGATCTTAGACAACCCCTTTGAATAAATGGACTGTTACATGAAGTACTGCATAGCATTTATTTTTTGTGTTTTCTTTCTACTAACCTTTCCCTGAGTATCCAAACCAACTAAAGCAAGAGAGGTCCAAGACATCTGTAAAGCTTTAAAATGTACACATGGAGTTGGAGATCGCTGGCGCTTTAGGCTTGGTTCTTCAGATGGGCGCATAGAGGAGCCAAATAAGACTGCCATTGTCTGTAAGGATAGTCTGTGCACAATATGCACATTGCCATCATGGAACGCAAGAGCAAGACCTGAAAATGGGATTATACGAAAAGTGTGGCCAAATATACCTCAATAACTTCCAATTCAATACTCAATATAGGAAAAACGTCACCTGAAACAGTAGAGAGAGAGAATATCTTACCTAAACCAGGATAGAACTTTGTATCATTTGCAACTTTGATATCTGTGTTAGTAAGGGAAATTGGCAGTTTGGGCAATGCCACAGCAGAGACACGCTCCAGTTCATTAGTAGCAGATAATATTCTCCACTTCAAGATCATTGGTTGTTTATCACTTACTGCAAGACAAAAGAGGATGATTAAAAGTATAGTAACAAAAAGTACACTTTACTGTTAAAGAAGTATTCCAGGAAAGAAAAGAAAAAACATTTTGCCCCTCCTTCCCCTTTTAAAATGAGCCTGTGTGTGATACGGAGTAACTTACAGACTGCTTTATTTAGTCGACTTATCTTTTGATTTAATATTTGCCATTATGAAGGACTTAGTAGCTCATGTGATCTTTCCAGTAGAGGAAAATAATTTGTACTTGAAGAATACAGTTACATCAGATGATTCATGCAATATCTGAAAGCAAATGTGGGGGCAAACAATGCTTAAATATTTAAATGTCTGGAGATTGACACATTGATATTAAAATTGTTCACTGTGTAATTTCCTTTTCCTATTTGGTGAGTGTATGGGGAGACTGGCACATGTACTGTGTTATTATATGGGAATAGTAAACAAGAAAAACGTTCCAGATGCAACTCAATTGTGTAGTGGAATTTAATCGATTAGAGCCTCAGTTTGACTCCCATAGACTTGGATTAGGAGATTGACCTTCTGTTCATACAAGAAACACTGGGGAAGAGTTACTAATTAAAATCCACCAGAACGGTCATGTAATTTGTGCCAAAGAAAAACTCTATGCATGCTTAATATTTCATACAATACAATGCACACTTGTTGACAATTTCAGCACCTAGGACAGGGCTTACTAAAAATGGGGTTTAGCTTAACAAAAAGGGGTAGGGCTTAAAGAGGATCTTTCATGTCCTCATCAATATGCGGTATTATATACCGCTAGAAAGCTGAGAGTGCGCTGAATTCAGCGCACTGTCAGCTTTCCTGGTATGTGCCTCACCGATATCTACCCACTGTCAGAAATGTGGGCCTTACAGCCTATTTTCATCGCTGGGCAGTAAGGAACGCCCCCTCTGACAGTACAAGGCTATGTTAGAGTACAGTTGGGGTGGGGGGGGGGGGGGGTTGTTCCTCACAGCCCAGCCCTTCTGACATTGGGGAGATATTGGTGCCGAAATTAACAGCACCGATATCTCCAGCACCGGGGCGCATAAAGGGAAAGCCAACAGTGCACTGAATTAAAAAAAAAAAAAAAAAAGTTTTGGTGCATTTTCAGTCAGAAACTAAGTCAACTAAGTAGAGTCAAGTTAGATTAGACAAGTAGCTTATATGTAAATTAGCTCGTACTAACTAAATCAACAAGTACGTTTTACTAAAAAAATAAAAGACTACCGCCCACTTGGACAATAAGAACGAATTCACAAATAACCAGGGGCCAATTCCTTTGACTGCATGGATGGATTTAAAAAAAAAAAAAAAAAAAAAAACCCACACAAATTGATCAGGGGCATAGCAGCTGTATGTAAGATCTTTGGAGCAATAAAGGCATTGTCGTTGTGCCAAAGAGGTAATTCCTTCATTGGTTCAAAGAGCTAATTTGCAGATTAACAAGAACGGTGATCTCTCAGCAAGAGAGGCACAGATTCACAAGGGAAAAACAGTTTGATTCAGGAGATTCTGAAAAATCTATTTACCAGAGTGGGTTTGTACAGTTGTACTAAAAAGTTTACATACCCCGGCAGATTTTTTGATTTTTAGGCCTTTTTTCAGAGAATATGAATGCTGACACAAAAACTTTTTCTCCACTCATGGTTAGTGGTTGGTTGAAGCCATATATTGTCAAACTTCTGTGTTTTCTCTTTTTAAATCATAATGACAACCAAAAACATCAAAATGACCCTGTTCAAAAGTTCACATACCCTGATGATTTTAGCCTGATAACATGCCCAGAAACCAAACCACGGTGAGGTAGAACAACCAAAATTTCGGCCACAACTGCCTGGAAAATTGTTCGGGATGCAAAGAAAAACCAACACATAACATCAGCTGAAATACAGGACTCTCTGAAAACTATCGGTGTGGCTGTTTCAAGATGCACAATAAGGAGGCAAAGAAAAATGGGCTGCATGGTCAAGTTGCCAGAAGAAAGCCATTACTGTGCAAATGCCACAAAGAATCTCGCCTTCAATACGCCAAACAGC
Organism: Leptodactylus fallax; assembly: GCA_947044405.1. Taxonomy (NCBI): domain Eukaryota; kingdom Metazoa; phylum Chordata; class Amphibia; order Anura; family Leptodactylidae; genus Leptodactylus; species Leptodactylus fallax. The sequence goes on along the minus strand of CAMRHE010000061.1, from coordinate 859,877 downwards.
ACAGAGACAAGCCTCAAAACTTCTGGAACAAGGTAATTTGGAGTGATGAGACAAAAATCTAACTTTTTGGCCACAACCATAAACGTTACATTTGGAGAGGTTGTCAACAGGCCTATGATGAAAGGAACACCATTCCTACTGTAAAACACGGAGGTGGATCACTGATGATGTAGGGGATGTGTGAGCTTCACAGGCACAGGAAACTTGGTAAAGGAAAGATGAATGCAGCACGTTATCAGCAAATACTGGAGGCAAATTTGCACTCATCAGCCAGGAAGCTGCGCATGGGACATACTTGGACGTTCCAACATGACAACGATCCAAAACACAAGGCCAAGTCGATCTGTCATTGGCTACAGCAGAAGAAAGTGAAGGTTCTGGAGTGGCCATCTCAGTCTCCTGACCTCAATATCATTAAGCCACTCTGGGGAGAGCTCAAGCGTGCAGTACATGCAAGACAGCCCAGAAATTTACAGGAACTGGAGACTTTTTGCCAAGAAGAATGGGCAGTTTTACTATCTGAGAAAAGAAAGAGCCTCATCCACAACTACCACAAAAGACTTCAAGCTGTCATTGATGTTAGAGGGGGCAATACATGGTGTTAAGAACTGAGGTATGTGAACTTTTATACAGGGTCATTTTGATGTTTTTGGTTGTCATTATGATTTAAAAAGAGAAAACACAGAAGATTGACAATAAATGGCTTCAACCAATCACTAACCATGAGTGGAGAAAAAGTTTGTGTTATCATTTATAGTCTCTGAAAAAAGTCCAAAAAAAACAAAAAATCTGCCGGGGTATGTAAACTTTTTAGCACAACTGTATGCTGGGTCCTAGTGACAGATTCCCTTTAAGTAAACCAAACGGACATCGACTCTCTATAGATAAACATTAGCAATCCAAAGTTACATACTGAAGGGCTCTCCAACAGTCAGTATGCTATTAGGCTCTTTGGAGCAATGGGGACACTGACATGTGTAGCTATGATATAAATAGTAAAATCTAACATTTATTGAATACATTTAAAATGGTATTTACACCACCACAAAAAATAATTACACATGTACATATCATATAGAAAAAGGTGACGTATTACATGGGGAAATGTGCTCAATTTATAGTATACCTAGCACAGACCACAGAGAATTTGTATTGCACCTAAACACTTTGTAGATACAATATGTGCTATCAGCCATAACCTTACTCTAGGTTTACATCTGCACTTGGGTTTCCATTCTTCGGGTGCGTTTGGCGACCCGAAAAATGTGGAGAGAAAAGTATTTTCCCATCTGCATTTTTAAAGCGGAATGGGGAATAGAAATCCTGAGCGCAGATGTGAACTTAACCTTAGACAGATGCACAGAGAACACAAGTTACAACCTACCCAACAAGAACAGGTAAGACCACCATCATTTTACTCACAGTACGATGAAGTAGTCACCAGGGTAAATACATGGCAAGACTTGTAGCAAAAACAGTAATAACCAATAAAAAACGGTGCAGATATCAATGGAGCGATCTTACAGTCTCCACGTAGATGACGCCAAATAGGAGAAAGATTATCCTATACAAGCTCTAGGACGTGATACCTGCACCCCATGTTACTCCTGCCCTGACAAGGGCAGTCCCAAGACAGCGCTGAAAAAAACCCTATACGTCCCTATGCACATTTCTTCCTATGGGCTCCAATAAATCATCAGGGGACTAAACTAAGCCAACTGAGTGTAGACCAAGAGTAGCCCTGTGTGGGCAAGCTAAAGTAGAAATGGTGGATTAACACCAAAGCCTGCTGTCTGCATACTAACAAGATATATACAGATTTGTAATGCCGCACAAATACCTTAAATATAATCTAGGCACCGCCCTCCATCACGTCCGTGAACTGGCTGTACTCACCTCTGCAAGAAACGCCACGCTCTGATACGTGCACACAGCCTGTGATGTTACTATTAGGGCGCGGGCTGTCATCTTGATTATGTGACGCTAAAATGTCCTATAAGTACTATTAATGTGGAAATGCCGACTTCACTATCGACCGGTTTAGAGATGCAAATTCATAAGTATGGGAAAGAAAGGGTCACAAAAGGGGTCGCTAGGCAAATACTATTGTAAGAAGTCATGATGTACTTAATTCGTTCTAAACACGAAGGGTAAGGATTAGTCAGTAATCACCCTATATGGGCTGAAGTAGTTTTCACCAAACAGGCATCGACTCTCCATAGATAAACATTAGCAATCCAAAGTTACATACTGAAGGGCTCTCCAAAAGTCAATATGCAAATAATCTCTTTGAAGCAATGAGGACATTGCCATTATTTATAAGAGATAAGCCTTCCACCGATCTGTGCCACCATTCCTTCTTCCTCTGATTGACAAGGCCAGGCTGTGTATACTTAATTTTGCCTGTCCCTAAGTTCTGTCACACTTGCTACTGTTCAGCTTCTCAGTGCATGCACTGTACTGCTCTAATGCTTGCATGGTCTGAGTCACAAATACTGTGCATGTACCAGGAATAAGAGCAGTGGAGAATGTGACAGAACTAAGGGCTAAGTGAGATTAGGTATACACAGCCTGACCCTGTCAATCAGAGGAGGGAGGGGCAGAGGGCAGCACGGAGCGGTGGGAGGCTTTCCTCTTCGGAGCGTATAGGGAGGGAATTGCCGCAGCTCCAAATAGCTCTCTTGCATGTTGACAAAAACAGTGATATCTCAGCAATGTCGACACCAATTCACAAGGGGAACACAGTTTAATTCAGGTGATCGCAACCCACCTATCTGCGGGGTTGGTTTGATATGCTGGGTTCTGTTGACAAACTCCCTTTAAGTAAACCAAATGGGCTTCCAATATCCATACACAAACATTAGCAATCTAAAGTTGCATACTGAAGGGATCTCTATTTTCTAACAACAAATTGCTGTTATAAAAGCAAAAGGATATACAATTGTTACGGTATTCACATTTAAGCACTGTACTGCATTACACAGACAGCTCATGGAAGTACAACTTACCTCCAGGGGACAACTGCTGAAAGATATTATTAAGAGGAAGCCCTTCTTTCCTCAAGGACCAGCACTCTGCTACACTGGAACACTGATTGGAGGCACAGAGAAGCACCTAAGGAATACAAAAGACAGCTTTATGACTATGCAGTGAAAGTGTACGTATGGTAGTTACAAAGGAAGTATGGTTAAACTCTCTATATATATATATATCCAAGTTCAACCAAAACAAGGGAGAGAATGCAGAATCAGGGAAAAGGTAAGGGTAAATTTGAGACATTTGTGTCCCCTATGGATCCAAACTAAAGTAAGAAAAACAAACCCATAAAGATATCAGTCACTCTGCTGTAGAAGGGAGCATTTTTCTGGACATGGTCCTTGAAATAATTTTCAATTCAATTACAAACTATACTTTCTAGACTAATAAACCCTATTAGGACAACATACCATAATAACATATACCACAAACGTATAGAAACTTAAGCAAAAAAGTTAATTTTTTTATGGTAGGTTAATAAGCTTCCATGAAATTGGGCCTGGGAATCTGAATTGTGAACGCCATTAGGGTTAAGAATTGATGTGCATTAATGACCATCTCTGAAAGGAGCTACCTTCCAAAAGGTACCAAAATGAAGAAAAAAAATAAAAGAAACCACGCCAAGCTGGGTTAATATATGAAAAGAGATGTATGCTCACCTCACTATAGGTTCACATCTGTGCTTGGATTACCGTCCATGCCTACCTGTTTGCTATATACAAAGTGCTCAATGAGCACTGTGTACAGCTATGGGAGCCGTCATGATGAGACTGCTGGGTCCTAGAGGATTGGCAGTTATAGGCAGGAGGCTGCATTCCTCACGTAATTGGAGTTAAATGTATGAGCCCCAGTTACAGGGGAAATCAGCCCCTCCACCAAAAAGAATACTGTTACAATGCCACCAAAGGTCTATTATTACCTTATGGGAACATAATGTAAAAATAAATAAATTAATGAAAATTAAAGTAAAATAATTAAAAAAAAAATAATAATACGCCAATACCACGCCCACTTCACAGGTTCTAGCCCTACCCCCAAAGACACAATACAAAACAAAATTATTGTAATCGATAGGGAAATCTATTTTTAAAAGTTTTTTTGTAGCACTTTGTGCTATAAAAAAAAAAAAAAAAAAAAAAAAAGCCAAACACAGAAATACATGAAATATAACAAGTAAGAAAAAGACTGAAGCTGTTATGCATAAAAATCAGAGATATCAGCAGAAAACAGAAGATAAAGAGTGATTTGACTGGTTCCAATGTACAATTTCCCCAGTTTTCCTTTGCATTTTTTACCCTTTTTTATGCAATTAAAAGGAGGAAAAAAAAAATATAACATTTTCATCGTAGGAATCCTAGCTTTCTAGAGCTTCTTGGTCTTTGCATTTACCTGCTCAGACATATCTCGAGCAAGGAACTTAAGATGAGTCACCGCAGGAAACTTGTCTTTGCGTGCAGGATCTGTGGTACAGCGCATGAAGAGCGATGGTAGGATCTCTGTGTCGATTTTACACTTTTCACTGACCACAGACACACAGACTTTATAGAACTGTACTGGGGACGTGCTGCTTCCATCACATGTGGCTACAACAATGTTGCCACCTCCTGTAAAGGCAATGTCAGCAAGTGCCACCCTGCATCGAAGACGGCATAGACTTTCTGTAGCAGTCAGCACTTGTCCATTTGGCTTTAGCAAAGACACAGTCACCAATCCGCTGACAGTAACAGCAATCCAACCTTCCATTGGTTTTCCACCAAATAAGGTAAGGGATGGGGAAAACTTTACACGAGAGAATTTTTCTCCAAAACTGGAAACACCAGACTAATGAAAATGAAGAAAGTGAAAACAGTGAGCATGAGATAAAACAAAACATGTACAACATAAGTTTTTTTTTTTTTTTACTAGTGTTAGAAACAGCCATTATAACCAACTGACCTTTTCTACATGGAGTGCTAATTTAACTCCATTATGAAGCCACGAAAGAGCAACAATGGGGTCACCATCCACTTCACTTCCCACTAGACTTTGCCAGCTGTTTGCTAAGTGGTCAGTCATACCCCAGCATTTAATCCGGCCATCTGCATCAGCTGAAAGAAGGCGGGAACCTATGAAAACAGGAAAACAAAAACACATAGATCACAAACTTGCTACTGTTGTATCTATTAAACCAGCAAGGATGTCAGCTTATAATGGTAAAATAAAACATAACTTTTAATAAATCAATTTAAAAATGTCATGTGTCAAATCTCAATATATATAACCAAACCTCCCTTTATGGGGATTACTGTAGTACCAGTAAAACACTATCCCACAGTGAAATTCGCAATATCATATATATGCAGGAATATTACTAGAGAACCACCATAATTCCAGAAAATGGAAAAAACACTCCCAAAGTCTGATAGCTAGGGAATGTCTATTACGATATGCTAACTTCCACAGTGGTGGAGCAGCATTCCTGCCTCATCACTTTCAGAAATAAACTGGCGACAAACAGAGTCCTGCAGGCTGTGATTTAGATCTGCCCCCTTCTAAGTACAACTCCACTCACCTGTGGATCCAGCAGGTTGGATCAGGGGAAAGTGTGTTGTGTGGATTGCCAGCGTGCGGTCCAGTGCTGTGCGCGTGTGAAGTCATAACACACGTCACTGTGCATGCCCAGACAGATCTCTGCTATGTGGTAGACGATTAAATGTGTAGCCTACAATGAACAACTGCGCATGCGTTGGTGATGTCACCGTACATGCCCAGAACAAAGATATCCCCTGGTTTCCAAAAAGGGGACGGAATCTGTTTTTACTTTTTTATTTTTACTGCGCAAGTGCATCTGATGTTATCAATGCGTCACTGCGCCTGCGCTGCGTCCACATAGTGCTGCTATTGATTCTAAGTGCCTCAATACCAATAATCATTGCAGGCTGGGTGAGCAGCAGCTCCACTATTCCAGTCCACATGCCCAGATTCTCATAAAATGTCATGTGCATACAGGTGTAATCATTGGCAACTGTATACTGCTATTTTTTACGGTCGTATCTAGTCAAGCATCCAACAACTTGCTATCCCTAATAGACAAGCTACTGCTTTTGTCAGGCATAACATACAGCATTTATAGAACAGGAATTCTTGACAATGTTCAGTACTAAAATCTGAAAGAAGAGAGGGGGTCAGAATTACACAAACAAGTAACCTTGCCGTGTAACTGCCAAAAAAGTGATCAGGCGTTGAACCTGCATACCACAGATCTCCATTTTTGCTGTAATCTCAACCACCTCTCTCCATTCAGTGGCCCAAAAACCCATTCTAGAAATAAGTGCAGGTCACAGAGGTGGGATTCATAGCTAAAAGACAATGAAGGTGAGAATACCCCTTTATCTTCTGTGAAGCTGAAAGCTCAGAATGCCTGTGAAAACCTCCAGGAGCCAAACTGACTGCTTTTAAATTTAAAACAGATTAAAGATATTTCGTTTTGTAAGGTTTTCTAATACAGTCCACCTCTCAGAAAACTACTGAAATAACCAAAATCTTGCAAAAACTTACCAGACTGATCCCACTCTAAGCTAGTGATGACTTCCTGGTGGCCGGAATTTATGGAGTAGACATCCCAAGGATGTTCTGTGTCCAAGATGTGAATCATGTGAGTAAGATCTAAAATGTAAGAATTAAAAAAAAAATTACTTAGAGGGTATGTATCACCTTTTTCTTATAATTATTAAAACCAGAATATTTAACTTTTTTCTATTCTTATTTTCCAATTGTTTTTCAAGTTTTTTTCCCCCTGTACATGATTATGGGGACTGCCATCTTTCCATTAATTCTCTGCATCGGTTAACAGCATTTAGAGATATGGTTTACAAAGCTTTCATGGCCATAGGCAGCAACAGACTGGAGCTAACTCTTTTAGGTGAGTTGTCAAGACATGCTCTGTATAGGAAGCGGGAGTAGATACAATTGATATCATCCATTAGTAATGGTTGCAGTGATGGGTCAGTGGTGTTATCTTCTATTGTAATTTTGTCTGATGTAAATGAAGTTGCTGATGCGGAAATGAAAAAAAAAAACAAAAAAAAAAAACCAAAGGCCAATTTTATATTAAAATGAAAAATAAAAATTTGATTGTTTTTTTCCCTTCTGAATTATAAAAAAAAAAAAAAAACATATAAAAAAAATATTTATAAAAAAAAATTTGATTAACCCCAAAACAACAGCCCATCTTTTTCCCCCCCGGGGGCCAAAAACGGGCCCCAAAGGGCGGGGTACCTCCGGCCATTAAGGGGTTGTGAAGAATATCGCCTCGCCCAGCCGCCTGGCACGCCTGCGATCAAACTTCTTTCTTAACCTCCCACTCACACACTGTGAGTAGACCGGGTCATAGGATAAAATGAAATGAGCGATATAAATTTTATATGTTTAATAACCCAAGTGGGTCGGTATGAATTAATAGCATATACAGAAATATACAATATTAATATGATCAAGCATAAACATACAAGCAAAAGAGCGATGATACCATACAAAACAAAGTAAAAGGGAAATAAAAGTTTAGAAAAGATACCTGAGCACACAGCTTTGTCCTAGCTGTCTCTCTTCCATGCTCAGCACAATGAATACTTGTAGTCCTTTTCTCTAGGCCACAGCAGAGTTTTGGGCCTAGGGCGCAAGCTTAAGCAAGTTGCATAAAACAATCCTTTTACATGCTGTCCAGAACTAGGCCCTCAATGCATTCCTCAGTAGGGCAGGCCCTCTCATCTTCTCCCAGATCAGAGCTCCTTACTGCCTCTTTGCTGAATGACCCCAGAATCCAGGTCTGCCCACAGCATATGGCTAGTGCTCCACCCACCCCTTGCACCCAGGCAGCCCCCCTTCTCCCACCTTTGCAGAACCCTCGGAGAGAAGGATGAAGTTAAGGCTTTCTATCCCCCATCCCATCTGGCCAGGGATAATAAAAGTGCCTGGCTATAGCAAGCCATCTCCAATGAACACACATAAAACCAGTGAAGCGTATCGTCCAGCAATGTGGACTCAACTAAAGCACCGCATTCCAAGTGGGGGAAGGACTGACCTAAGCAAGTAAAACACACTTCCAAGAAAGATATAAAACTGAGGGTCGGTTCATCACACCTCCCCCTTTTAGAGCGTGTCGGGAGGAAGGACGATCCTAAGATCGCCTTCCGCGGACACCTTGGCGGCCTCACCCCCGCCGGGACCTGCGCTGGTCCCTGACCATATTCCTGGCGTACTGATACCCTCTTCCTCTCCTGTCTGAATGGAGACTCTTCTAAGGTTCAGGCTCGGAATTAAGTAGACCTGGCTACCTCCTGCTTGCTCTGGGTCCCTCCGACCCACACTCACAACCCCAGGCCCTTGTGGTACCGGTGCTGAGACCCCATCCCGGCAGTCTCCGCCCACCTGGCTACCCCCGGCCTGCACTGGGACCTCGTTGTGAGTGCTGGCATCCCGCAGATCCACACTCGCAACCCCAGGCCCTTGTGATACCAGTTTAGAGACCCCTTCCCGGCAGTCTCTCAGGGTCTCTCCCACACTAGCCGCTAGTTGGGGAGAGTCCTAGGGGATTCTGCACCTCCCCCTTTGCTTCCAAACCTAGGGGCACCTCTGGTTCTGGCACAGGTATGTTTGGACCCTGTCCTCCCTCCCAGACGCCTTGCCCCTTTGGGCCTACACCCTGTTCCTCCTGTACTTGGGTGGGTGATGGTGATACCTTGGGCAAATGACTGAGATTATGCTTCCCCAAACCATCCCTCCACAATACATTGACAGGTAATACATTTGACACACCCCCTTCTTGGGTCCCACCTCCAGCACCCCATGCCGTCTGCACTTGGGCCATGGGCACGACTGGCACACCTTGGATGGCTGTTTCTCCTTCCCAGGACTCTTTCACAAGAGTTAGGGGCCCACGTACACGTCTCCCGTACAAGAGCTCAAAGGGGAAGAACCCCGTTGAGGCTTGCGGCACCTCCCGGTAAGCGAACAGCAGGTGCGGGAGATAAGGCTCCCAGTCACGCCCGTGGGACTCGACTAACATCCTGAGCATCTGCTCCAGGGTGCCATTGAACCGTTCGCACAGGCCATTGGTCTGTGGGTGATACGGGCTGGACACCAGATGTTGCACCTCTGTTACCTTACACAGGCCTTGCATCAAGGCAGATGTGAACTGGGTACCTTGGTCTGTGAGCATCTCTCTGGGAAATCCAACACGGGAGAAGATGCCTACCAGAGCCTTGGCCACTACATCAGCCCGGGTGGAAGACAGAGCGACAGCTTCCGGGTACCTAGTAGCGTAGTCTACTACCGTTAATATGAAACGTTTCCCGGTGCGGCTGGGAATGGACAGGGGTCCAATGAGATCCACAGCCACCCGCTGGAAAGGTTCGGTTATGATGGGCATAGGTATCATTGGTGCTTTGGAGCCTTGCCCCGCCTTGCACATCCTCTGACAAGTGTCACATGAACGGCAGTATTTAGCTACATCTGTCCCCATCCTAGGCCAGTAGAATAAGTGGCTGAGGCGAGCCTTGGTCTTAGCGATCCCCAGGTGGCCTGCCAGTGGAATATCATGAGCAATCCGCAACAACTCCACCCGGTAGGGTTGGGGTACCACCAAATGTTTCTCCCTGAGCCGACTTTCTTTTCCCTTTGTGGGGATCGTTTCCCGGTACAACCTCCCTTGCTCCCAGTACACGCGGTCCTTGTCCGACTCCAAGGGAGGTTGATCAGCACGCTCCTTCAATGCATCCAGACTGCGGTCAGCTTGGACAGCGTCCCTGAACTCCTGACTGGAACCAGACAGAAGAGATGTGCATGTCACATACCCGCCGGGCTCCTCCGGCTCCAGTGTGGGGAGGTTAGTCACGGCGGTCTCAGTGCCATCTCCGGGTGACAGAGGGAACGGCTCAGGGGTCGGAGCGCCTTCCACCCCCTCTAGCACTCTGGCTGCGGGTCACCACCGCAATACCAGCAGTCCGTTCCTCATCCGGATCGGCCCTGAGATCCCCGTGACCCACCTGACCACCTGGCACATTGTCCTCAGTTGGGGTTGCCCCCAACATCTCAGAAGAGCTACCCTGTAAACCTGCAAGGCAAGAATTAGCAATTACATTGACATTGCATTCATTCATTGATTCACAGTGAACTGCATGGGGGAATGGCTGAGCCAGGGTCACACTGAGGGGGCTCTCATCACCCGCAGATGTGGGCGGGGCTACAGCCAGGTCAGCATTCCACAATGTCTCATTCACATGCTCACTGATTACTTTAGCTGGACACACAGCAGGGGGAAACAGGCAGCTGACCCCCTCTGCTCTCCTCTGCCTCCGTGTGACAGGCTTCAACACCTCATTAAAATCATCCTTCAGTACAGACATTTTGTCACAGCGAGGTGGGGCTGCTCCCACCCCATATTGGGACACCAAGGGCCCCAAATCTCTTCCCAATAGCACATTGGCAGGCAGATCAGACACTAGCCCCACATCATGCATCCCTTTTCCCGCACCCCAGTCCAAATGGACGCAAGCCATGGGCACAGTTACGCGTTCTTGTCCAATACCCTTCAGGGTCAGAGTTTTTCCAGGGATAATACTGTCCGCAGGGACCAAGTCAGGTTGCACCAGAGTAATCTGCGCCCCAGTGTCCCGAAATCCCATGACCACTTTACCCCCCACAATGACCTCTTGACTGTTGGCATTGGATTGCAACCCCTCCCTCCCCACCAAGTATACAGATGAGCCAGCTGCCGTGGCTGGGGAAACAGGGGGGGTTCTTAGAGCGGTTGGGGCACTCCGCCTTGAAATGTCCTGGCTGGTTACAAGCATGACACCGCCGGGCCTCTCCTTGGGACTTGGAGGGGGGTCCCCGGGGCGCCCAGAGTTCTTGGGACAGGGGAAGTAGAGGGGGCACCCGGGACAGAGTTTGTCTTACCCCACTTGGAGACCGCAGGCTGTGGTGAACTCCAACTTTGCCCCTCCTTCCCGCTTGGGGGTCTCTGCAGTGTGGCTCCTCTCTTGATCCCTTGCTCCCTGGTGGACACATAGTCATCAGCAATCTCTGCAGCCTTGTCTGCTGTTTTGGGTTTCCAGTCACACACGAACTGGCGGACCTCCAGAGGGCACACCTGGAGAAATTGTTCCTTTATCATAAGATCCTCAATTCCCTCAAACGTGGTGACAGTAAGTCCTTTGATCCACTGCCAGAATGTAACCTGTAAGTGGTGCAGAACATCTGCATAGCTCTCTTTGGGACCCCGCTGGATATTCCGGAACTTTTTGCGGTACACCTCCGGCGTGAGCCGGTATCTCCGGATCAGCGCCGCTTTGATGGTCTCATAGTCCGCGTCCACTGGTAAGCTCGTGGAAACATCCAGGCCTTTTCCCTTCAGCCGGGGAGACAGGTAACGGGCCCATTCTGCCTGGGGAATATGATGCTGCTTACACACCCTCTCAAATCCCTGCAAGAACGAGTCCAAGTCCCCGTTATCTTCCAAGATTGGAAAGTCCTCGGATCGGATCTTTAGTGCTCGGGCTCCTGGAGTTGGTGCAGGGGAAGGTTGCGCCTGCTGGCAAAGTTCCAGCTTTTTTAGCTCAAGCTGATGCTCTCTCTCCGCCCGGCGCTCTGCAGCTTCTCTCTCCGCCCGACGCTCTGCAGCAGCGGCCTCTCTCTCCGCCCCGGCGCTCTGCAGCTTCTCTCTCCGCCCGGCGCTCTGCAGCTTCTCTCTCCACCCCGGCGCTCTGCAGCTTCTTGGTACTGGTGAATCACCTGCAGACGGGCGCTATAGTCACTGGCGTCTATCTGCTGTAAGGCCATTTGCAAGTATAAGTCCGTTACCCCCACAGAACTGGGGTTACTGGTCCCTCCAGGCACAGTTACCTCTGGGGTCCGGGCACCTGCAGAACCGTCTGGCATGGTGATGTTGTCTGGTGCCAGCCTCTCAGGACCTTGCTCCGCCTCCTGCATGGCTATGGTAGCTTCCATATCTGCCATCTCCTGGAGTTCAGCAGCAACCAAGTCCTGCAGACGTTTGGTTATGCTTCTGGTCCCACCAGCCATCCACTGGAAGCCGTTTCCAAATAAAAGATAGGACAGAAAAAAGAAGAAGGGAGGGAACAGTACTGTACCAAACTTTCACCGTATTTTAAGCTTGATCTCATACCGCGCTCGTTCCATAGGATTGCCGCAATCCCCAGTGTCTGCGTGATACCACACCCACACACTGTTATCCTAAGATCCCACAACGCTGCCACCACTGTGAAGAATATCGCCTCGCCCAGCCGCCTGGCACGCCCTGCGATCAAACTTCTTTCTTAACCTCCCACTCACACACTGTGAGTAGACCGGGTCATAGGATAAAATGAAATGAGCGATATAAATTTTATATGTTTAATAACCCAAGTGGGTCGGTATGAATTAATAGCATATACAGAAATATACAATATTAATATGATCAAGCATAAACATACAAGCAAAAGAGCGATGATACCATACAAAACAAAGTAAAAGGGAAATAAAAGTTTAGAAAAGATACCTGAGCACACAGCTTTGTCCTAGCTGTCTCTCTTCCATGCTCAGCACAATGAATACTTGTAGTCCTTTTCTCTAGGCCACAGCAGAGTTTTGGGCCTAGGGCGCAAGCTTAAGCAAGTTGCATAAAACAATCCTTTTACATGCTGTCCAGAACTAGGCCCTCAATGCATTCCTCAGTAGGGCAGGCCCTCTCATCTTCTCCCAGATCAGAGCTCCTTACTGCCTCTTTGCTGAATGACCCCAGAATCCAGGTCTGCCCACAGCATATGGCTAGTGCTCCACCCACCCCTTGCACCCAGGCAGCCCCCCTTCTCCCACCTTTGCAGAACCCTCGGAGAGAAGGATGAAGTTAAGGCTTTCTATCCCCCATCCCATCTGGCCAGGGATAATAAAAGTGCCTGGCTATAGCAAGCCATCTCCAATGAACACACATAAAACCAGTGAAGCGTATCGTCCAGCAATGTGGACTCAACTAAAGCACCGCATTCCAAGTGGGGGAAGGACTGACCTAAGCAAGTAAAACACACTTCCAAGAAAGATATAAAACTGAGGGTCGGTTCATCACAGGGGGGGGGCCTCACCACCACAACAACCACCAAAAAAATATTACTGCCCCCCCCCACCACACCACAAAACACCCCCACGGATGGGGGAGTTTTTTCAAAATCCCACCAATCCTCCTCCCCTTCCTCCCCCCCCCCCCCCCCCCCCACACCACCTCCACCCCCCAGGGGGTATTTTTTCTCCCCGGGGGGGGGGGTAAAAAAAATTTTGGGTTGCTTTTTCCCCTTTTCCCCCTTTTGGATGGGTTAATTTTAGGGCTAAATGAATATATTAGTGACAGTTTTAAATCACTGTGAAATTCTGAAAGGGTTAAAAACCTTCTTCAATTCTGTTTTGAATTCTTTCAGGAGTGCAATTTTGAGAATGGGGTGATTTTATTGGGGTTTCTATTAGAGAGGCCTTTCAAGACTCCTTCAGAACTGAACTGGTCCCTTTAAAAATGGGTTTTGGAAATATTCTTGAAGATTTGGAAAATTACTGTTTGACTTGTAAGCCTTATAATTTCTGAAAAAAATGAAAGGTTGATTAAAGTTTGATTGCAACATAAAGCATAGATATGGTAAATTATATTTATGAAGTAATTTGGGTAGTATAACTATCTGTATGAAAGGCATGCAATTTTAAAGTTTGAAAACTGCATTTTCCAAATTTTCACAAATTCACGAAGGAACCAATTCACAAAGGGAAAACACAGTTTGATTCTAACCAATCTATTTAACTGGGTGGGTATATGCTTTAAGTAAACCAAATTAGTATTAAATTTTCATAGATAAACATTTCCATTCCAAAGTTACATAACTGAAGGGCACTCTGACAGTCAATATGCAAATATACTCTTTGGCATAGCAAAAATATTGCCGATGCTCCAAAGACAAAGAAGTAAGCCGGCCATGAGTTCTGTCGAACTCGCTGCTAACCATCTCAGTGCATGCACAGTAATGTTCTGACGCTTGCCTGGTTTGTGTTACATGTACTGTGGATGTGCCTTATGTACATTTTAACCCTTTAGAGATACATTATAGCCTTAGATCATTTTATCCCTTTCTGCATTCATAACTTTTTACATTTTTATTTCAATGTAACTTTACAAGCCCTTGTATTTTGTGGGTATATATAACTTTTTGATTAAAAAAAAAAAAAATATTATATAACTTGGTTTTGAAAGGGTTTTTTTTTTTTTTAAGGGTTATGGTAATAAATGTAGAATAAATAACATACTGATTTTATTTTAAAGGTGGTGACACCATGTGCATGTTTTTTACTTTTTTCATTAGGAAAGGAGAAAAAAAAAATGTTGAATGTTACGTTCTTTCTGTAAAACCATCTAGGTGCTGCCGTCAGCATTCTTCTCTCCCTGCATGTGTTGCCCTGCACACTGACTTAAGTGAGAGATGCAAGTATATGCAGCTGCACTTCTACCAGTGATACAGGGATGATTCTAGTCTTTAAAACCAGACCAAAATCGTGAATCTAGCCCCAGTGGCTCTGGAATTTAAGCCATTTAAGTCATTGCTCCCCATGCAGTTTGACCGAACATCTCCTGCTTAGGGTAATATACTTTGCTCCCCAAACAGGAGACATTCAAAACGGTCAGGGGATTAATGGAATTGACATCTACATAATCTCCACATGTGATAGCTAGCAGTCAATCCTTGTGATCATCCAATACCATTAACCGAAGCTGCAGGTGGTAAATACGTTTCTCTTGTGCATTACATAAAGCCAGTTGAAAAGAATGAGCAATCATTTAGTCATACAGTCTTCCAGAGTTTGCACTAGACTTTGCCACACATCCCGGTGCCAGTATGAGGTCAGTAGAATATAATTTTGCCGCTTCATATTGTTATTACCAGCACGCAAGACATCTCTGTCCTGGAGTTAAAAGGGTGCATAAAATTTGCCTGTATGGGACTCCTGCCTGAGCGATATGTATAATGAGGACGCATGGAAACAAGCCTTGCCCAGCACAACTACCCAATACCAGCGGGTTAACACGTTTAGGCGAGTTACCTTTCTCATCTTCATTGCGTTGGTCTGTGGTGAAAGCTATCAGGTTGCGACAAGACCAGGCGCATACAAGAGGGATAGAGGGACAGTGGCTGGTCCGCGGTTTTCTGTCCCACTCACAAATGTAAGCGACGTCCATGGTGACTGCCTGCCTGCCGGGGAACTACAGGCCAAGCGTACCGGGCTAAAACTGAACAGAAGGGGGAAACGATCATCGTGCAGTGATATAATAACGTTAGACATATATTAAGACATACACAGCAAAAAGCAGTACGTCCCCGACCATAGAACAAAACATACCAATTTCCCAACTGTCTGCGACTGAGCGACGTCGCAGTGCGATGACGTCAGAGAAGTTTGCATCTCTTTCGCTCCCATGATGCCTTGCGAAGACATACTGTTCCTAAATGTGAATATTAATAGCGAATGAAGTGAAAAACGCGGCACATACTGTGATAACCTATAATGCCTTTAGACATTAAATAAAGGAAATGCAATATAACTTTCCTCTCCCCAAGCTAACAAATCAAACCTCTGAGAACTATAAATACCAATGTCGTGACTAAAGCTGGTGTGCTCGCTTCGGCAGCACATATACTAAAATTGGAACGATACAGAGAAGATTAGCATGGCCCCTGCGCAAGGATGACACGCAAATTCGTGAAGCGTTCCATATTTTATTTCCCATCCAAAGCACTTTATTTCCTTTATGGTTACTTTTTAAATACTGCTGCAATGTTTCATGGCCAGTTCATTTTCATGTCGGTTTCTGGTGAAACTTTCCACACAACACCCAAGTAGTTGGAACGTTCTCTGCTCATACACCCAGAAATATATGTTTGGCGCCATAGGTAGATGGGCATAAGTAGCTGGCAGTCACCTTTGGTGTTACTTTGGCTACATCCCGCGTGTGCTTTCTTGTGGCCGCTGAGGCCAATCATGTGCCCCAGGTACTTGGCGTAGATTCACATGTCTACCCTTGCTTGCCTGGTCCGTTTTGGACCTCCTAATTCAAAATTCAACACCCTCAGTGCATATCTGAACATCCTCCCACCTGAGGCCACCTGCTCTATTAGTACCACCCCCAATGCCCCAAAGAATGCCCAAGAAAAGGCTAAGCAAAACAACCCTTTACCATATTCAGAAAAGCAAATACCCCCTACCACTTATATAGACTTTCCAGCAACTGGACAGACACAGGTCTCCTTCCATCAAGTCGCCTTTTACCCCTTTGGAAAGCCTTTAAGGCCTGACTAACTGTAAAATCTTTACTCACAATTCTGAAACCTCTAAGTTTTAAACCAAACACTAGGGCCGCAACAAAACGATTCACACGGGACACTGACCAACCCTCGGCCGAACCACTGTCTATAACTAACACCACAAGCCTCCTGATCTCGACAGTAAAAGTTCCCGCAACAACAACTCCCACTGATGCCAAACCGCCTCGTATGTCGCCCAAGTCCCCTCAGCTAATGAGGCCCAAATCAACTCGCTCACCGCACAAGACCAACTCCAACAGGTGTACCTTACATGGTATTACATCAACTTCCGCCTCAGATGCCAACAGCCGAAAATGATCCCACTGAAACTGAGAAGGAGAATCAGCAATGGAGTTCTCCACTCCCAGGACTTGTACAGCCACCAACCAAGCTTGTAAGGTAATGCAACACAAAACCAGCCAACGCAGAAGGCGAATTACCGGAGACAATGAAACCGACAAACTGACGGCGGTCACTACAGCCAGGTTATCACAGTGGAAATGCACTTTACATTTCTGAAAACGCTCTCCACCACAATTATAGGAAACCGCTCCAGAAGAGCCATATTCACCCACACCTCTGGCCACCGGGAGGCACACCAATGCTCCTGTGTAGAGTTCCCAATCAAAACTGTCAACCACTGGGGCAATCATTAAAGAGCATCTGTTATACTGCTCAAGAAAACTAGCCCATACCTCCAGATTTGCCCTGTGCTCTTTTGTCAATCTGAAGTGATGATGAGGAGACTGCGGGCCCGCCGTGACCCCAGTTGAAAACCCTCCCCATGAGCATAATCCTCCATACAAAATTGAGCTTGCCCAACAAGGACTGCAGCATAATTTTGTGCAAGCCACAGGTCCTGCCCATCTCCTACTTCAGTGCGCCCAAGCCTGTTGTCCGGCAGGCGACACTCCATCAATTCAAAGGCAATCATAATGCCTAAAAAGCTGAGGGTGGTAGAGGGGCCCTCCATTTTTTAAGGGGCCAACAGAACCCCAAATTGGTTAGCGAACCTAATCCACCGCAGAGTCAAAACAGGTATAAAAAACCTAGGACAATTCTGGGCTAATTCTATAATTTACCAAAAGCCCTCTGGGATGCGACAGATGGATGAGTTGAAATTTATTTGGTTCCTTCTTAGGGACCACTCCCAACGAACAGTTCACCAAGTTGGACACCGGAGGGGAGAAATACGGCCCTGCAAACTTCCTTTGCCAATTTATCAGCCATCAGCTGGGGGTGCTTATAAGCCAAAGCAGATTGTGACTCAAAAATCCGCCTGCAAAAAACTCTGTTTGAACTTATTAATAAGGATCTTTTAGCCCCCTAGCAGTCAGATTCTGAATTGAAGTAGTATCTAGTCAGCTCACAGTGATTTGGCTAAATTCCCTACTCCATAAGGACCAGGTCCTTACCAGTGATGGGAAATAGCCAACTCTATATTCATACAGCTGAGGTCCTTTCCATTGATAGTATATAGTCTACTCACACAGGACTGGCTATGTCCCATACTTCAAAAGGACCTTTTCCATGTATGATATACTTTAGAAGGTTTCATACTGGTAAGGTCCTTTTCAATAATAGTATATAGCCGACTCACACAGAAGTGGCTATTTCATGTACTCCAAAAGGACCTTTTCCATGTATCATATACTTACAAGGTTTCATACTGGTGGGGTCCTTTTCAGTGATGCGATATAGCAGACTCACACAGAACTGGCTGTTTCCTATAAGAAGGACCGTTATCATGTATCATACAGGGGTGTAAATACCGGAGTAGCTGCGGTAGAGTCTGCCACAGGGCCCAGGACATTAGGGGGCCCGAAGGGCCCCTGATGTTTTTTTTCTTTAATAGGCCTGCTGGTAATGGGCCCTATTTTCTTACCGATCCCCACTTCTGCTCACAGCCGCCTGTGCTTCCCATTCTGCGGAAGCGGAGGTGGCTGTGAGATGGTGCGGGGATTGGTAAGTAAGGCTGCGGGCCGCAAACCCCACAAATACTGCTATCATTATACTCTGGGGTCTTTCCAGACCCCAGAATATAATGATCGAAGGCCCAGGGGAGGTGAGGGAACATAAAAAACACTGTTATTTACCTCCCCTGTGCTCCACAGGCTTCGGGCCTCCTTGGTGATGTCCCAGGCATTACCGTGGCCCAGGCGGACGTCATTATGCGTCGCGATGCATGCCTGGCTCACGTGATGTCTGGTCCAACATTGAAAAAGGCGGGGAGTGCGCCGAAGCCAGGGAGAGGTAGATAACGTTTTTTTATGTTTGTATCCTCCCCTGGGTCTCCGATCATTATACTGGGTGGTCCACAATGGGGCATAATATTATGTGAAGGGGCCACTATGGGGCATAATACTGTGTGCAGGGGCCACTATGGGACATAATACTGTGTGCAGGGGCCAATATAGGGCATAATATTGTGTGTAGGGGCCACTATGGGGCATAATAATGTGTGCAGGAATGCGGTTTGTGCGGGGAATGGCGGTTGCCGGGGGGCGGGGGGTATGTCAAATGTTCGCCTTGGGGTCCAGTCATTCCTAGTTACGCCACTGGTATCATATACTTAGGTCTAATACTGCTGAGTCTTTTCCAGTGATAGCATATGGCATACTGTAAAATATGGTATACTTGGTTTGATTAAGTAATTCACATGTGATCCATAAGCATTACTAGAGGAACTTACAGCTTTTTATAAACAACTGGAAATGTATTGAAGTCTTTTTGAAAAGCAGATACAAGAAAAACTTAATAATAGCTATATCAGTCAATGTTGAAATTGAAGAAGTCCATAGTTAGCCTTCCATTGTAGTATAGCGTTTATCAACCTGGAACTTCATTCGCTCCTTTGATATTCATCTGTGCCTGTTCACATGAGCCTCCAGCATCTTGTGAGCAAGAGTAAAAGTGACCAAGACAACAGGGAGGCATTTCCTAATGCAGTGTCCATATTCAACTAAGTGCATATTAAACAAAGTGCACTTACAAATGGCATTTAGACAGGGCACGAGACAGGCAAACCATGGAAGAACACCAGATAAACTTATACCCAAAACAACAAGCTTTAACACATGGTATGATAGAGCTGCACTGTAACTTACTATTTTAGCAGTTGTCTTCCTGCAGACCTCCCCTCCATCTATACCACCAGTGCACACCATCCACATCAGTCCTTCTCTTCTTCCTTTTCCCATGTACAGCTCTCACACACTTTTCACTCTCTTTAACCACTCTAATCCCTATACTTCTTTTAGCAGTTAAACCAAACATAAACATCCACATAAATTACTGAACCACCTTCTGTCTCTATCCATTTTGCTCCTACTAGATGCTGGGGACATCTCTCCAAACCCTGGCCCTCCTTCTTTCCTTAATTTTTTCTCTCCCTGCAACCATAGAAATCCTACAAACCTCATCAATATTTGCCGTGTTCCCTCTCTTTATCTTTCTCCGGTCTCTTATAACTGTTCTCTCTGGAACGCCCGCTCAGTGTGTAACAAACTAGAATATATTAATGACTTATTCCTCAGTAAATCTCTCAACATGCTTGCCCTTACTGAAACCTGGATCCAGCAGTCTGATACGGACTCCCCTGCTGCTCTGTCTCATGGTGGCCTACAATTCTCACACACTTCTAGGCCTAACAGGAAGGGTGGAGGGGTAGGGATACGTCTATCACCACAGTGCACTTTTCAGGCCATCCCACTGGTACGCTCACTCACATTCCCCTCATTTGAAGTCCATGCTATCAGACCTTTCCGCCCACTCTCCTTACGTGTAGCTGTGATCTACCGTCCACCTGGCTCACCCTACCAATTTCTGGATCACTTCGCTTCTTGGCTTGCCCTCTTTTTATCCAGTGAAATTTCTAGCCTCATCACGGGTGACTTTCACATCCCCACTGACACCCCTGTATCCCCAGCTGCCTCACAGTTTCTCTCAATAACCACTTCTTTTGGTCTTTTACAACTTTCCTCTTCCGCCACACATGTAGATGGCAACACCATTGATCTAGCCTTCCATCGACTCCTCACAGTTTCTAAATTTACTAACTCTTCTCTGCCACTCTCTGACCATAACCTTCTGTCTCTCACCATCAGTGCTTCCTCTCCTTCACAGGACACACCTACTCATCATACATATAGGAATTTACGTGCTATTAACACCCAGCACCTCTCAGATACTCTACAGTCCTCTCTGTCCCCCATCTCTTCACTCTCCTGTCCCATTCTGGCCACCAGTCACTATAATGAAACCCTTAAGAGTGCAATGGATGAGGTGGCTCCCCCCTCCACTCGAAAAGTTAGACGCAGGAGGCAGCAAACCTGGTACATGCCACAGACGGTGCTCTAGGTGTGCTGAACGTCTGTGGAGAAAATCACATACACTTGCAGACTTCCTCCACTTCAAATTTATGCATAAAACCTATAGCTCTGCCCTTCACCTCACCAAACAAGCCTATTTCTCCACTCTCACCTCTTTTCTCTCCTGTAACCGTAAAAGGCTCTTTGAAACTTTTCACTCCTTACTCACCCCTAAGGTGCAGGCGCCATTCACAGACTTTAGCGCAGATGACATTGCCACTTATTTCCATGACAAAATTGATAAGATCCGTCAGGAAATAACTGCCCAATCCCCAGGTGGCATTGATACCCTCACCAACCGCACTTCAGACTGTTCATTCTCATCTTTTGAACCTGTTACAGAAGAGGAAGTCTCTCAGCTACTTTCTTCTTCTCGCCCTACAACCTGCAGTAGTGACCCTTTCCCCTCACACCTTCTCCAGTCTGTCTCCTGCTGTCACGACTTACCTTACTAAAATATTTAACCTCTCTCTCTCTCTTCTGGAATTTTCCCATCCTCTTTCAAACATGCTGTCATAACCCTGCTATTGAAGAAATCCTCCCTTGACCCATCCTGTGCTGCTAACTATCGACCTGTCTCTAATCTCCCCTTCGTCTCCAAAATCTTGGAAAGCTTGGTCTATTCTCGTTTAATCCGCTATCTCTCTGCAAACTCTCTTCTTGACCCCTTACAATCTGGCTTCCCCACTCTGCACTCTACTGAAACGGCCCTCACTAAAGTCTCCAATGATCTCCTGACGGCTAAATCCAAAGGTGACCTCTCTTCTTATTCTTCTGGATCTCTCAGCAGCATTTGACATTGTTGACTATACACTCCTCCTCACTATGCTCCCCTCTGTCGGCCTCACGGGCACCGTGCTCTCCTAGTTCTCCTTTTATCTCTCTGACTGCACTTTCTCTATATCATTTGCGGGCTCTGTTTCTTCTTCCCTTCCTCTTACCGTTGGGGTTCCTCAGGGCTCGGTCCTAGGCCCCCTGCTCTTCTCCCTCTACAGGACACCCATTGGACAAACCATCACTAGATTTGGCTTCCGGTACCATCTTTATGCTGATGACACCCAATTATATATGTCATCCCGTGACATCACCCCTGCACTAATACAGAAAACCAGTGACTGTCTCTCTGCTGTCTCAAATATCATGTCTTCGCTCTATCTGAAACTGAATCTCTCAAAGACTGAACTACTGCTGTTTCCACCATCTAATACATCTGTCCCTGATATTTCCATTGCAGTCTCGGACCTTACCATATCTCCTAGGTAGTATGCCCGCTGCCTCGGGGTTATGTTTGACTCAGACCTTTCCTTCACCCCCCATATCCAATCACTCGCACACTCATGTCATCTCCACCTCAAAAACATCTCCAGAATCTGCCCTTTCCTTACCAGAGATACACTAAAGACACTTATTGTTGCCCTGATTCACTCTCGCCTTGACTACTGTAACTCTTTACTAATCGGTCTTCCCCTTACTAAACTCTCCCCTTTACAATCTATTCTGAATGCAGCGGCCAGGCTCATCTATCAGTCTAGACACTACAGCGATGCCTTTGGTCTGTGCCGGTCACTACGTTGGCTGCCTATTCAATATAGAATACAATATAAACTTATCACCCTCATCCACAAGGCTCTCCATAATGCTACACCTCCCTACATTTCCTCCCTCATCTCTGTCTATCACCCAACCCGTACCCCAACCCAATAATATCTGCACTTATCTGTAATAAAAGCCTTTAACGTGGGGAAAGACATAACAACCATATTCGCCATTTTGTTACCAAAGAAATGAAGTTACATTTAAAGATAACGGCTGCATCATCTCAAAAAGGGGCCGTATACTAGCAGAAGGAAAGATCAAAGATGAGCTATATCAGTTAAATTGCAAAGAAAACACATATACTGCTAAACAAGAACAACACACAAATTGTATCCATCTATGGCACAGGCGTCTTGCACATAGAGACCCAGAAGCAATAAGAAAGTTGGTTCAAAAACAACTTGCTAAAGGCATTACAATTGATCAGTGTAATCAGACAATGACGTGTACAAGCTATCTTAAAGGAAAAATGTCCCGAAAATCTTTTCCTAAGAATAATACTACAAAATCAGAACAGCCACTGGATTTAATACATACTGATGTTTGTGGTCCAATGAATACTCTAACTCCTGGAAAGACTATTCGATGACTATTCAAGATATACAGTTGTCAATCTACTTCACAGCAAAGATGAAGTCCCAGGGAAACTTGAAACATATCTAGCTGAAGTATATAACAAATTTGGGAGAATGCCAAAAATCCTGCATGCAGATAATGGAACTGAATATACAAGCAGTGAGACACAAAGCATTTTAAAGAAAAATGGAATCGTGTTTCAGACCACTGTACCATACAATCCTGAACAAAATGGTGTAGCGGAAAGAAGAAACCGGACACTCTGTGAAAGTGGAAGAAGTATGCTATTTGACGCAGATTTGCCTACAACATATTGGGGTAAAGCAATCATGACAGCATGCTATCTTCAAAACAGGTTACCAGGTAAAGCTACAGAGAACTCCATTTGAGATATGGAACAGCAAAAAGCCTAATCTACAACACAGAGTATTTGGAAGTAAAGTATTTGTGCATGTCCCTAAGGAAAAATGTACCAAGTGGGAATCCCATGCCAAAGAAGGTATCCTGGTGGGCTACAGTGAAACCCAGAAAGGATATAGAATCCTGTACCCAGAAACGAACAAGGTCACAATAAGCAGAGATGTAATGATTGATGAGAACTTCGTCTCGCTCAGGATTTATGACATCATACCAGTAGTCCAGATGAAGCAACAACAACAACGACCTAAGACACAGTTACAAAATGACAAAAAGATGTAGAAGTTTGGTTAGATTCTTCAACCATTGAAGAAGCAATGGAAACATCAAGTGAACCTGAAATAAGAAGATCGTCAAGATCAAACAAGGGTATACCAAGCTAAGCGTCTATCCTACATTGATAAAACATTACCCGAACTAGAGCCACAGTCATGGGATGAGATGCAACGACTACCTGCCCAGGAAAAAACAGAAGTGGATTAATGCTGCTAATGAGGAAATGAAATCGCTTCATCAACTTCAAACCTGGAAACTCACCAAACTACCACAAGGCAAGAAAGCAATAAAGTGTAAGTGGGTGTTAAAGACCAAATATGACTCTGAAGGCAAAGTTCACAGATTTAAAGCAAGATTAGTTGCAAAAGGATATTCTCAGAAATATGGTGCAGATTATGATGCTATATTTTCTCCAGTTGCTAAGCAGACCACGTTTAGGACTCTATTAGCTGTATCTTCTATACAAAGGATGTCTGTCAGACATTTGGATATCAAAACTGCTTTTCTAAATGGTGACATTGAGGAGGATTTGTACATGACTCAACCTGAGGGTTATATCAGAAAAGGTGAAGAAAACCTCGTTTGTAAACTACAAAAATCTCTCTATGGTCTTAAGCAATCGGCAAGAGCATGGAATACCAAAAAAAACAAAGTCTTATTGGAAGAAGGATTTAAGAGAGGTCAAGCAGACCCATGCCTATACACAAAGTGTACAAATGGAAAGTGGATGTATATTCTTATATGTAGACAATGTGATTGTCATACATGAAGAAGAAACAGAAATTGCAAAAATGACTGAAATTCTGAATCAGCATTTTGAAACAAAAGACCTTGGAATTGTTACATATTATTTAGGCATCCAGATCCAGAGAGAAGAAGATGGAAGTTTTCTTCTAAACCAAAGTGCAAAAATCAACTCAATCCTCAGCCAGTTTGGAATGTCAGAAGCAAAAGGTATATCAACCCCAATGGAGTCATCCTACCTAAGATTGGAAGGAGAAGATGATCTGTTACCAAACAATGAGAAATACAGACAGCTAGTGGGGGCACTTCTATACATAACAACTATGACTCGACCAGATATCGCAGCAGCAGTGGGTATTCTCTGCAGACATGTGGAAAAACCACGCCAAAGAGACTGGAATGCTCTTAAGAGAATTCTCCGATATTTGAAATAAAATCAAGACATAAGTTTAGGTGTCTTCAACAGGAGATCTAAAACTCACAGGCTATGTGGATGCAGACTGGGCTAATGATTCAAGTGATCGTAAGTCAACAAGTGGGTACTTGTTCAAGCTTGGAGAAAGTTCTCTCTCTTGGTCCAGCAAAAAGCAGGTATCTGTTGCCTTATCATCTACAGAAGCAGAATATGTGTCTGCGCCCTAAGCAAATCAAGAGATCATTTGGCTAAACCAGTTGTTAAAAGATCTTGGCAAGCCGTCAACTCAGCCAATGACGATGTATGAAGATAACCAAGGATGCATTAAACTTGCAAGCAGTGAAAAGATCAATGCAAGAACCAAGCACATCGACGTTAAACATCACCACCTGCGTGATTTGATAGAACGTGGTATCATTGAATTTGTTTATTGCGAAACTGACAAGATGGTGGCTGATATTATGACAAAGCCATTGCCAAGAACCAAGTTTGAAGAGTTCAGAACCTCAATGGGACTAACTAAATAAGTAGTTGTTGAGTGGGGGTGTTGGAATAATGTTTATTATTGCCTGTATTGCAACAACTACTGTTTATATGTTTATAACTGCATAAGCTTCTGTCTCTAGGCATAGTGTTAAGTTGTTAATAAAGCTCTGTTAAAAAGGGGGGGGCTAGAGTAACAAAACCAGGAAGTTCCTCTCTGTTTCTCTTATAGTAGCTACAGCACAGAGCAGAGCACATGGAGCTCACAGACAAGTAGCTGAGATCATAAGTTACAGAATACAGTGTACAGTCATGGCCAAAAGTTTTGAGAATGATACAAATATAAATTTTTACAAAGTCTACTGCTTCAGTTTTTCTAATGGCAATTTGCATATACTCCAGAATGTTATAAAGAGTGATCAGCTTAACAGCAATTACTTGCAAAGTCAATATTTGCCTAGAAAATGAACTTTATCCCCCAAAACACATTTCAACATCATTGCAGCCCTGCCTTAAAAGGACCACCTAACATCGTTTCAGTGATTGCTCCATTAACACAGGTGTGGGTGTTGATGAGGACAGGGCTGGAGATCAATCTATCATGATTAAGTAAGAATGACACCACTGGACACTTTAAAAGGAGGCTGGTGCTTGCCATCATTGTTTCTCTTCTGTTAACCATGGTTATCTCTAAAGAAACACGTGCAGTCATCATTGCACTGCACAAAAATGGCCTAACTGGGAAGAGTATTGCAGCTAGAAAGATTGCACCTCAGTCAACAATCTATCGCATCATCAAGAACTTCAAGGAGAGAGGTTCCATTGGTGCCAAAAAGGCTCCAGGGCGCCCAAGAAAGACCAGCAAGCGGCAGGACTGTCTCTTAAAAGTGTTTCAGCTGCGGGATCGGGCTACCAGCAGTGCAGAGCTTGCTGAGGAATGGCAGCAGGCAGGTGTGAGTGCATCTGCACGCACTGTGAGGCGGAGACTCTTGGAGCAAGGCCTGGTCTCAAGGAGGGCAGCAAAGAAGCCACTTCTCTCCAGAAAAAACATCAGGGACAGACTGATATTCTGCAAAAGGTACAGGGAGTGGACTGCTGAGGACTGGGGTAAAGTCATTTTCTCTGATGAATCCCCTTTTCGATTGTTTGGAACATCTGGAAAACAGCTTATTCGGAGAAGAAGAGGTGAGCGCTACCACCAGTCTTGTCTCATGCCAACTGTAAAGCATCCTGAAACCATTCATGTGTGGGGTTGCTTCTCAGCCAAGGGAATCGGCTCTCTCACAGTCTTGCCTAAAAACACAGCCATGAATAAAGAATGGTACCAGAATGTCCTCCAAAAGCAACTTCTCCCAACCGTCCAAGAGCAGTTTGGCGCTCAACAATGCCTTTTCCAGCATGATGGAGCACCTTGCCATAAAGCAAAGGTGATAACTAAATGGCTCAGGGAACAAAACATAGAGATTTTGGGTCCATGGCCTGGAAACTCCCCAGATCTTAATCCCATTGAGAACTTGTGGTCAATCATCAAGAGACGGGTGGACAAACTAAAACCAACAAATTCAGACAAAATGAAAGCATTGATTCTGCAAGAATGGACTGCTATCAGTCAGGATTTGGTCCAGAAGTTGATTGAGAGCATGCCAGGGAGAATTGCAGAGGTCCTGAAGAAGAAGGGTCAACACTGCAAATATTGACTTGCTGCATTAACTCATTCTAACTGTCAATATAAGCTTCTGTTACTCATAATATGAATGCAATTATATTTCTGTATGTGATAAAAACATCTGACATACACACATAAAAACCAGAGGGCAGCAGATCATGTGAAAATATAATATTTGTGTCATTCTCAAAACTTTTGGCCATGACTGTATTATTCTTGTTCCTCAATAAATATCTGTTTACTGTTGAACGCCTGGACAGTCAAAGATTAATCCGCTGCCAACAGGAGGAGACATCCGCCGCTTCCTGTGGTAGGCTGGCAAGTACTGATAAGGAGAGTAGCATGGGAGCTGCTGTTGAGGAGGACATCAGTGACCTGCAGACAGTAGTGGATGACGATGTAGCCGATCGTAATTGGGAGCCAGGTGACGAAGGGGCCTCATCGTCATCAGGAGAAGACGGTTGCAGTTTGCGCATGAGGAAGCGGGGAGTCAGCAGGGTGGCAGCAGTGTGAGGTCGGGAGCTAAACGTGCCCAGGGTAGACCACCCGCTTCGCAGCAGACTACCTGCCCGGAAAGCAGTGGTGCAGGGGTTCACGGAGGCAGTGGCGGTAGCAGTCAGTTATTGCGGAGTGTTGGGGGTAAAATCATCTACTCGGCGGTGTGGCAGTTTTTTGTAAAGCCGTCGGGGGAGGTGAACATGGCCATATGTTCAATCTGTAGGCAGAAGGTGAAGCGTGGCCAGGGTGCCAATGTTGGCACCACAGCCCTGCGCTAACATATGCAGCGTCACCATAAAGTGGCCTGGGAGAGCCGTGGCTTCAATGTGGTGGTCCAGCCTGTCGCAGCAACTGCTGCGGCACCCAGTGGCACGCACCCCATTGCAGGCAGTCAAGGCTCCACCATAACAGCTGAAGGAAGCTGTGTGTCTTTCCGATCATCTGCTGGTCGTGATGCTTCTGCTCCTCCTCCTAGTCAGTCATTGCATCAGCAATCGATCACAGAATCTATATCTAAGAGACATGCGTGCAATCATCCAATGGTGCAGAAGCTGAACATGCTCCTGTCCAAGTTGCTGGTGCTGCAGTCACTCCCTTTCTACTTGTTGGACTCTGCACCTTTCAGAGAACTGATGGCTTGCGCCGAGCCGAGGTGGAGAGTCCCAAGCCGTAATTTCTTTGCCAAGAAGGCAGTACCAGCCCTGCACAAATATGCAGAAAAGAAGGTGGGCCAGTCCTTGAGCCTGTGGGTGTCTGCCAAAGTGCACGGCAGCGCCAAAATGTGGAGCTATAACTATGGTCAAGGACAATATATGTCATTTACGGCCCACTGGGTTAATGTGGTGCCTGCCCAGACATTCCAGCAACTTGGCCAGGTGGTGCCGCTTCCGCCTCCATGTTCTGACACTGTTGGTCCTGCAACAATGTCCGCCTCATCCTCCACTGTCTCCTCAGTCTCCACTGCAGGAACAATTCCCAGTGCTCCTCCAGCATACCACATGTGCTGGGCACAGCGGTGTCATGCTGTTTTACACCTCGTTTGCCTGGGCGAACGAAGTCACACAGGGGAGGAACGGCTCCGTGTCCTCAATCAAGAAATCGAATCCTGGCTTTCTCCAAGAGAACTTAAAATCGGAACAATGGTGACTAACAATGGGAAGAACATGGTGTCGGCACTGCGTCAAGGAGGGCTGAGCCATGCGCCCTGCATGGCGCTCATGTTCAATCTGGTTGTCAAGCGTTTATTAAGTGTTCCACCCATCTGCAAGACATCCTAAAAATGTCAAGGAAACTTTGCATGCACTTCAGCCACTCGTACACTGCCAGGCACACCCTCCTTGAGCTTCAGCGGCAGAACGGCCTCCCAGAACATAGGCTGATATGCGATGTTTCCACCTGTTGGAATTCAACCCTCCATATGTTGGATTGACTATATGAACAGAGAAAAGCCATAAACGATTTCTTTATGATCCAAGCGGACAGAGGTACTCCCCTGTGTAACTTTAACGTTAGCCAGTGGCAGCTCATGCGTGACATCTGCCGTTTATTAGTTCCCTTTAAGGAGGCCACTTTGTTAGTCAGTCGCCAGGACTACAGGATGAACAACATCATTCCACTGATTCACATCCTGGAAAAGTACTGGACTACTGGGCAGCCAAACTGGATTTGTGGCCGCAACTGGCCGAGTTTGCCCTGGAAAAGCTGTCCTGCCTGGCCAGTAGTGTGGCATCATAGCGGGTGTTTAGTGCGGCGGGGGCCATAGTTACCCCAAAGAGAACTCGCCTGTCCACCCAAAATTTGAAGAGACTGACCTTTGTGAAGATGAATCAGGCATGGATCAGCCAGGACTTCCACCCACCAATGCCTGATGCAGTAGATTAAATGAGCCATGCTGCCTCACCACACTCTGGTTCACTGTATGGCCTCCTAAAGCTGTTTCTACTTACACATTATATCACCTTGCCACTCTGTGGCCTCCTCACACTGCTGCCACCTCCTCACTGTATGGCCTTCTAAGGCTGCTGACACCTCCACAATGTCACTGGGTCACTGTATGGCCTCCTCATGCCGCTTCCACTGGGTCACTGTATGCCCTCCTCATGTTGATGCCACTGGGTCACTGTATGGCCTCCTCATGCCGCTGCCACTGGGTCACTGCATGGCCTCCTCATGCCGTTTCCATTGGGTCACTCTGCGTCCTCCTCATGCTGCTGCCACTGGGTCACTGTATGCCCTCTTCATGCTGCTGCCACCGGGTCACTGTATGGCCTCCTCGTGCCACAGCCACTGGGTCACTGTATGCCACCCTCATGCTGCTGCCAACTTCACATTGTCACCAGCAAATTGGCCAGGTGGCGCCGCTTCCACGTTCTGACACCGTTGGTCCTGCAACAATGTCCACCTCATCCTCCACTGTTTCCTCAGCCTCCACTGCAGGGACAATTCACAGTGCTCCTCCAGCATACCACATGTGTAGGGCACAATGGTGTTACACTGTTCTACACCTTGTTTGCCTGGGCGAAGAAAGTCACACAAGGGAGAAACTGGGTCACTGTATGTCCTCCTCATGCTGCTTCCACTGGGTCACTGTATGCCCTCCTCATGCTGCTTCCACTGGGTCACTGTATGCCCTCCTCATGCCACTGCCACTGGGTCACTGTATGCCCTCCTCATGCCACTGCCACTGGGTCACTGTATGCCCTCCTCATGCCGCAGCCACTGGGTCACTGTATGCACTCCTCATGCCGCTGCCATTGGGTCACTGTATGCCCTCCTCATGCCACTGCCACTGAGTCACTGTATGGCAACCTCATGCTGTTTCCACTGGGTCACTCTGCATCTTCCTCATGCTGCTGCCACCGGGTCACTGTATGGCCTTCTCATGCCACAGCCACTGAGTCACTGTATGCCTTCCTCATGCCACAGCCACTGGGTCACTGTATGCCCTCCTAAGGCTGCAACTACCTCCACCTCTGCCATTGGGTCACTGTATGCCCTCCTCATGCCACAGTCACTGCTGGGTCACTGTATGTCCTCCTAATGCCGCTACCACTGGGTCACTGTATGGCCTCCTCATACTGTTGCCACCTCCACATTATGTCGCCTTGCCATTCTGTGGTTTAATGATGCTGCTGCCACCTCCACATTATGTCACCTTGCCATTCTGTAGACATATACAGTGGGGAAAAATAGTATTTAGTCAGCCACCAATTGTGCAAGTTCTCCCACTTAAAAAGATGAGGCCGGTCTGTAATTGACATCATAGGTAGACCTCAATTATGAGAGACAAAATGAGAAAACAAATCCAGAAAATCACAGTCTGATTTTTTTAAGAATGTATTTGCAAATTATGGTGGAAAATAAGTATTTGGTCAATAACAAAAGTTCATCTCAATACTTTGTTATATGTCCTTTGTTGGCAATGACAGAGGTCAAACGTTTTCTGTAAGTCTTGTCGTTATGTTGTTATGAGAAACTGTGAATCTGCCTAGCAGCGGAACCGGAAAGACATATAACAAAGACCAAATATGTACATTGTTCACATGACTGTTGTGTAACCAACTTGCCTTTAAAACTTGTATGAACTATACAATAAACGAACTCATTCTTACTAGATACCTTGGGTGTGTCTGTAGTTTGTTTTCCCAAGCTCGTACCTGTTCTATATTTAATTTGGATTACGGTGACATCCATCCCGGGGGAACTTAACCCCCGACAGAAATTGGCGAACCAAACGTGGGGCGACGAGATCGTCTGATGTGCAGCCGATAGAGTGCCGACCCACTCACCGATCGACTTGAGGACGGGACCAGAGGACCTCAGATAAAAACAGTACTGTGAGGTAAGCCCTTGGTCTTGCCAATTAGTATATCTGAGGTTCCTGTGTGTCTATTCTCTGTATCGATGAGTGAGGTAAGCTGCTGCATGTTTATATGACATCTCGACGCCAATTAAATAGTACGGAAGAACCTAATAAGGGACATGTCACCTGTAAATGATGTAGAAGTTGCCTTCTTTGCTGTCTGTCTGTCTGTCTGTCTACTGATGTTTGCATGTTACCTGTGTTATAAGATATATAAGGCTGCAAAGAATGGGGAAAAGTTCTCTATTCTTAACCCCTAGAGTTGCGGACAAGGTTCGGAACTGAGAAGCACTGAGTGATTGAAAAGTCCTTGTTTTGGAACACTAGCCTCCAGCCGTGCCTGGACGGTCAAGTTCGAATGGGACCTGAGTAGTAGCACGAAGGACTTAGTAGAATCCGCGCGAAGTGCGTGCAGTGATTTAGGAGTGTTTTGGTAAGGGGACACAGGCAGAAAGTTGAGTCTGTGGAAGCCAATTGAGGCATTGCCCTGAGCACTACTCCTGAACTTGCACAAGTAGTTCATAGAAAACAGAAGAGTCTGTTTGGGAGTTCTCACTAAGTAGTCATAAGTGACCCTCTATTGTCTCAAAGGTTGCCCTAGAGGAGTGAGAAGCTCATCGGCTGATTAGCTACCAGCCAAGATGGGGATGGGACCCTCTAAGATATGGTACACCCCATGTGAACTAATAGAAATAGGGGAAAGAAGTAGCCGCACAGGTAAAGACACTCCTAAAAAGAGCAGGAATACACAAAACTGGGTTGGTAGACAGTAAATTTTGGGATCAGTGGAGATTAAACCATGCAGGATTGATTCAAGATAATAAGTTGCAAAGAGGCATATATGCCCTGATAGAAGGAAGCAATAGAATAGGATAAGGGGATGATAGTTCAGGAAATAATGAATCACCCCCACCTCACTCCGAGAATCAGGCTTGAAGGGAGACATCACCCTTCTCAGTATTATTGTTTAATATAACCCATCTTATCTCCCAGTTCTGTATGAAATATTACTTACTTTGCACTATATCAGATTCTCTGAGTATTTTGTTAAAGAGAAAAACTGTCCAGCATCGGTATGATGTTTATTGGATTATGTATTATATATATATATATATATATATATATATATATATATATATAGTCAACCTGTATTTGTAATATTCATTCTGTTTATATCAATGCCAGGATTCAACTTTTATGCTTTTTGTTAAATTAAATCCGCTTTCAGGAAATATCCCCTAAAAAGAAGAAACTAGGATATTGTAATATTCCATAGGGGTTCAACTTTTGGTTGGAATCCAATGAAGAAAATTCTAAAGTCTGGCAGTTTGCCCTTAAGGTAACCTGAAGTACAACTCAGGGGTTTTGAACACCTGTGGTAATGACAAAAGGTGGGGTTTGGGAAATATTTGAAAATTGTACAAAAATAGTAATATGTAATTTTGGTGTCAGTATTAACTGCTATCTGCTTGAATTGTATTCCTGTATTCTGTTGTAGCGCTGTGCAGATGTTCTGCAGGGAATACCCAAAACATTAATTGACTGCCAAGTAACTCCAAGGACGTTGTATCTGATGTGATGGCATATATCATTTCCAAAGGGAAAATATTTTGATAAAAGTGTTAGCCTAAGGTTAAATGGAAAAGTAAGGTACAATGACAATATATATGTGTATAATATTGTGTAATATATATGTGTAAAATATTCAAGAAAATACTCAAACATATGAAATTATGTCTTGTACTATGTTATGTGAATTCATTGTCTTGTCTGTTATCACCTGAAGTAAGGTATCTGCTAAAAGAGAGAAAGGTGAATCAGTGGAAGCTTATTATGGAAGGCTTCTCACTAAAGCAGTGGATGCTGGGTGGGATGACACACCCCAAGGCATGAGAAATACCATGCTTTCTGAAACATTGGGAGGAGTGGAGGGTTTAACAGCGCAGCGGTGCGTGGGCGGCTGCTTGCATGATTTTGTCCTTGAGAGTACAGTGGTGTAAAGTATCAGGGAAAGACAGGCCCTCCCGCCCCAGTGTCCCTTTTGTCCTCACAGGATAGGGGAATTCAGATTTTTCAACCTGTATTGATTAATGGAAAGGAGGTGCCATTTTTGATAGACACTGGGGCAACAAAATCATGTGTGAGCAAACAGGATGCCGGCACATTCAAATTACCACTCTCAGGAGACAGCCAGGTGGTTCAAGGGGTATCAGGGCTACCAGTCACTTTAGATCAAACTGATCCTGTAGAAACTTCATTTCAGGGTAGCAGGATACTCACCAGGTATCTAGTCTCTGACACATCAGATAACATTCTTGGTACAGATGTGATGGGAGTATTGGGTTGTAACATCATGCTGCATCCATCAGGGGAAGCATATGTGAAGGTCACACATACCAATCATGAAATTTTATGCTTATTATCCACCGAATTGAGTACACCAAATTGTATTTTTGTCCTTACTGAAGAAGAAAATGTACTGTTGTCCCAAGTGCCAACAGCATTATGGGCAACTGGGAAAACAGATTTAGGTAAATTGCCAGTATTTGTTTGCATTTACATTTAGGGGTAAACAGTACACTTGGACAGTACTACCACAAGGGGCGCATAACAGTCCTAACCAATTTACAAGATGTCTCACATTAATCATGAGTACTTGGTATCCACCACATGATGATGTTGTTTTGTTGATGACCTTCTTCTTTATGCTCCAGACAAATCAACCTGTGAAGCAGCGACCATCAGCCTGTTGTGTTTCCTCTGCCAGAACGGCTGCAAGGATAAGTTGCAATTTTGCAAGCAAAAAGTGTTGTTTCTGGGACACTGTCTCGGCCAGGGTGCCAAGCACCTTTCAGATGAGAGGACTAAGGTGGTGAGAGACCTGCAGGTGCCAACCTCTCATGCTCAGCTACGTACCTTTTTGGGATTGGTATCCTACTGTAGGCCATGGATCAGATCTGCAACTCTGACCATGCAACCTCTGTATGACTGCCTCTCCTCAAAACCATTCAGCCTCACATCTGAGGCTTTGGATGCGTTTTACCAGCTGAAGTTGCAGATAGTCAGTGCTCCGGCCCTAGGCCTACCTGACTATCAGAAACCTTTTCAGCTCTACGTGACTGAGATGATGGGACATGCAACTACAGTTCTCACACAACAACACGGGGATAAGAAACGCCTGGTGGCCTATTACAGCTCACGGTTAGATGCTGTAAGCCAGGGGGACACCCTCCTGTGTCTACCTGTGTGCGGGTTGTCCTCTCGGTACAAGCATTGCTTGATAAGAGCTCAGACATTGTCTTAGATCATTTATTGGTTGTGTATACACCTCATGACATCCATGCTATCCTCACACAGGTAGACAGACGTCATCTTTCTTTGGCACGGCAGAGCAAAATGGAATTTGCTCTGCAGTCTTCCTCAAACATCTCTTTTCAACGCTGTTTAACTTTGAATCCTGCAACTCTTCTTCCTGTAGGAGTTCATGATTCAAAAGGGGGAGTGGAGGATGAGTTATTTTTAAACTCTCTCTCTCTCTCTGAAGAACTGTTTGACAGCCAGCATGAGCATGATTGCGTGGCTCTTATGTCACAGGAAACAGTGGGATTTGACCATGTCATGGATGTGTCATTACAAAATCCTGATTATGAGATGTTTGTGGACGGCTCAAGGTATCTGATAGATGAAGGCAAATTTGTTACAGGGTATGCTGTAGTCACTGAACATGACATCATAGTCCAAGAAGCTCTTCCACCACACATGTCAGCCCAAGAAGCTGAGCTTAAAGCCCTTATGTAAGGTAGCCAAAGGTAGAACAGCCAACATATACACTGACTCCAGGTATGCTTTTGGCATTGTGCATGATTATGGTCCGATATGGAGGTCAAGGAACTTCCTAACGGCCCAGGGCAAGCCAATTAAAGATGGAGATGTGGTAAGTCGACTGATGGAGGCCATACTGCTCCCAAAGCAGTTGGCAATTGTGAAAGTCGGAGCTCACGCAAAAGGAAGGGACCCTGAAAGCCGTGGAAATGAGAGAGCTGACAGAGCAGCCAAGGCTGCAGCACTACTGGCCAGAGGGGGTCCCAACCAGGTGAGCAAAATGGACATTGACCTAGCAGACCCAAAAGGGCTGTATTCAAAGGTCACCAGTGTGGAAACTGAAAGATGGAATAAAGCAGGTGCTACAGAAGGTGATGGTATGTGGAAAATGGGGGATCGATTATGTCTGCCCGTAGCAGTCTACCCCCAGATGGCTGGCTTGGCCCACGGTAAGGTGCATGCCTCTCGAAATGCCATGGAGTCATTAATGGGTAAATTATGGTTTGCCCCAGGTTTTGGAAGAGCTGCTAGCAATCACGTAAAAGCATGTCACATATGTGCTCTACACAATCCAGGACAGGTAGTTAAAACACCCATCAAGTGTACACCAAAAGTCCCTGTACCCATTTCAGAGGATACAGATAGATTACATACAGTTGCCTAAGTCAGGAGGATACGAGTATGTGTTGGTCAGTGTGGATTTGTTTTCAGGATGGCCTGAGGCCTACCCTGTGAGCAAAGCAACCGCACAAGCAATTGCCAAGAAACTGATGTCCGAGCTTGTGTGTAGGTTTGGCGTGCCCGAGGTGATTGAATCTGACAGAGGTACACATTTCACAGGTGAGATAATGAGAGAAATAATGTCTGCACTAGGGATTGAGCAAGCTTTTCACACACCCTACCATCCTCAGAGTTCAGGCAAAGTGGACAGGTTGAATGGTACACTCAAGTTGAAAATTCAGAAAGCCATGGCAGAGACAGGAAATGCCTGTCCTTAGCCTTATATTCAGTAAGAACTACTCCTAACAGGAGGACAGGGTTGTCACCACTTGAAATATTGTTTGGAAGTGCACCCAAAACAGGATTGTACTTCCCTCAGACATTACAGCTTAACTATGACAGTATTGCCAGCTATGTACAAAATTTGTGTCAAAAAAAACTGAAAGAAACACATAAACAAGTGTTCTCTTCTATTCCAGACCCTTCTGATTTTTCAGGAACGCATAGCTTGCAGCCTGGTGATTGGGTAGTCGCTAGAAGGAAATCTCTTGAACCCAGATATGATGGCCCCTTCCAGATATTGCTGACAACTGCCACCTCAGTAAAGTTAGAGGGAAAATCTACCTGGATACACGCTTCACATTGCAAGAAAGTTGAAGCGCTGAGAAGGAAATGGAATACAGTTAACCAATATGTAAAATAGGATGTTATTTTTAACCTCTTCAATGGAGAATCCATCGTAGATGGCACACATTAAGTGTGAAGGTATTCATTGAACGTGATTAAAAATAAAGTCCTAAAATGGGGGAATTGTGAGGGTTAAAATATGATTTGTATTATATTCTATACACTCTATACACAGAGAATGAAATAGTCTGCAGATAGCCTGCACAGTTTAGAAGATAGGAAGCAGACACTGGGACGGCATTCAACAGTACTGTTGAATGCCGTCCCAGTGTCTGCTTCCTATCTTCTAAACTGTGCAGGCTATCTGCAGACTATTTCATTCTCTGTGTATAGAGTGTATAGAATATAATACAAATCATATTTTAACCCTCACAGTCTTCACAAGGTTGGCACACACTGTTGCTGGTATGTTGGCCCATTGCTCCATGCAGATCTCCTCTAGAGCAGTGATGTTTTGGGGCTGTCGCTGGGCAACATGGACTTTCAACTCCCTCCAAAGGTTTTCTATGGGGTTGAGAACTAGAGACTGGCTAGGCCACTCCAGGACCTTGAAATGCTTCTTACAAAGCCACTCCTTCGTTGCCCTGGTGGTGTGCTTGGGACCATTGTCATGCTGAAAGACCCAGCCACGTTTCATCTTCAATGCCCTTGCTGATGGAAGGAGGTTTGCACTCAAAATCTCATGATACATGGCCCTATTCATTCTTTCATGTACACAGATCAGTCGTCCTGGTCCCTTTGCAGAGAAATAGCCCCAAAGCATGATGTTGCCACCCCCATGCTTCACAGTAGGTATGGTGTTCTTTGGATGCAACTCAACATTCACTCTCCTCCAAACACGACGAGTTGTGTTTCTACCAAACAGTTCTACTTTGGTTTCATCTGACCATATGACATTCTCCCAATACTTTTCTGGAACATCCAAATGCTCTCTAGCGAACTTCAGACGGGTCCGGATATGTACTGGCTTAAGCAGGGGGACACGTCGGGCACTGCAGGATCTGAGTCCCTGGCGGTGTAGTGTGTTACTGACGGTAGCCTTTGTTGCGTTAGTCCCAGCTTTCTGCAGGTCATTCACTAGGTCCCCCCATGTGTTCTGGGATTTTTGCTCACCGTTCTTGTGATCATTTTGACCCCACGGGGTGAGATCTTGCGTGGAGCCCCTGATCGAGGGAGATTATCAGTGGTCGTGTAGGTCTTCCAATT
This sequence comes from Leptodactylus fallax, assembly GCA_947044405.1. NCBI lineage: Eukaryota > Metazoa > Chordata > Amphibia > Anura > Leptodactylidae > Leptodactylus > Leptodactylus fallax. The sequence goes on along the minus strand of CAMRHE010000061.1, from coordinate 822,136 downwards.
TCTAATTATTGCTCCCACAGTTGATTTCTTCACACCAAGCTGCTTGGCTATTGCAGATTCAGTCTTCCCAGCCTGGTGCAGGTCTACAATTTTGTTTCTGGTGTCCTTCCACAGCTCTTTGGTCTTCACCATAGTGGTGTTTGGAGTGTGACTGTTTGAGGTTGTGGGCAGGTGTCTTTTATACTGATAACAATGTCTGTGAGAGCCAGAAATCAGGTCTGTGAGAGCCAGAAATCTTGCTTGTTTGTAGGTGACCAAATACTTATTTTCCACCATAATTTGCAAATAAATTCTTAAAAAAAAAAATCAGACAATATGATTTTCTAGATATGTTTTCTCATTTTGTCTTTCATAGTTGAGGTCTACCTATGATGACAATTATAGGCCGGCCTCATCTTTTTAAGTGGAAGAACTTGCACAATTGGTGGCTGACTAAATACTTTTTTTTCCCCACTGTATGTGGAATCGACAGACAACGGTGTAAAAGGAGTGTGCTCTTTCACTCTGCAGTAGGATGTTGGGTCTCTGCACAGTTCTACCTGGCACTAACATGGACCTGTAAGGCTCAGTTTTGGCCCTGTAACTGTCCAAATAAGTGACGTGTGCATCGATTCTAAGAGCGACGCCTGCCATGTGCTTGTCATTCGGACTCACATTATTGTTTGACTACCACAGTAGGGTCCCTATGCGTGTTACTGCAAGGAACAGTGTTCTACACCACTATACAGGCTCTCTGAAGCTAGGGAATAGGTGTTTTTTAGATTTTTTTGGAACTTCGAATAGAAGTGCTGAATCGAACTTTTGAGAAGTTCGCTCATCTCTAGTTATAAATCAACATAACATTTTGTAACAGGAAAACATTAGCAAAGTCAAAGGTCACTTTTAATTAAATGAATTGTACTGTTTAAGGGGGGTGACAACAGCTACTGAACATAGTTATAACTGCAATCAATTGTGGTGTCACAGTTGCTGTTACTAGTAAGTGAAACACTAATTCCAGGCTATTTTTTCATTTCTATCCTTCCTGAGCATCAAAACTTCAGTCAATAATGAGAAATATACAACTGTAATAGAACCTTAGCATTGCATTGTATTAGTGATCAGACCCCCTAGGGGGGTCTAAAATAACAGTAAAAAAAATAGAAAAAGATTGAAAATTTAAAGGCTAGTGTTCCTCCAAAGGGGTGTCCTGTGGTCTGTTCTGTTGAACATAGAGCTCCTGCTCCATGTCATCGAAAGCCCCCATAGAGGTAAGTACCTCATGGAATGCGCTTAGATGACACTCAAAAGTCATTCCCAGTGTCATCCAAGTGCATTCTTTATGTATTTTTTTTTTTTTTTTTTTTTTTTTTTAGGGGGTAAAACATAAAAAGAAAAATAATTAAAAATTAAATTTTATTTATTTTAGAAATTTGGTATCCCCGGAATCACACTGACCCATAGAATACAGGGGACAGAACACTTTGGATGCACAGTGAATGCCATAAAACCAAAGCCCATAAGAAAAAAAGCAAAAACAGTTTTTCTCCAATTCCATCACATTCTGATTTTTTTTTTTTTTTTTTGCAGCTTCCCAGTATATCATACGGAATATTAAATGGCACCATTACAAAATACAATTTATTTTGCAAATACTAAGCCCTCATATGGCTCTGTGAACGGAAAAATAGAAAAGCTATGGCTTTTGGAAGGCAGGGAATCAAAAATGAAAATTGAACAATGGCTTTGACGGGAAGGGGTTAATCAGTGTTTGACAACTTAGTGCCAGTTCCTGTTTGCCCCAGAAATAAGATATATCTACATTCAGAGTATATACCTACTAATAAGCATCCCACTATCCCCTATATTCCTCTAGTATACCCCCTCATTATTAATATGCATCCCACTATTTTACATGTGCCTGCAGTGTACTCTCACGCTGCTAGTATTTCATTATCTTGAATTAGTCTTAAAGGGGTTTTCCTACCACTACAAGTTACCCTGTGCCCACAGGGCTGTCTCTTGTGGTCTGAAGTAATTGAAGTGGATGAAACAGTGGCATGCATGTGTGACCAGCCACTCAATTCACACTGGGGTGCAAAACAACCCAATTCTCATGACCCCCTTGCAAGATACCCACAGGGTAGGGCATAAAACCCCTTTAAATATCAAGGTAATGTTTACTAACCCCCTCTCTTACAATTAAAAGGGGTTTTCTGGCTCCAAATCAAATTTTCATATTGATGACCTATCTACAGGAAGCATATGTTTTGTGGTGGTTTAACACCTGGACTCCACACAGATCAGCTGTACCTCCAGGTACCAGAAGTGGATGGGCAACCAGTGGATGGGCAGTGCCATTCCTATTCAAGTAATAGGAGCTGCTCAGCAGTCCCATTCACTGCATAGGGTTGATTCTGAGGAAGTGCAGCACCACTCCCATTACTTGTATAGGAGCAGCACTGCCGAACCTCTAGCAGCTTCTGATACCTGGAGGCTGCTGCCGATTCCAGCTGAGCTGTGCAGGGTCCAGGTAGCACACCTTCACAGACCACATACTGATGACCTTATCCTGTGGACAGGTCATCAGTATGAAATATGGATTTGAGGTCAGAAAAGACCTTTAAACTTTTTTTTTTTTTTTTTTTTTTTTTTTACACACACCACATTGATTGGAAAGCATTATGCCTCCAGCTCAGGGGCAAATATGGTCCATAAAAGTCCAGACCATATACTGGCCGCATTTTGAGGACTGATTCTGGTCTAGAGAGTAGAACTTCTTGCCTTTGCGCATACATCATGTGATTTTTCGATTTTAGCAACCCATAGAATCATTGCTCGCCAGCAGCCCTGGGCTGTGCGGTCAGCAAACGATGAAAGTGCAGGAAGGAGGAACATTTGCCTTGTTTATTCCTCCTGCACATGCCTCTTCATCCCCCTTTGTTACTAGGCCAATGTGAACAAATGCTGATTATTGCTTTGTACTGCTGATCAACTCTTGTTCAATAAAATATTTTGGCCTCATAGGACTCTTCGAGTGTGGACCGCTTTCTTCACTTAATATTCTATTCTTTTATATTCTGAATATTTAATCACTGTAGCTATAATGTTTAGGGATACTGTATCATTAATACAGTTATATTAGTGTTTGTATATTGTATCTTATTCAGAATCAATATGAAGGTGATATGTAGAGATGAGCAAACTGGCTCATAAGTTTTATTGTTTAGATCCCAAAGTATAATAATCGAAGGAGATGCAGAAAAATAATAAACAGATGATACTCACTTTTCTTCACCTCTCCAGGGCTTCACCTTGGCATCCAGTCTTTCCTGGTGTTTTTCAACCTCTTCCAGTCTCCTGGGTGACATTAGTGGGAGATCTCTGAGGCCTGCGATAGGGCTTCAGCAGTAACGCTGGACTCATCAATGTCATGAGGTTTGTGTCCAGTGCTCCACCAGCTGTACCACAGTGGAGTCCTTGAGAGGTAAGAAAAGGAGAATATGAACTGTTTGTTAATTCACTTCCCTGTAGGCATGTATTATTTTGTGTGTGTCCCTGATTTATTACAGCCCTACTAATGCTCCTATAAGTGGTAGAAATCAGAGGTGTAACTATTTGCATAATGATTTTGAAATCAACTGGATGTGTCTAAGTTGTTGGCGCAGCATTTCAGTTTTTGGGGCCCCACTCTGAATTTTGCCCAGGGCTACACTTGGTCTAAAAAACTGTCCCAGATTACACACATATATAAATTATATATTTAGAAAATGTAAACATATACTGTAGTTGTATACACATTATACATCTGCCGCAGGGATGTTTTGATTTTGAGTGCAGAAAAACTGTGTTTGTTCGACTTTCTTACAGGCTTTGTTGTTAAGCCATTCCCTGTGCAACCAAAATGACATATCACTTATGTTTTATGGGTCAGTATGATTCAGGGAATACCAAATTTATATAGTTTATTTATGTTTTAACCACTTAAAAAAATCCAATAACTTTGGCAAAAATTTTTTTTTCTTAGAGTCGCCCGGCAAGAGCACCACAGATAATAGAAGGGTACAAGTGATTTCACAAGTGGGTGAGGCTAGGGGAGAGTGGTGGGCCTTGGCCTCAATGGAGGCGGCAAAGGCCTGAAATTTATAAAATTGTTGTTGACCCTATATACAAAATCCCAAGGCGAACCTATTAGTTAATGGTCAATGCTCATCATTTTTAAACCTGGGATGAGGCATTCGGCAGGAAGGCCCCTGTCGCAACTGTAATGAGTCATGAACATGAGTGCATAACCTTTTATAGTCAATATGAAATCAGCACTGTAAGGTCCTCCTACCACTGTCTATTGGCTGAGAGATTGTCAGGTGGCACTACAACATCACAGACAGTGTCAAAATCATAAACACTTGCCTTCTCTGTATTTCCTGGTCAAACAGGTGGCGGTGACCATTTTATTCTAGCAACAGCCATTTTGTTCATTCGAGATTTATGCCATTGTTAAACACTGAACAATTTGGAATTTTCAGGACAAACCTGGCTCATTACGAAGAGGTTCACCCATCTCTAGTCTCTATGCAACATGAACACAAGTAGTACAGCAGAAAAAGGGACTTCAAAGCAATCCTGAGCCAATATAAAGTGAAAACCTATCCAAATTGTAACAAGGATTTACATATAACCTGCATAAATATTAATCAAATAAACATGTCATCTTAGACATCACAATGCAAGTGTTAGGTTGAAAAGTTACCTCACTATTTAAATATCCTGACATTATACTAGGATATCCCTCACCCCACCACTGCTGGTAATCGGTTTAAGTCCTGGGGTATACTAATGTTAAAGACAGAAAGTATTATTATGAGGGATGCCCTGAGCCCATCCACATAGTGATGCTTTTGAGATGCTTATACGGTATACCCCAGATGTCTGAAAAAAAAAAATTGTTTGGGGGCATTCTTTAGCTTTCCTGGGTTTCAGTTTCAGCTATAGATTCCCAGGGAAAAACACTTCCCCTCATTTGCATATGAATACAGCAACAATTTACATCATGGGGCTCAAAAGCTGAATAACAGAGGTATATTTGGAAACTGTAGAATCACCTCTACAAAGTACTGTGATTAGTTTTATACTGAATTTAGTGCTGACAGACTCCCTTTACAGATTAGTCGGTTGAGCCACATCTTCAGAGATTAGGGATGTTTGGGTTAAAACTGTGTAGAAAGGCAGGGATATTGTACCAAAACATAAACATCTTTTATGGCTTCTCCTTGCAAGTGGAGCATGATGAGTTTTTAACCGCCTTTCTCCATATCAACTGCCTTATGTCTGATGGTACTGATCTGCCTCAAGAAGGGTTCTGAACAATCCATTTCAGGATGTCTTGAAGATTTGTCTGGAAAGGGGTCATCTAGTACTTTGTAAATTGGAAACCTCTATAAAAGGACTAAACACCAGACATATAAAGTTTCTCAAATAAGGTTGGAGAATAGACCTTAGGGTCAGGGTTTGGTTTCTTCTTTATTGTTAAGCTATTTATTCTCACTTTTCTTAGCCAACTTTCACAAGTCAGTATTTTATAGCAGTATTTGTAAGCCAAACATACATGGAAGTGTGATGAAATATGGATATATTATACAATGTCATGAGGGATATGTAGTTAGGAAATTTGTTATAGTTAGAGGTTTTGTCATTCATGGTTGTAGTTAGGAGACTGGACCTTTGCATACCTGCGTGTGCTACAGTTTCTGGTGCAATTGGTGCAGTAGTTATAATGTGCAGGATAACGAGAAAGAATCGGTCTCCAGCTGTTAATTCAATTAGTGGTCATCAAATTGGCAATCCGAGGTTCCCGACCATGCCAGATTTTGTGGCATCAAACCATGTGGGGAATTTGATCAAAATATAAACCATTTGATCGGCAAAGACAAAATTACATGGTGGGAGGATGCAGGATGTAGGAAGCGGTGTGGTTGTCTTTTTATAAAATCACTGAATGACTGCACTGGGAGAGCTCAGACAATGTAGAGACTTTATGGATAAAAGGGGCATTCCATGTTATATTTTTAAGTGCTGCCAGGGATTAAAATAACTACTGTATACTCTCCTCTCCATTTGGCCAGGGATCCAGCTGAGAGAGTCTGTTCGGGTCCCAGGTCTCCCTGACCTTTGGCCTGCACCTGAGTGATGCTCTGTTCAAACAAATTCTCACAGCTCAGCCACTGATTGGCTGTATTGCTCACTTGGAGGCAGAATGTCAACAAATACCAGGGGCCCAAACAGATGGATCCTTGACCAAACGAAGAGGAGAGTATAAAGTGTTTACCGAGGCCTCGAATAACAGACAGCAGTAAATTAGTTATGAACTTTGTAGAGGCAAATCTACATTTTCCAAATATGCCTCTGTTCAGCTTTGCAGCCCAATTTTCATGTAAATCGCTCTTTTGTTCATATGCAAATGAGGGGAAAGTATTTTCCTTTGGAATCTAGAGCTAAGAGCAAAACCCAGGCAAGCTAAGGCATGTCCTCAAAGAATTTTCTCACTCATTTGCTTATGAATAAAACAATTTACATAAAAATGGATATCCAAAATTAAATAACAGAGACATATATGGAAACTGTAGAATCACCTCTACAAGGTACTGGGATTAGATCTGCAACCAATTTACTCCTTTAATTATTCATGGAGCATGGGTCTGCTGTTTGTGATAAACAGTTGGTTGACAAACCAACCAGAACCACTTGATATGGTTTTGTTAAACAGACCAGATACACCATCAGAGTTGCAGGTCTGAGACTACTGTAGATGGGCAGCAGCATCCATCATATGGAAACTTTCAAAATAATATTCAAAAAACATTACAAAAGGTAGCTACATAAATCTGGAACTTTGTAAAAGCAAATTACAGTCATCTACAGAAGTGCTCAGTCTGGTAGACGGGGATCCAGTCCTGGATAAAGGGAAACTGAAGATAAATGAGACATGTATGTACTACGTGAATCATGTATTAAATTAAATGTGAAATATTTATATGTATTGTAAGAGATGAACTAAAAACAGCAAATAATTAAATTTAATAAATGATAACCAGCATGGATTCACAAAAAACAGGTTGTGCCTAATATGCTTGATAAGGAGGCTTGTGTGAATCTGGATATTAGTCATGTAGCTGAGGTGATTTATCTATATTTTGCAAAAGCATTTGATACAATACTTAATGTTCTAAAGCTAGAGATGCAACAACTGGGAGATAATACAACGTGTTTCACATGTTGTTCAAGACCTTGCACTAAAAAAAAAAAAAAAAAAAAAAAATCACATGGAAATAAAGAATTTAGACTCTTTGCTGTGACACTTGAAATTTAAATGAGCTTCCCATTTCTCTAATCAAGGTGTATAAACATATTACAGATGATCAAGAGCCCACTTTTTGGTTAATTCAGTTGATTGGACATGATTTGCTGCACTGACATTTCACAGGACCAAGAACCAAAAGATGACTCTGACCGACATCTAAAGATCCTGTGTGCAAATGGGAGAAACTTCTAGAAGGTCAACAATCACTGCAGCTCTCCACCAATCTGGGCTTTATGGCAAATGGTTATAAATAAGCCTGTCCCCGTCTGGAGTTTCCACAAATGCACATACAGTACTCCGTTGTTGAGAAACAAGATTCTCTGGTTGGATGAAACAAAGATTGATTTTTTTATTTTTTAATAACATATACACACACACACACACACACACACACACACAGTGCCTTGCGAAAGTATTCGGCCCCCTTGAACTTTTCAACCTTTTGCCACATTTCAGGCTTCAAACATAAGGATATAAAATTTTAATTTTTTGGTGAAGAATCAACAACAAGTGGGACACAATTGTGAAGTGGAATGAAATTTATTGGTTATTTTAAACTTTTGTAAAAAATAAAAACCTGAAAAGTGGGGCGTGCAATATTATTCGGCCCCTTTACTTTCAGTGCAGCAAACTCACTCCAGAAGTTCAGTGAGGATCTCTGAATGATCCAATGTTGTCCTAAATGACTGATAATGATAAATATAATCCACCTGTGTGTAATCAAGTCTCCATATAAATGCACCTGCTCTGTGATAGTCTCAGGGTTCTGTTTAAAGCGCGGAGAGCATCATGAAGACCAAGGAACACACCAGGCAGGTCCGTGATACTGTTGTGGAGAAGTTTAAAGCCGGATTTGGATACAAAAAGATTTCCTAAACTTTAAACATCCCAAGGAGCACTGTGCCAGCGATCATATTGAAATGGAAGGAGTATCAGACCACTGCAAATCTACCAAGACCCGGCCGTCCCTCTAAACTTTCATCTCAAACAAGGAGAAGACTGATCAGAGATGCAGCCAAGAGGCCCATGATCACTCTGGATGAACTGCAGAGATCTACAGCTGAGGTGGGAGAGTCTGTCCATAGGACAACAATCAGTGGTAAACTGCACAAATCTGGCCTTTATGGAAGAGTGGCAAGAAGATATCCATAAAAGTCTCGTTTAAAGTTTGCCACAAGCCACCTGGGAGACACACCAAACATGTGGAAGAAGGTGCTCTGGTCAGATGAAACCAAAATCCAACTTTTTGGCCACAATGCAAAACGATATGTTTGGCGTAACAGCAACACAGCTCATCACCCTGAACACACCATCCCCACTGTCAAACATGGTGGTGGCAGCATCATGGTTTGGGCCTGCTTTTCTTCAGCAGGGACAGGGAAGATGGTTAAAATTGATGGGAAGATGGATGGAGCCAAATACAGGACCATTCTGGAAGAAAACCTGTTGGAGTCTGCAAAAGACCTGAGACTGGGACGGAGATTTATCTTCCAACAAGACAATGATCCCAAACATAAAGCAAAATCTACAATGGAATGGTTCACAAATAAATGTATCCAGGTGTTAGAATGGCCAAGTCAAAGTCCAGACCTGAATCCAATCGAGAATCTGTGAAAAGAGCTGAAAACTGCTGTTCACAAACGCTCTCCATCCAACCTCACTGAGCTTGAGCTGTTTTCCAAGGAAGAATGGGCAAGAATTTCAGTCTCTCGATGTGCAAAACTGATAGAGACATTCCCCAAGCGACTTGCAGCTGTAATCTCAGCAAAAGGTGGTGCTACAAAGTATTAACTTAAGGGGGCCAAATAATTTGGCACGCCCCACTTTTCAGTTTTTTATTTTTTAACAAAAGTTTAAAATATCCAATAAATTTCGTTCCACTTCACAATTGTGTCCCTCTTGTTGTTGATTCTTCACCAAAAAATTAAAATTTTATATCCTTATGTTTGAAGCCTGAAATGTGGCAAAAGGTTGAAAAGTTCAAGTGGGCCGAATACTTTCGCAAGGCACTGATATATATATCTATATATAGATCTATATATATACAGTACAGACCAAAAGTTTGGACACACCTTCTCATTCCAAGAGTTTTCTGTATTTTCATGACTATAAAAATTGTAGATTCACACTGAAGGCATCAAAACTATGAATTAACACATGTGGAATTATATACGTAACAAAAAAGTGTGAAACAACTGAAAATATGTCTTATATTCTAGGTTCTTCAAAGTAGCCACCTTTTGCGTTGATTACTGCTTTGCACACTCTTGGCATTCTCTTGATGAGCTTCAAGAGGTAGTCACCTGAAATGGTTTTCGCTTCACAGGTGTGCCCTGTCAGGTTTAATAAGTGGGATTTCATGCCTTATAAATGGGGTTGGGACCATCAGTTGTGTTGTTCAGAAGTCAGGTGGATACACAGCTGATAGTCCTACTGAATGGAGTGTTAGAATTTGTATTATGGCAAGAAAAAAGCAGCTAAGTAAAGAAAAACAAGTGGCCATCATTACTTTAAGAAATGAAGGTCAGTCAGTCCGAAAAATTGGGAAAACTTTGAAAGTGTCCCCATGTGCAGTGGCCAAAACCATCAAGCGCTACAAAGAAACTGGCTCACATGAGGACCGCCCCAGGAAAGGAAGACCAAGAGTCACCTCTGGTGACTCGGAGGATAAGTTCATCCGAGTCACCAGCCTCAGAAATCGCAGGTTAACAGCAGCTCAGATTAGAGACCAGGTCAATGCCACACAGAGTTCTAGCAGCAGACACATCTCTACAACAACTGTTAAGAGGAGACTGTGTGCAGCAGGCCTTCATGGTAAAATAGCTGCTAGGAAACCACTGCTAAGGACAGGCAACAAGCAGAAGAGACTTGTTGGGGCTAAAGAACACAAGAAATGGACATTAGACCTGTGGAAATCTGTGCTTTGGTCTGATGACTCCAAATTTGAGATCTTTGGTTCCAACCACCGTGTCTTTGTGCAACGCAGAAAAGGTGAACGAATGGACTCTACATGCCTGGTTCCCACCGTGAAGCATGGAGGAGGAAGTGTGATGGTGTGGGGGTACTTTGCTGGTGACACTGTTGGGGATTTATTCAAAATTGAAGGAATACTGAACCAGCACGGTTACCACAGCATCTTGCAGCGGCATGCTATTCCATCCGGTTTGCGTTTAGTTGGACCATCATTTATTTTTCAACAGGACAATGACCCCAAACACACCTCCAGACTGTGTAAGGGCTATTTGACCAAGAAGGAGAGTGATGGGGTGCTACGCCAGATGACCTGGCCTCCACAGTCACCAGACCTGAACCCAATCGAGATGGTTTGGGGTGAGCTGGACCGCAGAGTGAAAGCAAAAGGGCCAACAAGTGCTAAGCATCTCTGGGAACTCCTTCAAGACTGTTGGAAGACCATTTCAGGTGACTTCCTCTTGAAGCTCATCAAGAGAATGCCAAGAGTGTGCAAAGCAGTAATCAAAGCAAAAGGTGGCTACTTTGAAGAACCTAGAATATAAGACATATTTTCAGTTGTTTCACACTTTTTTGTTAAGTATATAGTTCCACATGTGTTAATTCATAGTTTTGATGCCTTCAGTGTGAATCTACAATTTTTATAGTCATGAAAATACAGAAAACTCTTGGAATGAGAAGGTGTGTCCAAACTTTTGGTCTGTACTGTATATATATATATATATATATATATATATATATATATATATACACACACACACATACATATATACATACACACATATACACACACAAAAATAAAAACAGGGCAGGCAATGCAGTGAACAATATCATAAAAAGAAAAAAAGGGGAAGGGGATGACCAAAAACAAAGGAGAAGACAAGCGGGGGGGGGGGGGGGGGTAAGCACAGACAAAGGCCTTGCAGAATACAATGTGTCCCACGGGTCCCAGATAGCCTGGAGGCTCTATCTATGCACAGTGGCTTTTTGCCTAGGTGTCTGGGAGGCAGGTTCAATCATATCCGCCACCCTGCACCACGCTCGAACCACCAGCCCACCTCCACCCCTCCCCACAAACATCACCGACCTAGGAATACGATGGCGCTTAGCATTCCAGATAAAGTGAAAAATCGTTTTCTGGAGAATGCAAAACTCGAAGCGCAGAATCCCGGCAGAGTCTCAAAATAATATAGCAGCTTTGACAATATAGAGATCTTAACCGCCGCTACACGACCCAAGAGAGAGAACAGGAGGGGACACCATTTAACCATTAGGGCTTTAAGTTCACAAAACAACCAAGGGTAGTTTGTGGCATAAAGGGTAGTGTAGGTGGGCATGATCTGGACCCCCAGGTATCTGATGGAGTGGACCTTCCATTGAAAATCAGTTACTTTGAAGGGGGGACAGAAGATCATAGGGGATATTAAATCAACAGGGTCTATTTTTGAGGGATTAACCTTATAGCAGACTATAATCTTCCAGTGTCTGTAGTAGGTTAGGTAAAGTGGTGTGCCACGAGTGAGAAGAACATCCTCTTCAAAGAGGGATATTGTAAATTTCCTGTCTCGCACTCTAACCCCCTTTATGTCTAGGTTCTGCTGTATGTGGACAGACAAGGGCTCTATACAGAGTGCAAAAATAAGAGGGAGGGAGAGAGAGCAATCCTGTCGAGTCCCGTTACCAATGGGGAAGGAGCCAGAAGAGGAATAGGGAAGTTTTACCTTAGCCGAGGGGATGACTATAAGGCCCGAATTGCTGTAAAAGGAAGGCTCCTGAAAACCCAAAAGCCTCCAATGTGGCCAGCATGAAAATCCAATCAAGGCAATCAAAGGCCTTTTCTACATAAAGGCCTAGGAGGAGAGTAGGAGTGGAGGAGTGGTTGGCCACCTCAATCAGGTTCACAGTCCTTCTGGTGTTATCTTCCCCTTGATGGCAAGGGACAAAATCCGGTCCTTGTGAACAAGAGAGGGAAGCCAAGCATTTAAACGATTGGCAAGGATTTTAGTAAACAGCTTCAGATAAGAGTTCAGGAAATCAGTCGGCCTGTAACTGGAGCAATCCTGGGGGTCCTTATTGGGCTTGGGGACCAGGGTAATGTGTGAGTATAACATGAATTGTGGGATTGGGGAACCCTCGAGAAAAGGATTAAACAGGTCCTTGAGGTGAACCAAAAAGTCCCCCTGAAACACTTTATAGCAGGGTTAGGCAACCTTTTTTGTTCGGCGTGCCGATTTTAATTAAAAAATCAAAGATGAGGTACTCAGAGTACCGGGTTAATAATTGTAAGTCTGACAACCCCTAAACTAAAGTCATATACCACAAACCATATTACAGAATGCCACCAGATGCTTTAGGACACATGCGTATACTGCTATTTCTTGGGACGCACCTGTACTTTCCGATTAGAAGCAATGAAAGTACAAGTGGATCCCGCAATTAGTGGTAAATTTGTCCAGGAGCATCACATGGCAGCACCCTTATGGTGGAAACACACTGTTTCTGGATGCAGCTATATTCTTAGGCCATTGGAACTTTTACTTCGATGTAAAACTGGTGCATTTTTGCACAAAAAAAAAAAGCCTGATTTTTCTGTGCAAACACACATCCTTAATACAGAAAACACACCGTTATACAGAATAATGTCCCATAGTGGTTCTTGCACACGGTATTATGTCCCACAGCCATAGCCGTCCCTGCACACAGTATTATGTCCCATAGCGGCTCCTGCATATGGTATTATGTCCCATAGCGGCTCCTGCATACGATATTATATCCCATAGCGGCCCCTGCACACGGTATTATGTCTCATAGCGGCCCCTGCACATGGTATATGTCCCATAGCGGCCCCTGCACATGGTATTACGTCCCATAGTGGCCTCTGCACACAGTATTTGTCCCATAGGCGTCCTTGCACATGGTATTATGTCCCATAGTGGCCCCTGCACACGGTATAATATTCTAACTTTTATAATATTCCAATTTGTGCCACTCACTAGCTATTATTATATTGTGGGGTCTCTTCAGACCCCAGAGTATAATAAGTGGAGGGCGAAGAGAGGTGACAAACAAAAAAAAACAAAAAACAAATGTACTCACCATTCCACGCTCCGCAGCCACTGTGTTCTCTTCGGGCGCTTCTGCCTGTAGTCAGCTACCGCTCATTGGGTCTCAGGGGTCACATCGCGTCATTATGCGTAATGACGCCAGACGCAGACGTGACACCTGAGGCCCTGTCAGCTGACTTCAGGCAGAAACGCCCGAAGAGCACACAGTGGCCGCGGAGCGCAGGAAAAGGTGAGTTAACATTGTTTTTTATGTTTGATCACCTCCCCGGGGGCTCCACTTATTATACTGTGGGGTCTGAAGAGACCCCACAGTATAATAATAGCAGTTTCTTTTCGGCCGTGTTTGGTCCAATCGAAACTGCTGGGTGAGGACTCCGCTGACGTGCCAGGGAAATATGCCTCGTGTGCCACTCTTGGCACGCGTGCCGGGGGTTGCCGACCCCTGCTTTATAGTATAAATAAGTAAAACCATCGGAGCCAGGTGCTTTCAAGCCTCCCAGTAGTTCCTTGCTTGTGATGGGAGCATTAAGAGAAGTCAATGCCTCTGCAGGGAGCTGTGGCAGATGACAGTCTCGCAGAAATTCCAATAGTTGGGGTAGGCCATCTGCCGGGGAGTCATGCAGAGGGGGCAGGTTATAAAGCTTCAAATAATAGGTCTGAAAAAGGAACGTAATGATGTCGGGGTGATGCTGTAGGTGACCGGAGTGGTCCTGGACTGCATGTGGAGTCCTAGCCAATAGCAGTTTCTAAGCGTCCTAGCCAGCAAAGTGCGCACCTTATTACCCCTTTCATAATAACGCTGACGTGTGTAAAGAAGCAAGCGTTGGACCTGGGACGTGGCTAAGTTTCGGAGGTCTGCCCGGGCTGCTACTAGTCTATGTAGAGTCGACAGGGAAGGCACTCTGCTAAGCGGAAGGAGAGAGTATTAATACGGTACACAAGCATCTGGGCCCTAGAGTAGCAAAAGGGACATGGAAAGAGAGACTGTTCACTTGGAGGAACCATCCAGACGAGGTTTCCTCAAAGAAGTAGTCAGGGATGGAAGGCTCCTGTGATTCAACTTCTGCTGCTGCTAGGCCAGTGGGAGCGGTGGTGCAGGGGATGTCAATTCAGCACGGGACCGGGATCGTCAGCAAGTCACAAAAGGCAGGTAGATAAGAAAAGCCATGCAATGTAGCAGTACAACCGGCCTTCTGGCTGTCCCTGTTATTGTGCTGGCCTGTTGTCAAGGTCCTCCAAATGACGCTGCACCTCTTTCATAGCAAGGGATTTAGCAAGGGTAGTATCATGCAGCTGAGTGACAGACTCTGGTAGCGTCATAATCATTCTCCAAAGTCTGAACCCAGAATTCCATACATTGTAGGTCCCATCACACCGCAGATATCTCAGCTCTGCATGTCTCTGTAACTTTGGCAACAAATGACAAAGTCCTGCTTTGCGGGCAACTGTGCAATAAAAGCGGGCCACGGCACATCCAGAGCATGGTGGCCCACATCAGGGGCAGAAGTCAGGGGGCTTAGGGGCCCATCTCCACGAGTCTCATAGGGGGAGAGGGCAGGAGACAATTCTGTGTCAGTGTCTACTGTCCATGAATCAGAGGCTGGAGCCATGGGAGGCAAAGATGGAAGGGCCTGACCCCTGCAGGGGCAGTAGCTGAGTCAGTGATTCCCCCAAGGGGGTAAAACAGAGGTGGTCTAGGGAGCCTGAAGGGCTACAGTGCACGCTCAGCGGGAGACTCAGGCAGGGAGGAGAGGCCGATGCCATATTAAACACAGCTTCATGCGATAGGTCAGCTGGAGAAGCTGCCGGTCGGCCCCGCAAAACTGGTGCTGGCACCCAGCAGGACTGCCACTGCAGGTAGAGAGCGGCTCCAGGAGGACACAGCCTTATCGGTGGAGGGACCTCGGCCCATCCAAGATGGAGACTCGGGCCGTGCCACTAGATATCCCTCAATGGTGGACTGGGCCAGCCAGTCTGTCAGGAGGTGCCAAGTTGCCTAGATTGTGAAGGAAGATCCCAAAGATGATGCTGCAGGACAGGTTCTCCACCACAGTGAGTCTCACTCTATGCGCTGCTAGGCCACAATCCCAAGTTTGATCTTTTTGACCTCTAAGCATTATGTTTGGATGAAATCAGAAAATGCTCATCACCTGCCCAATACCATTCCTACACTGAAGCATGGTGGGGTCAGCATCATGCTGTGGGGGTGTTTTTCAGTAGCTGAGACAGGGAGACTGGTCAGGGTTGAGGAAAAACTTAATGGAATAAAGTACAGAGATATTCTTTCTGAAAACCTGCTCCACAGAGTTCTAGACTTCATTTGGACATCTGGAGAGATCTGCAAATGACTGTCCACCGCTGGTCCACATCCATCTAGACAGAGCTTGAGAGGATCTGCAGAGAAGAACTGTAGTTAATTCCCAAATCCAGATGTGCACACCTTGTGGCATAATACCCAAGACTGGAGGATGTAATCGCTGTCAAATGTACTTCAATTAAGTACTGAGTTCAGGGTCTAAATACTTATATCAATGCAATATTATACAACTACAAGAACGTTGGGACACTGTAAAATGTGAAGAAAACAAGACTGCAATGATTTAGAATTGTCATATAACCATACTCTATTCACAATAGAAAATACACACATGGACAAAATTGTTGGTACCCCTGGTTTAATGAAAGAAAAACCCACAATGGTCACAGAAATAACTTGAATCTGACAAAAGTAATTTTCCAAACTACATGTTGACAAGCCACAAAGCTTCTGGGAGAATGTCCTATGGACAGATGAGACAAAAGTCTAAATTTTTGGCAAGGCACATCAGCTCTATGTTCAGACAGAAAAATGAAGCATATCTTGAAAAAAACATTCCCTACTGTGAAACATGGAGGAGGCTCTGTTATATTCTGGGGCTGCTTTGCTGCATCTGGCACAGGGTGTCTTGAATGTGTGCAGGGTACAATAAAATCTCAAGACTATCAAGGGATTCTAGAGAGAAATGTGCTGCCCAGTGTCAAAAAGCTTGGTCTCAGTCGCAGGTCATGGGTCTTGCAACAGGATAATGACCCAAAACACACAGCTAAAAACACCCAAGAATGGCTAAGAGGAAAAAATTGGACTATTCTGAAGTGGCCTTCTATGAGCCCTGACCTAAATTCTATTGAGCATCTTTTGAAGGAGTTGAAACATGCCGTCTGGAAAAGGCACCCTTCAAACCCGAGATACCTGTTGAGAGGTGCAGAAGTCTCATTGACAGTTAGAGGAATCGTTTGATTGCAGTGATTGCCTCAAAAGGTTGTGTAACAAAATATTAAGTTAAGGGTACCATCATTTCTGTCCAGGCCTGTTTCATGGGTTTTGATTTTAAAAAATTCTGTTGAAGCATGGTTGAAAAGCAATGTCTAACTTTCATTTGTTCATTTTCATAGAATTTTTATATATTATTACTTTTGTCAGATTCAAGTTACTTCTGTGACCATTGTGGGTTTTTCTTTCATTAAACGATAGGTACCAACAATTTTGTCCAGGTGTGTATATCATAAGTTGAAAGTTAGAAATGTTTCCATTTCACTTGAGGGATAATTAAAAATGTAAAAATTGACAGCAGCAAGACATCTCAAAAAAGTTGGCTTAAGATTAGCAAACGGCTTGAAAATTAAGTGGTACTAAGGAGAAACAGCTGGAGGGTCAATTTCCAACATCACATGACTACATATAAAAAAAAAAGAGCATGGTAGAGAGGCAGTTTCTCCAGAACCAAAACCGGCCAGAGGTTCACCAAACAGCGCATAGACTCAGGAAAATTTCTAGAAGTCACTGTCTGTGGACACAGTTGGCATGGAATCCGAAAATGCAAGTTGTATCATGAAAAGAAGTTCTTTATGAACATCATGGATGCTGTGTCCTGTGGACTCAATAGGCAAGGAACTATCCATCTTGTTAGAAGGGGACAGTTCAAAAGCCTGCATCACTGATGGTATGGGGTTGCATTATTGCCTTGGCAGGTTATCTTGAAAGGCACTATCAATGTTGAGCAGTACATAGAGGTTTTAGAACATATGCTCCCATTCAGATGTCTCTTTCAGGGAAGGTTTTGCATATTTCATCAACTTGCATTCATCACAACAGCATGGCTGGGTATTGGTCTGGCCTGCCTGCAGACCAGACCTTTCACCAATAGAAAAAAATATGAAAAAAAAAGATCCAGGACTGTTGAACAGCTAGAATCCTACAAGAATGGGACAACATTCATCTCCCAAAATTCCAATAATTCATTTTCTAGACGTTTACAGACTGTTGTAAAAAGAAGAGGGAATGCTACACAATGGTAGACATTGCCCTACCCCAACTTTTTTGAGATTCTGCTGCCATCAATTTCTAAATGAGTTATTTGAAATTAAATGGAAAAAGGTCTTTCAACTTCTCATAAGTGTTCAATGTACAATTGTGAATTAAATAAGATCATATGAGATTTCCAAATCATTGTATTCTCATTTTCTTTACATTTTATACAGAGTTCCAACTTTTTAGAATTGGGAGTAGAGTTTTTCCCTTTTCAATAAATTAGCAAAGATTTCTAACATTCTGTTTTCTCTTTGTCAGCAGGGCGTATTGCGTGCAGAATGATGGGGGAAAAACCGAATTTTTTATTTTGCATTATATATGCACACGGGTAAAGAACTGGTTAGGAGACAAAGCAAAGAATTGTTGTACAAAGTACATATTCAGAATCGGCTAAACTCAGTGGAGTGGCAGTGGAGTACCACAAGGATCAGCATTAGGCCAGTTCTCTTTAACAACTTCCCAATGCCAGGTCTTTAACGATGACAGAAGAATTCACTCTGGGGGGGCTTAAGCGAAGATCAGTGCCCATGATCAAAGTCCAAACTTTTCCTCTGGGGACAGTCCCCATTGGCCCTGTACCTTTGGTGGTGTAGGATGAGTCCCGTGCAGCGAGATCACAGGAGTCGTCCTGTTCCAATGGCAGCCTGGAGTCTTCTGAAGGCTCCCAGGCCTGTCATAGGAATATGACCTGCCTCAATAGCTGTGTAGCAAAAATCCCATAGATGGCAACACAGTTGTATTAAAATATTGCAGGTTCAAGCCGTCTAGGAAGTTTTTTTTTTTTTTTTTAAATACAAACGGTATAAACTAAAAATTCAAACCCACCCCCACTTCCCTAGATTTGAAGTAAAAATAAATGAAAAAAAAAAAAAAAAATTAAATATATTCTACATTCCTGTGTCCAAAACCCCCCAGAGTACAAACATATAAAAAAGGAGGAAAAAAAAAAAATCAAAAGAGCCAAACTGACGTTTTTTCAACCTTTCACCTCTCATAAAAATTTCCTTATGTGTCCCCATACACAGACCTGCACAAATGCAGTTTTTTTCCAATTCCACCCCATTCTGAATTTTTTCCAGCTTCCCAGTACATTGTAATAGTACCATTTATTATTCTGTGAAGTAAACATTATGCCCTCATTTGGCTTTTTGAACAAAAAAAATAAAGTTGTGTGGTTTGGAAGGTAGAAAGTCAAAAAGGAAAAATCAAAAATGCCTGTTGCGAGAAGGGGTTAAACTTTTTCCAAATTACCTTGTGGATGGGTAAGACCGTAAAGTGTCAGATTTTGTGGAGGAAACAAAACTTTTCTTAAATGTGAGCAAGATAATATTGTAGAAATACATTGATAAACTGGCAACATGGGCCAGAACATGACAGATGGCATTAAATGTTCAGGGATGTTAAAGGGAACAACACTTGTAACCAGCATACCCAAGTCCTTCTCTTGTTCTGTTATACGTAAGATAACCAGCAGTATTCCGTGTCAAGCAGCAGCTGCAAAAGCGAATAAGATTTTAGAGTGCATAAAGATAGGTTAAAATCTGGAATCTCAATGTAATATAGTGAAATTTAATTTTGGGCTTTACACTCTAAAACGGATATAGGAGAACTAGAAGGGGTAGGAGGAAAGGTAGTTCTTTACAGTTTCAGTAGTAGAACTGGAATTTCCTACCCATCATTTACTATAAACTTATAGCTAGATTTTCATAGATGAGAGATTTATCCAGGTATTTAATCTGATTACCAAATTTGGAGTAAGGTAGAATTTTTTCCCCCCCTTAATATGGTGTAATTGGCATTTGCCTCATGGGGATTTTTGCTTTCCTTTGGATCAAGTCAGTAGGGTTATAAGGTGAACTTGCGACTTACTATAATTTTACTATGGGAATATGATATACCTATAGTTATGTCACTGAATGATTTAATGTCAATATCCCTAAACACTACCCCATAGCTCCTCTTACAGGCAATGAAGGTCTGAAGAACTGCACATTGAAATACGCTACATTGAACAGTTTATCACAAGGAGAATAGGTTAACCCCTTAACGACCAATGACGTACCTGTACGTCATTGGCTGCATGGGGATGTATATAGAGGTCTCAGGAGCTGAGCTCTCTCCATACACGGCGGATGCCAGCTATATAATACAGCCAGCACCCGCCGCTAACAGCTACAATCGGTGCTGACACCAATCGCACCTCATAACACTATAGATGCTGTAGTCTAAAGTGCGCAGGCACCATGGGCTCCGCTATCGATCGCTGTCTTCCGGAACGTCATTGGCCAATTGAAGGCTCCCAGGATTGTCATTAGTATGGTTCTACAGTACTACTCTCTGCCATAGGCAGCGTATAATAGACATGAATGGATTTTACTAGTCACTGCAATACATTAGTATTGCAGTGAATAGTATGAGCAATCAGACCCCCTAGGGTTCAATGTCCCTAGGGGGTCTGATCATAAAAGTAAAAGAAGAAAAAAAAAAAAAAAAAAAGTTTTTAAAGGAATAAAAAAAAAAACCAAGTTAAAATCACCCCCCTTTCCCAAGATTACATATAAAAATAAACAAAAGTAAACAAACACTTTAGGGTTTCTCCGCGCTCAAAAATGCCCGAACTATTAAAATATAAAAATATTTATCCCATATGGTGAACGGTGCAGCAGGGAAAAACAATTCAAAATCGACAAATGGTCGATTTTTTTTTCAACACTTTTTCCTCCTAAAAAATTTTTTTTATGAAAAGTGATCAAACCATCAGACCTTCCCCCAAATGGTATCAATAAAAATGTAATCTTGTCCCACATAAAAAAAAAAAAAAAAAACACACACACACACACACACACACCCCTCACCCAGCTCTATACTTGTAAATATGATAAAGTTACAGGTGTCAGAACATGGCAACATTTTGCAAAGTTTTTCATTTTTTTTTTTTTTTTAAAGGTATCAAAACACTACAAATACTATATAAATTTGGTATCACCGTGATCGTACTGACCCACAGAATACAGGTAACATGTCATTTTTACCACATAGTGAATGCTGTAAAAATTAAACCCATAAGAAATGGTCACAAATGTGTTTTTTTTTTTTCCCCCCAATTCCACCTCATTCTTAATTTTTTCCCAGCTTTCCAGCACATTGTACAGGATATTGAATAGTGCCATTACAAAATACAATTTGTCACGCAAACAATAAGTCATCATGTGATTCTGTGGACCAAAAAAAAAAAATTATGGCTTAAAAGGGGTTAAAAAGTATTTATGGCTCTACTTTATCCCCTTAAGGACCGGGCCTAAAACTACCTTAATTGACTAGGCTTCATTTTTCAAAATTGACATGTGTCATTTTATGTGGCAATAACTTTGAGATGCTTTAACTTACACAAGTGATTTTGAGACTGTTTTATGACACATTGTACTTCATGTTAGTAAACATTGATCAATATTTTTGTATTTATTTAAAAAAAAAAAAAAATGGGGCATGTGATGGAAATTTAGAAATTTTAATTTTCAAAATGTGAAATGCTCTGCTTTTCAGACAGTCATACCACCCAAATACATTAATAAATATTATCTCTGCTTTATATCAGCATCATCTTTTAATCATCCTTTCATTTATTTTGGACATTAGAAGGCTTACAATTGTTACAGCGATTTTCCAGATTTACAAGAAAATTTCCCAAACTAATTTTTTAGGGACGACTTTAGTTCTGAAGGGGATTATAAAGGCCTATATATAAGAAACCCCCATAAATCACCCTATTTTCAAAACTGCACCCCTAAAATAATTCAAAACAACATTTGGGAAATTTGTTAACCTTTCAAGCATTTCACGGGAATTAAAACAATATGGAGGTTTATTTTAGACATTTAATTTTTTTTCAAAAATACATTCATTTAGCCCTAAAATTAACGAGGGGTTAAAGGAGCAAATGCATCTCACAGTTTGTTATGCAATTTCTCTTGAGCACAGAAATACCCCACATGTGGGTATAAACTGATGATTGGGCAGTGCGCAGAAGAGAAGGAGTGACACTGGGCGTCTGAAAAGCAGATTTTGCTTTTATAGTTTTCAGGTACCATGTCTCATTTGCCCCTAGAGTACCAATACAATGTAAACACTCCAAAAGTGACCCCATTTTGGAAACTACACCCCTGACAGAATTCATCAAGGGGTATGGTGAGCATTTTGACCCTACAGCTTTTTCACAGATTTCATTAACATTGGGATGTTTAAATGAAAAATTACTAAAACGTCACTTTATCCCCAAAGTTTTCATTTTCCCAAGGGGTTAAAGGAGAAAAAGGTAGTTACACAATTTCTCCTTAACACGGGAGTACCCCATATGTGGTTGTAAACTGCTGTATGGGTAAATGGGAGGCTTAGAATAGAAAGAGTGCTATTTGGCTTTTGGAGGGCAGATTTTGCTGGAATAGTTTTCAGGAAACTCCCAAAAAGTGACCCTATTTTAGAAACTACACCCCTAAAGGAATTTCTAAAGAGGTATGGTGAGCATTTTGACCCCACAGCTGATTCACAGATTTTATTAGCGATGGAACGTAGAAATGAAAAATTACTTTTTTTTTCCCAATAAACTGTCCATTTTTCCCCAAATTTTTCATTTTAACAAGGGGTTAAAGAAGAAAAAGCACCCCACAGTTTGTTATACAATTTCTCCTGAATAAAGGAATACCCCATATGTGGTTGCAAAATGTTGTATGGAGTACATGGTGGAGCTCAGAATAGAAAGAGCGCTATTTGGCTTTGGAAGAGCAGAGTTTGCTGGAATAGTTTTCAGGTGCCATGTCTCATTTGCCCAAGAAGTTACCCCATTTTGAAGGGGCAATTTTAGGGTCTCTGCAAATATAACATGGTGTCCAAAAACCAACAATCTAAATTAGCGTTCCAAAAGCACATAGGGCTCATTCAGATGTGCACCCTGCTTTTTGCTCAAACAGCAGTTTATGCCCACATGTATGACACTGGTGTACCCAGGATAATGTACTTACAGTGCCTTGCGAAAGTATTCGGCCCCCTTGAACTTTTCAACCTTTTGCCACATTTCAGGCTTCAAACAAAGATATAAAATTTTAATTTTTTTGGTGAAGAATCAACAACAAGTGGGACACAATTGTGAAGTGGAACAAAATTTATTGGTTATTTTAAACTTTTGTAAAAAATAAAAAACTGAAAAGTGGGGCGTGCAATATTATTTGGCCCCTTTACTTTCTGTGCAGCAAACTCACTCCAGAAGTTCAGTGAGGATCTCTGAATGATCCACTGTTGTCCTAAATGACTGATGATGATAAATATAATCCACCTGTGTGTAATCAAGTCTCCGTATAAATGCACCTGCTCTGTGATAGTCTCAGGGTTCTGTTTAAAGCGCAGAGAGCATCATGAAGACCAAGGAACACACCAGGCAGGTCCGTGATACTGTTGTGGAGAAGGTTAAAGCTGAATTTGGATACAAAACGATTTCCCAAACTTTAAACATCCCAAGGAGCAATGTGCAAGCGATCATATTGAAATGGAAGGAGTATCAGACCACTGCAAATCTACCAAGACCCGGCCGTCCCTCTAAACTTTCATCTCAAACAAGGAGAAGACTGATCAGAGATGCAGCCAAGGGGCCCATGATCACTCTGGATGAACTGCAGAGATCTACAGCTGAGGTGGGAGAGTCTGTCCATAGGACAACAATCAGTGGTAAACTGCACAAATCTGGCCTTTATGGAAGAGTGGCAAGAAGATATCCATAAAAGTCTCGTTTAAAGTTTGCCACAAGCCACCTGGGAGACACAGCAAACATGTGGAAGAAGGTGCTCTGGTCAGATGAAACCAAAATCCAACTTTTTGGCCACAATGCAAAACGATATGTTTGGCGTAACAGCAACACAGCTCATCACCCTGAACACACCATCCCCACTGTCAAACATGGTGGTGGCAGCATCATGGTTTGGGCCTGCTTTTCTTCAGCAGGGACAGGGAAGATGGTTAAAATTGATGGGAAGATGGATGGAGCCAAATACAGCACCATTCTGGAAGAAAACCTGTTGGAGTCTGCAAAAGACCTGAGATTGGGGCGGAGATTTATCTTCCAACAAGACAATGATCCCAAACATAAAGCAAAATCTACAATGGAATGGTTCACAAATAAACGTATCCAGGTGTTAGAATGGCCAAGTCAAAGTCCAGACCTGAATCCAATCGAGAATCTGTGGAAAGAGCTGAAAACTGCTGTTCACAAACGCTCTCCATCCAACCTCACTGAGCTCGAGCTGTTTTCCAAGGAAGAATGGGCAAGAATTTCAGTCTCTCGATGTGCAAAACTGATAGAGACATACCCCAAGCGACTTGCAGCTGTAATCGCAGCAAAAGGTGGTGCTACAAAGTATTAACTTAAGGGGGCCGAATAATTTGGCACGCCCCACTTTTCAGTTTTTTATTTTTTACAAAAGTTTAAAATAACCAATAAATTTCGTTCCACTTCACAATTGTGTCCCACTTGTTGTTGATTCTTCACCAAAAAATTTAAATTTTATATCTTTATGTTTGAAGCCTGAAATGTGGCAAAAGGCTGAAAAGTTCAAGTGAGCCGAATACTTTCGCAAGGCACTGTAATGTCAGATGTGGGTATAAACTGTTTGGGCACAACCGGGAAGGAGTGCTATTTTGGTTTTTGAACATCATGCCTAGAGATGAGCAAATCGAAGCTGCAGAAGTGGAATTCGATGCAAATTTCAGGAAGTCTTCGATTCGCATGGAATCCTGATTTCCTGATGCTTTGCGGTAACGAATATTTAGTAAGGACCTTTGTGACATCAGACGGTCATAAGATATTCTCTAGCGATGTGATTGGGTAGGCATGTCTGTTTTTTGAAAATTTCGCTCATCTCTAGTCATGCCACTTTTGCAGAGCCACTGAACTGCCAGTAAAGTGGAATCTGCAGACATGTGACCCCCACTTTGGAAACTACAGTCATGGCCAAAAGTTTTGAGAATGATACAAATATAAATTTTTACAAAGTCTACTGCTTCAGTTTTTCTAATGGCAATTTGCATATACTCCAGAATGTTATAAAGAATGATCAGCTTAACAGCAATTACTTGCAAAGTCAATATTTGCCTAGAAAATGAACTTTATCCCCCAAAACACATTTCAACATCATTGCAGCCCTGCCTTAAAAGGACCACCTAACATCGTTTCAGTGATTGCTCCATTAACACAGGTGTGGGTGTTGATGAGGACAGGGCTGGAGATCAATCTGTCATGATTAAGTAAGAATGACACCACTGGACACTTTAAAAGGAGGCTGGTGCTTGCCATCATTGTTTCTCTTCTGTTAACCATGGTTATCTCTAAAGAAACACGTGCAGTCATCATTGCACTGCACAAAAATGGCCTAACTGGGAAGAGTATTGCAGCTAGAAAGATTGCACCTCAGTCAACAATCTATCGCATCATCAAGAACTTCAAGGAGAGAGGTTCCATTGGTGCCAAAAAGGCTCCAGGGCGCCCAAGAAAGACCAGCAAGCGGCAGGACCGTCTCTTAAAAGTGTTTCAGCTGCGGGATCGGGCTACCAGCAGTGCAGAGCTTGCTGAGGAATGGCAGCAGGCAGGTGTGAGTGCATCTGCACGCACTGTGAGGCGGAGACTCTTGGAGCAAGGCCTGGTCTCAAGGAGGGCAGCAAAGAAGCCACTTCTCTCCAGAAAAAACATCAGGGACAGACTGATATTCTGCAAAAGGTACAGGGAGTGGACTGCTGAGGACTGGGGTAAAGTCATTTTCTCTGATGAATCCCCTTTTCGATTGTTTGGAACATCTGGAAAACAGCTTATTCGGAGAAGAAGAGGTGAGCGCTACCACCAGTTTTGTCTCATGCCAACTGTAAAGCATCCTGAAACCATTCATGTGTGGGGTTGCTTCTCAGCCAAGGGAATCGGCTCTCTCACAGTCTTGCCTAAAAACACAGCCATGAATAAAGAATGGTACCAGAATGTCCTCCAAGAGCAACTTCTCCCAACCGTCCAAGAGCAGTTTGGCGCTCAACAATGCCTTTTCCAGCATGATGGAGCACCTTGCCATAAAGGAAAGGTGATAACTAAATGGCTCAGGGAACAAAACATAGAGATTTTGGGTCCATGGCCTGGAAACTCCCCAGATCTTAATCCCATTGAGAACTTGTGATCAATCATCAAGAGACGGATGGACAAACAAAAACCAACAAATTCAGACAAAATTAAAGCATTGATTCTGCAAGAATGGACTGCTATCAGTCAGGATTTGGTCCAGAAGTTGATTGAGAGCATGCCAGGGAGAATTGCAGAGGTCCTGAAGAAGAAGGGTCAACACTGCAAATATTGACTTGCTGCATTAACTCATTCTAACTGTCAATATAAGCTTCTGTTACTCATAATATGAATGCAATTATATTTCTGCAGATCATGTGAAAATATAATATTTGTGTCATTCTCAAAACTTTTGGCCATGACTGTACACCCTTAAAGGGATTTATCAAATGGTGTAGCAAGCATTATTAACCCATGAGCATTGCATTAATTTAATTTCCAGAAATGAATGCGCAGCTGCTTTTGGAGCGCTCACCTCTGATACAAGCCGGGCACAACATATTACACACTGAAATGACGTATTCCTTGGGGGTTAAAAATGCTCACTGTACCCCTGGTATAAATTCCTTCAGGGGTGTAGTTTCCAAAATGGGGTCACATGTCAGGGGATTTCACTTTACTGGCATGACTTTAGGATATGGGATGGACCCTCACTCCTTCCTAAAACCACCCAAACTACAGTAAACATTGACTTTGGAATAAACGCACAAAACACTTTATTTTGGGTGTCAAAATGGCCACAGCTTTATTTAAATCACAGAACTAAAATAATCACAGAAGGAGTCAGGTGAAGTGCTAGACCATTGGAATTCACAAATACTGTGAGATCCCCAGCTGTCTGACATACAGCAGTGGGCCAGACAGTAATAAAGGGGCGGCACGCTCCGGCTTGCAATTCTAGCAGAGCCAGTACACTTTAAGGGCACCAACAGCCCTGTGCTTAACCACTGTGCCAGCCCCTGGATGACGTTACTATTACGACATCCTTCAGGCTGGCCATTTCCAAAGCTCAGCCTATTCACCACCATGAGGTTTAACCTCCTCTATTAGTTAAAATAAGTCCACAATAACTTGCCTGCAACTTCCACCTGACTCCTCAACCGACACAGAAGAGGCCATTTGACACCTTAAATAGTCTCGGCCACCACCAAACTGATTAGGAATGCAATAGCCATCTAGAAACGTTATATACTACAAGTCCCGTACCATCTTCTCTACAATACTAAGCTATGAATGTTGCTGAAAATGCAACTAAAGTGAATGGCTGTAGTTAGAAACCAGTAAGGAGAAATAGACTAGAATACTGAAATTACCATAAACCAGTATACGTGGGGGCTTCCGCCATACCACAAACATGTAATTGCCAACCATTTATGCATATAAGTATATACTTCACACTCATGTGATGTGGGGTCCCACTTATGGTGGTAACTGTAAACCCATTATACAGATGTATATAGTATGTATGAGATAACACCTCTTCAAGGAATACCTCTGCCACTAAAAACTAGGACTGTCCATTTATATTCATAGGTAACCCTATACCCACTTATATTGCCAGGAAAGACATAGAGAGTATAAAGAAGGGAAGAGAAAAGTACTTGCTGTGCATCAGCTTCTCCAGCAACCAGAGCATGTACTGTAGTGAAAAACCTCACCATTGTTGTTCGATGGGTCCCAAACACATCAACAGTAAAACAAGCCATTAAATGATGCTTATAATAATGAGAATAAGCCCATAATCTGCTTGATTTACAGGAGTCTTTGAAGGCAGTGAGAGATCCTCTCCTGTCATATCTCAATCACTTTCAGAGCACTTGATGACCTTTACCCATAGCCGTATGCATCGACCCAAGGGCACAGAGACTGAAATTTGAAGCTAAAATTCTCTCTTTTGCTGGACCTGGGCCAGCACCATCCTGATGCTGCCCGTTCCTCTAGGGATCTACAGGACTATATAGCTCCTGCATGCAGAGCATGGGGTTATCATGATAAGCAATGCTGGGCTCCATTCGCTAGCTGGCTGCGATAGACACTCTACTGCATCTATGCCTGTATCACACTGTCGGCAACCTTAAGACAAATATGAGTTGGTCAATATAAATGGTAATATCTCTTCATTAAGAAAAATTACAAGTCAACAGAAATGGTTCTTGAAGCCCCCTTTATTTTAAATATTTTTCTCTCCCTCCAGCCGCAGTCACCACTGGCTCGGAGGGCTCAATTTATTGCACAGACATGTGAAAACTGTTAGGGTAAGTCCCTAGGGTCATTTTCATAAAATTATTCATAAAATGAATAATTGGTTTGCAGAAACCAGGTGGTCCATACCTCCGATGGTTACCCCTCCACACCAGGGGGCCATACCTCTGATGGTTACCCCTCCACACCAGGGGGCCATACCTCTGATGGTTACCCCTCCACACCAGGGGGCCATACCTTCAATGGTTACCCCTCTACACCAGGGGGCCATACCTCCAATGGTTACCCCTCCACATCAGGGGCACATACCTCCAATGGTGACACCTGAGGTACCTGCACTGGGCTACACCTGAGGTGCTTGCCCATTACTGGCCAAATTATAAGCAACTTCAAGGACCCATAAAAATACATAAATAAATATTTATTGTCACTAGTGCGAATTATAATGCACAACAATAGCTATAGTGTAGGATTATATTTAAGCTAAAGTATTAAGAAAACACAACCGTAAATAACTGAATTACATTCTGTTAAGCACATACAGTCAAGAAATGGCAAAAATAGGTTGTTAGTGTATCCCAAACCACCAGCAGTTACACACTGGCTTGGAGGCACTTGTACGCATCCCAATCCTAAGCAACCTTGACCTATGGGGTTACATAATAAGGCAAGACCACTGACAATAACAGAGTAAAACGCTGGCCTAAAGATCGGAGGCCCAGGCAGACAGGGTCCTCTCCATCTTATACTATGATAGATAACTAGCTGAGTGATCTAGTACATGTCATAATCAGGGATGGGAGCTGCTTCAGTATATGATGCCATAGTAACATATAATAATAGTAATCCATATACTTATCTGGATACAGACTGTAAATGCTCCTAAATCACCGGCTACACATGAAGAGTAAGAAATGCAATAACCCGATGCAGTATTTGTCTGAAATCCATTATCTACATGTGTTGGAGACTCAGAGGTCAGCCCACAACAAGGCGCTCAGTATATCACCATATATACATGGCTATAAAACTATACAATTCTGTGCATCCTACAGAGCAAGGTGCACCTGGGCCACCCACATCCCCACCACATATAATAAACCACTCCCCGGGACACCACCCAGCAGGAGCCCAAAGACCAGCCAGATCAAAACATCATAGGGAAAACTAACCACCATGTTTCCCCACCCCCAAAAATTTCAACCAATACCAAGGACCCCCCACCCCACCAATTAAAATTAACCTGTATACAGTATGGCCAGAGATGGCGGACATATACAGGGATCAGTGCAGTCTCCATTAATATCACCACACTGTATATCTGATCCCCGGCTTTCAGATCATGCTGTCCCTCTCTCACCACACTGTCTCCATTACATGTGACCTCCCAGCTCCACCATAGAGAGCCCCTCAGTCCCCAGGACTCATGAACAATCTGCATTATACAGCAGTAATCTATGATATATCAGCCATGTCTGCAGTGTGTGAGGTAAATACATGAGGGGACTCTGTGACGGTATAAATCCTGTGGTAATACTGCAGCATATACAGTATGATGTAGAATGGTGATACTAAACTAGGAGTGCTGTCTAATGTGAATGTGGTCACACCAGTGTGGTGTGAGGTGATAGACCCCAATATTATACTCCCTGATTCAGCAGACATGTTTAATGTTTCTTCCAGTCCTTGTGGTGAGAGGAAGAGATGAATAAGACAGGAAGTTACATCTATTCCTAAACTCCTCCCTCCCTACAGTAACACACTAGGTACTATATACTCCTAAATCTGAATATACACATATATACTCTTAAAGCTGAACAAGCCTATATAAATCTACACAACTACTGCACAAAGATGAAACTGCAGGAGTTATTGGTTTCCCCATCCCAAAGTCATGTCCCCCTTTGCTAATGGCTCCGGGGGTGTCTTTTCAGGGATCTGCAAAAGTGTCATGGCATCCAAAAACCAAACTGTCTAAATCTGTGTGCCAAAAACCAAATAGCACTTCTTCCCTTCTGTGCCCAAACAGCAGTTTATACCCATATATGACCTTAAGTACGTTATCCTGGGTACAGCAGTGTCATTCATGTGGGCATAAACTGCAGTTTGGGCACACAGTAGGGCGCAGATGTGAAGGAGCGCTATGTGGCTTTTGTAGCACAGTTTTAGATGTTTGGTATCTGGATGCCATGTCATGTTTGCAGAGCCTCTAAGGTACCAGAAATGTGTAATCCCCTAAAGAGTGACCCCATTGTGAAAACTGCACCCCTCAAAGAATTTATCAAGGGGTGTAGTGAGCATTAGTATCCCAGACGTGAATGCACACGTGGTGAAGAGCAAATATGTAAGCTGTGCAGAGTGCATTGGGAACATCAAATTCCCTACTATTGTCCCAGTAGGTCCTATTATTTGGGAAGAAGTGGGGGGGGGGGGGTCACTTCTGGTTTCTTTTCCCTGGTTACTAAATCTGGTTTGTACCCCGATATATGCTCGCACAGATTATACATTCCCTTCCTGATGCAGCCAGTTATGTTCTAATGATTTGGCGATTTTTGGGGGTTTTGTCTTCATATTGTACAAGCTATATTTTGTTTATTTTTCTGATGATGTAGCCATATGTGTGCTGCTTTTTTTGCAGGATGAGATGCATTTTGTAATGACAACATTTTTGGGCGCCTATAACTTATTGAGTAAACTTTATTAAACTCTCTTTTTTAGTAGCTTACAAAAAAACAAATTCTGGCATTGTGTTTTACCCTTTAAGTTTTTTACTGTACAGCATAAGTAACATGTTACCTTTATTCTGTGGGTCGGTACAATTACGGCGATACCTAATTTATATTGTTTTTTTTATGCGTTGCTATTTCTGCAGAACAAAAACCCATTTGGGGAAAGAAATCAATTATTTTTGAATCGCCATCTTTTGAGATGCGTAACTTTTTTATTTTTCGGTTTCCAGTTGTTTGAGGGCTTATTTTTTGCGGGACAACCTGTGCTTTCTATTGGTATTGTTTTGGGGTACATATGACTTTTTGATCACTTTTTATTGTATATTTTGTAAGGTGAGATGGTGAAAAACCATTACT
This sequence comes from Leptodactylus fallax, assembly GCA_947044405.1. Taxonomy (NCBI): domain Eukaryota; kingdom Metazoa; phylum Chordata; class Amphibia; order Anura; family Leptodactylidae; genus Leptodactylus; species Leptodactylus fallax. The sequence goes on along the minus strand of CAMRHE010000061.1, from coordinate 790,989 downwards.
TCCGGCATTTTTTTTTCAGTTTTTTTTTTTTTTCCCGACGTGCACCATGTAGGTTAAATATTGTTTCAGCTTTATTGTACGGATTGTTACGGACATGGCGATACCAAATATATATTGTTTTTATTAACTTTTAGGGTTTTTTGTTTCATATATATATTTCATTTTATATAGGAAAATTGAATTTTTGGGGCTTTATAATTTTTTATTTATTTATTTACTTGTCCTATAAGGACACCTGAACCAGAAATACACTGATCGTTGGTTCAGTACTATAGACTGCAATACACGAGTATACACGTGTATTGCAGTCTATAGAGGAAGTCAGCCTGTGCAGATGCATAGGCTGACTTCCAGAGGTCCTGGCAGGATCAACCAGAGGAGGGGGGGAAGCAACATGGCCGCGGCATCTAAGGGGTTAACACCCGCGATCGGAGCTCAGCTTACAGCTGACACCTGCTCTCGATGCTAAGTGGGTGACATTAAAATGACGTACTGGCACGTCATTTTGCGCTTAGGTACTCCTTCCAATGACATACCAGTACGTCATTTTGCATTAAGGGGTTATTTGGTTTCTGTTCAATTCTTCTGATTCAGACAGTACAACAGACATTAAAACCAGATGACTCAAATCATCTGAATGAGCCCTAAAGGTAAAGTTGTGGCCAAACCTTTGAGTCTCACGCAAAATTTGGTTTTCACAAAGTTTGCTGCTTCAGTCTTTTAGTCATGTTTCTATAGTATACTGAAGTACAATTATAAGCATAAGTTTTTAAACTTTTTATATACAAATAATCAATATTTACAGTGGTGATCCTTATTTTTACAAGGCTTCTGAAATTTGCCCTGGCATGCTGAGTATCAGCTTCTGGGCCAAATTGTGAATGATGGAAAACCATTTTTGCTAATCAGTGCTTGGAGTTTATCACAATTTGTAAATTTTTGTTTGGCAACCTGATTTTTGAGTCTGAGGCATTTCCTGGCCATGGACCCAAAATTTCCATGTTTTGTTCTCTGAGCCACTTAGTTACCACTTTTGCCTTGTTCCAACTGGCTAGAAAAAGCATTGTAAGGCTAATTGCACACAACTGTGTGTGGGCCGCTGGCCGTCATTCATTCATCCATACATTAGATCAGCGGTCCCCAAACTTTTTATCTCCACAGCCTGACTGGGTGGGGGTGGGGGGGGATGGCGTTTGGGCGTTGCAAGAAGTGGGGGCAGGTGGTTTGGTCATATGGGGGGCGGGGTTATACAGTAAACAGCACTTTAGACGAGACGGGTTGGCGATCTGGCCACAGTGTTGTGGCTCCTAGCATAGCTAATGGTGGGGGAACTGGTCTACAGCGCTATACACCGAGGTCCTGCACCATTAGCTATGCTAGGAGCCACAACACTGTGGCCAGATCACCGACCTGCCCCACATAATGTGCCGGGAGCCGCCTTTACCGAAGCCATCCCGCCGCCCCGCGGACCGGGCCATTGAGGGTCTTTTTCCGGTCCGCGGGGCGGCACCGGTGGTTGGGGACCCCTGCATTAAATTAATAGGGGCTGCGGATGCACGGCCGCAAAACCGGACAGGAATAGGACCTGTCCTGAGCTTTGCAACCCCTACTGTCGGCTCGCACACTGACCTGTGTAATACACAATCATGTGCATGGACTGACAGAAATGAATGGGTCAGTGTTCTATCTGGGAAAAACCCATATAGCACACTGAACTCGCACACTTTCGTGTGCAAGGGGGCTTAGTCATCAAATTGCTCCTGGATCTTTGGGAGAAGTTGCTCTTGGAGGATGTTTAGATACCAATTTATATTCATGGCAGTTTTCCTAGGTAAAACTGTGAGAGCGCCTACTCCCTTAGTTGAAAGAAAAAAAAAAAAAAAACCCACACACGAATTATATCTGGATGCTTTACTGTTGGCAGGACATGCTGGCACTCGCAGGTAAGTATTTTCTGTAAGGAAAAGAGATCATTTGCACCTACCTGGTCAGGTTTTCTAAACTGTAGTACTCAAAGTGGTTGGCCACTTTCGGACAAATCATAATGTTTGTATAATAAATAGTTGTACAATTTTCCAACATACTTTCTGTATCAATTCCTCTCGGTTTTCTAGATCTCTGCTTGCTGTCATTCATTCTGCTTACTTCCAGTGGATAAAAACCAGTCCATGGTCATGTGATGGACATAGGTGCACAGCTCGTTACCAGGCAGATATCTGATTACTGTGCTGTGACTACAATGAGCTGTGCACCTGTGTACATCACATGACCATACACTGTATGTCACATGACCATGGACTGATTTTTATCCACTGGCAGTAAGCAGAATGAATGACAACAAGCAGAGATCTAGAAATCTGTGAGGAATTGATGCAGAAAGTATTTTGGAGAATTGTACATTTTTTTTTTTATTATACAAACAATAACATTGGTCTCTCAATATTGGTTTGAAAGTGGCCAACCCTTGTGATAAAAAGGATAGTATAGATATGGATCAGGATAGGATACATGAATGCTCCATAAGTGATCAATTAAAGCACAAAATAATAAAACATGGCTTAATATACATTTTCTCTAAATCCATTTATTGCACAAACTGCACCCACATGTAGGATATTTAGCACCAGCCAGCTGCTTGCAAGCTTTACTTTAAGATTCAAACATAATTCATAAATTGCTATGAACAGGACAAAAATGCCTACACAATATTTCTAAGAGCAAAGAGGGCTACTTCAATACCATAGAAAGCATATACTACCACTATGTGGTAATAAAGCAGCCTAATGTGTTATTTCGGTAGAGTGTACAGTGACAGGTTGGAATTGGTGCTGTAAAGGGGGGGAATCAGAAGGGGCTGCTGTACTTCACGGCCTTTGAGGCCCCATCGTTCTAGAGTGAACCCAAGAAATCAGAGCCCAGGCAATCAGCAACTTCTGGCATAATGAGCAATATGTCAATACTCCTTCAAAGGGCTAGCTTGTTGAGAAGAGAATACTTTATATGAATAAGTATACTTCTTTAAGACAAAAAAAAACCTCTACAATTTACTGAGAACTAGGACATGTACATCACTGTGCATGTCGCAGCCACACTGAATGATTTGGCTTTTGGAAAATGTTTCATCTGCTTGCGCAGCCGGCTATACAAATACATATGTACAACTATACATAACACATCTGTTATATGCTTCTTTTGTTGCACATTGCTCTGCAACAAGTATTATTGATCAGCTGTGAGCTACAAGAGAGGACAATAGTGACATAAGACATTATTGGCCATTTTCAGAGCCCTGCACATAAAAATATGAAACCAAAAAATGAAAATAGCAGGTCACAGCAGAGTAATAAACTGCGTGGAGCAATACAGAACAATGCAGCTGCTAGACAGATGCTTTGTTCCTCAAGTAAAGGGTTGAGGTCAGCATTTCATCTGGAGGTAGGAAGAAAGCAGTAGTTCTGGGGGGCAGAACTCTCTGTTCTTGTTTACCACTCGCATCTGACGTTTGCCTTTGAAGTTGGAACCTAAACAGAGGGGAAAAAGGGAATTAAAAAAGGGAAAAGAACCATATGGTTATATATATCAGCATAACATGCCTAGGACACCAAGTACCTAAATGGCCACTATCTTTTCAGACAACCTAGTCTCATTTAACAAAAAATGTGACTCTGGACCAAACGTAATGCACTTTAATTTAAAATGTTGCTTTTTGCCTGAAAAACCTTAAAAGTTCTTGCCACTAGGTGTCTCCCTTCTAACTAATTTACAGTTCACTCTCTGTTGCTAGGCTAGCTTTGTCTCCATAGATGTGACACTGATAACAGTGAGTGGAAGGGGGAGGGGCTGGTCTTCTCACACAGTGAATGTGGATGGGAGGGGTTGATTCTCATAGCCTCCACACACGTCTAAACTGCTTTCTCTGTGCAAAGGACTGAACATTATGCAAATCTCAAAGCTTACAATGTAAGAAAAGTCTAAGTACTTGTATATACTTTTTGGCTGCTTGTGTGAATACAGATGGGATATTATTCACAGACCGCAAGAAGCTTTTATGATTATGCTCATAGATTGCTCTTTTCCTGTGTCATGCCTGCATGGTAGATGCTAGAATGGAGTGGGTACCAGCATGTAGCTTCCCTATATTTGCAGTTGTGTTCACAAATTTCCAATATAATGGTCACTTGGGCTTTTCTAAACTATTTGTTTGCTCTTGTACAGTTACTCCTGGCAGAATTACATACAAACAAACCAAACTAGTTTTAATGGATAAGGGAGGGGGGCAGACTGTTGTGCATGACTACAATCTCAAAGACAACTTTGATTTACTAGCAGGTCATAGGTACTACTCCATGACCACCAATAATTTCCAGAACTAAAGAGGTTTTACTGTTTTACTGCATTAGAAACTCATCGGATATTTAAGGGGCAAGAAATGTCTGACCACCACGGAATAGATATCAAAACTAAGGAAATCACTGCAGGTCTAAGTACAGCACTCCAGCTTTGCAAAAGTGTAAAATGTCTGACAAAAATAGCAAAAGATCAATTTTAAGGGGCCGTTTAGTAGATGCAACTGTAGCAAATAAGATACCTAATAGGATGGCCTTATTGTTATAGGTCATTCATACTGTGTGGTCTCGTGTCTTTTAGGCCGCGGCCCCATGTGGCGTAAACATCGCGGCAAAAAACGCGGCATTTTACAGTCCGTGCAAAGTGGATGGGATTCTTTCGCATATTTTTCTGCAATTTCCAAAACCATTGCATTTTTAGAAATCGCAGCATGTCAATTATACCTACAGAAACTCCGGCAGTTTCCCTACAGGTATCTTTGAAGCTGAAAGTCCACAGAGGAAAACTCTGCAGACTTTCTATGAAAAGCGCAGTGGGAAAAACTGTAATTCCTTTCCGCTGCATTTTTTTTCCCGCAGCGCTTTTTCGCTGCGACCCACTTAGCCTCAAGGTTGTTTTTCACTTAGCAAGGTCCCTGTATTCTTCCACTGCACTGCAAAAACAGTGGTGCAAAGTCATTTGTCAGTAGCCTATGATATACTCAGTGACTGCACTGCAACCAGAGAATATAGAGTGCCCTGATTAGTTATGACAGTACTATATTAGAGTACTCCAAACAAACAGTTCTCTAATATAACACTAAAAGTGAATCAAAGCAGATGCTTCAATTTTCACACTGCCATGCTTAGCACATATAAGACAGAGCACCTTGCCCCAAACACCATAATTCACAGATGTTCCAAATACCACTTTCCCAAGATAAATCCCAAACTTCTTACTGGCGGAGGCCAGATCCATGTACTGACACACAGCATGCAGCAGGAGTCGCTGGTAACTGTTAAAGAACAAGATGAGAAACAGATTAAAATATATAGCAGATACAACGTAAATCATGTCAAGGCATTTTAATTAAAAATGACATTGTAAAAATATACAACCACCGATGCAAAATACATTAAATGAGCGGCCTTGGAGAGCTAGAGGCTCTTGGGAGCATATTATACTGTGTGGGGCCCATTGTGCAGCATATTATTTTCTATGGGGCCCATTGTGGAGCATTTTATACTGTATGGAGGCCACTGTGGAGCATTATACTGTGTGGGGGCTCTGGGGAACATATTACACTGTGTGGGACCCCTTCACTATTTACAGATACTGTGCAATGTAAACAGCGAAGAGGTCATGGCGCTCGTAAAAGTACCACTTTCCCTTCAAACAGTTGATCAGCAGGTGCTCTGGGGTGTTGGGCCTTACTGATCTTTTAGATCTCTTAGACCAGGCATGTCCAAAGTCCAGTCCATGGGCCAAATGCGGCCAGTGTTCAAATTTCCACCGGTCCGCCAGCACTGTTGCCTTTAGGGGGCCCTACCGGATCCCCCTTTGCTTTTTTAATATGCACACGGGGTCCGGTAACTGCCCCTATTAACTTACCTATCCCCGATCCAGCTCGCGGCCTCCTCTTCCCTCAGCAGCCACCAGAGGGTTCTCCCTGTTACCAATACTTACCTGTCTGCTCTCCCGCTTCTTTCTGTGGGATCGGGGAGCAGACAGGTAATTAATGACCCATAACTGCTATAGGGGGGACCAGTGAAGGGGTCACTGTATGGCCCATATAGTAGCACCTTCACTATTCCACCCCATACAGTAGCCTCTTCACTGTTCCCACATACTGTATGCATAGGGACCAGTGATGGGGCCATTATATTGTGTGGTGACAGTGATGGAGGCTAATTTTTGAACTGTGTGTGAAGAAAGTAAAAATATGCCATTTGCAATAAAAATGTCATAAAATAGTTCATTTGCATTTAATGTTGAAGAGGATCTTTCACGTCTTCATAGATGCACGGTGTTATATACCGCTAGAAAGCCAACAGTGTGCTAGTCGGCTATCTAGTGGTATACAATATTGCACATCTATGAGAAAGGTCCTCTTTAACCCCTTCCTGCCGATGACATTTTTCGATTTTCGTTTTTGACTCCCCGCCTCCTAAACCCCATAACTTTTTTATTTTCTGTTCACAGAGCCACATGAGGGCTTAATGTTTGCGGGACAAATGTTTCTTCATAATGGTACCATGGTACCATTTATTATTCTGTACAATGTGCAGGGAAGATGGAAAAAAAAAAAATCAGAATGGGGGGGGGGGAATTGGAGAAAAAATGCATTTGTGCGACTTTCTTGCGGGCTTCATTTTTACAGCCTTCACTCTGCAGCCAAAATGACATGTCATCGTATTCTATGTTTCAGTACGATTCCGGTGATAACAAATTGATACAGTTTTGTTTACATTTTAACCCCTTAAAAATTTTTTTTTTTTTCGAAAAGTCGCTATATTCTGACACCCATAATTTTTTTATATATCAATGTATAGGTATGCATAGGGAGTCTTTTTTGCAGGGCCAGGTGTACATTTTAGTTATACCCTTTTGGTGAACGTCTATTGCTTTGATCAATTTTTCTTCAAATTTTTCTCACATGCAAAATAGCAAAGAAACAGCGGTTCGGCACTTTTGGTTTTTTTTTTGATTTGTAGACCGAGCGTTTTCGGACACAGAGATGCCTAATGTACTTTTATATGTGTTCTAGGGAAAGGGGGATGATTTGAATTTTTAATATTTTTTTTATTGCTCTTATTAGACCCCCTAGGGGTCTGATCATTAATGCAATGCATTACAATGCTAATGCACTGCAAAATATCTCTGTCGAGGGGAAGGGGGGGGTGAATGCCCGCGATCAGTGCAGGCACTGATCGTGCGCATTAGCGATGGGTCTCTGCTGTATAATATAGCAGAGACCTGGCAGCTATGACGGCCATATTTAAACACCCGATATTTGCCGTACTATTATGGCAGATGTCGGGAAAGGGTTAATAGTTAAAAGAATGTCAAGCTGAATGGTCACAAAACCAAATTTGGCCCTCTTGGCAAAAAGTTTGGACACCCCGCAGATCATCTGTTTTCCAAATCAGCCAGCTCCTACTGCTTGGTGCTGTGGTGCTCACTCACCGTATTCTTGATAACCGCAGTTGTGGGTACTATAGTTGTATCCCTTTCAAGTATATCAATATAAAGTTTAAAGTGGATTTTACGGTCATTTATTTTGTCCATGGTCTTACACAGCCTTAATTTGGTCATACACATTAGATTTTAGCAGGACAGGCTGCTCATCTGATGTGCATAAAGGCCTTTTGACTCTCCGTTTTGTTGCAGGACAGAGAAAGATTGAGCAATTGGATTTACACATCCCAACCCTTCCGATTTACAGGAGAGATAAGCAGGAAACAGTCATCTGGCAGCAGCTTTCTCCCCTCTTTCTATTCAAAATACATGTATGTTCAGCCAAGTGGGCATGTGTGTGAGGGAGTGGTGGTTCAAGAGGCACAAACCACTCTGATGTATCAGTGATACAGAATGGGAGACAAAGTGTGGGAACAGACAATACCTGTTTTCCATCATTGCAATATACACAGATTCAGGGCTGACTGAGAAAAAAGAGAGCATCTCGTCTTCTAAATCCTCTAGTGTACCCTGTTTAAAAAGATTTATTTAGGGTAAGCTTACAACCAGGAGATCAACAGCAACAATAGGTTTCATTACTAAGGTTACATAAACATTTGCAGGTTATGAAAGTAGGCATTAAGCCCTAGCAATGCACAGCTTTAAACCACAACCTGCACATGCACAGGGGTATAAATATAATGTATATTAGGATTTCTTGTAGTAAATAAATTCTCAACTGCTACATTCAGATAGGCACAGATATACATACCTAGCCAATGTTCATACTTGCCTGAGTGCATATCTGTGTATGTTTTAATTCCTTATACAATTTCCCTTTAAATTCTTAACCAATATGTTTAAAAGTTTAAAAGGGAATCTGTCAGGTCAATCTGGGACACTAAACCACCCACAGGTCCATACAGACCTGGGGTTTAGTGTCCCAGATCGCCCTGTTGTAATGCAATGCGCAGGCGCATTAAAAATAAAAAACCTTTATACTTACCTAGATAAGGGTCCAATCAATGCTATTCGGCGAACAGTCTGGCTTATTCATGAGATTCTTCGTTGGCACGCCTCCCGGCGCCTGAGCTGTTCTTCAGTGAAGCCAAAGATGGACACCCCGGCTTCACTGCATAATTGTGGGGCATGCACACTAAAGCCGGGGTGTGCTCCGCTGGCTTCAATGAAGAACTGTGCAGGCGCGGGGAGTACAGCGGCAGGGTGAGTATAAAGCTTTTTTATTTTTAATGCGGCCATGGATTGCGTTATAACAGGGTTATTTGGGGCACTAAACCCCAGGTCCATATGGACGTGTGGGTGGTTTAGTGTCCCAAATTGCCCTGACAGATTCCCTTTAAGTCACACAAACTAATACATCATACTGTGTGCACTGCATTAAACTCTGACTCATAAGAAATGAATATATCAGCCTTGAACAGAGTGAGGAATATGGCAGAAGAATTGTTCCAGGCAGAAATGTGCCTGCCTACATGTCCCACAGAGAATTCAATCACAATGTATTGAATGCTCCATGTCAAAGGCTTAGATTAAAAAGGGCACTGCAGTCAACATTTACGCTAACAATGACACTGTAGATGCAAAAAAAAAAAAACACTATTCAAATAAGGAATTTTGCAGGACAACATGTTGTACAGTGGCATCTTATCACAAAGGAGCTTACTGCTTCTCTATCAAATCAAATACATAGAATATGTTCTTATTTTTATCAAATGAAAACTTGCACTAAACGTGTCGCTGAACCCTTTCACTGTCACAGGCATAGGTAAAGCCTCTAAGCTTTAAAGTTTTGCTGAAGCAACAATGTCTAGCGGCCTGTTAAACCTGTATAAATATTGTCTTGGCAGTAAAATGGTTAAGATTATTACAAATAAAGGTTATAAAGGAATTTAAAAGCATACTTAACCATTGGTATTTGGCGTCTTTTTAGGGTGCAACGTAGACTACGGCTGATCCTCTGATAACACTCCTCAGGGGTATAAGCTGGATGCTCTAAAAAAAGTAAAGAGAAGCAATAACCAACATGGCAGTTTTACAGAACATTAAAGGGAGGCATATTCCACTGCTACCACCACATTACAGTGATAAATATCATACCTTTGTTATGTATGTACCTTTTGAGAAAATTAATTTTGAAGTCTTATGCAAATGAGGCAGTTGGTGTACTGGCAGGCCTTCCGCCCTGGGAGCACTTCCTTGCTGCTCAAGTAAGATGGATGAAGTCAAACAAGTTGGAGGGGATCAACTCCAAATGCACAGGGTACCACAGGCAGGAGATGGTAGGGTTCTTCGTGAAAAATCGTGCTCCAGGGAAGCGAAGGCCTGCCCACAGTGCATTAACTGACTCATTTGCATAAGACTTCAAAGTGGTGGTTCTTCAAATCTACAAAAGTGACATATATAACAAAATTTAAGATATTTAAGTCGCTGTGATGTGTTCTGTAACACGGTGGTGATAGTTGCATATGCTAGGAGGAGGTGAGAGACACCCTTTAAGTCAATCACACAAAATACAGAATTGTCACAGTAAACAACAGGCAAATGAAATACATTCAAAGATAACACTGCAACGCTTTGCTTGCTGTGGCAGCAGCAGTTTGTTATAACAGTCTGAATGCTTTGGGAAAAGACACACGTATTTAAAGGTCATGTTTATAGAGCTGAAATATATATAGGTCTCAGTGGACATTAGTACAAAAAATAGTTGTGGTTAACCTCTTAACAACCACACAGGTAAACAAACAACACACAGTCCTGGACATTAAAACACTTGTTGGGCTGGCAGCTATACTACCTATTTTCCCAAACAAGTGCACAGTTAGCCAAGCATACATACATTCTAAACAAGAGGGGAAAAAGCCTCCATTCAGACTCCTGTTAACTCCTCCATCATCTTCCTGATAACAAAATGTGCATGTATGTGTAAAAAGAAGGGGGTCTATGGGACATGTGATTGGTTGAGGAATACTTTATAAATCATACCCGATTAATAGGAGAGCACTCTTCCTGACAAGGCTACATGCAAATCATGTTAAGATGGCTACGCATTCACCAGATTGCAGGATAAGTTGATCATCATAAACATACAGTACTCTGCAAAGTGTCACTGTTACCCATTCAAAGCAATTAGCAAAAAGTTATATCTCACTAGAAAAAGCCCAAGGAAATCCTCCTTTCCCTACCACTCTTTGAGCACTGTTGCCAAAGGATACCTGTAGAATGTTTGGAAAACTTCTCTAGGCTGGGGCCCCACAGCGGAAATGCAGCAATTTAAGAAACACTCGTTTCGTAAATTGCAGCACGTCAATTACACCTACGGAAACGCTGGCGTTTTCCATATAGGTATAATAGAAGCAGAAAGTCCACAAAGGAAAACTCTGCTGACTTTCTGTGTAAAGTGCTGCTGGAAAAATCACAATGTGTTTCCTGCACATTTTTTCCACCAAGCTTTTTGGCTGTGGATTGCTATATGGGGCCTTAGCCTTAAAGAGAGACTAACAATGGAGTAAAATTGTTAAAAATATTTCACATACATATTTCTGAACGTTATTCAGACTGTTTTTCTGTACTATGTATTTAGGAAAAAGATGCATTCAAATACCTGTTCTTTTATCTTTGCATTTATTAACCTTCTCTCGAGGTTTCCTCACATCCTGCTCCAGATAAAGAAGTACTTTCTCCTGCTCTTCTCCAGAACGGTTCATGAAGTCATTCCAAATCTGCAGGGGGCAGGGTGGGGGAACAAAAAAAAAAAAAAAAATACCCACAATGAAAATAAAATACAAATTAAGTACCATAAAGTACAATAATAGTTCAGAGTGCATTATAGTCATTGGGGTCTGTCGGGTGTCCACAGTTTCAAAACTGAAGCTGGCGGAGAGAAAAGTCCTCCGTGCAGGACTTCTCTCCATCGATTTTCGGCAGTTTCTGTTACGGAGTCTCCAACGGAGACTGGCACAGATGTGAACCCAGCCTTAAGCAGCACTCCCATTAATTTATAAAACCTTTACAGAAGTTTTATATTCACCTACCGGCTGTACCCTCCGTTCTGGCACAGCTCAAGCTTTTTATTTTAAAGAATTTTTTATTTTATTTTTAATGGGGCCACGGACTGTGTTATAACAGGGCAATTTGGGACACTAAACCCCCAGTCAACAGCAGGATCTTCCTCATTCAACAGAGCCTAATCCCACTGAGGGATGGCAGAGGAGCGGAAGTGGAGGAACAAGGTAGAAGTCCACCTCAAATTACTCTTCCTTTTCTACAGTGTGAACATACCCCTAATACATTTCTGACAGGCAGAAAAGTTAGATCAGACAGATATAACATCTTTGCCCATGGACTGTAACCATTTACAAAAATTATAAAATTTAAAAAAACACACAGAAGCATTTGGCAGCTTTTACATGTGCGCAATAGCAGGTGCTTTTTTGCACCTATAGTACGGACGCAACACCTGGATCTCCAGCGGATCATCAAATCCAGAATTATGACACTAACTGCAATAATGATAAATTGTAGGTACTACAGAGGTTGCATCCATAATATATGTGCAATAGAAAATGGCCCTACAGTAGTTATCACATTAGTTAGGTTTAGAGATCATTAAATTTAATTTGCATGCAAAAATTGTTTGCCGCATTTCTCAGTTTTTGGGGTTTCTTTAACATCTGCAACTGTGAATGCGGTATGAACTCTTCACATCTAAAAGAGTTTGATAGAGCATGTATTTTGGGGAATTTTTGTTTGTAATCTCTTTGTTGCAAAGTTGCATGAAAGTTGTTGTATATATTAAATATCAAGCAGCATTTTTATAAATGGTATCATTGCAGCAGTTTGTTGCGTGCAGTATGCATTTTAACTTGTATACTGTAAATTATATTAAACTGTAATATTCCTTGGATTCTGTTTCAGTGTATTTGAGACTACAAATTCTTGCTGATATTGATTGTGGAATACATACATTTTGTACACTGTGATCTATTATTTTATATGTGTTTTGTGTGGGAATTTAAAACTAAGTATGAATTTTAGATGCAAATAAATATATGCTTTAAAGCACTTTAAAAAAAAAAAAAAAAAAAAAAAAAAGTATTTGTCACAGTTACATGAAGGTGGACATTGCCACTGAGGAAAATATAAACCTCAGATTGTCTGTCTTCAACAAAGATAGGGTTTAAGGGTGCGCTTGCTTTTCAAGGTTGGTATTCCTAATATTTTATAGTTGATACTTTAAAACTTCAGGGTTAAAAGCAGATTTCTGACCCTTTCAGTTCAGGTGATTTTATCAAGATATGTGGATGTAGGTTTAGGCCTAAGTGACATGCATGAACTCTGGACATGCTGAACTCTATTTTTAGAAGGTGTAGGACATATAACTAGACTTACACTTTTAGAAACTAATACATTTTTATGATGGGATTATCTCTTATCTATCTTTAAATGAATTTCTGTCTGTTCTTTATGCGTGACCAAACGACTGGACCAATCCTTACCAAATTTAGCACACAGGTACATCAGGTGTCCGGGAAGATTTTAGACTGGGTCTCAGCTCTCTAGGATGTACCGTTCCTGAGATACAGTATTCCCAAAAAATTACCTGCATTAGCCAATAGAAGCCTGCAAGTCTTTCACTCATAATCCAACTGCCATACACACAGTCACATGTCCCTTATCAGCCAACAGAAGCTCGCAGGCGCTTAGTCTCCACATGCACACAGCTTTACTCCAGGTTTCCATAACAACCCAACCATTTTTCTTCACTGCTGTAGGTCAGTTTTAAAGGCGCAGGGTGCTGTAGTTGACACTGTTACACAAGGTCACATACACAGTTTTACTCCAGGTTTCCATAACAACCAATCGCAGATTTTTCACGGATCATCGAAACTGAGATACATATGATCACATGACGCTTATGGACCAATGGAAACTCGCAGGTTCTTCAGTCTTGACATACACACAGCTTTATACCAGGTTTCCATAGCAATCAAGCTATTTATGACCTGTATTAGTCAATAGCAGTTTGCATGTCCTTAAATATTCAGTCGTATGACGTGTATCAGCCAATACAAGTTCACATTTCATTTACCAGGTTTCCATAACAACACAGCCATAAATAGACTGTACCTATACTGGACTGCCATACTGGATGTAAGCATTCTTATAAATTGAAACATATTTAAACTACACACAAATGACATACAAAATAGGCCAGTGCCAATTATTACAGTGCCTAGCGAAAGTATTCGGCCCCCTTGAACTTTTCAAATTTTTGCTTCAACTTTCAGGCTTCAAACATAAGGATATAAAATTTTAATTTTTTGGTGAAGAATCAACAACAAGTGGGACAAAATTGTGAAGTGGAACAAAATTTCTTGGTTATTTTAAACTTTTGTAAAAAATAAAAACTGAAAAGTGGGGCGTGCAATATTATTCGGCCCCTTTACTTTCACTGCAGCAAACTCACTCCAGAAGTTCAGTGAGGATCTCTGAATGATCCAATGTTGTCCTAAATGACTGATGATGATAAATATAATCCACCTGTGTGTAATCAAGTCTCTATATAAATGCACCCGCTCTGGGATAGTCTCAGCAACACAGCTCATTACCCTGAACACACCATCCCCACTGTCAAACATGGTGGTGGCAGCATCATGGTTTGGGCCTGCTTTTCTTCAGCAGGGACAGTGAAGATGGTTAAAATTGATGGGAAGATGGATGGAGCCAAATACAGGACCATTCTGGAAGAAAACCTGTTGGATTCTGCAAAAGACCTGAGACTGGGACGAAGATTTATCTTCCAACAAGACAATGATCCCAAACATAAAGCAAAATCTACAATGGAATGGATCACAAATAAACGTATCCAGGTGTTAGAATGGCCAAGTCAAAGTCCAGACCTGAATCCAATCGAGAATCTGTGGAAAGAGCTGAAAACTGCTGTTCACAAATGCTCTCCATCCAACCTCACTGAGCTTGAGCTGTTTTCCAAGGAAGAATGGGAAAGAATTTCAGTCTCTCGATGTGCAAAACTGATAGAGACATACCCCAAGCGACTTGCAGCTGTAATCTCAGCAAAAGGTGGCACGCCCCACTTTTCAATTTTTTATTTTTTACAAAAGTTTAAAATATCCAATAAATTTCGTTCCACTTCACGATTGTGTCCCACTTGTTGTTGATTCTTCACCAAAAAATTAAAATTTTATATCCTTATGTTTGAAGCCTGAAATGTGGCAAAAGGTTGAAAAGTTCAAGTGGGCCGAATACTTTCGCAAGGCACTGTATGGGCCACTACACAAACAAAAAATGAAATATACCCAATATACCCATGCGAAGCCGGGTCCTTCTGCTAGTAAAAGATAGATATATCTATCTATACACACACACACACACACTTTCAAAATTGCATGCAGGTGGCCATTCATATATAGTGGTGAGCAGCATTTTAACAGTTTAGCGGGCGTCTACTTTCAGAAATTATATAGGGTTTATGTAGGATGTTTTAAATGTTGTAATTTTGGTTTTATTTGTACATCTCAAAAGAGTGAAAATTGTCCTGGCAACCAGTGGTACAAAATGTCCAAAAATTGTGGCAGTGAAAGAGTTAAACAGAAAATAGAAGACAGAGGAACAAGATGTGTCAGGATGTGTAGATTTTCACTCAGTATTTCCATGAACAGCATAAGGGAAAGAGGTGAGGGGGAACAGCAAAGGGAAAACGCATTAGACAACACTGCAATTTTATACATTAACATCAACCTAAGAAGTGACTGCAACAGAGATTATAAAACAAAAAGGCACTGGAAATAAGCAAGGATTCGTTTCAAAGAAGCAATAAACACAGACCATGGAAACGAAAAACCAGAGGGAAACACGGAAAGAAAGAAGCTAGGAAGTGGGGTTATCAGAGACCTTGCAGGATACAGTAGGTATCCCACGGAGACCAAATAGATTGGAAGGCTTCTACCGTGCCATTGAGGGTAGCGATCAAGAATTTCAAGCTTACATACAGGCCAGGAGGACGGGACCCATAGGGGAGATGGACACTTTTCCAGTGAAGTTCCAGTTTTAGCAGCAGTGCATAAATAGAGAAAATTTGGCATATTTTTACCAAGATACCTAAAAAGGAGATTAAGCACGTAAGTAAGCAGGTTCAGGGGAATTCCCTGCAAAAAGAGGGCATCCGTCAACTCCTTCACCTCCGTCCAAAAGGGATGGTTCAGAGTGCAATCTCAAAAGATATGATGTAATGTACCCAATGCTGAAAGACATCTCCAACAGGTGGAGGGGATAACAGGATTGAGGGCGTGTAACAAAGCCGGGGTGTTACCAGTGCATTATAATGTTGTACTGTGTCTCCCGGAAAGTTACACACGTGGAAGACTTGGCTGCTTGGGACCATATACAGTAATATGCCATTGACTGAGCTAGATCTGTCTGCCAAGTGCCTTGTTCCATTTCAACATGTACTTATGAAGGAGGGGGGTCCGCCCCTCTGGTGAGGAGAGGCGCTTATATATGGCTGAGATAAGTTCTTTCATAGAGGTACCAGCTCAGCATAATCTCTCAAAAACACTAGGGTCGGAGACGAGCGGGGCCCAGTAGAGGGCAGTCATAAAATGAGCTATTTTTTGGTAATGGAACCCACTGGCAAGTAATTGGAAGGTAGAGGTGAAGTAATCAGAAGGTCTGATCTGCAAAGTCAACGGATCAATTAGGTCCACCACATGAAACAAGCCTGCTCGACTCCAAGGGCGTAAATGGGTCACCCAATAGTAGTGAAGGATATGTGGAACCACTAACTCCCCAATTCGCCTTACCAGCCAGCATTACTGAACTCGGGATCCGATGACGCTTCGTGTTCCAAATAAAGTGGAAAATAGCTTTTTGAATGGAACATTTCTCAGAACGGAGAACTGCTTCCAGGAGGGTTTAAAAAAAAAAATACAAGTTTCCGTAGCAGGCTCATCTTTACCCAGGGTCACCCATATATCGGTTTCTCCCACCCAGGAGGTTGATGGAGGTAAGCTGAGCAGGGTCTAGAGGTGTCCCTAGGAAGAAAGGAATGGCCTCTGGAGGAGGAGAGGGAGGAGCAGGAACAGCAGGGCCCAAAGAGTTGGTGGGGACCCCCACAGGGTTCATAGAGGGAGCAGGAACCAGTGGACTGACCTGTGAAATCACCAGAGGTGTCCTGGCATGGAAGCTAGAACGTGGTGGGGCAGCATCCGAGGCTCAGTGCTGCGCTGCAAAAATGTTGGCGCTGCATGGGGAACGGGCACTTGGAGAGAAGCCGAGTCCATCCCCTCTATCATTGCAGGAGCCCGAGGAAGCTGTAGTGGGACAGAGTAGGAGTGCTGAGGAGCCCCAAGGCCCAAGGAATCTGGAGGGCCTGCAAGATAATTCAGCTCCAACGGGGGGGGGGGGGGGGAGCACAGCATCCTAAGATGCGGCTGACCATGATGGCAGCCGCCGCATGGAGGGCCGGAGCGGGTGCTGGGTGCAAGTAAGTAGTGAGAGTTGGCTAGGAAGGTTGGTCATGAGGAGCAGGGGTCCCTGGGTTTTTTGCTCATGAAGGAGGCAGTAAGCAGCAGTGGTCCATGATAACTGCAGGCAGTGCAGGAGCTCTCAAAAACGCGTCTCACACATCACACAGGCCACGCCCCAAGGTTGATTTATTTTTATACTTCAACCAGGGGCGCACCACTAATGAGGCGAAGTGAGGCGAAGTGAGGCGGCCACCTCAGGCGGCTCTGTCAGTTACTGTCGAGGGAGCGTCATTTTTACTATTTATTTAATGTAAACCAGCCCAGGACAGGCCGCTTTAACAAAAAACCGGCCTGTCCTGGGCTGGTTTGCGAGACCTCTGTAGGTCAGCGCAGGCGGCGATACAATGAAGCATCTCCTACGCTTGAGACACAGACGTCGCGGACAAGAAGAGGAGGCAGCGGCTCCATCAAGGCATCGCAGGTAGTTGCGAATAACTTTTTTTTTTTATATATATATATATATATATATATATATATATATATATATAGAGAGAGAGAGAGAGAGAGAGAGAGAGAGAGAGAGAGAGAGAGAGAGAGAGAGAGAGAGAGAGAGAGAGAGAGAGAGAGAGAGAGAGAGAGAGAGAGAGAGAGAGAATATACAGTACAGACCAAAAGTTTGGACACACCTTCTCATTCCAAGAGTTTTCTGTATTTTCATGACTATAAAAATTGTAGATTCACACTGAAGGCATCAAAACTATGAATTAACACATGTGGAATTATATACTTAACAAAAAAGTGTGAAACAACTGAAAATATGTCTTATATTCTAGGTTCTTCAAAGTGGCCACCTTTTGCTTTGATTACTGCTTTGCACACTCTTGGCATGCTCTTGATGAGCTTCAAGAGGTAGTCACCTGAAATGGTTTTCACTTCACAGGTGTGCCCTGTCAGGTTTAATAAGTGGGATTTCTTGCTTTATAAATGGGGTTGGGACCATCAGTTGTGTTGTTCAGAAGTCAGGTGGATACACAGCTGATAGTCCTACTGAATGGAGTGTTAGAATTTGTATTATGGCAAGAAAAAAGCAGCTAAGTAAAGAAAAACGAGTGGCCATCATTACTTTAAGAAATGAAGGTCAGTCAGTCCAAAAAATTGGGAAAACTTTGAAAATGTCCCCAAGTGCAGTGGCCAAAACCATCAAGCGCTACAAAGAAACTGGCTCACATGAGGACCGCCCCAGGAAAGGAAGACCAAGAGTCACCTCTTCTGCGGAGGATAAGTTCATCCGAGTCACCAGCCTCAGAAATCGCAGGTTAACAGCAGCTCAGATTAGAGACCAGGTCAATGCTACACAGAGTTCTAGCAGCAGACACATCTCTACAACAACTGTTAAGTGGAGACTGTGTGCAGCAGGTCTTCATGGTAAAATAGCTGCTAGGAAACCATTGCTAAGGACAGGCAACAAGCAGAAGAGACTTGTTTGGGCTAAAGAACACAAGGAAACATAAGGAATGGACATTAGATCTGTGGAAATCTGTGCTTTGGTCTGATGAGTCCAAATTTGAGATCTTTGGTTCCAACCACCGTGTCTTTTTGTGACGCAGAAAAGCATGGAGGAGGTGTGATGGTGTGGGGGTGCTTTGCTGGTGACACTGTTGGGGATTTATTCAAAATTGAAGGAATACTGAACCAGCATGATTACCACAGCATCTTGCAGCGGCATGCTATTCCATCCGGTCTGCGTTTAGTTGGACCATCATTTATTTTTCAGCAGGACAATGACCCCAAACACACCTCCAGACTGTGTAAGGGCTATTTGACAAAGAAGGAGAGTGATGGGGTGCTACACCAGCCTCCACAGTCACCAGACCTGAACCCAATCGAGATGGTTTGGGGTGGGCTGGACCACAGAGTGAAGGCAAAAGGGCCAACAAGTGCTAAGCATCTCTGGAAACTCCTTCAAGACTGTTGGAAGACCATTTCAGGTGGCTACCTCTTGAAGCTCATCAAGAGAATGCCAAGAGTGTGCAAAGCAGTAATCAAAGCAAAAGGTGGCTACTTTGAAGAACCTAGAATATAAGACATATTTTCAGTTGTTTCACACTTTTTTGTTAAGTATATAATTCCACATGTGTTAATTCATAGTTTTGATGCCTTCAGTGTGAATCTACAATTTTTATAGTCATGAAAATACAGAAAACTCTTGAAATGAGAAGGTGTGTCCAAACTTTTGGTCTGTACTGTGTGTGTATATATATATATATATATATATATATATATATATATATATATATCTATATCTATCTATCTATATCTATATAAATAGGCCGTAACCTGCTGGAGTATCCCCAGCAGGTAACGGCCTATTTATTTACCTACCCCGCATCTGCTTGTGGCCGCCTCTGTTTCCCCTTTTGCTATGGGACGCAGAAGGCGAAGTAGATGCCGCTGTGAGCAGCCACGGGCATCGGTAAGTGAGGCCGTGGGCCTCAAATACTACTATTATTATACTCTTAGACCCCAGAGTATAATAATTGGAGACCCAGGGGAGGTGAGGGAACATAAAAACCATTGTTACTCACCTCCTGCGATCCAATGTTACTCCGAACAGGCTTGGGCACACTGGTGACATCATCAGGTCGCGTCGCCGGCCTGATCACGTGACGTGTGTGCGCAATTAAACAGGGCCGAAAGCTGCAGGGAGTGCACCAGGGTCCAGGATAGGTAAGTAACACTTGTTTTTATGTTTGTCACCTCCCCTGGGTATAAAATAGTTCATGGATGGGGCATAATACTGTGTGCAGGGGCCACTGTGGAGCATAATACCAAGTGCAGGGGCTACTATGTGGAGTAATACCATGTGCAGGGGCCACTATGGAGCATAATACCATGTGCAGGGGCCACTGTGGAGCATAATACCGTGTGCAGGGGTCACTATGGAACATAATACCGTGTGCAGGGGCCACTATGGAGCATAATACCGTGTGCAGGGGTCACTATGGAGCATAATACCGTGTGCAGAGGCCAATATGGAGCATAATACCATGTGCAGGGGCCGCTACGGAGCATAATACCATGTGCAGGGGTCGCTACGGGCCGTAATACTGTGTGCAGGGGCTGCTGTGGAACATTATAGTGTGTTTAAATGGGGTGTTATAAAGAGGGGCTATGGCGCCTGTTTATATCACACGCTGCCTGTTTATAGTGACTGTGCGATGTAATTACAGCCTTGTCACATGAACATGTATAGGACGAGGCTGTACTTACATTATATGGCCGCTATGAGATGAATGACACTACATAGGTACCAAACAGCTGATCAGTAGGGGTCCTGGGTTTTTGAGCCCCACTGATTAGTTTATTAATGACCTGGAAAACCTTTTAATTAGTTAACACCTGGGGCATTATTAATAAGGGGCACTAATTATACAGGGTACACACGGACTGACTTCAACTAGTAGTAAAATCTGTGGATTGCAAAATATCACTTACTTGCCATTCACTTACCTCAATGTACATCTCATTATTACAGGCTTCTGCAAATACGCTAGGAGAAGCACATATGTAGGAGTCAACTTCATCAGCAACATACTCATCCCTTTCTAGCAAACTCATTAGATAGCGATCTGCAAAAAAGAAGAAAACAAATAGAAATAATGAGTGTTCTTGCTCATAAAAGATCTTCCACAGATCTGCAGTATTCTAATACTGTTCCTCCTTTAGTTTTATTACAACAGTAATCACAGGCAGGCATAAAGACAGGGCAGGCTGACCATTTGGGTCAGTGTCAAAGTGCTTTAGGGAGCTCAAAGCCCCTTGATCGATCTCCATATTCACAGCATCAAAATCTGAATGACTGTCTTAACCACCTCAGTACCAGGCAAATTTCTCTGGTTCAGGACCAGACACATTTTTGGTTTTTTTCGTATGTGCGGTTTTGAGGGCTATAACATTTTTATCATTTGGGTTATTCAACTAATTTGTGGGCGTGGTATTGGCATAATTTTTTTTTTTTTAACTTTCTATTGATTTATTTTTTACATTGTGTCCCCATAAGGTCATGATAGACCTTTGGGGGCATCTGAACACTATTTTTTTGGTGGGGGGCTGATTTCCCCTATAACTGGGGCTGATACATATAGCCCCAGTTACTGGAAGAATGCAGCCTCCTGCCTATTACTGCTGGGTGTGCGCTTACACCCTCTGCGCTGCGAATCCTTTTTTTTCGTCGGAAACAAAGTCAGACATGCAGGACTTCGTGTCCGACGAAAAAAAACAGCTTTGCAGCGCAGAGGGTGTAAGCGCACAGCCGCGCATTGCTTTAAAAACCCATTCAAATGAATGGGTTTTTAACCAATGCGTCGCTAACCTGTTGGTATCCGATGCCTATCCTGTTTCCCGAGATTTTCACTTGGATTGGCAGCGGACGGACTCAAACGCAGGTGTGAACCCATCCTGAGCTGATCTGGGTCCTCTAGGACCCAGCAGCTCTAACAGACTCTGGTTACCTGACCGCCGGGTCAGCGGAGTGCTGCATCATGGCACAGCAATCGGGAAGGCAGGAACAGTAATAAACAGTCCCCGCCTTCTCTAGAGGAGCTCCGGCTGTAGTAACAGCCGGCTCCCTGCTTCTGCGGCTGCACGATACCGTGCAGCTGCTTAAAACTGCAAGGGATGTACCAGTACATCCTTGCAGAACAAGACAACCACTATTTGGACGTATATACCCAATGGGTGGGCCGGAAGTGTTTAAAAGGGGTTGTCCAGTTTCAGCAATTAAAAATTATTGAGTGGTGATATGAAAAGTTTACAATTTTCCAATATACTACTATCTGTATCAATTCCTCACGGTTTTCTAGAACTTTTCTTGCTGCAATTCTTTGGTTGAGCTGTGACTGTAATGAGCTGTGCACCTGTGTGTCCATCACATGACCATGGGCTGATTATTATCCACTGGAAGTAACCAAAGAATTGCAGCAAGCAGAGTTCTAGAAAACCGTGAGGAATTGATACAGTAAGGGTATGTTCACACGGAGTGGAATCAGTCTCAGAAAACACCTCCCATTCATTTCAGTAGCAGTTTTTTTTCCTCTAGCTGGAAAGAAGAAAAAAAAAAAAAAAAAAAAAAAAAGCGACATTACTTATCTTCAGGCTGATTCCACCTTGAAAAACCCACTGAAGTCAATGGGAGCCACAAAAAAAAAAAAAAAAACCACGACACTGTTTAACGCGGTTTTTAAAGGGAAGTTTCCAGGTCCATACAGTGTGCTGGACCAAAAAAAAAAAAAAAAACGCATCAAAACACAAATTTTCACTCAATAATATTTATTTGCTGAAACTGGATGACCCCTTTAACCCCTTCCCACATGATGACGTACTATTCATATACCGCTATGTGACATCCTATTAAGTCATTGCTTACATCAATCTCAGCATCAAGAGTCGTGGTGATCAGGTAGTGATGGCTGTGATTATAGATAGCAGGTTCGTGACCAACTGCGGTGGTCCCTGCCCTATGATCACTGTGATTGGTCGCAACTTAGCAACACGCAGGAGGGTGGAATGCCATGACAAAAACCAAGGGCCTCTTATTTAAAAAAAATTAAATAAAATAGTCTGTGAAAATAATGCAGACAGCCATGAACAACGCGTTTGTTCTTCACAGATCAGCAGCTCAACGGGGGACATTCCTGGAAAAGGAAGACCCAGAAGTGGGGTAGTATGCTACAGAAGGGGCATCCGTAGAAATCCTACATACCTTTTTTGAGACACATTTCAAACAGTTTGGCTTGTGTACAAAAATTGCTTTAAAATGTACCATACGTCCTTGAATAATTCATTTTATAACCCCCTGGATAATTTAAGTTTTATAACTCCTACCCTATAGATACCCCAAAAGTTGTACCCGTAATTAGTATACACAGTTATCCCATTTAGTTTGTACACAAGTTTTAGTAATAATTAGCGAACACCTACTCATACCATTGAATCTGTGCACCACAATTGGAGCTCGCCTAGTTATAGCATTTCATATTCTGAGCAAAACTAATTTTTACTCTTAGTTGGTACATGCTTAATTATAGCATTTAATCATGGCCTCCGCTCGGAATTCAGCACACCGTTTGCTTTCCCTGTATCTGCCTCTGTGCTGGAGATGTTGGGGGAGTTGAAATTAACGGCACCAATTTCTCCAACACTGGGCCACATACGGGGAAAGCAGACAGTGTCCTGAACTCAGAGCACTGTTGGCTCTCCAGCAGGCTTTAATACCGCACATTGATGAGGACATGAAAGGTCCTCTTTAAGAGGTCGCTACTTAGTTTTGTAATATTTTAACATCTTTAAGCCTCTAATATGGCCACAATGCAGCAAATTTCACCAAAACAGACAACATGCTGTTGAAAAACTATTCCAACAAAATCTGTGCTCAGTCAATCTGTCCAAATGTGGGGCATTTCTGCATAATTTCTACTCTACACCGCGTTCCAAATCACGTTTTTTCCCACAGTGCTTTTCACAAAGTCTTTCTGCTTCCATTATACCTACAGTACAGGGAAACCACTGCCATTTCTGTGGATATAATTGACATGCTGTGATTTGCAAAGCCACATTTGGAAATTGCAGCATGTCAGCTGCGCGTATTTTTCCGCATTGTGTGGATGGGATTCACTAGAATGCAATCCACTTTGCAGGGACTGTAAAATGCTGCGTTTTTCTCCCACAGCTTTTATGCCACATGGGGCCCCCCGGCCTAAGATTGCAAAAACGCTCCTGAAATTGTCATTTTTTTTTTTTAGATTTTCAATTTATGACTGTCACAAAACTCCGGTTCCTTATGTGTACATTAACCCTTTAGCGATCTAACATATTAGCCTTAAACCAGCGGTCTCAGGAAAGGACACGGGACGTTTGCGAGTGATGTCTTGGTTCCTTTGCTTAGGCCACTGATTTGGCACGTGACCGCTGAGGCCAAACAAGACACTGGAGCAGAAGGACAGCGGTGGGAGACATCAGAGAACCGGGGATAGATTAGAGATATATATATATATATATAAAAAAACCACAATGGACGACTCTTCATTGAGCAGGCGACAGGTTTCAAGCAATATGGGAAAGAAAAAAAGATCTCTCTGCTGCCAATAAGGTATGAAAAAATTTGACATTTTATGAAAACCTCATACTGTGAAGAGATTTTTGGCCGATTCAGAGCAGATAAAGGCATAATGAGGAAGGTCTCTATCCGACAAATTCATCAAATTAAGAGAGCAGCTGCTAAAATACCATTACAAAGCAGCAAACCAGTATTTGAAGTTGCTGGTGTTTCTGGATCCTCCAGAGGCTTGCAGTTGTGCATAAACCTACTACTATCTGGACACCCATAAACAGTGCTCACAAGCAGAAACGGTTGGAGTGGGCCTAGACATGCATGAAGACTAATTTTGAAACAATCTTGCTAACTGATGAGTGCTGTGCAACTCTGGATGGCCCAAATGGATGGAGTAGTGGATGGCCACCATGTCATAACAAGGCTGCGATGTCAGCAAGGAGGTGGCATAGTCATGTTTTGGGCCGGAATCATGGAGATAGAGTTGGTAGGACCCTTTAGGGTCCCTGAAGGTGTGAAAATGACCTCTGCAAAGTATATAGAGTTTCTGACTGACCACTTGCTTCCATGTGTACCAGAAGAATCAATGCATTCCGTAGCAAAGTAGAAACTATCCAAAAACTAAAAATGCAAGAATTGTGAAGGTGAGATCAAAGAACGGGTCCTACGTTAAAATGCAACTTGGCCTGTAAGATGTTTTTGATTGAAAAAGCTTTTAAATTTCAGTAAATGTGACCTCACAATGCTGCAAATTCAACACTTGACGATTTTCAGTCCATAATTTGGAACAATGGGTTTTAATTTTTTTCATCTGTAACAAAAAACTTATTTTTATGTTTATAAAATTTGAGAAGATTTGAACATTATACTGACTGTTAGTGACTTAATTCGACTATTTAGGAAAATCAGAGAAAAAATGGTAATTACTTACCGGTAATTGGATATTCCATAACCCACGAATCCAGCACCCAGAGAGGATCCGCCCCCAGGGACAGGAAACCTACGGTATAAATAGGTGGAGCCTCTCCTACCCCTCAGTTGTTTTATAGAAGCGAGATAATGTATTTATTTATTATGCTTACTTATATAGCGCCATCATATTCCGCAGCGCTTTATAGACATTGACAGTCACTGTCCCATATAGGGCTCACAATCTACATTCCCTATCAGTATGTATTTGGAGTGTGGGAGGAAACCCACGCAAACACGGGGAGAACATACAAACTCCTTGCAGATGTTGTCCTTGGCAGGATTCGAACCCAGGACTCCAGCACTGCAAGGCTGCAGTGCTAACCACTGAGCCTGTGTGTGTGTGTGTGTGTGTGTGTGTGTGTGTGTGTGTGTGTGTGTGTGTGTGTGTGTGTGTGTGTGTGTGTGTGTGTGTGTGTGTGTGTGTGTGTGTGTGTGTGTGTGTGTGTGTGTGTGTGTATTCATATATACGTGTGTTTATGAACAAGGCATTATACACGTGCTAATATTTGTGCCAACAAGTACCTTTGTTATCGAACATCTGTTTTAGATATGACCCTGACACCTGCATTGTGTTCAGGCTGTAACTATAATTCCTGAAATTCTCATGCCTCTTTCCGGTATACGATGGAGTGTCTATTTTGTTACTGTTATTATAAATACTGTGTTATCCTTAACGATACAGTGCGTACGGAAAGTATTCAGACCCCTTTAAATTTTTCACTCTTTGTTTCATTGCAGCCATTTGCTAAAAGCAAAAAAGTTCATTTTAATTCTCATTAACGTACACTCAGCACCCCATCTTGACAGAAAAAAAAAAAACAAATGTAGATATTTTTGCAAATTAAAAAAGAAAAACTGAAATATCACATGGTCATAAGTATTCAGACCCTTTGCTCAGTATGGAGTAGAAGCACCCTTTTGAGCTAGTACAGCCATGAGTCTTCTTGGGAATGATGCAACAAGTTTTTCACATCTGGATTTGGGGATACTCTGCCATTCTTCCTTGCAGATCCTCTCCAGTTCTGTCAGGATGGATGGTGAACGTTGGTGGACAGCCATTTACAGGTCTCTCCAGAGATGCTCAATTAGGTTGAGGTCAGGGCTCTGGCTGGGCCAGTCAAGAATGGTCACAGAGTTGTTCCGAAGCCACTCCTTTGATATTTTAGCTGTGTGCTTAGGGTCATTGTCTTGTTGGAAGGTGAACCTTCGTCCCAGTCTGAGGTCCAGAGCACTCTGGAAGAGGTTTTCTTCCAGGATATCTCTGTACTTGGCTGCATTCATCTTTCCTTCACTTGCAACCAGTCGTCCTGTCCCTGCAGCTGAAAAACACCCCAATAGCATGATGCTGCCACCACCACCATGTTTCACTGTTGGGATTGTATTGGGCAGGTGATGAGTAGTGCCTGGTTTTCTCCACACATACCGCTTAGAATTAATGCCAAAAAGTTCAATATTCATCTCATCAGACCAGAGAATCTTATTTCTCATAGTCTGGGAGTCCTTCATGTGTTTTTTGGCAAACTCTATGCAGGCTTTCATATGTCTTGCACTGAGGAGAGGCTTCCTTCGGGCCACTGTGCCATAAAGCCCCAACTGGTGGAGGGCTTCAGTGATAGTTGACTTTGTGGAACTTTCTCACATCTCCCTACTGCATCTCTGGAGCTCAGCCACAGTGATCTCTGGTTTCTTCTTTACCTCTCTCACCAAGGCTCTTCTCCCACGATTGCTCAGTTTGGCTGGACGGCCAGGTCTAGGAAGAGTTCTGGTTGTCCAAAACTTCTTCCATTTAAGGATTATGGAGGCCACTGTGCTCTTAGGAACCTTGAGTGCTGCAGAAATTCTTTTGTAACCTTGGCCAGATCTGTGCCTTGCCACAATTCTGTCTCTGAGCTCCTTGGGCAGTTCCTTTGATGTCATGATTCACATTTGCTCTGACATGCACTGTGAGCTGTGAGGTCTTATAAAGACAGGTGTATGCCTTTCCTAATCAAGTCCAATCAGTTTAATTAAACACAGCTGGACTCCAATGAAGGAGTAGAACCATCTCAAGGAGGATCAGAAGGAAATGGCCAGCATGTGAGTTAAATATGAGTGTCACAGCAAAGGGTCTGAATACTTATGACCATGTGATATTTCAGTTTTTCTTTAATAAATTTGCAAAAATATCTACATTTCTGTTTTTTCTGTCAAGATGGGGTGCTGAGATGGGATACATTAATGAGAAATAAAATGAACTTTTTTGCTTTAAGCAAATGGCTGCAATGAAACAAGAGTGAAAAATTTAAAGGGGTCTGAATACTTTCCGTACCCACTGTATGTACTATTCTGAATACGACAATGAATACTTTGGAGATCCCTGGACTGGGTGACTTTACACACCTTCACTTGATTTAGAAGGAAGATACAAATTTTGTTATTTTCACTGTATACCATATGCTTTAATAATATTGTATACAATTTTGTATAATTGTGTATTCGCATAATTATATGTGATATGCTATGTGTTGTAGAGTCTGAAGGCAGCCATATTTAGCCCGAAAACGTTCACAACAAGTCTCTACTGTATACGTTGTTTGGATATCTCTATGAATGTGTCTGATACTTGAACACGAGTGATACATAATCTTATTTGGAGTCTGAAGTCCCTATAATTACGATACTGACAGGTTGGGACCCCACTTCCTCACTCCTGAAAAATATATCCAACCATGTGCTACACCACATTACTACCTAACAAAGTGGACTTTCAGAGCCTGGGGATTATGGTCCTGGCCGCTACTAGCAGAAAGCCTACCAATTTACGGACATGGGAGTCATCCCATAAATAGACTATAGATGGGGAAGACGGATTGGAGGGGGCATGGAAGTTATAGTACAGAGGTGTTAAAAGGGAACAGGGATCTGTGGAGGTCCTGCTTTTTCTTGAGAGTGTTGTAGAAATGACAACCCAGAGTGTGTCACGGGCGGAATGCTGCCCGTCTAGGATTTGTGTGGTGACTGCGACCAAGTAGTTGTAAGTGCAGCTAGGAACTGCCAAGCCACCCCTCCGTTTAGGTTTAGTCAGGGTGTGTCTGGCTATTCTGGAGCATTTCGAAGCCCAGATGAACTTGGAGAAGGAGTTTTGTACGGTAGAGAAGATGCGGTAGGACATTCATTTTAAATAGGTTAATGTGGCCTAGCCACAAGAAACTTTTAGTGTCCCACCGGGCCAGGTCAGCTTGGAGAGTACGTAGGAGGAGGGAAAATTTAGAGAATAGGTGTCAGGTGTCAGAGGGAGTTGGGGAGGTGCACCTCTAGGCACTTGTTGGCCCTAAGAGGCCAGGCAATGGGGAAAGAAGACTGGAGGGTACGGACCATGAAATCATTTAAGGAAATGTTAAGAGCCATGCTTTGACAAGATTAAATTTTGTAATTACCGAAGAAACTGTAGGTTGCAATTTCCCAAAGAAGTGAGGGGAGTGTCATCAGAGGTTGGGTAATGAAAAGGAGGACGTTGACTGTGAATGCAGAAATATTTTAGATGTACAATTGAAAGCAGAAATTTACATACGCTATATAAAAAGACACATATGCATGTTTTTCTTACTATCTGACATGAAATCAGAATAAACTTTTCCCGTTTTAGGTCAATTAGGATTACCAAGATTATTTATATTTGCCAAATGTAAGAATAATGAGATAGAGAATTTTTTAAGGCATTTTTATTACTTTCTGCAAAGTCAAAAGTTTACATACATTTCATAAGTATTTGGTACCATTGCCCTTAAACTGTGTGACTTGGGTCAAATGTTTTGGATATCCTTCCACAAGTTTCTCACAATAGTTGGTAGGAATTTGGACCCATTCCTCCTGACAGTACTGCCTTGCCTTTTCAGCTTTGCCCATAAATTTTCAATAGGATTGAGATCAGGGCTTTGTGATGGCTACTCCAAAACACTAACTTTGTTATCCTTAAGCCACTTTGTAACCAGTTTGGCAGTATGCTTCGGGTCTTTGTTCATTTGGAAGACCCATTTGCACCCAAGCTTTAACTTCCTGGTTGATGTGTTGAGATGTTGCTTCAGTATTGCCACAATGTACTTTCCTCATGATGCCATCTATTTTGTAAAGTGCACCAGTCCCTCCTGCAGCAAAAAAAAACAAAAAACAAAAAACACACACACACAACATGATGCTGCCACCCCCCGTGTTTCACAGTTGGGATGGTGTTCTCAGGCTTGGCCATAATGACCATTGTTACATTTGGAGGAAAAATGGAGAAAAAAAAAACACAAAAAAAAACAAAACAAAAAAAAAAAAAACACACAAGGTTTATTCTGATTTCATGTCAGATAGTGAGAAAAACATGCATGTGTGTCTTTTTATATAGTGTATGTAAACTTATGATTTTAACTGTTGGTTCCCGGAGCGTAAACCCTGAATGTCGGGGTTGCGATGGACGGCAACTAGATGTTGTTCCATAATGAGGGCATATAGGATCGAGGAGAGAGGGCAACCCTGAAGCGTGCCATTATGTATGATCACGGAGGTTGAGAGGGTGCCATTGACCCTTATTTGGGCCTGTGGGGAGGTCTAGTGCTTTGATACGTGTGGTGGGTTGTATAACTATTTGGAGGAGAGTTGTCTCCAGGAAGCCCCAGTCTACCCTTCTCCACAACTAGTGAGAGCAACATCATTTGCATCCAAGATTGTCAAGCTAGGTGGATGGCAGAGAAGGCCCTCAGTGTATTATCCCAGGCTTATCCCTCTCTGTGGGATGAATCCAACCTGGTCATGGTGAATCAAGGTGCGCATGTAGTTACCCAATCTATTGGCGAGTAGTTTTGCAAGCAGTTTGGTATCAGTATTAATGGGGGAGATGGGTCTATAGCTATTGCATAAGCTGGGGATCCTTGCCTTCTTTAGGAATGACCGTGATTCCTAAGCGTTTAAAAAGGTCCCTTAGTCTGGTTCAGTAGGCGACACAATCATGGAGAAGACTGCTGACTTGACAGATGTCCAGAAGGCAGTCACTGACACACTCCACAAGGAGGGTAAGCCACACAAGGTCATTGCTAAAGAAGCTGGCTGGTCACAGAGTGCTGTATCAAAGCATATTAATGGAAAGGTGAGTGGAAGGAAAAAGTGTGGTAGAAAAAGGTGCACAAGCAACCAGGATAACTGCAGCCTTGATAGTATTTTTTTAAAAAAAGGCCATTCAAAAATTTAGGGGAGATTCACAAGGAGTGGACTGCTGCTGGAGTCAGTGCGTCAAGAGCCACCACACACAGACGTATCCAGGACATGGGCTATAAGTGTCGCATTCCATGTGTCAAGCCACTCATGACCAATAGACAAGGCCAGAAGTGTCTTACCTTGGCCAAGGAGAGAAAGAACTGGACTGTTGCTCAGTGGTCAAAGGTGTTGTTTTCAGATAAAAGTAAATTTTGCATTTCATTTGGAAATCAAGGTCCCAGAGTCTGGAGGAAGAGTGGAGAGGCACACAATCTAAGCTTCTTGAGGTCTAGTGTGAAGTTTCCACAATCAGTGATGATTTGGGGAGCCATGTCATCTGCTGGTGTACATCCACTGTGCTTTATCAAGACCAAAGTCAGCGCAGCAGTCTACCAGGAAATTCTACAGTACTTCATGCTTCCCTCTGCCGACAAGCTTTTTGGAGATGGAATTTTCATTTTCCAACAGGACTTGGCGCCTGTTCACACTGCCAAAAGTACCAATAACTGGTTTAATAACCACAGTATCACTGTGCTTGATTGGCCAGTAAACTCGCCTGACCTTAAGATTCTCTATGGGGCATTGTCAAGAGGAAGATGAGAGACACCAGACTCAACAATGCAGACGAGCAGAAGGCTACAATCAAAGCAACCTGGGCTTCCATTACACCTCTGCAGTGCCACAAGCTGATCACCTCTATGCCACGTCGCATTGATGCAGTCATTCATACAAACAGGAGCCACGACCAGGTATGGAGTGCATTTATTGTACATACTTTTCATTTGGCCAACATTTACAGTTAGTCTTATATAAATATTCTAATTTTCTGAGATGACGACTTTTGGGTTTTTCTTGGCTGTAAGCCACAATCATTAACATAAATAAACACTTGAAAAAGTTCACTCTGTTTGTAATAACTCAATATAATATATAATCTTTCAATTTGATGATATTCTAGGAGGAGAACTTAAAAAAAAAAAAAAAAAAAAATCCAAAATTCAATCACCTCCTTCCCTAGAATACATCTAAAAGTAGAAATAACTGTGAAATACAGTTGTCCCTATGTCCAAAAACACCCGGGCTACAAACTTAAAAATAATCATAATCAAGAGTGCCAAACCGCCGTGTTTTTGCTGTTTCACCTCTGATAATGTTAATAAAAACATAGTGAACGACGCTCATAAGAAAAGCACTTTTTCTCTTATTCTAAGCTATTCTGAATTTTTTTCCCAGCATCCTAGTACATTGTACAGAATAATAAATGATACCATTAAATGGAATCTGGGCTTCGAAGCACCCACGCATCGCGAAGCACACTCTTCTTAAACCCAAACGGGGGGTGGGGAGGGCCTGTCGACTCTACAGCACTGTGAGACGTCTGTTCAAAAACGATGGCCCTATGACTTCCCCGCAGCCCTGCGCTCTCTGTCACACCCCAGGTTCACCGCTACTCCGCTTTCATCAGGTGCTCTCAACTGCTTCTCTCCTACCTCTCTCGGACCTGTGTCCTTTAGCTTCCGTCACTACCGCCTCCCATTGGCAGTACACTCAATTGATCCACTTTTACACCTCCATTAAGAACTCACACGATCTACATAGCGCACTTACCATTTGAGCATCTCTGCCTATCCTCAGTGGCTCAGTCATGTGCTAGCTCTCTAGTTTATAACATGTTACTGGAGGAGTCTGCTGACCAACTACCGGCCTACACAGGAAGTTGGGAGCGGGAGTTGGATGTTTCGTTCCCACCAGGTGTGTGGTCCTCTGCCTTTCGGGCGTGCCATAAGTTTTCCATTTCTTGCAAGGCACAAGAAACTAATTTTAAGATTCTCTCGCGCTGGTACAGAGTACCCTCTGTCCTCCACTAAATCTATCCCTCCACTTCGGATTGATGCTGGAGATGCAACACTGACCGGGGTATAATGGTGCACATCTGGTGAGAGTGTTCTCTCTTGCGCCCATTCTGGACGGAGGTGAGACGCATAATTCGAATAGCGACTGATAGAGATGAGCGAATCGAAGAAGCAGAAGTGGAATTCGATCTGAATTTCAGGAAATATTCGATTTGCATCAAATCCGAATTTCCTCATGTTTTGTGGTAACTATTCACATTTAGTTCAAAATGGTCGACATGGGGCAAGGAACTCTGGGAACGCGGGATCACCCACAATGCCATGCGTGCAGCCAATCAGCAGACAGCCCTGTGAGGTTACATCCCTTTAACCCCTTTGCGAGCACACACAGCATGTTTGACCGCTGCATCCAAGGCATTAAATCCCCCTGACAGCTAACACCCTGCTCCATAACAGATCCGGGGTTTTAACAACTTGGATGCCACGGTCAAACATGAACGTGGCATCCAAGGGGTTCCGCCATTTTGCCACCCACCTGGGCTCTCTGCAACCAATAAATAGCTGTTTTTGGTACACAATTCGCTGCAATTTATTTAGGATCAAATAGAATCATATCGCGAAGTTTGGCGAAGTTGCCAAATCGAATTTTTGAATACTTCGCTCATCTCTAGTGACCGGTATTGCTCTGGAGGATGACCCCCGCCCCTCTCCTCCTTTCCATATTTCCCAGGAAGTTTAAGAGACATACCCATAGGCTACTTGGATTTATGCTAGTTGCTGCTCGAACGGTCATTCCCAGGACTGTGGAAATTATCGTCCGCGCCCTCTCTGGCATCTTGGCTGCAGGAACTTCTCCGCATTCACAGTATGGAAAACCTGCTTGCCGAGCTGAAAAACGATGATAGAGCCCACCGACTATTACTTACTATTCCGCTTTCAGTCCGCCTTTGTCCCCCTTCCCTCATGATACCCTCAGCGGTTTTTCCTTTCCTCCCTCATATTTTCCCTATACCCTCTTATACCCTCTGCTTTTTGCTCCTACTGATTCTATTCTACACCCCCATTTTCCAGCAGCCCCCCTGATTCTAGGGCCTCCCCTTATTTCTAGGTGGGTTACACACCCTCTACTGTTCACCCTTTAGTGTTCGATATAATGTTTTACTCTTCTGCGTCAGAGCATCTGCTTGTCCCCTTGCCTTCCCCTCCCAGTGACTGTACGCCCCTGATGTCCCTCGGCTTTCCTTTTCCCTCCCTCCCCTCTACATTCAGTTGTGATTTATGTTGTTTTTTTCCTTTTGTGCAAAACCTTAATAAAAACATTAAAAAAAAAAAAAAAAAAAAACACAAAAAAAACCGAAAATCGAAAAATGCCTCCAGCGATAAGGGGTTAAAAAAAATGGGGCTCTGTTCTTAAGGTTTTTAGGCAGTGTCCTTAAGAGGTTATGGCTAGCCATACACACACACGATAAAATCTGCCATGATGTGGCTGATCAATTGATAGTGGGATCAGTCACATATATGATCCCACCATCAAAATAAACAATGCTCAATCAAGGGGAATAGGTTAGGAAAAAAAATTGCTGATAGTGATAGTCTGGGAAAAATGGCAAATGATTGGCAAAATTCACACACACACATTCAGTCGACCAACAGGAGAAAGTCTCCAACACACTTTTTTTTTTTTTGAACGACAAAAGTGCCCCGTTACAAACGTTATTTGTTGTACTTTTTCATTCAATCATTGGTCGAAATAGCCAAATATTTCAGCCCACTACAGTAGAATGTGCGTAGTCACCATTAAAAAGAGGTCCCCGACTTTTCTAACTGGAGGAACTAAGTAAAAGCAGTTCCCACTCTGGTGATAGGAGACTTTCCCAGTAACATCTTTAACACAAGCAAGTTATAGGGTGGAAGCTCTTTCTTATATTGGGCCAAACTGAAAAGTGGAGCTACTGGGACCAGGCTGACACCTAGACATTTGGGCAGATTTGAATAATAAAGTACAGTTGTAAATGTTTTAAACACTTCAGAAACAATGAAACCATTTTTTTTTCCCTTTACAAGAAGCCAAAATTAGTTTCTGACAGAAGGTGCTGTGTGGAATTATCGTATTCTGCAAACAGCCCCTTCCCATGGGTTTTCTCACTGTTTTCCAGACGACGAAGACTCTTGCGTCCTTTGGCTCTAGGAGTCAGATCAGAGTTTCGGATTGCACGGTTTATATAGTACTGCTTGCGTTTTACATTAGAAGTCTTCTTGGAAGGAGAGCTTGGCAAAGGGGATAGGCAATCCTCAATTAACCTGAAAAAAAGAAAAAAAACAAAACAAAACCTATGACTCTTAGACTAGTGGCAACCTGAGGCTTATAATTCCCCTTCTATGTATACTGTAGATTAGTGTGTGATATTCCAGTATATGGATGCAGAACAGCAGAGCCTACATATAGTTATACAGAAATATACACCCTTAAACTCAGTAATCCCTGCCAGTAATGTTTTAATGTAATATTAATTACTCGTCCATAGACTTGTATTGAGGGGGGGGAGGGGCATTCCTCACAGCTTAGCGTCATCGGTGGGCGGTAAGGAATGGCCTCTCTAACAGTACAAGGCTATGTTAGAGTACAGTCAGGGAGGGGCGTTCCTCACAGCCTAGCGATGACACTGAGCTATGAGGAACACCCTTCTGACAGCAGGGAGATATCTGTGTCGAAACTTACGGCACCGATATCTCCACCACTGATGCACATAGCAGGAAAGCAGAGTGTGCACTGAATTCAGCGCACTGTTGGCTTTCTAGCGGTATATAAAACCACACTTTCATGAGGACATGAAAGGTCCTCTTTAAAACATTCCTCTTTTACACAAGCAAACTTTGGGATTTGCCTTTACAAAGTCTTCCCCAAGGCCGTGTGCACAGTCAGTGTGCTACCCATGTCATGCCACCCCCCTCCCCCCATCTGCATATTTGGTGGGAATGTCCTGTCGGTCAACCATTTCAGACACACATTTAATGTATTATAATGTTAGAATGACATTAAAACTACCTTCTTCTCAGACTTTGCTAAACAAGACCATTCTAGGTGTAGCCAAACTGGAACATTAACCCCTTCGTTTTTGCATATCTGTTTTTCCCTCCCCGCCTTCCAAGAGCCATAATTTTTTATTTTTTTGGTCCACAGAATCACGATGGCTTATGGTTTGTGGGACAAACTGTACTTTGTAATGGCACCATTCTATATTCCTTATAATGTACTGGGAAGGGGGGGGGGGCATTTCAACTTAAACCCTAGGAGGGTCTGATCACTCATACTAATGTATTGCAGTGAATAGCAAAATCCATTCACTTCTATTACACACTGACTATGGCAACCAATCACCAACCTCTGATGATGTTCTGGAGGGCAGCGATCAGACAAAGATGGCGGCGCCTGTGCACTATAGATGCCGCCATCGCGTTTAAAGCAGCACTTTAAGTTTTAACAGCTGCGATCAGTGTCAGCACCAATCACCGCTGTTAGCGGTGGGTGCTGGCTGCATTATACAGCCAGAATCCGCCGTGTATTGGTTACTGACTCCTACTGAAATGAATGGGATAGCCAGGAGGCTTTTTTTTTCCTTGAGGCAGACTCCACCTTAAAATCTGCCTTAAAAAAAAACCAAAAAACAAAAACCCTGTTTATTCCATCTTTCTAATATTGATGTCCTGTCCTTAGGATAGGCCATCGATATTACATCTGCAGCCATCAGCCATTAGCCAGGAACCCTGCAGATCAGCTTTTCCAGGACAATGCAGGTCATGTTAACAATTCCACGAGCCACGCAGCTTGCTTACCATACAGGGTA
This sequence comes from Leptodactylus fallax, assembly GCA_947044405.1. Classification (NCBI taxonomy): domain Eukaryota; kingdom Metazoa; phylum Chordata; class Amphibia; order Anura; family Leptodactylidae; genus Leptodactylus; species Leptodactylus fallax. Next base: position 754,988 of record CAMRHE010000061.1, on the reverse strand, counting down.
TAGAAGTAGGTTTAGGTAGTGCAGTGGTGTGTATGGTGGGTGAGCAGCATGACATTGTTATTATCAATAGCCACGCTGTCTCGCTACAGTTGATCTGCAGGGCTCCTGGCGGTGAGCTTCTAGAAACAAATCTACTGGTGGGCTCTAGACATCCCAGTCCGACACTGTGTACAGAGGTCATTGTGCAGAGAGGGGAGTGATGTCAAATGTGACTGATGGATTCTGTGTCTTATCTACACATACATGATGATTGTCATCAGTGTATTGATAAATTAGGTGGCTATTAGAAAAATCTGATGCAGCAACCAAGATGCATCAGCATACTATTTGTCTTAGTGGCCAGTCAGAACTGCAGGATGTTTTTTTTATTTATTTTTTAAAATATAAACATGGATTCTTTTTTTTCGTCGGACACAAAGTCCTGCATGTCCGACTTTGTTTCCGATGAAAAAACTGGATTTGCGGCGCAGAGGGTGCAATCAGACACCCGCACATTGCTTTAAAAACCCATTCAAATGAATGGGTTTTTAAGCAATGCTTCGCTAACCTGTCAATATCCGGTGCCTATACAGTTTCCCGAGATTTTCACTCGGATTGGCAGCGGACGGACTCAAGCGCAAGTGTGAACCCACCCTTAGAAGGGTCTAATGGCCTTATGTGCATGCGATAACTGTCTAAATTTATACACGAAGAGAGCGACATTCTCTATCACAAAGAGCGTGTTCACTCACTATCATGTGTAATAATTAACGAACAGCATCTGCTCACATGTAGCCCAAGTCCGTTTATCAGGTTCTATATATGAACTGAATGTTAGAAAACAAATGTATCACTCACACCCTGAAACCAAACAAAGCATCAAAATATTTAGGATGCCACAACCTACAGTGGGGGAAAAAAAAATATTTAGTCAGCCACCAATTGTGCCAGTTCTCCCACTTAAACAGATGAGGCCGGCCTGTAATTGACATCATAGGTAGACCTCAACTATGAGAGACAAAATGAGAAAGCATATCTAGAAAATCACATTGTCTGATTTTTTAAGAATTTATTTGCAAATTATGGTGGAAAATAAGTATTTGGTCAGTAACAAAAGTTCATCTCAATACTTTGTTATATATCCTTTGTTGGCAACGACAGAGGTCAAACGTTTTCTGTAAGTCTTCACAAGGTTGGCACACACTGTTGCTGGTATGTTGGCCCATTCCTCCATGCAGATCTCCTCTAGAGCAGTGATGTTTTGGGGCTGTCACTGGACAACATGGACTTTCAACTTCCTTCAAAGGTTTTCTATGGGGTTGAGATCTGGAGACTGGCTAGGCCACTCCAGGACCTTGAAATGTTTCTTACGAAGCCACTTCTTCGTTGCCCTGGGGGGTGTGATTGGGATCATTGTCATGCTGAAAGACCCAGCCACGTTTCATCTTCAATGCCCTTGCTGATGGAAGGAGGTTTGCACTCAAAATCTCACGATACATGGCCCCATTCATTCATGTACATGGATCAGTCGTCCTGGTCCCTTTGCAGAGAAACAGCCCCAAAGCATGATGTTGCCACCCCCATGCTTCACAGTAGGAATGGTGTTCTTTGGATGCAACTCAGCATTCACTCTCCTCCAAACACGACGAGTTGTCTTTCTACCAAACAGTTCTACTTTGGTTTCATCTGACCTTATGACATTCTCCCAATACTCTTCTGGAACATCCAAATGCTCTCTAGCAAACTTGAGACGGGCCCGGATATGTACTGGCTTAAGCAGGGGGACACATCTGGCACTGACGGTAGTCTTTGTTATGTTAGTCCTAGCTTTCTGCAGGTCATTCACTAGGTCCCCCCCATGTGGTTCTGGGATTTTTGCTCACCATTCTTGTGATCATTTTGACCCCACGGTGTGAGATCTTGCATGGAGCCCCTGATCGAGGGAGATTATCAGTATGTCTTGTATGTCTTCCATTTTCTAATTATTGCTCCCACAGTTGATTTCTTCACTTCAAGCTGCTTGCCTATTGCAGATTTAGTCTTCCCCGCCTGGTGCAGGTCTACAATTTTGTTTCTGGTGTCCTTCCACAGCTCTTTGGTCTTCACCATAGTGGAGTTTGGAGTGTGACTGTGAGGTTGTGGACAGGTGTCTTTTATACTGATAACAATTTCAAACAGGTGCCATTACTACAGGTAATGAGTGGAGGACAGAGGAGCCTCTTGAAGAAGTTACAGGTCTGTGAGAGCCAGAAATCTTGCTTATTTGTAGGTGACCAAATATTTTCCACCATAATTTGCAAATAAATTCTTAAAAAATCAGACTTTGATTTTCTGGATATGTTTTCTCATTTTGTCTCTCATAGTTGAGGTCTACCTATGATAACAATTACAGGCCTCTCTCATCTTTTTAAGTGGGAGAACTTGCACAATTGGTGGCTGACTAAATACTTTTTTCCCCACTGTATTGGACTATAGAAATGTACCAGATAGAGAAGATAGTCTAGTATGAAGGAAAAAAAATCTGGCACAGTCCAATATAATAAAGCAGAGTTCTCAAGTCCTAATATCTCTGCAAATATCTGTGCAAAGTATCCAAGCATACATTTAGCAATACAATGAATGATCGCACCAGTAAAATATGCACATAAATGTTGGTGTTCATCACTGGGAAAAGGTAGTATCCCTTTCTAAACAAACTGTAGAAAACAGGCAGCACTCCGTAGTAAAGTGAAGTAAAAAGTGGGTTTATTGCCCCATGCGTACATTTAAGTATGTGCCCAAATAGCAGGGTCAGGTATGCCTGAGTGTGTATACACATGCTTGTTAGCATATGACACCGTTTCGAATCTCTATGGATGTCTCTATGCCAGTGATGGCAAACCTGTTAAAGAGAGTCTCAAACTGCAACCCATAACTCAGTAATTTATCGCAAAGTGCCAACATGACAATTAACCTTAATACTGTGTGGATCCACAATTGCGGACAGTTACGGACCCGCAAAATACATTCGTGTGAATGGGGTTTTACAGAGCTTTCAATGATACAAACAACTTTGTACTGAAAGGTAGAAGTCTGCATTTGGTATACTTTTGAACAATTAAATGTTCACCATTTACATTGCACAGTCACTATAAAACAGATCCTGCACGATGTTATTACAGCCTGTAATATCATCACGTCTGCTATAAAACAAAGTGAAATAGTGAAGGGCTCCCACACAGTACAATCTGCTCCACGGTCGCCCCCACACAGTCCAATATGCTCCTGTACTTACCTGCACTCCCACGAAAAGCATCAGGGTGACCTCCTCCTTCCACCGCAAAGCAGGCGCTGTTGAATGACGTCACTGCGTCTGCGTTGGTGCAGAGGTCATAATCTTGTTAGTGTAAGCCGCGGCCTACACAGGCAGTTTTCAGGTGTATGTCCATTTACACATACAACTGAAAGAAGCGCTGGATCGCTTGCCGGGAAATCTGAGACAGCTGTCCCGCATTCCCCTTTAGCGAGCGATCGAGGAGCCTGGATGGGGAGACACGCGTGCCATAGGTTCACCACCACGGATCTATACAAATGCTTAGCATATGGCACAATGAAATGTCCCTATAAATGTCTCTATGCGTTTCCCCCCTGTCGTATCAGGGTTCCTCAGACTTAGAGATTTGGGAACCCTGATTCATAGGCATTCCACCCAAAAAACGATACCTATATTGGAATGCACAGAGAGCGCAGTGAAAACTACGTTTCTTCGACCCGGTACTTATGTTAAGCCTCTATAAAATTTCTTATATAATTAATATATATTATTTTTGTGTGTGTGTGTGGCCAGATGTACTTTTTATTTATATAATTTTAGACAGACATTTTTAGATCACACATTTTTGGACACAGGGATACCTAATGTGTACGGGTTTCAGTGGGGGTGATTAAAAAAAAAAAATTTTTAAAATTACTCTGATCAATAATACAATACATTGCAATGTTAATGCATTGCAGTGTAATGAGAAATGCGGATGCTTCTATTAGAGTTATGTTCACACAGATTTTTGCAGGCTGAAAAAAAATCTGCTTCAGGAATTAGGAAACTGATTTTTTTTTGTGTTTTTTTTCACATGGCACGTTTTTCGGCACGATTTTTTACTCCACTGTATGGACCTAGAAACTTCCCTTTAAAAAAACACTTGCAGAAAAAAAAAAAACCTCTTCTGACTCCCATTGAAATGAATGGAAGGCATTTTTTGAGGTGGATGCCACCTCAAAATCAGCCTGCAGAAAACATACCCACACAGACTGCCTAGCGCAGCCTGTAACAGAAGCAATAGTATGACAAATGGCTCCCAGCTGTCATACTAAAGAATCATTAGTCCTGGATCTCACTCCTGGGGCCGACGATCCAACCCAAAATGGTGTTGGCCATACGCTGCTGGGAAAATGGCTCCTTGATCATCTTTGAAAGAGGAGTTAGGGCTGTTAGAGACCTGACATCGGGAGGAGGGTGGGGGACAAAAAACACACATCACCTTTAGGCATAGTGGAATTTAGATTTCGTGGGCCAAATTGGCAGGAGAGATCTTCACTTGTAGGCAACTATAGGTGCAGTTGTTTCGCTAAACAAACTAGGGAAGTATAACACAGAGTGAAACAGTTTATCAAGCATCTATATAGGTACCTCTCAATAAATTTTAACATCTTTGAGAGGAGGAATTCATCCTATTGGTAATTGGAGTCCTTCATGACAGCACAACAGGAGGATAGCCCTTGACCTCTAAAAGGGACAGGAAGACAGTGGTTAAAAGCGCCCCCCACCCCATCTTCTCCAGTGTTTTCCCAATTACTACACCCGGGTAGGTGCACTCAATATATTCATATTAACATCAGACAAATATTATAAATGAGTGTATGCTAAATAAGTATTTATACAATTTTTTTTTCCAGTGAAGGGAAAGTAAGGGTGCAGTCATGAAGGACTCCAAAAAAAACCGATTACCAATACCTCCATTCTAGGATGTCCCCTCACTGCACCAGAGGAGCAGTACCAAATTAATACGCTCAGGGTGGGGCAGCTCGGGGAGAGCTAAGGCTTGAAGGACTTCCCGTCCAAAACTCTTATCAATCCTACAGATTTGGTCTACTGAGGCTTCAACTCTCTCGGCCCATGAAGAAGCCACGGCCCTCATGGAATGTGCCCTAATGTTCTCTGAGGGAGATAATCCCTGACTATAATAGGCTTTCTGTATAGCTGATCTGACCCATCTAGCAATAGATTTTGAAGCCTTTATTTTTACCTGAAAAAAAGGACAAGGAGGTTATGGTCCTTCCGAAATTCTGTAGTTCTATTAATGTAGCACATGACTGAAGGCTACAATTTTCTTTTTGCGCGAGTGAACAGATCTTAGGTTTGCCATCTGTGTCTGAGCTGTTGGAATACTTCCTTGTTTAACTCTCAATTACCTGGATTTAATTTTTTCTGGCTCAGATAGTCTGCGGTTATATTTTCTGAAACTGTCAAATGAATGGCTGAGAGAGAACATTTTTCTCCACCCAGGTTAAGATTTTTGAGGCCAAACTCTGAAGATGACTTGGACTTAATATTCAAGCCACACTATGTATGACCTGTGAGGGTCACAAATCACCATCTCATTCCAGACAGATCCCTCTGTCACGCACCACAAATTTTAGACTGTTTATTTCCTGACCTGTTATAAATAACTTCTCTACGTATATTGCATTTTGTTAGTCCAAGAATCCTTTTGAAGATCTATGCCTTGTGTACGTATAAATAATGTGAATTTTCAGGTTCTTGTATCACACCATGTCTGATGAAGGGAGCTAGACTTCCGAAAGCTTACTTATCAAATATACTCAGTTAGCCTCTAAAAGGTATCGCCTGATTTCTTCACTCTTGCAGAAATCCAGTTGCCATTTCCAACAGAGGGACTGATTCATTAAGCTCTTCTCTAGAGGTTCCCTTTTTTTTAGATGGCTCTCAAGAGGCTCCAACCATACATGCATGGATCAGGGAACTGATGTTGCTGCTATATCTGTGGATAGACTAGCAGACAAAACCTCCCATTTCTTTTTCAGTAGGCCATCTGCCTTCCTAGCCATAGAGTCCTCGAAGGCAATGGCAGTCTTTCACAACCTTGGCTATAAGTATGTCTACCTTAGGAAGTTCATCCCAGGTGTCACCTGGATTATAAAACAGGCGATTCCTAAATTCTCTTGAGATAAAGAGCCTCTTTTCTGTGTCTTCCCACTCAAATGGGAATCAGTTTTTTAGGCTTTCATTAAACTAGGAAAACTTTTGATAGTTTGGCTGTTAAACCGAACATTGTATGGATCTAGGTCCGTGATGGCGAACCGAGGGCACGCAGAGCCCTCTCAGTTGGCACGCGCGCCATCGCCATGATCGCTCACTAACGGGGAATCCGGTACAGGATTCCCTATTAGTGAGCGATTGCGTCTTTCGGCTGAGCTGTCAGTGTAGGCCGCGGTCCGGACCGCGGCTTACACTGACTGCTGAGTGTAACCTCTGTCCCGATGCAGGCGTGATGATGTCATTCATCAGCGCACACGAGCGGGAGGAGGAGGAGGAGGATGTTCTTCGTGGGACTGCAGCTCTTCATGGGACTAGGTAAGTAATATAAACTACTGTGTAGGGGCCTACTGTGAAGCATATGCTGCTGTGTGGGGCCCCACTGTGAAGCATATACTACTGTGTGGGGCCCCACTGTGAAGCATATGCTACTGTGTGGGGCCCCACTGTGAAGAATATGCTACTGTGTGGGGCCCCACTGTGAAGCATATGCTACTGTGTGGGGCCCCACTGTGAAGCATATGCTACTGTGTGGGGCCCCACTGTGAAGCATATGCTACTGTGTGGGGCCCCACTGTGAAGCATATGCTACTGTGTGGGGCCCCACTGTGAAGCATATGCTACTGTGTGGGGCCCCACTGTGAAGCATATGCTACTGTGTGGGGCCCCACTGTGAAGCATATAGTACTGTGTGAGGCCCCACTGTGAAGCATAAACTATATGTGTGGGGCCCCACTGTGAAGCATAAACTATATGTGTGGGGCCCCACTGTGAAGCATATGCTGCTGTGGGGCCCCACTGTGAAGCATCTAATACTGTGTGGGGCCCCACTGTAAAGCTTATACTACTGTGTGGGGCCCAACTGTAAAGCATATGCTACTGTGTGGGGGCCCCACTGTGAAGCATATGCTACTGTGTGGGGCCCCACTGTGAAGCATATACTACTGTGTGGGGGCCCCACTGTGAAGCATATGCTACTGTGTGGGGCCCCACTGTGAAGCATATACTACTGTGTGGGGGCCCCACTGTGAAGCATATGCTACTGTGTGGGGCCCCACTGTGAAGCATATACTACTGTGTGGGGGGCCCCACTGTGAAGCATATACTACTGTGTGGGGGCCCCACTGTGAAGCATATACTACTGTGTGGGGGCCCCACTGTGAAGCATATACTACTGTGTGGGGGCCCCACTGTGAAGCATATACTACTGTCTGGGGGCCATTCTGGAGCATATAGTACTATCTGGGGGCCACTTCAGATCGAATTGTACTATGTGGGGGCCCTTCACTATTTATATCACACAGTATCTGTTTTATAGCAGACATGTGATATTATTACAGGCTGTAATAACATTGCACGGTCACTATAAAACAGATCCTGGTTAATTTAAGGTTAAATTGCCATGTTGGCACTTTGCGATAAATTAGTGGGTTTTGGGTTGCAGTTTGGGCACTCAGTCTCTAAAAGGTTTCTCCAGCACTGATCTAGGTTGTTCCTCCTCTACAATAACCATTGTAGCTCTTACAGTTTGAACTAATGCTATGGTCTCTTCGGAGGAGAAATCAAGTTTATCCCCATGTGAAGAGGCTGCTGTCAATTATTTTGAAATTTTTGGTCACGCCGATGCTTTATGCTGGGATAAACATCAAATGTATAGCAGTGCCCTCTTTTTTCCCCCCTTTTGCTATTTTATGATTTGGACTGTTACTGAGTGAGCACACATTATATAAGCCCTGTCCAAATATAATGACACTTTCCATCAGGATGTAAAGGCAGCACTGTGACTGGAGGAAAGCAATTAAAGGACTCTTATAATTGGTGATAAATGCTATATTCACATTGTTTACTTAATCATTGATTAACCCCTTCCCGCCAGAGAATTTTTAAATTTTTGTTTTTCGTTTTTGACTTGATGTTTTCTTCACAATGCTACCATTTATTATTCTGTACAGTGTACTGGGAAGCTGGAAAAAAAAAATTCAGAATGAGGTGGATTTGAAGAAAAAGTGCATTTGTGCAACTTTCTTACAGGCTTTGTTTTTACAGCATTCACTCTGCAGCCAAAATGACATGTCATCTGTATTCTATGTTTCAGTATGATTCAGTACAATCAGTGAGAAATGTTAAATTAAGCTAAAATCTAATATTTAAAATAATTTATAGAAATATAAGATATTGCACCATATAAAAGCAAGATTTATGCCTCATCTATAATTTCGACCTAGATAGACTAGTGTAATGAAAATTCTAGCTGAAGAATAGTTACAGAAGTAGTCATCACAACCTTAACACAAGGAAACAAGGCTCCCAATGCCATCCAATTGCCTTCTTAAGATAAGCACACTATGTACCATCTAATTCTTTGAAGTAACAGCTTTAATTAGCAAGCAGTGCCATTACAAATCTGACACCTGTGCCATAAATATCAAACAGGTGTCATCTGCAGAGACAAGAAAAGTTTGGATTTCAGAAAACGTTGTATGAACCAACGGCAGATATGGTAAATGTACTCTGCACATGCCTGGACTGGCAAAAGATGCACCAACTTTATTAGGAGTGGAGTGGCCCTTAATAAATTTGGCACATCTTACTCTGGCACTTTCTGATTAAGACTAGAGTTTGAAAGATCTTTCTTAATAAAATAACTTATAACAGATGTTTCAGGTACTGTCCATGGCCTCGGTGACCTTACTGGTTTCAGACACAGGAAATTAAGCTCTACGAATTTTCTTTGTGTTGGGACACACCACGAGGAAAAGACAATTGGGAGCCTGGGGAGATTGGTAAGAGGAGTCACTTTTTGTTTGAGCCCAAAAATAAAATTTAGTCAGGCTGTTGAAAAGTAGAGGATTTGAAGGTTTAGCCTATCGCGTCCACAGCCCTGGTGGCCGCGGGATGTCCTGCACATGTCACATAGCTGTTAAGAGACCTTCATATCACTACTATGGTTGACTAACTGTCACAAGCAATGGGCTTTTCAGATCAATACACCAGCAGTTGGGGCAGTGTATTGCGCCACAGCAAAAGAAGAATTGAATAGTTCACCACATGGCCTCCATATTCAAACCTGACCATTGTTGGAACCAAACAGAACATAGATTTGTTGCTAAAAACAATACGTTCCAGTACATAGCCGACATCAATGCAAATGAAGGCAATGGTTGCTGGCGATCAATGACATGACACGTAATAGACACAGTGATACCAAATTTCCTTATGCTAAGTAATGGTCTGGCAGATCCAGGTGTGTGTAATGAAGGTGCCCATGTATCTGGAAAAGGAAAACTGTGGACAAGGAAACTGTGGGAGCTGTTCGTGCTCGTCAATGGATCAAACAATCTTCTCTACTACTGGTCTGTCCGGGCCATCCTGAGCTGGTTTGCCATGTGTGCGCCCTCATATAACCACTGCTCCCAACACTTCCTAACAGCTAGATCAGAACAGCCTAGATAGCGACTCTCAGTCTAAGGATGTTCCTCTCTCAAAGTCTGCCATGTCTAACAGTCAAACACTACCCAAAAGATAGTACTTTTTCACCTTCTTGTGGCAAAACCAAGCATCTAATTACCACACCTGTAGAGATCTACACATCTGCCAGCAATCTGACATTTCTACCTAGGTGCATTATTTTTTTTTTTTAATGAGTATGCTTTATTGATGGATTCTTACTCCCTTTCGTGAAGCTCTGAAATCCCTTTCTATCTTCTGTATTTTTTCCATCTTTCTGGACACTGAAATAGAATATATTTGGAAAAATTGCAATTTTTTACCTTTCACCAACAGCAAAATAAATTAAATTCACCACTCACTAAATCTCACACAAATTTTTTCACTAACGTCTAGTATGGCTGGGCATATGGAAAGGAAGGGAGTCAATTTTTCTGGATTTTATTCACAAACTTTAAACCTGGGGTGTACCCCAACGTACTCTTGAATAGCTTATATATTCCACACATGAACAAGATTGTTGGTACCCTTTCATCAAATAAAAATCCACAATGGTCACTGAATTAACTTGAAGTTGACAAAGGTATTAAATACATTTAAATTTACTGAAAATAAACTAAAGAAAAACAGACATTGTTTTAATAATAGTAACAACAACAACATCAACAACAATAAAAAACTAATGAAACTGGTGTGGACAAAAATGATGGCACCCCTAGAAAAGATTTGAAATATATTAACCATAAAAGGACATGTTAACCTCTTAAAGGGGTTGTCCAGGATAAGAGTCTTTATTTGCAAGGGGGCAGGGTAAGGTGTCTCCCACTATGGTCCGGTGGAAGTCTCCACTGCACGTGACCACTGAAGCCAATCAGAGGATCTTTACATTTGCCCCCTCTATTCTGTCCTGAGCTGCCAGACCTTTCTGAATAGCCAGGAGCTATTTGAAATTCGAGGAGGAGCTCCTTATCCCTATTGGCCATCTACCCTGCCAAAAACACTCCCCTAGGTGGGCACCCCAGCTCCAAGGACTCGCATCCATGTAAAGAATCACTTGATTCTGGAATGACCAGGGAATTTACAATCTCAAATGATCTAGGTTCAGCCACCACCAAAGTGGGATTCTGGTTTGGGAGGAGAGTAGAAACTTTGAATCTAGAATCTGACCAGAGCCATCCCAGACTCAAAATTTCCAGTTCCAGAGGAGGCGCATGAAACATGAACCACCTCACTGCTGGGATGGAGGAGGTCATGACTCCCAGGACTTGCATGGCCTGTGTTATGGAGCACCTGTGGGATACAAAAAGCTTCATTACAGAGTTCCTGACCAAGAGCATTTTTTCTGGATGGAGAAAAGACTTCTGAGTGGAGGAGTCTAACTGGATGCCCAGAAACGTTCTGACCCTGGAAGGGATGAGGGAAGATTTCTTCTTGTAAGGATAGATTCTTGATAGGGTCTTTTGAACAAGGGGTAGAGAGGAATCTGTCTTTTGGGAGAGAGGCAAATTCCAGTTTGAAGCCCTGACCCTCTTGCAGCCTGTCCCTGGGTGCTATCTCTTCCCAGGCCTGTAAAAAGTGGGATAACCTTCTCCCCCCACTGGAGGCCCATGTCAGGAGGCCTTCTCTAACAGATCATCAAGGCTGGGATCAAACAGCTTTTTACCCGCACAGGGGGTAAAATTACAGGAGTTTAGCCGCAAAGCCCTTCTGGCACAGTTAGAAAAAGTCACGGATATAGCTGAAAGCTTTACCACGTTTGCAGAAGTGTCTGCTATAAAGTAAACAGTCTTCATAAACGAGGATATTGAGACAAAAAGATTATTTCTGGGTGAGTTCTCTCTATATGACCTTCTAGCTGAGCTAAACAGACTTTCATTGATCTAGCTACACAATCAGCAATATTGGGTCTGAAACTCCCTGCCAGAAGAGTCTTAGAAAGACATCTGCCTTTCTACCCAAAGTCCTCAAATGGAAGCAGACCTCGCTTAGATGCTTTAGCAAATGGTGAGTCTACTGTAGGGGCCTTGTCTTCAGAGTCCTTCTCATCAAGGGGATACTTCCTCTTTAAAGATAAAGGGACAAACACTAATCAGGATTCTTCCAATCTTTCCGGATGAGACTCTTAACATTATTTTAACCCGGGAACACCCTTCTTTCCTAGGTGCCAACCCCCTGAACATCTGGTCCAAAACAAACCGGGTTTATTTGGAGACCTCTAGCCCCACTGTCACCCTGACTGCTTTAATCAGGAAGTCTGTGTCTTCAGGGAGAAAAGAGTGACTGCTGACCTTCTGGTCAGTTTAGTCTAAAATAAAAATCAGAAAAAACTGAATTAGTACTTATCGGTAATTCGGTTTCCGGTAGCCCTCCATGACAGCACCACCACCCACTATTAGGGACAGGAAAAACATACAAAAGGGTATATAGCCCCACCCCTTCCTCCCTCTTCAGTGTATTCCAAATGACCACTATTAGTATATCCTAAACCAAATATAGTCTGGATCAAGTGAGGGAAATCAGGGTGCATTCATGGAGGGCTACCAGAAACCGAATTACCGATAAAGTACTAATTCTATTTTCTCAAATGCCATCCATGACAGCACCACAGGAGGAATGCCAGATAACTATTTTGAGGGAGGGATTACCACCTGCAGGACCTTCCTTCCAAAAGAAAGGTCCGACGTGCGAGAAAGGTCCAATCTGTAATGTTTAGTAAATGTATGGACCGAAGACCAAGTAGCTGCTCTACAAATTTGATCTAAGGAGACATCAGCCCTTTCAGCCCAATAACTAACATTGCTCTGGTAGAATGAGCTTTAAAGTATTTTTGGGGAGATAAATCCTGACACAGATAAGCCTTACAAATTGCATTTTTAATCCAATTGGCAAGCGACTTTTTGATAGTTTTTTGCTTTTGTTAGGCTAGGTTCACATCTGCGCTCGGGTTTCCGTTTGGGGAGTCCGCTTTGGGACCCCTCGAATGGAAACCTAATCCACAAAAAAGCGATTACCTTAGGAAACCCACAGACCCCATAGACTATAACGGGGTCCGCATGGTTTCCGCCCGAAAAGGGCAAAAAATCCTTACAGCGCTTTTCTCTCTGCATTTTTCATGCGGAGAGGGGAACGAAATCCCCGTACAAAATACAAGTGCAGATGTGAACAGAGCCTGAGGGCCACAAAAACTCATCCCTTCTCCAGCTGGAAGAGGCTTCAAGATAGGAAAAAAAAAGACAGTCCTTCTTAGGGAGCGTTCACACTACCGTTGGTGTCCGTCAGTAGTGTCTGTTGCTATTGTCCGTTACAAGATTTTAGCAACGGACACTAGTTGAACCGTCAGAAATCCGTTAAAATTTCCATTCATTTCAATGGGTTTTTATAATGTGTCCGTTAGTGTCCGTTTACACCAAATCCGTCAGAAGTCCGTTATTTTTTCACGGACAAAAAATCCTACATGCAGGACTTTTTGTCCGTTTGAAAAAAACGGATTCTTGACGGACAGCAAGTGTCCGTTATTTTTTTAACATTGAAGTCTATGGGTAACGGACTTATAACAGACAGTAACTGATAGCCATCAGTTACTGTCCGTTATTTTATGTCCGTTTACTTTCCCTGCGCATGCTCAGAAAGGAGAAACAAACAAAAAAAAAACAAAAAAAAAAAAAACTAGCAGTGTTAGAGGACATTTCGTGTCCTCAGGCACATGCGGTTTTTCATACCGCTAGAAAGCCGACAGCGCGCTGAATTCAGCACACTGCCGGCTTTCCCGGTATGTGCCCCGGGGCTGGAGATATCGGCGGTGTAATGTTTTACTGTTAGAAGGGCGCTGCGAGGAACTCCCTCCCTGACACTTCTCTTTGTTCAGAGACTTGTACTGAGGGGGCGTTCCTCACAGCTTGAGCGTCATCGCTGGGCTGTGAGGAACGCCCCCGCTCTCTGTTCTCGTCTATAGTGCTGTACTGTCAGTCAGAGGATCGCCCTCCCTTACACTTCTCGTTCGTCCATAGCGCTGTGCTGAGGGGGCGTTCCTCACAGTTGAGCGTCATCACTGGGCTGTAAGGAACGCCCCCTCTCACTGTACTGGTCTATAGCCCTGTACTGTCAGAGGGGGCGTTCCTTACTGCCCGGTGATGACGCTCAGCTGTAAGGAACGCCCCCTCAGTACAGCGCTATGGACGAACGAGAAGTGTCAGGGAGGGAGTTCCTCACAGCGCCCTTCAAACAGTAAGTAAAAGTAAAACATGTAACTTACACCACCGATATCTCCAGCCCCGGGGCACATATCGGGAAAGCCGGCAGTGCGCTGAATTCAGCGCGCTGTCGGCTTTCTAGCGGTATGTGACATTAAAAAACGGACACTACCTGATGCTCATCAGTTAGGGTCCGTTATGGTAGGTGTCCGTTTATTTTTTTTTTAACGGACACCTTCATAACGGACTCCAACGGTAGTGTGAACCCTGCCTTACATCAAACATATGAAATGATTCTTCCCTCCTATTAGACGGCTGTTGACAAAAAGGATGATCGATCTCTTGAGACATGTGAAAATCAGAAGCCACTTTGGAAAAGAGGTAGGGTCAGGATGGAATACTATTCTGTGCTGAAAGATTTTTAGGAAAGATTCTCTGGTAGAGAGGGCCTGGATTTCATTAACTCTCCTGGCAGAAGTTATGGCAACCAGAAAGCCGATTTCCAGGACACTTCTTTGATATTAGCATCAAAAATTGGATCAAAAAGGGCATAGAGTTAGGCTCTTAAGGACCACGTTGAGATCCCCCTGTGTAAGTAGAATCTTCTTCCTTGAGAGAACACTGTAGGCCCCAGGGGGGGAACCCCCCCCCCCCCTTTTGACCCAGCGATTGTTAGCCAAGTCAAAATCAAAATAACTACTGAGGGCTGACACTTGTACCTTCAGAGTATTAGGTTTTAGACCTTTATCCAGATCTGCTTGCAAAAAAGATTTTTGCTATATATGGATGGTCAATATCAGGAACACTACTGCCACACCAGAAAAGGAATTTCTTCCACACCTTATTGTAGATAGTATGGGTAACTTTTTTTTTTTTCCCCGGCCTGGAAGGTATGAATAACCGACTCAGACAGTCCTTTTGATTTCAAAATGGAGATTTCAGAAGCCAGGCTGCTAACTGGAGTTTTTGAGGATCTGCATGAAGTATCGGTCCCTGATGTGGGTAGTCTGGAACTAACAGAAGCACCATCGGATCTGCCATTTTGAAATTGTTTAGAAGCCCAACCCATACTCTTTTCGGACATAACGGGCTATTAGAACAATTTTCAGATTCCCCCGATTATCTTCTGTAAAAGGCTTGGAAGTAAAGGAATAGGAAGGAAAGCATATGCCAGGATGAACTCCCAATTGGGGGAAAGGGCATCTACCCCTAGACAAGATTCTCTCAGGTTGAGTGAAAAGAACTGAGGAACTTTTGTAGTTTGACGAATGGCAGATAGGTCCACTTCTGGAGTCCCCCAGATCTGACAACCTGCTGGAAGACTTCTGTCTTTACACTCCTATCTCCTGGATTTAGATGTTTCCTGCTCAGAAAATCCACTTAGCAGTTTGAAGATCCCTTTAGATGGAGAGCCGAAATGGATTTTAGGTGTCTCTCTGCCCAGGAGAATATTTGTGCTGAGAGAGCTTGAAGATTCCACCATAGAGTACCTCCCTGGGGCATAGAAATGCTACTGCAGTCATGTTGTCAGACAATATCCTGACATGAGAGTCTTTTAATAAATGGTCTGGTTGCTTATAAGGCCTCCTATACTGTCCTTCACTCCAGGAAATTCGAGGAATGGTTGCGGAGAGCCGAAGGCTATACCCCTGTAACGTTTCCTGAGATAGAATTGCTCCCCAACCCGATCTGCGTGCATCTGTAGTAATTTGAATTACTGGAGGTGGTGTTTCAAGGGATTCCCTGTTGTAGATTTGACCTCTGCTTCAACCATTGAAAGGAGGCTTTCACATTTTGACACACATAGATCTTCTTGTCTAATGACAGCTGATTCTTGTCCCAATTTGATAGTATCAGGGATTGGCGATTTCTTGAATGAGCTTGAGCCCAGGGTACTGCCTGGATACAAGAGGTCATTGAACCCAGTACTGACATTGCTTCTCTTATGGATACTTTTGTCTTCCTCTGAAAGACCGTGACTTTGGATATTGGAGCCATTATCTTGTCTGGCAGAAGAAAAGACATCTGCAGATGGAATTCGAGCAGGATACCCAGAAATATCTTGCGATACCTTTAGGACTATGTTGGATTTTTCCTAATTTATGATCCATCCTATTTTTTGTACAGTCTGACACACTATCTGAACCTGATTTTGGAGAAGAGAATAAGACTGGACTACCACTAAGAGGTCACAAGGGACCACCATCAGATTTTGTTTCCTTAGTAAGGATACTACCGTGTTTCTACAAAAATAAGACCTACCCCGAAAATAAGCCCTAGCTAGATTTTCCAGGTTTTGTGGAGTAGGCTTGAAATATAAGCCCTACTCCAAAAATAAGCCCTAGCTAATTTAACCCGTTCCCAATATCTGCCATGCGATTACAGCGGACGCCGGGTTCTTAAAGATCCTGCCGGGATGCCGGGTCCTGCTGCAGAGCGGCTACCATAGCTGCCGTACCAGGTCTCCGCGAAGACCCAGAGTTAATGCCCGCGGGCATTGCTAAGTGTGACCCCCCCCCCCACAGCCCCCAGGGCCGGTCCCAACCCCCCTATAGCTGCTATACTGGGTCTCTCTTGTACAGCGGAGACCCGCAGTTAATGCCCGCCATTCTGATCGCGGGCATTGTTGAGTATGCCAGTCCGTGACCACTCCCCAAAGCAGAGAAACTATCCCCAGGGCCAGTCCCCGCCGGTCCCGCACCTTTCACGCTGCAGGTTGGCTCCCGCACAGCAAGATCACGGGAGCCAACCTGTTTGACAACCGGGAGCCTTATGAAGGTTCCCAGGCCAGTCATAGGAATATTACTATGACTGGCCTCAATAGGAATGTAGATAATCTCCCATAGACCTCAATACGTTGTATTGCAGTCTATGGGATTATTGCAGGTTCAAGCCCCCTATGAGGGGTTAATAGTAAAAAGAAAAAATTAATAAATAATAAAAGTTCAAGCCCCCTCTCCACTTTCACTAGAATACATATAAAACTAAAATATTACTGTGAAACACATACACATTAGGTATCCCAGTGTACGAAAACAAACTACAAACTTATAACAATATTTTACCTCTATGGTGAATTTTTTTGCTGTTTCACCTCTGATAAAACTTGAAATAAAAAGCGATCAAATGTGTGATTGTTGTTCATGGAAAAAATTAAGATCTACCCTGAAAATAAGCCCTAGCCTTTTTTCCCAGAGAAAAAAAAAATATAAGACCGTCTTATTTTCGGAGAAACACGGTAATTCTGCCATCACCTTTGATTTCCAGTTTCAGACCCTCCCCTTTCAAATATTGAGTGTCCCCCCCCCCCCCATGCTGGACTGCAAATCTCAAAAATTTTTGGTAGACAGGATGAATAGGGATGTCACAGTATGCAACCTCAAGATCGATGGTGGCCATGTAATTATCCTGCCCTACCAGGAAAATTGTGGATCTTATCCACAATATTGAATCGACGATAAACCATATATTTGTTAATGGTTTTAAGTTTATAATTATTCTGTATACTTGGTTTTTTACCATAACTGATGGGAATAATGACCTTTCCTTATCTCTAAGGTGGAAACAGGACAAATTACTTCCATGTCCAGAAGTTTCTGGACACCCTCAGGTCAGAGCCAGGAGAAGAGCAGGAGATGGCATGGAAGTAATCACTATTCTTTCGGGGATAGGTTGAAAATTCTATGAAGCAGTTTGTTATAGAATTCAGGGTGTACAGGCTGGATGTTATTTTTTTCCAGGGTAACTGGACAACCTAGTCCCGACCTTCCTGGCGTCATGGTTTGTCTTGGGATGGTTTATTGGGGTTCAAGATGATATTTCTTCTTTTGCTCCCCCTTCCCAGGGTAACTCCATTTCCCTGTTTTACCCATGGTTTAATATTCAAGATTGTATCATCAAAAGGAATGAAATGGCTGTTTGTTTTTTTGTTTTTGTTTTTTTTGTTAGTAGGTTTTGGTTCTGGAGTCACTTCTTTTTATCAGTTGCTTTTTCCAGCAACATATCTATATCAGGACCATTCTGAAAGGAAATAGCACACAGCTTCTGTTTAGATATAGTGCAGCAGAGGAATGGAGGACAACATATCTTCCTTGAGGTACCTTCTCTGAGATGAATTTCAAGTTGGACTAGCCATCTATACATAGACCTTGCCACTCAAATTGAACCAATGTTAACCTGTAACCGGGCTAAGGAGCACTCTCAGGCTTTCTTAAGGAGGCTGTCAGCTTCCCTGTCTAGCGGGTCAGAGAAACGTTGTCTTTTTTTCCCCACTTTAGCGGCTTGTATATCAATTTTTTTTTTTTTTTGGCTTAACTTTTGATCTTAGACTCATCCAAAAGGAAACCTATCCTTAATTTCCTGGGACAGACACAGCCTTTTCTCTGGATGTAACCACTCATCCTGAATCAGACCCCCCTAAATGGAAAATACAAATTTTTGCTTTGGTCTAAGCCCTGCAAACATTTCATCATGAACAGTTTGCTTCTCCTGAACTTCTATATTCATGGTGTTTCTAAACAGCAGAAAGAAGTTCCTGAGTAAATTCAGATGAGAATATCTTCTAGCCTGAATATCTGAAGGGCCCCCAGGTAACTCCACATCCTCAAGGAAATCTTTGGACACAGATGGGATGTAAACATCACTATTGTCCGAATCTGGTCTTCTTTTCCCCGCTCGGGGCCCGGCTGCGGCCCCCAAAGGCGGAACCGGGGGGGGGTGGGCTCGCCCGCCCCCCCCCCCCCCCCCCCCCCCCCCCCCCCCCCCCCCCCCCCCCCTTCTTTTTTCTTGTCTCTTTGTTCCCCCCCCCCCCCCCCCCCCCCCCCCCCCCCCCCCCCCCTCCCCTTTTCCCCCCCCCCCCCCCCCCCGGGGGGGGGCGCCCCCCCCCCCCCCCCCCCCCCCCCCCCCTTTTTTTTTTTGTATTAGACCCGCCCCCCCCGGCCCTGGCCTTCCCCCCCCCCCCCCTCTCAACACTATCCCTAACTGACCCTGACTTCACATTTGGGTGCACCCCCTTTTCCCCAGTGGTCCAGGTGGACCGCTTACAGTCCGTAGAAGCGCGCGGTGGGGCCCAAAGTCGGTCCTTTCTTTTATAGTGAAGCGTCCTCTCCTCACGGTTATCAGGATCTTGGGAGAAATGAAGTCCTCTTTAACAGACAGGGAAACCAACTGAATGCAATGTAATCCAACAGCAGATTCCACTCAGCACACTGACAGTCCTGCCGAATCCATACACTGAGCTGGGATGTAAGCCGGGATTTAGCAGGTGCCGTCCAGTACATCAACAGCACTGCGAGTCTCTATCTGTGGTATCCATATACACAGTCACAATGTCAGTCTCACTGATCAGCCACTGAGCACAGTTCCTTTCACGTGGACTCACTAGTCCTGTTGTCTCTTTACACTCTGTTTGTCTCTGGACCAAGATACAGCTTAGCTGTACAGAAAAATCTCCACACCAGTTCAATACAACACTTGCCAAGATGGCTGCTGCTCTCTGTCTCGTCACTTCCTGCTACTCTGCTCACACTCTGTCTGCAGAACAGGCAGGCTGACATAAAAGGGGGGGGTCTCACTCCAGCATCATGTCACAATTACAATGGCTGCTGTCTTAAAGGAACAGAATCACAGAAATACATTCAACATTAACAGTTTATACAGACAAATGAAGCTTAAGACAACATTGGCTGTCTCTTACATATTCCCCCCACTTTAAGAGTGGCAGCTGCCTTACTGTATATCCAGAGGGTTGTACTTTTAGTGCACAGGGTGGTAGTATACCGATGTATGGCAGGCCAAACAAACTCATCCTGCGCATACCGAACAGGGGAATACCAGCATTTGGCCTAGTGGTCCGTCTGAGGACCGGTGGTATATTATGGGGTGCTGCAGCTATGGGCTGAGAAGGACCAGCGGATTCCGCACCAGAGGGGGCACAGGCCGGAGATACAGTAGTCACAGGTGGAACATCCCCAGGAGCAGGGATCGGCCAACAATCATCCTCCTCGTCGGAGGCCCATTCCGCACCTCCATTCTCTGACTGTGGGAGCTCATTCACATTGGCAGGCCCATCGTGATTTGTCCCTTCAGAATGACACAGGCGCAACATATTTCGGTGAAGTACTCGAACACAATCAGTTCCTTCTTTCTGGACCTGGTACACTGGCCCATTCGCATACTTGCGGCCAACAACACGATACGGCAAAGCCTCCCATCTGCTTTCCAATTTCCCTTGGGGTTTCTTGACACGAACTAGCACCAGGTCGCCTGGTTGCAATGGTGCTTCTTGCACTGGGGTCTTATCAGGATGGGGATGTTCTTGCAGGTGCTGCCCACCAATCGATGGATCGTCTCAAGTCTCTGCCGATGCGCCCGCACCCAAGAGGTTGGATCCCTCGGAGGGAACCCATCCCCATCATTCAACTGTAATTCTCCTATACTTCGCCCAGACCGCCCAAGAGAGTGTATAAGGAGAGTCCCCGTTGTAGAATGGACCTGATTGTTATAGGCCCACACCATTTCAGACAAGAACTGAGGCCACTGTAACTTCTTGTCTTCCTCCAGAGTCCGCGCATCTGTAGCAGAGTTCTGTTGAATCTTTCACGGCCCCATTTCCCTGAGGGTGGTATGGAGTCGTGTGCACTTCTTTATCCCGTAGATACGTTGAACTTCTTTCATTACGTGTCCCTCAAAGCAGGCGCCCTGGTCGGAGTGGATGCGTTGGGGGCCCCATATACTCGAATGAAATCTTGGCACAGAGCACGAGCTGCTGACTCAGCTGTCTGGTCCTTGGTGGCGGTTACCACCGCAAATTTGGTGAAGTGATCCACCATTACGAGGCAATACTGGTGTCCGCTTTGGATGGGCCCCCATTAGATAGTCTATCATGACGATTTCTAAAGGTTCCTGGGTCACGATGGTTTGCAGGGGAGCTCTCTGTTCTATTGCCTTATGGATCTCACAAGTTCACAGCTGCGGCATACTTCTTCACCATTTGACGAAGACCAGGGCAGTAAATCAGTCGCTGTAACCAACGAAAGGTCTTCTCATGACCAAAATGTCCATTCTTATTATGAGCCTCAACTGCCAACGGCGAGCCAGTTCACTAGGCACCACAATTTGGTATCGAATGTCGATCTCAGAAGGTAAATAGACCTTTCGGCATAGCACTCCATTTTTCATCTCCAACTTTTCCCACTGACTCAAAACAGATAATATCTCACGTGTCAGTCGTTCTCTTTCCTCTCTACAGGGCTTCTGGCCTTTCTCAACCACTTGATCATCTGCCCAGCCCCTCATGGGTCTGTTGTATCTGTGCCCATTCCTGTCGTGAGGGACCAAAGAAAGGAGCCATTTCGTCCCCTCCATCTCAAACTGTTGTGGCGGTCAGGCCTGTGAAAATCTGCTAATCGGGCCCTCCACTGCTCCAACTCATGATCCACGTCTTCTGTGGGGGTCTGGGCGTTACCCTAGAAAGTCCGTCAGCATTCTGGTTCTCTGTCTTGGACCGTACTTATGCGGTAATTGAATGTAGACATTCGGGCTTCCACCTCTGCTCTAACGCCCCGAGCTTGGCATTTTCCGGTGAGCTAGTGGGTTGTTGTCAGTCAGTACTAAAACTTCGCACCGGTCAATATTCAGAATTTCTCGTCTGGCCCTACCAGTGCCAACAGCTCCAATTTAAATGACTATAATTCTCGGGGTTTCTTTCAGAATCTCTCGACCGGCTCCTACGCTATGACCCTCTCCTGGCCATCCTGAAGCTGGAAGCACTGCTCCAGACCATACAGGCTTGCATCTGTATATGCTGGAACGGCAGTGGTAATCAGCTTGCCAGATTGGGGCTGTTGTCAGTGCATCCTTCAATGCCTGGAAGGCTTGTTCCTGTTCAGGTCCCCACTTCACGGACCGGTTCTTTGGACCACCGGATGTGCCTCGTGGAGAGCTTAAGTGGTGCTGCTACCTTGGCGAAATCCTTAATAAACCGTCGATAGTAACCGGCTACTCCAAGGAACGCCCTCACTTCTCGAGGGTGTCGTATCGGCCAATCTTGAACAGCCGCTATCTTGTCTCTTGATGGTCTCACCCCTTCTCCTGATACGCGTGACCCAAGTAATCAATTTCAGATTGGAACAACCGACATTTACTGGGTTTCAATTTGAGCCCATGTTCCCGCAATCTTCGAAATACTTGCCCCAACTGGTGAGATGGTCTTCAGGTCGCAGAATACACTATAATGTCATCCAAGTAGATGAGAGTGAACTCAAGTTGAAGTCACCAGACATTTCTCCATCAACCGCTGAAACGTTCCGGGTGCATTTGTCAACCCAGGGCTCCGGTTAAATTCGTATAGTCCCTGGGCAGATGAATGCCGTCTTCTCCTTGTCTTTTGTGGCCATCGCACCTGCCATCCCACTAGCCAGATCTAGTGAGGAAAGTACCGCTCTCCCTAGCGCTGAGAGGGACTCCTCATCCTGCAGGGGTAGGAATCTCTACGGTGCAAGCGTTTAACTTCCGTAGTCTACGCAAATCGATACCCATCTTTTTTCTTACTAACCCACGGAGCCCCGGGACTCTGGCTTTCTTGGATGATCCCACCCTGTAGCATCTTAGCTAACGTTCTTTCACTTCCTGATACAACTGTGGGGAATTTGTCGGTGCGCTCTCTAATTGGAGGGGTGTCTCCTGTGGGAATCTCTGGTAGATCCCTGTGGTACATCCAAATCTTCAGCATACCGTGCAAAGGTGGCTTGGTTCTCCCACAACAGCTCATCTACCTTCTGCACCCATTCCAGAGAACATGAACTTACATCCATCTTCATCTGTTCTCGAATTGCACAGCCATTCCATTCAGAGGTGGGTTCCTCTCTTCTCCCATGGACACAGTTACGGTCCACTCATCCCTTTCAGTCGGCTTCGCTGCATTGGAGTTACTTTCCTTACTTCCTCCGGAGTCACATAGATGTTAGCCAGCAGCCTCCCTGGGGTCAGGTCCACACTCTGGTCCTGAGTGTTTACACATCGAAGTGGTACTCTTCCTTGCGAACTATTGCCAGGAACGGGCCACTAGCGGATCACACCTCCTTCGGCTGCCTGCAGTGGTTCTCCCCGCTTGCCCTTAGTTTCCGCGGTGCCTCGGGCTGGACACTATTGTCTCCCGACTGGGTGGCGTGTAACTTTTGTATGCAGGAACTGAATTCAGCCAGAGGACGCTGTGCATCTGAACTTTTCTGTAAGCCACATGTCCGGATCGCCGCTGGAAAGCTGTTTGAGTAGGCCGTGGGTGGTGGTTTCTTTCCAATAACCGTGACCTTTCTTTTCAAAGAGGATCTGATCTAATTCTTTTACACTTCTCCCCATGCAGGGACCTTTACTTCTGTGACTCCTGTCCCCCTGCCTTTCCTACCTGATCTTGGCCCTCCCGGACATTCTCCGGCCACTCCCACGACCGGACTGGTACTGGTTAGCTGCCCACTCGTCTGTTGGGGATCTATTTCCTGTTGCCGGTACCGTTCATACAGTCTCTACTCGGTCGTTACTTGGGAACCCGTGTCAATCTCCCGGTGACCGGAATACCCTCCATTTCCACCTTATGCGGACTTGCGCGTCAGGTCTCATCGGGCATTCTCCCCACATGTCTCCTTGTCGTCTCCCCTACTCCCCTTGCGGGGACTTCGTTTCGGCGGTCTCTCTGTTTGTCGCTGCTCTGGACTCTAGCAGCACGTGGCCCTCCGTCCACCTCCCGCGGTATCCCCCGTCGTTCTGGCCTCTGTTTGGGCCCCTTCGGTGCCCCTTCGTTTCTCCTGAGCCTGCCTAATGTTTGGACCCCTTCGGTGGTCCTATCCTCACCCCTCCGCGGGGTGGTGGGTGATTCTACTTGCTGGGTGTGGATGGCTCCCCTTTCTCTCGTCTTCTGGAGTCTGCTTTTCTGACTGCTCATCCAACGGTGTGCAAGTGTTCCATTTGTTCTTGCAGTTTCTGCTTCTGTGAGAATTTCTTTCCGTCCCTTTTTCTCTGTCTCTGGCCGCTGCCCCCTGTGACAGTACTCCAACTGCGGTCTGCGGCCTCGGACCATACTATTGGCACGGGAGATGGCCTCTACCTGTACATCTGGAATTTAGCTCGTCTCTCGTCGTATATCCTGCTGTCACAGTTACTGCCGTCACGTATCCCCAGGACAAACTGGTCACGGAGAGTCCGATCAGGGTTACAGAAGGCTGGCGGCCCCCTCTTTCCTTCCTTTGAATATCTCGGAGCGTTCTTGTGGGGCATTTGACATATTGGGGAAGGCTTTCATTCTCCTGTTGTACCCTCTGGAAGAACCGAGCCTGCAGAGACCCCAGCGGTGCTGTTTCTCCATAGATGGTTTCTAGAATCTGGACTACTTGCTCAAATGTCTGCCTTTGTTCTGGCCTCGTTCCCGTGGTCTTGCTCCCCTTGTTGTCTTTGCTGCTCTCTGTCTTCTGTGCGGTCTGGTCTTCGCTGTTCTTCGTTCTGTTCCCCCCTCTCCTGCTTTTTGCCTCTTTGCTCTGCTCTTTGCCCCTGCTGGCTTCTTCCTCCGCCCTTCTCCCGACGGGTGCGTCACCGTCCTTCTGGTAGCGGATCCTGCCGACTCGCCTTTGTGAACCGAGAGCAGGCAGGTGGTTTGGACTCCGCAACCAGAATGAACGCACACGCGGTAGTTCAAGAAAAAATTTTTCTATGTTAATAAGGCTAGTTAAGGTAATGACGGGCTAAAGACAAGCAATTCATTAGCTGAACAATTTCAAGGCAAATTCTGCATGGTTTCTACTTTTACTCTGTCCACTTCTGCAGTATGGACACTGAATGAACAATATACTCAACACTATCCCTAACTGACCCTGACTTCACTTTGGGTGCACCCCCTTTTCCCCAGTGGTCCGGTGGCCGCTTCGTCCGTAGAGCGCGGTGGGGCCCAGTCGGTCCTTTCTTTTTGTGGCGTCCTCTCCTCCGGTTTCGGATCTTGGGAGAAATGAGTCCTCTTTAACGACGGGAACCAACTGTGCTGTTCCCGCGTTCCCTCGCCCTGCGTCCTGCCGTCCTCCTGGCTGGGTGTGCCGGGATTTGCGGTGCCGTCCAGTACATCAACAGCACTGCGGTCTCTATCTGTGGTATCCTATACCGTCCAATGTCGTCTCCTGATCAGCCACTGAGCACGTTCCTTTCCGTGGGCTCCTAGTCCTGTTGTCTCTTTCCTCTGTTTGTCTCTGGACCGTCGCTTAGCTGTCGTCTCCCCCGTTCTCCCTTGCCGTGGCTGCTGCTCTCTGGCTCGCCTTCCTGCTACTCTGCTCACACTCTGGGGGGGGGGGGGGGGGGGGGGGGGGGGGGGGGGGGGGGGGGGGGGGGGGCGGGGATGGAGGTGAGACCCAGTTAACATTCACGTAGAAGATCTCTTGGCATACAGGAGAAGAAAAGTTCCAGGAACCCTCACTGTACCAGGGTGGAAGATCTTCTGAATCAGTGCTTTTTTTTGAGGCTCAGATGCCTCTGACAAGATGGCAGGCCTCTTACCCAGTTCCAGAAAAGCTGAAGCTGTTAAATGATGTAATGCTGCAGGAGCCACTGGAATTGCTGGAAGCTGTTCATGCCCTTGGAGTTGCTGTTGCTCTAAAGCTCTGATAGTAGTTGTGGAGGCCACTAGAGCAGGAATACTGTGGGCTGGGTATCGGGTCCATGGCCATTTATAAACCACAAGCCTCTCTATGTAGCTGCCCCTCCCTCTGCCCGAAGTGACGTCAGACGATCACCTATCATGCTCCTTCAGTAATAGTTGGCCTCCACGACTCCACTTCCAGTGGTGTCTGACATCACTTCTGATCTTTAGAACGCAGACTGGAAGTGGAGTCGCAGAGGCTGAAGGCTCCAAACACAGACACTAACGGGAACAAAGCCAGAAATGCGGCCAAAAAAGGTGTCCGACAACAGGAGTCCCCACTGCTAGACCCAGGCCAATAGCAGAGGGAGTGGAACTCAACAATGGACCGGACTGACTAAGCATCAGGAGGCATCATGTGACACCCCACCAGGAACAGTAATTACAGGTAATACAGTCCTCAGCCCAGGTGTGAACAATCCCCACTTAAGGAAGATAATCCTCAAGATTCCACTCATCCAGAGTAACAAACTTTTTACGTTTTCAGGTTTCCTGTAAAGATGGGTGGTTCTACTCGAAGGGGTGCAGTCATGGGCGATGATAAAAATATGCAATTTAAAAATGTTGAAATTATCTCTCTCTTTTTCATACAAATAGTCATACCACACAACTTCGTTCATAAATCTAAATAACCATAGTTCTGCTTTATGTTGGCATCAAACTTTAAACATCCTTTGACTTGTAAACGTTATAATGTCTGAAAAATGTTAATCAGCAATTTTCCATATTTTCAAGACCATTTCTAAAACTAATTTTTCAAGGGAACAATTCTGTTCTGAAGATAGATAGATTTGATAGCCGTCTGTATAAGAAACCTCCTCATAAATCACCCTATTTTCAAAACTGCATCCCCTTTAACTCCTTCCCAACATCTGCCGCACTATTATGTCGGGTCTTTAAAGATGGTGGCTGATCTCCTGCAGAGCGGCCGCCATAGCTACCAAGTCTCCCGGCATAAATGCCCGCGATCAGAGTTCAACACACAGCTTACACATTTCCCTTTCTGCCGCAGCCAGTTTTGTCCTAAAGATGCAGCAATTTTTGTTTTGTCGTCACATTGTACAAGCTACACTTTTTTAATTAAATTTAAAACATTATTTTAGTTCAATTGTATGAGTTGTTAGGGATGTGGCAATACCACATACGTATTTTTTTTTTTATTCTTCCTTTTTAAAAATCATAATTTTTTTATGGGGGGGGGAATTTTATTTTTTATTTTTTTTTTTACTTTTTTTGTCTCAATAGGGGATACTGGTTCAGTTTGTATGCATTGCAATACACAGAAACAAACTGACATATGTTAAGTGGCAAAAACACACACCTATACTTACCTGTCCCCAGTACTCTGGAGTCTCCCAGTGCAGTCCAAACCTGTTGCTACATTGTTTCCTTCTGGAAGAAGTCCCCGCTGCACTGTGACGTTTCCTTAGGCCACTGAGGCTGTTGATTATCCTTAGCGGTCACGTGACCATTGAGGCCAATCAGCGACATAAGGAAAGGACAGGACGTCACAGGTAGCGGCCTCCCATGTCCTTCGCTGAGGCCTCTGATCATGTGCATCGGAGACTTCCGCCAGAAGAACACACCGGAGCCGCAGGACAGGATCGGGCTGGGAGACACCAGAGCACCAGGGACAGGTAAGTATGTTTGTGTTTTTTTTCAACCTTCCCTGGCTTAATATAAAAGAAAATGGTAATTACTTACCGGTAATTGGATTTTCCAGAACCCACGACAGCACCCAGAGAGAGGATCCGCCCCCAGGGACAGGAAACCTACGGTATAAAAAGGTGGAGCCTCTCTCCTACTCCTCAGTTGTTTCCTGTCCCTGGAGGGAGACCTACGTGCCTGCTTGGGCAGGTTTACCAAGGTTGTTTTATAGAAGCGAAGAGAGACTCCAGTTAATTTGTAACTCATGACCCTAAGGTCAAAGCATTTTTTTTTTTTTTTTGCTTGCTACACTCAGTGCAAAACAAAAGTCCATCACCAAGAAAAAAGGGAGGGGGATAAAGGACGGTGTTGTCGTGGGTTCCGGAAAATCCAATTACCGGTAAGTAATTACCATTTTTCTCTTCACCCACGACAGCACCCAGAGAGAATAAAATAGGAAAAACCTAGGGAGGGACCAACACTTGTAAAACTTTCCTTCCAAAAGAAAGATCAGCAGAAGCCCCAATGTCCAGCTTATAATGGCGAAAAAAGGTAGAAGGTGAAGACCAGGTTGCCGCTTTGCAGATAGATTCTATGGAAGCATCAGCTCTCTCGGCCCAGGAGGTGGCAATCGCCCTAGTAGAATGTGCCTAGAGCCCCACTGGGGGAAGGGGGGGGCGAAGGCCCAAAGAACTGTAGGCCAGGGAGATTGCTAGTCTCACCCACCTAGCCAGACTACACTTAGAGGCCGCCTTCCCTTTGTTGGGACCTGAAAATAGAACAAAAAGGGAAGTAGATGCAAATACTGGATTAGGCCACGTCTTACATCCAAACAGTGGTATTCCTGCTCTTTAGCATTACTTGGGTTAGCACAGAGGAAGGGGAGAACTATCTCCTGAGATTATGAAATTTTGAGGCTACTTTAGGCAAAAAAGCTGGGTCTGGTTTAATTATTACCCTGTCCTCTGTAATAACAGTAAAGGGTGGATTAACTGATAGAGCCTCCAATTCTCCTATGCGACGTGCCGAGGTAAGGGCCACTAAAAGAATCACTTTCAGGGATAAATTTTTAATAGGGATAGAGTCCAATGGTTCAAAGGGAGGTTTAGTTAAGGCAGACAGAACTAGGTTCAAGTCCCAGGGATGAACTCTGGACATAACAGGTCTACTTCTAGAGGCCGCCTTGATGAACCTAATCACCCAGGGATCGTCAGCCAATTTAACGTTTAGCAGAGCACTAAGGGCTGAAACCTGGACTCTTAAAGTGCCGGTAGAAAGCCCCTTTTCTAGCCCCTTCTGAAGGAACTCTAGAATCTGCTTTCTAGGTATATCCCTAAGCTCCCCCGGAGAACCCCCTAGAAATTCAAAAAACCGGAACAAAGTCCTAGCGTATATTTTAGTAGTGACCGGTTTTATGCTTTTTAGAAGAGTGGAAATGAGATTCTGAGAAAAACCTTTTGAGGCTAGTAATCTCCGCTCAAATTCCAAGCCGTCAAATGTAAGTGGCTGGACTCCGGGTGGAAAATGGGGCCCTGACATTGAAGGTCCTGGCTGACTGGGAGAATACAACGGTCCGAAACGGACAGGATCCTTAGCCAGGTAAACCAGGCTCTCCTCGGCCAAAAGGGGGCAATTAGAATAACCCTCGCTTGATCCTCCCTGATCTTCCTTAGAACTGCTGGAATGAGAAAGAAGGGAGGAAAAGCGTAAACTAGATTAAAATCCCACTTGTGGGACAGAGCATCCACCCCAAAGGGGGATTCCTCTGGGTTTAGAGAAAAAAAATCTCTCCACCTTCTTGTTTGACCGACTGGCAAAGAGATCTATTTCCGGGATTCCCCAAACCCTGGTGATCTCTAAAAAGATGGATGGGTTCCATTCCCACTCGCTCTGATTCAGACTGTGACGGCTCAAGAAATCTGCCCTGAAATTGTCTGACCCCCTGATATGCAGAGCGGAAAAGGAGAGAACCAGAGGCTCTGACAGATGTAGAATCTGGGCCATTATTTTCATAAGAGGAAGGGACCTCGTACCCCCTTGCCTGTTTATATAGGAAACTGCAGTCATATTGTCGGACATGATCCTTACATGGCGATTCCGAATACCCTGACCTACGACTTTCAAGGTCTCCAAAATCGCCATTAGTTCCCGCTGATTCGAGGATGCCCGAGAAAGACTCCTTGACCAGCAGCCCTGGAACACCTGATCCCCATGTGGCACCCCACCCCCAAGGGCTTCCATAGAACTCCAATTTCTAGGTGACCCGTGACTAACCACCAACCCAGGGTTTCTCTTTCTCCGAGACACCCACATAAATTTGTCGAGAATTTTCTCTTCCTGACGCCAGGCTGCCAGGATTTCCCACTGCAGGTCTAGGGAGTGGCTCTGAGCCCAAGGTACAGCTGGAATACAGGCCGTGAGAGTCCCCAGGATGGACATAGCCTTTCTTATAGTGACCCTGGGGTACTGGATCAGGGTTTTTACTAGGGACAGAACCCTCTCTATTTTCTCTGGAGGGAGAAAACCTCTCTGAGCCGTGGAATCTAACATGATCCCTAGAAACTTTTTCTGTTGAGAGGGAACCAAACTTGACTTCTCTAGATTCACCATCCAACCTAATTCCTCTAGAATGTTCAGTACTACTCTGACACTTTCTAAACATTCTATTCTGGATCTTGCCACAATGAGAAAGTCGTCTAGATATGGAATAAACAGAACGTCTTTCTCTCTTACATGTGCCCCCATTTCTGCCACTATTTTGGTAAAGACTCTTGGGGCCATGGAGATTCCAAAGGGAAGGGCCTGATATTGGTAATGGTGAACCACCCCTCCCATCTCTACTGCTACTCGCAAGAACCTCTGGTGACCTGGAAAAATTGGAACATGGTAATAAGCATCTTTCAGGTCTATCACTGCCATCCAACAATTGGGAGTTCACAATCTCACTGCTGACTGCACTGTCTCCATCCGGAATTTCTTTTAAGACAGAAACTGATTTAACCTCCTTAAATTTATTATGGTTCTGTAGGAGCCATCGGGTTTCCTTACCAAGAACAGATGGGAATAAAACCCCTGCCTCTCCTCTTCCTGGGGAACTGGAATCAGCACCCCTTTCAAGATCAGGCTCTTCACTTCCAATTCCAGAGCCGATTGAGAGGTTAGGGAAGTCTGAGTTCTGGTAATCTGAAAACTTGAAGGCGGAGGAGAAGAGAACTCCAACTTCAGGCCTACTTCCACTGTATCCAGGATCCAAGGGCTTGATGAAATTTTCCACCAGGCAGGAAGGAATTTCCTCAGTCTCCCCCCCTACCCAGGGCCTGGCGTCATTGCCTATTGGGTCTTGGATCTTTATTACAGGGTAAGTTGTTAAATATGAACCCCTTGTGTTTCTTATTGGATTCTGACCAGCCATTATCTCTGGACTTGACAATATTCTGCCTCTGTATGCTCCAAGGGACGAAAGGACCTCAGTGTCCAACCAGAGGAAGGCACAGGAAAACATCTCTTTATCCGCTGCCTTAGCTAAGATGTCATTCAAGGGTGGTCCAAATAGATATTCACCATCACAGGGCAGACTGCACAGCCGGGTCTTAGACCCTACATCACCTGTCCAACTCTTCAGCCATATAGTCCTTCTGGCAGAGTTGGTCAGGGCAAGGGAGCGAGCTGATAATCTTACAGCGTCCCCTGAAGCATCTGCCAAAAAATCTGCAGCTTTTCTAACAGTCGGCAGAGCTGACAGAATCTGCTCTCTTGGGGCCTTATCCCTTAATTGATCTTCCAGCTCCCCTAACCAGATCATAAGGGATCTAGCAGTACAGGTAGCCACTATATTGGGCTTGAGGGACGCTCCTACTGACTCCCAAGAACGCCTTAGGAAGCTTTCTGCTTTCTTGTCTAAGGGATACTTCAGGTTACCCATGTCCTCGAAAGGCAGTGCTGACTTCCTGGAGGCTCTGGCTATGGCAACATCAATTTTTGGTACATTATCCGAAGAAGAGCAAGCTCCCTCTTCGAACGGGTATTTACGCTTAACTCCTCTAGAGATAAAACCTTTCTTGTCCGGCTTTTTCCATTCCCTCTTGATAAGCGATGTTATATTTTTATGGACTGGAAAGTGTCTCCTTTGACGAACCTCCAAACATAATGTCCTGCGTAGAATGGGAGGGTCTAGAGTCCTCAATCCCCATAGTCGCTCGAATGGCTTTGAGCAACTTGTCAGTGTCCTCAACTGGAAAACACCACTGTCCTCCCTCTACATCAGATATGGAGGAAGAAGAGACGTCATCAGATAATTCTCCACTTTCACCCTGAACAGACTCCTCTTCAGAAGAGGAGTCATGACCCCGGGTAGAGGAACTGGACTTCTTTTTCTGGCCACTTTTACCCTTAAGGGAACTCCTGACCTCCTCCTGTATCATAGATCTGATACCCTGTAAGAATGACGGGGACTCCTCAGCAATAGTTCTATCAATGCATGATGGGCAGAGCTTTTTCTCATAAGAAGAAGAAAGTCTAGTTCTACATAAGGCACATTATTTATTCTTGGATTTCGCCAAGGCTTTCCTAGGTCTATCCTACAAAAGACAGGGGAGCCAATTAATCAATAAAAAATAAAGGGTTGGCACGCAGCCACTTACATCCCTCTAGAATACCGAGGAAAGCAGAAGTGGACCTTCATCTTGCCCTCCATCTTGGGGTCTTCCTTTTGCCGGCGGCTGCTGGGACTGTGACTGCATCTGTGGCTGCTGCTCTTCCATACTGTAGAGACTCGTTGCAGGGAGGGCAGGAACTGTTTAGCAGTTCCACCATCCTTCTATCTGCATTATATGGCCATACAGCCGCTAGGCCACACTCTTTCCATCGGAAGCCACACCCTCATTGCCCGTAAGCCACGCCCATTTCCTTCCAGGCTGGCACCTTTATGTGTCTCCCTGCAGGCCCGGAACTCCTGCGGCCTAAAGCAGAGTAAGCACACTCCTTCTGCCTGGATATTGGAACCCCCGCATCCGGAACACCAGCGGCGCATAGCTGGGGGGACGGCACCGACTCCAGACCGGGCCACAGCTAACAGTCACCCATGGAAGAAGAGAGGCAACCCCTACCAAGACCAACTCTTTCCTATGCCATCAGGTAAACCTGCCCAAGCAGGCACGTAGGTCTCCCTCCAGGGACAGGAAACAACTGAGGGGTAGGAGAGAGGCTCCACCTTTTTATACCATAGGTTTCCTGTCCCTGGGGCTGGATCCTCTCTCTGGGTGCTGTCGTGGCTGAAGGGAAAAAATAAAATTATCTTGGACAACTTCTCTAAAAGAGGACTTCACCTCTACTCTAACCATCTTTTTAAGACTATCCATAAAATGAAAGCGATTCTGCTACTACCTTGTCTAATCAAGATTGAAAGAGAGGTTTAGGGTATGAGGAAAGATTTTTTTCACAGATCCCGTAAGTCCTAGATTTAGAGGAGGTCTTTTTTCAATGCTCAATTCTACATGCACATGAGCGAGGTGCAAAACGGCCATGAACATCATCCATTTTTAGTGGCTAAAGGAGCTTTGATGACATCATGACCATGTGATCAAACTCTTGTGTGGGCGGAATTATTCTGGATACTGCTGGACAGTGTGATGTCACACAGAGGAAGCTGCTGGGAATGAGAGAAGAGACAGCATATGTGAGCAAGAGAGGGGAATTGAAGGCAAATGAAGGCAAATGAAGGGAGGCATTAAGCTGGTGGCAGATGAAGGGGGGCATTAAACCGTGGGGGGTAGCTGGAGGGGGACATGTCAGCCTCTAGCTGCCCCCAGTTTGTCACTCCGCCCACTCATCTATTTTTCCATGTGCCCCCACACAGTATAATGCTCCTACAGTCACCCTAACATTATATGCCCCCACATTATAATGGTCCCCTCCAATTTCCCCACAGTACTAAGTCCCTCTCCTCGTGCCCCAGTTTAAACTGGCGGAAACTAGAGGGGGACATTAAACTAGGGCAGCTGGAGGGTGACATTAAACAGTGAGTGTAGTTGGAGGGGGACATTAAACTGGGTGCAACTAGAGGCAGACATGTCCCCCTCCAGCTGCCCCCCAAGGTTTAATGTCCCCCTTCATCTGCCACCAGCTTCATGTTCCCCTTCATCTGCCACCATCTTAATGTCCCCCTTCATCTGCCCTCAGTTTAATGTCCCCCCTTTATCTGCCACCAATTTAATGTTCCCCCTTCATGTCACCAGCTTAATGCCCCCCTTCATCTGCCACAGATTAATTGCCCCCTCCATCTACCACCAATTTAATGTCCCCCTTTATCTGCCACCAGCTTAATGTCCCCTTTATTTGCCACCAGTTTAATTGTCCCCTTATCTGCTCCCAGTTTAACTGCCCCCTACATCTGCCCCCATTTCCCCCCCTCTTGCTTACACATGCTCTCTTCCCTCCTACTTAGCTTCAATCACTCTCTGTTGCCAGCTTTCTCTGTAACATCAGTGTGTCCCGCAGTATCCAGAATAGCTCCGCCCACACAAGAGTCTGATCACATGTTCATGATGTCATCAAAGGTCCTTTAGCCATTATGATTTAGCATCTACCATTTAGCCTTTACCCTACCCTAATAAAGTTTGTTAACAGCAAAACACTTCAGGGGACAGCAGTGTAAAATCGGGACAGTCCGCCAGATGCGGGATGGTTGGGAGCTATGGACATGTCATTTTGGCTGCATAGGGAGCGTCGTAAAAACGAAGTCCATAAGAAAGTCGCACAAATGCACTTTTTCTTCACCCCATTCTGAATTTTTTTCCAGCTTCTCAGTACATTGTACAGAATAATAAATGGTAGCATCATGAAGAAAAAAATTGTCCTGCAAACATTAAGACCTCATGACTCAGAGCAGTAAAATAAAAAAGTTATGGGGTTTGGAAGGGGGGGGGGGGGAGGGAGGAGGAGTCAAAAACGAAAAATTCCTCCGGCGGGAAGGGGTTAACACAAATACTGTCAGAGAAGCAATAGTCCAGCTATCTTCCCCTCTGTCCAATTTATACAGTAACTGGACTTTCACTGCTTTTCTGACTGCCTCCTAATGTCTTCAGTGTCTGCATGGTGCTGGACCAGAAGAGACTCTAGCATCACATCCATTTGCATGCACACCCACATACACACACTTCCGCCACCGGCATCCACACTAAGAGGCTATACCTTCCACCTGAATCAGCCACCAGTAGAACCGCAGGACAAGGGGCAGAGACCTCTGAATCGACCCCAGAGGTCCACTGTGGTCCTGTCCAGCGACACCTCAGGGCTTGTTCCAGCAGAAGTCCTTGCCGCATGTGACCGCTGAGGCCAATCAGCATCCTAAGGAAAGGAACTGGGACATCACAGGTGACATATGCAAGTGACATCCCAGTTCCTCTCCTTAGGCCGCTGATTGTCCTCAACAGTCATGAGCGGCGGGGAATTCCGCCCGAACAAGCCCCAGGGCGCTGCTGGACTGGGCCACGGTGGGGCACAACAGAGCACTGAGGACAGGCGAGTATGTTTTTGTTTTTTTTTGTCCATGACTTGTACGGAGGAAGGGGGGGGGGGGGGGGGGGAAGCGCTCCTCACAACCCAGCTAGACTGTCAGGAATGCCCTTCTGACGATGGGCAGAGATCGGTGCCGAAACTAATGGCACCAATATCAACAGCCCTGGGGCACATAACGGGAAAGTCAACAGTGCGCTGAATTCAGCGCACTGTCTGCTTTCTAGCGGTATATAAAACCGCACGTGCCTGAGGACATGAAAGGTCCTCTTTAAGGAATAATTACAAAGCTAGAAGGGGGATTTCATTAGGGACTGCCAGGTACTAATTCTACCCATTACAGCATTATCTGGTATGTTACCTGGGGGTGTAATCTATCAAGGTATGGCATTTTGGAAAAAGGAGTGGAATTTATTTAAATATAGCATTCCCCATTACAGCTCCACATGATATCTTACCCAGCGTTCCCAGAAGGAAAATGTTGCAAGCTTTGGCATGATTTGAGAGCAAGTAGTGAGATTTAATTTAGGTATATTTAGTATTCAGCAGTCTCTATTACTGCATTATCCGCTATGCTACCAAGCTTTCACAAAACCCTGAAAGGCACAATTACGTAGCAAGGTGTGGGATTTATTTAGATAAATATAATATTCAGTATTCTCTATCACAGCTCCACATACTATACTACCCAGTTTTTCCAGAACCCTGAACGGCAACTCTAGCAAGCTTTGGCATAGCTAGCAAGCACGGAGGATTTATGCGGTATATTTAGAATTCAGCAGTCCATATAACTGCACTACCTGGTATGTTACTTAGCTTTTCCAGGACCCTGAAAGGGACATCCTGGCAAGCTATGGTATGATTATAGTGCAATGAGGTACAGTTATTTGGGTACATATAGTGTCAAACACAAGAATAATTCCATCATATCGGTCATAGAATCTGAAAAAATTAAACCCATGACGATAATGTAATACATAACGTAGGTACAAAAATGTGTAAAATCCAGCACCAACAAAAGTTATAAATTAATAAAATTTGACTTTGAATCTTCGTATTAAAATCGCCATGAAGAAGGCTAATGGTGAACTCCTGCTTTCGTGTTTCGAGGCTGAACGCCTCTTAGTCATAGCAAGAAGTCTGACCAACCACCACACCTAATTCAGTCACATGACATGTAATTTCTTGGGAAACATGAGCATGAAAAATTCATCAATCCAGAGACTACATGGTCTATGAATATACATCAATGACATAGATAGCACAAATAGTGAACTCCCTAATCATTATAGGGTTTATTAATAATCACTTGCTAATATATTGCTGAAATTTCACCCCAGCATGTAGCTGTCTAAACTTTGCACAGTGTAAACTACAGGCCGATACTCTTGAGGGAATTACCTGTTGAGTTTCTAATTTGTCGTCATCTACATGACCAAGAGCAAAAGCTCATACAAAGAAATAAAATATCCTGAGCCGTGCCTTGTGAACTTACACACACACACAAAGACCCTTAAGAATTCACAGAATGAACAGTGAACGAATAGCTGCTTAGAGATAGGAAGGAAGAAGAGCAGGAGGCAGAGCACACTATAGAACTCCATACTGCTCAGGATAAAGGTCAGGGGCAGAGACAGGACAGCCACATAGCAATCTGCTGGTATCTGGAGCTACAAGAGGCCGCACACCCAAACACACGATGACAGCTGCTGCCGAGCACACCTCCAGCTGTCACTTCTCTACTGTCACTGTCTTACTGTTCCCCAGCCACTCACCGAGGGCTCTCAGTCTCGCCCACAACATCGGTGCTGCAGTTATTCACCATCTTCGCGTTCAGTAGCTTCTCAGCTGTTGTTTACTCGGCGGAAATAACGTCAGGGTCGCCGCGCCTCAGTGATCATCCGACGACGTCATGGACGACGAGCCGCTCTTGCTGTTGTGTTCATCAAGATGGGCGGGACTTCGCTGGTTTCTCTTACGTAGAGGACGTGTGTTAATCCTATGGAGATTGCTGCCGTTACTGGGGTTTCTTAATTAAAAAAAAAAAAGCATATTTTGTACTTTGTTCTTAAACGGGGCCACATTCCTAAGAAGACGGGTGTGATGAGGAGTGGTATGCCAGTCACTGCGTATGATAGATGCTGGAATGGAGAAGCTAAAAGAAGATTCTCCCTAGTCTGGCACGCATCCGGTAGATGGCGCTGCCTTAGCTCCGGTGCTGGGTGGGTTGGGGAAATGCATATTTAGTTACCATGCTACAACCAGAAATGCCGAGGCGAAGGTTGTGTTAGCTATGACAAGTTGGTGGGCACAGCCCGATAGACTACAGAGCTACCACACCTAAGCCGAGGCAGCACCACTTCTGAAATCAATACCTCAGCAGGGCGAACCTACTTTTTAACCACTCCACCGCGCATGCGTCTTACATACGTTGAAAACCTTTCAGTGGACATAAATTCTTGCTTTCTTACGCCGCCTGTGTGATGTCACTGGTGACATCAGACTCAATCGGTTTGCTGGCTAGATGATCTGAGCTGATAAAGTAGTCTATAGTTGCCAACTAAACATACCTCCTAACTTTCCTAGGATACAACGAGAGTGCTGCGGCAAATTTATTTGTGTAAACCACCCAAATACCTCCCAAACGTCCTGGATTCAGGAAGAAAGTCCAGATCTCAGAGGCTGTTTCGGGCAGTATGTCCCAGCTTCAGCCTTTGTGCTCAGATAGCGTTGAATGCAATAGTGAAGCAGGGAGCCTTCAGCTCTCTACTATAGCTATAGGGCAGGGGTGTCAAACTCATTTTCACCGGGGGCCACTTCAGCCTCACGGGGTACCTTGAAGGGCCAAGATTATTTTACACGTGTATAAAAGTAACTTCTCCTTAACAGTTAAGCGAGCTATTAGACAGCGTATAATATAAACAGGCGCCAATAGCCCCTATTTATAGCGCCCCATTTACACACACATATATAATGTTCCACAGCAGTCCCTGCACACTGTATTATGACTCGCAGCTGCCCCTGCACACAGTATTATGCTCCCTAGTGGCCCCTGCACACGGTATTATGCTCCATATTGGCCCCTGCACATGGTATGATGTTCCATATTGGCCCCTGCACACGGTGTGATGCTCCATAATGGCCCCTGCACTGGTATTATGCTCCATAGTGGCCCCTGCACTGGTATTATGCTCCATAGTGGCCCCTGCACTGGTATTATGCTCCATAGTGGCCCCTGCACTGGTATTATGCTCCATAGTGGCCCCTGCACTGGTATTATGCTCCATAGTGGCCCCTGCACTTGTATTATGCTCCATAGTGGCCCCTGCACTTGTATTATGCTCCATAGTGGCCCCTGCACTTGTATTATGCTCCACAGTGGTCCATGCACAGGGTATTATGCCCCATTGTGGCCAAACCATGAACTATTATTATACTCTGGGGTCTTTTCAGACCCCAGAGTATAATGAACGGAGACCCAGGGGAGGTGACAAACATAAAAACCAGTGTTACTTACCTATCCTGGACACTGGTGCACTCCTTGCAGATTTCGGCCCTGTTTAATTGCGCACACACGTCTCGTGATCAGGCCGGCGACGCAACCTGATGACATCACCAGAGCCTCAAGCCTGCTCGGAGTAACACCGATCGCAGGAGAGGTAAGTAGGATATGTTTTTATGTTCCCTCACCTCCCCTTGGCCCCCGATTATAATACTCCGGGGTTTCAGACCCCGGAGTATAATAATAGTAGTATTTGCGGCCTGCGGCCTCACTTACCGATGCCCGCAGCCGCTCACAGCGGCATCCACTTCCCTTTCTGCGTCCCATAGCAGAAGGGGAAGCGGAGGCGGCCACGAGCCGACGCGGGGTAGGTAAATAAATAGGCCGTGACCTGCTGGGGATACTCCAGCAGGTCACGGCCTATCTATATATAAAAAAAAGTTATACTCAACTGCGATGCCTTGATGCAGCCACCGCCGCCGCCTCCTCTTCTTGTCCGTGACGTCTGTGTCTCAGCATAGGCGGCGCGATGACGTCATTGTATCGCCACCTGCACTGAGATGCGACGTCTCTTAAACCAGCCCAGGACAGGCCCCGCTCAGCTCTGTTTTTTTTTTTAAAGCGGCCTGTCCTGGGCTGGTTTACATTGAATAGAAAAATGCCGCCCCCCCAGACAGTGAGGGACAGTGCCGCCTGAGGCAATAAAAATGGCGGCCGCCCAGGGGCGCACCTCTAATGAGGCGAAGTGAGGCGGCCGCCATCTTTATTGCTCTTGTATTGCGTGAGGCCGGGCCGGATAACAGAAGGCAATAGCAATCGCTACCGGCCTCTATAAACTGATGGGGCACAAAGGCCTCTTTACAACATAAGAAAACACCAGTATTATGGCACTGTGACATCACATCAATGCAATAAATACTAATGAAGAGATTGTCCGGAGCTCCTCTAAATGCCTAAGTTTAGATTATTAGCTGTCTCTCTACTGACTGACACTAGGTTCACACTAGCGGTTTGGTTTCCTTTCTTCGGGCCTGCTTGGGGACCCAAAAAAGCGGAAACCCTATCCACTTAAAAAGCGGTTACCCATGGACCCCATAGATGGGTTTAAGCGGAATGGGGGATGGAGTCCCTGACCGCTTGTGTGAGCGCAGCCTGGGCCACCAGCTCCAATAACTCCAATAGGCTTCTTTTCTCGCTCAATAGATTTCTTTTTCTGTATAAAGTATTGGTATGTAGAGCAATCTCTATATGTCAGTACATTGTAAGCTGAAATATACTGTATATTTATATAGACAGGGCCATTTTAATACATTAGGGGGCCCTGTTCAAACTGTAAGTGGACTCCCAGGCTTGTCATTGCATTAGTTCTATTACACGCTAATGAAAGTTAATGAATTCCCTTTCCCTAGATCACATGTAAAAAAAAATAAACAAAAGTAAACATAAACACTTAAGGTATCCCTGCGCTCCAAAATGTCCGATCTATTAAAATGTAAAAATATTTATCTCATACAATGAAAAAATCAAAATGGCCAAATGCCTGTTTTTTCAACACTTTGCCTCCTATAAAAAATGGAATAAAAACAGATTAAGGCTAAGGCCCCACGTTGCGGAAAAGCAGCTTTTTTCATTGCAGAGTTTGTTTTTTTTTGTTTTTTTTATGTCAATAGTTTTTATTGAAATTTTTGCATAAAAACCATACAAAAGGTCAACATAAGGAACGCAAAATACAGAGTACATTATACAGAATACAGTCATGGCATCACAGTTTGCAAGCATAAAAGGAGTACAAAATATTCTAGGTATGTACAGTGTGACAATTTGGGGGGATTAGTCTCAAATGGCGGCAGACTCCTGGTCCCGACAGCAGTGGTTCGTGGTACTGGGCGCCGGAGAGACAGCGTTCAGACGGTGACAATTTAAAGCAAAATGGCTTTATTTCAGCTTAAGTGCAACATAACAAAACAAAAAACAGCCTAAGCCACAGTTAGGGCACTTACTGACTCCTTGACCCCTATCTAGGCTGACTAATGCTCAGCTCAAGCAAAAGTCCCCCGTGGACCTCAGCCCTCCTGGGACAGATGGCTTCTCTGTCCTTGGCTGGTTCCACGATTTCCTGCTACATGCAGGTTTCTCCAGCCTTCTGGAGATACGCCCCCACCCAAAGGTGTGTCTGAAGGCCTTTTCAGGCCTGGCCCTGGGTCGCTCAATAGCGCCCTCTGGGTTCACATACTCACATACCCTCCCCCTCAGCTCACTACCCATGGGGTGAGCTACAGTGGGACAAGACATCCTATGTCGAAGTCCCTCTTCAACCATGTATGCCTGTCCTGTGATTGTCCACACGTCCCAATCTGGCGGTCTCATTTTCCAAATTCCGGTTACTCGACATTTCCGGTTTCTCCGCCCTTCAAACACTACGCGAAGATCCTGTCTATTTTGTGCAAAGGCAAGTTCTATTTCATCACCTTCACAATTCGCCATACAGGAGATCATATCATTTTCATCACATTTCTCCCCATAGTCTTCAGCCATCCCATTGCATGACTTTGATTCCTTTGGTGAATAGCCGTAAGAATCTTCATCTTCTCCTATCATGAATCCACAGGAGCTCAGAGACCAACTAACACGTACTACATGCAGATCAATGTCTTTAGAGTATAAATGTTTCACGGGTACCTTTTCCGTAACCTTCATCTCAAAGAAAACTTTGCCATCACCATCAAGGCTTAGAAGTTTAGGAGACATAGTTGGCTTGCTTTCCTCTTTGAGAAACAGAAGCTCTGTACTGCAATATCTTCTCCTTCTGCATGAGGGCCATACAGTACACCCTCACAGAATAGATCATGCTGAACTACATTTTCTGGTATGTCTTTATCAACTGCCACATCATATATTGGAATGGTTTCTGTATAATGCTTCCACACCTGTACGGCAGCAAGAGAACCACTTCCACACTCTAGTCTTACCTCCTCTTTCTCATACGCATAACTTCCTGGAGGCATGTTGCGGTACTGTGATAGATTGCAAGAATTTTTGTGCCAACCCCTTTCTGGCCGTACAGGAGCTGGTGATATCGTCATCTCAACATTCTCCAAGTTATTTTCATTCCCTGTGCTAACACCGGAGGACTGGGATACCACGTTTTCAACATCACAGTTTTTACTTTCAGTACCCAGATGCTTTTTGGTTACATGTTCTGGCTGCCTTAATGTCTCTGCTTTCTCTGCCTCTATGCTGGCAGCTTTCTCCAATTCTAACACCTTCTGTAGCGCAAAAATCTCTGATTCCAGCTCCAGGACTTTCTTCATCGCCACATTTCTCTGAGCAGCCTCAATCTCAGTTTTTACTATTGCAACTTGCAGATCTTCCTCAATCTTTCGCATTGCATCTTCTATGGCAGCAGATTTAGATGCCATCTCTTTATCCACTATGTCTCCTAATTCTAGGATATTCTGCAGTGTTCTTCTAACATTTGTCAGGTCAGCATCCTGGATGATATTGTCTTCCCTCACTGTTCCCTGAATTATATTGAACTGACCCTCCAACATCTTCTGATAAAGCTTCTGCTCATCTGCAGACTTTTTGTCAAGTCTTTCATTCAAGTCCCGTATCTCAGTGGCTCTCTTATCTTGCTCTTGGTTGAATAAAGACTATGTTTCTTGAATCAAATTTTTCAGGGATAACAGCTCTGATTCTTTAGAGGTTAACAGGCTCTGCAGCGAGTCCTTCTCAGCTTCTAGTGCTGCCAGCTTTGAAGATAGTGCAGATGCCGACTGTTCAGTATTGGATAAAGACTGCTGCAATAGATCCAATTCTTCTCTTTTAGATTCAACTTCGGTTTTTAACTGCTCTATCTGAAGAGTGTGCTCTTCCAACTTTATTTCTGACTCACGCTTCACTTGATCCATCTGAAACTCCAGCTGTTCCTTGATGCATACAACTTCCTCCTGTTTGTCCACTTGCACCTTTAGTTTAGCAACAAGCATTTTTAGATATACAATCTCAGCAGATAAATTAGACAGGTTTTCCTCAAACTGAATCCTCATGTCTTCTATCTGGAGGTCCAATTCTCTCTTGGCCTTTTCCAGCTTGTCATAAGCATTAGCTTTGTTCTCATACAATATCTGCACAGATTCCAGGTTTTTCTCAACTTCATCCTTGGAGCTAACCAAATCCTCCATTTCAGTGCGCAGTTGCTTGTTGAGCCTCTCTAACTCAGCCTTCAATTCAAGGGCCTCTTCTAGGGAGCGAACCAAGGCAAGAGCTTTGATCTCTTTTCCATGAGCCTCTGCTTCAGCACGGTCACGTACTTCTGCATATCTATCAAAAAGAGCCTTCTCTTCACCAAGCAGCTGATCAAACCTTTTCTGCTTCTTTCCCAAATTTGACACAATCCGACCTTGATGATCAAGATCTAAACCTATATCTTCTAGTTCCTGCTGAAGTCTAATTTTCGTCTTTTCAAGTTTGTCATAAGCAGCAGCCTTCTCTTCAAACCGTTGATTTGTAGCTTCTAGCTCCTTTTGCAACTTTTCCTTTAGTTCTTCAACAGAGTCCAAGGACCCAGTACTATCCTCCATTTTTTTCTTCATATCAGTCGCCTGAGCCTGTAGTGTTGAAATCTGCTTTGTCAGCTCTCTTTTTGTTATCTCCTCTTCCTCTAGTTGCTCAAGGAAACCATTTTTCTCATCTTCCATTTGTTTTAGTTTTGTACTAAGGTCAAGCTTCTGACGAGTTTCTTCTTGCAAAAGTTCCTGAGTGTCCTGAAGCTGAGATTCTAGTGTAGAAAAATCTTTGGAAAGTTTGATAAACTTGCTGTCTGCTTGAGAAAGAAGTCCTGTGACATTATTCAATTCCACCTGCAGTCCGTTTGCCTTGTCTAGCAGTTCTGCTCGAAACCTGTCCCCTTCTGTGACTTTTAGTTGCAGCTCTTGAAGTTGAGTCTCTACTTTTTTGTGACTCTCCTGTAAGGTTTGCACTTTCTGAGCATGGACAGATGACATCTCCATCAATTCTTTGTCTTTATTTTGCACCAAAACAGACAATTTCTCATCATCTTCACAAGATCCTGAGAGCGCCCTCTCCAGGCTACATATTCTAGCTTTGAGTTCCATTTCTCTTTGTTCCAGAACTCCAGCTCTGCTCCGCAATTCGTTGATATCACTATTTAGGCAAACCTGCTTTAGTTCATGCAAGTTTTGCTCTGACTGCAGTGTCTGCACCACAGATTCTAAATCACTCTCTCGGTCAGACACCTCCTTCCTCAGCTCTGCAATTTCATTTTCTTTGTCAGTTAATGCAGCCGAAAGTTTTTCACACTTCCTGACTTGGTCATCCAGACATTCTGACTGACACTGCAAAAATTTACTTCTCTCAAGTTTAGCAGTTTCAAGGTCATCTCTTAATTTTTCAATGACACTCTCTTTGACAATGGAGTCTTGGACATGTTGCTCCTTTAAATCCTGCAATTGCTTCTCAAGCATTTGCTTTTCTTCTACACTCTGTAGGACTTTATTAGATAGAGCACATTTAATTTCTGCAAACTCCTTCTTAGTGACACAGTCCATTCCAGGCAAACCCAGGACTTGCGTGGATCTCTTTATGCCCGAATCCGTAGCACCATATGTGACAATTTGGGGGGGGGATTAGTCTCAAATGGCGGCAGACTCCTGGTCCCAACAGCAGTGGTTCGTGGTACTGGGCGCCGGAGAGACAGCGTTCAGACGGTGCCAATTTAAAGCAAAATGGCTTTATTTCAGCTTAAGTGCAACATAACAAAACAAAAAACAGCAGCCTGGGCCACAGTTAGGGCACTTACTGACTCCTTGACCACTATCTAGGCTGACTAATGCTCAGCTCAAGCAAAAGTCCCCCCCGTGGACCTCAGCCCTCCTGGGACAGACCGCCTCTCTGTCCTTGGCTGTTTCCACAATTTCCTGCTACATGCAGGTTTCTCCAGCCTTCTGGAAATACACCCCCACCCAAAGGTGTGGCTGAAGGCCTTTTCAGGCCTGGCCCTGGGTCGCTCAATAGCGCCCTCTGGGTTCACAAACTCACAACAGCATACACATAAATATGTAGTAAATTGCATCCTAGTAGTCTGTAAGATTAAACATACAGGTAATTATCTAGACTTGGCAGAATAGTATGTGGAAACAGTATGTAAATCGTGGACATGAGGGGAGGGGAAAGGTCGGAACAAGCGGGAAAAGCAAAGTACAGTAGAGTAAAGTTAAGCTAACTAAAGT
Source organism: Leptodactylus fallax (assembly GCA_947044405.1). Taxonomy (NCBI): domain Eukaryota; kingdom Metazoa; phylum Chordata; class Amphibia; order Anura; family Leptodactylidae; genus Leptodactylus; species Leptodactylus fallax. Next base: position 710,476 of record CAMRHE010000061.1, on the reverse strand, counting down.
AGATTAAAGCAAACTCAGCACAACACAACAGGCCTAAAGAACGAAGGGGGAGGGAGTGCACCGCTCTGTAGCAAACCCGTAAAAACTGAAGGCCTGCCACGTTAGCACGTGTACAGACCCACCCGTGCCAGCTGTAGACAAGAATTGCTGAGATACAGAAATAGTCTCAGAAATACTCTAGAAATATTCCGGTGTAGTGTACCATAGGCGAATGAAAGGAAGACGACATATACCCCAATGTTGGAAATAGCCAAGACATATGGTCTGTCAATAGGCACTGGAATGGGGGGGAAAGTTGTCGACCAATCTCCCAATTTTTCCTAAACTTATCTAAGTTCCCACCATTGCATGCATAGATTTGTTCAAATTGGTAGTTCAACGATACCACTGATATCAATTCTGGCAATGATGGACAGGAGGTGGATTTCCAACTGCGCGCGATAAGTAGGCGAGCGGCCCCAAGTACCTGGCACATGACAGTTCTATACCTGCTCGGCACCTTGTGGATGCCCAGCAGAAGCAGCGCCATCTCGGGAGTTGATCCCCCCCCCCTCCGCACAATGTATTGATCAATGAGAACACGGATACCCAGAAAGGCTGAATGAGTGGGCAGTGCCAAAACACATGGAACAAAGAACCAATCCCTCCGCAGCCTCTCAAACAGCAAGAAGGGCACGAAGGAAAGAACTTAGCCAGACAGAGGGGCGGGTAATACCAGCGCAAGAGCAATTTGCTGTATTGCTCCCAGTGTGAGGCACATACTGTGGATTGCTTAGCCCACCTAACCGCTTCCCACCAACAGTGAACATCAAAGCCATGGCCTAAATCTTCCTCCCATAGGAGCATATGTTTAGTTTTTTGAAAGATGCAATCCAAGTTCAGCGTACGATACAGAGTTTTAGTGGCATATGCAGCTGGAATGGTCTGAGAGTGCAAGAGGTCGGCGGCCGGCTGCGGCAGGCGTATTTGAACTGAGGGGGCTAAACTGGTATAGGTAAATGTCTCTTGTGTGGGTAGGTTATATTTCTCCTCTAGCATGGAGAAGGGTACCATAGTATCACCTCTGTAGAGATCAGAGATATAATTTATCCCACAGCTACGCCAAGTGTCTAAGGACAAATCTGGGATCTTATGAGGGAGCGTTGTGAGGGGTAGATTCAGGGTGACCCCAGGGATGTCGCTATCTGAGATGTCACAAAAGGCGTGCCACGCCTTAAGTGTAGCTAGTACAGCTGGTGGGACAGAAAGCGGTAAGCGCTTGGCCGGCACAGACGCTAACAGGAGGCCTTCTCAGTCGGTAATTTGAGCCTCCACATCTGGCCATAGTTTATCATGGTTCGATGTAAGCCAGAATTTAAGTTGCCCTAAAGTTATAGCTAAGTGATAATGATACAGATTAGGTATTCCCATGCCTCCGTTGTCTCTAGATTTGAAGAGTGTATGTAGAGCTACTCTGGGTTTGCAGCCGTTCCAAATGAAAGGCACCATCTGCTTTTGGAAGTTCTGAAATACAGACTTGGGTATCGAAACCACTAAAGTTCTCAAAAAATAAAGAATACTAGGGAGAATCAACATTTTATATAATACTATCCTCCCCATCCATCCGTGCTCAAATTTAGTCAATACATCCAGCTCTTTCTGAAGGGAAGCTAACAAATCCTGGAAGTTGGCCTTAACTAGATCTTTTGGGTTCGGAGTCAGCTGAATTCCTAGATAGGGTAAAGACAGTGGGCACCATTGGTAAGGTGATGCGTCTTTGATATAACATATACGATTTTGTGTCAGACCAATTCCCAAGATCTGGGATTTGGATTAGTTGACTTTATAATATGACAACGCTCCAAAGTCCGACAACGTCCAGGAAACAGTACAGAGTGTGTTGTCGGAATAAGAGAGGGATAGAATCACATCATCTGCGAATAAATTGATTTTATGGTCTGATTGGCCCAACTTAATACCAGTAAGACCAGGTTGCGACCTAATTTTTTCCGCCAAGGGCTCCATCATTAAGGAAAATATTAGGGGGGACAGCGGGCATCCCTGTCTCGTGCCGTTAGTCATAGGGAAGGGGCGGGAGAGAACCCCGTTCACCAGCCAGGCCAGAATAGACAGGCCAGAATAGAGTGCGGAAATCGCAGTAGCTATGGGGCCCGAAAAGCCAAACTTACTTAGAACTTCGAAAAGATATCTCCAATGAACCATATCGAACGCCTTCTCCACATCCAAGGACAGGAGCAGAGAAGGCGTCTGCCGAGCCGCTGCAACCAGCACGATCACCCGTCTTGTGCCGTCTGGGGTGCCAATCAGTGTAGGTTTTAGACAAAGTGGGGCCCCGGGCAAAATTAAAAGTGGGGCCCCAAATGTTGAAATATTGTACCTACTACATAGTCACATTCTGTTAATTTGATATGCTGCAGTGCTTACAGGGGTGTTCTTAAGGTCTTTAAGGCTGGGGCCCCTCCGTTGTGAAAACGCAACATTTTACAGTACCTGCAAAGTGGAGGGGAGTCTGACTAATCCCATACACACATTGCAGAAAAAAAAATCTGCAGCGGAAAAGCTGCGTTTTCACAGCATGTCAACTATACCTTCATAAATGCTGGTGTCTTCCATAAAGGTATAATAGGTACAGAAAGTCCACAGAGGAAAACTCTGAGATCACAATGAAAAACGCTGCTGAAAAAAACGCAATGTGTTTCCGCTGCAGTCTTTTCCTCAGCATGGGACCTTAGCCTAAAGGGGTTGTTTCATATGTATGTAAATTTTTTTGCATAGCCATAGTTGCTTGTGACCCTTTATAAATCAGGTGCACAAGTATCAAGGCATATGTCTTTTCCTACACACAATAAAAAAAATGTATATACATACAGAATTATCAAATAGGACGGCTATACCAGGACTAAATACTGTCACGTCACCCGCTGACCACTATACCAGGACTAAATACTGTCATGTCAGCCACTTACTGCCAGATTCCCCTCTGTCCTCATAGTATAATCCACAAATAGCGGCTTTTACTGTATAATGTTCCACTCATAGCGCCAAACACGTCACTACTATCAGAGTTTACTCCATTCTCCATCTTGAGAACACAACTACCCCCTTTTATTTGCAGATGCCCCCTCATAACGCCAGCCAGCAATTAACCTCTTCCTGCCCTGCACTGTAATAGAATGCTGCAGTAAGCAGTCTGTTTGTGGAAAAGCAGCTTTTTTTGTTGCAGATTATGCTTCAGTTTTTTCAGCCAAAGCCAAGCAGGGCTACAAAAGGATTGCGAAATATCTAGGAAGCTTCTTACACTCCCTTCTGTTCAATCCACTCCTGGCTTTGGCTCAAAAAACAGCAATAAAATCTGCAACAATAAAATCCGCTTTTCTGTAATGTGAAACACAGCAATTGTGGCTGCTGCAGAAATGTGTTAGCAAAGTGAATAAAATGTCATCATTTAATCTCATCCACAGCAGGTTAACTTCAGCTGTGGAGTCGCGGGAATTTCCACATATATTTACTGTAATAGGGGAAGAAAGTGCAGAGAAAAATGCATCAAAAGCTCAATGAAAAACACTGTGTAAAAAAACAATGTGTTTTTGCTGCTTTTTATCTCCTGTGCTTTTTAGCTGCGTTTCACTGTGTTGGGCCTAATCCTTAAAGGGGTTGTCCAGGAATTACAGGTTTCTGCAAGTAGGCCGGGGAAGGTGAAAAATAAAAGCCACACACACCTGTCCCTGGTCCTCCCACCCCTGTCCGGTCCAGCGGCGCCCCGGGGCTTGTTTCAGTGGCAGTTCTCGCCACACGTAACCGCTGAGGCCTATCATCCGCCTCAGCAGCCTAAGGAAAAGAACCACGATGTCACTCACACACGTCACCTGTGACTTCCCGTGTCCTTTCCTTAGGCCGCTGATTGGCCTCAGCAGTTACGTGCGGCGAGGACTCCTGCCAGAACAAGCCCCCGGACGCCACTGGACCGGACAGCTGTGGGCGACACCATTGACAGGTGAGTATGCGCTTTCTTATTTTTCACCTTCCCTGGCCTCCTTGCAGAAAACAGTAATTCCTGGAAAACCTGTTTAACATCTCAATATACTAAGCATCACACTATAAAATACAATTCTAGTATGTATAATGGTACACATGTACAGAAGAAAATATAGACAATAATATGCTGTATATACCTACATATATACCATATATTTATACTCATACATTTAAATACAATATATACACACACACACATACCTGTCTACAATCATACAGCACTCACACAGTAGCTAACACACATACTGTAAACAAATATACACATATATACATATTATATACATATTTTACACAAAACATACACTTACATTTGGCTGAATTGCTGGGTGAACTGGAAATGGAGGAAGCTCATGTGCAGCTCTGTCTGGCAATAGTGAAAGCATCGCAGCAGACTCCCCCCTGCACACTACGATGTGCTGAATGCCTCACTGCATGGGGGGAGGGGGAAGCTAGTAACTGCTTCTAAGTGCCGGCAAACTGTAGAAGCAGCGACCAGCAGAATCTGCATCTGCCGATGCTTTCATCTACTGCCGATTAAGAGTCCTAATAGTAGGGAAAGTATGGGGCCCCTATGGGTGTTGGGGCCCTGGGCAATTGCCCAGTTTGCCCCCCCCCTAACGCCGGCCCTGTGTGTAGGGGTATTGTCTCCTGCTGGTGGAATTGTAGGAGCAGGGGAGGCAGCAAGCTGGCAAGCTGCAGCTGTCATGGATGCTGAGGGGGGTTGGAGGCCCCTCTTAGAAGCCTGCTGTGGACCTGCATAGCTGCTGGATTGACTCCCTTGGGAGTCTGTACTATCCCCAGTAGAGCCCAGGTGTGGGGGGGTCAAGTGCCAAGACAGCTCACCTGAGGTATGTGCCGTCCCGGCTAACAAGCTGTCGGCTGAGCACTGGTGCGGAGGGAGAAGGGACACATCAGCGCCATCTTGGTCAGAGGCCCACGCAGCAAAAAAATCCATGAGCCGCTTTGGAGGGCCCTTTTTCCCCCGTTTTGCCATCCTGCGATGTCCCCTGTTATATTTGGGTCCCGGTGAAGGTAATGAGCTGGCGTATGTCTGCGCCAAGAGAAGCGATGAGCCGCTAATAACTGTCAAGCCGCGGAGCTCTTTCAAGCTGCAGCCATCTTCTCAGACGGTCAAGCCACGCCCCCTTGTGGTTTTTTGAGCCAAAGCCAGGAGTGGATTTAGCAGAAGGTAGAAGTATAAGAACTTTCTATATATTTCCCATTCCTTTTATAGCCATTCTTGGCTTTGGCTCAAAAAAATGCAGCAAAATCTGCAACAAAAAAAGCTGCGTTTCTGCAACGTGGGGCTGTAGCCTTAAACATCAGACCTTCCCTCAAATGGTATCAATGAAAACATCATCTTGTCCTACATACAAAGATGCCATAGCTAGCTCCATACACATAAATATGAAAAAGTTACAGGTGTCACAATATGGCAACACAAAAAAAAATTCATTTTGCAAAGTTTTTAATTTTTTTTTTTAAAGTATCAAAACATTACAAATACTATATAAATTTGGTATCGCCGTGATCGTACTGACCTACAGCATACAGGTAACCTGTCATTTTTACCACATAGTGAATGCAGTAAAAATTAAACCCATAAGAAATTGGCGCAAATATGTTTTTTTTTCAATTCCACCTCATTCTGAAGTTTTTTCCAGCTTCCCAGTACATTGCACAGGATATTGAATAGTGCCATTACAAAGTACAATTTGTTTCGCAAACAATAAGCCATCATGTGACTTGAACTGAAAAATGAAAAAAATATGGCCTTTGGAATTTGGGGAGTTAAAAACGGAAAAGCTACAATGAAAATTGGCTTGGTCCTGAAGAGGTTAATTATACTGTATGTAATTACGTTATACAATGATTTATCTCTTATACTGTATATTGTGACAGGACCAGGGGCAAAGTGGTAGAAGGAGTATACATTTCTCCCAGGTTCCTGTCATATTCCTTCTAAAAGCACCTGGGAAAGTTGTGATCCTTGCTGGTGGGTTTTACCTAAAACCTGGTAAAAGGTCTGGCTGCTGGAGTAGGCAGAGTTGGGTGTGGCTTTACTCCATTCAGCCACTTCAGGTTTTGAGATGACTGGGGGTTAATTCCTTGTTACCTGAAGTGTGCGTATATAAGAGCAGACAGCACACAGGTATTTGGCTCTCTCTGTACCTGGGAAACCACTGTGAGTTTAAACTGCTGTGAATTGTGTTTAGGGAGCTGTGCAGTAGGCCCAGCTCTCAGTAGTTAGGTACCTATGTTATAGGTAGTAGCCGGACGGCTAGGATTTTATTTTGTATTGTAATTGTTTTGTTTTCCTTAAAACACTAATAAAACTGGTTGCGGCCAGTTGCACCATACCATACTGGACTGGACTGGACTCTAATTGTTGTGCCAAAAAGTGCTCATCTATCTGAGGAGACGATCCCTGAGCTAATCCCGTTACAATATATTTAAAAATGACTTTCTGTCTGTCTGTTCTTTATGTGCGACCAAATGACTGGACCAATCCTCACCAAATTTGGCACACAGGTACATCAGGTGTCCGGGAAGATTTTAGACTGGGTCTCAGCTCTCTAGGACGTACCATTCCTGAGATACAGTATTCCCAAAAAATGACTTGCATTAGCCGATACAAGCCTGCAAGTTTTTCACTCATATTCCTGCAGCATCCCAGAGGCTGCTGCTTAAATTTGTTTGTTTCCTGTGCCTCTGGGTTTTGTGTTGGTATGTCCCGTTTTGCGTTTAATGTCTTGTTGTAGCTTTTCCCTGTATGTTCTCCCCTGCAGTGTTCAAACCTAGTCTTTGTTTAGTCCTGGCCTATCACAGGCCGCTGGGTGGGGTTGTGGGAGACTCCGTCTCCACGGTAACCCTTGATCTGAGTTCAGTTCAGACAGTCTAGTGTGAGAAGTGAGGGTGTGCAGAGTATTCCTGCCCCCACAAGCTGAACTAAGGCCAACGGTCAGCCATCACAGCCTCCAGGAGGATTATAATCGGCCCCAGAGACAGCCAGGAGTACCTTTTCGGCTGTCCATTATTGTGGAGCTTTCTGGTGCCGATCCAGGAGGAACAGAGGGAACCCTGACAGGAGGATTGCATCGGGCCTAGTTTTCAGGTAACCAGAACCCTGTCAGGCCTGCTAGAACCAAGGCTGGTGATTGGACACTGTACTACTACCCCCATTTGGAAGCTGGCATTCTTATGTTCCTGTTGCCAAATAAAAGGCTGTTTTGGTTTACCTGCACCGCTGACTCCTGAGTCATGCCTGCATCACCATTAGGGCCTTTCCGATCAACACCACACCGGCTCAGAGAGAAGAGGTCCACTCTTCAACTGGAAGTGCCCCAGGGGAAAGAACTACTACTACCACCATCCGGTAGTGCTGCAGAACCCCCCCTCGACTTTTTACAGCCTAGGAGTGGGACTGGAGTGGTTGGTGGCACAGTATCTGCCGCCACTACTCCCATCCTCAGGTCTCCTCCATCTGGGTTGCAGCATTCCAACTACCATACACACGGTCCCTTATCAGCCAATAGAAGCTTGCAGGCGCTTGGTCTCCACAGGCACACAGCTTTACACCAGGTTTCCATAGCAACCATGCTATTTATGACCTGTATTAGTCAATAGCAGTTCGCAGGTCCTTATATATTCAGTCATATCACGTGTATCAGCCAATATAAGTTCACATTTAATTTACCAGGTTTCCATAACACAACCATAAATAGACTGTACCTATACTGGACTGCCATACTGAATGTCAGCATTCTTATAAACTGTAATATTTTTAAACTACTCATGCCTCCTAAAAGGAAATCTGCAGTTGGACACAAGACTCCTGCAGCAAAACACATGGCAGCTGCTCGAGCTAATGAAAACTCTCAGCAGGCCCAAGCCCGTCTCCAATCTGACAAGCCAATAGAAGCTTGCAGGCGCTTAGTCTCCACATGCACACAGCTGCACTCCAGGTTTCCATAACAATGCAGCCATTTTTCTTCACTGCTTTAGGTCAGCTTTAAAGGGGCAGGGCGCTGTGGATGACACTGTTACACAAGGTCACATACACACAGCTTTACTCCAGGTTTTCCATAACAACTGATCACAAGGTTTTTCACTGATATCCAAACTGGGATTCACACCGGACTGGTTTTAGACAAAGTGTGGCCCTTGGCAAAATTAAATGTGGGGCCCCAAATTCTCACATATTAATCCAACAAAACAAATGCATTCAGTTGGTACACACTGTGCAGAGTGCTGCTGAATTGATTTCTAGTATTAGGGTATTCGCTAGGCTCTAATAAGACATATCTTTATTGAATAATAGTGCTATACAAAAACCAAATGTAAATATTATGTCCATATTGTTATGGAACAAAGCACGCCATGCACTAATGATACCAATAATACCTCTATACAAGGCCGGGCTTCCGCCTGAAAAATGCGGAGAAAAAATCCCTGCTTGCAGGACTTTTCTCTTCGCATTTTTTAAGCGGATTCGGGGACGGAAACCCGAACGGAGAATGAGCGCTAGTGTGAACATAGCCTTAATAATACCACTGTTACTGCCACTATACAAAAATCAATATTACCACAATACTGTGATAGATACCTCTTCTACACAGATGCTCTGTTGCCCCTAATAACATATAATGCCAGATAGTGCCTCATATTTTGCCCAAAACATTAGTCATGTTGTAGACTGTAGTAATATGCCACAGTAATAGTGCCAGATTTTGTACTCAATAGAATAATGGTTAACACACACTTTTATCATAATCAAATTTGATTATATAATTAAAATAATGATTTAGCAATGCCTCCCATGGTATTAAAGCTCCCCTCTGTGACCCTACACAATAATGATGCCCATAGTAATAATTCCCACCGTCATGCCCCCGCAAAGTAATAATGACTCTCTCTGCCCACTACACAGTAACAATGCCCACCTTTGTGTCCTTTACAAAATAATAAAGGTGGGCATTATTATTATGTGGGGGCAAAAATTGATTATTACTGCTTTGGGGCAGAAAGGGGATATTATTATTATTATTATTATTAATAATAATAAAATATTATTATTGTTAATAACTCTCCCTTTTTGTAAACTCTTTGTTCCTCCACAGAATAATAATGATCCACTTTGAGCCACCTAATAGGTAATAGTGTCTCCTCATGGATAATGTTCCCCTCCAATTGCCCCACAGTATGAAGTAACCTTTCCTGGTGCCCCAGTTTCAGCTGTGGTAAACTAGAGAGGGACATTAAACTGGGGCAGCTGGAGAGGGACATTAAACCATGGGGTTAGTTGGATGGGGACATTAAACTGGGGGCTGCTGGAGGTGGACATTAAACTGGGGGCAACTAGAGGCAGACATATCTCCCTCCAGCTACCTCCACGGTTTAATGTCCTCCTCCGGTTGCCACCAGTTTAATGCTCCTTTCAAACTTGCCCCCAGTTTAATGTCCCCCTTCAGCTGCCCCCCCAGTTTATTGTCCCCCCTTCATCTGTACCCAGTTTGATGCCCCTCTACATCTGCCCCCAGTTTAATGTCACCCTACATCTGCCCCCCTAGTTTAATGTGCCTCTTCATCTCCCCCCAGTTTAATGTTCCCCTTCATCTGCAGCTAGTTTAATGCCCCCCTCCATCTGCCTCCAGTTTACTACTCTCCTCCATCTGCTCTCAGTTTAATGTCCCCCTTCATCTGCCCACAGTTTAATGCCCCCCTTCATTTGCCACCAGTTTAATGTCCTGCTTCATCTGCCTCCAGTTTGATGTTCCCCCTTCATCTGCCTCCAGTTTAATATAATAAAACACCTCTCCTCGCTTCCCTGCTGTCTCTTTTCCTGGACTGTTTAGGGACCTACAGGTGCGATGTGAGTGACATCATCACATCGCGCCTACAGTTCCCGAGGATCGTAGCACACAGGGATTCGCTTAAAATAGAGCGGTTAAGCAGGGGCTGTCCATGGACGGCTCCTGCTTCATCGTTGTATTTAATTTAACTCATCTGTGTCGGGAGACATACCGGAACATACCTCCCGCCGACCGGGACAGCGGGGCAGGACCCGGAATCCCGAACGGTTGGGAGGTTTGCCCAACGGGGGCCCCAGTACCATAGGGCCCAGTGCAAGTGCACCGTTGGCCCTATGGTTAAAGCGGCCCTGTGACAGAGCATGAAGAATAGATCTCCATGAGAATAGATCTTAAATATTCAGTGAGGGTGGGTTCACACTCATTTGAATGGGTTTTTAAAGCAATGCGCGGGTGTGCGCTTACACCCTCTGCGACACGAATCCAGTTTTTTTTTCGCTGGAAACAAAGTTGGACATGCAGGACTTTGTTTCTGATGAAAAAAACTGGATCCGCAGCGCAGAGAGTATAAGCGTACACTCGCGCATTGCTTTAAAAACCCATTCAAATGAATGTGTTTTTAAGCAATACATTGCAAACCTTTCCCTATCCAGTCCCTATACAGTTTTCTGAGATTTTCAATCGGATTCGCGGCAGACGGACTCCGGAGCAAGTGTGAACCCACCCTCATATGACGTGTATCAGCCAATATAAGTTCACATTTCATTTACCAGGTTTCCATAACAACACAGCCATAAATAGACTGTACCTATACTGGAATGCCATACTGGATGTCAAGTGCAAAACTGGCCAATTCTTATGGGCCACTACACAAACAAAAAATGAAATATACCCGTGCGAAGCTGGGTCGTTCTGCTAGTATTATATCATTAACCCCTTCCCAACATTCACCATAATAATACAGCGGATGTTGGGTATTTAAATATGCCGCCGGGTAAAATACAGCGGAGACCAGGCACTAATGCTCACAATCAGTGCACTGAATTAAAGGGGTTGTCCAGGATAATTTTTTTTTCTTTTTTTTTTAGGCCAGGGAAGTTGAAAAAAACAAAAAAACATTGGAGATTCGGGGACAGCGATCCATTGCCATGACAGCCGGGAGCAGGGGCGCACTGCTAATGAGGCGAAGTGAGGCGGCCACTATCCGTCACTGTCTGGGGGGCGGCATTTTTACTTTTTATTTAACATAAACCAACCCAGGTTTAAAAAATACAAAGCTGAGCGGGACCTGTCCTGGGCTGGTTTACGAGACCTCTGCATGCCAGCGCAGATACAATGACGTCATCACGCCTCCTACGCTGAGACGCAGACGTCACGGACAAAAAGAGGAGGCAGTGGCTCCATCAAGGGATCGCAGGTAGGTGAGGATAACTCTTTTTTTTTTATATATAAATAGGCCGTTACCTGCTGGAGTATCCCCAGAAGGTAAAGGCCTATTTATTTACCTACCCCCACTCCTGCTCGTGGTCGCCTCCACTTCCCCTTCTGCTATGAGACGCAGAAGGGGAAGTGAATGCCGCTGTGAGCAGCTGTGGGCATCGGTAAGTGAGGCCGCGGGCCTCTAATACTACTATTATTATACTCTGGGGTCCTTTCAGACCCCAGAGTATAATATTCGGAGACCCAGGGGAGGTGAGGGAACATAAAAAACAATGTTACTTACCTCTCCTGTGATCCGATGTTACTCCAAGCAGGCTTGGGCCCTCTTGTGACATCATGAGGTCGCATCGCCGGCTTGATCACGTGTGCACAATTAAACAGGGCCGAAAGCTGCAGGGAGTGCATCGGTGTCCAGGAAAAGTAAGTAACACTGGTTTTTATGTTTGTCACCTCCCCTGGGTCTCCGATCATTATACTCTGGGGTCTGAAAATAGTATCATAATAGTTCATGGGTGAGCCACTATGGGGCATAATACCGTGTGCAGGGGCCGCTGTGGAGCATAATACCTTTGCAGGGGCCACTATGGAGCATAATACCGTGTGCAGGGGCCACTATGGAACATAATATCAGTGCAGGGGCCACTGTGGAGCATAATACCCTGTGCAGGGGCCATTATGGAGCATAATACCAGTGCAGGGGCCACTATGGAGCATAATACCGTGTGCAGGGGCCACTATGGGGCATAATACCGTGTGCAGGGGCCACTAGGGAGCATAATACTGTGTGCAGGGGTTGCTGCGGAACATAATACCGTGTGCAGTGGCCACTGCGGGGCATAGTACCGTGTGCAGGGGCCACTATGGAGCATAATACCGTGTGCAGGGGCCACTGCGAGGCATAATACAGTGTGCAGGGGCCGCTACGGGCCGTAATACTGTGTGCAGGGGCTGCTGTGGAAAATTGTAGTGTGTGTAAATGGGGCGCTATAAACAGGGGCTATGGCGCCTGTTTATAATATACACTGTCTGTTTATAGTTACCATGTGATGTAATTACAGCCTTGTCACATGGACGTGTATAGGACGAGGCTGAAGTTAGATTACATGGCCGTTAGGAGATGAATGACACTATGTAAATAGAGAAGCGGTCATGGCGCTTACACAGGTACCATTCAAACAGCTGATCAGTAGGGGTCCTGGGTTTTTGATCCCCACTGATTAGTTTATTAATAACCTGGAAAACCTTTTAACTAGTTAACACCTGGGGCATTATTAATAAGGGGCACTATTTATAGAGGGTACACACGTACATTATTAATATAAAGATGCACTTGGGAGTATTATTCATTATGGGGGGTTATATTATATATTTTACAATTGGGGGAAGCAGCAGGATGGGTGTGCAGGTGAGGACAATGTGGGTCAGGTGCCTGGAAAAGTGAGGAGCCTAAGATGTCTGTGTTGCAAACTTTACAGAGACAAGTCACTGCTGGAAGAAGTGGTCATGGCGGTCCAAAAGGAAGAGAAGGGAAATGTGAACGATTAGTCAGAGACGTCTCCTGTAAGTCACAAAATGTTACTGCCCTGTATTCACCTAAATGATAGAGGATAAATACCTGATTGATGGGTGTCTGTCTACTGAGACCCCCATACAGCATAATATGCTCCGCAGTGGATCCCACACAGAATTATATGTTCCGCAGTGGCCCACACACAGCATTATATGCTCCACAGTGGACCCCACACAGTATTAGGTGCTTCACAGTGCCCCCCCCCCTCTTCTAGATGACGGTGACAGTCTCACCCGACTATGCCAATTGAGCTGGTAATCAAGAGAGAGATGTAATTTCTTCTTTCACTATAGCAGAATGCCAAATAGCAACTCCGTATCACATAATGTAGGATATAGTACCAGGTAGATGTACACCATAACTCTGCTATCCTAATATAGTATGGCAAAGTGTCTCAGGGAATACACATAATAGTGATTGCCAGCATGTTCGTGCTCTAATCATACTAATGCAACACACCAGAGGCGTAGCTAGGGGTTCAGCACGGGGGGGGGGGGGCGAACACGTCCATGTGGGCCCCCAACTTGGACATGTACATATACCGATACTATGAGTATACGGTGAGCGTATAGTGATATATAGCGGCTGTACACAGGGCTCTGCAGGAGATTTAGGTGAATACAGTGCAGTAACATTTAGTGACTTCCCGGTGACGTCGCTGACTAATCGTTCACATTCCCCGTCTCTTATCTGGACGGCCATGACCACTTCTTCCAGTCTCTGTAAAATTTGCAACACAGACATCTTTGGCTCCTTACTTTTCCAGGCACCTGACCCATATTGTCCTCAGCTACACAAAGCCCCCATCCTGCTGCTACTCACAATTATAAAATATATAATATACCCCCCATAATGAATAATACCCCCAAGTGCATCTTTAAATTAATAACTTCTCTGTGCACCCCTTTAAATAGTTCCCTTTATTAATAATGTCCCAGGTGTTTTCTAATTAAAAAGAAAAAAAAAAAAAAAACAAGGGAAAAAAAAATATTGGGGTTCCAATACCCAGGACCCCGAGGATCAGCTGTTTGAATGAACCGTGGTACCTGTGTAAGCGCCGTGACACCTTCTCTGTTTACACAGTGTCATTCTTTTCATAGCGGCCATGTAATGTAACTACAGCATCGTCCTATACACTTCTATGCGACAAGACTGGAATTACATCACATGGTCACTATAAACAGACAGTGTGTGATATAAATAGTCTCCATAGCCCCTTCTTACAGCTGATCAGTGGGGAATCACTTATCTCTTATTGATGATTTATTCTGAGGATAGATTATCAATAAAAATGAGCTGTAAAACGCCTTAAAGGGGTATTCCCATGACCATGATCATTTTAAAATTTGTAGATAGTTAAAATGTAAACATTTTTGCAAATATAAGTAATTAAACATTTTGCAGAGTGTTAAAGATTTTCTCTAACTATCTTGTGGTCACAAGTTGTTGTCTTGATCGGTTGCCAGTGGATACGACCATGAATGCAGGAACTTTCTAAGGTCAGAAAATCATCCATGATATCCTTATTGTGGCCGGGATATCTTCTCATACATGTAGTGTCCCTGCCTGATAACCCAGCTACAATAAGAAAATCATTGCTGGGTTCCTAACACATCCCAGACCATAGAAAGTTTCTGCACTTGTGGTCGTATCCATTGGCAACCATCAAGACAACAGAAAGTCACCACTAAGATGAATAGAGAAAATCTTTAAAATACTGCAGAATTTTTAACTACTTATATTTGCAAAAATGTTTAACTTTTAGTTATCTATGTTCATGGGAATACCCCTTTAAGGCTAAGGCCCTATGTGGCGTACCGCAGCAAAAAACAGCTGTGGGAAAAACCGCGGCGGCGACGCATCACGGTTCATCCTGCAACCCTTTGCATGGAATGTTTGCAGAGGTTTCCTCTGCAGACTTTCTGCTTCAATTATATCTATAGAGAAAACGCTAGCGTTTCCGTAGGTATAATTGACATGCTACGATTTCCAAAACTGCGACTGTTTTGGAAATCGCAGTGTATCCACTGCGTGTATTTTACTGCAAAGTGGGGATGGGATGGGGCCCCATGAGGCGAAAACCCACAGAAAAAAAACGTGGCATTCTAGCAAATCCCATCCACACATTGCGGAAAGATACATGCAGCAGACGCAATTGCAGCATGTCAGTTATACCTATGGAAACACTGGTGGTTTCCATATAGGTGTATTGAAAACAGAAAGTCCACAGAGGAAACCTCTGCAGACCTTCTGTGAAAAGTGCTGCGGGAAAAACCACAATGTTACCGCCACGGTTTTTCCTGTGGTGCTTTTTTTGCTGCAGCCCGCTACGTGGGGCCTTAGTCTTAATAAAGCCCAAGTGCCACTTTCATTAACTTAATTGACCCTCATATTATGCCCCTGATTCCCCCTGACATAAATACTGCACCTCTAATGACCCCTTATATCAATGACCACACCCTTATGTTCATAATGCCTCCTAATATAAATGATGCCCCCTAATGGCCCTTTATACAGTGCCTTGCGAAAGCATTCGGGCCCACTTGAACTTTTCAACCTTTTGCCACATTTCAGGCTTCAAACATAAGGATATAAAATTTTAATTTTTTGGTGAAGAATCAACAACAAGTGGGACACAATTGTGAAGTGGAACGAAATTTATTGGTTATTTTAAACTTTTGTAAAAAATAAAAAACTGAAAAGTGGGGCGTGCAATATTATTCGGCCCCTTTACTTTCAGTGCAGCAAACTCACTCCAGAAGTTCAGTGAGGATCTCTAAATGATCCAATGTTGTCCTAAATGACTGATGATGATAAATATAATCCACCTGTGTGTAATCAAGTCTCTGTATAAATGCACCTGCACTGTGATAGTCTCAGGGTTCTGTTTAAAGCGCAGAGAGCATCATGAAGACCAAGGAACACACCAGGCAGGTCCGTGATACTGTTGTGGAGAAGTTTAAAGCCGGATTTGGATACAAAAAGATTTACAAAACTTTAAACATCCCAAGGAGCACTGTGCAAGTGATCATATTGAAATGGAAGAAGTATCAGACCACTGCAAATTTACCAAGACCCGGCCGTCCCTCTAAACTTTCATCTCAAACAAGGAGAAGACTGATCAGAGATGCAGCCAAGAGGCCCATGATCACTCTGGATGAACTGCAGAGATCTACAGCTGAGATTGGAGAGTCTGTCCATAGGACAACAATCAGTCGTACACTGCACAAATCTGGCCTTTATGGAAGAGTGGCAAGAAGAAAGCCATTTCTCAAAGATATCCAGAAAAAGTCTTGTTTAAAGTTTGCCACAAGCCACCTGGGAGACACACCAAACATGTGGAAGAAGGTGCTCTGGTCAAATGAAACCAAAATCAAACTTTTTGGCCACAATGCAAAACGATATGTTTGGTGTAAAAGCAACACAGCTCATCACCCTGAACACACCATCCCCACTGTCAAACATGGTGGTGGCAGCATCATGGTTTGGGCCTGCTTTTCTTCAGCAGGGACAGGGAAGATGGTTAAAATTGATGGGAAGATGGATGGAGCCAAATACAGGACCATTCTGGAAGAAAACCTGTTGGAGTCTGCAAAAGACCTGAGACTGGGACGGAGATTTATCTTCCAACAAGACAATGATCCCAAACATAAAGCAAAATCTACAATGGAATGGTTCACAAATAAACGTATCCAGGTGTTAGAATGGCCAAGTCAAAGTCCAGACCTGAATCCAATCGAGAATCTGTGGAAAGAGCTCAAAACTGCTGTTCACAAATGCTCTCCATCCAACCTCACTGAGCTCGAGCTGTTTTCCAAGGAAGAATGGGCAAGAATTTCGGTCTCTCGAAGTGCAAAACTGATAGAGACATACCTCAAGCTGTAATCGCAGCAAAAGGTGGTGCTACAAAGTATTAACTTAAGGGGGCCGAATAATTTGGCATGCCCCACTTTTCAGTTTTTTATTTTTTACAAAAGTTTAAAATATCCAATAAATTTCGTTCCTCTTCACGATTGTGTCCCACTTGTTGATTCTTCACCAAAAAATTAAAATTTTATATCCTTATGTTTGAAGCCTGAAATGTAGCAAAAGGTTGAAAAGTTCAAGGGGGCCCAATACTTTCGCAAGGCACTGTATAAATAACCTCCCCAATTGTATTCATAATACCCCGTAATAACCCTTATATAAATGACCCCCCCCATCGTCATAATGCCCCCTAATGAATTCTCCCTTTGTAGTTATAATTCCCCCCTCCTAACTATCCCTTATATTATTAATATACCCACAACTGCGCTAAAAAAAAATAACAAAAAAGTCACTCACCTACCTGCAATGCTGATGAAGGGAGCTGCCGCCGCTTCCTCCCTGTCCACGCACAGGACGTCTGTGTCTGAGTGCAGACGGTGCGATGTTGTGATGTCATCGCTCCGCCTGTGTGAGAAGAAGACATCGGTCTGTGGTCTCGGGGACTTGTAAACCGCAGGCCTGAAGTGGCTTGCGGTTTATAATACTGTGAAGTTGCACGATACATTTTAACTAGATCGGTGTCTGCAGACACTGATCCAGTTAGAAATAAAGGATGTATTAATGGCGGCCCCGGGGTGGGCCCCAAAAAGTCATTGGGCCCGGGGCAGCCACCCCCTCTGCCCCCCCCCCCCGCTGGCTACGCATCTGCAACACACTCAGGTTCTATACACTGAATGCGTTTCCCCTGGCATGAATCAACAGGGTTCATCAGGATTGAAATATGCCATGGATAGGAGGGGGGGGGGGCAGTGCGTAGATATGCAGAGAAAACAGTAGTTCACGGAGCCCTGAGGGTGGGCTCCAGTACTCACAATAGCTGACGCCGTATACTGGGATTACTGCTTAAGGCTGAAGCCCCACGTGGCGGAAACGCTGCGGTTTGCAGTCCCTGCAAAGTGGATGGGATTATAGTGAATCCCATCCGCACATTGCAGAAAAATTCCCACATGTGAAATGCTGCAATTTCCAAAACCATTGCATTTTTGTAAATCGCAGCATGTCAATTATATGTACGGAAATGTTGGCTGGTTCCCTACCAGTATAATTGAAGCAGAAAGTCCCTACTCCTATTCAGCAGCAGGCTTCACCAGTATCCACAAAGGAGGAGAGAACCAACCATTGCAACACCCGGGTTAGTGTCTACCACACTACTACATGGCCTTCCTCCCTTCCCCCGCCAAGCGTGGGAAGATGGTGGCCATCTTGCCTCCCTTCTCCAGAGCAGCACATACAAATGACTCCCACAGCTCTCATGGCTCCACTCCATGCTGCCACTCTTCCTTACTGTGCACAGCAGCACCAGATCACCCCACTGACCCCTTCACGACCAGCACTAACTAGGAGTGAAGTGCAGTGTCACTCTGGGATCACAGAATGGGGAGTCAGTCCACCAACTAAAAGACCCATTTTTACCTCCAAAGGTCGCTCCTCAAGGCCACTACATCTTCTGAGGAGGATTCTACCCCTTGCCTCACATGCCACAGGCTCAAATCCAGAATGTCCGCTCCTGCCGCCTACCACTTTGTGAGCACTTTGTTTCTCTCTCATTTGCCACCATCTGAGGAAGCTGTCCATGCCCTCAAAGATCATCCTGAACTGCGGGCACTTCTGGCTCTCCTTCCCTGCAAGCGGGACATTGATGATCTGGCCACCAACCTGAAAAACATCTTAAAGGTAGTGAAGACAGATATTTCTAATCTACAACAGCGGATCAACGACCTAGAACTGTTCCAAGAATGAATGTTGTCATCTATACAATGTCTGCAGCAAGCCTCTCACACTAATGCTGCTCAATACCGCAGCCTACTGTCACACATCGATGAAATAGAGAATCGCAATCACCGCAATTAGAATCCATGGCCTTCCTGAGGCTACCCCTTCCTCTGATCTCATACCTACTCTCACTGGCATCTTTAATACGCTGTTGGGCCACTCAGGTGACACTCACATCGAAATTGACAAGCCCATTGGGCCCTCAGACCCTGCAAAGCCCCATGATGTGATCTGCAGGATACATTATTATGCTCTCAAAAAACACATCATGATGAAAGCCAGGGGGCAAAAATCCATTGACTTTGATGGGGCACAGCTCTATCTATTTCCATTCTCCCACCACACTCTGCGACAAAGATCTGCTCTAAAGCCTCTCCTAACTATCCTACAGGAATGTGGTATCCCGTACCACTTGGGTTTCCTGTTCGCTCTTCAAGTTCAGATGAAGGACATGTTGCTGACCCTCTCTACTCCTACTGATCTTCTTGCTTTTCTGCAAGCCTTGGACTTGCCTCCTCTGAAACTCTCCGACTGGGAACAACTTCTGAGAGACTCTGCACTCTCAACTAACCGCCCTATTATAGGGAGTTGTCGACAACAACCACCATCTGCGCTCCCCTAGACCACAAAGATCTCAATGCTGCATGACCTCAGAACGGGACCACCCAGGTTGAGATATGCCATGTCAGGTGATCTCTACCTCCTGGACTGTTCTTTTAAACTTTCACTGTTTTGACTGTTTACTGTTATAATGCCCTGGTATCTCTATGTGTCTTCTTCTAATCTTTCGTTCCTACTACCGTTCACTTTCTCCACTCTCTGACCGGCATAGGTGCTCACCACCTCTAATACTAATCCTTACACCTGGTCCCCCTCCTGTGCCTGCCATCACCCACCATAGTCAAGTGGCCGACCTTCTCGGTCCACCCTGAGACTTGTGCTCAGTACCTTTAGCTTTCGCTGAGATCAGCTGTACAACCCCTCTCTTTATTTTCTGTTTTCTGTCTTAACCTTTTCCTCTCTCTCCTTTTGCTTTCTCTACTTCCTTCCTACTCCCCCATCCTTGCCTCTCCACTCTTCCTGCTTTCCCATTGCCTTCTCTACCTCTCTACACCTGATGGCAGACATCCAGTAACTGACTCATCCTTCGAGGTGAAAGGCCTAAACACTCCTGAGAAATGATCCCAGATACCATATAACTCTCTTAAATGTAAAGTACATATTCTATGTGTGCAGGAAACCCATTTCTTACCTCCCATAAACTGGCAATTAAAAATCGCTACTATCTAGTATGGTCCCATAGCAGAAGCTCACAAGGTAAAACCAAAGGGGTGGCACTTTCTTTCACAAAAGTCTCCCACTTAAAATTCTAGACTTGCTCTCTGACCCCAAAGCCCGATATCTCTTCCTCATTTGTGAAATTTACGGCACCACATGCACCATTGCCAACATCTACTCTCCCAACACTGGTCAAATACCCTTCCTTCTCTCCACCCTCACCACTCTCCAGTCATTTGCTCACAGTCACCTCATTCTCTGCGGGAACTTTAACTTGACGCTCAACCGTCTTCTCGACTCCTCCACAGGCAAATCCCATGTCCCCTACAATGCCCTCAATAAGTTCCGCAAACACCTACACTCCATGCTGCTGTGCGATATTTGGCGCATGTTACATCCAGTTGAGAGGGACTACTCCTTCTACTCCCACACGCATGACTCATACAGCAGACTGGATTATATATTCCTCCTCCATTCCTTATTACCACAAGCGACCGTGGCTGACATTGGTAATACACACCTATTGGATCATTCCCTGTTGCTTGCTTGCTTTAACTTCTTCCCCCCATCCGGCACTCTAACTCATGGAGACTCAATGAATCGCTGTTGCGTGATGCTCAATGCCTGTCTGATCTTAAACAATGTATCCTAGATTTTGGGTGAAACCATCCACAGGATGATACTTCAATCTAATCAATGATTAGATGGAATGCTCTATCGCCGGACTATCAGATTAACCCCCAATTTCCAGAGCTTCAAGCGCAAACTAAAGACATATCTTTTCAGACAGGCCTATCGCAACTTCTAATGTAAACGCTCCCGCATTACCTCACAGGATATGATGCCATATCAGTCTAACTTTATATATCCAGGCACCATCTGCACATTAAAGGACACGACTGGTGATGGCTCATACAGCCTTATATATGTGTAATGACAGTAACCTCTATTACAAAATTCTCTGACCATTGTATAAGCAATGCTACCTCTGATACTGCCCCTGTTACCTTCTGTGTAACCTCCTCTACCTCATAGATTGTAAGCTCTTGCGAGCAGGGCCCTCAGTCCCATTGTGTGAATTGACTATTTCTTTGTAATGTATCTTTTTTGTCTGTACTTGAACCCTACAAATTGTACAGTGCTGCGGAATATGTTGGTGCTATATAAATAAAATGTATTATTATATTATTATTATTAATAATAATCAATGGGAAGCCCTGAAGTGTGTTCTGATAAAACATGAGGCTAGACTTAAATGTGAGGCTTGGAACAAACTAAAGTCTCTCCTCCAAACCCTGAGCTCACTAGGGACACAGCATAAACAAAGTCTCAAACGCTCTACCCTCACTGCCCTGACAGCGACTCGCCATGATATCAGGACCCTTCTTGAACACAAGCAACAGTGACTTCATCAGCTAGGCCAAAGACCCTTCTATGAATGAGGCAATAAAGCTGGCCGCCTTCTCGCTCGTGCGGTTCGTGATTGGCAAACGGCCTCTCATGTCATGTCTAGCAAAACACCCTCGTACAGGGTCTCTCATCTCACCACGGACATAGCCTCATCTTTCCGAGACTACTAGAAGTCTCTCTATAATTTGCCCCCATTCACACCTTCAACCAGAAACCCGACCCTCACTTAGCCTATCTCAATATATCAAAGACACGGCCCTACCATCCCTTTCGATGAGAGCCTACTAGAGGTGCCCTTATCAGAAATGGAACTGGAACTAGGCGTTTCTAACCTCCTGGGGGGAAAAGCCCTGTGTAAGGGAATTGCTAGAGGAGCGATTCTCAAGTAGCTGCTGGTGAACCCTGGGAGGAGGGGCACAACAAGACAGCGAGCCCTGTTGAATGCCCCCACTGTCCCTGACTACTTTCCTGAACTGTCCTAGGCGACAGCCAGCAACTGGGCGGTGATCCCTTCTTAATATAAGTGATAACACAGAACACAGACAGGACAAACAACATCAAAAGGAAGGTCAGCTAGCCAAGGGGTCGGTAACAGTTGAGCAACGCAGTACAGAATCAAAATCCTTACCTTAACTTCTAGGCAGTATGCCCGCTGCCTCGGGGTTATGTTTGACTCAGACCTTTCTTTTACCCCCCATATCCAATCACTCGCACGCTCATGTCATCTCTACCTCAAAAACAACTCCAGAATCCGCCCTTTCTTTACCACAGATACACTAAAGACACTTATTGTTGCCCTGATTCACTCTTGCCTTGACTACTGTAACTCCTTACTAATCGGTCTTCCCCTTACTAAACTCTCCCCTCTACAACCTGAATGCGGCGGCCAGGCTCATCTATCAGTCTAGACGCTACAGCGATGCCTCCGGTCTGTGTCGGTCACTACATTGGCTACCTATTCATTACAGAATACAATATAAATGTATCACGCTCATCCACAAGGCTCTCCATAATGCTGCACCTCCCTACATTTCCTCCCTCATCTCTCTCTATCGCCCAACCCATGCTCTCCGTTCACTCAATGACCTAAGACTAACATCCTCTATTATCAGAACCTCCCACACTCGTATACAAGACTTCTCCTGAGTTGCTCCACTTCTCTGGAATGCTCTATCCCGGACTATCAGATTAACCCCCAATTTCTACAGCTTCAAGCGCAAACTAAAGACATATCTTTTCAGACAGGTCTATCACAACTCCCAATGTAAACCCTTCCGCAGTTCGATTCCCTAAAATGTACCCTCTGTTCACGATCCCGCATTACCTCACAGGATAGGATGCCGTATCAGACTAACTTTATATATCCAGGCACCATCTGCACGTTAAAGGACATGACTGATGATGGTTCATATAGCTTTATATATGTGTAATGACAGTAACCTCTATTACAAAATTCTTTGACCATTGTATAAGCAATGCTACCTTTGATGCCGCCCCTTGCTACCTAGACTTTCATGTGGCTCTAGACTCACCCTTGCTCACTCCCCTGCCCAGCCACCCCTCACATTTCTTAAGGTCCTGTCTACAACAACTCTCCTCCCTTATACGGAACTGGTACCTCAGGCAACTAGAAATCTAGCTTCACATTGGCAATACCTACAACTACACTATTTTTACTCATCCCTAAAAAATACGCATAACCTAAATAGGCCATTACTTCTGTTTGAACACCTGTGCGTGTGCTCAGCAATGCCTCCTCACCCAATCTCTACCATCTATGACCTCTTATCCGATGGTAAGGATGACCCCCTGCAGACTTTCACAGCTGGTTGGGAGAGGGAACTTGGGACTACCTTTCCACTTGATGCGTGGCTCTCCGCCTTTTTCTCCTGCCACAAATTTTCTATCTCCTGTAAAGCACAGGAAACCAATTACAAAATTCTATCATGTTGGTACAGAGTTCCCTCTGTCCTTCATGAGATTTTTTCCCAAAACTTCTGATCAATGTTAGTGCTGCTAGCCTAGGCATGATGCTGCACATTTGGTGAAATTGCCCAAGACTCCACCCCTTCTGGCATGAGGTCCGAAGAGTCATTAAAACAGTCACTGGTGTTGCAATGGACCTAGCCCCACTCCTTCTCTCCATCTTCCCACGCAAAATTCAGAAACATGTCCGCAGACTAGTTGGCTTTCTGTTGATAGCGGCCAGGTCTGTCATTCTCCAACTCTGGAAATCTATCTCACCTACGTCTCTATTGGATTGGCTTCAGGAGATCTTGCACATTCGGCGAATGGAGGACCTGTTGGCAGAACTCATACAAGATGATAGTACCCACCAGAAAATATGGCTCCTATGTAACACTTTCTATTATTCATCTGCCTTTCACTCCTCATTTCATGCCCTTCCTCCATGACCTCCCCTCCAGGCTCCATGTCTCTTTACATTTCTGCTCTCACCCCACCCCCCATTGTTCTAAATTGCATTTTCCTTGTTGTTTATTGCCCTGTGGTGTCAGGGCTATTTCCCCCTTCCCTAATCCCTTGTATTGCTCTTCCCTCTCCTTTCCTATATTGTTTTGTAAGTTCTCTTCAGTTTTTTTTCCTATGATACTGTTGTACTTTTCTTAGAAAACCTTAATAAAACTTTTAATGTAAAAAAAAAAAAAAAAAAAAAAACAATTTGCAATATTCGGGTCAAATGAATCATTTTGCTCATCTCTACTTTTCACTGTCACCTTCTCAGTGTAAGGTGGCTATTTCATTCCAGAAGTGTTGCCTGTGCAGTGCTATGCATCGGTGACTCCCTTGTTTTAAGTTTATTCTCTTGTGGTTTTATCTTCTCTGATTCTGCCTGTGCTGGTCACTTTTCTGTCTTCCTCATGTAAAGTATACATGTTTCATAGCTCCCAACCGTCCCGCATCTGGCGGGACAGTCCCGATTTTACACTGCTGTCCCGCGGTTCCGCATAGCTTACAATTTGTCCCGCTATGCCCCTGAAGTGTTTTGCTATTAACAAACTTTATTAGGGTAGGGTAAAGGCTAAATGGTAGATGCTAAATCCTAGTGGCTAAAGGACCTTTAATGACGTCATGACCATGTGATCAGACTCTTGTGTGGGCGGAGCTATTCTGAATACTGCTGGACAGTGTGATGTTACACAGAGGAAGCTGCTGGGAATGAGAGTGATCGAAGATGAGGATAGAAGAGACAGCATGTGTGACCAAGAGGGGGGAACTGGGGGAAGATGTAGGTGACAGTTAAACTGAAGGCAGATGAACGGGCAATTAAACTGAAGGCACTTGAAGGGGACAATTAAACTGGTGGCAGATAAAGGGAGACATTAAATTGGTGGTAGATGGAGGGGGTAATTAAACTGGTGGCAGATGAACGGGCAGTTAAACTGAGGGCAGGTGAAGGGGGGGCATTAAGCTGGTGACAGATGAAGGGGGGACATTAAATTGGTGGCAGATGAAGGGGGGGACATTAAGATGGTGGCAGATAAAGGGGGACATTAAACTGGGGGCAGATGGAGGGCGACATTAAACTGGGGGCAACTGAAGGAGGACATTAAACCGTGGGGGGGACCTGGAGGGGGACATGTCTGCCTCCAGCTGTCCCATAGTTTAATGTCCCCCTCCAACTACGCCCGCTGTTTAATGTCACTCTCCAACTGCCCCATAGAATAATGTCACCCTCCAACTGCCCCATAGTTGTGTCCCCTATGCATGGCCTCTCGCTTCTCTGTCTGACATACTGTTCGATGAAAAAACTTAATTGCAAAGGGCAGAAAGGCCTGTTATTTTCTACTTTGAAGAGAACAGCAAATATGCCCCTTATTTCTTCCCCCACTAATAAACACCAATGAAAAAATCGTGACAAAGGCAGAGATTTGTGGCTCAGAATTATTGAATTATTGACAATACTGTATTAATAAATGGCCAGCAACTTTATACAGGTAACAAAATGGCAAATATGGTTCTCCTTATGGGTTTACACACTAATAAACACCTTTAAATAAGTGATAACCGCTAAGAATTATTGAATTATTATTGACAATACTGTTTTTAAAAATGGCCTGCAACTTTATACTGTTAACAAAATGGCTAATATGGTCCTTTTTATGGGTTTAGACCGTAATGAACACCTTTAAATAAGTGATGATAACCGCTAAGAATTATTGAATTTTTGATTTATTATGGACAATACTGTTTTTAAAAATGGCCTGCAACTTTATACTGGTAACAAAATGGCTAATATGGTCCTTTTTATGGGTTTAGACACTGATGAACACCTTTAAATAAGTGATGATAACTGCTAAGAATTATTGAATTATTATTGAAACTACTGTTTTGATAAATGGCCAGCAATTTTATACTGGTAACAAAACGGCGAATATGGTCGCTATGTCTTTCCTCACATTAAAGGCGTTCTTTACAGATATGTGCAGATATTATTGGATGATAATTCAGTTTTCTTTGGCACCGTAGTACTGACAAATGTAATGTTATGCTTTGGAAGAACAGTGAATAAGCCCCTTATAATAAACACCTTTAAAAAGGCGTTTTTTACAGATACGTGCAGATATTAGTGTAATTCACTGTTTTTTGCTGTACTGCACTGTAAAAGGCTTGTTGTGTTCCACTTTGAATACAGGTATGATTAATGAGCAGCAGTATAACGGCAGTGAGTGCTGCAATGTGAATTATGATGCAAATTCTTGCTGTAAATGACCCTGCAACCACCCCATATTCTTCTCTCAATTCCTCCCTATCCTTTCCCTACAGTCCTTTCCCTGAACTTTTGTTTTATATGTTTTTCCCTAGCTCCTGCCGATGTCTGTCCCTACAGTAAGAGCGATGTGGAATGACTGTACCTAAAATGGCCGAGGGTTTTTGTAAGGCTGTGACATCACAAGTCCAGCTGGCTGCTGATTAGCTACACGCTTGGCATTGTGGGTGATCCCGTGCTCCCAGAGTCCCTTGCCCCTTGTCCTAACATGTGCGGTGGCCATTTTATAAAAAAATGCGATTCGATGCATGGAAGCGTGAGGAAATCCAGGAATCATGGCGAATCGAAGATTTCCTGAAATTGAGACCGAATTCCACTTCTGCAGCTTCGATTCGCTCATCTCTAGTTGTAAATATAGGCACGCTAAAATAAGCATTAAATTCCATCAATATTGTATTACAATGTTGGAATTAGTTTTTTATGCAAACTATGTTTAACTTCATCACCACAAGACACAGAAAGCTGTTGGTCTGAGTGATCTCTGAAAAAGGGGAAAAAAACCAAAAACAAAACAAAAAACACAAATATGGTTAAAGGGGCGAAGAGTGTCTTATTCCTGTAAGATATCAGTTGAATTTCTTGTTCAAACTATTTGGTGTGATGTATTTAAAGGCAGTCTGTCACCAGGAAAATTGGCATCAAACTAATGACAGCAAGATCACTCCATAACAATCCTTATTACAGTATGTAGTAATTTCTTAGTCTCCTTAATGTGTACACACGTGGACAAAATTGTTGTCACTGGGCAGCACATTTCTCTCTAGAATCCCTTGATAGTCTTGAGATTTCATTGTACCCGGCACAGATTCAAGACACCCTGTGCCAGATGCAGCAAAGCAGCCCCAGAACATAACAGAGCCTCCTCCATGTTTCACAGTAGAGACAGTGTTCTTTTCAAGATATGCTTCATTTTTCTGTCTGTGAACATAGAGCTGATGTGCCTTGCCAAAAATTTAGATTTTTGTCTCATCTGTCCATAGGACATTCTCCCAGAAGCTTTGTGGCTTGTCAACATGTAGTTTGGCAAATTCCAGTCTGTATTTTTTATGATTTGTTTTCAACAATGGAGTCCTCCTTGGTCGTCTCCCATGAAGTCCACTTTGGCTCAAACAACGACGGATGGTGCGATCTGACACTGATGTTCCTTGAGGTTGAAGTTCACCTTTAATCTCTTTAGAAGTTTTTCTGGGCTCTTTTGTTACCATTCGTATTATCCTTCTCTTTGATTTATCATTAATTTTCCTCCTGCGGCCACATCCAGGGAGGTTGGCTACAGTCCCATGGATCCTAAATTTCTGAATAATATGTACAACTGTAGTCACAGGAACATCAAGCTGCTTGGAGATGGTCTTCTAACCTTTACCTTTAACATGCTTGTCTATAATTTTCTTTCTAAGTTCCTGAGACAACTCTTTCCTTCGCTTCCTCTGGTTCATGTTGAGTGTGGTACTCACTATGTCACCAAACAGCACAGTGAGTATCTGTAGCCCTATATACAGGCCCACTGACTGATTACAAGATTGTAGACACCTGTGATGCTAATTAGTGGACACACCTTGATTTAACATGTCCCTTTGGTCACATTATTTTCAGGGGTACCATCATTTCTGTCCAGGCCTGTTTCATGAGTTTTATTTTTAAATAAATTATGTTGAAGCATGGTTGAAAAGCAATGTCTGACTTTCATTTGTTCATTTTCATCGAATTTTATACATTATTACTTTTGTCAGATTTCTGTGACCTTTGTGGGTTTTTCTTTCATTAAACGAGGGGTACCAACAATTTTGTCCACATGTGTATATCTTGAGGCCAGATCATGATGTTACCCCCCTTGTCCAACTTTTTGAAAACCACATCATTCCAGAATTCTTCCAATCCCATACGTTCTTCAATGGTGATGTTAAAAGTACTTCCTCTATCCTCCAATTTACGGATGTCTTCAGTTACTAGGTTTACAAAGAGGGCATTGTGGTTGATTTAGGTTTCAACTTACGTTTTTTACCTTATAGGTTGCATTTTTTCTCATCAATTCTTCTAAAATATTAAGTGCCTATAAAAAGACCTAACTTTTAGGATGAAGATTTTTTTTTATAAATAATAATAATTTGCAGCCGAAAGATGAAGGTCCTTTATTACTTCACATGTATTTAACCAAAGCCGAGCCTAAAGCCTAAAACATAGCGTAGAACACTATTAGGGCTTCTAGGAACCTATCTATGCATTTTCTAGCTTTCTAAGGCAAACACAGCTGAAGTTATGTCAAATTAAAAGTGACTTGCATGTTTATGGAAAATGAATAGTAAGCAGTGGATACAAACTCTATCTTTAACCATGCACTGCACTGACACTGACTTTTACGCATTTTAACATTTAAGGCTAAAGTGACACGTTGCGAAAACGCAGTGTTTTTGGCGCTGTGGAAATACTGCAGAATTAACGCTGTGTTTTACAGTACCTGCAAAGTTAATGAAATTGCGGCTAATCCCATCCACACATTACAGAAAACAATTCACTGCGGAAAAGCTGTTTTTTGTCAATTATACCTGTGGAAACACTGGCGTTTTCCCTATTGGTATAATAAGGGAAGAAAATCCGCAGAGAGAAACTCAGCAAAAAGAGATGCGTTTTATTCTGCAGCATTTTTTTTTTAGCTGCGTTTCGCCACGTGGGGCATTAGCCTAAAATGGTTATATTGCAATTAGCAATGGTTTTGTAGAAATTTTGATGGCTTTTGCAGCTGTGAGCCCAGTTGAAAAGTGATGAAGAATTGGCTTTTCAAAAAACAAAATAAAAAAAACACTAAAAATTATCCCGTGATGGGAGCAGATGTGAAATCATTTTTTTTTTTTACGCCAACAGTGTGGCACCAACAGTGTGATATAGTAGAATGTGATGGTCTACCAGGCCGCAGAACATGTCTGCCTGAGTGGTGGCAGTGGTGGTAGGCACTAGGCAACTGTGGTAATGTGTAGCAGGGCATAATATGATGGACAAGACTTAGGACATGTCCTCCTGAGTGGTGGCAGTAGAGGATAGCTGATTAGCAGTAGCAGCCAGCATCGGTAGCAGCAAAGAAAATAGAAGATGATGATAAAAGGAGACAGTAGCACCACTATTCGGAGGTGTTTGAAAATCCTCATGGATCCATTCCTGATTCATTTTGCTAAAAATAATTTTTTTCCATGCTTACTGTGGACAGTTTTGTCCTTTTAGGTGTTACGCCACCGGCAGCACTGAACACCCTCTCAGCCATTGCATACAGATCAATAGTCAATTCTCTTGGCAGCAAGATTGCACCTTGACCCAAAAAGGTACTACTGTATGATTACTATTCCACTAACCACCCCTAAACAGTATAGACATGATTTAGAATGAATTTTAATGTTTGTAATACTACTCTACTAATACTCTTTAATACTTAAATTATAGAAAGACCATCCCATGTAGATTACTGCTGACGTTATGTTGTCTAAATTTTTCCATCACAATCATGTTAGGCAGTTTATCAAAAACATAATGCTCATCAGCCATTATATAGCTATTTTTTCTTTTCACATGTAATTTCTGACGTCAGTTCCAGTCATTTGCTTGGAGTGTGTAATTAAACTAATTTTCATTACTATTATACAGAAATGTGTCATTTGGCAAATGATTTTGCCCTTTCACTAGAATCTTACATTTAGCATCAGATATTTATTTTTTTATTTTTTTATTTATTCTGTTTGCATATTGTCTATACTGTCATGTCTACATTTCTTTATAAAAGAAACAATTATAACATAATATTGACATGAAAAGTGAAATAATTTATAGGTATAAATAATTTTACTGACTATACACGCTGATGACAGATCCATTGGATGTGGTAAAGCTTAGTCCCACTCACTTGTAGCTACCACTCCTTCATTCTAGTCATGCTATTACATGCAGCTATTGTTTATCCATAGAAACCTTATAGCCTGAGTTGTATTGCTATAGTTAGGTGGTGCACATCACATTCAGAAATAATTTTGGTAGGGACTATAAGGTTGCATATGTCTGCCATTTACTCCAATTAAAAAAAAAAATTGTTACATTATTGACAAAGGGATACCATTCTGGAATATATTTGGATATTAAAGACTAATGGCACATTCACTTAGCTGAGGTGCAAATGTGCTGTGATAAACGTCCCTTTTTTTACAAGGCCTTCTTACAACCAAGGGACACCGATTTTCATAGAACCACCCCCCCCCCCCCCACATAAATTTGAGTGTATGGAGGGATCTGTGAAACAAAAATAGAACATGACCTATATTTTGACAATCAATTACAATGATGTTCAAAATGATGGTCATGTGAATAGTCCTCATTCATTTGAATTGAATTTAATGCTGCCATGTGACGGGTGATTTTCCAGGTGTATGCTACAAAAGAGCTCTGCAGAAGTTGTTCAAATTTAGCCTTATACTACACTTATTGACAAAAAAAAAAAATAACAGAAGTGTGAGGTTTCTGCGAAACTCAGCATGCAGTTATGTCTCAGGCACATAGTAAATGTTCATAGATGTGGTCTAATTATATCATGTGGTCTAATTATTGCCACAAGAAGATGTAAAAGTGCTTCCCCTGCTGCTCAATTAAAAATCCCTGAGAGGCTATTTTAGGGTAGTCTACCTCTTTTTTTTTGGCTGTTGCTCACTACATGGGGGCTTAGCCTTTGAGAGCAAATACCACAGCAACATAGCATTGGAAGGGGAGGAGTGACAATTACAGACTTTCAAGAACAATTTGTGACATGTTGTCAGTATGCCTGGCCGTCCAGTTGAAAAAGCCAGAATATCTTCTGAAGTGGAAAGGACCCTCTGATGAAAACATCACTTGGGAGCCAAGAGAGAACCTTGACTGTACTGCCCATTATCCATTTGTGGGAACAAATGCCACAACAACACAGCATTGGAGAAGTAACAATTTACAGAATTTTAAGAGCAACTGTCTGTGTTCTTGGAATGCTAGCTGCAAAAGATGGAATATCTTCTGAAGTAAAAGTTATTCTCAGATCATGAGAACAGCACATGGAAGCTAGAGGAGAACCTGAACTTTTCTGCCAACTATCCCTTTATGGGAGTAAATGCAACAACAACATAGATTTGGAAGAGTGACAATTACATAAACATTTTTGGCAGTTAGTGTGCCTGGCCTGGTAGTTGAAGAATTAAGGCGATGACTTCACTGATGTTTCAGATGTCCCTGCTTTGAAAACATTTGTGGCCTCCTCAAAGGGCTTTAGAAGGGGAGTATGAGCCTCTGCTGGTGGATTTCAAAATAACAAATTGCTACATTGTCAGCAACTTAGCCAGGTACAAGTTAAAATTGCAGACAGACAGATGACTGGGCACATATTGCTGTTTCCTGGTCACACATTAACTTATGGATGACTGACACTTTAAAGGATCCTCTGATGAGACGATCACTTGGGAGCCAAGAGAGAACCTTGACTGTTCTGCTCATTATCCATTTGTGGGAACAAATGCCACAACAACACAGTGTTGGAAAAGTGGAAATTTACAGAATTTCAAGAACAAATTGTGGCACACTGTCTGTGTTCCTGGACTGCTAGCTGCAAAAGATGGAATATCTTCTGAAGTAGAAGTTATTCTCAGATCAAGAGAACAGCACATAGAAGAGAACCTAAACTTTTCTGCCCATTATCCCTTTATGAGAGCAAATGCAACAGAAAACATAGCTTTGGAAGAGTAACAATTACAGGAACATTTTTAGTTTAACCATACACTGTGTTGACACTCGATTTTAGGCTAAGACCCCACGTAGCGGAATAGCAGCCATTTTCCTGTTGCAGAAATGCAGCTGAAAATATGCTGCATTTTACAATACCAGCATAGGGAATGAGATTCTGGCTAATCCCATCCACACATTGTGGAAAAAGAGTTATGGAGTTTAGTCAAAAACTAAAATCGAAAAATGCCTGCAGTGGGAAGAGGTAAAATTCCACTCCCTTTTTTCCCGCTGCTTGTGACTCACTATGGATCACAAGTTAGGGTGCGTTCACATATGTCCGGCGCAGCTGTCAGTCTCCCTCTGGCGTGGTGCACACAAGCCGGAGGGAAAGTGATGCCAGGACGGATCCCATAGTTTTCTATGGGATCGGCTCTGGCACAAGAGGCATCAGTTCTGGTGCCCTATGGCGCTGGATCTGTGCCTCAGCCGGATGGAAAAACGCTATCTGCAGCGTTTTTCCATCCGGCTTCCTTAAAATTTCATTAGCGCCGGATGCCACGGGGTGCCGCCTGAAGATGGATGAGGCAGCACCAGGCATCTGCACAGTCTATGTACAGTAGTGAAGCTGGTAATTGCCGGCTTCACTACTGTACCTGAGTGAATTGCTCAGGATTGGTTAAAGCTAGAAAAAAACACTTGGATTCATTTTAAAGATGAGAATCTCATCTTTAAAATGATATGAAGATCACTATGACTGTCCTTACATATCCTTAGCGATTTTCACCATGATTGTCCATAAACATCCTTATCGATTAGCTGGTGAAAATGATCTTCTGCATTGAAATCCCAATGCAGATCTCAATTCCCGACTTCGTTTTAACAGTGAACCGCTCTGAATCTGTAAGGTCTATCATGGCAATCTTGGTATCTTTTTAAAGATGAGATTCTCATCTTTAAAATGAATCCAGTTGTATCTTTGTGGCCCTAACAGATCCTTAGATATGGGACTCTAAAGTGTCCCCCCCTCCTGCCTCAGGTAGCATCTTAGAGCTAAGGAAGGAGGGGGGGAGGGAGTGGAGCTGCAGACTGCAGAGACAATGATTCATCATTGTCTGTGCATAAGCTGCAGATGAAGGGGGGTAGCATGGACTTCTGTTATCCCCTCACCTATCAATCACAGAGCATACTATACTTTTGCTCTCTGATTGTCACATAGAGGGATAATGTAATACCCTTTCTGAGCCTAATCCCAGGGGTATTCTTATTTAATACCCCTCTGAACCTAACCAGGAAGTTTATTGGCGCTGTGATCCAGGCGTTTACCATCGTCCAGGTCTCAGCGCCAAAAGAGTCGCACCAAACACACAACACATACAAAGTCACCAATACAGTTTACATTTTTTCACTGTCCCTGTCCTGTCCATACCTGATCTTTATAGAGTAAAATACACCGCCCGCCTCTCTAGTGATATCCGTTACACGCTAAAATAATAGCAATAACGATTATTACTAGAGATGAATGGATAAAACTTTTCTGACAAACCGTTCCATCAGTCAGATAATACATATAAAATCCGAGTTTTTGGCAGTTTTCAGATGGGTGCTTTGTTTTTTTTTTTTTTTTTTTTTTTGCACCCACAGTACAAACGAAACACTGGCACTTCCAGTAGGTCATCAGACTCTCTAACACCAGTAATGATGAACTTCAGAGGTTGTGTCCATAATACGTGAGCAATAAAGCGGTCGTGTTAAACCAATCTGAACACGGCCCTAGTTATCACATTAGTTAGGGATAGGGATTATAATTATTCATTAGAGTTACGATTTTTATAGGGGGATAGAAAATTATATTCTTATGCAAACCCCTATTTAATTTGCATGCACAGGGTTAAACTGGGGACATGAATGGGGACATTAACTGTGGGGATAGCTGGAGGGGGACATTATAGTGTAAGGCACCACTAGGGAGGCATTATACTGTGTTAGGGCCATTATAATTTTGTGAAAGTCAGGTATTCCTAAGTGGTGGTGATGGGGGGGCCCACTTATGAAACCATTGCACTGAATCCACCAATGTGTTAAAACAGCCCTGCTAAGGAGCATACTGAGGAGGAACAATAATGTATTTTACTGTGTGGGAACACTAGTGTCAGTACCCACAATATGTTCCTTAATGCCCCCCTACAGTATAATTCCACGTTAGTTGCCCCCCCACACCATGTAATGCCACGTTAGTACCCCCTGCGTAGTATAATGCTATGCTAGTCACCCCACACAGTGTAATGCCACGTTAGTCACTACCCGCACAGTATAATGCCACAATCTAATCCTTATTTTTCTTGTTTAAACACGGGGTGCGTCTTATAGTTAGACGTGTCTTTTTGCCCGAAAAATACCGTAAATTCTGAACGTGTTCAGCTTGGACCTTTACTTGATGGCAGATCCCGGTCAATGGAAATTTACTAAAAGTAGTTGAGTACCCCTACTGTATTGGCCTCTGCAGCCCATCATGCCTCATGGACCATCTTGGTAAAAACTGATAGTAAAAATTGATGACAACTGATGACAACTTATGACAACTGATGGTTTTGGAGCAGAAATTTATTAAAAAAAAAAAAGCCTTATGACAACTGATGCATTTTCTCATCAGTTTTGGCATCAGTTGTAATGACAAAGGGACAAAAAAACTGATGCTGATGCAAATGATATATGTGAACCTACCCTTAGTCTGGTTACCTGTCACTTTTACATGGAACAGTTGATGATATGACTCCAGTGGACCCACCGGGATCAGGGATCACCTTGCCATTTAGTGCATTCTTGCTCTTTATTCTAGAATTCCAAAAATAAAATTAGAACACACATATTGGGTATTGCTGCATCTGCAATGACCTGAGCAATACAACTGTAATGTTGTTACCCACATGCTGAACAGCGTAAAAAAATCTTAATAAAGATGCCAGAATTGGTGTTTTTTGTCTGTTGTCACCAAAAAAAGTTATGAACAGTGCTACCATTCCCAAAATGGTATCAATAAAACATCAGGTCTTCCTGAAAAAAAAAATAAGCCCTTGCACAATTCCATTAACAAAAAAATAATTAAGTTATGGGTCTTGGAAAGTGGTGACGATAAAAATATGTTATTCCAAAGAAGGTTTTTTTCTTTGCAAATGTTTTTAAACTTGAAAAATTTGGCAGAAATTTAATTGTATCAACCCAGTTAATAAATTGGTCATGTTATTTAAAGGGATTCTTTCGTGTTGGACAGAGCCGACTGCACATGTCCATCAGCCATTTTCATGTGACCTCTTACAAGAGCTTGCCGTTACTTACCTGAATATGTCCACCTATCTACACCCATTGAAGCCAGGATGGCTTCATTTCCGGGTTTAGGGAGGTACGGAGCTACTGAGCATGCTCAGTATTCTCTGTACTCCTTAGAACTACACGAGGCGCAGTACGGCTCTTGTAAGAGGTCACATGAAAATGGCCGATGGACATGCGCAGTCTGCTCTGTCCAAAGAGAAATGGCAGAGCCGACAGAGCATGCGCGAGATTTGGATCACGAACTCGCACACTCGGTGGTTGATGATGCCGTGAATGATGCGGAGCGGCGTCAGGAGACGAAGAGAGAGGCGGCGCTGGGTTTTGAAAACAGCGTGTGACGTGAGCACAGGGGACACCCCCTGTGCATTTTGAAGACTGGTGGAACGCCCCTGTGGATCCTGAAGACTGATTTGCATAACCACGAAATAAGAAAAATATAGAAAACGGTGGCACGGATCACAAAAAGAAAGGTAGGAGACAAATAGCCTTTCTAAAGGCTATTATGACATGCTGTTATTTAAAAATGGGTTTTCCCAATGATAGAATCCGTTTAAGCTGCACAGTGAATGGGGCAAAATTTATAGAATAAAAAGGCAATGGAAAAATTGCTGTTCCCTTTCGTCCCATAGCAGCATAATAATGGGGTATTGCTGCCCCTGTATGCTGGTAGGACAGAATGGAATTTTTAATGAACAAACAAATGGTTAAATATGAACCCCTTCCCCTCCTCAATATAAGGAAGGAAGTACCACCCCCCTATGTCCTATGTTGGTGGGACAGTTGGAGGGAAGGTTATTCCTTCTCTATAGTGAGGTTATTCAGATTTCTGGATGACTTTCCCCTCCTCACTCCTGTTTGAGTTTGTTTTGTCTATCCTCCTGTGTGAGGACTCTTTCTGTCTTTGGTTCCTGTTGGAACAAAATACCACGGTTAAAACTCCTTGTCTGTCTTTCCTGCCTCTGCTACTTAGTCTGCTTACCTACAGGGAAAGACCTTTTTTTCAGCTGTTGCTTATAATGGGCGGACAGACAAGGCCTCTGCCTTTAGTGTCCGCACTGAACCCTTGCGGCTATGTAAGCCTTGCATTGCTTGTTTTATTGGGATGCACGGCGTTTCCTGCTACTTCTCTCCAGCTCCCGTGTGTGGGGGCACCGGAGTCCAGAGTACGCTGGCTTGCGTACGTGATGACATCATTGCACCTCCTTCGCGGTCTCCAGGGTCAGGTCTCTCCTTCCTTCCCCTGCCTGTATTGGCAATGGGGGGGTTGAACTGCTAGGAAATCTTTTTTTCCTTAACTTCCACCATTTTTTTCATAAAATCTGTGTGGGGCAGGCTTTTTCTTCAAAAAAAAAAAAAAAAAAAAAAAGTGAAAAGACATAAAGGGCTTTTATTCTCTGTGTAACCTGTCATAGGTAGTGGAAGAGTCTTTGCTCTCCATTTTTTCTATATAAGTCTGCTGCTTCCTTTCCTCTGCCTCTTTGTTGCTTGGCAGAGAGTGTGCATGCTGTGCATTCTAGTTCAACAGTCTTGTACTGTTGTTGCGTTTTTTTCTGGCTTTCTTGCTATTTACTCTTACACTTGCGGTAAGATGTCATCCTCTGCATCTGGTGGTGATGAGTCCTTCAGGTAAGTCTGCGTCAAACATTTAACCTGTCGCTCCTGTGAAATTCCCTTGCCTGACGGTTACGAATTCAATACATGCCACCAGTGCCGCCCAAAAGAACCCTCTGGGGAATCCACAATTAGAGATGTGGTTATTTGGGTCAGGGAGTATGTTCAGGACACCATGAAAGACTTGAAACATTCCATAACTCACTTGTATGAGACCCAGACACAGTGAGGCTTCCGCTTCTGTCATACGATCTAATGAGGAGTTCAGGATTGAAACTAAAAGAGTTATGTCCACCGAGTGGAAACACTCAGAGAAGTCCTGCATGTTATCCAAGAGGTTCAACACACTCTTCCCAATAGCTGAGGACCAGTTTGGGACTTGGGTCCTCCACCTAAGCTTGATATGGCGGTCACCAAAATGTCCAGGAGAACACTTGTACCCTCTGAGGACGGGTCTAGCCTTCAGGATCCCATGGACCTCCGGGCAGAGTGCTCCATAAGGAAAGCGTATACGGCTTTCTCTGCACAATGTTTGATTGGTATCGCTACTAGTGAGGTAGCCAAGAAGCTGTGCTTCGACCTCTCTTCATTAAAAAGAGATATCGATTTTGGGGTCTCCCGGGACGGATTGTTGTCCTCTTTGAAGGATATAGCCCTTGCGGCGGATTAGCTCAATGAAGCCTCTCTTCTTCAAGTGAAGTTATCTGCCAAGTCTGGGACCTTGACTAGGGCTGCCCATCACCCCCTATGGTTAAAACCTTGGAGGGCAGATTATACCTCAAAATTTAATATTTGCGGGTTGTCATATGAACCAGGTAAGTTATTTGGGCAGAACACGATAATATTATAGAACAGGGGTAGGCAACCTTTTGTGTTCGGCGTGCCGATTTTAATAAAAAAATCAAAGATGAGGTACTCGGAGTGCCGGTCAATAATTGTAAGTCTGACGACCCCTAAACTAAAGTCATATACCACAAACCATAACACAGAAGTGCTGCCACCAGATGCTTTAGGACACATGCGTTTACTGCTATTTCCTGGGACGCTCCTGTACTTTCTGATTAGAAGCAATGAAAGTACATGAGCAGCCCCCAATTAGTGGTAAATGTGTCCAGGAGCACTGTATGGCGGCATCCTTATGGCGGAACCACACTATGTATCTGGATGCAGCTATATTCTTAGGCCACTGGAACTTTTTCATTCGATGTAAAACTGGTGCATTTTTGCACAAAAAAAAAAACAAAGCTTGAGTTTTCTGTGCAAAAACACATCCTTAATATAGAAAACACACCGTTATACAGAATAATGTCCCATAGTGGTCCCTGCACTGGTATTATGTCCCACAGCCATAGTAGTCCCTGCACACAGTATTATGTCCCACAGCGGCCCTTGCATACGGTATTATGTCCCATAGCGGCCTCTGCACACGGTATTATGTCCCATAGCGGTCCCCGCACACGGTATTATGTCCCATAGCGGCCCCTGCACATGGTATATGTCCCATAGCGGCACCTACACACGGTATTATGTCCCATAGTGGCCCCAGCACACTGTGTTATCCTCCATAGTAGCCCCTGCACACGGTATAATATTCTAACTTTTATAATATTCCAATTTGTGCCACTCACTAGCTATTATTATACTGTGGGGTCTCTTCAGACCACAGAGTATAATAAGTGGAGGGCAAAGAAAGGTGATGAAACATAGAAAAACAATGTTAACTCACCATTCCACGCTCCGCAGCCGCTCTGTATCTTCGGGCGCTTCTGCCTGTAGTCAGCGACCGCTCATTGAGTCTCAGGGGTCACGTCGCGTCATTATGCGTAATGACGTCAGACGCAGACGCGACCCCTGAGGCCCTGTCAGCTGACTTCAGGCAGAAGCGCCCGAAGAGTACAGAGCGGCTGCGGAGCGTGGAATGGTGAGTACATTGTTTTTTTTGTTTCATTACCTCCCCGGGAGCTCCGCTTATTATACTGTGGGGTCTGAGGAGAGATCCCACAGTATAATAATAGCAGTTTAGTTTCGGACGTGTTTGGTCCGATCAAAACTGCTGGGTATGGAGTCCGCTGCCGTGCCAGGGAAATATGCCTCGCGTGCCAAGAGTGGCATGCGTGCCATAGGTTGCCGACCCCTGTTATAGAAGGACTAGTGAGAAAAGAAAGAAAGTCCCTTCTGCAGTCCTTCCATGGAGAGGGCAGACAGTGTCGCAGAGGACAGTCTCCTCAAAGACCGCCACCTACAAGAGGTCACATGTGGACTTTCCATGTTCCTGAGTGGGAACTCCAACCGTCTTTTTTTCCGTGACGAAAGGAAAGTCAGAAAGCCAGATTTCTGACTATTACCTTCTCCCTTCTCCAAGACATGAAGTTCCTGTGGGTGGTAACAGATTTATGGGTCTTGGAGATAATCCGGTCCGCTTACGGCATAGATTTTTCTGTGCCTCCCCAGGACAGATTTATACAGACCTCTCGCCTCCCTGCTGTCCATCACAAGGCTCCAGAGTCCTCAGTACTGGACTATATAAAAAGCATGTCTTGAAAGAGGTTCCACTGCAACGTCAAGGGTCTGGAATTTATTCTCCAATGTTCCTGGTTCCAAAACCTTCAGGAGACTGGTTGATGATAATAGACCTACGATACCTCAGCAGAGCTATCACAAAAAAATTCCGTATGGAAACGTCTGTGATATCCATTCTCCAGCAAGGAGATTTCATGGTCACTCTGAACCTAAAGGATGCGCACCTCCATGTCCCTACTCTTCCTGCTCACAGGAAATACCTAAGAATTGCAGTGGTTGTAGAGGGTCGGCTGAGACACCTCCAATTTACCGCATTTCCATTCGGGATAACTTCAGCACCCTACGTATTCAAAAAGGTGTTATCTGTGGTAGCTGAGTCTCTGAGAATCCAGGGGATCACAATTGTTCCTTATCTGGAAGACTGGCTGTTAAAATGCTCTTCAAGAGAAGGTCTACTACAGCATCTATCCACCTTGGTAAATTTTCTCCAACGGTTGGGTTGGATTATAAATTGGGAAAAGTCACAAATATCTCCAGCAACCCAGAAGACACTTCTAGGGTTCATTATCGATTCAAGCCTAATGAGTGTATCTCTTCCTCCCTCCAGAAGGGAGAGAATAATCAAGGCCGCAACATTACTATTGGTTCCTCGGCTCATGTCAGACTGATGTCGTCTGGTGCAGAGGCAGTTCCTTGGGTGCTATGTCATCTTCACACCCTGCAGAGAGAAGTCCTGACAGCCTGGAATCACAAAACCAGTGGACTAGACAGAAGTTTTTTCCTGTCTCAGGAAGCCCACTCGTCCCTCAGGTGGTGGATTCTGCTAAGAGACGGAAAGTCCATAGCCCAGCCTCACTGGACCCTGTTGACTATGGATGCATCACTCACAGATTGGGGAGCCCAGCTAAACAACATTCAAGCCCAAGGGTCTTGGAATTTCCTCTAGAAAATTATGTCATCCAATTGCAGACAACTCCGAGCAGTATGTTTAGCACTACTTCACTTTGCCACACAATTGAGAGACAAGGCAGTCCGAGTGACAATATGACAACGGTCCTTTACTTGAAAAAGCAGGGAGAAACTCGGTCACAACCCCTTCTAAGCAAAGTGGGGAAGATCTTGAGTTGGGCAGAGAAGAACCTAAACCCATCTTTCTGCCGTACATATCCAAGTGTCACTGAATATAGTGGCGGATCAATTGAGTCGTGGCACCACCTTTCCAAGGGAATGGTGTCTCCACCCAGAGGTCCTTCAAGCAATCACCCTGAAATGGTAGACCAGAGGTAGACCTGATGACAACGAGACTCAATGCCAAGGTAGAGAAGTTCTGCTCTATACAAGGAGGTCAATCCCTTGGCTGTGGATGCCCTGTCCATCTCTTCGAAGTTCAGGCTGGCATACATATTACCTCCAAACCTCCATGATATCAAGGGTATTGGTGAGGATCAGACAGGACCAAGTCTCTGTAATGGCCATCATTCCATTCTGGCCAAGGTGGTCTTGGTTTTCCCTTCTCATAAAGATGAGTCATGGGATATATTTAAGTTTTCCCCTGATTCAGAACCTGGTGTCTCTGGGGTCCAGGCCCTGTCAGGATCTGAAATCCTGCAATCTGACAACCTGGAGGTTGACCAGACCCTATTACAATCTAAGGGACTCTCGGTAGCCGTCCTAAG
The DNA here is from genome assembly GCA_947044405.1 of Leptodactylus fallax. Taxonomy (NCBI): domain Eukaryota; kingdom Metazoa; phylum Chordata; class Amphibia; order Anura; family Leptodactylidae; genus Leptodactylus; species Leptodactylus fallax. The sequence continues at coordinate 669,493 of CAMRHE010000061.1, read as the reverse complement.
TACTCTCTCTTTCACTAGATGGAGGTAGAAAAGCGGAGGCAGATGAGCACTGGTCCAGAATAAATGTAGTCTTTAATCCAATTGAATAAAACACACGACATGTTTCGGGACAAGCCCTTTTTCAAGTGTGCATAAAAACATAGCATAGGTAGCATAGCATATATATACTTTACAAAAATAAAAAAATGGGACAAAAACGGGCAGTAGCCATGCCCCCTCACGTGTGGGGGCGTGGCTAATGGATCTAAACTAAATAAAGAGAGAGAGAAAAAAAAAAAAAAGGGCCCCCTAACGTGTGGGGGCATGGCTAATGGGTCTAAACTAAATAAAGAGAAAAAAAAGTAAAAATAAATATATAATTACATGGATTGTATGTGAGAAAAAAAAAAAGAAAAAAAAAAAGTGATAAAAATTAATTAGAAAACATAGAAGCAATAGAAAAAGTTCACAGTACATTATATGAATAATTCACAAATATGTAAAATAAGTTAGGAATAAATAAGCATACAATAATAAATACAATTGATAAAATATATAAAATTATCAAATATTGAGGAGGATAAAAACTGTAATTATTGGGATTCCTTAGTGGGGAATAGAATGGGAAGCTCAAAACAAGAGGAAATCAAAGGTACATTGCATCAAATTGGTTTAAGATATGAACTTGGATTGATACTGAAAATTTTTTTTTCTGATGCTTCATTTAGACCTACTGGTACCATCGTGTTCAGTCTATAGATCCAAAAGAATTCTTTTCTTTTAAGTAACTCATTATTTGTAGTAGTAATTGGATCTATTGGAGTGATTTTGAATACATTAAATTCACAATCATGATATTTGGCGGTGTGTCTAGAAACACTATGTTTCTGAAAACCCTTAAGAACGTTGGCCCGATGTTTGTTTAAACGTTCCCTGAGGTGCATAGTGGTGCGCCCCACATATTGTAAGCCACACTGACAGTGAATAACATAGATGACAAAGGATGAGTTGCATGTAAGATGTGGCTTGATTGGAAAAGTCTCACCTGTGGAGTTACTAGTAATTGTAGTTTGACCATGAGTAATGCTAATACAGCATTTGCATCTAGTTACGTTACATTTGTAACTCCCACCTTGGGCAGGTTTTGGCTGAATATTAATCACTCTAGGAATCTTGGATTCCCTCAATTTGCTGGGGGCTAATACATTTTTTTAATTTCTGGCACGTCTGTAAGTGACACACGGTATTTTTGGAAGAGTTTTAGTTTTAGGGTCATTAGTTAATAGTGAACAATATTTTGAGAGTATAGACTTGACCTGCTGATGTTGATAGTTGTAAGTGGTTATAAAATTAAATTGGGGAGGTTTCTTTCGGAGTTTAATTGAGGGTTTGATACAATCAAGTTGAGTTAGTTGTTTCACTCTATGTTGCGCTGATTCAATTATTCTTGTCGGGTAATGTTTTTCAGAAAATCTTTTTGTGATGATTTTACTTTGATTTTCATAATCGTGATCTAATGTACAATTGCGTCTTATCCTCCGAAATTGACTGTAGGGTATATTATTCTTCCATTTTTTATAGTGAGAACTGTTGTAGTCCAGAAGACTATTAGAATCGACTTTTTTGAAAAAAGTTTTTGTCACTATCTTACTATCAATATTCATCAGTTGTAAGTCAAGATATTCAATGGATGTACTTGATGTTGTACCAGATAGAGTAATGCCCCATTCATTCACATGGTTGTTCAAATGGTCTGTGAATGCATTAAATGATTTAGTGTCCCCTTCCCATATGAAGATCAAGTCATCTATGTATCTTTTATAATAGATGATATGTTTAGCCCAAGGGTGGTCTGAGTATATGGTTTCATTCTCAAACTCACCCATAAATAAATTTGCGAAACTTGGTGCGAAATGAGTTCCCATCGTGGTCCCCCGTATCTGTAAAAATATATCTGAACCAAAGTGAAACGCATTATGCTTTAATATAAATTGAATACTGTCCAGGATAAAAGTTTGTTGATTGTTAGGCATGGCAAGATCAGATGAAAGGTACTTGGAGATGGTGGATAGGCCCTTCTCGTGTGGAATATTGCTGTATAATGCAGCTACATCAAGTGTTGCCCAGCAGTAGGTTGGTTTCCATGGGATAATTAACAAATCAAATATTAAGCTGGCAGAATCTTTTATGTATGACTTGAGATTAATCACATATTTTTGTAAAATAATGTCTATATACTGGGACAGATTGGAGGTGAGAGAGTTAATGCCAGAAATTATAGGTCAAAATCACTCCAATAGATCAAATTACTACTACAAATAATGAGTTACTTAAAAGAAAAGAATTCTTTTGGATCTATAGACTGAACACGATGGTACCAGTAGGTCTAAATGAAGCATCAGAAAATTTTTTTTTGAGTATCAATCCAAGTTCATATGTTAAACCAATTTGATGCAATGTACCTTTGATTTCCTCTCGTTTTGAGCTTCCCATTCTATTCCCCACTAAGGAATCCCAATAATTACAGTTTTTATCCTCCTCAATATTTGATAATTTTATATATTTTATCAATTGTATTTATTATTGTGTGCTTATTTATTCCTAACTTATTTTACATATTTATGAATTATTCATATAATGTACTATGAACTTTTTCTATTGCTTCTATGTTTTCTAATTAATTTTTATCACTTTTTTTTTCTTTTTTTTTTCTCACATACAATCCATTTAATTATATATTTATTTTTACTTTTTTTTTTTTCTCTCTCTTTATTTAGTTTAGATCCATTAACCACGCCTCCACACTTGAGGGGGTGTGGCTACTGCCCGTTTTTGTCCCATTTTTTTATTTTTGTAAAGTATATATATGCTATGCTACCCATGCTATGTTTTTATGTACACTTGAAAAAGGGCTTGTCCCGAAACGTGTCGTGTGTTTTATTCAATTGGATTAAAGACTACATTTATTCTGGACCAGCGCTCATCTGCCTCCTCTTTTCTACCTGCATCTGGATTCTTCCACACGTGCTTCATACCACGGTTCCGAAGCTAGCAGCTGCTTCACAAGGTCCCAATGAAGATAATCTGATTTTACATGCCTACTAAGTTGTTGTGAGCTGATCACAACCCACCAAGGTGAGCAATTTGTATCAGTGTTCTGATATCTATCATCCTTTGGTTTTACACTATTAGCGCTCTGCGCTGTTTTTTCTTTCTACACTCTCTTTCACTAGAGCAGAGTCTACAAATAAGAACTATGCCCGGATTCGTAACACCTTAATCTCCTGGGCATCAAGCAAAGGCTTTGAAAGCTCTGATCCCTCCATTCTAGAGATCCTGGAATTCCTTCAGGACGGCTTGGACAAAGGCCTTTGTCCTTCCACTTTGAAGGTTTAAGTTGCAGCCTTGTCAGCCTGCTTAGGTAAGCAGTTTTCCATAAACCCACTGGTTATAAGGTTTTTTAAGGATGCATCCAGGCTCAGACCGCCTGTTACCCACCCAATTCCCCAATGGGATTTTTCTATAGTTTTGAAGGGGTTATGGGATTCCCCCAGCCCCTGAGAGCCTCTGGGAGAGGTTGATGTTAAATTTCTTACACTACGGAGGCCATTTCCTTTGGCCATTCCGTTTTAAGTTCTATTCTTCAAGAGGGCCCTCCCTAGGGTTTTTCTTGCTAGATCCCCAGTATTGTGCTGCTGTGGGAGGAAAGGGAAGCATAGATTATGATGATAATCTGTTTTCCTTTAGTCCCAACAGCAGCACAAGGCTTCCTCCCTATGTGTTATGTATTTTTCTTTATAATTACATGTTGGGGGGTTGGTACTTCCTTCCTTATATTGAGGATGGGGAGGGGTTAATATTTTACCATTTGTTTGTTAATTAAAAATTCCATTCTGTCCTACCAGCACACAGAGGCAGAAATACCCCATTATTGTGCTGTTGTTGGGACTAAGGGAAAACAGATTAACATTATAATATATGCTTTTCTTCTCTCCTTCCCAGAGTAAATAAAAAATGATGATTATAATTATGATGATAATCTGTTTTCCTTTAGTCCCAACAGCAGCACAAGGCTTCCTCCCTATGTGTTATGTATTTTTCTTTATAATTACATGTTGGGGGGTTGGTACTTCCTTCCTTATATTGAGGATGGGGAGGGGTTAATATTTTACCATTTGTTTGTTAATTAAGAATTCCATTCTGTCCTACCAGCACACAGGGGCAGAAACACCCCATTATTGTGCTGTTGTTGGGACTAAGGGAAAACAGATTAACATTATAATATATGCTTTTCTTCTACTCCTTCCCAGAGTAAATAAAAAATGATGATTATAATTATGATGATAATCTGTTTTCCTTTAGTCCCAACAGCAGCACAAGGCTTCCTCCCTATGTGTTATGTATTTTTCTTTATAATTACATGTTGGGGGGTTGGTACTTCCTTCCTTATATTGAGGATGGGGAAGGGTTAATATTTTACCATTTGTTTGTTAATTAAAAATTCCATTCTGTCCTACCAGCACACAGGGGCAGAAATACCCCATTATTGTGCTGTTGTTGGGACTAAGGGAAAACAGATTAACATTATAATATATGCTTTTCTTCTACTCCTTCCCAGAGTAAATAAAAAACAATCAATGAGATGCATTTACCCCAAAATAGTGGCATTAAACAGTACCACTTGTCCCACAAAAAATAAGCCCTCATACAGTTATATTGAAAAGTAAAAAAGTTAAAGGACTTACTATGCGGCAATGTAAAAATGCAAAATATGGTTTGCTCATCAAGGCCTAGGATAGACCAGTAACACCTTAATCCATTATTTCGACATGTTTATGCTTGTAAACCTCAGCTTTTAGGTGCAATGGTTTTTTCTTTCATAAAGATTGATATGACTGTCAATAGCCTGTCATCAACTACAATCATCAGGTTGTCCGCTATCAAGAATATGTAGGTTTTAGGGGTGCACTTGACAAGGCACGTAATCCCTATGTTCTGTAAACTGTGTCTTTTTTTTTTTTAGCATTTCCAGTGTATAATCAATTCTTTGGTACCTGTAATCTTCGGGATCCTGGGTATCAGAACCCTGCAAATCTAATATTAATCCTATCCTAAGTGGATAGTACAGCGCAGCTGTCAAGGGATTAAGACTGGTGCTAGGTTCACACCTACTTTCAGGTTTCCATTCGGGGGGTCCACTTGGAGATGCCCCGAACGGAAACCTAATTTGCTTAAAAAAGCGGGTACTCTCGGAAACCAAGCAGACCCCATAGACTATATTGGGGTCCTACAAATTTCTGCTCTAAAAGGGCGGAAAAATGCGGAGAGAGAAATCCTTCTTCCAGGACTTTTCTCATCGCATGGAATGGGAACGGAAGCCCCGAGCAGAGACCAGGCGCTGGTGTGAACCTAGCCTTAGTGGGTGGTGTCTGGAGTAGGGGTTAGTTGTAATTTACTGTAGCTGAGCTTTGATTGGTTATTTTAACTCCCTAGATACCAAGGTCAAATTTAAAATTGAATAAAAACAATACATACAGTGGGTACAGAACGTATTCTGACCCCTTTAAATTTTTCACTCTTTGTTTCATTGCAGCCATTTGCTAAAAGCAAAAAAGTTAATTTTATTTCTCATTAATGTACACTCAGCACCCCATCTTAACAGAAATGTAGATATTTTTGCAAATTTATTAAAAAAGAAAAACTGAAATATCACATTATTTAACCTTCACGGTGAACATTGTTAAAAAAAAAAAAAAAAAAAGCACAGCTTGTCCCAAAAAAAAAAAATAAGCCTCAACCAACTCTGTCTACAGAAAAATAAAAATATTACCCATCTCAGAAGATGGAAATGCAAAAACAATTGATTTATGCCCCCAAATGGGTTTTTGTTCTGCAAAATGCGTAAAAAAAACAATATAAGGCTAAGGCCCCATGTAGCGTCCCACAGCAAAATGCAGCAATGCATCGCGGTTTTTCCTGCAGCGTTTTTCACAGAAAGTTCTCAGAGGTTTCCTCTGCAGACTTTCTGCTTCAATTATACCTATAGGGAAACTTTCTGCGTTTCCGTAGGTATAATTGACATGCTGCGATTTCCAAAATCGTGATGGTTTTCCGCAAAGTGGGTATGGGATTCATAGAATCCCATATCCACTTTGCTGTGACTGTAAAATGCCACGTGGGTCCCTGTCTCAATTAGGTTTTGCTGTACTAACCCATAGAATAAATGTAACATCTTACTTATGCTGTACTCTGAACAGAAATAAAATTTAAAAGGTAAAAATCAATGTGGATCTACGTTCCCTATCAGTATGTCTTTGGAGTGCATCTTATCCCGCAAAAAACAAGCCCTCATATGACTACATCACTAGAAAAATAAAAAAAATCATAGCTTGCACAATGTGAATATCCCCAAAGTCCCCAAATCTACCTGGCTGCGGCAGGAAGGGAATATATAAGCTGTGAGAGCATACTGTATATTAGATTACACCCCAAATTTAGAGTTTATGCGGGAAAAGACAGCAGAAGTCACCCCCAGAGTAACCCCCAGTCATAGAAGCTACTGGGAAAATAGTAGGGAATTGGTGTTCCCAATGTACTCCACACAGCTTACATATTTTCTCTTTCCACCATCAGCTGTGCATTCACATCTGGGATAACTAATGCTGATTACTCCCCTTGATAAATTTTTTGAGGGATGCAGTTTTCAAGATGGGGTTTCTCCGTAGGGGCTTCCACTTTATTGGCACCTCAGGGACTCTGCAAACATGACTTGGCATCCAAATACCAAACATCTAAATATGTGCTCCAAAAGTCACATTGCACTCCTTCACATCTGTGCCCTACTGTGTGCTCAAACAGCACTTTATGCCCACATGTATGATATTGTTGTTCCCAGGATAATGTACTTAATGTCATATGTGAGTATAAACTGCTGTTTGGGCACACAGCTGGGCACAGAAGAGAAGGAGCACTAATTGCTTGTGGAGCACAGATTTAGATTGTTTGGTTTTTAGAAGCCCTCTGGGGCTCTGCAAAAATAATATGGTGTTCAGAAACCAGTCCCTCTAAATCTATACCCCAAAAGCTAAAAAGCACAGTGCTCCTTCCCTTCTGAGCCCTGCTGTGTGCCCAAACAGCAGTTTTCACCCACATCTTCAACTTATTTGTTCCCGGGAATACCCACTTAAAAGTTTTAGGTGTGTTTGTCTCTGTTAACCCAAAGTGGGCACAGCATATTGGGCACTGAAATGGCATATTTCTTTAAAAATTAAAATTTTCATTTCATAGGCAGGGTTCACACTACTGTTGGATTCCGTTATGACAGTATCCGTTAAAAAAATAAAAAACGGACACCTATCATAACAGACATTAACGGACACTAACTGATGTTAATGTGTCCATTTTTTTTAACTGATCCAGCAGTAGTGTGAACCCTGCCATACATTAATTTTAGGGAAGCACTTTTGGGCTCAAAATGATAATACAGGTGCATCTCAATAAATTAGAATATCTTTGAACCGTTTATTTCAGTAATTAAATTAAAAAAGTGACCTCCTATATTTTCTAGATTCTTTACACACAGAGTGTTCTATTTCAAGTGTTTTATTTCTGTAAATGTTGATTATGGATTACAGGTAATGAAAACCAAAATCTAAGAAAATTAGAATATTGTAAAAAAGTTCAGTATTGTAAATTCAGTGTGTCACCTGCCAAGGTTTCCTAAGCCTTTAAATGGTCCCTCAGGCTGGTTCAGTAGGACACACAATCATGGAAGATGCTGATTATGAATTAAATTACTGAATTACTGAAATGAATGAACATTTCAAAGATATTCTAATTTATTGAGATGCACCTGTAATAGTCTTTTATAAATTCTGTGAGGGGTGTAGTTTTCAAAATGGGGTCAGTTTTGGGGGTTTCTCTTGTATTGGTACTCTAGGGGCTATGCAAATGCGACATGGAAACCAGAAAACTATTCCAGCAAAATCTGCTCTCCAAAAGCCAAACAGCGCTCTTTTCTGAGCTCCACCATCTACCCATACAGCAGTTGATGACCTCATATTGCTGTGTTCCGGAGAAAATCTGTAATGATCAGTGGGCTGATTTTTTTTCCTTTAACCCCTTAACGACCACTGGCGTAATAGTACGTCCTGGCCTCTAGGGACTTAACGCAACTGGTCGTACTATTACACCCGTGGTCGGCCGGCCGCTCACTATCTGAGCAGGCAGCATCAGGAGTGGGTGTTAGCTGTAACTGACAGCTAACCACATGCTCCATAACCCCTGATCGGAGCTGAACTCCAATCGGGGGGTTTTAACCCTTTGGATGCCACGGTCAAACATAACCATGGCATCTAAGGGGTTCTGCTGTGTTACTGACCCCCTCGGCGAGATGGGGGGGGTGCTGTTATGTATTTTCTGCAGCCTGGGGTCTGGCCAGTGACCCTGGGCTGCTGGGAGACCCCAGTACCTGGTTGATCCTGCCCATAATAGGATGTGAATGACTAGCGCACCTGCGCACTAGATGTGGTCACGTGATCAAGATATGTTGCATTTAGTGATGTCATCTTTAACAGACTGACACACTATTTAACCCCTAGGTGCACCACAACGTAACTGTCCGTCCCAGAAAGCGCTTCATTAATGCACCAGGTCGTACAGTTAAGTCGCAGCTCCCGGGGCTTTTATTTAGCAGGGAGAATGGCTGGATATCGGGAGTTCAGCTGTTGCCTACAGCTGAAACTCCCATGTTTTTGAAGAGGGACCACTACAAGCCTCCCCTCTCCAGTGATTGCTGTGATTGGTGGGTCTGTACAGACCCACCATTCACAGTGCAGCTATGCACTGTACTGATCCTTGGATTCATTTTAAAGATGAGATCCTATTTAAAATGATACCAAGACCATCATGATAGCCCTTACAGATCCAAAGCGATTCCCCCGATTGAAAATGCTATTGGGCATTGAGATTCTAATGCAGATCTCAATTCTCGACAGCATTTTTAACAGAAAATCACTCTGAATATGTAAGGGCTATCATGATGATCTTGGTATCATTTTAAAGAGGAGAATCTCATCTTCATAGCCCTAACGGATTTTGAGACATGGGGCTCTAAAGTGTCCACCCCCCTCCAGCCATTTTAGCCAGCTGCGTGAAGGAGGAAGGAGGGGGGAAGGAGGAGAGCTGCAGACTGTAGAGACAATGATAAATCATCATTGTCTGTGTATAACCTGTATGTGACTCCGGGGGGGGGGGGGTAGCATGGACTTCTGTTCATGTTATCCCCTCTCCTATCAATCAGAGAGCATACTATATTTTTGCTCTCTGATTGTCACGTAGAGAGATAATGTAATGTCCCTCTGAGCCTAATCACAGGGGTATTCTTCTGTAATACCCCTTTGAACATAACATAACCAGGAAGTTTGTTGGCACTGTGACCCAGATGTTTACCATTGTCCAGGTCACAGCTACAAAAAGAGTTGCACCAAACACACAACACATACACAAAGTCATCAATAAAGTTTACACTTTTTCCCTGTCCTTTCCATACCTGATCTTTATAGAGTAAAATACACTGACCCCTCTCTAGCGATATCCGTTACACACTAAAATAATAGCTATAATGATTATCACTAGAGATAAACGTATAAAACACCTCTGACAGGCGGAAAAGTTCTGTCATTCATACAACACATTTTCTCCCATTTAATGTCACAATATAAAATCCCAGTTTTTGGCAGCTTTCAGATGGGTATAATAGTGGGTGTTTTTTTTTTTTTTTGAACACACAGTACAATGAAACTGGACTTCCAGTAGTCTGGGGTTAAAACAACATTTTAACGGAAAAAAATGTCATCTTCCATTTTCACAGCCCAATTCTGTGAAACATCTGTAGGGTCAAAATACTCACTATTCCATTTGATAAATTACTTGAGGAGTCTCCACTGTTCTGGCATCTCAGGGGCTCTGCAAATGCGACATGGTACCTGAAAACAATTCCATCAAAATCTGCCCTCCAACAGCCAAATAGCGCTCTCTCTGTGCCAAGCTCTGCCATGTATCCATACAGCAGTTTACGACCACATATGGGGTACTGCTACGTTCAGGAGAAATTGTGTAATGAATTGTGGGGTGCTTTTTCTCTCTTAACCCCTTGTGAAATTGAGAAATTTGGGGCTAAAGAGACATTTTACTGGAAAGAGAGTAATTTTTCCTTTTCATGTCCCAATGGTAGTAAATACTGTGAAACAGCTGTAGGGTCAAAGTGCTCATTACAGTGGGGAAACAAAAGTATTTAGTCAGCCACCAATTGTGCAAGTTCTCCCACTTAAAAAGATGAGAGAGGCCTGTAATTGACATCATAGGTAGACCTCAGCTATGAGACACAAAATGAGAAAACATATCTAGAAAATCACATTGTCTGATTTTTAAAGAATTTATTTGCAAATTATGGTGGAAAATAAGTATATGGCCACCTACAAACAAGCAAGATTTCTGGTTATCACAGACCTGTAACGTCCAAATAAATTAAATGAACTTTTAAAATTTGATGTCAACATAAGCAGAGATATGGTAAATTATGTTTATTAACTAATTTGAGTGGTATGACTCTTGTGACAATTGGGGTAGTTTACCATCAAAGGAAGCAGCTTCCTGGACTTAACAGAGGTGTTGGTGGCACTGGGTGCCAAATAAACAGCATATCAGGTAATGAGACTCCAAAAGAAATGGCTTTATTCAGCTAGTAAGTGATAACAGGAACAAAAATAACATAGCCTAGCCCACACACAGGGCAATAACTTCTGGGGGCAAGAAGCTTTGCTGAGGTTTCTCCTCAGCAGTTTGGCTCATACTGAGCTTAAAAAACTATACTAGAAATATATCACAAAGGATAAAGGTGTTGTTCAACTATCCAAAATACCAAAAAACAAAAAATATGAACAACTAAAACATAACTTTTAATCGGTCAAATATAAAAAATGGCTAAAAGTAGCCACCTATCTCTAATAAAAGCTCAAGATGTATAAATTATTTTTATAAAAAAAACAAATATATAACTTTTTTTAAATTATTTTATCCCCACACTTTTTTTATATTTATTTCCCCAACCACCCCCCAAACCCCCTATATAAAACCCCCCCCCCCCCTTTTTTTTTTTAAAAATTTTTTCAGGTTTCTCTTATAAAAACACCCAACAGGGCCCCCCCCCGCGAAACACAACACCCCCCCCCCCCCCCCTTTTTTCTTTTTTTTTCTTTTATATACACATTAAGCCCCCCCCTCCCCCTCTCTTGTGTCCCTTTTGTCTTGGGGTTTCTTGCCCCCCCCCTGGTTTTGGAAGTCATGTATGACAATGTATTGGGGGAGAAGAAAAAAACCAGTGGGGGGCCCTGTCCCCAAACAGCGGCTAACTGCATATACAAGTCGAGCAAGCACCAATTCCACTTGAAAACTAAATTGCAAGGTTTGCTACTAAGAATAGCTGACTACAGGGAACCACAGCTAGTGGACATAACAACCCCACCTGGCTCTGATAATGCTACACTAGGGGTGTTCAATATGCCGGACACAATAAGTTCACTATTTCCTTACTCAGATTTGTTTTAGGCATAATTATTTTACATTTGCAGAAATTCTTCCACCAGCTCAGGCTGTTATGGGAACATTGAGCTCCACACTGGGGGGGGGGGGGGTTGTTTTTTTTGGGGGTGGTCGGCTTTAATCTGGTTGCGATACATTGATGATATATTGATCTTATGGCAGGATACACCAGAACGTTTTGAATTATTGGTGGCGGGGCTGAATCAAAATGACCTGGGACTATTTTTTACATATGAAATACACGAGACTTCTATTTCATTCTTGGCCTTAAAATGGCACTAAACAGCCCGATGGTACATTACAGACATCAATATTCTAGAAAAAAAGACAGCCACCAATAATCTTTCTCTAAATACCTATGGGGAGAGACTAGAAACACTCATAGACAAAAGGAACACTAGTAAGTAGGAATTGGGAGCTTTATATCTGTATACGATATAGTTAAATCTATAGAGCATTATCAGAGCCAGTTGGGGTTGTTATGTTTACTAGCTGTGGTTCCCTGTAGTCAGTTATTATATAGTAGCAATTCCTGACAATCTAGTTTAAGAATGAGAATTGGTGCTTGTTCAGACTTTAATATCATGCGGTTTTAGCCGCTGTTTGGGAACATTAATTATATGAGATACAGCAGTTTGGCAATATTAGCTCATTAACAGGTTCAAATTTTGGAGGTTTTCTGTATATAATCATTTATTCATACTGAGCTTAACCAAGTCCTTTGTAGAATCCAGTCCTCTTTGGACAGACCCAGTGGTGAACCTAGCCTCTTTGCGGCCTGAGGCGGACTATAGAAAGACGCCCCCCCCCCCCCCCCAAAAAAAAAAAATTGCGTTTCCATGCTACTAGTTTAACACACTGTTATCGTCGCACAATATACAGTACACAATACACAAACTTATAAAACAGTTTTTAAGAATTCTTCTTCCTGTATTACTTCAGTATCAGATCAACAACACGGCATTAACAATGAAAGTAACTTCACACATCTTCTGCTTGATGGATGGACGAGCCCACGTGGCCCCCATTCTCTATAATAGGAGCGCCGCATCTAGCTGAGTAATGGACTTCGGCTACCTTTGGCTCTCCCATTGAAGTGAATGAGAGCCACGCGGGTTCGTCCATCCACCAAGCGACACACCTATATATATGGCTGCGGTCAGGCTGGATTCCCACCCAGTGGGGGAAAAAAACCCAATTCTCAGGCTCAGTGGGGATCTCAGCAGACAGACTCCCATCACTCAGGTATTTATCCTCTATGATTTAGGTGAATACAGGACAGTAACATTTTGTGACTTACAGGTGACGTCTCTGACTAATCCTTCACATTTCCCTTCTCTTCCCTTTGGACCGCCATGACCACTTCTTCCAGCTGTGACTTGTCTCTGTAAAGTTTGCAACACAGACATCTTTGACTCCTCACTTTTCCAGGCACCAACCCACATTGTCCTCACCTACACAAAGCCCCCGTTCTGCTGCTACCCCAATTATATAATATATGATATAACCCCCCATAATGAAAAATACCCCCAAGTGCATCTTTATATTAATAACATCTGTGTGTGCCCTATATAAATAGTGCCCCTTATGAATAATGCCCCAGGTGTTAACTAATTAAAAGGTTTTCCAGGTCATTAATAAACTAATCAGTGGGTCTCAAAAACCCAGGACCCCCACTGATCAGCTGTTTGAATGGTACCTGTGTAAGCGCCATGACCGCTTCTCTGTTTACATAGTGTCATTCATCTCATAGCGGCCATGTAATGTAACTACAGCCTCGTCCTATACATGTCTATGTGACAAGGCTGGAATTACATCACACGGCCACTATAAACAGACAGCGTATAATATAAACAGGTGCCATAGCCCCTGTTTATGGTGCCCCATTTACACACACTATAATGTTCCACAGCAGCCCCTGCACACAGTATTACACAGTATTATGGCCCGCAGCGGCCCCTGCACACTGTATTATGCCTTGCAGTGGCCCCTGCACACGGTATTATGCTCCATAGTGGCCCCTGCACACGGTATTATGCCCCGCAGTGGCCACTGCACACAGTATTGTGTTCCACAGCAACTCCTGCAAACAGTTTTATGCTCCCTAGTGACCCCTGCACAAGGTATTATGCCCCATATTGGCCCCTGAACACGGTATTATGCTCCATATTGGCCCCTGCACACGGTATTATGCTCCACAGTGGCCCCTGCACACGGTATTATGCTCCACAGTGGCCCCTGCACATGGTATTATGCTCCACAGTGGCCCCTGAACACGGTATTATGCTCCATAGTGGCCCCTGCACTGGTATTATGCTCCATAGTAGCCCCTGCACTGGTATTATGCTCCATAGTGGCCCCTGCACCTGGAATTATGCTCTATAGTGGCCCCTGCACCCGGAATTATGCTCCATAGTGGCCCCTGCACAGGGTATTATGCTCTACAGTGGCCCCTGCACACGGTATTATGCCCCATAGTGGGCCACCCATGAACTATTATTATAATCTGGGGTCTTTTCAGACCCAGAGTATAATGATTGGAGACCCAGGGGAGAATACAAACATAAAAACTAGTGGTACTTACCTATCCTGGACACCGGTGCACTCCTTGCAGCTTTCGGCCCTGTTTAATTGCGCACAGACGTCACGTGATCAGGCCGGCGATGCGACCTGATGACGTCACCGGAGGCCTCAAGCCTGCTCGGAGTTACATCGGATCGCAGGAGGTGAGTAACATTGGTTTTTATGTTCCCTAACCAACCCTAGGCCTCCAATTATTATACTCCGGGGTCTTTTCAGACCCCGGAGTATAACGATAGTAGTATTTGCGGCCCGCGGCCTCACTTACAGAAGCCCGCGGCCGCTCACAGCGGCATCCACTTCCCTTTCTGCGTCCCATAGCAGAAAGGGAAGCGGGGGCGGCCACGAGCAGACACGGGCTAGTTAAATAAATAGGCCGTGACCTGCTGGGGATACTCCAGCAGGTCATTGCCTATTTATATATAAAAAAAAAGTTATACTCACCTGCGATGCCTTGATGCAGCCGCCGGACAGACCACCTGTCTGTCTCCAACTGGTCCACCATCAACCTGCTCCCTGCAGGTCACCAGCAGCACTCTCCTGCTGTGTGCACTCGCTCTGGAGTGTAGCCCCAGGTATGGGTGTGGTCAAGGACCTTTTCAATCCTGTTTTTTGGTCGCTCTCCAGCGCCCTCTAGGTTCACACTCTCACACTCTCTATATGAAAAGAGGATAATTTCAAACTTTGAAAATTGCATATTTTTCTAAATTTTCACTAAATTTCCTATTTTTTCATAAATAAACACAAAACATGTTGACCCAAATTTACAAAAAACACGAAGTACAATGTGTCACGAAAAAACTCTCAAAATCACCTGGAAAAGTTAAAGCGTTCCAAAGTTATCACCACATAAAGTGACACATGTCATATTTGATAAATAGGGCTGTGTCATAAAGTCCAAAACTGGCTGTGATGCCAAGGGGTTAAACAGGACAATACACATGGGTTATATACACAGCAAGTTACAAACAAAAGGTATGTTTTGATTACTTCTTCTATGATGTTTTAACTCTGGTTTTCTTTTTCAATAATAGTCTTTTAACTTTGATATGCACACTGAGATGTGTGCTATGTATGATTATATATGTCGATGGTTTATCCATATAACACTGCATGATATAGTGCTTATTGGTCAATATGGTGACTCCATCCTATTTGATCTATGTGAATTGTATACAGTATATGGATAGGATGATTTGTACTATGATGTCGTTATATAGTTACATTATTACAATAATAGACTGTGACTAACTTTGGTTTCTAACAAACTTGTTTTCCCTTACGTCCAACAGCAGCACGATATGGGGTATTTCTGCCCCTGCGTGCTGGTAGGACAGGCGGAATTTTTAATTTACATAATGAATTAAGTGATACTCCACTATAAGAGGCAAAGGAGACCTCCCCCCACTGTGTTTTTTTTCTGTCCTGTGTGTGGGACAGGTGGAGGGAGGCTCTTTGTCCTTCCATTTTTTCTTAAAAAGGATTTGGAGGGTTAACTACTTTTCTCTATTGCTGTTCATCCCTTTCCTTGGGAGCTTTTTCCTCCTGAAACTTCCTTGTTTCTCCCCCCTGCACTCTCTGTCAGTGGCCATTCTGAGCTGGGTGCCTGCCCTTGTCGGATCTCAGGTGAGATGTTTGCGGCTGGCAGGTTGTGCATGCTGTGTGTGTGTCTGCTTCTGGGCTTTGGAGGCTGTGTTGCAGGGTTAATATTTAACCTCTATGTTCCTGGCCTGGCTAAGCTTTTCAGCAGAGCTTAGTCTTCAGGTGTTTGTGCTCAGCTACAACAGATCATAGTGTCTCAGACACAAGTTCCCTACACTGCCTAAGGTTCAACCCCAGACTGCCACAAGAACACATCGCATTTGCTATAGCAGTGGAATTAAAGCAAGGGGAAAGATAAAGGTTAAAGCCAGGGAAAGTGAGGTTGTCACTTCAGTTCTGGAACTTTTTTGCGCGTCCTGTTTTCCTGGGACCGTTTTTTTTCTGTTACACTTCTGCAGCCTACTTTCTGTACTGCTGGATTGCACTACCGGACTAGTTTTAGGCCATTCTCTTTACCGCTGTAGCGGTATTAAATACCCCATTTTTAAGGGTCTCTAAAAGAGTTTGTGTATATAAATTTTATGGGTAAGTATGGTTTTCTCCCTACCTATTTAAACTTTCCTCCTGAGACAATGGTTGTCTCTTATATAGGGGAGGCCTCTGTATGCTACCTTTTGTTTGATACTGTCTGCATTTTTTCCAATCTGCTGATGCTGTTCTGATTGATGTCCTCCTTTGCTTCTGTGGCAGCAGCAACTCTAGGAGGGAAAGCTCCTCTAAGCTGAAACATTTCGCTTATACAGAGTGTGACATTCCTGTGCCTGATGGTATGAGGACCGTGAAAAAAATCCGGGACTCGATTTCTCAGATCTCTAAGAATCCTTGTACTGAGAGACATTCTCAGTCAGTTTCATCAGAGGAAGAATTTCACATACTCAATGAGACGCACTCGCCTGATGAAGACACTTCGGAAAATTCCAGCAGACCTCTTTTTTCCTTGGTAAGGATGCCTAGGCTGCTGAAGTCCATCAGGTCAGAGACCGTGATGTTGAACTTGGGGAAGCCTCTATTTCCACCAATAGGGGGCCTAGGGCCTTCCAAGTGGACGTGACACTGGATAAAGCTTTGACAGGGGAGTGGAGACATCCCAAAAAGTGCAACCTATTTATCCAAGAGATTTAAGACCCTATTTCCTTCAGCAGGATCGTTGGGTCCTCCGCCTAAGGTGGATATGGTGGTAACTAAATTGCTCCACTGCGCTGCGCAAGTTGGCTCCAATCTCCAAGTCTCTATACATTGTTAGGGTGGGGACTAAGACCCTTGGGTTATGTTGCCGTAGTCCTAATTAATAAGAAGTTACGAGCTCGGGAAACAGACACAGACACTGAAAGTATCAAGTGTTGAATGCTTCGATTTATTGGTTGGCAGAACAAGTTTATATAGGAAACACAATAATCTATATTTACTCTTCTGTTACGCTGTTCTATACATCCAAAAACCGGTTTAAACCAATCTCAGGGTTGTGCATCAAACAGGGACATTTCTTTTGGTCAGCAAAAGGCCACATGACATCTGGGGTCAAAGATTAGCTTCTTTGCAACATAAACATAAGCATGTCTACATCCTGTGCAGACATGTGGTTCAGAACTCATAATGAGCTTACTTCACTCTTTTGTTTCCTTTGTTTTCCTTATCTATATGTATATATATATCTATATATATATATATATATATATATATATATATATATATATATATATATATATATATATATTTTAGCAATTAAAACATGTTTAACCCTTACATTCTCCCCCATTTTAGACATCTAATAACTTTTCCAATGAGTACATTCACCTTTTAGGTGCCAGTCCAGCTGGATTCCCCATTGGAGTTGTCATTAGGTGTCTACCACTTATATTTATCTCGATTACAGTGATTAATACAAATTAAAACGATTTTTGCAAAGCAATATATCAGTAATATAATCATTGCTATTTGTATGACCATCTGGATCAATCCTGCCACCCACCCACCTATACCTTTAAACCAATTAACTGGATTTAAGAATGAAAATGCTTCAGACCACCAACTGTCTTTGTTCTGAACTTTCATCCTCTCATACTCTTTTCTTAGCCTGTATACTTCCTCCAATTTTCGTTTTTCTTTGATGTTGCCTTCTGGGTCAATGTAGTGGCAGCATGTAGGTCCCACTATCTAGCACATTCCTCCCTGAGATGCAGTTATATAGTCTAATACCAATGTGTGTTGATTAGTGACTATTATCAATTGATTCTGTACTGCAATAGTGGTATTAAGTATCCCCAGAATTTCCCATATTTGATCATCGAGATAGTCAGTACTTTGCACTAGCTTGTCCCACATCTGTATTATCATAGAATATATGAGTATTGTGCTTACTATCTTATTCCCAGTGCTTGACTGTACCAAGTGAGGTCTACCACTTTTCCTAGGGGTGTTGTCTGCAGCTCTCTTGTACAAAGTGTGTTTAGGTATGGATTTTGTATTTAATTTATCAACAACAAAGGTAGCAGGAGTAAGTCTTACTATTGTACATGTACCCTTCACTCCTACTGGTAACCACTTATATGCTCTGCTGCCACATGCCCAATACATCTGAGGAGGTAAATCAAATAAGGCTGAG
Organism: Leptodactylus fallax; assembly: GCA_947044405.1. Classification (NCBI taxonomy): domain Eukaryota; kingdom Metazoa; phylum Chordata; class Amphibia; order Anura; family Leptodactylidae; genus Leptodactylus; species Leptodactylus fallax. Next base: position 651,129 of record CAMRHE010000061.1, on the reverse strand, counting down.
TGTTGTGTAATAAGTTTGTGCACAAGATCCACAAAGCCAGATACATTCTTTAGCATACACCAAGAGGGTAGTTTACCCAGTGCTCCACAGTACCCCAGGTCTCGATTTCCACAAACAAATGAAAAGTTATTTTTCCTGTAAAGCCTTTCTTCAGCCGTCTCATTCACACACTCTATGTTCCCGGGTATCTCTTTACACGTGTGATTGTCTCCCTCTAAAATAGGTGTGCATGTTCCCAGGAAGTGTTGTGCACTGTTCTTTCTATGACCCAAGGTTCCCAAAAATCACTCTCTTTTGTCCATCATCCCCAAAACTTATCTGTATCCTGGTCTGGGGAAACTTACCCAATATGGTGGCAGTGGATCTATTCCTAAAAACCCATGTTTCCCCACTATATGTCACGTATTGTATATTCTTATTGTTTCCAGTAAGGTTACCTTGCCACCACGGATAGTCTGTCCACCCCACTATTGGTATCCCCACAGTAACATTTGCCCATGACCTTGTCTTGAAGTCACCTGCAACATTATCTAGACACCCTGGCCACTGTAGTAGTTCATCAATAGGGACAGGTACAGCCAGGAAGGGTAAACTAGTGGAGGTAATAGGAGAGTGTGTACAGATCCAGCAATCCTTGAGGGTATAGTTAAACCCTTCCACCATCACAAGATGGTGTTTAATAAACTTATTGTCCACTTCTTTAATTCCTTGAAGGGATTTCCAGGTCTCACTGCTTGTGAGTCCTCTTAGAAGGCACAAAACGAATAATGTCCATTTCTTCATCCTTGCTCAGGTTCAAGGACCTTTTTACAATGAGAAGCGTGTATCCAGTTAGGCTTTCCTTCTAGTTTGACCGAGGTGGCAGTTGTCAACAGTACTTGGAAAGGGCCATCAAATCTAGGTTCAAGGGTTTTTCTGACGTGTCTTTTCACAACCACCCAATCGCCAGGCTGCAGGCTATGTGTCCCTGAAAAATCAGAAGGCTCTGGAATAGAAGAGAACACTTGTTTATGTGTTACTTTCAGTCTTTGACACAAGCTCTGAACATAGCTGGCAGTGCTGTCATAATTGAGTTGTAAAGTCTGAGGAAAATACAACCCCAACCTAGGCACACTTCCAAACAATATCTCAAATGGTGATAACCCTGTTCTCCTGTTAGGAGTAGTCCTTACTGAATATAAGGCTAAGGACAGGCATTCGGGCCAGGGCTTTCTTGTCTCTGCCATGGCTGGTTACATTAGAGTACAGCCCCTTGGGGTCTGCTAGGTCAATGTCCATTTTGCTCACCTGGTTGAGACCCTTCCATGGCAGCAGTGCTGCTGCTTTGGCTGCTGTGTCAGCCTTCTCATTTCCAAGACTTTCAGGGTCTCTTCCTTTCGTGTGAGCTCTGACCTTCACAATTGCCAACTGCTTAGGGAGCAATATGGCCTCCATCAATTGACTTACCGAATCTCCATTTTTGATTGGCTTGCCCTGTGCCGTCAGGAAGTTTCTAGACCTCCATATAGGACCATAATCATGTGCAATGCCAAAAGCATACCTGGAGTCAGTGTAAATGTTTGCTGTACTATCTTTAGCTATTTTGCAAGCCTCTGTAAGGGCTTTCAATTCAGCTTCTTGAGCTGACGTGTGGTGGAAGGGCTTCTTGTACTATGATGTCGTGTGTAGTGACTACAGCATACCCTGTAACAAATTTGCCTTCATCTGTTAAGTACCTAGAACCATCCACAAACATCTCATAGTCAGGGTTCTGTAATGGGATATCCGTGACATGGCTGAAGCCCACCGTCTCTTGAGACATGAGGGCCACACAGTCATGCTCATGTTGACTGTCAAACAAGTCATCTTCTGAGAGGGAGTTTAAAAATATCTCATCATCTACTCCCCCCTTTGAATCATGAACTCCTACTGGTAAAAGAGTTGCAGGATTCAAGGTCAAACAATGCTGAAATGAGATGTTGGAGGAGGATTGCAGAGCAAATTCCATTTTGCTCTGTCTTGCCAAGGAAAGATGACGTCTGTCTACCTGTGTGAGGATTGCATGGATGTCATGTGGTGTATATACCACCAAGGTATGGTCTAGGACAATGTCTGAGCTCTTTTCAAGCAGGGCTTGTACTGAAAGTACAACCCTTACACAAGAGGATGTTCCTCTGGCTATGGCATTTAAACGTGCACTGTAGTATACCACGGGACGCTTTCTATCCCCATATTGTTGTGTGAGAACTGCAGTAGCATGTCCCATCATCTCAGTGACATAAATCTGAAAGGTCTTCGGATAGTCAGGCAGGCCTAAGGCAGGTACACTGACTATCTGGAGCTTAAGTTGATAAAGTGCATCCAAAGCTTCTGGTGTCAGACTGAATGGTTTAGCATACAAGGTCTGCATGGTCAGGGATGCAGATCTGATCCATGGCCTACAGTATGACACCAGACCTAAAAAGGTACGCAACTGAGCATGGGATGTTGGTACTTGCATTTCTCTTACCACTTTGGTTCGTTCATCTGAAAGATGTTTGATACCTTGGCTGAGACAGTGACCCAGAAATACCACCTTTTGCTTGCAAAATTGCAGCTTGTCTTTACTGGCCTTGCAACCGCTCTGGCAGAGGAAACACAACAGGCTTATGATAGCAGCTTCACATGTCAGTTTATCTGGGGCACAAAGAAGAAGGTCATCAACATATTGCAACAATACAACATCATCAGAGGAAGGGTCCCAGGCATTCATGATCACAGTGAAACATCTCATAAATTAATTTGGCCTAGATCTGTTTTACTTGTTGCCCATAGACTTTTTGGGACCTGTGACTATAGTATATTCTCTTCTTCAGTGAGGGTGAACACAATGTGGAGTATTCACTATAGCAGATACTAGGCAAAGTATCTCATGGTTTGTGTGTGTGGTCCGCACATAAGCTTCACCAGAGGAATGTAACATGATATCACAACCTAGGACCCCCATCACATCCGTACCCAATATATTATCTAAGGTGTCAGAGACAAGGTATCTAGTTAGAATTCTACAACCTTGAAATGATGTCTCTATGGGGTCTGTTTGGTCAAGGGTAACAGGGAGACCTGACACTCCCTGAACCATTTGGCTATCTCCTGACAATGGTAGGTTAAATTTGTTAACAATGTCCTTACTGACACAAGATTTTGTGGCCCCAGTGTCTATTAGAAACGGCACCTCCTTTCCATTAATCAATACAGGTCGAAAAATTTGTATACCTCTCTCGGCTGAAGATAAGAGGGATACTGGGGCAGGAGGGCCTAACCTTCATTGTGAATTATCCTGGCCTTGGTCGGGGCCAGGTGGGCAGTTTCTAGACTGTCCTTTATTTTGTTTGGGACACCAGCAATCTCTGGCTAGGTGTCCTTGTTTTCCACAATTGAAACACTTCCTATTTTCCCTCTGTCCCTCCTGGATTTGTCCTGCATGGTCTAATCTCCATTGGTCCCAAAATTTACTATCAAACAGTCCTGTCTTGTGAACCCCTGCTCTTTTAAGGATCGTTTTTACTTAGGCGGCAACTTCTTTCCCTTCCCCTATCTCTATTAGTTCATATGGGGTGTACCATATCTTAGAGGGTCCCTTCCCCATACTGGCTGGTAGCTAATCAGCCGGGAGTTCTCACTCCTCTAGGGCAATTAAGACAATAGAGGGTCACTTTGACTTCTCTAGTGGGAACTCCCAAACAGACACTCTGTTTTCCTTGAACTAATTCTTAATGTGCAAGTTCTGGTGTAGTGCTCAGGGCAAAACCTCAATTGGTTTCCACAGACTGAACTTTCTGCCTGTGTCCCCTTACCAAAACACACCTGAATTATTGCACGTACCTGCACGGATTCTACTCAGTCCTTCGTGCTACTACTCGGGTCTCATTCGACCCTGACCGTCCAGGCACAGCTGGAGACTAGTGTTCCAAAACAAGGACTTTTCAATCACTCAGTACTTTTCTTTCCGGACCTTGTCCGCAACTCTAGGGATTAAGGATGGAGAATGTCTCTCCCTTCTTGTGCCGCCTTATATACTTTATAACAAATGTAACAACTAAATGACAGTATGATCAATAGACAAAGACTGATGTATACTATCTCCCACTCCACTACAGACAACATACCCTTTAGTTAAGGTTCTTCCGTACTATATAACATGGCATCAAGTGTCACAAAAACATGCAGCAACTAACCTCACTCATCGACACACAGGATCAAAGACACGTAGGAGCTCAGATAAGTTATTTGGCAAGACAAGGGCTTAACTTACAGCCCTGTTTTATTTATCTGAGGTCCTCCAGTCCCGTCTCCAAATCGGTCGGTGAGTGGATTGGCACGCTATCGGCTGCACATCGGACGATCCTTGATGCCCCACGTTTCTGAGCGTCAGTTGTTAGGGTGGGGACTAAGACCCCTGGGTTATGTTGCCGTAGTCCTAATTAATAAGAAGTTACGAGCTCAGGAAACAGACACTGAAAGTATCAAGTGTTGAATGCTTCGATTTATTGGTTGGCAGAACAAGTTTATATAGGAAACACAATAATCTATATTTACTCTTCTGTTACGCTGTTCTATACGTCCAAAAACCGGTTTAAACCAATCTCAGGGTTGTGCGTCAAACAGGGACATTTCTTAAGGTCAGCAAAAGGCCACATGACATCTGGGGTCAAAGATTAGCTTCTTTGCAACATAAACATAAGCATGTCTACATCCTGTGCAGACATGTGGTTCAGAACTCATAATGAGGTTCACCCTGACTCTGTCTGCCTAGAAATGTCTTTACCTCTGACAAGGAGAAAAAATATAATCAGAGTGCTTCAGTATCTTCTCAAGACACTCAGATGTTCATCAGAACAACTATGAGAGTCCTAGGCCTCATGTCAGCCTCAGCCGATGCAGTCCCTTGTGCTTTATGGCATATGTGTCCCCTCCAGTACTGGGGGTCTGAATTCATGGCCCTCTCAGTCTTGACAAGAGGATCAGACTTTCATCCAGAACCCATCTTTCTCTCAACTGATGGATGCACCCAAAAGTCAGATGTTCACGGTCCAACCTCGTTGGACCCTGTTGACTGATGCATCCTTTTCAGGATGAGGAGTCCATCTGTATGAGAAGACAATACAAGGAGTCTGGAGCAGGCTAGAAAGGATGACATCAATCATCTGGAGGGAACTCAGAGCAGTTACCTGGCACTCCTCCATTCTCCTCCTCTTCTCAGAGGAAGAGCTGTCAAGATCCGGTCCGTAAACTTGGTGACCGTAATAAACAGGAAGGCACCAGATAATTCTCCCTCCTCAGGAAGGCAGGTCTGATTTTCACCTTGGCAGAGAAAAATCTGACCCATCTCTCCGCAGTTTACATCAAGGGCTCCTTGAACATAGTAGCGGATCAGTTGAGTCAGGGTCTTACCGTATCAGGAGAATGGTGTCTCAATCAAGAGTGTTCCACCAGGTCACCCTGAAGTGGGGTCTTCCAGAAGTAGACCTTATGGTGACCAGACTGAATGCCAAGGTATAGACGTTCTGCTCACTGTATCAGGAGGACTATCCCTTGGCAGTGGATGCCCTGTCCATCCCTTGGAGGTTCAGGCTGGCGTACATTTTCCCTGCACTTTCCATGATACCAAGAGTATTGATGAAAGTCAGACAGGACCAAGCCTCTGTGATAACCAAAAAGAGTCGAGGAATCTATTGGAGGCTTCCCCCAATCCAGAACCTGGTTTTCCAAGGAACTCAGAAGTGCCAGGTTCTGAGGAGATTCAACTTGACAGCCTGAAGGTTGCTCAGTCCCCATGCAAATCTAAAGGACTGTCAGAAGTCGTCCTGAAGACCCTTTCATGTGCCCGAGCATAGTCCACCAATAAAAGCTAACTAAGGATAGGTAATGTCTTCAAGGAGTGATGTTCCAGACAGGAAGTGAATAGTTTGAATCCATCTACAAGAGTGATTCTAAATTTTCTTCAGGACACCTTGGATAAGGGTCTTTCCCCTGTCACACTTAAGGTACAGGTTTCAGCCCTATCCACCTGCTTAACCTTCGTCAGGCTGCATAATTTTACAACATTAACAGGCTGCAGAGGAATAGGTACAATTGTACCTACTCAGCCGGACGAGGGTTAAGCAAAAGTTTGTCTCAGAACCCCTTAATTCCCAGATTTCTTAAGGGTGCTATGAGACTTAGGTCATTTGTTTAAGCTTCCGTTCCTCTGAGATCTATGCACAATTCTTTCTGGCGTCTGCGGCTCGCCATTTGAACCATTGGAGGAGGTGGATCTTAAGTTTCTGGCTTTCAAAACCACCTTTTTTGCTAGCTATCACCTCAGCAAAAAGAATACGAGAGTTGCAGTCTTACTGAAAAGCCATATATTTTTTTCCATTGGCGTCCAGCTCAGATTTCTTCCTGGGTTTAACTCTAAGGTGCCCCCTCGTGCTAATATCAACTAGGTGGTCCCCTTACCAGTTTTCTTTCCCAGCTCCATCTTCCAAGGAGGGGGGAAAACTCCATACAATGGATATAGTTTGGTGTCTCCAAAAATGTATCTTCTGCGTACACAGCCATTCAGAAGATTGGAGAACCTCTTAATTAATATATATATGGTAGAGACAACGGTCTCAAGGCTTCCAAACCCTCTTTATCGAGATGGATTAAGGAAGCAATTTGTTTTTGCTCAGGTTAACATCACCCAAATTCATCAGAGTCCATTCAACCAGGGCTGTGTCGGCCTCCTGGGCTGAGAGTCAGTCTTGCCTTTTGAGCAGTTTTGTGCAGCCGCTTTTAGTCATTCCAACTAACCTTTGTTAAACACTATCGGTTAGATGTCCGTAGTTCAGAGGGTACTGCCTTTGGACATTCATACTGTACTGTAATGCGAGAGAACCCTCCCTAGGGGATCTACTTGCTACATCCCCATATTGTGCTACTGTTGGATGTAAGGGAATCGTTGATTATGGAGATAATCTGTTTTCCCTTATTCCGAACAGCAGCAGAAGCTTTTCCCCCCTTAGGAAGGATTGTTGGCTTTTTATTTTATTCTTTAAAACTAACACAGTGGGGGGAGGTCTCCTTTGACTCTTATAGGGGAGTATCACTTAACTAATTATGTAAATTAAAAATTCCGCCTGTCCTACCAGCACACAGGGGTAGAAATACCCCATATTGTGCTGCTGTTCGGACTAACGGAATACAGATTATCTACATAATCAACGATTTTATATTATATGGTTATATGTTATTTGATTTATTGTAGACGTCCCGCAGATGAAGGTCCATGGGGAACCAAAACTTTCGGGCACTGTTTCTGATGCCTACTTGGTTTTAACCTACTATCCTGCTGCTTTTTAAAAAAAAAAATATTCTAATGAAGTTTGGATATATGTATTGACTAACACTTGGAGTGCTGAAGTATTAACTAAACGACTGTGACGGTACTTACTTCCGGCATCTTCTGGCACCACCCCTGCATTGGGACATTTTCAATTGTATGGAAGAGTGCATATCTTATTACTTTTATGACACTTTGCAGAGCTATAACACCAGTAAAGAGGAATTCCCGGACATGTGACCCCATTTTGGAAACTACACCCCTGACTGAATTTATTCAGAGGTACAGTGTGCATTTTTAACCCCCAAGTCTTGCATTAATTTATATTCCAGAAATTAACTCCTTCAGGACCGAGCCCAAAAGTGCATTAAGGACCAGGCGTCATTTTTCAAAACTGGCATATGTCACTTTATATGGCAATAACTTTGAGACACTTTAACTTACACAAGTGATTTTGAGACTATTTTTTCATGACACATTGTACTTAATGTTAGTGGTAAACACTAATCAATATTTTTGTATTCATTTATAAAAAAAAAAAAAATAGGAAATTTGATGGAAATTTGGAAAAAATTAGATTTTTCAAAATGTGAAATGCTCTGCTCTTCAGACAGATAGTCATACCACCAAAATACATTAATAAATATTATCTACCATATCTCTGCTATATATTGGTATCATCTTTTAATTGTCATTTAATTTATTTTGGACATTACAAGTCTTACAAGTGTAACAGTGATTTTCCAGATTTACAAGAAAATTTCCCAAACTAATTTTTTAGGGACCACTTCAGTTCTGAAGGGGATTATAAAGGCCTATATATTAGAAACCCCCATGAATCACCCCATTTTCAAAACTGTACCACTCAAATAATTTAAAACAGCATTTGGGATGTTTGTTAACCCTTCACGGTAATTAAAACAATATGGAGGTGAAAATTAGACATTTAATTTTTTTTTCAATAATACATTTAATTAGCCCTAAAATTAACACATTCACAAAGGGTTAAAGGACAAAATGCATCTCACAGTTTGATATGCAATTTCTCACAATCACAGAAATACCCCACATGTGGGTGTAAACTGATGTTTGGGCACACAGCAGCGCGCGGAAGGGAAGGAGCGACACTTGGCATTTGAAATGCAGATTTTGCTGGAATAGTTTTCAGATGCCATGTCTCATTTGCAGTGCCTCTAGAGTACCAATACATTGTAAAGCCCCAAAAAGTGATCCCATTTTGGAAACTACACCCCTCACAGAACATATCAAGGGGTATGGTGAGCATTTTTTTTTTTTGAACTTGGATTTTATTAAGCGTTTTCATAACATACAATGTACAATGCAGGAGTTTATAAGGCATGGTGCATCACAGTATATTGAGAGGGGGGAAAAGGGTTGGTGATAGGGGGAGGAGTATGGCAAGAAACGGAAAGGATTGATTGAGAATAGGTACCAGGGGAGGGAGAGAGGGGAATACTTTAGGGGTGGAAGTGGAGGGGCATAGGAGAAATGTTGTACATAGTTAACAGTCAAAATGAAAATAGAGAACCGTAAACAGTGATCCAGTAGAAAATGTAAGTAAATCAAGCAGGAACATTTCCAATAAGCATTGAGTAAGCAGCTACACGCCAGAAAGTATGCAGAATGATCAAGTGGCATCAGCATAGAAACCAAGAAATTATACATAATTAACACTCAAATCCCGACCCTGTTACCCTCTTGAAAGTATTGGTGTTACTCAGTCTACATGATATGAAATGCTCCATAGTACAGTTAAACATAAACACTGCGGTAATTTCAGGAATACACGGAATATCTGGGCTTTTCCATAATTGGGCTATCTTGGACCTAGTGACCGTTAGTACGTGAAATATAACACATTGATCTTCTAGGGGCAGTGTATCAATACCTAGCGACAGTAAGGCCATGTGTGGACCCCAAGGGCACGGGTACTGAAGTATGGTATGTAACAAAGCGTAGATTTGATTGCAAAATTGAGCCGGGGACAGAACGACCATATATGTAGGAAGGAGCCAATTTCCAATCCACACCTCCAACAAGTTTCAGAGACAGCGGGGAAAATGCGTGTTAGCCTAGTTGGTGTGTAATACCACCTATACAATATCTTTCTAGAGGATTTGAGAGTATCTATGCAATGAGACATCTTCGAGGATAATGAAAACACTTCACACCATTGAGCGTCGGAAAACATCTTATTGAGCTCTGACTCCCATTTGGACCGGAATCCAAGTTGTGTTGGGGGTAAGTGGTCTACTATAGCCTTATAAGCATGAGAGATTCCTTTGGTCGATTTAGCAGAGTTATGAAAATATAAAACAAATGGGGAGTTAGGGGGAGCACTAGAGCAAACAACTCTTTTCAGGAAATGGCGTATTTGTAGATATTTATAAAAATCACGTGCAGAGATTTGGTACTGATCACATATATGAGAGAAGGAGTGCTTAACATCATTCTGAAACTACTGACCTAAGACTATTAACCCTCTCTTAATCCAATTTTGGATATCCAGATCTACTATAAGGGACTGGAGGGTTGCCACAGGGGCGGAAGCTAGGTTAGCCTGGAAAATGTTGAATCCCATATGACACAATTTCTATACCTCCACTGCTGCCTGCATTGTTGGTAATGTAACCATAAGAGTGGGAGATGGGAATCTGAAGTGCCACAGTAGCAATGTCAGGGAGGACAATCCCGAACAATATTTCTCAATGTCAACCCAATGTTTCCTCTCAGACATGTGCCACCAAGCCTTCAGTTGATCCAAAATAGATGCATAGTAATAGTACAACAAGTTAGGGCAGTTCAGCCCTCCTTTAGATTTAGAGAGGAACAGTACAGAAGACGGGATTCTAGCCCCATATAAACCGCATCAAAAGTAACTGGAGGGACATACTGTAATAAAGTGTTTGGGAGTTTTAATGGGGAGATTTCTAAAATAATATAAAATTTTCAGGGCTAAGAACATTTTTGCTGCCGATAGCCTACCTAGCCAGGAAATATGGACTTTGGAGTACCTGTAGGAGCTAATATCCCTCTGGATAGTCAGTAAGAGTTTGGAGTAGTTAGTTCTACAAAGTTGCGAAGGAGGATAGGTCAGTTGTATACCCAAATAGGGAATAATACCATTTGCCCAGGGAAAGGGACAATATTATTGGAGAAGCTGTTGTAGAGAGGGGGGAATACCCATGTTTAATATCAGAGATTTAGAGGTATTCACCTTATAAAAACTGACAGTGTGAAAGTCATTTATAAGGGTCATGACTGTAGCAAGTGATCGTTCAGGCTTCGACAATGACATAATAATACCATCCGCGAATAACCCTATACGATGGTTAGCTGTGCCCACCTCAACGCCCCAGAGGTGAGGAGAAGACCTGATGCTTTGGGCAAGGGTTCCATGGTCAGTGCATCCTCGACGGGTTCCATTTGTAATACAAAAGGGGGTAGTTAAAACTCCTGCGGAGTAAACTTTGGCTGTTGGGGCAGTGTATAGTGCCATAATAGCATCCCAGATAAAAGGGGGAAAGCCAAATTTCTGCAATACCTCCCATAAATATCCCCAATGGACACGGTCGAACGCCTTCTCCGCATTCAAAGCCAGGAGCAGAGAAGGCGTCCCACGTCTGTGGACCAGAGCAATAATGTCAAGAAAGAGCCTTTTATAAATCCCACCTGATCCTTATGGATTAGTAGGTAGTATATCCATAAGCCTGCCAGCAATAACTTTGGTGTACAGTTTCAGGTCTGTGTTTAACAGGGAGATGGGTCGAAAATTGTGTGGGGTGTCGGGAGTTTTCCCGGGTTTAGGAAGCATAATTAGCAATGCTTCCATCATTTCTTGCGGAGGAGACCCAGATACTGCAATATGATTGAACAGACGAGTAAGATAAGGAGTTAAAAGGGGCTGATTGCTTTTATAGTAATTGTTAGTTAGACCGTCAGGTCCAGGGGATTTGTGCAATTTCAACGATTTTATCGCTTGCACTACTTCCTCCTGAGAGAAGGGGGAGATGAGGGAGGATTTTTGGGCATCTGAAATGGAAGGAAGGGAAATGGAGTCCAGGAAGGTGGCGATACCCGACAGTGTAGGCTGAGGAGTAGAGGGGTCAGAGTATAGATTATACAATTTTGAATAGTACTGTGCTAAAACATCCACTATACCTTTAAGATCTACCACTTTACTACCTGATTCATTGCAAATAAAGGGAATGCGACTTTTGGTCATGTGTGTCTTCAGTCATCTTGCCAGGGCAGCACTAGGTTTATGACCTTGTCAGTAGTATGTTAATTTGAATTTACGCAAAGCAAGATCATATTTATATACATTCAGGTCATGCAGCTGAGCATGAAGAATAGATATCTGGTTTGACCTATCGGGGCAGGGTGAGTCCTTATTAAGTCTGTGCAGAGATTCTAGTTGGGTAAGTATGGCCTGTTCTTGATGATTTCTCTGCTTTATAGCGTGGGAAGCTTGCTGGATGAAGTGGCCACACATGGAAACCTTGTGGGCACACCATAGAGTAGTATCACTCACCTGATTATCATTAAAGTCAAAATAGTCTGACAGAGCCGAGGAGGTGGCTGGTGCATACTTAGGATGCTGTAGAATAAAGTTATTAAGTCTCCAAACCGAATCAGGGTGAAAAGTGTATTGTTCCTGTACCACAATGAAGACCGGTGCGTGATCAGACCATGTCGGAATACCAATAGCGGACTCACTCACCCTCTGTAAGATGGACCTATCCACTAAAGTCAATCCTGGTGTAGACCTGGTGCAGATTAGAGTAGAAAGTTTAATCCAATTCAAAGGGGTGCCGATGTCTCCACACATCAAAAAGTTGGTGGGACTGTAAAATATGAACTATAGGGGTAGGATCCGACACTGTCTGAGGAGCAGTAGAATCCATCGAGGGCCAGATCACTTTATTAAAGTTTCCCAACACCATGACATGTCTCCGAGCCACCTTCTCCACCACAGAAAAAACCCTACGCAGGAATTGCAATTGCCTCTTATTAGGGTCATATAAGGATACCAACATGTACTGTACATTGTTAATACGACATATTAAAATGACATATCTCCCTTCATTGTCAGTAATTACTTGGTCTATAGAAAAGGCCAGAGTGTCTTTGACTAGTATCGCTACTCCACACTTGCTACACACCGCATGGGAAAAAATTTGAGCTGGGTAATGCTTGTGGAGTCGAGGAGCATCTTCTTGGTTTAAGTGCATTTCCTGGAGACAAATAATATCAGAGTTGGAGGTCCTCGCCTCCTTCCACAGCGCCGCTCTCTTATAAGGAGAATTTAGACCTTTGACATTTAAAGACAGCACCTTAAATCCCATAATTACCAATCCAGTTGGCTGCGAGTGCTGGGGTGACAGCTAGAAGTACGGAGTGCAACACCGAATACCACTTGGGGCATTGGAACCATCCTATACTAGTAGTGGGGAAGTAGAGATATACTGGATAAACATAAAACCAACAGTAACGGATGAAATTACTGAAAAAACAACAACAACATGACCCAAGCAATGTATCACAGGTGCTCCCTTAAATCTGGGGGGAGAGATTTTTGATGGAAGGGTACCCAAAACGTGCCAGACAGGTCAGAACTCACGCCCATACTACCTCACCCAGTGCATAGGTAAAACACTGGGGAGGGGGGTGGGTGTTTAAGAGGACCATCCAGGCAAAGGCCCAGGTGCCCTTCCCACAAACACCCTACTAGAAATATATTTCAAGGGTAAAAGGATAGTACGTATACGAGGATCAGTCCCTAGGGTGCTTCTTCCCCTTATGGACAACCACCCACTCCTCCTTCAAGACAGAAGTTGGGGGTCATTTTAACATTTAGATACTTTGAGATGTGATCTTCAGACCCCATTCTTGACAGAACTTGAGAGCTGTTTCTGGGCTGTTAGTAACAACTGTAGAACCATTATGAGAGATGACTAGTCGCACTGGAAACCCCCATTTGTAAGGAATGCCGTTGTCACGCAGGACTCTTGTAATCATTGCAAATGTCCTCCTACGCACCATGGTAACCGCGGAGAGATCTGCAAACAGAGTCTGGCCATAAGCTTTTCTTTGGTATGGTAAAAATGAATTCATGCAATGATATCACGAGGTACTTCATGTGACATGTTTTTAGGCTTAAGCAGTCTGTGGGCGCTGTCAATAAGTAAAGCCTGAGAGGTCTCAGCAGGTAGTAGTGAAGCAAAATAGTCAGTCAGGAAAGTCATAATCTCCTCATTTTTTACTGATTCCGGAATTCCTCTGAACCGCACATTATTGCGGTGGGTCCGGTCCTCCATGTCTGCCATTTTTAATTTCACAGCTTCCACCTCTTCCTCTATATCCGTGATGGTGAACCTATGGCACGCCGTCGTCATGATCGCTCACTAACCGGTACAGGATTCCCGGTTAGTAAGCGATCGCTTCTTTCAGCTGCATGTGCAAATGTACATACAGATGAAAGCTATCAGTGTAACCGCGGCCTACACCGACTGCAGAGTGTGACCTCTGCCACGACGCAGGCGCGATGACGTCATTCATCAGCGCCTGCGAACAGAAGAAGGAGGAGGACTCTCTTCGTGGGACTAGATAAGTAACATACAGTGCCTTGCGAAAGTATTCGGCCCCCTTGAACTTTTCAACCTTTTGCCACATTTCAGGCTTCAAACATAAGGATATAAAATTTTAATTTTTTGGTGAAGAATCAACAACAAGTGGGACACAATCGTGAAGTGGAACAAAATTTCTTGGATATTTTAAACTTTTGTAAAAAATAAAAAACTGAAAAGCGGGGCGTGACAAATTATTCGGTCCCCTTAAGTTAATACTTTGTAGCGCCACCTTTTGCTGCGATTACAGCTGCAAGTCGCTTGGGGTATGTCTCTATCAGTTTTGCACATCGAGAGACTGAAATTCTTGCCCATTCTTCCTTGGAAAACAGCTCGAGCTCAGTGAGGTTGGATGGAGAGTGTTTGTGAACAGCAGTTTTCAGCTCTTTCCACAGATTCTCGATTGGATTCAGGTCTGGACTTTGGCTTGGCCATTCTAACACCTGGATACGTTTATTTGTGAACCATTCCATTGTAGATTTTGCTTTATGTTTGGGATCATTGTCTTGTTGGAAGATAAATCTCCGTCCCAGTCTCAGGTCTTTTGCAGACTCCAACAGGTTTTCTTCCAGAATGGTCCTGTATTTGGCTCCATCCATCTTCCCATCAATTTTAACCATCTTCCCTGTCCCTGCTGAAGAAAAGCAGGCCCAAACCATGATGCTGCCACCACCATGTTTGACAGTGGGGATGGTGTGTTCAGGGTGATGAGCTGTGTTGCTTTTACACCAAACATATCATTTTGCACTGCGGCCAAAAAGTTCGATTTTGGTTTCATCTGACCAGAGTACCTTCTTCCACATGTTTGGTGTGTCTCCCAGGTGGCTTGTGGCAAACTTTAAACGAGATTTTTTTATGGATATCTTTGAGAAATGGCTTTCTTCTTGCCACTCTTCCATAAAGGCCAGATTTGTGCAGTGTACGACTGATTGTTGTCCTATGGACAGACTCTCCCACTTCAGCTGTAGATCTCTGCAGTTCATCCAGAGTGATCATGAGCCTCTTGGCTGCATCTATGATCAGTCTTCTCCTTGTTTGAGATGAAAGTTTAGAGGGACAGCCGGGTCTTGGTAGATTTGCAGTGGTCTGATACTCCTTCCATTTCAATATGATCACTTGCACAGTGCTCCTTAGGATGTTTAAAGTTTGGGATGTTTAAAGTTTTGTATCCAAATCCAGCTTTAAACTTCTCCACAACAGTATCACGGACCTGCCTGGTGTGTTCCTTGGTCTTCATGATGCTCTCTGTGCTTTAAACAGAACCCTGAGACTATCACAGAGCAGGTGCATTTATACGGAGACTTGATTACACACAGGTGGATTATATTTATCATCATCAGTCATTTAGGACAACATTGGATCATTCAGAGATCCTCACTGAACTTCTGGAGTGAGTTTGCTGCACTGAAAGTAAAGGGGCCGAATAATATTGCACGCCCCACTTTTCAGTTTTTTTATTTTTTACAAAAGTTTAAAATAACCAATAAATTTCATTCCACTTCACAATTGTGTCCCACTTGTTGTTGATTCTTCACCAAAAAATTAAAATTTTATATCTTTATGTTTGAAACCCGAAATGTGGCAAAAGGTTGAAAAGTTCAAGGGGGCCGAATACTTTCTCAAGGCACTGTATACTACTGTGGAGGTCTACTGTGAAGCATATACTACTGTATGGGGGACACTGAAGCATCTAATACTGTGTAGGGGACACTGAAGCATCTAATTCTGTATGGGGGACACTGTGAAGCATCTAATACTGTGAGTGGGGGACTCTGAAGCATCTAATACTGTATTGGAGACACTGAAGCATCTAATACTGTATGGGGGAAACTGTGAAGCATATATTACTGTATGGGTGCCCACTGTGAAGCATATAATGTGGGGTGGCCGAAAGTGGAGCATATAATACTGTGCGGGGGCCTCTGTGAAGCATATAATACTGTTTGGGTGCCACTGTGGAGGGTATTGTACTGTCTGGGGGCCACTTCGGAGCGCATTGTACTGTGTGGGAGCCCTTCACTATTTATATCACACAGTATCTGTTTTATAGCAGACATGTGATATTATTACAGGCTGTAATAACATTGCACGGTCAATATAAAACAGATTCTGGTTAATTTAAGCTTAAATTGCCGTGTTGGCACTTTGTGATAATTTAGTGGGTTTTGGGTTGCAGTTTGGGCACTCGGTCTCTAAAAGGTTCGCCATCACTGCTCTATATCATTATGAACATCAACTAGCTCATTATGTATTGCAGTTAGTTCTGCCATTTTAGTTTCCATATGCAAAGTGTGGTTCCCCAGAGAGTGAAGTTCAGACTGCAGAGCACCCATTAAAAGTTTTAGCTCATTTTTCAGAGCTGTTTTAAAATCCGCAAAGAGGGCCCTCATGGC
Organism: Leptodactylus fallax; assembly: GCA_947044405.1. Lineage (NCBI taxonomy): Eukaryota > Metazoa > Chordata > Amphibia > Anura > Leptodactylidae > Leptodactylus > Leptodactylus fallax. Next base: position 634,762 of record CAMRHE010000061.1, on the reverse strand, counting down.
TGCATCTGAAATGGGCCTAGAAGATTCCAGGCCCAGGGAGGACTGCGGGGGGATGCTGAAGGAGCATGGCGTGGTGGGCAAAGATGGAGCCTTCACCGATGTTAATATCAGAGAGGTCAGTAAGGCCAGACGAGGAGGGGAGTCCGCTGAGACCGGACAGGCTGGGCTATTAGCCGAGGACGGCAATAAAGTAAGGGCTTCAGCGTCATCCGATATGCTACTCACTGCGGCCTTATCCAGAATGGCTGGTAAGGCCCTCTGTGCTGCGGAGGAGGAAGCGGGGACGTCATCTTGAAGAGAGTCCTGCATAGCTGCAGGGAAGAATTTTGTGTTTCAAAGGGCTCTTCTTCTTCCTGCCGTGAACCATCACAGGCAGGGCGACCGCAGGGTGATCCGTGGTCAGTTTCTGCCAGATAGGGCCAGTACAGATGTGTGTGCAGTGTCCCAGAACGGGATGTTACTGTTCTGTTTAAATCGTCATTATGCTGCCATAATATCTTCTATTTTGTCAGTTGGTAATTTCTCATGTCAGCCTTTTTTTTGTGTGCTGTATATTGTATTCTACTGCATTACTTATCATACACTGAGGATTGTCTGCAACAGTGTAAGGGTTAACTAGCTTTGCACCTTGTCTTAGCTCTGTAAACTCACATGTCTAGTCTCTTGCTGCTTCAGTCACATGTTTTGCTCTCGGCTTATAGAAGCACACGCTGCTTCTGGGGCAAGCTGAGACAAGTCCCTAGTCCAGCCTCTGCCTGCACAGGGAGAGGTTGTTTACAAAGGAAGTCTCAGCCTGGCCTCCAGTCAGAGCACATGTCTGCCAGCATTGCTCCAAGCTGATAAGACCCTCACATGGGCTATATACAGCTACCAGTCCATCCCAACTACTGAACTCCTGCTGGTCAACACCTGGGAGATCATCTAAAAACCTAACCCTGTTCTATCGGCCTACGCCAGAGGAATAACCTGTTGGATAAAGAAGTCCTCTGCCTGGATCCACGTCGTTGAATCAACGCTTTAGCACCCTGCGATAGGGCATTGCTCTAGAACTTAACCTGTAAGTACTCTCTTGCACCACATTGCACAGTATAGCCGAGCAGTGTTATATCTCCCAAGGTAGAGCTAAAGCTGCACAGGACTGTGTACACATTAGCTATTACGTACTCAGAATCTGCATACCTGCTATTACAGAGGATATATGGGACTGTGACTGAAGTACTGCACTACTTGTAAGAAGTGTAAAAGCTGTACTGCCATTTACTACCAAAGAGACTGTAATATATGTACTTTGCCTTGCAAGAGGTGTTCCTAGTAAAGTTTCTTTAAAACCGTTGTTACTGGACTCTTTGTCACAGAAGTCATTCCAGCCTGTGCTCTGCAGAAAGGTAACAGCTGAATTGAAAGAGGTCCTTGTGTGTGACAGGGTAACAGGGATGTAGACCACTCAGGCCAGTGACACAACTGTGAATACTACCCCATCAGCCCTGCACTACCACCACCATCATGCATCCTCCTGCTCACCGCATGTGCCGCTTCTAAGATCGGCGGACTATGGAGCCTCTGGATCGAGTGTCCTACTCCATGCACCGCTAGGCCACGCCCCCTATAGTGAGCATTTTGACCCTACCACCGTTTCACAGATTTTATTAACATTGGAATGTGTAAAGGAAAAATTACTTAAACGTCAATTTATCCCCAAAGTTTTCATTTTCACAAGGGGTTAAAGGAGAAAAAGAACCCAACAGTTTGTTAAACATTTACTCCTGAACACAGCAATACTCCATATTTGGCCATAATCTGCTGTATGGGTACATGGTGGGGCTCAGAATTGAAAGAGCGCTATTAGGCTTTTAGAGGGCAGATTATGCTGCATAAGATTTCAGGTGCCATGTTGCATTTGCAGAGCCACCAAAGTACAAATACAAAGGAATCCTCCAAAAGTGACACCGTTTTGAAAACTACACCCCTCACAGAACATATCAAGGGATATAATGAGCAGTTTGACCCTACAGCTGTTTTCACAGATTTTATTAACATTGGGACGTGAAAATGAAAAATTTATTGTTTTCCATTAAACCATCAATTTTGTCCCAATTTTTTTTGTACACAAGAGGATAAAGAAGAAAAAGCTCCCCAAAATTTGTTACACAATTTCTCCTGAACACGGCAATATCCCATATGTGGTTGTAAACTGCTGTATTGGTACATGGTGGGGCTTGGAAAGACCACTATTTGGCTTTTGGAGGGAAGATTTTGCTGGAATAGTTTTCAGGTGCCATGCCCCATAAAGTACCAGTACAATGGAAACCCCCCAAACGTGACCCATTTTAGAAACTACACCCCTCACAGAACATATCAAGGGGTATTATCATTTTGAGCCCAAGAGTGCTTCCCGAAAATTAATATACAAAGTGAAAATTGAGATATGCCATTTCAGTAACCAATATGTTACGCCAAGTTTGTGTCATCAGAGACATACACTCCTAAAAATATTAAGTGGGCTATCCCAGGTAGAAAGAAGTTGTATATGTGGGTATAAACTGCAGCTTGGGCACACAGTAGGGCTCAGAAGGGAAGGAGCGCTATGTGGTTTTTGAAGTGTATATTTAGATATTTTGTATCTGGACTCCATGTCATGTTTGCAGAGCCTCTAAAGTACCAGTAAAATGGAATCCCCTAGGGAGTGACCCCATTTTGAAAACTGCCCCCCCTTAAAGAATTTATCAAGGGGTGTAGTGAGCATTAGTATTCCACGCGTGAATGCACAGCAGATGGTGAAGAGTGAACATGTAAGCTGTGCGTAGTACATTGGGAACACCAAATTCCCTACTATATCCCTAGTAGCTCCTATGATTGGGGGGGTTTCACTCTGGGGGTCACTTCTGGTTTATTTTCCCTCATAAGCTCTAAATCTGGGGTGTACCCTGATATACGCTCGCACAGCTTATACATTTCCTTCCTGCCGCAACCAGTTTTGTTCTAATGATTTGGCGATTTTTGTCTTCACATTGTACAAGCTATATATTTTTATTTTTCTGGTGATGTAGCCATATCAGAGCTTGTTGTTTGTGGGGTGAGGTGTATTTTGTAATGACAACATTTCTGGGTACCTATAATTTATAGAAAAATTTTATTAACTCTTTCTTGGTGGATTAAAAAACCCCCCAGCAATTCTGCTATTGCTTTTTACCTTTTAACTTTTTTTTTTACCGCACAGCGTAGAGCATAAGTAACATGTTACCTTTATTCTGCGAGTCGGTACGATTACGGCGATACCTCATTTATATTGTTTTTTTATGCGTTACTAGTTTTGCAGAACAAAAAACCATTTGGGGAAAGAAATCAATTTTTTTTGCATCGCCATCTTCTGAGATGTGTAGCAATTTTTTTTTTTCAGTTGACCAAGTTGGTTGAGGGTTTCTTTTTTGCGGGACGATCTGTTCTTTTTATTGGTACTGTTTTTGGGGTACATTTGACTTTTTGATCGCTTTTTATAGCATTTTTTTTTTAGGCGAGATGTTGAAAAATCATTACTTCTTTGCTTTTTTCATACAGTTCACTTCTTTTTTCTGAACTTTTTTTTTTTTTTAACTTTTTAGTGATGTCCTGCTAGGGTACCTGAACCACCGATACTCTGATTGCTGGTTCAGCACTATAGACTGCAATACAGGTGTATTGCAGTCTATAGAGGAAGTCAGCCTATGCAGTTCTCGACAGGATCAACCAGCTACTGGGGGCTCCAGGCAGTATGGGGTCATATGATACATATGGGCACCACCCGATCTCGACGTGGGGGGTGCCGAGGGGGGGGGGGGGTGGCAACATGGCGCAACCCCTTGAATGCCGCAGTCGTGTTTGACCACGGTATCCAAGGGGTTAAAACCCATGATCGGAGCTCAGCTCCGATCAGGGCAGAGGCGTAGCTAGCGGGGGGGGGGGGGGCAGAGGGGGAGGCTGCCCCGGGCCCACTGAATTTTTGGGGCCCACCCCGGGGCCGCCATTAATACATCCTTTATTTCTAACTAGATCGGTGTTTGCAGACACCGATCTAGTTACAATGCTTCCTGGTGCTTAACTGTCTTGTAAACCGCAAGCCACTTCAGGCCTGCGGTTTACAAGACGCCGAGACTACAGACCGATGTCTGCTTCTCAGACAGGGCGGCGCGATGACGTCACAACATCGCGCCGCCCGCGCTCAGACACAGACGTCATGCGCGTGGACTGGGAGGAAGCGGTGGCGGGTCCATTCATCATCATCGCAGGTGAGTATGACTTTTTTTTTGTGGGTATATTAATAGAATAAGGGGTGGTTAATAGGGGGAATATAACTATAAAGGGAGGATTAATTAGGGGGCATTATGATGATGGGGGGTCATTTATATAAGGGTTATTAGGGGGTATTATGAATACAAGGGGGGAGGTTATTTATATAAGGGGCCATTAGGGGGCATCATTTATATTAGGAGGCATTATGAACATAAGGGGTGGTCATTAATATAAGGGGTCATTAGAGGTGCAGTATGTATGTCAGGGGGAATCAGGGGCATAATATGAGGGTCAATTAATTTAATTAACGTTGCACTTGCACCTTATTAAGACTAAGACCCCACGTAGCGGGCTGCAGCAAAAAAAAGCGCTGCAGGAAAAACTGCTGCGGTAACGTGTTTTTTCCCGCAGCGCTTTTCACAGAAGGTCCGCAGAGGTTTCCCCTGTGGACTTTGTTTTCAATACACATATATGGAAACCGCCAGTGTTTCTGTAGGTATAACTGACATGCTGCAATTTCCAAAACCGCAACGGTTTTGGAAATCGCAATGTGTCTGCTGCACGTATTTTTCCGCAGTGTGTGGATGGGATTTGCTAGAATGTTGCGGTTTTTTTCAGTGGGTTTTCGCCACATGGAGCCCCCAACCCTACTTTGCAGTATAATATGCACAGCAGATAATCTGCGATTTCCAAAACAGTCGGTGTTTTGGAAATCGCAGCATGTCAATTATACCTACAGAAATGCGGGCGGTTTCCCTATACATATAATTGAAGCAGAAAGTCTGCAGAGGAAACCTCTGCGAACTTTCTGTGCAAAGTGCTGCTGGAAGAACCGTGATGCATCGCCGCCGCGGTTTTTCCCGCAGCTCTTTTTTGCAGCGGTACGCCACGTGGGGCCTTAGCCTTAAGGCGTTTTCCAGCTCATTTTTATTGATAATCTATCCTCAGAATAAAACATCAATAAGAGATAAGTGATTCCCCACTGATCAGCTGTATGAAGGGGCTATGGCGCCTGTTTATATCATACACTGTCTGTTTATAGTGACCGTGTGATGTCATTCTAGTCTTGTCACATAGATGTGTATAGGACGAGGCTGTAGTTACATTACATGGCCGCTATAAGATGAATGACACTGTGTAAACAGAGAAGGGGTCACGGCTCTTACACAGGTACTACGGGTCATTCAAACAGTTGTTCCTTGGGGGTCCTGGGTATTGGACCCCCAAACATTTTTTTTTCCCTTTTTTTCCTTTTTAACCCCATCAAGACCGAGCCCAAAAATGCGTTAAGGACCAGGCCTCGTTTTTCAAAACTGACGTGTCACTTTATATGGCAATAACTTTGAGACGTCTTAACTTACACAAGTGATTTTGAGATTGTTTTTTCGTGACACATTGTACTTCATGTTAGTGGTAAACACTAATGAATATTTTTGTATTTATTTATAAAAAAATAGGAAATTTGATGGAAATTTGGAAAAAAATCGGAATTTTCAAAATGTGAAATGCTCTGCTTTTCAGACAGATACATTAATACATATTATCTACCATATCTCTGCTATATATCGGCATCATCTTTTAATTGTCCTGTAATTTATTTTGGATGTTATAAAGCTTACAAGTGTAACAGCGATTTTCCAGATTTACAAGAAAATTTCCCAAACTAATTTTTTAGGGACCACTTCAGTTCTGAAGAGGATTATAATGGCCTATATATTAGAAACCCCCATAAATGACCCCATTTTCAAAACTGCACCCCTCAAATAATTCAAAATAACATTTGGGAAGTTTGTTAACCCTTTAAGCATTTCACTGGAATTAAAACAATATGGAGGTGAAATTTAGACATTTAATTTTTTCCCACTAATTCATTAATTTAGCCCTAAAATTAACACATTCACAAAGGGTTAAAGGAGAAAATGCATCTCACAGTTTGCAATTTCTCCCGAGCACGGAAATACCCCACATGTTTGGGCGAATGGCAGCGCACGAAAGGGAAGGAGTGACACTGGGCGTCTGAAAAGCAGATTTTGCTGGAATAGTTTTCAGGTGCCATGTCTCATTTGCAAAGCCCCTAGAGTACCAATACAAAGGAAAACTCCAAAAAGTGACCCCATTTTGTAAACTACAACCCTAACAGAACTCATCAAGGGGTATAGTGAGCATTTTGACCTTACAGCCGTTTCACAGATTTTGCTAACACTGGGATGTATAAATGAAACATTACTAAAATGTTACTTTATCCCCAAAGTTTTCATTTTCACAAGGAGTTAAAGGAGAAAAAGCACCTCACAGTTTGCAAAACAATTGCTCCTGAACACGGCAATACCCCATATGTGGTCGTAATCTGCTGTATGGGTACATGGCAGGGCTCAGAATGGAAAGAGCGCTATTTGGCTTTTGGAAGGCAGATTTTGCTGGAATAGTTTTCAGGTGCCATGTCGCATTTTCAGAGCCCCTAAAGTACCAATACAATACAAACCCCCAAAAAGTGACCCCATTTTGAAAACTACACCCCTCATAGAATTTATCTAGGGGTATAGTGAGCATTTTGACCTCACAGCTGTTTCACAGATTTTATCATCATTGGGATGTAAAAATGTAAAATTACTTTTTTTCCAATAAACCGTCCATTTAGCGACATATTTTTAATTTTTGCAAGTGGTTAAAGAAGAAAAAACACCCCACAGTTTGTTACACAATTTCTTCTGGACACAGAAATGCCCCATATGTGGTCATAAACTGTTGTAGGGGTACATGGTGGGGCTCAGAATGGAAAGAGCGCTGTTTGGCTTTTGGAGGGCAGATGTGGCTGGAATAGTTTTCAGGTGCCATGTCGCATTTGCAGAGCCCCTAAAGTACCAGTACAATGGAAACCCCCTAAAAGTGACCCCATTTTAGAAACTACACCCCTCAAGGAATGTATCAAGGGATATTATGATTTTGAGCCTAAAAATGCTTCCCAAAAATTAATGTACAAAGTGAAAATTAAAGTTTTTAAAGAAATATCCAATTTCAGTGCCTAATACGTTGCGGCCACTTTGGGTCATCAGAGACATGAACTCCTAAAACTATTAAGTGGGCTATCCCGGGGACAAAAAAATTAAATATGTGGGTATAAACTGCTGCTTGGGCACACAGCAGGGCTCAGAAGGGAAGGAGCACTGTGTTTTTTTAGCTTTTGGAGTACTTTCTCGTTGCCGTGTTGTTTTTGCAGAGCCCTGGAGGTGCCAGTAAATTGGAATTCCCCAAGAAGTGACCCCCATTTTGTAGGGGCAATTTTAGGGTCTCTGCAAATGTGACATGGCGTCCAAAAAAACAACAATCTAAATATGCGCTCCAAAAGCACATAGCGCTCCTTCACATTTGCGCCCTGCTGTGTGCCCAAATGACAGTTTATGCCCACATGTATGACACTGGTGTGCCCAGGATAACGTACTTAACAATGCCATATGTGAGTATAAACTGCTGTTTGGGCACAGCCGGGCACAGAAGGGAAGGAGCGCTATTTTGGTTTTTGGAGCACAGTTTGCTTTTTGGACACCATGCCACTTTTGCAGAGCCCATGAATTGCCAGTAAAAGTGGAATCCGCAGACATGTCACCCCATTGTGGAAACTATACCCTTCAAGGGATTTATCAAGTGGAGTAGCGAGCATCATTAACCCTTAAGTATTGCATTCTTTTAATTTCCAGTAATGAATGCACAGCTGATGATGAAAAGTTAAAAATGAAATTTTTCTATAGATACGCCATTTCAGTGCCCAATATGTTGTGCCCAGCTTGTGTCAGCAGACACACACTCCAAAAACTGGTGAGTGGGGATCCCGGGCACAACAGCTTTTGGAGCGTTCATCTCTGATACAAGCTGGGCACAACATATTACGCACTGAAATGTCGTATTCCTGGATAAATTGTCATTTTCACCTTTCACCATCAGCTGCGTATTCATTTATGGATAATAAATTATAGCAACACTTGGGGGTTAAAAATGCTCACTGTACCCCAGGATAAATTCCTTCAGGGGTGTAGTTTCCAAAATGGGGTGACATGTCAGGGGATCCACTGTACTGGCATTTCAGCTCTGCAAAAGTGCAATAGCGTCCAAAAACCAAATAGCGCTCCTTCCCTTCTGTGCTCGGCTGTGCCCAAACAGCAGTTTATACCCACATATGACATTAAGTATGTTATTCTGGGTACAACAAGTGTAATACATGTGGGTATAAACTGCAGATTGGGCACACAGCAGGGCGCAGAAGGGAAGGAGCGCTATGTGGCTTTTGGAGCGCAGATTCAGATGTTTGGGATCTGGATGCCATGTCATGTTTGCAGAGATTCTAAAGTACCAGTAAAGTGGAATCCCCTAGGGAATGACCCCATTTTGAAAAGTGCACCCCTCAAAGAATTTATCAAGGGGTGTAACGAGCATTAGTATCCCAGACGTGACTGCACAGCGGATGGGGAAAAGTGAATATGTAAGCTGTGCGTAGAACATTGGGTACACTAAATTCCCTACTATTTCCCCAGTAGTTCCTATTATTGGGGAGGTCACTCTGGGGGTCACTTCTGGTTTATTATCCCTCGTAAGCTCTAAATCTGGTTTGTACCCTCATATATGCTCGCACAGTTTATACATTCCCTTCCTGCCGCAGCCAGTTATGTTCTAATGATTTGGCGATTTTTTTGGGGGTTTTTGTCTTCACATTGTACGAGCTATATTTTCTTTATTTCTCTGGTGATGTAGCCATATGAGGGCTTGTTGTTTGCAGTATGAGATGTATTTTTTAATCATTTTTAGGTGCTTACAACTTATTAAATAAATTTTATTAACTCTTTCTTGGTGGATTAAAAAACAACCCCATCAATTCTGGCACTGCGTTTTACAGTTTAAATTTTTCACCATGCAGCGTAGAGCGTAAGTAACATGTTATCTTTATTCTGCGGGTCGGTACGATTACGGCGATACCTCATTTATACTGTTTTTTTGTGCAATACCAATTTTGCAGAACAAAAACCCATTTGGGGACATAAATCAATTTTTTTTGCATCGCCATCTTCTAAGATGCGTAGCATTTTTATTTTTCAGTTTAGAGAGTTATTTTAGGGCTTATTTTTTGCGGGACAACCTGTGCTTTTTATTGGTACTGTTTTGGGGTACATATGACTTTTTGATCACTTTTTATGGCATATTTTGTAAGTTGAGATGGCGAAAAATCATTACTTTTGGCGTTTTTTTTTCCCCGACGTACACTGTGTACACTAAATATGGTTTCAGTTTAATTGTACAGGTTGTTACGGACGCGGCGATACCAAATATGTATTGTTTTTATTAATTTTTAGGTTTATTTTTTATATAATTCATTTTATATAGGAAAAGGGAATTTTTGGGGCTTTATTCTTTTATTAATTTTTTTCACATACTTTATTTATTTATTTTTTCACTTTTTTTACTTTTTCATGTGTCCCATTAGGACACCTGAGCCAGAGATGCTTTGATCTCTGGCTCAGTACTATAGACTGTAAGACACAAGCATGTAAGTGTCTTGCAGTCTATACAGGAAGTCAGCGCTATGGAAACATAGCGCTGACTTCCGCAGGTCTCGGCAGGATCAACCAGGTAGTGGGGTCTCCAGGCAGCCTGGGGTCACTTGGCAGACCCCGGGCTGCAGATTATCGATATCGGCACCCCCCAATCTCGAGATGGCGGAACCCCTTGGATGCCGCGGTCATGTTTGACCGCGGCATCCAAGGGGTTAAAACCTAAGATCGGAACTCAGTTCCGACCGGGGGTTATGGAGTAACTATCTGAGCGGGCGGTATCGGAACAGGGTGTTAGCTGTAACTGACAGCTAACACCCTGCCGCACCGCCCGCCAGGTGGCGGGCGGGAGGCCGGCCGGCCGGCCATGTTTGACCGCGGCATCCAAGGGGTTAAAAACCCCGATCGGCGTTGAGCGCCGATCGGAGGTTAAGGAGCAGGGTGTTAGCTGTCAGTTACAGCTAACACCCTCTCCCGAAGCCGCCCGCGGCACTCAGTGCCGCTAGCAAACACTTAAAATGCTGCGGTCGCTATTGACCACGGCATCTTAAGGGTTAAACAGCGGGGATCGGTGTTACCACTGGTCCCCGCTGTTGCAGCGGGAGCCTGGCTGTCAAATACAGCCGGGCTCCCGCGGTGATCGCACGGGCTCTGTATCTGAGCCCGCTCGATCACCGTCACGTACCTGTACGTGGGGATGCGGTAACTAACCACATTCTCCCACGTACATGTACGTGAGAATGCGTGAAGGGGTTAATTAGGAAACACCTGGGGCATTATTAATAAGGGGCAAATTATTTAAAGAGGATCTTTCATGTTCTCATGTATATGCGGTTTTACATACCGCTAGAAAGCCGACAGCGCACTGAATTCAGCACACTGTCGGCTTTCCCGTTATATGCCCCGGGGCTGGAGATATCGGGGGTCTAAATTTCACCGTTCACTGTCAGAAGGGCATTCCTGACTGTCTAGCTGCGCTGTGAGGAACGCCCTCCCTGACTGTGCTCATCCATAGACTTGTACTAGGGGGGCGTTCCTCACAGGTCAGCGTCATCACTGGGCTGAGTACACCCCAGTACAATTCTATGGACGGGTACAGTAAGGGAGGGCGTTCCTCACAGTGCAACTAGACAGTCAGGAACGCCCTTCTGACAGTGAACGGTGAAATTTAGACCCCCAATATCTCCAGCCCCGGGGCATATAACGGGAAAGCCGACAGTGTGTTGAATTCAGCGCACTATCGGCTTTCTAGCAGTATGTAAAACCGCATATACATGAGGACGTGAAAGGTCCTCTTAAAGGGGTGCAAAGGGAAGTTATTAGTTTAAAGATGCACTTGGGGGTATTATTCATTATGGGGGATTATATTATATATTTTATAATTGGGGTAGCAGCAGGATGGGGGCTTTGTGTAGCTGAGGACAATATGGGTCAGGTGCATGGAAAAGTGAGGAGCCAAAGATGTCTGTGTTGCAAACTTTACAGAGACTGGAAGAAGTGGTCATGACCATCTAGATGAAAGAGATGCGGAATGTGAACGATTAGTAGTATAATGTGCGCCACCAAACCTATGATTTACCTTCGTTATATCGATGATATCCTTGTCATCTGGACTGCAGGTGAGGAGGCCCTACTTCAATTCCATAATGACTTCAATGACTTTCACCCGACCATCAACCTTAAACTTAGCTATTCAGGGAGAGATAGTCACTTTCTGGATACCACAATATACATTAAAGACCACCGGCTACTCACATCAATATACCACAAACCCACAGACAGAACGGCCTACCTGAGAAACGACAGCTTCCACCCCAAGCACACAAGACAATCTATAATCTACAGCCAAGCTATACGATACAATCGTATTTGCTCCGACAAAGCAGACCTGGACAAGCACCTCCTGGATCTGAGGATGAAATTTCTCAGATTGGGATACAAACCAAAAGTAAAAGACAACCAATTGAACAAAGCGGCAGCCATTAACAGAGACAGTCTGCTCACATATAGAGAGACCCAGAAAGAAGCCTGAGTGCCCCTAGTTGTCACCTACAACCCACAGCTGGAGATCCTACGAAGGATTGCCAAGGAGCTCCAACCTGTGCTACATAGGGACAACAGACTCAAGGACATATTTCCAGTCCCCCCCTCTCCTTTCCTTTCGACAACCACCAAACCTGAGGCGTATTAACCTCCGGAGTGCCCTGAAGGCCCCAACTGAAAATGGCACCTCACCTTGCCTACATAAAAGGTGTATGACCTGCAAGCACATCCACACCGCTGACAGTGTACCTATCCCACAGTCACAGCAGATGCACAGAATTAGGGGGACATTCTCCTGCAGGTCTTCCAATGTGGTGTACCTCATAATGTGTACGCAATGTCCCACCACAGGCCTCTATGTGGGGGAAACAGGGCAGAGACTCAGTCAACGAATGAACTCACACAGATCCAGTATCAATAACAGCAGAACCGATCTCCCAGTGGCCGCACATTTCTCCGGAGAAAACCACTCTATTGAAGATTTGCGGGTTGTGGTTTTAATGGGACATTTTAAGACGCAGGAGGCGAGGAAACAATGGGAGTACAAGTTTATGCAAAAATTTCAAACTCTGCAATTTGGACTTAATATTCATGCCAGCTTCATGTCACACTATGTATGAACCATGAACTGAACTCAATATTCATGCCAGCTTCAAATCATACTATGTATGAACTGTGAGGGACACAAATCACCTCCTGATAGCAAACAGATAACAGCAAGAATTACTGATCCCTCCGTCACGCACCACAAGTTTCCAGACTGTTTTTTTGACCTGTTGTAAATAACTTCTCTACTTAGATTGCATTTTTTTTTTTTTTTTTAAGGACTAAAATGCTTTGAAAACCATGTGTATAAAAATCTGTGAATTTTCAGTTCTTGTATCACACCATGTCTGATGAAGGGAGCTAGCTAGTACTCCTGAAAGCTTACTTATAAATATACTCAGTTAGCCTCTAAAAGGTATCGCCTGATTTCTTCACTCTTCCACTGTGAACGATTAGTCAGAGACGTCACCGGTAAGTCACTAAATGCTACTGTCCTGTATTCACCTAAATCATCTGCAGAGCCCGCTATATACCACTATACGCTCACCGTATACTGATAGTATCGGTATTCAAACATGTCCAGGTAGGGGGCCCACTTGGACATGTTCGCCCCCCTGTGCTAAACCCCTAGCTACGCCTCTGGATCAGGGGTTAAGGAGCAGGGTGTTAACTGTCAGTTACAGCTAACACCCACTCCTGATGCCGCCCGCGGCATTCAGCATCAATGACAAACACCTAAGATGTCGCGGTCGCTATTGACCACGGCAGCTTAAGGGTTAAACAGTGGGGATCGGTGTTTTCACCATCCCCGCTGTTGCAGCGTTAGCCTGGCTGTCAGATACAGCTCTGCTTCTGAGTCTGCTCGATCACCATCACGTATATGCACGTGATGATGCGGTAACTACCCACATTCTCCCACGTACATGTACGTGAAAATACGTGAAGAGGTTAATATGCAACTGATGGTGAAAGGTGAAAATGGCAATTTTTCCAGAAATATGTAACTTCAGTGCGTAATATGTTGTTCCCAGCCTGTTCCAGAGACGAACGTTCCAAAAGCTGTTGTGCTCGGGATACCTGCTTAACAGTTTTTGGAGTGTGGGTCTCAGCTGACACAAACTGGGTACAACATATCGAGCACTGAAACTACGTATCTCTAGAAAAATTGCATTTTTCAGTTTTCATTTTCAGGTGCGCATTCATTTATGGAAATTATATGAATGCAACACTCAAGGTTTAAAAATGCTCACTATGTCACTGATAAATTCCTTCAGTGTTGTAGTTTCCAAAAAGGGATCACATGTCTACGGATTCCACTTTACTGGGTATTCAGGTGTAAGCCGTGACTGTGTGGACTACCCAGAATACAGCAAAGTCACAGATGAGAAGGACGACTCAATACCAGTTCAGCCAAAAATGTATTTTTACTAAGGTCGAGGTAAAAGAACCAAACAGAATTTCACACACACTCATCTGGATGACCGAGACCCCTGTGCTGCATAACCAGGTAGGCTCTATATGTCCAAACTACTTCACTATAGTTTGCCTATCGACGGGCCCGTCTAGGACGGCCGCCCCAATTACCTATTAACACTACTGATAAAGAAGGAAGTGTTTTGTGTGTAAAGCCGGCTTACCGGTGATGCAGCACGGGGGCTAACAAACTTATAGGAAACTGTAAACCCAGACCTCCCTGATAACCCCAAGTGAATATCAGTATCCAGTCCTGAGCAAGTGGAAACAGGCAATTTGATGGAGTTGGTAATATCTCAGAAATGCACAGAATCTTCTGAGGTTAGGTTGTAACAGGAAATGGTGAAGACTCCAGAGTCCTTATTAATGCAAATAATAATTAATTGAAGATGTCTTTAACTGATAGGAACAGGCCGAACTGAGTGTCAATAGAAAGTGCTAACGCCCTAATCTTACACTTTGGTGCCAAAGCTAACTATTGTTGCCTGCACGTTGTAGACCACCGCGTCGGAACTGAGCTCAGGCTTACCGACCCGGGTCGTGGACCTTTCTGGCTGAAATAGCTGCTATTGATGCGGGATCTCCTCCACTGTGAGCGGCACTGCCTCTGGACTGTCATACGTTCAGTCGCAGTTCCCAATGCAGCTCCTCACAAGGCCCGGCTTTTGTCGCTCCCCAGTGGGGAAACTACCGGCGTTTCCATAGGTATAATTGACATTGCAGTGTGGAAATCGCAGCGTGTGCACGCCTCCTATTTTTCTACAATGTGTGGATGGGATTTGCATTTTCACCGCAGCCAAACCACATTGTTTATGCCACGTGGGGCCCCGGTGTTAAACACTTAAATCTTGTCCTCTTTTAACCCCAACCTAAACCCTGCCCCTTATTTTCCTGACTCAAACCTCTTTGGTTCCTTAAACAAAGGTCTTAACCCTCTCTCCTCTAGTTGCACTAACCCCTGATGTTATCTTTGTCCAACTATGCTACTGTCACATTTGTGACTTTTACCTCCCTAATTTGTCATGATGTAACATGGAAACAGGCCACATTGCACCAAAGAACTGCTTATTAGTCAATTTTCTTATTAATTTAATTTATATACCACTCTTCCCTGGGCTGGTGCGCCAATTTGTGAACGATATTCTTTCCCTAATACTGTCACTACTGCCACATGGTGTGCTTTTGCACCCACATATAGTGTACAACCATTATGTTAGGATGCTGTAAATTCAGTTCAGATGAGACAAATTGTGGCTGACAAATGGAAAGTGTTTCACACCCCAAATACAGTCGTCTGAATAGACCCTTAGTACAAGAAATGAGTCAGCCATTTGTGCATAGATTGTTACAGGCTTTTTGCATGCTAGATAACCTTCAATCTCTTCCAGGTTCATTTTACCATCTCTGTAATGCCAACAACACCAGGATCACTCATCTTTATAATATGGACACTAAAGTCACTTCATTAGTATTAAGTCTGTTTGAGGACGGCTCCAAAGGAATATTTCTAAATTGTCTTTTATGAAATTTGCCATACATTTAGCCAAATTAACATTATTGTCAGTTGTACTAGCTTTCCAACAAACAAAACAACAGTGAATTTTTAACTCTTCTATCTAATATATATATAAATTATGAGCTATTTGGTTGAGATATGTCTTTTTATGTTGAAGAGCGTTTATTTATTTCAGATGATCTAATGTCAATATTGCCTTTTGAGCTTCCTGGACCCAGTAGACTGCTTTTTTTACATCAAAAGAAGCTTCTGAAATGGATGACCTTCATAAGTGTTGAAGATGCCAAATGTTTTCATGTCCAAATAAAATATTTTATGACACAGAAAGTTTTACTTCTATACAGCTTGAATATACCAAGGACACAAACTTTATTTTTTTATAGTCATAAATGGTATTCCAAGATATGGTGCATTAGAGTTGTTAACATGGTTACTTAGAAAAAAAGACAAAGTCTATTAAATTTAGGGTCTTACATAAATATATTTAACTATTTAGTCCAATGGAAGTCAAATTAAATGATGAGTACAAAAGTCCTTCCTGAACCAGTCAGAAAAATCTCTGTATACTTCATTAACATTAGTCAATAAAATGTACAGATGTAACGTCTCTGCCTGTTCAGGTCTCTGTACCACCCCTCCGCCCGCACGCGGCGGCGCAGGAGGCGTGCTCAGTTTGATTCCTTGTTTAAGATTCTTGTTGCTCAGTCTGAACACTGTCCTAGACTATGTAATTAATTTTCTACCACACCCATCTCAGCACCTTGATTTTCCTCTGCTCCACTAATAGTTAATCTCAGCTTTGCCTGTGTGATTGACAGTCTGTCTACCAATCCAGTCTGGGGCGGGTCCTGACTTTCTATAAACAGGTTGTCAGCCCTCACATGCTCGCTGGCTATTGATTCTGTCTTGTGACTTGTCCCTGCTGGCTCCTTTTCTGCTATTCCCTGTATTCCTATTTCTGACCTCTGGCTCTGTGTTTGACTATTCTCTACAATTGTGATATTGTACTGCAATTCTATTGTAGTGTATTGTACTGCTCGACTGTTACCAACCCCTTGGCTTGCTGACTCTGCTTCTGTGTTGTTTTGTCTTGTCCTGTTCTGTGTGTCACTTATATTAGGAAGGGACTGATCGACCAGTTGCTGGCTGTCACCTAGGACAGATCGGGCAAGTTAGTTAGGGACAGCGGGGGGGGGGGGGTTCAGCTTTAGGGCTCACTGTCTTGTTGTGCCCCTCCCCCAGGGTTCTGCAGCAGCGACTGGGGAATTGCTCAACTGGCAATTACCTTACAACAGGACTATATGTACAGCTCATGCAGCCCTAGGCACTAAGACTCAAAACATTTCCATTAACCCCTTCCCAACATGTGCTCTAATAGTATGGCGGATGTCGAGTGTTTAAATATGGTGGCCACTCGGGAGCTGAGCGGCCGCCATAGCCACCGGGCTTCTGCTGTTTTATACAGCTGTCTTATACTGATCGCGGGCATTAGCCCCTTTGGTGCCTCAGTCAAAGCTGACTGAGGCGCCATTTTACCGGCGGCATGTGGGCACCGCCATTTTTCCGGAGATCGCCAGCTCCCAGTGTCCCATTACTATGACATCTGGGAGCCTTATGAAGGCTTCCAGGCCTGTCTCTCATTAGTTTCTATTGTGCTGTTTTTTTTGCAATGCATTAGCATTATAGTGCATTGCATTAGTGATCAGACCCCCTGGGCTTCAAGATAAAAATAAAAAAAAAAAAATGCAAAAAAATTTTTTGGGAAAAAAAGTTAAAAAAATATTAAAAAAAATAAGTTCAAATCACCCCCCTTTCCCTAGAATGCATATAAAAGTACTTAAATACTGTGAAACACACACATTAGGTATCCCTGTGTCTGAAAACGCCCGGTCTACAAATCTATAAAAATATTTTTCCTGAACGGTAAATGCTGTAGCGGGAAAAAAAAATCAAAAGTGCCAAACCGCCGTTTTATCACTGTTTTGCCGCTGATAAAAATTTGAATAAAAAGTGATCAAAGCAATAGCAATTCCCCAAAATGGTATAACTGAAAGGTACACCTGGTCCTATGCATCCCTGTACATGGAAATATAAAAAAGTTACGGGTGTCAGAATATGGCACCATAAAACCATATAAATTTGGTATCCCCAGAATTGTACTGAAACATAGAATACAGGTGGCATGTCATTTTGGCTGCAGAGTGAACGCCGTAAAAATGAAGCCTAAGTAAGAAAGTCGCACAAATGCACTTTTTCTTCAAATCCACCTGATTCTGAATTTTTTTCCAGCTTTCCAGTACATTGTACAGAATAATAAAAGGTAGCATCATTAAGAAAAATTTGTCCTGCGCACATTAAGACCTCATATGGCTCTGAGAGCGGAAAAATAAAGAATTTATGGGGTTTTTTAGGGAGGGAGGGGATTCAAAAATGAAAATCGAAAAATTCCTCCGGCGGGAAGGGGTTAACCTCTTTTTCGATTTTTTTCAATTTTCGTTTTTCACTCCCCTCCATACAAAAGCCGGAACTTTTTTATTTTTCCGTTCACAGAGAAGACTTAATTTTTGTAGGACAAATTGTACTACATAATACTCTGTTTGATGTACTGGGAAGCTGGAAAAAAATTCATAATAGGGTAGAATTAGAGAAAAACTGTGTGAGACTTTCTTACATTTTTCGTTTTTACGATGTTCATTGTGCAGCCATAATGCAATGCCACCTGTATTCTCTGGGTTGGTAGGATCACAGCTATACCAAATTTATATAGTTTTTTTTACGTTTTAACCCCTTAAAAATAATAAAAATTTCATCACCTGTAACTTTTTTGTTTCTGTGTAAGGGGATGCTGTGGAGCATTAAATACCATGTGGAGCATTATACCGTGGGTTTAAAATTCCTGCTGGCAGCCCTGTGTGCTATAATCATAGCATATATAATCATAAAGATTATGTAGAGAGTATAGAGAGAGATATGTAGTTGTCAAAATATTTATGTGTATGTGTGTGTGTGTATATATATATATATATATATATATATATATATATATTTATAGTACAGACCAAAAGTTTGGACACACCTTCTCATTCCAAGAGTTTTCTGTATTTTCATGACTATAAAAATTGTAGATTCACACTGAAGGCATCAAAACTATGAATTAACACATGTGGAATTACATACTTAACAAAAAAGTGTGAAACAACTGAAAATATGTCTATATTCTAGGTTCTTCAAAGTAGCCACATTTTGCTTTGATTACTGCTTTGCACACTCTTGGCATTCTCTTGATGAGCTTCAAGAGGTAGTCACCTGAAATGGTCTTCCAAAAGTCTTGAAGGAGTTTCCAGAGATCTCGATTGGGTTCAGGTCTGGTGACTGTGGAGGCCAGGTCATCTGGTGTAGCACCCCATCACTCTCCTTCTTGGTCAAATAGCCCTTACAGAGTCTGGAGGTGTGTGCTATCTTGTCAGTTTCGGGGGGCGGCATTTTGATTGACCTAAATCAGCCCAAGACAGGCCGCTTTAAAAATCATGCTGAGCGGGACCTGTCCTGGGCTCGTTTAGCGTTTTAGGCAGGGGAGGAGAGCGGTAGCGCGGGGAGGCCGTGCAGAGACAGCGCTGCTTCAACACTCACCTATTGGCAGCAGCGCTGCTCCAGCGGCCCACCCTCAAGCGTTCACTTAGCCTGCTCCTAGCTCTCCGCCTCCGCCCCCGTTCACTTAGCCTGCTCCTAGCTCTCCGCCTCCGCCCCCGTTCACTTAGCCTGCTCCTTGCCCTCCGCCTCTGCCCCCGTTCACTTAGCCTGCTCCTTGCTCTCCGCCCGCACCCACGCTTGGCTGCGTGCATCACGTGACATGACCTGACGTGATAGGACACACAGTGGCTCCTGCGCGGTCTCCTAAGTTGTCCCTGCTCTCAAAAGCGCTACTGAGGTAAGTGTTTCTTATTAGATAAATATTGCTTTTCTAAGTATTTATCCCCTATCCATAGGATAGGGGATAAATACCAGATTGATGATGATGGCAGGTTGGGTGACGTGGGGGGGTGGGGCGGGTGAGGCAAGGTTTGGGGTGCGGTGGATGTTGGGTGTCGCAGGGGGGGCGGGTTTGGCAAGGTTTGGGGTGCGGTGGATGTTGGGTGTCGCAGGGGGGGGGGGGCGGATGAGGCAAGGTTTGGGGTACGGTGGATGTTGGGTGTCGCAGGGGGGACGGGTGAGGCAAGGTTTGGGGTGCGGTGGATGTTGGGTGTCGCAGGGGGGGCGGGTGAGGCAAGGTTTGGGGTGCGGTGGATGTTGGGTGTCGCGGGGGGGCGGGTGAGGCAAGGTTTGGGGTGCGGTGGATGTTGGGTGTCGCAGGGGGGGCGGGTGAGGCAAGGTTTGGGGTGCGGTGGATGTTGGGTGTCGCAGGGGGGGCGGATGAGGCAAGGTTTGGGGTGCGATGGATGTTGGGTGTTGCAGGGGGGGTGGGTGAGGCAAGGTTTGGGGTGCGGTGGATGTTGGGTGTCGCAGGTGGGGTAAGGCAAGGTTTGGGGTGCAGTGGATGTTGGGTGTCGCGGGGGGGCGGGTGAGGCAAGGTTTGGGGAACGGTGGATGTTGGGTGTCGCAGGGGGGGACAGGTGAGGCAAGGTTTGGGGAACGGTGGATGTTGATGTCGCGGGGGGGCGGGTGAGGCAAGGTTTGGGGTGCGGTGGATGTTGGGTGTCGTGGGGGGCGGGTGAGGCAAGGTTTGGGGAACAGTGGATGTTGGGTGTCGCAAGGGGGGACAGGTGAGACAAGGTTTGGGTTGCAGTGGATGTTGGATATCGCGGGGGGGAGGGGAGGGGCGTTGACAGAAAAAGCCTCCAAGCAAAGAATATCCTCTGTGATAAGGAGCAGGGATTATGTGCCCAGCACTGTAAGGGTAGCTCATGCCAGGCCCATATAACCTTAGTACACTGCTGCTCAAACCATCATATTACAGTTATAGTTTTATCAGCTAATCTCTGTAGCATGAAGGGTTAAAAGGCTATATGTTGAGACATTGTTTGAAAAATCACAAAAACAAATGCAAAGTATTTTTATGTAAATAAAGCTTAGGCTCCATTCATGTCTCAGGTCATGTCATGGTTTGTCATTGTGATAATCCTGAATGTATTCTGCTGTTTTTCCCTACCCAGTAAAATGCACCTGACAGACCCATTACAAATATGTTACAAATTAAAAAAAAAAAAACTATGTCGGCTTTCTAGCGGTATATAAAACCTCATATTCATGAGGACATGAAAGGTTCTCTTTAATAAGGCTAGCACTGCATTGCGATCTTGGCTGCCTATTGCATGACCAAAGATCGCTGGGTCTCCCTGCGACTCCTTCACTAATGTTAGTGAATGAAGTCACATTGAGATCCTGAGGGTGCCACAACCGCAACTTCAAGCCAAGCATTGCTCAACCCTTTTGTGACTTGAAGTTACAGTCGCAAAAGTACTAGAGGTTGCAATGTGACTCCATTCACTAATATTAAGTGAAGGAGTCACAGGGCAACCCAGTAATCATTGATCACGTGACAGGAAACACCCAAAATTGTCATGTAACCCTAGCCTAACCATTGCGGTTTTGGAAATCGCACCATGTCAATTATACCTATGGAAACGCCGGTGGTTTCCATATAGGTAGAAAGAGAAAGTCCACAGAGGAAACCTCTGTGGACAGTCTGTGAAAAGTGCTGCGATACGTTGCCTCCATGTTTTTTCCTGCAGCGCTTTTTTGCTGCTGCCCGCTACGTGGAGACTTAGCCTAAGGATAGATTGTCAATATCAGATTGGTGGGAGATCTGATCTACCATAATCTGGTCTAACTACTATGCAGAGAACCATGCTGTATGGTTCCTGCGAGGTTTGGGATGCCATGGATGCCGCGGGGGGGAGTGGTTGGGGAGGGGGCGTTTTGGGTGTCTGCTGAGACCCCCCTTTTGCTTGAGAATTAGTTTTTTTACCCTCCACTTGAAATTCAGCCTGACCACAGCCAGGCTGAATATAGGCTATCTGCGGCGCTCCTATTAAAGAGAATGGGAGCGTGGGTTTGTATATCCACCAAGCGGCTGCGGTCAGGCTGAACTCCCAGTGGTTGATAAAAGACCCAATTCTCAGGCTCAGTGGGATTCTCAGCAGATGCCCAAAACTTATAAAAATATTTTCCCATACGGTGAATGCCATAGCGGGGAAAAATAAATCAAAACTGCCGAACCGCTGTTTTTTCACTGTTTTGCCTCTGATAAAAATTTGAATAAAAGGTGGTCAAAGCAATAGACATTCCCCAAAATTATATAACTAAAAAGTACACCTGGTCCTGCAAAACAAGGGGCCCTATGCGTTCCCGTACACTGAAATATAAAAAAAACTGTTACGGGTGTCAGAATATGGCAACTTTAAAAAAAAATGTTTTAGATCTTTGTTATAGGATTAAAATGTAAATAAAACTATATAAGTTTGGTATCCTCGGAATTGTACAGAAACACAGAATACAGGTGACATGTCATTTTGGCTGCAGAGTGAACACCGTAAAAACAAAGCCCATAAGAAAGTCGCAGAAATGCACTTTTTCTTCATTTCCTCCCAATTCTGAATTTTTTTGCAGCTTCCCAGCACATTTTACAGAATAATAAATGGTACCATTATGAAGAACAATTTGTCCCACAAACATTAAAGGGGTTGTCCAGGCAAAAATGGACAACCCTTTGTCGGGGGTTAAGTTCCCCCGGGATGGATGTCACCGTAATCCTAATTAAATAAAGAATAATATCGAGCTCGAGGAAAACAAACTACAGACACGCCCAGGAGTCTAGTAAGAATGATTTTGTTTATTGTATAGTTCATACAAGTTTTAAAGGCAAGTTGGTTACACAACAGTCATGTGACCAATGTACATATTTGGTCTTTCCGGTTCCGCTGCTAAACAGATTTGTTCAGTTTCTCATAACAACATCTCTCCTTGAATTTTGTGGATGCTTCCCCTTATCTTTTCCTGAGAACAACAGTACTGTTGAATGCCGTCCCAGTGTCTGCTTCCTATCTTATCTTCTAAACTGTGCAGGCTATCTGCAGACTATTTCATTCTCTGTGTATAGAGTGTATAGAATATAATACAAATTATATTTTAACCCTCACACCTTTTAAAGTTTAAATAAGCTGGGGGCAGTGAAAAAGTGCAATTCAGAAAACTCATTTTTATTAGGCCTATTCATCTTGGTCTTATCAGCAGGTATTCTTCTTCATTTACTGCTGTGCAAACGGCCCATAATAGGGAATCGTAAGTAAAAAGAAGTGGTCCTCTTACAGGATCCTCATCTTTTGGCATGAGGGAGGGTCTATTTCTCTGGAGGACCTGTCCTTTTCAGAATTATACAAACAACTCATTGATGTCAGGTTTCCCCATAGATTACAGCTAATCACTGGGGAGAATGTCGGGGGACTCTTTGTAATAAGCATTGCAATAGTGTTTATTTGTGTATTATGTTGACTCTTTTGTAGTTAGAGTTTGGTCAAAGACCTTGACGTTTCACCTGGTAAGAAGATGTGTTAAGTTATTTTCATTGTTAATACCGTGTTGTTGGTCTCTGATACTGAAGTAATACAGTAAGAAGATTTCTTTAAAACTGTTTTATCACTTTGTGTATTTTGTATGTTTATTGTGTGACAATAGCAGCGTGTGAAGCTAGTAGCATGGAAACTCTTTTTTTTTTTTTTTTGGGGGGGGGGGGGCGCCTTTTTATAGTCTGCCTCAGGCAGCAAAGAGGCTAGGTTCACCACTGTATATATATATATAGTGGGAGGAAAAAAGTATTTAGTCAGCCACCAATTGTGCAAGTTCTCCGACTTAAAAAGATGAGAGAGGCCTGTAATTGACATCATAGATAGACCTCAACTATAAGAGACAAAATGAGAAAACATATCCAGAAAATAACATTGTCTGATTTTTAAAGAATTTATTTGCAAATTATGGAGGAAAATAAGTATTTAGTCAATAACAAAAGTTCATCTCAATACTTTGTTATATATCCTTTGTTGGCATTGACAGAGGTCAAACATTTTCTGTAAATCTTCACAAGGTTAGCACACACTGTTTCTGGTATGTTGATCCATTCATCCATGCAGATCTCCTCTGGAGCAGTGATGTTTTGGAGCTGTCGCCGGGCAACACGGACTTTCAACTCCCTCCAAAGGTTTTCTATGGGGTTGAGATCTGGAGACTGGCTAGGCCACTCCAGGACCTTGAAATGCCACATTTCATCTTCAATGCCCTTACTGATGGAAGGAGGTTTGCACTCAAAATCTCACGATACATGGCCCCATTCATTCATTCATGTACTTGGATCAGTCGTCCTGGTCCCTTTGCAGAGAAATAGCCCCAAAGCATGATGTTGCCACCCCCATGCTTCACAGTAGGTATGGTGTTCTTTGGATGCAACTCAGCATTCACTCTCCTCCAAACACGACGAGTTGTGTTTCTACCAAACAGTTCTACTTTGGATTCATCTGACCATATGACATTCTCCCAATACTCTTTTGGAACATCCAAATGCTCTCTAGCAAACTTCAGACGGGCCCGGATATGTACTGGCTTAAGCAGGGGGACACGTCTGGCACTGCAGGATCTGAGTCCCTGGCGGTGTAGTGTGTTACTGATGGTAGCCTTTGCTACGTTAGTCCCAGATTTCTGCCGGTCATTCACTAGGTCCCCCCCATGTGGTTCTGGGATTTTTGCTCACCGTTCTTGTGATCATTTTGACCCCACGGGGTGAGATCTTGCGTGGAGCCCCTGATCGAGGGAGATTATCAGTGGTCTTGTATGTCTTCCATTTTCTAATTATTGCTCCAACAGGTGATTTCTTCACAACAAGCTGCTTGCCTATCGCAGATTCAGTCTTCACCATAGTGGAGTTTGGAGTGTGACTGTTTGAGGTTGTGGACAGGTGTCTTTTATACTGATAACAATTTCAAACAGGTGCCATTACTACAGGTAATGAGTGGAGGACAAAGGAGCCTCTTAAAGAAAAAGTTACAGGTCTGTGAGAGCCAGAAATCTTGCTTGTTTGTAGGTGACCAAATACTTATTTTCCACCATAATTTGCAAATAAATTCTTAAAAAATTCAGACAATGTGATTTTCTAGATATGTTTTCTCATTTTGTCTCTCATAGTTGAGGTCTACCTATGATGTCAGTTACAGGC
Source organism: Leptodactylus fallax (assembly GCA_947044405.1). Lineage (NCBI taxonomy): Eukaryota > Metazoa > Chordata > Amphibia > Anura > Leptodactylidae > Leptodactylus > Leptodactylus fallax. The sequence goes on along the minus strand of CAMRHE010000061.1, from coordinate 610,182 downwards.
CTCTCTCATCTTTTTAAGTGGGAGAACTTGCACAATTGGTGGCTGACTAAATACTTTTTTTCCCCACTGTATATATATTTATATATCAAATGCCAAAAAAAGCTTTCTCTGTGTGGCTGTAATGATAATATGGGAGGTGATTTACAATATTACAGCCAAAGGAGAAGGTTATTGAGAGAGTGAGAACTACCGTGTTTCTCCAAAAATAAGACCTACCCCGAAAATAAGCCCTAGCTACATTCTCCAGGTTTTTTGGAGTAGGCTTGAAATATAAGCCCTACTCCAAAAATAAGCCCTAGCTAATTTAACCCCTTCCCGACATCCGCTGCGCGATTACTGCGGATGCCGGGTCCTTAAAGATGGCGGAGCTTAGCTGCAGAGCGGCTACCATAGCTACCGTACCCGGTCTCTGCGGAGACATGTAGTTAATGCTCGCGATCACTGTCTACCCTGATCGCGGGCATTGTTCAGCGTGACTTCCCTTTCCCTTCCCTCCCACCAAAGTAGCAAAACCCGGAGTTAATGCCCGCGATCAGAGTGGACTCTGACCGTGGGCATTGCTAAGTGTGACCTCCACACTTCTCCCCCGGTCCCCACCCCATATAGCTGCTATACCGGGTCTCCTTGTACACCGGAGACCCGCATTTAATGCCCGCAATCAGAGTCCACTGATCGCGGGCATTGTTAGGTCTGTCAGTCCGTGACCCCCCCCCCCTCCAAATCGACCCCCCAAAACAGAGTAACTATCCCCGGGTCCTTTCACGTTGCAGGTCGGCTCCCGCAGGTGAGATCGCAGGAGCCGACCTGTTCATTTGACAGCCGGGAGCGTTATGAAGGCTCCCAGGCCTGTCATAGGAATATTAATATTGAGATCCAGCCTCAGTAGTAATGTAGATAATCTCCCATAGACTGCAATAGGTTGTATTGCAGTCTATGGGATGATTGCAGGTTCAAGACCCCCTAGGAGGGGTTAATAGTAAAAAAATAAATAAATAAAAGTTCAAGCCCCCTCCCACTTTCACTAGAATACATATAAAAATAAAATATTACTGTGAAACACATACACATTAGGTATCCCTGTGTCCGAAAATGCCCACTCTACAAACTTATATGCTGTAGCAAAAAAAAAATGATCAAAAGTGCCGAACTGCTGTTTTTTCGCTGTTTCACCTCTGATAAAAGTTGAAAGAAAAAGTGATCAAATGTGTGATTGTTGTTCATGGAAAAAATTAAGACCTACCCCAAAAATAAGCCCTAGCCCTTTTTTCGGAGAAAAAAATAATATAAGACCCTGTCTTATTTTCGGAGAAACACGGTAGAAGTCTAAAGATGGCACCTGAGGGTGTAGTGGGTTAGCTAGGGAAACAGGGAGGGTAGGTGAGTGAAGCAGAGAGGGAAGGAGGGGGAGAGAGTGAGAAGGGAGGAAGAGTGAGTCAACTCTGAGTGCAGCCCAAGGAATCATGGAAGTTGTAGGAACGGCACAGAACAGAAAGATGCAGATGTAAACAAATGCAGAGGATGCCAGGAGTTCCCAGAGAAATTACTCAAAACACTGCTAAAGGTATTTGGGTGCAGTTATTAACTGATTAATAGCAGTAACAGACCTATTTTTATGAAAATTCATTTTTTGCTCGGAAAACCCCTTTAAGTGGGTTATCCTTGGTACAACAGCTTTTGGAGCATTCGTCTTTGATGCAAGCTGGGCACCACATATTGTTCACTGACATACTTCTGGAAAAATTGTCATTTTCACTTTGCACAGGTGATGGTGCATTCATTTCTGGAAAATAAATTAATTCAACACTTGGGTACAATGAGAATAAATTCCTTGAGGGGTGTAGTTTTTAAAACAGGGTCATGTGTCAGGGGATTCCATTTTGCTGGCATTTGGTGCCTAAACAGGTTTATACCCACATATGTTAGTTAAAGGGGTTTTCTGGGCAAAAAAAAGGATTTTTCAGAAAAGATCTTTTAGTGCTATTAATAGGTTAATAAGTGTACCCAAATACCTTTAGCAGTGTTTTGAGTGATTTATGGGTTTTAGAAATGAGTGAATTTCTCAAAAGTTCGATTCGGCAGTTCAATTCGAAGTTCCAAAAAAATTTGCTTCGATCTGAATTACTTTGCTGCGAATAAACAGCTATTTCTGGGCTGCAGAGAGCCGGGGTGGGCGGCAAAATGGTGGAAGCCCTTGGATGCCGCGGTCATGTCTCGCTCTTTCTCTCTTTCCAGCACGGACTAGTTTTATTCATGTGGAAGGATCTGCTAACAAGTAAAGACACGCCTACCCAATCACATCACTAGAGAACATCATGTGACCGTCTGATGTCACAAAGGTCCTTACTAAATATTCGTTACCGTGAAGCAGCAGGAAATCCAAGATCGTGGCGAATCTAAGATTTCCTGAAATTCGGATCGAATTCCACTTCTGCAGAATCGATTCACTCATCTCTAAGGGGTTTCTCTGGGAGCTCCTGGCATCTTCTGCATTTGTTTACATGGGTATCTTCCTGTTCTGTTTTCCTATAACTACATGATGTCTTGTGCTTCACACCCTCCCCCTCCCTTTCTCACTCACACCCCCTCCCTGTCTCTCAAGCAAGCCCACCCATAACGAGCCCTTCTTAACTAACTCAACCTCAACCCCCCACCCCATCATACCTACCTGTATTCCTATCTGGATCTTCTGGGCACGGGACATCACTTGTTCTAGGTGGCCGGCACCTCCTCTTCTTGAAGTCTGCTGGCCATCAAGGAGAAGGAGGACAGAGTAGTGATGCTTGGCTTTGGCAGTTAGTAGGTCATTCGTGACTTTGGTTAGTGCAGTTTCTGTGGAGTGATGGTGTCTGAAGCCCGACTGTAATCTGTCAAATAGTAAGTTGGACGAGAGATAGGAGGATAGTTCAGAGTGGACGTGTTGCTCAAGCAATTTTGAGGCATACGTAAGCAAGGAGATGGGGCAATAGTTACCTAGAGAGGACAGGTCGAGGGATAGTTTAGGAGGGGGCACAGGAGGACAGAGAAAGGAGTTAAAGTTAGCGAATAGCTGTTTAGGATTGCAGAATAGGGAAAATCTGAGTGTGGTGAAATAGACGTGTTTAGCAGAGGTGAGTGCATTCTTAAAGTTGCCTCTTTACACCTAATGAAGTCCTACTGGGAGTGGCTTTTCTTCCAGAGGCGTTCTGCAACCCGTGAAGCACGTCTCAGTTTTTTTGTCAGGACTGTGTGCAAGGGTTGCTTGTTGATCGATCGAGCTCTGGTGTGTGTGAAGGGGGCCACCGAGTTAAAGTCTGAAGTAATGGTGGTATTATAGAAGACCGTAGCGGCATCTTCATCCTGGAGCGAGGATATCTCAGTGAGTGCTAGGAGACAGTATGTTGATGTCAAGGCAGTTAAGGATCCTTTGGGGGCGTGTTGGTTTTGGGGTTGGGGGGTCTGGTACAGAAGAGAGGGAAGAAAATGTTAGTAAGTTGTTGTCAGAGAGCGTGGTTGGAGGGTTAGAGATAGTGGATAGAGAGCAGAGGCAGGTGAATATGAGGTCCAGCGTGTGCCCCTTTGTGTGAGTGGCAGAGGAAGACCATTGAGAGAGAACAAAGGAGGCGGTGATGGATATGAAATTGGATCCAATAATGTTTTTTTTCATGTGTTACTTACTGATAAGCTACCATGATTACTTTTGGTAAGTGTTTGGGACACCTGTATATGCTCAGTTCGAACCCCCAAGGGGACATTACCCCTTTTTTTTTTTATTTAGTGTGTATATAAATAGAATGTGTGTATGAGTCTATATCTGTTATCCAACTGTACACAGAAAGGATTTGCTGTACCCTGAAATGCTGTGCATGGACCCAAATGAATGAAATGTTTCTTCAAGCCCTGGGTGAGCACAAATTCTACTACACTGCCTAAACAGAATCACTCTGTTTGGAATTGGTGCTGCTTACAGGACTTTTCTCTCTGCATGTTTTGTGCGGAAACTGAGCGGAAACCACACGAACCCCATTATAGTCTATGCGGTCCAAGTAAACTGATTTTTTATGCTTATAGGTTTCTGTTCGGGGGGGGCCCCAAGCGGACTCCCTGAACGAAAACCCGAACGCAGATGTGAATCGGACCTTAGACTGGTTTCTGTTACAAGTGGTGTACCCCAGGGTTCAGTTCTGGGTCTGCTGTTATTTAACTTATTTATTAATGATATAGAAGATGGGATTAATAGCACTGTCTCTATATTTGCAGCTATGTAGTACAGTGCAGTTTATAGAGGATATGCATAGTTTACAAGCAGACTTGGACAGACTGAATGCTTGGGCATCCACTTGGCAAATGAGGTTCAATGTGGATAAATGTAAAGTTATGAATCTGGGTAAAAATAATCTACATGCAATATATGTCCTAGTGGGTGTAAACCTGGGAGAGTCACAGGTAGAGAGATCTTGATGTAGTTGTAGATCGTAGACTGAATAATAGCATGCAATGTCAATCGGCTGCTTCTAAACCCAGCAGAATATTGTCTTTAGAGATGAGCGAATTTCTCAAAAGTTCGATTCTGCAGTTCGATTCGAAGTTCCAATAAAATACACTTCAATCCGAATTAATTTGTGGCAAATATCGCTAAAAAACACCTATTTCCTGGATTCAGAGAGCCTGTATAGTGGTGTAGAACACTGTGCCTACTGTGGTAGTGAAACAATACTGTGAGTCAGTATGACACGCACATAACAGGCGTCGCTTTTAGAACCACTGCCCACTTCACTTATTTGGACAGTTACGGGGCCAAAACTGACCAACTAACTCAAGTGTGAACTCAGACTTACAGGTCCATGTTAGTGCCAGGTAGAAAGAACCGTGCAGAGGCCCAACATCCTACTGTAGCGTGAAAGAGCACACTCCTTTTACACCCTCGTGTCTACAGAGTGGCAAGTTGACATAATGTGGAGGCCATACAGTGACCCAGTGGCAGCGTCATGAGGAGGGCATACAGTAACCCAGTGGCAGCGGCATGAGGAGGGCATACAGTGACCCAGTGGCTGTGGCATGAGGAGGGCATACAGTGACCCAGTGGCTTCGGCATGAGGAGAGCATACAGTGACCCAGTGGAACCGGCATGGGGAGGGCATACAGTGACCCAGTGGCTGCAGCATGAGGAGGCCATATAGTGACCCAGTGGTAGCAGCATTAGGAGGACATACAATGACCCTGCATTGGCTGCAGCATGAGGATGCCATGCAAGGTGACATAATGTGGAGTTGGCAGCAGCATGAGGAGGACACAGAGTGGCAAGGCAACATAATGTGGAGGTGGCAGCAGCATGAGGAGGCCATACAGTGACCCAGTGGAGGCGGCATGAGGAGGGCATACAGTGACCCAGTGGCTGCGGCATGAGGAGGGCATACAGTGACCCAGTGGAACCGGCATGAGGAGGGCATACAGTGACCCAGTGGCTGCAGCATGAGGAGGCCATACAGTGACCTAGTGGCAGCGGCATTAGGAGGACATACAATGACCCAGCATTGGCTGCAGCATGAGGATGCCATACAGTAACCCAGTGGCAGTGGCATGAGGAGGGCATACAGTGACCCAGTGGCTGCGGCATGAGGATGGCATACAGTGACCCAGTGGCTGTGGCATGAGGAGGCCATACAGTGACCCAGTGGAAACGGCATGAGGAGGGCATACAGTGACCCAGTTGCAGCGGCATGAAGAGGGCATACATTGACCCAGTGGCTGCGACATGAGGAGGGCACACATATACCCAGTGGAAACGGCATGAGGAGGGCATACAGTGACCCAGTGGCTGCAGCAATGAGGAGGGTATACAGTGACCCAGTGGTTGCAGCATGAGGAGGCCATACAGTGATCCAGTGGCAGCAGCATGAGGAGGGCATACAGTGACCCAGTGGCAGTGGCATGAGGAGGACACAGAGTGACCCAGTGGCAGCGGCATGAGGAGGGCATACAGTGACCCGGTGGAAACGGCATGAGGAGGCCATACAGTCACCCAGTGGCAGTGGCATGAGGAGGGCATACAGTGACCCGGTGGCAGTGGCATGAGGAGGACGCAGAGTGACCCAGTGGAAACGGCATGAGAATGCCTTAGAGTGACCCAGTGGCAGCGGCATGAGGAGGGCATACAGTGACTCAGTGGCAGCGGCATTAGAAGGGCATGCAGTGACCCAGTGGCTGCGGCATGAGGAGGGCATACAGTGACCCAGTGGCCGAGGCATGAGGAGGGTATACAATGACCCAGTGGAAGCGACATTAGGAGGACATACAGTGACCCAGCAGTGGCTGCAGCATGAGAGGGCATACAGTGACCCAGTGGAAACGGCTTGAGAAGGGCATACAGTGACCCAGTGGCAGGAACATGAGGAGGCCATACAGTGACCCAGTGGCTGCGGCATGAGGAGGCCATACAGCCACCCAGTGGCAGAGTGTGGAGGTGGCAGCAGCGTGAGGAGGCCATACAGTCACCCAGTGCAGAGTGCGGAGGTGACAGCAGAGTGAGTAGGCCACAGAGTGGCAAGGTGATATAATGTGTAGGTAGCAACAGCCTTAGGAGGCCATGCAGTGACCCAGTGGCAGCGGCATGAGGAGGACATACAGTGACCCAGTGGAAACGGCATGATGAGGCCATACAGTCACCCAGTGGCAGTGGCATGAGGAGGGCATACAGTGACCCGGTGGCAGTGGCATGAGGAGGACGCAGAGTGACCCAGTGGAAACGGCATGAGAATGCCTTAGAGTGACCCAGTGGCAGCGGCATGAGGAGGGCATACAGTGACTCAGTGGCAGCGGCATTAGAAGGGCATGCAGTGACCCAGTGGCTGCGGCATGAGGAGGGCATACAGTGACCCAGTGGCCGAGGCATGAGGAGGGTATACAATGACCCAGTGGAAGCGACATTAGGAGGACATACAGTGACCCAGCAGTGGCTGCGGCATGAGGAGGCATACAGTGACCCAGTGGAAACGGCATGAGGAGGCCATACAATGACCTAGTGGCAGAGTGTGGAGGTGGCAGCAGCGTGAGGAGGCCATACAGTCACCCAGTGCAGAGTGCGGAGGTGACAGCAGAGTGAGTAGGCCACAGAGTGGCAAGGTGATATAATGTGTAGGTAGCAACAGCCTTAGGAGGCCATACAGTGACCCAGTGGAAACGGCATGAGGAGGCCATACAGTCACCCAGTGGCAGTGGCATGAGGAGGGCATACAGTGACCCGGTGGCAGTGGCATGAGGAGGATGCAGAGTGACCCAGTGGAAACGGCATGAGAATGCCTTAGAGTGACCCAGTGGCAGCGGCATGAGGAGGGCATACAGTGACTCAGTGGCAGTGGCATTAGAAGGGCATGCAGTGACCCAGTGGCATGAGGAGGGCATACAATGACCCAGTGGAAGCGACATTAGGAGGACATACAGTGACCCAGCAGTGGCTGCAGCAAGAGGAGGGCATACAGTGACCCAGTGGCTGAGGCATGAGGAGGGCATACAATGACCCAGTGGAAGCGACATTAGGAGGCCATACAGTGACCCAGTGGCTGCGGCATGAGGAGGCCATACAGCCACCCAGTGGCAGAGTGTGGAGGTGGCAGCAGCGTGAGGAGGCCATACAGTCACCCAGTGCAGAGTGCGGAGGTGACAGCAGAGTGAGTAGGCCACAGAGTGGCAAGGTGATATAATGTGTAGGTAGCAACAGCCTTAGGAGGCCATTTAGTGAATCAGTGGCAGAGTGAGGAGGTGGCAGCAGCGTGAGGAGGCCATACAGTGACCCAGTGGTAGAGTGTGGTGAGGCAGCATGGATCATTTAATCTACACTGTGTTCCAAATTATTATGCAAATAATATTTTCTCATATTTTCCAAAATTACCTATATGAATTGCAGTCATTGTAATTTTCCAGTCATCAACTATTCGAGTATAATTGAAAGGTTTTTGAACAAACTGTCTATGATAACAGTATATTTAAAAAAAAAAAAAACCACTCAAAATGCATGTTTTAAATTATTATGCACAGCAGAATTTGCAACCTTTTCATTTTTATTAAGAACAAAAAAATGGTCATTGTGAAATTATAAGCATTAGCAGGTTATTACAAACTGAAATCAAACAGTTTTCAAGCCAAAACTTTATTCGAGGTGATGTTACATTTGCACATAGGACCCCTTGTTCGAAAGAAGCTTCTGAACTCTCTCGTCCATTGAATTTGTCAGTTTTTGGATGGTTTCTGCTTCAATTGTTTTGCATGAGGACAGAATACCCTCCCAGAGCTGTTGCTTAGATGTGAACTGCCTCCCGCCATCATAGTAGTATAATGTTGTACCGTGTTAGCCATTGAAAGTAGTGGAAGAGTGAAGAAATCAGGCGATACCTTTTAGAGGCTAACTGAGTATATTTATAAGTAAGCTTTCAGGAGTACTCGCTCCCTTCATCAGACATGGTGTGATACAAGAACTGAAAATTCTACCATGTATATAAAAATCTGTGAATTTTCAGTTCTTGTATCACACCATGTCTGATGAAGGGAGCGAGTACTCCTGAAAGCTTACTTATAAATATACTCAGTTAGCCTCTAAAAGGTATCGCCTGATTTCTTCACTTTCCCGCCATCATAGACACTCCTTTTGATGATGCTCCAGAGGTTCTCAATGGGGTTGAGGTCAGGGGAGCATGGGGGCCACACCATAAGTTTGTCCCCTTTTATGCCCATAGCAGCCAGAGATGCAGATGTGTTATTTGCAGCATGAGACGGTGCATTATCATGCATGAAAATGATCTTTCTGCGGAATGCATGGTTCTTCTTCTTGAACCATGGCAGGAAGTGCTGTTTGAGAAACTCCACATACATTATGGAGTTCATCTTTACCCCTTCAGGGATCCTAAAGGGGCCGATAATCTCTCTCCCCATGATTCCAGCCCAAAACATTACTCCACCTCCTCCTTGTTGGCGCCGTAGCCGTGTTTGCACGGGGTGTCCATCAACAAGCCATCCTCCACTCCATCCATCTGGACCATCGAGCATTGCACGGCCCTCATCGGTGAATAAAACAGTTTTGAAGTCAGTCTTGATGTATTGTTTGGCCCACTGGAGCCGTTTCTGCTAGTGTGCAGTGGATAGAGGAGGTCGACAGGATGGCTTACGCACAGCTTCAAACCTCTGAAGGACCCTGCATCTTGTTGTTCGGGGGACGTTGGAGGCACCAGCAGCTTCAAAAACTTGTCTGCTGCTATGACAAGGCATTTTTGAAGCTGCTCTTTTAACCTGACGTAATTGCCTGTTGGAAAGAGTCCTCAATTTTCCCTTATCAGCACGCACACGTGTGTGCTGTGAATCAGCTACATACTTCTTGATTGTGCGATGATCACGATGAAGTGTCTTGGCAATGTTGATTGTAGTCATGCCTTGACCTAAACACTCCACAATTTGTTGCTTCTCAGCAGCCGACACATCCTTTTTTCTTTCCCATTTTGGCTGAAAATGTAGGCTGCTTAATAATGTGGGACAGCCTTCTTAAGTAGTCTTGCCTTTAATTGGACACACCTGCCAAACTAATTAGCAAAGGTGTCTGCAATTGCTTTCAGTGATATAGAGCCCTGACACACATCACCATCAATGAGTTTAACTGACAAATAAAAAAAATTCTTACCTTATCACTCCTAAACACTTTTTGCATAATAATTTGGAACACAGTGTACTGCATCAGGCATTAGTGGGTGGAAATCCTGGCTGATCCACGCCTGACTCATCTTCACAAAGGTCAGTCTCTCCAAATTGGGTGGACAGGCGATTTCTCCTTAGCGTAACTATGGCCCCCGCCGCACTAGACACCCACTCTGATGCCACACTACTGGCCAGGCAGGACAGCTTTTCCAGGGCAAACTCGGCCAGTTGCGGCCACAAATTCAGTTTGGCTGCCCAATAGTCCAGTGGATCTTCGATGAAGGGTGGCAGGGTGCACTCTAAGTATGCCACCACCTGCTGGTTCAAGTTCTGCTCTGTGTCTAGCTGCTCATCAGCGACTCTAGGCTCAGGCTGCTGCTGATGGAACCGATACTGCTCCTGCCACCCCCACCCCCTTGCACATCTGCCATGCCAGTGCAAGTTGAGCGCTCAGGGCCCCCCCGGTCAGACATGCGAGAGGATGGACGATGGCGCAGATAGGCAATGGCCAACTTGCTACATAGCATGTCTCTATATTATATGAACTATATTAGTTCAGTTTGTCCTCCCTCTCAGCGGGTGTAATAAAGGCCCCCATTTTTCCCCAGTAGTGAGGGTCTAACATGGTGGAGATCCAGTAGTCATCCCTCTGCCAAATGGTGACAATTCGGCTGTCACTGCGCAAGGAAGTTAGCATGCATTGGGCCATTTGCGCAAGTGACTCCGAGGGACTCCCTGCATCCATCTCCACTGCATACTGCCACGGTGTGTATTGGTCATCTGCCTCATCCTCCTCATCTTCCTCTGACTGTTCTGGTTGCTCCTGCTCCTCCTCTCCACCCATTTGGCTACACATTGTTTGTGATCCAATGTCCTCCTCATCCTCCTCCTCCTCCTGTTCAGCCCCCACAGGGCTCATGTGGCCTTGAGATGTAGACGCCACATCTCCAGTCTTCTGAACAGCCAGATTGAAAGGCATCTTTTCCAGGATGTGAATCAGTGGAATGACGTTGTTCATCCTGTAGTCCTGGCAACTGACTAACAAAGTGGTCTCTTCAAAGGGAACTAGCAAGCGGCAGTTTGTCACACATGAGCTGCTACTGGCTAACGTTAAAGTTACACAGGGGAGTACCTCTGTCCACTTGGATCATCAAGAAATTGTTTCTGGCTTTTCTCTGATCCAACATATGGAGGGTTGAATTCCAACGGGTGGAAACATTGCATATCAGCCTATGTTGTGGGAGGCCGTTCTGCTGCTGCAGCTCAGCTGGCGGTGTACGAGCGCCTGAAGTGCATGTAAAGTTTACTTGACATTTTTAGGATGTCTTGCAGATGGGTGGAACACTTAAGTAAACGCTTGACAACCAGATTGAACACATGCACCATGCAGGGTGCATGGCTCAGCCCTCCTTGATGCACCCCCAACACCATGTTCTTCCCATTGTTGGTCACCATTGTTCCGATTTTAAGTTCTCTTGGAGAAAGCCAGGATTCGATTTCTTGATTGAGGACACAGAGCAGTTCCTCCCCTGTGTGACTTCGTTCGCCCAGGCAAACGAGGTGTAGAACAGCGTGACACTGCTGTGCCCTGCACATGTTTTATGCTGGAAGAACACTGTGAATTGTCCCTGCAGTGGAGGCTGAGGAGACAGTGGAGGATGAGGCAGACATTGTTGCAGGACCAACGTCGTGATAATGTGGAGGCTGAAGCTGCTTCACCTGTCCAAGTTGCTGGAGTGTCTGGGCAAACACCACATTAACCCAGTGGGCCGTAAATTACATATATTGTTCTTGACCATAGTTACAGCGCCACACGTCGGCGCTGCCGTGCACTTTGGCAGATACTGACAGGCTCAAGGACTGGCCCACCTTCTCTTCTACATATTTGTGCAGGGCTGGTACTGCCTTCTTGGCAAAGAAATGACAGCTTGGGACTCTCCACCTTGGCTCGGCGCAAGCCATCAGTTCTCTGAAAGGTGCAGAGTCCACCAAGTGGAAAGGGAGTGACTGCAGCACCAGCAACTTGGACATTAGCACGTTCAGCTTCTGCACTGTTGGATGAGTGCACGCATATAATGACTGACTAGGAGGAGGAGCAGGAGCATCACGACCAGCAGATGATGGGAAGGACACACAGCTTCCTTCAGCTGAGGTGGTGGAGCCTTAACTGCCTGAAATGGGGTGCGTGCCACTGGGTGCTGCAGCAGTTGCTGCGGTAGGCTGGACCACCACATTGGAGCCACAACTCTCCCAGGTCATTTTATGGTGACCCTGCATATGTTGGCACAGGGCTGTGGTGCCAACATTGGCACACTGGCCACGCTTCACCTTCTGCCCACAGATTGAACATATGGCCATGTTCACTTCCCCCGACAGGTTTACAAAAAGCTCCCACACCGCCGAGTAGGCGGTGGTGCCTCCGTGAACCCCTGCACCACTGCTTTCCAGGAAGGTAGGCTTCTGCGAAGCGGGTGGTCTACCCCGGGCACGTTTAGCTCCCGACCTCACACTGCTGCTACCCTGCTGACTCCCCCCGCTGCCTCATGCGCAAGCTGCAACCTCTTCGCCTGATGACGATGAAGCCCCTTCATCACCCGGCTCCCAATTACGATCGGCTACATCGTCATCCTTTACAGTCTGCAGGTCACTGATGTCCTCCTCAACAGCAGCTCCCACGCCACTCTCCTCATCACTACTTGCCCGCCTACCGCAGGAAGCGGCAGATGTCTACTCCACATCTTGACTGAGCAGTAGCTGCTGACTATCCTCTTGTACCTCTTCCTCACTGTACAGTGGATCTGAGCCCACAGCATAGAGTACTTCTCTAGCTGAGGGAACAGAAAAGGAAAAAGGAAGGTTGAGCATAGGTGAGGGCACAGGGCCTGCTGCCAAGCCATGCCAACTAAGGGTTGTGTCTGACGAACCCACCGACTCTTGGCTGGGGGTGTCTAATGTGACTTGGGAGGAATTGGATGACCGAGTCAACCAGTCTACAACCGTTGGGTTGCTGGTCAAGACACAACCGCTACTTGATACTGGAAGCTTAGGCCTCTGTAACTGACCCCTGCTGCCACTTACCCTTACTCAACTGCTACCTGTGCCTGTGCCAGAAACATTTGGGCCTGTGGCCCTCCCCTGTGCATGGCCTCTTGCTTCTCTGTCTGACATACTGTTCGATGAAAAAACATAATTGCAAAGGGCAAAAAGGTCTGTTATTTTCTACTTTGAACATAACGGCAAATATGCCCCTTACTTCTTCAACCACTAATGAACACCAATAAAAAAAGCATGATAAAGGCAGAGATTTCTGGCTAAGAATTATTGAATTATTGACAATACTATTTATAAATGGCCAGCAACTTTATACTGGTAACAAAATGGCGAATATGGTCGTTATGTCTTTCCCCACGTTAAAGGCGTTTATTACAAATAAGTGCAGATATTATTGGATGATAATTCAGTTTCTTTGGCACAATAGTACTGACTAATGTTATGCCTTGTAAGAACAGTGAATAAGCCTCTTATAATAAACGCCTTTAAAAAGGCTTTTTTTACAGATACGTGCAGATATTAGTATATGATAATTCACAGTTTTTTGCTGTACTGCACTACAAAAGGCTTGTTGTGTTCCACCTTGAAGACACAGATATAAGTAATGAGCAGCAGTATAACGGCAGTGAGTGCTGCAATGTGAATTATGCTGCAAATTCTTGCTGTAAATGACCCTACAACCACCCCAAATTCTTCTCTCAATTCCTCCCTATCCTTCCCCTACACTTGTAATCCTCTTTCCCTTAACTTCTATCTGTTGTCTAAGTCTTTCCCTAGCTCCTGCCGATGTCTGTCCCTACAGTAATAGGGATGTGGAATGACTGTACCTAAAATAGCTGAGGGTTTTTATAGGGCCGTGACATCACAGGACCGGCTGGCTGATGATTAGCTGCACACTTGGCATTGAGGGTGATCCCGCACTTCCAGAGTGCCTTCCCCCTTGTCCTAACATGTGCGGCGACCATTTTATAAAAAAATACGATTCGATGCATCGAAGCATGAGGAAATCCAGAATCATGGCGAATCGAAGATTTCCTGAAATTCGGATCGAATTCCACTTCTGAGCTTCGATTGACTCATCTCTAATTGTCATGTATTAAAGTGTAACTAAATTTTCGGACAACTTTTGATTTTCTGGCAGTATTTGTGTCATAAATAAATTTTGTAATATTCAATGGGTACGGAAAGTATTCAGACCCCTTTAAATTTTTCACTCTTTGTTTCATTGCAGCCATTTGCTAAAAGCAAAAAGTTCATTTTATTTCTCATTACCTTACACTCAGCACCCCATCGTGACAGAAAAAAAATAGAAATATAGATATTTTTGCAAATTTATTACAAAAGAAAAACTGAAATATCACATGGTTATAAGTATGCAGACCATTTGCTGTGACACTCATATTTAACTCACATGCTGTCCATTTCCTTCTGATCCTCCTTGAGATGGTTCTACTCCTTCATTGGAGTCCAGCTATGTTTAATTAAACTGATTGGACTTGATTAGGAAAGGCACACACCTGTCTATATAAGACCTCACAGCTCACAGTGCATGTCAGAGCAAATGAGAATCATGAGGTCAAAGGAACTGCCCAAGGAGCTCAGAGACAGAATTGTGGCAAGGCACAGATCTGGCCAAGGTTACAATAGAATTTCTGCAGCACTCAAGGTTCCTAAGAGCACAGTTGCCTCCATAATCCTTAAATGGAAGAAGTTTGGGATGACCAGAACTCTTCCTAGACCTGGCCGTCCAGCCAAACTGAGCAATCGTGGGAGAAGAGCCTTGGTGAGAGAGGTAAAGAAGAACCCAAAGATCACTGTGGCTGAGCTCCAGAGATGCAGTAGGGAGATGGGAGAAAGTTCCACAAAGTCAACTATCACTGCAGCCCTCCACCAGTTGGGGCTTTATGGCAGAGTGGCCCGAAGGAAGCCTCTCCTCAGTGCAAGACATATGAAAGCCTGCATAGAGTTTGCCAAAAAACACATGAAGGACTCCCCAGACTATGAGAAATAAGATTCTCTGGTCTGATGAGATGAATATTGAACTTTTTGGCATTAATTCTAAGCGCTATGTGTGGAGAAAACCAGGCACTGCTCATCACCTGCCCAATACAATCCCAACAGTGAAACATGGTGGTGGCAGCATCATGCTATGGGGGTGTTTTTCAGCTGCAGGGACAGGACGACTGGTTGCAATTGAAGGAAAGATGAATGCAGCCAAGTACAGAGATATCCTGGAAGAAAACCTCTTCCAGAGTGCTCTGGACCTCAGACTGGGCCGAAGGTTCACCTTCCAACAAGACAATGACCCTAAGCACACAGCTAAAATAACAAAGGAGTGGCTTCGGAACAACTCTGTGACCATTTTTGACTAGCCCAGCCAGAGCCCTGACCTCAACCCAATTGAGCATCTCTGGAGAGACCTGAAAATGGCTGTCCACCAACGTTCACCGTCCATCCTGACGGAACTGGAGAGGATCTGCAAGGAAGAATGACAGAGGATTCCCAAATCCAGATGTGAAAAACTTGTTGCATCATTCCCAAGAAGACTCATGGCTGTACTAGCTCAAAAGGGTGCTTCTGCTCAATACTGAACAAAGGGTCTGAATACTTATGACCATCTCAAGGATGATCAGAAGGAAATGGACAGCACGTGAGTTAAATTTGAGTGTCACTGCAAACGGTCTGCATACTTATGACCATGTGATATTTCAGTTTTTCTTTTTTAATAAATTTGCAAAAATATCTATATTTCTATTTTTTTTCTGTCACGATGGGGTGCTGAGTGTAAGGTAATGAGAAATAAAATGAACTTTTTTGCTTTTAGCAAATGGCTGCAATGAAACAAAGAGTGAAAAATTTAAAGGGGTCTGAATACTTTCCGTACCCATTGTATATTGCAAAATTTATTTATGACACAAATACTGCCAGAAAATCAAAAGTTGTCCGAAAATTTAGTTACACTTTAATACATGACAATTAGAGATGAGCGAATCGAAGCTCAGAAGTGGAATTCGATCCGAATTTCAGGAAATCTTCGATTCGCTACGATTCCGGATTTCCTCATGCTTCGATGCATCGAATCATATTTTTTTTATAAAATGGTTGCCGCACATGTTAGGACAAGGGGGAAGGGACTCTGGGAGTGCGGGATCACCCACAATGCCAAGGGTGCAGCTAATCATCAGCCAGCCGGACCTGTGATGTCACGGCCCTATAAAAACCCTCAGCCATTTTAGGTACAGTCATTCCACATCCCTATTACTGTAGGGACAGACGTCGGCAGGAGCTAGGGATTATATATTTATATGCAGCTGTATCATATACTGTATATGATATAAAAATCTCAATCCCGACTGTTTTCAACTAGTGATATCTTTGGAAATAATAAAGATAGTACTGCAAACTTAATGTAATATGAAACAAGACAATCTCCTCTTTCATATGATACCAAAAGCAGGTTTTTATAATGTCCGAGATATAACTGATTGAAGTGACCCTCCCCTCATTTTCTCTACATGTTACACAGCCCCGTATTCCTGTACACAGCAACAGTAACATTCAGGGAGAGGCTGGAACAGCTCCTTTAAAAGGGGTATAGACTCTTGGGAAAGGGATGTAATATTACTACTTTATAAATCATTGGTGCTACCCCATCTGGAATATGTAGTTCCGTTCTGGGCACGAGTTCAAAGAAAGGTCACAAAAGAAAAGGTTCAACAAAAGGCCACAAAATTGATAAGAGACATTGAGGACTTCAGTTATGAGGAGAGATTAAAGAAGTTAAATCTGTTTAGTCTTGAGAAGAGGAGGCGTTTAATGTGAGACATGATAAACCTGTATAACTATATAAATGGCCCACATAAGAAATATGTGGAAAATCTATTACATGTAAAATCCCTTCAAAACACAAGGAGGTACACCCTACATCTGGAGAAAAAAAAGATTTAATATCCAGAGATGACAAGCCTTCTTCACTGTATGGACTGTGAATCTGTAGAATAGCCTACCCCAGGAGCTGGTCACAGCAGCAACAGCTGACAGCAAAATTGCATTGATGTTTATGAGAATGTATAGAATACTTATTTCCTTCAGTCATGCCCTTTCCCATCCCCTGCCTATGTTACTATTTTTCTATGTTAAAACCAAAGTAGAGCTTCGGATTTCTGCCATAGTTTTTCCAGCTGATTAGCCTCAAGCACAATTTGATATATCATAATGAACCTAGTACCACTGGTTATTTGGCTGAATCGGCCACAAAATCCAAGCTAAGATCAAACTGCATGCCCCCATTTTTTTGATATACTGAAAAAAAGAAGTGTCCATCACTGAATCTCTTTGAAAATAATTTCAGATTTCAGTACAATTTTGGAGCTTATTTATATATGTTTTTTTTTTTTTTATCAAAATCAGCTATAGATTGCTCCTATAGGCTATAGACTTCTATGGGGCAGTCCTGCATTACCGAAAGATGGTGCTACAATTCTTATGACAAGTGAGTAGTGTAGTCCTTGCATGTAAAACTTACCATAACAGGATCATAACCCCTCAGATCTTATCTTGATGGCCTATTTAGAATGTCCCACCCAGACAGCCATGCGGACTTCCACGCTTTATGACCATGGAGTGAGCGATGCATGAACTGTGTGTTCCCTGGTCTTGGAATGAATGCTCATTACTTTTGACTGTGAGTATTCCATAGTGCTACAAAGGAATACTCTGGTCAATGGAGCCCTCCAAGCTGTGACACACCATGTCGGTTTCCATGTGCAAATATAAAAAGGATTATTAGGTTCATTAGCCAATAAACTTTAGTAACCCCTGCAAGCTGATGTTCAGTAAACCAGTCAATGAGCTTTTATTGGCAAGTTTACTGACAGTGAGATAGGCTCCATCATGGGACCTAGATGTGTGACTATAAAAGCTATATTGTACTTTTAAGAATTTACTCAGGGCAGTGTCAGCACCTGGCTAACCCGGGTAAGTGTCTTGGGTCCAAGCTCCTGGGGGGAACTACTCGGCTCCAGGGTGCTAACAGCCTCACTTTGACTCCCCCCACTTTCCCCATTTAAAATAAAAGGTGTCCGCACAGGCCGTCAGCTCCCTTCTCTTTCTACAGTCCTGTACTGCAGGGGATAACAGGCTGATCAATTATATTGGGCTATAATTAATCCCTGACTTGGCTCCAGGTATTGAGGTATTATGTGTGTGTACATGTTCTACAATATATATATATATATATATATAAGTAGACAGGCAGAGGGAAAAATTGTAGATGGCAGGTAGCTGCCACTGAGGTGACTGGTATCTACAAAGTGACTGACTGGAGTATGGGTCTGGGTATAGGAGTTGTTGCAAACCCAAGCCTATACTCCAGTCCTGGTTTTGCTGGGTGACCCAAGTATTCAGCTTTTAAAGAGCTGAGGCTACCCAAGGGAAGTGGGTGTGGCCATCTCTTGCATGAGAAAACTGTTGAACACATTGCCCTGTGTGTCTGGAGGAGAAAGCCCAAAATCATCTGGTGTATTGGTGAGAAAACTCTGGGGAATTATTTTCTTTGTATTTTGAATTAAGGACAATTTATGTTACTTGACTTTGTGCCTTCATGCTGAAGAAAGCTGTTTGATTTATGAACTGGTGGACTGTATGAACTGCTACTAATAAAACTACAACTGTGAACTGGTACCTACGCCTACATGTGCCCGACTTACCTAGCAACCAGCCTACCCTGAAGGTCCCGTATTTACATATGGTGGAGGATGCGGGCATTAACCGTTGCTAGGGGCAACCGCATGTTGGCTTTAATGTTTCCAAGCTGTGAATGCAAACGACAAAGGTAGAGACACTGAGGGAAATGTATTGGATTTATAAATTAAACACACTAGTCCCAGAGGGATTGAATGAGGCTTTAGAAGATATTACTTGATGCCAAAACCCCTCCCTTTTATTATTCCATTAAGGGCTGTATATGGATTTATTATTTTTTATTTTTATATCCTGCCCAAAAATTTTTTTCACTATGCGATTCTTTTACTATGTATGATTTTTTTTATCATTTACTATTATTATCATGATTTATTCTTAATTTATTCATAATTTATTTACACTATTCATTTAATTCCACATTTAGATTTTATCCCATCTTTGTATTTCACTTCAATATCGATACAAGTTCTCATCATATGATTATAACCATATCTTATCATTTTATCATTTCATCTGTATAATTATAACTTTATAATTTTACATGTATTTATTTATTTATTAATTTATCACTTTATCATTTAATTTTTTACAGTTGTTAATATATCTTATTATGTTCAGTTTTGGTTAATTTCGCACACCAATTCTATCCTTTTGCCATTCATCTCAACATTAATATATTTCATATAATTTATATTTTATTTATTTATTTATTTATTTATTGCTATACTGTTAGTTTTTTTTATACTCATTATTGTGGCAATGTCATATTTAGATTTTTTCCCTTTTTTTTTTTTTTTTCATTTCATTAACAAGTCTTAGGTGTCTTTGCTAACTATCAGTATTGCTTACATCCATTTATATAATCTAGCCCTATTTATTAGAATATTATTACTGTCCCTGCTTAATGAGTTGTTTTATATCCACTAAAAGACTCTTCATTCCATGTTTTGAATGTTTTTTAGGACCTTACCAAGTCCTAACATCTACTTCAGCTTCTAATCATTACCGCCTGGCTATTCCCACTGAGTCTGCGCTATAATGACTTTCTGAGCATGCGCAGTAGTAATTCTGAAGCCATTCCACTTCATTTTCATAGACACTTACTTAACCTGCGCAAACCAGCGCTTTCGTGCATGCGCAGTAGCGCTTTTTAGACGCTATTTAAATTTTTTAGCACGCTGGCACATTTCAGATACCTCTTTCATCCCTGGTGGACTTCAAATTAAGGTAAAATTCTCTCCTTTATTATATTTATGATACTATACAACCTTTATGTAGCCATCTAGTCTGGTTTAACCCTCTTTGACAAAGTTACAGTATTTTGTTCTTTTTACTGCAGTTATTCCATCTACTAGTAATTCTTTGAGAACAACTTAACCCCTTATTCTTTTTGTATATCTTACAAGAAAGGTTTTCTTGGTGATTGTGGGACCACATGGTATAATTCTGTCGTTTAAGCATAGTTGTATATGCGTGTATATTTATATATCCACACTATCTTTTTTCTGAAGATTAGATTCCTAACCGGTATTTTATTTTAATTTATTTTGTGTTCTTATCACACCCCTATGTATTGGAGTGTGAACTTTTTATGTCTGCATTTATATCTATCTGTGTGGACGTTTATGCATAGTTCATCCAGAATGTGAATACTTTGAGCATCTTATCCACCACTATTAATATTGTCTGCATTTCTATGTTTTGACTCCAATATTTATATGATTATTAGTGTATACATTTTTATTATCCTTGTTTTTATTGTGTATGTATAACAATATGTTTCATTTTTTGTTTTTGTTGAATTCTCCCTTTCATTATTAATTAATGAGTCTTAATATACTATATCACATATAATTCATGCTTACAGGTATCGTTGTTGTTATTGTTGTTTTTGTAGTACACACTTGAAAAAGGGGTACTAAAGACCCTGAAACGCATCGTGTATTTTTATTTCTGTGAAATAAAAGATTTGTCCAACTATATTGGTCCTGCGCAGTCCCTGAAATCCTGGTCCAAGCTGTGAATGTCCTGGGTGAAGGCTGCTACAGCAGTAAAGATAGACACCGGGACCATGGACGAGTTGGTCAAACAGTTGATGCAGGCCAATATGCAGCGGCAGCAGGAGGCCATAGAGGAGGCCGAGAGATGGCAGCAGGAGACGAATCGCTTGCTAGTGGAGCAAATAGCAGCATTTAGAGAAGTGGTGACTGTGCAGCGAGTGGTGCCTGTAACTACTCCAAGTTCTGTGAGTGATGCCCGGAAAAAAATATAGACTACACTACAGAAAATGACTACTGAGGATGATGTGGAGGCTTATTAAACTATCTTTGAGCGTGTTGCAGACAGAGAAAAATTGCCTTTGAAACAGTGGGCTGAAATGCTAGATCCATACCTGACAGGTGAGCCACAAAAGCCATATTATGATCTCACTGTGCAAGATTCCAAGGATTACGGCAAAATAAAGGCTGAAATACTAGCTCGCTTGGGGGTCAGTTTAGTAGTCCAGGCCCAGCGAGTACATCAGTGGACTTTCTGCAAAGAAAACACTCAAAGGTGTATGATCTCTTCCACCTGATTCATAAATGGTTACAACCAGAGTCTCTTATGCCAGAGCAGATGATGGAAAGAGTGGCAATGGATCGCACATTATGAAGGCAGAGCCCATGGACTGTAGTGTGGCTCGCCGATGTTCCTTGTTTGCACACCCTGTCTGCAGTGCCATGCCATCTCATCCTGGCAGACCACAGATGTGTCAGGTGTCTGTCAATGGCATCATCGTGAATGCGCTTCTGGACTCAAGAAGTCTGGTAACTCTTATTAGAGAGGAACTTTCCCATATATTATGTGTCCCTGGAAAAGGTATGAGAGTGATGTGTGTACATGGGATCGTTAAAGACTATCCCGTTGCTCAAGTGAATATAGAGACTATGTGTAGTAATGTCTCCCACAAAGTGGGCCTTGTGAAAAACCTGTTGTGTGAAATGATAATAGGACAGAATTTTGCTCTGTTTTGGGGACTCTGGGATAGAGTGACATCTTCCCCTATTAATAAGCCTACCAAGGTTGAAAGTGTGTCTCCAGGGGGTGAACCTGTGGAAAACGGTTTGCACTCTAAACTGGTTGAACAAAACACTCATGTACCAAATAATTTTCATCTAGCAGTTATGTTAGGAGATGAGTCTGAGTCTGCAGACTCTGAATCAGCCTTGCCAGACCTTGAGGTGTCGAGGGTTAATTTTAGGACTGCACAGTTGCAAGATCCCACCTTAAATACTGCACTAGAAAATGTGACGGTGCTAAACGGTGTTCCCCAGGGACCGATCAGCGGTATCCTTTCTTTGAAGTACATAATCTAGTGTATTGGGTTACCAAAGCTACTGTAATAATGAGATTGTGGAACAGTTACTGGTTCCCAGGCCCTACAGGAAAATGGTATTAGACCTGGCTCATTCTCATGTATTAGGAGGACACCTAGCTTCAGATAAGACCAGGGAATGGGTCTTTCAGAGGTTCTATTGGCCAGGATGTTATAAAGACATTGGAAATTACTGTCAGTCTTGTTCCACTTGCCAAGTAAATGCTCCTGTTTCTCATTTCAGAAGCCCTTTGGTGCCCTTACCCATCATTGAAGTCCCATTTGAGAAGATTGCCATGGATATAGTCGGACCATTGGTAAAGTCCACCACAGGACATCAGTACATCTTGGTAGTGCTAGACTATGCTACCAGATATCCAGAGGCAATCCCTTTGAGAAACCCCACCTCTAAGTGCATTGCAAAAGAGTTGTTCCATATATGCACTAGGGTGGGAATTCCCAAAGAAGTCAACGGATCAAGGTACACCATTTATGTCTCAAGTGATGAAAGAGTTATGTAAGATATTGAAGATTAGGCAACTGAGAACATCTGTATACCATCCACAAACTGATGGGTTTGTAGATTTAATAAAACCTTGAAGGCAATGTTGAAAAAGGCTGTTCAAAAGGATGGAAAAGATTAGGATTGTTTGTTACCATATCTGTTGTTCTCAATTAGGGAAGTACCACAGGCCTCTATAGGGTTTTCCCCATTTGAGCTGCTGTATTGTAGACATCCCTGTGGTTTGCTTGACGTGGGTAAAGGGACATGGGAATCTGAAGCCACCCATATAAAAGTGTAATTGATCATATTGCACACATGCAGGAGAGAATCAAGGTGATGCCTATAGTGAAGGAACATTTACAGAGGACACAAGAAGCTGAAAGAAATGTTTACAACCGTTCTGCTAAAATTAGGGGATTCAGTCCAGGTGATCTGGACTTGATACTTGTGCCCACAGTGGAAAGCAAGTTCTTGACTAAGTGGCATGGACCCTTTGAAATCCTGGAAAAAGTTGGGGAGGTAAATTATAAAGTGCACCAACCAGGCAAAAGAAAGCCGGTGCAAATATATCATGTAAATTTGATTAAGCCCTGGAGAGAAAGGGAGTCATTGGCCGCACTAGTATGACCTCCTGTAGCTACTGAGCCAGAATGCCATAATGTGACAGTTGCTGACACTTTAGCTTGTTCGTAAAAACAGAAGACCAAAGAGTTTTTGCAACATAACAAAGATGTTTTCTAGCTTGCCAGGTTGTGCTAATATTATTGAACATGGTATCATTACAGAGCCACAGGTAAAAGTGAAGCTGAAACCGTACAGGATTCCTGAGGCCCGTAGACAGGTTCTCTCAGAAGAAGTTCAGAGAATGTTGTCTTTAGGAGTGATTGAAAAATCAATAAATGAATGGTCTAGCCCAATTGTACTAGTTCCCAAGCCAAATGGTACTTGGCGCTTCTGTAATGATTTCTGGAAACTTAATGAAGTTTCAAAAATGGATGCCTATCCTATGCCCTGGGTCGATGAACTTATTGAGAGGTTGGGTCCAGCCAGATATATAAACACTCTGGACCTCACAAAAGGGTACTGGCAAATATCTCTGGCAAAAGACTCCAAGAGAAAACTTCCTTTTCTACTCCAGACGGCTGTTTTCAATATGTTAGGATACCATTAGGTTTGAATGGAGACCTTGCCTCATTCCAAAGAGCGATGGATGAGTGTAAGGGAATCACTAGAGGAGCGATTCCCCAGAAGCTGCTGGAGAACTAGGGGGGAGGGGCACAACGAGACAGTGGACCCTAAGCTGAATCCCCCCACTGTCCCTGGCTAACTTGCCCGATCTGTCCTAGGTGACAGCCAGCAACGCGTCGACAGTCCCCTCCTTATAATAAGTGATCACACAGAACGCAGACAAGACGCACAACAACAAAGGGAGGTCAGCTAGCCAAGGGGTCAGTAACAATCGAGCAATGCAGCACAGAATCGAGATCCAAGAGAATAGTCAAAGTCAAAGCCAGTGGTCAGAAAATCAGAAGAGCAGGTAACAAATAACAAGAAGTACAGCCAGTAAGCAAAATGCAATAGCAGGCGTCCATAGGAAAGTGGTCAAACAATAAATAGGGAGAAAGAACCCGCCTCAGACTTGATAGGAGGATAGGCTGTTAATCACCAAGGCAGGACCAAAGTTAACTCTTAGTGGAGCAGGGGGAGAGCAAGGTGAAGGAGAAGGGCGTGGTGGAAAATCTTATTAAGGAGGTGAGGGAATAGGACAGTGTTCAGACAGTACAAGAAAAACCCAAAGAAAAGAATCACAACCGGGCACGCCTCCTGCGCCGCAGCGTGCGCCCGGAGGACGGTGCCAAAGCCCGGACAGGCAAGGACGTTACAATGAGATTCTCATTCCACGTAGGAAATATGCAGCGGCTTATTTAGATGACATTGTTGTCTTCAGCCTAGACTGGAACAGCCATTTAAGTAAAGTTCAGGCTGTTTTGGATTCCCTTAGAGAAGCCGGGTTTACTGCCAACCCAGAAAAATGTGCCATAGGCTTGGAACAAGCCAGGTATTTGGGTTATGTTGCGGGAAGAGGTATGATTAAGCCCCAGAACAATAAGGTAGAGGCAATACCGAACTGGCCACGTCCTCTCACCAAGAAACAAGTGAGGGCTTTTATAGGAAGGAATTGTTGGCTGTTACCGACGGTTTGTACCTAACTTTGCCAGTATGGCAGCACCTTTGTCTGACCTTACAAAGGGAAAAAAAAAACGAAAAGGATTTTGTACTTGGTTTCCTGGGCTTTGCAAGAGTTGGAGAATTTGTGGCAAGAACGGAAGACAGCCATACAGCTGGTGGAAAAGAGATTCCCAGCTACTGCTCCCAGCGCTTCATGTACGTCGGTGACCTGTTGTCTGATGCGTCCAAGAAAAGACTGTATATAAGCAATATGGGGTGGGTCGGGAATACAGAAGCGCTCAAATTAATACAGAGATCTGTGGAGGTTATGTGTAGAGATAAGCGAATCAAAACTGACGAAGTAGAATTCGATCCGAATTTCAGGAAATCTTCGATTCGCCTTGATTCCAGATTTCCTCATGCTTCAATGTATTGAATCACATTTTTTAATAAAATGGCTGCTGCACGTGTTAGGACAAGGGGCAAGGGACTCTAGGAACGCGGGATCACCCACAATGCCATGCATGCAGCTAATCAGCAGCCAGACGGCCCTGTGATGTCACAGCCCTATAAAAAGCCTCGGCCATTTTAGGTTCAGTCATTTCACATCGTACGTAGTGCAGGGAGAAACGCAAGAAGGCGCTAGGGAAAGTGGTAGAAAACAATTCAAAACTGCTAGATATTCAGGGAAAGAGCCTTAGGAAAAGGATAGGGAGGAATTTATACAAGAGTATTGAAGCAGAACAGGATTCATTTGGGGTGATTGCAGCGTCAGTAATAGCAACAATGGTACTACCCATTGCAGCACTCACTGCCATTATACTGCTGCTCATTGCAGGTTTGCAATAGATCACACCTGTGTGTTTAAGATAGAACATTACAAGCCTTTTCCAGTATAGTAGTGGCAAAAAAACGGAATTCTTATACAATAATCTAATTAATCTATTAACGCCTTTTTAAAGGCATTTATTATTGGGAAAATAATAAAGGGGCTTATTCGCCATTGTCTTGAAGGTAGAAAATTACAGGCCTTTTGCCATGAACTAGTGGCAAAAAACTATAGTTCTACGCCAGGAAATAGCTGTTTTTTAACTCAATTTGCCGCAAATTAATTCTGATCGAAGCGAATATTTTTGAAAACTTCGGAGAATCAGTCGAATTGAATTTTTGATAAATTCTCTCTTCTCTAGTTATGTGCTTTTTTTTCAAGGAGGAGTAAAAATGGCATAGTTGTGTGTATTGCTATTGTGAGCGAAGTTCTCTGGACACGGGGGGAATCAAGTAAGTGTAGGAGAGCAGGGAGCTTGAGTAAGTTACCTAGCTAAATCGTAGGGGTGGCTGATTAGGAAGGTGAGTGAGGAAAGGAGAGTGAAGTGCAGAAGGGACAACTGGGTTGCCCATGACAGGGGTCAACGGGCCATCGTTTGTGAACAGGCTGTTGACAGAGTGGTGTAGTGTACACGCCTTGAGAACTTGGCGAGTGACATATGGAAGCTCATGTGTAGCCCTGACCGTCCAGTGACGTCTATGGAGCCAGGGAGGGAGGTAAGAGGAAGAGAGCACAGAGATTTCTCCAGGGCAACCCTCAATGGCGGGTGCCATTTTGGATATACAAGGGGGGAGAGGCTGTACCATTCACCCATATTTGGGCTTGAGGAGAGGAGTACATGGAGTGTATATGGGATAGCATGACTGGGTTGATGTCTATTTGAGCTAGGATTGCTTCAAGGAAACGCCAGTCAACCCTATCAAAGGCCTTCATGGCATCCAGGGAGAGTAGCAGCATTGGCGTCTGTGAGCATTGGGCATGATGGATAGCAGTAAAGCCTTTGGGATGAAGCCTACCTGGTCACGGTGTATCAAGTGATTAGTGAGATTGGCATATAGCTAGAGCACAATCGGGGACCTTTACCCTTTTTTGGTATAACGGTGATAAGAGTGTGAAGAAATGATGAGGCAAAGGGTATGTTGAGTGACACCTCAATGAAGGATTTCAGCATAAGAGGGCAGAGTTCACATTTAAGGGATTTGTAGGATCGCGCCGTGAAACCGTCTGGTTCTGGACTTTTGCCTGATGGGATCTCCAAAGATCATGATGTTCCTTTGTCCAACATAATCAAAAAGTTTACAACCCATGGCACTGTAGCTAATCTCCCTGGACGTGAAGAGAAAATTTGATGAAAGGTTGCAACGCAGGATAGTCTGGATGGTGGATAAGCATCCCCAATGAAATTCCAAAGAAATTCAAGCTGTCCTGTAGGCTCAGGGTGCATCAGTGTCAGCACAAACACTCTGTTGACATTTGAATGAAATGAAACGCTATGGCAGGAGACCCAGGAAGACCCCACTGCTGACACAGAGACATAAAGTTAGGCTGCAGTTTGCCAAAATGTACATGAGTAAGCCAAAATCCTTCTGGGAAAACATCTTGTGGACAGATGAGAGCAATGTAGAGCTTTTTGGTAAAGCACATCATTCTGCTATTTACCGAAAACGGAATTAGGTCTACAAAGAAAAGAACACAGTACCAACAGTCAAATATGGTGGAGGTTCAAAGATGTTTTGGGGTTGTTTTACTGCCTCTGGTAATGGGTGACTTGACTGTGTGCAAGGCATCATGAAATCTGAAGATTACCAAAGGATTTTGGGTCTCAATCTAGGGCCCAGTTTCAGAAAGCTGGGTTTGCATCCTATGTCATGGGTCTTCCAACAGTACAATGACCCCAAACATACTTCAAAAAGCACCTAGAAATGGATGGAAAAGCGCTGGAGAGTTCTGAAGTGGCCAGCAATGAGTCCAGATCTAAATCCCATTGAACACCTGTGGAGAGATCTTAAAATTACAGTTGGGAGAAGGCACCCTTCAAATATGAGAGACCTGGAGCAGTTTGCAAAAGAGTGTAACCTAATATTGAGTTGAGGGTGCCAGTAATTTTGTCCATTTGTGGACAAAAAAATGATATAATTTTTGGCTTTTTTTTTTCTTTTTTTCTTTGATGGTGATCCATCAAGACCAAATTGGTTTCATACCTAATATGTTGACAGCGGTAACCCTCAGGAGATTGTTTATGAATCTTCAGCTGCCCTGGTCTGTGGAGGTTATTAGAGCCATCACATCTTTAGATTTGGTAAAGGCCTTTGATAGGGTGGAGCTATCTTTACACTGTCTGGGCTTTGAAGACACTATTATTTAGTTAGTCTGTCTGCTTTACCACCAGAACCTATGTTAGAACTAAAGAACATCTGTCTGACTCTTTTTTCATTGTTCAGAAGGATGCAACAGAAGTTTCCCCTGTAACCCCTCCTGTTCGTTCTGGCTGTGGCGGCAGCTATAAAGCATTCTGAGGAGATAAAGTGGTTTCAGTATGAGAAACAACATGAAAAATTATCTCTCTATGCACACGTCATGCTATTGTTTCTGACTGAGCTTCACTGAGGTGTGTTATGGCCATAATTAATAACTTTGGCTATCATTGGGTCGAAATCCTTCCTGAGGTGGGAAGGTTACAAACAGTGTTTGGGAATTCATGTTAGTGCTAGGGGCTAAAACTTTTAATCCTTAAATGTGGATCCACTGTTAAATACACTTCAGAGTAAGAAGGCTGCGTGGTGTAAACGTTCCCTTAGTATCGAGGCAGTGATTGGGGGGCAATATTTATGTAAGCATTAGGAGAATAGTTAATACAAGGCGGTATTAAGGTCTGCGGAACATTATTAATTGTAGGCACACTGTTAATTTAAAGATGCATACTAATTTTAAAAATTTTTTTTTTATAATATATATTTTATAATTGGGGGAAGCAACAGAACAGTAAAATGTGAGTTGGGTGACTGGAATAGTGAGGAGGAAAAGATGTCTGTGTTTTAAACTTTACATAGAGATGTCACGGCAAGAAAAAGTGGTCATAGCTGACCAGATGGAAGGGATGGGAAATGTAATCACTACAATCAGAGAAGTCACTGGTAAGTCACTACATTTTTTTCTGTATTGTACTAATTTAAATGGTCTGGAGAGCCCTGTGTAGAGCTGATATCTACCACTATATGGTTACTGTATACAGTGGCTTGCAAAAGTATTCATACCCCTTGAACTTTTTCACATTTTGTCACCTTACAACCACAAGCTTAAATGTATTTTATTGAGATTTTAAGTGATAGACCAACACAAAGTAGTACATAATTGTGAAGTGGAATGAAAATGATACATGGTTTTCAAAATGTTAATCAAATAAAAATCTGAAAAGTGTGACGTGCAAAAGTATTCAGCCCCCTGTACTCTGATACCCCTAAATAAAATCCAGTGCAATCAATTGCCTTCAGAAGTCACTTAATTAGTTAATAGAGTCCAGCTGTGTGTAATTTAGTCTCAGTATAAATACACCTGTTCTGTGACCGCCTCAGCGGTTTGTTAGAGAACACTAGTGTGAACCGAGAGCAAGGCAGATGGTTTGGACTCCGCAACCAGAAATGAACTCACACGCGGTAGTTCAAGAAAAAAATATATATTTACTATAAGTTAATAAAGGCTAGTTAAAGATAAAATGACAGGGATAAAGACAAGCAAAATATACAATATAGCATGAACAATTTCAAGGCAAATTCTGCAATGGTTTCTACTTTTACTCTGTCCACTTCTGCAGTATGGACACTGAATGAACAATATACTCAAAACTATCCCTAACTGACCCTGACTTCACATTTGGGTGAACCCCCTTTTCCCCAGTAGTCCAGGTGGACCGCTTACAGTCTGTAGAAGCGTGCGGTGGGGTCCAAAGTCGGTCCTTTCTTTTATAGTGAAGCGTCCTCTCCTCACGGTTATCAGGATCTTGGGAGAAATGAAGTCCTCTTTAACAGGGAAACCAAATGAATGCAATGTAATCCAACAGCAGATTCCACTCAGCACACTGACAGTCCTGCCGAATCCATACACTGAGCTGGGATGTAAGTCGGGGTTTAGCAGTTACTGTCCAGTACGTCAACAGCACTGTGAGTCTGTATCTGTGGTTTCCATATACACAGTCACAATGTCAGTCTCACTGATCAGCCACTGAGCACAGTTCCTTTCACGTGGACTCACTAGTCCTGTTGTCTCTTTACACTCTGTTTGTCTCTGGACCAAGATACAGCTTAGCTGTACAGAAAAATCTCCACACCAGTTAAATACAACACAGACACCTGTCTTCTCTCTTGCCAAGATGGCTGCTGCTCTCTGTCTCGTCACTTCCTGCTTCTCTGCTCACACTCTGTCTGCAGAACAGGCAGGCTGACATAAAAGGGGGGGGGTCTCACTCCAGCATCATGTCACAATTACAATGGCTGCTGTCTTAAAGGAACAGAATCACAGAAATGCATTCAACATTAACAGTTTATACAGACAAATGAAGCTTAGGACAGCATTGGCTGTCTCTTACATATTCCCCCCCACTTTAAGATTGGCAGTCCCTGCCTATGACTGTATATCCAGAGGGTTGTACTTTTATGCACAGGGTGGTAGTATACCGAGGTATGGCAGGCCAAACGAACTCATCCTGCGCATACCGAACAGGGGGAATACCAGCATTTGGCCTAGTGGTCCGTCTGAGGACCGGTGGTATATTATGGGAAGGACCAGCGGATTCCGTACCAGAGGGGGCACAGGCCGGAGATACAGTAGTCACAGGTGGAACATCCCCAGGAGCAGGGATCGGCCAACAATCATCCTCCTCGTCGGAGGCCCATTCCGCACCTCCATTCTCTGACTGTGGGAGCTCATTCATATTGGCAGGCCCATCGTGATTTGTCCCTTCAGAATGACACAGGCGCAACATATTTCGGTGAAGTACTCGAACACAATCAGTTCCTTCTTTCTGGACCTGGTACACTGGCCCATTCGCATACTTGCGGCCAACAAAACGATACAGCAAAGCCTCCCATCTGCTTTCCAATTTCCCTTGGGGTTTCTTGACACGAACTAGCACCAGGTTGCCTGGTTGCAATGGTGCTTCTTGCACTGGGGTCTTATCAGGATGGGGATGTTCTTGCAGGCGCTGCCGCACCAATCGATGGATCGTCTCAAGTCTCTGCCGGTGCGCCCGCACCCAAGAGGTTGGATCCCTCGGAGGGAACCCATCCACATCATTCAACTGTAATTCTCCTATACTTCGCCCAGACCGCCCAAAGAGAAGTGTATAAGGAGAGTACCCCGTTGTAGAATGGACCTGATTGTTATAGGACCACACCATTTCAGACAAGAACTGAGGCCACTGTAACTTCTTGTCTTCCTCCAGAGTCCGCAGCATCTGTAGCAGAGTTCTGTTGAATCTTTCACAGGCCCCATTTCCCTGAGGGTGGTATGGAGTCGTGTGCAACTTCTTTATCCCGTAGATACGTTGAACTTCTTTCATTACATGTCCCTCAAAGCAGTCGCCCTGGTCGGAGTGGATGCGTTGGGGGCACCCATATACTCGAATGAAATCTTGGCACAGAGCACGAGCTGCTGACTCAGCTGTCTGGTCCTTGGTGGCGGTTACCACCGCAAATTTGGTGAAGTGATCCACCATTACGAGGCAATACTGGTGTCCGCTATTGGATGGGCCCACCATTAGATAGTCTATCATGACGATTTCTAAAGGTTCCTGGGTCACGATGGTTTGCAGGGGAGCTCTCTGTTCTATTGCCTTATGGATCTCACAAGTTCGACAGCTGCGGCATACTTCTTCGACCATTTGACGAAGACCAGGGCAGTAAATCAGCCGCTGTAACCAACGAAAGGTCTTCTCATGACCAAAATGTCCATTCTTATTATGAGCCTCAACTGCCAACGAGCGAGCCAGTTCACTAGGCACCACAATTTGGTATCGAATGTCGATCTCAGAAGGTAAATAGACCTTTCGGCATAGCACTCCATTTTTCATCTCCAACTTTTCCCACTGACTCAGAACAGATAATATCTCATGTGTCAGTCGTTCTCTTTCCTCTCTACAGGGCTTCTGGCCTTTCTCAACACACTTGATCATCTGCGCCAGCCCCTCATGGGTCTGTTGTATCTGTGCCCATTCCTGCCGTGAGGGACCAAAGAAAGGAGCCATTTCAGTCCCCTCCATCTCAAACTGATTAGCGGCGGCCAAGGCCTGTGAAAATCTGCTGAAGTCGGGCACCTCCACATGCTTCAACTCATGATCCACGTCTTCTGTGCGGGTCTGGGCAGTTACCCTAGAAAGTCCGTCAGCATTCTGGTTCTCTGTCTTGGACCGATACTTAACGCGGTAATTGAACTTAGACATTCGGGCTATCCACCTCTGCTCTAACGCCCCGAGCTTGGCATTTTCCAGGTGAGCTAGTGGGTTGTTGTCAGTCAGTACTAAAACTTCAGCACCGGTCAAATATTCAGAGAATTTCTCGGTCATGGCCCATACCAGTGCCAACAGCTCCAACTTAAATGAACTATAATTCTCGGGGTTTCTTTCAGAATCTCTCAAAGACCGGCTGCCGTACGCTATGACCCTCTCCTGGCCATCCTGAAGCTGGGAAAGCACTGCTCCAAGACCATACAGGCTTGCATCTGTATATAGCTGGAACGGCAAGTGGTAATCAGCATATGCCAAGATTGGGGCTGTTGTCAGTGCATCCTTCAATGCCTGGAAGGCTTGTTCCTGTTCAGGTCCCCACTTCACGGACCGGTTCTTTGGACCACTGGATGTGCCTCGTAGGAGAGCATTAAGTGGTGCTGCTACCTTGGCGAAATCCTTAATAAACCGTCGATAGTAACCGGCTACTCCAAGGAACGCCCTCACTTCTCGCAGGGTAGTTGGTATCGGCCAATCTTGAACAGCCGCTATCTTGTCTCTTGATGGTCTCACCCCTTCTCCTGATACGTGGTGACCCAAGTAATCAATTTCAGATTGGAACAACCGACATTTACTGGGTTTCAATTTGAGCCCATGTTCCCGCAATCTTCGAAATACTTGCCCCAACTGGTGGAGATGGTCTTCAAAGGTCGCAGAATACACTATAATGTCATCCAAGTAGATGAGAGTGAACTCAAAGTTGAAGTCACCGAGACATTTCTCCATCAACCGCTGAAACGTTCTGGGTGCATTTGTCAACCCGAAGGGCATCCGGTTAAATTCGTATAGTCCCATGGGCAAGATGAATGCTGTCTTCTCCTTGTCTTTTGTGGCCATCGGCACCTGCCAATACCCACTAGCCAGATCTAGTGAGGAGAAGTACCGGGCTCTCCCTAGCGCTGAGAGGGACTCCTCAATCCATGGCAAGAGTAAGGAATCTCATACGGTGCAAGCGTTTAACTTCCGATAGTCTACACAAAATCGGATGGACCTATCTTTTTTTTTCTTACTAACACCACAGGAGCCGCCCAGGGACTCTGGCTTTCTTGGATGATCCCACCCTGTTGCATCTTAGCTAACAGTTCTTTCACTTCCTGATACAACTGTGGAGGAATTTGTCGGTAGCGCTCTCTAATTGGAGGGGTGTCTCCTGTGGGAATCTCATGGTAGATCCCTGTGGTACATCCAAAATCTTCAGCATACTGTGCAAAGGTGGCTTGGTTCTCCCACAACAGCTCATCTACCTTCTGCACCCATTCCAGAGAACATGAACTTGCATCCATCTTCATCTGTTCTCGAATTGCACGGCCATTCCATTCAGAGGTGGGTTCCTCATCTTCTCCCATGGACACAGTTACGGTCCACTCATCCCTTTCAGTCGGCTTCAGCTGCATTGGAGTTACTTTCCTTACTTCCTCCGGAGTCACATAGATGTTAGCCAGCAGCCTCCCTGGGGTCAGGTCCACACTCTGGTCCTGAGTGTTTACACATCGAAGTGGTACTCTTCCATTGCGAACTATTGCCAAGGAACGGGCCACTAGCGGATCAACACCTCCTTCGGCTGCCTGCAGTGTCCATGCCCGACAGGTGCCTACGGGCATGGACACTATTGTCTCCCGACTGGGTGGCAGTGTAACTTTTGTATGCAAAGGAACTGAAATTCGAGCCAGAGGACGCTGTGCATCCGAACTTTTCTGTAAGCCACATGTCCGGATCAGCCGCTGGAAAGCTGTTTGAGTAGGCCGATGGGTGGTGGTTTCTTTCCAATAACCGTGACCCTTCTTTTCAAAGAGGATCTGATCTAATTCTTTTAACACATTCATCCCCAAAATGACAGGGACCTTTACTTCATGTGACTCCTGTACCACCACAATGCCTTTCCTACCTAGATCTTGGCCACATACCCGGACATTCATCCAGGCCACTCCCACGACCGGAACTGGTAACTTGTTAGCTGCGACCACTCGTACGAATGTATGGGGATCATATTTCACATGTTGCCGGAAGTACCGTTCATAACAGTCTCTACTCAAGGTCGTTACTTGGGAACCCGTGTCAATCATCCCGGTAACCGGAATACCCTCCATTTCCACCTGTATGACAGGACTTGCAGCGATCAGGTCATCATCAGGGCATTCTCCCCACATAGTCTCCTTGTCAGTCTCCCCTACTACACGCCCTACAGAAGCAGGGGACTTCAGTTTAACGGCGGTCTCTCATAAGTTTGTCGCTGCTCTGGACATCTAGCAGCAACGTGGCCCATCCGTCCACACTCCCAGCAGCGTATCTCCCGTCGTTCTGGCCATCTGTTTGGGCCCCTTCGGTAAGCCCCTTTGATTTCTCCTGAGCACTGCGCTAAATGATTTGGACCCCTTCGGTAGGTCTTATCCCCTCCAGCGGGGTGGTGGGTGATTCTGACTTGCTGGGTGTGGATGGCTCACCCTTTCATCTTCTGGAAGTCTGCAATTTTCATAGAATGCTCATCACAACGGGTGTGCAAGTGTTCCATTTGTTCTTGCAGTTTCTGCATTACTGTGAGAATTTCTTTAACCGTCCCTTTTTCTACTGTCTCTGAGCCAGAACTAGCCCCCTGTGACAAAGTAACTCCAACTGCGGTCTGGGGCCTCGGGACCATACTATTGGCACGGGAGATGGCCTCTACCTGTACATCATGGAATTTAGCATCAGTCTCTCGTCGTATAAAATCCTGCATAGTCACAGTTAAACTGCCGTCACGTATCCCCAGGACAAACTGGTCACGGAGAGTCCGATCAGGGTTACAGAAGGCTGGCGAGCCCCCTCTTTCCTTCCCTTGAATATCTCGGAGCAGTTCTTGTAGGGCATTTGCATATTGGGGAAGGCTTTCATTCTCCTGTTGTACCCTCTGGAAGAACCGAGCCTGCAGAGACCCCAGCAATGCAGTTTCTCCATAGATGGTTTCTAGAATCTGGACTACTTGCTCAAATGTCTGCCTTTGTTCAAATGGCCTCAGTATCACCGTGGTCTTAGCATCCCCTTGTAATGTCAATATTGCGAGCTCTACTAGTACTTCTGGTGCGGTCTGGTACATTCGCTGTATCATTCGTATCTGTTCCACCCACATACTCACTGACATATTATTGCCATCAAATTTAGCTAACTGACTCATTATAGCCCCTGCTGGCATTCTTCCTCCAGCACCATTCTCTCTAATGGGTGCGTCACCGTCCATTCTGGTAAGCGGATCCTGCCGACTACGCCAATTTGTGAACCGAGAGCAAGGCAGGTGGTTTGGACTCCGCAACCAGAAATGAACGCACACGCGGTAGTTCAAGAAAAAAAAATATATTTACTATAAGTTAATAAAGGCTAGGTAAAGGTAAAATGACAGGGATAAAGACAAGCAAAATATACAATATAGCATGAACAATTTCAAGGCAAATTCTGCAAGGGTTTCTACTTTTACTCTGTCCACTTCTGCAGTATGGACACTGAATGAACAATATACTCAAAACTATCCCTAACTGACCCTGACTTCACATTTGGGTGTACCCCCTTTTCCCCAGTAGTCCAGGTGGACCTCTTACAGTCCGTAGAAGTGCGCGGTGGGGTCCAAAGTCGGTCCTTTCTTTTATAGTGAAGCGTCCTCTCCTCACGGTTATCAGGATCTTGGGAGAAATGAAGTCCTCTTTAACAGGGAAACCAAATGAATGCAATGTAATCCAACAGCAGATTCCACTCAGCACACTGACAGTCCTGCCGAATCCATACACTGAGCTGGGATGTAAGTCGGGGTTTAGCAGTTACTGTCCAGTAAGTCAACAGCACTGTGAGTCTGTATCTGTGGTATCCATATACACAGTCACAATGTCAGTCTCACTGATCAGCCACTGAGCACAGTTCCTTTCACGTGGACTCACTAGTCCTGTTGTCTCTTTACACTCTGTTTGTCTCTGGACCAAGATACAGCTTAGCTGTACAGAAAAATCTCCACACCAGTTAAATACAACACAGACACCTGTCTTCTCTCTTGCCAAGATGGCTGCTGCTCTCTGTCTCGTCACTTCCTGCTTCTCTGCTCACACTCTGTCTGCAGAACAGGCAGGCTGACATAAAAGGGGGGGTCTCACTCACCACAACAACAACAAAAAAAAAAAATTACTTCCTTAAAAAAAAAAAAAAAAAAAAAAAATAAAAAATAAAAAAAATAAAAAAAAAAAAAAAAAAAAGAAAAAAAAAACCGGCCCCCCCCCACAAAAAAAAAAAAAAAACAACAAAAAAACCAAAAAAACACACAAAAAAGAGAGAAAAAAAAAAGGGGGGAAGTTAAAAAAAGGTTTTTTTTTTTAAAAACTTCCCCAACCTTCAACCCCCCCCCGGGCCCCCGCCCCCCCCCCCCCCCAAAAAAGGGAAAAGGCCCCACCCCGGCCCCCCCCCCCCAACCAACAGAAAGGGCAAAGGGGGCCCCGGCCAGGGAAGCCGCGAAGAGGACCATGGTCACTCTGGAGGAGCAGAAATCCACAGCTCAGGTAGGAGAATCTGACCATAGAACAACTGTAAGTTGTGCACTCTACAAAGAAGAAAACCATTGTTGAAAGAAAGACATAAGTGTCATTTGCAGTTTGCCAGAAGCCATATAGGGGACATGGCAAACATGCGTAAGGTGGTCTGGGCAGATGAGACCAAAGTGGAACTTTGGTGTGGGGATGCTGTGGGGATGCTTTTCTTCAGTAGGGACAGGGAAGCTGGTCAGAGTTGATGGGAAGATGGATGGAGCTAAATAAAGGCAATCCTGGAAGAATACCTATTGGAGGCTGCAAAAGACTTGAGACTGGGAACAAGATTCACCTTCCAGCAAGACAATGACCCTAAACATACAGCCAGAGCTACAGTGGAATGGTTTAGATCAGGGATCTCAAACTCAATTTACCCAGGGGCCGCTGGAGGTAGAGTCTGGGTGAGGCTGGGCCGCATCAGGTTTTCCACACTGGTAATATGCTCCATATTGGCCCCTGCACACGGTATTATGCTCCCTAGTGGCCCCTGCACTTGTATTATGCTCCATTGTGGCCCCTGCACACGGTATTATTTCAGACCCCAGAGTATAATGATCGGAGACCCAGGGGAGGTGACAAACATAAAAACCAATGTTACTTATCTATCCTGGACATCGGTGCACTCCTTGCAGCTTTCAGCCCTGTTTAATTGCGCACACACGTCACGTGATCGGGCCAGCGACGCGACCTGATGACGTCACCAGAGGCCCCAAGCCTGCTCGGAGTAACACCGATTGCAGGAGAGGTAAGTACATTGGTTTTTATGTTCCCTCACCTCCCCTGGGCCTCCGATTATTATACTCCGGGGGCAGTGGCGTAACTAGGAATGGCTGGGCGCCAGTGCGAACATTTGACATGGGGCCCCCCCCCTGAACTGGTTACGGGTCCCCAAACAGTAAAATATGCTCAACAGTGGCCCAAATAGTATTATATGCTCAACAGTGGCCCCCACACAGCATTATATGCTCCACAGTGGCCCCCATACAGCATTATATGCTCTACATTGCTCCCCCCACACAGTATAATATGCTACCCACAGTGGTACCCACCCAGTATTATATGCCCCCCATAGTGGGCCCCACCCAGTATTATATGCTCCCTACAGTGGTCCCCACCCAGTATTATATGCTCTACAGTGGCCCCCACCCAGTATTATATGCCCCCCACAGTGGCCCCCACCCAGTATTATATGCTCTACAGTGGCCCCCACACAGTATTATAAGCTCCCAACAGCCCCCTCCGCATCGGTGCTATTATTATACTCTGGGGTCTCCTCAGACCCCAGAGTATAATAATCGAAGGCCCAGGGAAGGTGATTAAAATAACAAACATTCATACTCACCTTGTATTACCTTTCTTTGGCATCCTCGCTCCATCCTGCCGTCTTCAGGCCCTCTTCCGACGTCGCTGCCGAAGCCTGTGATTGGGTTTCAGCGGTCACATGGGGCGCACTTACGTCATTACGCGGCCGCGCCCCATGTGACCGCTAGGGCCTAATCACAGGCCTCAGTCACATGACGGAAGAGCACCGGAGAGAACGCTGTGCCCAGGAGAGGTGAGAATATGTGTTTATTATTTTCAGTCACCTCCCCCTGGGCTGGCATGTATTGGAAAGGGCCCTACAATATGCCAGGGCCCCTTTCCAATAACATTATGTATAGCGGTCGGGGAACCAGGCTTTCCCCGACCGCTATCATAATGGTCCGGGGCCCAGTCGTTACTGGTTTGTGGGGTTCGCGGTAGCGGCTGCCACAGGGCCCCGGGGCCCCTAATGTCCCGGGCCCTGTGGCAGCTGCTACCCCGATAGTTACACTCCAGAGTGTAATAATAGTAGTATTTGAGGCCCGCGGCCTCACTTACCGATGCCTGCGGCTGCTCACAGCGGCATCCACTTCCCTTTCTGCGTCCCATAGCAGAAGGGGAAGCGGAGGCTGCCACGAGCAGACGCAGGGTAGGTAAATAAATAGGCCATTACCTGCCTCCTCTTGTCCGAGACGTCTGTGTCTCAGCGTAGGCGGCGTGATGACGTCATTATATCGCTGCCTGCGCTGTGATGCGGACGTCTTGTAAGCCAGCCCAGGACAGGCCCCGCTCAGCGTTGTTTTTTTTAAAGCGGCCTGTCCTGGGCTGGTTTACATTAGATAGTAAAAAATGCCACCCCCAGACAGTGCGCCCCTGGTGCCATTCGTATCAAACTCGGGCCGCAGTAACAATAAACTTAGATATTGAGGTGGGGGCCGCAAACTATTGTCCCGAGGGCCGCAGTTGGCCCGCGGGCCGCGAGTTTGAGACCCCTGGTTTAGATCAAAGAATATCCATGTCTTAGAATAGCCCAGTCAAAGTCCAGACCTAAATCTCATTGAGCATCTGTGGCAAGACATGAAAATTGCTCTTCACAGTCGCTCTCTATCCAATCTGGCTGAGCTTGAGCTATTTTGCAAAGAACAATGGGCAAAAATCTCAGTATCTAGATGCGCAAAGCTGGTAGAGACATACCCCAAAAGACTTGCAGCTGTAATTGCAGCACAATGTGGCTCTACAAAGTATTTATATAGGGGGGCTGAATACTTTTGCACCTCCCACTTTTCAGATTTTTATTTGATTAAAATTTTGAAAACTATTTATCATTTTCGTTCCACTTCACAATTATCTTGTGTTGATCTATCATTTAAAATATCTATAATATAAATTTAATATAAATTTTTCACAAAATGTGAAAAAGTTCAAAGGGTATGAATACTTTTGCAAGCCACTGTAGTGCTAATATTGGTATATCTGGGTACTCAGATGTGTAACCCTCCCCCCGTGCCAAACCCCTAGCTATGCCTCTGTGTGGTGGGCGTCTTTTCGCTAAACTGAATAACCCCAAGTTTGTTAATCTATCGTTGTACTCCAATCCACCCATTCCTCTAATAATTTTGGTTGCCCTTCTTTGCACTCTTTCTAGTTCGATTATGTCTTTCTTGTATACTGGGACCCAGAATTGTGCACAATAGTCTAAGTAATGGCCGTACCAGTGATTTGTATAGAGGCATAACTATGTTCTTGTCATGAGAATCTATACCTCTTTTGATACATCCCATAATTTTATTTGCCTTGGCAGCAGCTGCCTGGTACTAGTCACTAAAGGTAAGCTTGCTGTCCACCAAAATCCCCAAGTCTTTTTCATTGGCAGTCTTACCCAGTACATATTAAGTACATAATGACACATTTTATTTCGTCGACCAAAATGCATAACCTTACATTTGTCAATATTAAACTTCATTTGCCAAGTCTCGGCCCATGCTTCCAGCTTCCTTAGTTCCCCTTGTAATATTCTATTGTCCTCCTCATTTTTGATTACCTTGCAAAGTTTAGTATCATCTGCAAATATGGACACCCTGCTTTGCAAACTGTCTACCAGGTCATTAATAAAGATATTAAACAGGAGAGGGCCCAATACTGACCCCTGTGGCACCCCACAGGTGACTATGACCCAGTCTGAATATTTACCATTAATAAGCACCCTCTGTTTCCTATCAGTGAGCCAGTTGCGAACCCAAATGTATATGTTTTCCCCCAGTCCCATCATTCTCATTTTGCATACCAACCTTTTATGTGGTACAGTATCAAAAGCCTTTGAAAAGTCCAGATACACCACTGCATTACCTATGTCCAGTCTTGAACTGACCTCTTCATAGAAGCTGATCAGATTAGTCTGACAGGACCGATTCCTCATAAACCCATGCTGATTGGGTGTTATAAGATTATTTACATTGAGGTACTCCAGGATAGCATCTCTTAGAAAGCTCTCAAATATCTTACCCACCACAGAAGTCAAACTTACTGGCCTATAGTTTCCAGCCTTTTTGAAAATTGGCACCACATTTGCTATGCGCCAATCAAGTGGAACAGACCCAGACATTACTGAACCCTTAAATATTAGATATAAGGGTCTATCTATCACCATGCATAATTCCCTCAGAACTCGGGGGTGTATGCCATCTGGAGCTGGCGATTTCTCTATTTTACTGTTTTGAAGGCGGCATCGCACTTCCTCCTGAGTTAAACAGGTGACATTTAATGGAGAGTTAACATTACCCCTAATCATGTTGCTGGCCATTGGATTTTCTTGTGTAAACACCGTA
The DNA here is from genome assembly GCA_947044405.1 of Leptodactylus fallax. Taxonomy (NCBI): domain Eukaryota; kingdom Metazoa; phylum Chordata; class Amphibia; order Anura; family Leptodactylidae; genus Leptodactylus; species Leptodactylus fallax. The sequence goes on along the minus strand of CAMRHE010000061.1, from coordinate 569,758 downwards.
GAGAAGAAGGCATTTAATAGTTGTGCTTTTTCCTCATCCTCCTCCACCATTACACCCAGATTATTTTTGAGAAATAATTGTCAGTTTTTATTCTCTTGTTTATTCTCTTTTTATTTATGTAATTGAAGAATAATTTTGGATTATTTTTACTTTCCTTGGCAATTTTTCTCTCAGCCTCGATCTTCGCTTCCTTTATTTGTCTTTTACACAATTTATTTTTCTCTTTATAGTTTTTTAATGCTGTTTCACTACTTTCTTTTTCTAGCACTTTAAATGCTTATTTTTTATCCCTCATTGCACTCCTTACCATTTTAGTTAGCCATATTGGTTTTCTATGATTTCTGGCCCATTTATTCCCATAAGGGATATGTTTTTTAGTGGTCCTATTTAGAAGGCTTTTGAAAATGTCCCATTTTGTTTGTGTTCTGGTCACTTTGAGGACATTGTCCCAGTTTATGCTGCTAAGCTCCTCTCTCAGCTGGTTAAATTTGGCCTTCCTGAAGTTTAGTGTGTTTATTCCTCCTCTACTGAATATTTTTTTAATGTGTACAAGAAAACTTATTATGTTGTGGTCACTATTACCAAGATGACCCCCAACCTCCACTTTTGACAATGTGTCAGGTTCATTTGTTAAAATTAGGTCTAAAAATGCCTCACCTCTTGTTGGGTCCTACACTAATTGTGATAAGTAATTGTCTTTTATTATTGACAATAACCTGTTCCCTTTGTTGGACCTGCAGGTTTCTGCCTCCCAGTTGATAACTGGGTAGTTGAAATCCCCAATAATAATGACTTTCTTATGCTTTGTTGCCTCATCTATTTGTTTTATTAGTACATTTTCAGCTTCTTCCATTATATTTGGAGATTTATAACAAACCCCTCTCAGTATTTTATTATTCTTTGTTCCTCCCTTAATTTCCACCCATAAGGACTCCACATATTCATTTTCCTCCCAGATGTCCTCTCGCAGAACTGGCTTAAGGCAGGATTTTACGTATAAGCAAACCCCTCCCCCTTTCCTATTGGTATGCTCCTTTCTAAATATACTGTACCCCTATATATTTACAGCCCAGTCATAGCTAGAGTCCAGCCATGTCTCACTTATCCCCACCATGTCATATTTCTCTTCCAACATTATTACTTCTAGTTTTCCATCTTGTTAGTGAGATTTCTGGCGTTAGTATACATACATTTCAAGGATTTATCATTATTCCTACTCTTCCACTGCCTACTGACTGTTCTAACCCCACCCCCCGCTCCACCCCAGTTACATTATTTAGCCCTCTTTCCATTTCTACACTATCTTGCCCTCTACATCTGTTACCCTCCCCCCAGTCTCTAGTTTAAACACTCCTCCAACCGTCTAGCCATCTTCTCCCTCAGCACAGCTGCACCCTTCCCATTGAGATGCAGCCCATCCCTACCATAGAACCTGTAGCCCACAGTAAAGTTGGCCCAGTTCTCCAGGAACCCAAACCCTTCCTTTCTAAACCAGCTCTTGAGCCACTTGTTTACCTCCCTAATCTCTGCTGCCTTTCCTGTGTGGCTTGAAAATACTACCTTGGAGGTCCTTGCCTTCAGCTTTCTCCCTAGATCCCTGAAATCATTTTTAAGGACCTTTCACCTACCGCTAGCTTTGTCATTTGTGCCAATGTGCACCATGACCGCTGGATTCATACCAGCCCCACCCAGTAATCTATCAACCCGATCCACGATGTGTCGAACTCGAGCGCCAGGAAGGCAACACACCATACGACGAACCCGGTCTTTGTGACAGATTGCCCTGTCTCTTCCCCTAATAATTGAATCCCCCACTACCAGCACCTGTCTAGGCTTCTCTGCACTTCTATCCCCCTTCTTACTGGAGCAGACATTCCCCTGGTGGTCAGAGGAAGTGTCTTGCTGCAGCAGTGTTACCCCTTTACTAACATCCCCCTCATCTGCCAATTTAGCAAACTTGTTGGGGTGTGCCAGTTCAGGACTAACCTCCCTGGCACTCTTCCCTCTACCCCGCTGCTTTCTAACTGTCATCCAGCTAGCTGCCTCATGTTCCTGCACCTCCATGCTACCATCCCCCTCTGCACTTACCCCAGCGAGTTCCTGCTCTGTGAGCAACAAACTCCTTTCCAAGTTATCAATGGATCTCAATCTTGCAATTTGCTCATTTAGATCCATGATCTGGGCTACCAAATGTGCAACGTGCTTACATCTTGCACAACAGTATGCCCCCTCAAGCGGCTGCTCAAGCAGAGAATACATGCTACAAGATGTACACTGGACTGCATTGGTAAGCATGGAGCACATCTTACCTCATGAGGATGTTTTTTTTTTTTTTTTTGTAAAGTCCCTGAATTTAAAGTCACTTAATCTTAAGTCACACTTAGATCAAACACACTTGGAATCAAACCACACTCGCCAGCTCACACACTCGCTTTGTACTTAGCTTTTAAAGCTACTCCAAATTGCAGAAAAAGCTGCCACAGATTCCTCTGATTGCAAAAAAATGCAGAATATGCATTATAAGGAATTAGATAAGTTTGAGGGGTTTGATACTTGGAGACATGAGGGGGTACAAGCCATAAATCAGCTTTTCCAAAGCAGACAAATATTTGTCATTTTAATATGTAAAGAAAGAGGACCAGCACAATGATAGTTCCCATTATGTCCACAACAACATGGAAAACCAATACAGATCACATACTGTTTAATTGAAAATAGGCACAGCACCACAGAAACTTCTCAGCTGAAAAATCTTGCTGTCTTTATTCGCACGGATACATTAAAAAGTGCATACAGTGTGATGTTTTGGCAGGTATTCCTACATTTATTGGGTATAATATAGGTAGGTGTATCTGCCAAAACGTTGCCCTGTGTGCACGTTTTTTGATGTACTTGCATGAATAAAGACTGCAAGATTTTTTAATTGAGAAGTTTCTGTGCTGTGACCCTTTTGCATTATATTAGGTGTTCTTAAATCATTGCTGAGATGGTAACATCTGACCGCTGGTACACACCACCAAGGCAGGACTTACAGAAATTAGCAACACACTGTTCTACACTGTTTCTGTAACTCATCATAGAGGTAAATGAGAACTACGGAAGCAGTGTAGCACAGCTACTTTCATTTCAAGAAAAATAGCAAAGTACTAAAAGGGTCCCCTGGTCAGTGACTATCAGACTAGAACTACATCAGTCAGCTTTAACACTTTCCCGACATCCGCTATTATAGTATGGCGGATGTTGGGTATTTAAATATGATGGCTGCTCAGGAGGTGCCGCATACAGGTGCATCTCAATAAATTTTTGAAACGTTCATTCATTTCAGTAATTCATTAATTCAATTCATAATCAGCGTCTTCCATGATTGGTGTGTCCTACTGAACCAGACTGAGGGACCATTTAAAGGCTTAGGAAACCTTGGCAGGTGACACACTGAATTTACAATACTGAACTTTTTTACAATATTCTAATTTTCTTAGATTTGGGTTTTCATTAGCTGTAATCCATAATCAACATTTACAGAAATAAAACATTTGAAATAGGACACTCTGTGTGTAAAGAATCTAGAAGATATAATAGGTGACTTTTTTAAATTTAATTACTGAAATAAATAAATGTTTCAAAGATATTCTAATTTATTGAGATGCACCTGTATTTGCAATGCATTAGCATTGTAATTTATTCCATTAGCGATCAGACTTCCTGGGGTTCAAGACCCCTAATGGGTCTAATAAATGTAATAAAAATATTTTTCCCATATGGTGAATGCCATAGCAGGGAAAAAAAAATCCAAAAAGTGCCAAACCACCGTTATTTTGCTGTTTTGCCTATGATAAAAATTTTAGTAAAAAATTATCAAAGCAATAGACATTCCCCAAAATGGCAACTAAAAAGTATACCTGGTCCCGAAAAAAAAAAGATGTCCTATGCATCCCCGTACACAGAAATATAAAAAAAGTTACGGTTGTCAGAATATGGCGACTTATTTTGCAAAGTTTTAGATTTTTGTTAAGGGGTTAAAATGTAAATAAAAACTATATCAATTTGTTATTTGTGACATGTCATCCGATTATTTGGCCCATATTGTTTAACCCCTTCCCACCGGTGACATTTTTCAATTTTCGTTTTTTGACTCCCCACCCCCTCCAAACCCAATAACTTTTTTATTTTTCCATTCTCAGAGCCATATGAGGTCTTAATGTTTGCAGGACAAATTTTTTTTCATCCATTTATTATTCTGTACTGGAAAGCTGGAAAAAATTCAGAATGGGGTGGATTTGAAGAAAAAGTGCATTTGTGTGACTTTCGTTTTTACGGCGTTCACTCTAGAGCCAAAATGACATGTTATATGTATTCTATGTTTTAGCACGATTCCAGTGATACCAAATTTATATGGTTTTATTTACATTTTAACCCCTTAACAAAAATCCAAAACTGTGCAAAAATATATATTTTTTAAAAGTCGCCATATTCTGACACCCGTAACTTTTTTATACTTCCGTGTATGGGGATTCATAGGGCATCTTTTTTTGCAGGGCCAGGTGTACTTTTTATTTATACCATTTTGGGGAATGTTTATTGCTTTGATCACTTTTTATTCAAATTTTTATCAGAGGCAAAACAGTGCAAAAACGGCGGTTTGGCACTTTTGATTTTTTTCCCGCTACAGCGTTTCCCGTACGGGAAAAATATTTTTATAGATTTGTAGACCAAGCATTTTCGGACACAGGGATAGCTAATGTCTATGTGTTTCACAGTATTTAACTACTTTTATATGGATTCTAGGGAAGGGGGATGATTTGAACTTTTAATATTTTTTATTTTTTTTATACTTTTTTGTACTTTTTTTTTATTTTTTACAGTGCCTTGCAAAAGTATTCATGCCCCTTGAACTTTTTCACATTTTGTCACCTTACAACCACAAACTTAAATGTATTTTCTTGAGATTTTAAGTGGTAGACCAACACAAAGTAGCAGATAATTGTGAAGGGGAAGGAAAATGATACATGGTTTTCAAAATTTTAATCAAATAAAAACCTGAAAAGTGTAACGTGCAAAATTATTCAGCCCCCCTTTATCAATACTTTGTACAGCCACTTTTTGCTGCAATTACAGCTGCAAGTCTTTTGGGGTATGTCTCTACCAGATTTGCACATCTAGAGACTGAGATTTTTGCCCATTCTTCATTGCAAAATAGCTCAAGCTCAGCCAGATTGGATGGAAAGCGTCTGTGAACAGCAATTTTCATGTCTTGCCACACATGCTCAATGGGATTTAGGTCTGGACTTTGACTGGGCCATTCTAACACAAGAATATTCTTTGATATAAACCATTCAACTGTAGCTCTGGCTGTATGTTTAGGATCATTGTCTTGTTGGAAGGTGAATCTCGTTCCCAGTCTCAAGTCTTTTGCAGCCTCCAACAGGTTTTCTTCCAGGATTGCCCTGTATTTAGCTCCATCCATCTTCCCATCAACTCTGAGCAGCTTCCCTGTCCCTACTGAAGAAAAGCTTCCCCTAAGCATGATGCTGCCACCACCATGTTTCACAGTGGGGATGGTGTTTTCAGAGTGATGAGCAGTGTTACTTTTCTGCCACACATAGCCCTTTGCATTGAGGCCAAAAAGTTCAACTTTGGTCTCAACTGACCAGAGCGCCTTCTTCCACATTTTTGCTGCATCCCCTATATGGCTTGTGGCAAACTGCAAACGGCACTTCTTATGTCTTTCTTTCAACAATGGTTTTCTTGTTGCCACTCTTCCATAAAGGCCAGATTTGTAGAGTGCACGACTTATAGTTGTCCTGTGGACAGATTCTCCCACCTGAGCAGTATATTTCTGCAGCTCCTCCAGAGTGACCATGGGTCTCTTGGCTGCTTCTCTGACCAGTGTTCTCCTTGCTTGATCTGTCAGTTTAGATGGACGGTCATGTCTTGGTAGGTTTGCAGTTGTATAATACTTTTTCCATTTTTGGCTGATGCATTGAACAGTACTTCTTGGATCCTCAAAGCTTGGGATATGTTTTTATAATCTAACCCTGCTTTAAACTTCTTCACAACTTTATTTCTGGTGGGTTCCTTGGTCTTCATGATGCTGTTTGTTCACTAGTGTTCTCTAACAAACCACTGAGGCCTTCACAGAACAGGTGTATTTATACTGAGACTAAATTACACACAGCTGGACTCTGTTGATTAATTAAGTGACTTCTGAAGGCAATTGATTGTGCTAGATTTTATTTAGGGGTATCAGAGTACAGGGGGCTGAATACTTTTGCAAGTCACACTTTTCATATTTTTGTTTGTTTAAAATTTTGAAAATCATGTATCATTTTCATTCCACTTCACAATTATCTGCTATTTTGTGTTGGTCTACCACTTAAAATCTCAAGAAAATACATTTACACTAACGTTCAAAAGTTTATGGTCACTTAGAAATTTCCTAATTTCCTAACATTGTTAATTTGGTAAATGACTATTCTAGCTGCAAACGTCTGGTTTTTAATGCAATAGCTACATAGGTGTATAGAGGCCCATTTCCAGCAACCATCACTCCAGTGTTCTAATGGTACATTGTGCTTGCTAACTGTGTAAGAAGGCTAATGGATGTTTAGAAAACCCTTGAAAACCCTTGTGCAAGTATGTTAGCACAGCTGAAAACAGTTTTGCTGGTTAGAGAAGCTATAAAACTGACCTTCCTTTGAGCTAGTTGAGAATCTGGAGCACATTACATTTGTTTCGATTAAACTCTCAAAATGGCCAGAAAAAGAGAACTTTCATGTGAAATTCGACAGTCTAGTCTTGTTCTTTGAAATGAAGGCTATTCCATGCGAGAAATTGCCAAGAAACTGAAGATTTCCTACAACGGTGTGTACTACTCCCTTCAGAGGACAGCACAAACAGGCCCTAACCAGAGTAGAAAGAGGAAGGCCCCGCTGCACAACTGAGCAACAAGACAAGTAGATTAGAGTCTCTAGTTTGAGAAATCAACGCCTCACAGGTCCTCAACTGACAGCTTCATTAAATAGTACCGGCAAAATGCCAGTGTCAACTTCTAAAGTGAAGAGGTGACTCAGGGATGCTGGCCTTCAGGGTAGAGTGGCCAAGAAAAAGCCATATCTGAGACTGGCTAATAAAAGGAAAAGATTAATATGGGCAAAAGAACACAGACATTGGACAGAGGAAGATTGGAAAAAAGTGTTATGGACAGACGAATCGAAGTTTGAGGTGTTTGAATAACACAGAAGAACATTTGTGAGACGCAGAACAAATGAAAAGATGCTGGAAGAGTGCCTAACGCCAATCTGTCAAGCATGGTGGTGGGAATGTGATGGTGTGATGAACCGACCCTCAGTTTTATATCTTTCTTGGAAGTGTGTTTTACTTGTTTAGTTCAGTCCTTCCCCCACTTGGAATGCGGTGCTTTAGTGGAGTCCACATTGCTGGACGATAGGCTTCACTGGTTGTATGTGTGTTCATTGGAGATGGCTTGCTATAGCCAGGCACTTTTATTATCCCTGGCCAGATGGGATGGGGGATAGCAACCCAAAACTCTGCTGTGGCCTAGAGAAAAGGACTACAAGTATTCATTGTGCTGAGCATGGAAGAGAGACAGCTAGGACAAAGCTGTGTGCTCAGGTATTTTTTCTAATCTTTATTTCCTTTTATTTTGGTGTATTGTATCATTTCCCTTTTGCTTGTATGTTTATGCTTGATCATATTAATATTGTATATTTCTGTATATGCTACTAATTCATACCGACCCACTTGGGTTATTAAATATATAAAATTTATATCGCTCATTTCATTTTATCCTATGACCCGGTCTACTCACGGTGTGTGAGTGGGAGGTTAAGAAAGAAGTTTGATCGCAGGCGTGCCAGGCGGCTGGGCGAGGCGATATTCTTCACAGTGGTGGCAGCGTGGTGGGATATTAGGGTAACAGTGTGTGGGTGTGGTATCACGCAGACACTGGGGATTGCGGCAATCCTATGGAACGAGCGCGGTATGAGATCAAGCTTAAAATACGGTGAAAGTTTGGTACAGTACTGTTCCCTTCCTTCTTCTTTTTTTCTGTCCTATCTTTTATTTGGCAACGGCTTCCAGTGGATGGCTGGTGGGACCAGAAGCATAACCAAACGTCTGCAGGACTTGGTTGCTGCTGAACTCCAGGAGATGGCAGATATGGAAGCTACCATAGCCATGCAGGAGGCGGAGCAAAGTCCTGAGAGGCTGGCACCAGAAAACATCACCATGCCAGACGGTTCAGCAGGTGCCCGGGCCCCAGAGGTAACTGTGCCTGGAGGGACCAGTAACCCCAGTTCTGTGGGGGTAACGGACTTATACTTGCAAATGGCCTTACAGCAGATAGACGCCAGTGACTATAGCACCCGTCTGCAGGTGATTCTCCAGTACCGAGAAGCTGCAGAGCCCCGGGCAGAGAGAGAAGCTGCAGAGCGCCGGGTGGAGAGAGAGGCCGCTGCTGCTGCTGCAGAGCGCCGGGCGGAGAGAGAGGCCGCTGCTGCTGCTGCAGAGCGCCGGGCGGAAAGAGAGGCCGCTGCTGCAGAGCGTCGGGCGGAGTTGGAGCATCAGCTTGAGCTAAAAAAGCTGGAACTTTGCCAGCAGGCGCAACCTTCCCCTGCACCAACTCCAGGAGCCCGAGCACTAAAGATCCGATCCGAGGACTTTCCAATCTTGGAAGATAACGGGGACTTGGACTCGTTCTTGCGGGGATTTGAGAGGGTGTGTAAGCAGCATCATATTCCCCAGGCAGAATGGGCCCGTTACCTGTCTCCCCGACTGAAGGGAAAAGGCCTGGATGTTTCCACGAGCTTACCAGTGGACGCGGACTATGAGACCATCAAAGCGGCGCTGATCCGGAGATATCGGCTCACGCCGGAGGTGTACCGCAAAAAGTTCCGGAATATCCAGCGGGGTCCCACAGAGAGCTATGCAGATGTTCTGCACCACTTACAGGTTACATTCTGGCAGTGGATCAAAGGACTTACTGTCACCACGTTTGAGGGAATTGGGGATCTTATGATAAAGGAACAATTTCTCCAGGTGTGCCCTCTGGAGGTCCGCCAGTTCGTGTGAGATCGGAAACCCACAACAGCAGACAATGCTGCAGAGATTGCTGACGACTATGTGTCCACCAGGGAGCAAGGGATCAAGAGAGGAGCCACACTGCAGAGACCCTCAAGCTGGAAGGAGGGGCAAAGTTGGAGTTCACCACAGCCTGCGGTCTCCAAGTGGGGTAAGACAAACTCTGTCCCGGGTGCCCCCTCTACTTCCCCTGTCCCAAGAACTCTGGGCGCCCCGGGGACCCCCTCCAAGTACCAAGGAGAGGCCCGGCGGTGTCATGCTTGTAACCAGCCAGGACATTTCAAGGCGGAGTGCCCCAACCGCTCTAAGAACCCCCCTGTTTCCCCAGCCACGGCAGCTGGCTCATCTGTATACTTGGTGGGGAGGGAGGGGTTGCAATCCAATGCCAACAGTCAACAGGTCATTGTGGGGGGTAAAGTGGTCATGGGATTTCGGGACACTGGGGCGCAGATTACTCTGGTGCAACCTGACTTGGTCCCTGCGGACAGTATTATCCCTGGAAAAACTCTGACCCTGAAGGGTATTGGACAAGAACGCGTAACTGTGCCCATGGCTTGCGTCCATTTGGACTGGGGTGCGGGAAAAGGGATGCGTGATGTGGGGCTAGTGTCTGATCTGCCTGCCAATGTGCTATTGGGAAGAGATTTGGGGCCCTTGGTGTCCCAATATGGGGTGGGAGCAGCCCCACCTCGCTGTGACAAAATGTCTGTACTGAAGGATGATTTTAATGAGGTGATGAAGCCTGTCACACAGGCAGAGGGAGGGGTCAGCTGCCTGTTTCCCCCTGCTGTGTGTCCAGCTAAAGTAATCAGTGAGCATGTGAATGAGACATTGTGGAATGCTGACCTGGCTGTAGCCCCGCCCACATCTGCGGGTGATGAGAGCCCCCTCAGTGTGACCCTGGCTCAGCCATTCCCCCATGCAGTTCACTGTGAATCAATGAATGAATGCAATGTCAATGTAATTGCTAATTCTTGCCTTGCAGGTTTACAGGGTAGCTCTTCTGAGATGCTGGGGGCAACCCCAACTGAGGACAATGTGCCAGGTGGTCAGGTGGGTCACAGGGATCTCAGTGCCGATCCGGATGAGGAACGGACTGCTGGTATTGCGGTGGTGACCCGCAGCCAGAGTGCTAGAGGGGTGGAAGGCGCTCCGACCCCTGAGCCGTTCCCTCTGTCACCCGGAGATGGCACTGAGACCGCCGTGACTAACCTCCCCACACTGGAGCCGGAGGAGCCCGGCGGGTATATGACATGCACATCTCTTCTGTCTGGTTCCAGTCAGGAGTTCAGGGACGCTGTCCAAGCTGACCGCAGTCTGGACGCATTGAAGGAGCGTGCTGATCAACCTCCCTTGGAGTCGGACAAGGACCGCGTGTACTGGGAGCAAGGGAGGTTGTACCGGGAAACGATCCCCACAAAGGGAAAAGAAAGTCGGCTCAGGGAGAAACATTTAGTGGTACCCCAACCCTATCGGGTGGAGTTGTTGCAGATTGCTCATGATATTCCACTGGCAGGCCACCTGGGGATCGCTAAGACCAAGGCTCGCCTCAGCCACTTATTCTACTGGCCTAAGATGGGGACAGATGTAGCTAAATACTGCCGTTCATGTGACACTTGTCAGAGGATGGGCAAGGCGGGGCAAGGCTCCAAAGCACCCATGATACCTATGCCCATCATAACCGAACCTTTCCAGCGGGTGGCTGTGGATCTCATTGGACCCCTGTCCATTCCCAGTTGCACCGGGAAACGTTTCATATTAACGGTAGTAGACTACGCTACTAGGTACCCGGAAGCTGTCGCGCTGTCTTCCACCCGGGCTGATGTAGTGGCCAAGGCTCTGGTAGGCATCTTCTCCCGTGTTGGATTTCCCAGAGAGATGCTCACAGACCAAGGTACCCAGTTCATGTCTGCCTTGATGCAAGGCCTGTGTAAGGTAACAGAGGTGCAACATCTGGTGTCCAGCCCGTATCACCCACAGACCAATGGCCTGTGTGAACGGTTCAATGGCACCCTGGAGCAGATGCTCAGGATGTTAGTCGAGTCCCACGGGCGCGACTGGGAGCCTTATCTCCCGCACCTGCTGTTCGCTTACCGGGAGGTGCCACAAGCCTCAACGGGGTTCTTCCCCTTTGAGCTCTTGTACGGGAGACGTGTACGTGGGCCCCTAACTCTTGTGAAAGAGTCCTGGGAAGGAGAAACAGCCATCCAAGGTGTGCCAGTCGTGCCCATGGCCCAAGTGCAGACGGCATGGGGTGCTGGAGGTGGGACCCAAGAAGGTGGTGTGTCAAATGTATTACCTGTCAATGTATTGTGGAGGGATGGTTTGGGGAAGCATAATCTCAGTCATTTGCCCAAGGTATCACCATCACCCACCCAAGTACAGGAGGAACAGGGTGTAGGCCCAAAGGGGCAAGGCGTCTGGGAGGGAGGACAGGGTCCAAACATACCTGTGCCAGAACCAGAGGTGCCCCTAGGTTTGTAAGCAAAGGGGGAGGTGCAGAATCCCCTAGAACTCTCCCAACTAGCGACTAGTGTGGGAGAGACCCTGAGAGACTGCCGGGAAGGGGTCTCTAAACTGGTATCACAAGGGCCTGGGGTTGCGAGTGTGGATCTGCGGGATGCCAGCACTCAGCACGAGGTCCCAGTGCAGGCTGAGGGTAGCCAGGTGGGTGGAGACTGCCGGGATGGGGTCTCAGCACCGGTACCACAAGGGCCTGGGGTTGCGAGTGTGGATCTGCGGGATGCCAGCACTCAGCACGAGGTCCCAGTGCAGGCCAGGGGTAGCCAGGTGGGCGGAGACTGCTGGGATGGGGTCTCAGCACCGGTACCACAAGGGCCTGGGGTTGTGAGTGTGGGTCTGAGGGACGCCAGCACTCGGGGGAGGGACCCAGAGCAAGCAGGAGGTAGCCAGGTCTATTTAATTCAGAGCCTGAACCTTAGAAGAGTCTCCATTCAGACAGGAGAGGAAGAGGGTATCAGTATGCCAGGAATATGGTCAGGGACCAGCGCAGGTCCCGGCGGGGTGAAGCCGCCAAGGTGTCCGCGGAAGGCGATCTTAGGATCGTCCTTCCTCCTGACACGCTCTAAAAGGGGGAGGTGTGATGAACCGACCCTCAGTTTTATATCTTTCTTGGAAGTGTGTTTTACTTGTTTAGTTCAGTCCTTCCCCCACTTGGAATGCGGTGCTTTAGTGGAGTCCACATTGCTGGACGATAGGCTTCACTGGTTTTATGTGTGTTCATTGGAGATGGCTTGCTATAGCCAGGCACTTTTATTATCCCTGGCCAGATGGGATGGGGGATAGCAAGCCTTAACTTCACCCTTCTCTCCAAGGGTTCTGCAAAGGTGGGAGAAGGGGGGCTGCCTGGGTGCAAGGGGTGGGTGGAGCACTAGCCATATGCAGTGGGCAGACCTGGATTCTGGGGTCATTCAGCAAAGAGGCAGTAAGGAGCTCTGATCTGGGAGAAGATGAGAGGGCCTGCCCTACTGAGGAATGCTTTGAGGGCCTAGTTCTGGACAGCATGTAGAAGGATTGTTTTATGCAACTTGCTTAAGCTTGCGCCCTAGGCCCAAAACTCTGCTGTGGCCTACAGAAAAGGACTACAAGTATTCATTGTGCTGAGCATGGAAGAGAGACAGCTAGGACAAAGCTGTGTGCTCAGGTATTTTTTCTAATCTTTATTTCCTTTTATTTTGGTGTATTGTATCATTTCCCTTTTGCTTGTATGTTTATGCTTGATCATATTAATATTGTATATTTCTGTATATGCTATTAATTCATACCGACCCACTTGGGTTATTAAATATATAAAATTTATATCGCTCATTTCATTTTATCCTATGACCCGGTCTACTCACGGTGTGTGAGTGGGAGGTTAAGAAAGAAGTTTGATCGCAGGCGTGCCAGGCGGCTGGGCGAGGCGATATTCTTCACAGATGGTCTGGGGTTGCTTTGGTGCTGGTAAAGTGGGAGATTTGTACAAGGTAAAAGGGATTTTGAATAAGGAAGGCTATCACTCCATTTTGCAACATCATGCCATACCCTGTGGACAGCGCTTGATTGGAGCCAATTTCATCCTACAACAGGACAATGACCCAAAGCACACCTCCAAATTATGCAAGAACAATTTAGGGAAGAAGCAGGCAGCTGGTATTCTATGTGAAAAAGTTCAAGGGGCTTTTGAATACTTTTGCTGTATTTTGCAGTTATTAGAGCCCCTAGGGGTCTTGAACCCCAGGGGGTCTGATCACTAATGCAATGCATTACAATGCTAATGCATTGCAATGCATTGCAAAAAAATGGCTCTTCTATTGCAGGCTACATAGACTAGCCCACAATAGAAGTTAATGAAAGACAGGCCTGGGAGCCTTCACAAGGCTCCCAGCTGTCATAGTGATCCCCGGCAAAATGGCGGTGCCTGCGTGCTGCCGGTAAAAAGGCACCTCAGTCAGCTTTGACCGAGGCGCCAGAAGGGTTAATGCCCGCGATCATTGCGGGCACTTATCGCGGGCATTAGCGCCGGGTGTCTACTGTATAATACAGCAGAAACTCGGAGCTATGGCGGCTGCTTGGGTCCCGAGCGGCCACCATATTTAAGAACCTGGCATCCGCCGTACTATTACGGTGGATGTTGGGAAAGGGTTAAATACTGCATATCCCCTTTAAATTTGACTAAACTCTCATAATCCTAAAATTCTCTAGTTCTATTGCTTGTTATCACAGATCCATTTCTACATCCACCATCACTGAAATGCCTCTTGATCATGCTTACAGCACCTTATATATTGTACAGATATGGGCGAATCGGTTTGTCACAAATATTCCAAATTGTTTGGTTTTTAAGAAAACCGAACAAATGGCGATTTGCTTCAGACTAACAAAAATGGCCACGCTATGAGAAAATGGCCGCCACCACATGTTTGACCAGGAAATACAGAACAGACATGTATGCAATGACTCCACACAATTCTCCAATGTGGTAGCAACATCTGACAGCCTCTGAGCCAATAGACAGTAGTAGGTGGACATTACAATACTGATGTAATATGGAGTATAAAAGCTTGGACACTTGTGATCATTTTCTGCAGTGCTTTTACAGACATCGCAGTCACTGTCCCATATAGAGCTCACAATCTACATTCCTTATCAGTATGTCTTTGGAGTGTGGGAGGAAACCCAAATACAAACTCCTTGCAGATGTTGTCCGTGGCAGGATTTGAAACCAGGACTCCAGCGATGCAAGGCCACCGTGCTGCCGTTAGATGGTATACTGGTGAACATACAACTAGATCTGTGATCCATCTCACTGCATCGTATCTAGGCTATAGACACGACAGTTCAGAAAATTCAGGAATTCCAGTAATAGTGATAAGACTAGGAGAACATAGAGAATCAAATAATTATTACACAGGTAGACTAGCGTTAGAATTCAATAGACATAGATAGAACAAGTTCATAGACAGTGACTGGAATGTATGCAGCTGCTGCTTACACAGACAGTTAACCCATTCATTGCCAATGACAATATTATCTGACAGAACTTGCAATAGAGCAATTTCATCTCTATATACATTCTTTAAACATACTTTTTACTGACAAGACAATTCTGTTTTAACAGCAAGTGCTGCTGATTTTGCCTGTGCAAATCTTTAAAAAATAACTCTTGTTGTTCACCCAATATACAGTTTTGCCTGCGCTAATTTTAAATAAAACATTTTGTAATTTCATGGTTTAATTTTTCTTCTCTGGTGACATGCTATACACACTGTGACAGAGCATTGTTGTTGTTAATCTTAAAGTATTTTAAACTTTTCTCTGTATGCGCAAATGTGCATATGTAATTATATATATTTATACAGTGGAGAAAAAAAAGTATTTAGTCAGCCATCAATTGTGCAAGTTCTCCCACTTAAAAAGATGAGGCCGGCCTGTAATTGACATCATAGGTAGACCTCAACTATGAGAGACAAAATGAGAAAACATATCTAGAAAATCACATTGTCTGATTATTTTTAAGAATTTATTTGCAAATTATGGTGGAAAATAAGTATTTGGTCACCTACAAACAAGCAAGATTTCTGGCTCTCACAGACCGGCAACTTCTTCTTTAAGAGTCCTCCACTCATTACCTGTAGTAATGGCAGCTGTTTGACATTGTTATCAGTATAATAGACACCTGTCCACAACCTCAAACAGTCACACTCCAAACTCCACTATGGTGAAGACCAAAGAGCTGTGGAAGGACACCAGAAACAAAATTGTAGACCTGCACCAGGCAGGGAAGACTGAATCTGCAATAGGCAAGCTATATATCACGTTAATTGGCTCATATTTATCTTCCTAGAGCACGTGCATAGCAACCACAAACAATATATTTTTTCAAGGACATGATTATGACAAGAGTGTTTGTTCAGTTTGTCTTAATAAATGGAATTTTGCTTTTAAACATGAACATTGCTAATCTAGATGTGAGATGACTGCAGAATGACTGTTAGATTTATGAATAAAGGCATAGAATAAGGAGGAACATTCCAGGATTAAATAAAGCTTATTTAACAGGAAATACATAACAACAATGAATAACATTATACAGTATATTCATGGATAATATTTATATTTCTAATATATACATGCTGACATGTAGAGGAGCACAGTTACACTTACACAATTCACATATTGATATTTGTAAATTTTTGTTTTTTAACTCTATGTGAAACCCATTTGTGCTAACTTTAAGAGCAATAATTGCTACCATAGATAGCAGGACTGATGGGAGACAAAGACTCCACTTTGTAATCCATTGGCTACCCTCTTGCCATACTGATATTACCTCCTCCAAATAGACAGCGGACACCAATTTTTTGGTGAATAGTGGTTAGCCAAAACTATTAGAGAACGCTAAAATTAACCCTTTAACGATGAAGGACGCCCTATTACGTCCCTGGCACCAGTTATTTGGCGCAAGTGGGCGTAATAGTATACCCTGTGATGGCAGCTCGCTCACTCGCTGAGCAGGCGGCATCAGGAGCGGATGTTAGCTGTAACTGACAGCTAACACCCTGTTCCTCAACCTCCAGTCGGAGCTGGGCTCCGATCCAGGGTTTTAAGCTTTTAATCCTTGGATGTTTGACCGCGCATCCAAGGAGTTCGGACATGAAAATGACCCCCTGACCCCAATATCGCCGCGGGTTGCCGTTTTCAATTATTCTGCAGCCAGGGGTCTGGCCAGTGACACCGGTCTGCTAGGATCCCCCAGTACCTGCTTGATCCTGCCGAGATGTAAGAAAGACTGCAATACACATGTATACTGGGGTATTGCAGTGTATAGTACTGATGGATCGCTGGTTCAGGTGTCCTAGAGGGATATCAAAAAAGTAAAAAAAAAAAAAACTGTTTAAAAACAGTTAATGAATGAATAAAGCCCCAAAATGCCCTTTTCCTATGTAAAAAGAATTATATAAAAAAGAAACCTGAAAGAAAAATTAATAAAAACAATACATATTTGGTATCGCCGCATCCGTAACAACCTGTACAATAAAACTGAAATATTATTTAACCTACATTTGCTGGTTATCCGTTGACAATCCGTTTCCGGAAACAGAACGTCACTACTACTCCCCCCATCCACTCCATCATACTTACCATCCAGGCTTCTTCCTGTGGGACGCCTCCTTCCTCTTTTCTGACTGCAGGCACTTGTCCCAGCACTGCTCTGTGCTCTAATGCTGATAATCCACCTCTACTGCGCAACTCCCACGCATGCACAATATAGGTGGATCGTCGCTACAGAGCAGCGGTGGGACAAGAACACGCGTCGGCAGTCAGAAAAGAAGGATGGGCGTCCTGCAGGAGGAAGACAGGTAAGTACAGTGCTGGCCAAAAGTATTGGCACCCCTGCAATTCTGTCAGATAATACTCAATTTCTTCCAGAAAATGATTGCAATCACAAATGCTTTGGTAATAATATCTTCATTTAATTTGTCTTCAATGGAAAACCACAAAAAGAATTGTCAAAAAGCCAAATTGGATATAATTCCACACCAAACATAAAAAAGGGGGTGGACAAAAGTATTGGCTCCCTTTGAAAAATCATGTGATGCTTCTCTAATTTGTGTAATTAACAGCACCTGTTACTTACCTGTGGCACATAACAGGTGGTGGCAATAACTAAATCACACTTGCAGCCAGTTGAAATGGATTAAAGTTGACTCAACCTCTGTCCTGTGTCCTTGTGTGTACCACATTGAGCATGGAGAAAAGAAAGAAGACCAAAGAACTGTCTGAGGACTTGAGAAGCAAAATTGTTAGGAAGCATGAGCAATGTCAAGGCTACAAGTCCATCTCCAAAGACCTGAATGTTCCTGTGTCTACTGTGCGCAGTGTCATCAAGAAGTTTAAAGCCCATGGCACTGTGGCTAACCTCCCTAGATGTGGACGGAAAAGAAAAATTGACCAGAGATTTCAACGAAAGATTGTGCGGATGGTGGCTAAAGAACCTCGACTAACATCCAAACAAGTTCTAGCTGCCCTGCAGTCTGAGGGTACAACAGTGTCAACCCGTACTATCCGTTGGCGCCTGAATGAAAAGGGACTCTATGGTAGGATACCCAGGAAGACCCCACTTCTGACCCAGAAACATAAAAAAGCCAGGCTGGAGTTTGCCAAAACTTACCTGAGAAAGCCAAAAACTTTTTGGAAGAATGTTCTCTGGTCAGATGAGACAAAAGTAGAGCTTTTTGGAAAAGGCATCAACATAGAGTTTACAGGAAAAAAAAAGAGGCCTTCAAAGAAAAGAACACGGTCCCTACAGTCAAACATGGCGGAGGTTCCCTGATGTTTTGGGGTTGCTTTGCTGCCTCTGGCACTGGACTGCTTGACCGTGTGCATGGCATTATGAAGTCTGAAGACTACCAACAAATTTTGCAGCATAATGTAGGGCCCAGTGTGAGAAAGCTGGGTCTCCCTCAGAGGTCATGGGTCTTCCAGCAGGACAATGACCCAAAACACACTTCAAAAAGCACTAGAAAATGGTTTGAGAGAAAGCACTGGAGACTTCTAAAGTGGCCATCAATGAGTCCAGACCTGAATCCCATAGAACACCTGTGGAGAGATCTCAAAATGGCAGTTTGGAGAAGGCACCCTTCAAATCTCAGGGACCTGGAGAAATTTGCCAAAGAAGAATAGTCTAAAATTCCAGCAGAGCATTGTAAGAAACTCATTGATGGTTACCGGAAGCGGTTGTTCGCAGTTATTTTGTCTAAAGGTTGTGCTACCAAGTATTAGGCTGAGGGTGCCAATACTTTTGTCTGGCCCATTTTTGGAGTTTTGTGTAAAATAATCAATGATTTGACTTTTTTTTCATTCTCTTTTGTGTTTTTTCATTGCAAGCAAAATAAATGAAGATATTATTACCAAAGCATTTGTGATTGCAATCATTTTCTGGAAGAAATTGAGTATTATCTGACAGAATTTCAGGGGTGCCAATACTTTTGGCCAGCACTGTATATAATGGGGTCGGGGGTTGAGCTGAGTAGGTAGGGAAGGGCTAGTAGATGTGAGCGTGATAGCTAGAGAGACAGGGAGGGGGTGTATGGGAGGGAGGGATAGAGGAAGAGGGGGTGGAGTTTGGTGAGAGGTAGCTAGCGTGGAAGTTACATAGCAGGAAGCTGAACCATGTAAACAAATGCAGAAGATACCAGGAGCTCCCAGAGACACCCAGAAATCACTCAAAACACCACTAAAGGTATATAGGCATTTATTAACCCATTAATAGCACTAATGCACTTTAAAAAAAACAAAAAAAAAAAATTTTTTTTTCCCGGAAAACCCCTTTAAGTGAGGTTGGGAGGGGAGCTCTCTCTCTCTCTCTCTCGCTTGGGGGCACAGAAAGCCAGTCTGTGTGAGAGACACATGTGAGCAAAGAGTTGCTGGATGTTGTTTTGATTTGCAAGCTGAAAGGGAGAAGATGCTAGTTAGCATTATATGTTAGCAAGTGCCAGATAGGCACAAATTTTATTTATTTTTTCCTTTTTTTTTTCTGTATACTCGCAACCCTAACAATAAAACCTAATCTACAGTCAGCGTACACCTCTGTTACATTTGCTGCTGTTTGCCCTGGTTTCAATGAAACAGGCATGTGTCCTTTGACCCCAGCAAAGGTGATCCAGAGTATAATCTCACAACTTGGTGGAGGATGCTGTCAACATGTTAAAGAATCTGGAAAATTGGATGATGTAGTAGTAAAGGACTTGTTACTGCAGCCAAGCAGGATAGAATGAGACAGCAGGGAAGAAATGCAAACCAGCAAATGTGGCAAATCTTTCCATGGTTCAGCCAGAGACAGAGTAACCAGTGATTCATGTGAGACATTTTTTGCAGAAGCTGACTGCAGAGGATGGTATGGAAGCATTCTTTGCAACATTCAAAAGAACAGTGGTACGAAAAGCATGGCCCCGGGCACAATGGAAAGGCTTATTTGTCTCATTTCTTGCGAGGGAAGCACAAAAGGCATCCTTTGACCTAGGATCTGAGGTCATTCAGGACTTTGATAGACTCAAAGCAGAGTTCCTAGTTTGTTTGGGTGTAACCCTAGCTGTCAGAGTCCAGAGAGTACATCAGTGGACCTATAAAGCTGTTTAATCACCACATTCTCAGATGTTCAACCTCATTCATCTGACCAGGAAATGGCTATAACCAGAGGTTTTGTCTCCACCTGTGGTGGTACAACAGCTCGTCATTCCCACAGCACCAAGGAAACCATGGAGATGGCTTAGGAGATGACTGTATATAGTTTCTGCTTCCAACATCAGCAACAGTGGAAACGTGTCTGCCACTACCACTACCAGTGCCACCACCCCCACATTGTGAGCTTCCCCTGGGTTTGCCCCGGGCAGTCTTTTTGGATGTTGGGCCTGCACAATGACTGGAATAGTTACTATCCCCATTGCCAGTACCCCGATCTCACCTGACCCATTTGCCAAGTCCTATCTGCAAAAGAATCATCAGCAGCAATATCTTTGTCTTCCCCACTTTTTTCCTGACTTATCATGGCCATGGCATTCTTGCACACCCTCATAATTTCCACCTCCAGATTTCCCCATAGCTCTCCTACCAGAATAACTATCAGTAGTAGGACCACATCCCCTTCTACTACTACCACCACTAACAATCATGTCTTTCTCCTATGCTTGCACACAATGCTGACTGTTCTCATCCATCTCATCAAAAAGAGGAGGAAGACTGCTTTGACTAGGAGAAATAGATTTCTTAGCAGGTGCCACATCACTACCAGGGATCTGTGTCAGTGAAGAATATGAAGCAGACACGGTTAACAGTCCAGAAAGGCCCTGTGGTAAATTATGTGTTATGTAGGAAGAGGAAGAAGAACACACAGAAGCCTGACCCAAGATCCCATCATCAAACTAAGTAATCAAAAACTTCATCCTCAATCTCAGGAAATACAACAATCCTTTGGCTACAGCCCATGCCATCAAAACCAGAAGTAGTGTTGCTACCCACATTCTTATTGTTAGTACTTGCCCATGTGTTTCTTCATTCTTTTGCCTGTACCCTGCCCTGTTTTTTGCAGTAATTTTTTTTACTGCACAGTTTAATTATAATATTGATCCTCAACAATTCTGTTACTGTGTATATGTCTTTTTTTGTTGTTGATATAAAGAAGTACTTCAAGAAAATCAGCTTTAAAAAAACATTAAATAACAAGAGGTTTTTTTTAGGTTAATTTGTGCAGGCTGCAATACTGTAAATATGAGCAGCAACAAAAAAAATAACTAAATATTAAGAACCAAATATGGTTTTCAGATGAACACTCCGACTCTGTGTATTGGTGAGCAGAGCAGAAAAAAAAATAGTTAAAGTATTTTTTTTTTTTCCAGATTAGTGCATGCTGTTAGACTGTATATTTTGATGAGCCAAAAAAATGCTAAAATAATGTATATATTTTAGATTTCTGCAGGTAGAATCAGCTTTGCTGTTAGAACTGACGTTTTTATGTTTTAAATAAAAACACTTTAAAATTTTGCCCCCCAAAAACCTTTTCCTAGCAGTAACTGCAGGACTGTCAGCAAAAGTATGTTTAAACACTCTGTCTACAGCAACACAGATGTAAGGGAATTACTAGAGGAGCGATTCCCCAGTAGCTGCTGGTGAACCCTGGGGAGAGGGGCACGACAAGACAGTGAGCCCTAAGCTGAACCCCCCTCTGTCCCTGGCTACTTGCCCGATCTGTCCTGGGCGACAGCCAGCAACTGGGCGGCGATCCCTTCTTAATATAAGTGATAACACAGAATGAAGACAGGACAGACAACAACAAAAGGGAAGTCAGCTAGCCAAGGGGTCAGCAACGCAGTACAGAATCAAAATCCAAGAGAATAGTCATAGTGAAAGCCAGAGGTCAGGAAAAAGAATACAGGTAACCAAACAGCAAGAGTAAATAGCCAGCACGCACAAGGCAATAGCAAGCCCCAATGTGAATGTGAGCAAACAGTAAATAGGAAGGAAGAACCCGCCCCAGACTTGATAGGACGATAGGCTGTCAATCACACAGGTAAGGCTAAAATGAACTATTAGAGGAGCAGAGGGAAAGCAAGGTGAAGGAGATGGGTGTGGCGGAAAATCAATTAACGAGTTGAGGGAATAGGACAGTGTTCAGACAATACAAGAAAAACCCAAAGGAAGGAATCACAATCGGACACGTATAGGAAGAGGATGAAGAAGGCCCTCGGGTAATCTAAGAGTTTTCATCCTAACACACATGTCTCACAGGCAGAAACAAATTCACATATGTCTTGAGACCAGGAAGGCCACCAGTAAGAGCAGGAGAGAAGGTATTTAGTCTCAGGGAAGCTGGGATCCCCCGTTAAGTTAGAACAATGAATTTCCTCCAAAACACGAAGACAAAGAATTGGAGGTACAAATAGTTTCCCAGTGGGAGTATTTCTGGGAGCAAGATCTTGCGAATTAACCACTAAAGTAGAAAGATCAGGAGGAATAGTGGCAAGAACCACTCCGAGGCACAAGATTTTATCTGGGACATCCTTAGGGGCATTGCTGAGACCAAAACTGCGAGATAGGGCATCTTCCCGTACATTTTTAGAGCCTGGACAATAAATCACAACAAAATTAAAACGTGTGATGAGTAGCGCCCAGCGGGCCTGTCTGGGAGACAGTTGCTTAGCGCTGTCCAGATACAGTAGATTCTTATGATAGGTAAATACTGTGATCTGGTGTTTGGCCCCCTCGAGGAAATGTCTCCACTCCTCGAACGCCCATTTAATGGCTAGGAGTTCCTGATTACCAATATCGTAGTTGTTCTGTGCAGGAGAGAATTTCTGAGACAACACGGCACCAACCCCCACTTCAGAGGCATCAACCTCAATAACAAATGGGCGATCATAGTCTGGTGGTGCTAAAACAGGAACCTCAACAAAACATTTCTTGAGATGTACAAATGCCTGTTCAGCTTCTGGAGTCCAATTGGTCAGATCAGCACCTTTCTTTGTGAGATCTGGCTTCACTATAGTAGAGAAATTCTTAACAAATTTTTGATAATAGTTGCAGAAACCCAAGAAATGCTGTAGGGCCTTAAGGTTGGAGGGGTGTTCCCAGCTGTGGCTTTTTGTGGATCCATACAAAAAGAGTCGGGTGTAATGATGTAACCGAGGAAGATGACCCTTTGGACTCCGAACAGGCACTTGGACAGTTTGGCAAAGAGACTGTTTTGACGCAACAGTAGCAAAACACTCCTAACATGCTCAATATGCGTGGCCCAATCAGGAGAGAACACCAGAATGTCAAACAGGTAGACAATCACGTAACGGCCGAGCAAGTCTCTAAAGATATCGTTAACAAAATGTTGAAAAACTGCAGGTGCATTACACAATCTGAAAGACATTACCAAATATTCAAAGTGACCTTCCGGGTCATCTATGATTTATAGCACTAATCTGCCTGTAGTTATATCTTACTACATTCTCCTCCTATTCCTATTGTGTGCAATTGTAAGCTTTTCAGAACTGAGCGCGCTGTATGATACAGTGAGATGACACACAGTCCCTACACTATGTCCACCATTACTGTAATGACTCATGTTCCTGCTTACAGCACCATATATACTGTATATGACTTCAGCTCTTTAAGGTTTCCACCTACCACTGTCTATTGGCTAAGAGGCTGTCTGTTGTCAGGTGGTGGAAAAACATCACACAGTGACTCATACACATGTGTCTCTTCTGTATTTCCTGCTCAACACGTGGCAGAAGCCATTTTTGTTTGTCCAAGAAGAATCAACATTTGTTTGGTTTCATTATAAACCAAACAATTTGGAATATTTGTGTCTAACCAAGTTCATGACAAATTGGTTCGACTATCTGAATGAAGGAAAGGGATAACTGTCCTTTCTCTCTATTACTATAGCAGTCTAGCACACACAACACAGATATTCTCCTTGCATGTATGATTTCTATTACTATCTAACTATAATTGTTTAAATCTGACTTAACTTTGTTCTACTCCTCCTACTCCTATGATTGTTTAGCTCTATTGCAAGTTTTTCTGAAGTCTGTGCTGTGTATTGCTGAAGAAAATGGAGTAGTCACTTTGGATCATGCAGTGATGAATAACACATTTATCCTCTACTTCCTCTGTCACTGAAATGCCTCATGTTCCTGTGCATAGCATCTTGTATAATGTATATCACATCAGCAATGTAAGGTGTCCAACTACCATTGAATATTGGCTGAGAGGCTGTAAGGTGATATTAGGTGATGTCAGATGATGCCAGGATGTCACATTGACTCAAAGACACATGTCTTCTGTATTTTCACTGTGCAATGCATGTCTCTGTGGTAATTTTATTTAGTCTGAGATGAATCGCCAATTATTCAGTTTTATACAAACCAGATAATTTGAAATATTTGGGTCAAGCCCAGCTTGAAATGAATTGGTTTGCCCATCTCTACTTGATGATTCAAAAATTTTATCCCCGATCTGATGCGAAATGTTGTGTGTGTGGAGAGACTGATAGTGTAGTTTCTGGAGTTGAGTTTGAAGCCCAGGTACTGGAATGTCTGGTTTGTATGTACAGTATTTTTCGGACTATAAGACGCACTGGACCATGAGATGCACTTAGGTTTTAGAGAAGGAAAATAGGGAAAAAAAATTTTGAAGCAAAAAATGTGGTATTTAATAACATACATAACATATGTTTTGTATAAGTTATAGTTTTGCAACAGCTGCAAGGCCACATAGACAGGTAGCCCTGCAGCTGTACAGGGATGTATAGGGCGTCTTTTTGCGGCGCTAGGTGTACTTTTTACTTATACCAATTTGGGGAATATCTTTTTGCTTTGATCACTTTTTATTCAAATTTTTATCAGAGGCAAAACAGTGAAAAAATGACGGTTTGGCACTTTAGATTTTTTTTCCCCGCTACGGCGTTTACCATACGGGAAAAATATTTTTATAAGTTTGTAGACCTGGCATTTTTCGACACAGAGATTCTAGGAAAAGGGGGTGATTAGAACTTTTAGTTTTTTATTTTTTTTTATATTTTTTAAACCTTTTTTTATTTTTTTAAATATTTTTTAAACCTTTTTTTTTATTTTTTTTTACTATTTTATTAGCCCCCCCAGGGAGCTTGAACTAGCAATCATTTGATTGCAAGTCCCATAACTGTATTGAGGTCTATGGGAGATTCTCTACATTACTATTGAGGCTGGTCATAGACCAGCTGCAATAGTAATATTCCTATGACAAGCCTGGGAGCTGTCACAGGGCCCCCCCCCCCCCCAAAAAAAAAGGTACCCACCGGCTCCAGGGGCAGTTTTAATATCTTAAAAATAGTAAAGCTCGCAATCAGAGTGGACTCTGATCGCAGGCATTAGCTCTGTGTCTCCGCTGTAATGTGGTAGCTATGACGGACGCTCAGGAGCAGAGCGGCCGCCATCATCTTATTCACGTGTTGTGAAAAAAAAGAGCTGCAGAAAAGCATGTTTAGCATGTTAGTTTAAGCGGAGGAATCCCAAGCGTTTTTCCTATATATTGAACATTGGAAGAAAAAAAGCAGAGAAAGGCTGGGGCCCCACTTTGCAGGTAAAGTAAAATGCAGCGTTTTCGCAAAGTGGGTGGGATTCTGACTAATCCCATCCACACATTGCAGAGAAAAATCTGCAGCGGAAATGCTGCGATTTAAAAAACTCTTGCGTTTTTGTAAATCGCAGCATGTCAATTATACCTACGCAAACACTGGCATTTTCCATATAGGTATAATAGAGGCAGAAAGTTAGCAGAGGAAAACACTGGACACCCAGTGGACCCCATTATTGTCTATGGGGTCTGCATGTGTCCACAGGTAACCATTTTTTTAGCAGACGGGCTCTCCATCTTTCGCGTCCCCATGCAGACCCGAACAACGGATAGACAAACGATAATGTGTACCTAGCGTAAGACTGATAGACCCTTGGCAAGGTTGATAGATCCTGGAAATGCTACATCAAACCCTAATAAAATATATAAAGATTGCAAAAACTATTATAAAAAAATTATATAGCACACCTGATAATTTAAATGAGGAGAGCATTTCCCATTTTTTAAAAGCGGATAAATCACCTAAAATAAGTGTACAAACTTTCAACATGAGGAAACAAGAAAATGAGGATATTGCTCAAACGATCAAGACCATAAAGAGGACCTCTCCCCACCTCCACCAAGTCAAGTTCTTAGCATCTGTTAATCGGCGCCGCTCCACTGATTCCAGCACAATTTGAATTTTTTCTCTAGCTCCACTGTCCTCAAGCAACAAGAACAGTTAGCTTTGCTGCCTGATGTGCTATTTCAGCTCTGTAATGTCAGAAATTCAGTGTCAGGCAGGGGGTCATGATTCATGGCTCCAATAAGAGGCAGCCAGTGTCCCTTGCCTGCTCTTTCCTAACACCACCCTCCTGACAATACAGAGCCTAAATAGCATATGACAAGGCATTATGGGAAAGGAGCTGGGAGCTAAAATCCCTTTTGCTGTCTCAAGACTCGGTGAGTCAAAAGCAAACTGAGGATCTGTTACATCCAACAGAGGGCACATGAGTTCCCAGCTCCTTTCCCATAATGCCTTGTGATATGTAGATGCTTAGTAGAGGGCGAAAGGCAACTCAAAACTCTACACACCTTAACTGGTGCTCTCCTCAAGGAGAGATGTCCCTGTCCATAAATAGCATATGAAACACCAAAATTAACTGCACTGATTTCTCAGGAATGGGTGGGGCTAGGGAAAAAAATTCCAACTGTGCCAGAATCAGTGGAGCAGCACCTACTAAATGATGTAAAGAAGTGAACTTGTTGGAGGTGGTAAAAGGTCCTCTTTAAAAAATAATAAAGCCCCTGGACCAAATGATCTTACGGCAGTATATTACAAGAAATATATACTGTAGATATACTGTATTAGTGCCCAAACTAACAGGTATATATGATGATATTCTTAAGGGTAAAAATATGTGAAAAGAATTTATGAATGCAGTTATTAGAGTAATCCCAAAGCCAGGAATGGATCATACTTTTGTTATAAATGGGCCAATTTTGCTGTTGAATGTTGATTTGAAGATTTTTACAGTGATTTTGGCAAATAGGTTGAACAGAATTTTTGGTAAACAGATACAGAGAGATCAAATGGGAGTTTTCCCATTTAGACAAGCCCCTGTTAATATTAGGAGAATAATTCATATATTAGAACTATTAACAGGGAAAAAAACACCATTAGAGGAGAATTTGTTAATGCTTTAAGACTATTATACTCAAAATCTGAGTATAAACTAACCCTTTCCCAACATCCAGCATAATAGTACGACAGATGTCGGGTATTATACAGCAGAAACCCATTGCGAGCATTAATTACCCCAGATGCCTTGGTCAAAGCTGACCTGTTTTCCTGGTGGCACATGGTCAACCTCACTTTGGGTATTGCAATGCATTATATTACTTACTGATCAGACCCCTTGGGGATCAACACCCCCTCCCAAAAAAAAAGATTAAAAAAATATAAAAAAATAAAAAGAATTAAAAATTCACCCTCTTTCCCTACAGTAGAACACATGTAAAAGTAAAAGAAAAATAAAGTGAAACACATACACATTAGGTATCTCTGAGACCAAAAATGCCTAGTCTACAAAAAAAATATCTTTTCCATATGGTGAATGCTGTAGCGGGAAAAAAATCAATCGCTGTTTCACCTCCCATATAAATTTGGATAAAAAGCGATCAAAGCAAAAGACATTCCCCAAATTGCTATACAGTGCCTTGCAAAAGTATTCATACCCCTTGAACTTTTTCACATTTTGTCACCTTAAATGTATTTTCTTGAGATTTTAAGTGGTAGACCAACACAAAGTAGCAGATAATTGTGAAGTGGAAGGAAAACGATACATGGTTTTCAAAATTTTAATCAAATAAAAACCTGAAAAGTGTAACGTGCAAAAGTATTCAGCCCCCCTATACCAATACTTTGTAGAGCCACATTTTGCTGCAATTACAGCTGCAAGTCTTTTGGGGTATTTCTCTACCAGATTTGCACATCTAGATACTGAGTGTTTGCCCATTCTTCATTGCAAAATAGCTCAAGCTCAGCCAGATTGGATGGAGAGCGTCTGTGAACAGCAATTTTCATGTCTTGCCACACATGCTCAATGGGATTTAGGTCTGGACTTTGACTGGGCCATTCTAACACATGAATATTCTGTGATCTAAACCATTCAACTGTAGCTCTGGCTGTATGTTTAGGATCATTGTCTTGCTGGAAGGTGAATCTCCTTCCCAGTCTCAAGTCTTTTGCAGCCTCTAACAGGTTTTCTTCCAGGATTGCCCTGTATTTAGCTCCATCCATCTTCCCATCAACTCTGAGCAGCTTCCCTGTCCCTACTGAAGAAAAGCCTCCCCTAAGCATGATGCTGCCACCACCATGTTTCACAGTGGGGATGGTGTTTTCAGAGTGATGAGCAGTGTTACTTTTCTGCCACACATAGCCCTTTGCATTTAGGCCAAAAAGTTCAACTTTGGACTCATCTGACCAGAGCGCCTTCTTCCACATGTTTGCTGTGTCCCCTATATGGCTTGTGGCAAACTGCAAACTGCACTTCTTATGTCTTTTTTTCAACAATGGTTTTCTTGTTGCCACTCTTCCATAAAGGCCAGATTTATAGAGTGCACGACTTATAGTTGAACCGTGGACAGATTCTCCCACCTGAGCAGTATATTTCTGCAGCTCCTCCAGAGTGACCATGAGTCTCTTGGCTGCTTCTCTGACCAGTGTTCTCCTTGCTTGATCTGCCAGTTTAGATGGACGGTCATGTCTTGGTAGGTTTGCAGTTGTATAATACTTTTTCCCTTTTTGGCTGATAGATTGAACAGTACTTCTTGGGATAATCAAAGCTTGGGATATGTTTTTATAATCTAACCCTGCTTTAAACTTCTTCACAACTTTATCTCTGACCTTTCTGGTGGGTTCCTTGGTCTTCATGATACTGTTTGTTCACTAGTGTTCTCTAACAAACCACTGAGGCCTTCACAGAACAGGTGTATTTATACTGGGACTAAATTACACACGGCTGGACTCTGTTGATTAATTAAGTGACTTCTGAAGGCAATTGATTGCACTGGATTTTATTTAGGGGTATCAGAGTACAGGGGGCTGAATACTTTTGCAAGTCACACTTTTCATATTTTTGTTTGTTTAAAATTTTGAAAATCATGTATCATTTTCATTCCACTTCACAATTATCTGCTACTTTGTGTTGGTCTACCATTTAAAATCTCAAGAAAATACATTTAAGTTTGTGGTTGTAAGGAGACAAAATGTGAAAAAGTTCAAGGGGTATGAATACCTTTGCAAGGCACTGTAAATCAGTACATCTGCAAAAGAAGACACCTTATTCACCCCTGTTCATGGAAATATAAAAAAAGTAACAGGTGTCAGAATATGGCAACTCCAAGAAATTTTTTTTTTTTGCAAAGTTAGAAGTTGGGATTTGGAAGGTGGGGAATTAAAAACTGAATAGAAAATCTAAAAATACCTGTGGCAGGAAGGGGTTAAAACTTCTCTCCTTAAATAATGAAGCAATCAGAATAATGAGGGATGAAAGGCATAAATGCCCTTTATCACTTGCTATTTTTACATTGGCCATGGAACCTTTGATTACGTTGTTAAAGAAAAATAAATATTAGGAGGGTAAAGATAGCTAGTGGGGAATAGAGATGGGCAAACCTCTCAATATTTGATTCAATATTTGGCGGCTCGGGTCCCCAGTTTGTTTCAATATGAATTCACTTTAAATTGGCTTAAAACAGTGATGGCTAACCATTTGAGCTGGGTGTGTCGAAATTCGTAAACAAAACCTAGCTTAACTCGGGTGCTGTGTCACATATTTTTAAGGTTCCCACACAGTATTTGACCCCTTTTTATGGCCCCAACACAGTATATGACCCCCCCTTTTATACCCCCCTACACAGCATATGATCCCTCTATTTATGGCCCCCACACAGTATATGACTCACTTTTTTTCCCCCCACCCCCCACACAGAGTAGCGGCCGATAATTTTTACTCACCTGTCCATACTCCAGTCCTGGGCACACTGCGCTTGCTGCCTTCAGGGTGTGCTGTAGCCAATGCTGAAGAATGCCAGGGCGTTGTACGTAGCATCCCTGCGTACTTCAGTGTTATGATGTAAGTGTAGCACCGCCTAGAGGAGGCAGAGAAGGGCGGACAGGACAGGAGCGTGGACAGGTGAGTAAACATTGGTAGCTGCTTAATAATAACACAAGAAGTAGTTGCTGATTTAAAAAAATGCTGCCTCCCCCACAGTTTATTCCATGAGGCACTGCCTGCCATCGCCTCAGGTCGCCTTCGGACGATGTGTGTCACCCAAAATGTCTTGCCGTGTCACCGGTTCACCATCACTGGCTTAAAACATAGTGCAAAATACTCTTAGGTCTCCTAGGAACCTATCTACTCAATTTTTAGCTCTCTAAGGCAAACACAGCCAAAGTTATTTTAAAGTGAACTTGACATGTATATCTAAGGAAAAATGAATGGTAAGCAGTGGAAACAAAGACGGGTTTAACCATACACTGCGCTGACATTTGCTTTTATGCACTTAACGCACTTCACTAGGACAATGTGCGTGCCCATGGTTTTTTAAACACACATGCCAGTTATTTTGCAAAAAGCAATGTTTTTTTTAGAAAAACGTGGGATTTTTGATAGCTTGTAAGTGCTATATGTGGGAGACAAATCTTGAAAAGTGATGAAAAATTGACTTTTCAAAAAAAAAAAAAAAAAGCACCAAAAATTATTCCGTGATGGGAGCAGATGTGAAATCAAAATAGATAATAGTGGTGGTAGGCACTAGGCAGTTGTCGCAACATGTGTGGAAATGCGGCAGGGCATAATATGATGGACCAGGCCTCAGGACATGTCTGCCTGACTGGTGGCATTGGGGGTAGGCACTAGGCAGCTGTGGCAATGTGTGGCTTTAGGTACATGAATAAATCCCACATGTTTATTAAAAATAGAACTTATCTATTGATGCATACTAAAAATACATTAAGTATATCAACACAAATACATATATAATGAAGGGTAAAGACACATGAGGTTTAAATATCAGACTGGCATCCCACAAGATATATAATGCAAGAAGTCAACAAATACAGTGCCTTGCGAAAGTATTCGGCCCCTTTGAACTTTTCAACCTTTTGCCACATTTCAGGCTTCAAACATAAAGATATAAAATTTTAATGTTTTGGTGAAGAATCAACAACAAGTAGGACACAATTGTGAAGTGGAATGAAATTTATTGGTTATATTAAACTTTTGTAAAAAATAAAAAACTGAATAGTGGGGCGTGCAATATTATTCGGCTCCTTTACTTTCAGTGCAGCAAACTCACTCCAGAAGTTCAGTGAGGATCTCTGAATGATCCAATGTTGTCCTAAATGACTGATGATAAATATAATCCGCCTGTGTGTAATCAAGTCTCTGTATAAATGCACCTGCTCTGTGAGTCTCAGGGTTCTGTTTAAAGTGCAGAGAGCATCATGAAGACCAAGGAACACACCAGGCAGGTCCGTGATACTGTTGTGGAGAAGTTTAAAGTCGGATTTGGATACAAAAAGATTTCCCAAACTTTAAACATCCCAAGGAGCACTGTGCCAGCGATCATATTGAAATGGAAGGAGTATCAGACCACTGCAAATCTACCAAGACCCGGCCATCCCTCTAAACTTTTCTCTCAAACAAGGAGAAGACTGATCAGAGATGCAGCTAAGAGGCCCATGATCACTCTGGATGAACTGCAGAGATCTACAACTGAGGTGGGTGAGTCTGTCCATATGACAACAATCAGTCGTACACTGCACAAATCTGGCCTTTATGGAAGAGTGGCAAGAAGAAAGCCATTTCTCAAAGATATCCATAAAAAAATCTCGTTTAAAGTTTGCCACAAGCCATCTGGGAGACACACCAAACATGTGGAAGAAGGTGCTCTGGTCAGATGAAACCAAAATCAAATTTTTTGGCCACAATGCAAAACGATATGTTTGGCGTAAAAGCAACACAGCTCATCACCCTGAACACACCATCCCCACTGTCAAACATGGTGGTGGCAGCATCATGGTTTGGGCCTGCTTTTCTTCAGCAGGGACAGGGAAGATGGTTAAAATTGATGGGAAGATGGATGGAGCCAAATACAGGACCATTCTGGAAGAAAACCTGTTGTAGCCTGCAAAAGACCTGAGACTGGGACGGAGATTTATCTTCCAACAAGACAATGATCTCAAACATAAAGCAAAATCTACAATGGAATGGTTCACAAATAAACGTATCCAGGTGTTAGAATGGCCAAGTCAAAGTCCAGACCTGAATCCAATCGAGAATCTGTGGAAAGAGCTCAAAACTGCTGTTCACAAATGCTCTCCATCCAACCTCACTGAACTCGAGCTGTTTTCCAAGGAAGAATGGGCAAGAATTTCGGTCTCTCAATGTGCAAAACTGATAGAGACATACCCCAAGCGACTTGCAGCTGTAATCTCAGCAAAAGGTGGCACGCCCCACTTTTCAATTTTTTATTTTTTACAAAAGTTTAAAATATCCAATAAATTTCGTTCCACTTCATGATTGCGTCCCACTTGTTGTTGATTCTTCACCAAAAAATTAAAATTTTATATCCTTATGTTTGAAGCCTGAAATGTGGCAAAAGGTTGAAAAGTTCAAGGGGGCCGAATACTTTCGCAAGGCACTGTATATCAGGTCATAGAAAAAATAGCTAACTGTAAAGATCCTCAAAAAGTCATATGCGGAATGAATGCCCCTTAAGTCTAGTATAAAGAGGGCAACAACAGAAGACAGTAATGAACCACTAATATATCAGACAGTGCAAAATGCCATACTGAAGTACACTGTGTCCATCCGGGGACAAGAAAACCCTGAAGGAGTTGGGGTTAATATCTAAATAACTGGCCAATCCAAACCCTTGTTAAACAGGTGAAAAATCATCTGCACATACCTTCCAAGAGAAATACCATCAGGAGTGGAGAGTCCTGAACCAATAGCGAATGCACGATATACAGAGAAATCGAGATATCATTACATCATCAGACAGTTGAAAAAGCTGTCCACAGGGCATGCACTAAAAAATAACAATGAATGCAACCTGGTTCTCCACTATATTGCCCATATAGGCATTAACGAAAACTATCAGTGTACCTACTTAATAGCTTGCCAGTTGAAAACACTGGACAATCTTTCAAAAGTGATCATGGTGTCTGTTTGGTTTGTAGCTACTATCGGTGCCCATGCAGCACCAACTAGTGTAGTGTAACTATTGACATAAAATTTGAAGAAAAATTTGGGGCACACTATCAAAAGTGCCACTCAATGTGCACTTCACCCAACCATTAAACAAGGGAGAGAGAATGGAACCAATGGCTGGCGCTGGTGAAGTTGGGATGAGAAATGGTCCAGTGTATAGGAATGGAGGAGGTGGATGGGTTGCACCTGATGTTGAAACTGTGCCTTCGCTGAGAGAACAGAGAGAACCTTAACTTCTGCGAAAAACCTCCAAGTGATCAATCTGTACCCATATTCTATCCCAAGGGGAATCACTAATTAGTAAGAGGATATCCTTCATTTCAGCTACACATTTTGATTTATTTACCTGGGTGAAAGATCTGAACCTTTTTATAAGAAAACTAAAGTGGAAAAAGTTTTTCCAACTTTCTGACCTAAGGAGAGCTTCAGAATTGGGTCTTACAACTGAGGATATGGTAGATTACCAAAATTTGGTATCTTTATTAGAGGAGGAGCAATGTGCACCTGGGGAGGGATCCTTCTCTACCCTTAGACCCCATCTTCAAAAATGCCTCTTATTGGAGACGGCACTCCCCTTGATGTGTTATTGAGCATAGTGGTTGACCAATTAAGACTGATTAGACCTATGAACCACAATAACCTTACAGAAGATGAATTACAGGGACTAAATTCCCTAGAAACTAATGAAGACATCATCATTAAGCCCTCCGACAAGGCGGACTATGCAGTGGTACCTGATAGGGACCACTACGTTCAAATATGTAAACAAATTCTGAGTGACGCAGAGGAATATTTCCAACTCCCGCATAATTCCTCGTTTGATTTCACTGTACAGCTCAAACACATAGTGACCCAGGCAAAGCAAGACAAACTGATTACTGATGCAGAATATAATTTCCTATTGTTATCTCATCCCCAAATAGCCACTTTCTACTGTGTGCCCAAGATACACAATGGTACACGGCCCCTGAAGGGCCAGCTGATCGTGTTGGGTATCAACAGTCTAAATCAGAATGCCAGTCTCTACGCTGACCAGATCCTGCGCCCAATCGTGGCGGCTTTACCTTAGTTTGTCAGAGACACCATGGAAGTTCTACTCAAATCAAATCTGATCTGCCATACTAAATGGGTTGTGTACCTCTTAACGTGTACTTGTGGCACACAGTATGTGGGTTAAACAATCCGAGAATTTCGGAAACGGATGTTGGAAAATGTAGCAGACATCAACAGGGGAGAAGATACCCCAGTGGCCAACCATATAGTTCAACAACATAATCGTGATGCTTCATATATCAGATTTCAGGCATTGGAAGTTGTAACACATCTGGTGAGAGGAGGAAATTATGACAAATTATTTCAGAGAGAATCCAAATGTATTTTTTGCTCTCAATACTGTGAAACCTTTTGGCCTTAATGACCAACTATGTCTTTCCCCTAGAGGAAAGACACAGGAGGATCCTGACATCAGTACAATTTAGACCATTGTTGCAACTGATTTCCATCAGGCATACACTATTCATTATACTTTTCATTACACTTTTCTTACCTACTATAGTATTAATTACAAACATCAGGCTATATTCTGTTTTCTCTGAGAATATTGATTTCTGCAGCATTGAGATCAACATCCATTCTTACTGATAAGAGGTAGAGGGATATTTGTGTATGTTTCCATCTGGAAGGACCATATGCTGTTTTGTTAAACCATCTCTCTTGGAGAAAGTTTATGCGGATCATTGTGGCATCAAATATATATAAGTTAATCGGAGTGTTAATGGGACCCATAGAGTTAATTCTGTGAGTCCCCATTGGGATGATTAAACTACAGTAGGAGTTAATACAATATTCATTGCCTGTTTTTTGATAAGCAGTTATCTCAGTCACACATGATGCGAAACAATTATTATTGTTGCTACAAGAGGAAACCAAGTTTCCAGAACGGGCCGGACGAAGGGGCGCAGCCTAAAGGGAGGCCCACATGACGCGGTGCGTCTGGACGGCAGCCATTGGTGGGTTTGGAAGTGGAGGTGGAGCCATCCTGAGGTTGGTTTAATAGCAAAAGCCCGCAAAAGCTAATGGCACTTGCAGTGAAAAGAGCATCGGAACGAATCGTGTGTCGGCACACCTCTTCATGGCAGAGCTCTATATCCTCTTGGCTCAGCTGCGGACCACTGCAGATGAGTCAGGTGCCGACTGGCTGCAGATGCAGCTTGGAGGTCTGCTTCAGGGGCCTGGGGAAGCCCTCACTGTGGCTCCCCCATCATCTTCCAGATGGCCGCGGAGGACCAGGCCTCCGGTGCGCCTCAGTCCCGACGAGGCCCAGCAGGTCCAGCGCCACAGACGGAGCCCCTCACGTGACCCACCGACCCGGGACGCTGGTTTCACAGCTGCTACCAGGCGATCCCGTGGGGGGAGGAATCCAGGCAGGCTGCGCCTCAGCATCGGCAGCAATGGATCAGGACCAGATGCGGCTGGGTCCCAGGGCAACGTGTCTCAACTGAGGCCTGGCCGGCAGGTTGAGGCGGCGATGGACACGGGGTCGCTGTTGG
The DNA here is from genome assembly GCA_947044405.1 of Leptodactylus fallax. Classification (NCBI taxonomy): domain Eukaryota; kingdom Metazoa; phylum Chordata; class Amphibia; order Anura; family Leptodactylidae; genus Leptodactylus; species Leptodactylus fallax. Next base: position 534,240 of record CAMRHE010000061.1, on the reverse strand, counting down.
CGGGCCCCTGGCATTCTTCTGCAGACGGGCCACTCCATGTGGGCCTTGACACCGGTGTGTGTGTGCAGGCACAGTCAAAAGCTCCATCGATCTCCTCCTCGGAGAGGGGAGGGTCGGGTTTTCAGGTGGTGTCCTCAGCGATTCAGCTTCATGACAGGAGTCCGCAGTGTGATGTGATGGCTGCACCTCGGCTGGATCCAGGACCTTTGACTGGTGGACTCACAGCACCCAGTCAGACCCAGTATCCGGTGAGATCACGAGGATATTGGGTTGTGGCTCAGGGTGATGGCACCAGTGCGTGCGGGGGCTCTGATGAATCAGGGATACGCAGGTCAAAAATGGATCAGTCTGGGTTGTAGGGCAGTGTTGTTTGCGGTGCCAGGGATCACCTTGTGCCCAGTGGCATGTTTCCAGAGGTTTGTGCCGAGTTTGCGGGTCTCTGATGAATCGTTGTTACGACATGAGGACGGTTCATATTTGTCTCAGTTCCAATTCTTGGCAGTGTTCAAGAAATGTTTGGTGAACTGTGGTCGGTGCCCAACGCAGTGTGATGGGTGGGTGTACGTCCGTATTTTCTTCTACCTTTCCCTTACTACCAACACAGGGTCATCCTGGGGAGGTGGGTAGGGGTTTTGCTGATTTTTTAGGGGTTCTGGGTCATTTATTATGGGGTGTAGCAGCTCCTGTGTTGCCATTGCCAGTACCGGCTTGGGTGGTGACGGGTTTGCCCGGGGTAGGTGGTCCAGGATCTGGTATAGTTGGGTATGGTGCAGCCTCCGTGAGTGGGGGGTCACAGGAAGGGGTTGGGTCAGTGGCCGGGGTGTCGGGGTCTCAGTCGGCGGGCGGGCGGGCATGTGGGTTAGGAGCAATCAGCGGATAAAAACAAGGAGGACGAGCCTCTGAGGTTGGATGATTCCGCCAAAGGCGAAGTCTATGTTTGCTTTGAAGGGCCATTGGGGGTCATCTGAAGCAAGAAGTGAGGGATAGGATTTGGAAAGGGGCGTATGTGAAGATTTTCTACCTGCTCCCCTTGGAAAGGTTTAACCTGGATAGGGTAAAAAAGGACGAATCCAAAAAAGAGGAGGAGGAAAAAGTGTTATAGGTTGATTGGATGCAAGCTTTTGCAATATTGGCGAGAGTAATTGGGGAAAAGGCACCGGAGAATTGCATCACCCTTTTTTGTTATACGGATGCTATTGGTGAAGCGTGCAGGGTTTATGGGGGGTCATGCCTGGTTGAGGTATGATGAACAATTCCATCAACGGAAAGCGGTCAGACCCAGTATCCGGTGGGATCACAAGGATATTGGGTTGTGGCTCAGGGTGATGGCACCGATGCGTGCGGGGCAGCTCTTTCCTTCCGGCGCCAGGGGCTCTGATGGATCAGGGCGCTCGGCGGCTTCCCAAAAAGGATTATGCTTTGCTTTCAATGAGGGTGCTTGCAAATTCAGAGCCAAGTGCAAATTCAAGCATGAGTGCTCCTCCTGCAGTGAGTCACATGGGGCATCCAGGTGCTTTAAGGGAGGGAAACAAAAAGCGGGAGAGGGTGCAGTTTGACTGGACGCGATGCATCCGTTCCTAAGTGAATACCCGGATAGAGAAGCAGCGCAGTTATTGTTGGAAGGGCTTGAGTTGGGGTTCAGGATCCCGTTCGAGAAGGGGGAACATCAGTGTGTGTTAAAAAAAATTTAAAAGTCTGCTTACCAACATCCGGGAGTAGTAATAGAGAAACTGCACAAGGAAGTGGCTTTGCGGTGGATGGCAGGGCCTTTCTCTGAGCCTCCCATTATACATTTGAGGGTTTCGCCTTTGGGAGTGGTCCCAAAGAAAGAGCCCAACAAATTTAGGCTTATACATCACTTGTCCTTGCCCAAGAGTTCCTCGGTTAACAACGGGATAGATCCCGGGCTTTGTTCAGTGAGTTATACGTCGTTTGACACAGCGGTTAAATGGGTTAGGGAATTTGGGTGAGAGGTGTTCCTGGCAAAGGCTGATGTGGAGGTGGTATTTTGTTTGCTGCCAGTTAATAAGGATGGTTTGCATTTGTTGGGATGTTATTGGGAGGGGAGCTACTTCATTGACTGTTATTTAACCATGGGATGTTCGCTTTCCTGTGCCAACTTTGAGGCATTTAGCACGTTTGTGGAATGGGTAGTGCAGCAGGAGGCGGGCTGGTCGTCAGTTATACACTACCTTGACGACTTTTTATGTATTGGTCCGGCGAGATCAGGGGTTTGTTCTATGTTGCTGCACACGCTGGAGAGGGTGGCAGGAGATATTGGAATCCCTTTGGCAGGGGAAAAAACAGAAGGTCCAGTTATGACCTTGACTTTCTTGGAAATCTGTATTGATTTTGTTGCAATGGAATGCCATCTTCCCGAGGATAAATTGATTCAGTTACGGTCAGAGGTGCGTGGGATGCAGCGGCGGAGAAAACTGACTTTGCGGGAGTTACAGTCCCTGTTGGGAAAGTTAAACTTTGCCTGTCGCATTCTAATGATGGGCAGAGTTTTTGCAGAAGGTTAGCAGCGGCGACATGTGGTGTTGAAGCCCCTCATCATTATGTGCGCTTGGGGAAAGAGTTAAGGGGCGATTTAGCGGTTTGGGATTCATTTTTAGAGAACTATAATGGTCGTTCGCTGATACAGGAACAGGTGGTAGATTCCTTTGACCTAGAGTTGTTCACAGACGCAGCGGGGAGCATTGGTTTTGGGGCATATTGTCAAGGGAAGTGGTATGTGGGTACCTGGCCTAGGGAATGGATAGAGTTGGGTTGGACGCGGAATCTCACATTGCTGGAACTGTTCCCGATTGTAGTCGCGATGTCTGTTTGGGAGAACCGTTTCAGGGATAAGAAGATTCGAACTTGGGGGTAGTTCAAGCAATTAATAAATTGTCTGCCTCCTCCCCCCCAGTGGTTTGCCTTTTGCAGAAGTTGGTTTTATTGTGTTTATCATTGAACGCGTGGGTGGTTGCCGTGCATGTCCCGGGAGTGGATAACTGCATTGCTGATGCGCTGTCTTGTTTGCAGTGGGATTGGTTTTGGAAGTGGAGACAGTTGGAGACTGCTGGCCAGAGGACCTTTGGGACCTACCTTTTGGGCAGCGCACGGTTTCATTTTGGCTTCTTTGTCTAAGGAGACTTTAATGAGGAAGTGAGGAAGCCCTAGTCTTTCTGTTGGTTGGGCAATGTAAGGAGGAGGGGTGGTTGGTTTCACGAGAAAATCATTTAATGGCAGGTCTGGCCTACGGTTTCAAGACCAGGGGTTTGGCTGATGCCACTAAGGCTTTTGCAGTACGTCAGGCTCTAAAGGGTTGGAGGAGGGGATGGGGTCCGTTGATCAGAGGCGACCAGTTTCTTTTCAGTTGTTGCAAGATTTGGGGGTCAGTTTAGGTCAGGTGTGTACTTCCGGTTTTGAGGCCTTCTTTGGGGCCTTGCACTTGTGTGAATTGGTGAGCCCCTCCACGCGGCGGCCTGGGGGTTTGGTTTCTGAAGACTGGATTAGAATTTCGGATATGCAGGTCAAAAATGGATCAGGCTGGCAGGGGTTGTAGGGTAGTCTTGTTTGCGGTGCCGGGGATCACCTTGTGCCCGGTGGCATGTTTCCGGAGGTTCGAGCCGAGTTTGCGGGTCTCTGATGAACCGTTGTTGCGACATGAGGACGTTTCATATTTGTCTCAGTTCCAATTCTTGGCAGTGTTCAAGAAATGTTTGGTGAACTGTGGTCGGTGCCCAACGGATTTTGGGGGCCACTCCTTCCGCATTGGGGCGGCGACCGAGGTGGCCAGGAGAGGGTTGGTGGATGAGGTGGTTTTGAGGATTGGCAGTCAGGTTCAGGTCTTATGTGCGTCCGGAGTGGCTGAATTGAAGCTGGAGAGCGGATTGTTGTCTAGTGACTGTTGGTTTGTGGTATTTTTTATATTTTTCAGTTGACGGTTATCTGGAGCTGGTGTGGATCCTGGGCCACTCTTACAGCTTCTGGGGAGCGCTCCGGGTGGCTGTTCGTCCTAGAGGTCGCCAGTTGTGTTTTCCCAGGGAATGGGTGGCGGTAAGCTGGTTAGGTCTAAGGAGCATGTGTTGGTTTTTCTAGATTGGATCGTTCCCCCGATGTGCTGATATTGCACATCGGTGGGAATGATTTGGGGTCCAGGCCATTTCATGAACTAATTAGAGATATTAAATTTGATATGTTGAGGCTATGGGCTTTATCGCCAGGTATAGTTAAGGTGTGGTCCAATATTGTGCACAGGCATGTTTGGAGAGGGGCACGATGTGTCAACAGCATTAACAGGGCCAAAGTTAAAGTTAACAGGGCTGTTGTCAAGCTTTTTAAACGTAATGGTTTTGTGGCCATTCATCATGGGTACTTGAGGCGGGTGAAGGCAATTTTTGGCACAGAGACGGTGTGCACCTGAATGCGGTGGGAACTGATTTATGGTGTCTGGCGATTCAGGATGGAATTGAGGTGGTGCTAAAGATGTGGAGGGACATCAAGTCTTAAGGGGATCAAGACTCTGCGTTTATGGTGGGGGGGACCTTGGAGTTGGGCAAGACGGATGTGAATGTGTGGTTGGGGGAGGCGGAGCTTTAAGGCTCTGGACTCCCCAAGGAGTGGCATTGATATGCCTGAAAATTTGGCTGGCCTAAAATGGGGAATCTTTAATATGCGATTCCTTCACCTGGGGATGGTGACTTGGTGCCTCTGAGCAGCGCAAACGGCTAGAGGTAAAAGAAAAAGGGTAATAGGCCAGGTTGTGGGCTTCGAGGACCTCATTAGCCTTTAGATAAAAGGTTACAGGCTCTGGGAATTGTTAAATAATTTGTTATATGTTTTGTTTGCAATAAAGATCACTTCTGTGGCCAAATTATTCCATCCAAGTGTGTTGAGTCTTTATTTAGGTGGAGATGTTTCCCGGTGATGGAGGAAGGACTAGACGTTACAGGATCATGATATAAGGGATTATTCACACACCCAGAATAATCATGAGTGACTCTCAGGAGACTCTTTATTTTCAAATTTATTTATATACTTAGGTCCCCATAGCAGGTGGCCCCTGAGAAGGCTATAAACATCCAGCTGTCGGCATCTAGTTGGAAATTCCGATCAGCCCACTTAACGGGGTCAGAATCTCCCTCCCTCAGCCTGATCTATCTGAGGATATATGTAATAATTTCACTTTATTCGTCTACTTTGGCAGTATACCATGGATTTTATATTAATCCAGTCCATCCTGTGCAATTGTGACTATCTAGCTATGCCCGCTTAGACAAGCGAGACTATATGCGTGCTTTGAGAGTTCACTATATAAGGACAGACAGCCTACTTAGTTATAGAATTCACTGAAAACTGAAAGAAAATCTAAAATATAACTTTTAATATTACTAGCCGATAAAAAATTCACTAAAAAGTGAATATAATTTTAGTGCTCAAAAAAACAAACAATACCAACTAATAAGTGTGTTATCTAAAAAGATATATAAACGGGGTGATCCAAGATAACGTTCTACTGGCTTTTACGCAGTCCTCTTGATAGGCCCTGAATTGTATAAAGAAAGGGCCAGGGACTGAGTGGCGGGAATACATTATTTATTTTTAAAAGAAATGGTGATGTGGGATGTCAGAGACAAGGGGGTTAGAGAATATATAAGTCTTGGAATGCACGTAGGCGGGGTTCTTACCTTTCTGCCATCTTGGTGAGAAGTACACCCGCCCACCCTACCCTTTTTTCTATTGTTTTCGGTTCGTTGGTGTTTTTCTTTTTCTTTTGTTACAGTTGTCACAGCATGGCGGGAGAACATACCCAGAGGAAATATGGAATATGAAAGTAGGTCCCATATGCCCGCTGCTTCACAGCGGGGCAGTCGGAAAAGAGTTCTTGGAAGACTGGAAAATTTGTCATGGGCATGGTTATCTTTGTGGTATTCTATTTGTTAGAAGTTTTGGCGTTAATAAAGCTGTGGCCAACCGCACAATTTACCCACATACAGGTTTAATCAAAACTAGTCAAAGTAGAACATAGTTTTGGACACACAGATAGCGTGTCCGCATTGATATCAGCGGCAAACGCGAGCTGAGCAAAGAGGCAGGCTTTAAAGGAATGTCCCCACCCACTTCCCGCCTCCAGGGTGGTGGCTAACCAATCAGTGGCCGTTTAGAGCACGAGCGCCGCTGACAATGATTGCACGCTCCTGGCGGCATTTCAGGGGGTTTGTCCGTTGCTAGGGCAGCACAGGACGCCAACAGCGCTAGCGTCCTGGCTGCTACTGATTCTCATATCAATACCTACGTTAGCAACAGGGGCAAAGCAATCAGAGTTAACTACATAATTTATTACGCAGATTTGCGTAATTTGTATTGATGCAGAAATCTCTATCACTCAGATCTTATATATCAAACGTGGATAATTTAGAAGCATGGGAAGGATAGGAACATTGTTAAAGTTAAACCTGCATATTATGCGTATCATGCACATAGATCATGCAGGACCCTACACAGCATACTAAAAGGTCTAATAATACCTAATGAACTTTATTTCCATCGGAGCAAGGTGTTTTTTGATGGACAACATAGGAGACATTTGATGGTGGGGCAAACCCCACCAAAGGGAAAAAACCCCAACTTCATGAACAAATGTTATACATAACAAGTCAGTACATATGTGTATTCTGTACCCAATAATGGAAAATAACCACTCAAATGAAGCATGTATAGCATATGCTATCATTTAGGCCATGAGGGGCAACACTACTGAGTCTAAAAATCCATTGAGCTTCCTTTTTCAGAAGCAAATTGTCCCAATTGCCTCCACGAACTGGCGGATGGATGACCAATTCAAAGGCCTGAAAGCACAATAAATCCGCATTCCCCTGATGTTTTTTAAGCATATGTTTGGCTATGCTCATTGCTCACATCCAGGATGTGTTCACGTCGATGGAATTGTCTAAACGTCTTGCCCACATAATTTAGTGGGCAAGGACACGTGGCCAGATAGACAACTCCGTGGGTTTTGCAATTGATAAAATCTCGAATTTTGAAGACCTGACCAGTGGACATGCTTTTAAATTCTTTTCCAACCTGTACATAATCACACGCGGAACAATTTCCGCAGCGGTAAATACCCGGTATTTTCTGGTTAAGCCAGGTGCCAGGTCGTCTAATTGGTGGTAAGTAGCTTCTCATAACCCTGTCCCCGATATATTTTTTCACTTCCTGTAGGTAACAGAAGGATACTTGAGGATATGTATCTTGATATCTTCATCCAATGCGCCAATATTTTTTAAGAATGTTTGTCACTTCCACATGTTTATCATCAAATGTCCCTATGAATCTTGTTGTCCCCGATGCCATCTCCCTGGGTTTAGGAACCAATAGTTAATTTCTATCTGTCTGTCTTGCTTTCTCACGAGCTTGATTTACTAGTGTGTCCAAAACTATTTTTTACCTTGACTAGTTTTGATTCTACATTTAAATGACTAGACCCCTGATGAGATGCATTTAGGAAACGTATAGGGTGACAAAATAATTATTAGGGCTAGGTAGCTGTTACTCTGGCTGTGACTCTGGCTAGACTGCTGGGAGACATGGATGACTGACTAGGGCTGGGTAGTATATGTATCGCCCTGACTAGCCAGCTCTGCTCCCCTAGCTAGAGAGGACTGCGTAAAAGCCAGTATGCATTGCCCTACAAAACTATCTTGAGGAGGGAAATGGGCCATGGAGGATGTTATCTTGGGTCACCCTGTTTATATATCTTTTTTAGATAACACGCTTATTAGTTGGTATTGTTTTTTTTAGCACTAAAATTATATTCACTTTTTAGTGAATTTTTTATCGGCTAGTAATATTAAAAGTTATATTTTAGACCTTATTTCAGTTTTCAGTGAATTCTATATGCGTGCTTTGCTTTCGCTTTTCAACGGGAGCCCTAACCATTACTCTACGTGTATGAGTGATAGATGTCCTCTCCCCACTCTTTTTCTCCTTTTGTTTTTGGTGATTTGGCGTATACATTACAATCCCAAACTACTTAACTTCCAGAGTCTCCTTGACAATGGAGGGACTCTTTACAAGATGTCCCCTGGCCACACCCTCTATGGGCAGCCATCATTGAGGCAGCAGGGCAGATCCGGAGGTGGCCTCAGATGTTCCTCGGATTCGCTCACTCTGCCTGTGGCTACACCTTGTGTGCATGTCCTGGGCTTTATAGGCGGCCGCTCTTGTAGTCAGTCATATACCGATTATCAGGTGTGGAGGTAGCGTCACTAGATGGTGGCTACCTCCATGACCTGCAGATAGCTCTCTTACTGCTAACACCCTCTCTATATTGTTACTCCCCTGAGGAAATGCTGTAGATAAGTGTAGAAACGCGTAGGTAGCATTCATGCATAAACATATATAGGTGGTCTATCTCGTATGCCCACTAGCAGTACACTGTTTTATTGAGAGTAACTAGTCTGCATGATATCCTCTGTTGGTGCACCACCAAATAGGAATAGCTATCCAGCCAACTAGCAGGGATAAGCAATCTTGTTCCTCTGAGCCACATTAGGTTGGTGCATTTTAATATAGGAGGCAAGCAGATAGGTAGTGAATACATAGTGGAGTCTTGGAATAGTACTCAGCTGTAGGGGCTGTTTCATCTGGCAGTCCCTACCAGTCTTTATTCACTGACTCTATTCACTGCCTCTCTGTCATTATTTAACAGTAGCCTTTCAGGCCTGATTAGGAGTCTCTTTTGACTCCTTGCAGTCTTGTTTTATACAACTTATCTTTTAATAATTATAGATAGAAAAATATATGTTTTAGAATGGGCCTCAGCCACTAAGGGATGAGGCCTACATGACAGGGGGAGGATAAGGGAATGAGAGGGTTAATTAAAAGTTGTTGTGGAGCGGGAAAAAGAGTAGAGGGGCCAGAGGGCTTAAAGTTAGGTGCAGGGGTGAGACAGGGGTCAGTTTAGAGAAGAAGGGACAGTGGACAGACGCACACAAAGTGAGTCCTTACCTGGCAGTATGTCTGACCTCGATGTCCTCATGGCGCTGGTCCACTCTGCCGCGGTGGTTCATGGTGGTCGTGTCCTGGAGGAGCGGCTGCTGAAAGATGTACGGAGGCCCACTGGGGTGGGTCCTCTCCCCTCTCTTCACCTCGTGCTTGGCGGTCATGGCCGCCGGAGCACTATTCCCCAGACCGCGGGCCGGTGGCGAGGCGACGATCTCGGAGCCCCAGGAGGGACCCTCTGGCTCAGGGTGCCCCGATACACCACTCTGGGAGCAGCCTTGAGCTTGGGAGGGGGGTCCGGTGTCTGCTCCTCCCCCCTCCCCTGCTGTGTTCTGGAACTGTGCGGTGGTCCCATGTACTGCCACCGGGGGGGGCGCTCTCAGCGGAGCGGTTGTGCGACGGGGAGAGCTGAGCTCCCTGAGCTTCCTGGTCGGCGGTCTTCTGTGGTGCATGGTGGCGCCAGATATGACGCGGCCAGCATTTCCGGTGCGGCCGGGAGGCGGTACTTCCGGCCTGAGCCAGAAGAGGCCAGGTGAAGATATCGTCGATGGTCCCTAGGCCAGGCGACGGGCACGGTTGGAAGATGGCGCTGGGGTCCCCAATGCTGAAGATGGCGAATGGCCACTGGAGGGCTCAGAGGATGTGGCGGAGGCTGGTCCAGCGTGTCCCCTGACGCAGCCCAGTGAGTGCCCTGGGGGTCTTTCTTCTTCTGTCGGGGGGGGCTCTGTGGGGAGAATCTGGAGTGGCGGCAGGGCTGGGGGCTATAGCTGGGGGATCTGCATGGTGGTGGCAGCTTATGGGGTTGCTTCAGCAGGCAGTGGGGAGTCAGTTGGCGTCTGGTGCAGGGGAGGGGGTGGCGGTTGCAGTGCGTAGTGGCGTGGGAGCGGCGGGTGTGGTGGTGCCGGGGGCGGAGCCTGTGGCAGTGTTGCTGTCTGAGCCTGTGGCGGGGGGGGTCTGGGGAGACCTCTGTCGCTGGGACTGAAGAGGCTTCAGCAGGGTCAACGGGGGGGGCTAAGGCCAAGGAAAAAGAAAACCCTGAGGACATGTTTGCTTTGAGGGGCCACTGGGGGACCCACTTGAAGCAGGACAGATTTAGAAGGGGGAGTGTGTGAAAATATTTTCGCTACTCCCCCCTGGACAAATTTAATCTGGATAAGGTGAAGCCGAGCGATATTAAGAAGGAAGATGAGAAGAAGCGTTGGTATAGGCTTATTCCGTGGACGTTTGCCAATTGGTTGCAGGCGTTCGCTATTTTAGCAAGTGTTTTCAGGGAAAAGGAGCCGGAGCATTGCTCCGCTTTGTTCGGTTACATGGATGCGGTGGGGGAAGTGTATCGCGTGTACGGGGGCATTGTGTGGTTAAGGTACGATGAACAATTTACGCAGCGGAAGGCGTTACGTCCTGGTCTGCGGTGGGACCATAAGGATATCTCCTTGTAGATGCGTTTGATGGCAGTGCCTACTGCCCTGTCCTTTCGGGGGGGTGCCAGGGGTTTGAGCCCAGGGGCGGGATCCTCGGTGTTCCAGTGCAAAGGGTACTGTTGACAGTTCAATGAGGGACTGTACAAATTCGGGGCCACTTGTCGCTTCAAGCATTAGTGCTCAGGCTGCGGGGGATCTCATAGCCTCAGCAAGTACTTCAAGCGGGGAAAGGGGAAGGTCGGTGTGAAAGATCCTCCGTGCGCCAACACGCTTTGGCCACACCCTGAGTCCTCTTTCATATAAAAACCACACTCACCGCCAGTGAGTGCCGGGTTCATCAGATAAATACAAGACAAGCCTTCTAAATTTTATATATTTATTAACCCCTAAATGGGTCGGTATTAAAATCTAACATATACAGTTCAGAACAGATATGCAGATATATGCAAGCATTAACAGTTACTAGTTGCAAGATACAGTACAAATAAAATAAAAGGGATTAAAGGTGAAATGATTACTTTACCACATATGTCCTTGATGTGGTTCTATAGTCCAACACTCACACATGGCATGTGTGAGTCACCAGTGGAGGCTTTTCAGCATGTGGCATTAAAACGATAATCCCGCCTGCATGCTCTCATAACAGTCTCTCAGCATTAGTCCAATAGTCAATCACAAAAAAACTCCTCATGGTCTGTCTGTAACAACTCTGTAGCATGATCCCAGCACAGTCTTCATAGCATGATCTCTTAGTGATAGTCTCCACCCACAGACCTCTTACCTCATCTTTTATACCCTTTATGCCACCTCCCAGAATGAGGTCACCGCCGACAGTACGTCTGATGAGTTAATTCAATCAAATCCAGATCTTTTGTATAGAGCTGAGACAAAGTGAATTGATACACTGTTATCAGTCATATCTGATCAACAGCCCAGGCTTGAACAATGCACTATTGTTTGATCAGCCAGGGCTGTATAGGAATACAATGGAGCCCTATTGTTCCAGCCTGGCTGCTACTGCCAATATGCACCTAGGCTTGTAGCTGCGCACAGTATGCAAGCAAGCAAGAAGGGATATCCTATACCCAGAGACCAAAATACAGCTGAGTTATGGCCATATTTAGGCAGAATCATCACAGTCGGTGATGGAGAAAAGGGAGGATGCCGGTGAGGGTCAAGGCAATGCTTCCTTTTCTAAGTAGTGTGAGAAGGTGACAGGTAAAGTTCTGGAAGGTCGCTATATCTCCCCCAGATTCCTCACTTATGTATGGTAAGTGAGGTTGCTACATGGATATCTGTAACAAAACCTCAGCTGTGAGAAGGCCTTTTCTGTTAACCACTTCTAGGGAGGGGCCTTCAGTCACTGGGCCTCATTAAAGGCCTATAAAAGGTTTTCAAGACCTCAGTCCTGGGCAGTTCCTGGGGGAGAGGAGGAGCTGGGTTCTGTCCTAAGACCCTGACAACTGGTGAGAGACCAGAGTGAACTTTTGCTTGTGTACAGTGGCGTAATTAAGAATGGCTGGGCCCCAAGGTGAACATTTATCATGTCCCATAGTGGCCCCTGCACACAGTATCATGTCCCATAGTGGCCACTGCACACAGTATCATGTCCCATAGTGACCCCTGCACACAGTATCATGTCCCATAGTGGCCCCTGCACACAGTATCATGTCCCATAGTGGCCCCTGCACACAGTATCATGCCCCATAGTGGTCCCTGCACACAGTACCATTCCCCATAGTGACCCCTGCACACAGTATTATATTCCATAGTGGCCCCTGCACTGAGTATTTTGCCCCATAGTGGCCCCGGCACACACTATTATATTTCCCATTGTGGACCACCCATGAACAATTATTATACTCTGGGGTCTTTTCAGACCCCAGAGTATAATGATCGGAGACCCAGGGGAGGATAGAAACATAAAAAAAATTGCTTACCTGTTCCTCGCTCCGGTCCACTCCCTGCTACTTTGGCCTTCTTCAATGTTGGACCAGGCCGGTGTCACGTGATGCGGGCCGGCGTCGCAACGCTGATGTTTGGGACGTCACCAAACAGGCCCGAAGCCTGGAGAAGCGTAGGAGAGGTAAGTACATTGTTTTTTATGTTCCCTCACCAACTCTGGGCCTCCGATTATTATACTCCGGGGTCTTTGAAAAGACCCCGGAGTATAATGATAGCAGAGATTGTGGTGTTCGGCCCGCGGCCTCACATACCGATCCCCGCTACTGCGCACAGCCGCCTCCGCAGAATGGGAAGCGCAGGCGGCCGTGAGCGGGACCCCGGGGAACGGTAAGTATATAGGGCCCGTTACCTGCGGGCAAACCCAGTTTAAAACAGGTCTTAAAGAGACAGGCACCTATTTTGCCATTTTTCCCTCCACCACTGTGAAAGATCCTCAGTGCGCCAACACCGCGTTGGCCCACACCTGAGACTTCTTTACTAAAAACCACACTCACCACCAGTGAGTGCTGGGTCCACAAGATAAATACAAGACAAGCTTTCTAAATTTTGTATATTTATTAACCCCTAAATGGGTCGGTATTTACATCTAACACATGCAGTTCAGAACAGATATGCAGATATATACAAGCATTAACAGTTACTAGTTACAAGATACAGCGCATAAAATAAAAAGGGAATAAAAGTGAAATTATCACTTTACCACACATATCCTTGATGTGGCTCTATAGTCCAACACTTACACATAGCATGTGGAGATAACTAGTGGAGGCTCCTAGCAGCAGCATCACAGCATTCCAGCCTGCATGCTCATCACAGTATATCCTCAGTAGTCTCTGCACAGTATTCTCCAGTAGTCTCTCTCACTGACCTCTTACCTCATCTTTTATACCCTTGATTACACCACCCAGAATGAGGTCACCGGCGACGGCAAGTCTGATTGACTAACGCACTCAAGTCAAGATTCTTTGTAAGGAGATGGGACCAAGTGGAATGACACAATACCTTCTATATGTTATCAACCAGGTCTGATCAATAGCGTAGTCTAAACAATACATGTGTATTTGATCACCCAGGCTATGTAGGAATTCACTGGAGCCATTCTGGGATGAGTACAAAGCCCTATTGTTACATTGTTGCCACTACTGACAACATACACCTAGGATTAGAGCTACGCACAGTTTGAGTAAATGGAAGTAAGAGGGAGATACGATACCCAGAGATCAAAATACATCTTTGAGTTATAGCCATTTTTTAAGTGGAATCATCACACCTCCCCCTTTTAGATGGGGCTTGTAGGAAGTAGGGGCCTGTGCCCCTCTTCTGAGAGCACCTCCACCTCCAGCTTCTCAGGCTCTGGCCCCAAGGCTCCCCCCCCCCCCCGGGGTCCCAGCAGACTCGGGCCTGTCAAACTCCGAGGGTGGTTGAGCGGCACGCGCCTTCAATATGTCCAGACTAGGGTTAGCTTGGACAGCATCTCTGAACTCTTGACTGGAGTGAGCCAAAAGAGAGGAGCATGTTACATAGCTGCCGGACCCTTCTGGTTCTAGGGTGGGGGAATTTCTCAAGGCGGTCTCAGTAATGCGTCCGAGTGACGGAGGGACCGGTGCAGAGGCTGGAAGGCTTTCCACCCCTTTGGCACTTTGACTGCGGGTAACCACCGCAATACCAGCAGTCTGTCCTACATCCGGACCGTCACGGAGAGCCCAGAGAGACACCGAACCACCTGGTACAACATCCACAGTTTCATGGCAGACATTTGCAATATCATTAACAGCATTGGTTCTATCACACTGAGCTGGAGGGAGGACTGGCAGACATAGAGACACAGACTGGGGGGGTGAGGCCCCCGCAGATGTGGGCGGGTCTACAGCCTAGTCCTCATTCAGCTCCTTTACACCTACATTAATCCCAGAGACAGTAGAATTAGCATTTTCACAGCCTGTAGGAAAGAACTCAGTAAGGGGTTTAGCCTTCCCTTTGGACATGGCAAGTTCATCTACAACATTCACAGGTACAGTTAAAGTAGCATTTTCACAGAATGTATGAGGAGACATTTCAGAGGGAGGGTTACCAGCCCCCTCTGCAGGTATTCCCACAGGTACAACTAAATTAGCATTTTCACAAACTGTATGAGGAGACATTTCAGAGGGAGGGTTACCAGCCCCCTCTGCAGGTAGTCCCACAGGTACACTATCAGACATATCAGCATGGACAGACAGCTGATCACAGGGAGCTGGGGTGGCCCCCACCCCATATTGGCACATCATAGGCCCCAAATCTGTCCCCAACAGTACATTGGCAGGCAACTCAGACATCACTCCCACATTCCGCATTCCTTTCCCTGCACCCCAGTCTAAATGGACACAAGCCATGGGTACAGTAAAACGTTCCAATCCAATACCCCATAGGGTCAGAGTTTTCCCGGGAATAATACTGTCTGGGGGGACCAAATCTGGTTGTACCAGCGTAACATCTGCCCCAGTGTCCCAGAATCCCATCACCACTTTGTCCCCCACAGTGACCTATTGACGGTTAGCATTAGGCTGGGGCCCCTCCCTCGCAACCAGATACACAGATGGGCCGGCCGCTGTAGTTTGGGGAGCAGGGGGGTTCCTAGGGCAGTTGGGGCAGTCTCGTTGTAAATGTCCCGTTTGATTACAGGCGTGGCACCGCCTGATCTCTCCCTGGGGTATGAGAGAGGTCGCCGGGGAGCCCAGAGCTCGAGGGGCAGGGGACGTATAGGAACCACCCAGGGCAGAGTTTGTCCTACCCCACCTGGAAGCAGGTGGCTGTGGTGACCTCCAGCTTGGTTCAGGATTCCCCGGGACAGATTGTGTCTTACCCCTCCTCCAGCCGTCGCTGGCAGCTTTCCACGGCAACTGGTTGGCAACATAACGATCCGCCATTGCTGCGGCTGTTTCAAGGTCCTTGGGCTCTCGGTCCAGGAGGTATTTTTGCACTTCCTCAGTACAAATGGTCAAGAACTGCTCTTGAAGCATGAGGTCTGCAAGGCTTTCTTGTGAGGTGACGGACTTGCCCTCCGTCCACTCCTGGAACCACACTCGCAGCTGGGCCGCTGTATCCTCATGGCTCTCTGAAGGCTTTTTCTGCAGGCCTCGGAACCTTCGACGGTACAGCTCCGGCGTGAGTTGGTATCTCCGCATCAGCGCTGCTTTAACGGACTCATAGTCCTGGTCAACTGGCAAATTGGCGTAAGTGTCCAGGGCTTTTCCCCTCAACCGGGGAGCCAGGTAACGGACCCAATCCGTCTGTGGTAGCTGATACTGCTTACACACTTTCTCAAAGGCCCGCAAGAACGAGTCCAAATCCCCGTTTGTTTCAAGGATTGGAAAGTCCTCGGATCGGAGCCTTGGTACTTGAGCTTCTGGAGTGCGTGCAGTGACAGACGGTGCCTGCTGGGAGAGCTCCATTCTTTTGAGCTCAAGCTGATACTGCCGCTCAGCCTGCCGTTCTGCTGCCTCACGATCAGCCTGCCGTTCTGCGGCCTGACGTTCGTGTTCTGCAGCTTCCTGAAAGCGGCACATCACCTGCAGGTATATGTTAGGGTCACTGGTGCCTACTTGCTGCAGGGCCATTTGCCAGTATGAAGCCATTCCCCCCACACGGCTGGGGCTACTGGTCCCTCCTGGTGAAGTAATCCTTGGGACCGGGCTGCTTGCCGCACTTCCTGGCCTAGCCCCAAAATCAGGACTCTGCTCGACCCCCTGCATGGCTGTGGCTGCCTCCATTTCAGCCATACACTCAGGATCTCCAAAAGCCTGGTTCTGCAGTTCTGGGGCTCTGCTTCTGAGCCCACTAGCCATCCACTGGTATTTGCCAAATAAAAGATAGGATAGAATACAAAGAGTAAGGGAAGGGAACAGCACTGTATCAAACTTTCACTGTATCTTAATGCTTGCTTTAATACCGAGCTTGTCTCATAGGATTACCACAATCCCCAGAGTCTGAGTGATAAAGGTCACCAACACACGCTGTTTATCTTACGGATCCCACTACGCTGCCACCAATGTGAAAGATCCTCAGTGTGCCAACACCGCGTTGGCCCACACCTGAGACTTCTTTACTAAAAACCACAATCACCGCCAGTAAGTGCAGGGTCCACAAGATAAATACAAGACAAGCTTTCTAAATTTTGTATATTTATTAACCCCTAAATGGGTCGGTATTTACATCTAACACATGCAGTTCAGAACAGATATGCAGATATATACAAGCATTAACAGTTACTAGTTACAAGATACAGCGCATAAAATAAAATGGGAATAAAAGTGAAATAATCACTTTACCACACATATCCTTGATGTGGCTCTATAGTCCAACACTCACACATAGCATGTGGAGATAACCAGTAGAGGCTCCTAGCAGCAGCATCACAGCATTCCAGCCTGCATGCTCATCACAGTATATCCTCAGTAGTCTCTGCACAGTATTCTCCAGTAGTCTCTCTCACTGACCTCTTACCTCATCTTTTATACCCTTGATTACACCACCCAGAATGAGGTCACCGGCGACGGCAAGTCTGATTGACTAACGCACTCAAGTCAAGATTCTTTGTAAGGAGATGGGACCAAGTGGAATGACACAATGCCTTCTATGTGTTTTCAACCAGGTCTGATCAATAGCCTAGTCTAAACAATACATGTGTATTTGATCACCCAGGCTATGTAGGAATTCACTGGAGCCATTCTGGGATGAGTACAAAGCCCTATTGTTACATTGTTGCCTCTACTGACAACATACACCTAGGATTAGAGCTACGCACAGTTTGAGTAAATGGAAGTAAGAGGGAGATATGATACCCAGAGATCAAAATACATCTTTGAGTTATAGCCATTTTTAAGTGGAATCATCACAACCACCTTATGTCCTGGGTGGTGAGCCAAAAAAGGACGCTTCCACCATGGAGGACTTATTTAAATTACTTGGGCAGGCCCAGCTGGATGCTGAGAGGCGTCAACAGCGTGCCATGGAGGCGGCCGAAAAATGGCAGCAACAGATGACCGCCATGTTAATGAAGCAGCTGTCTGTGTGAGACCTTGGTTGCTCAGAAGGCGGTAGGGGAATCTTCTGCTGAGACCCCGTCGGTGAGATCCACTGCTCGAGCGGCTGTGCAAAGTTCTCTACAGAAGATGACGTCCACTGATGACATAGAGGCATATCTTCATGTTTTTGAATGGGTTGCTGAACAAGAAATGCTGACAATAGAACAGTGGGCTGATGTCCTGGAGCCCTTTCTAATCGGGGAACCACAGAAGGCATATTACCTATGTGAGACAGACGCCAGAGATTATTCTAAGTTGAGGAGTAAGATCCTGGCCCGTCTTGGAGTAAATATGCATGTGCGAGCCGGAAGGGTACATCACTGGACTTATTCTGAAAATCTCCTTCCCAGGTCTCAAATGCATGACCTTGTTTACCTGGTAAAGAAATGGCTACATCCTGAAGAGGCCTCCCCTGCACAGATGGTGGAAAGAGTGGTCTTAGACAAATACACCCGGTCGCTCCCACCTAAAATTCAACTTTGGGTTGGCCAAGCAGGTCCTACGACAGCATACCAGCTAGTGTGCCTGGTGGAATGATATCGAGCCACTGAAGAGCTTCTGCAGACCCCTCCAGCCCAGCAACCCCAAGAACTGGTAAGATGATACCAACCATTAGGGGTGTGAGGAAAGCTGGGAGGGAAGGATGTACACAAGGGGAATAGGCAGCTGGGACGGTGACCTATAGTCCCAAAACTCAAAATGGGGACCAATCCCGTAAACAATGTTGGCGGTGCCACGGGTTAGGTCACATAGCTGCATACTGTCCCCTAACAACTGAGCTCATGGACTGTAGCAGTTCCCGGTGAGTCTCGATATTTGCTCACCCTGCCTGTTTAGCGGAATTTGCAACTGACTGTGATCCCAAAATGTGTGTGGTAACTGTGGGGGAACGCCCTGTTTCTGGACTCCGGGAGTATGGTGACCCTGGTGTGTGCAACTCTTGTAGACCCTGCACTATACAATGGACGTACTGTTGGTGTTTTGTGCATCCATGGGGAAATCAAAGAGTACCCCGTTGCAGAGATCACTATAGAAAGTACCTGTGGTGTAGCCTCTCACCAGGTCAGTGTGGTCAAGTCCTTGTTCCACAATGTGATTCTCGGACGAGATTTCCCTATGTTTTGGAACCTGTGGAAAAACCAGGTTCCCTACACTAATAATGATGTATGTGAAAGGTTGCCCAAGGGTGACCCTGAACCTTTTGATCCGGACAGTGGAGTGCCAGCGATAGCGGTGGTTCCAGAAGAAAATAGCTTTCCTCTGCCTGTGTTAGCTGGCGACACTAAAGGTCAGGGGGAAGTACCCGAGATGCCTGAACTTGCTGTGCCCCATGACAATTTTGGAACAGCTCAACTCCGAGATCCAAACTTGTTTCATGCAAGGGCAAATATAAAAGTGATAAATGGGAAACCCCAATATTTGGGGGCCTGCCCAAGAGTTTCCTTATTTTGCCCTGAATCAAGAGTTGTTGTACAGAGTAAGCAAAGTAAGAGGTGAAATTATTGAGCAATTGGTGGTAACCCAGCCCTTTCTAAAGGGGTTATGGAATTAGCCCATAAGCATGTGCTGAGAGGACACTTGGGTTATGAGAAGACCAAAGAATACATAGTACAGCGTTTCTATTGGTCAGGTGTTGATAGACACGTAAGAGAGTATTGTAGCTCGTGCTGGGAGTGACACACTTCAGGAGTCCTTTAGTACCCCTGCCTACTATAGAGGTGCCGTTTGAATGGATAGCCATGGATTTGGTGGGTCCTCTTGTAAAGTCTGCTTGGGGACATCAGTATATACTAGTGGTATTAGACTATGCTACCCGGTACCCAGAAGCTGTGCCCCTCAGGCATACTTCAGCAAAGTTAATTGCAAAGGAGCTTTTTTTTATGTTTTCCCAGACAGGTATACCTAAAGAGATACTGACCGATCAAGGGATCCCCTTAATGTCCAAAGTAATGAAAGAGATGTGTAAGCTCCTGAGTATCAAACATCTGAGAACCTCTGTGTATCACCCCCCAGACGGCCTTGTTGAGCAGTTTAATAAAACCCTTAAGGGAATGTTAAAAAGGGTGGTAAGCAAAGATGGCAAGGATTGGGATTGTTTGCTGCCATATCTGATGTTTGCAATCCGAGAGGTACCCCAGTCCTCCACAGGTTTCTCTCCGTTCAAATTAGTGTATGGTAGACACCCACAGGGAATCTTAGATATTGCTAAGGAAACTTGGGAACAGGAACAAACTCCTTGCCGGAGTGTTATTGAACATATTTCCCAAATGCAAGACCGAATTTCGGCAGTCATGCCAATTGTAAAAGAGCATATGGAGCAAGCCCGGTTAGCTCAGGGCCGTGTTTATAACAGGAAGGCTAAGCTCCGAACCTTCAATCCCGGTGATCGAGTGTTAGTACTCGTACCCACAGTAGAAAGTAAATTTGTAGCCAAGTGGCAGGGCCCTTATGAAATAACTGAAAATGTGGGTGATGTAAACTACAAGGTTTTTCAGCCAGGCAGGAGGAAACCTGAACAGATAAACCATGTGAATTTGTTAAAACCCTGGACAGACAGAGAATCCTTGTCTGCCATAAGTGCCCCTAGAGAGGTTACTGCTAAAACAGGGGGTGCACCTGGTAAGGATTTTCCTGAGGTACAAATATCTGAGACCCTATCTAGGGTACAGGTTCAGTACAAGAGGCAAAAGAATTTGTACAGAGAAATAATGATGTATTTTCTGACTTACCTGGGCGTACTGATCTGATAGAGCATGACATTGTCACCGAGCCGCAGGTACGAGTCAATCTAAAGCCGTACCGAATACCTGAAGTTCATAGACAGGCCATAACCAAGGAGATAAAAAAATATGTTAGCCCTTGGGGTAATTGAAGAATCTAAGAGCGTCTGGTCCAATCCAATTGTTCTGATTTCCAAACCTGATGATACAATCAGGTTTTGTAACGATATTCGCAAATTAAATGAAAATTCCAAGTTTGATGTCTACCCGATGCCAAGAATAGATGAGCTGATTGAAAGGTTGGGAACTGCCAGGTATTTCTCTACTCTCGATCTAACAAAAGGGTATTGGCAGGTACCTCTCACAGCGCTAAAGAAAAAACAGAGTTTGTCACCCCAGATGGTCTGTTCCAATACGTGACTATGCCTTTTTGGTTACATGGTGCTCCTGCAACCTTCCAACGACTGATGGACAAAATACTTAGGCCACATCGCAGGTATGCTTCAGCCTACCTTAATGATATTGTCATCTTCAGTCCTGATTGGGAAAGTCACTTGCCGAAAGTGCAGGCTGTACTATAATCCCTTTGGGCAGCCGGGTTAACTGCTAACCCCAAGAAGTGTGCCTTAGGCCTTGAAGAAGCTCGGTATTTGGGGTACACGATAGGAAGGGGGATAATAAAACCCCAGGTTAATAAAGTAGAGACTATCCAGAACTGGCCCCGTCACTTGAGTAAGAAGCAAGTGAGGGCTTTCCTGGGAATAATGGGGTACTATCGGAGGTTTATACCCAATTTTGCCTCTATTGCAGCTCCCTTGACCGACCTTACCAAGGGAGGAAAGTCTGGCTTGATCAAGTGGAGTGAAGAGGCTGAGAGGGCATTCCAGGAGTTAAAATCAGTCTTGTGTAAACAACCAGTCTTGATTACTCCCAACTATGCAAAAGAGTTTGTGGTACAGACTGACGCCTCTGATGTAGGGTTAGGCGCAGTTCTCTCACAAGTATATGAAGGCGAGGAGCATCCTGTCACATACTTGAGTCGAAAACTTACACCTGCAGAAAGGAATTATAGTATTGTGGAAAGGGAGTGTTTGGCCATCAAATAGGCCCTGGAGTCCCTGCAATATTATTTGCTGGGCCGACATTTTAGGTTGGTTACCAACCACTCCCCTCTCATGTGGATGTCTCAGGCCAAAGAGAGAAATGCCCGAGTCACCAGATGGTTCCTCACCCTACAAAATTTCAAATTTAATGTAGAGCACCGATCCGGTAGGTTGCAGGGGAATGCGGATGCTCTGTCCGGGGCACTGTATGGTGGCGAAAAGTGTTCGAACAAAGGGGGAGGGTATGTGAGAAGGTGACAGGTAAAGTTCTGGAAGATTGCTATATCTCCCCCAGATTCCTCACTTATGTATGATAAGTGAGGTTGCAACATGGATATCTGTAACAAAACCTCAGCTGTGAGAAGGACTCTTCTGTTAACCACTTCTTGTCCTACTAGGGAGGGGCCTTCAGGTGGGAACTGGGCCTCATTAAAGGCCTATAAAAGGTTTTCAAGACCTCAGTCCTGGGCAGTTCCTGGGGGAGAAGAGGAGCTGGGTTCTGTCCTAAGACCCTGACAACTGGTGAGAGACCAGAGTTAACTTTTGGTTGTGTTTTTGCCCTGTGTGTTGACCGTGTGGCTGAAGCAAGCCACACGTATAGTTAGGGCCTCTTTGTTTAGTTAGTTGCTCAGACGAGCAGGATTTCTGTTATCTTTTTGCCTGACTGTTAAGGCTTATTTTGTTTTGCTGTTTTGGAAATTAAATGTACAGGGTACAACCTATTGATACCTGATTTTTTTTTGCCTGTCTCTGACTGTCTGGGTCCGCTGCTGCTACCACTGAGCCAATCCTCCCACAGTAGATACCTGGATAGGAAGGCGGTGGCTTTGTTAGGGGGGGGTTTGAGGAGGGCTTTTGCATTCCGTTTAATGCTCCTGTGTTTAGGTTGGGCAATTTAACATCGGCGCGGGATCATCCGGAGGTGGTCCGGGATAAGCTGATGAAGGAGGTGGCGTTGGGGAGAATGGCGGGCCCCTTTGCGAAGCCACCTTGGCCTCACTTACGGGTGTCTCCCTTGGGGGTGGTTCCGAAGCGGGAGCCTAACAAATTCTGCCTCATTCATCACCTTTCGTTTTTCCAGCAGGGGCTTCGGTCAACGATGGCATTGACCCGGCTCTGTCGTCGGTGTTGTACACTTCATTTGATAGGGCGATGGCACTGGTTCGGCGGGCGGACAGGGGTGGAAAGACGGATATAGAGGTGGCATTTCGGTTGCTGCCTGTACATCCGGAGAGCTTTCACCTTTTGGGATGCATGTGGGCGGAACAGTACTTTGTAGATTGTTGTTTGCTCATGAGCTGTTCCATTTCCTGTGCATACTTTGAGGCGTTTAGTTCCTTTTTGGAGTGGGTGGTGAGGGACGTGTCAGGTATGTCCTCCATCATCCACTACCTGGATGATTTTCTCTGGTGGGTCCTAAGGGGTCTCCTGAGTGTCTGATGTTGCTGCGGTCGGTGGAACCGGTGGCGGGATTGTTTGGTGTTCCATTGGTGCCGGATAAGACAGAAAGTCCCGCGCCTGTTATGAAGTTCTTGGGTATTGAGTTGGATTTCATTCTTATGGAGTCTGGTTTGCCCGGGGTTAAACTGGAGGACTTGAGGGGGGAGGTCTTGAGGGGGGAGGTCCGGACGTGTCATGGTTTGCGCAAGGTTCGTCAGTCATTGTTGGGGAAGCTGAATTTTGCCTGTCCAATTATGCTGATGGATAGAATTTTTTTTGTTAGCAGCTTCCACAGCTGGGGTGCAGTCACCTCATCACTTTGTGCGGCTTACGGCAGATGTGAGGGTGGACCTGGTAGTCTAGGATGCTTTTCTGCAACATTTTAATGGACGTTCATTGTGGCTCTCCTCGGTTGTTAGTAGTGGGGCTTTGGACCTGTATACAGATGCGGCAGGGTCTGTTGGTTTTGGGGTGTATTTCCGGGGTCGCTGGCGTGCGGGTTCCTGGCCAGTGGCTTGGTCAGATGTGGGGCTGGTGTCTAACTTGGCCTTGCTGGAATTTTTCCCCATTTTAATGGTGGTGGAGTTGTGGGGGGAGGAGTTGCATAATCAGAGAGTCTGCTTTCATTGTGACAACAGCGCTGTTGTTTTTTGTTATTAATTCTCAATCGGCTAGGTCCCCCTCAGTGGTCTCGTTGATGCGGCATTTGGTGTTGCGGTGCTTGGAGATTAATGTTTGCATGTCTGCGCACCATGTACCCGGTGTTGAGAATTCGGTGGCTGACGCCTTGTCTCGTCTTCAGTTTGGCAGGTTCCGGGAACTGGTTCCAGATGGGGAGGAAGTTGGAGAGGTTTGTCTGGTTCACTTGTGGTCCCTGGTGTCGGTGCCGCGGCAGGTCGTGTCCAGCGCTCGGTGTCGGAGGTGACTCGGCGGAAGTACCAGCAGGTTTGGCGGGATTGGGAGGCGGATTGTTGTGCTTTTGCGGAAGACCTGTCTGATGACAATCGGTTGTTGCTCATGGTTTCCTGAGTGGGGGAGGTTCATGCGGACGGGCGTTCCACGCATCTTATGTCACAGAGGTTGTCGGGTTTGGTTTCAGTTGCGGGGCTTGTGCGACGTTACCAAGGATTTTGTGGTTCGACAGGCTATGTGGGGCTTCTGTTGGGGGGTGGCGCAGTGTGATCAGCGGTGTCCGGTGTCTTATGATTTGTTGCATCAGTTGCTGGTGTGCTTGCCATCCTTGCGTTTTTTGGATTTTGAGGTTGCCTTATTTCGGGGCGGCCTTTGTGTTGGCATTTTCTTGGGCTTTTCGGGTTGGGGAGTTGGATAGTGATTCAGTGGCAGTGCAAGGGGGTTTGCAGTTTGCGGATGTTTTGCTCTTCACGGATAGGGTGGAGGGTTTGTTGCGTCGCTCTAAGACCGATATTGTGGGTAGAGGGCACTTGGTTGTGCTACACGCGGTGTCGGGCAGTGCATGCTGTTAGGGTGGCGGCCTTTTTGCAGCTTCGGGGAGCGTTGTTGTGTCATAGTGATGGGGGGGGGTCTTGTCACGGTATTAAACTGTGGCTGTCTTCAAGTGGGCACTAGGGGCAGTGGGGAGCTGCCTACGGCTCCCATTCCTTTCGGATTGGGGCAGCCACGGAGGCGTCTCGCTGGGGGCTGGGGTAGGATGTGGTGCGACGACTGGGGAATGGGAATCGGAGCTGTTCCGCCTCTATATCCGTCCTTCCTTGTTGCATTAAGGGTTAGCAGGGGGGGTTGTTTGTTTGGTGGGAAGGGGTTGGAGTTGATGTTTGCTGGCTGGGTACATTGTTGTGTTTGGTCCTTCTGTTCTGTTTTGCAGGTTCGTGTCTCGTGTGGATCTTCGGACGCTCCGCTTCGGGCGGAGGTGAGGCTGGACGACCGACAGTTGGGCCTTCCTTGAAGCGAGGTGGTGGTGAGATGAATCGGCGTGCAAGGCATGGTTTGGAGTCGGGTGTTGCCGGAGTTTCAGTTTTATTGTCGGGTGGATAGGCCGCCAAATGTGCTAGTGTTGGATGTTGGGGAGAATGATCTTGGTGTCTGTTCCTCCTAGGACCTTATTCGGGACATTAAGTTTGATATGTTGCGGGTCCTGGCTGAGTTTCCGGGGGTGATCTTAGTGTGGACGGATATTGTGGCGCAGTTAGAGTGGCGGCATGCCAGGTCCGCCGCGAGGTTGGAGAAGACGTGGATAGAGGTTAATAAGGTGGTGTCGCTTTTTGTGGTCCGTAATGGTGGTGTGGTGGTGCGTCATCGGGAGTTGGAGTCTCCGTCCCTGGATCTTCTTAGGCAGAATGGTGTTCATCTTAACGCTATCGAGACTGACCTGTAGATGCTGGGTTTGCATGATGGAGTGGAGTGAGTAGTTTCTGTGTGGCGGACCTCACGGGCAAAAGGGGTCATGCCCATGAGTCGATGGCGGCGGTGGTGATGGGTGAGAGGCCTAAGTAATGGTAATCTGAACAACCAATCCTGATACCTTCTAGTGTTTTTACCTGAAACTGTGCCTCCCCTGCATCTGTGAGGTGATGTCAGTACTAGAAAGCACTGGGCCTTGCTACGTTTCTAGACTGTGGACTCTGATGCGCAAAACATTGACCCAGTGGGCTATGACAGCTAATGCATTGTCCCCTGTCCATAAATTATGCTCCACATATTGATTGTGGCGTGCACCTTTCCCCTATCAAGCAGGGACAGCTTTCCTTGAGAAATAATGGAGGCTAAGTATTCTCTATGCAGACTGCCATCAGCAGGCTAAACACAGTGGATTCCACTAACTGGCACGGCAGCAACTGCGCCGCCAGTAATTTGGCCAGGTGGGAGTTAAACTTGAAGACCAGCCGAATGAGTTGGTGCAGATTGCGTGTAGGAGGAGGATTATGTGACATTCTTGGCGTGGAATGAATGTTGTCTGCTGACAAAGACGATCATGGGGAGAAGGAATGGACTTCTTGATCACTTGTAGCCACCTCTAATTCGACTTTGCCAAATATGCTGGTGACGCCATTTCATGTGAGTACAGAGAGACCTAGTTCTTACATGTGTGCCTTTACGCCCAGGGTTAATTATCTGTTTGCAGATCTTGCACCTTGCCATTGATTTGTCATTTGGTAATGTACGAAAAGCTCCCATACAGGAGTTGACCACATGTGGCTGCTGCCACCAAAACCAGAAACATGTCAGTGCCACCATTACCCAAGGTTGCCTTAGATCTACCCCAGGCAGGTCTTTTGGATCTTGGGTTGCACATCGGGTGGAACTATTGTAGGTGTCACCTTGAACTGTTACAGGTCTTATCTGTAATAGAATTATCATCAGATTTCACTTTCCTCACTTTCTTGTAATTTATCATGGCAATGAGATTCCTGTATGCCCACACAATTCCTAACAGATTTCCTCCTAATGCCCTTACCAGCACTCCCACCAGTAGCACAACACCTGCCTGTTATACTTGTATACCAAGGTCTCACAAAAGCAATAGCAGGGGATTGGCTGATAACTGTGAGCAGTAGAGACAGCTATTTAAAACTAAAACACTTCTGTGAGCCAAGACACAGTGGTGAACCTAGCCTCTTTGCTGCCTGAGGCAGACTATCGAAAGACGCCCCCCCCCCCCCAAAAAAAAAAAAAAAATATATATATATATATATATAAAATTGAGTTTACATGTTGTTAGCATCACACACTGTTATTGTTGTACAATAAACATACACAAACTTATGAAACAGTTTTTAAGAATTCTTCTTCCTGTATTACTTCAGTATCAGAAATGAACAACACGGCATTAACAATGAAAGTAACTTCACACATCTTCTGCTCGGTGGATGGACGAGCCCACATGGCCCCCATTCTCTATAATAGGAACGCTGCAGATAGCTGAGTACTGTACTTCAGGTATCTTTGTCACTCCCATCGAAGTGAAGCAGGTTCGTCCATCCACCAAGTGACACGCTTATATTCAGCCTGGCTGCGGCCAGGCTGAATTCCCACCCAGTGGGGGGGAAAAAAAACAATTCTCAGGCTCAGTGGGGGTCTCAGCACACAGACCCCCATCAATCAGGTATTTATCCTCTATCATTTAGGTCAATACAGGGCAGTAACATTTTGTGACTTACAGGTGATGTCTCTGACTAATGGGTCACATTTCCCTTCTCTTCCCTTTGGACCGCCATGACCACTTCTTCCAGCTGTGACTTGTCTCTGTAAAGTTTGCAACACAGATATCTTTGGCTCCTGACTTTTCCAGGCACCTGACCCACATTGTCCTCACCTGCACACCCATCCTGCTGCTACCCCAATTATAAAATATATAATGTAACCCCCCCCACAATGAATAATACCCCCAAGTGCATCTTTATATTAATAATGTCCGTGTATACCCTGTATAAATAGTGCCCCTTATTAATAATGCCCCAGGTGTTAACTAATTAAAAGGTTTTCCAGGTCATTAATAAACTAATCAGTGAGGCTCAAAAACCCAGGACCCCTACTGATAAGCTATTTGAATGAACCGTGGTACATGTGTAAGCGCTGTGACCGCTTCTCTGTTTACATAGTGTCATTCATCTCATAGCGGCTATGTAATGTAACTACAGCCTCGTCCTATACACGTCTATGTGACAAGGCTGTAATTACATCACACGGTCACTATAAACAGATAGCGTGTGATATAAACAGGCACCATAACCCCCCATACAACTGATCAGAGGTGGGGTCCACTGATCTCTTATTGATAATCTGTCCTAAGGATAGAACATCAATAAAAATGAGGTGGAAAGACCCTTTCAAAAAGCCCAAGTGCCACCTTAAAGGGGTTGTCCAGGATAACCACTTTTTTAATATGAGGCTGGGGAAGGTGCTCCGGTGTCTTCCAGCGCGTTTCAGTCCTGCTGCTCTGGTGTTTTCTTCCGCACAGAACTGTGACGTCCCGTGTCAGCGACCTCAGTGGTCATGTGCGGCGGGGACTTCCGCCAGAAGAAAACACCAGAGCAGCAGAACCAGACTGCGGTGGGAGACATCGGAGCACAAGGGACAGGTGAGTAGGTGTTTTTTTTTTTATACAGTATTACAAAGTATTATGACCCACAGCAGCCCCTGCTCACAGTATTACATGGTATTATGCCCTGCAGTGGCCCCTGCACATGGTATTATGCCCCACATCGGCCCCTGCACACAGTATTATGCTCCATAGTGGTCCTTGCACACAGTATTATGCCCCGCAGCGGTCCCTGCACATGGTATTATGCTCCATGGTGGCCCCTGCACTCGGCATTATACTCAATAATGGCCTTTGTACATGTAATTATGCCCCATAGTGGCCCTTGCACACAGTATTCTGCTCCATAGTAACCCACCCATGAACTATTATTATACTCTGGGGTCTTTTAGACCCCAGAGTATAATGATCGGAGACCCAGGTGGTGACAAACATAAAAACCACTGTTACTTACCTGTGCTCCGGTGCACTCCCTGCTTTCGGCCCTCTTCAATGTCGCACAGACAGGCGTCGCAACATAATGACGTCAGCCTGGCTCACGTTACGCCTGGGACGTCACCAAAGAAAGCCAAAGCCTGCTGGGAGTAGCATCGGATCCCTGGAGAGGTGAGTTACACTGGTTTTTATGCTTATCACCTCCCCTGGGTCTCCGATTATTATACTCTGGGGTCTGAAAAGAATATCCCAGTAGAACATATATCACATATAGCAGTACCAAAACCTAAATCTGAGCACAAAGGATAATGGAATGGAGACAATTCACAAAAGGACTCATATAGATAAAGAGTATATATACAGTACAGACAAAAAGTTTGGACACACCTTCTCATTCCAAGAGTTTACTGTATTTTCATGACTATAAAAATTGTAGATTCACACTGAAGGCATCAAAACTATGAATTAACACATGTGAAATTATATACTTAACAAAAAAGTGTGAAACAACTGAAAATATGTCTTATATTCTAGGTTCTTCAAAGTAGCCACCTTTTGCTTTGATTACTGCTTTGCACACTCTTGGCATTCTCTTGATGAGCTTCAAGAGGTAGTCACCTGAAATGGTCTTCCAACAGTCTTGAAGGAGTTCCCAGAGATGCTTAGCACGTGTTGGCCATTTTGCCTTCACTCTGCGGTCCAGCTCACCCCAAACCATTTCGATTGGGTTCAGGTCTGGTGACTGTGGAGGCCAGGTCATCTGGCGTAGCACCCCATCACTCTCCTTCTTGGTCAAATAGCCCTTACACAGTCTGGAGGTGTGTTTGGGGTCATTGTCCTGTTGAAAAATAAATGATGGTTCAACTAAATGCAAATCGGATGGAATAGCATGCCGCTGCAAGATGCTGTGGTAACCATGCTGGTTCAGTATTCCTTCAATTTTGAATAAATCCCCAACAGTGTCACCAGCAAAGCACCCCCACACAATCACACCTCCTCCTCCATGCTTCAAGGTGGGAACCAAGCATGTAGAGTCCTTTCGTTCACCTTTTCTGCGTCGCTGTAAAGGAATCACTAGAGGAGCGATTCCCCAGTAGCTGCTGGAGAACTTAGGGGGGAGGGGCACAACAAGACAGTGGACCCTAAGCTGAATCCCCCCACTGTCCCTGGCTAACTTGCCCGATCTGTCCTAGGTGACAGCCAGCAACTGGTCGACAATCCCTCCTTATAATAAGTGATAACACAGAACGCAGACAAGACGCACAACAACAAAGGGAGGTCAGCTAGCCAAGGGGTCAGTAATAATTGAGCAATGCAGTACAGAATCAAAATCCAAGAGAATAGTCAAAGGTAAGCC
Organism: Leptodactylus fallax; assembly: GCA_947044405.1. NCBI lineage: Eukaryota > Metazoa > Chordata > Amphibia > Anura > Leptodactylidae > Leptodactylus > Leptodactylus fallax. The sequence goes on along the minus strand of CAMRHE010000061.1, from coordinate 504,722 downwards.
AGTGGTCAGAAAATCAGAAGAGCAGGTAACAAGGAGTATAGCTAGTAAACGAAATGCAATAGCAGGCGCCAATGGGAAAGTGAGCAAACAATAAATAGGGAGAAAGAACCCGCCCCAGACTTGATAGGAGGATAGGCTGTCAATCACAAAGGAGGACTAAAATTAACTTCTTAGTGGAGCAGGGGGAGAGCAAGGTGAAGGAGAAGGGCGTGGTGGAAAATCAATTAAGGAGGTGAGGGAATAGGACAGTGTTCAGACAATACAAGAAAAACCCAAAGGAAAGAATCACAACCGGGTACGCCTCCTGTGCCGCAGTGTGCGCCTGGAGGATGGCGCCAAAGCCCGGACAGGCAAGGACGTTACAGTCGCACAAAGACACAGTGGTTGGAACCAAAGATCTCAAATTTGGACTCATCAGACCAAAGCACAGATTTCCACAGGTCTAATGTCCATTCCTTGTGTTCTTTAGCCCAAACAAATCTCTTCTGCTTGTTGCCTGTCCTTAGCAGTGGTTTCCTAGCAGCTATTTTACCATGAAGGCCTGCTGCACACAGTCTCCTCTTAACAGTTGTTGTAGAGATGTGTCTGCTGCTAGAACTCTGTGTGTCATTGACCTGGTCTCTAATCTGAGCTGCTGTTAACCTGCGATTTCTGAGGCTGGTGACTCGGATGAACTTATCCTCCGCAGCAGAGGTGACTCTTGGTCTTCCTTTCCTGGGGTGGTCCTCATGTGAGCCAGTTTCTATGTAGCGCTTGATGGTTTTGGCCACTGCACTTGGGGACACTTTCAAAGTTTTCCCAATTTTTCGGACTGACTGACCTTCATTTCTTAAACTAATGATAGCCACTCGTTTTTCTTTACTTAGCTGCTTTTTTCTTGCCATATTACAAATTCTAACACTCCATTCAGTAGGACTATCAGCTGTGTATCCACCTGACTTCTGAACAACACAACTGATGGTCCCAATCCCATTTATAAGGCAAGAAATCCCACTTATTAAACCTGACAGGGCACACCTGTGAAGTGAAAACCATTTCAGGTGACTACCTCTTGAAGCTCATGAAGAGAATGCCAAGAGTGTGCAAAGCAGTAATCAAAGCAAAAGGTGGCTACTTTGAAGAACCTAGAATATAAGACATATTTTCAGTTGTTTCACACTTTTTTGTTAAGTATATAATTCCACATGTGTTAATTCATAGTTTTGCTGCCTTCAGTGTGAATCTACAATTTTTATAGTCATGAAAATACAGAAAACTTTTGGAATGAGAAGGTGTGTCCAAACTTTTGGTCTGTACTGTGTGTATATATATATATATAACACACACAATGGGGGAAAAAAAGTATTTAGTCAGCCACCAATTGTGCAAGTTCTCCCACTTAAAAAGATGATAGAGGCCTGTAATTGACATCATATGTAGACCTCAACTATGAGAGACAAAATGAGAAAACAATCTAGAAAATCACATTGTCTGAATTTCTTAAGAATTTATTTGCAAATTATGGTGGAAAATAAGTATTTGGTCACCTACAAACAAGCAAGATATCTGTCTCTCACAGACCTGTAACTTCTTCTTTAAGAGGCTCCTCTTTCCTCCACTCATTACCTGTAGTAATGGCACCTGTTTGAAATTGTTATCAGTATAAAAGACACATGTCCACAACCTCAAACAGTCACACTCCAAACTCCACTATGGTGAAGACCAAAGAGCTGTGGAAGGACACCCAAAACAAAATTGTAGGGCTGCATCAGGCTGGGAACACTGAATCTGCAATATGCAAGCAGCTTGGTGTGAAGAAATCAACTGTGGGAGCAATAATTAGAAAATGGAAGACATAAAAGACCATTGATAATCTCCCTTGATCAGGGACTCCACGCAAGATCTCACCCCGTGGGGTCAAAATGATCACAAGAACGGTGAGCAAAAATCCCAGAACCACACGGGGGGACCTAGTGAATGACCTGCAGAAAGCTGGGACTAACGTAACAAAGGCTACCGTCAGTAACTCACTACGCCGCCAGGGACTCAGATCCTGCAGTGCCAGACGTGCCCCCCTGCTTGTACCTGAAAGAATGAATGGGGCCATGTATCGTGAGATTTTGAGTGCAAACCTCCTTCCATCAGCAACGGCATTGAAGATGAAACGTGGCTGGGTCTTTCAGCATGACAATGATCCCAAGCACACCTCCAGGGCAACAAAGAAGTGGCTTCGTAAGAAGCATTTCAAGGTCCTGGAGTGGCCTAGCCAGTCTCCAGATCTCAACCCCATAAAAAACCTTTGGAGGGAGTTGAAAGTCCGTGTTGCCCAGCGGCAGCCCCAAAACATCACTACTCTAGAGGAGATCTGCATGGATGAATGGACCTACATACCAGCAACAGTGTGTGCTAACCTTGTGAAGATTTACAGAAAACATTTGACCTCTGTCAATGCCAACAAAGGATATATAACAAAGTATTGAGATGAACTTTTGTTATTGACTAAATACTTATTTTCCACCATAATTTGCAAATAAATTCTTAAAAAATCAGACAATGTGATTTTCTAGATATGTTTTCTCATTTTGTCTCTCATAGTTGAGGTCTACCTATGATGTCAATTACAGGCCTCTCTCATCTTTTTAAGTGGGAGAACTTGCACAATTGGTGTCTGACTAAATCCATTATGTGATAGCAGTGTAATTCATTAGTGTGCAATAGTTAAATATATAATTATATATATGTGAACTCATAGTGTAAAAATAAATAAAATCAATTATAATCATTTCATCATGATAGTGAATCATAATTAAAAGTGATATGAAATTACAATGTGTAAAAAGTGAATGCATATTTATTCCAAAAAAAAAGGGGGGGGGACTTCTTAATGGCAATAACAGTTCCACTCCATATGACATGCAGAATCTTCATCTTAATGGACAAGTTAAAGAATCGTAATGGAATGCCAACAACCAGCAACAGTTAGGAACCCCCGGACAAAAGATAATACAGAGGAAAAAGTAAATAAAAACGGCCAAAACCCCACTAGTAATAAAACAAATGCTAAAGAGTTGTTTTTTGTTTTTTTTTAATTCGGGGAAAGTGCAATACCACAAATTATGCAGTTGAGTTTCCCGCATTTAGGGAAATCGAAGGGGTCAGCACACCCGGAGAGCAATGGTTGAGCCTCACTCTGAGAGAAAGACCTCATGGTATCTCCCACGCCAGGTAAGTATGCAACAATGCTTTCTTAACATCACCACCCTTGCCACCAATTAAAGCCTGTCAATCCCAAAAACTATAAGCCCCTGGGATTGCAGGCATGTTGCTCACAAAAATTTTGAGCATTCGCCGATGACTGAATTTTACTTACATGCTTTGAAAGGCGAACTTTAAGAACTCCAGCAGTCTTCCACCTATAAATTAATCAACAGTAGCATAATAAATAACAACCTGTGTGTTACAAGTAAAGTAATGTTATTGTAAGGGAATTTCTAGAGGAGCAATTCCCCAGTAGCTGCTGGTGAATCCTGGGGGGAGGGGAACAACAAGACAGTGAGCCCTAAGCTGAACCCCCCCCCCCCCACTGTCTCTGCCTACTTGCCTGAAATGTCCTAGACAACAGCCAGCAACTGGGTGGCGATACCTTCTTGATATAAGTGATAACATAGAACGCAGACAGGACAAACAACAACAAAAAGGAGGTCAACTAGCCAAGGGGCCGGTAACAGTCGAGCAACGAAGTACAGAATCAAAATCCAAGAGAATAGTCAAAGGTAAAGCCAGAGGTCAGGAATATGATGTAGTTAACCAACCAGCAAGAGTAAATAGCCAGCACACACAAGGCAATAGCAAGCACCAATGTAATATGAGCAAACAATAAATAGGAAGGAAGAACCCGCCACAGACATGATAGAAAGACAGGCTGTCAATCACACAGGTAAGGCTAAAATTAACTATTAGAGGAGCAGAGGGAAACCAAGGTAAAGGAGATGGGTGTGGTGGAAAATCAATTACAGAGGTGAGGGAATAGGACAGTGTTCAGACTATACCAGAAGAACCCAAAGGAAGGAATCACAGCTGGACACGCCACCTGCGCCGCAACATGTGGCCGGAGGATGGCGCCAAAGCCCGTATGAGCAAGAATGTTACAGTTACAGTGGGGAAAAAAAGTATTTATTCAGCCACCAATTGTGCAAGTTCTCCCACTTAAAAATATGAGAGAGGCCTGTAATTGACATCATAGGTAGACCTCAACTATGAGAGACAAAATGAGAAAACATATCTAGAAAATCACATTGTATGATTTTTTAAGAATTTATTTGCAAATTATGGTGGAAAATAAGTATTAAGTCAATAACAAAAGTTCATCTCAATACTTTGTTATATATCCTTTGTTGGCAATGACAGAGTTCAAACGTTTTCTCAAAGTCTTCACAAGGTTGGCACACACTGTTGCTGATATGTTGGCCCATTCCTCCATGCAGATCTCCTCTAGAGCAGTGATGTTTTGGGGCTGTCGCTGGGCAACACAGACTTTCAACTCCCTCCAAAGGTTTTCTATGGGGTTGAGATCTGGAGACTGGCTAGGACACTCCAGGACCTTGAAATGCTTCTTACGAAGCCACTCCTTCATTGCTCTGGTGGTGTGCTTGGGATCATTGTCATGCTGAAAGACCCAGCCACGTTTCATCTTCAATGCCCTTGCTGTTGGAAGGAGGTTTGCACTAAAATTCTCACAATACATGGCCCCATTCATTCTTTCATGTACACGGATCAGTCGTCCTAGTCCCAATGCAGAGAAACAGCCCCAAAGCATGATGTTGCCACCCCCATGCTTCACAGTAGGTATGGTGTTCTTTGAATGCAACTCAGCATTCACTCTCCTCCAAACACGACGAGTTGTGTTTCTACCAAACAGTTCTACTTTGGTTTCATCTGACTATATGATATTATCCCATTACTCTTCTGGAACATCCAAATGCTCTCTAGCAAACTTCAGATGGGCTCGGATATGTACTGGCTTAAGCAGGGGGACACGTCTGGCACTGCAGGATCTGAGTCCCTGGTGGCGTAGTGTGTTAATGACGGTAGCCTTTGTTACGTTAGTCCCAGCTTTCTGCAGGTCATTCACTAGGTCCCCTGCGTGGTTCTGGGATTTTTGCTCACCGTTCTTGTGATCATTTTGACCCCACGGGGGTGAGATCTTGTGTGGAGTCCCTGATCGAGGGAGATTATCAGTGGTCTTGTATGTCTTCCATTTTCTAATTATTGCTCCCACAGAAGATTTCTTCACACCAAGATGCTTGCCTATTGCAGATTCAGTCTTTCCAGCCTGTGCAGGTCTACAATTTTGTTTCTGGTGTCCTTCCACAGCTCTTTGGTCTTCACCATAGTAGAGTTCGGAGTGTGACTGTTTCAGGTTGTGGACATGTGTCTTTTATACTGATAACAATTTCAAACAGGTTCCATTAGTACAGGTAATGAGTGGAGGACAGAGGAGCCTCTTAAAGAAGAAGTTACAGGTCTGTGAGAGCCAGAAATCTTGCTTGTTTGTAGGTGACCAAATACTTATTTTCCTTCATAATTTGCAAATACATTCTTAAAAAAATTCAGACAATGTGATTTTCTAGATATGTTTTCTCATTTTGTCTCGCATAGTTTGAGGTCTACCTATGATGTCAATTACAGGCCTCTCTCATCTTTTTAAGTGGGAGAACTTGCACAATTGGTGGCTGACTAAATACTTTTTTCCCCACTTGTGATGATTCTGCCTAAATATGGCCATAACTCAGCTATATTTTGGTCTCTGGGTATAGGATATCCCTTCTTCCTTGCTTGCATACTGTGCGCAGCTACAAGCCTAGGTGCATATTGGCAGTAGCGTCTAGGCTGGAACAATAGGGATTCCATTGTATTCCTATACAGCCCTGGCTGATCAAACAATAGTGCATTGTTCAAGCCTGGGCTGTTGATCAGATATGACTGATAACAGAGTATCAATTCACTTTGTCTCAGCTCCATACAAAGGGTCTGAACGTGATTGAATTAACTCATCAGACGTACTGTCGCCGGTGACCTCATTCTGGGAGGGGGCATAAAGGGTATAAAAGATGAGGTAAGAGGTCTGTGGGAGAGATTATGCAGGAGATTACACTATGGAGATCATGCTATGAAGACTGTGCTGGGATTATGCTACAGAGTTGTTACAGACAGACCATGAGGAGATTTTTGTGATTGACTATTGGACTAATGCTGAGAGACTGTGAAGAGCATGCAGGCGGGATTATCGTTTTAATGCCACATGCTGAAAAGCCTCCACTGGTGACTCACACATGCCATGTGTGAGTGTTGGACTATAGAACCACATCAAGGACATATGTGGTAAAGTAATTATTTCACCTTTAATCCCTTTTATTTTATTTGTACTGTATCTTGTAACTAGTAACTGTTAATGCTTGCATATATCTGCATATCTGTTCTGATCTGTATATGTTAGATTTTAATACCGACCCATTTAGGGGTTAATAAATATATAAAATTTAGAAGGCTTGTCTTGTATTTATCTGGTGAACCCGACATTCACTGGAGGTGAGTGTGGTTTTTATATGAAAGAGGACTCAGGGTGTGGCCAAAGCGGTTTGGCGCACAGAGGATCTTTCACATTGGTGGCAGCGGTGGGATCTTAGGATAAACGGCGTGTGTTGGTGACCTTTATCACTCACATGCTGGGGATTATGGTAATCCTATGAGACAAGCTCGGTATTAAAGCAAGCATTAAGATACAGTGAAAGTTTGATACAGTGCTGTTCCCCTCCCTTATTCTTTGTATTCTATCCTATCGTTTATTTGGCAAATACCAGTGGATGGCTAGTGGGCTCAGAAGCAGATCTCCAGAACTGCTCAACCAGGCTTTTGGAGATCCTGAGCGTATGGCTGAAATGGAGGCAGCCACAGCCATGCAGAGAATCGAGCAGAGTCCTGATTTTGGGGCTAGGCCAGGAAGTGCAGCAAGCAGCCCGGTCCCAAGGATTACTTCACCAGGAGGGACCATTAACCCCAGCCTTGTGGGGGGAACGGTTTCATACTGGCAAATGGCCCTACAGCAAGTAGGCACCAGTGACCCTAACACATACCTGCAGGTGTTGCGCCGTTTTTTGGAAGCTGTAGATCAAGAACAAGAACGGCAGGCTGCTGAGCGACAGGCAGAGAGAGAGTATCAGCTTGAGCTGAAAAGGTGGGAAATCTCCCAGCGGGCACAAACCGCCCATGTGCAAACTCCAACAACCCTGCACAGACCCTCCAGTTGGAAGGAGAAGCCAGGCCGGAGTTCACCACAGCCGTCTGTCGTCAGGTCGGGTGAGACAAGCTATGCCCCGGGTGGTCCCTCCCCTGTCCCAAGAACTCTGGGCACCCTAGTGACCTTCCCCAAACCCCAAGGGGAGGTGCGGAGGGGCCATGCCTGTAACCCGACAGGATATTTCAAGAAGGAGTGCCCCAACTACCCTGAGAACTTCCCTGCTTCCCAAACCACAGCAGGTGGCCCATCTGTGTGTCTGGATGGGGGTGCAGGAAAAGGAATGCGGACTGTGGGACTATTGACTGATTTGCCTGCTAATGTACTGTTGGGAACTGATTTGGGACCTGTGATGTCCCAATATGGGGTGGGGAGCAACCCAATTTACTGTGATGGACTGTCTATGATTAATGCTGATAATGTGTCTGTCATATCTGCAGAGAGGACCCGTAACCCCCCCCCCCTCTGGGATACTTCCCATGGCAGTAAGTGTACCTGCTAATGAGTTGCCTTCAGCTGAGAGCAGGGAAGATGCAACTGAACTTCCTGCAACCCAGCTCAGCAAAAATGTTAGTGATGCTTTGTTTCCTCCGGTGCTAGGAACCAATGAGACTAAGTCTGTAGACACACCCACATCTGCGGGGGCGTCGCCATCCCAGCTTGTTAATCTGTCTACCACAAATCTCATTGAGGCCCGGTGTGAATTAACAATTGCTAATGAAGGTACTGTCAATGTAATTGCCAATGCTTGTTGTGAAAATGTACAGGGTAGCTCTTCTGAGTCACTGGAAGCGAGTTCTACTATTTCGCCCAGTGTATCCGATAAGCACCCAACTACTGACCATGTGCCAGGTGGTCAGGTAGGCTATGGGGATCTCATGGCCGATCCAGGTGAGGGACGGACTGCTGGTAGTGCGGTGTTAGCCCGCAGCCAGAGTGCTACAAGGGTGGAGGGCGTTCCGATCCTTGAACCGTTGCCTACATCACCTGGAGTCGGTGCTGAGACCGCCATGACTAGCCTCACTCCCTTGAAGCCGGAGGAGTCCGGCCTGTATGAGACATACACATCTCTTCTGTCCAGTTCTATTCCAGGAGTGCCCATGGCCCAAGTGCAGATGGCATGGGGTACTGGAGATGTGATCCAAGAAGAGGGTATGTCCAATGTATTACCTGTCAATATATTGTGGGGGGATGGTTTGGGGAAGCATGATCTCAGTCATTTGCCCAAGGTATCACCATCACCCACCCAAGTACAGGAGGAACAGGACGTAGGCCCAAAGGGGCAAGGCGTCTGGGAAGGAGGACAGGGTCCAAACATGCCTGTGCCAGAACCAGAGGTGCCCCTAGGTTTGGAAGCAGAGGGGGAGGTGCAGAATCCCCTAGAACTCTCCCAACTAGCGGCTAGTGTGGGGAAGACCCCGAGAGAGCAGGCCAAGGGTAGCCAGGAGAGCAGAGATTGCCAGGATGGGATCTCTGGAATGGTTTCCCAAGGGCCTGAGGTCATGAGTGTAAAGCTACGGGATGCCCACACTCAGAAAGCGGACCCGGAACAGGCAGGAGGTAGCCAAGTGTACGTGGCTCAGAACCTGGGCCTTAGAAGTGTCCCTAGTCAGACTAGAGAGACAGAAGGGGCCGGCAGCTATGTAACATGCACCTCTCTTTTGTCTCACTCCAGCCAAGAGTTCAGAGAGCCTGTCCAAGCTGACCCTAGTCTGGACATAGTGAAGGCGCGTGGCGCTCAACCACCCTTAGAGTCTGACAAGGCCCGAGTCTGCTGGGACCCCGGGGGGAAGGTGAGAAAGCCTTGAGGCCAGAGCCTGAGAAGCTGGAGGCAATCACCACATGGCCAACCCCCCGGACCAAGCGACAGGTGATGTCTTTCCTGGGCACAGCAGGGTACTACAGGAAGTTCGTCCCGAACTATAGTGGCCTTGCTGCCCCCCTGACAGACCTCACCAAGAAGAAGTTGCCGCAAACCGTCCAATGGACGGATACCTGTGAGCGCTCCTTCCAGGCCCTGAAGGCAGCCCTGGCAAGCGGTCCTATACTTCAAGCGTACGATGAATCTCGTCCACTTGTATTACAGACCGACGCCAGCACCTACGGTCTCGGTGCCGTGCTAAGCCAGATTGACTCAGCGGGGCAAGAACACCCAGTGCAGTACCTCAGTAGAAAGCTTCTGCCGCGGGAGGTGGCCTACGCCACAGTGGAGAAGGAATGCCTGGCAATTGTTTGGGCCCTGCAGCATCTGCAGCCTTACTTGTATGGGCACTACTTCACCGTGGTGACGGACCACAACCCTCTGATCTGGATAAAGCGTATCGCAGGTCAGAATGGGCGATTGTTGCGCTGGAGCCTGGTGCTCCAGCAATACAATTTCGACATTCGGCACAAGCCTGGCCGGGCCCATGGCAATGCAGACGGCCTATCCCGGCGTGGTGAAGCGGCAGAGGTGCTCTCAGAAGAGGGGCACAGGCCCCTACTTCCTACAAGCCCCATCTAAAGGGGGAGGTGTGATGATTCTGCCTAAATATGGCCATAACTCAGCTATATTTTGGTCTCTGGGTATAGGATATCCCTTCTTCCTTGCTTGCATACTGTGCGCAGCTACAAGCCTAGGTGCATATTGGCAGTAGCGTCTAGGCTGGAACAATAGGGCTCCATTGTATTCCTATACAGCCCTGGCTGATCAAACAATAGTGCATTGTTCAAGCCTGGGCTGTTGATCAGATATGACTGATAACAGGGTATCAATTCACTTTGTCTCAGCTCCATACAAAAGATCTGGATTTGATTGAATTAACTCATCAGACGTACTGTCGCCGGTGACCTCATTCTGGGAGGGGGCATAAAGGGTATAAAAGATGAGGTAAGAGGTCTGTGGGAGAGATTATGCAGGAGATTACACTATGGAGATCATGCTATGAAGACTGTGCTGGGATTATGCTACAGAGTTGTTACAGACAGACCATGAGGAGATTTTTGTGATTGACTATTGGACTAATGCTGAGAGACTGTGAAGAGCATGCAGGCGGGATTATCGTTTTAATGCCACATGCTGAAAAGCCTCCACTGGTGACTCACACATGCCATGTGTGAGTGTTGGACTATAGAACCACATCAAGGACATATGTGGTAAAGTAATTATTTCACCTTTAATCCCTTTTATTTTATTTGTACTGTATCTTGTAACTAGTAACTGTTAATGCTTGCATATATCTGCATATCTGTTCTGATCTGTATATGTTAGATTTTAATACCGACCCATTTAGGGGTTAATAAATATATAAAATTTAGAAGGCTTGTCTTGTATTTATCTGGTGAACCCGACATTCACTGGAGGTGAGTGTGGTTTTTATATGAAAGAGGACTCAGGGTGTGGCCAAAGCGGTTTGGCGCACGGAGGATCTTCCACACCACTGTATGTAGGATTTTGAAAACCGTGTCTCCCACGGAATTGCTAAGTCTGGTAGATCTTACCATGTAACAACACATGCTAGAATTTCAACAAGGATACATTCCTCACTTCAGGCCCTTATTTCCAAAAACATGTCACAGTCTCTGCTGCACATAATGACTAGTAGTCAGAATGTTTCACAGGTTCCTATACTGCCTCCAGATGACATAAGGATACTCAGTCAAAAAAGGGGCAATGTCTCCATCCATTAGTAGCACTGACCAATGCTTGCTCAGTACTCTATGAATATCCTGAGCTTAGAATTAAATGTTGTAATAAACATTACGTGCAAAGTTGCCTTGTTCCTGTTATCACAACTTACCTTAAGGGATTCTCTCACAGCATGTTTAGCACGAAAACATCTGTCTCTAATAGACCCCTTTCATGGAAGAGGTGGGCTAAATTCAAGGCCTGTTTCTCAAATCTCATGTCAATGGAGCAGATACACTTGCAAAATTTGACCAGTCAGGATAGCTTCTTTTACTTTGTAGTAATGCGAAGAAGTGGCATGTAGGAGGGCATTAGTAGATTTTTTTCCTAAAAATATCAGTAGGTATAGCTCCATCAGGCTCCCCTTCAATCAATATATCTAAAAATTCAACTCTTGTTTGGCTATAGTGCCAAGTGATGTGATGCATGTCATTTTGGTTTAATAGTCCTAAAAACTACTCCAACTGTGATGTCAAGCCATGCCAGATAAAAAAAGACATCTATCATCATATATCTAGACCACTGGAACACCCATCATAGCCCAATATATGTGGAATCACCTTCCGTTCCCATAGCCCCAGGAATAAATTGGCATAAGAAGGTGCACAAGTCGCCCCCATAGTCGTACCCTGGATCTGTAGGAAGGGCAGTCCTTAAAGAGGACCTTTCACGTTCTCATGTATATGCGGTTTTACATACCACTAGAAAGCCGATAGTGCGCTGAATTCAGCGCACTGCCAGTTTTCCCATTATATGCCCCGGGGCTGGAGATATCGGGGGTCTAAATTTCCCCGTTCACTGTCAGAAGGGCGTTCCTGACAGTCCAGCTTGAGGAACGCCCTCCCTGACAGTACCCGTCCATAGACTTGTACTGGCGGTACTCGGCTCAGAGAGATAATCCTTCTATGCCAGAAACTGATTTTGTATAATGAAAATATACATTCCAAAGTTATTACCTCATAAAGTGACATGTGTGAGATATGCAAAATGGGGCTCTGTCAGTGTCCAAACACTGACAAGAGGTTAAAGAAATAGGCAACAATCTTCTCCACAGATCTGACTATAAATATTTCTAGAGTTCTTGTCATTGATGTACTCTAATAAAGCACCAATAAAGTGTTGCTAAAAGCTTTCAGCATTTCTAATGTCCTCCCAGAGATGCTAATACTGTGAATAGAATAGCATACAAATGAAACATCAAGAGAGAATTAACATTTGCTGTGAACAACAAATTTGATTCATTAGAGCTTTGATATCTGTGTAATGTGTGAAGATCTAGCTAAGTATCTTCATTAAGGTTAAGTTTATGGATGTCATATTTGTACATTATATATGGTTTCTTTCATCAGGAACAAACCTAGCAAAATGACATAGCACACTTCCAGCTGTGTGGAGAATATAAACTAGTGCATTTGAATTTCTGATTTCTCTCCTGACAGAACCAGTCTAAAATATGACCGGTTTAAAAAAAAATTAAAAAACTGTTTCTAATATTGTTCTAAAACAGAAAAATATTAGAGTATAAGTGCAATGTACACCTTCCCTAATAATTGTTCTAGCGCTGAAAATTGGTAACGATCTTTTCCAGAGTAGTGAAGGATATACAGTAACTTCCTTAGCTATTGTTGCTGTAACACTGGGGACATAAGTATCTTTCCTTAAATAGTAATTTATTTTCTTTCTTTCTTTCTTTCTTTCTTTCTTTCTTTCTTTCTTTCTTTCTTTCTTTCTTTCTTTCTTTCTTTCTTTTCTTTCTTCCTCAAATGAATAGTTCAGATGAATATAAGAAACTGATGGATTCACTGCCAGATCCATCTTCACTGATGACAGACTGCAATTCATTTTTATTACACTCGATTTCTTTATTCACTGCTCAGTATTGGTAAGATCTTCTGGGAAACTGCAATAAAACTGCTAGAAATCTATTACACTTAAAACACTTAAGAATTGAGATTAATTTAATGCAACCCTACTCTCTGTTCTCAGTCTTGGTAGCATGTAATTTATATTTTTCTCTCCAGACCTGTGTAAAGTATTATACATTTACTGTGTATATTATTTGACCTGCATTTACATTAGATTTCTAGCAATCCTAATAAATAATCTTTCATGGTGAAGGCAATATCTATAGCTACTGAAGTACTTATATTTTATTGTCCAGCAAAAAGTCAGTCACCAACCAGCTTGTTGAAGAATACAGTAAGTGAGAACAAGGGAGAGCAGGCAAATTGGTGAGAGCAAGAGATAAGAAAACCCTTTTAATATCCTAAAACAATTCCCTTCCCACCGCAGTCAGTTTTTGACTTCCTGACAGAGCTTGATTTTTCAAATCTGACTGTGTCACTTCATGCAGTAACACTTTAACTCACCAAAGTGATTTTGAGATTGTTTTTGCATGACAGATCGTACTTCGTCTTAGTGGTAAATTTTAGTCGATATGTTTTATATTTAATTAAAAAAATATGAAATTTGGTGGAAATTTAGAAAAATATGCAATTTAAAAAGTTTGAAATGATTTGTTTTTTAATACAAATAGTCAAACCACCAAAATTAGTTCATAAATCTGATTTACCATGTCTTTGTTTTATGTTGGCATCAAATTTTAATCACCCTTTAATTTTTTACAGACATTATAAGGCTTGCAAGTCAATAGTCTGTGGATGGGTGCGTTTCATCGATGACATCATGTTCATATGGCATGGAAATTTGGACAAACTGAAACAGTTTTTTTTTTTTTTTTAAGTATTATTATGATTAGGCAAGTTGACGAGTATGATAATCTATTGGAGTGCTGAAAAAACACAGGCAAGTTGCACACTTCTCTACCTCTCTTGTCTGTCAGATCAGAGCAAGGCAAGAGAGGAAACTAAGCATTCCATCCAGAATGGAGAGAGGCTAGGTTCACACTAGCGTTCGGTTTCCATTCGGGGATTCTGCCCCCCATTCTGCTTGAAAAATGCGGAGAGAAAAGTCCTGCAAGCAGGGTAGCTGCTTTTTAAGTGGATTGGGTTTGTGTTTTTTGGGTCCCCAAGTGGACCCAAAGAACGGAAGCCTGAACGCTAGTGTGAACCTAACGAGAGCTGTGTGAGAACCACAGTCTTCCCCACCGTACAGTCCAAATACCTGATAAAAGAAGTAGCTGCAATAAAACAAAAAGGAGGAGGAGCCTACAATACAAATTTTCTGTAGAGCGCTACGTGCATCACAGATTTTTTCGCTCTATTTATCTTATCCATAACTGTAAATTACACTCAAACTTTCATAATATATCATAATATCATGCTTTTTAGACCTTAACATTTCTATATTTAGATAATTTTTTGTTAATATTTTAATATAAACTAACTCAAGCATATAAATATGCAAAAACATTTTTTAAACTTCCACAAAGTGAACTGTTGGTGTCCCGCTTTGACAGTCCAAAAAGTTGGTAGGTATGAACTGCGGAAGGAGTTAAAGTAAAGCCAGTAGTAAAAATAAGGTAGCGGCTAAATACAAGACCCGGTAGGGACTTTCGGTAAGGCACCACACTCTGTGTCCATGTCACTTCTTGTGTCTACTAGTATTGGGCACCACCTCCTGTGCCTACATCAAACTAGGCAGGTTAGGATGTCATTGAGGAGTAGCATTTTTAATTGTTGTGACTTGGATCATGCTGCAACAAGAAATAGCGAGATCCTGACAGACTGCAAAGTAACATGCCTTTAGCCAAGTACTTATAGACTATCATTGGTTTGTTGCATCTGTGATGTATCCACATCAGTGAAAAAAATTAATGACAGAATAAGTACATTGAAATGACTGGATACTTATGCTGTACATGAAAAATGCCACCAGCATATGTACATGAAATGCAGACGTGTGTAACAAGGGGAATGGTAATGTCCAGTTTTCAATTTATTCATAAGTTTATAGGAGAAATAACAGAAAACCCAAGTATTATTACAAAAAATGCAACAGAATTGTTATTTTATGGGGCTCTGATGTATATACTAAAATGGTTATCGCAAATATTCCATATTTATATGTCTCAATACACAACCTACCAACAATCATATCAGGCAACACCACAAAGTAAATTTGTAGTCACATTTTTAGTGCACCAATATTAGAAAAAAATCCAATCCACAAAAATTATGTCAGGAATAGTACAAAAATGGAGACAATATCAAAATACACCACCCACAAACAATTAGAAAGATCCCCAAAAAGTGATTTATCAAAAAGTTGTTTCATGGTATACTATGGAATCACACACAAGGGTTATAGAGAGCTTTAAAACACTCCCATAAGTCACAGAACATAGAGGGACACCTTTTCTGTTTCTATCATTAGATGATGAGAAGGCATATGATAGATTGAATTGGATATACGCGGGTCGTTCATTAAAGATTTCCCCTGACCCATTTCGTGTGGACTGAGAGCAATGAAACTTGGCACAATTATTAATCCTTCTCTACATAGGTGCCACCTAGAGACACACAATTCTCCCATCTCTTTAAGCAACTGTAAACACCTCAATTGTAGAAGTCGACAGGTTGCTCCAAAAGCCACGTTGTGACTTCGGAAATCAGAGTCTCACCATCTGGAAAATGCTTGCCCTTCAAAAATAACTTCATTGTTGGAAAGAGATGGAAGTCCGATGGTGCGAGATTAGGTGAATAAGGGGGATGCGGTAGGATTTCAAAGCCACAGGAGCATGCTTCCATTTGGTCGACATGTGAGTTGTGAACTGGCGCATTGTCTTGCAGAAGGCGGACACCTTTGGTGAGCATGCCACGTCTCTTGGTTTTGATGGCCTCCTGCAATTTCCAACAGCAGTGAAGCATAGTATGCCCCAGTGATCATGGTACCATTTGCTAGGAAATCCATCAATATTACTCCTTGCTTGTCCCAAAATACTGTTAGCATAACCTTGCCTGCCGAGGGTTGGGCACGTGCTTTCTTTGGAGACAGTGAGTCATGATGCTTCCATTGCATCAACTGGACTTTAGTCTCAGGATCATAGTGATGGACCCAGCATTCATCCTGTGTGATCAGTCTGTTGAAAAAGTACTCCTGGTTTCCATGGCACACTATCAATAGAGCCCAAGAGCCTTCGACTCATTCCTGCTTCTGGAAAGGTGTGAGCAGCTGGGGAACCCAGCGAGTGGATACCTTATGCATGTGAAGATGATCTTGGATGATTTTTTCCACAGACCCAACACTAATCTTGACATTTTGGGCTAGGTGGCGAATGGTTACACGTCGATTTTCCAAAATGGCGACCTCCACTTGCTGGATGGTGTGTTCATCAATAGCAGAGTGGGGTCACCCTGGAATTGGAGCTGTTTCCACCGAAGTCCAACCACATTTGAACTGACAATGCCAGTTCTTGATTACATCATATGATGGGGAATCATGGTGTAGATAAATAACATGAGCTCATAGCCCAGTGATCGGCTCTGAACCCACTAATACACCGAACTCTATGACCCTAAAAAGATCCCTCAACGCGTATTCCCCCTCATTTGAGGGTTCATCAGGAGGACAAGGTGATATTAGGTCAAGCCAATTTCTAAGATGGTGCCGTTAAAACTGCAGTTACTGGTGTCCTGTCTATACCGACAATATTTACTGAGTTGAATAAAGGTTATTTTTTAATAGTTGTGCTTTATTTATTATTTATAAAGTCTGCAAAATCCCTCTAACATCTTCCAAGTCCATACTCGATTATCTTCCTTCATTTCATTAGGTAGAAAGACAAGAATTGCTCTTAAAAACTTCACACCACATGACTGCAATATTGGGCCAGATCAAATCTTGGTGGCAGACCAAGTAATAAATGGGTAGAAAAATTATTCTTAGAAACAAATAACTTGTGAGACATTCTACATCTCAAAGCCCTCAAACAAAATATTGTTCGGACTCCCCTCCTGCACCATCTAAACTACTTTAAGAATTTGGAATGATTTCTTAGGAATTCAATCCCAAAATATACTCATAAATACTGAAAAACTGCCAATGACTTTACTTTAAATAATTAGGCATGACTTAGAAATTCCCCAGTGTAATGAGAAGGGTATACATTATATTAATGACTTGTATACAAATGGTTCTTTATGTTGTTTTTCAGACCTTTCACAAGGTTTTTCTCTCTACTGACAAAACTTCCACTCCCATTTTTAACTCTACCTACAAGATATATCTTCCTACATGACCAAATAAAAACTCAAAAGGGCATTAGCACTTTTTATAAGTCAGTGTCTCCTTCTACACAATCTGAATCCCAAATCCATATCTCAAAATAGCATCAGGACCTAAACATTAGCTTTAAGAAGGAGAGCTGGCTAAAAGCCCTCAAGATAATGCTTAATTCAATATTGTGCATTAATTATCATAAACTCTATTATAAAATACTATACAGATGGTACTTTACCCTATGTGTCCTATCTAAAATATATCCTACAACCTCCCCCTATTGCTGGAGAAGAAGCGAACAAATTGGCACCATATTAGACACTTTTTGGGCGTGTCCATTGAGTCAACCATTGTAGCATTCAATTGAACATGTTATACAATGTGAAAATACAAAGTTCACCTCTCTCCCCTGAAATGGGACTATTGGGCTTGGTATTAGATGCTGTCCCCAAACTATGCAGAACAGTATTATACCACATATTATTATCAATTGCCCCTTTCTTAGAACAAAACTGAAAATCAAATTATGTCCCAAAAACAGCTAACATTATACAAAAAAACAATCTATAAAAATTTCCATTATGAATACGGTGGGGAAAAAAGTATTTAGTCAGCCACCAATTGTGCAAGTTCTCCCACTTAAAAAGAAGAGAGAGGCCTGTAATTGACATCATAGGTAGACCTCAACTATGAGAGACAAAATGAGAAAACAAATCCAGAAAATCACAGTCTGATTTTTTAAAGAATTTATTTGCAGTTTATGGTGGAAAATAAGTATTTGGTCAATAACAAAAGTTCATCTCAATACTTTGTTATATATCCTTTGTTGGCTATGACAGAGGTCAAACGTTTTCTGTAAGTCTTCACAAGGTTGGCACACACTGTTGCTGGTATGTTGGCCCATTCCTCCATGCAGATCTCCTCTAGAGCAGTGATGTTTTGGGGCTGTCACTGGGCAACACGGACTTTCAACTCCCTCCACAGGTTTTCTATGGGGTTGAGATCTGGAGACTGGTTAGGCCACTCCAGGACCTTGAAATGCTTCTTATGAAGCCACTCCTTTGTTGCCCCGGCGGTGTGCTTGGGATCATTGTCATGCTGAAAGACCCAGCCACGTTTTATCTCCAATGCCCTTGCTGATGGAAGGAGGTTTGCACTCAAAATCACACGATACATGGCCCCATTCATTCTTTCATGTACACGGATCAGTCGTTCTGGTCCCTTTGCAGAGAAACAGCCCCAAAGCATGATGTTGCCACCCCCATGCTTCACAGTAGGTATGGTGTTCTTTGGATGCAACTCAGCATTCATTCTCCTCCAAACACGACGAGTTGTGTTTCTACCAAACAGTTCTACTTTGGTTTCTTCTGACCATATGACATTCTCCCAATACTCTTCTGGAACATCCAAATGCTCTCTAGCAAACTTCATTCACTAGGTCCACCCGCGTGGTTCTGGGATTTTTGCTCACCATTATTGTGATCATTTTGACCCCAAGGGGTGAGATCTTGTGTGGAGCCCCTGATCGAGGGAGATTATCAATGGTCTTGTATGTCTTCCATTTTCTAATTATTGCTCCCACAGTTGATTTCTTCACACTAAGCTGCTTGCCTATTGCAGATTCAGTCTTCCCAACCTGATGCAGGTCTACAGTTTTGTTTCTGGTGTCCTTCCACAGCTCTTTGGTCTTCACCATAGTGGAGTTTGGAGTGTGACTGTTTGAGGTTGTGGACAGGTGTCTTTTATACTGATAACAATTTTAAACAGGTGCCATTACTACAGGTAATGAGTGGAGGACAAAGGAGCCTCTTAAAGAAGAAGTTACAGGTCTGTGAGAGCCAGAAATCTTGCTTGTTTGTAGGTGACCAAATACTTATTTTCCACCATAATTTGCAAATAAATTCTTAAAAAATCAGACAATGTGATTTTCTAGATATGTTTTCTCATTTTGTCTCTCATAGTTGAGGTCTACCTATGATGTCAATTACAGGCCTCTCTCATCTTTTTAAGTGGGAGAACTTGCACAATTGGTGGCTGACTAAATACTTTTTTCCCCACTGTATATATTTGCATGTAACCAGCAAAAACACCTTAAATTCCTAGAAGACTGGCAGTACTAGAGAATCTCAAGATTAGCTTCCCTTCTCCCATTTTAATATAACTGCTAGCCTTGTCTACTTATCAACATAACCCCCTTATTCTTACCCTACTGAACTCTTTCTTCCCCAATTACCCTAGCTTGTGTTTGATTGTTAAGTGATTTAGTACCACTTCCTTCATTTTAGTTACTGTTTAGATACCTTAGGTTACATTTAGGTTTAATACTAAAATTTTAAGAATATTTTGCAAGCTATTCAGTATTATATGTATATTTAGAGAATGTGTCAACCATATTATCTGTAAGCTTTATACAATTGTTTGATTGTAATACTTAAAAATCCAAACAAAAATTATTGAAACAGAAAGGATCACATGCAGACAAAATGATACATGATATGCAGCGCTATTGTAGTGCTTAACCCCTTAAGGACCCAGCCCAAAAGTGCGTTAAGGACCAGGCCTCGTTTTTCAAAACTGACATGTGTCACTTTATATGGCAATAACTTTGAGACGTCTTAACTTACACAAGTGATTTTGAGACTGTTTTTTCGTGACACATTGTACTTCATATTAGTGGTAAACACTAATGAATATTTTTGTATTTATTTATAAAAAATAGGAAATTTGATGGATATTTGGAAAAAAATCGCAATTTTCAAAATGTGAAATGCTCTGCTATTCAGATAGATAGTCATACCACCCAAATACATTAATACATATTATCTAACATATGTCTGCTTTATATCGGCATCGTCTTTTAATCGTCCTGTAATTTATTTTGGATGTTAGAAGGCTTACAAGTGTAACAGCGATTTTGCAGATTTACAAGAAAATTTCCCAAACTAATTTTTTAGGGACCACTTCAGTTCTGAAGAGGATTATAATGGCCTATATATTAGAAACCCCCATAAATCACCCCATTTTCAAAACTGCACCCCTCAAATAATTCAAAATAACATTTGGGAAGTTTGTTAACCCTTTAAGCATTTCACTGGAATTAAAACAATATGGAGGTGAAATTTAGACATTTCATTTTTTCCCACTAATTCCTTAATTTAGCCCTAAAATTAACACGTTCACAAAGGGTTAAAAGAGAAACTGCATCTCACAGTTTGTTATGCAATTTCTCCCGAGTACGGAAATACCCCACAAGTGGGTGTAAACTGATGTTTGGGCGAATGGCAGCGCACGGAAGGGAAGGAGTGACACTGGGCGTCTGAAAAGCAGCTTTTGCTGGAATAGTTTTCAGGTGCCATGTCTCATTTGCAAAGCCCCTAGAGTACCAATACAAAGGAAAACCCCAAAAAGTGACCCCATTTTGGAAACTACACCCCTCACAGAATTCATATAGGGGTATAGTGAGCATTTTGACCTTACAGTCGTTTCACAGATTTTGCTAACACTGGGATGTATAAATGAAACATTACTAAAATGTCACTTTATCCCCAAAGTTTTCATTTTCACAATGGGTTAAAGGAGAAAAAGCACTCCACAATTTGCAAAATAATTGCTCCTAAACACAGCAATACCCCATATGTGGTCATAATCTGCTGTATGGGTACATGGCAGGGCTCAGAATGGAAAGAGCGCTATTTAGCTTTTGGAGAGCAGATTTTGCTGGAATAGTTTTCAGGTACCATGTCGCATTTGCAGAGCCCCCAAAGTACCAATACAGTGAAAACCCCCTAAAAGTGATGCCATTTTGGAAACTACACCCCTCACAGAACATATCAAGGGGTATAGTGAGCATTTTGACCCTACAGCTGTTGCACAGATTTTATTAACATTGGGACATTAAAATGAAAAATTACTTTTTTTCCAATAAACCGTCAATTTAGCCCCAAATTTTTCATTTTCACAAGAGGACAAAGGAGAAAAAGCACCCCAAAGTTCATTACACAATTTCTCCTGAACACAGAAATGCCCCATATGTGGTTGTAATCTGATGCATGGGTAAATGGCAGGGCTCAAAATGGAAAGAGCGCTATTTAGCTTTTGGAGGGCAGATTTTGCTGGAATAGTTTTTCGGATGCCATGTCGCATTTGCAGAGCTCCTAAAGTACCAATATAATACAAACCCCCAAAAAGTGCCTGCATTTTGGAAACTACACCCCTTTTAGAATTTATCTAGGGGTATGGTGAACATTTTGACCTCACAGCTGTTTCACAGATTTTATTAACATTGGGACAGTAAAATGAAAAATTACTTTTTTTCCAATAAACCGTCAATTTAGCCCCAAATTTTTCATTTTCACAAGAGGACAAAGGAGAAAAAGCACCCCAAAGTTCGTTACACAATTTCTCCTGAACACAGAAATGAGCCATATGTGGTTGTAATCTGCTGCATGGGTAAATGGCAGGGCTAAAAATGGAAAGAGCGCTATTTAGCTTTTGGAGGGCAGATGTGGCTGGAATAGTTTTCGGATGCCATGTCGCATTTGCAGAACCCCTAAAGTACCAATATAATGGAAACCTCTCAAAAGTGACCTCATTTTAGAAACTACACCCCTCAAGGAATGTATCAAGGGGTATTATCATTTAGAGCCTAAAAATGCTTCCCAAAAATAAATGTACAAATTGAAAATTAAAGTTTTTAAAGAAATATCCAATTTCAGTGCCTAATATGTTGCGGCCACTTTTTGGCATCAGAGACATGAACTCCTAAAACTATTAAGTGGGCTATCCTGGGGACAAAAAAATTATATATGTGGGTATAAACTGCTGCTTGGGCACGGAAGGGAAGGAGCACTGTGGGTTTTTTTAGCTTTTGGAGTACAGATTTAGAGGGACTTTCTGGTTGCCATGATATTTTTGCAGAGCCCTGGAGGTGCCAGTAAATTGGAATTCCCCAAGAAGTGACCCCCATTTTGTAGGGGCAATTTTAGGGTCTCTGCAAATGTGACATGGCGTCCAAAAAAACAACAATCTAAATATGCGCTCCAAAAGCACATAGCGCTCCTTCACATTTGCGCCCTGCTGTGTGCCCAAATGCCAGTTTATGCCCACATGTATGACACTGGTGTACCCAGGATAACGTACTTAACAATGCCATATGTGGGTATAAACTGCTGTTTGGGCACAGCCGGGCACAGAAGGGAAGGAGCGCTATTTTGGTTTTTAGAGCACAGTTTGCTTTTTGGACACCATGCCACTTTTGCAGAGCCCATGAATTGTCAGTAAAGTGGAATCCGCAGACATGTCACCCCATTTTGGAAACTATACCCTTCAAGGGATTTATCAAGTGGGGTAGCGAGCATTATTAACCCTTAAGTGTTGCATTCTTTTAATTTCCAAAAATGAATGCGCAGCTGATAATGAAAAGTTAAAAATGAAATTTTTCTATAGATACGCCATTTCAGTGCCCAATATGTTGTGCCCAGTTTATGTCTGCACAGACACACACTCCAAAAACTGGTGAGCTGGAATCCTGGACACAACAGCTTTTGGAGCGTTCATCTCTGATACAAGCCGGGCACAACATATTACGCACTGAAATTATGTATTCCTGGAATAATTGTCATTTTCACCTTTCATCATTAGCTGCGTATTCATTTACGGATAATAAATTATAGCAACACTTGGGGGTTAAAAATGTTCACTGTACCCCTGGATAAATTCCTTCAGGGGTGCAGTTTCCAAAATGGGGTGACATGTCAGGGGATTCCACTGTACTGGCATTTCAGCTCCGCAAAAGTGCAATGGCGTCCAAAAACCAAACAGTCCAAGTCTGTGCTCCAAAAACCAAATAGCGCTCCTTCCACTCTGTGCCCGGCTGTGCCCAAACAGCAGTTTATACCCACATATGACATTAAGTACGTTATTCTGGGTACGACAAGTGTAATACATGTGGGTATAAACTGCGGTTTGGGCACACAGTAGGGCGCAGAAGGGAAGGAGCGTTATGTGGCTTTTGGAGAGCAGATTCAAATGTTTGGGGATATCTGGACGCCATGTCATGTTTGCAGAGCCTCTAAAGTACCAGTAAAGTGGAATCCCCTAGGGAATGACCCCATTTTGAAAAGTGCACCCCTCAAAGAATTTATCAAGGGGTGTAGTGAGCATTAGTATCCCAGACGTGAATACACAGTGGATGGGGAAAAGTGAATGAATATGTAAGCCGTGTGTAGAACATTGGGTACACTAAATTCCCTACTATTTCCCCAGTAGTTCCTATTATTGGGGGGTCACTCTGGGGGTCATTTCTGGTTTATTGTCCCTCGTAAGCTCTAAATCTGGTTTGTACCCTAATATACGCTCGCACAGCTTATACGTTCCCTTCCTGCCACAGCCAGTTATGTTCTAATGATTTGGCGATTTTTGGGGTTTTTGTCTTCACATTGTGCGAGCTATATTTTCCTTATTTCTCTGGTGATGTAGCCATATGAGGGCTTGTTGTTTGTGTTATGAGATGTATTTTTTAATGACATCATTTTTAGGTGCTTACAACTTATTAAATAAATTTTATTAACTCTTTCTTGGTGGATTAAAAAACAACCCCATCAATTCTGGCACTGCGTTTTATCTTTGAAATTTTTCACCATGCAGCGTAGAGCGTAAGTAACATTTTACCTTTATTCTGCGGGTCAGTACGATTACGGCGATACCTCATTTATACTGTTTTTTTATGCAATACCAATTTTGCAGAACAAAAACCCATTTGGGGACATAAATCTATTTTTTTTGCATCGCCATCTTCTGAGATGCGTAGCATTTTTATTTTTCAGTTTAGAGAGTTGGTTTAGGGCTTATTTTTTGCGGGACAACCTGTGCTTTTTATTGGTACTGTTTTGGGGTACATATGACTTTTTGATCACTTTTTATGGCATATTTTGTAAGGTGAGATGGCGAAAAATCGTTACTTTTGGCGGGTTTTTTCCTTTTTTCCCCCCGACTTTCACCGTGTACATTAAATATGGTTTCAGTTTTATTGTACAGGTAGTTACAGACGCAACGATACCAAATATGTATTGTTTTTATTAATTTTTAGTTTTATTTTTTATATAATTCATTTTATATAGGAAAAGGGAATTTTTGGGGCTTTATTCTTTTATTAATTTTTTTCACATACTTTATTTTTTTTTTTTTTCACTTTTTTTTTACTTTTTCTTGTGTCCCATTAGGACACCTGAGCCAGAGATGCTTTGATCTCTGGCTCAGTACTATAGACTGCAAGACATGAGCATACACGTGTCTTGCAGCCTATACACCCCCCGGGGGTGCCGGGGGGGGGGGGCAAGACGGCGGAACCCCTTGGATGCCGCGGTCATGTTTGACCGCAGCATCCAAGGGGCTAAAACGTCCGATCGGAACTCAGTTCCGACCGGGGGTTATGGAGCAGGGTGTTAGCTGTCAGATACAGCTAACACCCGGTTCCAATACCGCCCGCTCACTATCTGAGCCGGCCTCGGGCGTAGTATTACGCCCTGGTGCGCGAGTACCTAGCGCCCAGGACGTAATAGTACGTCCAAGGTCGTTAAGGTGTTAATGTAGCTACCATAAACAGTTTTACAAATGCAAACCACTAATGTAAAAATCCAAATGCAGTGCCCAAGTTGCCATTTAATTCCATGGACCAAATACAATTAAAGACAGACTGCCTAGGTGTGATCAGCAAATATATCTAGTAACAAGAGGCATAACATGAAGCTTCTGGACCCCAATGTAAAATCTGTAATGGGGCCCCTACCTATCTTGTACCATTTGATTCCAAATGTGTGGTTTGATTCCAAGTGTGTTTGATCTAAGTGTAACTTAAGATTAAGTGACTTTAGATTCAGGGACTTTACAAAAAAAACCTGTTGCACATTTGGTAGCCCAGATCATGGATCTAAATGAGCAAATTGCAAGATTGAGATCCATTGATAACTTGGAAAGGAGTTTGTTGCTCACAGAGCAGGAACTCGCTGGGGTAAGTGCAGAGGGGGATGGTAGCATGTAGGTGCAGGAACATGAGGCAGCTAGCTGGGTGACAGTTAGGTGTAATAAAGTTTTATTGAAGTTTTCAATATAACAAATCAGTAACAAGACATAACACACCAGAAGGTGCTTAAAAAAAAAAAAAAATGCCGTAAGCCACTGAATAGGCAAACCATCAAGTCCGAAACAGGCACATCAAAGGAAGGACAGACACGAAATCAAAGAATAAGGAAAAGGGAAGATGAGCTGTGAGAAGCATGAGAACAAAACCTTGCCCATGGCATCCAGGTCCACAAAAAGCAAAGAGTCCAGCAAAACCTTGGAGAAGAGCAAGGAAGCAGAATCAGTAGGAAGTGGGGGAGAAAGCGACAAGTAGACAAAGACACAAGGGGGAACAGGCAACAAAGGAGGAGACAATGGGGGGGGGAATCAGGGGAAAGGGGCAGAAACCACCAGGGCGACAGAGAGAGGCCTCTCAGGACCAGGATGGCTTATGAAAGAGTGTGGTAAACTCCGAAGACACCTGGAACACAACCCACGGACGCCAGAGGGCTTCGAACTTAGAGGAGTCTGTAAAATTCTCAGCAACCAGAACCTCCATCCTCCTGATGAGAAGGAACTCCTGTAGCCACTCCATCAATGAGGGGGGTTGTAGTGCTTCGCCAGTGCCGAGGAATTACCGTCCTGGCGGCCGTGAGAAAATGACGCAGGAGGTCTCCCTTAACCTTGGATATCTTACCCGGAACAAGGGAGACGGTGCCACAGGCCGATTGCTAATTTTAGTATAAAGAGAGAACACGGAGGACCAAAAGGACTGGATTTCACTGCACTCCCACCAAATGTGGAAGAGAGAGCCCACAGTGGAACCACAGCTCCAGCATTTGTCAGAGACAGTATGATAGAACTTATGAAGGAGGTCTGGGCACCGGTACCAGCGGGTGAGAATTTAAATTTTTTTTTTCCTGGGCGCTACAAGGCAGCGGCAATTTGTGAACAAACAGGAAGGAACGAGCCCAGTCAGCAGGAAAGAGACGTAAGTCGAGGTCCGTTTCATAAAGTCTGGTGTAAGGAGGGAGGCCCGAGGTGGCAGCTGTCAGGACAGATGTCGTAGAGGAGCGAGAGGGTACGCATCGGGGCCTCGGTCTGAAGGAGAATACTCTCCAAGGCAGTGGGAGTAGAGGAGAGCAGGGGCAGTAAGGAGAACTTGCGGAGAAAGTCCGTTAATTGGTTGTATTCCAGCCAGGAGAGTGGAATGTCAGGGGCAGATGCCTGCAATTGGCTAAGGGATGGGAATGGTGTTGACCCAGCAACCTTACCTAGCCTAACGTCATCTCTAGCAGACCAGCAAAGGAATCGACGAGCAGGGAGGCCCGGTGGAAACATAGAATTCTGAAAAAGAGAGCTTAAAGGTCCAGGGACCCTAGCCAGCGAATCAGTCTGGCACACACGGTCCCAGACAGACAGGAAACACGAGGCGAAAAGAGTGAGTCGAGCTGAGGTCGGACGATAGTGGGAGGGGATCCACGGCAAGGAAGGGAGAAAAGTAGAGAGGAGATCTGCTTCTATGGGCACCCATTGTTTATCCAGAGCTCTGTATCGCCAATCAAAGAGGAGTAACAGGACAGCTGCTCTGTATTACAGGTGGAGGTCTGGGAGACCCGCCCCCCCCCCCCCCCGTTGGACTTGCACCAGGTCCGAAAGTTCAGTCTGCTGTGAGAGGGGCACCAAACAAAATGCCCGAATAGAGTCTGGAGTGTCGAGAAGTAGCTCCTTGGAACTGGGATTGGCAGGGCCTGGAAGTGATATAAAAACTGGGGGACTACATCCATTTTTAGAGCATTGATGCATCCAAACCAGGACAATCCAAGGGCACCATAGGATCTCCAGCGTGGGGGTGTAGTTAATGTGGAACAGATCCAAGGGGACAGAAGGGATCTGTATCCCTAGATATTTAATAGAGCGAGGCTGCCATTTAAAGGGAAACTGGGCGGCAAGATGCACCACCTCCGTCTGTAGTAGGGACACATTAAGGGCCTCGCACTTGGAGAGGTTAACCTTAAAGTTAAACATGTTACCGAAGCATTGGAACTCTTTAAGGATGGATGGTAAGGAGACGCGGGGTTGGGTGACATAGAGGAGAAGGTTGTTTACGTACAACGCCGTCTTAACCTGGAAGCGACCTATCTGGAGACCCCGTACGCCAGCGCACTCCCGCAAAGCTACAGCAAGATGTTCCATTACCAGTGCGTAGAGGAGGGGGATAAGGGGCAGCCCTGTTTAGTACCGTTACGGACCGGGAAGGGATCCGATAGGAGGCCATTGGAGCGTACCCTAGCTGTAGTGTCGCCATAGAGGGACAGGATTTTGTTCAGGAAAGTAGGGCCAAGTCCTATTTGTTCCAGGGTGGCGCACAAGAATCCCCAGTGTACACGATCAAACGCGTCAACAGAGAGGAGACAAAGTGGGAGATTACGGGAGCGTGCTCTTTCAGAGACGAGAAGACTCTTGCATATGTTATCCCTAGCTTCCCGGCCGGTGATGAAACCAACCTGATCGGTATGGATCAAGGCAGGTATCAGGGGGGAGAGGCGATTCGCGAGCAGTTTAGCGAACAGTTTGACGTCGACATTTAGAAGGGATATTGGGCGATAGCTTGCGCAACAGGTGAGGTCTTTGCCAGGTTTGGGGAGAACAGTGACCAGGGATGAGATAGACTGTCGTGTGAACGGAGTGTTGTCGTCTAGGCTATTAAACACCCAGAGTAAGGAAGGGCCAACTGATCTCTACACATCTTACAGAAGCGGGGGGTGAAGCCATCAGGCCCGGGGGGATTTACCTGGCGGAACCTCCCGAATTACCGCTGACAGTTCCTCCTCGGTGAAGGGTTCGTCAAGGGCTGCGCTGTCCATGCTAGAGAGAATGGGGAGGGCCGTTTTGTTAACGTAGTTCCGCATCTTCACGACCGCAGACTCCGGGTCTAGGTCAGTATAGTGACCCCTAAGGTTGTATAAGTCATGATAGTAGGAGCGGAAGGCATCCTCAATTTCAGTGGGATTATGGACGGAACGACCGGAGCTAACTCGAATGCAGGGGATATACGTGGTGGGGACTCGAGGATGAAGACGTTTGGCGAGGGAGCAGCCGCATTTGTCAGCAAACTCATAATAGTGTTTCCTGGCCCTGTCTCTATTATGAATATACATCTCATCAAGAAAGGAGCGGAGTTCCTCGCACGCATTGAGACGTTTGTTCAGGGTTGATTCTGATAAGGTCTGTTTGTGGGCCGTCTCAAGAGTGTGGATCTTAGCTAATCAGGAGGTGATCCATACGGAGCGCTCCTTTTTAAGTCGTGAGCCATGTTTGATAAGGACACCGTGTAGAACACATTTGAGGGCTTCCCAGCGCATTGGTAAAGGCGTCGGATCGTGGGCGTGGGTAAGCTCATACTCCTGGATTGTGGTGGTAATATCAGATCTACAGGTCACGTATTTGAGGAGGCTATCATTGAGACGCCATGTGAAGGGGCGTGAAGTAAGGCCGGGGACAGTGAGAGACAAATACACCGGGGCGTGGTCAGACCAAAGAGCCGAACCAATCTGTGCTGACGGAGACCAGGAGAGTGCGTGATGACTAACCAGAAAGTAATCTAAGCGCCCATAGGATCCATGGGCGGGAGAATGATAGGTATAATCTGTACCTTGAGGATGCAAGATTCTCCACACGTCCACAAGACGATAGTTATGTAGGGAGGATTTAAGTCTACGCAATTGAGTCTCTTGTAGAATCAAAACATGAGAGTGAGATTTGTGCAATTGTTATAGGATTTGGTTTCTCTTTTGGGGGGTATTAAGGCCCCTAGCGTTAAGTGAGCAAAAGGAAACTGAGGACATACCCCAGGGACAACAAACAAACTAATGGGGAAGATACAACAGGTAGAGGGCAAACAATAGAAGAGACAAGACGAGGACAGGACAGTCAGAGAGAGAAGGAAGAAGAAGACAGGAACAAACACTGAGAACCACAAAGTGGGGGAGGGAGTACCTCCCTTGAAAAGGCGGGGAGAAGTGGTGAGAACACCAAGTATCACGCTACGCAGTAGCGCGAGGACCCTGGAGGGAGATGAGCTTTCCAAGGACGGTGCTGTCCCCCCCCCCCCCCGAAGTGCAGCATCCCAGAGTGCTACTGCATTTATGTGTTTGTCTTGTGTGCCTCTGGTTTCTATGTCTGTAAGTTCTGTTTTTTTTTTTTATTTTTTTTTTTTTGGGTTTTCCTTTTTTTGTTTCCCCTGCAGTGTTCAAACCCAGACTGGTGTAGGGAACTGCCATTTCTACTAGTATATAATGTATCTAGCTTCTTTGCCCCTGCAGTTTGGCTTCAGAGACCCCAGGCATTCAGTGCAGGGTTTGTTTATAAATACAGTGAGTCAGACACATGTGAGGCAGAGCTGCTGGGGGGAGAGATGTGAGCAGAGCTGCTGTGAGACAGACATGTTATGTCTGGGGGAGTCTAAGGCAGGTGGTAGGTGTAATTCTAAGGAGTAGATAAATACATATTTAAGAATCTATATCCTTGAGACCAGCTAGTGACCTTATTTCAGAGCCACCTGTTCCTCTTTACTTCAGAGTATATAGTTAGGTATGTGTTACCCCCTATATACTCACAGGACCTAGCTAGTAACTGTAGTTAGGGATCCATATATATATATATATATATATATATATATATATAGTTCAGGGCGTGAAGGTCAGGGGCGGGGCTGTGGCCCCCCCCCCCCCGCCCCCCCCCCTGGTGGGGGGCCGGCCGCCCTAGTAGTTTACCCGGCGGGTTAAGGGCTTAGTGTTGGGGTGGTCCGGCCTGCATCTACCGCCGTCACCGTCGCCCTGTTTGCTGCCTGTGAAGAATCTCATCATCATCATAATCTCCTGATCGGCTGTCTATCATCTCCTGGAAGAATCCGAGGATCCACAGGGGCCCCTGCATCTCTTCTGTTGCCTGGAGGTATTGTGCACCGGAATCTTGCTATATATCTATATATATATACCTGGGTATATAACCTAAGACTGTTGTGGACTTGCTGGTTGTTGTAGTACTGCTGTGTTCTGAGTATATTGTATGTATGTATTATTACCCTTTTGATTCTTATAAAGCTACTGTTATAACCTTATGTGGTATCTGTATGTATTCTTCAGACTGTGAGATTAGTACAGTGATCCTTGTTAAGGCTACTAACTGTACTTCATGGGTAAGTCCCATGAAGAGATCCCCCTGTAATACAGAGGCTCTATCCTGGGTGGAGGCACTGATATTTTCATATATGTTCCCACTCTTCCCTTCAGCGAAGGTTTCAGGTCCCATTATACACACAGGTCAGTGCCAGAGTCTATTGTGGGAGGGATAATACTCATACCCCCCCAAATAGCCCCACAACAGGGGGGGCACCACGCCCCAAACACAACACAGGGGGGGGGGGGGGGGGGAGAAAAAACACCCGCGACGGGGGGAAATCCCGTCTAGGGTAAAAGAAAAAACAAAAAAAAGGGGGGAAAGGGAACCCCCCCCAAAAAAAAGAGAAAACCCACCCCCCACCACCACAACCGCAAGAAAAGAAAACAAAAACCCCCACCACAAAACAAAAAAAAAAAAAAAAAAAAAAAAAAAAAAGAGAGGGGCCGGATTACCTCTCGCCCCGCGAAAAAAAAAAAAGAAGGACCCAAACAAGGAGAAGCGAACCCGGCCAACCACCCAAGCACCCCACCCCCCCCCCCCCCCCCCCCCCCCCCCCCCCACCACCACCAAAACGGGGGGGGGGAAGGAGGGAGGAGAGGAAAACGACTCCTGCAGCCGAAACCTCCATGGGCCCCCCCCCCCCCCCCCAAAACGGGGGGGGGGGACACACCACCCCCCCCCCCCCCCCACCACCCGCCGGCCCCCCTTTTTTTCAATGCCCCAAAAAAAAAGGGGGTTGTTTGCCCCCCCCGCAACGTACCCCCCTGTGTGGCCCCTGCTTACCCCGCCGCCCCCCCCCCCCCCCCCCCCCCCCCCCCGGGGGGGGGGGCTCCCCTCCACCAGGAGGCCCCCCCGGGGGGGCCCCCCCCCCCCCCCCCCCCCGGGGGGCCGCGCCCCCCCCCCCCCCCTTCCCCCCCCCGGGGGGGGGCCGGGGCCCTTTGGGGGCCGACCCCGCCCGCTAGGTGGCACAGCATCCGCCACTACTACTCCCATCCTCTGGTCTCATCCGACTGGGTTGCGGCAGAAGCCCCAGGGCCAAATGAAGAAACAGCGAACAACATCAATATAATAGTGCCAACTGGTCTGAAAACTGCAAAGAAATATTAGGGGAAATAAAAGAGGGGATAGGTGTATAAGGCAGAGGGGTGTAAACAGGAGTGGCTGCACCGCCCGGGGACACCAGGGGCGGAAAAGGGCAACAATAAGACCCCAGGACCAAGAGAGGGAGTGGTAGCAACCCCCAGTCCCCCCAGGCGAGTGCCCGCCACACAACGGTAAGTACAATACAGAGAACAGTCTGGTATCAAGGTGGTGAAGCATCACGTCTCGCTGGGCTGCCGTCGGTAACAGGAGTACGATCACGTCTGCGGCGGCGAAGTCTGCGTTGGGTTCTCGGTAGTGGCGAGACTGTTGGGGCGCCTGGAAGCGCAGGCCAATCGAGGATATCCACTGGAGGAAGTCCGAGAGCCGTCATGAAGGAAGGGACCTCATCAGGATGTTGGAGAACCAGGACTCGCCCCTCTCTGCGGACCTGGAGACAAAACGGAAAGAGGTTTGAGGGCACACCTCTTGGCCAGGGTGAGACGGGAAAGATCAGGAAGAAGAGCCATCTGGTGGCCTTGGAAGAGAACTTGCCCGGATTCTCTGGCCTTGCGCATTATCGCTTCCTTCAACTGATAGCGGTGGACCCTGCAAATGACATTTCTCGGGTTGCTGGGGTCTGGGACACGGGCTCCCAGGGAGCGATGTGCACTATCAAGTTCCAGAGGCGAATCTGGAGAGACTCCCAGGAGTGAGTTAAACACTGTGCGGAGAGTCGCATCCAGCTTCTGTGGGTTAACTGATTCTGGGATTCCCCGAATGCGGATATTGTTGCGTCTATTGCAGTTTTCCAAGTCATCAATGACATCCACTAGAAGTTGGAGCTGGTGGGAGTGAGGCAGCAGGGTAGCGTCCTGTGTAGAAAATCTGTCAGAAACTGTAGCAGAGGAGGCCTCAACTGCGGCAACATGGCTCTCTAAGTGTTGGACAGAGGAAGAAACAGTGGACAGTTCTGCTTTGTAAGACTGCTCCAATCGCGACACATAGTATTCCATGTCGGCTTTGGTAGCTATGGCACTGAGGTGGGCGCTTAGTCAGCGTAATTCGCCCAGGGTGTCCACCAGTGAAGCAGACGGCGCAGCAGCAGCAGTGGGTTCTGTAAAGGCGTGATAGGGCACTGTGTCCGGAGAGGCCGCACGCAGGGTGGTGCCATTGCCAGGAGGAATTGAAGGAGTCCCCTGAGTCATGCCAGGGTGAGGGGTGAGACCAGCAAAGAGCCACATTGAGGGGGGGACCCTGGACATGGCCAGATGAGAGAGTGCCTGGGACAGTAGGGACGATGGTGGTGCTGTGCCCCGTTATAGCTGAGGAGGCTGCAGGGGAGGGAGGCAGGGACGGCCACTCCGCGTCCAGGACCGCATCGGGAGTAGGGGAGGGGGGAGAGGTACCTCCAGAGTTGCTGCGGTAGGCCCCCGCAGACAGCTGAAAAGAGCAGTCCATTGTGGAGCCCGGAACAGGGCTAGATTGCAGGGCTGGAGCAGGGGAACCTGCATCTCCCGCCGGGTACGATTCACGGTGCGAAGCAGGGCAGTGCTGGGAAGTCTGAGGCGCTGTGTGAGGAACGGGCGCCATCTTTGACCCGTGCGGAGCGGACCCGGTGGAGCTGAACAGGCGATGAAGAGCCTCTCCTGGGGTTGTCAGAGGTGGTATGGAAGAGGACTTGGGGGGCCCACGTCTTGATTTCCCCATCGGTGGTTAGAAGTAGTGTCGGTCGGGACTGAGTTAAGGTGGCCCGGAGGTTCAGCGAGGCAGGAGCGCTCGGGTAAGCTGCTTCACACCGCCATGGCCAGGCCACACCTCCTGGGTGACAGTTAGAAAGCAGCGGGATAGAGGGAAGAGTTCCAGGGTGGTTAGTCCTGAACTGGCACACCCCAACAAGTTTGCTAAATTGGGAGATGAGGGGGATGTTAGTACAGGGGTAACACTGCTGCAGCAAGAGACTTCCTCTGACCGCCAGGGGAATGTCTTCTCCAGTAAGAAGGGGGATAGGAGTGCAGAGAAATCTAGACAGGTGCTGGTAGTAGGGGATTCAATTATTAGAGGAACAGACAGGGCAATCTGTCACAAAGACCGGGATCGTCGTATGGTGTGTTGCCTTCCTGGCGCTCGAGTTCAACACATTGCGGATTGGGTTGATACAGTAGATTACTGGGTGGGGCTGGTGTGGATACAGCGGTCATGGTGCATGTTGGCACAAATGACAAAACTAGCGGTAGGTGGAAGGTCCTTAAAAATGATTTCAGAGATCTAGGGAGAAAGCTGAAGGCAAGGACCTCCAAGGTAGTATATTCAGAAATAATACCTGTACCGCGAGCCACACAGGAAAGGCAGTGGGAGATTAGGGAGGCAAACAAGTGGCTCAAGAGCTGGTGTAGGAAGGAGGGGTTTGGGTTCCTGCTGTAGGTTACAGGTTCTATGGTAGGGATGGGCTGCATCTCAATGGGGAGGGTGCAGCTGTGCTGGGGGAGAAGATGGCTAGACGGTTGGAGGAGTGTTTAAACTAGGGACTGGGGGGAGGGTAACAGATGCAGAGGGCAAGATAGTGTAGAAATGGAAAGAGGGCTAAATAATGTAACTGGGGGTGGAGCGGGGGGTGGGGTTAGAACAGTCAGTAGGCAGTGGAAGAGTAGGGATAAAGATAAATCCATGAAATGTATGTATACTAATGCCAGAAATCTCACTAACAAGATGGAAAAACTAGAAGTGATAATGTCGGAAGAGAAATATGACATGGTGGGGATAAGTGAGACATGGCTGGACTCTAGCTATGACTGGGCTGTAAGTATACAGGGGTACAGTATGTTTAGAAAGGAGCGTACCAATAGGAAAGGGGGAGGGGTTTGCTTAAACGTAAAATCCTGCCTTAAGACAGTTCTGCGAGAGGACATCTGGGAGGAAAATGAATATTTGGAGTCCTTATAGGTGGAAATTAAGGGAGGAATAAAGAATAATAAAATACTGATAGGGGTTTGTTATAAATCTCCAAATATAATGGAAGAAGCTGAAAATGTACTAATAAAACAAATAGATGAGGCCACAAAACATAATAAAGTCATTATTATTGGGGATTTCAACTACCCAGATATCGACTGGGAGGCAGAAACTTGCAGGTCCAACAAAGGGAACAGGTTTTTGTCAGTAATAAAAGAAAATTACCTATCGCAACTAGTGCAGGACCCAACAAGAGGCGAGGCACTTTTAGACCTAATTTTAACAAATGAACCTGACACATTGTCAAAAGTGGAGGTTGGAGGTCATCTTGGTAATAGTGACCACAACATAATAAGTTTTTTTGTACACACTAAAAAAATGTTCAGTAGAGCGGGAATAAAAACACTAAACTTCAGGAAGGCCAATTTTAGCCAGCTGAGAGAGGAGCTTAGCAGTATAAACTGGGACAAAATCCTCAAAGTGACTGGAACACAAACAAAATGGGACATTTTCAAAAGCCTTTTAAATAGGACCACTAAAAAAACATATCCCTTATGGGAATAAGCGGGCCAGAAATCGTAGAAAACCAGTATGGCTAACTAAAACGGTAAGGAGTGCAATGAGGGTTAAAAAGGAAGCATTTAAAGTGCTAAAAAAAGAAAGTAGTGACGCAGCATTAAAAAACTATAAAGAAAAAATAAATTGTGTAAAAGACAAATAAAGGAGGTGAAGATCAAGGCTGAGAGAAAAATTGCCAAGGAAAGTAAAAATAATCCAATATTATTCTTCAATTACATAAATAACAAGAGAATAAAAACGGACAATGTGGGCCCTCTCAAAAATAATCTGGGTGTAATGGTGGAGGAGGATGAGGAAAAAGCACAACTATTAAATGCCTTCTTCTCTACGGTGTTTACACAGAAAATCCAATGGCCAGCAACATGATTAGGGGTAATGTTAACTCTCCATTAAATGTCACCTGTTTAACCTAGGAGGAAGTGCGGTGCCGCCTTCAAAACACTAAAATACAGAAATTGCCAGGTCCAGATGGCATACACCCCCAAGTTCTGAGGGAATTATGCATGGTGATAGACAGACCCTTATATCTAATATTTAAGGATTCAGTAATGACTGGGTCTGTTCCACTTGATTGGTGCATAGAAAATGTGGTGTCAATTTTCAAAAAGGGGTCTAAAAGTGAGTGTGGAAACTATAGGCCTGTAAGTTTGACTTCTGTGGTGGGTAAGATATTTGAGAGCTTTCTAAGAGATGCTATCCTGGAGTACCTCAATATAAATAATCTTATAACACACAATCAGCATGGGTTTATGAGGAATCGGTCCTGTCAGACTAATCTGATCAGCTTCTATGAAGAGGTCAATTCAAGACTGGACATGGGTAATGCAGTAGACGTGGTATATCTGGACTTTTCAAAGGCTTTTGATACTGTACCACATAAAAGGTTGGTATGCAAAATGAGAATGTTGGGACTGGGGGAAAACATATGCATTTGGGTTCGCAACTGGCTCACTGATAGGAAACAGAGGGTGCTTATAAATGGTAAATATTCAGACTGGGTCACAGTCACCAGTGGGGTGCCACAGGGGTCAGTATTGGGCCCTCTCCTGTTTAATATCGTTATTAATGACCTGGTAGACAGTTTGCAAAGCAGGGTGTCCATATTTGCAGATGATACTAAACTTTGTAAGGTAATCAAAAATGAGAAGGATAATAGAATATAACAAGGGGATCTAAGGAAGCTGGAAGCATGGGCCGAGACTTGGCAAATGAAGTTTAATATTGACAAATGTAAGGTTATGCATTTTGGTCGCCAAAATAAAATGCATGATTATGTACTTAATAGTAAATTACTGGGTAAGACTGCCAATGAAAAAGACTTGGGGATTTTGGTGGACAGCAAGCTTACCTTTAGTGACCAGTGCCAGGCAGCTGCTGCCAAGGCAAATAAAATTATGGGATGCATCAAAAGAGGTATAGATTCTCATGACAAGAACATAGCTATGTCTCTATACAAATCACTGGTACGGCCACACTTAGACTATTGTGCACAATTCTGGGACCCAGTATACAAGAAAGACATAATCGAACTAGAAAGAGTGCAAAGAAGGCCAACCAAAATTATTAGAGGAATGGGTGGATTGGAGTACAACGATAGATTAACAAACTTGGGGTTATTCAGTTTAGAGAAAAGACGTCTACGGGGAGATCTAATAACAATGTACAAATACATGAAGGGACAGCACAAAGAACTTTCTAATGATCTTTTTACCCCTAGGCCAGTGACAGTGACAAGGGGACATCCTCTACGACTGGAGGAGAGAAAGTTTCACCAGCAACATAGAAGAGGATTCTTTACAGTAAGAACAGCGAGGCTATGGAACTCTCTGCCCCGGGAAGTGGTGATGATGGATTCATTGAACAAGTTCAAAGAGGGCCTGGATGCCTTTCTTGAACAGAACAACATTACGGGTTATGGGTTCTTGATTTTAAGGGCGCGTTGATGCAGAGTTTTATACTGATTGCCAGATTGGAGTCGGGAAGGAATTTTTTTCATGTGAAATGGGGCAATTGGCATAAGCCTCATGGGGTTTTTTGCCTTCCTTTGGATCAACACTGTAGGGGACTGTAGGGTTATAGGTTGGACTTGATGGACTGATGTCTTCATCCAACCTCATCTACTATGTAACTATGTAATTTAGAATATGTGTATACTTTATATGTCAGAGGGACCTTTGGGGCCCCCTCAAGAACCAGGGTCCAGTAACAACTGCTGCCACTGCATCACCTATAACTAGGCATCGCTACAAGCAGCAAAAATCCCACAAGGGCTAAGTATCACTAATATATTAGTACCAATTTTTTGCTGATTGCAATACAGAGGCCATGCCCAGTTTAAAATGGTTGGAGTATACATAGCATATGGGCACTAGAGATGGGCTAACCTCTAAAAATTTATTTTGTTTTGGGTTCAGGTGGTTTGGTTTGGGTCAAATAAGTTTTACACAAATCTGAGTTTACTTTACTGCGTTTGAATTTGCCTAAAACATAGTGTATGACACTGGCAGGACTTCTAGGACTTTATCTATCCTATTTATACCTCTCTAAGGGAAATATAGCCAAAGTTATGTAAAAAAAATTACAGTAACATGTATGTCTATGGGAAAACAGATGGTAAGCAGTATATACAAAATGTTAGTTTACTCATACAATGCGCTGACACTTTCTTTTATGCTTTGACCATTTAAAGCTTCAAAAATTAGCTTGTTTTGAGAGAATTGGTGCCTGAAACAGTGGCTTTCCAAAAAAAAAAAAAAGTGCCAACAATGATCCCCTAATGGGAGCAAAATGCTCCACTAACATGTCGAATATAAAATATTCTAGACTATATAATAATAGGATGTGATGGACCAGGTTATAGATGTCTGACTGAGTGATGGCAGTGATGGTAGCTTTGGCAACATAAGTGGGAGTATGGCATGGAATAATGTGCCTCAGGAGATGTCAGCAAATGAAATGGAACATAATTCACAATAACTCAAAAAGACAGATGAAGTGGCATTTCTACTGTATTCACTGGAATCAGTCAGAGATATGTGAAAATATAAATGGATTCATGCCTGATTCATTTTGACAAAAGTAATTTTTTCCAGAAATGTGGTGGACAGTTTGGTTTGTTTAGGTGCTACAATGCCCACCATTTTGGGGTTTGAGCCCTTTCACCTAAAAGTAAGTAAAAGTGTAAATAAACAATATGCTGTGTTTACAACTTGTTATACAGGTCAAGTTTATACTCTCTAGTCAATAAGGCGAGAGTTATTTGGTTACCCAGGGAAAGTGTAGGGCAAGCGAGTCATTCATTCCTCCCACAACAACCCCAGAGGTGGTTATGGGTATAAGCTATATTGTGTTGTGTATTATATATATAGTGACAGGAACATCTAAGTATCTAACACACACTTGTGAGTCCTCCTGATATATCCCTTATGCTACGTGTGAGTAAGAATTCTAAACACCAATATTATTTTTTACAGTTTCAATATTAATAATTAATTACTAATATACTAAAGGGATGACATCACTGATGGTGCAGTTGTCCCTGCTGGCGAATTTGGTGGCATCAGCAAAGGGCTTCACACTTTCCTCATGAGCCTCCAATGTTGGGTTGCAAAATAACACATTGTCGGTGGCGTGTCCTAGCATGGGAGCTGACTAGACACAGTTCTCTAGAGCGCTGGTCCACAATCCTTTACAACGGGTGAATCCCTGCACACCATGGGAAAAGTCTGCACTAGGGAAGTCAACGGGAGAAACCCCGATGTCCCAGGCACTTGAAGTGCCTATTTCTAACTATTTCCTCCCACTGGGGGACTCCCGTCCATCCTCGGACAGTGAGGCCGGCTCCAACATACCTGCTGCCTCACTTTTAGTTGCGGCTCCATCATTGCCGCCTCCAGGTCCTCTGATCCAGTCTCCCAGGCAGCAGCAGGTTTCTCTGTCGCCTATCCCAAAAGCTCCGGCACCCCTGAATCATCACTGCTCCATGGTAAGTGCTGCCGCAACCCCACTCGGCCTCCAGCCTCCCGTCTGCCAAACGCGGGAAGATGACAGTCATCTTGATCCCCAGACCAGTCTGCAGGTTCTATACGTGCACAGGAGCCACCCTCTCCAGGTGCTTGCACCCCTACTCCTTTTGCACAGATGACCGAGGAGGGCCCATGACATCCATGCATTCCACCCAGCCTGGGAGCACAGATCATAGATGTCACAGAGGCCTGGAGTGGGGTTTCAGCCCACCTACCAAGAAGCTCCAATACACCCCTCTTTTCTTCTTACTCATTTACCAACGGCTGAGGAAGCCGTCCATTCGTTGCAAGGTCAATTATGAACGCTACTTGCCCTCATCCTTAGTAAACGGGACATGGATGATCTAGCATCTGACCTTAAAAAGGCCTGGCACCAAGACCACAAGGTAGTGAAGGCTGATGTTGCCAATTTACAACAACAGGTGGACAATTTAGAACTGTTTCAGGAATCAATATCGCCCTCTGTACAATCTCAGCAGCAAGCCTCCCATTCTACCACTACTGTAAACAGTACAGAAGTCTATGGTCGCATGTGGATGATACAGTGGCTTGCAAAAGTATTCATATCCCTTGAACTTTTTCACATTTTGTCATCTTACAACCACAAACTTGAATGTATTTTATTAAGATTTTAAGTGATAGACCAACCCAAAGTAGTAGATAATTGTGAAGTGGAACGAAAATCAAATAAAAATCTCTACAGTGTGACATGCAAAAGTATTCAGCCCCCCTATATCAATACTTTGTAGAGCCACCGTTCACTGTAACTACAGCTGCAAGTGTTTTGGGGTATGTCTCTACCAGCTTTGCGCATCTAGAGACTGAGATTTTTGCCCATTCTTCTTTGCAAAATAGCTCAAGCTCAGCCAGACTGGATGGAGAGTGTCTGTGAACAGCAATTTTCATGTCACAGATGCTCAATGGGATTCAGGTCTGGACTTTGACTGGGCCATTCTAGCACATTAATATTCTTTGATCTAAACCATTCCACTGTAGCTCTGGCTGTATACTTAGAGTCATTGTCTTGCTGGAAGGTAAATCTCCTTCCCAGTCTCAAGTCTTTTGCAGCCTCCAACAGGTTTTCTTCCAGGATTGCCCTCCATCCATTTTCCCATCAACTCTGACCAGCTTCCCTGTCCTTGCTAAAGAAAAGCATCCCCACAGAATAATGCTGCCACCACCATGTTTCACAGTGGGGATGGTGTGTTTAGGGTGATGAGCAGTGTTACTTTTCCGCCACACATAACGCTTTGCATTTAGGCCAAAAAGTTCAACTTTGGTCTCATCTGACCAGAGCACCTTCTTCCACATGTTTGCTGTGTCCCCTATATGGCTTGTGGCAAACTGCAAACGACACTTCTTATGTCTTTCTTTCAATAATGGTTTTCTTCTTGACACTCTTCCTTAAAGGCCAGAATTGTGGAGTGCACAACTTATAGTTGTCCTGTGGACAGATTAACCTACCTGAGCTGTGGATTTATGCATCTCCTCCAGAGTGACCATGAACCTCTTGGCTGCTTCTCTGACCAGTGCTCTCCTTGCTCATTCTGTCAGTTTAGGTGTCGAAAAAAACAGATTTAAGAAGCTTTGCTTCCTGCTTCATGGGATAATGTTTTAACCAGAGACGAAGAATTTGACCTTTCACCGGCGTTCTCTGTAGAGCCGGTGTTGCCCACCTTGGTCGCCGGTTTTACACGTCTGAAGCAGCGCACTGCGGAGTGCATCCCTCCGCATATGGAAGACTCGTGCTGGAACTTACACGACACATAGACAATGGCCCTCATTAAAAAGCCAGCACGCTCCAGTTGGTTTTGGGGCTGCAGCCTCGGAAGCCTGTCCGATGGCAGTGGCTCCTGGTGGAAAGGGGCGCGATGGCTTTTGCACCAGGATAAGCTGCAGCCACACGTCCGTAGCCTTCGACGCCCAGCCAACTGCTGAGTCCAAGGCTAGCTGACGGCGAAACTCTTCATCATAGCGCCACCAAGCCACACCTCCGTGCAGCTTGTATGTGCTATAGATGGTGTCCATGTAAATGAAAAGTTCTGGCCCTTACTCTGGCTTCTTCTGACATAAGGTATGGGACAGGATAGCGAAGGCCTGGACCCAGTTTCCAAAGGTCTTGGCAGCCTTCACTTTCTTGTCCAAACTCTTTTCAAAGGAATGCTCCTTGTCAACGGTCACATGGTCCACTGACAGGAGCGACCAAATATCAATGTATTCCTGTTTTTCTATCTTTTCCCGTACATCTGCAGCTAAGTGGGTCCTCAGAGGTGCCACCTCGCAGAATAGGGAATCCCTGAATAGCAAACTCGTAACACTACCATGCTCAGGCTGGGGTAAAGACCCCCTGGTGTAGCTGATGTCTTATCTTCTATCTTGTTGTCAGAGGCCGTTCTATCCTCTAATGGCTGTAGACTCACAAACAGGAGTGGACAGGGATGACCAGGCCTTTCAGACCTGTATACTCACCATCCTTTGCTGGTGCCGTTGGCATCTGTGTAGTGACTGCTGAGGAGGCTGCGAGGTCTTGTTGAAGCTCTTGAGGGGTGGATCCACTGACCGATGCACTCCAGGGAGTAACAGTACCTCACGTGACTCTCTAGCTGGAACACTGGCGGCATGGGTTCGCTCTGCGTACCATGAAGCTCCCTTGGGCGAGAAAAAAGTTGATGACATAGAAGAGGAAGAATGGCTACGTGAGTGGTGCCTGCTACTGCGATGAGCCTTGGATCTTCTGGAGTCCCCATGCCTGCGGCGATGATGATGCCCGTGCCTCCGTCTTCCATCATGCTGAGAGGGAGCGCGACCATTTGAAAAGGAAAACTTGGAAGAGGAGTCAGAGACAAAAAGAAGAGGTGCTCTGCCAGATGACCTGCCAGACTCACTGCGATATCTTGCCCCAACCCCAGAACTAGTGTCCCTGGGGCCCTGTGACCCCTTGCCTGGTGGCTCCTGCATCTGGGTCGCTCAGTGGGTGAAGGGGTGGAGCTAAGAGGGCTAAGTCTACCTAGTCTTTCCCTGGCATTGTTGGAAAGTGGCTGGCTGCTCTCGGTAACGTCACCCCTCCCCTCAGCCCGCACTCCTTGCTGCCCGGGGGGAGGGGCACGTGATCTGTGACCTGTCATGTCATCCACACTACCATCCACACGTCATCCTGCTGATATCAAAGCAGGCTGTGCTCCAGTGGCTGCTTCTGGAGCAGCACCCAGCTCCCCCTGCCTATAGCTGAAGGAGCCGAGTGCCGCTCACTCCTGTCCTGCAATCTCCCCTCCACCCCCTAGCACCAGTGTTCATGTGCTGAACGGGCAACCTGGGAGGATGGAAGGGGAACGCTCCTGTGTGCCTGAGTCTCTGAGACCCTGCATGTCAGCCTCTGAGTTTCCCTATGAGCGCTCCTGCGTGCCTGCCTCTCTGGGTTCCGGGCAGCACCAGGGGACTTGCGCACACCCCTGCTGCCTGGAGAGACTGGCTGCTGGGGGATATGAACTGCGGGGACCCGGCTCCCTGTCAATTCCATTATCAGGAGTCGGGTGATCTATTGCTGCTGCAGGCGGTCCATCCCCTCCCCCATGAGCCGGCAAGGCACTTGAAGGGGCAGGGAGGGGGAGGTGCCGCCATGGAAAAACACGTACCTTGAGCCCCTGCAGCCTCCGGACGGCCGCTGGTCCCATCATTACAGCAGCCGCCGGGTGACACCCTTCTCTTGGGATGCCTCCCAGGGGCTTGGCCTGAGCCAGACCGGTGCACGTGCCCTCCTCGTCGACCTACCTCTCTGCAAGTCTGGAGCTGCTGCTAATGGGAGATCTTCTGGCTGTTCCTGTGCCTTCACAAGCATCCCCTGAAGTCAGGCAGGGCCTTCTTTGGAAACTTTTTCCATTATAAGTTGCTCCAGGGACACCATCTCCAGGACCTGGATGATCGTTCTTCTTTCCAGTCAAAGAAGAAGGTGAGCCATTAGACCGCCAAAAACTAATGTAAATATTATCCTTAGAGCTTAACTCCACCACCCTCTCTTCATTAAAGCTGCAGGGTACCTGAAACTGGCATATTTTAAAAGTGCACCAAACCCCTCACAGTCTATGGTCGCTTCACTATACGCTTTGCGGCCGCCCAATCCCTCCAATGTAGGGTTGAATGAACTCATTGCTTGGGACTGGATCACACAGAACATGCGCCTGACCAGCAGTTATGCTTGGGACCCCGCCAAAACATTGTGAAATACTTGGACTTCCAGAACAAGACAGCAATCCTCTGAGCCTTAAAATGTAAAAATAACAGCTGTTCTGTTTTCTGTTTTCTTTACAACAGTCAACTCATTTACATCACAACCTATTGTATAATGGCCTCTGCGAGCCTATCTGTAAATTAATTGATCACCATCTGAAAACATTTGATGAAAAACACTCCCTTCCTATAGTAAGGATACCACAGATCTTCTTTTGAAAATGGATGAACTACACCTGGAATCTGACGTGCTTCTTGTGACATGTGAAGTTGAATCTTTATACAAATCCATTAGACATAGTGATGGGCTGGAGGCATTTACACTTTTATTCGGATGTCTGACATTAATGAAGATTTGTATTTGAAGGTATGTTATTGATTGAACTAATACATTTTTCACTGTCACACAATTTCTTTGTTTGGTGACTCCATCTTCCTACAGCTCTAGGTCACAGCAATGGAGGCAGCATGTGTGCCCTCATATGCTAATCTGTTCCTGGGGCTGTGGGAAAGATGTATCTTCCTAACGGAGCTCCCCCCCCCATTAGTTGAGAACATCCAATTTTGGGTGTGTTATATTGATGACATTATTATCATATGGCAGGGCTCAGATTTGGACCTAGTAACCTTCTTCCACCATCTAAACAACAATAACAAAAACATCAAATTGACATACAAAAGAATTAGATTGGAAATTGACTTCCTTGATGTAAAGCTAAAAATTGGCTCGGATGGGAATATCCAGTCTGATTTGTATCAGAAAGAAACTGCCACAAATGCTCTACTACACTCTACCTCTGAGCATCCAGCCCAGGTCTTATCCAGAATATACCTGTGGATCAATTTTTGGAGAACCAGATGCATTTGTTCAACTAATGAAGCTTTTGAAAGATCAGCAAGAGAACTCTGCCACAACGGGGGTATGATGAACATTGGATACGGATGGGATATACCCAGGCCTTCACCTCTAATCGTAATGATTTGTTGAAACCAAAGAACAAACACA
This sequence comes from Leptodactylus fallax, assembly GCA_947044405.1. Lineage (NCBI taxonomy): Eukaryota > Metazoa > Chordata > Amphibia > Anura > Leptodactylidae > Leptodactylus > Leptodactylus fallax. Next base: position 460,494 of record CAMRHE010000061.1, on the reverse strand, counting down.
AACGTCTTGAACTTAAGGTAAGATTTATTACCATACAATTCCAGATGGTTCAACATACAGTGGGTACGGAAAGTATGCAGACCCCTTTAAATTTTTCACTCTTTGTTTCATTGCAGCCATTTGCTAAAAAAAAGTTCATTTTATTTCTTATTAATGTACACTCAGCACCAGAAAAAAACAGAAATGTAGATATTTTTGCAAATTTATTATAAAAGAAAAACTGAAATATCACAGTTATAAGTATTCAGACCCTTTGCTGTGACACTCATATTTAACTCACATACTGTCCATCTCCTTCTGATCCTCCTTGAGATGGTTCTACTCCTTCATTGGAGTCCAGCTGTGTTTAATTAAACTGATTGGACTTGATTAGGAAAGGCACACACCTGTCTATATAAGACCTCACAGCTCACAGTGCATGTCAGAGCAAATGAGAATCATGAGGTCAAAGGAACTGCCCAAGGAGCTCAGAGACACAATTGTGGCAAGGCACAGATCTGGCCAAGGTTACAAAAGAATTTTTGTAGCACTCAAGGTTCCTAAGAGCACAGTGGCCTCCATAATCCTTAAATGGAAGAAGTCTGGGACGACCAGAACTCTCCTAGACCTGGCCGTCCAATGTTGGTGGACAGCCATTTTCAGGTCTCTCCAGAGATGCTCAATTGGGTTGAGGTCAGGGCTCTGGCTGGGCCAGTCAAGAATGGTCACAGAGTTGTTCCAAAGCCACTCCTTTGTTATTTTAGCTGTGTGCTTAGGGTCATTGTCTTGTTGGAAGGTGAACCTTCTTCCCAGTCTGAGGTCCAGAGCACTCTGGAACAGGTTTTCTTCCAGGATATCTCTGTACTTGGCCGCATTCGTCTTTCCTTCAATTGCAACCAGTCGTCCTGTCCCTGCAGCTGAAAAACACCCCCATAGCATGATGCTGCCGCCACCATGTTTCACTGTTGGGATTGTATTGGGCAGGTGATGAGCAGTGCCTGGTTTTCTCCACACATATCACTTAGAATTAACACCAAAATAGTTCAATCTGTATCTCATCAGACCAGAGAATCTTATTTCTCATAGTCTGGGAGTCCTTCATCTGTTTTTTGGAAAACTCTATGCGGACTTTCATATGTCTTCCTTTGGGCCACTCTGCCATAAAGCCCCAACTGGTGGAGGGCTGCAGTGATAGTTGACTTTGTAGAACTTTCTCCCATCTCCCTACTGCATCTCTGGAGCTCAGCCACAGTGATCTTTGGGTTCTTCTTTACCTCTCTCAGCAAGGCTCTTCTCCCACGATTGCTAAGTTTGGCTGGACGGCCAGGTCTAGAAGAGTTCTGGTCATCCCCAACTTCTTCCATTTAAGGATTATGGAGGCCATTGTGCTCTTAGGAACCTTGAGTGCTGCAGAAATTCTTTTGTAACCTTGGCCAGATTTGTGCCTTGCCACAATTCTGTCTCTGAGCTCCTTGGGCAGTTCCTTTGACCTCATGATTCTCATTTGCTCTGACATGCACTGTGAGCTGTGAGGACTCCAATGAAGGAGTAGAACCATCTCAAGGAGGATCAGAAAGAAATGGACAGCATGTGAGTTAAATATGAGTGTCACATCAAAGGGTCTGAATACTTATGACTATGATATTTCAGTTCTTCTTTTTTAATAAATTTGCAAAAATATCTACATTTCAGTTTTTTTTTCTGTCAAGATGGGGTGCTGAGTGTACATTAATGAGAAATAAAATGACCTTTTTTGCTTTTTTGCAATTGGCTGCAATGAAACAAAGAGTGAAAAATTTAAAGGGGTCTGAATACTTTCCGTACCCGCTGTATCCCCGGTTTCCATATTCAATTATGGTGTTTCCCCATATATAAGGTATTACATTCATAGGAGGTACTTATTTCACTTTTGTGGGTAATAATCAAATTTGTGTCAGATTTATGTATGTATATAATGTATTCCATTGTCTGGAGTTATATATAATCAGGGATGCTCATGTGCAGTGAATATGTTCCTTATTTTTAAGACCCTGGCTAAGGGTCTATACTAGCGATTGCTAGTTACTACAATCATGCAAGCATTATTGTAACCTCGCACATGCGTAGCATTGATACAGGGACACTGTTACTTGTTTCCCCTGCCGACATGAACATGCTGTTATTGCCTTATGATGTAAGTGTTACCCTTTACTGTTTAATTTCTGTATGTCAGCAAGTGTATGCTATCTGTAATGAGGCTTGTGATTGGTAGTGGGGGGACATAAAAAGGTGATTTCATCTGACCTACCATCACCCATAGACAAAACAAGAGCAGCAAAACACACGTCGTGGCACTTTTTTTTTTTTTTGGTAAGGTTTCTAATGTGGTGTTACTTTCTTTGTGCAATGTGCAATGTGTAATAGGTTATTATGTTGGACGTGTTTGGCCACTATTTAATAGCTTGGATATACAGTGGGGAAAAAAAGTATTTAGTCAGCCACCAATTGTGCAAGTTCTCCCACTTAAAAAGATGAGAGAGGCCTGTAATTGACATCATAGGTAGACCTCAACTATGAGAGACAAAATGAGAAAACATATCTAGAAAATCACATTGTCTGATTTTTTTAAGAATTTATTTGCAAATTATGGTGGAAAATAAGTATTTGGTCACCTACAAACAAGCAAGATTTCTGGCTCTCTGTCTTCCACTTTCTAATTATTGCTCCCACAGTTGATTTCTTCACACCAAGCTACTTGCCTATTGCAGATTCAGTCTTCCCAGCCTGGTGCAGGCCTACAATTTTTTTTCTGGTGTCTTTCCACAGCTCTTTGGTCTTCACCATAGTAGAGTTTGGAGTGTGACTTTTTGAGGTTGTGGATAGGTGTCTTTTATACTGATAACAATTTCAAACAGGTGCCATTACTACAGGTAATGAGTGGAGAACAGAGGAGTCTCTTAAAGAAGTTGTTACAGGTCTGTGAGAGCCAGAAATCTTGCTTGTTTGTAGGTGACCAAATACTTACTTTCCACCATAATTTACAAATAAATTCTTAAAAAATCAGACAATGTGATTTTCTAGATATGTTTTCTCATTTTGTCTCTTATAGTTGAGGTCTACCTATGATGTCAATTACAGGCCTCTCTCATCTTTTTAAGTGGGAGAACTTGCACAATTGGTGGCTGACTAAATACTTTTTTTCCCCACTGTATGTACCTTTATATTCTACTTGATGGCACTTTGCTTTATATGATATTATGCATTAAACTTTGGTGACCAATAGCGTTCCTATATTACCTTGATATAATGATGTATTTTAGTCACATTTACCTCCACATAGTACTCTATTGTGTGGTTATCCCTCTTCATTTACCCTTATTTGTATGATGTGTATATGTATTTATATATCTTTTCTAATATGAAATAAACATGTATTATTTTTACTTGTGTGTGGGCCTTTGTTACTTTTATTTTCATTTACATCACAGACAAGACAATGTAAGATGGGGAAACAGCCCTCATGTTATGAATGTACCTGTTTCTGTAAATAAGTTTATTTTTTTTTTTTATAAACTGACATTTGGTTGTTTGACCACAAGAGGCCACTGTTACCTCAGAAATGGGAAGGACTGTAATTCTGTAATTCCCTGGAGCAGTGACGTGGAGACCCTGTTCTGCAGAGGTGGAACAAGAAGAAGCAGAGTGTGTGTGGCAGCAATCTTAGGAGTGTGCTTTGAGCTTTGAGAAGAAGAAGGACTGTAGTGAGAGAAGGAAGATTCCTAAGTGATCAGAAATATAGCAAGGTGGAGCTGAAGCAGAGACTGTTCCAGGGTTTGTTCAGACAGCATCCTAAGTTGAAGATTGCTATCAAGGACCCGGCTGAGAAGAGGCCCTGTCAGTAAGATTGCATGTTTTCTGGATGAGTCCCGGTTTCAGCTGTTCCAGACAAAGGCTAAAGGTACCCAACAGACCTGGGTCAGTAAGAGAAGTAATCGTGCACGCACCGCATTACATTTTTTGCTCCAAGTTGCTTGGGATTGAGTAAGGGCCTGTAGTTAGAATAGTTATGCATACTCATCTTCACATGCCACACTACAGGTGAATTAGCTACCTATATGGTAGTAAGGACTCAGAGAATTCTATTGAGTTGTAACTCTCATAGAGGAGCTTCTAAGGAAGTCTAGAAGCAACATTTTATACATTGTCACATTTCTTCGGCTTGCAAGCTAACCTACTATTACATTTACTTGGTTGTACTTTGGGGGAAATAGGGGTATTTTGATAAGTTTGTAAGCTCTTGTGTTATACCGTCAGTGCTCCTATCACACTTATTGAATTGTTCCTGTGACTAGGTTGATAAAAAGGTAACAAGCGGCGGGTTAGTTGCAGCCTGCAGATAGGTAAAAGCTTGGAGGATATTGGAGCCGCACATTAGAGGGCACCGCGCTGTACAACACCAGGGTCTCAGCTTACTGGCTGAGTGTATGTAAATAGTTGGGAGTGTTTTTTTTGTAAAGGGGTGTTACTACACTAATTAAAATCTTGTTTTTACTAAATTGATTTGGAGTCGCTTCCTTTGTTCGTGACTTCGCTGTATCCTGGGAAGCCCACCCCGGTACATGGCTTTCAACAAGCAGAATTACATTACATAGATGTTATATCTCTTCCATCATATTTAAGGGATTCACCACTGAACAGTGTTGAAGCATGGAGTAGGAGCTCCTGCATCAAATAACAAAAACAAGCTACATTTAACAACAAACCGAACACTTGGTACCTCCAGACCTTACCCCAGTGTCTTCCCTAAGATCCCAGTTTGCTAATTTGGGGTGCACGGCCCTACCTCCCTGAAACCGACTGACCTGCCGCTTCTTCTCCCTGCCTCAGCTCACATGAGTGCGCCTCCGCCATCTAATGCTACCCTTGCAGGCAGTGTGTACTCTCCAGAACCCATACACACTTACAAGAAGATCTCACCCTGATTGGACACCTCGGTGACAACAGCGAAATCACTGAAGGGGACCATGAGCTTTGCCAGTGGCCGCCTTGCCGACTGTCTCGCCAGGCCCACAACCACCATTTTGGAACCTTGCTTTCCTCCACGCAGCACTACAAGCAACGAGCTGCTGCCTCATGGGCTCTCTGAACCATGGCAAGGCCCTGCCTCTTTCTGAAGTCACCCACAGCTATCTCCCGGGACCGATCTGCCATCACAGGCTACTCCTGCAGCATACTTTGCTTGTGCCGTGGCAGCCATCTTGCAGACACTGCTGGGACATCCTTCAACCTTTTCAACAGTAAGCACATAGGCAAGTGCATATTACTCTCCTCTGCTACTGGACTGTCCTAGTCCTGAAAAGCTGTTAACTACTTCTCTATGTCACTGGGTGGCTGCTGGGATTTTACCTGGTGATACAGCACCTGCCTGGCAAGTGGGCACTTCCCTACCAAGATCTACTTAAAATGTCACTACTACAACACTTATTTCAGGAGCCAATGTCTGCTATCTCCAATGTAGCTCTGGACTTATTTGTTTTTGAACTTCCCCCATCACTCCCAGGCCCTACAGCAATAGATCTTTACACTCCCTCCCCCACAGAAATGTCCTCACCTCTCAGGGCCCCACTCCTAGGGCGCTGATACACATCCATCAGGTCAATGTCCCTGGGGGTCCACCCAAGATTCCTACAGTAACTGTCATACCATCCCCCCATCTCTCTCTCTAATTGTAGCCCAGGGATAATCTGTCCTGACTACCATTTATTTCATAACACAACCGCTTCATTTACTTGGCCCCACCCCTTTTGGTAACCTGGGAGAACACCAGACTATCCATGTCTGAGTAAACTATCCAATCTCTCTGGAGGGCCTCAACTTGATGAGCTTGTCATGATAGCTGCTTTAGACCATGGTGAAAGTGGGCACCAGCCATCTGCGGGACTCTCTAACCCTGACAATGCAAACAAACCTCCAAGGAGGTCTAGAAAAATCTAAAAAAAAAGAACAAGCATATGCACAAGCGAAAATGGCCGCTGTAGTGTACTCAGAATCGGAAGATAAAGATTATCAAGTCTCAGATAGAGACAGTGATGATGAAGGCTCAGCTTACTCGAGCGACTTGCCCCTTTCCCGCAATTTTTTTAAATAGGTTCTATCAAACACTATCTCCCTGGTGCTGAAAGAAATGGTGGATATCAAAGATATACGACACATAGGGCAAAGGGTAGAAAGCTTGGAAGCTGCTTGTGCGTCATAGATGGAATACAATGCAGCTGCTTCACAGAGGTTTACCAGCTGTCAGGAACATATCAATCTTTTTTGCAGAGCCCTAGAAGATCAAGAGAATATGATATTGGCAGACATAATAATGTTCGAGGAATACGATAAGTCCCAGAAAGAGTGGTAAATGAGGCCATCCCCACTGCTATACATCAAATCTTCCACTCCCTATTAGGTGAAAATAAAGCATCAATAATAATTGTAGAGCAAGTTCACTGAGCACTATGCCCAAAACCTAAACTCGTAGAATCACCGAGAGATATGATCTGTTGTGTCCTTAACTTCAAGACAAAGAGAATCTTCTCACCAGGCCGAGAGAATCAGATTCGCTCACCTACGAGAACTCACCAATTTCCGTCTTCCAAGATCTGTCCCCAATGACTACTACTACTAAAACGTAGGAAACTTAAACCCTTAACTGATTGGCTCTGTCAACAAAAAATAGCCTACAGGTGGACTTTGCCATTTGGCATTTCTTTCCTACTACCTGGACGCCAAATCATTATCTCCACAATGGAAAATCTGAAAAATGCATGTGCCCAATACAGTATCCCCCAACTTGAAATTGAGAATTGGGATGTTGTCTCTAATATCGACTCCCTACTGCTCTCAGTTATACCACCACCTTGGGAACAGATCACTTCCAAACAACTAGCCTGAAGAAGAAGCTACACAAGGCTAATCCATCCTATGCCTTAAAGCCTTTCAACTTCTTGTTGGCCATTCCTCCAGCAACCTCTGTGACTTTTTACCTACTGCTCACCCCTTGAGTTTGCTCTGCAAAGCAGCCATCTACCAGACTAGTACACCTACACCCAGAAGCTGATGTTTGCTGGAGAAACCTACACGAGTTTTTGTGATGGAGAGAGCTACTCTCCACCGCCTGTGCCTATTTCCATTACATCAAGGACTTAGCTAAGTGTTCTTTGCAGCTGTTGCTTCTCTTTCAGGTATACGCCTACTCTATGATGGTCTCCTGCTATGCACCAGAAACTGTTGTTTCGCTCCATTCTGGTATTAACTTGTTTTAGACTGAGGGCCCACATTTCAGAAACACAGCTTTTTTGTTGCAGATTTTGCTGCAGTTATTTTACTCAAAGCCAAGAGTGGATAGAGCAGAAGGGAGAAGTATAAGAGTTTTCTATATATTTCCCATTCCTTTTGTAGCCATATTTCACTTTGGCTCAAAAAAACTGCAGCAAAATCTGCAACAAAAAAGCAGCTTTTCTGCAACATGGGGCCTCAGTCTTAGAAAGTTTTTGACTTGAAGTGACAAGATTACTTAATCTGGTGATCCCTTTGGGATCATGATACTTTATTATCTTATTAGTTGAGGACCCTTCAGGGGATCTCCCTAATATTCATGTTTGTTAACACTCATAATACTGACATTCCCTTTTAAAGGCTTAGAATGTTAACTGTTACAAGAGTTTGTCTTTGGTGACTCATTATACCTCTATACCTCATTATACCTCTATACCTCATTATTTCCTCTATCAGTGAAAATAAGGTAGATATTGGTCAACTTTTCTACCCCACCCAATTATTGCAGCTGATATGAACATCTGCTCTTTCAATGTGAGAGGTATAAATGTGCCCCAAAAATACTCTCAAATCATATTTTACCTCCACAGTCTCTGTAGCTATGTTACAAGAACAGTTGCACAAAACAATCATCGGGGAGAATTAATTTCTCTGAGCACTTGTATTAAAAATCTAGACAGAAAACTTTAGATGATCTACTATCCCACATCTCAGTGTTAGAACGTGCATAGAATAAATCTCAGGCCCAGAATACCCACTGTGAACTTACTGAAGCAAGAGACAAAGTCAGAGGCTTATTAAACATTCGCTCAACCAAACTACTCCAAGCCTCTAGGTGCAAATTCTATACACACAGCGACAGGGGGAACAAGATTTTGTCTTTACTAATTCACAAACAAAAAGACAAATCATTCATAAAAGAGAAAGCCCATGCCAATAATGTCACAGTCACATCAACGGAACACTTTGCTGAGGCTTTCCATAACTTTTATCACAAACTTTATAATTTAGACCGGTCTTCAGAACCCCCCCCCCCCCCACCCACTGCCATCATTGACAAAACAAACCCTTTCTCAGCTATATGCAGTTACTGAAACTTAGCGATGAAAATGGGTTCTCTTTGTTATGCCCCTTCACCAGGCTCGGATGGGCTTTCAATCAAATATTATAAAACCTTCCAATCAGTGCTACTACCTCATTTCACCTCTCTGTGCAATTCCCTCATAAAGGGTAACCAACTCCCCCCACAATCTTTAAATCCCTTTACCACAATCTTTCCAAAAGACGGGAAGGACCCAAAACTCTGCTACAGTTACAGGCCCATTTCCTTCCTCAACTCTGATCTTAAGTGCTGGGCTAAACCACTGGCCCTCCACCTTTCTCCTTTACTTTCTAAACTGATAAGTAGTGAACATGCTGGATTCATAAAAACAGGCATAATGCTTGGAGAGTAATCCAGATTTATTGAACACGCTAGATCAGCAAAGATCCCCCTTGTCCAATTAAGCACCAACGCCAAAAAGGCCTTTGACAGGATCAACTGGTCCTTCCTCAATTGCCACCTTAAAGAGATTTGGCATACCCAACACCTTCATAGACGCCATATTATCTTTGTACCAAAACCCCAGTGTAATAATCAGAGTAAATGGTACCCTCTCATGCCCCTTCCAAATCGGCAATGGGACAAGGCAGGGATGCCCCTTTCCTCTACCCTATGGTTGGGAAAACATTAATACAAAAAAATCAGACAAGACCAAGCGATCCATGGCATCACAGTGGGAGACTACACTCTTAAAACCACAGCATTCGCTGACAATTTGATGGTGGTCACCACCAACTCCGCACACTCGGCACCCCATCTCATTGGTCTGTTCTTGGATTTCGGATCCGTCTATAATTTTAAAGAGTAACTAAACTTTGAGACAACTTTTTATTTTATGGCACTATTTGTGTCATAAATAAATTTTGTAATATACTTTATTATCCAGTTTTGAATCCTTTCTGTGAAGTCCTGCATCTTTTCACTTTTTCCCTTGTTTCTGTATTGAGAGCTATTTCTGCCTCTCACTGAATGTTACTGTGTATAGGAGTAGAGGGCTGTATAACTTGTAGAGTAATGAGGATAGGGAAGGGTCACTTCAAACAGTTACACACGTGGACAAAATTGTTGGTACCCCTCGTTTAATGAAAGAAAAACCCACAATGGTCACAGAAATAACTTGAATCTGACAAAAGTAATAATATATAAAAATTCTATGAAAATGAACAAATGAAAGGCAGACACTGCTTTTCAACCATGCTTCAACAGAATTTTTAAAAAAAGAAAACTCATGAAACATGCCTGGACAGAAATGATGGTACCCTTAACTTAATATTTAGTTGCACAATCTTTTGAGTCAATCACTGCAATCAAACGATTCCTGTAACTGTCAATGAGACTTCTGCACCTCTCAACGGGTATTTTGGCCCACTCCTCATGAGCAAACTGCTCCAGTTGTCTCAGGTTTGAAGGGTGCCTTTTCCAGACAGCATGTTTCAGCTCCTTCCAAAGATGCTCAATAGGATTTAGGTCAGGGCTCATAGAAGACCACTTCAAAATAGTCCAATGTCTTCCTCTTAGCCATTCTTGGGTGATTTTAGCTGTGTGTTTTGGGTCATTATCCTGTTGCAAGACCCATGACCTGCGACTGAGACCAAGCTTTCTGACACTGGGCAGCACATTTCTCTCTAGAATCCCTTGATAGTCTTGAGATTTCATTGTACCCTGCACAGATTCAAGACACCCTGTGCCAGATGCAACAAAGCAGCCCCAGAACATAACAGAGCCTCCTCCATGTTTCACAACGTTCTTTTCAAGATATGCTTCATTTCTCCGTCTGTGAACATAGAGCTGATGTGCCTTGCCAAAAATTTCAATTTTTGTCTCATCTGTCCATAGGACATTCTCTCAGAAGCTATGTGGCTTGTCAACATGTAGTTTGGCAAATTCCAGTCTGGCTTTTTTATGATTTGTTTTCAACAATGGTGTCTTCCTTGGTCGTCTCCCATGAAGTCCACTTTGGCTCAAACAACGACGGATGGTGCGATCTGACACTGATGTTCCTTGAGGTTGAAGTTCACCTTTAATCTCTTTAGAAGTTTTTCTGGGCTCTTTTGTTACCATTTGTATTATCCATCTCTTTGATTTGTCATCAATTCTCCTCCTGCAGCCACATCCAGGGAGGTTGGCTACAGTCTCATGGATCTTAAATTTCTGAATAATATGTGCAACTGTAGTCACAGGAACATCAAGCTGCTTGGAGATGGTCTTATAACCTTTACCTTTAACATGCTTGTCTATAACTTTCTTTCTAAGCTCCTGAGACAACTCTTTTCTTTGCTTCCTCTGGTCCATGTTAAGTGTGGTACTCACTATGTCACCAAACAGCACAGTGAGTATCTGTAGCCCTATATACAGGCCCACTGACTGAGTACAAGATTGTAGACACCTCTGTTCTGTCTTTATCCGAAAGACTAGCGCTATGGGGTATCTTGGCACCCTCCATAACTAGCAGCTCTCTCCTACACAGTATTATTACCACCTGGTACACATTCAAGAAAACGCACTCCCTACTCTCCACACCGAGACCCACATTGCCCCTTGACCTCCTTCCATATATGATCAAACCTAAGACCTAAGCACCACTCACTTTCATCCTTCTTTGATAGGGAAACTTTGCCTTCATACTACAAGAAACTGGACTGGTCCTGAGAGATTTAATGCAGCGGCAGGCTTTTACAACCACATGTAAGTTCTATTTATTTATTATGCTTACTTGTATAGCGCCATCATATTATGCAGCACTTTACAGACATTGTCCCATATAGGGCTCACACTTTATATTCCCTATCAGTATGCCTTTGGAGTGTGGGAGGAAACCAGAGTAAACCCACGCAAACACAGGGAGAACATACAAACTCCTTGCAGAGGTTGTCTTTGGCAGGATTTGAACCCGGGACTCCAGGCTGTAGAGCTAACCACTGAGCCATCATGCCATCGTCCCACCCATATAGTTCTACCTATCACAGCATTCAGTTGGGCAACCATTGTCTTGGCTAAAGTCCTTCTCTACGAAATATGTATGCTTGAAAGGAGCTTGCTCCCATATTTATCAATTCCTCCTCTTTTTGGCTACAGGCACCCAACCTGGGTTCTTATTGAAATGGGAAGAAGATCTTGAGACAACCTTCTCAGATGATGACCGCAAATGGATTCTGGCCAATGCACGTGATTTCTTGCGCTGCCTCTAGATACAAGAAAACTCTTTTAAATTGCTCATGTGTTGGTGTAAGACTCCTGCATAAATGGAAATGCGCATAACACCATGAAAAATATTGGCAAAACTGTGTACATTAAGATAAAGGAACTTGAAAAGGAAACAATGCAAAATAGGTCCTTAGAGTAAGCTGACATATCTAGTCTTTAAAGGTTTTTGACATGGTATGTTTTACTGCTTTATATTTTAAAAAGCTACAAAGTCTGAAATGTTGACGGACAAGTGTTCTGGAGGAGTTCATGCTATTCATTAAGCATGGTTAGATGTACAGTACTCAAAGTGCTTTCTATTCAGACACAATAACATGCAGTTCTTACCCACTAAAGTAAAGAAAAGAAAATATAGCATTATGAAATAAAAAAAATCTCACTGCCTCTGTTGCAGCATGTTCAGGGACTCATTGTGTCCCTGAACAGATTTTACTTGGGGCTACATCTAAGGGCATTGTCTAAATGGTCCTCTGTTAATTTAGTCTTTAAACTATAATTGTTGTTTTAATTTTTATGTGTGTGTCTGTGGGGGAAAGGGGGGTATAACTTATTTCACTTCCTTTTATGAAAAAAACTGGTTGTAAAATCTCTCCTTAGCAATGCTCTAACTGAGCGTGGCCAAGGAGAATCTGTTTTTCACTTGGAGTAGTGGCAGAGTGTGCCAGAATGGAGATCTATGCCAGTTAGGAACTGGTGTAGATTTCCTGTATAACTCATATCAGAAATACTGGCCATGCACAGTGTATATAATACACATAATAATAATAATAATAATAATAATAATAATAGTCCTTTAATAGTCCCACAGTGGGGAAATTCAGTGTGTTACAGCAGCAAAGATAAGATAAGCAGATACAAATACAAATACAACATGTACAGGAATGTTCCAAGGTGAGAGGCATTACATTAATAGCAGACAGACAGATAGGACGTAGCAGAGGGGGGGGGGGGGATTTAACAGGCAGAGAGATATTTCAGTTCTCTGTATGTAATGATCTCCGCTTAGGTCGGTGTTGGTTGTACAGCCTAACCGCGGTGGGGAGGAAAGACTTACGATAGCCCCCCCCCCCCCCCCCCCCCCCCCCCCCCCCCCCCCCCCCCCCCCCCCCCCCCCCCCCCCCCCCCCCCCCCCCCCCGCCCCCGGGCGCCCCCCCCCCCCCCCCCCCCCCCCCCCCCCCCCCCCCCCCCCCCCCCCCCCCCCCCCCCCCCCCCCCCCCCCCCCCCCCCCCCCCCCCCCCCCCCCCCCCCTCCCCCCCCCTTCTCTCCCCCCCCCCCCCCCCCCGCCCCCCCCCCCCCCCCCCCCCCCCCCCCCCCCGGGCCCCCCCCCCCCCCCGCCGGAAAATCCCCCAAAGCCCCCCCCCCGTCCCCCAGCCCCCCCCCTTCCTAAGCAGGTAGCCTCTTCGCCCTTCCTCTGTACAGGGCCTCCATATGATCTGCCCAGTCCAGCTTATTATTAAGGAGCAGACCCAGGTACTTATAGGTGTTCACAATCTCGATGCTCGTCCCCAGGATGTCCACTGGTTTTGGAGGGCTTTTTTCTTTTTACAAAAATCCCCCCCCCCCTCCCTTTTCCCCCCCCTTTTTTTTTCGGGGGGCCCGCGGGCCCCCCCCCCCAAAAAACCGGTTCAGTTCTCTGTACTCCTCTGTCATCAGTCGTCTGTGATGATGCTCCGCCTGGATGGCCTATTGCAGAGTCGTCAGAATACTTCTGTAGGTAGCAGCTGGATGAGTTGCACCTAAAATCAGCAGTGTACAGTGTGAAGAGGAAAGGGGCGAGAACCGTACCCTGAGGTGCCCCCGTATTACAGATCACGGTACCTGACACACAGTCTTGGGCTCTCACGTATTGAGGTCGATTTGTGAGGTAGTCTAGGATCCAGTTGGAGAGGTGGTGGTCCACTCCAGCAAGGCCCAGCTTGTCTCTCAGTAACCTGGGCTGTATGGTGTTAAAAGCACTGGAGAAATCAAAGAACATTATTCTCACTGTGTTCCCTGGTTTCTCCAGGTGAGACAGAGCCCTGTGCAGAAGGTGGATGATGGCATCATCTACCCCAATGCCCGGTCGATAAGCAAACTGGAGAGGGTCCATAGCGGGGCTCACTAGAGGGCGAAGATGTGTGAGAACCAATCTCTCTAAGATCTTCATCAAGTGGGATGTCAGTGCTACAGGTCTGTAGTCGTTGAGGTCCATAGGGTGAGGTTTCTTTGGAACTGGTACCACACAAGAAGATTTCCATAATTCAGGGACTATTTCCTGCCTCAGGCTCATATTATACATATATGTAATTATACCACACAGCTGGTCCCCCAAGTCTTAATTAGCCTTGCACTGATGTCATCTGGCCCTGCGGCTTTCCTCACCTTGATCTTTTTCATCTCCTTCCTCACCTGGGCCCGTGTGAAGGTCAGACTGTGGTCAGATAAAGACAGATTTCTGGATTTACTGGTCTGTTGGGAAGTAGCCACATGGGGTGAATGGGGTGAAGTCATTGTGGTGAGGGGAGCTGAAGGACATTCTGGGGTGAGAGGAGCTGGTGTGTGATCAAATCTGTTGAAGAATAGGTTTAGTTCATTAAGCCAGTTAACATCTGCCTCAATCTGGCAGACCGACTGTTTATGACCCGAAATTGACTTAAGCCCCTCCCAGACCCCCCCTTATGTCTTTTCTTTCCATTTGCTTTTCCATTTTTTCCTTATAACTGGCTTTTCCTTGCCTGATTAGATGCCTCAGCTCCTTTTGTACTTCCCTCAACCCCTCCTTATCTCTTGTCCTGAATGCCATCTTTTTCTCCTTAAGTAGTGTTTTTATATCAGCGTTAATCCATGGTTTGTTGTTGGAGAAGCACCTCACCACTTTTGTGGGTACTGTGTTGTCCACACAAAAATTAATGTAGTCCGTTATGCAGTGTGTGAGTCCTTCTATATCTTCTCCATACGAATCCTGCAGCACTTCCCATGCGGTTGTGTCAAAACAATCCCTCAGAGCCTCATCACTCTCCTCGGACCATATCCTCACTGTGCGGGTGACAGCTGGTTCTCTACGTACAAGTGGCTTGTACACAGGTCGGAGATGTACTAGGTTGTGATCCGATCTTCCCAGGGGCGGTAGGGCTGATGAGTTATATGCCTCCCTCACGTTGGCAAAGAACAAGTCCAGTGTTTTGTTGTCTCTTGTGTGGCAGGTTACATACTGTGTGAAACTGGGAAGTGTGGATGATGGAGAGGCATGGTTGAAATCGCCAGACACAAGAAGGAGGGCCTGGGGGTGCTGAGACTGTAACTGGCTCAGCGTGGCTTGTAGGACCTCACAGGCAGCGTCAGCTTTCGCAGAGGGGGGGACATATGCAGCTATCACGATGACATGTGATAGTTCCCTTGGTAGATAGAAAGGTCTCATGCTCACAGCTAATAGTTCAATGTCCTTACAGCAAGTTTTCTCCTTAATCACAATGTGTCTAGGATTGCACCATCTATTATTCACAAACATTGCCAGCCCCCCTCCTTTCCTCTTACCGCTCTCCCTTGTCCTGTCTGCCCGAAGGAGTTTAAAACCATCCAAGGAGACCAGAGAGTCAGGAGTAACTTCAGTGAGCCAAGTCTCTGTAAGTAGCATCATGCTGCACACCCGAAACTCCTGATGGTGCCTGGTGAGCGCTGTTAGTTCATCCATCTTGTTTGCAAGAGATCTCACATTGCCCATAATGATGGAGGGAACAGTTGGTCAGTAACGCCTCTTTTTAATCCTCTGAAGAGTTCCTGCTCTGCAGCCCCTCCCCCCGCTTTTTCTTTCTCCAGAGTTCTTGGGGGATGGGTGGGCAAATGGTATGCAGCCCTGTTGTTGTGACTCTAAGCTGCAGTAATTTCTCTCTTGTGTAGACAAAAGAAATGCCTGCAGACACAAGAGTCCCCATTTCAGCAGGACAAAAAGACAGATAAAAACAAAAAAAAAAAAAAAAAAGTATCACAAAGGTCCAATTCCAAGTCTTTGTTTCTTCATTTCTTCATAGTGTAAAGTCCATTAAGTAGAGAGATAAAAAACAGACAGAGAAAGAAAAAATAAGAGAGAGAGAGTCTCAGAGCTGCTGACCAGGCAGCCACTTCAGTGGCGCCATCTTGGAAAATACACACTGGGGAGAAATTTACTAAAATAGTCATAGCAGTTTTCTGGTGGGCAAGGGCGGGGATGCCTAGGACCAACAGATTTACAATAACCGAGAAAAAGGAGAAATGACATAATCGTTGATTGTAATGTCAATCTGTATTCCCTTAGTCCAGACAGCAGCACAATATGGGGTATCTCTGCCCCTGTGTGTTGTTTAGGACAGGTGGAACCTTTAATTAGCACCAAAAAGGTGCCTCCTACTAGCCCTATAAGAGGGCACAAGAGACCTCCCTCCACTGTGTAAATTATAAAGTAACAGGAAACAAGCTTCTAGGGAGGGAAGCCTTGTGCTGCTGTCTGGACTAAGGGAATACAGATTGACATTACAATCAACGATTCCCCTTACGTCCGACAGCAGCACAATATGGAGAGATAGCAAGTAATTCCCCTAGGGAGGGTTTCCTCGCCTTACAACATCAAGGACTGACTGACCAAAGGCAGTTGTCTGGAAACTGCGGATGTCCAATGATAATGTTTAACAAAAGGTCAACTGAGATGACTATGATGCAGCCACACAAATCTGGTCCAATGGTAAGGACCGATACTCAGCCAAAGAAGTCGACAACCCAGGTCGAGTGGCCGTAGAAAGACTGGAGGGAATAACTCCTGAATAAGAAAGGAAGACTTAATTGTCTCCTTGATCCATGTGGATAGAGTAGGCTTGGAAGCCTTGAGGCCTCTGTTTTTACACTGCATATCAATTAGTAGGCTTTCGGCCTTCTTAAGCGGTTGAGTGTGGAATAGGTAAATCCACAGACACCTTACCACATCTAAGGTGTTGAGCTTTTCTTCCTCCTCAGAGGTTGGAGAGGGGAAAAACACAGGTAACGAAATTAGCTGATTGCTATTATAGTATGAGGGGACCTTAGGGATAAACCCAGGCAAACCTAAGGTGCACCCTATCTGCAAAAACAAAATGTACGGTTCTCTAGAAGAGAGGGCCTGGAGTACCCCTACTCTTTGGCAGATATAATAGCCAACAAAAAAGTGGTTTGTAGGCTAAATATTTTATCCCCGTAGTCTCCAAGGGTCCAAATGGAGGACCGCACAGGCCTGTAATGACTACCGCAAGGTCCCACTGGGGATGATACTGAGGGCTTTAGCCTCATTGCCCCTTTAAGGAACCTTGCAACCAGAGGATCCTGAGACAGACGTCTGTTCAAATGAGCGGAGAGGGCCGCAATCTGCACTTTCAAAGTGGCAGGGGCAAGGCCCTTATCCAAACCGTTCTGAAGAAAATATCAGCCGTTGAAGGTTCTAGATTATTATTACCCTTCTTGGAGCACCACTCCATGAAAATCTTGGCTTTCCTCTGGTAGTTCTTATTGGTAGATTCTGCTCTTGCAGAATAAAGGGTCTTCATGACGGCCTCTGACAGTCCTCTATCCTGCTGTAGGGACTGCTCAACCTCCAGGCTGTCAGGTTGAATCTCCAGAGATCCTGGCACTTCAGAGATCCTTGGGAAACCAGGTTCTGGATGGGGGGGAAGCCTCCAATATATCCCTCGACTCATCTCCATGAGTTGGGAAAAACCAAGCTCTTTTTGGCCAGAATGGAATGATGGCTATCACAGAGACTTGGTCCTGTCTGATTTTCATTAATACCTTTGGTATTATTGGAATTGGAGGGAAGATGT
Source organism: Leptodactylus fallax (assembly GCA_947044405.1). Taxonomy (NCBI): domain Eukaryota; kingdom Metazoa; phylum Chordata; class Amphibia; order Anura; family Leptodactylidae; genus Leptodactylus; species Leptodactylus fallax. The sequence goes on along the minus strand of CAMRHE010000061.1, from coordinate 443,109 downwards.
ATGCCAGCCTGGACCTCCAAGGGATGGACAGGGCATCCACTGCCAAGGGATTGTCCTCCTGGTAAAGGGAACAGAACTTCTCCACCTTGGCGTTGAGTCGGGTTGCCATGAGGTCTATTTCTGGAAGACCCCTGTTCAGGGTAATCTGATGAAAGACTTCTGGATTGAGTGACCATTCTCCTGATACGGCATAACCCCCGACTCAACCGATCCGCTACTATGTTCAGGGAGCCCTTGATGTGAACTGCGGATAAATGGGTTAGATTTTTCTCTGCCCATGTAAATATCAGATCTGCCTCCCTAAGGAGGGTTGGTGATCTGGTGCCTCCCTGTCTGTTCACGTACAGCACTGTGGTCATGTTGTCTGACCGGATTTTGACTGCTCTTCCCTGGGAAGAGGCAAGCAATAGAGTAAGGCACGATATACAGCTCTGAGCTCCTTCCAGTTGGACGAGGTCCTTTTTTCAGGAGCGCTCCAGACTCCCTTTATGGAGTTTTCGTCCAATGGGCTCCCCATCCCGAGAGGGATGCATCTGTAGTCAACAGGGTCCAAGAACCGTTGGACCGTGGACCTTCGTCTTTCAGGTGCAACCACCACTTGAGGGAAAAGACGGGTCCTGGGGGAGAGTCGAATCTTCTTGCTGAATGTAAGAAGGGAGCGATCCCAAGCCTCTAGTAACTCCTTCTGGAGGGGATGTAAGTGCCACAAGGCCCATGGGACTGCCTCCACTGCGGAAGACATCAAGCCCAGGATCGTCATCAATGTTCTGATGGAGGCTATCGGCTTTTTGAAGAGGTGCCGGACTGCCGCAACCAGCTTCTCCTTCCTTGCTGGTGTCAAGGAGATTTGCAGGCGGACTCAATCTAGGAAGTAGTTTTCTCAGAGGAACTTCCTTCGAGTTGAAGGGATCGTTTTTGACTTCTCCCAATTTATAAGCCATCACAGACTCTGAAGGCTGTCTGTAGGTACTGGAGCAGAACAGACTCTGACTGGGCCTTTATCAACCAGTCGTCTAGATAAGGCACCAAGAATATCCCCTGAAGCCTGAGGGCGGCCGTTATGGGGGCCACTACCTTTGTAAAGGTGTGGGAAGCAGAGGAGATCCCGAAGGGTAGTGCTGTGAATTGAAAGTGCTTCCTGTGGCCGGAAACTACTACGGCAATCCTTAGAAAAAAACCTTCTGTGTGGAGGTAAATAGAAATATGCAAATAGGCGTCTTTTATATCCAAAGTCACAAAAAACATCGCCTTAGAGGAGAAAGGTGGTGACAGACTTTATGGTTTTCCTATGGAAGCGCTTCTTTTTGATGAAGCGGTTGAGGTACCTTAAGTCTATGATCATTCTCCACTTGTCTGCCGGTTTTGGCATCAGGAAGACGGGAGAATAGACACTGGATCCTTCTTCTAGAGAAGGGACTTCCACCAGGGCTCCCTTGTGAATGTACTCTCGGATGAAGCATTCCAGGGAGGCTGCGAGTTAACACAAACCGATCCTGAGGAGGACGGAGGAACTTCATTGCATAACCTCTTTGGATTACCTACCGGACCCATGGGTCTCGAATTTTTTCCTGCCTGCAGTTGAGAAAGTGGGAGACACGACCTGCGACAGGAATCTCGGCCACAGGAAAACCGCTTCTGATGTCAAAAGCTAGGCTTGACTTTTTTATCATCAGACTTCGGAATCTCCGGCCGGCGCCTCTAGAGGAATAACTAGAGCCTCTCTGGACTGCCTTCCACGACGAGGCGGATAGCCTCTACCACGGCCAGAGCCAGACCTACCTCTGAAGGCCTGGGGTAAAGGTTTACCCTTCTTGTCGGCCAAGCCCTCTAGGATCTCGTCTAGGGCACAGCCAAAGACTCTACCCGGCTCAAAGGGTAATGCGCACAAATTATACTTTGAGGGGAACACAGCTCTCCAAGGTTTTAACCATAGAGGTCTTCCTGCTGCAGTGTTCTTGGTAAGTGCCAGGGATTTGGCCGCCAGCCTTAATTGATGGTGGGAGGCTTCCGTTAACTATTCAGCTGCCAGGGAAACTGAGCCTAGAAACCCTAGCAGCTCGTCTCTGGAGACTCCAGAGTCGGTCACTTTTGAGGTGGACCAGGTCAGTACATAATTTGGCTGACACTTCACAGGACGCAACCGCACAGCGGTCTTGGGCGAGGCAGCTGAATAAGCCTTCTTGAAGGTATTGTCGAAGCGCCTGCCATGGCGTCGTGCAGATTTGCTCTATCATCTGATGGTACCTTAGTGCGGCAGGACAGTTTAGCCACCGCCATATCCACCTTGGGAGGAGGACCCCATTGATCCCATTGAGCAACTGGGAATAAAGCGCTGAACCTCCTAGGAACCACAAGAGGTTTTTCAGGACTTCTCCACTCTGAGGACATTAATTTTTGTAATGTCTGGTCCACTTGGAAGACCCTAGGCCCTCTATAGGTGGACGCGGAGGCTTCCCCGTCAACATCACGATCCTTAGACCGGATGGACTTCAGCAGCCGGCTTAATTTTTCGAGTGGAAGCACGGCCTGCTGGGATCTTCAGTGGAATCGTCAGATGAGAGTGTCTCGTCCACTATCTGATAATCTTCATCAGAGATCCGTAAGGAAGATTGTGTCTCAATCTGCGGTCTCTTGGCAATCTGGGAGATGGAAGAACGAATCTCCTTTAAGAGACTCCTCATAAAGTCCTTTACCCAAGTAACAACCTCTTATAGAAGGTACTTCCGGCAGGGTCCGCGACACTGGTGACAGCGGGTAAAATCATAGCCGTCAGGTAAATGGGTATTGCAATCCAAACACATTAGGTGTTTCAAGTTTAGAGGAATTTTTCCTTCTAAGCGCATCGCCATTACGTGCTGCAGAAGATGACATCTGAAACATCAAACAGCCACGTGACACTGAAACAGGGAAGATCGCCAAGCATCGCATAAAAACCCAAGGGGTACCTCTTTTTTTTTTTTTTTGAATCGGTCACTTGAAGAGAGAAAAAAAACGTCAGAAAAAAACCAGCCACCGCAACCCGAAGCAGAGGAGCTAGAAACCACTCACTCAACAAATAAAGGACTGCATTCAGACCTTTTAAATGTAATCCAGCAGCGAGGGGAGGAAGCCAACAAAGAAACATTTATACAGCACCAAAACAAGTCAAATGCCATACTGGAACATAGAGGAGCATAAGCCTAAGCCTGAGGCTCAAAATACAAGCAGCAAAAATCAATTCTATATTTTGCCTTTAAATTTTAAATTTCCAAACTTACCGCACTTTTTCCGAGAAAACCGGAAGTAGGGCGCGGTGGTGCGCAAAGGCTTCCTTCCCCTGGGAACACGGAACCGGAGAAAAGTTCCGGCCGAGGAGGTTCCCCGCTTACTTCTGGGATCGCGCTGCCTGCAGATGGATGCCGGATAACGCTGCGCTGTGGTGCGAAGGCCCGAAGGACTGGAGGTTTTTTCTTTGGGACCGAGGTACCCCAAGAAGGTAAGCCAGGAGTAACTAAAACCCCTAGCAACGGGAGGTCACAAGAGACCTCCGTCCACCTGTTCCACACAGGACAGAAAAAAACACAGTGGAGGGAGGTCTCTTGTGCCCTCTTATAGGGCTAGTAGGAGGCACCTTTTTGGTGCTAATTAAAGGTTCCACCTGTCCTAAACAACACACAGGGGCAGAGATACCCCATATTGTGCTGCTGTCGGACGTAAGGGGAATAAACATTAAGGGTGAAACACCATGGACTACAGGCTCCACATAAGACAAGTAATAAAATGATACATAGAAAATGAACATTTGTATAGATATAAAGAGGGAGTGGGTTGCACACACAAAAAAGTCTTCAACATCAATGGTGTTAGAAATATGTGTTTTCAAATGCCCCATATGTGAAGAAATTATTCATGAGATCTGCCTATCCAGGATGATACTTCTTCTATACTACATATTTGGTTAACTTTATCAATCTACAAGGTCACTGATGGGGGATTCTTTCTGAGTCATTTGAGGGGAATCAAGAGCTTGGCTGTAGTGATTAGGTATCTAGGTAGGTATGATGCTTTTTATGTGGTTGGAACTGAGGCAAGTTTTTCCGTAAAAGAATCAGTTCTGCTGTCAGAGTTGTGCTTGATACAGGACTCTCATTGTCCAGAAGGGGCGGATCCTAGGGCAGAGCCGCCAGATATGTGATAAGAGTTTCTGGGGACTCTCCACATCTCCAGCGTGAGTTGTCCACAGATAGACTGCACTTGTACAGAAAGGTAGGTAGGTGTCTGTACTATTTAGAAATGGTTTATAGGAATATTCCTGTATATGAATACAATGGGAAAACTCATGCATACTTCTCAATATATCACTACATTCCTTTAGGAGCAATGATATGTCCTGTTCTTTTTCCCATGCGGACAGGAAAGAAGGTTTAAATGTGTTGGGTGGAAAGATTAAAGTCCTATAAATGATAGAGATAGCTTTGGGAAGAGAACAGCGTGTAAAGACAGTTTTTTCAAACTTAGTCAGTGGCCCACGTGGAAAAACAGTGTGTAGGCAGGCCGAACAGACCTTGTGAAAGTGCATGTAGAAAGAATTTAAGATATCCAGGCAGGATATGATTCCATTAAATAGGAAAGTATAGAAGGGAAGAGTATGTAGGCATTCCCAAATATCATACCTGTGGGGGACAGTTGTGGTCCTGCTAATAGGTATAGTGGACAGGCAGATGGGGTGGCCAGAGAGGAGAATGAGGCTAAGTTAGGTAAGGAGTATGTTTGGTTCTACGCATACAACAGACCCTTTGGTCAGTGGGTTAGATATGGAGTGTAGTATCATTGGGTTAATCCACATAAGATATTTATGGTGAGACTTGAGAGTATCATGTTCTAAAGCAGAACTTAACGAGGTGTTGGCATAATTATTAAAAACAAGCCAACATTGCAATTGAACTGATAGGTAATAGGACCTGATGTCTGGAATGTCCAAACCTCCTTGTAATTTAGGGGCTAAGACTGTTACAGTGGGGAAAAAAAGTATTTAGTCAGCCACCAATTGTGCAAGTTTTCCCACTTAAAAAGATGAGAGAGGCCTGTAATTGTCATCATAGGTAGACCTCAACTATGAGAGACAAAATGAGAAAACATATCTAGAAAATCACATTGTCTGAATTTTTAAGAATTTATTTGCAAATTATGGTGGAAAATAAGTATTTAGTCACCTACAAACAAGCAAGATTTCTGGCTCTCACAGACCTGTAACTTCTTCTTTAAGAGGCTCCTCTGTCCTCCACTCATTACCTGTAGTAATGGCACCTGTTTGAAATTGTTATCTGTATAAAAGACACCTGTCCACAACCTCAAACAGTCACACTCCAAACTCCACTATGGTGAAGACCAAAGAGCTGTGGAAGGACACCAGAAACAAAATTGTAGACCTGCATCAGGCTGGGAAGACTGAATCTGCAATAGGCAAGCAGCTTGGTGTGAAGAAATCAACTGTGGCAGCAATAATTAGAAAATGGAAGACATACAAAACCACTGATAATCTCCCTCGATCAGGGACTCCACACAAGATCTCACCCCGTGGGGTCAAAATGATCACAAGAACGGTGAGCAAAAATCCCAGAACCACACGGGGGACCTAGTGAATGACCTGCAGAAAGCTGCAACTAATGTAACAAAGGCTACCGTCAATAACACACTACGCCGCCAGGGATTCAGATCCTGCAGTGCCAGACGTGTCCCCCTGCTTAAGCCAGTACATATTCAGGCCCGTATGAAGTTTGCTAGAGAGCATTTGGATGTTCCAGAAGAGTACTGGGAGAATGTCATATGGTCAGATGAAACCAAAGTAGAACTGTTTGGTAGAAACACAACTCGTTGTGTTTGGAGGAGAGTGAATGCTAAGTTGCATCCAAAGAACACCATACCTACTGTGAAGCATGGGGGTGGCAGCATCATGCTTTGGGGCTGTTTCTCTGCAAAGGGACCAGGACGACTGATACTCAACCCTAGGATGGGAGGAATTTCTGAAACATGGATTTGGTTTGGACACATTTTGCATGATGTAAATGAACTTGGCAGAACAAAGGTGGTTAAATAGTTTTTCCTGCCTATCCACGATAAAAAGGGTATTTAAACATTGGTGAGTTGTGCTCGGACTTTAGTCAATAACTCTTGGTAGTTTGAGGCATAAAGTTAAGTTAAATTGGCTGATATCTTGATACCAATATAAATTATATAATTATTTGGCTATGAAATGGGTAAAGTTCTTTTATATCAATAGTTTTTATTAAATTTTACGTAAATACAATACAAAGGTAAAGCAAAAACATAGGGTACAGTCATAGCAACACAATCTACATGTATACAGAGTACAAAATGATTGCGAAATACAAAGTATTTAGAGGAATACACATTAAGAAGCGCTCCAGTAACATTTAATACTAGAGGTATTCTACAGTTGCAAAATAGATAGGATAAATGCAATCTTCAAGTTGAGGCCAGGGGGGGAGGGAAGAGTTCACAACGAGCAGGGAAGGTAAAACAGGAAAGAACCAACGGACATATAAATAGGCCTAAAGAACATATGAGAGTCGGGCCACTCTATGACATCTAATAGGACTGATTGGTCTGCCACTCGGGTGAGTGCGCAGATTCTCCTGCTACCAATGATAAACAACAATATATACAGTGCTGGCCAAAAGTATTGGTACCCCTGCAATTCTGTCAGATAATACTCAATTTCTTCCAGAAAATGATTGCAATCACAAATGCTTTGGTAATAATATCTTCATTTATTTTGCTTGCAATGAAAAAACACAAAAGAGAATGAAAAAAAGTCAAATCATTGATCATTTTACACAAAACTCCAAAAATGGGCCGGACAAAAGTATTGGCACCCTCAGCCTAATACTTGGTAGCACAACCTTTAGACAAAATAACTGCGAACAACCACTTCCGGTAACCATCAATGAGTTTCTTACAATGCTCTGCTGGAATTTTAGATCATTCTTCTTTGGCAAATTTCTCCAGGTCCCTGAGATTTGAAGGGTGCCTTCTCCAAACTGCCATTTTGAGATCTCTCCAGAGGTGTTCTATGGGATTCAGGTCTGGACTCATTGCTGGCCACTTTAGAAGTCTCCAGTGCTTTCTCTCAAACCATTTTCTAGTGCTTTTTGAAGTGTGTTTTGGGTCATTGTCCTGCTGGAAGACCCATGACCTCTGAGGGAGACCCAGCTTTCTCACACTGGGCCCTACATTATGCTGCAAAATTTGTTGGTAGTCTTCAGACTTCATAATGCCATGCACACGGTCAAGCAGTCCAGTGCCAGAGGCAGCAAAGCAACCCCAAAACATCAGGGAACCTCCGCCATGTTTGACTGTAGGGACTGTGTTCTTTTCTTTGAAGGCCTCTTTTTTTTTTCCTGTAAACTCTATGTTGATGCCTTTTCCCAAAAAGCTCTACTTTTGTCTCATCTGACCAGAGAACATTCTTCCGAAAAGTTTTTGGCTTTCTCAGGTAAGTTTTGGCAAACTCCAGCCTGGCTTTTTTATGTCTCTGGGTCAGAAGTGGGGTCTTCCTGGGTATCCTACCATAGAGTCCCTTTTCATTCAGATGCCGACGGATAGTACGGGTTGACACTGTTGTACCCTCGGACTGCAGGGCAGCTAGAACTTGTTTATATGTTTTTCAAGCCGCCCCCCCCCCCCCCCCCCCCACCATCTTTATCTCACCTCCCCCCACTTTTCCCCTCCACCCCCCACACGAGGGGGGCCACCCCCCCGCCCCCGGGCCTCCCCCCTCCCACACACCCCACCCCCGACACCACAACAACCACCGCGTTGGAGAGGGAGCCGTACCCTCCCACTTCCCCCCCCTCCCCCCCCCCTCTCTCCCCCCACCCCCCCCCCCACCCTCCTCCCCCCTCTTTCTTCCCCCCCCCCCCTTGGGGGCCCCCCACGGCCCCCGGCGGGGGGGGGGGCCCCTTTTTACCCCTTTCCCCCGGCCGCCAGTGTGATTTTTTTTTCGCCCCCACCTGTTATGTGCCACAGGTAAGTACAGTCATATGAAAAAGTTTGGGCACCCCTATTAATCTTAATCATTTTTAGTTCTAAATATTTGGGTGTTTGCAACAGCCATTTCAATTTGATATATCTAATATCTGATGGACACAGTAATATTTCAGGATTGAAATGAGGTTTATTGTACTAACAGAAAAAGTGCAATATGCATTAAACCAAAATTTGACCAGTGCAAAAATTTGGGTACCCTTATCATTTTATTGATTTGAATACTCCTAACTACTTTTTACTGACTTACTGAAGCACAAAATTGGTTTTGTCACCTCACTGAGCTTTGAACTTCATAGCCAGGTGTATCCAATCATGAGAAAAGGTATTTAAGGTGGCCAATTGCAAGTTGTTCTCCTATTTGAATCTCCTCTGAAGAGTGGCATCATGGGCTCCTCAAAACAACTCTCAAATGATCTGAAAACAAAGATTGTTCAACATAGTTGTTCAGGGGAAGGAAAAAAAAAATTTTTTTTAAAATTTTTAATTTATTTTTTTACTGTGAGAAAAAAAAAAAGGAAAAGGAAAACCCAAGGGACAGTTTTTGTTAAGCCCAGAGGGGGCGGGCCAAGAAAAATATCAGAAAGGCAGAGAAGAAGAATGGTGAGAACAGTCAAGGACAATCCACAGACCACCTCCAAAGAGCTGCAGCATCATCTTGCTGCAGATGGTGTCACTGTGCATCGGTCAACAATACAGCACACTTTGCACAAGGAGAAGCTGTATGGGAGAGTGATGCGAAAGAAGCCGTTTCTGAAAGCACGCCACAAACAGAGTCGCCTGAGGTATGCAAAAGCACATTTGGACAAGCCAGCTTCATTTTGGAAGAAGATCCTGTGGACTGATGAAACAAAGATTGAGTTGTTTGGTCATACAAAAAGGCGTTATGCATGGCGTCAAAAAAACACAGCATTCCAAGAAAAACACTTGCTACCCACTGTAAAATTTGGTGGAGGTTCCATCATGCTTTGGGGCTGTGTGGCCAATGCCGGCACCGGGAATCTTGTTAAAGTTGAGGGTCGCATGGATTCAACTCAGTATCAGCAGATTCTTGAGAATAATGTACAAGAATCAGTGACGAATTTGAAGTTACGCCGGGGATGGATATTTCAGCAAGACAATGCTCCAAAACACAGCTCCAAATCTACTCAGGCATTCATGCAGAGGAACAATTACAATGTTCTGGAATGGCCATCCCAGTCCCCAGACCTGAATATCATTGAACATCTGTGGGATAATTTGAAGCGGGCTGTCAATGCTCGGCGACCATCAAACTTAACTGAACTGGAATTGTTTTGTAAAGAGGAATGGTCAAAAATACCTTCATCCAGGATCCAGGAACTGATTAAAAGCTACAGGAAGCGACTAGAGGCTGTTATTTTTGCAAAAGGAGGATCTACTAAATATTAATGTCACTTTTCTGTTGAGGTGCCCATACTTTTGCAGCGGTCAAATTTTGGTTTAATGCATATTGCACATTTTCTGTTAGTACAATAAACCTCATTTCAATCCTGAAATATTACTGTGTCCATCAGTTATTAGATATATCAAATTGAAATGGCTGTTGCAAACACCCAAATATTTAGAACTAAAAATGATTAAGATTAATAGGGGTGCCCAAACTTTTTCATATGACTGTAATAGGTGCTGTTAATTACACAAATTAGAGAAGCATCACATGATTTTTCAAAGGGTGCCAATACTTTTGTCCACCCCCTTTTTTATGTTTGGTGTGGAATTATATCCAATTTGGCTTTTTGACAATTCTTTTTGTGGTTTTCCATTGAGGACAAATTAAATGAAGATATTATTACCAAAGCATTTGTGATTGCAACCATTTTCTGGAAGAAATTGAGTATTATCTGACAGAATTGCAGGGATGCCAATACTTTTGGCCAGCACTGTATATACACAGTAAACCCCAAACATGACCAAAGAGGGTGGGCATCAGAAAGTTGAGGTATAATAAGAGGTGAGTATCAGTAAGCATTTAGAGAGGGGAACGATGCCAACCAAATCTCCCAGTTATCCAGGAACTTGTGCGGATTGCCACCCCAACAGGCATAAATTTGTTCAAATTGGCAATTCAGGGAGACCATGGAAATCAGTTCTGGCAATGCCGGGCAGGAGATAGATTTCCATCTGCGCGTAATAAGTAGGCGAGCAGCCCCAAGTACCTGGCATATGAAAGTTTTATGCTTAACTGGTAAAGTGTGGATGCCCAACAGGAGCAGTGCCATCTCAGGTGTAAACCCCCCCCCACCACATAGTTTATTAATTAAGGAAAAAAACGACACCCAGAAGGGTTGAATGAGTGAGCAATGCCAAAAAATATGGAATAAAGAGCCAACTCCCCCACACCCTCTCCAAAAGACAGAAGGACACGTGGGAAAAAACTTAGCCAAGCGAAGGGGGGCTAGTACCAGCGCAGGAGTAACTTACTATATTGCTCCCAATGTGAAGAACACACCATGGACTTCTTTGCAAACTTGATCGACTCCCGCCACCAGTCTGCATCAAATCTACCGGTCATCCTCCCAAAGACACATGTGCTTGGTTTTCTGAAAAGTACAATCTAAGTTTAAAGCACGGTACAAAGTATGATATGCAGCAAAAGAAGATAGCGAGTGCAACAGGGCCGCAGCTGGCTGCGGCACCTGAACCTTGGTTGAGGGAAATTCCAACAGGTATGAAACCAACCTAGTATAAGTAAACTTCTCATGAGTAGGTAGACTATACTTCTCCTCCAATGTGGAGAAGGGTACAATGCTGCCGCCACTATACAGGTCAGGTATATTCCTAATCCCACAGCCGTAGTGAGAGGCAAGTTCAGGGAGACCCTAGGGATAGTGCTGTCTGAAACAGCGCAAAGGGTGTGCCAGGCCTCAGCAGTAGCCTGTACAGCCGGCGGCGCAGAGGGGGGCAAACGCATGGAGGGTCCTAACGCCAACAGGAAACCTTCCCAGCTCTTAACCTGGGATATTTGAGCCTCCATAGCCAGCCATAGTTTATCATGGTTTGGTGTAAACCAGAATGTAATATGACCCAAGGCAGTTGCCAAGTGGTAGTGATACAAATTTGGTATTCCCATACCGCCGTTGTCCCTAGCCTTGAAGAGCGTGTGCAGGGCCACCCTAGGCTTACAGCCATTCCATAAAAAAGATATCATCTGTTTTTGGAGATCTTGGAAAACACTCCTGGGTATCGGGATCACTAGTACCCTCAAATAGTACAGTATTCGAAGAAGAATCAACATTTTGTATAGCACTATTCTCCCCATCCAACTATGCTCAAATTTAATAAGGGCATCAAGCTCCTTCTGTAGGGAAGTCAGCAGAACCGGAAAGTTGGCCTTAACTAGGTCTTTTGGATTCGATGTCAGCTGAATTCCCAGATAGGGCATTGTCTCTGGGCACCATTGATAGGACGAGGAGTCTTTAATATGGCGAATATTGGTTGGTGTCTGGCCCAGGCTGCCGCTATCAGCGTGACCACATGCCTTGTACCTTTCTGGAGCCTGCCTTCCCTTGGTGAATCCTACCTGGTCACGCCCTATCAGGGTAGGCATGATGTCAAGGAGTCTATTTGCAATAACCTTGGCAAATAGCTTGACATCAGCGTTCAATAAGGATATGGGTCGATAGTTAGTAGGGAGAGAGGGATCTTTCCCTGGTTTTGGTATCGTCACTATCATAGCAGATAACATTTCTTGGGGAAATTTACCAGTTAACATGGCTAAACTGAAGACCTCTGTAAGATGAGTAAGGATAAGTGGTTTAAACAATTTGTAATATTCCCCTGAAAACCCATCTAGACCAGGGGATTTGTTAAGCTTCAGTCCATCAATGGCCTTAGCTACCTCTTGGGTGGATATAGAGGCTTTTAGAGAGTGGAGCTGGCTTTGAGAAATGGAAGGAAGTTGCAGGGAGTTTAGGAAGTAGTTAACATCCGGAATAGAAGGCTGCGTGGTGTCTGGGTCATCCTTCAAATTATAAAGGTTCTGGTAATATTTGCTAAACTCATCAGCAATATGCTGTGGATGGTATGGTATACTTTTGCATTTGCCGCTTTGGAAAGGATAAACGGGATTTTAGACTTAATTCTGGCCGCCTTGACACGCTGTGCCATCAATTTACTAGCTTTATTGTATGACTGATAATAAGAGTCTTTTAGTTTTTATAGTGCTTTTCAAAGTCCACCAATAGATGAGAACTTAAATCGTCTCTAGCCTTTTTCAGGGCGTTGAATAGGGTGGGATTAGAAGTGGCTTTGTGTCGCTGCTCTAAGGTCGCAATGGAATCAAGTAGATCCTTCATTATTTGCGATCTTTTACACTTAAAGCGTGAGGCATGCTGTATTAATAAACTTCTAACGAAGGCTTTGTGAGCACTCCAAAGACAAAACTTATCAACTACTGAGGCAGTGTTGATCTAAAAAAATTTGGTGATATCAGTAGTCAATTTTTCGGTCACTGATTTCAAGGACATAACATATGTGTTGTTACGCCAAGGCACAGGAGGGGCGGTTGTGGCACCAGAGCGGATTGTGAGGGCAATAGGCTATGAAAAAGGGGCTTTGTTTGCTCTGAAACGCGTAGGATATTTATTTATTTTTGTCATGGATCTGTGATTTGTTGGATTTTTTATGTTATTTTTTTACAATTTGGATTAAAAGTTAATTTTTAATTTTTGATGCTGGAATTTTATTCAGGTTTTTCTCCCATGCTATATATTCCTACAAGTCCTGGGGACTGGTGAGCGGTGAGAACCTTTTTTTCTTTTTTTTTTTTTTTATCTAATTTAACCTTCAAGTCCAAGCTTCTTAAGTATGTCTGAGAAAGAAAACAGTAGGTCAATTGAGGCATGGTCAGATAACTTGATATTAGAGAATCCAATAGAGCAGGGGTAGGCAACCTTTTTTGTTCGGCATGCCGATTTCCTTTAAAAAATCAAAGTTGAGGTACTCGGAGTGCCGGTCAATAATTTTAAGACGACCCCTGCACACGATATTATGTCCCATAGCAGCCCCTACACACGGTATTATGTCCCATAACGGCCCCTGCACATGGTATTATGTCTCATAGTGACCCCAGCACACAGTATTGTGTCCCATAGTGGCCCCTGCACACGGTATTATGTCCCATAGTGGTCCCTGTACACGGTATATGTCCCATAGCGGCCCCAGTACATGGTATTATGTACCATAGCGGCCCCTGCACATGGTATATGTCCCATAGTGGCCCCTGTACAAGGTATTATGTCCCATAGTGGCCCCTGTACATGGTATTATCTCCCATAGTAGCTCCTGTACACAGTATTATGTCCCATAGTGGTCTCTGCACACAGTATTATGTCCCATAGTGGACCCTGCACATGGTATTATGTCTCATAGTCGCCCCTGCACACGGTATTATGTCCCATAGCAGCCCCTACACACGGTATTATGTCCCATAATGGCCCCTGCACATGGTATTATGTCTCATAGTGGCCCCAGCACACAGTATTGTGTCCCATAGTGGCCCCTGCACACAGTATTATGTCCCATAGTGGTCCCTGTACATGGTATATGTCCCATAGCGGCCCCTGTACATGATATTATGTCCCATAGCGGCCCCTGCACATGGTATATGTCCCATAGTGGCCCCTGTACAAGGTATTATGTCCCATAGTGGCCCCTGTACATGGTATTATCTCCCATAGTGGTTCCTGTACACAGTATTATGTCCCATAGTGGTCCCTGCACACAGTATTATGTCCCATAGTGGACCCTGCACACGGTATTATGTCTCATAGTGGCCCCTGCACACAGTATTATGTCCCATAGCAGCTCCTGCACACGGTATTATATCCCATAGCGGTCCCTGTAGACGGTATTATGTACGATAGATGCCCCTGTACACAGTATTATGTCCCATAGCGGCCCCTGCACACGGTATTATATCCCATAGCGGTCCCTGTAGACGGTATTATGTACGATAGATGCCCCTGTACACAGTATTATGTCCCATAGCGGCCCCTGCACACGGTATTATGTCCCATAGCGGCCCCTGCACACAGTATAATATTCTAACTTTTATAATATTCCAATTGTCGCCACTCAATAGCTATTATTATACTGTGGGATCTCTTCAGACCCCAGAGTATAATAAGCGGAGGGCCAAGAGAGGTGACAAACATAAAAAAAACAATGTTAACTCACCTTTTACTACGCTCCGCAGCCTCTCTGTACTCTTTGGCGCTTCTGCCTGTAGTCAGCGACCGCTGATTGAGTCTCAGGGGTCACGTCGCGTCATTATGCGTAATGACGTTAGACGTGACCCCTGAGGTCCTCTCAGCAGTCTCTTACGTCAGGCAGAAGCACCCGAAGAGCACAGAGAGGCTGCGGATCCAAGGAAGGTGAGTTAACATTGTTTTTTTATGTTTGATCATCTCCCCGGGGGCTCCGCTTATTATACACCACAGTATTATAATAGCAGTTTCATTTCGGCCGTGTTTGGTCCGATTGAAACTGCTGGGTGAGGACTCCCATGCCAGGGAAATAAGCCTCTGCAATAGAGGTTTTATGAATGCAGTGGAGAAGAGATTGTCACAAAAGAGTAGTCTAAACATTGGAAGGAGCGGTGCACTGTGGAGAAAAAGGTATAATCTCACACAGTAGGATGCAAAGTGCACCAAATATCAGTTAGTCGCATAGACTACAGTTTTGATCTAAAGTGATGTAAATTACGGAGGGAAATGGCCAACTACCTCGAGGAGGAGTCTTGCATAGGGTTTATGGTGACATTCAGTTCAACTCAGAGAATTAAGACAAGCATTTTAAGACATCTAAGGGGGAGTTCACAGGAATTTGATGTGGAATCCGCCTTAAATTTCACCTGAAATCTGCCTCCCATTCATTTCTTTTTTGTTTTTTTTTTCTGCTAGCATCCTGCTTGTTCTTCAGGTGGATTGTGCCTCAGAACTCCCATTGAAATGGATGGGAGGTGGAAAATACACCTCCTTCCACGCGAAATTTGGAATTTGGCCATGCCCAATGAAGGAAAAACAGACAAAACACAGTGGCACTCTTCTCCAAATTCAGCATCAAATTCTTCATCAAAATCAGTTTCAAATTCAGCGTCAACATCCTCATCTGTTTTTGACAAGCAGAAAAAAAATCTTCAAATTCCTGAAGCAGAAATTATCTGCTTGACAAATTAATCTTCAAATTTCTATGTGTGAACACAGTGGGGTGTGAATGGAGAGTTGCAGGGGATGGGGCCAGAGATGCAGTGGATGAGGGTAAAGAAGCAGGGGGCAGAATGCAACAGACTTTGGGCATGAATCAAAGAGACTATGGAAAGATCATGATATCTATCTCTAGTATTAGCATTGCTGAAGAGAGACACTAGATGTAATAATATACTTTCTCATATAACTTATGTTGTCTACAGTACATCCCCAAGTGCTGACACACAGTGCTGACCTAAAAACTAAACCCCCTGACAAGTTTCGCCCACTTATGGGTGTCCTCAGGGGCATGGGGTTACCTGTAGTCTGTTCTTTAGTGGAAGGGATATAATCAATATACCCTGTGAGGTTCTTATAGATACTATAGTGTTATTACCAATATAACGTCCGATAAGATACCTGTGGTTACTCAATATACTGTAAATATAGTAGTTTAGTGGGTCGCAGTTACCTCTTTCATTTACATAGTGTGGTTTAATAATATTATCATAGTAGACTATTATTTGTCAGTGGCCTTTTTTCTATAATTGAGGTTATATCTTATATCTTAGCCAGAGCAACAGTGGAATGGTTTAGATCAAAGAATATCCATGTGTTAGAATGGCCCAGTCAATGTCCAGACCTGAGTCCCATTGAGCATCTGTGGCAAGACATGAAAATTGCTGTTCACAGACGCTTTCCATCCAATCTGGCTGAGCTATTTTGCAAAGGATAATGGCCAAAAATCTCAGTCTCTAGATGCGCAAAGCTGGCAGAGACATACCCCAAAAGACGCAGCTGTAATTGCAGCGAAAGTTGCCTCTACAAAGTATTGCTATAGGGGGGCCTGAATACTTTTGCACGTCACACTTTTCAGATTTTTAGTTGATTAAAACTTTGAAAACCATGTATCATTTTCACTTTTCACAATTATTCGCTACTTTGTGTTGGTCTATCATTTAAAATATCAATAAAATGCATTTAAGTTTGTGGTTGTAAGGTGAGAAAATGTGAAAAAGTTCAAGGGGTATGAATACTTTTGCAAGCCACTGTATAGTCAATATACTGGCCTTCACTTAGACAGTGACACTTGAACTTTGTCTACCCTCTCCCTTGCACCTACCTTGGACGAGGTATGCACAGCTGCGGTGGGGGATCCGCAGGACTTCCTCAGTGTACACGGTGGGGCAGTCTGCAATCCTTTACAGCATTAATAGCATGTAAACATATATCTGCTGCATAGAAGTGGCCAATCTCTGCTGCATAGTATATAATTCTATACTTCAATAGTTCCTACTGTCAGGGGATTGGGCAATGCAAGGGGTTGCCCACCACTTTTTTGCACACTGGATACACTATTTGCACATGCTTAATACAGCAACTAATACATCTGTAGCACAGAAGTGGCCAATTTCAGTTGTATAGTATATACCTCTTCTATCCCGCAATAGTTGCTACTAGTAGTGGATTGGGCAATACAAAGGGTTGCTCACCTCTATTTCACAGTGTCCCTGCAACACACTTATTTTTTGTTTTCACTTCTCTATTTTAATAGTAACCTCAGTAAAGGTTAAATTTTACTATTATTTAAAAATTAACTCCTTAGTACCTGTTTTTCCCCTCTTCCACACTGTATCCCCTTTATCCCCTGTCCCCCTCTGCCTCCCATGTAATCTACTCCCTATAGCCCCCATCTCTCACATACTGTCCATAGTTCTTCCTAGTTCCCCCAGTCTTACAATCATTTCCTAGTGTTATCAGCAGTACTTAGTGCAGCTTTACAAAAACCTTTCAGGATTTGTGGGGACATAAAAATAATAGTTTCAGGTCCTGGAAGGTATATAGTATTATAAGCTCTGCAGTGTTTTTTTTTAAAAAAGGAGCTAGATGTGGCTACAGGTACACATGTTAGATGTTGATGACAGCATCAGCAATACTAGATTCTAAATCTACTTCAATGACCACATTGCCTAGCTAAAGAAAATTGCTGGAGTGTCGCTTAAACATAGTTTTGTCTGCATTGTTTTATGAATTGTAATGGACATTTAAAAAAAAAATGTACTTTAGTCCCTCTTACAAGCTATTTCACCTTATTTCAAATCATTGTAAGTAAAGAAATAGCAACATTTTTAATATAAGTGTTTAGATTAGCACTTTTTATAATGTATTTACCTGCTTCAATCTATCCTTACAGCTGAAATGCTTAGATAAATTTGTAAATGCAGATTAATTCTGTTCCACCCTTACAATGTGGATGACCCAGGACAGACAAATTTTCAGCATAATGAATGTGTTCCGAATAGGAGAATAGGAGCAATAACCATTAGGTAATCATTTTTGCTCTAATCTTAAGGCTAAGGCCCCACGCAGTGAATCGCTGCAAAAATCAAAATGTTTTACTGTAACATCAAAAAGTTTTAGGCAGGGTTCACACTACCGTTGGAGTCCGTTATGAAGGTGTCCGTAAAAAAAAAACAAAAAAAAACGGACCCCTATCATAATGGACACTAACTGATGTTAATGTGTCCGAATTTTTAACTGATCCAATTAATGGTTCAGTTAAAAAAACAGACACATTAGCATCAGTTAGTGTCCGTTAACATCAGTTAGTGTCCGTTTTTTAACACTGTCCGTTTTTTTTTTTGTTTCTCCTTTCTGAGCATGCGCAGGAAAAAAACGGACATAAAATAACGGACAGTAACTGATGGCCAATCAAGCCCGGGGCGGACTCCTGATACACTTTATATAGTTTTCCAATCCTCTCTTGCTATTAGTCTCTCTGAGCGTGTTAAGTGTTATACTGTTTCCTCTGATTATCTATATTCTGACCTTGGCTTTTCCCTTTGACTATTCTTCTGGTTCTGATTTTGCCCTTCACTGCCCGACTGGTTCTGACCCTTGGCTCTCTTTATTACCCATTCCTGTTTGTTTGTCTTGTCTATGTTTTGTGTATTCACTTGTATTATAGGAAGGGACCGTTGCCAGTGGCGTAACTAGGAATGGCTGGGCCCCAAGGTGAACATTTGACATGGGGCCCCCCCCGAACCGGTTACGGGCCCCCAAACAGTAAAATATGCTCAACAGTGGCCCCAGATAGTATTATATGCTTGACAGTGGCCCCCACACAGCATTATATGCTTGACAGTGGCCCCCATACAGCATTATATGCTCTACATTGCTCCCCCCACACACAGTATAATATGCTTCCCACAGTGGCCCCCATCCAGTATTATATGCTCCCCACAGTGGCCCCCACAAAGTATTATATGCCCCCCACAGTGGCACCCACACAGTATTATATGCTCTACAGTGGCCCCCACCCAGTAGTATATGCTCTACAGTGGCCCCCACCCAGTAGTACATGCTTTACAGTGGCCCCTATCCAGTATTATATGCTCCCCACAGTGGCCCCCACACAGTATTATATGCTCCCCACAGTGGCCCACACACAGTATTATATGCTCCCCACAGTGGCCCACACACAGTATTATATGCTCCCTACAGTGGCCCACACACAGTATTATATGTCCCACACAGTGGCCCCCACCCAGTATTATATGCTCTGCAGTGACCCCCACTCAGTAGTATATGCCCTACAGTGGCACCCATTCAGTAGTATATGCTCTACAGTGGCCCCGACCCACTATTATATGCTCTACAGTGGTCCCCACCCAATATTATATGCTCTACAGTGGCCCCCACCCAGTATTATATGCTCTACAGTGGCCCCCACCCAGTATTATATGCGCTACAGTGGCCCCCACCCAGTATTATATGCCCACAGTGGCCTCCACACAGTATTATATGCTCCCAACAGCCCCCCTCCACTCCTCAGACCCAGAGTATAATAATCGGAGGCCCAGGGAAGGTGATTAAAAATAACAAACATTCATATTTACCTTGCATTACCTTTCCTTGGCCTCCTCGCTCCATCCTGCCATCTTCAGCGTCTTCAGGCCCACTTCCGACGTCGCTTGTAAGGCCTGTGATTGGGCCTTAGCGGTCACATGGGGGCGCACTGAAGTCATTACGCGGCCCCGTGCTGGGGCCTAGTCACAGGCCTCAGTCACATGACGGAAGAGCGCTAGAGAGAACTCTGTGCCCAGGAGAGGTGAGAACATGTATTTATTATTTTCAGTCACCTCCCCTGGGTGCCCTGCCCTGCTATCTATTGGAAAGGGGCCTGCAATATACCAGGGCCCCTTTCCAATAACAGTATGTATAGCGGTCGGGGAACCAGGCTTTCCCCAACCGCTATCACAGTGGTCCGGGGCCCGGACATCTCCAGCTGGCCGTGGGCAACTGGGCAACGCACCCACTGCGGCCGCGATCGTTACGCCACTGGTTGTGGGGTTCGCGGTAGCAGCTGCCACAGGGCTCCGGGCCGCCTAATGTGTCGGGCCCTGTGGCAGCCGCTACCGCTGCTACCCCGGTATTTACGCCCCTGACCATCACCCAGTTGTCCTCTACCACCTAGGGTAGTTGAGGCAAGTAGGTAGACACAGGGGGTGGGTTAAGCATCAGGACTCACTGTCTCCGTCGTTCCCCTTCCTCCCAGGTTCCAGCAGCAGCTACTAGGAAATTGCTTAATTCCCTAATATTTACTCTGCTGACTTTCTGCCCCTATTATACCTATACAAAAAAACGCCAGCATTTCCGTAGGTATAATTTTTTTAAATCGCAGCTTTCAATTTTTTTGCGTTTTTGAAATTGCAGATTTTCTGCTGCAGATTTTTCTCTGCAATGTGTAGATGGGATTAACCAGAATCTCATCCTTGCAGGTACTGTAGAACGCTGCCTACAAGCTGCAGGGTCTGAACCTGTTTAGCTAGCTCAGCTACCAGGCCTGCCAAACCCTCCATCTTGGCAAGGATCTATGCAGATCCGGAGGGAAGTAATGGCAGAAGGTAATTTTAGGGCTTGCTATTCTGTAAGGGAATTGCCAGTTGAGCAATTCCCCAGTGCTGTTGCAGAACCCTGAGGGAGGGGCACAACAAGACAGTGGACCCTGAGCTGAAAACCCCCCACTGTCCCTGGCTAACTTGCCTGATCTGTCCTAGGCGACAGCCAGCAACCAGTCGACAGTCCCTTCCTAATATAGGTGACAACAAAGAACGCAGACAGGACAAACAACAACAAAGGGAGGTCAGCTAGCCAAGTGGTCGGTAACAGTCGAGCAATGCAGTACAAAATTACAATCCAAAAGAATAGTCACAGACAAAGCCAGAGGTCAGGGTTAGGAATACAGGTAACAAAACAGCACGGAGTAAAAACGTTTGCCTGGTCCACCAGCAACTCTTGTTGTTCAGGGAGATCTTGAACTTAAGGCAGAGAAAATACTGGATCCTTCTAAAACTGTTTTTTCTGGCGAGGGTTCGGTGGCCAGGGTCGGACTGGCCCACCGGGGGGACTAGTGAATCCCCTGGTGGGCCCCGTGCCTTTAGGGGGCACTACCGGACCTCCACTGCCATTTTTTTTTTTTTGGTAAGCAGTGGAGGTGCAGTTAGGCCCCCATTCACTTACCTCTCCGCACTCACTGTGCGTCGCATATCACGTCGCGATGACGTAATGTGCGATGCACAGGTCCTAGGCTGCTGTGGGAAGAGGAGAGGCCGCAAGCAGGAGCGGAGTGAGGTAAGTGATGCTGCCAGGTTCTCCCCGGCTTTGTTATCCGGTTTTAATAACCAGATCGCAAAACCGGGGGAGAAGTGGCGCCGCCAACCCGGTTCTGATACTTACCTAACTGTTCTCCGGCACCTTATGTTTCTTCCTGCTCCAGGTGCACATGACGTTATATCAGTGTCACTTGAGCAAGAAGGAGCGAGACCGTGGAGCAGACAGGTTAGTAATCACCCAAAACTGCTATAGGGGGGACCAGTGAAAAGGCTACTGTATGAGCCAGTGGCCCCTGCACTATTCTCCCCCAATATAGTGGCCCCTGCACTATTCTCCACCCCTATAGTGGCCCCTGCACTATTCCCCCCCTTATAGTGGCCCCTGCACTATTCTCCCCCCCATAGTGGCCCCTGCACTATTCTCCCCCCTATAGTGGCCCCTGCACTATTCTCCCCCCCTATAGAGGCCCCTGGGGGCTAATATCCTGGGGGACATTAAAGGGGTTATCCAGGATAACTTTTTTTTTTTTTTTTTTAATTAGGCTGGAGCAGGTGAAAAAAAACCCCAAAACTTACTCTTCTGTGCCCATTGTCTCCCAGCGTGGTTAGGTCCTGCAGCTGTTTTCTTCCCACTGAACATGACTACCTGTGCCAGTGAGGACTTCCAGCAAAAGAAAACAGTGGAGCTGCAGTACCGGACCCTGCTGGGAAGACACCGGAAAACAGGGGACTGGTGGGTATGTTTTTATTTTTTTTATTTTTTTTTTGGGGGGGGGGGTGTTTTTTCACCTCCCCTAGATTAAAAATAAAATAAATAAATAAAAAAATTATGCTGGACAACTTCTTTAAAGTGTGAGGCATTAGGAGGGTATATTAAAGTGGTTGTCCAAGCAGAATTTTTTATGATTTTTTCTTCAGGATAGTTACATAGTAGATGAGGTTGGATGAAGACATCAGTCCATCAAGTCCAACCTATAACCCTACAGTCCCCTACAGTGTTGATCCAGAGGAAGGCAAAAAAAACCATGAGGCTTATGCCAATTGCCCCATTTCATGGGAAAAAAATTCCTTCCCGACTCCAATCTGGCAATCAGTATAAAACCCTGGATCAACGTGCCCTTAAAATCTAAAACCCATAACTCATAATGTTGTTCTGTTCGAGAAAGGCATCCAGGCCCTCTTTGAACTTGTTCAATGAATCCACTATCACCACTTCCTGGGGCAGAGAGTTCCATAGCCTCGCTGTTCTTACTGTAAAGAATCCTCTTCTATGTTGCTGGTGAAAATTTCTCTCCTACAGTCGTAGAGGATGTCCCCTTGTCACTGTCACTGGCCTAGGAGTAAAAAGATCATTAGAAAGTTCTTTGTGATGTCCCTTCATGTATTTGTACATTGTTATTAGATCTCCCCGTAGACGTCTTTTCTCTAAACTGAATAACCCCAAGTTTGTTAATCTATCGTTGTACTCCAATCCACCCATTCCCCTAATAATTTTGGTTGCCATTCTTTGCACTCTTTCTAGTTCGATTTTGTCTTTCTTGTATACTGGGGCCCAGAATTGTGCACAATAGTCTAAGTGTGGCCGTACCAGTGATTTGTATAGAGACATAGCTATGTTCTTGTGATGAGAATCTATACCTCTTTTGATGCATCCCATAATTTTATTTGCCTTGGCAGCCGCTGCCTGGCACTGGTCACTAAAGGTAAGCTTATTGTCCACCACAATCCCCAAGTCTTTTTCATTGACAGTTTTACCCAGTAATTTACTATTAAGTACATAATCATACATTTTATTTTGTCGTCCAAAATGCATAACCTTACATTTGTCAATATTAAACTTCATTTGCCAAGTCTCGGCCCATGCTTCCAGCTTCCTTAGATCCCCTTGTTACATTCTATTATCCTCCTCATTTTTGATTACCTTACAAAGTTTAGTATCATCTGCAAATATGGACACCCTGCTTTGCAAACCGTCTACCAGGTCATTAATAAAGATATTAAACAGGAGAGGGCCCAATACTGATCCCTGTGGCACCCCACTGGTGACTGTTACCCAGTCTGAATATTTACCATTAATAAGCACCCTCTGTTTCCTATCAGTGAGCCAGTTGCGAACCCAAGTGCATTTGTTTTTCCCCAGTCCCAACATTCTCATTTTGCATACCAACCTTTTATGTGGTACAGTATCGAAAGCCTTTGAAAAGTCCAGATACACCATGTCCACTGCATTACCCATGTCCAGTCTTGAACTGACCTCTTCATAGAAGCTAATCAGATTAGTCTGACAGGACCGATTCCTCATAAAACTATGCTGATTGGGTGTTATAAGATTATTTACATTGAGGTACTCCAGGATAGCATCTCTTAGAAAGCTCTCAAATATCTTACCCACCACAGAAGTCAAACTTACTGGCCTATAATTTCCAGGCTCACTTTTAGACCCCTTTTTGAAAATTGGCACCACATTTGCTATGCGCCAATCAAGTGGAACAGACCCAGTCATTACTGAATCCTTAAATATTAGATATAAGGGTCTGTCTATCACTGTGCATAATTCCCTCAGAACTCGGGGGTGTATGCCATCTGGACCTGGTGATTTATCTATTTTAGTGTTTTGAAGGCGGCACCGCACTTCCTCCTGGGTTAAACAGGTGACATTTAATGGAGAGTTAACATTACCCCTAATCATGTTGCTGGCCATTGAATTTTTTTTTGTGTAAACACCGTAGAGAAGAAGGCATTTAATAGTTGTGCTTTTTCCTCATCCTCCTCCACCATTACACCCAGATTATTTCTGAGAGGGCCCAGATTGTCCGTTTTTATTCTCTTGTTATTTATGTAATTGAAGAATAATTTTGGATTATTTTTACTTTCCTTGGCAATTTTTCTCTCCGCCTCAATCTTTGCCTCCTTTATTTGTCTTTTACACAATTTATTTTTTTCTTTATAGTTTTTTAATGCTGTGTCACTACTTTCTTTTTTTTAGTACTTTAAATGTTTCCTTTTTATCTCTCATTGCACTCCTCACTGTTTTAGTTAGCCATATTGGTTTTCTATGATTTCTGGCCCTCTTATTCCCATAAGGGATATGTTTTTTAGTGGCCCTATTTAGAAGGCTTTTGAAAATGTCCCATTTTGTTTGTGTTCCGGTCACTTTGAGGACATTGTCCCAGTTTATGCTGCTAAGCTCATCTCTCAGCTGGTTAAAATTGGCCTTCCTGAAGTTTAGTGTTTTTGTTCCCCCTCTACTGAACATTTTTTTAGTGTGTACAAGAAAACTTATTATGTTATGGTCACTATTACCAAGATGACCCCCAACCTCCACTTTTGACAATGTGTCAGATTCATTTGTTAAAATTAGGTCTAAAAGTGCCTCACCTCTTGTGTAGTTGAAATCCCCCATAATAATGACTTTATTGTGCTTTGTGGCTTCATCTATTTGTTTTATTAGTACATTTTCAGCTTCTTGCATTATATTTGGAGATTTATAACAAACCCCTATTTTATTATTCTTTGTTCCTCCCTTAATTTCCACCCATAAGGACTCCACATATTCATTTTCCTCCTAGATGTCCTCACGCAGAACTGGCTTAAGGCAGGATTTTACATATAAGCAAACCCCTCACCCTTTCCTATTGGTACGCTCCTTTCTAAACATACTGTACCCCTGTATATTTACAGCCCAGTCATAGGATAGGCCATAAATATCTGATCTGTAGGGGTCCGACCCCGAACCGATCAGCTGTACGGAGCCACTTCTGGCACCCGTCCTGTACACAATACAGGGCTGGAAGCAGAAAGCTATGCCCATTGTATATTAGCCAGGCACCTTCACTGCATCTCAGCACTTATTGAAGTCAGTGGGAGCTGAGCTGCAGTGAAGGCTCCGGGCTGCTGTAGAGTGAATGAAACTTTTTGCTTCTGGCCCTGTGTTGTGTACAGAACGGGCGCCGGAAGTGGCTCCATTCAGCTGATGGGGCCATGGATCAGACCCCTAGCGTTCAGGTATTTATGTTCTATCCTGAGCATAGGCCATAAAAAAGATTAACCCTGGACAACCCCATTAATATTCCCCACACAGTTTAATGCCCCCCCCCCACAGGATGTTAGCCTCCATCACTGCCCCCACACAATAACATGGCTCCATCACTGTTCCCCATACAGTATGGGGGACCAGTGCAGAGACCATGGCCATTAAAAAAATTTGGCCCTTTAAAGAGGTTGTGCATAAATTGGAGAGACCACTGTGGAGGCCAGGGAGGTGTAAAAAAAAAAAAAAAAAAAAGCATACTCACCTGTCCCCAGCACCCCGTTTTCCCCCGCCTGTGTCTGTTCGGTCTCATGGCGGCGCCTCATTTCTAGAAATCCTGTACCGAATTGGTCTTAGCGGTCACGAGGTGCAGGACTCCCAGCAAGAAGGCGCCGGCACGAGACTGAATGGACACTGGCAGCAGACAACGGAGTATGCTTTTTTTTTAAATTTTTTATTTATCTATTTATTTTTTTTATTTTACACCTCCTGATCGCCACATGGGTTGCTCCAATTCCTGGACAACCTCTTTAAATGATTTATCTTATTTATCTTTCTAATATTGATTGTCCTTAGGATAGGCCATCTATATTACATCTGCAGGGGTACAACAGCCAGGACCTCTGTAGATCAGCTATTCCAGGACAACGCGGCTACAGGTAATGGTAACAATTCCTAGGAGCCACGCTGTTCACTTGCCATACAGAGTGTAGCTTAGTTTACTTTAGTTGTAGTTTAGGTAGTGCAGTGGTGCACATCGTATGGCGGATGAACAGCATGGCTCCCGACATGTTATTTCCTTTAGCCTCCCTGTCTCGGTACCATTGATCTGCAGGGGTCCTGGCGGTGGGGCCCTAGAAACAATTCCACTGGTGGGCCCCAGGCATCCCAGTCCGACATTGCCGGTGACCCCTCATAAAAGGGGGGTACTGTAATGTCTCTGCCTGTTCAGGTCTCCGCGGTGGTGCAGGAGGCGTGCTCAGTTTGATTCCTTGTTTAAGATTCTTGTTGCTCAGTCTGACCACTGTCCTAGACTATTTAATTGATTTTCTGCCACACCCATCTCCTTCACCTTGGTTTTCCTCTGCTCCACTAATAGTTAATTTTAGCCTTACCTGGGTGACAGCCTATCATCCTATCAAGTCTGGGGCGGGTTTTTACTTCCTATTTATTCTTTGCTCACAGTCACATTAGCGCTTGCTATTGCTTCTGCGTACCTGTCTTTACTCCGTGCTGTTTTGTTACCTGTACTTCTATTCCTGACCTCTGGCTTTGTCTGTGACTATTTTTTTGGATTGTAATTTTGTACTGCATTGCTCGACTGTTACCAACCACTTGGCTAGCTGACCTCCCTTTGTTGTTGTTTGTCCTGTCTGCGTTCTTTGTTGTCACCTATATTAGGAAGGGACTGTCAACTGGTTGCTGGCTGTCGCCTAGGACAGCTCCGGCAAGTTAGCCAGAGACACTGGGGGGTTTTCAGCTCAGGGTCCACTGTCTTGTTGTGCCCCTCCCCCCAGGGTTCTACAGCAGCACTGGGGAATTGCTCAACTGGCAATTCCCTTACAATAAGTTCCTCTGGCCTCACTGCAAACAGTTAATTGCCTTGTTACATTGCCTCTCAGCAGTCTCAGCCAATCCTACGGTCCAAGACATGGTTAGGGGAGTGGCATATGCCTCGGTCAATTATATGGCCAGAGGCGTGGTTAGGGAGATACTAAAAACTCTAGCGCACGCTGCATGATTGTCTTTGACACCAAGTGCATGTGCACATAATCTCTATCAAGTCGGCATATATAGTAGAAGTTTCTTCATATTAGCAATGCATTATTGCGCTATGTTGAGCTGGTAATAATTTGCCGGTTTTGGATAAAACAGAGACTTTCAACATGTATGCATATATATTCGCAAACAGGTAGTGCAACGAGTTATATAAACTCATGTGTGTTTGTGTTTGTCCATATAGGGAGGCAGAAAGACATATTTCTAAATATAAGGGGAGAAAAAAAGGGAGATATTCATGTCAACCCTTTATAAATCCTTACGTACTAATAAATGAGAATAAATAAATATGAAATTTCTAATATATTAAAGTAGTTAAATGTCTATGGCTTATAGAAAAGTACAACAGAAATATATATAAACCTAAATTATTAAATGCTATAAAATCTTACCTATGAAATGTTCTAAAAACATTATATAATGTCACTTATTAAGAACTACTATAATATAATTGGAAGATATGTGCACTCTGCACTATTGCATGTATGAAGCTTTGTCCCAAAATGGAAGCTGATGAGAAATGTCTGATGTTTTGATCACTTTTTATTAAAAGTTTATGGTAAGCGAAATGGCAGAAAAAAGTAAGTTTTGGCTCTTTTGAGTTTTTTTCATCACTACAGCATTTGTTGTATGGTGAAAATATTTTTACATGATTGTAGGCGTTTTCAGATGTGGGCATGTATAATTTGTTTGTTTTTATTTATTTATTTTTATTTCTAAATCTTATTTTATTTAAAATCTACAGCAAGGGAGAATATTTTAATTTTTCATTTTTTTTGTTATATTTTTAAAAACTTTTTTTTATAAATTTTTTTAAACTATTTTATTAGACCCCTAGGGGGCTTTAACCTGCAATCTTTTGATTGCATGTCCCATAGACTGCAATACAACTGTATTGCAATCTATGAGACTTTTGCTACATAACTATTAAGGCTGGTCATAGCCTTCATTAGGCTCCCGGCTGCCATAGGAACAGGAGGGCTCAGCAACGCTAAAGGTACTGGCTCCGGTGAATTTTCTTTTTAACTTTGGGGGCCACCATTAAGTACAATGCCTGCAATCAGAGTGAACTCATTAGCTCCAGGTCTCTGATGTACAATACATTTTTAAAGAGTCGGCATCCACCGGCATCTCTCTGCAGTGCTATCTAAATTATTTCACTGGTTCAATTATATCACTGGTTGATAACACAGTCGGGATTAGGATATTTATATGCAGCTCTATAATATATATGATAGAAAAATCCCAATTCCAACTGTGTTTTCAACCAGTGATATCTCTGGAAATAATTTAGATAGCACTGCAACCTTAGAGTCATATGAAAGAAGAGACTCTCCTCTTTCATTTGACACAAAACGTTTGTATGTTTTATAATGTCCGAGATTTAACTGTTTGAAGTGACTCTCCCCTCATTTTCTCTACATCTTACACAGCCCCGTACTCCTGTACACAGTAAAATTCAGTGAGAGGCAGGAACAGCTCTCAATAAAGAAACAATGGAAAGAGTGAAAAATGCAGGATTACACAGAAAGGATCCAAAATTTGTTAATAAAGTATATTACAAAATGTATTATTGACCCAAATACTGCCAGAAAATCAAAAGTTGACCGAAATTTTAGTTACGCTTTAAAGAAAGTATATTGCAAAATTGTATAACTTTTCATTATACAAGCAATAACATTTATTTGCTAAAATTCGACAAATGCTTTAATGTGTACCTGTTACCCAAACTAACAGCTACACTGTAAGTTCTGCATGCATAGGAAATCATATAATCTATAAACTATTAGGGGTCTTAAACTCGGCCGAAAAAATGGGCTGCACATAGTAAAAATTTAAAGTTGATAGGCCACATTCATTTAAAATTTGAACAATACAAAATTATTGTAATAACTTTAAACTTACTGGAAAGTTGTGAATCCCCATATAAATATATTGACTTTGCCTTTATATACAGTCTGCTGCCCTCATAGAATTATAGTGCCCCTTAGCCATACATGATGTCTCTGCCCTTACATACAGTTACATCCAGGGAGCGCATGAGCTCCCCAGCTCCTTTCCCATAATGCCTTGTGATATGTAGATGCTAAGTAGAGGATGTAGATGCTAAGTAGAGGGCAAAAGGCAATTAAAATCTCTACACACCTTCACTGGTGCGCTCCTCAATGTGAGAGATTCTTGTCCCTAACCCACTCATTGCCTCCCACTAAGCCAGCCAATTCACTTTGCTCTGTACTGATGAAGGACAACAATCCGGAAACAGCGCTGTATGCAGATAAGTGAAATTGGCTTGGCTAAGATCCCTTTTGCTGTCTCAAGGCTCGGTGAGTCAAAAGCAAATTGAGGATCTGTTACATCCAATAGAGGGCGCATGAGCTCCCCAGCTCCTTTCCCATAATGCCTTGTGATATGTAGATGCTAAGTAGAGGGCAAAAGGCAATTAAAATCTCTACACACCTTCACTGGTGCTCTCCT
Organism: Leptodactylus fallax; assembly: GCA_947044405.1. Classification (NCBI taxonomy): domain Eukaryota; kingdom Metazoa; phylum Chordata; class Amphibia; order Anura; family Leptodactylidae; genus Leptodactylus; species Leptodactylus fallax. Next base: position 413,956 of record CAMRHE010000061.1, on the reverse strand, counting down.
CAATGTGAGAGATTCTTGTCCCTTACATACAGTCTGACATCCCTCAGTAATAACATACAGTATGGTCCCCCAATGGTTAAAAAAAAAAATCTTCTCCATACTCACTTAACACCAGCAATCCAGCAGCATGGGAAAGAGACGCCTCTGCACTGACACACTGCGCTTTAGTGTGACATGAATAAGGGGCATCAGGGCGCTCCTCCTTTGGCCAATTCTCCGCTGTCCCAAGGATTTCTCTGGTGTCCTGTGGTCCACAGATAATAGGGTCATGGGGCTGCATGTTTCTGCTAAATATCATGTAACATTGATTTGTTTTTCAATTTAAAATGTATCATTATTACATTGTTAATTCTATCCACCAGAAATAAGACTTTATATATATTACACTAATCAATTCCATTGACTTATTATGATTATTTCAGTCACAATCTAAGGAAATAATACCCGCATAACAACCCAATATACACTTGGTAGTGGTAAATTGTTAGCAAATAGCCTAACATCTATTAGTAATATAAGACTCAGACAGGGGTGTAAATACCGGGGTAGCAGCGGTAGAGGCTAGAGGTAGAGAACATTAGGGGGCCCAAAACCCTGTGGCAGCCGCTACCACGACCCCTGAGTATAACGATCGGAGGCCCAGGGTAGGTGAGAGAACATAAAAAACAACATTACTTACCTCTCCTGTGCTCCAGCAGGCTTTGGGCCTGTTTGGTGACGTCCCAGACATCAGCCGACGTCATTATGTATCGTGATGCCGGCCTGGCTCACGCGAGATCTGGTCCAACATCGAAGATGGCCGAAGTAGCGCACCAGAGTGCACCGGAGCCAGGAAGAGGTAAGTAACATTGTTTTTATTTTTTGTTTGTGTGCTCCCCTGGGTCTTCGATCATTATACTCTGGGGTCTGAAAAGACCCCAGAGTATAATAATTGTTCATGGGTGGTCCACTATGGGGCATAATACTATGTGCAGGGGCCACTATGCTGCATAATACTGTGTGCAGGGGACACCATGGGGCATAATAGTGTGCAGGGGCCACTATGGGGCATAATACTGTGTGCAGGGGCCACTATGCTGCATAATACTGTATGCAGGGGCCACTATGGGGCATAATACTGTGTACTGGGGCCACTATGGGGCATAATAGTGTGCACAGGAATGCGGTTTGTACGGGGGAAGGGGGTTGGAGGGGGGCGGCGGTTCGGGGGGGGGCATGTCAAACGTTCACCTTGGGGCCCAGCCATTCCTAGTTTCGCCACTGGACTCAGAATATAAGTCAGACATAGTAAACGTGCTGCTTTACTACAGTTAAGGGTGGGTTCACACCTGCGCTTGCTATCCGTCCGTTGCCAATCCAGTGAAAATCTCGGCGAACTGGATTGGCATCGGATACAGACCGGTCAGCGACGCATTGGTTAAAAACCCATTCATTTGAATGGGTTTTTAAAGCAATGCGCGGGTGTGCGCTTACACCCTCTGCGCTGCGAAGCCATTTTTTTTTTCGTCGGACACGAAGTCCTGCGTGTCCGACTTTGTTTCCGACGAAAAAAAAGGATTCGCAGCGCAGAGGGTGTAAGCGCACACCCGTGCATTGCTTTAAAAACCCATTCAAATGAATGGGTTTTTAACCAATGCGTCGCTGACCGGTCTGTATCTAATGCCAATCCAGTTCGCCAAGATTTTCACTGGATTGGCAACGGACGGATAGCAAGCGCAGGTGTGAACCCACCCTAATCTGGAAATGTTTTCAGTATCTGAATACCTGTAATGACTTTGGACTTTATACAAGCTCCATGGAATCATTTCACATGTTTCCTTATGATGGATTTCAGAAATATATGTGTGTGTGGTAGCCATGCTATTCACAGTTGCTGCTGAAGTGCTGTTTATAGCAGACAGTAGATGCTGGAGTTAGCAATAGACAGGTCTGAGTTTATTCGTGTGCTGCTGAATGGACAGCTCGTAACTCCCAACGTGCTGCTCCTGCTATTCCCGAGCTTGTGCTCGTCACACTTACTCCTAGACAAGAATGAATGAGGGAGCTGCTGCACTCGGGGGTCTAATGATAACTCCCACCTCTCTCTACGGTAGTGTATGCATTTTCACTCCAGTGTAGCCATCCACATGTAGTGTGAATCTGGGATCAGCCTGCTTCAGCAAGTCAGCCAGACCGATAGCAATACCAAGAATCAGGACAAATAGACTCCACGACGTACAGTCACTGTAGCCTTCAAGTGGCTCCTGGACCTTCTGCTAGGTTAAAGTCCTTTGTAGCTCAGAACAGATTGGCACAGTAGCATCTGAAATGAAGAAGGACGTCTCTATTAGCGCTTTGATGGATAACTATTCTGCTTTATTCTTCAATGACTCTTGCATGGGGTTTCTGCTGTACCCATGTTCCAACATCTCAGATGAACTGAGCGAGTCCCCCAAACCACCCCAGCTGGTGGATGCCTGGCTTGTACCTCTCTTCTTTGCAATGCTTATGGTAGTGGGGCTTGCCGGAAATTCTTTAGTCATTTATGTTATTTCTAAACACAAGCAGATGAGGACAGTAACTAATTTCTACATAGGTAAGTGATATTTTATTAATAATATAAATACCCTGCGCTTTTGAAAGGAGTTCAATAGAAAAAAAGGAATGTGTGTTATAGTCTGTTCTGAGGCAAGCAGACAACTGCACAGTGCCTGTGTTGCTTCACCTAATGCAAGTGAAAATATTTCCATAGAATTACAGATATAATTGGCTGTATCTCCATAGCATACTGAACTGTGTATCTCTAAACCAACTAAGTATAGTAGCCATAGAAAACAAATTTGTTAGGATGAACTTATCGGATGAACTTATCCTCCGCAGCAGAGGTGACTCTTGGTCTTCCTTTCCTGGGGCGGTCCTCATGTGAGCCAGTTTCTTTGTAGCGCTTGATGGTTTTGGCCACTGCACTTGGGGACACTTTCAAGGGTTTCCCAATTTTTCGGACTGACTGACCTTCATTTCTTAAAGTAATGATGGCCACTCGTTTTTCTTTACTTAGCTGCTTTTTTTCTTGCCATAATACAAATTCTAACACTCCATTCAGTAGGACTATGAGCTGTATATCCACCTGACTTCTGAACAACACAACTGATGGTCCCAACCCCATTTATAAGGCAAGAAATCCCACTTATTAAACCTGACAGGGCACACCTGTGAAGTGAAAACCATTTCAGGTGACTACCTCTTGAAGCTCATCAAGAGAATGCCAAGAGTGTGCAAAGCAGTATTCAAAGCAAAAGGTGGCTACTTTGAAGAACCTAGAATATAAGATATATTTTCAGTTGTTTCACACTTTTTGTTAAGTATATAATTCCACATGTGTTAATTCATAGTTTTGATGCCTTCAGTGTGAATCTACAATTTTAATAGTCATGAAAATACAGAAAACTCTTGAAATGAGAAGGTGTGTCAAAAAATTTTTTTTTTTTAATTTTTTTTTTTTTTTTTTTTTTTTTTTTTTATGTGGTTGGGGGGGAGTTCTGACCCATTTAAATTTTTCTCTCTTTTTTTTTTTTCCCCCCTTTTTTTAAAACAAAAAAGTTTATTTTATTTCTCATTAATGTACACTCAGCACCCCATCTTGACAGAAAAAAAACAGAAATGTAGAAATTTTTGCAAATTAAAAAAAAAAAAAAACTGAAATATCACATGGTCATAAGTATTCAGACCCTTTGCTCAGTATTGAGTAGAAGCACCCTTTTGAGCTAGTACAGCCATGAGTCTTCTTGGGAATGACGCAACAAGTTTTTCACATCTGGATTTGGGAATCCTCTGTCATTCTTCCTTCCAGATCCTCTCCAGTTCCGTCAGGTTGAATGGTGAACGTTGGTGGACAGCCATTTTCAGGTCTCTCCAGATATGCTCAATTGGGTTGAGGTCAGGGCTCTGGCTGGGCCAGTCAAGAATGGTCACAGAGTTGTTCCAAAGCCACTCCTTTGTTATTTTAGCTGTGTGCTTAGGGTCATGGTCTTGTTGGAAGGTGAATCTTCAACCCAGATAGAGGTCCAGAGCACTCTGGAAGAGGTTTTCTTCCAGGATATCTCTGTACTTGGCCGCATTCATCTTTCCTTCAATTGCAACCAGTCGTCCTGTCCCTGCAGCTGAAAAACACCCCCATAGCATGATGCTGCCACCACCATGTTTTACTGTTGGAATTGTATTGGGCAGGTGATGAGCAGTGCCTGGTTTTCTCCACACATACCGCTTAGAATTAATGCCAAAAAGTGCAATCTTCATCTCATCAGACCAGAGAATCTTATTTCTCATAGTCTGGGAGTCCTTCATGTGTTTTTTGGCAAACTCTATGCAGGCTTTCATATGTCTTGCACTGAGGAGAGGCTTCCTTTGGGCCACTCTGCCATAAAGCCCCGACTGGTGGAGGGCTGCAGTGATAGTTGACTTTGTGGAAATTTCTCCCATCTCCCTACTGCATCTCTGGAGCTCAGCCACAGTGATCTTTGCGTTCTTCTTTACCTCTCTCACCAAGGCTCTTCTCCCACGATTGCTCAGTTTGGCTGGACGGCCAGGTCTAGGAAGAGTTCTGGTTGTCCCACACTTCTTCCATTTAAGGATTATGGAGGCCACTGTGCTCTTAGGAACCTAGAGTGCTGCAGAAATTCTATTGTAACCTTGGCCAGATCTTTGCCTTGCCACAATTCTGTCTCTGAGCTTCTTGGGCAGTTCCTTTGACCTCATGATTCTCATTTGCTCTGATATACACTGTGAGCTGTGAGGTCTTATATAGACAGGTGTGTGCCTTTCCTAATCAAGTCCAATCAGCTTAATTAAACACAGCTGGACTCCAATGAAGGAGTAGAACCATCTCAAGGAGGATCAGAAGGAAATGGACAGCATGTGAGTTAAATATGAGTGTCACAGCAAAGAGTCTGAATACTTATGACCATGTGATATTTCAGTTTTTCTTTTTTAATAAATTTGCAAAAATATCTACATTTCTGTTTTTTTCTGTCAAGATGGGATTCTGAGTGTACATTAATGAGAAATAAAATGAACTTTTTTGCTTTTAGCAAATGGCTGCAATGAACCAAAGAGTGAAAAATGTAAAGGGGTCTGAATACTTTCCGTACCCTATAAATATATATATATATATATATATATATATGTGTGTTAATTTAAATCAACTTTTTCTAATAGGATGCACTGGCGCCAAAAGTACATTTATTTTAATATCTATACTAACCTGGACAGAGTTTAGTTTACATGACTGTAAAACCTACAGTTGTGCAGCAATCAGTCAAAGATGACACATTTCCTGGTGTGAGGGAAATGTATAATGGAGAAAATACTGCTACAATGTAGAAATCATTCTGTTATGTTCAAAATGCAAAGCTTTCACAGTGTACTTTAGATTCTTAACATCATCTACTGGAAATGTCATAAATGTCTGATAATGTAAGTGTGGGTCAGTCTCCGGAGGAGCATGGTTGCTTATGCACTTGTGTGACCACCAATTCATTCATTCCTCACCTCGATGCGAAAGCTAGTAGGCAGGTCAAGGGTTGGGGGAACCACACCAGGTATAGGTCCCTCCATAAAGAAATAGCATAAATTAACTAGAGGTATATATCGATAGCAAAAAATAAAGAAGCATAAATAGAATGAATACAAAGCTTCCTAACAATACATACTGGCTACAAACAGGTTTAAAAAACAACAGAGGAACAAAGACATATCAACATATACCACAAGAAAAAGACAGACGTGACTCTGATGACATCCCAAATGGGGAAGGAAGGTTCTATAAAATAACATCAAATTAGATCCAACTCAAAGGTAAACTGTACTGGCTGTAATCAATGCACTTGTATAGGTATTTACATAGTTAGTATGGTTGAAAAAAGATACATGTCCATCAAGTTCAACCAGGGAATGGGAAAGGGCATGACATACTACACATTTTCATAAGCATCAATGCTATTTTACTCTAAAAAGGCATCTGATCCTTTTTTGAAGCTGTCAGCTGTTGCTACTATGACCAGCTCCTGAGTTAAGCTATTCCACAGATTCACAGTCCTTACAGTGAAGAAGCCTTGTTCAATTTTGAAATTAATCCTTTTTTTCTCCAGAAGGAGAGAGTTCCCCTTTTGAGGGTATTTTACATGGAACAGCTTTCCCCATATTTCTTGTATGGACCATTTACACACGTGGACAAAATTGTTGGTACCCCTCGTTTAATGAAAGAAAAACCCACAATGGTCACAGAAATAACTTGAATCTGACAAAAGTAATAATATATAAAAATTCTAGGAAAATGAACAAATGAAAGTCAGACATTGCTTTTCAACCATGCTTAAACAGAATTTTTTTTTAAAAAGAAAACTCATGAAACAGGCCTGGACAGAAATGATGGTACCCTTAACTTAATATTTTGTTGCACAACCTTTTGAGGCAATCACTGCAATCAAACAATTCCTGTAACTGTCAATGAGACTTCTGCACCTCTCAACAGGTTTTGGCCCACTCCTCATGAGCAAACTGCTCCAGTTGACTCGGGTATGAAGGGTGCCTTTTCCAGAGGGCATGTTTCAGCTCCTTCCAAAGATGCTCAATAGGATTTAGGTCAGGGCTCATAGAAGGCCACTTCAGAATAGTCCAATGTTTTCCTCTTAGCCATTCTTGGGTGTTTTTAGCTGTGTGTTTTGGGTCATTATCCTGTTGCAAGACCCATGACCTGTGACTGAGACCAAGCTTTCTGACACTGGGCTGCACATTTCTCTCAAGAATCCCTTGATAGTCTTGAGATTTCATTGTACCCTGCACAGATTCAAGACACCCTGTGCCAGATGCAGCAAAGCAGCCCCAGAACATAACAGAGCGTCCTCCATGTTTCAAAGTAGGGACAATGTTCTTTTCTAGATATGCTTCATTTTTCCTTCTGTGAACATAGAGCTGATGTGCCTTGCCAAAAATTTTGATTTTTGTCTCATCTGTCCATAGGACATTCTCCCAGAAGCTTTGTGGCTTGTCAACATGTAGTTTGGCAAATTCCAGTTTTGTCAGATTCAAGTTATTTCTGTGACCATTGTGGGTTTTTCTTTCATTAAACGAGGGGTACCAACAATTTTGTCCACTTGTGTATATATATTTACTGTATATAGGTCTATCATATGTTTCCTTAAACACCTCTTCTCCAGACTAAACAGATTTAACTCCTTTAACCCCTTAGTAACACATGACATATTATTACATCCTGAGCGCTTGGTACTTGGCGCAAATGGACTTAATAGTACCCCCAATAATACTCGCCGCGGGGGGTGCCAATATGTATTTTCGGCAGTCCGCAGTCTGGCCAGTGACCCTGGGCTGCTAGGAGCTCCCAGTACCCGGTTGATCCTGCCTCCGATGCAAGAAGTCATCCTATGCAATAAAAAGCACAGGTTGTCCCACAAAAAATTAAGTCCGCAAACAAACCAAAAAATAAAAATGTTACGCATCTGAGAAGATGGCAATGCAAAAATAATTGATTTCTTTCCCTAAATGGGTTTTTATTCTGCAAAATTAGTATCTCATAAAAAAACAATATAAATTAGGTATCGCCATAATCATACCGACCCACAGAATAAATGTAACATGTTACTTATGCTGTATGCTTCACGGCATAAAAATTTAAAAGGTAAAACACAATGCTTGAATTGATATTTTTTTTTTTATCCACCAAAAAAAGAGTTAATAAAATTTATTCAATAAGTTATAGGCACCCAAAAATGGTGTCATTACAAAATGCATCTCATCCCGCAAAAAAAACAGCCCTCTTATGGCTAGCCCACCAGAAAAAAAAAAAAAAATTAGCTTGTACAATGTAAATGCAAAAACCCTAAAAATCGCCAAAATATTAGAACAAAGCTGGCTGCGGCAGGAAAGGAATGTATAAGCTGTGCAAACATATATCAGGGTACACCCCAGATTTAGAGCTTACGAGGTAAAAGACACCAGAAGTGACCCCCCCAGGGTGACCCCCCAATCAAAGGAGCTACTGGGGAAATAGAAGGGAATTTGGTGTTCCCAATGTACTCCACACAGCTTACGTATTCACTTTTCACTGTCTGTTGCGCCTTCACACCTGGGATACTAATGCTCACTAAACCCCTTGATATATTCTTTGTGGGGTGCAGTTTTCACAATGGGGATACCAAATATCTAAATCTGGGCTCCAAAAGCCACATAGCACTCCTTCAAATCTGTGCCCTGCTGTGTGCTCAAACTTCAGTTTATGCCCACATGTATGACACTGGTGTACCCAGGATAATGTACTTAACGTCATATGTAGATATAAACTGATATTTGGGCACAGCCAGGCACAGAAGGAAAGGAGCGCTATTTTGGTTTTTGACGCACAGATGAAGACAGTTTGGTTTTTGGACGCCATGACACTTTTGCAGAACTCCTGAAATTGCAGTGGAATCCCCTGACATGTGACACTATTTTGGAAACTACACCCCTGAAGGAATTTATCCAGGGATACAGTGGACATTTTTAACCAAGTATTACTTTCATTTGTTTTCCAGAAATGAATACGCAGGTAATGGTGAAAGGTGAAAATGACATTTTTTCCAGGAATACTTCATTTCAGTGCATAATATGTTGTGCCCAGCTAGTATCAGAGATGAACGCTCCAAAAGCCGTTGTGCCTGGGATACCTGCTTAACAGTTTTTGGAGTGTGTGTCTGCTGACACAAGCTGGGCACAACATATCAGGTGCTGAAATGGCGTATCTCTGAAAAAATTGCAATTTTCACTTTTCATTATCAGCTGCACATTCATTTCTGGAAATTAAATTAATGCAACGCTCAAGGGTTAAAAATGCTTGCTTTTCCACTTGATAAATCCCTTGAGGGGTTTAGTTTCCAAAGTGGGGTCACATGTCTGCGGATTCCACTTTACTGGCAATTCAGTGGCTCTGCAAAAATTGTATGATGTCCAAAAAAGCAAACTGTACACCAAAAACCAAAATAACGCTCCTTCCCGACTGTGCTCAAACAGCAGTTTATACCCTCATATGGCATTAAGTACGTTATCCTGGGTACAATGGTGTCATACATGTGGGCATAAACTGCTGTTTGGGCACAAAGCAGGGTGCAGATGTGAAGGAACGCTATGTGCTTTTGGAGCGCAGATTTAGATTGTTGGTTTTTGGACGCCATGTCACATTTGCAGAGACCCTAAAATTTTCCCTACAAAAGGGGGTCACTGTTTTGGGGAATTACAATTTAGTGACACCTTCAGAGCTCTGCAAAAACAACATGGCGTCCAGAAAGTACCTCTAAATCTGTACTCCAAAAGCTAAAAAACGCAGCGCTCCTTCCCTTCTGAGCCCTGCTGTGTGCCCAAGCAGCAGTTTACACCTACATATACAACTTTTTCGTACCCAGGATAGCCCACTTAATAGTTTTAGGAGTGTGTGTCTCTGATGACTCAAAGTGGGCACAACTTATTGTGCACTGAAATGGCATATTTCTATAAAAATTTTAAATTTTCACTTTGTACATTAATTTTTGGATAACACTCTTGGGCTCAAAATGATAATACCCCCTGAGATATTCCTTGAGGGGTGTAGTTTCTAAAATGGGGGTCATGTTTGGGGGATTTTCATTGTATTTAAGGGCACTGCAAATGTGAAATGGCACCTGAAAACTATTCCAGCAAAATCTACCCTCCAAAAGCAAAATAGCGCTCTTTCCATTCCAAGCCCTGTCATGTACCCATATAACAGTTTACAACCCCATATGGGGTATTCCTGTGTTCCGGAGAATATGGGTAACAAACTTTGGGGAACTTTTTCTCCTTTATCCTCTTGTGAAAATGAAAATTTTGGGGCTAAATTGACTATTTATTGGAAAAAAATAATTTTTCATTTTCACGTCCCAATGTTAATAAAATCTGTGAAATAGCTGTAGGGTCAAAATACTCACCTTTGGTATGTTCTGTTAAGGGTGTAGTTTCTAAAGGTTCACTTTTTGGGTGTTTCCATTATATTGGTACTCTAGGGGCTCTGCAAATGTGCATGGCACCTGAAAACTATTCCAGCAAAATCTGCCTTCCAAAAGCCAAATAGCGCTCTTTCCATTCTGAGCCCCGCCATGTACCCATACAGCAGATTACGACCACATATGGGGTATTGCCATGTTCAGGAGTAATTGTTTAACAAACTGTGGGGTGCTTTTTCTTCTTTAACCCCTTCTGAAAATGAAAACTTTGGGGATAAAGTGACATTTTAGTAATTTTTCACTTTTGGGGGTTTCCATTGTATTGGTACTCTAGGGGCTATACAAACTATTCCAGCAAATCTGCTTTTCAAACCCCAAGTTTCTCTATTTCCCTTCTGCACACTGCCGTCGCCCAAACATCAGTTTACATCCACATGAGGGGTATTTCTGTGCTCGGGGAGAAATTGCATAACAATCTGTGAGATGCAATTTCTCCTTTAACCCTTTGTGAATGTGTTAATTTTAGGGCTAAATGAATCGTTGATTGTAATGTCAATCTGTATTCCCTTAGTCCAGACAGCAGCACAATATGGGGGTATCTCTGCCCCTGTGTGTTGTTTAGGACAGTGGAACCTTTAATTAGCACCAAATTTAAGGTGCCTCCTACTAGCCCTATAAGAGGGCACCTGAGACCTCCCTCCACTGTGTAAATTATAAAGTAAAAGGAAACAAGCTTCTAGGGAGGGAAGCCTTGTGCTGCTGTCTGGACTAAGGGAATACAGATTGACATTACAATCAACGATTCCCCTTACGTCCGACAGCAGCACAATATGGGGAGATAGCAAGTAATTCCCTTAGGGAGGGTTTCCTCGCCTTACAACGTCAAGGACTGTCTGACCAAAGGCAGTTGTCTGGGAACTGCGGACGTCTAAACGATAATGTTTGACAAAGGTCAACTGGGATGGCCATGATGCAGCCGCACAAATCTGGTCCAAAGGTAAGGACCGGTACTCAGCCCAAGAAGTCGACACAGCCCTGGTTGAGTGGGCCGTAGAAAAAACTGGAGGGAGTAACTCCTGAATAAGGAAGGAAGACCTAATTGTCTCCTTGATCCATGTGGATAGAGTAGGCTTGGAAGCCTTGAGGCCTTTGTTTTTACCCTGCATCTTTTTTTTTTTTTTTTCCTTTTTTCCTAAACGGTTGAGTGCGGGATAGGTAAATCCGCAGACACCTTACCACATCTAAGATGTGGAGCTTTTCTTCCTCCTCAGAGGTTGGAGTGGGGAAAAACACTGGTAGCGAAATTAGCTGATTGCTATTATAGCATGAGGGGACCTTAGGGTTAAACCCAGGCAAAAATCTAAGGTGCACCCTATCTGCAAAAAACACAATGTACGGTTCTCTAGAAGAGAGAGCCTGGAGTTCCCCTACTCTTTTGGCAGATATAATAGCCAACAAAAAAACGGTTTTGTATGCCAAATATTTTAGCTCCGTAGTCTCCAAGGGTTCAAATGGAGGACCGCACAGGCCTGTAAGGACTACCGCAAGGTCCCACTGGGGAACTGGAGATGATACTGAGGGCTTTAGCCTCATTGTCCCTTTAAGGAACCTTGCAACCAGAGGATCCTGAGACAGACATCTGTTCAAATGAGCGGAGAGGGCCGCAATCTGCACTTTCAAAGTGGCAGGGGCAAGGCCCTTATCCAAACCGTCCTGAAAAAAATTTAAAATATCAGCTGTTGAAGGTTGTAGATTATTAATACCCTTCTTGGAGCACCACTCCATGAAAATCTTGGCTGTCCTCTGGTAGTTCTTATTGGTAGAGTCTGCTCTTGCAGAAGAAAGGGTCTTCAGGACGGCCTCTGACAGTCCTCTATCCTGCTGTAGGGACTGCTCAACCTCCAGGCTGTCAGGTTGAATCTCCAGAGATCCTGGCACTTCAGAGATCCCATTGAGCAACTGGGAATAAAGCCTTGAACCTCCTAGAAACCACAAGAGGTTTTTCAGGACATTTCCACTCTGAAGACATTAATCTTTGTAATGTCTCGTCCACTTGGAAGACCCTAGGCCCTCTATAGGTGGACGTGGAGGCTTCCCCCGTCAACATCACGATCCTTAGACCGGATGGACTTCAGCAGCCGGCTTAATTTTACGAGTGGGAAGCACGGCCTGCTGGAATCTTCAGTGGAATCGTCAGATGAGAGTGTCTCGTCCACTATCTGATAATCTTCGTCAGCGATGCGTAGGGAGGACTGTGTCTCAACCCGCGGTTTCTTGGCAATCTGGGCGATGGAAGAACGGATCTCCTTAAGAGACTCCTCCATATAGTCCTTTACCCAGGTGACAACCTCTCTTATAGAAGGTTCTTCTGACGGAGGTCCGCGGCATTGGCGACAGCGGGTAAAATCATAGCCGTCAGGTAAAGGAGTATTGCAATCCAAACACATTAGGTGTTTACGTTTAGAGGACTTTTTCCTCCTAAGCCCATCGCCATTACCTGATGCAGAAGATGACATCTGAAACATCAAAAGCCACATGACAATGTAGAATAGAAGATTGCCAAGCATCGCTTACAAGAAGAAAAAAACCAAGGGGTACCTTACTTTTTTAAATCGGTCACTTGAGAAAAAGATCCCGTCAGGAAAAACCCAGACACCGCAAACCGCAGCAGAGGAGCTAGTAACCACGAGCTCACCCAGTAAAGGACTGAAGCCCTTTTAAATGTAATACAGCAGCGAGGGGAGGAGCCAAACAAAGAAGATATTCATACAGCGCCAAACAAGGTCAAATGCCATAATGGAACATAGAGGAGCATAAGCCTAAGCCAGAGGCTCCACATACAAGCAGCAAAAAACAAATCTATATTTTGCCATTAAAATTCCAATTTTCAAACTTACCGCACTTTTCCGAGAAAACCGGAAGTAGGCCGCGGTGGTGCGCAAAGGCTTCCTTCCCCGGGGAACACGGGACCGAAAAAAGGTTCCGGCCGAAGAGGTTCCCCGCTTACTTCCGGGATCGCGCTGCCTGCAGAGCGATGAGCCGGGTAACGCTGCGCTGCGGGGCGGAAAAAGGCCCGAAGGACCGGAGGATCTTAGGAACGTAGGAAAGGACCGAGGTACCCCCAAAAGGTAAGCCAGGAGCTTTTTTAGGAAAAAAACCCCTAGCAACGGGAGGTCACAGAGACCTCCGTCCACCTGTCCCACACAGGACAGAAAAAAACACAGTGGAGGGAGGTCTCAGGTGCCCTCTTATAGGGCTAGTAGGAGGCACCTTAAATTTGGTGCTAATTAAAGGTTCCACTGTCCTAAACAACACACAGGGGCAGAGATACCCCCATATTGTGCTGCTGTCGGACGTAAGGGGAATGTATTATTGAAAAAAATGAAATGTGTAAATTTCACCTCCATATTGTTTTAATTCCTGTGAAATGCTTAAATGGTTAACAAACTTCCCAAATGCTGTTTTGAATTATTTGAGGGGTTCAGTTTTGAAAATGGGGTAATTTATGGGGGTTTCTAATATATAGGCCTTTATAATCCCCTTCAGAACTGAAGTGGTCAATAAAAACTTAGTTTGTGAAATTTTCTTGTAAATCTGAAAAATCGTAGTTAGATTTGTAAGCTTTATAATGTCCAAAATAAATTAAAGTGTGATTAAATTAAAAGATGATGCCAATATAAAGCAGAGATATGGTAGATAGTATTTATTAATGTATTTGGGTGGTATGACTATCTGTCTGAAAAATAGATCACTTCACATTTTGAAAATTGCGATTTTTTTCTAAATTTCTATCACATATCCTATTTTTTTTGTAAATAAATATTTAAAAATATTTATCAATGTTTACTACTAGCATGAAGTAAAATGGTCCTCCATGCCCCATTCCAGATAGGGCCATACCAATGATTTATAAAGTGGTAATATTACTTTAATGGCCCAAGAGTCCATAACCCTCTTAATACATGACAATATCCTGCTGGCCTTAGAAGCAGCTGATTGACATTGGATGTTGTAATTTAACCTATGATCTAGAAGTACACCCAGGTCCTTATTTTTACCCAGATACATAACTTTACATTTATCCACATTGAACCTCATTTGCCATGTGGATACCCAAAAAAGATGCAGTAGGGAGATGGGAGAAAGTTCCACAAAGTCAACTATCACTGCAGCCCTCCACCAGTCGGGGCTTTATGGCAGAGTGGTCAGAAGGAAGCCTCTCCTCAGTGCAAGACATATGAAAGTCCGCATAGTAGCCGCACCGAGCATGCGTGCTAGAATCTCCTACACGCAGGCGCAATAATCTAGGTGCAGTGACGGTCAGTGCAAGTGCGCGATTTGGGCACTTGGCGCAGACGCGGTAGCATTCTCACATACTTAGCGGCGGCTCTGACTGCGCTTGCACGGACGTCACGGTCCATGCGTGCACACAAACCCCCCTTTTTCCCCAGGCGCCATTTTTTGGAGCATGCGCATTAGACACGGGGAGAACGCCTAAACGGCGGATGTGTTTTTTTTAATAATCAGAAAATAAATTCACACTTCGTTTTTATTGTATTATGTCTTATAACCGATGTTCCAAGTACTTAGATTCATTTCAATGTGTTTTAGACTCCTGTTGACTTTGTGAAACTTCTTCTTTACCTCTCTCACCAAGGCTCTTCTCCCACGATTGCTCAGTTTGGCTGGACGGCCAGGTCTAGGAAGAGTTCTGGTCGTCCCAAACATTTTCCATTTAAGGATTATGGAGGCCACTGTGCTCTTAGGAACCTTGAGTGCTGTAGAAATTCTTTTGTAACCTTGGCCAGATCTGTGCCTTGCCACAATTCTGTCTCTGAGCTCCTTGGGCAGTTCCTTTGACCTCATGATTCTCATTTGCTCTGACATGCACGGTGAGCTGTGAGGTCTTATATAGACAGGTGTGTGCCTTTCCTAATCAAGTCCAATCAGTTTAATTAAACACAGCTGGACTCCAATGAAGGAGTAGAACCATCTCAAGGAGGATCAGAAGGAAATGGACAGCATGTGAGTTAAATATGAGTGTCACAGCAAAGGGTTTAAATACTTATGACCATGTGATTTTTCAGTTTTTCTTTTTTAATAAATTTGCAAAAATATCTACATTTCTGTTTTTTTTTCTGCCACGATGGGGTGCTGAGTGTACATTAATGAGAAATAAAACAAACTTTTTTGCTTTTAGCAAATGGCTGCAATGAAACAAAGAGTGAAAAAATTTAAAGGGGTTTGAATACTTTCCATACCCACTGTATGACGTGTATAACTTCACATTTAATTTATCAGGTTTCCATAACAACACAGCTATAAATAGACTGTACCTATACTGAACTGCCATACTGGATGTCAGCATTCTTATAAATTGAAACGTATTTAAACTACACAGAAATGACATCCAAAATAGACCAGTGCCAATTCTTATGGGGCCACTACACAAACAAAAATTGAAATATACCCGTGCAAATCTGGGTCCTTCTGCTAGTCATTAATAAATAAGTTAAATAACAGCGGACCCAGCACTGAACCCTGGAGTACGCCACTTATAACAGAGAACTAGTCTGAGCTGTAGTCATTGACCACAACTCTCTGCATACAATCCTTTAACCAGTTTTCAATCCAATTACAAACTATATTTTCCAACTCAATTGCCTTGATTTTACTCATTAAACATCTATGACAAACTGTGTCAAACACCTTTGCAAAGTACAAAGCACTATATCCACAGCCCTGCCTCTGTCCAGAATTCTACTCTTCTCTTCATAAAAACAAATCTGGTTAGTCTGACAACTTCTGTCTTCAGTAAAACCATGCTGTCTGTCACTTATAATGTTACATACAGTACAAGTAAGGCCAGAAGTACTGTGTGTGAAAAAAAACGGCTGTTGCCAGGATGCTAGTCTGATCCTCTCTCGCAGGGGCGTAACTACCGGGGTAGCAGTGGTAGCGACTGCCACAGGGCTCGGAACATTAAGGGGCCCGGAGCCCTGTGGCAGTCGCTACCGCGAACCCCACAATCACTGCTATTGTTATACTCCGGGGTCTTTTGAGACCCCGGGGTATAACGATCAGGGGCCCAGGGGAGGTGAGCGAACATAAAAAACACTGTAACTCACCTCTCCGCCGCTCCGCAGGCTTCGGGCCTGTTTGGTGACGTCCCAGACGTCAGCCAACGTCATTATGCGTCGCGACGCCAGCCTGGATCGCGCGAGATCCGGTATGACATTGAAGATGGCCGAAGTAGAGCACGGGAGTGCACCGGAGCGAGGAAGAGTTAAGTTGAAGTGTTTTCTATGTTTCTATCCTCCCCTGGGTCTCCGATCATTATACTCTGGGGTCTGAAAAGACCCCAGAGTATAATAATCGTTCATGGGTGGTCCACTATGGGGCATATAATAGTGTGTGCAGGGGCCACTATGGGGCAAAATACTGTGTGCAGGGGCCACTATGGGGCAAACTACTGTGTGCAGGGGCCACTATGGGGCAAACTACTGTGTGTCGGGGCCACTATGGGGCAAACTACTGTGTGCTGGGGCCACTATGGGGCAAACTACTGTGTGCAAGGGCCTCTATAGGGCATAATATTGTGTGCAGGGGCCACTATGCTGCATAATACCATGTCCAGGGGCCACTATGGGGCATAATACCGTGTGCAGGGGCCACTATGGGGCATAATACCGTGTGCAGGGGCCACTATGGGACATAATACCGTGTGCAGGGGCCACTATGGGGCATAATAGTGTGCGCAGGAATGCGGTTTGTGTGGGGGGGGGGTTGGGGGCGGCGGCTTGGGGGGGGGCCCCATGTCAAATGTTCGCCTTGGGGCCCAGCCATTCCTAGTTACGCCACTGCTCTCTCCTATATCTCTGCTTTTACTGCTTTTATGGAATAAAGGATGTTTTTTATGAAAACTACATTTGGTGAGTGACCCCCATTTTTCCTCTACTACTACTATTTCATGCAATATGAGTATGCTGTTTTTTTCTTAAGGGGAGAGCACCACTAATGCGCTTAGCGTCTCTTCTGTGTTAGATTTCTTACACTTGTAGCAGATCTCACAGTTTTTTCTATGTTATCATTATCGTATATAAAAAAAGTAAAAAAAAAACTAAAAAAATAAAAATGAATAAAAAATTGGGATCATCGCCCTTTTAACCATTGCTGTAAGCCATGGGGGGTTTATTTAAGACTTTTATACTTGTTCCCTATGGGTATACATTTTACTATATACTTGCTCAATAAAGATTTAAATGTCTACCATTTGTATCACTCTCTGACAATATCTGCCCCTAATCTATATCCTTAAGTGCAGCCCTTAACCTGGGAAAATTGGCCATTTTAGAATTAAGGGATTTTGCCCTCCCAACCTTTGTTTGTTTTTTTCACAATTTAAGTGGAATCTGATTAGATTATGGTCACTATTACCAAGGTTTTTGCCAACAGTATCAAATACATGAAATGGGTAGCTGGAAAAGATAGGTGGCTCAAGAAGGAGCAAAAAGGAAGACCTGAGAGGGAAACACAGCAGAGGGGAAAAACAAGAAGGCTACAGTACTACATAAAAAAAGAATGGAGAGACAACTGAAAGGTGGCAAGGCAGTATGTGCAAAACTAGGCTGAACTGCCAAAGCCAGAGATGGTTAACTGCGGCCCCTCAGGATCCAGGAAGGAAAATGAGGCATGAGGGACCAGCAGACTAAATATGCTGTGATCAGAACTGACAGGGAAATACAGACTCATGCCATGCAGCCCAAAGAAGGAAGGGCAAAATTATCAAGGTGGCATCTGCACACTATTAACAGGGAACCTGAGCGCATATGCAGAACTGTGGTATGAATCCTGAGAGAAGAAGGGCAAAACAATAATGGCATCGCCTGTGCACTAGGGAGCGAGAGGCAGAAAAGGACAGGACAGAGGGCAGTAAACACAGGTTAGCGTCAAAATATACTAAGTAAAGGGGAAAAAGGAGAAAGAAGCAGGGCACCAGTACAAAAAGGAAGGAGGGCACTAGATACGGAGATACAAAGAGGCTTAGATATTTAAGATGCATGGGGGGAGTATAAAGGGTAAAAAAAGCGGAAAGGGGACAAGGGAAAATGGAGGTGGGGGGGACCTAATACAATGAAAAAAATGGAAGGGGAATTTTAGAGGGAGCCATAAGAGGAGGGTGTAAGGAAGGGGGTGGCTAGAGATATTACCGTACTGTGTGGGGACTGAAGGCCATCACCCCGTAGGTACCAATGAACCTAGAAAAAGTAAATGTGTGGGTAGATACAGCAATCAAATGTGATACAGATAATAATAAAGGATTAAAATTGTGATTAAGTCCATGTAAATGCAATTTTCTAAGGTGAAGATCCATCTCATTTCCTTTGATTTAAAATTTCTGATTATGTAGTCTCCTCGTCAGGGCGGTGGGACTCACTCAATAACATTAAATTTGAATTGGTGGGGTTTATGGTTTTCTCTTTAACGTGGGCAGAGGTTGGTAACTCAAGAATCTCATTACAAATCATGGATCTATGTTTAGAGATCCTTTCCTTAACGCTTTAATGACTGGCCTGTTTTAGGCCTCGATGACCAAACCATTTTTTGCATTTTTCCGTCGCCACATACTAAGCCCTGTAGCTTTTTTATTTTTCTGTCAATGTAACTGTACGAGGGCATTTTTTTTGCATTACAAGTGGTAGTGTTTAATAGTACTGTTTTGGGGTAGCTATATCTCATTGATTTACTTTTATTAACTTTTTCAGGAAAGGAATAGAAAAAAACATCAAAATGAAATGAAAACATTGTCAATATATCTAAAGTAGACCCCTACATATTTTTTGTACATGTGATGACCATAAGCAAAGCTATTTTCAAAGTGATTCATGAAACTTATGGTAAACTAACAATTATTCTTTGTTTCAGTCGCACTTTTACCTGGGACCCGCCATGGAGTGTAATGGGACCCGCCATGGGGTGTAATGTTGCTTCTACGTTTACTGCAATCTTCATGAATCATTTTGAAAATAGTTTTGTTTAGGATCATCACATGTACCAATGATATGTATGGGCATGCTTAAGGTATAATGACAATGTTTTTATTGTTTGGCAGGGACCATGAGACTCTAGTGGACTCCCACAAATGCCTTAATCAGTGCTACCCAAAGATCAAATTCACCCTTAAGCCCAATTAATCCAATTTAATTTCTTGACCTAGACCTCTACAAAAAACGATAAAAATAGTTCACTACAGTACACTACAGTTGTCCCCTGGTTTCATTAAATATCTTCCCATCTCACTATTTGTTTGGGTGAGTAGAATAGATTCTGATGAAACCGTGTGCACATTAAGTCTACAATAAATGACTGAAAAAAATATCCCTAGACAGAACCTCACCTCCTTATACCTAAAGCTAATAGCAATAAACAGGAGAATTGGGTAGTGTGTTCATCCACCTACACTCCAGATAGTAATAGAATAAGTAAAATCCTTTTTGAAATATTGGCATATCCTATAAAAAGGGAATCCCAACCTGTTTCTAGAACTTTCCCTGATGTCATACAGACAAGGCTAAAACTTTAGGGGGAATTTAGTTAGGGCCCATCTGGGTCCATCTCCTCAGTTGATACAATCCGCCATCCTGGGGAACCAAAATCCTGGGACATTTCTGTGTTCAGGATACGTTCAGTGTGGTAATGTGTAGAAGGATCCTACATTTGCAAATTCTCCTACTGGCAGGTGCTTCAAAATCAATGGACACTTTAGTGACACTGACTTTGTAGTCTGCCTTATCAAATGCCCATGTGGGTTAGGGTATGTGGGGAAAGTATGATGAAGATTAAGGGAATAAGGATCTCGAAATATAAATCTTCACGTTAGAAACATTGCATCCGCATGGACTTAATCACAATTGCATATCCTTAATGATCTGTATCACATTTGATTACTATACAGTGGGGAAAAAAAGTATTGAGTCAGCCACCAATTGTACAAGTTCTCCCACTTAAAAAGATGAGGCCGGCCTGTAATTGACATCATAGGTAGACCTCAACTATGAGAGACAAAATGAGAAAACAAATCCAGAAAATCACATTATCTGATTTTTTAAGAATTTATTTGCAAATTATGGTGGAAAATAAGTATTTGGTCACCTACAAACAAGCAAGATTTCTGGCTCTCACAGACCTGTAACTTCTTCTTTAAGAGGCTCCTCTGTCCTCCACTCATTACCTGTAGTAATGGCACCTGTTTGACATTGTTATCAGTATATAAGACACCTGTCCACAACCTCAAACAGTCACACTCCAAACTCCACTATGGTGAAGACCAAAGAGCTGTGGAAGGACACCAGAAACAAAATTATAGACCTGCACCAGGCTGGGAAGACTGAATCTGCAATAGGCAAGCAGCTTGGTGTGAAGAAATCAACTGTGGGAGCAATAATTAGAAAATGGAAGACATACAAGAACTCTGATAATCTCCCTCGATCAGGGGCTCCACGCAAGATCTCACCCCGTGGGGTCAAAATGATCATAAGAACGGTGAGCAAAAATCCCAGAACTACACGGGAGGACCTAGTGAATAACCTGCAGAAAGCTGGGACTAACGTAACAAAGGCTACCGTCAGTAACTCACTACGCCGCCAGGGACTCAGATCCTGCAGTGCCAGACGTGTCCTCCTGCTTAAGCCAGTACATATCCGGGCCCATCTGAAGTTTGCTAGAGAGAATTTGGATGTTCCAGAAGAGTATTGGGAGAATGTCATATGGTCAGATGAAACCAAAGTAGAATTGTTTAGTAGAAACACAACTCGTCGTGTTTGGAGGAGAGTGAATGCTGAGTTGCATCCAAAGAACACCATACCTACTGTGAAGCATGGGGGTGGCAACATCATGCTTTGGGGCTGTTTCTCTGCAAAGGGACCAGGACGACTGATCCGTGTACATGAAAGAATGAATGGGGCCATGTATCGTGAGATTTTGAGTGCAAACCTCCTTCCATCAGCAAGGGCATTGAAGATGAAACGTGGCTGGGTCTTTCAGCATGACAATGATCCGAAGCACATTGCCAGGGCAACGAAGGAGTGGCTTCGTAAGAAGCATTTCAAGGTGCTGGAGTGGCCTAGCCAGTCTCCAGATCTCAACCCCGTAGAAAACATACCAGCGACAGTGTGTGCCAACCTTGTGAAGACTTACAGAAAACGTTTGACCTCTGTCATTGCCAACAAAGGATATATAACAAACTATTGAGATAAACTTTTGTTATTGATCAAATACTTATTTTCCACCATAATTTGCAAATAAATTCTTTAAAAATCAGACAATGTGATTTTCTGGATTTGTTTTCTCATTTTGTCTCTCATAGTTGAGGTCTACCTACGATGACAATTACAGGCCTCTCATCTTTTTAAGTGGGGGAACTTGCACAATTGGTGGCTGACTAAATACTTTTTTTTCCCCACTGTATCCCCTCCCCTCACATCCTTGCTTTCTAGTGTTGTTTTCTACTGCGTTCTGGTGCTGATCACTCTAGGTGTTCTTTTATAGCGCGACTACCCTATGCCCACACGCTGAGGTTTCAGGAACAGCACATGTGGGCAGTTGGTTCCTCATAGCTGTCCTTTCAGCATCTAGTTGGTCGGCACTGTGTAGCAGAAGCACCTTTCGTATTTCTTATTTCTACTCAACTGTCGGCTTACCCGCCAATTCCACCCCTGAACGAACTGATGTTACCTCCCTGCTCTATATATTGTGCATTATATACTGGCGGCACCCTATTCCGTGCATTGCATGAGCCGTTATTGTTGACCACAGTGGGAATGATGGGGATCACTGATTTATTTCCCCTCCTACCAATTCTCTCTCACTTTCCCTTTAACCCATCTCTCACCCCCCACCCCACCCCCCCCCTTTTTTTTATCCTAGTCCCACTGCCACATCTCTTTCTTCTTCTTCTTCTTCTTCTTCTTCTTCTTCTTCTTCTTATAGTATAATGGTATTTGTTTGGGCCCCCATTATGATCAGGGCTTTCTCCTACCCCGTTTATTGCACTTGCATATGTCTATTTGTAAGTTTCTTGAGTTGTACTTCTTGGTATCGGTGGACAAACAGATCTACTCCACTGATCCCATCAACTTCTCTGTGCTTCTGAACCTTATTACCCTCCCCTACTAACATACTTTCACCTCTCTCTCTTTTTCTGGCTTCCCTTATCTTTCTTCCCTTCTTTTCTTTTCTTTCTCTGCTTGGATGCTCCGCTATTTCTGGTCCTTTTTCTGATACAAATTGTAAATGGCCAAATTGATCTGCACATCTTTTAATGTGAAAGGTTTCAACTCTCCGAACAAGAGGCATCATATTCTTCTTCTACTTCACAAACAGAAGACAAGCGTTGCCTTCCTCCAAGAGATGCATTTTAAAGGTCTGCGTATTCCGCAATTGCCAAAATCGCACTACTCTCAATTGTTTCATAACTGCCACCCCACCTTGGCCTCCAAAGGAGCCTCGATACTTATTCATAAGTCTGTGTCCTTCATTTGCCGTCAGCAGTACTACGACTCAGAAGGTAGAATTTTGCTCCTAAAGGGCACTATTGCTTCAAAATCATTCACGTTGCTCTTCCACTGATGCAATTGCTGCTGAATTTGTAACGTTTTACTCCGAACTGTACAACCTCAAGGATTGCCAGGTTGATTTGTCTGAAGCAGACAAAACATTGCGGACACAGACTTTCCGAAGTAGTCTGAACCTCCCCTGTGTTTCTTTGGAGTCTATAGCTGCTCTACTAGAACCGGTCTCCCTGAAGAAGCTGACTGACACTCTCCACAGTTTTCCTGTAGGGAAAAGCCCTGGCCCAGATGGACTGCCCCTATTATATTACAAGAAGTTCCAACAGGTATTGACGCCCCAGCTTTCCCTTGTTTATAATGCGCTACTGAAAGGTGAATCACTGCCACGCCAAACACAAGAAGCTCATATTACACTGATCCCAAAAGAAGGGAAAAACCCCACTGTGTGTGGTAGCTATAGGCCGATCTCTCTCCTGAATCTGGATCTGAAGATCTGGGCAAAAATTCTAGCACGCAGACTTCAACCCTTGATACCCAAGCTTGTACACAAAGAACAATCAGGTTTTGTACTTGGCCAGGAGGGACGTAATAATACCGCTAAACTGCTTCTGCTCATCCACCTGGCGAATCATACAAAACAATCCCTGGTTCTCTTGGGAGAAGACGCCGAAAAGGCCTTTGATAGGGTGGACTGGGACTTTATGAAAGCCACCTTGGAGAAGTTTGGCCTCCCTGCCCAGTTCATCGCTGCCATCTTCTCTCTATACGCACAACCTTCGGCAAGATTTACGATTAATGGAACACTATCAGACAGCTTTAATATCTCCAATGGGATGAGACAAGGGTATTCTGGTATTAGAAACGCTTCTACAGGCAGTGAGACAAGACCCTAGGATTAATGGGATGCCTCTTTGAGATTCTGTTTTTCACGCCACGATTGCCGATGACGTCTTGTTTATAGAATGAACGCTGAGGCAAGACTACCAGCCTTGGTGGAACTTCTCACTGATTATGGAAGTCTATCTCGCTACAGTGCCATCCTTACGAAATCTGAGGTCCTTAATATCACCTTACCCAAACAGTCCGTGGATAGACTCCGCACTGGTACTTCGTTCCTGTGGTCACAGTCCTCCATTAAATATCTGGGAGTGCACCTAACACCTCGTCTTGATCAACTGTATCAACACAACTTTCCATCATTACTAGAGGATGTCAAGCGCAGTCTATCCTCCTATACAACCCTTCCCCTCTCATGGTTTGGAAGGAAGAACCTCATACAGACTTATTTGGTTCCCAAAATTCTACACCAACTGTCCATGCTTACGATTGGCATACCGAATACATTTTTCAATGCGCTGCACAGCATTTTTACCAGATTTATTTAGAGACAAAAGACACCCAGACTGTCCTGGTCGCTGCTTACTAAGAAGAAACAAGCAGGGGGTATTGGCCTTCCCGACCTCCTAAAATATTATAAAGCTGTGCAACTGAATTGGTGGGCCGACCTTACATCACCTCTCCAGAGCTCTACTGCTGTATGCTTTATTATTATTATTATTATTATTATTATTGTTTATTTATATAGCACCATTAATTCCGTGGTGTTTTACATTTGCAGATTTACATACGGTACACCAGATATACAAAACAGATAATGCTAACAGAGACCAACTGGCACAGTGGGATAGAGGGCCCTGCCTGCAAGGGCTTACAATCTATGAGGGAAGAGGGAGAGAGACAGAAGGTGGGGGTAGAGGCTGCTCAGGTGGTGGTGTGGTGACAGTAGTGTTATTGGAGGTGGTAGGCCTTCCTGAATAGGTGAGTCTTCAGGGCCTTCTTGAAGCTTGTGATTGTGGGGGACAGTCTTATGTGTCTTGGTAATGAGTTCCAGAGTATGGGGGATGCACGGGAGAAGTCTTGGAGACGATTGTGTGAAGAGTGGATAAGAGCAGAGCGGAGTAGGAGGTCTTTGGAGGATCGGAGGTTACATGTGGGCAGGTAGCGGGAGATTAGGTCAGAGATACAGTACAGACCAAAAGTTTGGACACACCTTCTCATTCCAAGAGTTTTCTGTATTTTCATGACTATAAAAATTGTAGATTCACACTGAAGGCATCAAAACTATGAATTAACACATGTGGAATTATATACTTAACAAAAAAGTGTGAAACAACTGAAAATATGTCTTATATTCTAGGTTCTTCAAAGTAGCCACCTTTTGCTTTGATTACTGCTTTGCACACTATTGGCATTCTCTTGATGAGCTTCAAGAGGTAGTCACCTGAAATGGTCTTCCAACAGTCTTGAAGGAGTTCCCAGAGATGCTTAGCACTTGTTGGCCCTTTTGCCTTCACTCTGCGGTCTAGCTCACCCCAAACCATCTCGATTGGGTTCAGGTCTGGTGACTCTGGAGGCCAGGTCATCTGGTGTAGCATCCCATCACTCTCCTTCTTGGTCAAATAGCCCTTACACAGTCTGGAGGCCATTGGGGCCATTGTCCTGTTGAAAAATAAATGATGGTCCAACTAAACGCAAACCGGATGGAATAGCATGCCGCTGCAAGATGCTGTGGTAACCATGCTGGTTCAGTATTCCTTCAATTTTGAATACATCCCCAACAGTGTCACCAGCAAAGCACCCCCACACCATCACACCTCCTCCTCCATGCTTCACGGTGGGAACCAGGCATGTAGAGTCCATTCGTTCACCTTTTCTGCGTCGCACAAAGACACGGTGGTTGGAACCAAAGATCTCAGATTTGGAGTCATCAGACCAAAGCACAGATTTCCACAGGTCTAATGTCCATTCCTTGTGTTCTTTAGCCCAAACAAGTCTCTTCTGCTTGTTGCCTGTCCTTAGCAGTGGTTTCCTAGCAGCTATTTTACCATGAAGGCCTGCTGCACACAGTCTCCTCTTAACAGTTGTTGTAGAGATGTTTCTGCTGCTAGAACTCTGTGTGGCATTGACCTGGTCTCTAATCTGAGCTGCTGTTAACCTGCGATTTCTGAGGCTGGTGACTCGGATGAACTTATCCTCTGCAGCAGAGGTGACTCTTGGTCTTCCTTTCCTGGGGCGGTCCTCATGTGAGCCAGTTTCTTTGTAGTGCTTGATGGTTCTGGCCACTGCACTTGGGGACACTTTCAAAGTTTTCCCAATTTTTCGGACTGACTGACCTTCATTTCTTAAAGTAATGATGGCCACTCATTTTTCTTTACTTAGCTGCTTTTTTCTTGCCATAATACAAATTCTAACACTCCATTCAGTAGGACTATCAGCTGTGTATCCACCTGATTTCTGAACAACACAACTGATGGTCCCAACCCCATTTATAAGGCAAGAAATCCCACTTATTAAACTTGACAGGGCACACCTGCGAAGTGAAAACCATTTCAGGTGACTACCTCTTGAAGCTCATCAAGAGAATGCCAAGAGTGTGCAAAGCAGTAATCAAAGCAAAAGGTGGCTACTTTGAAGAACCTAGAATATAAGACATATTTCCAGTTGTTTCACACTTTTTTGTTAAGTATATAATTCCACATGTGTTAATTCATAGTTTTGATGCCTTCAGTGTGAATCTACAATTTTTATAGTCATGAAAATACAGAAAATTCTTGGAATGAGAAGGTGTGTCCAAACTTTTGGTCTGTATTGTATATATACAGCAATATGGGCCCATTCATCTCGCAGTTGTGCACCTGGCCAAGCTGCTAGTGCTGCAGTCGCTTCTGTACCACTTAGTGGATTCCACTGTGCTTCACCAAATGATGACATTTACTCAACTTCAATGGAGGATGCCTAGCCACCATTATTTCTCTAGGAAAGCTGTCTCTGCTTTATATCACCAGGTGCCATGAAAAGCAGCAAGCCAGGTGCTAGTTTCACCCCTATTCCAACTCAATGCAGGGCCCATCCACCCCCTCTAGATCCTCCTCCCTGGACAGTTTCCCTCCACCATCTTCACCATGGCAAATAGTTTTCCACACCTCTTCCTCCACCTTTGCTTCATGGGTTTTGCAATTAATGAGCCTGGATTAGGGGCTTCTTGCCAACTCCAACTGGCAGCGTTGCCAGCGAAAATGGCACCACTATTGCTGCTGCGCTGTAGTTAGGACAAAATACCCATTGTTCTTGTATGGTGTCTATCTTTAATCTGGTGGTTTGCCACTTTATTAACCTATATAGTAGCTTAAAAGAGATGCTCCTCCTCTGCTCATTTCAACCATTCTTACAGTCCCTGACAGAAGTTCTGTCGCTTATCCATGTTGTGGAATCAAAAGCTTATAACCTAACTTTAAATTCATCCATTGGTTGGTGTTCTTGGCCAGCATGGTCGTCGTCAGCATTATCATCATCCTGTAAGCTATACAATAGAAGGATCATATCGCTGATGCTCTGTCTTCCATACTGACAAATTTGGTGGTTCCTTCAAATGGCTTGAGAAGCCAGCACACTTCCCTCATGAGCCTCCAATGATGTATCTCGGAGTAACACATTATCCTTGTAGTCTGCTGCATGCAATAATTGTTCACCACCTTCTGTTGCTCACACAGATGCTCCAGCATGTTTAAGGTGGAGTTCCACCAAGTTGGAACGATGTGGATAAGGTGGTGCAAAGGCAGACTGTTGGGTTGCTGCAAATCAAGCAGGGTGTTTTTTGCAATGTACTGTCCCTGACAGAAGTTCTGTCGCTTATCCATGTTGTGGAATCAAAAGCTTATAACCTGACTTTAAATTCATCCATTGGTTTTAGAAATGACTCATATGAAAGCTGAAACCCTCCCAAATTATTTTTTGGTTAAGAAAATAAATTGGCTTCACTGCTGAAATATTCATCATTTAATGAACACAGAAGGTCAGATTTTGGCAAGACAAAAGTTTTGTCGCCTTGTCATATAATGCATCCAATCCTAGTTTAAAGACTCACCTGTGCTCACTAATTGATCAGTTAATTAGTGGATGTGTATAAAAAAAACTCCAGCACATACACTGAGGTCTGCACATACACTGGCAAGCATGGCAGGCTGTATGCTCTGCTGCTTACACAGTGATAAGCGTAATATTAACATCAATCAGAGGGATGAGTACTAGAGTACTAGATACAGTACTCTTAGAACCTCAAAATAAAGGCAAAATGGGGGAATTCTACCCTGCCTCCCAAAGGGAACAAAAAATTGAATATTATCAGGATAGGCTGTATACCGAGCTGCCAGTCGCATGTGTACCCAGGTAGGCATTTGCCCACTCCCAGTCCGCCCACTCCCAGCGCTCCACCTCCTCTGCCAGTGCCACAAGTGTCAGGAGGAGTACAATCAATAGCAACCAGCAGCCAGGC
The DNA here is from genome assembly GCA_947044405.1 of Leptodactylus fallax. Taxonomy (NCBI): domain Eukaryota; kingdom Metazoa; phylum Chordata; class Amphibia; order Anura; family Leptodactylidae; genus Leptodactylus; species Leptodactylus fallax. The sequence continues at coordinate 386,072 of CAMRHE010000061.1, read as the reverse complement.
CCAGTACAGTATCTTGAAGGTAATGAACCAGAAATGTTTCAGTGCCAATCAGAGCTACAGCAGGTAACTGACACCCACTGGCTGCACCAGCTGGTATAGTCATACCTAGAAAATGGAATTCTCGGCCAAAAGGTTAGAGCAGTGGAAGGAGCTGGCTGAAGAGGTCAAGAGGTTGTTCACAGTGGCATTGTATCACCTAAATGGATGAAACTGTCCACAGGTAGCATGAAAAAAATTACTTTTATCAAAATGAATCAGGCATGGATCAAACACCTCCAGCTGATGCCTCCGAATAGTGGTGTCACCATCTCCCTTTATCATCATCTTCCATTTACTGTACTGCTGCTGATGCTGGCTGCTTCTCCTCAACAACTATCTCTATGGCCACCACTCAGGCACGCATGTCCTGCTGCTCTGGTCCATCATATTATGCCCTAGTGCACTGCCACACATGTTGCCAGATCTACTGGTGCCTACCATCACTGCCACCACTCAGGCAGACATGTCCTGTGGCCTGGTCCACCATCACATTCCAATATAGTACACTGTTGTTGCCACTACCAAAGTGTTGGTATAGAAAAAAAAATTGATTTCACATCTGCTCCCATCACAGGATAATTTTTGGTGACTTTATTTCTTTTGAAAAGCCAGTTCTACATCACTTTTCAACTTGGCTCACAGCCACAAATTTGTCTCCCAAGTAATAATAAGCCTGTAACACTTACAAGCCATTAAAACGGGCAATTTTTTTTACAAAACATTTCTTTTTGCAATATCACTGCCACTTGTGTCTAAAAAACCATGGACAAGCACCTATTTTCCCCCAAAAGGGTAATTTTTGGATTTTTTTATCTTTATCCTGAACTACACGAACCCGAAATAAATCTTGAGAGGTTCACCCATCTTCATTATTTACCTGTGTTCTTTTTATAGATACTTGTGGATCATTTGAGTTACATGTATTCATGGGATTATATGAAATATACTTAACACCTTAACCAAACCTTAGAGACATGACACTTAATTGTTGGTGAAAATAAATTATTGGCCATGGCCTTTATTAAAGGTACAGTGAAGGAAATAAGTATTTGATCCCTTGCTGATTTTGTAAGTGATATTCTATCTCTCACTGTTAAAATTAACATACCCTTAAAATTATAGACTGTTCATGTCTTTGTCAGTGGGCAAACTTACAAAATCAGCAAGGGATCAAATACTTATTTCCTTCACTGTATAACTAATAACCAAAATTCATAACTTTAACTAAAAAACCATAATTATAGCTTAGCCATAAGCTCAAACCTTCCCAATATATCATCAAATCTGTCCACTCATTTAATGAACGACTTCTAACAAGGCCGTGATATTCTATACAAAGCAATCCAAAATTGGGAGGGTGGTTCCCTTAAGACAGTGCTAGTGTATGACCAAGACCCCAGCGCTGTCTTCACTTATATTACAGATGTAGCCAGCTGTTTGGCCCATAACATTAAGATGCCGGGGTACAGGAAGTTTTTTCCCTGTTTTAAAAATGTCAACATTTTGAAGAAAAAAAAACTTTCCTTTGAATCACCATATTCTGACACCTGTAACTTTTTTTTATATTTCAGTGTACTGTGGAAGGTACCTTTTTTTGTGGGACAATATGTAGTTTTTAATGATATACCATGTTGGGGAATGTATGATGTTTTGATCACTTTTTACTCTATTTTTTTAGGGAGGCGATTTGGCGAAAAAAAACCAAAACACAAAATCAGCCATTTTGATTTTTTTTTTCCTGCTATAGAGTTTACCGTATGGGACAAATGTTTTAATATTTTAATAGTTTGGGCATTTTCGGACATAGGAATGCCTAATGTGTTTATGTTCACATTTATTTGTTTACATTTACAGTGGCTTGCAAAAGTATTCATACCCCTTGAACATTTTCACATTTTGTCACCTTACAACCACAAACTTAAATGTATTTTATTGAGATTTTAAGTGATAGACCAACACAAAGTAGCACATAATAGTGAAATGGAGTGAAAATGATACATGGTTTTCAAAATTTTAATCAAATAAAAATCTGAAAAGTGTGACGTGCAAAAGTATTCAGCCCCCCTGTACTCTGATAACTCTAAATAAAATCCAGTGCGATCAATTGCCTTCAGAAGTCACTTAATTAGTTAATAGAGTCCAGCTGTGTGTAATTTAGTCTCAGTATAAATACACCTGTTCTGTGAAGGCCTCAGTGGTTTGTTAGAGAACACTAGTGAACAAACAGCATCATGAAGACCAAGGAACTCACCAGACAGGTCAGAGATAAAGTTGTGAAGTTTAAAGCAGGGTTAGGCTATAAAAACATATCCCAAGCTTTGAGCATCCCAAAGAGCACTGCTCAATCCATCATCCAAAAATTGAAAAGGTATTCTACAAATGCAAACCTACCAAGATATGGCTCTCCACCTAATCTGACAGATCGAGCAAGGAGAGCACTGGTCAGAGAAGTGGCCAAGAGGCCAATAGTCACTCTGGAGGAGCTGCAGAAATCCACAGCTCAGGTGGGAGAATATGTCCACAGGTCAACTATAAGTTGTGCACTCCACAAATCTGGTCTTTATGAAAGAGTGGCAAGAAGAAAACCATTGTTGAACGAAAGACATAAGAAGTGCCGTTTGCAGTTTGCCACAAGCTATATAGGGGACACAACAAACATGTGGAAGAAGGTGCTCTGGTCAAATGAGACCCAAGTTAAACTTTTTGGCCTAAATGCACAGCGATATGTGTGGCGGAAAAGTAACACTGCTCATCACCCTGAACACACCATCCCCACTGTGAAACATGGTGGTGGCAGCATCATGCTGTGGGGGTGGTTTTCTTCAGCAGGGACAAGGAAGCTGGTCAGAGTTAATGGGAAGATGGATGAAGCTAAATACAGGGCAATCCTGGAAGAAAATCTGTTGGATGCTGCAAAAGACTTGAGACTGGGAAGGATAATCACCTTCCAGCAACACAATGACCCTAAACATACAGCCAGAACTACTGTGGAATGGTTAAGATCAAAGAATATTCATGTGTTAGAATGGCCCAGTCAAAGTCCAGACCTAAATCCCATTGAGCATCTGTGGCAAGACATGAAAATTGCTGTTCACAGACACTCTCCATCCAATCTGGCTGAGCTCGAGCTATTTTGCAAAGAAGAATGGGCAAAAATCTCAGACTCTAGATGTGCAAAGCTGGTAGAGACATACCCTGAAAGACTTGCAGCTGTAATTGCAGCGAAAGGTGGCTCTACAAAGTTTTGATATAGGGGGTTGAATACGTTTCCAAGTCACACTTTTCAGATTTTTATTTGATTAAAATTTGGAAAACAATGTATCATTTTCATTCCACTTCCAATTATCTGCTATTTTTTGATGGTCTATCACTTAAAATCTCAATAAAATACATTTAAGTTTGTGGTTGTAAGATGACAAAATATGAAAAAATTGAAGGGGTATGAATACTTTTGCAAGGCACTGTACAAGTGCATCTCAATAAATTAGAATATCATCAAAAAGTTTTTTTTTTCTAGTAATTCAATTGAAAAAGTGAAACACATATATTGAGTCATTACAAACATTTATGTTAATGTTGATGATTATGGCTTACAGCCAAGGAAAACCCAAAAGTCAGTATCTCACAAAATTAGAATATTATATAAGACCAACTGTAAAAAAATTATTTAACATAGAAATGTTGACCGAATGAAAAGTATGTACAGCAAATGCACTCAATACTTGGTCAGGGCTCCTTTTGTACGAATGACTGCATCAATGCGGCATGGCATGGAGGCGATCAGACTGTGGCACTGCAGAGGTGTTATGGAAACCCAGGTTGCTTTGATAGAAGCCTTCAGCTCATCTGCATTGTTGAGTCTGGTGTCTCTCATCTTCCTCTTGACAATACCCCATAGATTCTCTATGGGGTTAAGATCAGGCGAGTTTGCTGGCCAATCAAGCACAGTGATACTGTGGTTATTAAACCAGGTATTGGTACTTTTGGCAGTGTGGACAGGTGCCAATTTCCTGGTAGACGGCTGTGTTGAATTTGGTCTTGATAAAACTCAGTGAACCTACACCAGCAGATGACATGGCTCCCCAAACCATCACTGATTGTGGAAACTTCACATTAGACCTCAAGCAGCTTGGATTGCCTCTCCACTCTTCCTCCAGACTCTGGGACCTTGATTTCCAAATGAAATGCAAAATTTACTTTTATCTGAAAACAACACCTTTGACCACTGAGGGTAAGACACTTCTGGCCTTGTCTATTGGTCATGAGTGGCTTGACACATGGAATGCGACACTTGTAGCCCATGTCCTGGATACGTCTGTGTGTGGTGGCTCTTGACGCACTAACTCCAGCAGCAGTCCACTCCTTGTGAATCTCCCCCAAATTTTTGAATGCCCTTTTTTTTAACAATCCTATCAAGGCTGCAGTTATCCTGGTTGCTTGTGCACCTTTTTCTACCACACTTTTTCCTTCCACTCACCTTTCCATTAATATGCTTTGATACAGCACTCTGTGAACATCCAGCTTCTTTAGCAATGGCCTTTTGTGGTTTACCCTCCTTGTGGAGTGTGTCAATGACTGCCTTCTGGACATCTGTCAAGTCAGCAGTCTTCTCCATGATTGTGTCGCCTACTGAACCAGACTAAGGGACCTTTTTAAACACTTAGGAAGCCTTTGCAGCTGTTTCGGGTTAATTATTCTAATTTTCTGAGATAATGACTTTTGGGTTTTCCTTGGCTGTAAGCCATAATCATCAACATTAACATAAATAAACACTTGAAAAAGTTCACTCTGTTTCCAGAACGTGGGGCCTCAGTTTCAGGCAGCTTTGCCCCCATCCCACCTAAAGAAATTTCAATCATTGCCTAAAGATTTAAATTAAATATCTCAAGACCAATTTCTAAAAGATGCACTGCATCAAGTCTATAAAGTCTGGGCAAACCACCTTCAAGATTAATATGCCTCAAGGCATACTCACCTGAGAGTACGTTCCTCCCCGAATCTGCCTCCGATTGAAACAATCGCATCAGGAAATGGAAAAAATCAGCATCCTGCTCGATCTTTCTGGCGGATTCCATGGCTTGGGAGTCTCTGCTGATTAGGTAGGATAATCAGGGATAGGTCCGGGTAGAGGGAGAGATGGGCTCTATCAAAGTCAATGTTCCCATGGTTTCTGGCCTTCTGCATAAGAAACATGCAGCTAAGATGGCCACTGGCTTCCTGCGTTCAGCGATGAGAGAGGAGAGGACCCAGGGACTTGGCTCTGGGTACCCACCAGAGTCTTCACTGTGGTGAGGAAGTCGGGAGCATTGGTGTCTGATGCAGGCTGCAGGTGCAGAATAAAGGATACAGGAACCAGGAGAGATGAGAAGGAGACTGGAGGCGGGTAAATCGAAGCTCCTAAACTCGTGTCGCTGTTGGCAGAGCTGTGAGTATCCCCCAGTGGGATAAAAAAGCTGGAGATGGGCACCTCGGTGCCAGTGGTGGTATGGAGCACCTGTCAACTTCGTAGCCCTAGTTTTGCCCATTTGTACTCAATATTTCGCCTGTTTTCAGAGGGCCCAATGCAGAGCTCCTAAAGTGCGGCCCAATGAAGGCCTGGTCAACAGATCATTTTGTACATTTGTAACTGTGCATATTGGGGAGCCCTCATTCTTTGACTTCCGAAAATAAAAAGTGGAAGTAGCATGAAGAGGCCACACAGTGACCCAGTGGCAGCAGCATAAGGAGGCCATAAAGTGACCCAGTGGCAGAAGCATGAGGACATACAGTGACCCAGTAGCAGCAACATGAGGCCATAAAGTGACCCAGGGGCAGCAGCATGAGGAGGCCATACAGTGACCAAGTGGCAGCAGCATGACAAGGCCATACAATGACCCAATGGCAGAAGCATGAGGACATACAGTGACCCAGTGGCAGAAGCATAAGGAGGCCATACCGTGACCCAGTGGCAACAGCATGAGGAGGCCATACAGTGACCAAGTGGCAGCAGCATGAGGAGGACATACAGTGACCCAGTGGCAGCAGCATGAAGAGGACATACAGTGAGCCAGTGGCAGCAGCATGAGGAGCCCATACAGTGACCCAGTGGCAGCAGCATGAGGAGGGCATACAGTGACAAAGTGGCAGCAGCATGAGGAGGGCATACAGTGACAAAGTGGCAGCAGCATGAGAGCCCATACAGTGATCCAGTGGCAGCAGCATTAGGACATACAGTGACCCAGTGGCAGCAGCATGAGGAGGCCAGAGAGTGACCCAGTGGGAGCAGCATGAGGAGGCCATACAGTGAATCCAGTGGCAGCAGCATAAGGAGGACACAGAGTGGCAAGGCGACATAATGTGGAGTTGGCAGCAGCATCAGGAGGCCATAGAGTGACCCAGTGGCAGCAGCATGAGGAAGCCATACAGTGACCAAGTAGCAGCAGCATGAGGAGAACATACAGTGACCCACTGGCAGCAGCATGAGGAGGCCATATAGTGACCCGGTGGCAGCAGCATGAGGAGGACATACAGTGACCCAGTGGCAGCAGCATGAGGAAGACACAGAGTGGCAAGGCAACATAATGTGGAGTTGGCAGCAGCATGAGGAGGCCATAGAATGACTCAGTGGCAGCAGCATGAGGAGGACATAGAGTGACCCTATGGCAGCAGCATGAGGAGGCCATACAGTGACCCAGTGGCAGCAGCATGAGGAGGCCATACAGTGACCAAGTGGCAGCAGCATGAGGAGGACATACAGTGACCCAGTGGCAGCAGCATGAGGAGGACATAGAGTGGCAAGGCAACATAATGTGGAGAGCTGGCAGGCGTGCCGGGGCAGCATGAGGGGAGGAGGCCATAGAATGACCCAGTGGCAGCAGCATGAGGAGGACATACAGTGACCAAGTGGCAGCAGCATGATGAGGACATACAGTGACCCAGTGGCAGCAGCATGAGGAGGACATAGAGTGGCAAGGCAACATAATGTGGAGTTGGCAGCAGCATGAGGAGGCCATAGAATGACCCAGTGGCAGCAACATGAGGAGGACATAGAGTGACCCGATAGCAGCAGCATGAGGAGGCCATACAGTGACCCAGTGGCAGCAGCATGAGGAGGCCATACAGTGACCAAGTGGCAGCAGCATGATGAGGACATACAGTGACCCAGTGGCAGCAGCATGAGGAGGACATACAGTGACCTGGTGGCAGCAGCATGAGGAGGCCATACAGTGACCCAGTGGCAGCAGCATGAGGAGGACATACAGTGACCTGGTGGCGGCAGCATGAGGAGGCCATACAGAGACACAGTGGCAGCAGCATGAGGAGGCCATACAGTGACCCAGTGGCAGCAGCATGAGGAGGACATACAGTGACCCAGTGGCAGCAGCATGAGGAGGACACAGAGTGGCAAGGCAACATAAAGTGGTATTGGCAGCAGCATGAGGAGGCCATAGAATGACCCAGTGGCAGCAGCATTAGGAGGCCATACAGTGACCCAGTGGCAGCAGCATTAGGAGGCCATACAGTGACCAAGTGGCAGCAGCATGAGGAGGACATACAGTGACCCAGTGGCAGCAGCATGAGGAGGACATAGAGTGGCAAGGCAACATAATGTGAAGTTGGCAGCAGCATGAGGAGGCCATAGAATGACCCAGTGGCAGCAACATGAGGAGGACATACAGTGACCAAGTGGCAGCAGCATGATGAGGACATACAGTGACCCAGTGGCAGCAGCATGAGGAGGACATAGAGTGGCAAGGCAACATAATGTGGAGTTGGCAGCAGCATGAGGAGGCCATAGAATGACCCAGTGGCAGCAACATGAGGAGGACATAGAGTGACCCGATGGCAGCAGCATGAAGAGGCCATACAGTGACCAAGTGGCAGCATGATGAGGACATACAGTGACCCAGTGGCAGCAGCATGAGGAGGACATACAGTGACCTGGTGGCAGCAGCATGAGGAGGCCATACAGTGACCCAGTGGCTGCAGCATGAGGAGGACATACAGTGACCTGGTGGCGGCAGCATGAGGAGGCCATACAGAGACACAGTGGCAGCAGCATGAGGAGGCCATACAGTGACCCAGTGGCAGCAGCATGAGGAGGACATACAGTGACCCAGTGGCAGCAGCATGAGGAGGACACAGAATGGCAAGGCAACATAAAGTGGTAATGGCAGCAGCATGAGGAGGCCATAGAATGACCCAGTGGCAGCAGCATTAGGAGGCCATACAGTGACCCAGTGGCAGCAGCATGAGGAGGACATAGAGTGTCCCGATGGCAGCAGCATGAGGAGGCCATACAGTGACCCGGTGGCAGCAGCATGAGGAGGACATACAGTGACCCAGTGGCAGCAGCATGAGGAGTACATACAGTGACCTGGTGGCAGCAGCATGAGGAGGCCATACAGTGACCCAGTGGCTGCAGCATGAGGAGGACATACAGTGACCTGGTGGCAGCAGCATGAGGAGGCCATACATTGACCCAGAGGCAGCAGCATGAGGAGGACATAGAGTGGCAAGGCAACATAATGCAGAGTTGGAAGCAGCATGAGGAGTCCACAGAGTGGCAAGGCAACATAATGCAGAGTTGGTAGCAGCATGAGGAGGCCACAGAGTGGCAAGGCGACATAATGTGGAGGTGGCAGCAGCATGAGGAGGCCATACAGTGACCAAGTGGCAGCAGCATGAGGAGGCTATACAGTGACCCAGTGGCAGCAGCATGAGGAGGCCATAGAGTGACCTAATGGCAGCAGCATGAGTAGGTCACAGAGTGACGTGGCGACATAATGTGGAGTTGGAAGCAGGTTGAGGAGGACATACAGTGACCCAGTGGCAGCAGCATGGGGAGGACATACAGTAACCCAGTGGCAGCAGCATGAAGAGGCCATACAGTGACCCAGTGGCAGCAGCATGAGGAGGACATACAATGACCCAATGGCAGCAGTATGAGGAGGCCATACAGTGACCAAGTAGCAGCAGCATGAGCAGAACATACAGTGACCCACTTGCAGCAGCATAAGGCCATACAGTGACCCAGTGGCAGCAGCATGAGGAGGACATACAGTGACCCAGTGGCAGCAGCATGAGGAGGACACAGAGTGGCAAGGCGACATAAAGTGGAGTTGGAAGCAGCATGAGGAGGCCATAGAATGACCCAATGGCAGCAGCATGAGGAGAACATAGAGTGATCCTATGGCAGCAGCATGAGGAGGCCATACAGTGACCCAGTGGCAGCAGCATGAGGAGGACATACAGTGACCCAGTGGCAGAAGCATGACAAGACCATACAGTGACCAAGTAGCAGCAGCATGAGGAGAACATACAGTGACCCACTGGCAGCAACATGAGGAGGCCATACAGTGATCCGGTGGCAACAGCATGAGGAGGACATACAGTGACCCAGTGGCAGCAGCATGAGGAGGACACAGAGTGGCAAGGCAACATAATGTGGAGTTGGCAGCAGCATGAGGAGGTCATAGAATGACCCAGTGGCAGCAACATGAGGAGGACATAGAGTGACCCGATGGCAGCAGCATGAGGAGGCCATACAGTGACCCAGTGGCAGCAGCATGAGGAGGCCATACAGTGACCAAGTGGCAGCAGCATGATGAGGACATACAGTGACCCAGTGGCAGCAGCATGAGGAGGACATACAGTGACCTGGTGGCAGCAGCATGAGGAGGCCATACAGTGACCCAGTGGCAGCAGCATGAGGAGGACATACAGTGACCTGGTGGCAGCAGCATGAGGAGGCCATACAGAGACACAGTGGCAGCACCATGAGGAGGCCATACAGTGACCCAGTGGCAGCAGCATGAGGAGGCCATAGAGTGGCAAGGCAACATAATGTGGAGTTGGAAGCAGCATGAGGAGGACATACAGTGACCCAGTGGCAGCAGCATGAGGAGGACACAGAGTGGCAAGGCGACATAAAGTGGAGTTGGCAGCAGCATGAGGAGGCCATAGAATGACCCAGTGGCAGCAGCATGAGGAGGACATAGAGTGACCTGATGGCAGCAGCATGAGGAGGCCATACAGAGACACAGTGGCAGCAGCATGAGGAGGCCATACAGTGACCCAGTGGCAGCAGCATGAGGAGGCCATAGAGTGGCAAGGCAACATAATGTGAAGTTGAAAGCAGCATGAGGAGTCCACAGAGTGGCAAGGCAACATAATGTGGAGTTGGAAACAGCATGAGGAGTCCACAGAGTGGCAAGGCAACATAATGTGGAGTTGGTAGCAGAATGAGGAGGCCACAGAGTGGCAAGGCGACATAATGTGGAGGTGGCAGCAGCATGAGGAGGCCATACAGTGACCAAGTAGCAGCACCATGAGGAGACTATACAGTGACCCAGTGGCAGCAGCATGAGGAGGTCATAGAGTGACCTAATGGCAGCAGCATGAGTAGGCCACAGAGTGGCATGGCGACATAATGTGGAGTTGGCAGTAGCATGAGGAGAACACAGAGTGGCGTGGCGACATAATGTGGAGTTGGCAGCAGCATAAGGAGGACATACAGTAACCCAGTGGCAGCAGCATGAAGAGGCCATAGAGTGACCCGGTGGTAGCAACACGAGTAGGCCACAGAGTGGCAAAGCGACATAATGTGGAGTTGGCAGCAGCATGAGGAGGACACATTGTGGCAAGGCGACATAATGTGGAGTTGGCAGCAGCATGAGGAAGCCATACAGTGACCTGGTGACAGAGTGGGGAGGTGGGTGTCACAAACAGTACCCGCTGACAGTGACTGTAAGAAGGAGCACTTGGCATCAGATGTGTGGCATCAGGCGGGTGGCAGCATCAGAACTGTAGATGAGGCAATTAGCCAGAAGAAACTGGTCTCTTTTGTCAAGGTTTGGGCGAGGCAGCATGGATGATTTAATCTGATGCATCAGGCATTGGTGATTGGAAATCCTGGCTGATCCACGCCTGATTCATATTGACAAAGATCAGTTTCTCCACATTTTGGGTGGACAGCCGAGTTCTCCTTGCGGTAACTATGACCCCCGCCACACTAAACATCCGCTCTGATGCCACACTACTGGCTGGAAGGACAGCTTTTCCAGGGCAAACTCAGCCAGCTGCGGCCACAAATCCAGTTTGGCTGCCCATTAGTCCAGCGGATCTTCGATGACGGGTGGCAGGGTGCACGCTAAGTATTCCACAACCTGCTGGTTCAGGTTCTGCTCTGTGTCTAGCTGCTGATGAGCAGTTTCTTCACTATGCGGGTGAAGAAAGCTGCTCATCAGCGACTCTAAGCTCAGGATGCTGCTGATGGAGCTGATACTGCTCCTGCCACCCCCACCACACCCCCACAGCTTCCATGGCAGTGTAAGATGAGCGCTCAAGGACCCCACAGACGGACCTGCGAGAGGATGGACGATAGCGCAGATAGGCAGCGGCCAACTTGCTACATAGGATGTCTCTATAGTAGTTCAACATGGCTCCTTGATGCAGCGCCGACACCATGTTCTTCCAGTTGTCGGTCACCATGGTTCCGATTTTAAGTTGTCTTGGAGAAAACCAGGATTTCGATTTCTTGATTGAGGTCAGGAAGCAGTTCCTCCCCTGAGTGACTGAGGTGTAGAACAGCGTGACACCGCTGTGCCCTGCACATGTGGTTTGCTGGAGAAGCACTGTGAATTGTCCCTACAGTGGAGGCTGAGGAGACAATGGAGGATGAGGCGGACATTGTTGCAGGACTAACGGCGTGAAAACGTGGAGGTGGAAGCTGCGTCACCTGTCCAAGTTGCTGGTGTGTGTGGGCAGGAACCACATTAACCCAGTGGGCCGTAAAGGACATATATTGTCCTTGATGGTAGTTACAGCTCCACACGTCGGCACTGCCGTGCACTTTGGCAGACACCGACAGATTCAAGGACTGGCCCACCCCTTCTGTTCTACATATTTGTGCAGGGCTGGTACTGCCTTTTTGGCAAAGAAATGATGGTTTGGGACTCTCCACCTCGGCTCGGCACAAGCCATCAGTTCTCTGAAAGGTGCAGAGTCCACCAATTGGAAAGGGAATGACTGCAGCACCAGCAACTTGGACAGGAGCACATTCAGGTGGAGGTGGTGGAGCCTTGACTGCCTGAAATGGGGTGCGTGCCACTGAGTGATGCAGCGGTTGCTGCGGCAGGCTGAACCACCACATTGGAGCTACGGTTCTCCCAGGCCACTTTATGCATATGTTGACACAGGGCTGTGGTGCCAACATTGGCAACCTGGCCACGCTTCACCTTCTGACCACAGATTCCACATATGACAATGTTCACCTCCCCTGGCGGCTTAATAAAAAACTACCACACCACCGAGTAGGTGATTTTACCCCCAACACTCCGCACTAACTGACTGCTACCGCCACTGCCTCCATGAACCTCTGCACCACTGCTTTCCAGGCAGGTAGGCTCCTGCAAAGCAGGTGGTCTACCCCGGGCACGTTTGACCTCTCACTGTTGCCACCCTGCTGACTCCGCCGCTGCCTCATGCGCAAGCTGCCACCATCTTCTCTGGATGATGATGAAGCCCCTTCGTCACCGGGCTCCCAATTACAATCTGCTACATCGTCATCCACTACTGTCTGCAGGTCACTGATGTTCTCCTCAACGGTCTCTGAGCCAGGAGCCTGACCGCTCGCAACACGAGTTCCCATGCCACTCTCCTCATCACTACTTGCCCGCCTACTGGAGGAAGCGGCGGATGTCTCCTCCACATCTTGGCTGGGGACTAGCTGGGGACTTGACTGGGGCCTGTCCTCTAGTAGATCCTCCTCACTGTATAGTGGATCTGAGCCCACAGCATAGAGTACTTCTCTGGCTGAGGGAACAGAAAAGGACAGAGGCAGGTTGAGGACACGTGAGGGCACAGGGCCTGCTCCTGGGCCATGCCAACTAAGGGTTGTGTCTGACTAACCCACCGACTCTTGGCTGGGGGTGTCTGATGTGACTTGGGATGAAGTGGATGACCGAGTCAACCATTCTACAACTGTTGGGTTGCTGGTCAAGACACGACCGCTATCTGACACTGGGAGCTCAGGCCTCTGTAAATGACTCCTGCTGCCATACCCCCTGTCACAATTTTCACTGTCCTGTGAATGCAGGCTTACACAACAAACCAGACATCTTGATTAATATAGATCCCAGACCAGACCAAGAAAAAATATTTAGACCTCAAACCAGATTCCGTTATACAGTTTAAGCAAACCCCATGCTCCTAGCTTCCTCTTGGCCTGGACAGATTTAAGGGAAATGCGATGTATAAAACCGTATTTTTAGGACTATAAGACTCACTGGACCATAAGACGCACCTAGGTTTTAGAGGAGGAAATTAGGGGAAAAAATTTTAAAGCAAAAAATTGTGGTAAAATATTTAATATATGGGAGTTGTAGTTTTGCAAGAGCTGCAAGGCCAAATTGACAGGTGACCCTGCAGCTGTACGGGGATGCATAGGGCATCTTTTTTTTCATCTTTTTTGAAGCCTGAAATGTGGCAAAAGGTTGAAAAGTTCAAGGGGGCCGAATACTTTCGCAAGGCATTGTACTTTTTAGTTGCACCATTTTGGGGAATGTCTATTGCGTTGATCACTTTTTATTAAAATCAGAGGCGAAACAGCGAAAAAAATGGCACTTTTGATTTTTTTTTCCTGCTATGATGTTCACCCTACAGGAAAAATATTTTTATAAGTTTGTAGACTGGGCATTTTCGGACACAGGGATACCTAATGTGTATGTGTTTCACAGTAATTTTCTACATTTATATGTTTTCTAGGGAAAGGGGGTGATTTAGAACTTTTATTAATTTTTTTATTTATTTTATTTTTATTTATTTTTTTTACTATTTTATTAGCCCCCCCCCCCCCCCCAGGGGACTTAAACCTGCAATCATTTGATTGCAAGTCCCATAGACTGCAATACAAGTGTATTTCAGTATATGGGAGATTCTGTACATTATTATTGCGGCTAGTCATAGACCAACCGCAATAGTAATATTCCTATGACAGGCCTGGGAGCCTTCATAAGGCTCTAGGCTGTCACAGGAACAGGATGGCTTCCGCGATCGTGCCGCAAGGGAGCCATCCTGCAACAAGAAAGGTACGGGGCCGGTGGGGACCGGCCCAGGGGGAAGCTTTACTACATTTAGGGGGCTCACATATAGTAATGCCAGCGATCAGAGCGGACTGCAGCAGAGTGGCCACAATCATCTTCACAGACCCGGCATCTGCCGTAACAGCATGGCGGATGCCGGAAGGTTCACACCGCCATTACACCCTCTCAGTCCAGGAAGCCAGCAGCGGCAGGAGTTGGGTGATGGTGTGACCCCCCGCTCCTCCGCCCCCTCCAACACCCACATTCGGACCAAAAGACGCACCCCCATTTTCCTCCCTAATTTGAGGGACATAAGTGCGTCTTATAGTCCAAAAAATACAGTAATATTTACCCTTCTGGTTCCTGGCCCTTTTTTCAGCTGTGAGTGCTACTTCTCACAAGGTCCTAACATCAGCAGCAGTAACAGGACATTGTGTGTGCCACCACACACTATGTATCAGTATAGTGGTCCCTGAAGCTGAAAAAGACCCAGAAGCGAAAGAGGTAAATTTTACCTGGTACTGTCCATCACACCCCACCCCTTTAAATCTGCCCTGCATTTACCAGGCAAAGCGGAATCTGGGAAAGAAATGGGTAAGGGCTTCCCATGCACCACTATCACACTGAATAAATTCTATACATATACCACTCACATGCTGGTACATGGTACTTATATATTACATGCAGCCACATAAGCATCATCCAAAAAATGGACAAAGACAGAGGACAAAGCACGAACAAAACCTTGGCACAGCAGGCTAACGCCTTACAGCAACTTATTATCTTGTTGTGGAAGAAGGTTGAGATGAACATTACCTTGACCAGTGATACCAAAATCATGCTTTGAGCTTAGTTAATTATGTAACTGTGGGTTTTCTTCCTGAAGAGGACATTATAGGGGTAACTAGAGACCAACTCCCCAAAATTTGTTGCAGAGACTGAGGCTATGTCAGAGACTTCACTTGTGAAGGAGGCCCCTCTACTGGAGAGCACCACAGAGGCAAGGCTAACATCGCTGGAGGAAGTCCTGAAGGAAATGTGGGTGACCCAGAAATGGGCCTGACAATGGAAGCTACAAGGCCAGAAATTGGTGGACTGTGGACTGGACAGAACACATCCTATATAAGTTTTGACAAAAGGGTGTATTTTTCGGGAGTCGCCTTTATGAGTATGGCCCCACAGCAGAATAATTTTAACAAAAATGTCAGAAAACGTCTCCAAATGCCCTAGTGATCTGGGCAAAGATTGGTGGCCCAGAACTGTCTTGCGTGGTTGGCATTACTTGTATGTATCATAATTGAGAACCATCCAATGGCTGAACTTGAAATGGGCCAATTATTTACCAATCTAGATAGTGGGATTAATGTATGCAGACAACGAAGTGTGGTGGCGGGTGAGAGTGTAAAGGTGGTGAAATAGTCCATGGACCCCAGAGTTCTAGTGAATTTAGGAATAAATGTCTCGAGGTAGCTGGACGAGTTGATGCTAGAAGAGTTGGTCTTGAAGTATTGAAAGGCGGTCTGGAACCAGATGCCTCCACAAATGACACTGTAATGGGTGCTAAAAGCTAAAATAACTTCTTGAAAAGATCGGGGCAGTGAAGGTGCCCTCTGCTGCATTGGTGAAACTGCCTGAAAGTCACATGGTGTTGGTGCCATTGTTGTTGGGCATTAATATGATATAGTGAAGAACTACTGCACGGTCCTTTAGATTAGTTGATGCAAGGTGTGTTTTTTATTCAATACTCCAAAAGTTAATTGTATTCATATGACAACAGTGTTACATCAATATCCAAATGATCATAATACACATAGTGTGTTAAAGATGTCCCGGATTCACTCAGGTTACAATATAATGACAATAAAGGAAAATTGAGGCAATGTGGACATTTTGGCCAACCTTAGACTTTTTAAAAGTCACTGTAATACAAACAAAATATTGTGAGATATAGTGCCATGAAAGCATACAGTGGGGAAAAAAAGTATTTAGTCGGCCACCAATTGTGCAAGTTCTCCCACTTAAAAAGATGAGAGAGGCCTGTAATTGACATCATAGGTAGACCTCAACTATGACAGACAAAATGAGAAAACATATCTAGAAAATCACATTGTCTGATTTTTTTAAGAATTTATTTGCAAATTATGGTGGAAAATAAGTATTTGATCAATAACAACAGTCCTTCTCAGTACTTGGTTATATATCCTTTGTTGGCAATGACAGAAGTCAAATGTTTTCTGTAAGTCTTCACAAGGTTGGCACACACTGTTGCTGGTATGTTGGCCCATTCCTCCATGCAGATCTCCTCTAGGGCAACACGGACTTTCAACTCCCTCCAAAGGTTTTCTATGGGGTTGAGATCTGGAGACTGGTTAGGCCACTCCAGGACCTTGAAATGCTTCTTACGAAGCCACACCTTCGTTGCCCTGGCAGTGTGCTTGGGATCATTGTCATGCTGAAAGACCCAGCCACGTTTCATCTTCAATGCCCTTGCTGATGGAAGGAGGTTTGCACTCAAAATCTCACGATACATTGCCCCATTCATTCTTTCACGTACACGGATCAGTCGTCGTGGTCCCTTTGCAGAGAAACAACCCCAAAGCATGATGTTGCCACCCCCATGCTTCACAGTAGGTACGGTGTTCTTTGGATGCAACTCAGCATTCACTCTCCTCCAAACACGACGAGTTGTTTCTACCAAACAGTTCTACTTTGGTTTCATCTGACCATATGGCATTCTCCCAATACTCTTCTGGAACATCCAAATGCTCTCTGGCAAACTTCAGATGGGCCCAGATATGTATTGGCTTAAGCAGGGGGACACGTCTGGCACTGCAGGATCTGAGTCCCTGGCAGCGCAGCGTTTTCTGCGTGCCCTTTTTTCCTTAGCCCCGCTTTCTGCAGGTCATTCACTAGGTCCCCACGTGTGGTTCTGGGATTTTTGCTCACCGTTCTTGTGATCATTTTGACCCCACGGGGTGAGATCTTGCGTGGAGCCCCTGATCGAGGGAGATTATCAGTGGTCTTGTATGTCTTCCATTTTCTAATTATTGCTCCCACAGTTGATTTCTTCACACCAAGCTGCTTGCCTTTTGCAGATTCAGTCTTCCCAGCCTGGTGCAGGTCTACAATTTTGTTTCTGGTGTCTTTCCACAGCTCTTTGGTCTTCACCATAGTGGAGTTTAAAGTGTGACTGGTTGAGGTTTTGGACAGGTGTCTTTTATACTGATAACAATGTCAAACAGGTGCCATTACTACAGGTAATGAGTGGACAGAAGAGCCTCTTAAAGGAGAAGTTACAGGTCTGTGAAAACCAGTAAACTTGCTTGTTTGTAGGTGACCAAGTACTTATTTTCCACCATATTTTGCAAATAAATTTTTAAAAAATCAGACAATGTGATTTTCTAGATTTGTTTTCTCATTTTGTCTCTCATAGTTGAGGTCTACCTATGATGTCAATTACAGGCCTCTCTCATCTTTTTAAGTGGGAGAATTTGCACAATTGGTGGCTGACTAAATACTTTTTTTCCCCACTGTATATCCTTCCTGACTGACAGATCACATCATCGTCACCACCAGTCCCCTCAAAATATGGAGTTCCACAGGGCTCATTGCTACCCAGATGCTGTTTGCAGTTTACATGCTTCCATTAGGCAATTAATCCAGAGTCATGACCTGGCCTTGAACTTCTATGCAGATACCCAGCTATACATATCCTTCAAGCCCGGAGTCAATGACCCATCTCCAGCAATAAATGCATGCCTAGCTGAAGAATGGATGAATGCCTAGCTTGCTAAAGCTGAAACTGGACAAAAATGAAACTTTAATTTCAAATCTTCGTACTGCCACCTGAGGAACATTGCAAAAATCAAAAACTTATTCCAACAGAAGACCTATCCACACTGGTAAATGCCTTCATAACCTGGCATCTGAACTACTGTAATGCCCTATACGTAGGTCTTCCAGATAAAGAAATACATAGCCTTCAGCTAGCCTAAAATGCTGCAGCATTATTAATAACCCAACAATCGAACACATTCTCATAATCCCCATCCTTCACTTACTGTCAACCTGTAAAATGGAAAATAACTTTTCAAGTTTGCTTGATGGCTTTCAAATCCATAAATTTACGCCCTGTCTACTTAATCCCATAATACTTGCCGACTTCGCAGATCAGAAAGCACAAATAAACTCACCATACCCAGGATCCACCTTAAACGGAGTTAGATCCTCCTGCCTTGCAGCCCCCTCTCACTGGAATGCATTACTCAGATCGATTGCTGTTCTTGTATGGGTGTACAACAATGCAGTGCAAGTCCCCGTTTATACTGGTGTTCATGCAGGATGCAAGATGTTGTTAGACATGGTGATGCCTCTGTGTAAATAGCCAGTGGCCTGAACACCACAGATCTGGATGGGAAATTATCAACGATGAGAACAAACAATTTCGTGGTTCATCGGTTATGTCCCCAATCCCTGTTGGCTACCCAGAAGTTGAGAGAGATGCCACTCTATGTTGGGAACCAGATGTTTGTGAAGAACAAATGTGCCCAAGGGGCAGGAAGTTGTGGTGATTGGGATCCATCCCATAGGTGGTAGTGTGACAGTGTAAACCAGTGTTGCTGTTATAGGTGAGCCTGAAGAAGGTTCAGTGAACACCCAGGTATAACACCACAACTTTTTGTGCCTTGTACTTTTGGGATCCTGCCAACCAGAATCTATGAAGACAAAGACTACTAAATCAAGTTTCCCACACCACTGCTGCCAGAGGGACCAAAAGTCCCACATGCCAGTGGATAGGAGATAAATGTCCTTAATGGTACAACCCTTTTAAAGGCCCCTCTGACACAGTTGTGATGCAATCTCCCACTACACATCCACTAACCTTTTTTTCAATTCCTGGCTGGATTTATAAACACCATATACTGGTAGAAAGCCTCTGCAATAATGCCAGGATGTATCCTGGTAACAGTGGACCCTGGAGGTGAAGAAACTACATTGTTGTACTTGTATCCCTTTACACTTTAGTCAGTCTCAGTGCTGCACACTTCTCATAGTACACTTGCTAATGCACTTAGCATGTTGTGCTTGTCAGCCTGCTATTAATTTGTTAGCTCTTTGCACAGAGGGCAGTAATTCTGAGTCACTGCAAAAATTGCTTGACATTTATTGGCTCGGATGAAAAATAGAAAAGATCTGAATGATGAAGTATGAGTCATTTTAGAAACAACTTCAAGAGCTTTCAAGAAACATTTTCATCAACAATTCACATTGGAATGCAAGACAACCACTAAAACTACAACGGAGATTTAATCAGGAAGTAAACCCAGCCGGCTGTCATAAATTCAACATGAGTTTACAGAAACAAAATACACCCATTGACAAAAAAAAAAAAAAAAAGATAACGCACCAAGAAGAAGTTGTTGGCATGTTGGTTAGTACAATAGTAGGATGAGGACACACATTGCTTTTTTGTTGCAGATTTTTCTGTGTTTTTTTTTTTTTTTTTGAGCCAAAGCCAGGAGTGGATTTTGCAGAAAGTTAAATTATAAGTGCTCCCTTTATGTATCCCATTCCTTTTCAGGCCACTCCTGACCTTGGCTAAAAAAAAAAAAAAAAGCAACAAAAAGCAGCTTCTCCACAACTTGTGGCCTCTTAAAGTGAAAGAATAAAATTATTGTGGAAAACTACAACTGAAAGGAAGCTCTCGTTGGGCCACATCTGGCCTGAATACAAGATGAGATACAATTGCAGATTTTGCAGCTGGGCTTTTAGATCCTACATATTCTTAGGTCGCTGAAGCTGGTCTCCCAGTGGGTTTAATAAATGCTGGATTGAGAATAAATCTGACAACCTAGAAGGCCAAGGAAATGTTGCAAATTGTCATCACAAACTCAAACCTGATGTAACGTATCTGCCTGTTCGGGTCTCTGCGCCACCCTCCGCTCGCCCTCCAAATCCGGCTTTAAACTTCTCCACAACAGTATCACGGACCTGCCTGGTGTGTTCCTTGGTCTTCATGATGCTCTCTGCGCTTTAAACATAACCCTGAGATTATCACATAGCAGGTGCATTTATATGGAGACTTGATTACACACAGGTGGATTATATTTATCATCATCAGTCATTTAGGACAACATTGGATCATTCAGAGATCCTCACTGAACTTCTGGAGTGAGTTTTCTGCACTGAAAGTAAAGGGGCCGAATAATATTGTACGCCCCACTTTTCAGTTTTTTATTTTTTACAAAAGTTTAAAATAGCCAATAAATTTCGTTCCACTTCACGATTGTGTCCCACTTGTTATTGATTCTTCACCAAAAAATTAAAATTTTATATCTTCATGTTTGAAGCCTGAAATGTGGCAAAAGGTTGAAAAGTTCAAGGGGGCCGAATACTTTCGCAAGGCACTGTAGTTAATCCCAGCCTTGTCTGTGTGGTTGTCAGCCCTCACATGGTTGCTGCTTATTGCTTTTGCGTTCTGGCTATTATACCTTGCTGTTTTGTTATCTGTTCTTTTGATTTTCTGACCACTGGCTTACCTTTGACTTTTCTCTTGGATTGTGATTTTGTACTGCTTTGCTCGTTTGTTACCGACCCTTGGCTAGCTGACCTCCCTTTGTTGTGTTTGTCCTGTCTTTGTTCTGTGTTATCACTTACTCAGTATAGGGCTCGTCTTCAGGTTGTCCTTTTACCATTTAGGGTAACTGAGGCAATAGGAAGGGACAGGGGCTGGGGTGAGATTAGGGCTCACCTGTCTCTGTCCTCCCTCCCAGGCCCCTGCAGTAGTAAAGGGTATTGCTATGTCTGGCAAGACCCTTACACCTGATCTTCGTTGAATTCCAAACAGAACCCTCTAAAGTTTCTAAATTCACTAACCATGCAGGTTTGTTGTTCACAATACCACTGCAAATGCAGGTAGCTGGCTGTTCATGGCAGGACACATAATGGGTGCTGTGACACCAAATTTCCTTCTGCTAAGTACCTGGAAATGGTTCACGCAGAAACAGCAGAGTTTGGATGATGGACAAAGAAACTGTGGGAGTTGCTCTTGCTTGTCGGCTGATCAAACGATCCTTTCAAATGGTAGTTTTTCAGGGTTATCTGGAGCCTGTTCTCTGTGTTTATCTGGCAATTTGATAGTAGTATAATGTTGTACCGTGTTAGCCATTGAAAGTAGTGGAAGAGTGAAGAAATCAGGCGATACCTTTTAGAGGCTAACTGAGTATATTTATAAGTAAGCTTTCAAGAGTACTGGCTCTCTTCTTCAGACATGGTGTTATACAAGAACTGAAAATTCACAGAATATTTATACTCTATACACATGATCTTCAAAGGATTTTAGAGTCCTTAAAAAACAAAACAAAAACAAAATGCAATCTAAGTAGAGAAGTTATTTACAACAGGTCAAAAAACACCTCCTGATAGCAAACAGATAACAGATCCCTCTGTCACGCACCACAACTTTCCAGATTGTTTTTTGACCTGTTGTAAATAACATCTCTACTTAGATTGCATTTTGTTTTTTGTTTTTTTTTAAGGACTCTAAAATCCTTTGAAGATCATGTGTATAGAGTATAAATAATCTGTGAATTTTCAGTTCTTGTATAACACCATTTCTGAAGAAGAGAGCCAGTACTCTTGAAAGCTTACTTATAAATATACTCAGTTAGCCTCTAAAAGGTATCGCCTGATTTCTTCACTCTTCCACTATCTGGCAATTTGTCAAGCAAATTGTTGAAACGACCATCTTTCTTCTCTCGTCAATGTTGTGCCCCCTTTCAAGGTCTTTCAAGAGGGCAAAATATCTTTAAGTGTATTGTAGAAGTTTGTCTAGCAGTCAACAATCTCGCACCAAGAGGTATACTATGCAAAAGTAGCCTCTGGGATCCTTTTTATAGGGAAGCAGGGGACGCATTTTTATGCCCTCTTGGGGTAAGACCCAGTGTTTAGAGACAAAACTACATGCCGAGTTTTACAACAAGCTGACAATTATATCTGGGTGCATTATTTTTAGCAATGAATGTATATCTTCTGTACAAAGTAACTAGAGATGGGTGAACCCCATTTGGTTTGGGTTTGGGTGATTCGGTACAAAGATTTGTTTTGGGTCAGATAAGTCACATTTGCACCAGAGACTCCATTGCAATGTCCGCCTGAAATCAGCAGACCAAAAAGTCCTGCAAGTATGGCTTTCGTCCTCTATTTCAGTTTTAAAACAACGAACATATGACGTACACTGTTATAGTTAATGGGATCCACCAGTCTCTGTATGTAATGGCTATTGGCTTAAAATATAGTGGACTTTATCTAGCCAATTTGTATCTCACTAAGGGAATCACAGCAGAAGTAATTGCAAATTGACAGCAACAAGTATGTCTATGGGAAAGTGAATGGATACAAACTGTTTAACCACACACTGTGTTGTCACTTTTTCTAAGCTTTTTAACATTTACAGCACCTCACTTTTTTCACTCATCATCTGCCTCCTCTACAACCAAAAGCACTGCATGTTCTCATCCAAATCATCAAGAAGAGGAAGACTTGGACTAGGAGGAATATCTCTCTCAGCAGGTGTCCCATCACTACTAGGGAATGGGATTTGTGTTAGTGAAAATGAAGAGGACATGATTGATTGTGCAGGAAGGCTGTGTAGTAAATTATGTGTTACAGCAGCAAAGGAGAAGGTACAAAGAGATCCCTGACTCAACACAATGTGTTTCTCTGCCAGATGTAACATTCTGCTGTGACTGAGATGAGTGATACATGTATTCAAAAATATTATCTTCGTTCTAAGGAAGCACAACAAGCCTGCAGCGTCCTAGGTCATGGGTCTTCCAGCAGGACAATGACCCCAAACATGGAAACAAAGCGCTGGAGAGTTCTGCAGTGGACAGCAATGAGCCCGGATCTAAATTCCATTGAACACCTTGGGAGAAATCTTAAAATTGCTGTTAGGAGAAAGCACCCTTCAAATATGAGAGACCTGGAGCAGTTTGCAAAAGAAGAGTGGTCCAAAATTCCTGTTGAGAAATTGATTTCAGTTATTTTTTTCCAAAGGGTATACAACCAAATATTAAGCTGAGGGTGCCAGTAATTTTATTCGAACCAATTTTAGGGGTATTGCATGAAATTATATCATTTTTGGCTTTTTTTTTCCCTCAGTTTTTTGTGTTATTCCAATACACACAAAGCAAATAAACATTTGTATAACAAAACGTGTAATTGCAATACTTTTCTGGGAGAAATACTTCATTTTCTGGAAAAATTTCAGGGTAGCCAATACTTACGGCCATGACTGTATTACCTGTTGTTACTCATCAGTTTACAGGTGGTTCACATTTTCTTTACTTTATGATACTAGTAGTACGATGCTCGAGGGTTTAGTGTTGCCCTCTCTTTCAGATTTCATTGGGTTTGTTCCCTAATATGACTGCCTCCCCTATCTCAATGGTTTTGTTTCAGTCATACTGTTTTGTATAACATTTTATGTTTCCCAAAGGGAAATACCACATCACACCTCTATTTATTCTTATAATACTGAGCACTCAACTACTGCTATACTCTGTACTGATGGATTTTTACAGTATTTCATTTCAGTATTACTAGAGTTTTATCCCATAATGTGAGGGGGTTTAATTCTTCCTCTAAACGTCACCGTGCGTTTATTGATTATATGAAACACAACCCTGATGTTATCTGTCTGCAGGAGATGCATTTCTCGTAGTTCTCGCACCCCTCTCATTTTCATGCCTAATTTTCTAGGGCTTATCTACCATCCCATATTCAGAAGATATGGGGGGGTGGCAATCCTACGTTCCTGTTTACCTTATCCTCACTTATTATTGAGGGCCGCTTTGTTATCATAGTTGGGACTATACAAGACCATTCGCTTTGCATTGTCAACAGTTATGTCCCTTCAACATTTCAATTACAGACAGTTTGTGCTGTCTGCTCTCAGTTACAAAAACTTTCCTATCAAAGGTTGATCTGGTGCAGGGATTTAAATTTTACTCTTAACCCTAATCTAGATACCTGGAGTGAGCTCTCTCACAAAAATAGGAATTCCCTGAAGCATTTGTTCCATACCTATTCTCTGGCTGATACTTGGCGAGCCTCTCATAGTAATACTAGAGGTTTTTCGTATTATTCATCAGTACATTGTACATATTCGAGAATCAACATGATGCTCACTAACACACTTTCATTACCCTACCTACTATATTCAAGGTATTTACATTCATGCTGGTCTGACCACAATGAGGTCTTCAGTATCCTCAAATTCATGGTAGCGTTTAACAATCTGTATAGATAGAGGCTTAATGAGTCTATCCTCGTTGACCCCCCCCCCCCTCCATGAAGCTCCAAGTTAAGCAAGACCTTCGCTTATTTTCTCCACCAGCTTTCAGCTGAGGTCTCGGTGTGGATGGCTCATAAAAAGTTTATTACAGGCACACTGATTAAACTGGTCCAGGTGTAAACTGGTGAGAACTAAAATGCAGTCTAAGCTTAAGTGTCAATTGATTAGATTGCAGGAGATGAACCAGCAGTTCCCCTCCCTGCACCTGAGCAAGCAGATATATGATCTGAAAAATTCAGTCGCGCGACCTTCTCATGTCCCACACGGAGACGGCCTTACACTGGACAAAAGCTACTTTATACAGAAATGCTAATAAGATGGATAGAATGTTGGTTTGCAAACTCAGGAGCAGGGAGTCTTTGAACTCATGTTTCTTTATTAGGAATCAAGGGGGGATTACCACCTCCCACCCTGATAAGATATACTGTATTTTCCACCAATATTGCCAATCTCTTTACTCTTACCCACAGATCCCCTCTACCCCGCTTATTGATCGTTTCTTACGATCCCTTAAAGGGGTTTTCCCATCTCCCTGTTTCAGCAGCTTTGCCTGCTGTCTCTTCTTCTCACTTCCTGTATTCCTTATCAAACAAAGTCACCTCCCCCCAGCTTGCTGAAATGGACACTATGAAGTATCACAATACTTATTATGATCACTATAAATCTAATATAAATGCTGATCAAATAATATGCACATGCTTCTCTTCACACCTGCGCCTGCTCTCCACCTGGGGATTCCATCCCCATTCCGCCTTAAAAATGCGGAGAGAAGTTCTGTAAACAGCGTTTTTCTCTCCGCATTTTTCGCCTTTTTTGTGTGGAAGCCGGGCAGAAACCCAGCGGACCCCATTATAGTCTATGTGGTTTCCGTGGGTAACCACTTTTTTAAGCCAATTAGATTTCCGTTCAGGGGTCCACTTGGGGAAACCCGAATGCAGGTGTGATTCTAGTGTCAGTGTTATCTGTGTGTTTACATGGAGAGATAGCAGGCATGGCTTTTATCAGCAAACTGCAATTAGTTGAACGGCAGAGCTGTAGATAACAGTGAGCTCAGTGAGTGACTTCATCTGTCCTGTCTTATCACACAGGTCCAGCTCTATGGAAACGCTGTGTAAACAATGGGATAATTTCACATAGCAGGAAAACAAAGCAGAATTACTAAAGCAATATATTTAAGAAATCTCTTCAATTTACATAAGCTAGCAGTATAGATAGGATCCTTGAGATGGGAATACCCCTTTAAGTTGCCTCAGCTGGCACCATCTCAATCTGATCTTCTTCGGGCCCCAGTCACCCCTGAGGAGGTGGAGGACACCATTAGGAGACTGAAATCAGGAAAAACCTTTGGGCCAGATGGCCTTTTGGAATTGTATTATAAGAAATTTGCCTATATACTGTTCCCTCATATTACTTCCTATTGTAATTTTCTTCTTCAGCGTTTCCAGATGCCTCCGGAATTTTGTATTGCACAGGTTACCGTTATTCCTTAACCAAAAAAATACCGGCTCTCTCCTAAAAACTACTACTCTATTTCCCTAATTAATTTTGACCTGAAGTTTTTTACATCCATATGAGCTAGGAGAATTAACCACAGTCTCCCAGACTTCGTCCATAGAGACCAGGTCCCAATAATATCCATAGAGCACTGAATATTATTCATGCTTCCCTTACAAAATGCTTCTTACTATTAATGTTAGCATTTAGATATTGAAAAAGTATTTGATACCGTTCTTTGGTCCTATCTTCGAGCCCTAAATGTTTTTGGTTTTTCGCTCTCTCTAATTTCTAGTTTTGTCATTCTTTTATGATTGCCCAGTAGCCTATCTTAAACTTCCCACTACCTCTCCTGCATGATACATATTGCCAGAGGCACTTATCAGGGCTGCCCTCTCTCCCTGACCTTGTTTGCTTTAGTGATGGAGCCCTTGGCTGAAGCAATTCAGTATCACCCAGACATAAAAGGTTTTGAGGCAGGCGTCTCACTCCTATAAACTTAGTTTATTCGCGGATGACATCCTTTTCACGACCCCTCACACACATCAATTTACCTAATTTGTTTAATCTGCTAGGTGATTTTTGAACTTGTTTCAGGCCTTAAAAGGGTATTCCCATGAACATAACCAATTTTAAATTTGTAGATAATTAAAAGTTAAAGATTTTAGCAAATATAAATAATTAAACATTTTGCAGAGTCTTAAAGATTTTCTCTAAATAACTTGTAGTCACAAGTAAGGTCATAAGGTCAGAAAATCAGCCATAATTTGCTTATTGTGGCCGTGATATCTTCTGATACATGTAGTTTTCGTGCCTGTTAACCCAGCTACAATAAGAAAACCATGGCTGGGTTCCTGACAAGTCACAGACCATAGAAAGTTTCTGTATTCGTGGTCGTATCCTTTGGCAATCAATCAAGACAACAGACTGTCACCACTACCACTACCACACTACCGTTGGAAATCTGTTATGAAGGTGTCCGTTAAAAAAAAACAACGGACACCTACAATAACGGACACAAACGGACAGTAAATGATACCTACGTGTCCGTTTTTTTAACGGATCCATTAAAGTTAATCCGTTAAAAATACATAAAAAACGGACAGTCTGTCTGTGTCCGTTTATGTCTGTTAATTTCTAGTCCGTTTTTTTTTTTCTTAATTGGTTGCCATAAAAACAGAATGACGACAGAGAGAATATAAAAGCAGGAAGAAGAGCTGACAATTCAGTCTGGAGCCAACTTTGGAGAGGAGAGTATCGTTGCTGTGTTCCAGTTCTTCTTGTGGAGCTGCTGTCATTTTTAGAAAATGATTCCTCCATCTCTTTTATTTGACCTAGAGTTGATCCAGCTGAGGGCGAAGAGGAGAAGGTAGAGGCCGCGGCGGCAAAGGCGACGCTTCTGGGTCCATCCCATTACATCCGCTCTCATGACAAGGGGAGTATATTCAAGCCTGTATGGAGAACTGCGACAACATCCAGAGAAGTTCCACGATTATCTGCGTATGTCCATTCCCAGCTTTGATGAACTTCTTCGGCGGCTGTCAACCAGACTCCAGAGGCATGACACCCACTTGAGGAGAAGAGTTACACCAGAGGAGCGCTTGATAGTGACCCTTCGGTGAGTATCAACACTGTATTTCAAATGTGTGTGTGTACATATATATATATATACTGTATATTTACACTTGCTTTAATTTTTTTTTTTTTCAAGGTATCTGGCAACAGGCGAGAGCTTCTCCTCCATGCACTTGCAGTTCCACCTTGGCAAGTCAACCATCTCCTACATCGTCCGGGATACTTGCCAGGCCCTGTGGGATTTGCTACGTGAAGAATTTCTCCCACAGCCATCTACCGAACAATGGAAGGACATTGCAGAAAAGTTCTGGGAGGTGGCACGTTTTCCAAACTGTGTAGGAGCAGTCGACGGAAAGCACATCCGTATCCAGAAACCTGCAAGGAGTGGCTCCCTGTTCTTCAAACTACATGAAATACTTTTCCATTGTGCTGATGGCCATTGCTGATGCCCAGTATCGATTTTTGGCTGTGGACATTTGGGCATACGGCTGCACCAACGACTCCAGAATCTTCAAGGACTCTGACATGGGACAGAGAATCTATTCTGGAAATTTCGGATTGCCAGCACCAAAGCCATTTCCTGGAACTGATGGACCTCCTATGCCGTTTGTGGTTGTTGGCGGCGAGGCCTTCCAGATGTGTGGAAACCTTCTGAAACCGTACTCCAGCCGTGGACTCAACTTCCAGAAAAGAATCTACAACTATAGACTATCAAGAGCCCGGAGACTTGTGGAGTGCGCGTTTGGGATCCTCACTTCGAAATGGCAAATTTTTACCACTGCTATCCAGCTGAAGCCAGAATCTGTGGATGACGTTGTGAAAGCCTGCGTGGTCCCCCATAACTTCCTGCTGACAAGGGAACCGTTGCCAGTTGACACCCAGGAACTGGAGTCTGGGTTACATGGTCTCGACGCATCTGGCCCACGATCTACAGTAGCTGTCAGCCGCATGAGGGACAATTTTGCAGCTTTTTTTCTTTCCAACCTAGGTTGGGTGGACTGGCAGGATGGCAGAGTGTAAGTTTTTTCCTTGGAATTTTTTTTTTTAAACTTTTTTTGGACAGTCAAATGTGCTGAAAAGCCTCGATGATTAAAGTCCTGAGCACTGAAAATGAGAGACTTTATTACTCAGCATACAGACTGCTCCATTTTCAATGCTTGCAACTGCCACAGACTTTTTTTTTATTCCTCAGTTGTCTTTTGCACATGCTTTCTTAAGGGTTGTGTTATGGGTGGGTGGCTCTCAGTGGACAAAGTGTAAACATACACTTTTTCCACCGAGGGTCCCTCCCCTGGCAACACCTTTAAAGAAAGCGTGTTTGTTCATTCTTTTGCCTGATTTTGTCTTTTGCACATGCTTTCTTAAAGGGTGGTGTCATGGGGGGTGGCCCTCAGTGGACAAAGTGTAAACATACACTTTTTCTACCAAGGGTCCCTCCCCTAACACCACCTTTAAAGAAAGCGTGTTTGTTCATCCTTTTGGCTCTGTTTGTAATTTTGCGGATAAAAAAAACACATTTGTTTTAATAAAAAAAAACCTTATTAAAATATTTTATTGTATATATATTTTTTAAAAATTAGTTTAACATAAATTTAGTTAAACATATAGTGAAACAGTAGAGGTAGATTTTCAGACTGACTGGTGGAGGTACAGTGCACAGGAGTGCAAAACATTTTTTTTTTTTTTTTGGTGTTTGAACACCTTTTTTATATTTTTTTTGGTGATGAACTTTTTTTTTTCCCTTGTACTTTCTGAGCATGCTCAGAAAAAAAAAACGGACATAAAATAATGGACAGTAACTGATGGCTATCAGTTGCTGTCCGTTATAAGTCCCTTACCCAATGTTAAAAAAATAACGGACACTTGCTGTCCGTTAAGAATCCGTTATTTCTAACGGACAAAAAAATCCTGCATGTAGGATTTTGTGTCCGCGAAAAAAAGACGGACTTCTGATGGATTGTGTGTAAACGGACACTAACGGACACAATATAAAAACCCATTGAAATGAATGGAAATTTTAACGGATTTCTGACGGTTCAGCTAGTGTCCGTTGCTAAAATCTTGTAACGGACAATAGCAATGGACACTACTGACGGTCACCAACGGTAGTGTGAACGCCCCCTAAGATAGTTAGAGAAAATTTTTAAAAGTCTGCAAAATTTTTAACTACTTAGACATGTGGACAAAATTGTTGGTACCCCTCGTTTAATGAAAGAAAAACCCACAATGGTAACAGAAATAACTTGAATCTGACAAAAGTAATAATATATAAAAATTCTATGAAAATGAACAAATGAAAGTCAGACATTGCTTTTCAACCATGCTTCAACAGAATTTTTAAAAAAAGAAAACTTTTGAAATAGGCCTGGACAGAAATGATGGTACCCCTGAAAATAATGTGACCAAAGGGAAATGTTAACTCAAGGTGTGTCCACTAATTAGCATCACAGGTGTCTACAATCTTGTAATCAGTCAGTGGGCCTGTATATAGGGCTACAGATACTCACTGTGCTGTTTGGTGACATGGTGAGTACCACACTCAACATGGACCAGAGGAAGCGAAGGAAAGAGTTGTCTCAGGAGCTTAAAAGAAAATTATAGACAAGCATGTTAAAGGTAAAGGTTATAAGACCATCTCCAAGCAGCTTGATGTTCCTGTGACTACAGTTGCACATATTATTCAGAAATTTAAGATCCATGGGACTGTAGCCAACCTCCCTGAATTTGGCTGCAGGAGGAAAATTGATGACAAATCAAAGAGAAGGATAATACGAATGGTGACAAAAGAGCCCAGAAAAACTTCTAAAGAGATTAAAGGTGAACTTCAACCTCAAGGAACATCAGTGTCAGATCGCACCATCTGTCGTTGTTTGAGCCAAAGTGGACTTCATGGGAGACGACCAAGGAGGACACCATTGTTGAAAACAAATCATAAAAAAGCCAGACTGGAATTTTCCAAACTACATGTTGACAAGCCACAAAGCTTCTGGGAGAATGTCCTATGGACAGATGAGACAAAAATCTAAATTTTTGGCAAGGCACATCAGCTCTATGCTCACAGACGGAAAAATGAAGCATATCTTGAAAAGAACACTGTCCCTACTGTGAAACATGGAGGAGGCTCTGTTATGTTCTGGGGCTGCTTTGCTGCATCTGGCACAGGGTGTCTTGAATCTGTGCAGGGTACAATGAAATCTCAAGACTATCAAGGGATTCTAGAGAGAAATGTGCAGCCCAGTGTCAGAAAGCTTGGTCTCAGTCGCAGGTCATGGGTCTTGCAACAGGATAATGACCCAAAAAACACAGCTAAAAACACCCAAGAATGGCTAAGAGGAAAGCATTGGACTACTCTGAAGTGGCCTTCTATGAGCCCTGACCTAAATCCTATTGAGCATCTTTGGAAGGAGCTGAAACATGCCGTCTGGAAAAGGCACCCTTCAAACCCGAGACAACTGGAGCAGTTTGCTCATGAGGAGTGGGCCAAAATACCCGTTGAGAGGTGCAGAAGTCTCATTGACAGTTACAGGAATCGTTTGATTGCAGTGATTGC
Source organism: Leptodactylus fallax (assembly GCA_947044405.1). Lineage (NCBI taxonomy): Eukaryota > Metazoa > Chordata > Amphibia > Anura > Leptodactylidae > Leptodactylus > Leptodactylus fallax. The sequence goes on along the minus strand of CAMRHE010000061.1, from coordinate 354,994 downwards.
CTCAAAAGGTTGTGCAAAATATTAAGTTAAGGGTACCATCATTTCTGTTCAGGCCTGTTTCATGAGTTTTCTTTTTTTAAAAATTCTGTTGAAGCATGGTTGAAAAGCAATGTCTGACTTTCATTTGTTCATTTTCATAGAATTTTTATATATTATTACTTTTGTCAGATTCAAGTTATTTCTGTAACCATTGTGGGTTTTTCTTTCATTAAACGAGGGGTACCCACAATTTTGTCCACGTGTGCATATTTGCAAAAATGTTTAACTTTTAATTATCTAGATATGATTATGTTTAGAGATGAACGAAGTTTTCAAAAATTAAAAATTTTCCCATACGATTCTCTTTGATCCGAATTAATTTTCAGCGAATAAACAGCTATTTCCTGTCTGCAGAGAGCCGGGGTGGGCGAATAGGGCGGCAAAATGGCGGAAGCCCTTGGTTGCCGCGGTCATCTCTCTCTCTCTCTGATAACTTTTATTCATGTGGAAGGATCTACTAACAAGCAAAGACAAACCTACCCAATCACATCACTAGAGAATATCTTGTGACCGTCTGATGTCACAAAGGTCCTTACTAAATATTCGTTACCGCGAAGCATCAGGAAATCAGGATTCCATGCGAATCGAAGATTTCCTGAAATTCGGATCGAATTCCACTTCTGCAGCTTTGATTTGTGCCTCTCTAATTATGTTCATGGGAATACCCCTTTAAAGTAAATGCTGATAAGTCGGTGGCGTTGTTTATTAATACCCCGGTGGCTACCCAAGAACGGAATAAATTTTCACTCATCATAAGTCTTCAGAGACAAACATACGATTTGAAAACATGGAGTACCCTTTCTCTATCCTGGCTAGACAGGATCCATGCTATAACAATTGTAGCTTTTCCCAGATTTATGTATTTATTTATTTCCCTTCCCCTCCCTATCCGTAAATGTGTCTTCTGTTCCTTACATTCTCAAATCTCTACTTTTGTTTGGACCGATAGATAAAATGGATAAAACAAATGTTTTATCATTGACGAATTGGTGGTTTTTCACTCCCTAACTTTGTGCTGTATTACAGGGCTGCCCAATTAGCTCAACTTACTACTATATCAATCCTTGCTGGTGCACTTAGGTGGATTTGCCTAGAATCTTCCCTTACTTCTCTGGGCCTTTGCCTGATAATCTGTCCTCCTCCTTCCCTTTTACATTACATTCTCTTAGACTATGGTGCCAGTCCAGGTTTCAATACAACCTCCAGACCCTTACATAACCACTTTTGTCAGTTTTTAATAATCCTATATTTCATCTCGGAAACAGCGCCTTATATGTCTCAGACATTTTAAACTTAATAACCCCTCCCTCTCTATACAGGTGTTTCAGTCACTGTATCTTTCGCCCTCTACAGAAAGCTTTTGCTCTGTTCAAATATTTCACTTCCTCAGGGTCCTCCCTCCACAATCCACTTGTCCTAGTCTCACCCAGTTTGAACTGCATGGACAATCCCTTTGGTAGGGGTGCTATTTCCCTTTTATACTCTATTTTCAATGCTCCCCCTCCTCTTTCTCTACAAAATTGGGAATCTGATTTAGGATATACTCTCTCTCTAGCTAGATGGAATAATTGTTGTATTACTATATCGCAGTGTAGCCCCCAGGTTTCGCTCTCTGAAACAACTTTTAAATTGCTCCATAGGGCCTATTATGTTCCTGCACGACTGCATCAGTTTTACCCGAATATGTCAGATAGATGTGGCTGTGACGCTTTGGGTGATTTGTGGCACATTTGGTGAGCTTACCCACTAGCACAAGCCCTATGGCAAAAAATTAGGGACACAATTACCACAGTGTTTATTAGACGTTTAGAGTTGACGCCTTCGGTCCTTCTTTCAGGAGATAGGCCTCCTAGAGTTTGATTAAATTTATTACTATGGGTACCCGCATACATATTGCCTCCCAATAGTGTACCCCCAGAGTATCATGCTCTGTCATACTACATAGGATTCACCTTCACCTGTTATATGAGAGGATAGAGGTCACTCGCACAGATACGTATGACCTGTTCGAAGGTATTTGGCACCCTTGGCTTGATTATGCGGCCCCTCAGGGTCTGAGATTAGCTATTACCTTGTCTCCATGACTGTTACTATCCCAGTGTAGAGAGAATTACGTGACAATGCTACCATTTCATATTCCTTTGCCTTGATGTGGTTTGTGATTTATCTCCAATTTCTCTCTCTTGGCTTTTCCTTCCCCCCCTCCCTTTCCCCATTCCTTACTACTTTGGCTTTATTTTGAAACTTTTATTATTTGCTGTATATCATGTTTTTATTATTTTTATTTTATTATTTATATTGTTTGTACCTTTCTATAATAAAAGCTTTTTTGAAACTCACTTTTTGGAAGGCAAAGTGCCAAACCTACCCAAATCACCCTTCACAACCTGGTTCCACTCTTCTAAGAGTGTGATGACAGTGTGATGACCAAGGTAGATACCTTTTTCTAAAAGGTCACATAGCCAACACTTTAGTCACCATTGGTAACATATATGCTCCCAACACAGGCCAAATCCCATGGTTGCTCACTGTCTTAAATTCTCCACATACAGTTTCTTGCGAAAGTATTCGTCCCTCTTGAACTTTTCAACCTTTTGCCACATTTCAGGCTTCAAACATAAAGATATAAAATTTTTGTTTTTTGGTGAAGAATCAACAAGTGGGACACAATTGTGAAGTGGAACGAAATGTATTGGTTATTTTAAACTTTTGTAAAAAATAAAAAACTGAAAAGTGGGGCGTGTAATATTATTCGGCCCCTTTACTTTCAGTGCAGCAAACTCACTCCAGAAGTTCAGTGAGGATCTCTGAATGATCCAATGTTGTTCTAAATGACTGATGATGATAAATATAATCCACCTGTGTGTAATCAAGTCTCCGTATAAATGCACCTGCTCTGTGATAGTCTCAGGGTTTTGTTTAAAGCGCAGAGAGCATCATGAAGACCAAGGAACACACCAGGCAGGTCCGTGATACTGTTGTGGAGAAGTTTAAAGCCGGATTTGGATACAAAAAGATTTCCCAAACTTTAAACATCCCAAGGAGCACTGTGCAAGCGATCATATTGAAATGGAAGGAGTATCAGACCACTGCAAATCTACCAAGACCCGGCCGTCCCTCTAAACTTTCATCTCAAACAAGGAGAAGACTGATCAGAGATGCAGCCAAGAAGCCTATGATCACTCTGGATGAACTGCAGAGATCTACAGCTGAGGTGGGAGAGTCTGTCCATAGGACAACAATCAGTCGTACACTGCACAAATCTGGCCTTTATGGAAGAGTGGCAAGAAGAAAGCCATTTCTCAAAGATATCCATAAATAGTCTTGTTTAAAGTTTGCCACAAGCCACCTGGGAGACACACCAAACATGTGGAAGAAGGTGCTCTGGTCAGATGAAACCAAAATCGAACTTTTTGGCCACAATGCAAAACGATATGTTTGGCGTAAAAGCAACACAGCTCATCACCCTGAACACACCATCCCCACTTTCAAACATGGTGGTGGCAGCATCATGGTTTGGGCCTGCTTTTCTTCAGCAGGGACAGGGAAGATGGTTAAAATTGATGGGAAGATGGATGGAGCCAAATACAGGACCATTCTGGAAGAAAACCTGTTGGAGTCTGCAAAAGACCTGAGACTGGGACGGAGATTTATCTTCCAACAAGACAATGATCCCAAACATAAAGCAAAATCTACAATGGAATGGTTCACAAATAAACGTATCCAGGTGTTAGAATGGCCAAGTCAAAGTCCAGACCTGAATCCAATCGAGAATCTGTGGAAAGGGCTGAAACCAATTGAGAATCTGTGGAAAGAGCTGAAAACTGCTGTTCTCAAATGCTCTCCATCGAACCTCACTGAGCTCGAGCTGTTTTCCAAGGAAGAATGGGCAAGAATTTCAGTCTCTCGATGTGCAAAACTGATAGAGACATACCCCAAGCGACTTGCAGCTGTAATCGCAGCAAAAGGTGGCACTACAAAGTATTAACTTAAGGGGGCCGAATAATTTGGCATGCCCCACTTTTCAGTTTTTTATTTTTTACAAAAGTTTAAAATATCCAATAAATTTCGTTCCACTTCATGATTGTGTCCCACTTGTTGATTCTTCACCAAAAAAGTCAAAATTTTATATCCTTATGTTTGAAGCCTGAAATGTGGCAAAAGGTTGAAAAGTTCAAGGGGGCCGAATACTTTCGCAAGGCACTGTAAATAACTTCTCTACTTATATTGCATTTTGTTATTTTTAAAGATTCTAAGATCCTTTCAAGGTCCATGTCTTTTGTGTATAAAAAGTCTATGAATTTTCAGTTTCTTGTATAACACCTAGTCTGAAGAAGAGACCTAGTACTCTCGAAAGATTACCATCAAATATACTCAGTCTCTAAAAGGCATCGCCTGATTTCTTCACTCTTCCACTACTTTCTATGGCTAACATGGTACAACATTATACTACTACCAGAATGACCACCATTGTGCTGTGACATCAGGACTCTCATGGCTAATCTTTGATAATAAAGAATACCTATTGGAAAGCGCAAATGCACTCCTGCTTTTTTGGAGTTTTTTAACTCCTCCCTTTGCACCATATTGCAACCCATCCAGATCTCAGTATCCTGATGCTCAGAGGTTCTGCAGCTTCCAATAACATCATTTGATGCCTTGACAGCAGCACTGCGGATGTTGGCTTTTCCTTTTACCCGTATTTACCAATGCTGCGACCTCACCTTCCTCCCCCTAGTCCCCACCATACTATCTAAGAATAAAGACAAACACAATTGAGGTTGGATTAATTGGCCACAGCAGCCATTTTATTACCAACGATACAAATATATATCTATATAAAAATCGAATTTATCCAAAACCCACCTAAATAAATAAATAACCTTAATATAACCCCCTATGTATAATAAATACATAAATAGCATCTTAAATAACAAAATAAGAAAAATTAACAAATAACAAATTAACCCCCATGTGAAAGATCCTCAGTGCGCCAACACCGCTGTGGCCCCACCTGAGTCTTCTTTCATATAAAAACCACACTCACCGCCAGTGAGTGTCGGGTTCACAAGATAAATACAAGACAAGCTTTCTAAATTTTATATATTTATTAACCCCTAAATGGGTCGGTATTAACATCTAACACATGCAGTTCAGAACAGATATGCAGATATATGCAAGCATTAACAGTTACTAGTTACAAGATACAGTACAATAAAAATAAAAAGGGAATAACATTGAAATAATTACTTTACCACGCATCTCCTTGATGTGGCTCTATAATCCAACACTCACACATGCTCTGTCATGTGTGAATACCCAGTGGAGGCTGCTTAGCATTAACTCCTAGCATGTGGCATCACAGTATATTCCAGCCTGCATGCTCTCATCACAGTCTCTCAGTAAACTCTTGTAGTCTCAGCCCAATCTCCATAGCATAATCTCCTTGTAGTCTCAGCCCAATCTCCTCCCATTGCCTCTTACCTCATCTTTTATACCCTTTATGCCACCTCCCAGAATGAGGTCACCGGCAGCAGCAAGTCTGATTGAATAATGCACTCAAGTCCAGATCCTTTGTAAAGAGCTGAGACCAAGTGAAATGATACAATGTTATCAGCTATATCTGATCTATCAGTGCAGACTGGACAATGCAGGTGTTTGTTTGATCACTCAGGGCTGTGTAGGAGTACAATGGATCCCTGCTGGGATGGATACAAAGCCCTATTGTTACAATGTTGCTTCTACTGATAACATACAACTAGGATTATAGCTGCGCACCTTATGAGTAAATGCAGGTAAGAAGGGAGATACTATACCCAGAGATCAAAATACATCTCTGAGTTATAGCCATATTTAAGCAGAATCATCACACCCCACTTTCCAGAAATAAACATGTATATACTGTATATATATATATATATATATATATATATATATATTTCCTGAGGGGGAGGTCCTTGGAGCTACATAGATCTGGCCGCCAAACTGTCCATCACACCAAGTTACCCACAGCCATAAACACCGATGGCAGTCTCACCACATATACCAAACCACTCCCCGGGACACCACCCAGCAGGAGCCCAAAATCGGCCAGACCAACCCAAAACCATAGTTAATTGTAGGGGAAACTAACCACCATGTTTCCCCACCCCCCGAATTTCCACCAACTCCAAGGACCCCCCACCCCGCCAACTGCTGCGACAAATAACTGCAACATGACCCAATGCCTAACTTAATTCCAACAACCAGGGTGGGCAGGCGGGTCAATGGCTCCTTCCCAGTGGTGAATGACCGCAGGAAGCCGAGCCGATAATTTATATCCCCCACCCCCCATAGTTACTCCCGCCATAGCTGCTATCCCTCCCCCTAGCAACTGTAGGCCTCACCTCCAGGCCCTGTCATGCAGCCTCCGCTCAGGCTCCGCCCCCAGCTCCGGCCTTCCTATATGGTGGTTGTGGCTCATCACAACCGCCTAAGGTGAGAGTACATCTAAACCTTTTATCATCCACCTTTCACCGTTTATTCCAACTTTTTCCTTTTCTGTGATACACTACAGCTTTGTGAGGGGAGAGCACATCCAGACCACTAATCGAACCACATTGGTACGAGTGTACTCTCCTGTTCCCTTACGTTCTCTTTGAGCACTATTGATTATATTGCATTGAAACACGCTATGTGCCGCTCGGCGTTGTTGTTTTTTCTCCTTTCAATATTGTGTAGGGAACAGCTCAAAAACGGTCTCAACTTAAAAGTGGATAAAGCTTACCGAAAATCCTCTCACAAATATATGCATAGCAACAAAGGAGGTAAGCTCATGGCCTACCTGACAAAAAAGGTGAACGCAGAATTTTGGGTATTCTACCAATCACTCTATAATTTGAGACTATCTGAACCCCATACAGATCTCATAGACGGCACAGCACAAATCCAGACCTTCCTTCAATCTCTTAAGCTACCCTGTCTCCAACTGCAACAACAAGAAGTGATAACTGCCCCATTCACCCTGACAGAATTGCAAACTGCACTGTCAGACACCCCCTCTGGGAAATCTCCTGGCCCGGACAGCTTACCTGCAGCTACTATAAGCAGTTTAGCAGTCTCTTACTTCCCCACTTTCACAAATTTGTAATTATATTGACCACACCCACTGCTTTCCGCCCCAGGCCTTAGAAGCCCATATTTGGAATATCCCTAAGGAAGGGAAGGACCCGACCCAATGTGGCAGCTACTGCCCGATCTCTTTGCTCAATGTGGACATTACATTATACACCACATTATTAGGCAATAGACTGAAAACCCTCCTACCACTCTTAATCAACTCAGAACAAGAAGGCTTCATGGCAGGCAGAGAGGGCAAACATAATACTTTATGTATACTCCATCTGATCCAATCTGCACAGACACAAAAAACTCCTCTAGTTTTATTATCGACTGATGCCGAAAAGATTTGACCATTTAGATTGGACCTTTATGACTTTATGATATTGCAACGTTTTGGTATCCCTCCACTATACATACAGAAGATAATAACTCTTTATTTGAGTCAATAAGTGCCAACATTAGAGACAATGGCAGTCTCTGCTCTACTTTCAGCATTAAAAATGGCACCAGACAGGGCTGCCCCCTCTCCCCATTACTATTTGTCCATCGAGACATTGATCCAACACATGCCTCAGGACCCTCCCCTGCAGGGAGTACAATGTAAGGGTACTCACCATCAAACAGCTGCATTTGCGGATGATCTTTAAATCATCCTCACTAACGCCTCTGTGGCCCTGCCCCGGATAGCGACAATGCTGTCCAAATTTGGCCTACTCTCCAATTTCAAAATTAATACCAAATCCGAAGCACTATGTGTACACTGCCCAACATCTCTCAAATCAGTACTAGATAGAGTATTACCATTCCCATTGCGCACTGACTCCATCAAATATCTTGGCCTCACATTAACGCCCTCACCTGAACGCTGGAACAAATGTAACTATGCTTCGTTAATTTTCCATATTAAGACGCTAATAGCATCCTTGGTAGGTCCAGTTTATTTCCTGGATTGGCCACTTAAAATGATGATCCTGCCCAAGCATTGTACCTTTTTCAGACCCTACCAATACCTCTTCCTCCCTCTTTCTTCACCTCCCTAAGCAAACTCTTCTCATATTATATCTGGCACAATTCCCGTCCCAGAGTGTCATTTTGAACGCTTACCAGGACTAACAAACGAGGTGGTATAGGCCTACCAGACTTGGAAACGTACTATCATGCAGCCCAGTTCTCACGGGCATTCGACTGGTTCGCACCACACACATCTAGACATGTACCAGTGGAGGAATCTGTGGTGGGACTCCCTCTCACAACGACCTTGTGGCTTCCACAGAAACTCGGCAAACAAGCGCTAGCAACTAATATTCTGACTTCGGCAGTGTACAATTCATGGCAATGGATGCTGCGCCTCTACTCTCACCCCCCGGGGCCATGTATGTATAAATATATGAAACATCAGTACAGAGATCCCTCCAGTGGTGAAGCTATAGGGATCACAGTGGTTTCAGTTGCAACTGGACCTCCAAGCCAGGGGAACCCATACATCCTCCTCACCACATTAAGGGTACATTCACACAAACTTTTTCACGGCTGTTTTGCAACCAAGGGCTGTCCGTTTTCACGGATCTCTCATACATTATAGTGTATAAAGGGATCCATAAAAATAGAGCATGACCTATATTTTGACACAATGTTCATGTGAATACAGGATAAGGCTAACAAGGTTTCTTAATTCTTTAAAGCACAACCATTTTGACACTATACAGTATGTGACATCATGTGTATCCTGTAATGTCCCCCCTTGTCTCTTACTTTCTAAAGCCTCAGGTGCTTTGAGGCATATGAGTGGAGGAGACAACAGAAGAAAATTCAGAATACACATGCTTCCACTTGTCAGACAGCACAGTAAGAAATTGTGGCTGCCAGCTAAGAACTCCACAGTCTGTCTTTGTAATGGGCACAGAGCTGCACTATTATCCTGAAGGACACAAAGGGGGAATTGGGGCAGCAGTCACTTTGTGAAGTCACAAATGGGTTATTGTTACTGTGTGGGGAACGAGAGCACTTACTGTGGGAAACAAAAGAGGCATATGGAGCACAAAACTAGTACTGTGTGGAGCACAGCAGGATGAGTAGTTTTGCCATTGCTAAGGAAGTCTTCCAGTTGGTCATCAATCACTGCTGTTACTGTATCTATGGTGCCTGAAATGTTATTTAGACTCTGTACTGTCAGGAGGGTGGTGTCAGGCAGGAGCAGGAAAGGGATGTGATTCTGAGCTCTGACACTGGCTACCTTTGATTGGAGCTGTAAATCACATCTCCCGCCTGACAATGCCCTTCTGACATTACAGAGATTAAATAGCACATCAGACACCAAAACTAACTGCGCTTGTTGCTCAGCAATGGTTGGGGTTAGAGAGACAATTCACACTGTGCCGTAATCAGTGAATCAGCAGCTACACACATGGACAAAGTTGTTGGTACCCTTCGTTTAATGAAAGAAAAACCCACAATGGTCACAGAAATAATTTAAAAAAGCCAGACTGGAATTTGCCAAACTACATGTTGACAAGCCACAAAGCTTCTGGGAGAATGTCCTATGGACAGATGAGACAAAAATCAAAATTTTTGGCAAAGCACATCAGTACTATGTTCACAGAAGGTAAAATGAAGCATATCTTGAAAAGAACACTGTCCCTACTGTGAAACATGGAGGAGGCTCTGTTATGTTCTGGGGCTGCTTTGCTGCATCTGGCACAGGGTGTCTTGAATCTGTGCAGGGTACAATGTAATCTCAAGACTATCAAGGGATTCTAGAGAGAAATGTGCAGCCCAGTGTCAGAAAGCTTGGTCTCAGTCGCAGGTCATGGGTCTTGCAACAGGATAATGATCGAAAAAACACAGCTAAAAACACCCAAGAATGGCTAAGAGGAAAACATTGGACTATTCTGAAGTGGCCTTCTATGAGCCCTGACCTAAATCCTATTGAGTATCTTTGGAAGGAGCTGAAACATGCCATCTGGAAAAGCAGGGGCGCACTGCTAATGAGGCGAAGTGAGGCGGCTGCCTCAGGCGGCGCTATCTTGTCAGTTTCGGGGGGTGGCATTTTGATTGACCTAAATCAGCCCAAGACAGGCCACTTTAAAAAACATGCTGAGCGGGACCTGTCCTGGGCTGGTTTAGTGTTTTAGGCAGGGGAGGAGAGCGGTAGCTCGGGGCGGCCGTGCAGAGACAGCGCTGCTTCAACACTCACCTATTGGCAGCAGCGCTGCTCCAGTGGCCCACCCTCAAGCGTTCACTTAGCCTGCTCCTTGCTCTCCGCCTCTGCCCCCGTTCACTTAGCCTGCTCCTTGCTCTCCGCCTCCGTTCACTTAGCCTGGTCCTAGCTCTCCGCCTCCACCCCCGTTCACTTAACCTGCTCCTTGCCCTCCGCCTCCGCCCCCATTCACTTAGCCTGGTCCTAGCTCTCCGCCTCCGTTCACTTAACCTGCTCCTTGCCCTCCGTCTCCTCCCCCCGTTCACTTAGCCTGCTCCTTGCTCTCCTCCCCCGCCCGCACCCACACTTGGCTGCGTGCATCACGTGACGTGACGTGACCTGACGTGATAGGACACACAGTGGCTCCTGCGGGGTCTCCTAAGGTGTCCCTGCTCTCAAAAGCGCTACTGAGGTAAGTGCTTCATATTAGATAAATATTGCTTTTCTAAGTATTTATCCCCTATCCATAGGATAAGGGATAAATACCAGATTGATGATGATGGCAAGGTTTGGGGTGCGGTGGATGTTGGGTGTTGCAGGGGGGGGCGGGTGAGGCAAGGTTTGGGGTGCGGTGGATGTTGGGTGTCGCAGGGGGGGCGGATGAGGCAAGGTTTGGGGTACAGTGGATGTTGGGTGTCGCAGGGGGGACGGGTGAGGCAAGGTTTGGGGTGCGGTGGATGTTGGGTGTCGCAGGGGGGGGGCGGGTGAGGCAAGGTTTGGGGTGCGGTGGATGTTGGGTGTCGCATGGGGGGCGGATGAGGCAAGGTTTGGGGTGCGGTGGATGTTGGGTGTCGCAGGGGGGGTGGGTGAGGCAAGGTTTGGGGTGCGGTGGATGTTGGGTGTCGCAGGTGGGGTAAGGCAAGGTTTGGGGTGCAGTGGATGTTGGGTGTCGCGGGGGGGCGGGTGAGGCAAGGTTTGGGGAACGGTGGATGTTGGGTGTCGCAGGGGGGGACAGGTGAGACAAGGTTTGGGGAACGGTGGATGTTGGGTGTCACGGGGGGACAGGTGAGACAAGGTTTGGGGAACGGTGGATGTTGATGTCGCGGGGGGGCGGGTGAGGCAAGGTTTGGGGTGCGGTGGATGTTGGGTGTCGCGGGGGGGCGGGTGAGGCAAGGTTTGGGGAACAGTGGATGTTGGGTGCCGCAAGGGGGGACAGGTGAGACAAGGTTTGGGTTGCAGTGGATGTTGGATGTCGCGGGGGGAGGGGAGGGGCGTTGACAGAAAAAGCCTCCAAGCAAAGAATATCCTCTGTGATAAGGAGCAGTGATTATGTGCCCAGCACTGTAAGGGTAGCTCATGCCAGGCCCATATAACCTTAGTACACTGCTGCTCAAACCATCACATTACAGTTATAGTTTTATCAGCTAATCTCTGTAGCATGAAGGGTTAAAAGGCTATATGTTGAGACATTGTTTGAAAAATCACAAAAACAAATGCAAAGTATTTTTATGTAAATAAAGCTTAGGCTCCATTCATGTCTCAGGTGTCATGGTTTGTCATTGTGATAATCCTGAATGTATTCTGCTGTTTTTCCCTACCCAGTAAAATGCACCTGACAGACCCATTACAAATATGTTACAAATTTAAAAAAAAAAACCTATGTCAGCTTTCTAGCGGTATATAAAACCTCATATTCATGAGGACATGAAAGGTTCTCTTTAATAAGGCTAGCACTGCATTGCGATCTTGGCTGCCTATTGCATGACCAAAGATCGCTGGGTCTCCCTGCGACTCCTTCACTAATGTTAGTGAATCCTGAGATCCTGAGGGTGCCACAACCGCAACTTCAAGTCAAGCATTGCTCAACCCTTTTGTGACTTGAAGTCACAGTCGCAAAAGCACTAGAGGTTGCAATGTGACTCCATTCACTAATATTAGTGAAGGAGTCACAGGGCAACCCAGTAATCATTGATCACGTGACAGGAAACACCCAAAATTGTCATGTAGCCCTAGCCTAACCATTGCGGTTTTGGAAATCGCACCATGTCAATTATACCTATGGAAACGCCGGTGGTTTCCATATAGGTATAAATAGAAAGAGAAAGTCCACAGAGGAAACCTCTGTGGACAGTCTGTGAAAAGTGCTGCGATGCATTGCCTCCATGTTTTTTCCTGCAGCGCTTTTTTGCTGCAGCCCGCTACGTGGAGATTTAGCCTAAGGATAGATTGTCAATATCAGATTGGTGGAAGATCTGATCTACCATAATCTGGTCTAACTACTATGCAGAGATCCATGCTGTATGGTTCCTGCAAGGTTTGGGGTGCCATGGATGTTGGGTGCCGCGGGGGGGAGTGGTTGGGGATGGGACGTTTTGGGTGTCTGTCTGCTGAGAACCCCTTTTGCTTGAGAATTAGTTTTTTTCCCCTCCACTTCAAATTCAGCCTGACCACAGCCAGGCTGAATATAGACTATCTGCGGCGCTCCTATTAAAGAGAATGGGAGCGTGGGTTTGTATATCCACCAAGCGGCTGCGGTCAGGCTGAACTCCCAGTGGTTGAAAAAAGACCCAATTTTCAGGCTCAGTGGGATTCTCAGCAGATGCCCAAAACTTATAAAAATATTTTTCCCATACGGTGAATGCCATAGCGGGGAAAAATAAATCAAAAGTGCCGAACCGCTGTTTTTTCGCTGTTTTGCCTCTGATAAAAATTTGAATAAAAGGTGGTCAAAGCAATAGACATTCCCCAAAATGATATAACTAAAAAGTACACCTGGTCCTGCAAAACAAGGGGCCCTATGCATCCCCGTACACTGAAATATGAAAAAAACAGTTACGGGTGTCAGAATATGGCAACTTTAAAAAAAAATGTTTTAGATCTTTGTTATAGGATTAAAATGTAAATAAAACTATATAAGTTTGGTGTCCTCGGAATTGTACAGAAACACAGAATACAGGTGACATGTCATTTTGGCTGCAGAGTGAACACCGTAAAAACAAAGCCCATAAGAAAGTCGCAGAAATGCACTTTTTCTTCATTTCCTCCCAATTCTGAATTTTTTTGCAGCTTCCCAGCACATTTTACAGAATAATAAATGGTACCGTTATGAAGAACAATTTGTCCCACAAACATTAAAGGGGTTGTCCAGGCAAAAATGGACAACCCTTTTAAAGTTTAAATAAGCTGGAGGCAGTGAAAAAGTGCAATTTAGAAAACTCATTTTTATTAGGTCTATTCATCTTGGTCTTATCAGCAGGTATTCTTCTTCATTTACTGCTGTGCAAACGGCCCATAATAGGGAATCGTAAATAAAAAGAAGTGGTCCTCTTACAGGATCCTCATCTTTTGGCATGAGGGAGGGTCTTTTTCTCTGGAGGACCTGTCTTTTTCAGAATTATACAAACAACTCATTGACGTCAGGTTTCCCCATAGATTACAACTAATCACTGGGGAGCATGTCGGGGGACTCTTTGTAATAAGCATTTGCAATAGTTTTTATTTGTGTATTCTGTTGTCTCTTTTATAGTTAGAGTTTGGTCAAAGACCTTGACGTTTCACCTGGTAAGAAGATGTGTTAAGTTATTTTCATTGTTAATACCGTGTTGTTGGTCTCTGATACTGAAGTAATACAGTAAGAAGATTTCTTTGAAACTGTTTTATCACTTTGTGTATTTTGTATGTTTATTGTGTGACAATAGCAGTGTGTGAAGCTAGTAGCATGGAAACTCAATTTTTTTTAATTTTTTTTTTTGGGGGGGGGGGATGTTATTTTATAGTCCGCCTCAGGCAGCAAAGAGGCTAGGTTCACCACTGGTCATGGGTCTTGCAACAGGATAATGACCGAAAACACACAGCTAAAAACATCCAAGAATGGCTAAGAGGAAAACATTGGACTATTCTGAAGTGGCCTTCTATGAGCCCTGACCTAAATCCTATTGAGCATCTTTGGAAGTAGCTGAAACATGTTGTCTGGAAAAGACACCCTTCAAACCCGAGACAACTGGAGCAGTTTGCTCATGAGGAGTGGGCCAAAATACCTGATGAGAGGTGCAGAAGTCTCATTGACAGTTACAGGAATCGTTTGATTGCAGTGATTGCCTCAAAAGGTTGTGCAACAAAATATTAAGTTAAGGGTACCATCATTTCTGTCCAGGCCTGTTTCATGAGTTTTCTTTTTTAAAAAATTCTGTTGAAGCATGGTTGAAAGCAATATCTGACTTTCATTTGATCATTTTCATAGAATTTTTATACATTATTACTTTTGTCAGATTCAAGTTATTTCTGTGCCCATTGTGGTTTTTCTTTCATTAAATGAGGAGTACCAACAATTTTGTCCACGTGTGTATTAACAGATGCTAAAAATGTGAATTGGTGGAGGTGGTGAAAGGTCCTCCTTAATTGCATTGTATTAACTTTTCACTGCACAGAACTGGTATCTGACAATTACATGGTGCCTGCATTCCTTAGAGGTATGCTGCCATAGACAGAACTAAGCACTTGTATCTAAGCCTGACATGTTATTAAAGTTATCTTCAGTATATATAGTTTTTATAATGATGTGAGTGGCATGCAAAATATATGTCTTGCGCCCTTGCTCTTTCAGGAGCTTTAGCTATGCCTCTGATACTCTTCCATGATCTATTTGTACTCAATGATTTAACCATGAAAACGGACATATGCTGCACAGTGGAGGAACTACCGCCATAGCAGCCATAGCGACTGCTACCCCACCCCCTACTGCTTTTTTAAAAATAGGTTTAATAGATTACTACAGCAGGTAATGGCTGCTATTTACTTACAAATTACCGATTCTGGCCACAGTTGCCTCCGCAGCCTCTTCAGCCCTTCAGGGGGCCCTGTATGTCCCACATCATGTCGCTGATGCTAAACAACGTCAGGACATCACTGATGCTATTCAGTGTGGCGCATGGGACCTCGAAGCTGAAGGGAGAAGACAGAGGCAGCCATTAGCAAGACTGGTTAGTAGGGCCATGGCACTGAGAGTATTTGTTGGGCAAACCTTACAAGTCTTGCGAGTTCGCTTGTTGGTTTTGTCAGGACTGAACAGAGTATAATGAGCAGAGGCCCAGTGAAGATTAATAAAAATAACAGATTCACTTATCTCTCTTGGGCTTAGGCGTCAAAGACCACTGAGTCCTATGATGGGGCCTCAGTGGTCACATGGGTCACATTGGAATGATGACACATAATGATGCCGATGTAACCCACGTGACCTGTGATTGGGCCTCAGCAGTCTTTGACGTCATACAGGAGGCACAAATATCTGCGCTGGAGACCAGTAGACCCTAGATAACAGCTGAAAACTGTCAGTGTAAATCGGTAAAGGCTAAATACTGTACTCTGGAAGGACCTTCTGACGTCATAAGGTCACATGACAGGGTAGGCGTGTCTTTACTTGTAAGAAGGTCCTTCTACATGAAGAAAAGTTGTATCCTGAGAAGTGGAGGAACATGGAGAGATGTGGGGGGGGGAGATGTGGGGTGCAGGGTGTACTGTGGGGGGAGAGATGTGGGGTGCAGGGTGTAGTGTGGGGGGAGAGATGTGGGGTGCAGGGTGTACTGTGGGGAGGAGAGATGTGGGGTTCAAGGAGTACTGTGGGGAGGAGAGATGTGGGGTGCAGGGAGTACTGTGGGGAGGAGAGATGTGGGGTGCAGGGTGTAGTGTGAGGGGAGAGATGTGAGGTGTAGTGGGGGGGAGAGATGTGAGGTGCAGGGTCTACTGTGGGGGGAAAGATGTGGGCTGCAGGGTGTAGTGTAGGGGGGAGAGATGTGGGGTGCAGGGTGTACTGTGGGGAGGGAGAGATGTGGGGTGCAGGGAGTACTGTGGGGAGGAGAGATGTGGGGTGCAGGGTGTAGTGTGAGGGAAGAGATGTGAGGTGTAGTGGGGGGAGAGATGTGAGGTGCAGGGTGTACTGTGGGGGGAAACATGTGGGCTGCAGGGTGTAGTGTAGGGGGGAGAGATGTGGGGTGCAGGGTGTACTGTGGGGAGGAGAGATGTGGGGTGCAGGGAGTACTGTGGGGAGGAGAGATGTGGGGTGCAGGGTGTAGTGTGAGGGAAGAGATGTGAGGTGTAGTGGGGGGAGAGATGTGAGGTGCAGGGTGTACTGTGGGGGGAAACGTGGGCTGCAGGGTGTAGTGTAGGGGGGAGAGATGTGGGGTGCAGGGTGTACTGTGGGGAGGAGAGATGTGGGGTGCAGGGTGTACTGTGGGGAGGAGAGATATGGGGTGCAGGGTGTGCTGTGGGGGGAAAGATGTGAGGTGCAGGGAGTACTGTGGGGAGGAGAGATGTAGGGTGCAGGGTGTAGTTTGAGGGGAGAGATGTGAGGTGCAGGGTGTACTGTGGGGGGAAAGATGTGGGCTTCAGGGTGTAGTGTAGGGGGGAGAGATGTGGGGTGCAGGGTGTACTGTGGGGAGGAGAGATGTGGGGTGCAAGGTGTAGTGTGGGGGAGAGATGTGGGGTGCAGGGTGTGCTGTGGGGGGAGAGATGTGAGGTGCAGGGTGTACTGTGGGGGGGGAGAGATGTGAGATGCAGGGTGTAGTGTGGGGGGAGAGATGTGGGGTGCAGGGTGTAGTGTGGGGGAAGAGATGTGGGGTGCAGGGTGTAGTGTGGGGGGGAGAGATGTGAGGTGCAGGGTGTTCTGTGGGGAGAGAGATGTGAGGTGCAGGGTTTACTGTGGGGGGAGAGATGTGGGGTGCAGGATGTAGTGTGGGGGGAAAGATGTGGGGTGCAGGGTGTACTGTGGGGGGAGAGATGCGAGGTGCAGAGTGTAGTGTGGGGGGGAGAGATGAGGGGGGAATGAGGGTGCAGCCTGCGTGTGAGCAAGGGGGGGGAATGGGGGATGCAGGGGAGGTAGGTTAATTTAAGGTGAAATTGCCGTGTTGGCACTTTGCGATAATTTAGTGGGCTTTGGGTTGCAGTTTGGGCACTCGGTCTCTAAAAGGTTTGCCATCACCGCCCTAGAGTATAATAAGAGTTAGTGGGTGGCGAAGCCCAAAAATTTCAGGTTTTGAAGAACCCGAAATTTATCGGAAAATTCATAATGAGAACCGCTGGGGCCACTATGGGACATTATACTGTGTGGAGGGGCCAATATGGGACATTATGCTATGTGGAGGGATGGTTTGAGACATTTTACTGTATGAAGGCCACTATGTGACATTATACTGTGTGAAGGGGCCACTATGTTGAACACAATACTGTGTGGAGGGGCCACTATGGAACATTATACGGGTTGTCCAGAAATTGGACAAACTCCGGAGGGACCTGGAGCAGGTAGCAGCCTAAAGTTACTAGCAATTATTACTTGGTGGCCTGTAAAGGAGGAACTTATTGCATACCACAAGGAGGCCAGGAAAGTATTGTTATACTGTGCGGGGGTCAGGAAAGGGGTACTTAACCGTGTTTGGGTGGGTCGGGCAGTCAAGAGTTTGCTATGGGGCCCAGTCTTTGTTAGTTATGTTCATGTGTCTACGTCTAAAGACAAGCAGGTTTTCACACCAAAATACTGTAGCAAGTGATGTTTCTTTTTACTTTGAGAGCAGTAAGACTATGGAGTTCTCATTTTCAATTCATTGAAAGTGTTAATAAAGAGGATGGATGCTTATCTTGACTGGATTATGTTTACTAGATTATTGGACATGGATTGATGATCCAGGGATATATTTGAAGTTGGGAATGAATGGACCTTCCTCTGGATTGCAGGATAAGAGGCTAAATATAAATGAAAGTCTTTTTTTAACCATTTAAATGATGTTAATATAGAAACTGAGCACATTTTGAAAAAGTACTTTCCAGGGAAAATATGTTTACAGTATTTCAATAATTCAGAAAGTTTAACTTTTTATCATTTTGTTTATATCATTCTCTATATCTCTACTTTATGATCATTATCAAGAATAAAGCTGGCCGCATATTAGGAAGTTCAACTGGTCATTTTCTGAACAATTTGCGGTGAAGATTGTAATTTTTTTATGACAATGTTGTTACAGTGCCTTGCGAAAGTATTCGGCCCCCTTGAACTTTTCAACCTTTTGCCACATTTCAGGCTTCAAACATAAGGATATAAAATTTTAATTTTTTGGTGAAGAATCAACAACAAGTGGGACACAATTGTGAAGTGAAACGAAATTTATTGGTTATTTTAAACTTTTGTAAAAAATAAAAAACTGAAAAGTGGGGCGTGCAATATTATTCGGCCCCTTTACTTTCAGTGCAGCAAACTCACTCCAGAAGTTCAGTGAGGATCTCTGAATGATCCAATGTTGTCCTAAATGGCTGATGATAATAAATATAATCCACCTGTGTGTAATCAAGTCTCCGTATAAATGCACCTGCTCTGTGATAGTCTCAGGGTTCTGTTTAAAGCGCAGTGAGCATCATGAAGACCAAGGAACACACCAGGCAGGTCCGTGATACTGTTGTGGAGAAGTTTAAAGCCGGATTTGGATACAAAAAGATTTCCCAAACTTTAAACATCCCAAGGAGCAATGTGCAAGCGATCATATAGAAATGGAAGGAGTATTAGACCACTGCAAATCTACCAAGACCCGGCCGTCCCTCTAAACTTTCATCTCAAACAAGGAGAAGACTGATCAGAGATGCAGCCAAGAGGCCCATGATCACTCTGGATGAACTGCAGAGATCTACAGCTGAGGTGGGAGAGTCTGTCCATAGGACAACAATCAGTCGTACACTGCACAAATCTGGCCTTTATGGAAGAGTGGCAAGAAGAAAGCCATTTCTCAAAGATATCCATAAAAAGTCTTGTTTAAAGTTTGCCACAAGCCACCTGGGAGACAAACCAAACATGTGGAAGAAGGTGCTCTGGTCAGATGAAACCAAAATCGAACTTTTGGCCACAATGCAAAACAATATGTTTGGCGTAAAAGCAACACAGCTCATCACCCTGAACACACCATCCCCACTGTCAAACATGGTGGTGACAGCATCATGGTTTGGGCCTGCTTTTCTTCAGCAGGGATGGGAAGATGGTTAAAATTGATGGGAAGATGGATGGAGCCAAATACAGGACCATTCTGGAAGAAAACCTATCTGCAAAAGACCTGAGACTGGGACGGAGATTTATCTTCCAACAAGACAATGATCCCAAACATAAAGCAAAATCTACAATGGAATGGTTCACAAATAAACGTATCCAGGTGTTAGAATGGCCAAGTCAAAGTCCAGACCTGAATCCAAATCGAGAATCTGTGGAAAGGGCTGAAAACTGCTATTCTCAAACGCTCTCCATCGAACCTCACTGAGCTCCAGCTGTTTTCCAAGGAAGAATGGGCAAGAATTTCAGTCTCTCGATGTGCAAAACTGATAGAGACATACCCCAAGCGACTTGCAGCTGTAATCTCAGCAAAAGGTGGCGCTACAAAGTATTAACTTAAGGGGGCCGAATAATTTGGCACACCCCACTTTTCAGTTTTTTTATTTTTTACAAAAGTTTAAAATATCCAATAAATTTCGTTCCACTTCACAATTGTGTCCCACTTGTTGGATTCTTCACCAAAAAAATTAAAATTTTATATCCTTATGTTTGAAGCCTGAAATGTGGCAAAAGGTTGAAAAGTTCAAGGGGGCCGAATACTTTTGCAAGACACTGTAGTTAACAAGAAATCAACAGTTGCTCTCTGACTTGTTCTGTGAACTAGCATAGGCCTCTATTAATGTGATGCAGTTCTGTTATTTTGCATGAGCGACATTCCATGTGCTCAACAGTGTCCAAAAAATCCAACATGGTAGATCAGGTTTTCCACATATATCTGACTTTAGAAAAATGTTAGTGTGCTTGTTTGTTTCACTAAAAGTGAGCCAACACTCAGCAGGAAATGGTATAAAATGACCTTTTCTGAGATTCAAAATCTCTTCATACTTATATATTGTTAATGGATGTTCACAGGATCTTCTTAAGTTGAAGGGATGCGCCACCCCCAGTGTTCTCAGCAACATACATAGCAGCAGGGAGGTAAAAATTGATTTGGCTGTTTTGTAATAAACTTTGAGTATCAGTTGCTTATCATTTTCAATGCACTTGTTTGTCAGTAAATTAGAACTTTTGCTAATAGCATATGCAGACAGTAGGATTGAGTGCAATTGAAACCTTATAAAAAACATGTTACAGAAAACTGTTTGCATTTTTGCCATGGTTTGGTTTTTGATGCAATTGTGACTTTAAGGCTGAAGCTACACATTGCAGAAAAGCCAAGGGCCAATGGCTTCAAAACAAATATTAGGAATATTAAGGAAATACTTATACTTCTTATACTTATACTTCTCCTTCCTTCTACGAAATCCATACATGGCTTTAACTTTAAAAAAAAAAAAAAGAAGAAAAGCCGTAAAATCTGCAGCAAAAAACGCAGTTTTTCCGCAACATGCGACCTTAGCTTTACACATTTATTTAACATTTTACTTGTAAAAATGCAACCTCTCTAATAACCTAGGAAACTGCTTGCTTTTTTCCCTGAAAACTGGAAAATCCAGTTTGATCTTAGTTTCTTTATTATTGAAAATAAAATGGAATCATACATCAAAAAATTTCTTGAGATGAGTTATCCATCTCTTCCCCATCCTCACAAACCTGATGGGGAAGGAGGCCCCTCTGCTGCATTTGCACATTTTTTATTAAAGGGAGACTAACACCACAAAATTGAGATACAAATTAATTACAGTACCTTGTATGGCTGTCAGCACAGTTTACAATGATGTATTTCTTATTCAGGACCGCTGCTCCATTCTTGTAAAAATCGTTCTTTTATCCCTATTCAAAAGAGCAGAAAAGGGCTTTAGGGGCATTGCTTTCCATAAATGGACTTTACTATCTGATGCTGTTAACTGCTGCTCAGCTCTGCCCACTAACTTTATGGGAAGTAAAGGAATCTGGCTTCAGATGGCGGCAGCTGAAGCCAGCATCCTTCACTTCCGGGTGCAGTGTGACATCATCAGACATGCACAGTATGGAGCTGAGCAGCAGTTAGCAGCAGCATTGTAAACTGTACTGACAGCCCTACAAGGTACTGTGCAATTTTAAACTAATGGCACAGTAAAGTAGCCATTATAAAGGCTAGTCCAGGCATACCTTTTGTAAGAAGATCCTCCTGGTAGTTTTGTAAAAAAAAAAAAACCACCTTTTTAGCATTTTGCTAATTAGTTCCATGGAGCACAGGGGGTGTTATCCTTCAGCTCTGAGCACTGCCGCATCATCAGTTTCCAATGGCTCTTTCCCTGTTGGTGCCTTCCCCCTGTTTCTCTTCATAGCTGCATCGCTTGCAGCTTCCCGACATCCGATGCTTATGAAATCTCTCGTCTGCACAGTACGCTTGGCCTCTTTGGGTCGCAGCTCATTCGTGGCTCCAAACAAGATGGCGTACTGAGCATGCGCCATACGCTTGGCCACGACCTGAAGTGGCAAAGCGTACTACGCAGACACAATATTTCATATGCGACGGACGTCAGAAACGGCAAGTAATGTAGCTATGAAGAGGAGCAGGGAGAAAGCACCAACAGGGAAACAGGCGTTGGAAACTGATGACGTGGCTGTGCTCGGAGCTAAAGAATAACACCCCCTGTGATCTGTGGAGCTAATTAGAATAACACTAAAAAAGGTGTTTTTTTAACAAAACTATCGGGAGGATCTTCTTACAAAAGGTATGGCTAGACTAGCCTTTATAAAGACTACTTTAGTGAGTCATTAGTTTAAAATTGAGTTTTTTGCTATAGACCCCCTTTAATTTTACTTTCTACAAAAGAATTAAAATCTTGCCATATTTAGCTTCCTATCTATTATCTCTTCTTTTTTCATATTGGTTTTATGTTGTTGGTGCCCTGCTGTGTGTTTATTGTAGCAGATAGTTCTCTGTCCTTCAGTGAGTAACTTAATTCTGTAGTATAATTAACTGGATCATTTAATGATGTTTTCACTGTAAACTTGCTCAAGTCCTAATAGGAAGGAGTCATTAAAGGGCAGAGAAACAGGATGATAAATTTGGAAACTTTATTACATGTAATTTATTGACATACTTCCTGCATCAGATTTGTTCCTTCTGATTCTAAAGAAATGTTTTATTTGTGATGTATTTATGATTGTGAATAAAACTAAGTTTGTTTAAAGAACAACCAACAAAGGTGGCAGGTTAGTACTAATACATATTGCCCTTGGGCAAGCAAAACCCTCTTCCCACCTATGTCGCTACTTAACTTTTATTTGTATTACCTAATAAATACAGTGTGAATAAAAATGTGTATCTGAATACTAGAGATGAGCGAAATTTTCAAAAGTTCGATTCGCCAGTTTGATTCGAAGTTCAAAAAAAATTTGCTTCGATCTGAATTACTTTCCAGTAATATTGCTATAAATATCGCTAAAAAACACCTATTTTCTAGCTTCAGAGAACATGTATAGTGGTGTATAACACTGTGCCTTGTAGTAACACGCATAGGGAGCCTACTGTGGTAGTCAAACAATACTGTGAGTCAGAATGACATGCACATGACAGGCGTTGCTCTTAGAATTGATGCGCACTTCACTTATTTGGACAGTTACGGGGCCAAAACTGAACATCCAACTCAAGTTTGAACTCAGCCTTACAGGTCCATGTTAGTGCCAGATAGAAAGAACCGTGCAGAGACCCAACATCCTACTGTAGAGTGAAAGAGCGCACTCCTTTTACATACAGTGACCCGGTGGCAGTGGCATGAGGAGGGCATACAGTGGCCCAGTGGCAGCAACATGAGGAGGGCATACAGTGACCCAGTGGCAGCGGCATGAGGAGGCCATACAGTGATCCAGTGGCAGCAACATGAGGAGGCCATACAGTGACCCAGTGGCAGCGGTATAAGGAGGCCATTCAGTGACCCAGTGGCTGCGACATGAGGAGGATATACAGTTACCCAGTTCCTCCCCTGTGTGACTTTGTTCGCCCAGGCATGTTAGTTCCAGGTAGAAAGAACCGTGCAGAGACCCAACATTCTACTGTAGAGTGAAAGAGCGCACTCCTTTTACACCGTCGTCTGTCAATTCCACATATATGTCTACAGAGTGGCACAGCGACATAATGTGGAGTTGGCAGCAGCATCAGGAAACGACAGAGTGGCAAGGTGACATAATAGGGAGGTGGCAGCAGTATGAGGACGCCATACAGTGACTCAGTGGCAGTGGCATGAGGAGGTCATACAGTGACCCAGTAGAAAAGGCATGAGTAGGGCATACAGTGACCCAGTGGCTGCAGCATGAGGAGGCCATACAGTGACCCAGTGGCAGCAGCATGAGGAGGCCATACAGTGACCAAGTGGCAGCGGCATGAGGAGTACACATTATGACCTAGTGGAAGCGGCATGAGGAGGCCATACAGTGACCCAGTGGCAGCAGCATGAGGCGTACACAGAGTGACCCAGTGGAAACAGCATGAGGAGGCCATACAGTAACCCAGTGGTAACGGCATGAGGAGGCCATACAGTGACCAAGTGGCAGCAACATGAGGAGGCCATACAGTGACCAAGTGGCAGCAACATGAGGAGGCCATACAGTGACCCGGTGGCAGCGGTATGAGGAGGCCATACAGTGACTGTGGCATTAGGAGGATATAGAGTGACCCAGTTCCTCCCCTGTGTGACTTTGTTCGTCCAGGCAAACGAGGTGTAGAACATTGTGACATTGCTGTGCCCTGCACATTTGGTATACTGGAGGAGCACTGTGAATTGTCCCTGCAGTGGAGGCTGAGGAAACAGTGGAGGATGAGGTGGACATTGTTGCAGGACCAACGGTGTCAGAACGTGGAGGCGGAAGCGGCACCACCCGGCCAAGTTGCTGGTGTGTCTGGGCAGGCACCACATTAACCCAGTGGGCCATAAATGACATATATTGTCCTTGACCGTAGTTACAGCTCCACACGTCGGCGCTGCCGTGCACTTTGGCAGACACCCACAGGCTCAAGGACTGGTCCATCTTCTCTTCTACATATTTGTGCAGGGCTGGTACTGCCTTCTTGGCAAAGAAATGACGGCTTGGGACTCTCCACCTCGGCTTGGCGCAAGCCATCAGTTCTCTGAAAAGTGCAGAGTCCACCAAGTGGAAATGGAGTGACTGCAGCACCAGCAACTTGGACAGGAGCATGTTCAGCTTCTGCACTGTTGGATGATTGCACGCATACGGTTGTCTCTTAGATATAGATTCTGTGATCGATTGCTGATGCAATAACTGACTAGGAGGAGGAGCAGGAGCATCACGACCAGCAGATGATGGGAAGGACACACAGCTTCCTTCAGCTGAGGTGGTGGAGCCTTGACTGCCTGAAATTGGATGCGTGCCACTGGGTGCTGCAGCAGTTGCTGTGGCAGGCTGGACCACCACATTGGAGCCACAGCTCTCCAAGGCCACTTTATGGTGACGCTGCCTATGTTGTCGCAGGGCGCAATAACTGACTGCTACCGCCACTGCCTCCGTGAACCCTTGCACCACTGCTTTCTGAGCAGGTAGGCTGCTGCAAAGCGGGTGGTCTACCCCGGGCACGTTTAACTCCCGACCTCACACAGCTCCCACCCTGCTGATTCCCCCGCTGCCTCATGCGCAAGCTACAACCCTCTTCTCCTGATGACGATGAGGCCCCTTCGTCACCCGGCTCCCAATTACGATCGACTACATCGCCATCCACTACTGTCTGCAGGTCACTGATGTCCTCCTCAACACCAGCTCCCATGCCACTCTCCTCATCACTACTTGCCCGCCTACCGCAGGAAGTGGCGGCTGTCTATACCACTATTTGACACTGGGAGCTCAGTCCTCTGTAACCTACCCCTGCTGCCACACCCCCTTACTCTGCTGCGACCTGTGCCTGCGCCAGAAACATTTAGGCCTGCGGCCCTCCCCTGTGCATGGCCTCTCACTTCTCTGTCTGACATACTGTTCGATGAAAAAACTTAATTGTAAAGGACAAAAAGGCCTGTTATTTTCTACTGTGAAGAGAACGGCAAATATGCCCCTTATTTATTCACCCACTAATGAACACCAATAAAAAAGGCGTGATAAAGGCAGAGATTTGTAGCTCAGAATTATTTAATTATTGACAATACTATTTATAAATGGCCAGCAACTTTATACTGGTAACAAAATGCTGAATATGATCCTTTTTATGTGTTTTGACACTAATAAAGACCTTTAAATAGGTGATAACCGCTAAGAATTATTGAATTAATATTGACAATACTGTATTGAAAAATGGCCTGCTGCAAATTCTTCCTGTAAATAAGCCTGCAACCATCCCAAATTCTTCTCTCAATTCCTCCCTATGCTTTCCCTACAGTTCTAAGGCTCAGCCTCTTTCCCTGAATTTCTAAATGTTTTCTAAGTCTTTCCCTAGCGCCTGTCAACGTCTGTCCCTACAGTAAGAGCGATGTGGAATGACTGTACCTCAAATGGCTGAGGGTTTTTATAGGGCTGTGACATCACAGGTCCTACTGGCTGCTGATTAGCTGCACGCTTGGCATTGTGGGTGATCCAGCGCTCCCAGAGTCCCTTCCCCCTTGTCCTAACATGTGAGGTGGCCATTTTATAAAAAAATGCGATTCAATGCATTGAAGCGTGAGGAAATCTGTAATCATGGCGAATCGAAGATTTCCTAAAATTCGGATCGAATTCCACTTCTGCAGAATTGATTCACTCATCTCTACTGAATACATATATAGTTGTATACATGCACATGATGATTTTACACACTTTGATAGAGAATTATTTAACATTCATACAACCGAGTGCCCCCCTGTGTTGGCCGCAAGTGACAGCGCATCATAGTTTTTCCCACACCACTTTTCACAGAAAGGCCGCAGAGAAAACCTGCTTCCATTATACCTATAGGTAAAACGCTGGCGTTTCCGTAGGTATGATTGACATGCTGCGAATTCCAAAACCGCAACGGTTTTGGAAATGACAGCGTATCCGCTGAGCGCAATTTTCCACAATGTGTGAATGGGATTCACTTTCCAGGGACTGTAAAACACAGCGGTTTATGCCACGTGGGGCCCCGGCCTATGAGTGTATTCAGAGGTGAGATCTGGCTGCATTGTGTGCTGTAGACTGTCATGAGCAACACTGATTAAAAACTAGCATTCATGTCTATACTAAGATGAAATGGAAATAATACAAGGACCGACTAGATGGACCATGTAGTCTTTTCTTTTTCTGCTGTCAACCTTTTATGTTTCTATATTATTATGTCAATAGGATCATTTATGGGTCATCTGATCCAATCCAGGTTTTTGAGGTATTTTATTTTCCCTATCAAAAGATGGTGATTTCTTGGAATAAAATAGTAGTCTGATATTAAACTCAAGCAAAAGAACTGGTGAATTATTACAACAGGGTGTATTGTCTCCCAAGTGGTAAATTATTTGTCAACTTACCTGTCTCTCATATTGGCCAAGTCATTGTAGTCTGGTGTCTATATTATTTTGGACTATTTTTTGTCAGTTTAACCCCTACAAGAGAACAGCTGCACAAGCAGCCGGATATGTGCTGTTTTACACAGCAGGGACCTGTCAGCATTGCCCGTGATCAGACTACAGCATCTGGATGGTTACTTTGACTTTCCCTATCATTTTCGGTATCAGGCGCCCCCCGTTGTATGATTGTGGGAGCCTTCCAATTTCCATGGCAGCCGGGAGCCTTCTGAAAGCTTCCAGCCCTGCCATAGTACTGTAATTACTGAAGCCTGCCTGCAGCAGCCTTCAATAGTTACATAGCGAATTTGCCTTAGACTGCCATACAGTAGTATTGAAGATCACATGCTCAAGCCCCCTAGAGTGGGGTGGGGGGCTAAAAAAAAGTTTAGTCCAAAAGCCGTAATTTTCAAATTTTTCTGTTTACGTAGTCATATGAGGGCTTGATTTTTGCGTGACAAGTTGTACTTTAAAATGGTACCATATATTATTTTGTACAATGTACTGGGAAGCAGGAAAAAAATTCAGAATGAGGTGGAATTGAGAAAAAAAAACACAGTACCGCCGTTTTCTTATGTCTTTTATTTACGGCTTCCACTCTGCGGTAAAAATGCTATGTTAGCTTTATTCTGCAGGTTAGTACAATCACAGTGATACCAAATTTATATAGTTTTTTTCATGTTTTAGTAACTTTACAAAAATTCTAAATTTTGAAGAAAAAAAAAATTCTTTCAATCACCATATTCTGACACTTGTAACTTTTTTATATGTCAGTGTACGGAGCTGTGTAAGGTGTTTTTTTTTTTCGGGACAATAGGTAGTTTTTATTGATACCATGGTGAGGAATGTATGCTATTTTGATCACTTTTTATTTCACTTTTATTCACTTTTAAATTTTTTTATGGAGGTAATTTGGCAATTTTGGCATTACCGCCAAATCAGCCATTTTGATTTTTTTTCCTTCTACGGCGTTTACTGTATGGGACAAATGTTTTTATATTTTAATAGTTTGGGCATTTTTGGACTTGGGGATGTCTAATGTGTTTATGTTTACTTTTATTTATTTATATTTATATGTGATCTAGGGAAAGGAGGGTGATTTAAACTTTTATTTTTTTTTATATTGTTAAAAACTTTTTTTTCTTTTTTTTTAACTTTTTTTTGCCCCCCCCCCCCCAGGCTCCCGGCTGCCATAGTAAGGGAACGCCTCTTCCGATCGCGCCGCAAGGGGGGCTGCCCCGTTACCAAACATCACATAAAAAGTGAAAGTAACCACTCAGATGCCGTGGTCGCATTTGACCATGGCATCTGAGTGGTTAAATGCCCATAATCAGAGTTATCTCTGATCATGGGCAATGCTGCCGGGTCCCTGCTGTATGAAACAGCACAGACTCAGCAGCTAGTGTGGCTGCACTGTTTCAGAGCAACCGCCATGTTTATTCATGCTAACCAGGACGTAACCGTACGTCCTAGTGTGCCTAAGGGTTAAATCACCCCCCTTTCCCTAGATCACATATAAATATAAAAAAATTTAAGTAAACATAAACATATTATGCATCCCTAAATCTGAAAATTCCCAAACCATTAAAATCTAAAATATTTGTCTCATACGCTAATTGCCATAGCAGGAAAAAAAAAACTGAAATGGCTGAATTGTTTTTTTCACCGATTTTTCTCCTTAAAAATGGAATAAAAAGTTATCAAAACATCATACATTCCCCAACATGGTATCAATAAAAACTACATATTGTCCTGCAAAAAAAAGAAACCTTACACAGCTCTGTACACTGAAATATAAAAAAGTTATAGGTGTTTTTTTTCTTAAAAATTTAGAATTTTTGTAAAGTTATTAAAACATGAAAAAAACTATATAAATCTGGCATCACCGTTATTGTACTGACTCGGAAAATAAAGCTAAAATAGCATTTTTACTGCACAGTGGAAGCTGTAAAATCAAAACCGGCGGTGCTCCATTTTTTTCTCAATTCCACCTCATCCTAAATTTTTTTTCTGCTTCCCAGTACATTGTACAGAATAAGAAATTGTACCACTTTGTAGAACAACTTGCCACTCAAAACTCATGGCTTCATATGACTACGTGAATGAAAAAAATTAGAAAGTTATGGCTTTTGGAATGCAGGGAATAAAAAATGAAAACACAAAAATGAAAAATGTCTGCATCACATAAGGATTAAGGCAGATGCCATTATAACCCCATGGGCCCTGTGGCGTAATAAGATTACATTGCTGTTAAGTATGCACCATCCTGGATAAGGACTATGAATCATTAGTTACTAGTATGGCAGGCGTTATATAAAATTGTATATATATATATATATATATATATATATATATATAAACTATTGTGGGTAAGGTAATCTTGAGAACTGGGCTACTTCCTTGGGATACAGTTATCTGATTGAAGGATACTATAGTCCATTTGTACTTGATTTCCTTAATTTATTCATTTTATAAACTTTATACTTTTATTTTTGATTTTATAAAGCTTGTAATAAGGCACCCACAGATGTATATGGAGACTTCACTGTACTTCAGTATGCCTCCAATTTCATCCAGAGGTATGCAGGTTTTTTTTTATATTGAATGTATTTGGTGGCAAGTTTCATCACATGCCATATGCACAGAGCTTTTTTTCTCTAAAAGTATTGCTTCTCAGGCAGAATATATCCTGTAAGTGTGTATAAATCCTTAAATATTTACTAACCAATGCCTACATCCACACAGAATGGCATTGCAGGGATTTACAGTGGGGAAAAAATGTATTTAGTCAGCCACCAATTGTGCAAGTTCTCTAACTTAAAAAGATGAGAGAGGCCTGTAATTGACATCATAGGTAGACCTCAACTATGAGAGACAAAATGAGAAAACATATCTAGAAAATCACATTGTCTGATTTTTTAAAGAATTTATTTGCAAATTATGGTGGAAAATAAGTATTTGGTCACCTACAAACAAGCAAGATTTCTGTAACTTCTTCTTTAAGAGGCTCCTCTGTCCTCCACTCATTACCTGTAGTAATGGCACCTGTTTGACATTGTTATCAGTATAAAAGACACCTGTCCACAACCTCAAACAGTCACACTCCAAACTCCACTATGGTGAAGACCAAAGAGCTGTGGAAGGACATCAGAAACAAAATTGTAGACCTGCACCAGGCTGGGAAGACTGAACCTGCAATAGGCAAGCAGCTTGATGTGAAGAAATCAACTGTGGGAGCAATAATTAGAAAAAGGAAGACATACCAGACCATTGATAATCTCCCTCGATCAGGGGATCCACGCAAGATCTCACCCCGTGGGGTCAAAATGATCACAAGAATGGTGAGCAAAAATCCCAGAACCACACGAGGAGACTAGTGGATGACCTGCAGAAAGCTGGGACTAACGTAACAAAGGCTACCGTCAGTAACACACTACGCCACCAGGGACTCAGATCCTGCAGTGCCAGATGTGTCCCCCTGCTTAAGCCAGTACATATCTGGGACCGTCTGAAGTTTGCTAGAGAGCATTTGGATGTTTCAGAAAAGTATTGGGAGAATGTCATATGGTCAGATGAAACCAAAGTAGGACTGTTTGGTAGAAACACAACTTGTCATGTTTGGAGGAGAGTGAATGCTGAGTTACATCCAAAGAACACTATACCTACTGTGAAGCATGGGGGTGGCAACATCATGCTTTGGGGCTGTTTCTCTGCAAAGGGACCAGGACGTCTTATCCGTGTACATGAAAGAATGAATGGGGCCATTTATCGTGAGATTTTGAGTGCAAACCTCCTTCCATTGGCAAGGGCATTGAAGATGAAACGTGGCTGGGTCTTTCAGCATGACAATGATCCCAAGCACACCGCCAGGACAACGAAGGAGTGGCTTCGTAAGAAGCATTTCAAGGTCCTGGAGTGGCCTAGCCAGTCTCCAGATCTCAACCCCATAGAAAACCTTTGGAGGGAGTTGAAAGTCCGTGTTGCCCAGCGACAGCCCCAAAACATCACTGCTCTAGAGGAGATCTGCATGGAGGAATGGGCCAACATACCAGCAACAGTGTGTGCCAACCTTGTGAAGACTTACTGAAAACGTTTGACCTCTGTCATTGCCAACAAAGGATATATAACAAAGTATTGAGATGAACTTTTGTTACTGACTAAATACTTATTTTCCACCATAATTTGCAAATAAATTCTTAAAAAATCAGACAATGTGATATTCTGGATTTGTTTTCTCATTTTGTCTCTCATAGTTGAGGTCTACCTATGATATCAATTACAGGCCCCTCTCATCTTTTTAAGTGGGAGAACTTGCACTATTGGTGGCTGACTAAATACTTTTTTTCCCCACTGTAAGTGTGGGAAACCGCTAAGATGCTGCAGACACAATTGACCACAACATCTAAGTGGTTAAATGCCCAGGATGAGATTTTATTTAGTTACTATGTGGTGGTAGTTTGTGTTCAAGAGGTGGATATATTATTTGGAAACAGTATGTTGGTAAAATTTAGTTACTTTGTGGTGGTAATGTGTGATCATGGTATAGAGGTATTGCAATATTTGATAACAGTATAGTGGTATTAGCCAGCATATGTTTAGTTTTTTTTATTATTATGGTAGATTTTTTATATTATTTGGCCCCTCTACTGGTATTATATGGTAACTGTATGGCTGCATTACTTAGAGAGAGAAGACTTACAGTACAGCAGACTCTGTAGGTTACAATACTGTATAGTCTACCCTGTCTGTCCTAGCACTGGAAGAGAATTACTGACAACTGATACTGGTAGCAAGTGAGCTCTCTAAGCAGGGCAGGTTAAATAACACAACTGGGGATGGTGCTGCCAGTTTTGGGGTTAAAGTAACTCGTCTTCTTTACCTCAATCACAAGCAGGAACATGTTAGCTTAGCCTGCTGTAGTAGGGGCTGTTACAGTGGGGAAGGGCAGTGTGTATAACACTCTGATTTCAGCCAAACTTTCATAACCACCACCCCCTTTTAAGAAAAGCATGCACATCCTGAGTTTTTTTAATCACTTAAAGTTGTAGTTTTCTGTTAAGATATTCCATTATTTCTGATCAGTTAAGGTCAGTTAAGTTAACGTCAGAACTCCTAGCTACCCTGAGAGCGAAGGGGTCATTGATTGAAAAATACCTAAAATTTTCTGTCTTTCAAATCCACAAATATTTTTAGCCCATTGCCCCTATCATAGTGTGTAACAGTCTTAGGTGACCTACAGTATACAGTGCAGTATCTACTGTACACACTCATATATGCTCTTACACTTAAGATAAGATAATCCTTTCATAGTCCCACCATGGGGAAATTCAGTTTGTTACAGCAGCATAGATGATACAAACACAAAAAACTATATACAGAAGCTCCAAGGTAGAGGCATTACAGAGACAGTAGGTACAGATAGAAAGGTACAGGTAAAAAAGTAGTAGAAGGGATACCACAACAACAAGATCTTTCAGTTCTCTGTATGGAATGATCTCCGCTTAGCTCGGTGTTGGTTGTACAGCCTAACCGTAGAGGGGAGGAAAGACTACTGTTAGGATTCAGATGCAAGATAATAAATGTACGAGTCTATAGGAGAGCAGCAGCAGAAAAGGGCTGACAACCGCGAGCAGTAGAAAATGCTACTTAAAGGCAAAACACTACTGTGAGCCAAGACCGGCCTCAGACGCCTTCACCAGAGCTCCTCGCAAGAAGAGGTGGCCTTTCGCTGAATCTGAAGACCGGAATTGTCACCAGAAAGTGTATTACAAATAAATGCACTGCAGCAGGAGCCTACACCAAATCTGTACACTACTCACAGGTACAGAGAAAACAGAATGGTCGATATGATAAGCTATTCCCCCAACAGGCCACTCCAAAGAAGATGGCTGATGCCACTATAGAGTTGAAAAAGGCCCTAAGAAGTGCCCCCTGGACTCCAAAGGCTCTCAGCCTCCTAAGCAGGTAGAGCCTGCTGTGGCCTTTCCTGTACAGTTCATCCAGGTGATCTGCCCAGTCCAGCTTATTATTGAGGAGCATCCAGTGGTGAACCTAGCCTCTTTGCTGCCTGAGGCGGACTATTAAAAGACGCCCTCCCCCCAAAAAAAAAATATATAAAATTGCGTTTACATGCTGTTAGCGTCACACGCTGTAACTGTCGTACAATAAACATACACAAACTTATGAAGCAGTTTTTAAGAATTCTTGTTACTGTATTACTTCAGTATCAGAAATCAACAACGCGGCATTAACAATGAAAGCAACTTCACACATCTTCTGCTTGGTGGATGGACGAGCCCACGTGGCCCCCATTCTCTATAATAAGAGCGCCGCAGATAGCTGAGTACTGGACTTCGGCTATCTTTGGCATTCCCATCGAAGTGATTGAGAGCCACGCGGGTTCGTCCATCCACCAAGCGACACACTTATATATATATATGACTGCGGCCAGGCTGGATTCCCACCCAGTGGGGGGAAAAAAACAATTCTCACGCTCAGTGGGGGTCTCAGCAGACAGACTCCCATCACTCAGGTATTTATCCTCTATCATTTAGGTGAATACAGGGCAGTAACATTTTGTGACTTACAGGTGACGTCTCTGACTAATCCTTCACATTTCCCTTCTCTTCCCTTTGGACCGCCATGACCACTTCTTCCAGCTGTGACTTGTCTCTGTAAAGTTTACAACACAGACATCTTTGGCTCCTCAATTTTCCAGGCAGCTGACCCACATTGTCCTCACCTGCACACCCATCCTGCTGCTACCCCCAATTATAAAATATATAATATAACCCCCCATAATGAATAATTCTCCCAAGTGCATCTTTATATTAATAATGTTCGTGTGTACCCTGTATAAATAGTAAACCTTATTAATAATGCCCCAGGTGTTAACTAATTAAAAGGTTTTCCAGGTCATTAATAAACTAATCAGTGGGGCTCAAAAACCCAGGACCCCACTGATCAGCTGTTTGGATGAACCTTTGTACCTGTGTAAGTGCCGTGACCGCTTCTTTGTTTACATAGTGTCATTCATCTCATAGGGGCCATGTAATGTAACTACAGCCTCGTCCTATACATGTCTATGTGAGAAGGCTGTAATTACATCACACGGTCATTATAAACAGACAGCGTGTGATATAAACAGGCACCATAGCCCCCCATACAACTGATCAGAGGGGGGGTCCACTGATCTCTTATTGATAATCTGTCCTTAGGATAGAACATCAATTATGGCCCACAGCGGCCCCTGCACACAGTATTACATGGTATTATGCCCCGCAGCGGCCCCTGCACACGGTATTATGCCCCGCAGTGGCCTCTGCACACGGTATTATGCTCCATAGTGGCCCATGCACACGGTATTATGCCCCGCAGAGGCCCCTGCACACAATATTATGCCCCGCAGTGGCCTCTGCACACGGTATTATGCTCCATAGTGGCCCCTGCACATGGTATTATGCCTCATAGTGGCCCCTGCACACGGTATTATGCCCCGCAGTGGCCCCTGCACATGGTATTATGCTCCATAGTGGCCCCTGCACTCGGTATTATGCTACATAGTGGCCCCTGCACACAATATTATGCCCCGCCGTGGCCCCTGCACACAGTATTATGCTACATAGTGGCCCTTGCACATGGTATTATTCCTTATAGTGGTCCCTGCACTCGGTATTATGCTCCATAGTGGCCCCTGCACTCGGTATTATGCTCCATAGTGGCCCCTGCACTCAGTATTATGCTCCATAGTAACCCACCCATGAACTATTATTACTGTATACTCCGGGGTGTTTTCAGACCCCAGAGTATAATAATCAGAGACCAAGGCGGTGACAAACATAAAAATCAGTGTTACTTACCTGGGCTCTGCTTCTCTCCCTGCTTTCGGCCCTCTTCAATGTCGCACAGACCGTCGTCGCAACATAATGACATCGATCTGGCTCACGTGACGCCTTGGACGTCACCAAAGAAGGCCGAAACCTGCTGGGAGTAACATCGGATCGCCGGACAGGTGAGTAACAATGGTTTTTATGTTTATCACCTCCCCTGGGTCTCTGATTGGTGGATGGACGAGCCCACGTGGCCCCCATTCTCTATAATAGGAGCGCCGCAGATAGCTGAGTACTGGACTTCGGGTATCTTTGGCACTCCCATTGAAGTGAATGAGAGCCACGCGGGTTCGTCCATCCACCAAGTGACACACCTATATATATGGCTGCGGTCAGGCTGAATTCCCACCTAGTGGGGGGGAAAAAGCCAATTCTCAGGCTCAGCAGACAGACCCCATCACTCAGGTATTTATCCTCTATCATTTAGGTGAATACAGGGCAGTAACATTCTGTGACTTACAGGTGACGTCTCTGACTAATCGGTCACATTTCCCTTCTCTTCCCTCTGGACCGCCATGACCACTTCTTCCAGCTGTGACTTGTCTCTGTAAAGGTTGCAACACAGATATCTTTGGCTCCTCACTTTTCCAGGCATCCAACCCACATTGTCCTCACCTACACAAAGCCCCCATCCTGCTGCTACCCCCAATTAAAAAATATATGATATAACCCCCCATAATGAATAATACTCCAAAGTACATCTTTATATTAATAATGTCCGTGTGTACCCTGTATAAATAGTGCCCCTTATTAATAATACCCCAGGTGTTAACTAATTAAAAGGTTTTCCAGGTCATTAATAAACTAATCAGTGGGGTTCAAAAACCCAGGACCCCCACTGATCAGCTGTTTGAATGGTACCTGTGTAAGCGCCGTGACCGCTTCTCTGTTTACATAATGTATTTCATCTCATAGCGGCCATGTCATGTAACTACAGCCTCGTCCTGTACATGTCTACAGTATGTGACAAGGCTACAATTACATCACACGGTCACTATAAACAGACAGCGTATAATATAAACAGGTGCCATAGCCCATGTTTATAGCGCCCCATTTACACACACTATAAAGTTCCACAGCAGCCCCTGCACACAGTATTACACAGTGTTATGGCCCGCAGCGGCCCCTGCACACTGTATTATGCCTCTCAGTGGCCTCTGCACACGGTATTATGCTCCATAGTGGCCCCTGCTCACGGTATTATGCCCCGCATTGGCCACTGCACACGGTATTATGTTCCGCAGCAACTCCTGCACACAGTTTTATGCCCCATATTGGCCCCTGCACTGGTATTATGCTTCATAGTGGCCCCTACACTTGTATTATGCTCTATAGTGGCCCCAGCACACGGTATTATGCTCCATAGTGGCCCCTGCACTGGTATTATGCTCAAGAGTGGCCCCTGCACAGGGTATTATGCTCCATAGTGGCCCCTGCACTGGTATTATCCTCCATAGTGGCCCTTGCACTGGTATTATGCTCCATAGTGGCCCCTGCACTTGTATTATGCTCTATAGTGGCCCCTGCACTCGATATTATGCTCTATAGTGGCCCCTGCACTTGTATTATGCTCCAGAGTGGCCCCTGCACAGGGTATTATGCTCTACAGTGGTCCCTGCACAGGGTATTATGCCCCATAGTGGACCACCCATGAACTATTATTATACTCTGGGGTCTTTTCAGACCCCAGAGTATAATGATTGGAGACCCAGGGGAGAATACAAACATAAAAATCAGAGTTACTTACCTATCCTGGACACCGGTGCACTCCTTGCAGCTTTCGGCCCTGTTTAATTGCGCACACACGTCACGTGATCAGGCCGGCGACGCGACCTGATGACGTCACCACAGGCCTCAAGCCTGCTCGGAGTTACATCGGATCGCAGGAGGTGAGTAACACTGTTTTTTATGTTCCCTCACCAACCCTAGGCCTCCGATTATTATACTCCGGGGTCTGAATAGACCCCGGAGTATAATAATAGTAGTATTTGCGGCCCGCGGCATAACTTGCCGATGCCCGCGGCCGCTCACAGCGGCATCCGCTTCCCTTTCTGCGGCCCATAGCAGAAGGGGAAGCGGGGGCGGCCACGAGCAGACGCGGGTAGGTAAATAGGCCCTGACCTGCCGGGGATACTCCAACAGGTTACGGCCTATTTATATAGATAAAAAAAAAGCTATACTCACCTGCGATGCCTTGATGCAGCCGCCGCCTCCTCCTCTTGTCCGCGACGTCTGTGTCTCAGTGTAGGCGGCGTGATGACGTCATTGTATCGCCGCCTGCGCTGAGATGCGACGTCTTGTAAACCAGCCCAGGACAGGCCGCGCTCAGCTCTGTTTTTTTTTTTTTTTTTAAAGCGGCCTGTCCTGGGCTGGTTTACATTAAATAGTAAAATGCCGCCCCCCGGACAGTGCCGCCTCATTAGCGGTGCGCCCCTGGTCACATCTATGGTTTATCATCTGTTAACTGAGAACAGCTTAGAGAATTACAAACTTGTTGGATATGCAATATTTTCACCCTAGTGAACTTTATTGTTTGCAGTGACCCTTCTCTTGTAAAGCCCTGAATGTCACCTTAGGAGCATGACAGATAATAGCTCATTAAGAAATATACAGTGGGGAAAAAAAGTATTTAGTCAGCCACCAATTGTGCAAGTTCTCCCACTTAAAAAGATGAGAGAGGCCTGTAATTGACATCATAGGTAGACCTCAACTACAGTCATGGCCAAAAGTTTTGAGAATGATACAAATATTAATTTTTACAAAGTCTACTGCTTCAGTTTTTCTAATGGCAATTTGCATATACTCCAGAATGTTAAAAAGAGTGATCAGCTTAACAGCAATTACTTGCAAAGTCAATATTTGCCTAGAAAATGAACTTTATCCCCCAAAACACATTTCAACATCATTGCAGCCCTGCCTTAAAAGGACCACCTAACATCGTTTCAGTGATTGCTCCATTAACACAGGTGTGGGTGTTGATGAGGACAGGGCTGGAGAGCAATCTGTCATGATTAAGTAAGAATGACACCACTGGACACTTTAAAAGGAGGCTGGTGCTTGCCATCATTGTTTCTCTTCTGTTAACCATGGTTATCTCTAAAGAAACACGTGCAGTCATCATTGCACTGCACAAAAATGGCCTAACTGGGAAGAGTATTGCAGATAGAAAGATTGCACCTCAGTCAACAATCTATCGCAGCATCAAGAACTTCAAGGAGAGAGGTTCCATTGGTGCCAAAAAGGCTCCAGGGCGCCCAAGAAAGACCAGCAAGCGGCAGGACCGTCTCTTAAAAGTGTTTCAGCTGCGGGATCGGGCTACCAGCAGTGCAGAGCTTGCTGAGGAATGGCAGCAGGCAGGTGTGAGTGCATCTGCACGCACTGTGAGGCGGAGACTCTTGGAGCAAGGCCTGGTCTCAAGGAGGGCAGCAAAGAAGCCACTTCTCTTCAGAAAAAACATCAGGGACAGACTGATATTCTGCAAAAGGTACAGGGAGTGGACTGCTGAGGACTGGGGTAAAGTCATTTTCTCTGATGAATCCCCTTTTCGATTGTTTGGAACATCTGGAAAACAGCTTATTCGGAGAAGAAGAGGTGAGCGCTACCACCAGTCTTGTCTCATGCCAACTGTAAAGCATCCTGAAACCATTCATGTGTGGGGTTGCTTCTCAGCCAAGGGAATCGGCTCTCTCACAGTCTTGCCTAAAAACACAGCCATGAATAAAGAATGGTACCAGAATGTCCTCCAAGAGCAACTTCTCCCAACCGTCCAAGAGCAGTTTGGCGCTCAACAATGCCTTTTCCAGCATGATGGAGCACCTTGCCATAAAGCAAAGGTGATAACTAAATGGCTCAGGGAACAAAACATAGAGATTTTGGGTCCATGGCCTGGAAACTCCCCAGATCTTAATCCCATTGAGAACTTGTGGTCAATCATCAAGAGACGGGTGGACAAACAAAAACCAACAAATTCAGACAAAATTAAAGCATTGATTCTGCAAGCATGGACTGCTATCAGTCAGGATTTGGTCCAGAAGTTGATTGAGAGCATGCCAGGGAGAATTGCAGAGGTCCTGAAGAAGAAGGGTCAACACTGCAAATATTGACTTGCTGCATTAACTCGTTCTAACTGTCAATATAAGCTTCTGTTACTCATAATATGAATGCAATTATATTTCTGTATGTGATAAAAACATCTGACAAACACACATAAAAACCAGAGGGCAGCAGATCATGTGAAAATATAATATTTGTGTCATTCTCAAAACTTTTGGCCATGACTGTATGAGAGTCAAAATGAGAAAACAAATCCAGAAAATCACATTGTCTGATTTTTAAAGAATTTATTTGCAAATTATGGTGGAAAATAAGTATTTGGTCAATAACAAAAGTTCATCTCAATACTTTGTTATATATCCTTAGTTGGCAATGACAGAGGTCAAACGTTTTCTGTAAGTCTTCACAAGGTTGGCACACACTGTTGCTGGTATGTTGGCCCATTCATCCATGCAGA
Organism: Leptodactylus fallax; assembly: GCA_947044405.1. Classification (NCBI taxonomy): domain Eukaryota; kingdom Metazoa; phylum Chordata; class Amphibia; order Anura; family Leptodactylidae; genus Leptodactylus; species Leptodactylus fallax. Next base: position 315,861 of record CAMRHE010000061.1, on the reverse strand, counting down.
TCTCCTCTAGAGCAGTGATGTTTTGGGGCTGTCGCTGGGCAACACGGACTTTCAACTCCCTCCAAAGGTTTTCTATGGGGTTGAGATCTGGAGACTGGCTAGGCCACTCCAGGACCTTGAAATGCTTCTTACAAAGCCACTCCTTCGTTGCCCTGGCGGTGTGCTTGGGATCATTGTCATGCTTAAAGACCCATCCACGTTTCATCTTCAATCTCCTTGCTGATGGAAGGAGGTTTGCACTCAAAATCTCACGATACATGGCCCCATTCATTCTTTCATGTACACGGATCAGTCGTCCTGGTCCCTTTGCAGAGAAACAGCCCCAAAGCATGATGCTGCCACCCCCATGCTTCACAGTAGGTATGGTGTTCTTTGGATGCAACTCAGCATTCACTCTCCTCCAAACATGACGAGTTGTGTTTCTACAGTTTTACTTTGGTTTCATCTGACCATATGACATTCTCCCAATACTCTTCTGGAACATCCAAATGCTCTCTAGCAAACTTCAGACGGGCCCGGATATGTACTGGCTTAAGCAGGGGGACACGTCTGGCACTGCAGGATCTGAGTCCCTGGTGGCGTAGAGTGTTGCTGACGGTAGCCTTTGTTACGTTAGTCCCAGCTTTCTGCAGGTTATTCACTAGGTCCCCCCGTGTGGTTCTGGGATTTTTGCTCACCGTTCTTGTGATCATTTTGACACCACGGGGTGAGATCTTGCATGGAGCCCCTGATCGAGGGAGATTATCAGTGGTCTTGTATGTCTTCCATTTTCTAATTATTGTTCCCACAGTTGATTTCTTCACACTAAGCTACTTGCCTATTGCAGATTCAGTCTTCCCAGCCTGGTGCAGGTGTACAGTTTTATTTCTGGTGTCCTTCCACAGCTCTTTGGTCTTCACCATAGTGGAGTTTGGAGTGTGACTGTTTGAGGTTGTGGACAGGTGTCTTTTATACTGATTACAATTTCAAACAGGTGCCATTACTACAGGTGGCACTTGAACTTGCACAATTGGTGGCAGACTAAATACTTTTTTTCCCCACTGTAATGGTAACAGACAATGAGAGTGCTGCTTATGAGAGTGTGAATATTACACTCACTATTTCACATGTTATAATAAACGTTCCTTTCTCTCATAATGGCATTAAAAGTCCATTTAAATTAGAATTGAATGGATCAATAGTACACTACATAGTTTGAAAGAATTCTCCATGGCAACAGTATAAGGGAATATCATATAGAATGAACTGAAGGCAAAAGAAAACAAGTGATATTGTAACGTCTCTGCCTGTTTGGGTCTTTGCGCCACCCTCCGCTCACACGCTGCGGCAAAGGAGGCGTGTTCAGTTTGGTTCCTTGTGTAGGTTTCTTGTTGCTCAGTCTGAACATGGTCCTAGACAATGTAATGGATTTCCGGCCACACCCGTGTTCTGAGCATTTCTCTCTGGACTGTATAGAGTTAATCTCTTCCTGGCCTGTGTGATTGACAGCCTGTGTATCTATCAGGTCTGGGGCTGGGCCCAGACTTTCTATATACTGGATATCACTTTCTCAGCAAGTTGCCGGTTATTGCTCTGACTTTGCCTGCTCTCTTTGTGCCATTGTTATTTTCTGTGCTATTTCTCTGATCTTTGGCTTACCTTGTGACTATTCTCTTGGATTGTGATTTTATACTGCATTGCTCGTTTGTTACCGACCCCTTGGCTTGCTCACTCTGCTTCTGTGTTGTTTTGTCTTGTCCTGTTCTGTGTGTCACTTACCCAGTATAGGGCTCGTCTTCAGGTTGTCCTTTTACCGTTTAGGGTAACTGAGGCAATAGGAAGGGACAGTGGCTGGGGTGAGATTAGGGCTCACTTGTCTCTATCCTTCCTCCCAGACCGCTGCAGTAGTGTAGGGTATTGCTACATCTGGCAAGACCCTAACAGATATCTTACACATATATAGTACCATATACTTTTTATTACACTAAAGTAAAATAAGACAGCCCCCTGGAGAAGCAGAGATGAAACGCGCGTTGGGGGCTTGTCGTGGAGGTCGTGGTAGGATCCCGGTAGTTGTTCATTGTATATGTGCTTTATCCATGCTTTCTGTTATTGATCGTGTATACTTACTACTTTGTGTGATCTGGGATAGTGCCTATTTATTGCTGTGTACTACTGCTATATACTTACCACTTTTGATGCAATGCATGTCCTATATTACTTACCTGTGCTCTAGTACACCATGGTCTTTTTCTAATGATGAATTTTCACCATGTATTTACCCATTAGTTTTATTTATTCATGAATTTCACTATATATTTATTTATTTATATGCCTAATACTGGCCTTCATGAATATAGATTTACTATATAATCATCTATAAGAACTAGACACTTTATATTTAGTTATCATATTCTTTGTATGTGCCTATTTTTTTGAACTGTGCAATATACTTGTTTGTGGAAGTGCCCGGGATGTGCTATGACCTCTACCTTAGGCTGTTTGCAGACGACTGTACTGCAACTGGCCTGCCGTGAATTAAAAGCACGGGTGACACATGGGGGACAGGGGGATGTCCCCTGTGCGCCGCCCGTGTACGGGCCATGCTTCCACGGCTCCATTCATTATACGAATAGGAGCCACGGAAGGAATGGCCGCAAAATAGGACAGGAATAGGACCTGTTCTATATTTTGCGGCCCAGACTGTTGGCCCGCACACAGGACCATGAAATTCATAGAAAAGAATGGGTCAGTGTGCTATCTGTGAAATATACGGATAGCACACTGACCGCGGTTCCATTCATTAAACGAATAGGAGCCATGGAAGGAAGGGCCGCAAAATAGGACAGGAATAGGACCTGTTCTATATTTTGCTGCCCAGACTGTCGGCCCGCACACTGGACCGTGATATTCATAGAAAAGAATGGGTCAGTGTGCTATCCGTGAAATACATGGATAGCACACTGACCACGGCCACAGTCGTCTGCAGCCGGCCTTATTGTTATTTTTATGATTTTATTCCTTTTTTTGATGCTGATATGATAATAAAATTATTTGTGATTTGCATACTTGCAGTATTATATTTTTTTCTGTATCTTAGCGGTTCTTCTAGATAGGATATTGACAAAAATAAGAGGTTTTTTTGCACCCAGAATCTTATTTTAGTACTGTAAAAATAGTATGAAAGTGTCATTATAGTGTTTTAAATATTTGAAGAGATTTTTACTGAGAGGTCACTGAAAAGTTACTGAAAACAGGTTAATTCATGAATAATTCACAAGTAAATACAAAGACTGTATTTACAGATTTACTGAAAATTTTCACTTGACAGCAATGAAAAGATGTTTTTTCATGATCAACAACATTGTTCTCTTACAACAGTCTCATGTAAGGATAGATCCCTCCACACAATATTAAGATAATGGTACCTCCTTTCCACAGTGCCAGTCTCTCAAATGTAAGGAGAGGCCTGAGGTAAGACCTATGTCCTTCTTTCCTACTGATCAATACAGGACCAGAATAAGACACAAGTCTAGCTGCAGGCCTACAGAATACCTGCTGCATCTATTGACCAAACTAATTTGGTGTCAAAGTGATGTAGCCCTATTTGGGGGGGGGGGTATGAGTATTATCTGTCCCACAACAGACTCTGGCGCTGACCTGTGTGTATAATGGGACCTGAAGGCTTCGCTGAAGGGAAGAGTGGGAACTTATATGAAGTATATCAGTGCCTCCACCCAGGATAGAGCCTCTGTATTACAGGGAGGATCTCTTCCTGGGAATTACCCATGAAGTACAGTTAGTAGCCTCAACAATAATTACTGTACTAATCTCACAATCTGAAGAATACATATAGATATCACATAAGGTTATAACAGTAGCTTTATAAGAGTCAAAAGGATAATAGTACATACATGCAGTATACTGTGAACACAGCAGTACTACAATCTTTACGTCACATCAAAGACACACAAAGTCATGTTATACAGTCAGCACTACCAATGATAATATCAACATGGTTGCTTTTTCATTTACAGAGGCACAACAGGATAATAGGTATACATGCCAGTATCAGGACGATCAGGTGGCATGTTGGCCAAGGGCAGGGGAGAATCGCAGGCCGAGCCATCATTGGAGATATCTGTACCATCAATCTGAGGTATAAATGATTTCTATGCCAAGTCCTGATCCTACCGTCCCGTCCTTTTATCTTGTAGACTGGTATCCCGGGCAACTGATCCACCACTGTAGAGTTCACTCCGCCATAGATCAGCCAGCTTAAGCTGTGCAGATGCTCCCAAATTCCATAGCAAAACACAGTCACCAGGGTTCAATCCTCGGTATCTTACTCGAAGATCAAATCTCCTTTTATTTCATTCATTCACTTTGGCCGCATTTTCCTCAGCCAGTTGATAAGCACTCTTAAGCGTTTCTTTCAAACATGCCACATATTGGTAATGATCTCGATGACTGACACCATCGGTAGAGACTCCCAACAAGATGTCAATATGTAGGCTAGGTTCTCTATTAAACATCAGAAAATACGGCGACTATCCTGTGCTCTCGTGCCTTGTACAATTATAGGCATGCACCATAGCTTCCACTTTTTGACTCCAGGAACGCTTATCCTCAATTCGAAAGATACCAAGCATATCAAGTCCTGTTAAATCTTTCAGGAAGGGCATCTCCCTCTGGCTGGTAAGGCGTCGTCCGGCTTTTGGGGATGTTCAGCAACTGGAGCAACTCTTTGATCAGGTTACTCTCAAAATCCCGGCCTTGATCAGAATGCAACTGGGGGGTAAGCCATAATGGATAAAATACTTTTCCCAAAGCATTCTTGCAACGGTACTTTTTTTTTTGTTCGTTAGTCGGAAAGGCTTGAGCATATCGTGTAAAGTGGTCAGTCACCATCAATACATTTCCAAATCCTCTGTAACACAAATTTTGTTCCCAGCTTTTAAATGTTATATTCCATTTTCTTATGTCTAAAAAAATTAAAAATTGCTTACATTCATCATAAACTTCGCTTTTGTGACCACGGCAATGAAAATTATGCATTTTTACTATAGAAACAGACGATTTAGCATCTTCTCATTTATACAGTCAGACTAAGAACACTATATGCATTGCAAATTTACACAGATTACCAAAAACTGTTCAGAAGTGTGCGGTTTTCCGAGATTTACGACTATACTGCAAATCAGTTTCACGAATCAATCCCCAAATATAGTCGCCCATCATGTTTTCGTTATATTGTCCTTGGTAACGGCGTTCAAAGTTCATAATGTCCTGGTGAAAGCGCTCGCCTTGCTCCTCTGAATAAGCTCCCATGTTCTCTTTGAACTTATCAAGATGAGCATCAAGGATATGGATTTTGAGTGACATCCTGCAGCCCATTGCAGCATAGTTCTTTATCAGAGTCTGAACCAGTTGTACTGTACATAGTTTTCATCTTTATGATTGCCTAGGAAGACGCGAACACCTGCGACAAAACTGTTCCAAGCTGCTCTCTCCTTCCTATTCAGCTTCTTGGGAAATTCACTGCACTCTATGATCTTCTTGATTTGTAGTCCGACGAAGACACCAGCTTTGATCTTTGCTTCAGACAGCTTAGGTAAAAGATCTTGGAGGTAATTGAAAGCTCTCGACTCCTTATCTAGAGCCCTGACAAATTGTTTTATGAGCCCCAACTTGATTTGTACTGGTGGCATCAGCACCTTGCGTGGGTCCACCAGTGGCTCCCACTTTATATTGTTCTTCCCCACAGTGAACTCTGTCCGCTGAGGCCAGTCCCACCTGTGATAGTGCGCTTCAGTATCCCGGCTGTCCCAAAGGCAAATAAAGCAAGGACACTTAGTAAAACCACCTTGGAGGCCCATCAGGACTGACACCATTTTGAAATCTCCAATAACTTCCCAGCCGTACTCATCATACTTCAAGGCACCTAGCAACATCTTGACACTGGTGTATTCCTCTTTCAGGTGCACCAAGTGAGCTACAGGAAGAGACGGATACTTGTTCCCATTGTGAAGCAGCACGGCTTTGAGGCTCTTGCATGAGCTGTCTGTGAAGAGGCGCCACTCATTCGGGTTACAGGTGATACCAATAGCCTCGAATAGACCGGCCACATTGTTGCAGAAGCACAGTCCATCTTGATGACTGAAGAAGATGGAAAAAACTTGGTGAGGCTTCCTCTGATCTGTGACTTGGACGCTTTCATCTAATAAGTTCCATTGCTTGAGCCTTGATGTCAGAAGCTCAGCGTTGGACTTGGTGAGACCAAGGTCTCTGATCAGATCTTTGAGGTCTTTTTGGTTAGGGTAGTATGGCTTCCGCTCCTCATCTGCATATGAAGAGAAATCGTGATCTGCAACGTCTTCCTCAATGTCTGACCTGCTGCTTTCTTTTGAAGGTGGTGTAGCTCTGTCTGGAGGTGTTGGTACAGGAAGTTCAGGGCAGTGTGGTACTGGGGCAATAGATGACGGAATGTCAGGATACGTTACAGGCAGTGCATTTTTGCCAGTGCGACGTTTGGAAGGGTCCACCATGCAGAAGTATCAATTTGTTGAGTGATCAGTCGGTTCACGCCAAGTTCTTGGGATAGCAAAATGCATGGCTCTCTTCTCTCCCCTGTACCAACCTATAAGCAAACAAAATAATATTTGGATTGAGAATTTGATTTAGGCCTATTTCACACTAATGACTAGTGATATTTACAATATTAACGCAGTTAAACTGCTATTTAAGAGAGTAGCATTTATCCACTTACCTTCAAGAGTTTTCTTGCAGTGCTCACATGTGAAATGAGGAGCCCATGGTTTGTCTTGGTCACCAACAGGCATACCGAAGTATGCTTTGTAGGCCTCACACATCTTAGCAGATGCTTCCACAGAGTACTTTTTCGCTCTTGTCTTTAGAAACTGGCCACATACGTAGCAAAATGCGTCTGCTGGATGTATGCAACCTCTTGATGCCATCTAAATTAACTAAAATGCTGTGAACTGTAAGGAAAAAGGATGTCTCTCCAAACTTGATAAAAATGGTCTTTATTCCATGCAGTATTAAAGTTCAAGAGTGTACTGAGGATTCAGCAGAGCAAGATTGATCTCCCGTTACCAGAGTAACACACAATATATACATTTACATTCCTAAGCTCCTCCTGTAATGGGTGTGGGGTGAAGTGTGAATACTGTCATTATCAGAATCTGAATAGATATTGAATTCACACCTGTCTGTCTAGGTCAATTCCCCTTTGTCTGTGATGGCCATTGCCCACTTACTATGCAATCCCAATCAATTAGATCCTGTCTCTCAGGAAGGGCTATAGTGGCCCTATATAACTGTAGTTATACAGCTACCTACAATTCTGTACAGTCCCAGAAAGTTCTAGATAATTCTGGGCAGTTCTAGAAACTTTTTGATAGTTCTCACAACTCCAGAAGCTTCTTAAGTATCTTGAAATATTGAGAATATCCTTAAAAATAGATCAATTTCAAAATATCATTGTGCTGACCACAAAAGCAAAGTTTACAGGGAATAATAACTTTTTTCTATTCATTTAAGGTACAAGCAATCAGGAAAACACACTTAACAACTGGGAACAAATATTTTTTTGAAAATTGTTACATGGTGTAATCATTGTCAATACAAAGGAAGTCTATGCAGACAAGATCCATTGGGCCCGAACTCTTCAGGTGTCCCATAAAGGCCGCTCGAACCAGGACAGTCTTCCTCTGCAAACATCTGCAACAGCACCTACACAGGTGAGTCACGGTATCTCTCATTTTGGGCCAGTAGAATCGGTCTTGTATTAAGCCATAAGTCTTCTCAGGTCCCAAATGACCATGATAATCATGCAGACTTTGGAAAATCATTTTCTGAAAGCAACTTGGGATAACCAGCTTGCGTCTTTCAGGGTGATCATGATACAACATCACACGATAAAGTAGGCCTTTGTCTATTTCAAAATTCTCCCAATCTCGTAGAAGTTGACTGCATTCAGATCGTAGAGATGTCTTTAACATTTCTCAATCTTGAGAACTCACTGCGTGATAAAGAGGTCCAATTAAAGTATCAGTCTTTTGACTCCAGATCATTCGCTTTGAAGATATAGAGCAACTCTCAAAGGATCCTAAAGTGGTAGGGTAGGCAAACATGTCTGGTACAGCTTCGGGACCTCCTCCAAAAGAGTCAATAAGTCGATTTTCAGAAAAGGCTACTGCAGCCATGGCACACAAAGCTCCTACTCCAGGGCTTGGCACTTCTTCCCATTCAGCCACTACTTCCGGACTAGGTAATCCAATCTTGATAGAGCATCTGCCCCAATGTTCTTAGCCCCCGGTTTATACTTGAGTGTGAATTGGTAGTTGGATAAAGCTGCCAACCAGCGATGTCCTGTAGCATCAAGTTTAGCGGTTGACAAGACGTATGTCAGTGGATTGTTATCTGTTCTTACTTCAAACGTGGCTTCGTATAAGTAGTCATGTAATTTATCCGCACTGGCTTACTTGAGCGCCAAAAACTCCAAGTTATCTACTAGATATTTTTTCTCGCTGGGAGAAAGACTTCGATTTATGAAATAAATGGGCCGTAACCCAGCCGGGTATTCTTGCTGCAGCACGCCGCCTAATCCTTCAAAGCTGGCATCTACATGTAACACATATGGCTTCTGTGCTTCAGCATAGGCCAGAACAGGAGCTTCTGTCATTTTCTTCTTCATCGACTTAAAGGCTTCTTCACAAGCCGAAGTCCACCTATCCCCAAAAAGGCTTTTGGATGAACCTTTCTTCTTTCCCGGATCTCCTGCATCACTCTTCAACAGGTCGAGGAGGGCTCGGGCAATTTTTGAATATCCTTCCACAAATCGTCAATATAATCCACAGAACCCCAAGAAAGATTGCAACTCCGTAATATTTTGCGGTTGGGGCCAATGCACCACAACTTTAATCTTTCCAGGATCGGTAGCAACTCCTTCAGCAGAAACAATATGACCTACATAAGTGACCGAGGATCTACAAAATTTGCATTAGTCAGCCGACAACTTCCGCCCCTCTTCTTTTAAGCGTTGAAGTACTCTCATGAGTCGTTCTTCATGTTCTTCCAACGTCTTTCCAAACACAATAATGTCAAGATATACAAGACATTCTCAAGGTACTAAATCACCTAGCACGCTTTCCATCAACCTGTGGAACGTTGCTGGCACGCCTCTTGTACCTTGAGGCATGTGAGTGAACTGAAAGAAACCCAAAGGGCATATGAAGGCCGTCTTTTCCTGATCCTCAGTTGCTATTGGGACTTGATAGTATCCCGATCTTAGGTCCAGCACTGTGAACCAACAGTTCCCATTCAGAGCTTCCAGAGATTATTCAATTCTTAGCAGTGTATACTGATCAGGTATAGTTCTTTGGTTCAAAGTTCTGTAATCCACACATAGGCAAATTGCTCCAGATTTTTTCCTTACCACCACAATAGGTGAGGCATAGGGGCTCATACTGTCCATGATGATCCCCTGACCTTTCATTTGTTGTAGAGTCTGGCTTAATTCATCAACATCCTTTGGAGCAACTCTCCATGGTAGAGTAGAATCGGTCAATCGGAAAGTGTGTTGAGCACTCTTAGCACAACCTACATCCTCATCATCAATGGAGAACACTTCCGATAATTCAGACAACTTCTGTGTGAATCGCTGATTCCAGGCCTCTGGTAAATGTGGATCACTCAAGTCAAGATTGAGATTAGGGATCGCATCTCTGATTTGAATCCTGCACACTTTAGTGTACGGATTTACTCCAAGCACAGGGTAGCAGTGGGCCACATTCTGGTATGGCCCAATTACAATCGGATGTGGTGAACATTTCCTCACTGTCACACGTGTAGATAACTTCACTTTATTTCTTCAGTCCGTTCTCTCTGGGATCACCATCCAGCCATTCTGGTTAATCATTTCTTCAGGGGTTTCCATAAGGACATAACTCCCCCTTCAAGCAAATCGCGAACAATGCTGGAGGCTTCTCTCAGAATGCTCTCCCCGCCGGCAGGAACTTCCACGGTTCTCTCACCGATATGATATACCATTCCATGTCGATAGCCAGCAGACAGGGCATCACAGAGTTCTCTAAGATCAGGAGATATATTCACTGGCTGAACTGCAGGGATCCAATAGCCTCCAAGAAACTTCTGAAAATCATAATGCACTGCAGGACAATTAGTGCCGAGTATCACAGAAGCTGCCCTAGAATCTCATGTATCAGGACAGACATGAGCCATAATCTTCATGGGAGCGACACTCTGAGCTTCTAATTCAAAGACAGTTATAACTACTTGTAGGCTTTCATCTACAGGATATGATTCTGAATTAAGTCCCCACAATTCCATTCATACCGTAGACTGAAGGGGTATATCCCTCAGATAATTTTGGTAGAACGAAAGGTAAATCAGGGTCACTTGAGATCCTGTATCAAACAGGGCAGGAGTGGTATGACCATTGATAGTGACTTTGACAATGGACCTGGAGCCCACAATAGCGCCTCTGGCCTTTAACCCCTTAACGACCTTGGACGTACTATTACGTCCTGGGCGCTAGGTACTCGCGCACCAGGGCGTAATACTACGCCCGAGGCCGGCCGCCCGCTCACTATCTGAGCGGGCGGTATCGGAACCGGGTGTTAGCTGTATCTGACAGCTAACACCCTGCTCCATAACCCCCGGTCGGAACTGAGTTTTCTGATCGGTGGTTTTAACCCCTTGGATGCCGCGGTCAAACATGACCGCGGCATCCAAGGGGTTCCGCCGTCTTGCCGCCCCCCCCCCCCGGCGAGATCGGGGGGGGCCGATATCTCTAATCTGCAGCCCGGGGTCTGCCCAGTGACCCCAGGCTGCCTGGAGCCCCCAGTACTTGGTTGATCCTGCAGAGACTTCAGGAAGTCAGCGCTGTGTTTCCATAGCGCTGACTTCCTGTATAGGCTGCAAGACACGTGTATGCTCGTGTCTTGCAGTCTATAGTACTGAGCCAGAAATCAAAGCATCTCTGGCTCAGGTGTCCTAATGGGACACAAGAAAAAGTAAAAAAAAGTGAAAAAAAAATAATAAAGTATGTGAAAAAAATTAATAAAAGAATAAAGCCCCAAAAATTCCCTTTTCCTATATAAAATGAATTATATAAAAAATAAACCTAAAAATTAATAAAAAAATACATATTTGGTATCGTTGCGTCCGTCACAACCTGTACAATAAAACTGAAACCATATTTAATGTACACGGTGAAAGTCGGGGAAAAAAAACCGGAAAAAACCCGCCAAAAGTAACGATTTTTCGCCATCTCACCTTACAAAATATGCCATAAAAAGTGATCAAAAAGTCATATGTACCCCAAAATAGTACCAATACAAAGCACAGGTTGTCCTGCAAAAAATAAGCCCTAAACCAACTCTCTAAACTGAAAAATAAAAATGCTACGCATCTTAGAAGATGGCGATGCAAAAAAAATTGATTTATGTCCCCAAATGGGTTTTTGTTCTGCAAAATTGGTATTGCATAAAAAAACAATATAAATGAGGTATCGCCGTAATCGTACTGACCCGCAGAATAAAGGTAAAATGTTACTTACGCTCTACGCTGCATGGTGAAAAATTTAAAAGATAAAACGCAGTGCCAGAATTGATGGGGTTGTTTTTTAATCCACCAAGAAAGAGTTAATAAAATTTATTTAATAAGTTGTAAGCATCTAAAAATGATGTCATTAAAAAATACATCTCACCCTGCAAACAACAAGCCCTAATATGGCTACATCACCAGAGAAATAAAGAAAATATAGCTCGTACAATGTGAAGACAAAAACCCCAAAAATCGCCAAATCATTAGAGCATAACTGGCTGCGGCAGGAAGGGAATGTATAAGCTGTGCGAGCGGATATCAGGGGACACCCCAGATTTACAGCTTACAATAATAAACCAGAAGTGACCCCCAGAGTGACCTCCCCAATAATAGGAACTACTGGGGAAATAGTAGGGAATTCAGTGTACCCCATGTACTACGCACAGCTTACATATTCATTCACTTTTCCCCATCCGCTGTGCAGTCACGTCTGGGATACTAATGCTCACTACACCCCTTGATAAATTCTTTGAGGGGTGCACTTTTCAAAATGGGGTCATTCCCTAGGGGATTCCACTTTACTGGTACTTTAGAGGCTCTGCAAACATGACATGGCATCTCAAACATCTGAATCTGCGCTCCAAAAGCCACACAGCGCTCCTTCCCTTCTGCGCCCTACTGTTTGCCCAAACCGCAGTTTATGCCCACATGTATGACACTGGTGTACCCAGGATAAGGTACTTAATGTCATATATGGGTATAAACTCCTGTTTGGGCACAGCCGGGCACAGAAGGGAAGGAGCGCTATTTGGTTTTTGGAACACAGACTTGGACGGTTTGGTTTTTGGACGCCATTGCACTTTTGCAGAGCTGAAATGCCAGTACAGTGGAATCCCCTGACATGTCACCCCATTTTGGAAACTGCACCCCTGAAGGAATTTATCCAGGGGTACAGTGAGCATTTTTAACCCCCAAGTGTTGCTATAATTTATTATCCGTAAATGAATACGCAGCTGATGATGAAAGGTGAAAATGACAATTATTCCAGGAATACATCATTTCAGTGCGTAATATGTTGTGCCCGGCTTGTATCAGAGATGAACGCTCCAAAAGCTGTTGTGCCCGGGATCCCCGCTTAACAGTTTTTGGAGTGTGTGTCTGTGCAGACATAAACTGGGCACAACATATTGGGCACTGAAATGGCGTATCTATAGAAAAATTTCATTTTTAACTTTTCATTATCAGCTGCGCATTCATTTTTGGAAATTAAAAGAATGCAACACTTAAGGGTTAATAATGCTCGCTACCCCACTTGATAAATCCCTTGAAGGGTATAGTTTCCAAAATGGGGTGACATGTCTGCGGATTCCACTTTACTGACAATTCATGGTCTCTGCAAAAGTGGCATGGTGTCCAAAAAGCAAACTGTGCTCTAAAAACCAAAATAGCGCTCTTTCCCTTCTGTGCCTGGCTGGGCCCAAACAGCAGTTTATACCCACATATGGCATTGTTAAGTACGTTATCCTGGGTACACCAGTGTCATACATGTGGGCATAAACTGGCATTTGGGCACACAGCAGGGCGCAAATGTGAAGGAGCGCTATGTGCTTTTGGAGCGCATATTTAGATTGTTGTTTTTTTGGACGCCGGGTCATATTTGCAGAGACCCTAAAATTGCCCCTACAAAATGGGGGTCACTTCTTGGGGAATTCCAATTTACTGGCACCTCCAGGGCTCTGCAAAAATATCATGGCGACCAGAAAGTCCCTCTAAATCTGTACTCCAAAAGCTAAAAAAAACCACAGTGCTCCTTCCTTTCTGAGCCCTGCTGCGTGCCCAAGCAGCAGTTTATACCCACATATAGAATTTTTTTGTCCCCGGGATAGCCCACTTAATAGTTTTAGGAGTGAATGTCTCTGATGCCACAAAGTAGCCGCAACGTATTAGGCACTGAAATTGGATATTTCTTTAAAAACTTTAATTTTCACTTTGTACATTAATTTTTGGGAAGCATTTTTAGGCTCTAAATGATAATACCCCTTGATACATTCCTTGAGAGGTGTAGTTTCCAAAATGGGGTCACTTTTGAGAGGTTTCCATTGTATTGGTACTTTAGGGGTTCTGCAAATGCGACATGGCATCCGAAAACTATTCCAGCAAAATCTGCCCTCCAAAAGCCAAATAGCGCTCTTTCCATTCTGAGCCCCACCATGTACCCATGCAGCAGATTACAACCACATATGGGGCATTTCTGTGTTCAGGAGAAATTGTGTAACAAACTTTGGGGTGCTTTTTCTCCTTTGTCCTCTTGTGAAAATGAAAAATTTGGGGCTAAATTGACGGTTTATTGGAAAAAAAGTAATTTTTCATTTTAATGTCCCAATGTTAATAAAATCTGTGAAACAGCTGTAGGGTCAAAATGCTCACTATACCCCTTGATATGTTCTGTGAGGGGTGTAGTTTCCAAAATGGGGTCACTTTTAGGGGGTTTTCACTGTAGTGGTACTTTGGGGGCTCTGCAAATGCGACATGGTATCTGAAAACTATTCCAGCAAAATCTGCTCTCCAAAAGCTAAATAGCGCTCTTTCCATTCTGAGCCCAGCCATGTACTCATACAGCAGATTACAACCACATATGGGGTATTGCTGTGTTTAGGAGCAATTATTTTGCAAACTGTGGGGTGCTTTTTCTCCTTTAACCCATTGTGAAAATGAAAACTTTGGGGATAAAGTGACATTTTAGTAATGTTTCATTTATACATTCCAGTGTTAGCAAAATCTGTGAAACGACTGTAAGGTCAAAATGCTCACTATACCCCTATATGAATTCTATGAGGGGTGTAGTTTCCAAAATGGGGTCACTTTTTGGGGTTTTCCTTTGTATTGGTACTCTAGGGGCTTTGTAAATGAGACATGGCACCTGAAAACTATTCCAGCAAAATCTGCTTTTCAGATACCTAGTGTCGCTCCTTCCCTTCCGTGCGCTGCCATTCGCCTAAACATCAGTTTACACCCACTTGTGGGGTATTTCCGTGCTCGGGAGAAATTGCATAACAAACTGTGAGATGCAGTTTCTCTTTTAACCCTTTTTGAATGTGTTAATTTTAGGGCTAAATTAAGGAATTAGTGGGAAAAAATGAAATGTCTAAATTTCACCTCCATATTGTTTTAATTCCAGTGAAATGCTTAAAGGGTTAACAAACTTCCCAAATATTATTTTGAATTATTTGAGGGGTGCAGTTTTGAAAATGGGGTGATTTATGGGGGTTTCTAATATATAGGCCATTATAATCCTCTTCAGAACTGAAGTGGTCCCTAAAAAATTAGTTTGGGAAATTTTCTTGTAAATCTGCAAAATCGCTGTTACACTTGTAAGCCTTCTAACATCCAAAATAAATTACAGGACGATTAAAAGATGATGCCGATATAAAGCAGAGATATGGTAGATAATATGTATTAATGTATTTGGGTGGTATGACTATCTGTCTGAAAAGCAGAGCATTTCACATTTTGAAAATTGCGATTTTTTTCCAAATTTCCTATTTTTTTTATAAATAAATACAAAAATATTCATTAGTGTTTACCACTAACATGAAGTACAATGTGTCACGAAAAAACAATCTCAAAATCACTTGTGTAAGTTAAGACGTCTCAAAGTTATTGCCATATAAAGTGACACATGTCAGTTTTGAAAAACGAGGCCTGGTCCTTAACGCACTTTTGGGCTGGGTCCTTAAGGGGTTAATCAGCCGGCCTTCCCTCTGTGTCTTCGATTCTGAATAGTGTACCTTATGTAAATCTTCACATGTAAAGCACCATGGAATTAATGGTGATATATAAATAAACAATAATAATTAAAAAAAAAAAAAATAGAAGCAACAAGGCACAGCAAGGCAGCATGGGAAATACACCCATCTTCAAACCCAGAAGCAAAGCCGAATATTAAACACAGCGTGCAAATGGAGCACAGAAAAAAATTTCAGTTAATTTGTTAAAATTTTTACAAAGAAAGATATGTATGCATGAGCAATAATAGGACAGTTTTGGGGTAAAAAACAATAGGTCTTGGAATTCTCGTATAAATATCTGTTTCAGAGATGCGTCTTTTAAGTGCATCAATTAGATTTCAGTTTTAATATTTAAGTACACTAGAGGTATTACATTCACAGCACCTGACAAGACGTTGCAAAATGAATGGAGATTGGGGCCCCTCAGGGTGATTGAGATGGGACCCAGAGATGTAGGATAATGACTGGCCTGTCATCTCAATTTTCCAGTGTGTCTATAGTATCTAAAATTAAACTGGGTAGTTTATTAAATAATTATCTACCCAGTATATTATACTGATGTACAGTGGGGAAAAAAGTATTTAGTCAGCCACTAATTGTGCCAGTTCTCCCACTTAAAAAGATGAGAGAGGCCTGTAATTGAGATCATAGGTAAACCTCAACTATGAGAGTCAAAATGAGAAAACAAATCCAGAAAATCACATTGTCTGATTTTTAAAGAATTTATTTGAAAATTATGGTGGAAAAATAAGTATTTGGTCAATAACAAAAGTTCATCTCAATACTTTGTAATATATCCTTTGTTGGCAATGACAGAGGTCAAACGTTTTCTGTAAGTCTTCACAAGGTTGGCACACACTGTTGCTGGTATGTTGTCCCATTCCTTCATGCAGATCTCCTCTAGAGCAGTGATGTTATGGGGCTGTCGCTGGGCAACACGGACTTTCAACTCCCTCCAAAGGTTTTCTATGGGGTTGAGATCTGGAGAATGGCTAGGCCACTCCAGGACCTTGAAATGCTTCTTACGAAGCCACTCCTTCGTTGCCCTGGCGGTGAGCTTGGGATCATTGTCATGTTGAAAGACCCAGCCATGTTTCATCTTCAATGCCCTTGCTGATGGAAGGAGGTTTGCACTCAAAATCTCACGATACATGGCCCCATTCATTCTTTCATGTACACGGATGAGTCGTCCTGGTCCCTTTGCAGAGAAACAGCCCCAAAGCATGATGTTGCCACCCCCATGCTTCACAGTAGGTATGGTGTTCTTTGGATGCAACTCAGCATTCAATCTCCTCCAAACATGACGAGTTGTGTTTCTTCCAAACAGTTCTACTTTGGTTTCATCTGACCATATGACATTCTCCCAATACTCTTCTGGAACATCCAAATGCTATCTAGCAAACTTCAGATGGGCCCGGATATGTACTGGCTTAAGCAGGGGGACGCTTCTGGTACTGCAGGATTTGAGTCCCTGGCGGCATAGTGTGTTACTGACGGTAGCCTTTGTTACGTTAGTCCCAGCTTTCTGCAGGTCATTCACTAGTTCCCCCTGTGTGGTTTTGGGATTTTTGCTCACCGTTCTTGTGATCATTTTGACCCCACGGGGTGAGATCTTGCGTGGAGCCCCTGATCGAGGGAGATTGTCAGTGGTCTTGTATGTCTTCCATTTTCTAATTATTGCTCCCACAGTTGATTTCTTCACACCAAACTGCTTGCCTATGGCAGATTTGGTCTTCACCATAATGGAGTTTGGAGTGTGACTGTTTGAAGTTGTGGACAGGTGTCTTTTATACTGATAACAATTTCAAACAGGTGCCATTACTACAGGTAATGAGTGGAGGACAGAGGAGCCTCTTAAAGAAGAAGTTACAGGTCTGTGAGAGCCAGAAATCTTGCTTGTTTGTAGGAGACCAAATACTTATTTTCCACCATAATTTGCAAATACATTTTTTAAAAATCAGGTCAATGTGATTTTCTGGATTTGTTTTCTCATTTTGTCTCTCATAGTTGAGGTCTACCTATGATGTAAATTACAGGCCTCTCTCATCTTTTTAAGTGGGAGAACTTGCACAATTGGTGGCTGACTAAATACTTTTTTTCCCACTGTATAGTCTGGTTAAGATGCTATATGAAAAATACCTGTGGATCAGTCCAAGCCTGTGTGAATAGAGCGTAAGAGTTGACTCTCCAAAAAGATACTTTCTCTTTTTGATTATTCTGTCAACTACACCTGGCTGGCTTGTACCACTCTTTACCACATGCAAAACCAACTCTGCCTTAAAAGTTACATTATCCTGCACATGGGGACCCTTTTTGTATAAGAAACTACATTACCTTATAGTTCACAAAGCACACTACTGGATTTATATAAGAAAAGTGCACAATTTGCATTGTGTATTCTCCCACCTGTGTCATCTGCCCTTCTCTTCTGAGGTCTTTGAGGGAGAGGTGGTTGTTTACAGAGCTGCTTCACAATACTCACTGGCTGAACCTTTTAACCTCAGACTGAAGAGTACTAACTAAAGACTGAAGCCTAGAAATACCACCATATAAACCAGACAACTGTTGCAGAGTGTGATTGCTGGATGTGACAGAGTCAAAAAACAGATAGACATATGTATATAACAGGAACAGACTTTAGTGGAACATGAATGCAGTAAGAGAAGGTTCGTGTCACATGGTGACTAACAGATCTAGTACAGCACACACTTAAACAGGAAGTGTACCAACAAGCAAAACAACAAAGTACAGAGTGTCTACAGATAAACATTTGATAACAGCTACATCTAGTGTCATAAATGTGAACTGCAGTCAATCCAGAAAATACAGACAAAGCTAAGCTGTTGCATATCTCCAACAACAACTATATGCAAATTTGATAGCATGACAAGTTCCATAGGGTATTATGGAAAATAACAGCCAGGCAACTGTTGTACTGCACTAGAGATGAGAAAATATTGTCATTGTTTTCCAAATGTCTCTGTGGTTTGGGCAAAAAAATTTGTTTTGGATCAAACTTGTTCAATCTGAACTGGATGCACCAGGAAAAGTTTCATCAGGCGGGTAAAGTGTTTTTTGAATAAAAATAACATTACTCACATTTCCTGGGTTCTACCACAGCATCATATGATGTTTCAGTCCTTTTTTGGGACTGTCCTCCATCTTAATGATGTCTTAATCAGTAAAAAATTGAAATTTAAAGGGAGTCCACAGGAAAATCAGCATGAAACTAATGACTGTAACTCAGAGGCGTAGCTATGGGTTCAGCACAGGGGGAGCGAACATGTCCAAGTGGGCCCCCAACTTGGACTTGTTCGTATACCGATACTATCAGTATACGGTGAGCGTATAGTGGTATATAGCAGCTCTACACAGGGCTCTGCAGACGATTTAGGTGAATACAGGGCAGTAGCATTTAGTGACTTACTGGTGACGTCTCTGACCAATCCTTCACATTTCCCATCTCTTCCATCTGGACGGCCATGACCACTTCTTCCAGTCTCTGTAAAGTTTGCAGCACAGACATCTTTGGCTCATCACTTTTCCAGGCACCTCACCCACATTGTCCTCACTTGCACAAAGCCCCCATCCTGCTGCTATTCTTCATTGTAGCTCTATTTTTATGAAAATCAGCTTTTCATTCTGATGCAAATTAGCTAAAAAGAGCTTTAGGGCCATGTCTTCTTCTGCCAGGGCTGGTTATCTAGAGCGGAGATTGACACTACCCTAGAACTCTTTTCAGCTAACCTGCCTAAGAATAAAACACTGATTTTCCTGAAAACAGACATGCAATTCAGAATAAGAAAGACATATTTGGAAAGTGTAGGAGCTGCCCCAAAAAGATACTGGCATTAGTATTATACAGTGTTTCCTGCTGACAGACTCAGTTTAAGGTCTTACAATGAAATCAGAAGAGGTCTAAGTTCATTCAACAGGTAGACTCCTGTGTAAGGGTATCCAACGATTAGAAAGCCTATTTTCTCAGACTTTACCCACCTAATTTGCTTTGGTATGGCACTAAGTAGCTTCTCTACTGAATGTCTTCATATGCTAGTCTCTCACCACCAGCATTAGTTCAATCCAAGGCAAACTTGCTGAGATCTACTGCAGTAATATAGAAGTTACTATTATTATAAAAAAAATATACCATTTTCACACATAAAGGAAACAACCAGGCTGCATGTATACAAGGTGCTGACCATTGTATTGTTTTGCACACATATATCTTAATAAGGTGCAAACACACAATATATTTGCAGAATATTATTGTGTTATCACTGAAAAACTTTTCAATGAAAGTACAATAGGGAAAGGTATGCCTGTTGTACTTTTTAAATAAAAAGAATATTATCATAATAACAACACCATACTTTTAGTGGAGAGAGTATGAATAGTTCATGCCTCTCTCCAGTCAGCAACCTTATGGCTGTCAGATGACAACAGCTGCTCTATGTTAGACTTTCACTTACTGTATCTCTGCTCAAGGATAGTTTAAAGTTGATGGGACTCATAAGAATAAAAATTGGTGAGGGTCCCTATCCCATCTGTAGGAAAAAGAAAAAAAATAGATACTATGTAACCACGTATACATACAAACATACATACATAGAGGTATGGATCCTGAATGTGAGCAGTGTATATATTAACCATAAAAATCATGCCAGAGAAGTAACTGGAAAATGTCAGCCTCATATTCATGTAATCCTCAACTTCCAGTATGGCCTTTGTCATTGTAAGGTTATGCTGGGAGTTGGGATGGAGTAAGATTCCTAGACCCTCAAGATGGTAGAGGGCCCATGTACATGTCACTTCTGTCGACCCATAATCCAGCCCTGGCCAAAATCCATGCAGGAACAGGAAGCCCCATAAAGCAACTTGGAGTATGAAGCTTTCTGCTAGCAGAGGGAACTTGGGGGTGCAGGGGTTCAGGTGAGAACAGTCAGTAGACAGAAGAATAGGGATAAGAATAAACACATAAAATACATGTATACTAACACCAGAAGTCTCACTAAGAAGAGCAAGAAACTAGAAGTGATAATGTTGGAATAGAAATATGATATATTGAGGATAAGTGACACATGGCTGGACTCTAGCTATGACTCGGCTATAAATATACAGGGGTACAGTATGTTTAGAAATGAGCGTACCAATAGGAAAGGAGGAGGGGCTTGCCTAACATCCTTCCTTAAGCCAGTCCTAAGTGATGACATCTAGGAAGAAAATGAATATGTGGAAAATGGTGGAAATAAGGGGAGGAATAAAGAATAATAAAATACTGATAGGGTTTTCTTAAATCCCCAAATATAATGGAAAAAGCAGAAAATCTACAATTAAAACAAATAAATGAGGCATTTCTGCAGCATCCCAGAGTGCTACTGCTTTTAATTGTTTGTCTTTTTTACCTATGAGATTATGTTGGTATGTTCCATTCTACAGTCATGGCCAAAAGTTTTGAGAATGATACAAATATTAATTTTTACAAAGTCTACTGCTTCAGTTTTTCTAATGGCAATTTGCATATACTCCAGAATGTTATAAAGAGTGATCAGCTTAACAGCAATTACTTGCAAAGTCAATATTTGCCTAGAAAATGAACTTTATCCCCCAAAACACATTTCAACATCATTGCAGCCCTGCCTTAAAAGGACCACCTAACATCGTTTCAGTGATTGCTCCATTAACACAGGTGTGGGTGTTGATGAGGACAGGGCTGGAGATCAATCTGTCATGATTAAGTAAGAATGACACCCCTGGACACTTTAAAAGGAGGCTGGTGCTTGCCATCATTGTTTCTCTTCTGTTAACCATGGTTATCTCTAAAGAAACACGTGCAGTCATCATTGCACTGCACAAAAATGGCCTAACTGGGAAGAGTATTGCAGCTAGAAAGATTGCACCTCAGTCAACAATCTATCTCATCATCAAGAACTTCAAGGAGAGAGGTTCCATTGGTGCCAAAAAGGCTCCAGAGCGCCCAAGAAAGACCAGCAAGCGGCAGGACCGTCTCTTAAAAGTGTTTCAGCTGCGGGATCGGGCTACCAGCAGTGCAGAGCTTGCTGAGGAATGGCAGCAGGCAGGTGTGAGTGCATCTGCACGCACTGTGAGGCGGAGACTCTTGGAGCAAGGCCTGGTCTCAAGGAGGGCAGCAAAGAAGCCACTTCTCTCCAGAAAAAACATCAGGGACAGACTGATATTCTGCAAAAGGTACAGGGAGTGGACTGCTGAGGACTGGGGTAAAGTCATTTTCTCTGATGAATCCCCTTTTCGATTGTTTGGAACATCTGGAAAACAGCTTATTCGGAGAAGAAGAGGTGAGCGCTACCACCAGTCTTGTCTCATGCCAACTGTAAAGCATCCTGAAACCATTCATGTGTGGGGTTGCTTCTCAGCCAAGGGAATCGGCTCTCTCACAGTCTTGCCTAAAAACACAGCCATGAATAAAGAATGGTACCAGAATGTCCTCCAAGAGCAACTTCTCCCAACCGTCCAAGAGCAGTTTGGCGCTCAACAATGCCTTTTCCAGCATGATGGAGCACCTTGCCATAAAGCAAAGGTGATAACTAAATGGCTCAGGGAACAAAACATAGAGATTTTGGGTCCATGGCCTGGAAACTCCCCAGATCTTAATCCCATTGAGAACTTGTGGTCAATCATCAAGAGACGGGTGGACAAACAAAAACCAACAAATTCAGACAAAATTAAAGCATTGATTCTGCAAGAATGGACTGCTATCAGTCAGGATTTGGTCCAGAAGTTGATTGAGAGCATGCCAGGGAGAATTGCAGAGGTCCTGAAGAAGAAGGGTCAACACTGCAAATATTGACTTGCTGCATTAACTCATTCTAACTGTCAATATAAGCTTCTGTTACTCATAATATGAATACAATTATATTTCTGTATGTGATAAAAACATCTGACAAACACACATAAAAACCAGAGGGCAGCAGATCATGTGAAAATATAATATTTGTGTCATTCTCAAAACTTTTGGCCATGACTGTATGTTAAATGTAATTGTTATGCAGCTATCCTCTATATTTCCCCCCCCTGCATTGTTCAAACCTTGCATTGGTTCTGCCCTGGCCTATCACATCACAGGCCACTGGGTGAGGTTGTAAGGAGACCTAGTCTCCCCAGCGACAGTTGGTATTTAGTCTGGTGTGTGCAGTCAGCTAGAGAAGGTGTGCAGAGTTTGCCTGCCACCAGCTTCTGGACTGAGGCTCAGCGGTCAGCTTACAGCCTCAAGGAGGAATAACATCAGCCCCAGGCTCATCCAGAGACAGCCCTGAGCAAGGGAGAGTAGCTGTCTAAGCTGTTGGACATTTTCGGTGCCGTGCCAGGAGGAGCAGGAGATGACCCTGACAGGAGTTCCACATTCGGGCCTAGACTTCAGGAAACCAGATCCATGTCAGGACTCCCTGTGATTCCATCCCCAGTATACTTGGCTGGAAGAGGCATGAGAGGAGGAGTAATGGTGGACTATATTACAGAGCCTGTAACATCCCTGGGCATCCTACTAGAACCAAGGCTGGGGGAATTGGACATTGTACTACTACCCCCATTTCGAAGCTAACGTTACCTGTTTCCAGTTGTTTCAATAAAAACTTTTCCTGGTTCACCTGCACTGCTATAATATCAGGGCCCTTCTGCAAACACCACACCGGCTCAGAGAGGAGAGGTCCCCTCTCCAACTGGAAGCGCCCCGGGAGAAAGAACTACTACCACCATCATCTGGTAGTGCTGCAGGACCACCATTGACTTTGTTCGGCCCAAGAGTGGGACTGGAGTGGTTGGTGAGTGTGCTCGGTCTAGCAAGTGGCACATCCTCAGCCAATACAACTCCCATCCTCTGGTCTCCTCCATCTCGGTTGCGGAATTTCAACTACCCAGATATAAACTGAGAGGCAGAAACCTGCAGGTCCAATGAAGGGAACAGGTTTTTGCCAGTAATAAATGACAATTACCTATCAGAACTAGTGCAGGACCCAACATGAGGCAAGGCACTTTTAGACCTAATTTTGATAATAAAACCTGACACCTTTTTAAAAGTGAACGTCAGGGTTCATCTAGGTCAGAGGTTCCCAAACTTTTTTTTCTCATAGATCACTTTCAAAATTTTACTGGTTTTGGTGGACACCCTGCTGCTACATTTCTACCATGTTCCCAAAACTCCTCAAAAAATGTGAAGATTAGATCTAACGTAGACCCCCGTCGAGTCTCCCGTGGACCCCTGGGGGTCCACCTGGACCACTTTGGGAATCACTGATCATATACACTTTAATGAGATGTTTAGTACAGGGGTACAAAAACACTAAACTTCTGGAAGGCCATTTTTTACCAGCTGAGAGAGAAGATTAGCAACATAAACTGGGACAATGTCCTCAAAGTGGAGGGAACACAAAGTAAATGGTTAATCCTAATAGGGCTAGTGAAAAACATATACCTTATGGGAATAAGCTGGCTAGAAATCATAGAAAATCAATGTGGCTAACTAAAACGGTGTGAGTATGTAACCAGAGGGCGCTATTGAGCGACACAGACCCAGGCCAGAAAAGGCTCTCAGCCACGCCTTTGGGTGCGGGGGCGTATCTCCAGAAGGCTGGAGAAACCTGCATGGAGCAGGAACTGTGTGTCCAGCAAAGGACAGAGAGAGACGGTTTGTCCCAGAAGGGCTGGGGTCCACAGGGGACTTTTGCTGCAGCTGAGCAGTAGTCAGGCTAGTTCAAGGAGTCAGTTAGTGCCCTAACTGTGGCCTAGGTTTTTGTTGTTTTGTTATGTTGCACCTATGCTGAATAAAGCCAGTTTTATTTTACACTTGGACCTTCTGAACGCTATCTCTCCGGCACCCAGTACCACGAACCACTGCTGTTCGGACCAGGAGTCTGCTGCCATTTGAGACTAGTCCCCCCAAGTTGTGGCATATGGTGCTACGGATTCGGGCATAAAGAGATCCACGCAAGTCCTGGAAGACAAGTGGTTGGTGACTGCAGTACTGCTAAGTGTGCATTGTGGCCTACAGCTGGAAGGAATCTGTGATTTCAACTGAGAAATCCAGGAAGGGGTGAGTGGAATATGCAACATAGCAAATTGTGTGCAAAAACTGGTGAAAGCAAAACTCTGGAAGAGGAATCCAGGGAATGGACTTTGTGTATACTGTGGCACAGAAGTCTGTAAAGTGCTTGCTGATGGCAAGAAAATAAGCAATGTGGGTAGAAGCTGGATATTGCAAACAGTCTATGTGAAAGGCTATGGTGCCATGTTGGTATTTTCTGTGGAAGACAGAAGAAAATGCTGGTTGTTGTAGTGCCACTTAAGTTAACTGTTTGAATACATGTGACTGCAGAAGATAGAAAAAAGTTGCTGCCGGTTGAACCCAAGGTTGCTGTGGAATATTGTGTAATTTTGTTGGTAAACCATGGGCAAGAAAAAGAGAATTTCAGCTTGTTAAAAAGCAGAGAAGTTATGCACAGGTTAGTGCAGCAGTCTGAATGTAGAGAGACACAAAACCCAGAACAGAGCATGTGGAGTGCAAGTAAAGATAAAGGGTTGCATGAGAGTGACTCAGTTTTTCTAAAGCACCTCTGTTCTATGAATGAATATGTCCCTGCTGACTGTATGTCTCATACTGGAGTGCATGAAAGCGCCAAAGATGAAAATATTAGGGTGCAGCAGCTTCAAGATGAGATTAAAGTATGAAGATGAAATATCTGATTGGAAATGGCAACTTGAGGTATCAGAAAAAGAGAACCTTAAGTTAAAGAAAGAGCTTGAAACTATAAAGAGTTCATATCCTAGTCTTTGTGAAAATGTGGTGCTGGGTTTGCCTGGAATGGACTGTGTAAGAAGGAGTTTGCTGAAATGAAATGTGCTCTATCTAATAAAGTTATACAGAGTGTAGAGCAAAAGCAAGTGCTTGAGAAGCAATTGCAGGATTTAAAGGAGCAGCATGTCCAAGACTCCATTGCCAGAGAGAGTGTCATTGAAAAATTAAGAGATGACCTTGAAACTGCTAAACGTGAGAGAAGTGAATTTTTGCAGTGTCAATCAGAATGTTTGGATGACCACGTCAGGAAGTGTGAAAAACTTTCAGCTGCATTAACTGACAAAGAAAATGAAATTGCAGAGCTGAGGAAGCATGTGTCTGACCGAGAGAGTGATTTAGAACCTGTGGTGCAGACATTGCAGTCAGAGCAAAACTTGCATGAACTAAAGCATGTTCACCTAAATAGTGAAGTCAACGAATGGCGGAGCAGAGCTGGAGTTCTGGAACAAAGAGAAATGGAACTCAAAGCTAGAATATGTAGCCTGGAGAGGGCGCTCTCAGGATCTTGTGAAGATAAAGAGAAATTGTCTGTTTTGGTGCAAAATAAAGACAAAGAATTGATGGAGATGTCGTCTGTCCATGCTCAGAAAGTGCAAGCCTTACAGGAGAGTCACAAAAAAGTAGAAACTCAACTTCGAGTGCTGCAACTAAAAGTCACAGAACGGGACAGGTTTCAAGCAGAACTGCTAGACAAGGCAAACGGTCTGCAGGTGGAATTGAATAATGTCACAGGGCTTCTTTCTCAAGCAGACAGCAAGTTTATCAAACTTTCCAAAGATTTTTCTACACTAGAATCTCAGCTTCAGGACACTCAGGAACTTTTGCAAGAAGAAACTCCTCAGAAGCTTGACCTTAGTACAAAACTAAAACAAATGGAAGATGAGAAAAATGGTTTCCTTGAGCAACTAGGGGAAGAGAAGATAGCAAAAAGAGATTTGACAAAGCAGATTTCAACACTACAGGCTCAAGCGACTGATATGAAGAAAAAAATGGAGGATAGTATTGGGTCCTTGGACTCTGTTGAAGAACTAAAGGAAAAGTTGCAAAAGGAGCTAGAAACTACAAATCAACGGTTTGAAGAGAAGTTTTCTGCTTATGACAAACTTGAGAAGACAAAAATTAGACTTCAGCAGGAACTAGAAGATATAGGTGTAGATCTTGATCATCAACGTCGGATTGTGTTAAGTTTGGAAAAGAAGCAGAAAAAGTTTGATCAGCTGCTTGGTGAAGAGAAGGCTCTTTCTGCTAGATATGCAGAAGAACGTGACCGTGCTGAAGCAGAGGCTCATGGAAAAGAGACCAAAGCTCTTGCCTTGGCTCGCTCCCTAGAAGAGGCCCTTGAATTAAAGGCGGAGTTAGAGAGGCTCAACAAGCAACTGCGCACTGAAATGGAGGATTTGGTTAGCTCCAAGGATGAAGTTGAGAAAAACCTGGAATCTGTGCAGATATTGTATGAGAACAAAGCTAATGCTTATGACAAGCTGGAAAAGGCCAAGAGAGAATTGGACCTCCAGATAGAAGACATGAGGATTTAGTTTGAGGGAAACCTGTCTAATTTATCTGCTGAGATTGTAGATCTAAAAATGCTTGTTGCTAAACTAAAGTGCAAGTGAATAAGCAGGAGGAAATTGCACGCATCAAGGAACAGCTGGAGTTTCATATGGATCAAGTGAAGCGTGAGTCAGAAATAAAGTTGGAAGAGCACACTTTTCAGATAGAACAGTTAAAAACCGAAGTGGAATCTAAAAGAGAAGAATTAGATCGATTGCAGCAGTCTTTATCCAATACTCAACAGTCAGCATCTGCACTCTCTTCAAAGCTGCCAGCATAGAGGCAGAGAAAGCAGAGACATTAAGGCAGCCAGAACCTGTAACCAAAAAGCATCTGGGTACTGACAGTAAAAACTGTGATGTTGGAAACTTGGTATCCCAGTCCTCCGGTATTAGCACAAAGAATGAAAATAACTTGGAGTATGTTGAGATGACGATATCTCCTGCTCCTGTACTGTCAGAAATGGATTTTCACAAAAATTCTTGCAATCTATCACAGTACCGCAACATGCCTCCAGGAAGTTATGCGTATGAGAAAGAGGAGGTAAGACTAGAGTGTGGAAGTGGTTCTCTTGCTGCCGTACAGGTGTGGAAGCATTATACAGAAACCATTCCAATATATGATGTGGCAGTTGATAAAGACATACCAGAAAATGTAGTAGTGCGTGATCTATTTTGTGAGGGTGTACTATATGGCCCTTGTGCAGAAGGAGAAGATATTGCAGTACAGAGCTTGTGTATCTCCAACAAAGAGGAGAGCAAGCAGCCTATGTCTCCTAAACTTCTAAACCTTGATGGTGATGGCAAAGTTTGCTTTGAGATGAAGATTATGGAAAAGGTACCCGTGAAACATTTATACTCTAAAGACATTGATCTGCATGTAGTACGTGTCAGTTGGTCTCTGAGCTCCTGTGGATTCATGATAGGAGAAGATGAAGATTCTTACGGTTATTCACTAAAGGAATCAAAGTCATGCAATGGGATGGCTGAAGACTATGGCGAGAAATGTGATGAAAATGAGGTGATCCCCTGTATGGCGAATTGTGAAGGTGATGAGGTAAAACTTGCCTTTGCACAGAATGGCCAGGATTTTGGCGTAGCAGTTAAAGTGATGAGAAACCGGAAATGTCGAGTAACCAGAATTGGGAAGAAAAGACCGCCAGATTGGGACTTCTGGAGAGACACTGGACAGGCATACATGGTTGAAGAGGGACTTCGTCATAGGATGTCTTGTCCCATTGTAGCTCACCCCATGGGTAATGAGCTGAGGGGGAGGGTATGTGAGTATGTAACCAGAGGGCGCTATTGAGTGACCCAGGCCCAGGCCAGAAAAGGCTCTCAGCCACACCTTTGGGTGGGGGGTGTATCTCCAGAAGGCTGGAGAAACCTGCATGGAGCAGGAACTGTGTGTCCAGCAAAGGACAGAGAGAGACGATCTGTCCCAGAAGGGCTGGGGTCCACAGGGGACTTTTGCTTCAGCTGAGCAGTAATCAGGCTAGTTAGGGGCTCAAGGAGTCAGTTAGTGCCCTAACTGTGGCCTAGGTTTTTGTTGTTTTGTTATGTTGCACCTATGCTGAATAAAGCCAGTTTTATTTTACACTTGGACCGTCTGAACGCTATCTCTCCGGCGCCCAGTACCACGAACCACTGCTGTCCGGACCAGGAGTCTGCCACCATTTGAGACTAGTCCCCCCAAGTTGTTGCAACGGTAAGGAGTCCCGTCAGACTAATCTGATCAGCTTCTTTGAAGAGGTCAGTTCTAGACTGGACATGAGTAATGCAGTGGACATGGTATAGACTTTTCAAAGGCTTTTGATACTGTACCACATAAAAGGTTGGTATGCAAAATGAGAATGTTGGGACTGGGGGAAAACATATACATTTGGGTTCTCAACTGGCTCACTGATAGGAAACAGAGAGTGCTTATTAATGGCAAATATTCAGACTGATTCACAGTCACCAGTGGGGTGCCACAGGGGTCAGTATTGGGTACTCTCCTGTTTAATATCTTTATTAATGACCTGATACAGGGTTTACAGAGCAGGGTGTTCATATTTGCAGATTATACTAAACTCTAAAATAATTAAAAATGAGGAGGATAATAGAATATTACAACGGGATCTAAGGAAGCTGGAGGCATGGGCTGAGACTTGACAAATGAAGTTTAATGTAGACAAATGTTATGCATTTTGGTCGAAGAAATAAAATGTATGATTATGTACTTAAAAAAATACTGGGTAAGATTGCCAATGAAAAAGACTTATGGATTTTGGTGGACAGTAAGCTTACCTTTACTGACCAGTGCCAGGCAGCTGCTGCCAAGGAAAATAAAACTATGGAATGCATCAAAAGAGGTATAGATTCTCATGACAAGAACATAGTTATGCCTCTATACAAATCACTGGTACGGCCACACTTAGACTATTGTGAGCAATTTTGGGGCCCAGTGTACAAGAAAGACATAATTGAATTAGAAAGAGTGCAGAGAAGGGCGACCAAAATTTTTACGGGAATGGGTGGATTGGAATACTATGACAGACTAACAAACTTGGTGTTATTTAGTTTAGAAATAAGATGTCTACGGGGAGAGCTAATAATTATATATAAATACATGAAGGAACAGCACAATGACATTTCTAATTATCTCTTAACTCCTAGGCCAGTGACCGTGACAAGGGAACATCCTCTTTGTCTAAAGGAAAGAACATTTCACCAGCAACAAAGATGGGGATTCTTTACTGTAAGAGGAGTGAGGCTATGGAACTCACTGCCACAGCATAGTGTGATGGTGGATTCATTGTGCAAGTTCTAAAAGGGCCTGGATGCTTTTCTTGAACCGAAAAATATTACGGATTATTGGTTTTAGATTTTGATAAGCACAAGTTGATCTAGGGTTTTATACCAATTACCAGATTTGGAGTCTGGAAGGAATTTTTTCTCATAACATGGGGAAATTGTCATGAACCTTGGGGTTTTTTTTTTTTTTGTCTTCCCCTGGATTAACACTGTATGGTTACAGGTTGGACTTGTGTCTTCATCCAACCTAATCTACAATGTAACTTTATAGGAGTACATTGGAGATTATAGGACTTCTTGGAATGAGGGAACCCTATCATTGCTGCAGTAAGGCATTGTTTTGGCCACAGGGAATTGATGAATACTGGGGACACTAGTAATGAGATACTACTGCAATTACTTTAGGGCATTGGGAATAATTCAGTTATCATTAGCAAGTTATTATATAGATGGTTCGTGGGCAAATTACAGTGACCACTGGATGGAAATCGAAAAAAAAAAAAAAAATTTCTTATATAGCTTCACCAGAAAATAAATAGGAGATCAACTAAGCTTTTTTAATTTACTTTTCTGAAATATCCTCCATTGGGAATAGTATCTGTTTATTTTATAGAATATGGAAAACAAACTTAACCCACTAAGATCATGGCCACTCATGGCTTTCAGAACACAGAGACATTTATGTTTAATTTCCATTGGAACACTCTGAAAGCCCAAACTTTTTTTTTCCATTGAGGAGTTGTTTTTTACAAGGTGAGTTGCAAGTTTTGATGGATTCATTGTGAGGTAACTATAACTTATTTTAAATGTTATTAATTCTAGAAGGGATGCAGGGGATTCAACTGTGCCTGGTGCTATGTCCATAACACAATAGCATGTCATGGTGCACTAACCTACCTGCCATAACATACTATTATGTCATGGTAGAGGAAGGGCTAAATATATCAAGAGATCATATTGTAAATACATAAGGGTTAATATGGTAACAATTTCATCTTTGCATTGGGAGTAGCAGGAATTAAATGTCAAGAATCAATAGATTCTAGTTTCTAAGTTCTGGTATGTGATTTTTTTCATGAAGTGCTGTCATTGGGTACGTTCAAAAAAAGTTGAAAGATATAAATGAGATCAGTGAGCAGAAATGAGCGCGTACAGTGGTTAACTACTGTTACATTTCAACACTGAGTGGAGCTTGCATATTTTTCCCTCTCTTTGCAGAGTTTTCACCAATGCTCCAGATACCCCCGGAGTCATTAGCAAAGGGGGACATGACTTTGGGATGGGGAAACCAATAACTCCTGCAGTTTCATCTTTGTGCAGTAGTTGTGTGGATTTATACAGGCTGGTTCAGCTTTAAGAGTATATGTGTATATTCCGCCTTGGGAGTATATAGTGCCTAGTGTGTTACTGTAGGGAGGGAGGAGTTTAGGAATAGATGTAACTTCCTGTCTTATTCATCTCTTCCTCTTTCTCTCACCACAAGGACTGGAGGAAACATTTCCCTCCCACCCGCCCTCTTTTAATCACTATTTTACAATTGCTTTTTTCACGTTTAGCTGTATAATGTATGTATTATTGTATAATTTCTTTGTTTGATACTGTAATTGTGTTTCTGGCCATATATACAATTCTAAGATGACTTTGATGAGTTAATGTTGGCATTATCCTTCTAAGCCCAAGGGAAGGGCAATCCTCCAGCCATGGTTCCCTAGAGGTTTCCTCCACAGGGGTTTTTTCCTCTCCTGAGTGCTGTAGGATGACTCTTCATGAGTCAGAGGTTTGCCATGTTTAGTCCATATTTCATAGTATTTGCCTGAACATTTAGTTTTAAGTTATTTGTTCATGGCATTGGCAATAAGTGTGGAAATAAATTGAAATAATATTAAGCAAAAAAAAAAAAATTATAGAGGGAGTCAGTTGTATGTGATAAAGGTAATAAAGTGTTACATGTCACATGGTCCATTAATGAACTGTCACAGCTTTACTTTTGCGGTTGAGGAGTCAGGTGGAAGTTGCAGGCAAGTTATTGTGGACTTATTTTAACTAATAGAGGAGGTTAAACCTCATGGTGGTGAACAGGCTGAGCTTTGGAAATGGCCATCCTGAAGGATGTCGTAATAGTAACGTCATCCAGGGGCGGGCACAGTGGTTAAGCACAGGGCTGTTGGTGCCCTTAAAGTGTACTGGCTCTGCTAGAATTGCAAGCCGGAGTGTGCCGCCCCATTTATTGCTGTCTGGCCGGCTGCTGTATGTCAGACAGCTGGGGATCTCACAGTATTCGTGAATCCCAATGGTCTAGCACTTCACCTGACTCCTTCTGTGATTATTTTAGTTCTGTGATTTAAATAAAGCTGTGGCCATTTTGACACCCAAAATAAAGTGTTTTGTGCGTTTATTCAAAAGTCAGTGTTTACTGTAGTTTGGGTGGTTTTAGGAAGGAGTGAGGGTCCATCCCATATCCTAAAGTTAAGAGCCATAACTTGTTTGTGTGTGTGCCTAAAGAAGGGAAAGGGAATGATGTGAGCAATCTCTGTAGCGTGCTGTGAAGATGCTGGCAATATACAAGCAATTAAAAATAAAAAAATAAATGTGATTCTTTTTTAGAAGAGATTACTGTATAATAGCAGGAATTACAAGAGTTCCAGAATAAATAAGAATGTAACTGATTTTGCTTATTCAAACCTCACAAATGATGTTTTTTTTTCACTACCATAAACCTATTCTCAAACCTACAATTGCCATATAAAATTGAGATAGCATAAATACATACTCCATCATAGTAGAATAAACAGTATTCATGTATAAATTCATGTATGAATATGCCAGAACCTTTTCATGCTAGTAGAATGTTCAACATTGCACGTACATTCAAACACAATGAAGATCAGTATAAGGGGCCATTCACATCACGTTTATCAAGTCAGTTTAACCACTTCAGTACCTGGCCAATTTCTGGTCCAGAACCAGACACATCTTCGTGTTTTTTGTGTGTGCGGTTTTGAGGGCTGTAACATTTTTATCATTTGGGTTATTCAACTTATTTCTGCGTCTTTTTTTCGGTGACACATAAGGCTTTATTTTTATGTTGTTTTTATTTTTGCATGTGTTTTCATTTTTTTTTATATCCGGGAAAATATAAACAAAAGAGGAGGGAAAACGTGTCCGTTTCTCACTTTTCATTTTTTTTTTATTTAATAACACAAAGTGCTACTAAAAAACTTTATAAAACAGTTTTTCCTCTCTGTTACGGTAATTTTTATTTTGTATGATGTTGTCGGGGGTGGTGTTATAACCTTTAATAATGGCGTTTTATTGGCGTATTATGTATTGTTTTATTATTTTATTTACATTAAGTTTTAAATTGTTTTACATTGTGTCCCCGTAAGGTCATAATAGCCCCAGTTACAGGAGGAGTACAGCGTCCTGCCCCTTACTATAGAGCTGATCTGGGTCCTGTAGGACCCAGCAGCTCTTACAGATGCTGATCCCGGTGGATCACGTGACCGCTGGGTCAGAGCGGAGCCCATAGTGCTGTATACAGCGCTCATTGAGCACTGTATACACAGCGATCGGGAAGGCAGGGAAGGTAATAAACCTTCCCTGCCTTCTCTCTGGGAGCTCCGGCTGAAGTTACAGCCGGCTCCCCATTTCAGCAGCTGCACGATTTCATACAGCTGCTGAGTTCTGCTTGGACGTACCGGTACGTCCTTGCAGAACTAGACAACCACCTTCTGGACGTATATATCCAACGGGCGGTCCAGAAGTGGTTAAATGATCAGTTTAACGGATCAGTTTTTTTGACTGATGCAGATGCATGAATTGACATCAGTTTGCATCAGTTTTGTTTATTAAAATTTAAACTGACTTGAAAAATGTATGTGAATGTATGTGCAATGTTGAACATTCTACTAGCATGAGCGTTAACGGATGTGCATCAGTTTTTTGCTAAAAAAAAAAAAAAAGGGTCAATTTTTTATGTTTAGGGGGCGTACACACTACCACTGGTGACCATCAGTAGTGTCCGTAGCTATTGTCCGATACAAGATTTTAGCATCGGATACTAGCTGAACCGTCAGAAATCCGTTAAAATTTCCATTCATTTCAATGGGTTTTTATATTGTGTCCATTAGTGTCCGTTTGTGTCCGTTTACACCCAATCCGTCAGAAGTCAGTTTTTTTTTCCGCGGACAAAAAATCCTACATGCAGGACTTTTTTGTCCATTTGGAAAAATGGATTCTTGACAGATAGCAAGTGTCTGTTATTTTTTTAACATTGAAGTCTATGGGTAACGGACAGTAACTGATAGCCATAGTTACTGTCCGCTATTTTATGTCCGTTTTTTTTCTGTGCATGCTCAGAAAGCAGAAACAAACAAAAAAAACGGACAGTGTTAAAAAACGGACACTAACTGATGCTAATGTGTCCGTTTTTTTAACTGATCCAATAATTGGTGTGGTTACACCAGAGTGCTTTTAGGGCCATTTTAGCTTATTTTAGCTTATAAAAACATATCAGTCATTACCTCCAATAAAAAAGTAAATATAGCATCTGTTATGTGCTCTGTATGCCCCAGTCCACTATTTCAGATGGACAGAAAAGTGTGTACTGCAACGCTTTTCTGTCCTTTAAAAAAAAAACAGATCCGCGACAGTTTCCTTTTATTTAGTATAGTTTTCAATGTATAATGGATGCAAGTGCTTTGCAGCTCTTTAAATATTCCGTTATTGCTTAAAATTTCAGCCGGGGGAACCCTCTCCTTTATCAGCCACAAGCCTGTCCCTCTTTTTGGCGCTGAAACCGCAGAGCAGTGGCTTGTGGGAAGGAGATGCCACTGCAGCAATACCACCTGATACCACAACATACACACATGGACAAAATTGTTGGTACCCCTCGTTTAATGAAAGAAAAACCCACAATGGTCACAGAAATAACTTGAATCTGACAAAAGTAATAATATATAAAAATTCTATGAAAATGAACAAATGAAAGTCAGACATTGCTTTTCAACCATGCTTCAACAGAATTTTTTTAAAAAAGAAAACTTATGAAACAGGCCTGGACAAAAATGATGGTACCCCTGAAAATAATGTGACCAAAGGGACGTGTTAAATCAAGGTGTGTCCACTAATTAGCATCACAGTTGTCTACAATCTTGTAATCAGTCAGTGGGCCTGTATATAGGGCTACAGATACTCACTGTGCTGTTTGGTGACATGGTGAGTAGGACACTCAACATGGACCAGAGGAAGTGAAGGAAAGACTTGTCTCAAAAGCTTAGAAAAAAAAATTATAGACAAGCATGTTAAAGGTAAAGGTTATAAGATCATCTCTAAGCAGCTTGATGTTCCTGTGACTACAGTTGCACCCCAGCAGGCAATGGGCCCTATTTACTTACTGATCCCTGCTCCTGCTCATGGCCATCTCCAGTTCCCCTTCTGCCCTCCAGAGTGCCCCGTGCATCTCACGTTGCTGGGAGTGAAGGAATGGAAGCGGAGGTGCCGTGGGCAGGGACCCCCGAGTATAATGATTATAGTGGTAACGGATACCAGTCTCTTAGGTATGAGTAGGGGGCAAATCATGAGTTAGGGGTCCGTTGTAGTAGGTTATTAGGATAGCAGCCATATTTTGTCTAGTCTGTAGTTGTGTTTGAACGGAGACAATGTGTTAGACTCTTGTAAACTGCGACCTAGGGAGGGACTGTTTAGTGGATCTGGAATGACAGCTGGATTAATGTAGCAGACTATTACAATCTGTGGGTTTATTGAATACATCAACTGTGATGCATCAGCTCCCTTGTTAATGGTAGTATCCACGAAGTTTACACTAGTAGGACTGTGATGTAAAGTAAAGCCGAATTCAGGAAAAATACTGTTCAGGATAACGTGAAAGTCAAGTAAGGTTGAAACGGGACCATTCCAAACACAGGATATGCCATTGATTTAGCTAAGCCATATCAATGAATATTCCCGAAAACGGTGAGAGGATATAAACATCTTCCAACAGCACCATATATGCGTTAGCATATGGGGGGAGCCATATTAGACCCATAGTGGTATCCCTTTTTTGAACATAACAGTCATCCCCAAAGAGAAAAAAAATTCTCTTCTAGAATAATACTGAGTAGTGCAAGGCAAAAATTCTGTTGGTTAATGGATAACGTAGAATGTTCTGCTAGTAGTTAGGAAGTTGCCATAATGCCCTTCTCGTGGTCGATGGACGTGTACAAGCTGTTTACATCCATCATCATGAGAATGATGTGGGGGGATGCTATTTAAACCAGCTAGTCTGGAAAAAAATCTGATGTGTCCAGAAGGAAAGAGGTAGACAGATAAGAGGTGTAAGAATCTTCAAGGTATATAGCTAGTAGAAATAAAAATGGAGCCTGTGGAAGCTACAATTGGTCGGTCACAGTGGCGTAACGATCGTGGTCGCACCCCCCTGACTGGGCCCGGCAGGGTATGGGGCCCGTGGCCAGCTGGAGATGGCCGGGGCCCCGGACCACTATGATAGTGGTCAGGGAAAGCCTGGTTCCCCGATAGCTATACATACTATTATTGGAAAGGGGCCCTGGCATATTCCAATAGATGGCAGCCCATGGGAGGTGACTGAAAACAATAAATACATATTCTCACCTTTCCTGGGCACAGCGTTCTATCCGACACTCTTCTGTCATGTGACTGAGGCCTGTGAATAGGCCCCAGTGGTCACTGGGCGCCCCCATGTGACAGCTGAGGCCCAATCAGGCTGAGGCCTCAGCAGTGACGTTGGAAGAGGGCCTGAAGACGCTGAAGACAGCAGGATGGAGCGAGGATGCCAAGGAAAGGTAAGGCAAGGTGAGAATGAATGTTTGTTATTTTTAATCTCCTTCTCTGGGCCACTGATTATTATACTCTGGGGTTTGAGGAGACCCCACAGTATAATGATTGCACCGAAGCGGAGGGGGGCTGTTGGGAGCTTATAATACTGGGCGGGGGGCCACTATGGAGCATATACTACTGGGTGGGGGACACTGTGGCGCATATACTACTGGGTGGGGGCCACTGTGGAGCATATACTACTGGGTGGGGGCCACAGTGGAACATATAATACTGGGTGGGGGTCACTGCTGAGCATAT
This sequence comes from Leptodactylus fallax, assembly GCA_947044405.1. Taxonomy (NCBI): domain Eukaryota; kingdom Metazoa; phylum Chordata; class Amphibia; order Anura; family Leptodactylidae; genus Leptodactylus; species Leptodactylus fallax. The sequence continues at coordinate 279,217 of CAMRHE010000061.1, read as the reverse complement.
AATACTGGGCGGGGGCCACTGTGGAGCATATACTACTGGGTGGGGGCCACTGTGGAGCTTATAATACTGGGCGGGGGCCACTGTGGAGCATATACTACTGGGTGGGGGCCACTGTGGCGCATATACTACTGGGTGGGGGTCACTGCTGAGCATATAGTACTGGGTGGGGGCCACTGTGGAGCATATACTACTGGGTGGGGGCCACTGTGGCACATATACTACTGAGTGGGGGCCACTGTGGAGCATATACTACTGGGCGGGGGCCACTGTGGAAAATATAATACTGGGTGGGGCCCACTGTGGGGGGCATATAATACTGGGTGGGGACCACTATGGGGAGCATATAATACAGGGTGGGGCCACTATGTGGAGCATATTATACTGTGTGGGGCCACTGTGGGGAGCATATTATACTGCGTGTGGGGGGAGCAATGTGGAGCATATAATGCTGTATGGGGGCCACTGTGGAGCATATAATGCTGTGTGGAGGCCACTGTCGAGCATATAATACTATCTGGGGCCACTGTCGAGCATATAATACTGTTTGTGGACCCATAACCATCACTATAAAGAATTTGCTGTAGGGAGGGGGTAGTGGGCCCTGGACAAAAGTTTGCACCCACAAGACTTTAGTTACGCCACTGGTGGGTCAGGTGGATTCTGAAGATATTTATGGATTTTAGGCAATGAGTAAAATACTGGTGTAATGTGGACTTCTTTGTAAAGAAATTAACTTGTATTGGAATCTATGATGCCAAGTGTCTGGTAATGTGTAAGTATGTCATGGATTCTAGCTGCAACTCTAGGTGTAGGGTCCTGTGGTATATGTTGGTAAGTGGGAGTATCTGCTAGATGTCTCCTTATATTATCTAAATAGGCCTTTCTATCCATAATGACCATAGCACCACCCTTGTCCGCAGGTTTAATGATTATACGTGAATCCTGTTGAAGAGAATTAAAAGAAATGAGTTCCTCACTCGATAAATTGGTTGTGTGCCTCCTAGTACTACACTGACTACCTGGGCTCCAACACATACATTTATACTATACTGACTGACTCCTTATGCTGTACTGGGTGTCTGACTTATGCCTCTATGCTGCACTGATTACCTCTTACCACTGTACTTACTGTCTGGGAGTTGACCTAGTGTTACCTAGTCTAGACCTATATCGTATGAGCCTCTTTATCATGCCTATATTTTTGTGGATGACATTTACTCAGTGGCGTAACTAGGAATGGCTGGGCCCCAAGGCGAACATTTGAAATGCCCCCCCCCCCCCCGAACCGGTTATGGGTCCCCAAACAGTAAAATATGCTCAACAGTGGCCCCAGATAGTATTATATGCTCAACAGTGGCCCCAGATAGTATTATATGCTCAACCGTGGCCCCAGATAGTATTATATGCTCAACAGTGGCCCCAGATAGTATTATATGCTCAACAGTGGCCCCCACACAGCATTATATGCTCCACAGTCGCCCCATACAGCATTATATGCTCTACATTGCTCCCCCCACACACAGTATAATATGCTACCCACAGTGGCCCCACACAGTATAATATGGTCCACACAGTGGTCCCCACCCAGTATTATTTGCTTCCCACAGTGGTACCCACCCAGTATTATATGCTTCCTACAGTGGTACCCACCCAGTATTATATGCCCCCCATAGTGGGCCCCACCCAGTATTATATGCTCCCTACAGTGGCCCCCACACAGTATTATATGCCCCCCACAGTGGCCCCCACCCAGTAGTATATGCTCTACAGTAGCCCCCACCCAGTAGTATATACTCTACAGTGGCCCCCACCCAGTATTATATGCTCTACAGTGGCCCCCACCCAGTATTATATGCTCTACAGTGGCCCCCACCCAGTATTATATGCTCTACAGTGGCCCCCACCCAGTAGTATATACTCTACAGTGGCCCCCACCCAGTATTATATGCTCTACAGTGGCCCCAACACAGTATTATAAGCTCCCAACAGCCACCCTCCGCTTCGGTGCTATTATTATATTCTGGGGTCTCCTCAGACTCCAGGGTATAATAATCGGAGACCCAGGGAAGGTGATTAAAAATAACAAACATTCATACTCACCTTGCCTTACCTTTCCTTGGCATCCTCGCTCCATCCTGCCGCCTTCAGCGTCTTCAGGCCCTCTTCCGACGTCGCTGCCGAGGCCTGTGATTGGGCCTCAGCGGTCACATGGAGGCGCACTGACGTCATTACGCGGCCGCGCCCCATGTGACCGCTGGGGCCTAATCACAAGCCTCAGTGATGACGGAAGAGCGCCGGAGAGAACGCTGCGCCCAGGAGAGGTGAGAATATGTGTTTATTATTTTCAGTCACCTCCCCTGGGCTGCCATCTATTAGAAAGGGGTCTGCAATATGCCAGGACTCCTTTCCAATAACAGTATATATAGCGGTCGGGGAACCAGGCTATCCCCGACCGCTATCATAATGGTCCGGGGCCCGGCCATCTCCAGCTGGCCGTGGGCTCCGAACCCTGCCGGGTCCGTTCGTGGTCGCACCCTCTGCGACCGCAATCGTTACTGGTTTGTGGGGTTCGCGGCCGCTGCTACCCCGATATTTACGCCCCTGCATTTACTAAAGCCTATATATATGGCATGAGTAAGGGACATTGTTCCGAAACGCGTAGGCTGTTACTAACCACTGAACCTATGGAGTGATTTTTTTTATTGGAAAAATAAAAGTTATTTTTTATATTAATATGCCTTGGATTTGGTGCTGAATACAATTTTTTACCTATGCAGTTTGTGTAGTAACACCTACAGTATTTCCTAGAAAAACACTCTTAACTATTTACATACACTCAGCCAGTACATTCAGTTACAGTTACATTCATAACATGAGGGCTGTTTCCCCATCTTACACCAACTACCAGGATAATGAAGATGGAACAAGCGCAGACATTTCAGCAAAGGAAAAAGAGAAAGAAAATAAAGCTGCTAGAAAGGCCCAGTCAATCACCTCACCCGAATCCAATAGAAAATCTATGGGAGGAACTAAAGCTCTGAGTTCATAGAAGGAGCCCACCGAACCTTCTGGATTTGAAGACTAGTTTCTCCATACAGGAGGCGTCTTGAAGCTGTTATCACCAACAAAGGCTTTTTAACAAAGTATTAAATACATATCAGTAAGCATGTTCAATATGTTTTCCCTGTGACATTTCTCATTATTATACATAATTTAAGGACATCTATGGTTTAATCCCCTTGGTTGTGTGGCTTGGATGACTTTTTACCAACATCTGGTGAGAATTTCATGTCAATAGCACCTTTAGTAATATATTTACTTAGAAAATTGGTGACATGTTCAATACTTATTTCACCCACTGTATGTCCTTTTATTATTAGCTGGTGTATTGGTCTTATGTTTCATGTTCATTTACAGCCTCTCTCAACCATATCCGGTTTGTTATATTCCACTGAAGAAGGTTGCTAACCGAAACATCTAGGATTTGATATATGACCTGGTTGATCACACTACTATTGTTTCACATTGTTTGTTTATTATGCCATCTGTATAAACACAACAGCATTTATCCTGCATTGGAGTAATTTAAATGCTTCTTGTATGGTGTTGAAACTGCGCCTGCACCCACAAGGTGATGTAACTACTAGAAAGCACCTGCCCTTGCTGCTAATGCTCAAAACCCAATGAGCTATGAAAGCTATGTATTGTCCCTGCCCATAATTGCTACTCCATGTGTTGGCAGAGACATAGAGAAATAATGGCAAGTAGGTGTGGATGTGGCCTGCCTACAAAGAAGATTATGGGGAGAAGGAATGGAACGGTCTTGCTCACTTTGCCTGTCTGTGCCACTGCCAATACTATTTTGCCAAATGAGCTGGTGATACCATTTCACATAAGTTGAAATACAACAACACTGCGGACTTCAAGACCAGAAGTAGTGTTGCTGTTACCAACCACATTTTTATTGTTAGTACTTGCACTAAGTGTTTCCTCCTCCCCCTCCTTCTGCCTTTCCCCTGCCCTGTTTTATTCCAGTCATTTACCTGCAGACTGCTTAATTATAATAGTGATTGGCAACAAATCTGACACTGAGTGTGTATCTTTTTTTGTTTTTGTGAGAAAAAAAAAATATTTCAAGAACAAAAAATAAAGCACTAAAATGGTGACCTAGTCAGTGAGTATTAGACTAAAACTGTGCCAGTCATTTTTTCTTTTTGGTTACAATGTCATCAATTTGTATGTATATTGGGTAACAAAAAATATCCCTAACAAACAGAGATTTTTCAGATTAGCACAGACTGAGTCATTGTTTTGCCTTTACAAGGGCAGCAATTTGTATGTATGTTGGGTAACCAAAAAGCCCTTAGCAAACAGAGATTTTTCAGATTAGCACAGACTGTGTCACTGTTTTGCCTTTACAAGGGCAGCAGTTTGTATGTATGTTGGGTAACCAAAAAGCCCTTAGCAAACTCAGATTTTTTAGATTAGCACAGTGGTGGCAGTTTTTTTGTATATTGGATAAGAAAAGAAAAATCCCTTAAGGCTGAAGCCACACGTTGCAGAAATGAAGCATTTTATAGTAACTGCAAAGTGGATGGGATTCTGGCTAATCCCAGCCACACATTGCAGAAAAAAATCTGCAGCAAAAAAGCTGCATTTTCAAAAACGTTTGAAAATTGCAGCATGTCAATTATACCTGTGGAAACGCTGGCATTTTCCCTTTCGGTATAATAAGGGCTGAAAGTCGGCAAAGAAAAACTATTTTTTTAAGAATCGCATTGGTTTTTTTTTGCTGCGATTCACTATGTGGGGACTTAGCCTTAGAAATTTTTTCAAATTAGCAAAGGTAGAAGCAGTGTTTTGTTATTAGAATGTCAGTTTGTATGTATTTAATGAAAAAAAAATTAAACTCTTGCTTTAAAAACCCTTAACAAAAGATTTTTCACTAACAGGACTGATTTTGTCAGTAAAAACAATGTACAATACTCTATTGCAAAAAAGACTTACACAAGATTAAATTATAGGAAATGAAAGAGTTAATTGCAGTCACAGGCTCACAGCAGATATTCTCCCTCCCTCACTCCTAATTTATCTCCCTGTAATTGATTATTAACGCTGACTAAACTGACTAATGTTCTACTTCTCCTACTCCTATGATTCTCTAGTTCTGTTTGCAAGTTTTGTATTTTCATGCGCAATGTATATCGTGGCGGCCATTTTAGTTCGCTCGAGATGAATCTCAAAGTATTCAGTTTAATTAAAAAATGAACAATTTGCAATATTTGGGTCAAACCCATCTCAAGCTATATGACCTGATTTATTAAAAGATGGCTGGATCTTTGTACCAAACAAGCCTCTTACCCCCATTTGTGAGCAAGGCCCTCACTCCCATTGCTAATACACTATTTAATATGCTACTCTGTAATGTCTGATATTGTCTGTTCATGTTTCCTCTGCTTTGTAAAGTACTGCTGAAGATGTTGGCACTATACAGTATACATAAAATATTATTATTATTTATTAGTACATGTTACTATAAGGTTAAGGCCCAAACGTACGGCAAAACCACAGCGCCCTGTGGGGCCCCGCCAAAATGTCATCTGTATGCTAACAGCTAGTACAGCAGAGGTTTTTAGTTTAATGGCTGTTAGAATACAGGTGAAATACATAATAACTAGAGATGAGCGAATTTCTCAAAAGTTAAATTCTACAGTTCAATTCGAATTTCCAAAAAAATTTGCTTCGATCTGGATTAATTTGCGGCAAATATCGCTAAAGAACACCTATTTCCTTGCTTCAGAGAGCCTGTATAGTGGTGTAGAACACTGTGCCTTGCAGTAACATGCATAGGGAGCCTACTGTGGTAGTGAAACAATACTGTGAGTCAGTATGACACACACATGACAGGTGCTGCTCTTAGAACCACTGCACACTTCACTTATTTGGCCAGTTACGGAGCTAAAACTGACCAACTAACTCAAGTGTGAACTCAGCCTTGCAGGTCCATGTTAGTGCCAGGTAGAAAGAACCATGCAGAGGCCTAACATCCTACTGTAGCGTGAAAGAGTGCACTCCTTTTACACCGTCGTCTGCTGATTCCACATAGATGTCTACAGAATGGCAAGGAGACATAATTTGGAGTTGGAAGCAGCATGAGGAGGCCACAGAGTGGTAAGGCGATATAATGTGGAGGTGGCAGCAGCATGAGGAGGCCATACAGTGACCCAGAGGCAGCAGCATGAGGAGGCCATACAGTGAACCAAGGGCAGCGGCATGAGGAGGCCATACAGTGACCCAGTGGCAGCAGCATGAGGAGGCCATACAGAGAACCAAGGACAGCAGCATGAGGAGGCCATGCAGTGACCCAGTGGCAGCAGCATGAGGAGGGCATACAGTGACCCAGTGGCAGCAGCATGGCGAGTACACAGAGTGACCCAGTGGAAGCGGCATGAGGAGGCCATACAGTGACCCGGTGGAGGCATGAGGAGGGCATACAGTGACTCAGTGGCAGCGGCATGAGGATTACACAGTGACCCAGTGGAAGCGGCATGAGGAGGCCATACAGTGACCCGGTGGCAGCGGCATGAGGAGGGCATACAGTGACCCGGTGGCAGCAGCATGAGGAGGCCATAAAGTGACCCAATGGCAGCAGCACGAGGAGGCCATACAGTGACCCAGTGGCAGCAGCATGAGTAGGCCATACAGTGACCCAGTGGCAGCAGCACGAGGAGACCATGCAGTGACCCAGTGACAGCAGCACGAGGAGGCCATATAGTGACCCAGTTGCAGCAGCACGAGGAGGCCATACATTGACCCATTGGCAGCAGCACGAGGAGGCCATACAGTGACCCAGTGGCAGCAGCACGAGGAGGCCATACATTGACCCAGTGGCAGCAGCACGAGGAGGCCACACAGTGACCCAGTGGCAGCAGCATGAGGAGGCCATACAGTGACCCAGTGGCAGCAGCATGAGGAGGCCATACAGTGACCCGGTGGCAGCGGCATGAGGAGGGCATACAGTGACCCGGTGGCAGCAGCATGAGGAGGCCATAAAGTGACCCAATGACAGCAGTACAAGGAGGCCATATAGTGACCCAGTGGCAGCAGCACGAGGAGGCCATACATTGACCCAGTGGCAGCAGCACGAGGAGGCCATACAGTGACCCAGTGGCAGCAGCACGAGGAGGCCATACATTGACGCAGTGGCAGCAGCACAAGGAGGCCATACAGTGACCCAGTGGCAGCAGCATGAGGAGGCCATACAGTGACCCAGTGGCAGCAGCATGAGGAGGCCATACAGTGACCCAGTAGCAGCAGCATGAGGAGGCCATACAGTGACCTGGTGGCAGCGGAATGAGGAGGGCATACAGTGACTCAGTGGCAGAGTGAGGATGTGGCAGCAGTGTGAGGAGACCATACAGTCACCCAATGGCAGAGTGCGGAGGTGGCAGCAGAGTGAGTAGGCCGCAGAGTGGCAAGGTGATATAATGTGTAGGTAGCAACAGCCTTAGAAGGCCATACAGTGAACCAGTGACAGAGTGCGAGATGGCAGTAGAGTGAGTAGGCCACAGAGTGGCAAGGTGATATAATTGTAGGTAACAACAGCCTTAGGAGGCCATACAGTGAACCCGTAGCAGAGTGTGATGAGGCAGCATGGATCATTTAATCTGCTGCATCAGGTATTGGTGGGTGGAAAGCATGGCTGATCCACACCTGATTCATCTTCACAAAGATCAGTCTCTCCAAATTTTGGGTGGACAGGCGAGTTCTCCTTGGGGTAACTATGGCCCCCGCCGCACTAAACACCCGCTCTGATGCCACACTACTGGCTGGGCAGGACAGCTTTTCCAGGGCAAACTCAGCCAGTTGCGGCCACAAATCCAGTTTGGCTGCCCAGTAGTCCAGCGGATCTTCGATGACGGGTGTCAGGGTGCACTCTAAGTATGCCACCACCTGCTGGTTCAAGTTCTGTTCTGTGTCTAGCTGCTGATGAGCACCTTCTTCACTATGTGCTTGAAGAAAGATGCTCATCAGCGACTCTAGGCTCATGCTGCTGCTGATGGGCCCCCGGTTGGACATGCAAGAGGATGGACAATGGCGCAGATAGGAAGCAGCCAACTTGCTGCATAGCATCTCTCTATAGTAGTTAAGTTTGTCCTCCCTCTCAGCGGGTGTAAAAAAGGCTCCCATTTTTCCCCAGTAGCAAGGGTCTAACATGGTGAAGAGCCATGACAATTCAGCTGTCACTGCACAAGTAAGCAAGCATGCATCGGGCCATTTGTGCAAGTGACTCCGAGGGACTCCCTGCATCCATCTCCACTGCATACTGCTACGCTGTGTCTGGGTCATCTGCCTCATCTCTCTCTGGCTGTTCTGGTTGCTCCTGCTCCTCCTCTCCACCCATTTGGCTACACATTGTTTGTGCTCCAATGTCCTCATCCTCTTCCTCCTCCAGTCCAGCTCCCATAGGGCTCATGTGGCTGTGAGATGTAGATGCCATATTTCCAGTCCCCTGACCAGCCAGATTGAAAAGCATCTATTCCAGGATGTGAATCAGTGGAATGACATTGTTCATCCCATAGTCCTGGCAACTGACTAACAAAGTGGCCTCCTCAAAGGAAACAAGCAAACGGCAGGTGTCACGCATGAGCTGCCACTGGCTAACGTTAAAGTTACACAGGGGAGTACCTCTGTCCATTTGGATCATCAAGAAATCGTTTATGGCTTTTCTCTGTTCATATAGTCGATCCAACATATGGAGGGTTGAATTTCATCGGGTGGAAACATCGCATATCAGCCTATGTTGTGGGAAGCTGTTCTGCTGCTGCAACTTAAGGATGGTGTGCTTGGCGGTGTACAAGTGGCTGAAGTGCATGCAAAGTTTCCTTGACATTTTTAGGATGTCTTGAAGATGGGTGGAACACTTAAGGAAATGCTTGACAACCAGATTGAACACGTGCGCCATGCAGGGCGCATGGATCAGCCCTCCTTGACGTAGTGCCGACACCATGTTCTTCCCGTTGTCGGTCACCATTGTTTCGATTTTAAATTCTCTTGGAAAAAGCCAGGATTCGATTTCTTGATTGAAGACACGGAGTTCCTCCCCTGTGTGACTTTGTTCACCCAGGCAAACGAGGTGTAGAACAGCGTGACACCACTGTGCCCTACACATGTGGTATGCTGGAGGAGCACTGTGAATTGTCCCTGCACTGGAGGCTGAGGAGACAGTGGAGGATGAGGCGGACATTGTTGCAGGACCAACGGCGTGAGAACGTTGAGGCAGAAACTGCGTCACCTGTCCAAGTTGCTGGTGTGACTGGGTAGGCACCACATTAACCCAGTGGGCCGTAAATGACATATATTGTCCTTGACTGTAGTTACAGCTCCACACGTCGGCGCTGCCGTGCACTTTGGCAGACACCGACAGGCTCAAGGACTGGCCCACCTTCTCTTCTACATATTTGTGCAGGGCTGTTACTGCCTTCTTGGCAAAGAAATGACGGTTTGTGACTCTCTACCTCGGCTCGGCACAAGCCATCAGTTCTCCGAAAGGTGCAGAGTACACCAATTTGAAAGGGAGTGACTGCAGTACCAGCAACTTGGACAGAATGACGTTCAACTTATGCACTGATTGGAAGATATGGATTTTAGATATACTGTAGATTCTGTGATCGATTACTGACGCAATGAATGACTAGGAGGAGGAGCAGGAGCATCACGACCAGCAGATGATGGGAAGGACACACAGCTTCCTTCGGTTGAGGTGGTGGAGCCTTGACTGCCTGAAATGGGGTGCATGGCACTGGGTGCTGCAGCGGTTGCTGCGGCAGGCTGGACCACCACATTACAGCCACAGCTCTCCAGGCCACTTTATGGTAACATAGCATATGTTGACGCAGGGCTGTGGTGCCAACATTGGCACACTGGCCACTCTTCACCTTCTGCCCACAGATTGAACATATGGCCATGTTCACCTCCCCCGGCGGCTTAACAAAAAACCGGCACACCGCTGAGTAGGTGATTTTACCCACAACACTCTGCATTAACTGACTGCTACTGCCACCACCTGAACCCCTGCTTTCTGGGCAGGTAGGCTGCTTCTAAGCGGGTGGTCTACCCCGGACATGTTTAGCTCCCAACCACCTAGAGCTGCCACCCTGCTGACTCCCATGCTGCCTCATGCGCAAGCTGCAACCCTCTTCTCCTGATGACGAAGAAGCCCCTTCGTCACCCGGCTCCCAATTACGATCGGCTACATCATCATCCACTACTGTCTGCAGGCACTGATGTCCTCCTCAACACCAACTCCCACGCCACTCTCCTCATCACTACTTGCCCGCCTACCGGAGTAAGCGGCGGATATCTCCTCCAGATCTTGGCTGAGCAGTAGCTGCTGACTGTCCTCTAAGTACCTCCTCCTCACTCTAGCTGAGGGAACAGAAAAGGACAGAGGCAGGTTGAGGACAGGTGAAGGCACAGGGCGTGCTGCCGGGCCATGCTAACTAAGAGTTGTGTCTGACGAGCCCACAGTCTCTTGGCTGGGGGTGTCTGATGTGACTTAGGATGAAGTGGATGACCGAGTCAACTAGTCTACAACCGTTGGAACTCTGGAACTCATTACCAAGACACATAAGACTGACCCCTACAATCACAAGCTTCAAGAAGGCCCTGAAGATCCACCTATTCAGGAAGGCCTACAACCCCCAATAACACTACTGTCTCCATACCACCACCTGAACATCCTCTACCCCCACCTTCTGTCTCTATCCCTCATTCATCATAGATTGTAAGCCCTTGCGGGCAGGGCCCTGTATCCCACTGTGCCAGTTGGTCACTGACAGTATTATCTGTTTTGTATATCTTGTGTACTGTATGTTAACCCTCAAATGTAAAGCACCATGGAATTAATGGTGCTATATAAACAATAATAAATAATAATACCTCCTCCTCACTGTACAGTGGATCTGAGCCCACAGCATAGAGTACTTCTCTATGAGGGAACAGAAAAGGACAGAGGCAAGTTGAGGACAGGTGAGGGCACAGGGCCTGCAGCCGGGCCATGCCAACTAAGGGTTGTGTCTGACGAACCCACCGACTCTTGGCTGGGGGTGTCTGTTGTGACTTGGCATGAATTGGATGACAGAGTCAACCAGTCTACAAACATTGGGTTGCTGGTCAAGACACAACCGCTACTTGACACTGGGAGCTCAGGCCTTTGTAAATGACCACTGCTGCCACGCCCCCTTACTCTGCTGTGACCTATGCGCTGTGACCTCTGCGCCAGAAACATTTAGGCCTGTGGCCGTCCCCTGTGCAGGGCCTCTCGCGTCTCTGTCTGACATATTGTTCGATGAAAAAACGTAATTGCAAAGGAAATAAATACAGGGCAAAATGGCCTGTAATTTTCTACTTTGAAGAGAACGGCGAATATGCCCCTTATTTCTTTCCCCACTAATGAACACCTATAAAAAAAAGCGTGATAAAGGCAGAGATTAGTGGTTAAGAATTATTGATTTTTGCCAATACTGTATTGAGAAATGGCCTGCAACTTTATACTGGGAACAAAATGGCGAATTTGTTCCTTATGTGTTTCCATACTAATAAACACCTTTAAATAAGTGTTAGAATAACAGCTAACTGCACAGATCATTGGCTATTATTGAATAATGCCACTACTGTATAGAGAAATGGCCTGTAATTTTATACTCTGAACAAAATGGCGAATATGCCCTCTATTTGTTTCCACACTAATAAACGCCTTGAAAAAGGCGTTACAACAGATGACTGTAGAGATAACTGGATGAGAATTTAGTTTTCTTTGGCACAGTAGTACTGACAAATTGGCTGTAATGTTATGCTTTGAAAGAACAGTGAATAAGCCCCTTATAATAAACGCCTTGAAAAAGGCATTTATTACAGATAAGTACAGATATTAGTGGATGCACTGTTTTTTGCTGTACTGCACTGCAAAATGCTTGTTGTGTTCCACCTTGAAGACACAGGTATGAGTAATGAGAAGTAGTATAATGGCAGTGAGTGTTGCAATGTGTATTACAATTCTTGCTGTTAATGACCCTGCAGCCACCCCAAATTCTTCTTTCAATTCCTCCCTGCCCTTTCCCTACAGTTCTAAGGCTCTTTCACTGAACTTCTGTCTATTTTCTAAGTCTTTCCCTAGTTCCTGCTGACGTCTGTCCCTACAGTAAGAGTGATGTGAAATGACTGTACCTAAAATGGCAGAGGGTTTTTATAGGGCTGTGACATCACAGGGCTGGCTCGCTGCTGATTAGCTGCACACTTGGCATTGTGGGTGATCCCGCATTCCCAGAGTCCCTTGCCCCTTCTCCTAACATGTGCAGCAGCCATTTTATAAAAAATGTGATTCGAAGCATGTGGAAATCCGGAATCGAGGCAAATCGAAGATTTCCTGAAATTAGGATCAAATTCCTCTTCTGCAGCTTTGATTCACTCATCTCTATTAATAACATGTGCTGCTCATTACAGCACTTAAAAACTATTCTTCAGCATGAGGTTGGGTTTATACGATGCTATATAATTGCAGTTATGAACAGCACATTTATACTATGCAGTACAATTAGCATACATTTTTGCAATTAGAAAGTGCATGCAGTTCTTCAGTTAAAAAATACCATGTAAAGTCAGTAAACACATCCTTACACTTTCATTTATTTATTTCACTTGATCTTAACATGTGCTTTAGGCTGTGGGCCCCACATTACGAAAAGGCAGCATTTTGGCCAGGGTGGAAACGCCAAGGCAAGAAATGCTGCATTTTACTTTACCTGCAAAGTGGATGGAATTCTGGATAATCCCATCCACACATTTCAGAAAAAAACTGCAGTGGAAAAGCTGCTTTTTTTAAAACGTTCGCGGAAATGTTCGTGTTTTCCATATAGGTATAATAGGGGCAGAAAGTCAGCAGCGGAAAACTGCGGACTTTCTGTGAAAAATGAGGCAGACAAAAATGTGATGTGTTTCCGCTGCTTTTTTTTTCACAGTGTTTTTTGGCTGCGGCTCGCTACGTGGGGCCTTAGCCTTAAGGATGTGATTAAACTGAATGGCTAATATTTACCTTTTTTCTTCACAGCTAACCTGGCAACCACTGATATAATATTTTTAGTGTGCTGTGTACCTATCACTGCTGCTTTGTATCCTCTTCCTGGGTGGATATTTGGGGAATTCATGTGCAAGTTTGTTAACTATATTCAACAGGTAGGTTTCTGAGATTGTATCTTGTAATGTTTGGCTGCTGCTACTAAATTTACATTAGTTTCTCCACATACAGTACATGATCAGGGTATGCCATACACATACTATTCTACTTATTATTTACCAGTCTTTCAAATACAGTTTCTTTCCATGTTCGGGTGGTTCAGTTCAAAATTTTTTTGGGGGGTCGAACAAGTTCTGTATGATATAGAGCTTAAATTGACTTAAAACATAGTGTATGACACTGTCAGAGCTCCTAGGACTCAGAGGCTAGGTTCACACTTAGGAATCTACTATGGATTTGGAGGTGGAATCCGTGGCAGATTCCGTCCTGAAAAAATCAGCGTCCTGCTTGATGCCTGCATCTGCATTCTGTTGCGGCAACCCTCTTCAATTTCTTTTCAGTTTTAGCCATGTGAATCTAGCCTAACTAGCCACTTTCTAGCTCTCTAAGGCAAACACAGACAAAGGTATATCAAATTGAAAGTGACTTGTATGGCTATGGAAAAACGGATGGTGAATACAAACTCCAAGTTTAACTATACACTGCACTGCCATTTGCTTTTACGCATTTTAACATTTAAAACACTCCAAAAATTACCCTTTTTTGGGGGAAAGGTGCTTGCCTATGGTTTTTTATATGCACATGGCCATTATATTGCAAAAGTCAATGGTATTATATAAAAATTAGCTAATTTGATGCGTTATGTGCTACAGTCTTGATATTTTGGAGAAATATTTGAAGAAAAGTGATAAATAAGAAGTGACTATTCAAAACAAAAATAAATGTGAAATCAAAATACATGGTCGGACTGGGATGTCTAGGGCCCACCAGTGGAATTATCTCCAGAGGGCCACAGCCAGGTCCTCTGCAGATCAGCTGTACCAAGACATTGCGGCTACAAGTTATAACAATGCCATGCTGCTCACCCACCATACAATGTGGACCACTGCACTACCTAAACCCACCACTATACCCTGTATGTCAAGCAAGCAGCGTGGCTCCTGGAATTGTTAACATTACCTGTAGCTGCAACGTCCTGAAAATGCTGATTTGTAGAGGTCCTGGCTGTGGGACCCCTGCAGATGTAATATTGATGGCCTATCCTAAGGACACACCATCAATAGTAGAAAAATGGATAAACCCTTTAACCCTTATGTGACATAGACATTATAAATTTTTGTGTTATCGTTTTTTTTACTCCCTGCATTCCAAAAGCCATAACTTTCTGTAAGGGAATTGCCAGTTGAGCAATTCCCCAGTGCTGCTGCAGAACCCTGGGGGGAGGGGCACAACAAGACAGTGAGCCCTAAAGCTGAACCCCCCGCTGTCCCTGGCTAACTTGCCCGATCTGTCCTAGGCGGCAACCAGCTACCAGTCGATCAGTCCCTTCCTAATATAAGTGACAACAAAGAACGCAGGAGATACAGGCCCTGAAATCATCATTGGCTAATGACACAGAGGAAATGAAGGCCAAACTCCACACATACTACTGGAAACTTCAGGATATGCTTATTAACAACAAAAAGAAAAAGCTCCACAGACTGAGACAAAAAGGTCTCATTACTGCAACCGCAAGTACTAGCCCAGCTCAGCTAAGCTGTGTTGTGAATCTTTCCTCTTATGAGCCAAACAAACACGAAATGTCAGTTCTCTCCAAAGGTCTCTCCTTCTGCCCCTCGGCACACACTGACCATATCCAACTCTGCAATGATATGGAGGAGTTTTTCAGAAAAAATAGATTAAGGGAATATTTTTATGACAAAGACCTTCCAAACAGCACCAACTCTGAGATGGAACAGCCCATAAGGAATCCTACCAAAAAATCTACCTGGACCCCACGCCCTGGAGCTAATGCAGCACTGGATAAATATATTGACTGTTTCAGAAGCAAAGTAAAATCAGAAATCCTGGAGAAACAACAAAAGAAACAGGCGCATAACCTAACCCTGCAGGAACAGAAGGCTATTACTTCACTAAAAGAAAATCAGGATATAATAATAAAACCAGCTGACAAAGGGGGCGCAATAGTCATAATGAACACCTCAGACTATATCCAGGAAGCAAACAGGCAACTGTCAAATCCCATCCATTACTCCAAACTTGGAAGTGATCCCACAGAGGCCTATATGAAAGAACTAAAGAGTATGATCAAGAAGTTTCCAGTCCAGATCCAGAATCAGGTAAAAGGACTTATCCCACAAGATCCCAGACCGGGCTGCTTCTATATGCTCCCAAAGATACACAAAGATGGCAACCCTGGGAGGCCTATCATTTCTGGCATTGGGACACTGACAGAAAACATCTCAGGTTGGGTGGAAAATCTCCTAAAACCCCTTGTCAGGGATACGCCAAGCTATATCCAGGACACCACTGACCTTCTTAACAAACTGAATGCCCTGGGCCCTCTACCTGAGGGTACCATTTTGGCCACCATGGATGTGGAATCCCTGTATACCAACATTCCCCACAAGGATGAAGTTGCAGCATGTCGGGTACACTTGGCAAAACAAAACCTCCCAACAGAACCAGTAACGCAGCTCATACAATTCATCCTTAGCCACAACCATTTTACCTTTGGAGAGGATCTATATCTTCAGCGAATGGGAATTTCAATGGGGACCAGATGTGCACCCCAATATGCAAATCTCTTTATGGCAGAAATGGAAGGAACATATTTATCAACATGCGCCACCAAACCTATGATTTACCTTCGTTATATCGATGATATCCTTGTCATCTGGACTGCAGGTGAGGAGGCCCTACTTCAATTCCATAATGACTTCAATGACTTTCACCTGACCATCAACCTTAAACTTAGCTATTCAGGGAGTGAAATTCATTTTCTGGATACCACAATATACATTAAAGACCACCGGCTACTCACATCAATATACCACAAACCCACAGACAGAACGGCCTACCTGAGAAACGACAGCTTCCACCCCAAGCACACAAGACAATCTATAATCTACAGCCAGGCTATACGATACAATCGTATTTTCTCCGACAAAACAGACCTGGACAAGCACCTCCTGGATCTGAGGATGAAATTTCTCAGATTGGGATACAAACCAAAAGTAACAGACAACCAATTGAAAAAAGCGGCAGCCATTAACAGAGACAGTCTGCTCACATATAGAGAGACCCAGAAAGATGCCCGAGTGCCCCTAGTAGTCACCTACAACCCACAGCTGGAGATCCTACGAAGGATTGCCAAGGAGCTCCAACCTGTGCTACATAGGGACAACAGACTCAAGGACATATTTCCAATCCCCCCTCTCCTTTCCTTTCGACAACCACCAAACCTGAGGCGTATTATCGTCCGGAGTGCCCTGAAGGCCACAACTGAAAATGGCACCTCACCTTGCCTACATAAAAGGTGCATGACCTGCAAGCACATCCACACCACTGACAGTGTACCTATCCCACAGTCACAACAGGTGCACAGAATTAGGGGGACATTCTCCTGCATGTCTTCCAATGTGGTGTACCTCATAATGTGTGTGCAATGTCCCACCACAGGCCTCTATGTGGGGGAAACAGGGCAGAGACTTGACGAATGAACTCACACAGATCGAATATTAATAACAGCAGAACAAATCTCCCAGTGGCCGCACATTTCTCCGGAGAAAACCACTCTATTGAAGATTTGCGGGTTGTGGTTTTAATGGGACATTTTAAGACGCAGGAGAAAAGGAAAGAATCGGAGTACAAATTTATGCAAAAATTTCAAACTCTGCAATTTGGACTTAATATTCATGCCAGCTTCATGTCACACTATGTATGAACCATGAACTGAACTCAATATTCATGCCAGCTTCAAATCACACTATGTATGAACTGTGAGGGACACAAATCACCTCCTGATAGCAAACAGATAACAGCAAGAATTACTGATCCCTCCGTCACGCACCACAAGTTTCCAGACTGTTTTTTTGACCTGTTGTAAATAACTTCTCTACTTAGATTGCATTTTTTTTAAGGACTCTAAAATGCTTTGAAAACCATGTGTATAAAAATCTGTGAATTTTCAGTTCTTGTATCACACCATGTCTGATGAAGGGAGCTAGCTAGTACTCCTGAAAGCTTACTTATAAATACACTCAGTAAGCCTCTAAAAGGTATCGCCTGATTTCTTCACTCTTCCAACAAAGAACGCAGACAGGACAAACAACAAAAAGGGAGGTCAGCTAGCCAAGGGTTCGGTAACAGACGAGCAATGCAGTACAGAATCAAAATCTAAGAGAATAGTCAAAAGTCAAGGCCAGAGGTCAGGAATAGGAATACAGGTAACAAAATAGGAGCTAGCAGGGACAAGTGACAAGACAGAATCAATAGCCAGCGACCATGTGAGGGCTGACAACCTGTTTATAGAAAGTCAGGACCTGCCCTAGACTTGATAGGAGGATAGGCTGTCAATCACACAGGCAAGGCTGAGATTAACTATTAGTGGAGCAGAGTTAAAACCAAGGTGAAGGAGACAGGTGTGGCAGAAAATCAATTACACAGTCTAGGACAGTGTTCAGACTGAGGAACAAGAATCTTAAACAAGGAGTTAAACTGTGCACGCCTCCTGCGCCGCCGCGTGCGGGCGGAGGGTGATGCAGAGACCCGAACAGGCAGAGACGTTACACTTTCTCATTTTTCTGTTTGCGTAGTCATATGAGGGCTTGATTTTTGCGTGACAAGCTGTACTTCAAAATGGTATCATTTATTATTCCATATAATGTACTGGGAAGCGAGAAAAAAATTCAGAATGAGATGGAATTGAAAAAAATGCAGTACTGCCATTTTCTTACGGGTTTTGTTTTTACGGCTTCCATTCTGCGGTAAAAATGCTATGTTAGCTTTATTCTGCAGGTAGGTATGATCATGGTGATACCAAATAGATATGTTTTTTTCATTTTCTAATAACTTTACAAAAATTCTAAATTTTGAAGAAAAAAAAATGTCTTTGAATCACCATATTCTGAGACCTGTCACTTTTTTCAGTGTACAGAGCTGTGTAAGGTGTCTTTTTTGCAAGACAATATGTAGTTTTTATTGATACACTTTCGGAGAGTGTATGATGTTTTGATCACTTTCCATTACATTTTTTTAGGGAGGCAAATCGGCGAAAAAAAACCCCAATTTAGCCATTTTGATATTTTTTCCTGCTACGGCGTTTACCGTATGGGACAAATGTTTTTATATTTTAATAATTTGGGCATTTTCAGCCTAATGTGTTTATGTTTACTTTTATTAGTTTATATTTATATGTGATCTAGGGAAAGGGGGTGATTTAACCCCTTAACGACCTTGGACGTACTATTATGTCCTGGGCGCTAGGTATTTCGTGCACCAGGGCGTAATACTACGCCCGAGGCCGGCCGCCTGCTCAGATAGTGAGGCATAGGAACCGGGTGTTAGCTGTAACTGACAGCTAACACCCTTCTCCAAAACCCCCGGTCGGAACTGAGTTCCGATCGGAGGTTTGAACCCCTTGGATGCCGCGATCATGTTCCAAGGGGTTCCGCCATCTTGCTGCCCCCCCAGGCACCCCCCGCGGTGAGATCGGGGGGTGCCGATATCTATAATCTGCAGCCCGGGGTCTGCCCAGTGACCCCAGGCTGCCTGGAGACCCCACTACCTGGTTGATCCTACCGAGACCTCAGTAAGTCAGCGCTATGTGTCTCCATAGCGATGACTTCCTGTATAGACTGCAAGACACTTGTATGCTCGTGTCTTGCAGTCTATAGTACTGAGCCAGAGATCAAAGCTTCTCTGGCTCAGGTGTCCTAATGGGACACATGAAAAAGTAAAAAAAAAAAGTGAAAAAATAAAAATAAAGTATGTGAAAAAAATTAATAAAAGAATAAAGCCCCAAAAATTCCCTTTTCCTATATAAAATGAATTATATAAAAATAAACCTAAAAATTAATAAAAACAATACATATTTGGTATAGCTGCATCCGTAACAACCTGTACAATAAAATTGAAACCATATTTAATGTACACGGTGAACGTCGGGGAAAAAAAAACAGAAAAAAAACGCCAAAAGTAATGATTTTTCGCCATCTCACCTTACAAAATATGCCATAAAAAGTGATCAAAAAGTCATATGTACCCCAAAACAGTACCTACCAATAAAAAGCACAGGTTGTCCAGCAAAAAATAAGCTGTAAACCAACTCTGTAAACTGAAAAATAAAAATGCTACGCATCTGAGAAGATAACGATGCAAAAAAAATTGATTTATGTCCGCAAATGGGTTTTTCTTCTGCAAAATTAGTATCGCATAAAAAAACAGTATAAATGAGGTATTGCCATAACCGTACCGACCCGCAGAATAAAGGTAACATGTTACTTATGCTGTACACTGCATGACGAAAAATTTAAAAGGTAAAACGCAGTGCCAGTATTGATGGGGTTGTTTTTTAATACACCAAGAAAGAGTTAATAAAAATAAGTTGTAAACACCTAAAAATGATGTCATTACAAAATACATCTCATACCACAAACAAGAAGTCCTCATATGGCTACATAGCTCGTACAATGTGAAGACAAAAACCCCAAAAATTGCCAAATCATTATAACATAACTGGCTGTGTCAGGAAGGAAATGTATAAGCTGTGAGAGCCTATATCAGGGGACAAACCAGATTTAGAGCTTATGAGGGATAATAAACCAGAAGTGACCCCCAGAGTGACCTCCCCAATAATAGAACCTACTGGGGAAATAGTAGGGAATTTAGTGTACCCAATGTACTCCGCACAGCTTACATATTCACTTTTCCCCATCCGCTGTGCAGTCACGTCTTGGATACTAATGCTCACTACACCCCTTGATAAATTCTTTAAGGGGTGCACTTTTCAAAATGGGGTCATTCCCTAGGGGATTCCACTTTACTGGTATTTTAGAGGCTCTGCAAACATGACATGGCATCCAGATCCCAAACATCTGAATCTGCGCTCCAAAAGCCACATAGCGCTCCTTCCCTTCTGCGCCCTACTGTGTGCCCAAACAGCAGTTTATACCCACATGTATGACACTGGTGTACCCAGGGTAACATATTTAATGCCATATGTGGGTATAAACTGCTGCTTGGGCACAGCCGAGCACAGAAGGGAAGGAGCGCTATTTGGTTTTTGGAGCACAGACTTGGACGGTTTGGTTTTTGGACGCCATTGCACTTTTGTAGAGCTGAAACGCCAGTAAAGTGGAATCCCCTGACATGTCACCCCATTTTGGAAACTGCACCCCTGAAGGAATTTATCCAGGGGTACAGTGAGCATTTTTAACCCCAAGTGTTGCTATAATTTATTATCCATAAATGAACACGCAGCTGATGGTGAAAGGTGAAAATGACAATTTTTCCAGGAATACGTCATTTCAGTGCGTAATATGTTGTGCCCAGCTTGTATCAGAGATGAACACTCCAAAAGCTGTTGTGCCTGGGATCCCTGCTCAACAGTTTTTGGAGTGTGTGTCTGTGCAGACATAAACTGGGCACAACATATTGGGCACTGAAATGGCGTATCTATAGAAAAATGTCATTTTTAACTTTTCATTATGAGCTGCGCATTCATTTCTGGAAATTAAAAGAATGCAACACTTAAGGGTTAATAATGCTCGCTACCCCATTTGATAAATCCCTTGAAGGGTATAGTTTCCAAAATGGGCTGACATGTCTGCGGATTCCACTTTACTGGCAATTCATGGTCTCTGCAAAAGTGGCATGGTGTCCAAAAACCAAACTGTGCTCCAAAAACCAAAATATCGCTCCTTCCCTTCTGTGCTCGGCTGTGCCCAAACAGCAGTTTATACCCACATATGGCATTGTTAAGTATGTTGTCCTGGGTACACCAGTGTCATACATGTGGGCATAAACTGCCATTTGGACACACAGCAGGGCGCAAATGTGAAGGAGAGCTATGTGCTTTTGGACGCCATGTCACATTTGCAGAGACCCTAAAATTGCCCCTACAAAATGGGGGTCACTTCTTGGGGAATTCCAATTTACTGGCACCTCCAGGGTTCTGCAAAAATAACATGGCGACCAGAAAATCCCTCTAAATCTATACTCCAAAAGCTAAAAAAAACACAGTGCTCCTTCCTTTCTGAGCCCTGCTGCGTGCCCAAGCAGCAGTTTATACCCACATATTTAATTTTTTTGTCCCCGGGATAGCCCACTTAATAGTTTTAGGAGTTCATGTCTCTGATGCCACAAAGTGGCCGCAACGTATTAGGCACTGAAATTGGATATTTCTTTAAAAACTTTCATTTTCACTTTGTACATTAAATTTTGGGAAGCATTTTTAGGCTCAAAATTATAATACTCCTTGATGCATTCCTTGAGGGGTGTAGTTTCTAAAATGGGGTTACTTTTGAGAGGTTTCCATTGTATTGGTACTTTAGTGGCTCTGCAAATGCGACATGGCACTCAAAAACTAATCCAACCACATCTGCCTTCCAAAAGCCAAATAGCGCTCTTTCCATTCTGAGCCCCACCATGTTCCCATACAGCAGATTATAACCACATATGGGGCATTTCTGTGTTCAGAAGAAATTGTGTAATAATCTGTGGGGTGTTTTTTCTTCTTTAACCACTTGCAAAAATTTAAAATATGTCGCTAAATGGACGGTTTATTGGAAAAAAGTAATTTTTCATTTTTACGTCCCAAAGTCAATAAAATCTGTGAAACAGCTGTGAGGTCAAAATGCTCACTATACACCTAGATAAATTCTATGAGGGGTGTAGTTTTCAAAATGGGGTCACTTTTCGGGGGTTTGTATTGTATTGGTACTTTAGGGGCGCTGCAAATGAGAAATGGCACCCGAAAACTATTCCAGCAAAATCTGCCCTCCAAAAGCTAAATAGCGCTCTTTCCATTTTGAGCCCTGCCATGTACCCATGCAGCAGATTACAACCACATATGGGGCATTTCTGTGTTCAGGAGAAATTGTGTAACGAACCTTGGGGAGCTTTTTCTCCTTTGTCCTCTTGTGAAAATGAAAAATTTGGGGCTAAATTGACGGTTTATTGGAAAAAAAGTAATTTTTCATTTTAATGTCCCAATGTTAATAAAATCTGTGAAACAGCTGTAGCATCAAAATGCTCACTATACCCTTTGAAATGTTCTGTGAGGGGTGTAATTTCCAAAATGGGGTCACTTTTAAGGGGTTTCCACTTTATTGGTACTTTGGGGGCTCTGCAAATGCGACATGGTACCTGAAAACTATTCCAGCAAAATCTGCCCTCCAAAAGCCAAATAGCGCTCTTTCCATTCTGAGCCCTGCCATGTATCCATACAGCAGATTACAACCACATATGGGGTATTGCCGTGTTCAGGAGCAATTGTTTTGCAAACTGTGGGGTGCTTTTTCTCCTTTAACTCCTTGTGAAAATGAAAACTTTGGGGATAAAGTGACATTTTAGTAATGTTTCATTTATACATCCCAGTGTTAGCAAAATCTGTGAAACGGCTGTAATGTCAAAATGCTCACTATACCCCTTGATGAATTCTGTCAGGGGTGTAGTTTCCAAAATGGGGTAATTTTTTGGAGTTAGTTTTCCTTTGTATTCTAGGGGCTTTGCAAATGAGATATGGCACCTGAAAACTATTCCAGAAAAATCTGCTTTTCAGACGCCCAGTGTCACTCCTTCCCTTCCGTGCGCTGCCATTCGCCCAAACATCAGTTTACACCCACATGTTGGCTATTTCTGTGCTCGGGAGAAATTGCATAACAAACTGTGAGATGCATTTTCTCCGTTAATCCTTTGTGAATGTGTTAATTTTAGGGCTATATTAAGGAATTAGTGGGAAAAAATTAAATGTCTAAATTTCACCTCCATATTGCTTTAATTCCAGTGAAATGCTTAAAGGGTTAACAAACTTCCCAAATGTTATTTTGAATTATCTAAGGGTTGCAGTTTTGAAAATGGGGTGATTTATGGGGGTTTCTAATATATAGGCCTTTATAATCCTCTTCAGAACTGAAATGGTCCCTAAAAAATTAGTTTGGGAAATTTTCTTGTAAATCTGAAAAATCACTGTTACACTTGTAAGCCTTGTAACATCCAAAATAAATTACAGGACGATTAAAATATGATGCCTATACTGTATATAGCAGATATATGGTAGATAATATGTATTAATGTATTTGGGTGGCATGACCATCTGTCTGAAATGCAGAGCATTTCACATTTTGAAAATTGTGATTTTTTTCCAAATTTCCATAAATTTCCATATTTTTTTATAAATAAATACAAAAATATTCATTAGTTTTTGCCACTAACATGAAGTACAATGTGTCATGAAAAAACAATCTCAAAATCACTTGTGTAAGTTAAGACGTCTCAAAGTTATTGACATATAAAGTGACACATGTCAGTTTTGAAAAACAAGGCCTGATCCTTAACGTACTTTTGGGCTGGGTCCTTAAGGGGTTAAAGAGGACCTTTCACGTCCTCATGTATATGCGGTTTTACAGATCGCTAGAAAGTCGACAGTGCGCAGATTCGAGGGGGTGGTGGAGAGGTCAAAGTGATGATGTAATTTGCACTACGTAATATTATGCACAAAGAGGAGCCATTTTGTGAATATAAAAATAGGGAAAGAGCAGGGACAGATCTCATCCTGCAGGGATAGTGAAAAAAAACAATTTATTACTAAATAAAGATAGATACAGGAGAGAATGATAGGTTAAATAGATCTAATTTAAACAGATAGATACAGGGAGAGATCACAGGAATCAGGAATAAGCTGAGTGAAAAAAGTGACTGTCTGACTCCCAATTTTTGTGAGATCACACAGCAGCAGTACACCGTTTTTATTTTTTTACATACAGTCTGTCAGTCACTTTGACTGCAGTGTATTGCAACACTTCCTTTAAAGCCACATTCATTACAAAATTTTCTGTACTGTCCATAGTAGTGTTCTCACTGTGTATTACATACTTCCTGACTACCATACAGTCTTTCCTCCCAGGTGCCAAAGCACTTTTTGTTAACTAGTTTTTGCATTATTCCTTGCGGTGTGACTGTGACTGTTCTTTCAAAGCCACAACATTCATTACCAAACTTGCCATACATGCACAGCAGTGTTTTTGCAATATATTATATACAGTCTGGCTGCAGGTCACCCTTTCAATGTGAAAGCACTTTTGTTAACTATTTTTGCACTATTCCCTGTGGTGTATTTTGACAGATCTTTATAAGCTGCATTATTCATTACCAAATTTACCTCACCATACACAGTATTGTTTTGTAGATTGTAGATTTGTATTTTTAGTAGATTGCATACAGTATGACTGCCAATCAACCTTTCAATGCCAAATCACTTTTTGGTATCCATTTTTTGCATTATTCCCTGTGGTTCCTGACCAGTTTTGCATATTGTCCACAATATTAGACATAATATTTTTTTGCAGTTAAGAGCTAGTTGTGTAGGCATAATTTACCAGAAAATTGTGCATACTATTCACAGCAAAGTTTTGTAGTTAAGTGCCATATGTGTAAGCCGTATTTACCTGAAAAAATTACATTACATCCATGGTCTCAGATGCATAGGATGCATTTACCAGAAAATGTTGCATACTATCCAGTGTTACATATAATAATTTATTGCAGTTAAGTTCCAGTTGGGTAGACTACATTTACTAGAATGTTTTGCATATTTTTTTACAGTAATTTCTTGTGGTTAAGTGTCAGTTGTGTAGGCCGTATTTACCAGAAAAAAATTGCATACAAATCATTCATTAAAGATATAAGCAGTAACATGTCTACAAAAAGATAGAGCAGGGGACAAATTAAAGGAAGAGGAGGAAATGCCTGTGCTACTGTCACAGCATCCGCCATTGCAACTAAAAATAATGTAAGTGAAAACCACAGTCATCTTCCATGTAGGAATGTTTCCGTATATTAACAAAAAAATTTAATGACTCTGTGCAAGATGAAAATAAGTCGTTGACACAAATGAAGGATCTCCTCATTTTCACTTGAAAATCACCAGGCATCACCAGCTCATTTGGCACAATAGAGCTGGCAGTTTCAGGCAAAGGAGTATGAACATCCTACTATTCCTCTCTATGATCTTCTTTATAGCCAGGCTACATCCACTCTTAGCAAATGGTCATGGTTATCATCATCCACAACGTCTGCTTCTCTTCCTCCTAATAAATTTCAATGTCAGGCATCCATAAGGTAATGGACCCAGGAAACAGCAATATGTGCTGAGTCATTCAGTGGTTAGTAAACTTAACCCACACCTAAACAAGTAGTTTGCGGCATAGTCTCTGCCATATCACTTCATGGATTCCTTTGCATTTTACCAACTGATTTTTTTTTTCCCAAGATGGCGCCGCTGGAGTGGCAGCCTGCTACAGCAGCTCTGAGACTCTCTCTTATTTTTCTTTCTTTGTCTTGTTTTTTATCTCTCTACTTAAGAGACTTTGCACTATGAAGAAACACACAAAGACTTGGAATTGGACCTTTGTGATACTTTTTTGTTTTTATCTGTCTTTTTGTTCTGCTTCAAATGGCAACTTTTGTGCCTGCAGACAATTCTTTTGTCTACTCCAGGGAGAAACTTTTGCAGCTTAGAGACACAGCAGGGCTGCTTACCATTTGCCCACACATCCTCTGAGAGCTCTGGAGAAAGAAAAAGTGGGGGAGGGGCTGCAGAGCTGGAACTCTTCAGAGGATTAAAAAGAGGCGTTACAGACCAGCTCTTCCCTCCATCATTATGGACAATGTGAGATCTCTTGCAAACAAGATGGACGAACTAACAGCGCTCACCAGGCATCATCAGGAGTTTCGGGTGTGTAACATGATGCTACTTACAGAGACTTGGCTCACTGAAGTTACTCCTGACCCTCTGGTCTCCTTGGATGGTTTTAAACTCCTTCGGGCAGACAGGACAAGGGAGAGCGGTAAGAGGAAAGGAGGAGGGCTGGCAATGTTTGTGAATAATAGATGGTGCAATCCTAGGCACATTGTGATTAAGGAGCAAACTTGCTGTAAGGACATTGAACTATTAGTTGTGAGCATGAGACCTATCTACCAAGGGAACTATCGCATGTCATCATGATAGCTGCATATGTCCCCCCCTTTGTGAAAGCTGATGCCGCCTGCGAGGTCCTACAAGCCACTCTGAGCCATTTACAGTTGAAACACCCCCAGGCTCTCTTTCTTGTTTTGGGTGATTTCAACCATGCCTCTCCATCATCCACACTGCCCAGTTTCACACAGTATGTAACCTGCCACACAAGAGACAACAAAACACTGGACTTGTTCTTTGCCAATGCGAGGGAGGCATATAACTCATCAGCCCTACCGCCCCTGGGAAGATCGGATCACAACCTGGTGCATCTCCGACCTGTGTACAAGCCACTTGTTCGTAGAGAACCAGCTGTCACTCGCACAGTGAGGATATGGTCCGAGGAGAGTGATGAGGCTCTGAGGGATTGTTTTGACACAACTGCATGGGAAGTTCTGCAGGATTCTTATGGAGAAGATATAGAAGGACTCACACACTGCATAACGGACTACATTAATTTTTGTGTGGACAACACAGTACCCACAAAAGTGGTGAGGTGCTTCTCCAACAACAAACCATGGATTAACTCTGATAAAAAACACTACTTAAGGAGAAAAAGATGGCATTCAGGACAAGAGATAAGGAGGGGTTGAGGGAAGTACAAAAGGAGCTGAGGCATCAAATCAGGCAAGGAAAAGCCAGTTATAAGGAAAAGATGGAAAAGCAAATGGAAAGAAAAGACAGGGGTCTGGGAGGGGCTTAAGTCAATTTCGGGTCATAAACAGTCTGTCTGCCAGATTGAGGCAGATGTTAATTGGCTTAATGAACTAAACCTATTCTTCAACAGATTTGATCACACACCAGCTCCTCCCACCCCAGCATGTCCTTCAGCTCCCCCCACCACAATGACTTCACCCCATGCGGCTACTTCCCAACAGACCAGTAAATCCAGAAATCCGTCTTTATCTGACCACAGTCTGATCTTCACACGGGCCCAGGTGAAGAAGGAGATGAAAAAGATCAAGGCGAGGAAAGCCGCAGGGCCAGATGACATCAGTGCAAGGCTAATTAAGACTTGTGGGGACCAGCTGTGTGGTATAATTACATATATGTATAATATGAGCCTGAGGCAGGAAATAGTCCCTGAATTATGGAAATCTTCTTGTGTGGTACCAGTTCCAAAGAAACCTCACCCTATGGACCTCAACGACTACAGACCTGTAGCACTGACATCCCACCTGATGAAGATCTTAGAGAGATTGGTTCTCACACATCTCCGCCCTCTAGTGAGCCCCGCTATGGACCCTCTCCAGTTTGCTTATCGGCCGGGCATTGGGGTAGATGATGCCATCATCCACCTTCTGCACAGGGCTCTGTCTCACCTGGAGAAACTAGGGAGCACAGTGAGAATAATGTTCTTTGATTTCTCCAGTGCTTTTAACACCATACAGCCCAGGTTACTGAGGGACAAGCTGGGCCTTGCTGGAGTAGACCACCACCTCTCCAACTGGATCCTAGACTACCTCACAAATCGACCTCAATACGTGAGAGCCCAAGACTGTGTGTCAGGTACCGTGATCTGTAATACGGGGGCACCTCAGGGTACGGTTCTCATCCCTTTCCTCTTCACACTGTACACTGCAGATTTTAGGTGCAACTCATCTAGCTGCTACCTACAGAAGTATTCTGACGACTCTGCAATAGTAGGCCTCATCACAGACGATGATGACAGGGAATACAGAGAACTGAACCGGGATTTTGTGGACTGGTGCCAGCGGAACCACCTGAAGATTAACGCGGGGAAGACCAAGGTGGTGGACTTCCGTAAAGGCAGATGCCCTCCTAAACCAGTGGACATCCTGGGGACGGGCATCGAGATTGGGAACACCTATAAGTACCTGGGTTTGCTCCTTAATAATAAGCTGGACTGGGCAGATCATATGGAGGCCCTGTACAGGAAGGGCCACAGCAGGCTCTACCTGCTTAGGAAGCTGAGAGCCTTTAGAATCCGGGGGGCACTTCTTAGGACTTTCTTCAACTCGGTAGTGGAATCAGCCATCTTCTTTGGAGTGGCCTGCTGGGGGAGCAGTATATCAACCAGGGACAGAAATAAACTTGACAAGCTGATTAGAAGGGCCAGCTCTGTCCTGGGGAGCCCACTGGACCCAGTGCAGGTGGTGGGTGACAAAAGGATACTGTCCGTGGTGAGCTCCATGCAGAAGAAGAAGTCCCATCCCATGCATGAGACTGTGATCGCGCTGGGCAGTACTGTCAGTACTGCTCCACCCTAAGTGTGAGAAGGAGCGCTATCGGAAGTCTTTCCTCCTCACCGCGGTTAGGCTGTACAACCACCACCGACCTAAATGGAGATCATTGCACACAGAGAACTGAAATATCTTTCTGCCTGTTAAATCCCCCCCCCCCCTCCTCTGCTACTTCCTATCTGTCTGTCTGCTATCAATGTAATGCCTCTTACCTTGGAACATTCCTGTACATGTTGTATTTGTATTTGTATCTGCTTATCTTATCTTTGCTGCTGTAACACACTGAATTTCCCCATTGTGGGACTATTAAAGGACTATTATTTGTTATGTTTGTCCCTGAACCAAATAAAAAATAAACAAACATGCAAAATAAACTGGTTTATTGAAGAAACACAAAACAAACAAAGGGCAGTCAAAATAACTGAGTAAATAAAACAGAGTAGGCCAGAGAAAATAACATTAGAAATCACCCTGCGATCCGCCCTGACTGATCCTGCCTGACGCCAGAGTTTTCCTCTTAAAAGAAGACACCTCACAGGAACCTTACTAGAATCCCTGGGAGCTGACCCTGAAAGTATAAACATAATAAACCAGTAGTCCCCTGCACTGACCCCCAGACAGCTAATCCAAGAATAAACATACAAAACCTGAGTTCATGGCCCCACAGCACAGGTATGGCTGGACACACGAGTATAACCAGCAGAGAGAAAGTGTGAAGCCCAAGTTAATATAGCACAACAAAGGGTGGGGCAGAGGCACCGGGAAAAACCCCTCCCCAAGGCAGAAAGTACAGGCAGACAAGAATTAACCCCTGCCCGTCTGGACCAACTACCTAACAGTACCCCCCTTAAAGGAGGTGCCTCCGGAACCTCCGGGCCGGGCTTCAATGGAAACCTACGATGGAAGGCTCTAATGCACTGCTTAGCAAAAATGTCTGATGATGAAACCCATGATCTCTCCTCAGGCCCATAACCTTTCCAATGGACCAGATACTGAATGCGTCCGTGAAAGAGCCGGGAGTCCTCAATAGAGCGAACCACGAACTGCAGCTCTCCATCGACCAAGACAGGTGGGGGTGGTGAAACTGAATCACTGCCTGAGGAAGAAAAATACCTCTTTAGTAAGGACACATGAAAAGCATTGGTTATCCCCATAGAGTCAGGTAGGCGCAAACGAACTGAGACAGGGTTAATTATCTCTACAATTTCAAATGGACCAATATATTTGGGACCAAGTTTAAAGCATGGTATTTTTAGTCTAATATTCCGTGTAGAGAGCCAAACCCTATCTCCCACAGAGAACTTATGGGATTCTGATCGTTTACTGTCAGCAAAAAATTTAGCTTTACCCCTAGCTCTAATTAGATTTTTCTTGACCTCAGACCAGACTGAAGCTAGTTTAGCAGAGAACTGAACCTCCCCAGGGACATCCGAACTAGCTAAAGACAACGGACCAAAGGACGGATGAAACGCATAATTACAAATAAAAGGAGAGGTCCCAGTAGATTCCAAAGAACGATTATTTAAAGCAAACTCAGCTAATGGTAAAACTTCTTTCCACTCAAACTGATCTGAGCTCACAAAGCACCTTAAATATTGTTCCAAACTTTGATTTAACCTTTCAGTCTGGCCGTTGGATTGTGGGTGGTAAGATGAAGAAAAAGATAAAGAGATGTTAAGGCGTTTACAAAACGCCCTCCAGAACCGGGAAACGAACTGCACTCCCCTATCTGACACAATATCAGACGGTACCCCATGAAGCCGAACAAAATTTTCCACAAATGATCTAGCCAAAAGAGGGGCAGACGGCAATTTGGGTAACGCCACCAAATGGCACATCTTACTAAACCGATCCGTGATTACCCAAATTACCGTACATCCTCCAGAAACCGGTAGATCAGTGATGAAATCCATAGAGATGTGTGTCCAAGGCCTCTCAGGAATAGGCAATGGGCACAATTTCCCCGCAGGAAATCCTCTAAGGAACTTCGACCTGGCACATACCTCACAGGACTCCACATACCTCGTAGTGTCCCTTCTGACAAATGGCCACCAAAACGACCTGGAGATTAATTTCAATGTATTAGAAATACCAGGGTGACCCGAGAGGACTGAATCATGAGCCTCCTGTAATAATGACAATCGAAGGTTCAGAGGAACAAAAAGCTTATCATTAGGGGTGTTGGCAGGAGCCAAGCTTTGTGCTTCCGAAATCTCCTTGTGAAGGTCAGTAGAAATCTCCCTTGGCCAATATCTGCAAAGGGACCTCATCACAGGGTGCAGCCTCAAATGAGCGGGACAGGGCGTCCGCCACCACATTCTTTGAACCAGGTCGGTAGGTAACTAGAAAGTTAAACCTGGAAAAGAACAAAGACCAACGAGCCTGACGAGAATTTAACGTCTTAGCTGACTGTAGATACATCAAATTCTTATGGTTCGTGAAAACCGTCACTTTATGCACGGCACCTTCTAAAAAATGTCTCCATTCCTCAAAGGCTAACTTAATCGCCAGCAACATTCTGTCACCTACATCGTAATTACATTCTGTTTTCGAAAATTTCTTTGAGAAGAAAGCACAAACCCGCAGGTTACGGCCCTCAGCATCTCCTTGAGACAAAACCGCTCCAACCCCCACACTAGAGGCATCCACCTCAACAAAAAATGGTAAGGAGCTGACGGGTTGGACCAAAACAGGTGCCAAAGCAAAGTGTTGCTTAAGCGATCGGAACGCTCTTTCGGCCTCCGGCGGCCACTCCGAAACCTTAGCTCCCTTTTTGGTCAAATCTGTCAAAGGCTTAACAATCAACGAAAAATTCTTAATAAATTTACGGTAAAAGTTAGCAAACCCTAGAAACCTCTGTAACGCTTTGAGGTTCTTGGGTTGAACCCAATCTAAAATAGCCTTGACCTTACTTAAATCCATCTTGAACCCGTCCTTCGAAATGACAAACCCCAAAAAAGAAATCTCCTGGACACAAAAAACACACTTTTCCACTTTAACACTAAGTGAATTCTCTTTTAGAACAGACAAGACGGACCGAAGGTGTTCACAGTGAGACTCGTAATTAGGAGAAAAGATGAGGATATCATCTAAGTACACAATCAGGAAGTGACCAATAAAAGGACGTAATATGTCATTCATAAACTCCTGGAAGATTGCAGGGGCATTAGTAAGTGCAAAGGGCATAACCAGACTCTCGAAATGACCCAGGGGCGTGTTATACGCTGTCTTCCACTCGTCTCCCTCCCGTACTCTTATCAAATTGTATGCCCCACGGAGATCTAATTTAGAAAACCACTGGGACCCCACCAGTTGATTAAATAAATCGGGAATAAGAGGAAGCGGGTAAGGATTACGCACAGTAATTTGGTTCAACTCCCGAAAATCAAGACAAGGACGTAGTCCGCCATCTTTCTTCTTAACAAAAAAGAACCCGGCTGCTAACGGAGAGTTAGAGGGTCTTATGTGACCCTTTTTCAAACTTTCTGAGATAAAATCTTTTAAAGCCTTTCTTTCCGGGACAGAAATGTTATATAACCTGCTTTTGGGGTATTTACAGCCAGGCACCAGCTCAATCCTGCAGTCATATGGTCTATGAGGAGGAAACTGGTCACTAGAGGTGGGAGAGAATACCTGTGAAAAGTCAGACAGAAATGAAGGAACATTAGGTAACACTATGGCTACAAGATGACTAGGCATACACTCTTTCTTACACTCAAGAGACCATTTGACAATTTCTCCCGTACGCCAATCAACCACAGGATTGTGTTTTTTTAAACCAAGGATAACCTAGTACGATGGCCGCAGGCAACGAGTCCAGAACATACAAATCCACACATTCTAGGTGGAACAAACCAATCTTCAGCTTAACCCCTACAGAGATAGCTTTAATCCAGCCCAAAGGTCCAGCATCAATACCAGCAATAGGAATGGGTGTCTCCAGGAGGGTTATTTTTAAGTCTAGATCTGTCGCGCACTTAGAATCAATTAAATTGACCCCAGCACCACAATCAAAAAACACCCGTACGGGATGCTCCTTATTCTCAAGGATAATTTCAGCAGGGAGGATCATCTTGGAGCCACTGGTCCAAGCGACACATCTACCTAACGGGAGATCCCCATAGCTCGTCAGGTTCTTTAGTTTAAAGCCTTCTTAGGACGGGATAGCTCCGGACAATCTCTTACAAAATGACCCGGACGCCCACAATAGAAACATTGGCCAGCAGCCAAACGTCTCTTCTTTCTGTCCTCAGACTGTAAAGAACTCAGCTGCATGGGCTCTACAGAAGACTCCGCCCCCTCCTCTGGCAAGTGAGAAGTGTCACTCACTCCCATTTCTACTGCTCTCAGACGTAAACGTCTGTCTACCCGAATAGCTAAACTCATGGCTTCCTCCAAAGAGGCCGGGGGGAGAGAACTGTAGCATAAGATCTTTTACTCGGTCAGACAACCCGGCACAAAATTGACTCCGAAGAGCCGGATCGTTCCACTTAGTATCAATGGACCACTTACGAAAAGCTGCACAGTAATCCTCTGCAGAACTCCTCTCTTGAGAGAGGTGACGCAGCTTACTCTCAGCTAAGTGCAAACGGTCTGGGTCATCGAACAGTAACCCGAGTGCAGAAAAAAAAACATCTACAGACTGCAGTGTGGGGGAATCAGGGGGTAAAGAAAAAGCCCAAACCTGAGGATCTCCCTGTAGACGGGATATAATAATTCCCACCCGCTGACTCTCATTTCCAGAAGAGATTGGCCTTAGTCTAAAATACAACTTGCAGGCCTCTCTAAATGAGAAAAACTCAGAGCGAACCCCCCGAGAAGCGATCCGGAAGATCCACTCGGGGTTCAAATCCAGACACCCCCTCCCTAAACACCCCGCTCACTTGCTGTATGTTTTGCTGCTGGACCTGAGTCTGAAGAGAATCGACTCTCAGGGTCAACGCCTGAAGGTGAGTGGTTAACTGCTCCATAGGATCCATCTGAGGAAAAAAAAGAAGAAAAACAAAGGAAAAAAAAAAAGGGGTAGAGAATTAATAAATGGTCGGCTGGTTATTCTGTTATGTTTGTCCCTGAACCAAATAAAAAATAAACAAACATGCAAAATAAACTGGTTTATTGAAGAAACACAAAACAAACAAAGGGCAGTCAAAATAACTGAGTAAATAAAACAGAGTAGGCCGGAGAAAATAACATTAGAAATCACCCTGCGATCCGCCCTGACTGATCCTGCCTGACGCCAGAGTTTTCCTCTTAAAAGAAGACACCTCACAGGAACCTTACTAGAATCCCTGGGAGCTGACCCTGAAAGTATAAACATAATAAACCAGTAGTCCCCTGCACTGACCCCCAGACAGCTAATCCAAGAATAAACATACAAAACCTGAGTTCATAGCCCCACAGCACAGGTATGGCTGGACACACGAGTATAACCAGCAGAGAGAAAGTGCGAAGCCCAAGTTAATATAGCACAACAAAGGGTGGGGCAGAGGCACCGGGAAAAACCCCTCCCCAAGGCAGAAAGTACAGGCAGACAAGAATTAACCCCTGCCCGTCTGGACCAACTACCTAACATTATTATTATTATTATTATTATTATTATTATGTAGAGATGAGCGAATCGAAGCTGCAGAAGTAAAATTTGATCCGAATTTCAGGAAATCTTCGTTTCGCATGGAATCTGGATTTCCTGATGCTTCGCGGTAACGAATATTTAGTAAGGACCTTTTTGACATCAGACGGTCACAAGATATTCTCTAGTGATGTGATTGGGTAGGCGTGTCTTTGCTTGTTAGCAGATCCTTCCACATGAATAAAAGTTGTCCATGCTGGAGAGAGAGAGAGAGACATGACCTCAGCATCCAAGGGCTTCCGCCATTTTGCTGCCACCCCGGCTCTCTGCAGACAGGAAATAGCTGTTTATTCGCCACAAATTAATTTGGATCGAAGAGAATCATATTGGAAAATTCGGTGAAGTTGCCGAATCAAATTTTGAAAACTTCGCTCATCTCTAATGTCATGCACTCAGCCTCCATGTATTGGAGAATTTGGTCCGTTCCTTGGAAATGTCAGTGTGGGGAAAGGTGCAAGCCACCACTGACACACAGAACAGCAATTATGGCCAGCAACAATACCAGACTTTCACAACTCACTGTGTCAATATTTTGAGCGGCAACAGTCCACAAACACAACAAGGCCAGGTGCTAGTGATGACACCACCCCATTTGTGCAGACTCAGTTCCTATACCAGACAGCGCCTATCTGCCTCTTCCTTGCTGGAATGTTGCTGATGACAATGGCTCAGTTATTGTGGCTGCACTGCAATTGGGTAAAATATCACATTGCCTCTGCATGGCACATGTGCTAAATGTGGTGGTGCACTACTTTATAAAGACATATAGTACTTTAAAGGAAGTGCACAAACTGCTGGACTTGCAGTGACATAACAACCTGCCCTTGCACTTCCTCATCTGTGACATTCCAACTTCCACATTGCACATTCTGGAGCATCTTTGTGAGCATCAAAATGAGGTAAATGACACAGCAGACCAAAGGAACAATGTTTTATTTTGAAATCTGCTATTGGAGTCTCAGGATTGAAGTGTGTCGTCTCTTGAAGCCCTTTGAAGAGACCACCAAATTTATCAATAGAACAACTTCAGCATCAATTATGTCACCCGACCGTAGAGCGTTTAGAGAGTTTAGATAGATCCATTTAAATATGAATGGCTTATATGCATATAATGATCTTCTGTGCTGCAGCCTGTTGTTTTTATTTGGAAGTCATGGAATAAAGATAGCTTTTAGGACATGCCTTGGCAAGTGCCCCCTTCTTTTTTGCTCTTTCAAATGTGCATAGTTTAAATAGATTTATTTTATTTTAGACAGATAGAGAGGCTGGGGGAGAAGTTCTGCACTCTACATTGACTGTCCACAGTGTTACAAACCTGTTGCAGTTATAAGTCAGTGGGATTGTAAGAGCCCTGGCAGTGCCATGCGCTATATATTTAATCCAATTTAAATTCCAATACGTAACAAACGACAACAAATTGTGGGATTGACCATCTGAACCCGTAATGAAACGAAACTTTAGAGGTTTGCCCATCTCTAGCAGGGACGAGGTCAGGTACTTAGTCAGGGTCAGAAACACAGCAATGAACAGCAGTATATAACACAACAGGTGGCTTGCATCTGATGAATTACTTAATTTATTGTTTATAGTTACGAGGGTACTTTAATATTTAGGACCTCTCTTTAGGACACATTAATATCTTCACAATAAAGTTGTCACCAAATTATTCAGTAACATTACAGTATACACAGGCTCATCTTTCCTCCAGCCACTGACGTTTCTGGATTGTGGCTGGAGGAAAGCAAAAGAATTGTCCACAGATCTATGGGAAAAGGTAGTTGAACTGTATAAAACAGGAAAGGAATAAAAAAAAGATAT
The DNA here is from genome assembly GCA_947044405.1 of Leptodactylus fallax. Classification (NCBI taxonomy): domain Eukaryota; kingdom Metazoa; phylum Chordata; class Amphibia; order Anura; family Leptodactylidae; genus Leptodactylus; species Leptodactylus fallax. The sequence continues at coordinate 243,254 of CAMRHE010000061.1, read as the reverse complement.
CCAAGGAATTGATAATGCCAGTCAGCAGTGTTCATACTGTGATTAGCAAATGGAAACTCAGGGGCTCTGTAAAAACCAAACCACGTTCAGGTAGACCAACCAAAATTTCAACCACAACTGCCCGGAAAATTGTTTGGGATGCAAAGAAAAACCCACACATAACATCAGCTGAAATACAGGACTCTCTGAAAACTATTGGTGTGGCTGTTTCAAGATACACAATAAGGAGGCACTTGAAGAAAAATGGGCTGCATGGTCGAGTTGCCAGAAGAAAGCCATTACTGTGCAAATGCCACAAAGAATCTCGCCTTCAATACACCAAACAGCAGAGAGACAAGCCTCAAAACATGGAGGTGGATCACTGTTGATGTGGGGATGTGTGAGCTTCAAAGGCACAGAAAACTTGGTCAAAGTTAAAGGAAAGATGAATGCAGCACATTATCAGCAAATACTGGAGGCAAATTTGCACTTATCAGCCAGGAAGCTGCGCGTGGGACGTGCTTGGACATTCTAACATGACAACGATCCAAAACACAAGGCCAAGTCAACCTGTCATTGGCTACACTAGAAGAAAGTGATGGTTCTGGAGTGGCCATCTCAGTTTCCTGACCTCAATATCATTGAGCCACTCTGGGGAGATCTCAAGCGCGCAGTACATGCAAGACAGCCCAGGAATTTACAGGAACTGGAGACTTTTTGCCAAGAAGAATAGGCAGTTTTACCATCTGAGAAAATAAAGAGCCTCATCCACAACTACTACAAAAAACTTCAAGCTGTCATGGATGTTAAAGGGGCAATACACGGTATTAAGAACTGGGGTATGTGAACTTTTAAACAGGGTCATTTTGATGTTTTTGGTTGTCATTATGATTTAAAAAGAGAAAACACAGAATTTTGACAATAAATGGCTTCAACCAATCACTAACCATGAGTGAAGAAAAAGTTTTTGTGTTATCATTCATATTCTCTGAAAAAAGGCCAAAAAAAAAAAAAAAATCTGCCGGAGTATGTAAACTTTTTAGCACTACTGTAGCAGGTAACATAAGAAGATTTTGGGAGTCATGAAGAGTTAGAATAATTACTCATGGTCCAAGCTGACCATATATGGTAAGGAAGGCACTGTGAAATTATCATTGGTTATCATTTTTGTTAAACGAGTATGTGGTGTTGATTAAAGATATCACCACATCAATTCTTCGGGACACTGGGCATTTTTTAGTTTTTTTATCCACTAGCATGTTTTAGTTATCCCTGCACAGTGACATCTTAGTGTCACAGCACAGGGATAGATCATAAAGGGAACACCAAATTCAATTGCAGCAGTGACTCTTCTGGTTCATTTCATTTTAGTGCCAAAGGTAGCAACCCACAGTGAAGTCCAGATTCCTGTATAGAAGTAAAAAGGTGAAAAACAGGACGTTTGCTAGGACAACACCGCTATAGATAGCCCCAAGCCAAACTTTTTGGTAGCACAGTAAGTTTACGATACTCTGCCTGTTATAAGAGATAATATTAAACACACAAATATAAATAATGTCAATATTAACATAACTTATTATAAAAATTGCTGATTGATACATTGCAATACTATATGATAATATAGAAAGTAATATGACATATTTTAAATGTATGACTAGCTCTTGAAAATATTTTGAAAACATGGTTGTTTGAAAATTTTAGCTTAAAAGCTATTTGTGATTTCATTTCTTTAGTATAGAAACGTATTGGAATCATCAATAAGTTGCCATGGATACGTTCTTCAGAGTGAATAACTGGAAGTGAAAGACATGTAGTCTATTTTGATTGGGTAAGATTTGTTGGCGTCTGCTGGTTGTGATGGGGGATGAGTTGGAAAATACCAGACTGGAACTGACGTTTGTGTGAAATATTACTGGTCAAAGGCTGTATCTTGAAGTTGCTATGGAAACAGTAATTTCTTGATTTAAGACAGCAAAGATTACATAGTACTATAAGAATTATAAACATTATAAGACCTAAAAGAAGTATCCAAATAGATCACAAACACATATAAGGGAAGTATTTTAACAAAAACTGAAATTAACACAAGTATTTATAACCTTACTGCCAGTTTATTATCACCTGTTGAAAATTCAGGTATAAAATCTATTCCTTGCAATCCCCACTTCTTATCTAATGGCTTTTCTCCTCACATCTTGGAGTTGGTATCAAGATGTCTACCTTTTACTGTTTTAATTGTTGCTGTCTATGCTGGACACTCTCTGAGAATCAAAAGGAAAGCTTTTGTCCAGTCTAAATTGTATATCTGCTTCTTTCATTGAAGATACAGCAGAAACTGTACTGTATTCTACTAGACATACATGACTAAGGGTAGGTTCACACGTGCGCTGGGTCTCAGCTGGGGGATTCCGTTCCCCATTCTGCTTTAAAAATGCAAAGAGAAAAGTCCTGCAAGCAGCAGCTTTTCTCTATGCATGTTCACACCCTTTTCAAGCAGAAACCAGGCAGACCCCATTATAGTCTATGGGGTCCACGGGTAACCGTTTTTTTAAGTGGATTAGGTTTCCGTTTGTGGGGTTCGCTTGGGGTTCGTTTGGGAAACCCAAACGCAGGTGTGAATCTAGCGTAACACTAGAATGACATGCAGATACAAATACATTTTAAACACTGTGGTGTGCTATTACAAGCAGATGACTTGTGATAACAATGTTACAAAGTACTGTAACTCTAAAGTGTTATTATTTATTTTACTTATTGCCATTTGTGTTCATTGCACAACTCCTTTAAGAGTTATATAGCTCTCGGCGTATTCCATCATATTCAATATGAAAAACACACACAGACAAAAAGCATAAATCATCAGCAAAGCATGAAAAAGTATTTAAAATTTTTCTCCATTTAACGGTTTTCCATGACTGCACTATTTATTCATGTCCCAATAGCAGATGCCACTTTTCATTACAACCTATACCATTACAATAGGTATACTGTGAATACCTCCTTGGACAATGCTATTAGGGCTTCCTCTATCAAGGGCATCGTACTTGTCCCTGCTATACTGGCACCTGCCTGACAATAACCAAGCCATTTTGACTTGTCTGTTAGGTATGTGATCATAGTGTCCACAGAAAATTGCAGGAATCTTGCAGCCCTCCTCCATTTCCCCTGCATTTAGCTGTGTTGGTTCCTTCAATTTCTTTGCACGTGGTGCTTTTTCACTCCTGAACCCTGTCCCAGACAAAAACATTAGACCCACATATAGAGTGTTTCTGAAACTAGGAAACACAGTATATTTAGAGAGCTGTTTTTTTAATAGTGGCGCAATATAGGCACAACATAATGGACACTGAAATGGCGTATCTGTGCAAAAATTTAATTTTCACTTTGCACCATACACTGCACACTAATTTCTAGACACTTGTAGGGTCAAAATGTTCATTACACCCCTAGATGAATTCCTTGAAGGGTATAGATTCCAAAATGAGGTCATTTCTTGAGAGGTCCACTACTGTACTGGTACCTTAGGTTCTTTGTAAATGAGACATGTCACCCAAAACCCTAGCTCTTTAATGCTCTTTAAGTGACAGCAACAGATTTGTCTATAGGTAAGTGGATGGTGGCCAGTAGTAATAAACAGCCTATTTAAAGATTTAGGCTTTTTAGAATTAAAAACAATTATCCAAAAATTATCCTTGTTTGGAGTCAGATGCCTGTGTGTGTTTATATACACACAGTGCTATCGGAAGAAGCAATGGCTTTTACAAGAGCTCCAAAAATGATGTCTTATTGGGCAGTAGCAAAAGTTATGGTGTTTACAAAGTGAACAAACAATGACTTTTTTTGTTTAATATGGTGATAGGGTGGTGGAGAAGGAGGAATGTACTGAATAGTGGCTTTTAAGTTACAGTGTCACTATCATCACCCTGCTGCAGAGGCATAGCTAGCGAGGGGGCAGGGGGGACATCATTAATACTTGCTGCACGATCTAGTTAAAATGCATCCCTCTGCTGTGTTATCTTGTAAACCACAGACTGTGTTATTATGGCTATAAAAGGGAAGGGGGTCTTTTATATAAAGGTTAATTATGGGGCATTATAGCTGTAAAGGGGTACCTTTTATATAAAGGGTAATTATGGGGCATTGTGGTTATAAAAGGGGAGTCATTAATATAAAGGGTAATTATGGGGCATTATGGCTATAAAGGGGAGGAAGGGCTCATTAGGGGACATTATGAACATAAGATATCATAAGGTATCATTTATATAAGGGGTCATTAGGAGAGCAATTCATTTAATTAAGGTGGCACTTGGGCTTCAGGATAGATCATTAATTAGATGATTGAAGAGGCCATGGCATCTGTTCACATTGCATGCTGTCTGTTTTATAGTGATCATATTGTAGTGATCCCATCCACACATTGCAGAAAAAAACTGCAGCAGAAAAATTACATTTCAAAAATGCCCGCGTTTTTCAAAATCGCAGTATGTCAATTATACCTGAGGAAATACTAGCATTTTCTGTATAGGTATAATAGGGACAGAAAGTCTGCAAAGGAAGACTCTGCGAAAATGCAATGAAAAACACTGTAGATAAAAACGTTGCTGCGCCTCACCACGTGGGGCCTTAGATTCAATTATAAAAGAAAAGGAGCATTATTAATAAGCAGCACTATTTACGGGGGTACACAGTAGTGTATATTTATTTTTTTAATTTTTTGCTTACTTGTATAGCGCCATCATATTCCACAGCGCTTTACAGACATTGTTAGTCACTGTCCCATTTAGGGCTCACAATCTACATTCCCTATTAGTATGTCTTTGGAGTGTGGGAGTAAACCGGAGTACCCACAGGAAACCCACGCAAACACGGGGAAAACATATAATCTCCTTGCAGATGTTGTCCTTGACAGGATTTGAACCCAGGACTCCAGCGCTTCAAGGTCACCATGCTGCCCACTGTATATAATACAGTGCCTTGCGAAAGTATTCGGCCCCCTTGAACTTTTCAACCTTTTGTCACATTTCAGGCTTCAAACATAAAGATATAAAATTTTAATTTTTTGGTGAAGAATCAACAAGTGGGACACAATTGGGAAGTGGAACGAAATTTATTGGTTATTTTAAAGTTTTGTAAAAAATAAAAAACTGAAAAGTCGGACGTGCAATATTATTCGGCCCCCTTAAGTTAATACTTTGTAGCACCACCTTTTGCTGCGATTACAGCTGCAAGTCGCTTGGGGTATGTCTCTATCAGTTTTGCACATCGAGAGACTGAAATTCTTGCCCATTCTTCCTTGGAAAACAGCTCGAGCTCAGTGAGGTTGGATGGAGAGCGTTTGTGAACAGCAGTTTTCAGCTCTTTCCACAGATTCTCGATTGGATTCAGGTCTGGACTTTGACTTGGCCATTCTAACACCTGGATACGTTTATTTGTGAACCATTCCACTGTAGATTTTGCCGTCAGCAGTGTGGATGTGCCTGCAGCTCTTGCACCTGTTTTGCAGGCAAGGTGAGGTGCCATTTTCAGTTGGGGCCTTCAGGGCCCTCTGGACAATAATATGCCGCAGGTTTGGTGGTTGCCAAAAGGAAAGGAGAGGGGGGACTGGAAATATATCCTTAAGTCTGTTGTCCCTATGTAGCACAGGTTGGAGCTCCTTGGCAATCCTTCGTAGGATCTCCAGCTGTGGGTTGTATGTGACAACTAGGGGCACTCGGGCTTCATTCTGAGTCTCATAATGCATAGGAGTCATGAATAAACTGAGACCTATAGACCCCCACAATTTGATGTCCCTGTTATGAGGACTTCCTACATGGCATTATGGGAAAGCAAGCCTGATCCCTGAGGTCCTTCTTCTCTGCTTTGACCATGCTTTCACATGGAGGACGTCATTTTGGCAGGTTCATGCTAAACAAACTGTAAAACGTTCAGATTCAATTGAATACAAAGAAATTGAAAAGTTTAGTACTAATCTAGTTAATTTATAACCAGATTGCTCATCTCTAGTTTTTAATAATTTGATGGTTGATGTTTTCTTTTAAATATTAGGATTTAAAAGGGGTTTATAATATATAAGCCTCTCAAAGCCACTTAAGAACATAATAAATAATTTAAAAATTATTCCACAATAAAGTAAACATATAGTAAATGTTGACTAGTAACTATTAGTGATAGTGAGAAACATTTTGAGATTTTCTTTTTTTTTTAAAAATTTTCAATATTCTTGGTGTCAAGAATCTCAGTTTAGCTGCTGTTGCTTTAAGGTTACTGTGAAGCTTCGGCAGTCTTCAGGGCTCTCCTATGCTGATCCAATTAGCAGCTGAGGAGGGATATTTAAACCCTGTTCCTGTTCATCCAAGTGGCTGATATTTGGTTGTACTTTAGTGAGGCTGCTATCCTCTGATCACTTGTTACTGAAAATCTGCTCATCTTCTGATTTTGGCTTTGATGTTTCCTCTCAGACTAACTTTTGGCTTGGACACATTCACTCTTCTGATTCATCTGTTTTGATCTGCCTTGTGAGTTTATCATGGGTTCTGGTTAAACTTCAGTTTGTGGAGCGTTTATTAAATCTTCTAAATTTAGCTTTGCAGTTGGTACTGGTGAAGATGTTTGGATGCCTGCATGTATCTCTCTGCTCTGTGTAAGATTTAAACAGCTTGTCCTACTGCTCTCTGTTGTCAACTAGTAGCTACAATTTCTGATATTTGCTCCAGAGATACTATCATAACACTTGGATTTTTTTTTTTATAAATAAGAAACATGAAACATATTGACCACAATTTAACCCCTTAAGGACATGACCAAAAACCACTTTAAGGACTCGCCCCCATTTTTCAAAACTGACATAACTTTGAGATGCTGATTTGGATATTATTGTTTGTTATTATTATTATTGTTTATTGGACACGTACTTCAAGTTAGTGGTAAACATTGGTCAATATCTTTTTTGCATTTACTTATAAAAAAAATAGGAAATTTGATGGAAATTTTGAAAAATTACTAATTTTCAAAATGTGAAATGCTCGGTTTTTCAGACAGTCATACTACCCAAACTAGTTGATGAATATTATCTATTATATCACTGTTTTTTATTGGCATAATCTTTTAATCGTCTTTTAATTTATTTTGTACGTTAGAAGGTTTACATTAGAAGTCTAATAGCGATTTTTCAAATTCACTAGAAAATTTCCCAAACACATTTGTTAGGGACCACCTCAAGGGATATAGTGAATGTTTTCGTCTCCACCGCTGTTTCACAGATTTTATTAACATTGTTAAACAATTTCTCCTGAACATGACAATACCCCATATGTGGTCGTAAACTGCTGCATGGGTACATAGCAGGGCTCAGAACAGAAAGAGCAGTATTTAGCTTTTGGAGTGCATATTTTGCTAGAATCGTTTTCTGGTGTCATGTCGCTTTTGCAGAGCCCCTAGAGTACCAATACAATGGAAACCCAAAAAAGTGTCCCCACTTTTGAAAAATACACCCCTCTCAGAATGTATTAAGGGGGATAATGAGTATTTAGACTCCACAGCTGTTTCAAAGATTGGGATGTGACAATGAAAAAATTACTTTTCTTTCCAATAAACTTCAATTTAGCCTCAAGGGGTTAAAGGGAAAAAAAGCACCCCAGAGTCCATTAAACAATTTCTCCTGAACATGGCAATACTCCATATGTGGTCGTAATTGCTGTATGGGTACATGACGGGGCTCAGAATGGAAAGAGTGCTAGTTGGCTTTTGGGGAGTATATTGTGCCAAAATAGTTTTCTTGTGCCATGTCACATTTGCAGAGCCCCTAAAATACCAATACAATGGAAACCCCCAAAAGTAACTGCATTTTGTAAACTACACCCCTCAAGAGGTATAATGAGCATTTTAACCTGAAAGATTATTTCCAAAAAGAAATGTACAGTGGATGATGCCAAATGAAAACCAACATTTTCCCAGATACAGTGAAACCTCTCCATAAGACCACATCACTAGACTGCAGCAAGCAATAGGAAGAGACTTGTAAGGGACATCAGAGGAGAAAAGTGGCCACCATCACACTGGCGCCCATGTCATAGTCAATTTGTGATTGGTGAACAATGCAATGCAATCTGAGGTGCCACTGAGGTGCAATGCAACACTGAGGTGCCCAACATACATGCCAACAGTCCCAATTTTGGCAGGAGAGTCTCAGAAGTTGGGCCAAAAAAGGGACAGGCTTCTGTATACCACATACCAAAATGAACATTTTTGGGATTTTGTCAGGTGGCCTTTAAAGTTCAGATTTTGGCATAGGAAATGTCAGCAAGTATGATCATGGTTAATGGAAAGGGGAGCCATGTTTGGAAACAGGAGTGAAAAGGGTAGCTATGCTGGGATAGAGGAGGGGAAACCATTTTAATGACCACAGTTTAACCCCTTCCCACTCTGCACCATACTATTATGTCGCACTGAGCGTGTACTTAATGCTCAGCCGTAATAGTACGGCACTGTAATGCCGCAGGCACAGAAGCTAACTAGGACTAGCCACCAGAGTCTGAAGATATGACTCTGACAGATTAACCCCCTGGATGCCGTGATCAATAGTGATAACGGCATCCAGGGGATCTGGGGGCAAGATCACCCCTCCCCTGCCACCCCTCGGAGTTGCCATGATAGCCAGGAGCAACGGCCTCCTGACTGCCTATGCGCATTTCACATAGGGAACCTAAGTGAAATGTGCTGCAATACAATGTATGCACATTGCACTGATGATCAGAGATCCCAAGTTCAAGTCCCCTTGTGGGACAGGGAAAAAGTTAAAAAAAAAGTTTAAATAGTTAAAAATAAAGAATAAAAAATAAATACTAAAAAGTTCAAAAAACACATAAAGTAATCAAATAATAAACAAACATGTTAGGTATCTAACATGCCACTATCCAAAAATAGCGTTATTTCCCTGAAAAATAGCAATAAAAAGTGATCAAAAAGTCACACATACCAAACATTGGCTTCAATAAAAAATTACAATTTGCCCTGCAAATAAAGAGCCCTTACTTATCTCCATCAACTGAACAGAAAAAAAGTTATAGGCATCAGAAAACGGTGACCCCCATGAAAACCGTACATTTTTAATAAGTGACATTATATTTGTAAAAGCGGTAAAACTTAATAAAACCAATATAAATATGGTATTGCTGTAATTGTAATGACCCACCAGACAAAGCTGCCATGTCATTTTTAATGCAGAGTGAACGCCATCAAAACAAAGCTAATCAAAACAGTATACCATCATGGTGCTGAATGTAAGTACAACTCGTCACGCAAAGAACTTAGCAATGTCAACAGAAAAATAAAAAAAGTTAGGAATTTTGGAAGGCGGGGAAGGAAAATATGGAAAAAGTCACCGAGCACTTGTGTCCTTAAAGGGTTAAAGGGTTATAAGAATATCAAGCTGGGTAACTTAAAAATGGTAAAAGAATGACTATAATCACACCTGAATATAATAAAATAATAAGTGTTCAATAAATGAAAAGAGATAAGCTGTGGTTACAAATGATGCAATAGCTCACTGGATGGGGAGCCCCAATATATATCATTCACTGATGTATACCCATCGTTCTATGACTTCCAGAGTTGCATGGCACACACCTATTCATGGTCCATGCTGAGACTACTCAACAATAGCTTTCTACAGCTTTTATAGTACCTTTGAGGAGTGTGAGGGACTGCTTGTAACATGACCATTTATGGTACAGGAATGTGAAGAAATGCTTAACTACTTATCAGTATAGACTGACCAATATAGTATACAGAAATACAGACAAAACTACAGAGTAATCGGTCCTATAGATGTACAACATGAAATATATACAGTCTGATCAGTAATACATTAACCCTGTCATATCACATCAATAAGACACTATGATTTTGTGGAAAAAACATGTCCTATTACACTTGTATACAGTACCATGTCTGTTTTATTAGTCAAGATCTAGGCCTGGTTCTGCGTAATATGCTAAATCATAAAATTCAAGATTTCATCATTATTTGGGGGTTTGTGGGGGCTGTACATGCTTCCTGATTCCATTAGACCAGGGGTGGGCAATTAATTTTCCCATGGGGCCACAGGAGAAATTGGAATGGTTTTAGAGGGCCAGAATAATATACTTAACTCAATTCTACCCAATACCTATATACTGTATACAGTATATATACTATCCCTTCATAAAAAACAGTAAATGAAACATTACAGTAATTCAATGAAAATATGGAGGACCTAATTACATCATTATTTAATGATGAGATGATGAACTTCTGATGAACTTTAATGAACTTGTGATTGTTCAGTTTAGAAAATTGTAAACTTTTGCAGTGTTTAAAAAACTAGCATCACATCCTGACATAAAATAGCAAGTTTTTCAAAGACCAGCATCCCTTTAACTTAATAAAGAACAGTAAATGAAACATTACAATAACATGAAAATGTGGAGCGCAGAATTATAGCACAATTTAACAAACATTTTTTTGAAAATGAGCATCTTCTGCAGCGTTTAAAAAAAACTATTATCACAACTTTGCACAAAAAAATCTAGTTTTTCAAAGACCAGCATCACATTAACAAAAATGTTCAATGAGAGAAATCTAGCTTGTTTTGGGCTTGAACAAGTGCATTAAAGTCAGGTTGGATATCTGAGGTGGATATGTGAAGGACAGCACACAAGTGATCATCACTGAGAGAGGATCTGTATCTGGGCCAGGACAGGAGCGTGGACAGGTGAGTAAAAGTATCGACAGCGGGCCGGTCAGAGATAGTTAGAGGGCAGGATGTGGTCCGCGGGCCGTACAATGCCCAGGTCTGCATTAGACTCTTTAACCTGCATTCTGTATACTTTATTCTTTGAGAGAACCACCCCTATAAAAGAGGTTTCACTGTATGTGCTATTTGTGAAGGAATGCTATGTGGCTTTTGGAGTGCAGATTTTATCAAGGGGCGCAGTGAGCATTAGTTTTCCCAGATGTAAATGTACAGTGGAAGGTGAAAAGTGAATATGTAAGCTGTGCGGAGTACATTGGGTACACCAAATTCCCTATTATTTTCCCAATAGCACCTATGATAGGTGGGCCACTTCTGGTGTATTTTCTCTTATAAACGTTAAATCTGCTATGTACCCTGATGTACACTTGCACAGCTTCTACACTCCCTTTCTGCCATAACCAGAAACCTTAACCTAAATATTTGTCATTATTTTGTTGTGAGGGATTGTCTTTTTGCAGAATGATATGCGTTTTCTAATTACACAATTTTGGGATGTCTATATCTTATTAACAATATTTTATTAACTCTGGGGAGGGTGAAAAAAACTCATGTCTATTCTGGCATTGCTTTTGAACATTTAAAATTATTTGCCCTTTATGACTTTTTGATAATTTTTTATTCCATATTTTGTGAGGTGAGATGGAAAAGAAATCATGACTTCACACATTGACTGTGAGGGTTAACTAATGGTTTAGTTTTATAGTACAGTTTGGTATAGACACAGTGATATCAAATGTGTGCTGTTTTATAATATGCCTTGTGTTTTTACTTTTTTTTTTTAGATCATATATGGCAAAGGGATATTTTATGGGGGGGGGGGGGGGGTTATTATTTATTTATTTTTTTAAATAGTTGTGACTTTTTTTCCTTTTTTTTTTACATTTTTTTTGTCCCAATTGGGAACTTAATCGTTGGTTCAGGATTACACACTTTAATATGGATAGGCTGACAGGTCTAATTAACCGATCCTGCCAAATAAGCACCATGCCCTGCCCCTGAAGACACTAGGGATGAAGGCAATCAGTTACAGGGTTGCTAGGGCAACCACTTAGATGTCGCAATCATGATTGACTGTGGCATCTAAAGAGTTAACACCCGCGGTCACAGCTCAGCTTTTGCCGCAGGTACTACACGTGGGTGTCAGCTGTTTTTTTACAACTAACAACCAATCTCAATGTCACCGCTCAATTTCTGAGCGGGTGACATTACCATGATGTAATAGTACATCAAGGTACACATTTTCGTGACATACTATTATGTATTATTACTTCATGGTGCAGGAAGGGGTTAAAGTAGAATGTGTCACAAAAAACCTTTTTCATTTAAAAGTTATCACTACATGATCATGACACTGCATACAGTGCCTTGCGAAAGTATTCGGCCCCCCTTGAACTTTTCAACCTTTTGCCACATTTCAGGCTTCAAACATAAAGATATAAAATTTTAATTTTTTGGTGAAGAATCAACAAGTGGGACACAATTGTGAAGTGGAATGAAATTTATTGGTTATTTTAAACTTTTCTAAAAAATAAAAAACTGAAAATTGGGGCGTGCAATATTATTCGGCCCCCTTAAGTTAATACTTTGTAGGGCCACCTTCTGCTGCGATTACAGCTGCAAGTTGCTTGGGGTATGTCTCTATCAGTTTTGCACATCGAGAGACTGAAATTCTTGCCCATTCTTCCTTGGAAAACAGCTCGAGCTCAGTGAGGTTGGATGGAGAGTGTTTGTGAACAGCAGTTTTCAGCTCTAACACCTGGATATGTTTATTTGTGAACCATTCCATTGTAGATTTTGCTTTATGTTTGGGATCATTGCCTTGTTGGAAGATAAATCTCCGTCTCAATCTTAGGTCTTTTGCAGACTCCAACAGATTTTCTTCCAGAATGGTCCTGTATTTGGCTCCATCCATCTTCCCATTAATTTTAACCATCTTCCCTGTCCCTGCTGAAGAAAAGCAGGCCTAAACCATGATGCTGCCACCACCATGTTTGACAGTGCGGTTGGTGTGTTCAGGGTGATGAGCTGTGTTGCTTTTACGCCAAACATATCGTTTTGCATTGTGGCCAAAAAGTTCGATTTTGGTTTCATCTGACCAGAGCACCTTCTTCCACTTGTTTGGTGTGTCTCCCAGGTGGCTTGTGGTAAACTTTAAAGGAGACTTTTTATGGATATCTTTGAGAAATGGATTTCATCTTGCCACTCTTCTATAAAGGCCAGATTTTTGCAGTGTACGACTGATTGTTGTCCTATGGACAGACTCTCCCATCTCAGCTGTAGATCTCTGCAGTTCATCCAGAGTAATCATGGGCCTCTTGGCTGCATCTCTGATCAGTCTTCTCCTTGTTTGAGATGAAAGTTTAGAGGGACAGCCGGGTCTTGGTAGATTTGCAGTGGTCTGATACTCCTTCCATTTCAATATGATCGCTTGCACAGTGCTCCTTGGGATGTTTAAAGTTTGGGAAATCTTTTTGTATCCAAATCCGGCTTTAAACTTCTCCACAACAGTATCACGGACCTGCCTGGTGTGTTCCTTGGTCTTCATGATGCTCTCTGCGTTTTAAACAGAACCCTGAAACTGTTACAGAGCAGGTGCATTTATACGGAGACTTGATTACACACAGGTGGATTATATTTATCATCATCAGTCATTTAGGACAACATTGGATCATTCAGAGATCCTCATTGAACTTCTGGAGTGAGTTTGCTGCACAGAAAGTAAAGGGGCCGAATAATATTGCACGCCCCACTTTTCAGTTTTTTATTTTTTACAAAAGTTTAACATAACCAATAAATTTCGTTCCACTTCACAATTGTGTCCCACTTGTTGTTGATTGTTCACCAAAAAATTAAAATTTTATATCTTTATGTTTGAAGCCTGAAATGTGGCAAAAGGTTGAAAAGTTCAAGGGGGCCGAATACTTTCACAAGGCAGTGTATCACTACACTACAAGGATTAGCCACTTTACTTTTACCTTACATCTTGGATTCTCTCCTGACTCTTGGCGATCGTTTTTTGGTATGTTTTTTCAATTGACAGACCATTAATCCCGATATCACTTACAGGTGCATCTCAATAAATTAGAATATTTTTGAAACGTTCATTCATTTCAGTAATTCAATTCATAATCAGCGTATTCCATAATTGTGTGTCCTACTGAACCAGACTGAGGGACCATTTAAAGGCTTAGGAAACCTTAGCAGGTGACACACTGAATTTACAATACTGAACTTTTTACAATATTCAAATTTATTATTATTATTATTATTATTATTGTTTATTTATACAGTATAGCACCATTAATTCCATGGTGCTTTACATTTGAGGGCTTACATACGGTACACAAGATATACAAAACAAATATAATACTAACAGTGACCAACTGGCACAGTGGGATACAGGGCCCTGACCGCAAGGGCTTACAATCTATGAGGGAAGAGGGATAGAGACAGAATGTGAGGGGAGAGGCTATACAGATGGTTGTGTGGTGACAGTAGTGTTATTGGAGGTTGTAGGCCTTCCTGAATAGGTGAGTCTTCAGGGCCTTCTTGAAGCTTGTGACTGTGGGGGACAGTCTTATGTGTCTTGGTAATGAGTTCCAGAGTATGGGGGATGCACAGGAGAAGTCTTGGAGACAGTTGTGTGAAGAGCGGATAAGAGCAGAGTGGAGTAGGAGGTCTTTCTGGGATCGGAGGTTACGTGTGGGCAGGTAGCAAGAGATTAGGTCAGAGATAGGTCGGAGATTTTGGTTTTCATTACTTGTAATCCATAATCAACATTTACAGAAAGAAAGCACTTGAAATGGAACACTCTGTGTGTAAAGAATCTAGAAAATATAGGAGGTCACTTTTTTAATTTAATTACTGAAAGAAAGAAATGTTTCAAAAATATTCTAATTTATTGATATGCACCTGTAGTCGGAATTTCCCACTGAGACCTATTTCTTCCTGTCCACAACATGATGCTTATAACCTCTCACCTTCCACCAAGTCCTTACTTGGGATGGTTTAGAGGCCTTTTATGACATAGTTCCTGCAGGGGACCAAATTGTGGGTAGGCTAAATACAAAATCGAACTTCCAATTCTAGCCAAATGTATCCAACTTATGTCTGGTGGGGTTGCCCCATTATTCATAATTTTGTGGAAGAAAATGCGTGAAATGCTGCACTAAGTAGCTTGTGAATAAGTGGAGTACAAAAAGTGAAGTTGGTGGTGTTTAAAGATGGGTTAAGTTTGTCATTAACCAGTGTTTACATTGGCTTAAAACAGAGTGTATTACACTCTCCAGAATCCTAGGACTCAATCTAGCCCATTTCTAGCTCTCTAAGGCAAACCCAGCCGAAGTTATGTGACAATGACAAGTGTGTCTATAGGAAAATGGTTGTTAGGCAGTGGATGCAAACCACTAGTTTAACCATACACTGTGCAGGCCACTTTACGCTTTTTAACATTTAAAAAGTATTAATACTAACCTACCTAACCCTGATATTTTTATATAACTATGTGGTCTTACCATAACAACGAGGCAGCATGCCTCTTGACATGGTTGACTCAGACCTTTCCTATACCCTCCATATCCAATCACTTGAACACTCATGTCACCTGCACCTCAAAAACATCTCCATAATCTGCCCTTTCCATGGAAACTTCCTACTAATAGGTCTTCCCCTTTCTAAACTCTCCTCTCTACAATTCATTCTGAATGCAGCAGCCAGGCTCATCTATCAGTCTAAATACTACACCGATGCCTCAGGTCACTGAGTCACTGTACTGGCTGCCTATTCACTATAGAATACCCAACTTGTGCTCTCCGTTTGGCCAATCACTTAAGACTAACATTCTCCATTATCAGAACCACCCGAGTTGCACCAGTACTCTGGAATACTCTACCCTGGGCTATCAGATCAACTCCCAAATTCTACAGCTTCAAACTTATCTGAAAGACACATCTGTTCAGGTATGGCTATCATATTAGTTTCCCCCCACAGGACATGCTGCCTTTATCTGAGTGTAACCCTGTATGCTTTGGATCTGTTCATAAAAGTACACTTCCTGGTGACCAGCTCATACAGCTTTATTTATTTGTATAATTATAGTAACCTTTGTCATGAAAAATGGCTGGCCAATTGCACTTATAAGCACTTCTTGTGTCCCCTTTCTACCTTATAGATTGTAAGCTCTTTTGAGCAGGACTCTCATTACTATTCTGTGAATTGATTTATTACACTGTAATGTCTCATTTTGTCTGTACATGAACCCTAAGATTTGTAAAGTGCAGTGTTATTTTATATAGTGTTGACATTTTTTATTAATATTATTATGAAGAAGTGGTCTTTCAAAAAAAAAAAAAAAGCTATCAAACATCAGGAGAGCAAAATGCGATACCAACATGAAAGAAGAAATGATTATTTTTGTTGTTATTATGTCAACAGTGTGACAACTACAGGGTGCCTGGATTGCCTCCCAGTTGAAAAGGGAAGAATTGGCTTTTTAAAACAAACTGCCAAAATTTTTTCCTGTTTGGAAACAGCAACATAGCGCTGGAGGCGGAAGAGTGGCAATTAGAGAATTTCAGGAAAAAAATTGTGACACTGTCAGTATCCCTGGTCTGCCAGTTGAAAAAGCTGAAATATCTTCTGAAATGGAAAGAATTTTCTGATAATGAGAACAGAACTCGGGAGTCCGAAGTAAACCTGGATTATTCTGCTAGTTAACCCTTTATGAGACCAAACGCCACAAGAACATAGTGTTGGTAAAATGACAAGAATTTAAAGAAAAAAATTGTGGCACACTGTCTTGCCAGTTGAAAAAGCTGGAATATATTTTCTGATTAGAACAACAACTAGAAGAGAACCTGGACTAGGGCTGCATTATTATGACCTAGATAATAATTGCAATTAATCGGGCATTTTACCTCAATTATGATTAATGGAGATTATTTAGGTCAAGTCCCTTTTAAACCACACCTACTTTACAATATGATTAAATGTTGAGCGAACCCCATTTGTCTTGTGAGGTTTACCTGCCGGTTTGCTCAAACTGAACACGGCCGAACCGAAATTGTTTCCTCACTTCCACTGGTCTTCAGACCCCAGAGTATAATAAGTGGAGGGCTAGTGGACGTGAGGAAACCTAAAAAACATGTTACTCACCTCTTCTGCTCTCCGGCACAACTCCCTGCTGTCGTCAACGCTTCTGGATGATGTCAGGGACCGATGATTGGGCCTATGTACAGGCACAAGCATCATGATACCACATGATATCAGCCAGAAGCATCAAAGATAGCAGAGAGTCTGCCAGAGCCTAGGAGAGGTGAGAAACACAGTTTTTTTTTTTATGTTTCCTCACTTCTCCTAGAACTCTGCTTATTAAACTTTAGGGTCTAAAGAGACCTCAGAGTATAATAGCAGTTTTAGTTTGTCCATGTTCAGTCCGAACATAACTGCAAATATTGTAATAACAAAATCACGTCGGCTATCCAGGATGACATTCAGTTCTGGTTATTTTTCAATTAATCGCCCAGCCCTAACTTGGACTGTCCTGCCTGTCATCCCTTTAGGCCAGAGCAACAGCATTGGAGGAGTGATAATGTACAGAATTTCAAGAAAAAAATTTGTCACACTACCAGTGTACCTGGCCTGCAAGATGGTCTCATCAGCTTCTCTGATGGGAACAAGAAACAGAAGAGAAACTGGACTGTCCTGCCTGTCATCCCTTAAGGAGAGCAAATGTGGTGGTGTCAGTACTAGAACCTGGCTTTGATCTATTTTTGGAATGTGGCCACTGCCATTCAATTGATACTCGATGTGTCGATGGTGGCATTCATCTTTCCCCATATGGATATCTCAAAGAAAAGGCTCACATTGCAATATCATGCAGGAAACTTGTCTACCAATGCTGTCAGTGCTGCAACCACCACCACCCAAGCTTGCCTTACATCTAACAAAAACAGGGTATTTTGATGTTGGGGCTGCAGATCGGATGGAGACAATACTATTGCAGCTGCCATCACCATCTTATTCTGATGTCACCTTGACTATGGTGCCAGGTCCTATCTGCAATAGAATCAGCTTTGGATTTGGTAAGTTCATCTTTTTCCCAACTTTCTTCTGACTCATAATGGTAATTGGATCTCTCCATACTCTCATAATTCCCACCTCTAGATTTCCTCTACCAGCACGACCCCTGCCAGCAAAATCACACCCCCTGCCACTAATACGTCCACCACCACCAACAGTAATGTCTTCCACCTCTGCATTCAAAAAATACTGTCTGTTCTCATCCAACTCATCAAGAAAAGGCAGAAAAAGGAGACTTGGGCTAATAGCAATTCTTATTGTTAGTACTTGCAGTGGTGGATGGCATGAGAGTAGCAGATGTTTTCTCCTCCTCCCTTGCCCTGTTTTTTCCAGTAATTTTACTTCACTGCTTATATAATAGTGATTAATGACAATTCTACCACTGAGGGGGAAATTTATCAATCCCTTTATGCCACATTGTGGTACACATTTGGCGCAAGGCCCTTTCTTGTGCCAAATGTGCACATGGCCGATGTACAAAACACCATTCTTAATAAATTTGCCCTAATGTATATTTTTTTGTTTGTTTGTTTTTTTACAAAAAGCTCCAATTGAAGAAAACTCGGAAAGAAATGTTTTAGCATTGAAATGGTGACCTGGCCAGTGGGTATGGTAATTGAACACACTGCTTCAGACAGCTTGGATTTTTGCAGTGACAATGGCAGTTGTTTCTGTATTTTTTTTTTTTTTAAAAGACACTATTGCAAGATAATATTTAACACTGAAGATGAGATTTAGCACTGAAAGGGTAACCTGGCTAGTGAGTTGCAGTCAACATGAATTGTTGCATTGGCAATGGCAGGTTTTTTTTTTGTATTTTTGAACAAAAATGCTATTGCAGATGTTCTACATCTGGAAGCTTGAATTAGGGATCTGGAAAAGCAAAATGTAATACTGAGGGTGATTTACAATCTTGAGCAGAAAATGCAGCTAACTGAACAGTAAGTTAGTGAGTTAAAAATGGAGGTTAGAGAGCTGGAAGAGCATCAGGAGGAACGACTAAGATCTGGGTAAATATTGATGGGTGGATTGATTCATTCCAAACCAAGTTCAACCTGAATTGTTTGATCCAAATTCTTTGTTTTTTCCAGGGCTGTGGAGTCGGAGTTGGAGTCGTGGAGTCGGAGTCGGTGCCTATTTTGGTGGAGTCGGAGTCGGTATAAAATGGACCGACTCCGACTCCCAAAATATATAATAAATTGGTACAGTTAGTAGTACAATGCAGTATGTGCTGAATATATTTTCATAAGAATTTGGGAAAATGATGAAATGTTGAAAATGATTAAATGTCCTGTAAAGGTCTGTTCTATTCCTCATATAATGATGGGACTGAGTTCTGAGTGAACCTATAAGGTTTAACACCATTATCTGGAGTAAGCAAAAGATACAAGTGTTGTGATTGTGAGGACTGAAAAGCTTGACTTTATCTGTAATTGTGCTGGAGACCCACCCACAGCCCGAGGACACAGAGTGACTGCTTGTCAGGGCTGTGGAGTCGGAGTCGGTGCCTATTTTGGTGGAGTCGGAGTCAGAGTCGGAGTCAGGGGAAATTGAGGAGTCGGAGTCGGAGTCAGGGCTTTGGCGTACCGACTCCACAGCCCTGGTTTTTTCGCAAAACCAAATAATTTGTGATTTGTCTCAGATGAACTAAAATGGCTGCTGCAACATGTATTGTGCAAGAAAAATACAGAAGAGATTCTGGCATCACCTGACAGACTCTCAGCCAATAATCTGTGGTAGGGGGACACCTTACAGTGCTGATGTCACATACAGTATATAAGATGCTGTGGGCAGGAACAAAAGACATTTTAGTGATAGAAAAGCTAGGTATGGACTTCTTATTCATCACTGCATGATCCAAAGCAATTACTCCATTTTTTTCTGTAATACACAGAATAAACACTTGCAAATAGGAGTAGTAGTAGTAGAACAAACTTTAGTCAAATGTAATCAATTACAGGCAGATAGTAAGAGAATTCATAGAAGAGAGAGAGAGAGAATATGCACTGCACTATGAGCCTGACCATTGTAACAGTCTAATGCTCACTGACCAGGTCACCTTTTTTGTGCTTTGCTATTATTTTTTTTTAAATAGTTTTTTGTAAAAAAGCAAAAACAAATAAAAAAAGACAGACACACAGTATCAGAATTGTTGCCAATCACTATTATAATTAAACAGTGTGCAGTAAAATGACTGGAAAAAAAAAAAACAAGATAGGGAAAAGGCCAAAGGAGGGAGAGGAGGAAATAATTGTGCAAGTACTAACAATAAGAAATTGTTTTAGTGAATATTTGAGAGGTTCGCCCCTTCGTTTCAGTGCTATTATTATACTCTGGGGTCTCTTCAGATTATAATCGGAGGCCCAGGTGAGGTGAGGGATAATAACAAACAGTTATACTCATCTTGCCTCACCTCTCCTGGGCGGGCATCCTTGTGTTGCTCCCAGTCCAGGCTTCTTCAGGTCTGCGGCTGATGCCACACGTTCCGGACATCACCGCTCAGGTCCAGAATGCGTGACATCAGCTGCAGGCCAGACATGGCCAGAAGATGATGCGTGATCGCTGGACACCCAGGAGAGGTGAGTAAAAATGATTGCTATTCTCACAGACCTGCCCTGGGAAGGCTTCTATTGGAAAAGGGCCCTACGGCACATGACTGGGCCTTACTCTGGGAATCGGAGTCATCAGGCTCCTGTTCCCGGGGCCCCTTTGGCCCCCGCCTAAAGGCAAGGAGTCCACCGAGGGATTCACCGGTACCCCGGTGGGCCAGTCCGATCCTGACCCCAAATGAATCTTGGGACCAAACTACCCGAAACAAAACGAATCTTGAGAAGTTCAACTATCTCTACAAACTGCCATTCTAACTGTAAACAAAGATTACACCTGTACTAATCCAAAAAGTCTCTGTTTCTTAAGGTTTTTTTGTTGGATACCTAATAGACACTGATGCATCCTGCTAATCTGAAAAATCTCCATTTTTAAAGGGTTTTTTTCTGGATTCCCAATATACATACAAACTGTTGTCATTGTAGCAGCAAAAAAAAAACAAAAAAAAAACTGAGTGATGCAGTTCTAGTCTAGCTCACTAACCAGGTTATCCTTTGAGTGCTTGGGTATTTTTGTTGCAATATTTTGTAATATTTGTAAAACAAAAACACAAAATAAGACATGCACAGTGTCAGCATTGTTGCCAAACACTTTTATAATTAAGCATTGTGCAGTAAAATGCAAAAAAAACAGGATATTGGACAGGCTAAAGAAGGGGTAGGAAGAAACACTCATGCAAGTACTAACAATAAGAATGTGGGTGGTAACAGCAACACTACTTTTGGTTTTGATGGGACTGCCTGTAGACGCAGGATTGTTCTACTTCCTGAGACTGAAGATGAAGTTTTTAAATACATAGCTCACTAATCTCTGTACAGGAGGATATTGCATATGAAAGTGATGTGAACGTCAGTCAGGCTTCTGTGTGTTCCAACTCCTCCTAATTTTGTAATTTAACGCATGGCTTTTCTGGACTGTCAAACATGTCCATTTCATCTTCTTCACTGACATATATCCCTTTTATTGATGTGACATCTGCTAAAAAAGCTATTTTTCCTAGTCAGAGCAGTCTTCCACCTCTTTTTGATGAGATGATGATGAAATGAGAACAGTCAACATTTTTTGCAAGTAGAGGGGTAGAGCTGGAAAAGACATGACTAATAGTGGTGGAGATAGTAGTGGCTAGTATGTGATAAGTTAGTTGCTTCCTTCATTAGGAAAGATAGGATTTGCTCCACCACTGTGGACTTTCCATATTGTTTTTTATTTTTTGTACCCTGTAACTATTCTTTGCGATAGAAAGCAAGAGAAGGTCCCCTGATGATTGGCGCATCACGTGCCATGAAACTCGTAGGATTTACATGGACAAGTGAAGGTACAGTTTGGTACTGCCCTTGTTAGGGCGGGAGTTAATACACAGGGGTTAGGGAAAGAGTTCAAGGGCTATTGTAGGGATCGTTGTCTTTCCTCCTTGTTTGCTCATCCATGTTTTTGGGACCCTCGTGGTTCACAGTGTGGGTAAGATCCATCCATTTTTTACCTATTTATTGTTGTTGGTCATATTTGACTGTGGTTATGCCTTGGTAGAGGTATGTTTTTATATGAAAAGAATAAATGCTAAGTTTTATTTTTGCATCAGTGCTGCTGTGTACTGATTATTCTAATGCTGATGTGTATCTTCTCCACACAATTGCTCACCTTTTTGTAATTTGTGTGGAGATAGTAGTGACACCAGCTTTTTTGGCAAAATAGACTTGGCAGTGGCACTGGCAGAGGAAATGAACAAGAATGTCCTTTTCCCCGTGATCTTCCTTGTAGGTAGGCCACATCCACACTTAGCAAATGGTAGTTATAATCATCACCAACTGTTTCTCCTACTCTTCCTCTTCCACACCAATGTCAGTCATTCATAAGTGAATGTGTGTCCAAGAAACAGCAATATGCACCCAGTTCTAACTCACACCTGGCCAAGCCGCTGACAATGCAGTCTCTGCCCTACAACTTAGTGGATTCCACTGTGTTTCACCAATTGATGGCATGCGCGCAACCTCAATGGACAATACCTAGCTTCCATTATTTCTCTAGGAAAGCTGTCCCTACGTAATATCGCCATATGTCAGAGAATGTGGGCCTTTCACTGGATATGTAATTCTGGGGAAAGGTGCACGCCAATCTTGACATGTGGAGCAGCAATTATGGACAAGGATAATACATGGCTTTCACAGCCTACTGGATCAATGTTTTGAGTGGCAGCAGCCACAGTCTGGAAATGTAGCAAGGCCAGGTGCTAATTCCATCTGTTTGTGCAGAACCAGTTCCAACCCCATGCAGGGCCCATCCACCTCCTCTAGATCCTCCTTTCTGGACTGTTTCTAGTCCCCATCTTCACAAGGGCAAAGCGTTGCTTACATTCCTCTTCCCTCATTTCATAGGTGTTAGGTGAAGCACTGCCATGCTGTTTTACAGTTAATGAGCCTGGATCAGATGAGCCACACTACAGAGGCACTGCTCTGCTGTATCCTGTAGCAAGTATCCTCCTGGGTGGCTCCTCACCAATTACAACTCCAGTTGCACCAGCAGGTACAGTCATACCTAGAGTACCCCTGTATTCCAGCAGAAAGCTTAGACCCTATGAAATACAGGGTCAATAGGTTAGAGTAGTGGAAGAATGGTCCCAGTTTGCCATTGCCACTGATCAGTGCTGTCAGGGGCATTGTAACACCTAGAAGGACCAAACTGTTCTCTGCTAGTGTGGAAAAATTTAATTTCGTCAAAATGAATTGGATATGGATCCGTGAGGATTTTCACATTCTGGCTGATGACTCCTAATAGATATGCCTCTATCTCCCTGTATAATGTTCCATTAACGGTACTGTTGATACTGCCTCCTACTCCTAAACAGCTGGACATCATCTCTTGCAGCCTGATCCATAACATTTTTCCATGCTGCACTGTTAACACAGCTACCACCACTGCCACCACTTATCGAGACATGTCCTGCAGCCTAGAACATCACATTCCAGTATACTACACTGTTGGTGCTACAGTGCTGGCATAAAAAAATTGAAAAATGTCCCCATTTAAAAAAAAACAAAAAAAAAACGTGTGACATTGCATCTTTCAATGCCAAAACCATCTACCCTTGAAGTCAAAATTTTTTACAGCTTTTTGTTTTGGAAAGTCACTTCTTTTTCATCACTTTTCAACTAGGCACAAAGCCACAAATATTTCTCCAAATAACAAGCCTGTAGCACTTACAAGTCATCAAAACTAATGAGTTCTATATAAAAGCATTGCTTTATGCAATATAACCACCATGTGTGTATAAAAACCACAGACAAGCACCTTTCCCCCCAAAAAAGGGCAATTTTTAGAATATTTTAAAATGCATAATAGCAAGTGGCAGCGTAGGGTATGGTTAAACTAGGAGTTTGTATCCATTGTTTACCATTCATTTTTCCATAGACATACATGTCACTGTCACTTTGATATACACACGTGGACAAAATTGTTGGTACCCCTCGTTTAATGAAAGAAAAACCTACAATGGTCACAGAAATAACTTGAATCTGACAAAAGTAATAATATATAAAAATTCTATGAAAATGAACAAATGAAAGTCAGACATTGCTTTTCAACCATTCTTCAATTTAAAAAAAAAAAACTCATGAAACAGGCCTGGACAGAAATGATGCTACCCTTAACTTAATATTTTGTTGCACAACCTTTTGAGGCAATCACTGCAATTAAATGATTCCTGTAACTGTCAATGATACTTCTGCACCTCTCAACAGGTATTTTGGCCCACTCCTCATGAGCAAACTGCTCCAGTTGTCTCGGGTTTGAAGGGTGTCTTTTCCAGATGGCATGTTTCAGCTCCTTCCAAAGATGCTCAATAGGATTTAGATCAGGGCTCATAGAAGGCCACTTCAGTATAGTCCAATGTTTTCCTCTTAGCCATTCTTGGGTGTTTTTAGCGGTGTGTTTTGGGTCATTATCCTGTTGCAAGACCCATGACCTACGACTGAGACCAAGCTTTCTGACACTGGGCAGCATATTTCTCTCTAGAATCCCTTGATAGTCTTGAGATTTCATTGTACCCTGCACAGATTCAAGACACCCTGTGCCAGATGCAGCAAAGCAGCCCCAGAACATAACAGAGCCTTCTCCATGTTTCACAGTAGGGAGAGTGTTCTTTTCAAGATATGCTTCATTTTTCCATCTGTGATCATAGAGCTGATGTGCTTTGCCAAAAATTTTGATTTTTGTCTCATCTGTCCATAGGCCATTCTCCCAGAAGCTTTGTAGCTTGTCAACATGTAGTTTGGCAAATTCCAGTCTGACTTTTTTATGATTTGTTTTCAACAATGGTGTCCTCCTTCATCGTCTCCCATGAAGTCCACTTTGGCTCAAACAACGATGGATGGTGCGATCTGACACTGTTCCTTGAGGTTGAAGTTCACCTTTAATCTCTTTAGAAGTTTTTCTGGGCTCTTTTGTTACCATTCGTATTATCCTTCTCTTTGATTTGTCATCAATTTTCCTCCTGCGGCCACGTCCAGGGAGGTTGGCTACAGTCCCATGGATCTTAAATTTCTGAATAATATGTGCAACTGTAGTCACAGGAACATCAAGCTGCTTGGAGATGGTCTTATAACCTTTACCTTTAACATGCTTGTCTATAGTTTTCTTTCTAAGCTCCTGAGACAACTCTTTCCTTCGCTTCCTCTGGTCCATATTGAGTGTGGTAATCACCATGTCACCAAACAGCACAGAGAGTATCTGTAGCCCTATATACAGGCCCACTGACTGATTACAAGATTGTAGACACCTGTGATGCTAATTAGTGGACACACCTTGATTTAACATGTCCCTTTGGTCACATTATTTTCACATTATTTTACCATCATTTCTGTCCAGGCCTGTTTCATGAGTTTTATTTTTTTTTAAATTCTGTTGAAGCATGGTTGAAAAGCAATGTCTGACTTTCATTTGTTCATTTTCATAGAATTTTTATATATTATTACTTTTGTCAGTTTCAAGTTATTTCTGTGACCATTGTGGGATTTTCTTTCATTAAACAAGGGGTACCAACAATTTTGTCCACGTGTGTAACTTCAGCTGTTCAGCTGACAGTGTTATGCAATCAGTTTTATGCCTATTTAAGCTGTGGTTCATACCAAACTTGTTCGACCGAAACAAATTTTTGGACAGAAACGCCTGAACCCAAAATGAAACAAATGTTGAAAGGTTTGCCCATCTCTAGTAAATATAGATAAAAGGGGTGGAAGTGGCTGTTTCTGTGCTTCCAAGGAAAATTGGGTGATGATGTGAGGATGTCAGTCTCAGAAATGGCAGGCCTAGCCTAGACAATAGCAGATTCTGCACTCCTAAGGCCGGTTGCAGACAACCGTGGCCGCAATCAGTGTGCTATCCGTGTATTTCATGGATAGCACACTGACCCATTCTTTTCTATGGGCACATGCACACGACCGTGAATTTCACAGTCCCGTGTGCAGGCCGACAGAATCAGGTGGAAAAACTGTTTATGGCCGGGGAGTTTTACAGTCCCTTCAAAGTGGATGGGATTCTAGTGAATCCCAGCTACACATTGCAGAAAAATACGCACAGCGGAAACGCTGCAATTTCCAAAACGGTTGTATTTTTGGAAATCGCAGCATGTCAATTATACCTACAAGAATGCTGGTGGTTTCCCTATAGGTATAATTGAAGCAGAAAATCTGCAGAGGAAAACTCGGTGGACTTTCTGTGAAAAGTGCTGCGGTAAAAACCGCAATGTGTTTCCACGGTGGTTTTTCCCGTCTATGCAACATTCTTAAAGGTTTTGTTTTTACAGCATTCACTGTGCAGCCAAAATTAAATGTTACCTGTATTGTGCCGGCCGGCTCGATTACAGTGATACCAAATGTATATTTACTTTCACTTTCATTTATACCATTTTGAGAAATGATGTTTTGATCACTTTTTATTGAAATTTTTATGGGAATCCCTGTGATGGCATTCACTGTATGTGAAAAATATTTTAATAAGTTTATAGACCAGGCCTTTTCCGATGCAGGTATACCTAATGTGTGTGTGTTTTACTTTATTTATTTTTATATCTAATCTAGGGAAAGGGGTGATTTAAGGGAAAAGTGGTGCCTCAGTTCAATCAAAGCATCACAGGGGTTAATGTGGGCACTGATTTCAGGTAGTGTGGGACCTGATCGCAAGCATTGCCGCCAGGTCTCTGCTGTAAAACCTGAGACCTGGTGGCTATAGCACCTCTTAACTCCTGAGCAGCCGCCATATTTAAAGACTCAACTTCTGTCATAATAGTATGGTGAATGTCGGAATATCTTTCTGGTGCCAAGGTTTGGCACTTGGTTCAATGGGTGAACTGGTTGGCTGGGGAACACCCAGCTGTCGTGGTTGATGTGGGTATCAATGATCTTTAACCGTTTCCCAACATCCGCTGTAATAGTATTACGGCAGTTCAGGAGATGAGTGACCGCTATAGTCACCAAGTCTCTGCAATGATTGCAGGCATTATCTCCCGCCTCGGTTGGAGGTGAATCACCAGATCCCAGAATAAGATCCAGGGCTGGCAATCCATTTCCATGATACATGGGAGCCTATTGAAGGCACCCAAGCTTGTCTGGCATATACTTCTATTACAGGCTGCTCAATGCAGCCTGTAATAGAAGTGCCGCAATTACAATCCATTTCAATGCATTGACATTGCAATGCATTGTATTAGTGATCAGCCCCAGTGGGGTTCAAAACCCCTAGGGGGTCTAATAATTACAGTACAAAAAAAAGTTAGAAAAAAAATCAAAGAATTAAAATTTTGAATCACACCCCTTTCCCTAGAACAGATATAAAAGTAAAAAAAAAAAAAAAAAAAGTGAAACACATCCAAATATGCCCGGTCTACAAACTTCTAAAAAAAAAATTTCCCATACGGTGAACGCAGTAGCAGAGGGAAAAAAACAAAAGAGCCAAACCGCAGTTTTTTCACTGTTTCGTCTCTATTAAAAATTTGGATAAAAAGCAATCAAGGCAATAGACTTTCCTTAAATTGATATAAATAAAAAGTACATCTGGCCCTGCAAAAAAAGCCACATTATGCATCCCCGTACACAGAATTAAAGTTTAGATCCATATGTTTTGGATTTTTTAAGGGGTTAAAAACATTAAATAAATCTATATAAATT
The DNA here is from genome assembly GCA_947044405.1 of Leptodactylus fallax. Taxonomy (NCBI): domain Eukaryota; kingdom Metazoa; phylum Chordata; class Amphibia; order Anura; family Leptodactylidae; genus Leptodactylus; species Leptodactylus fallax. Next base: position 215,639 of record CAMRHE010000061.1, on the reverse strand, counting down.
TGGTAACCCTGGAATTGTACCGACCAATAGAATACAGCTGACATGTAATTTGGCTGTGTAGTGAGCGCCATAAAAACAAAGCCCGTAAGAAATTTGCACAAACGCTTCAATTCCCCAATTCCATTCTGAGTTTTTTTCCAACTTCCCAGTACATTGTACAAAATATTTAGTGGTACCATTCCAAATTACAATTTGTCCTGCAAAATGTAAGCCTTCATATGTTCTGTGAACAAAAAACTAAAAAAGTTATGGTATTTGGAAGGTGGAGAAAAACGGCGGCAGACAAACGAAAATCGAAAACAAAAAAATGGCAGTAGCAGGAATGGGTTAATGTTATAGATAACTACGCTCCAAGAGAAGGACCTCCAAGTTTGTATTCTCTGGAATACTACCTGTGCTATGTGCAACACAGGAAAGGCAGTGGGAATTTAGGTAGTTAAATGTATGGGTCAAGTCTTGATGCAGGAAAGAAGGAGATCCAAATCAATATTAAAGACAAAGATGACCACAACAATTCAAATAAATCACATTCCTGTAACTAAATGTGGAAAATTAAACATCAACTTAAAATGTATGTTTACAAATGACAGAAGTCATAGGGGAGCTTGAGGACTTGATTCATTAAGAATGCATTGATACAGTTGCTGTGGCTAGACTCCTTACATGATTGGGCTGTTATTATTCAGGATTTTACACTCAGGCTGGGTTCACATCTGCATTTGGTTCTTTCTGCGAAATCGGTTTTTGAAACCGTCTCAAAATCTTCAGGAGCTGATTTCAAACGGTTCGTTTTAAAACCCATTGATTTCAATACGTTGTAAAAACCATCCGCAGGTGTGTGTTTGGGGCATTTCTGGTATCCGCTCTCTTGGGCGGAGAAAAAAAAAGTCAGACTTGAAGGAATATTTCTCCATTCAAAAAATAAGGATACCAGACGGACAGCAACAAATCCGTTTTTTTTTAACATTGATGTCTTAGGAAAGCGGATTACAAACGGATAGCAATCAGTTTGTGTCCGTTTTGCAATCCGTTTTTCCCTCTGCGCATGCTCAGAATGAAGAAGGGGGGAAAAAAAAACCTGATTGGTCATGTATGAACCTAGCGTCATTTGCAATGACAGGGTGAATAGGAAAGGAGTTGGAGTATGTCTGTATGTTAGATATCACATAAAAGTGAGTGAGAATAGTGGGTGAGGAGCACAAGGATATTGAAACATTGTAGGTGGAAATAGAAAGGGAGGTAAAAACAGAAAAAAATTACATGGTGTAATCTACAGAGGAGATAGAAGATCACCTTTACAAACAATTGGAGCGAGGGGCACAGGTGGCTACAGTAGTCACAATGGGAGATTTTAACTACATGGATATTGACTGGGGTCATAGTTTTGCTTCATCTACAGAAGGGGGAGACAATTTCTCAACTTATTGCAGGAAAATTTTATTGGTCAGTTTGTGGAAGATCCAACTAGAGGCTATGCTCTTCTAGATCTGGTCATTTCTATCAATGCAGAACATGTTGCAAATGTCACTGTTCTTGAAAACCACAATAAAATCACATTCCATCTAAACTGTAAGACCAACTCAGGTTGGGAGGGCAAAAACATTTTTTAGAAAAGCCAATTTAGGACATAGCCAGGGAGCAGCTATTGACAAATAGTGATACAAAATAATGGTAATGCTTTAAATCTACGTGGGTACTTACACTGATTAATTTATTCCTATAATAGCATTGATAGTAGAGAAACTGTTTGAGGGGCTCTAAATTCTTTCCTGCTCACTATTACGTCATGCTGAGCAGGGGCGTAAATTCCGGGGTAGCAGCGGTAGCGGCTGCCACAGGGCCCGGAACATTATGGGGCCCGGAGCCCTGTGGCAGCCGCTAGCGCGAACCCCACAAACACTGCTATCATTATACTCTGGGGTCTTTTCAGATCAAGGGCCCAGGGGAGATGAGGAAACATAAAAAACACTGTAACTCACCATTCCTACGCTCCGTGGGCTTCGGGCCTGTTTGGTGACGTCCCAGATGTCAGCCGACGTCATTATGCGTTGCGACGCTGGCCTGACTCACGCGAGATCTGGTCCAAAATTGAAGATTGCCAAAGTAGCGCAATGGAGTGCATCGGAGCCAGGGAGAGGTAAGTAGCATTGTTTTTTATGTTTGTAGTCTACCCTGGGTCTCCGATCATTATACCCAGAGTATAATAATCATTCATGGGTGGTCCACAATGGGGCATAATACTGTGTGCAGGGGCCACTGTAGGGCATAATACTGTGTGCAGGGGCCACTATGGGGCATAATACCATGTGCAAGGGCCACTATGGGGCATAATACCATGTGCAGAGGCCACTATGGGGCAAAATACTGTTAGCAGGGACCACTATGCTGCATAACACTGTGTGAAGGGGCCACTATGGCGCATAATACTGTGTGCAGGGGCCACTATGAGGCATAATACTGTGTGCAGGTGCCACTATGGGGCATAATACTGTGTGCAGGGGCCACTATGGCACATAATAGTGTGTGCAGGAATGCGGTTTGTGCGGTGGGGGGGTTGGGGGCGGTGGTTCAGGGGGGGGGCCATGTCAAATGTTCGCCTTGGGGCCCAGCCATTCCTAGTTACGCCACTGACACAGAGCATATAATTAACACTCCCTGAGGGCACAGAAGCTGTGCTCACGCCATGACTTCTGGGTCATGGCTGTAATACTCTGACTCTGGCAGCTTAACCCCTCAGATGCTTTGATCAATAACAATCACAGTATTTGGGTAATTAGGGGGCGGGGTTATCCCCCCTTTCAGCACCTCAGATTCCCTGCAGATCAATACAGACGTTTTACAATACATTGCAATGGGGGCCAAGAGATCCCAGGGTCTAGTCCCCTGGTGGGACAGTAAAAAATATTTTAAAAAGTGTTAATGTACAAAAAAAAAAGATAAAAAAAATGCTTTAAAATTGTATAGGGAAAAATAGTATGGTACCATACTAGCCAGAAAAAAAATCATGCAATATTTGATACTTTTGTGTCAAAAAGCCAAAAGTGTTGTAGTTATGATACTTTTATTGGCTAACCAAGCTAACCATAAAAAAATTACATTTGCAAGCTTTCAAAGTACCTAGGTTCCTTCTTCAAGCATTTCCAAATGATTGACTGAAAACACAACACAACATTAGCAAGATGCTAAATTTGTCTCTCTGTCCAATATGTCCCCATCAGAGACTGGCATATTTCCATGCAACACCAAAAAATGCAAGACTTGTATCCACATCTTGTCATCAAGCACAGTCCACATACCAATCACACCGCAAGAGTATATAATTTCATGTACATCCTCCAATGTGGTATACATGATATTGTGTACAAGGTACCCCAAAGAAGCAATTTACAAAACAAAAACTGCAGACAGGATGAATTTACACAGGCACACAATAAAGTTTCAGCTGGACACCCCTGTGGGAAAACACTTCTCTGGGCCAGACCACAATTTGTCAATCTTAAAAGTCCTGATTCTGAAAGGTCCTTTCAAGAATAACAGAGACAAATTTGGGAATTCAAGCTGATGATAAAATTTAGATAATTGACAAAAAGAGTCAATCTAAGTCCATCAGAATAACTCCAGATCACAACAACCCTCCCAATTCATCACACCTATAACCTCAGTTTTATTACCCTACCTTATCTCACTAACATATTAGCTCATGAACTAACTTACCCTTGTAGCATCATGCTTATGTTGTGTTCTTAGTCATTCATTTGAAAATGCCTGAAGAAGGAGCCCCTGGGATTTGAAAGCATGCAAATGTATTTTTTCTGGTTAGCCAATAAAGGTGTCATACCTACACTTTTATCTTTTTGACACATATAATAGAATCTACAAATTAGAGCTTGTTATCCAAAATTCTGGTGTTAAAAAAAAATAGATGCTTTCTACATTTTGAGCTTATTTGTTCAATAATTTGCAACATTTCACACCACTCACTAAACTGAGTGGGAAAGTGGGTGTGGGCAACTTGTCTAGTTGTCTGTACTCCAGTTTGATCAACTGCGATTTTTTAACTACACTTTTGCTGTTTTCGTTTTTGACTCCCTGCCTTCCAAACCCCATAACTTTTTTATTTTTCTATTCACAGAGCCATATGAGAGCTTACAGGGGTTGTCCAGGCAAAAATGGACTACCCATTTAATTTTTAAATCAGCTGGGGGCAGTGAAAAAAAATAAAAAAAATTCATACTTACCTTTCCATGGTGCTACAGTACTTCTCGGTCCAATGTTAACGTGTGGCAGAAGTCCCAGCTACACGTGACTGCTGAAGCCGATGATTGGGCATGAGATATCATTATCTGTGACCTAACAGGTCTCTTTCTGAGGGCTGCTGAGGCCGCTGATTGGCCTCATCGGTTACGCGACTACTGAGGCCAATCAGCGACTTCAGCAGAAGGGATCTGGGACATTACAGACCGCGAGCAGTTACACTTTGAGAAGGACTGGACTGTGCTGGGAGGATGCCGAAGCTGCAGGGACAGGTGAGTATGATTTTTTTTTATTTTTTATCCCCCCCCCCCCGACCTATATAAAAAAAAATTTATTTAACCGGACAACCTATTTAATGTTTGTTGGACAAATGTTCTTCATAATGGTACCATTTAGTATTCTGTACAATGTACTGGGAAGCTGGAAAAAAATTCAGAATGGGGTAGAATTGGAGAAAAAGCGCATTTGTGCAACTTATGGGCTTCTTTTTTTACGGCGTTCACTGTGCAGCCAAAATGACATGTCACCTGTATTCAATGTTTTGGTACAATTTCAGGGATACCAAATTTATATAGCTTTTTATTTATATTTTAACCTCTAATCAAAAATCTAAAACTTTGCAAAAAAAAAAGTCATCATACACCTGTAACTTTTTTATATTTCCATGTACGGGGATGAATAGGGCATCTTTTTTTTGCGGGGCCAGGTATACTTTTTAGTTATACCATTTTGGTGAATTTTTAATGTTTTGATCATTTTTTATTCAAACTTTTATCAGAGGTGAAATAGCGAAAAAACAGCGGTTCGGCACTTTAGATTTTTTTTTTTCCACTACGGTGATCATTGTATAGACAAAATATTTTTATAAGTTTGTAGACTGGACATTTTCAGAAACAGGGATACCTAATGTGTATGTGTTTCACAGTAATTTTTTTTGTTTTATATGTATTCTAGGGAAAGGGGGGTAATACGAACTTTTAGTTTTTAAATTTTTTTTTTTAGTTTTTTTTACTATTTTATTAGCACCACTAGGGGACTTGAAACTGCAATTGTTTGATTGCAAGTCCCATAGACTGCAATACAACTGCTTTGCAATCTATGGGACTTTCTCTATGTTACTATTGCAGCAGGTCATAGACCGTAAAATCCCAGTTGCAGGCCTGGAATACTTCAGAAGACTCCAGGCCACCATGGGAACAGGTCGGCTCTCGCGATCTTGCCAGCCTGCAACAAGAAATGTATGGTGAGGACCAGCCCGGGGGGGGGGGGGGTGATTTTACTTTGGGGTGATATCTGGCCTGCAATGCCTGCCATCAGTGTGGCGGCGATTGCATTTACGGCGAATGTCGGGAAGGGGTTAAAAAGACAGGAAATTGTTATAATCTCACTCAAGTGAGTGTGTGGTGTAGAAAGTGGAGTAACATCTCAAAACAGAAGTTTTAGAATGGTGCCAAGTTCATCAAACTTTGTGAGACATTTAATACATGCCAAAGTAGACTCCAGTAAAACCAGCTTTAAAAACTCCCCTTATGATATATCTTCAAATTCAACTAAGCTTTAGAAAACATATAAACTCATTGGGGAAAATTTAACATATGCATATTTATTTAAATCAGTTTTGCTGGAAGTAACTTTGACTTTATTTATGACAAAACTTTCTAAATGTTGCACGAGGCTGATAAATTTGCACCATCCTTAACCCCTTAAAGACACAGTCCAAAAGTGCGTTAAGGACCAAGACTCATTTTTCAAAACTGACGTGTCACTTTATATGGCAATAACATTGCGACGCTTTAACTTACATAAGTGATTTTGAGATTGTTTTTTCGTGACACATTGTACTTCATGTTAGTGGTTAGTGGTAAACTAATCAATATTTTTGTGTTTATTTATTAAAAAAAATAGGAAATTTGATGGAAATTTTGAAAAAAAAAAAAAATCGTAATTTTGAAAATGTGAAATGCTCTACTTTTCAAACAGATAGTCATACCACACAAATACATTAACAAATATTATCTGCATAATTTGTGCTTTATATTGGCATCACCTTTTAATTGTCATTTAATTTATTTTGGACATTATAAAGCTTACAATGTAACAGTGGTTTTCCAGATTAACAAGAAAATTTCCCAAACTAGTTTTTTAGGGACCACTTCAGTTCTGAAGGGGATTCTAAAGGCCTATATATTATAAACCCCCATAAATTACCCAATTTTCAAAACTGCACCCCTCAAATAGTTCAAAACGACATTTGGGAAGTTTGTTAACCCTTTAAGCATTTCACGGGGATTAAAACAATATGGAGGTGATAATTAGACATTTAATTTTTTTTCAATAATACTTTCATTTAGCCCTAAAATTAACACATTCACAAAGGGTTAAAGGAGAAAATGCATCTCACAATTTGTTACGCAATTTCTCCCGAGCACAGAAATACTCCACATGTGGGTGTAAACTGATCTTTGGGCATTCGGCAATACACAGAAGGGAAGGAGTGACACTGGGCATCTGAAAAGCAGATTTTGCTGGAATAGTTTTCAGGTGCCATGTCTCATTTGCAGAGCCCCTAGAGTACCAAGACAATGGAAATCCCCTAAAAGTGACCACATTTTGGAAACTACACCCCTCTCAGAATTTATCAAGGGGTATAGTGAGCATTTTGACCCCACAGCTGTTTCACAGATTTTATTAACATTGGGATGTGTAAATAAAAAATTACAAAAATGTTACTTTATCCCCAAAATTTTCATTTTCACAAGGGGTTAAAAGAGAAAAAGCCTCCTACAGTTTATTAAACAATTTCTCCTGAACATGACAATACCCCATTTGTGGTCATAATCTGCTGCATGGGTACAAGGTGGGTCTTGGAATGGAAAGAGCGCTATTTGTCTTTTGGAGGGCAAATTTTGCTGGAATAGTTTTCAGATGCCATGTCGCATTTTCAGAGCAACTAGAGTACCAATACAATGGAAACCCCCAAAAGTGAACCCATTTTGGAAACTACATCCCTCACAGAACATATAAAGGGATATAATGAGCAATTTGACCCTACAGCTGTTTCACAGATTTTATTAACATTGGGACGTGAAAATGAAAAATTACTTTTTTCCAATAAACTGTCAATTTAGTCCCAATTCCTGAACATGGCAATACCCCATATGTGGTTGTAAACAGATATATGCGTACATGCTGGGGCTCGGAATGGAAATGAGCGCTATTTGGCTTTTGGAGGCCAGATTTTACTGTAATAGTTTTCAGGTGCCATGTCTCATTTGCGGAGCCCCTAAAGTACCAATACAATGGAAACCCCCAAAAAGTGACCCCATTTTAGAAACTACACCCCTCAAGGAATTTATCAAGGGGTATTATCATTTTGAACCCAAGAGTTCTTCCCGAAAATTAATGAACAAAGTGAAAATTGAAATTTTTGAAGAAAAATGCCATTTCGGTGCCCAATATGTTGCACCCAATTTGTGTCATCAGAGACATACACTCCTAAAACTATTAAGTGGGCTATCCAGGTAGAACAAAGTTGTATATATGGGTGTAAACTGCTGCTTGGGCACACAGCAGGGCTCAGAAGGGAAGAAGCAGTGTGCTTTTTAGCTTTTGTAGTACAGATTTAGAGGGATTTTCTGGATGCCATGTTTTTGCAGTGCCCTGGAGGTGCCAGTAAATTGGAATACCCCAAGAAGTTTCCTCATTTTGTAGGGGCATTTTTAGAGTTTCTGCAAATGTGACAACGTGGTGTCCAAAAACCTAAATCTAATCTAATCTAAATCAGCGGTCCAAAACACTTAGCACTCCTTGACATCTGTTCCCTCCTGTGTTCCCAAGTGGCCGTTTATGCTAACATGTATGACACTGTTGTACCCAGGATAACGTACTTAACAATGTCATATGTGGATATAAACTGCTGTTTGGGAACAGCCGGGCACAGAAGGGAAGGAGCGCTATTTTGGTTTTTGGAGCACAGTTTGGTTTTTAATAATAATAATAATAATAATAATAATAGTCCTTTAATAGTCCCACAGTGGGGAAATTCAGTGTGTTACAGCAGCAAAGATAAGATAAGCAGATACAAATACAAATACAACATGTACAGGAACGTTCCAAGGTGAGAGGCATTACATTAATAGCAGACAGACAGATAGGACGTAGCAGAGGGGGGGGGGGGGGATTTAACAGGCAGAGAGATATTTCAGTTCTCTGTATGTAATGATCTCCGCTTAGGTCGGTGTTGGTTGTACAGCCTAACCGCGGTGGGGAGGAAAGACTTCCGAAAGCGCTCCTTCTCACACCTAGGGTGGAGCAGTCGGTCACTGACAGTACTGCTCAGCGCGATCACAGTCTCATGCATGGGATGGGACTTCTTCTTCTGCATGGAGCTCACCACGGACAGTATCCTTCTGTCACCCACCACCTGCACTGGGTCCAGTGGGCTCCCCAGGACAGAGCTGGCCTTTCTAATCAGCTTGTCAAGTTTATTTCTGTCCCTGGTTGATATACTGCTCCCCCAGCAGGCCACTCCAAAGAAGATGACTGATGCCACTACCGAGTTGAAGAAAGTCCTAAGAAGTGCCCCCCGGATTCCAAAGGCTCTCAGCTTCCTAAGCAGGTAGAGCCTGCTGTGGCCCTTCCTGTACAGGGCCTCCATATGATCTGCCCAGTCCAGCTTATTATTAAGGAGCAGAACCAGGTACTTATAGGTGTTCACAATCTCGATGCCCGTCCCCAGGATGTCCACTGGTTTTGGAGGGCATCTGCCTTTATGGAAGTCCACCACCATCTTCTTGGTCTTCCCCGCGTTAATCTTCAGGTGGTTCTGGTGGCACCAGTCCACAAAAAACCGGTTCAGTTCTCTGTACTCCTTGTCATCATCGTCTGTGATGAGGCCTACTATTGCAGAGTCGTCAGAATACTTCTGTAGGTAGCAGCTGGATGAGTTGCACCTAAAATCAGCAGTGTACAGTGTGAAGAGGAAAGGGGCGAGAACCGTACCCTGAGGTGCCCCCGTATTACAGATCACGGTACCTGACACACAGTCTTGGGCTCTCACGTATTGAGGTCGATTTGTGAGGTAGTCTAGGATCCAGTTGGAGAGGTGGTGGTCCACTCCAGCAAGGCCCAGCTTGTCTCTCAGTAACCTGGGCTGTATGGTGTTAAAAGCACTGGAGAAATCAAAGAACATTATTCTCACCGTGTTCCCTGGTTTCTCCAGGTGAGACAGAGCCCTGTGCAGAAGATGGATGATGGCATCATCTACCCCAATGCCCGGTTGATAAGCAAACTGGAGAGGGTCCATAGCGGGGCTCACTAGAGGGCGAAGATGTGTGAGAACCAATCTCTCTAAGATCTTCATCAAGTGGGATGTCAGTGCTACAGGTCTGTAGTCGTTGAGGTTCATAGGGTGAGGTTTCTTTGGAACTGGTACCACACAAGAAGATTTCCATAATTCAGGGACTATTTCCTGCCTCAGGCTCATATTATACATATATGTAATTATACCACACAGCTGGTCCCCACAAGTCTTAATTTTGGACATCATGCCACTTTTGCAGAGCCCCTGAATTGGCAGTAAAGTGATCCCATTTTGGAAACTACACTCCTGAAGCTGAGTGCTACAGTGGGCACGGAAAGTATTCAGACCCCTTTAAATTTTTGACTCTTTGTTTCATTGCAGCTATTTGCTAAAAGCAAAAAGTTCATTTTATTTCTCATTAATGTACACTCAGCACTCCATCTTGACAGAAAAAAACTGAAATGTAGATATTTTTGCAAATTTATTAAAGATCTCTGGAGCTCAGCCACAGTGATCTCTGGGTTCTTCTTTACCTCTCTCACCAAGGCTCTTCTCCCATGACTGCTCAGTTTGGCTGGACGGTCAGGTCTAGGAAGAGTTCTGGTCGTCCCAAACTTCTTCCATTTAAGGATTATGGAGGCCACTGTGCTCTTAGGAACCTTGACTGCTGCAGAAATTCTTTTGTAACCTTGGCCAGATCTGTGCCTTGCCACAATTCTGTCTCTGAGCTCCTTGGGCAGTTCCTTTGACCTCATGATTCTCATTTGCTCTGACATGCACTGTGAGCTGTGAGGTCTTATATAGACAGGTGTGTGCCTTTCCTAATCAAGTCCAATCAGTTTAATTAAACACAGCTGGACTCCAATGAAGGAGTAGAACCATCTCAAGGAGGATCAGAAGGAAATGGACAGCAGTGAGTTAAATATGAGTATCACAGCAAAGGGTCTGAATACTTATGACCATGTGATATTTCAGTTTTTCTTTTTTAATAAATTTGCAAAAATATCTACATTTCTGTTTTTTTCTGTCAAGATGGGGTGCTGAGTGTATATTAATGAGAAATAAAATGAACATTTTTGCTTTTAGCAAATGGCTGCAATGACACAAAGAGTGAAAAATTTAAAGGGGTCTGAATACTTTCCATACCGACTGTATGTGGTTTTTGAAGTGTATATTTAGATGTTTAGTATCTGGACGCCATGTCATGTTTAAGGAGCCTCTATAGTACCAGTAAAGTGGAATCCCCTAAGTAGTGACCCCATTTTGAAAATTGCACCCTTCAAGAGGTGTAGTGAGCATTAGTATCCCAGACGTGAATGCACAGTGGATGGTGAACAGTGAATATATAAGCTGTGCAGAGTACATTGGGAACGCCAAATTCCCTACTATATCTCCAGTAGATCCTATGATTGGAAGGTTTCACTCTGGGGGTCATTTCTGGTGTCTTTTCTATTGTAACCTCTAAATTTGGGGTGTACCCTGATATACACTTGCATAGCTTATACATTCCCTTCCTGCCACAACCAGTTTTGTTCTAATGAATTGGTCGATTTTTGCCCTCACATTGTACAAGCTATATTTTTTTTATTTTTCTGGTTATGTAGTCATATGAGGGCTTGTTTTTTGCGGTATGAGATGTATTTTGTAATGACAATATTACTGGGTGCCTATAACTTATAGAATAAATTTTATTAACTCTTTCTTGGTGGATTATAAAAAAAAAAACCCAGCAATTCTGGTATTGCTTTTTACCTTTTAATTTTTTTTCCACGCAGCGTACAGCATAACTAACATGTTACCTTTATTCTGCGGGTTGGTATGATTACGGCGATACCTCATTTATATTGTTTTTTTATGCGTTACTTGTTTTGCAGAACAAAAAACGAACAAAAAACCATTGGGAAAAGAATTAATCTTGCATCGCCATCTACATGAGATGTGTAGTAATTTTTTTTTTCAGTTGAGGGCTTATTTTTTGTGAGACAATCTGTGCTTTTTATCGGTACTGTTTTGGGGTACATATGACTTTTTGTTCACTTTTTATAGCATTTTTTTAAGGCTAGATGGCAAAAAAACATTATTTCCTTGCTTTATTAATTAATTAATTATTTCATACAGTTCACTTCTTTTTTTTCAACTTTTTTTTTTTTTTTTTTTACTTTTTAGTGATGTCCCACTAGGGGACCTGAACCAGCGATGCACTGATCGCTGGTTTAGCACTATAGACTATAATACATGTGTATTGCAGTCTATAGAGCAAGTCAGCCTATGCAGACGCATAGGGTGACTTTCTTAGTTCCAAGCAGCCTGGGGTAACTTGCCAGACCCCAGGTGCAGAAGATACATATGGGCACCCCCGATCTCGCAGCGGGGGGGTGCCGAGGGGGACATTTAGCATGGCCATGGTCATGTTTGACAGCGGCATCCAAGGGGTTAAAACTGCTAACACCCACTCTCGATGCCGCCTGCGGTATTCACTTTCACTAAGAAACACCTAAGATGCCGCAGTCACTATTGACCATGGCTTCTTAAGGGTTAAATGGCGGGGAGCAGTGTTATCACCGTCCACGCTGTTGCAGCAGGAGCATGGCTGTCAGATACAGCTGGGCTGCTGCAGTGATCGCACAGGCTCTGCTTCTGAGCCTGCAAACGCTTCTCCAGTCTCCTGATTTCTGAATGTGCCCCCTCCCTACACAATTCCCTTTATATAAACTCAAAACAACCTCCACCTCTTGTCCTCTGCCTGACCCCTTAAACTGTCTTTAACCTGTCACTGCTTTTCATCCATTTACAGTCATGTGCCCCCTCCTCTACCCCTTTGGGTTCGCTACGGGGGGGGGGGGTCTCTTGCATACCATACAGCTCTGTACATTATATTGTGTTACCACCTGTCTTCTTAGGTGATCTGGAGAAGCGGAACCTTTGTGTCGAATAAGCATTGTACCATTGAGTGCTATGTTTATCATCTCTATGTGTGTATCAAGTGTGATAACCACTGCTACACACTGCGACACTTGATCATAAGAGTCTTTTTGCAAATGTTGTTCCATTGTCATTGTATTGCGCCAGCGGATATGTGAGTCAGTAAAAAACAGTTCACTGCAAAGAATGAGAATTTTTTTTTTTCTGTTCGTACAATAAGCACAATTATACCACAATTATTTCCCTAGAGTCACAACTACAACTGGTTTGAGAATCTCACAAGCACCCGTATCCAAGTTTCCATAGCATCTCAAAGACATATTCCGATCTCAAGGATCCTATCTAAACTGCTAGTGTATGCAAATTCAAGAGTTATCCAAAGTACATAGCTTTAGATTTTGCATAGTTTACCTCATATGTAAGATTATTCCATCCCATTGTTTATACAACATTGCGTTGGTCCCCAACCTGGTATCTCTCCTTATCTAGCATTTCAGGAAGGGTGACATGATTCTCTGCTCTCTGGAAAGGAGGGGGGCTGAGTTTTCATGATTAAACTTTCCCTCATAGCTTTTATCTCCTGCTTTTAGGTCCTGGGCAATCAGGTCATCTTATTGCATTTGCTTATTGCTGATAAATGCTTGCTCAATGCAGGTTATCTCTGTATATAAACACAGAGATAAGTGTTGAGCTGAATGCAAGCACCTCCTGACACACTGTAAGTTTATTTTTCCAAACCTGTATAATATAATATACATTTACTGTGCATATTATTTAATCTGCATTCATATTACAGAATAAAAAAAATCTTTCATGGTAAAGGCAATGTCTATATCTACTGAAGTACTTCATAGTGTCCTGACTATCAAACTGTTAAACCCTGCCCACCAGCTTGTTGAAGAATACAAGAAGTGAAATGAATAGAGAACAGGCAATCTGGTGAATGAGGGAGATGGGAAAACTCCTTTAAAGATACTCCCAGGCTTTGACCAATCATTTCTTACACAAACTTGAGTTCTAGTCTTTTCTCCTAATTTAATCTATTGTGATAACAGAACAGTTGATATACAGTGTGCAAGTTCTACCACTTAAAAAGATGAGAGAGGCCTGTAATTGACATCATAGGTAGACCTCAACTATGAGAGACAAAATGAGAAAACAAATCCAGAAAATCACATTGTCTGATTTTTAAAGAATTTATTTGCAAATTATGGTGGAAAATCGTTGATTGTAATGTCAATCTGTATTCCCTTAGTCCTGACAGCAGCACAATATGGGGTATCTCTGCCCCTGTGTGTTGTTTAGGACGGTGGAACCTTTAATTAGCACCAAAAATAAGAAGGTGCCTCCTACTGGCCCTATAAGAGGGCACCAGAGACCTCCCTCCCCTGTGTAAATTATAAAGTAAAAGGAAACAAGCTTCTAGGGAGGGAAGCCTTGTGCTGCTGTCAGGACTAAGGGAATACAGATTGACATTACAATCAACGATTCCCCTTACGTCCGACAGCAGCACAATATGGGGAGATAGCAAGTAATTCCCCTAGGTAGGGTTTCCTCGCCGTACAACGTCAAGGACTGTCTGACCAAAGGCAGTTGTCTGGGAACTGCGGACGTCTAAACGATAATGTTTAACAAAGGTCAACTGAGATGACCATGATGCAGCCGCACAAATCTGGTCCAATGGTAAGGACCGATACTCAGCCCAAGAAGTCGACACAGCCCTGGTCGAGTGGGCCGTAGAAAAGACTGGAGGGAGTAACTCTTGAATAAGAAAGGAAGACTTAATTGTCTCCTTGATCCATGTGGATAGAGTAGGCTTGGAAGCCTTGAGACCTTTGTTTTTACCCTGCATGTTGATTAGTAGGTTTTCAGCCTTCCTAAACGGTTGAGTGCGGGATAGGTAAATCCACAGACACCTTACCACATCTAAGGTGTGGAGTTTTTCTTCCTCCTCAGAGGTTGGAGTGGGGAAAAACACAGGTAACAAAATTAGCTGATTGCTATTATAGCATGAGGGGACCTTAGGGTTAAACCCAGGCAAAAACCTAAGGTGCACCCTATCTGCAAAAAACAAAATGTATGCTTCTCTAGAAGAGAGAGCCTGGAGTTCCCCTACTCTTTTGGCAGATGTAATAGCCATCAAAAAAGTGGTTTTGTAGGCTAAATATTTTAGCTCCGTAGTTTCCAAGGGTTCAAATGGAGGACCGCACAGGTCTGCAAGGACTACCGCAAGGTCCCACTGGGGAACTGGAGATGATACCGAGGGCTTTAGCCTCATTGCCCCTTTAAGGAACCTTGCAACCAGAGGATCCTGAGACAGACGTCTGTTCAAATGAGCGGAGAGGGCCGCAATCTGCACTTTCAAAATGTCAGGGGCAAGGCCCTTATCCAAACCGTCCTGAAGAAAATTTAAAATATCAGCTGTTGAAGGTTCTAGATTATTATTACCCTTCTTGGAGCACCACTCCATGAAAATCTTGGCTGTCCTCTGGTAGTTCTTATTGGTAGAGTCTGCTCTTGCAAAAGAAAGGGTCTTCAGGACGTCCTCTGACAGTCCTCTATCCTGCTGTAGGGTCTGCTCAACCTCCAGACTGTCAGGTTGAATCTCCAGAGATCCTGGCACTTTAGAGATCCTTGGGAAACCAGGTTCTGGATGGGGGAAAGCCTCTAATATATCCCTCGACTCATCTCCATGAGTTGGTAAAACCAAGCTCTTTTTGGCCAGAATAGAATGATGGCTGTCACAGAGACTTGGTCCTGTCTGATTTTCATCAATACCTTCGGTATTATTGGAATTGGAGGGAAGATGTATGCCAGCCTGGACCTCCAAGGGACGGACAGGGCATCCACTGCCAAGGGATTGTCCTCCTGGTAAAGGGAACAGAACGTCTAAACCTTGGCGTTGAGTCGGGTTGCCATGAGGTCTATTTCTGGAAGACCCCACTTCAGGGTAATCTGATGAAAGACTTCTGGATTCAGTGACCATTCTCCTGATACGGCATGACCCCAACTCAACGATCCGCTACTATGTTCAGGGAGCCCTTGATGTGAACTGCGGATAAATAGGTTAAATTTTTCTCTGTCCATGTAAATATCCCTGAGGAGGGTTGGTGATCTGGTGCCTCCCTGTCTGTTCACGTACAGCACTGTGGTCATGTTGTCTGACCGGATTTTCACTGCTCTTCCCTTGAGAAGAGGCGAGAAATGGAGTAAGGCACGATATACAGCTCTGAGCATCTTCCAGTTGGACGAGGTCCTTCTTTCTGGAGCGCTCCAGACTATCTTTATGGAGTTTTCATCCAAATGGGCTCCCCATCCCGAGAGGGATGCATCTGTAGTCAACAGGGTCCAAGAAGGTTGGACCGTGGACCTTCCGTCTTTCAGGTGCAACCACCACTTGAGGGAAAGACGGGTCCTGGGGGAGAGTCGAATCTTCTTGCTGAGTGTGAGAAGGGTGCGATCCCAAGACTCTAGTAATTCCCTCTGGAGGGGACGTAAGTGCCACAAGGCCCATGGGACTGCCTCCACTGAGGAAGACATCAAGCCCAGTGTGATGATTCTGCCTAAATATGGCCATAACGCAGCTGTATTTTGGTCTCTGGGTATAGGATATCCCCTCTTCCTTGCTTGCATACTGTGCGCAGCTATAAGCCTAGGTGCATATTGGCAGTAGCGGCTAGGCTGGAACAATAGGGCTCCATTGTATTCCTATACAGCCCTGGCTGATCAAACAATAGTGCATTGTTCAAGCCTGGGCTGTTGACCAGATATGACTGATAACAGGGTATCAATTCACTTTGTCTCATCTACATACAAAGGGTCTGAACGTGATTGAATTAACTCATCAGATGTACTGTCGCCGGTGACCTCATTCTGGGAGGGGGCATAAAGGGTATAAAAGATGAGGTAAGAGGTCTGTGGGAGGAGATTATGAGGAGATTACACTAAGAGATCATGCTATGAAGACTGTGCTGGGATTATGCTACCGAGTTGTTACAGACAGACCATGAGGAGATTTTTGTGATTGACTATTGGACTAATGCTGAGAGACTGTGAAGAGCATGCAGGCGGGATTATTGTACTGTGATGCCACATGCTAGGAGTTAATGCCACATGCCAAGAAGCCTCCACTGGTGACTCACACATGCCATGTGTGAGTGTTGGACTATAGAACCACATCAAGGACATGTGTGGTAAAGTAATCATTTCATCTTTAATCCCTTTTATTTTATTTGTACTGTATCTTGCAACTAGTAACTGTTAATGCTTGTATATATCTGCATATCTGTTCTGATCTGTATATGTTAGATTTTAATACCGACCCATTTAGGGGTTAATAAATATATAAAATTTAGAAGGCTTGTCTTGTATTTATCTGGTGAACCCGGCACTCACTGGCGGTGAGTGTGGTTTTTATATGAAAGAAGACTCAGGGTGTGGCCAAAGCGGTTTGGCGCACAGAGGATCTTTCACATTTTTGCTGGTGTCAAGGAGACCTGCTGGCGGACTGAATCCAGGAAGTAGCCGAGGAACTTCCTTTGGGTTGAACGGATCGTTACTGACTTCTCTCAGTTTATAAGCCATCCCAGACTCTGAAACAGGGAAACGGCTGTCTGTAGATGCTGGAGCAGAACAGACTCTGACTGGGCTTTTATCAACCAGTCGTCTAGATAAGGCACCACAAATATCCCCTGAAGTCTGAGGGCGGCCGCTATGGGAGCCACTACCTTTGTAAAGGTGTGGGGATCAGAGGAGATCCCGAAGGGTAGTGCTGTGAATTGAAAGTGCTTCCTGTGGCCGGAAACTACTACAGTAATCCTTAGAAACCTTCTGTGTGGAGGATAAATAGGAATATGCAAATAAGCGTCTTTTAGATCCAAAGTCACAAAAACATCGCCTTGGAGGAGAAAGGTGGTGACAGACTTTATGTTTTCCTTATGGAAGCGCTTCTTTTTGATGAAGAGGTTGAGGTACCTTAAGTCTATGATCATTCTCCACTTGTCTGCCGATTTTGACACCAGGAAGACAGGGAGAATAGACACCGGATCCTTCTTCTAGAGAAGGGACTTCCTCCAGGGCTCCCTTGTGAATGTACTCTCGGATGGAGCATTCCAATGTAGTCTGCTGCATTGTAGGGAGGCTGCGAGTTAACACAAACCTATCCTGAGACGGATGGAGGAATTCGATTGCATATCCTCTTTGGATTACGTGCATGACCCATGGGTCTCGAATTTTTTCCTGCCTGCAGTTGAAAAAATGGGAGAGACGACCCCCAACAGGAATCTCGGCCACAGGAAGACTGCTTCTGATGTCAAAAGCTAGGCTTCTCTTTTTTATCATCAGACTTTGGGAATCTCCGGCCGGCGCCTCTAGAGGAATATCTAGAGCCTCTCTGGGACTGCCGTCCACGACGAGGCGGATAGCCTCTACCACGGCCAGAGTCAGATCTACCTCTAAAGGCCTGGGGTAAAGTTTTACCCTTCCTGTCGGCCAAACCCTCCAGGATCTCGTCTAGGGCACTGCCAAAGACTCTACCTGGCTCAAAGGGTAATGCGCACAAATTATATTTTGAGGGGAAATCAGCTCTCCAGGGTTTTAACCATAGAGGTCTTCTTGCTGCAGTGGTAAGTGCCAAGGATTTGGCCGCCAGCTTTAATTGATGGTGGGAGGCCTCCGCTAAATATTCAGCTGCCAGGGAAACCAAGCCTAGAAACCCTAGCAGCTCATCTCTGGAGACTCCAGAGTCGATGTCCCTCTTGAGGTGGACCAGGTCAGTGCGTAATTTGGCTGACACTTCACAAGACGCAACCGCCACAGCGGTCTGGGCCGAGGCAGCTGAATAAGCCTTCTTGAGGGTATTGTCGATGCGCCTGTCCATGGCGTCGTGCAAATTTGATCCATCATCTGATGGTACTATAGTGCGGCGGGACAATTTGGCCACCGCCATATCCACCTTGGGAGGAGGACCCCATTGATCCCATTGAGCAACTGGGAATAAAGCCCTGAACCTCCTAGAAACCACAAGAGGTTTTTCAGGACATTTCCACTCTGAGGACATTATTTTTGTAATGTCTGGTCCACTTGGAAGACCCTAGGCCCTCTATAGGTGGACGTGGAGGCTTCCCTGTCAACATCACAATCCTTAGACCGGATGGACTTCAGCAGCCGGCTTAATTTTTCGAGTGGGAAGCATGGCCTGCTGGAATCTTCAGTGGAATCATCAGATGAGAGTGTCTCATCCACTATCTGATAATCTTCATCAGAGATCCGTAAGGAAGACTGTGTCTCAGCCCACGGTCTCTTGGCAATCTGGGCGATGGAAGAACGGATCTCCTTAAGAGACTCCTCCATATAGTCCTTTACCCAAGTGACAACCTCTCTTATAGAAGGTTCTTCCGATGGAGGTCCGCGACATTGGCGACAACGGGTAAAATCATAGCCGTCAGGTAAAGGAGTATTGCAATCCAAACACGTTAGGTGTTTACGTTTAGAGGACTTTTTCCTCCTAAGCCCATCGCCGTTACCTGATGCAGAAGATGACATCTGAAACATCAAAAGCCACATGACAATGAAGAATGGAAGATTGCCAAGCATCGCACAAGAAAAAAAAACCAAGGGGTACCTTACTTTTTTAAATCGGTCACTTGAAGAGAAAAAAAACCCCGTCAGGAAAAAAACAGACATCGCAAACCGCAGCAGAGGAACTAGAAACCACAAGCTCAACAAGTAAAGGACTGAGCACCTTTTAAATGTAATCCAGCAGCGAGGGGAGGAGCCAAACAAAGAAAACATTCATACAGCACCAAAACAGGTCAAATGCCATATTGGAACATAGAGGAGCATAAGCCTAAGCCAGAGGCTCAAAATACAAGCCACGATACTTCCGGGATCGCGCTGCCTGTGCTGCGGAGCGAAAACGGCCCGAAGGACAGGAGGTTTTTTGAAACATCAGAAAGGACCGAGGTACCCACTAAAGGTAAGCCAGGAGTAAAAAAAAACCCTAGCAACGGGAGGTCACAAGAGACCTCCGTCCACCTGACCCACACAGGACAGAAAAAAACACAGGGGAGGGAGGTCTCTGGTGCCCTCTTATAGGGCCAGTAGGAGGCACCTTCTTATTTTTGGTGCTAATTAAAGATTCCAACGTCCTAAACAACACACAGGGGCAGAGATACCCCATATTGTGCTGCTGTCAGACGTAAGGGGAATAAGTATTTGGTCAATAACAAAAGTTCATCTCAATACTTTGTTATATATCCTTTGTCGGCAATGACAGAGTTCAATCGTTTTCTGTAAGTCTTCACGAGGTTGGCACACACTGTTGCTGGTATGTTGGCCCATTCCTCCATGCAGATCTCCTCTAGAGCAGTGACGTTTTGGGGCTGTCGCTGGGCAACACAGACTTTCATCTCCCTCCAAAGGTTTGCGATGGGGTTGAGATCTGGAGACTGGCTAGGCCACTCCAGGACCTTGAAATGCTTCTTAAGAAGCCACTCCTTCGTTGCCCTGGAGGTGTGCTTCAGATCATTGTCATGCTGAAAGACCCAGCCACGTTTCATCTTCAATGCCATGGCTGATGGAAGGAGGTTTGCACTAAAAATCTCACGATACATGGCCCCATTCATTCCTTCATGTACACGGATCAGTCGTCCTGGTCCCTTTGCAGAGAAACAGCCCCAAAGCATGATGTTGCCATCCCCATGTTTCACAGTAGGTATGATGTTCTTTGGATGCAACTCAGCATTCACTCTCCTCCAAACAGGACGAGTTGTGTTTCTACCAAACAGTTCTACTTTGGTTTCATCTGACCATATGACATTCTCCCAATACTATTCTGGAACATCCAAATGCTCTCTAGCAAACTTCAGACAGGCCCGGATATGTATTGGCTTAAGCAGGGGGACATGTCTGGCACTGCAGGATCTGAGTCCCTGGCGGCGTAGTGTGTTACTCACGGTAGCCTTTGTTACGTTAGTCCCAGCTTTCTGCAGGTCATTCACTAGGTCCCCCCGTGTGGTTCTGGGATTATTGCTCACCGTTCTTGTGATCATTTTGACTCCACGGGTTGAGATCTTGCGTGGAGCCCCTGATCAAGGGAGATTATCAATGGTCTTGTATGTCTTCCTTTTTCTAATTATTTCTCCCACAGTTGATTTCTTCACACCAAGCTGCTTGCCTATTGCAGATTCAGTCTTCCCAGCCTGGTGCAGGTCTACAATTTTGTTTCTGGTGTCCTTCCACAGCTCTTTGGTCTTCACCATAGTGGAGTTTGGAGTGTGACTGTTTGAAGTTGTGGACAGGTGTCTTTTATACTGATAACAATTTCAAACAGTTGCCATTACTACAGGTAATGAGTGGAGGACAGAGGAGCCTCTTAAAGAAGAAGTTACAGGTCTGTGAGAGCCAGAAATCTTGTTTGTTTGTAGGTGACCAAATACTTATTTTCCACCATAATTTGCAAATAAATTCTTAAAAATTCAGACAATGTGATTTTCTAGATATGTTTTCTCATTTTGTCTCTCATAGTTGAGGTCTACCTATGATGTCAATTACAGGCCTCTCTCATCTTTTTAACTGGGAGAACTTGCACAATTGGTGGCTGACTAAATACTTTTTTTCCCCACTGTAGATCACTTTAAGTGTTTATAGTAATGTCAACATGCAGAGCCTTCCAATAGATTTTTATATTAATAAAATGAATTCACAATAGTGTCTGAAAAAAATCCACATAGACATACCTATGATTCACAACATAGTCAAGGATATTAGTCATGCATTCTTTTCATAACATTTTAATAAAGAGACCATAACTCTTACCACTTATGTCTCCCATCTCCCAACTCCCATAGACAAAGAGAAAGAACTGCTGTCTGTAGTCAGGCAGCTGAAGAACTAAAGCGAGAGCTTTTTCTAATTTTAAGTTTTCAAACTTTACCACAGATTTAATTCGCCATACTTTGTTATTTGCTCCCTTGCAAATAAGAGTAGAGATACGAGTCACATGCATGGAAAAATAGTAAACTAAAGCAAGGGGGCCTTGACCACCCTATATAGTCCACCAAAACAAAACAAAAAAACATCAATAGTCCCAAAGGAAGTGCAAATAAGAACTTAAGCTAAAAAGAATTAAAAAAAAAAAATGAAAAAAATGTACAAAAGGAGCTGTGGAGGACAATCAAGGTGGACTGTGTATCCCAAAATACGCACCCCTACCACAAGATAAATAGGCTGCTAATGTGTTGAATGCAAAATAAGCACATGCAGGAGTAGTCTTGAACATGAAAGTGGGAAGTTCTGATAATAGAGGATGTTAGTCTTAGGTCATTAACCGAAAAAAGATTATGGTTTGGGAGATAGTAAGAGATGAGGGAGGAAACGTAGGGAGGTGCAGCATTATGGAGAGGTTTGTGGATGAAGGTGATAAGTTTATATTTTATTTTATAGTGAATAGGCAACCAATGCCATCTCTAGCAGAGACTAGAGGTATTGGTGAAGCATTTAGACTGATAGATGAGCTTGGCTGCCGCATTCAGAATGGATTGTAGAGCCGAGGGTTTAGAAAGGGGAAGACCGATTAGTAGGGAATTACAGTAGTCAAGTCGAAAGTGAGTCTGGGCGACAATAAGGATTTTTGATGTTTCCATGAAAAGGAAAGTGTGGATTCTGGAAATGTTTTTGAGGTGCAGGTGGCATAACTGTGCAAATGATTAATACAGGGATGAAAGGAAAGGTCTGAGTCAAATATAAACTCAAGGGAGTGAGTGTGCTACCTACAGATGTGCTAAAAAGTTTACATACCCCTGCAGATTTTTGGGCTTTTTTGGCCTTTTTTCAGAGAATATGAATGCTAACACAAAAACTTTTTCTCCACTCATGGTTAGTGGTTGGCTGAAGCCATTTATTGTCAAACTTCTATGTTTTCTCTTTTTAAATCACAATGACAACCAAAAACATCAAAATGACTCTGTTCAAAAGTTCACATACCCCAGTCCTTAATACCGTGTATACTCTAACATCCATGACAGCTTGAAGTCTTTTGTGGTACTTTTTGGCAAAAAGTCTCCAGTTCCTGTAAATTCCTGGGCTGTCTTGCATGTACTGCGTGCTTGAGATCTCCCCAGAGTGGCTGAATGATATTGAGGTCAGGAGACTGAGATGGCGCACCAATACATTCACTTTCTTCTGCTGTAGCCAATGACAGGTCGACTTGGCCTTGTGTTTTGGTTCATTGTCATGTTGGAACGTCCAAGTACGTCCCACGCTCAGCTTCCTGGCTGATGAGTGCAAATTTGCCTCCAGTATTTGCTGATAACGTGCTTCATTTATCTTTCCTTCAACTATGACCAAGTTTCCTGTGCCTGTGAAGCTCACACATCCCCACATCATCAGTGATCCACCTCCGTGCTTTACAGTAGGAATGGTGTTCCTTTCATCATAGGCCTTGTTGACACCTCTCCAAATGTAACGTCTATGGTTGTGGCCAAAAAGTTAAATTTTTGTCTCATCACTCCAAATTACCTTGTTCCAGAAGTTTTGAGACTTGTCTCTGTGCTGTTTGGTGTATTGAAGGCGAGATTCTTTGTGGCATTTGCGCAGTAATGGCTTTCTTCTGGCAACTCGACCATGCAGCCCATTTCTTTCAAGTGCTTCCTTATAGTTTTCAGAGTCCTGTATTTAAGCTGATGTTATGTGTGAATTTTTCTTTGCATCCCGAACAATTTTCCGGGCAGTTGTGGCCGAAATTTTGGTTGCTCTACCTGACCGTATGTGAACTTTTGAACAGGGTCATTTTGATGTTTTTGGTTGTCATTATGATTTAAAAAGAGAAAACACAGAAGTTTGACAATAAATGGCTTCAACCAACCACTAACCATGAGTGGAGAAAAAGTTTTTGTGTTATCATTCATAGTCTCTGAAAAAAAGGCCAAAAAAACAAAAAATCTGCTGGGATATGTAAACTTTTTAGCACAACTGTATGTGTTATGGTAAGACCACAGACTGAAATGGAAATATCAGAGTTAAGCAAGTTAGTTGATGGTGGAAACAGCAGTTCAGCCTTTGAAAGATTCATTTTCAGATAGAGGGAAGACATGATATTGGAGGCAGCAAAGGGACAGTCACTGGTGTTCTGTAGTAATGCAGGGGTGATGAAATGGGAGAAGGTATATAGTTGGGTGTCAACATAAAGATGGCGCAGAAAAGTTAAATCTGCTGATGGTTTTGTGGTGTCCCAAGGGGGATTGCAAGGGGGAGACGATGCCTGAGTGGTGGATGCTGGGAAGCTCTCTCCCTCAGGTACAGCACAGTGGTGGGGGAACGCACCTGGGTGGTTGTTGTACTGGACAGGTTCCCCGGGGTACTCCCTCTAGTGAATGATGAATGTAGTAGTGTGGCCTTCCCCCTGGATGTACCCGATATGGTGGTTGGTGCAAGTTAGCTTCAGACACACACGGAGGCAAAATGGATGGTGAAAGTAGTGCCAGTCTTTACTTAGTGCAAATATCTTCCAAACAGCCAACATCAGGATCACAGTTCAAGTAGATGACTCTCTCTCTCAATATGGAGGTGCACAGTAAGATAGTGAAGGATAGAAGAGTTCCTCTCATATATAGGAGAATGATGTACCTTGGAGTAGCAATAGGTATCCCTCATTATGTAGGCTTGAATGTGGCCTTGTGCTCTGTAGCAGTCTAAATCCTCCTGCTCTTTTAACAGACTGTACCTGGACTCCTGAGAGTTGTGGTACTCCACTCTGAACTCTGTCCTGTTGGT
This sequence comes from Leptodactylus fallax, assembly GCA_947044405.1. NCBI lineage: Eukaryota > Metazoa > Chordata > Amphibia > Anura > Leptodactylidae > Leptodactylus > Leptodactylus fallax. Next base: position 191,389 of record CAMRHE010000061.1, on the reverse strand, counting down.
CCAGCAGTGGCCAACTATCTTCCTCCTTAGACTACACTCCTACTAACTACTCCACTGGCATAACTAACCTAGATTTCCCCAGTGTGCCTAAACTACACCCCAGTGTCCCCACCCCCTTTGTCAAATGATGGCTGTGTTGGGCACATGTGGTGTGAGGTGCTGTGCATTAACCGTACCATTGCTGGCACAGATGCAATGGTTGATGCAAAAATTCTTAAAGACATACAGTAACAACATATTATATACACATTACATATAAATATAACAGTACCCGGTGCTACAACATGAACACATCCCTGACTCAGCTTTAAGGGAATACTGTACCTAGTACTGAGGTATTACAGTTTGTCCAATAGGGGCTGTGTAGAATGAGAAAAGTAGGGGACCTAGGAGTGAGCCCTGGACAACCCCAGCAGAGGAAGAAGAAAAGTGAAAAAGCCCTGATCATACTGAGGAGGAGTGGGTGGTCTATGATGTCAAATGGTCTCCAGACCAGCATCCTATGGCATACTGTGACACATTTTTTTTTTTTATGCCTCAGCCCGATATTTTCTAAATTACTTCATTTTACATTAACCACTTCCCATTCACAGAGTCACATGAGAAACTAATTTTTGCAGGACAAATTGTGCTTAATAATTGTACCATTCATACAATATACTGCGAAGCTGGAAAAAAATTCAGAATGGAGAGGAATTGTAGAAAAACTGCATTTGCTAGACTTTTTTACAAGATTTGTTTGTACGTTGTTCACTGTGCAGCCAAAATGACATGTCACCTGTATTCTATAGGTCAGTATGATTCCAAGAATATCAAATTTATACTGTTTTTTATGTTTTAACCCCTTAAAAAATCCAAAACTTTGCAAAAAAAATAAAAAAATCTTGGATTTCTAACACCCATAACTTTGTAAGCTTGTAGTGTTTTTTGGACACAGGGATACCTAATGTGTATGTATTTCACTTTATGTACATTTATATGTGCTCTAGGGAAAGATGGGGTGATTAGAATTTTTAATTCTTTTTAATTGCATTGCATTGTAAAATTGCTAAGATTCTATTACAGGCTACATAGAGCAGCCTGTAATAGACCTTATATAATGACAAGCCTGGGAGCCTTCAATAGGTTCATGGCTGTCATGGTAATGGACTGCCAGCCCCGCATCTCACTCCCGGAAATGGTGATTCACCCCAAAATGGCGGTGCCCCTGTGCTGTGAGGAATATGGTGCCTTAGTCAGGCGCTGACTGCGGACATTGCTCTCATATAATACAGCGGAGATCTGGCAATTATAGCGGCTGCTCAGGAGCCATATTTAAATACCCTACTCCATACCCTCGGCATAATAGTACCATGGATGTTAGGAAGTGGTTAATGTTACAGGATGTTATATATGATACCCAGTATTCCTTGGTTCTATGCAGGATATATTTCTCACCCTTGTGGCCTTGAATTTTATCTCTGTACTTTAGGCAGCATCAGTGGCGTAACTAGGAATGGCTGGGCCCCAAGGCGAACATTTGACATGGGGGCCCCCCCAAAGCCACCGCCCCCAACCCCCCCAAGCCTCCGCCCCCAACCCCTTCAAGCCGCCGCCCCCAACCCCCCCAAACCGACGCCCCCAACCCCCCCCACACACAAACCGCATTCCTGCGCACACTATTATGCCCCATAGTGGCCCCTGCACACGGAATTATGCCCCATAGTGGCCCCTGCACACGGTATTATGCCCCATAGTGGCCCCTGGACACGGTATTATGCAGCATAGTGGCCCCTGCACACAATATTATGCCCCATAGTGGCCCCTGCACACAGTAGTTTGCCCCATAGTGGCCCCAGCACACAGTAGTTTGCCCCATAGTGGCCCCGACACACAGTAGTTTGCCCCATAGTGGCCCCTGCACACAGTAGTTTGCCCCATAGTAGCCCCTGCACACAGTAGTTTGCCCCATAGTGGCCCCTGCACACAGTAGTGTGCCCCATAGTGGCCCCTGCACACAGTAGTTTGCCCCATAGTGGCCCCTGCACACACAGTATTATGTCCCATTGTGGACCACCCATGAACGATTATTATACTCTGGGGGTTTTTCAGACCCCAGAGTATAATGATCGGAGACCCAGGGGAGGATAGAAACATAGAAAACACTGCAACTTACCTCTTCCTCGCTCCGGTGCACTCCCGTGCGCTACTAAGGCCATCTTCAATGTCGGACCGGATCTCGCGCAATCCAGGCCGGCGTCGCGACGCATAATGACGTCGGCTGACGTCTGGGACGTCACCAAACAGGCCCGAAGCCTGCGGAGCGGCGGATAGGTGAGTTACAGTGTTTTTTATGTTCGCTCACCTCCCCTGGGCCCCCGATCGTTATACTCCGGGGTCTCAAAAGACCCCGGAGTATAACGATAGCAGTGATTGTGGGGTTCGCGGTAGCGACTGCCACAGGGCTCCGGGCCCCGTAATGTTCCGGGCCCTGTGGCAGGCGCTACCACTGCTACCCCGGTAGTTACGCCCCTGGGCAGCATACGTTATACGTATTGATTTTGGTATCTGTTCAGAACTCTGTGCCCTCAATAGAATTTGTAGTATAAAATCCTACTTGATTCAGTTTTTTAGATTTATTTACGCTTATTTGGATAGATTTATTACACTAATTTGTATTATTAATCCCCTTCTTCCCCTTTATGGTATTATTATTATTATTGTATTATTTCCAACCTGATGACGGGTTTGTAAACATTCTGCATTCTGCATTCTGTTATTGGATATACTAGAATTACATTTACTTTCCCGATGTGATCCTATATATTCTTAAATGAAATAAATTAAAACTACTTCAGCAAGCAGATATCCACTTACAGTGCTTTTCCATTTCTTCAGTATTGGATTATTACTGGGATTTTGGTCAGTTCCCTTTGAAAATGTGCACACACTGGTAGAGTCTCAATTGAGTGCTGTCTGGTACCTGCCAAGAAGCAAAGTGGTCCAAGAATTGTTAGGGTGAGCCAGGAGTACGGGAAATCACAGCTACTCATAAGGAAAGTGGACAGAAGAGTCTGATGATGTAGACCTCAAATGAGGGAAAGTTGAGGGAGGGAACTGTGGGAATGACCTGAAAAGTGCACTGTAATGATAAAAGTATGCCTACCCCTCCACCATGCCTGCTGTAAGGCCTAGAAGAATGGGAGATATGTAGTGCACCATAAGAGAGAGCAGTGGGGAAGGCAGTATCAGATTCTTGAATCCAGGTTTCATTAAGGGCTAGCAGGCCAAGAGATTTAGTAAGGAATAAGTCATGAATATACTCAAGCTTGCTGCGCACTGACTGTGCATTCCAGAGAGAACAGTTAAAAGGGACAGAAGAAGGAGATATGGTGAATATTGCACAATAGTACAATAAAATAGTGTTGAACAATACTACTGTCATTGGAGAAATATCAGTGGAAACATTAGTCTATAGTACAGTATAAGTCCCTGACCGACCACACCGCTAGGAATTTGCCCATGAAGCCATGGATAGTAGCAGCGAGCGCAAGTCTTTAATCCTTGAATACAGGTCTAGTTAAGACAACGAGATCGTTCTCCTGCAGTACAAGGCAACAAGGCACTTTGCGGTGGTTGAGATATGAAGGAGCAGCCTGGCCGCATTTTTCGTCATGGTCTTGGGAGGAAGATTAAGGAGGTAAAGCTCTTGTGTCAGAGGGAGATCTCGCTCACAGTTTTCTTGGAGGAGAAATCAGACCTCATCCCAAAACCAGGTGATAAGAGGAGAAGTTCACTAGATGTGGTATATGGAACTACCCGGGGAATGACACCTCCAGTATACAATTGTGGGATTGTGGGATTCAATTTATGAAGGACCTCGGATGTGGTACCATAGCATAAGGAGCTTAGTTTGGTTCTATCTGTATGGAAAGCATCGAGAGCTTTTCTTGGCCTGTGACCAGATAATGGACCAGAGAGAGGGGGGTATTTCCCTACCTAACCAGCATTTCATCTGGCCACATAAGAGCGTTTAGGAGTGAGGGAAGATATATGTCCCATTAGAATGTTATAGATATCAGAGATGAGTCCTAGAGTACCAGTTTCTATCCTATCTTTTATTTGGCAACGGCTTCCAGCGGATGGCTGGGGATCTGAAAAGCAGAACCAGAGATCCCCAGCAGATGGCTGATGTGGAGGGTGCCACAGCCATGGAGGACATGGAGCAGAGTCCTGAGGTGCTGGGACAAGGAATCCTGGCCACTCCAGAAAGCCCAGCAACTGGCCCTGTCCCAGAGATCACTTCGCCTAGTGGGACCAGTAGCCCCAGCCCTGTGGGGGGAATGGACTTATATTTGCAAATGGCCCTATAACAGCTGGGCCCCAGTGACTCTAACGCTTGCCTACAGTTGATCCTCCAATATCAAGAGAGGGAAGCTGCTGCTGCAGAACGTCGGGCCGAGAGGGAGGCCCAGGAACGGCGGACCGAGAGGGAGGCCAGGAACATGAATGGCAGGTCGAGCGGGAGCATCAGCTTGAGCTAAAAAAGCTAGAAATCTCCCAGCAGGTACAATCTTCCCCTACGCAAGCCCCGATGTGAGGACTTTCCAGTCTTAGAACCAAACGGGGACTTGGACTCTTTCTTGCGGGGATTTGAGAAAGTGTGCGGCTAGTATCAGCTACAGTGGAGAAAAAAAGTATTTAGTCAGCCACCAATTGTGCCAGTTCTCCCACTTGAGATGAGAGAGGCCTGTAATTGTCATCATAGGTAGACCTCAACTATGAGAGACAAAATGAGAAAACATATCTAGAAAATCACATTGTCTGATTTTTAAAGAATTTATTTGCAAATTATGGTGGAAAATAAGTATTTGGTCAATAACAAAAGTTAATCTCAATACTTTGTTATATATCCTTTGTTGGCAATGACAGAGGTCAAACGTTTTCGGTAAGTCTTCACAAGGCTGGCACACACTGTTGCTGGTTTGTTGGCCCATTCCTCCATGCAGATCTCCTCTAGAGCAGTGATGTTTTGGGGCTGGCGCTGGGCAACACGGACTTTCAACTCCCTCCAAAGGTTTTCTATGGGGTTGAGATCTGGAGACTGGCTAGGCCACTCCAGGACCTTGAAATGCTTCTTACAAATCCACTCCTTTGTTGTCCTGGCGGTGTGCTTGGGATCATTATCATGCTGGAAGACTCAGCCACGTTTCATCTTCAATGCCCTTGCTGATGGAAGGAGGTTTGCATTCAAAATCTCACGATACATGGCTCCATTCATTCTTTCATGTACACAGATCAGTCGTCCTGGTCCATTTGCAGAGAAACAGCCCCAAAGCATGATGTTGCCACTCCCATGCTTCACAGTAGGTATGGTGTTCTTTGGATGCAACTCAGCATTCACTCTCCTCCAAACACGACGAGTTGTGTTTCTACCAAACAGTTCTACTTTAGTTTCATCTGACCATATGATATTCTCCCAATACTCTTCTGGAACATCCAAATGGTCTCTAGCAAACTTCAGATGGGCCCGGATATGTACTGGCTTAAGCAGGGGGACACATCTGGCCCTGCAGGATCTGAGTCCCTGGCGGCGTAGTGTGTTACTCACAGTAGCCTTTGTTACGTTAGTCCCAGCTTTCTGCAGGTCATTCACTAGGTCCCCCCGTGTGGTTCAGGGATTTTTGCTCACCGTTCTTGTGATCATTTTGACCCCACGGCGTGAGATCTTGCGTGGAGCCCCTGATCAAGGGAGATTATCATTGGTCTTGTATGTCTTCCTTTTTCTAATTATTGCTCCCACAGTTGATGTCTTCACACCAAGCTGCTTGCCTATTGCAGATTCAGTCTTGCCAGCCTGGTGCAGGTCTACAATTTTGTTTCTGGTGTCCTTCCACAACTCTTTGGTCTTCACCATAGTGGAGTTTGGAGTGTGACTGTTTGAGGTTGTGGACTGGGGTCTTTTATACTGATAACAATTTCAAACAGGTGCCATTACTACAGGTAATGAGTGTAGGACAGAGGAGCCTCTTAAAGAAGAAGTTACAGGTCTGTGAGAGCCAGAAATCTTGCTTGTTTGTAGGTGACCAAATACTTATTTTTCACCATAATTTGCAAATAAATTCTTAGACAATGTGATTTTCTAGATATGTTTTCTCATTTTGTCTCTCATAGTTGAGGCCTACCTATGATGTCAATTACAGGCCTCTCTCATCTTTTTAAGTGGGAGAACTTGCACAATTGGTGGCTGACTAAATACTTTTTTCCCCACTGTACCACAGATGGACTGGGTCTGTTACCTGGCTCTCCGGCTGAGGTAAAAAGCTCTGGATACTTATACGAACTTACCAGCTGAACAGGACAAGGATTATGAGGCCGTCAAAGTGGCGCTGATCCAAAGATACCGCCTAAAGTTTTGGGGCCTGCAGAAAAAACCTTGTCAAGCCAAGAGGATGTAGTGACCCAGATGTGCATGTGGTTCTGGCAGTGGACGGATGGCAAGTCCGCCACCACCAGAGAGGACCTCGCGGACCTCATGCTCCAAGAACAGTTCTTGAATATCTGTACCGAGGAGGTGCAGAAGTACATCCTGGACCGGGAACCCAAGGACATTCACATGGGCTGCAGCAATGGCGGATCGTTATGTCGCCAACCAGATGTCACGGAAACCTGCCAGCGACGGCTGGAGAGAAGGTAAGACAAACTCTGCCCCGGGGGGCCCTTCTCCAGGCCGGAGGTCCCCACAACCTCCTGTTTCCAAGTGGGGTAAGACAAACTCTGTCCTGGGGGGCCCCTCTACTTCCCCTGTCCCTAGAACTCCGGGCGCCCCGGTTACCTTCCCCAAGCCCCAAGGGGAGGTCTGGAGGTGCCACCCTGTAACCAGCCAGGGCATTTCTAAAGGGAGTGCCCCAACCACCCTAAGAATCCCCCTGTTCTCCAAGCCACAGCAGGTGGCTCATCTGTGTATTTGTTTGGGAGGGTGGGGGCACGATCCAATTCCAACTGTCAACAGGTCACTGTGGGGGATGAAGTGGTCATGGGTTTTCGGGACACTGGGGCGGATGTTACTCTGGTGCAACCTGATTTGGTCCCTCCGGACAGTATTATTCCCAGGAAAACTCTGACCCTGAGGGGAATTGGACACGAACATTTAAATGTTTGTGTCCATTTGGATTGGGGTGTGGGAAAAGGAATGTGGGATGTGGGGCTAATATATGACCTGCCTGCTAATGTACTGTTGGGAATGGATTTAGGGCCCCTTGTGTCCCAATATGGGGTGGAAGGAACCCCATTTCACTGTGATAAAATGTCTGTGCCGGAAAATGATCCTCATGTAATGCTGGGACCTGTCACACAGCTAGAAGGAGGGGTCAGCTCCCTGCTCTCCTCTACTGTGTGCCCAGCTGAAGGAAACAGTGAAAATGCTAATGAGGTGCTGTGTAGTGCTGACCTGGCTGTAGACACGCCCACATATGCGGGTGGTGATAGCCTCCTCACTGTAACCCTGTCTACTGAAGCTCGGTGTGAATTAACAGTCGCTAATGAATGTACTGTCAATGCAATTGCCAATACTTGTTATGAAAATGTACAGGGTATCTCCTCTGAGGCCCTGGAGGCAACTCCAACCACCTCAGCGCCCCACTGTTAACTATGGGCCAGGTAGGCAGGTGGGTCACGAGTATCTCAGGGCCAATCCAGGTGAGGGACTGACTGCTGGTATTGCGGTGGTAACCCACAGCCAGAGTGCTAGAGGGGTGGAAAGTGCTCTGACCCCTGAGCTGTTCCCAATAGCACCCGGAGTCGGTACTGAGACCGCCTTGACTAGCCTCACCGCACTGGAGCCGAAGGAGTCTGGCAGGTATGGGATATGCACGTCTCTTCTGTCTAGTTCCAGTCAGGAGCTCAGGAACGCTGTTCAAGCTGACCATAGTCTGGGCGCATTGAAGTCGGACAAGGACCACATGTACTGGGAGCATGGGAGGTTGTACCGGGAAACAGTCCTCACTAAGGGAAAGGAAAGTCGGCTCAGGGAGAAACATTTAGTGGTACCCCAACCCTACCGGGTGGAGTTGTTGAGCATTGCTAATGATATTCCACTGGCAGGCCACCTGGGGATGCCTCAAGCCTCGGCAGGGTTCTCCCCCCTAGAGCCCTTGTATGGGAGGCATGTACGTGGGCCCCTAGCTCTAGTGAAAGAGTTCTGGGAAGGAGAAACAGCCATCCAAGGTGTGCCAGTTGTGGAGTATGTTCTGTGATTCCGTGACCAAATGCAAACTATGGTGCAGCTGGTGCATGACAACATCGTCCAGGCTCAGGCCGACCAGAAGAGCTGGTATGATCAGAATGCCAGAACATACCAGCCAGGGCAGAAAGTATGGGTCCTAGTCCCTGAGCCCCAGGACAAGCTTCAGGTGAAATGGATCGGTCCATACATCGTGCACCAGCAGGTCAACAGCGTCAGCTACCTGGTCACAGTTGATCCAGGCAGGAACAGGTATAAGGTCTTCCATGTCAACATGATGAAGGATCATCATGAGCGGGAAGCTAGTGCCTTTCCGGTGTGCCGTCTGCTAGAGGAAGGGGAAGAAGAAGACCTGGTTGACTTGCTCGCTCATTTTAGGGAGTAGTAGTCCAACAAGGAGGCCCAGGTGAACCCTATACTAGCTGAGACCCAGCAGAAAGAAGTTCTGCGCTCCCTCCCTGGTCTGTTCTCCGGGAAGCCTGGGAGAACTGAACAGGCCATCCACCACGTAGATACCGGGAATCATAGCCCTATCTGGCAGTCGCCATATGACGTCTCCTCAGAGGTACAGGCCCAGATGCGGAAGGAGATTGACGAGATGGTGGAAATGGGGGTGATTCAGCCATCTCACAGCGCATGGGCTTCACCTATAGTCCTTGTGCCCAAAAATGACCGGATTACCCGGTTCTGTGTAGACTACAGGGATCTTAATGAAGTTACCACTGATAACGAGTATCCCATGCCGTGCATCGACGACCTGCTTGACAGGTTAGGTAAGGCTAAGTACTTGTCCATCATGGATTTGAGCCGAGGATAATGGCAGATTCCCCTGTCCCCACAGGCACAGGAGCGATCGGCCTTTATCACCCCTTTCAGACTGTACGAGTCCACTGTCATGCCATTTGGCATGAAGAATGCCCCTGCTACTTTCCAGCGGATGGTTAACTCCCTGCTGTCGGGATGCGAAGGGATCGCTACTGCGTACCTGGATGACATCGCCGTCTTCAGCTCCACTTGGGAGGAACACCTACAGCACCTGGCGCAGGTGTTGAGGCGGATCCACCGCGCGGGCTTGACGATCAAACCAGAAAAGTGTCAGCTGGGCATGCGCGAGGTCCAGTACCTGGGACACCGGGTAGGTGGGGGAACCCTGAAACCAGAACCTGAAAAGCTGGATGTAATCACGTCCTGGCCAACCTCCCGGACCAAGCGACAGGTGATGTCTTTCGTGGGCATGGCAGGGTACTATAGGAAGTTCGTACTGAACTATAGTGCTCTGGCTGCTCCCTTGACAGACCTCACCAAGAAGAAGTTGCAGCAAACGGTTGTCTGCGAGCACTCCTTCCAGGCCCTGAAAGCGGCCCTGATGAACGCACTTGTACTTCAAGCGTACGATGAGTCACGTCCACTTGTACTACAGACTGACGCCAGCACCTACGGCCTCGATGCCTTGCTGAGCCAGGTTGACTCAGCGGGGCAAGAGCACCCGGTGCAGTACCTCAGTCGGAAGCTTCTGCCGCGGGAAGTGGCCTACGCCACGGTGGAGAAGGAATACCTAGCAATTGTTTGGACCCTGCAGCATCTGCAGCCTTACTTGTATGGGTGCCACTTCACTGTGGTGACAGATCACAACCCTATGATAAAACGTGTCGCAGGTGAGAATGAATGGTTGTTACATTGGAGCCTGGTACTTCAGCAATACAACTATGACATCCGGCACAAGCCCGGCCAGGCCCATGGCAATGATGATGGCCTGTCCCGGCAGGGTGAAGCCGCAGAGGTGTGGGAGGAAGAGGAACGGAGAGTCCTCCTTCCTCCCGACATGCTCTAAAAGGGGGAGGCGTGATGAACAGACCCTCAGTTATATGTCTTTCTTTGAAATGTATCATTCCTGATTCATAGTAGTCTTACCTATTTTAGGAATGCCGTGTTTAACCCTCGTCCGGCTGAGTAGGTACAATTGTACCTATTCCTATGCAGCCAGTAATGTTGTAAAATTATGCAGCCTGACGAGGGTTAAGTTGTGTTTACATTGGTGGTCATTTCGCTTCAGTGGTGTTATGTGCATACCATGGGGGATAGCCTGCTCTAGCCAGCCAGTTTTATTACCCCCTGGACAGCAGATGTCATGGGGGAGGGAGGGCTAGTGACCTGCAGCTCAACCCCAGACACACATCTCTACCAGCACCTAAGAAGGCATCCATCTCTCCGAGGGTTCTGCAAAGGAGGGAGAAGGGGGGAAAGGTGTGGCTGGACACTGTGTTTATACTGCAAGGAGAGGCGAGGTCCTTGATCTGCTTGAGTCTAGACAGCATGTAGCAGACACATGCTCTGAAACTTGCTTAAGGACGCGCCCTAGGCCCAAAAACCTGCTGTGGCCTAGAGAAACGGACTACAAACTTGTGCCAGTATTTTTCTATCTGTTATTTCCCTATTTATTTGATGTGCTGTATTTTACTTTTATCCATATTTTGCTTGGTAATTGATATATATTTCTGTGTATGTTAATGCTTAGTACTGACCCACTTGGTTTAATAAATATATAAAATTTAAAAAGCTCGTTTCATATTATCCTATGAATCCATTCTGTGTGAGTGGGAGGTTAAGAAAGAAGGTTGATCGCAGGTGTGCCAGGAGCGTGGCAAGGCGAAATCCTTCACACAGTTCCATCTATGCAAGGCATTCAAAAACTGAAGGATGTGGTAGGGGAGATGTACCTAATACAGAAGAGCTAAACTGTAAGATCTGTCAATAACTAAAGACCGTTGTGGAGGGTAAGTTGTGACATGATTGCTGAGCATCAAATGGAAGAATGTGGTTTGTCAAGGGGTCTGCCATGTCACCCATGTGAAAAAGGGTACAAGATGATCAAGGTCTCACCATCTCCGCTCAGGTGCTGGAAGAAATATGGGGGGTAAATTAAAAGGATGTCAAGGGTGATATCAGAGTAGCTAACTGATATCTTACTCTACAGGTCAACCATACAGTATGTCCCTAGAGAACACCATAGGACAGAAGAGTTGTCGGGGTCGAATTACTCCCTCAGGGTCCCAGATGAGAGAACCCAGGTGTATAGGAGCCAACCACAACTTCTCCACCTCCATCCAATGGTTGTAGGCCCAAAGCATAGACCAAGAAGCCGTGTCTGAAATCGGTAAAGTGGTAATATAATAAAATATCCAGGAAGAACAGGCCTCCACGATGGGTTGGTGAAGCCAAAACTACTTTGGAAATGCGATGGCGCTTGTAATTCCAAATGAAGTTTAACAGGTAGAATTGGGCCTGCCACAGCACATGCAACAGAACTTGCGTTGGAAGGGTTTCAAATAGATAATGAAATTTCAGTAGAGTCAACATTTTTACCGTGGATATGCATCCCAACAGGGAGAGAGGGGGAGTCTTTCATTTAGTTAGAAGCATTCCTATCTCTCGTAATAAGGGGGATTAATTAGCAGCATAGAGAGTATAACAAGTCGGGATGATCTGTATGTCAAGATATTTCAGTGAGCCAGTAGTGAAAGATGTATTTAAGGGCGGACAGTGTGGATGCCTGGATATTAAGTGGAAGGTGCTCGGTTTTAGAGGAGTTAATTTTGTAGCCTGAGAGTTGGCTATATTGGTCTATATGTGAGATATGTAAAGAGAATTACCCACCCCCATAAAAGTTTAATGTTAACAAGTGTCAGAATAGCAGTATACAGGTCCAGTAGAGTGGGACCATCTATCTCAGGGGAGTGTTTCTGATAGGACACTTAGTGTAGTGCACCTCAGATAACAAGAAGATGGGAGGTCATAATCTCCATGTCTGATGCATGTCCCTTATTATTGCTGGTACAGTGGTTATTACTGCAGTTATGTTGTTCTATTCTCATATTTTATTGCTCAGTATATGTTGATTCAGTCACTGATGTAAGTGATGACTGAGGACTTGATGGTAATGTACAACTACTAAGTAGTATGAACGGACACTTATTGCAGTGCACCTCAGATAACAAGAAGAAGGGAGGTCCTAATCTCCATGTCTGACGCATGTCCCTTATTATTGCAGATAAATGTTAAATAAAGAATATAAACCCCCCAACCACACCAGTGTCAACTCATTAGGTGTGCAACAAAAATGGCGACGAGGATGGGATTAAGTGACAATTCATAGAAGATACAGAGTAGAATTCACTCAATAAGAGATAGAGGAGAACCGACTGTAAAGTGCAGCCATCTCAGTAATATCCTGTGAGTGTCCCCTCAGTGAGATCCTGCCCAGCAGACTGGCAATGGGTGTAGAGAGCTGCATTAACGACATTAGTGAGTCCTTGCTGCATTTAACATTTGATGAACTTGGAGCTGTTAGCAAATATATTAAAGTGCCCGGGGAGCAAATCTCCAAAGCCAGAACCCACAGGCACCTCTTGAATGCTATCAATAGGATGCTTGATGAAGTGGGAGAAACAGAGGATGAAGATGTTTCCTGTCTGTTTCTCCAAAAGTGCAAACAGTTTATTACAGATCTGCATTCAGAGACAGAGGTGGGGGCACAGGCAAAAGAGCCTGAGACCCTGACAGAACAGACCCAATTGGAGGATTTAAAGATATAGTACCTCCCTTTGCAAAAAGCATTCCAGGAATCTAGCAATCTGTTAGAAAAAGCTCTAGTTTCTGAGACATCAAGTCAAGCAAAGCAAGAGGTGTTAGAAAAAAAGACTTACTGCAGGACTTCACCACAGAAAATGTTTCCAGAAATGACAATAGGGAAAGACTTTAAAATTAGTGACCAAATTGGTGAAAGAGGTCAAAAAGACAAACTGTCTTACAGAAATCTCATGCACCAGATGGACATGGGAATGCAAAAAGGCTACAGTGAATTAGAGGTGATTGAGGCAGTAGTTAAAGCAATAAGCCCCAGCCTGAACATAAGAAATATTTTAGAGATGAAAAGTGAACTAACACTGCCACAGCTGAAGACGATTTTAAAAGGACACTACTGTACAAGGAGGAGAGCACTGGTTAATAAATATCTCTCAAGACAGCAAAGAATCTCCTCAAAATTTCCTCTTCAGGGCTATAGAACTAAAGGACAGACTTATCTTTGCCTCTAGAGAAGTGGGAGCTGAAGAAAAATTTTAATCCAAATTTTGATCCAAAGGAAATTCCTGAGATCAGTAGAAACAGGACTGCTCAGTGAATACATTAAATTCCAACTGAAACCCTATTTGGATGATCACACTGTCACTGATGACGTATTAATAAAGAAAATGAATGAAGCTGCCAGTTTGGAACAAGAGAGGGAACAGAAATTAAAGAAGTCCTCTTCCAGCAAAATCAGCAAACTTAGCGAAATGCAGGCTGGTACCGCACAACAAGGATTGCTTAAAAAAGTAGAGTCATCTACAACTCAAGCCGCTCCACCTACACTAAAATCAAAGAAAGTTCCACCTTCAGAAGATACAGAAGTGACAAACTGGGAGGAGGCTGTGAAAGAACTGAGGAATGAGATGTCATAATTGAAAAAGCTACTTAAGACTCCTCAAGTTCCAGAAATAAGCAGAATCCAATTTGTGAGGCCTGCAAGGCATCAGATCAAGGTCATACATGTCACCATTGCTACAAATGTGGCAAAGAAGGACATTAGGCTAGGGGATGTTGTGCACCCAGATCTGCACAGTTAAAAGACAGGAAGTTGCTGATGAGGGACAATCAGTAACCTGTGACAAGCCCCAGTCCCAACCAAAGAAAGTATCGTCTTCAGGTATGGAAGCCAAAGAAAATCTGTTACACACTTATTTCCAAAATGTATGTGATCATATCCAACAACTTGAGCTTCAACAGAACAATACACAGCAAGTCACTACTAGGAAGTGCGCAACAACTAACTTACAGATAAGTGAAAGTGTATCAAGAGGCCAAAGAAAACTCATAAATTTAATAGGAAAAAGGTGTATGGTCCTATGTAAACTGAATGGTGTTCCTGTTTAGGCATTATGGGATACTGGAACTCAAGCAAGTATCATCAATGAAAGTTGGTGACAGCAGTACCTTCCTCAAACAGATGTAAGGGCAGTGGAAGAATTACTAGGCTCTGAACCATTATGTGGGAGAGCAGTAAATAAGACTGAAATTCCTTTAATTGGATGGATCGAAGGAACCTTTCAACTGCACTCTGATAATGACAACATAGAACTTCTGGTGCCTTTTCTAGTATCCAGTGATAATAATGTAACTGAAGACCCAATCATTGGATATAATGTGATTGAGGAAGTCATCCTAAGAAAAACCCCTTCATCGTCTTTGGTGAGGACACTGGCCGCATCATTTTCATTGCCTACAAGAAAAGCAGAGATGGTGGTAAAAGCTGTCCAAGTGAGTCAAGTAGAAGCATTTTTGAAGGAGGTAAGAACTGGAGTACATCATACCATTATTCCTGCAGGTACTATAATGGATGTCAAGTGTGGTGTTCATGTGGGACCTCATCAGAAGAACCAGAAAAAGCTCTTTGTGCCAAGTACCACTGCACAGTTACCAGAGGGAATTTATACAGATGAGACTATTGTGATTGTGCCTTATGACAACTATGCTCGGGTAACCATTCCAGTAATGCACCCCACTAAACATGCTATTGTACTGGATCCAAAAACTGTGTTGGGTCACATGGAAACAGTTAAAGCAGTATACCCAGCTTGCATAAAATCTGTTCAGGTTTCTTCTTTGACCACAACCAAACATTGGAAAATGTTAATAAACCAGGAGGTGTAGTGTCTTCAGTTAAAGAGGAATGGCATCCTCCGGTTCCTACAGATCATCTTGATTCAGACGAACATTGCATAGTAAAGCAGATGTTAAGAGAAGAATGTCAAGCATTCTCCAGAGATGAGTCTGATGTTGGATATATTCCATCGCTCCCTTTAAAGATTAATCTAAAAGATACCACACCCGTTGCAAATACATATACTGCTGTGCCAAAACTGCTTCATAAAAAAGTGAAGGAGTACCTACAAGACCTGATAAATAGAGGATGGATTAGGAAATTAAAATCATCCTATTCTTCTCCTATAGTATGTGTAGGAAAACGAGATGGTAGCCTGAAACTCTGTTCCTGACTGTCATCCTATACCTAGAATCCAAGATATGCTGAATAGCTTTTCAGGAAGTTCTTGGTTTTCTGTGCTTGATCAAGGGAAAGCCTATCACCAAGGATTTATGGAAGTATCCAGTAGGCCTTTGACAGCCTTTATAACACCTTGGGGATTATATGAATGGATCCATATTCCTTTTGGGCTCAGCTCAGCTCCTGTAGAATTTCAGAGAAGCATGGAAGAATGCTTGGAAGGACTGAGGGATAGTATCTGTCAACCATATCTTGATGACAACCTGGTTCACAGTAAGACTTTCATTAAACATGTGGAACATGTACGGACTGTGCTTCGACGCTATCAACAGCAAGGAATCAAGCTAACACCCAAAGAAATGTGAGCTGTTCAAAAGACAAGTCCAGTTCCTAGGAAAGATTGTCTCTGGTGATGGCTATACTATGGAACCAGCAGAAATTGCTCAAGTAATGGCTTTGAAAAACAAACCTCCATCTACAGTGGGAGAGCTTAGAAAAAGTTAAGGTTTTCTGTCCTACTACTGGACATATATTCAAAATTTCTCCCAGATTTCCGCTCCACTGTATGAGCTACTGTCTGCAGGGCCAAGTTCACCATCAACCACACAAAAGAAAGCAAAAAGAGATAGGTCCAAACAGAAGGGAAAAAGTCAACTTCCTGCGCATCAGTCCATCAATTGGACTGCCCATCATCAAGAAAGCCTGGAGAATCTGATTGATTTGTTAGTTAAGCCACCAGTGATGGGGTATCCAGATTTTAATAACCCATTTATACTGCACTGTGATGCATCTCAGGTAGGACTTGATGCTGTTCTATATCAAAGGCAAAATGGCAAGCTGAGAGTTATCGGTTTGGCTCAAGAACTCTTACTGTAGCAGAGCAAAACTACCATTTGCACTATGGGAAACTTGAGTTTTTGGCAATGAAATGGGCAAAATGTGACCGTTTTAGAGACTACTTGTACTATAGTCCATCATTTGTGGTATATACAGACAACAATCCACTTACCTATGTTCTCACTACAGCAAAATTAAATGTGACTAGCCATAGGTGGGTGTGAGAACTCGTAGACTTCAATTTTAGCATTAAATACTGCCCCAGGAAAGCCAATGCAGATGCTGATGGATTGTCTAGAATGCCACTAGATCCTGACCTGTACATGAAGGAATGTTCCCAAGAAATCAGCATGGAAGCTATTGGTAGCACTTTGCAAGCAGTTCAAATACAAGAGGAGGAACATATGCCATGGTGCTGCCCTGTAACTGTAGAAAGTGCAGCTGGGGAAGCAGAACAAAGTCACATAGCAAGCGTTAACCAGCTCCCAAAAGAAACAATCAGAGCAGCACAAGAAGAAGACAAGATCACTGGGAGACTGCTACACTACAAACATCAAAATAGATTTCCAACTAAGGAGGAGAGAAAAACAGAACCACCAGCTGTAACTGCCTTATTCAGAGAATGGTCTAAATTATACATCAACTCAGATGGTATTCTTTATAGGAAGACTAGCCATAACTTACAATTAGTCCTGCCAAAAGTCTACCATAGGACAGTATTCAAAGAACTCCATGAACAAATGGGACACTTGGGAGTAGAAAGAACTGTCAATCTTGTCAGAGAACGCTTCTTCTGGCCATACATGCAGAAGGATATTGAGTATTATGTCACCAGAGAATGCAGGTGTTTGAAAGATAAACGTCCCAATAAACCAAACAGAGCACCATTGAACAACATTGCCTCCACTTATCCTTTTGAACTGGTATCCATTGATTTGTTTGCATCTGGAAAAGTGCAAAGGAGGATATGAGTACATCTTTGTGGTAATGGATCATTTTACAAGATTTGCACAGGCATATGCTACTACAAACAAGTCTGCACAATCTCACAGAGGGTTCTACACCATTCCCTATTACTTCATATCTCACAGAAAATAAATGGTTTCAAACGATAAAACTTAACTTTTAATATTTTAAAATAAAAATTGCACAAAGGACGTCCACTAATCTACTAAAAGACAGATCAATATGGTCTGTGCCTGCCTGTTCAAAGTTTATTCAGGATTTAAATGTTAGACAGTATTCACACTCTCCAACTTTCCACTGGACCTAGGGTGTAATAAGATACTTTCACCACCCTTAGACTAAGGTTATAGTATCACGGCTGCATCATACAACAGGTCAGTATTTTGTCAGTTGCTCTTAGTGCTAGGAAAACCCAAACACCTGGTCCCCACACACATAATTTGTAAAGCCTCACTGACTAGACTCCTGCACAGCCATGATATACCTCCACAACCCTAGTCTGTAGTATGTACATATGCCAGTAATCTAGGTACAGGTCACAGTAACTTCATTTCCTGTCATTAAAATGTTATGAACATAAGGGAAACTATGATATTCTGACCCTTATACTCAATAAACCCTTATATTGCAGCCATTACTGATATCCCCTATGTTGACTCCAGGGATATACAGCTACCATTTCCATTAGTGACTCAAGTTCCACCAACTAATCTCCAGGCTAATCAGACTGCCCCAGTCTCCTGTCAGTCCTTCATGCCCCCAAGTGGTATGGCTTGTGGTCAACTAACTCAAAAATAGAAAATAAACTTGCTCTACGCGTTTCCCCTGTGTTATCTATATCAGGTTCATCAGGAGCCAATGCTAATAAACTAATCAGTTGGTCTAAGCTGCTATAAATATTTATCAAAAATGCAGTTACAACTGCAGTTCCTGGAGCACTGATGGTGTGCTCCAGTGTATAGAGTAGCCGACGCCACACTGAGCCTTGCCTGCTTTATAAAGGTCAGCCCATTCATTCGGTGCCACCCCCTTTCCTAATGCTGTCTGCAGTGAGCCAATAGAAATCACTAGCTCACTCCACCAATCACGCCTCCTAGGGGGTGTGTCCACCTCAGTCCTCTACTGTGTTCATGTGACTGCCGATCATGTGACCACTGAATGTAAACAATTACAGTGATCCAGCACTAGACGGTGAATCTACTGATTCACATTTGATTTTCACCTCATCTACACAGGCTGCTGATCATCTGGCTGCTGCGTCTCAGCCATTCCGATGATCAAGGGCCAACTGGTAATTTTGTATACTTAACCTCCATTCCTCCATATACCAGGTCATAAACCCAGAGGGGAGATATCCAAAACAGAGTTAAATCCGGATCCATAGTATCCTATCACAACCGTACTCTAAAGGAGTCGGAGGTTAGGTTTAACCCCAGACCGTGACAGCGGATGGATCATAAATCTACCTATCATAGTTCACATACAGTGGGCTCTCCCTTATTGTTCCCCAAACTATAGATAACCTAACCATCCCACTCAGATCCATTTGCATACCTCCTAATGGTCAATCCCTACAACTCTAACTCTTTTCTATTTCTCAACCCTCTGATTGCGTACCAAAACTACCGTACATCATAGCTACGACCCATCAAACACCACAACATTATATTGTAAATCGTACCTCACCACCTAGATTCAGGCAATGCAAAAGATAACGGAAGAGAGACCCCTAAACGTCTACCCATCTAAATACGGGGCGATAAATGACACGATACACCTCCCATATTTCTCACCCCTATTTATCTTTCTTCAATAAATGGCGCAAAGGATATCAAATCATTGAGGCCTCTAGGTTTGACACAGTTAAACCTAAATATCCATTCCGCTTCCTTCCTCAAAATTGCCCTATCCCAATCTCCTCCTCGTGGTGATTTGCGTACTAACTCAATGCCCTTAAGTATACAAAATTACCAGTTGGCCCTTGATCATCGGAATGGCTGAGACGCAGCAGCCAGATGATCAGCAGCCTGTGTAGATGAGGTGAAAATCAAATGTGAATCAGTAGATTCACCGTCTAGCGCTGGATCACTGTAATTGTTTACATTCAGTGGTCACATGATCGGCAGTCACATGAACACAGTAGAGGACTGAGGTGGACACACCCCCTAGGAGGCGTGATTGGTGGAGTGAGCTAGTGATTTCTATTGGCTCACTGCAGACAGCATTAGGAAAGGGGGTGGCACCGAATGAATGGGCTGACCTTTATAAAGCAGGCAAGGCTCAGTGTGGCGTCGGCTACTCTATACACTGGAGCACACCATCAGTGCTCCAGGAACTGCAGTTGTAACTGCATTTTTGATAAATATTTATAGCAGCTTAGACCAACTGATTAGTTTATTAGCATTGGCTCCTGATGAACCTGATATAGATAACACAGGGGAAACGCGTAGAGCAAGTTTATTTTCTATTTTCTATTTTTGAGTTAGTTGACCACAAGCCATACCACTTGGGGGCATGAAGGACTGACAGGAGACTGGGGCAGTCTGATTAGCCTGGAGATTAGTTGGTGGAACTTGAGTCACTAATGGAAATGGTAGCTGTATATCCCTGGAGTCAACATAGGGGATATCAGTAATGGCTGCAATATAAGGGTTTATTGAGTATAAGGGTCAGAATATCATAGTTTCCCTTATGTTCATAACATTTTAATGACAGGAAATGAAGTTACTGTGACCTGTACCTAGATTACTGGCATATGTACATACTACAGACTAGGGTTGTGGAGGTATATCATGGCTGTGCAGGAGTCTAGTCAGTGAGGCTTTACAAATTATGTGTGTGGGGACCAGGTGTTTGGGTTTTCCTAGCACTAAGTGCAACTGACAAAATACTGACCTGTTGTATGATGCAGCCGTGATACTATAACCTTAGTCTAAGGGTGGTGAAAGTATCTTATTACACCCTAGGTCCAGTGGAAAGTTGGAGAGTGTGAATACTGTCTAACATTTAAATCCTGAATAAACTTTGAATAGGCAGGCACAGACCATATTGATCTGTCTTTTAGTAGATTAGTGGACGTCCTTTGTGCAATTTTTATTTTAAAATATTAAAAGTTAAGTTTTATCGTTTGAAACCATTTATTTTCTGTGAGATACAAACAAGTCTGGTAAGACTGCAGCAGACAAAATATTTAATGATTTTGCTCTAAAGTTTGGCTTTCCAACAAAATTACACCATGATCTGGGAAGAGAATTTGAGAATCAGTTATTTGTGAGACTTGGAAAATACTGCAGAATTCAGAATTCTCATACAACTCCATATCACCCAGAGGGTAATGGACAGGTTGAACGTTTCAATCGTACATTGTTGTCAATGTTGAGAACTCTTACAGAAGAAGAAAAGCAAGACTGCAAGAACTCTCTGTCAAAAGTTGCCCACGCTTACAATTGTACAAAAAGTGAGGCAACAGGGTGTTGACCTTTCTACCTATTGTATGGTCGATCACCAAGACTTCCAATTGACATAATGTTTGACACCCCAGTATCAGAGAAGTACAAAACTTATGCAGATTTTGTTACTGTCTGGGAAAAGAGAATGGCAGAAGCTTATAAAATAGCTTCAGAAACAGCAAAGAAGTCAGCATGTAAAAGCAAGGAATACTATGACCAGAAAAGTCATGGCGCTGAACTTACTTCAAGAAGTCGAGTTCTAGTGAAGAACTTAAATGAGAAAGGGGGACCAGAAAAACTTCGCTCCTATTGGGAAGATAAGATTTATGTTGTTGTGAGAAGAAAACATGAAAACAGTCCAGTGTATGAGGTAAAACCAGAGTAAGATGGCAACAGATCAAGGATTTTGCACCGTAATCTGTTATTATCTTGTGACTATCTTCCAGATGAACAGCAGATTGCTGAATTGTTAGGCCAAGAGAGATCAACCAAAGCAACCAAAACCAACATCACATGTAGGTTATGAAACTGACAGTGTTGATGAAGAAGATGAAATGTATTCATTAATTTGAACCACAGAATTCATCAGAGATCTTGGCATCACCTGAAGGTCTACTGTCAGATTCAGAAAAGTCATCAGAGGAATCTGCAACTACTCCAGAGTCAGAAGAATTGATGGAGAAATCTGAACCAACAGATCCAGGAACAGATGAATAAACAGAAACTTCAGGACAACAGACGTTGAAAAGATCTTCTGTTGCAAGAGAAAGGCGAAGGCCTGTTACACTTACTTATGATACCATGGGAGAGCCAAGTAGGGTACCAAGAAGTTTTCATGCTAAACAGGTAGTGACAACTATTGGCCAAGAGAAACAACCTGAATGGTACCTACCACTCACATACTTCGTGGAGAACTGTGAGCGGATGTCAACACTATTTACATTCAAAGCACTTGCGCTGTTAAGTTCATAGTTTTTTTTTTTTTTGCTAATATGGCAATATTTCCAGTTGTTTAGGTATAGAAACTGTGAGGTTACATGGTCAGAAGGTCATATTTAATAAAAGGCTAGACCTGACCAATCTCCACCTCACAAAATGAGGTTCAGGTATTTTAGTAGCATTGTTATGCATGGTGGTCCAATAGCTAGCAATGTACCTAGAAGTACCTTGTGACATTTTATAGGAACAAATGTCACAATGAGGCATTGACCTCTATTGGAGATATAACCACCACTTGATTGTTCTCAATTACTAAAGTGCCTTAATACTGTAGAGTCCCTCCGCAAGTGACATTCTTCAGCAAATAAACAGTTAATGTTGTTTTAGTTCAGACTG
Source organism: Leptodactylus fallax (assembly GCA_947044405.1). Taxonomy (NCBI): domain Eukaryota; kingdom Metazoa; phylum Chordata; class Amphibia; order Anura; family Leptodactylidae; genus Leptodactylus; species Leptodactylus fallax. The sequence goes on along the minus strand of CAMRHE010000061.1, from coordinate 169,482 downwards.
TGCTCTGGGATCAGATTACACTCAGAGCTATTCAGTGGAGAGACAGTGTAAAAACTACAGGACCCACGATCCAACAGGAGTGAGTTGGGGGAGGAGAGAAGAGAGGAAGTGAGGAGGTCCGTTGCTGTTTTCTTGATCTGGAGGATTTTGTGGATCACCTGAGAAAGGACCTGTAAAGAACCTGCCTGTTAGCAGACACGTGCCCGGGCCGTGAGTACAAGTTACAGTTTGTGGACATTACTAGATAGCTGGATGAGAGACAGCACGGTGTGAGGCTGCCACCATTTCACTAAAGACACATGTTGGAATTGTAATGCAGTCAGCCATTTCAACTAAAGGAAAAAAAACAGTGGCACATGCATGCAGGAGCCACACCAGATGCAGCCCCAGTTTTCAATTATAATTCTGCAGATTGGAGTGAAATACAGAGATAAATGCCAGTGATGTGAAGTGTATCTGTAACAGTAAGGGGAACAAGTGGGGAACAAGTGAGAGACAGCAGCCTGAGGTTCCCCCACCTGCCTGTAAGGAGAGAGACTACACCTAAAGCTCATCCGCACCTCTGCATGGTTATTTGTGATTCATTTGGGAGCTGCACAGTTGTGGATATATTGGACTCTTTTTGTTTTGGTACTAGAGGACTATGGACACATTTTGTTCTCCTTAAACCTGTTTTTCCGTCACCTCAGACACAAGCTTCTGAGGGCATTCTGAACCAGCTGGACAATTAGAAGTGGAGTTATTGTGTGATTAGATGCATGCATTTGAACTAATAATATTACCTTAATGTCATTACTGGTGGTTAATTAGCCAATCATTTGATTTTTGTCATTTTATATTGCTACCTATACACTTTATAACTTGTTTTGAGCAAATTTTACTAACCTGTTCAAATAAATGTTTTCTGCTGACAAAGGAAAATTGTGTCAGAAAGTTGGGGAATATTTGGGGTGTCACCAAGGCTCTAAACAGGGGTTACATCCCATAATCAAATCAAGCTCCACCCACGGGTGTGCTACAATACAATCCACATAATTGTGGAAATGTGGAATGTCGAGGACAACATTAATTTAATGGGGAAGAATGTGAGATATATAAAGACAATTACCCACCCCCATAAAAGTTTAATGTTAACAAGTGTCAGAATAGCAGTATACAGATCCAGTAGAGTGGGACCATCTATCTCAGGGGAGTGTTTCTGATAGGACACTTAGTGTAGTGCACCTCAGATAACAAGAAGAAGGGAGATCCTAATCTCCATGTCTGATGCATGTCCCTTAATATTGCAGGTACAGTGGTTATTACTGCAGTTATGTTGATGTTCTATTCTCATATTTTATTGCTCAGTATATGTTGATGCAGTCACTGATGTAAGTGATGACTGAGGACTTGATGGTAATGTACAACTACTAAGTAGTGTGAACGGACACTTATTGCAGTGCACCTCAGATAACAAGAAGGGAGGTCCTAATCTCCATGTCTGATGCATGTCCCTTATTATTGCAGATGAATGTTAAATAAAGACTATAAACCCCCCAACCACACCAGTGTCAACTCATTAGGTGTGCAACATTTAGTTTTTTGGAGGTTGGGGAGAGTGACTCTAAGGTTCGCGAGTGTTAAGAGGATATCAGGTTTATCATATCTCCCCTTAAACGCCTCTTCTCCAGACTAAACAGATTTAACACCTTTAGTCTCTCTTCATAACTGAGGTCCTTATCAGTGGTGTGCAGGGGCGTAACTATCGGGGTAGCAGCGGTAGCAGCTGCCACAGGGTCCGGGACATTACGGGGCCCCGCGGGTCCCCTATGCTTTTTTTGTTTTTTAATAGGCCGTTACCTGCTGGAGTAACCCCAGCAGGTAACGGGCCCTATATACTTACCATTCCCCGGGGTCTCGCTCACGGCCGCCTGCGCTTCCGATTCTGCGGAGGCGGCTGTGAGCAGGAGCGGGGATCGGTATGTGAGGCCGCGGCCCGAACACCACAATCTCTACTATCATTATACTCCGGGGTCTTTCAGACCCCGGAGTATAATAATCGGAGGCCCAGGGGAGGTGAGGGAACATAAAAAACAATGTGCTCACCTCTCCTGCGCTTCTCCAGGCTTCGGGCCTGTTTGGTGACGTCCCCGACGTCATTTTGCGTCGGGACGCCTTGCCCGCATCACGTGACGCCGGCCTGGTCCAACATTTAAGGCGGCTGAAGCAGCAGGGAGTGGACTGGAGTGAGGAACAGGTAAGCAACGTTGTTTTTTTATGTTTCTATCCTTCCCTGGGTCTCTGATCATTATACTCTGGGGTCTGAAAAGACCCCAGAGTATAATAATTGTTCATGGGTGGTCCACAATGGGACATAATACTGTGTGCAGGGGCCACTATGGGGCAAAATACTCAGTGCAAGGGCCACTATGGGGCAAAATACTCAGTGCAGGGGCCACTATGGGGAATAATAGTGTGTGCAGGGGCCACTATGGGGCTAAATACTCAGTGCAGGGGCCACTATGGGGCATGATACTGTGTGCAGGGGCCACTATGGGACATAATACTGTGTGCAGGGGCCACTATGGGGCATGATACTGTGTGCAGGGGCCACTATGGGGAATGATACTTTGTGCAGGGGCCACTATGGGGAATGATACTGTGTGCAGGGGCCACTATGGGGCATGATACTGTGTGCAGGGGCCACTATGGGACATGATACTGTGTGCAGGGGCCACTATGGGGAATGATACTGTGTGCAGGGGCCACTATGGGGCATGATACTGTGTGCAGGGGCCACTATGGGACATGATACTGTGTGCAGGGGCCACTATGGGGCATGATACTGTGTGCAGGAGCCACTATGGCACATAATAGTGTGCGCAGGAATGCGTTTTTTTTTGGGGGGGGGGGGCTTGGAGGGGGCGGTCCGTGGGAGCGATTGGGGACAGCGGTTCGGGGGGGGGCCCCATGTCAAATGTTTGCCTTGGGGCCCAGCCATTACTAGTTACGCCACTGGTGGTGTGGCTGTCCATTGAACCTTTTCCAACTCTAGGACATCCTTTCTATGTACTGGTTCCCAGAACTGAAATGCATCAATCCAGCATCAATGATTTATAATGACTTTGGATGCCCAAACACTCATCAGTGTCCGAGTATGCTTGTAACCTATGTACATCCACTATAGACTGCACTGTACTACATAGCTTGGTGTCATCTGCAAAAATAGAGACAGTGCTATTAATCCCATCTTCTATATCATTAATAAATAATATAAATAACAGCGGACCCAGCACTGAACCCTGGGGTACACCACTTATAACAGAGGACCAGTCTGAGCTGCAGTCATTGACTACAACTCTCTGGATGCGATCCTTTAACCAGTTTTCAATCCAATTACAAACTATATTTTCCAAGCCAATGACCTGATTTTACCCATTAAACATCTATGAGGGACAGTTTCAAATGCCTTTGCAAAGTCCCGCAACACTATATCCACAGCCTCCCCTCTGTCCAGACTTCTACTCAGCTCTTCATAAAAGCAAATCAGGTTAGTCCAACAACTTCTGTCTTTAGTGAAACCATGCTGTCTGTCACTTATAATGTTACATACAGTCACGTACTCGTGTATACAGTTGCTTAAGAGCCCCTTAAACAGTTTCTCCACAATGGAAGTTAAACTCAACGATCTGTCATTACCTGGGGAGGACCTAAAGCGTTTTTTGAAAATAGGCACCACATTAGCCTTGCACCAGTCCTTGGCATTGTACCAGTCAATAGAGAATCCCTAAAAATTAAGAATAGAGGTATAGCAATGACGGGACTGAGTTCTTTAAGTACTCATGGGTGTAATCCATCTGGACCTGGAGTCTTGCTCACGTTTATTTTGTTTAATTTGGCTTGGACCATTTCTATGTTTATCCCTATTCTTCTGTATATACAGAGCTAAAGAACCCATTTACTAGCCCTGCTTTTTCTTGATCCCCAGTGACCAAGACTCCATTTCCATTATTTAGGGGATCTACTGCCTTTCATTATGTATTTTAGATTATTTTATTTCCCTTTTACAGATAGTATTAATCGCTTTGTAATTTTGAAAGGCTACAGCTGACCCTTCAGATTTATATTTTTCAAATGCCCATTTTTATAGTTTATTGCCCTTTTAACCAGAGCTGTAAACCATGGAGGGTAATTTAAGGCATTTATCCCTATGGGTATACATTTTGCTATATAATTGCTCAATGTAGATTTAAATGTCTCTCACTTAACCTCTGTATCACTATCTGCCAATAGCTGCTCCCAGTCTACTGTATATCCTGAAGTGCAGCCCTTAATTTGGGGAAATTAGCCTGGTGTTTTTCCCTTCCAACCTTTTTTTACAATTTAGGTGTAATCTGATTAGATTATGGTCACTATTACCAAGGTTTTCACCAAATGTGACATTTCCAAGTCCACATTATTAGAAATGATCACATGCGGTTGAATCCCCTCTAGTTGGATCTTCTGGACCATAAAATTGTCCTGCAACAAGTTGATGAATTTCCTCCCCTTTACAGAAGATGCAGTACCATGACCCCAGTCAATATCCGGTAGTTAAAATCTCCCATCACGATTACCGTACCAGCCTGTACCGCACGTTCAGTTTCCTTATACAACTGACCCTCTAACTCCTCAGTTATGTTGGACCTTATAGACCCGGGGGCGGGAACCTATGGCATGCGTGCCACTCTTGGCACGTGAGGCTTATTTCCCTGGCACGGGGGCGGACTCCTCACCCAGCAGTTTCGATCGGACCATACACGTCCGAAACGAAACTGCTATTATTATACTGTGGGGTCTCTTCAGACCCCCGGGTATAATAAGCGGAGCTCCCGGGGAGGTGATCAAACATAAAAAACAATGTTACTCACTATTCCACGCTCCGCAGCCGCTGTGTACTCTTCAGGCCCTTCTGCCTGAAGTCAGCTGACAGGGCCTCAGGTGTCACGTCTGCGTCTGACGTCATTACGCATAATGACGCGACGCGACCCCTGAGACTCACTGAGCGGTCGCAGACTACAGGCAGAAGAGCCCGAAGATACAGAGCGGCTGTGGAGCTTGGAATGGTGAGTAACATTGTTTTTTATGTTTCATCACCTCTCTTTGCCCTCCACTTATTATACTCGGGGGGGGGGGTTTGAAGAGACCCCACAGTATAATAATAGCTAGTGAGTGGCACAAATTGGAATATTATAAAAGTTAGAATATTATACCGTGTGCAGGGGCTACTATGGAGGATAACACAGTGTGCTGGGGCCACTATGGGACATATACCATGTGCAGGGGCCACTATGGGACATAATACCGTGTGCAGGGGCCGCTATGGGACATATACCGTGTGCAGGGGCCGCTATGGGACATATACCGTGTAGGGGCCGCTATGAATAATGAAAAGAAAAAGGTTTTATTACCACACTGGCGCCTCTGATGGTCCTGTGGGGACCTGGATAGTAATGCCTCGGGATTAAATAAGGTAAAAAGAGAGAAAGAGTCTGGCAAGTTGCTGTTCCCCCTGGGACTACCTGTCTGTAAGACAGTGGTAGTGCAAATAGTAAAGTAGTAAAAAAAACAGGGTATGTATGAGCGCTACTTAATCAGCCAGACATGTGTTAAAATGAAACTTTTTTTTATTGGATCACAATGTTACTCCACAGGGTGGCGATACAAAGTATGGCAACGCGTTTCGACGTCTTAACTGACGTCTTCATCAGGCCAACACGCTAGATCAAGGAGCAGGCACAAAGTGTCACCAACACGCTAGATCATGGGGCCACTATGAGACATATTGCTGTGTGCAGGGGTCGCTATGGGACAAATACCGTGTACAGAAGCCGCTATGGGACATAATACCATGTGCAGAGGCCGCTATGGGACATATACCATGTTGCAGGGGCCGCTATGGGACATAATACCGTGTGCAGGCGCCGCTATGGGACATATACCGTGTGTAGGGGCCGCTATGAGACATATTGCTGTGTGCAGGGGTCGCTATGGGACAAATACCGTGTGCAGAGGCTGCTATGGGACATAATACCGTGTGCAGAGGCCGCTATGGGACATATACCATGTTGCAGGGGCCGCTTTGGGACATAATACCGTGTGCAGGCGCCGCTATGGGACATAATACCGTGTGCAGGGATTGCTATGGCTGTGGGACATAATACCAGTGCAGGGACCACTATGGGACATTATTCTGTATAACGGTGTGTTTTCTATATTAAGGATGTGTTTTTGCACAGAAAACTCAAGCTTTGTTTTTTTTTGTGCAAAAATGCACCAGTTTTACATCGAATGAAAAAGTTCCAGTGGCCTAAGAATATAGCTGCATCCAGATACATAGTGTGTTTTCACCATAAGGATGCCGCCATACGGTGCTCCTGGACACATTTACCACTAATTGGAGGCTGTACATGTACTTTCATTGCTTCTAATCAGAAAGTACAGGTGTGTCCCAGGAAATAGCAGTAAACGCATGTGTCCTAAAGCATCTGGTGGCAGCACTTCTGTGTTATGGTTTGTGGTATATGACTTTAGTTTAGGGGTCGTCAGACTTACAATTATTGACCGGCACTGCGAGTACCTCAACTTTGATTTTTTTATTAAAATCGGCACGCCGAACAGAAAAGCTTGCCTACCCCTGTTATAGACTATAATATGGTCCACCGGATATCCGCCAAGTTTCCTGCCGAAAAATACGGAGAAAAAAGTCCTGCTTGCATTTTTCAATTGGATTTGGGGACGGAATCCCTGAACGTAGAGTGAGTGCTGGTGTGAATCCAGCCTTAGACAGACCAGTGCACCAAGTGCAAAGTACAGACCCCCCCAAGGCCTGGAGAAAAGGCCCATTAAAAAAATGTTGTAAAGTGCGGAACATAAATGGCCAGGAGAGAAGGTCAAAGGCATTTTCTGCATCTGGGCTCAACAAAATCTCTTGGCCACATCCACTAGATCCACCACCTAGAGAGTGTTGTCTCCCACCTGGTAGCACTAGATGAATCCCATCCAGAGGCGTAGCTAGCGGGGGGGCAGAGGGGGTGGCTGCCCCGGGCCCACTGACATTGTAGGGCCCACCCCGGGGCCGCCATTAATACATCTTTTACTTTTAACTAGATTGGTGTCTGCAGACACCGATCTAGTTAAAACGCTTCCTGCAACTTGATACCTTGTAAACCGCAAGCCACTTCAGGCCTGCAGTTTACATGACAACGAGAACACAGTCATCGGCACAGGCGGCGCGATGACGTCACAACATCGCGCCTCCTACGCTGAGACGCTGACTTCCTGGGCATGGACTCTGCGCACAGAGTGCGGGTCAAGAAGAGAAAGCTGCGGCTCCATTCGTCATGATTGCTGGTAGGTGAGTATAACTTATATTTGTTTTGTTTTAGCTTAGTTGTGGGTATTTTAATAGTATAAGGGGTTGTTAGGAGGGGGAATTATAACTATAAGGAAGTGGGCATTATGAACATAAGGGGGGGTTCATTTATATAAGGGTTATTACCGGGTACAAGGGGGGAGGTTATTTATATTAGGAGGCATTATGAACATAAGGGGGTGGTCATCGATATAAGAGGTCTTAGGGGTGCAGTATTTATGTCAGGGGGAATCAGGGGCATAATATGAGGGGGCAATTAATTTAATTAAAGTGACACTTGGGCTTTATTAAGACTAAAGCCCCACGTAGCGGGCTGCAGCTAAAAAGCGCTGCAGGAAAAACCGCGGCAGCAACATTGTGGTTTTTCCCACAGCGCTTTTCACAGAAGGGCCACAGATTTTTCCTATGTGGACTTTCTGCTTCCATTATACCTATAGGGAAACCGCCAGCGTTTCTGTAGGTATAATTGAGATGCTGCGATTTCCAAAATCGCAATGGTTTTGGAAATTGCAGTGTCCACTACACGCATTTTTCCACAATGTGCGGATGGGATTTGCTTGAATCCCATCCACTTTGCAGGAACTGTAAAATGCCACATTTTTTTTCCTGTGGTGTTTTTGCCACGTGGGGCCTCATCCCATCCCCACTTTGTGGTAAAATATGCGCAGTGGACATGCTGCGATTTCCAAAACAGTCGTGGTTTTGGAAATTGCAACATTCCTATGGAAACGCTCCCAGTTTCCCTGTAAATATAATTGAAGCAGAAAGTCCGCAGAGGAAACCTCTGCGAACTTTCTGTGCAAAGCGCAGCAGGAAGAACAGCACTTTTTTGCTGCAGGACGCCACATGGGGCCTTAGGCTTAAAGAGTTTTCCAGCTCATTTTTAATTGATGATCTATCCTCAGAGTAGATCATCAATAAGAGATAAGTGATTCCCCACTGATCAGCTGTATGAAGGGGCTATGGCGCCTGTTTATATCACAGTGGAAGAGTGAAGAAATCAGGCGATACCTTTTAGAGGCTAACTGAGTATATTTATAAGTAAGCTTTCAGGAGCACTGGCTCCCTTCATCAGACATGGTGTGATACAAGAACTGAAAATTCACAGATTTTTATACACATGGTCTTCAAAGGATTTTAGAGTCCTTAAAAAAAATAAAATAAAATGCAATCTAAGTAGAGAAGTTATTTACAACAGGTCAAAAAACAATCTGGAAAGTTGTGGTGCGTGACAGAGGGATCTGTTATCTGTTTGCTATCAGGAGGTGATTTGTGGCCCTCACAGTTCATACATAGTGTAACATGAAGCTGGCATGAATATTAAGTCCAAATTGCAGAGTTTGAAATTTTTGCATAAATTTGTACTCCCATTCTTTCCTTTTCTCCTGCGTCTTAAAATGTCCCATTAAAACCACAACCCGCAAATCTTCAATAGAGTGGTTTTTTCCGAAGAAATGTGCGGCCACTGGGAGATCGGTTCTGCTGTTATTAATACTGGATCTGTGTGAGTTCATTCGTTGACTGAGTCTCTGCCCTGTTTCCCCCACATAGAGGCCTGTGGTGGGACATTGCACACACATTATGAGGTACACCACATTGGAAGACCTGCAGGAGAATGTCCCCCTAATTCTGTGCTCTGTTGTGACTGTGGGATAGGTACACTGTCAGCGGTGTGGATGTGCTTGCAGGTCATGCACCTTTTATGTAGGCAAGGTGAGGTGCCATTTTCAGTTGGGGCCTTCAGGGCACTCCGGACGATAATACGCCTCAGGTTTGGTGGTTGTCAAAAGGAAAGGAGAGGGGGGACTGGAAATATGTCCTTGAGTCTGTTGTCCCTATGTAGCACAGGTTGGAGCTCCTTGGCAATCCTTAGTAGGAACTCCAGCTGTGGGTTGTAGGTGACGACTAGGGGCACTCGGGCTTCTTTCTGGGTCTTTTTATATATGAGCAGACTGTCTCTGTTAATGGCTGCTGCTTTGTTTAATTGGTTGTCTGTTACTTTTGGTTTGTATCCCAATCTGAGAAATTTCATCCTCAGATCAAGGAGGTGCTTGTCCAGGTCTGTTTTGTCGGAGCAAATACGATTGTATCGTATAGCCTGTTTATAGTGACTGTGTGATGTAATTGCAGGCTTGTCACATAGACGTGTATAGGACGAGGCTGTAGTTACATTACATGGCCGCTATGAGATGAATGACACAATGTAAACAGAGAAGGGGTCACGGCGCTTACACAGGTACCACAGTTCATTCAAACGGCTGATCCTGGGGGTCCCAATTATTGGAAACCCATTAATTATTTTTACCTTTTGTTTACTTTTTAATTAGGAAACACCTGGGGCATTATTAATAAGGGGCACTATTTACAGGGGGTACACAGGGAAGTTATTAATATAAAGATACACTTGGGAGTATTATTCATTATGGGGGGTTATATCATATATTTTATAATTGGGGTAGCAGCAGGATGGGTGTGCAGGTGAAGACAATGTGGGTCAGGTGCCTGGAAAAGTGAGGAGCCAAAGATGTCTGTGCTGCAAACTTTACAGAGACTGGAAGAAATGGTCATAGCGGTTCAGATGAAACCCCTTCTCTTTCATCTGAACTGCCATGATCATTTCTTCCAGTCTCTGTAAAGTTTGCAGCACAGACACCGGTAAGTCACTAAATGTTACTGTCCTGTATTTGCCTAAATCGTCTGCAGTGCCCTGTGTAGATCCGATATATACCACTATACGGTCACCATATAGTGATAATATCGGTATACCTAAGTTGGGGGCCCACTTGGACATGTTCGCCCCCCCTGTGCTGAACCCCTAGCTACGCCTCTGATCCCACCTGATCTTTGTGAATCGGAGAGGGCAACCATCAACTAAGCAACTTTGCTAGAGTTTTGGTAAATATTTTTAAATCTGAGTTAAGCAGTGCTATAGGGCAGTAGCTGAAGCACTCCTGGGAGCCTTTGCCTGGCTTTGGGATATCCAAGATATGAGAGGCAAGCATAGATCCCGGCACTACAGAGCCTGACATAAATTCATTAAATAGCTTGACTATGTGTGGGAGCAAGATATCCGCCTAGGTTTTGTAGTATGAATATGTCAGCCCATCAGGATCTGGGGACTTGCCCCCCAGAAACTCCTTCAGCACCCCACCCAACTCCTCCACCTTAATGTCCTGATTTAAATGCACCAGGGATTCACAGGACAATTTGAGGAGTTCACAAGCGTCTACATCATCTAATGTATGATTCCTCAGGGTCTTTTCCTTCGGTACGGGGTCGTGAAGGAGTACAGGGCCATATAATTAATTCACATACTTTGACAAATTGGGAGACCCAGAGCTATGGTGATACAAATAAACAAGCACAAACACAAGCCAACAGGCCAGAAAGTACAATAAATTTACTAAGGATCAAATGACTGACTCTTGTACAGATAACAACACGTGGAATTGGGAAAACTATATAAACTGATATGTGCCATCAGTGGTGTAAAGATCGCGATCGCAGAGGGTGGAAATGGCCAAATCCCCGGACCACCATGAAAATGGTCGGGGAAAGCCTGGTTCCCTGACTGCTATACATATTGTTAATGGAAAGGGGCCCAGCTGAGGCCCTTTCCAATAGATGCCAGCCCAGGGGAGGTGACATCATCACATTCCACGTGATCGCTGAGGCACAATCACAGGCCCCAGAAGTGATGTCTGGGGCACATAGCCTCAGTCGCCTGGCAGAAGAGGACCAAGGAAGATGCAGAAGACAGCCGGACAGAGCAGGGATGACCGGGATAGGTGCGGTAAGGTGAGTAAAAGTGTTTGTCATTTTTAATCACTTCCCCTGGCCCTCTACTTATTATACTGTGAACCGAGAGCAAGGCAGGTGGTTTGGACTCCGCAACCAGAAATGAACGCACACGCGGTAGTTCAAGAAAAGAATATATATTTACTATAAGTTAATAAAGGCTATTTGAAGGCAAAATGACAGGGATAAAGACAAGCAAAATATACAATATAGCATGAACAATTTCAAGGCAAATTCTGCAATGGTTTCTACTTTTACTCTGTCCACTTCTGCAGTATGGACACTGAATGAACAATATACTCAAAACTATCCCTAACTGACCCTGACATCACATTTGGGTGCACCCCCTTTTCCCCAGTGGTCCAGGTGGACCGCTTACAGTCCGTAGAAGCGCGCGGTGGGGCCCAAAGTCGGTCCTTTCTTTTATAGTGAAGCGTCCTCTCCTCACTGTTATCAGGATCTCGGGAGAAATGAAGTCCTCTTTAACAGGGAAACCCAATGAATGCAATGTAATCCAACAGCAGATTCCACTCAGCACACTGACAGTCCTGCCGAATCCATACACTGAGCTGGGATGTAAGCCGGGATTTAGCAGGTGCTGTCCAGTACATCAACAGCACTGCGAGTCTCTATCTGTGGTATCCAAATACACAGTCACAATGTCAGTCTCACTGATCAGCCACTGAGCACAGTTCCTTTCACGTGGACTCACTAGTCCTGTTGTCTCTTTACACTCTGTTTGTCTCTGGACCAAGATACAGCTTAGCTGTACAGAAAAATATCCACACCAGTTCAACACAGCACAGACACCTGTCTTCTCTCTGGCCAAGATGGCTGCTGCTCTCTGTCTCGTCACTTCCTGCTTCTCTGCTCACACTCTGTCTGCAGAACAGGCAGGCTGACATAAAAAGGGGGGGGGGTCTCACTCCAGCATCATGTCACAATTACAATGGCTGCTGTCTTAAAGGAACAGAATCACAGAAATACATTCAACATTAACAATTTATACAGACAAATAAAGCTTAGGACAACATTGGCTGTCTCTTACAACACTCTGGGGTCTGAGGAGACCGTATAGTATAATAATAGCACCGGCTTTTGGGGAGGGGCTCTTGGGAGCATATAATACTGGGTGGGGGCAACTGTGCAGCATATGATACTGTGTGGAGACCTCTATAGAGCATATAATACTGTGTGGGGGCCCCTGTGGAGCATATAATACTGTGTGAGGGGACACTGTGGAGCATATAATACTGTGTGGGGGCCCCTGTGGAGCATATAATACTGTGTCGGGGCCCCTGTGGAGCATATAATACTGTGTGGGGGGGTCACTGTGGAGCATATAATACTGTGTGTGGGCCCCTGTGGAGCATACAATACTGTGTGGGGGCCACTGTTGAGCATATAATACTTAGTGACAGCTACTGTGGAGCATATAATACTGTGTGGGGGCCACTGTGGATCATATTATACAGTACCAGTATTGTTTACATGCTGGGCCCTTCGCTGCTCACTCACCGTATTCTTGATAACTGACAGAATAGGGTTCAGTATACAAATGGTGAAATAGAGTTGGATGAAATATGTGCCATTAAAAATTACAAGGGTGAGTTGGAGGGATTGAACTAAGATGCACAGCATAATCATGATATGAAATAAATATTATATGTGTCAAACACACCTCCATATGCAATAATCAAAAGTAAAAAATAAAAAGCATATATTAAAAGTGTGTTAAAGTGGACACAGCAGCAGAATATATGGATAGGGGCCTAGTAGATTTGTACTTGTACAAATAATAATTGCCTACACAGGATATCTCACAAGGTTCACTTCACATTACACTTCATCAAAAAGTGATGAAGAAAAAGTCATCCATTCAAAAGGATTAAGTAAAATGTGAGGAAGTGTGGAAAAAAAAAACAAGTAAATAAACATGTGACATATTAAAATTACAAAAGGTGAGGATAAGCAAAGGGAAGGGAAAGCAAAGAGGAAAATAACTGGAGAAAAACAAAAGGAAAAGACCAAGAGCTGGAAGTGTCTACTCACAGAAAAATAAGCAAGACCAAATAAATGAGTATTAAAATTATAATAAATATGGATCTTACCCTTCTTGAAACCCTATAAATGGAAGCTTTATAATTGTTTATTAAACCCTGTGAATAAAAGGTCTTCATTAATACCTCTGGGGGTTAAACAGTCCAACAAAGGGATTCATTTTGACTTAGGAGTCAGGGGGCAAGGTCCTTTCCCCTGAAGGTGCTCAAGAAGTCCAATCAAATATCCAAAGGCCCCATGACATACCTAGATGATTTTTGAGGAACTGCATGGCCACTGTAGAGGGGTCTTACTCTTAGTCAGGTACCCTATGGCAGAAGAAATTGTGGACAAGTTTTGCTGAATTCTTCAGCATATTTATTAGGGTGTTTCACACACACAAACTTTAGGGCCAAGACAAGCAAGGGTATATACCGCATTTTAGACAAACAGTTGATGTACTTCGATACCTGGAAACATTCCGGATTGATAAGACTAATGAAGGTTCCTCTGGATGGTGTTGATGTACTCAAAAATGGAATGCAAAATGGAATCAGATTTTTGGAATTGTCCAGGCTTTTAGGTCTTCCAAGTCTCCAGTGAATAAAAAAGCTTATTGCTAAAGAAACTTAAAGGGGTTGTCCAGGCTAAAATTTTATTTATTAATTAGGCCGGGGGAGGTAAAAAAAAAATTAAAGAAAACCATACTCACCTGTCCCGGTGCTCCGGTGCCTCCCCTCGCGGTCTGGTCCTGCAGCTCTGTTGTGTTCTGGTGGAAGTTCCTGCTGCATGTGACAATTGAGATCAATGAACCTGTCTGTTCTTTATGCACGACCAAATGACTGGACTGATCTTCACCAAATTTGGCACACAGGTACATTAAGTGTCCAGGAAAGTTTTAGACCGTGTCTCAGCTCTCTTGGATGTACCGTTCCTGAGATACAGTATTCCCCAAAAAATTATCTGCATTAGCCAATAAAGCCTGCAAGTCTTTCACTCTGTAACGTCTCTGCCTGTTCGGGTCTCTGCGCCACCCTCCGCTCGCACGCTGCAGCGAAGGAGGCATGTTCAGTTTGATTCCTTGCATAGGTTTCTTGTTGCTCAGTTCTTGTTGCTAATACCTCTTGTCTGTAATTGAATTTTTTTTTACGGCGTACACTGTGCAGCCAAAATGACATGTCAGCTGGATTCTATGTTTCAGTACGATTCCAGGGATACCAAATTTATATGATTTTATATGATATGAATTTATAATTTTTATTTACATTTTAACAAAAATCCAAAACTGTACAAAAAAATTTTTTTTTTCTAAAAGTCGCCATATTCTGACACCCGTAACTTTTTTGTACTTCCGTGTGCTGGGATGCATAGGGCGTCTTTTTTTGCAGGACCAGGTGTTTTATTCAAATTTTTATCAGAGGCAAAAACGGCGGTTTGGCACTTTTGAATTTTTTTCCCGATACGGTCTTTACCGTACGGGAAAAATATTTTTATAGCTTTATAGACCGAGCGTTTTCAGACACAGGGATACCTAATGTGTATGTGTTTCACAGTATTTAAGTACTTTTATATGTGTTCTAGGGAAAGGGGGGTGATTTGAACTTTTAATATTTTTTTATTTTTTCTATATTTTTTAATTTACTTCTTTAAAATTTTTTTTTGCATTTATTAGACCCACTAGGGGTCTTGAACCCCAGGGGGTCTGATCACTAATGCAATGCATTGCGATCCCCGGCAAAATGGCACCACGATCGGCTTTGACCGAGGCGCCAGAAGAGTTAATGCCCGCGATCAGTTGCTCGCACTGATCGCGGGCATTAGCGCCATGTCTCTGCTGTATGAAACAGCAGAGACTCGGCGGCTATGGCGTCCGCACAATTCCCATCTTTAAACACCCAGCATCCGCCGTACTATTATGGCGGATGCCGGGAAAGGGTTAAGTAAATAATATGGAATATCTCCTGAAAAAAATGAATCAAGTGAAACAGCTTTTTTGTTTTGACCACTCGTGTAAAATACAAAAGAGCAAAAGATGAACAATAATTAAAAAAAAAAAACATTGGGAGGGAAAAATAGAAAAACCTAAAGCTTGATGTGACACTGGTATTGGCAACCTTTACATTTAATATATGTGGAAACACATTTTGACTCACCTGTGTTAAAACACAAATGAGAATCAACTGTGATAAATTGTCAGTGCCCATTGTACATGAATTAGCCAATGAATGATGACTTAAGTCACATTAGGCCCTGTTCCTTTGTCACAATTATGAAGACAAAGAAGCTGTCTGAGGACATCAGCTGTTATTATTAGCAAACACAAGACTTCCAAAGGGTATAAGGTCATCTCCAAAGACCTTGGTATACCAGTTTCAACAGTGCGCAATGTTAAGAAGTTTATGGAAAACCATATAAAGTAGAATAAAGCAAAGCGGCACTCACGTTTCTCTAAAAACTTCTTGTTCTTTATTGGTAGCTCATTGCTGGATAAACAATATGCGGTAAAAATATGTCATAGACCCGAACTACAGTGGGGAAAAAAAGTATTTAGTCAGCCACCAATTGTGCAAGTTCTACCACTTAAAAAGATGAGGCCGGCTTGTAATTGACATCATAGATAGACCTCAACTATGAGAGACAAAATGAGAAAACAAATCCAGAAAATCACATTGTCTGATTTTTTTAAGAATTTATTTGCAAATTATGGTGGAAAATAAGTATTTGGTCAATAACAAAAGTTCATCTCAATACTTTATTATATATCCTTTGTTGGCAATGACAGAGGTCAAACGTTTTCTGTAAGTCTTCACAAGGTTGTCACACACTGTTGCTGGTATATTGGCCCATTCCTCCATGCAGATCTCCTCTAAAGCAGTGATGTTTTGGGGCTGTCGCTGGGCAACATGGACTTTCAACTCCCTCCAAAGGTTTTCTATGGGGTTGAGATCTGGAGACTGGCTAGGCCACTCCAGGACCTTGAAATGCTTCTTATGAAGCCACTCCTTCGTTGCCCTGGTGGTGTGCTTGGGGTCATTGTCATGCTGAAAGACCCAGCCACGTTTCATCTTCAATGCCCTTGCTGATGGAAGGAGGTTTGCACTCAAAATCTCACGATACATGGCCCCATTCATTCTTTCATGTACACGGATCAGTCGTCCTGGTCCCTTTGCAGAGAAACAACCCCAAAGCATGATGTTGCCACCCCCATGCTTCACAGTAGGTATGGTGTTCTTTGGATGCAACTCAGCACTCTCCTCCAAACACGACGAGTTGTGTTTCTACCAAACAGTTCTACTTTGGTTTCATCTGACCATATGACATTCTCCCAATACTCTTCTGGAACATCCAAATGCTCTCTAGCGAACTTCAGACGGGCCCGGATATGTACTAGCTTAAGCAGGGGAATACATCTTCACCATAGTGGAGTTTGAAGTGTGACTGTTTGAGGTTGTGGACAGGTGTCTTTTATACTGATAACAATTTCAAACAAGTGCCATTACTACAGGTAATGAGTGGAAGACAGAGGAACCTCTTAAAGAAGAAGCAACAGGTCTGTGAGAGCCAGAAATCTTGCTTGTTTTAGGTGACCAAATACTTCTTTTCCACAATAATTTGCAAATAAATTCTTAAAAAATCAGACAATGTGATTTTCTAGATATGTTTTCTCATTTTGTCTCTCATAGTTGAGGTCTACCTATGATGTCAATTACAGGCCTCTCTCATCTTTTTAAGTGGGAGAACTTACAATTAGTGGCTGACTAAATACTTTTTTTTTCCCCACTGTATATGAGCAACGGCTGTTTCGCGTTTCCACGCTTCCTCCGGCCCTCAGTCGTAACTATTATTAAGAAATTTGCCAAGCAAGAAACCATCAAAAATCTCCCTGGACGTGGGTGAAAGAGGAAAATCGACAAGAGATGTCTTTGAAGGTTGGTGTGAATGGGGGAAAAAACACCACGTCAAACATCCAAAGACCTGAAGGCCAACCTGGATCAGTCTGGGGTCATGGTTTTAACAAGTACCATATGCCGCACAGTAAACCAAACAGAGCTTTATGGGTGAAGGCCAAGGGAGAAACCACTGCTGAAGAAATGACATAAAAAGGAACGACTGATCTAAACGAAACAGTATCTTGACAAGCCACAATCCTTCTGGGAAAATGTTCTGTGGGCAGATGAAACAAAAATTGAGCATTTTGGCAATGCAAAGCAACAGTGTGTTTACAGACAGAGCAATGAAGCTTATAAGGAAAAGTACACCCTACCAACAGTTAAGCATGGTGGAGGATCCATAATGCTGTGGGGTTGCTTTGCTGCGTCTGGTACTTGAGCCCTTGACCGTATCACAGGAATTATGAAATCAGAGAATTATCAAGAGATTTTAGAGCAAAATGTCCTACCCAGTGTAAGAAAACTTGGTTTGAGTTGAAGATCATGGGTCCTCCAGCAAGACAATGACCCAAAACACACATCCAAAAGTACACAGGAATGGACTGTTTTAAAATGACTAGCAATGAGTCCTGACCTCAATCGCATTGAAAATCTTTGGGGTGAGATGAAATCTGCCATTGGGAAAAAGAACCTGCAAACATTCAAGAGCTTGAACAAACTGCAAATGAAGAGTGGAAGAAAATGCCAGATGAGAAGTACAAGAATGTTTGGAGGCTGTCATCAATGCCAAAGGGTGTGCAACCAAGTATTACTTAGGGGTGCCTTTATTTCTGCACAAGCTGTTTATTCTGTATCTTCTTTTAAATTACAACATGTAAGTTGAAAAACAATATTTTATTGTTGTATTACTTTGGACGACTAATTAAAAAAAAACCTGAGGATATAAGTTTGGTATATCTCCATTTTTTTTTGAAGATATTGTACAGTTTATGAAAAAAATGAATGGGTGCAAATAATGGTGAGCATCACTGTATGTTATACAAGAGAGCAGCAAGGAAAAACAAGAAGCATCACATTTAGAGCTTCATGTAACATGCTCCCCTTTTTCCCAGTCAAGTTGTGTGAAAGTAACCAAGGAAGCCCCAAAACAATTTCAGCAGGTAAATTATCAAGACCAAAAAAAGAAATAGCTTTTTCAAGGTCACCAGTGGCATATTTAACTAGACCTAAAAGACAGTGGGGTATTGTTCACAGTGATAACATTGACTGGACTTATAAGTAGAAACATCCCCATATTGAGAATCCTAACAGGTATATAGTCCATCCTTTATAGAAAGGGTCTAATTCATGGCAAAGTACTCATGCCTTTGCTTCATGATAACAATACTCTTCTACCTATGTAATTTGCAAAGCATACAGCCTGCCATGCTTGCAAGTATCACAAGGCATTATGGGAAAAGGGGCTGGGGAGCTCATGCGCCCTCTGTTGGATGTAACAGATCCCCATGCTTGCAAGTAGGTGCACTGTTGGCAGCGGATTAATCTTTGACTGTCCAGGCGTTCAACAGTAAACAGATATTTATTGAGGAACAAGTATAATGCACTGTATTCTGTAACTTATGATCTCAGCTACTTGTCTGTGAGCTCCATGTGCTCTGCTCTGTGCTGTAGCTACAAAAAGAAGAAAAAACAGAGAGGAACTTCCTGGTTTTGTTACTCTAGCCCCCACCTTTTTAACAGAGCTTTATTAACAACTTAACACTATGCCTAGAGACAGAAGCTTATGCAGTTACAAACATATAAACAGTAGATGTTGCAATACAGGCAATAATAAACATTATTCCAACATGCACAGACCCAGGGGCTTAGCATGGTTGATCTTGGCCAGTGTGGTGATCATCCACATCATCATCTCGACACAAAAAATGGTCAGCCTCATTATCTGGCTGCAAAATACTCATGGCATCATGAGTAAGGGACAAACCTAGTCCCGAAACCAGTCCAGATTTAACCTCTCACCTTGTTTTGATGAATCTACTTTTAACCTTTCATGGAGTAAATAAAAGTTATATTTTATAAAGAACCTTTTGCAAAGGAGAATCATTCTCAAGCAAAATTGCTGGATCCTATCAACAGTTAGTTTTTAATTTATTTCAGAAAATCTACTTAATAGGTATCCTGATGTGACAGGCCTGAGAGCTTCACAAGGCTCCAGGCTGTCAAATCAACCAATTGATACCCCGTGATCTTGTTGTTGGAGAAGCAAATAGGGTGGCAGAGAAGGTATCCTCCATCTGACTGGCCTCTCTGATGCCCTGGTTGCCAGACATTGCTTGCAGGTGTCAGCTGTGTAACACACTTGGCACCTGCCTGGGCCATATTTGTCCTCCAACTTATACATGTAAGATGGATTCTGGAAGGGAGTTATAAATTTGGGGCATTTCTCTTTGCATTAAGACTGGCATATGAAACAATCTTATTAACCCCTAAACCTTGCTAATCGGCCTTTCAATGTCCCTTCAGCTGATGCCTCAAGCTGCAGTGACGTTAATTAAAGGCAGACAGCTCTGAGCACAGCTCCTCTGTGTGGGAGTGCTCAGACCTGGCTTCTCTTTGCATGGGTATTGTCAGGGAGTTCCTTTGTGATAAGGGAACCAATTTATTTAAAGGGGCTCTCCAGTTATCCAGAGGTTTTCCTGCTTCTTTCTCTATACAGTTTCCCCATTTTGAGTGGCAAAAAGTACCGTTGGCGGTCAAACTTCATCCCCCAAATTTAGCACTTTTGGTATGCATTGTTCTATACACCAATATCTTTCTAATGGATTTGCATTAGCGCAAAACATGTAGACAAAATCTGTAGACAAAAACCTTAACTCACAGGCTGTAAGGAACAAATATTTGGCACATGCATAAAAAGCCCTACAATTTTTGGCACAGCATAAACAGACACAAATCATCTCTTGGTTATTGAGGATACAAATATGTGGCGCACAAAGCAAATTTATGGAGAACAAAGTAAATTGTTATAAATTCATTATTACTTTGCACAAGAAAATCTGCAACATATTCGTTATTTTCTGTCTCATAAATGTGTCGTAAAGTTAGACACTTCTAAACCACGCCCAGTCTGGTGCACATGTTTCAAAAGTTTTGAGCCTCTAGTAATTTTTTGTTTTTTCTGGTGCACACTGTTCATAAAAATGTCGTAAATGCTGTGCACCATAAATTGTGGCGCAAAAGTAGACAGAAAAGTGTCAGACTTCTATTGATAAATATGTCCTATTAGGCTAGAAATAAATACCCTTATCTGTTAAAGGGGTTATCCAGGAAGTCCTTGCCGCATGGAAAAGGACTGTGGATGTCACAGGTGATGTATGCGAATGACATCCCAGTTCCTTTACTTAGGTGAGGACTAAACAAGACCTGGGAGCAACAGGACTGGACTGCAGTGGGAAACACCGGAGCACCAGGGACAGGTGAGAATGGGTTGTTGTTTGTTTGTTTTTTTTTGTTTTTTTTTTACCTTCCCCAGCCTCCTGGCAAAAAATGGGTGAAAAACCCCATTAACAAATAAGGCTACTTATTTCTAGCCTAATGTGTCCAGAAAAAAACATGTTAAAAATCGTTAAGCTATGCCAAGCCATTAGAAATATATTCATGTATAGAGCAATGCATACCAAAAGTGCTAACTTTGGGGGGCAGAGTTTGACCACCTACAGTGAAGGTGGCTGTGCACTGAGCTCCTTGCTGTACACCATCCAGAACTCTAGTCAATGGTACTTTTTGCAACTCAAAATGGTGAAACCAAATACAGAAAGAAACAGAGAACCTGTGAACATCCCAAAACCTGCTAAAAAACAAGCAGACCTGGTGAAAAACCTTAACCAACTGCATGGCCGCTCAAAATGGCGCCAGACCCTCAGGATGACCATACAGCGACTCGAATATAGAAAGCACATGTGAATGCTCCAATGTGGGTGGTGAGGCAAATCTGGCACCAGCCTCTAGGTCCTTTGTAAGGAAAACACTCTTTCAGGCACTAAATCATATTGCCAAAGAACTTTCGAACATTAAATCAGACCTAGGCTCCATAGGCAACAAAATGGACACTGTTGAATCTACCCCGACGATAACCTTGCCTTCAGCACTAAGATCAGAGACTCCTTGCAGATGCAATGTGACTCCATGTGAGTCCCTGCTCCGAGGGGAAGATCAGGAAAATAGGAGCCACCATAAAAATGTCAGGATATGTGGGATGCCCGAATCTGTTTTTTGCAAAGCTATACCTAGAGTGGCACCAGAGCTGTTCTCCCAGCTTACAGACAGAGTTCGCCATTCAGATAAAAATAGAAAGAATCCACAGGGATCTTCACTCTAAAGCTAGATCCGGTGAGCTGGCATGAGACATCATCTATGGTCTACTGTGCTACGTTAACAACCCTGCATTGTTAAAGGTTGCTAGAGATCATGGTGGGCTACGGCTATCCAAGAATTAAGATTCCTTCATGACTCTCACAAGTGATCAATCTACCTTCCTTACCCGCACCTTCTACTTGGACCCAAACAGGGAAACAATGCTCCTCGAAGAGTAAGAGACCACAGCAGAAGAGTCGATATAATTAAGACTCTACTGTCTACTGAGAGCATCAGCGTTGTCCCTGCTCTGATCTCAGATATACCGAGGTTTCTGTGTTCTTGTGAGTACCACAATAACTTTGGGCTTACGTCCATAATTTTTGTTCCTGTACATAGTTCTACCATTGATAGTTATGCTACTATATACTTCAAACACTGAGAGATCTCTTTCCTCTTATCCAACCATCTAGGATAGCTAGTATTGCTTATTTAGTTATTCACAATCTTGCTTTCTGGAATTTCTGGTGATGTACATTATTTACAGGTCACGTGTTTCTAGTTTGTTCCCCCACCCTCGAGAAATTGAAAGACCTGAGTGCTCCAACTCTCTCCCACTTTTTCTCCAGTATTCAGTTCAACCGTTGATAACCCATTCCCTACTGTATACCCCCCTTCCCATCTGATCTCTCTAATTCTGACTTCCATACAGTCACCTGTTTGGTTTGAACGTTACTCAAAAGCGGCACCAAGCAGTATCTCTTCTAAAACAGAAGGCAGGAATTATCCTGCTAAAAGAAACGCACTTTAAATCTTCTCGCATACCTACTCTACGTAATAAAGATTTCAAACTTTGGTTCCACTCTGCCTAACATATAGCCTCTTGAGGTGTCAGTTCTGCTTTCCACAAAGACATCCCACTTAAGATCATTGCTGCAATGCCTGCTCCCAAAATGTTTTCTTTTTCTTATAGGCACGATCAGTCAAACTGTGTGGACGATTATCAGCGGATTTAAGCCAATTTCTACTTTCGGATCATGTGACTACATCTTTTACAATGTCACTACAAGATGTACAGTACAGACCAAAAGTTTGGACACACCTTCTCATTCCAAGAGTTTTCTGTATTTTCATGACTATAAAAATTGTAGATTCACACTGAAGGCATCAAAACTATGAATTAACACATGTGGAATTATATACTTAACAAAAAAGTGTGAAACAACTGAAAATATGTCTTATATTCTAGGTTCTTCAAAGTAGCCACCTTTTGCGTTGATTACTGCTTTGCACACTCTTGGCATTCTCTTGATGAGCTTCAAGAGGTAGTCACCTGAAATGGTTTTCGCTTCACAGGTGTGCCCTGTCAGGTTTAATAAGTGGGATTTCATGCCTTATAAATGGGGTTGGGACCATCAGTTGTGTTGTTCAGAAGTCAGGTGGATACACAGCTGATAGTCCTACTGAATGGAGTGTTAGAATTTGTATTATGGCAAGAAAAAAGCAGCTAAGTAAAGAAAAACAAGTGGCCATCATTACTTTAAGAAATGAAGGTCAGTCAGTCCGAAAAATTGGGAAAACTTTGAAAGTGTCCCCATGTGCAGTGGCCAAAACCATCAAGCGCTACAAAGAAACTGGCTCACATGAGGACCGCCCCAGGAAAGGAAGACCAAGAGTCACCTCTTCTGCGGAGGATAAGTTCATCCGAGTCACCAGCCTCAGAAATCGCAGGTTAACAGCAGCTCAGATTAGAGACCAGGTCAATGCCACACAGAGTTCTAGCAGCAGACACATCTCTACAACAACTGTTAAGAGGAGACTGTGTGCAGCAGGCCTTCATGGTAAAATAGCTGCTAGGAAACCACTACTAAGGACAGGCAACAAGCAGAAGAGACTTGTTTGGGCTAAAGAACACAAGGAATGGACATTAGACCTGTGGAAATCTGTGCTTTGGTCTGATGAGTCCAAATTTGAGATCTTTGGTTCCAAACACCATGTCTTTGTGCGACACAGAAAAGGTGAACGAATGGACTCTACATGCCTGGTTCCCACCGTGAAGCATAGAGGAGGAGGTGTGATGGTGTGGGGGTGCTTTGCTGGTGACACTGTTGGGGATTTACTCAAAATTGAAGGAATACTGATCCAGCATGGTTACCACAGCATCTTGCAGCGGCATGCTATTCCATCCGGTTTGCGTTTAGTTGGACCATCATTTATTTTTCAACAGGACAATGACCCCAAACACACCTCCAGACTGTGTAAGGGCTATTTGACCAAGAAGGAGAGTGATGGGGTGCTACGCCAGATGACCTGGCCTCCACAGTCTCCAGACCTGAACCCAATCGAAATGGTTTGGGGTGAGCTGGACTGCAGAGTGAAGGTAAAAGGGCCAACAAGTGCTAAGCATCTCTGGGAACTCCTTCAAGACTGTTGGAAGACCATTTCAGGTGACTACCTCTTGAAGCTCATCAAGAGAATGCCAAGAGTGTGCAAAGCAATAATCAAAGCAAAAGGTGGCTACTTTGAAGAACCTAGAATATAAGACATATTTTCAGTTGTTTCACATTTTTTTGTTATGTATATAATTCCACATGTGTTAATTCATAGTTTTGATGCCTTCAGTGTGAATCTACAATTTTTATAGTCATGAAAATACAGAAAACTCTTGGAATGAGAAGGTGTGTCCAAACTTTTGGTCTGTACTGTACCTAGAGGGGAATGGTGTTGGAGGCTGAACATAACCTTGATTGTAGACACTCACCATCGCCACTGGATTAACAAATCCCTTTCCCAGTACTTTGCATCCAACCAGTACAACAAAATATCAACCCCTATTCTATTGGAGGCGCATAGGTCTGTTGTTAGAGGTTGTCTCATTTCTCTAGGGAAACACCCAAATAACTTCCCTGCTCACACAGATTTCACAATTAGAAAGTGTTTATAAACAAACTAAAGTGGTTTCTACAGTCTCAAACCTGGTCACCCTTAGAAACCAAAGATGTCCTTAACTCTCTCTTTGCTAAACTCCGGCATCTATCGTGTTTTAAACATTATGCCCATGGTAATTAAGGCAATTAGAGATGAGCGAATCAAAGCTGAAGAAGTGGAATTCGATCCGAATTTCAGGAAATATTCGATTCACATCGAATCCGAATTTCCTCACGCATCGTGGTAACGATTCCCAATTAGTTCAAAATGGCTGCTGTACATATTAGGACATGGGGCAAGGAACTCTGGGAACGCGGGATCACCCACAATGCTATGCATGCAGCCAATCAGTAGCTGGCCCTGTGATGTCACATCCCTTTAACCCCTTCTGAAGCGCACACGGCATGTTTGACCGCTGCATCCAAGGTGTTAAATCCCCCAATCGGTTATGGAGCAGGGTCTTAGCTGTAACTGACAGCTAACACCCAAATATGACCACAGCATCCAAGGGGTTCCACCATTTTGACGCCCACCCACCCACCCTGGCTCTCTGCAGCCAATAAATAGCTGTCTTTGTTACGCGATTCGCTGCGATTTAATTTGGATCGAATAGAATTGTATCGCGAAATTCGGTGAAGTGGCTGAATCGAATTTTTGAATACTTCGCTCATCTCTAAAAGCAATAGAATAATGTCTGCCCTGATACAAAAACAGAAAGACAAATCCTGCATATCTGAGATCACACTTCTGGATAACTCGTCTACCTCTTCTACCAATCAGATAGCTGAGGCCTTTCAACAGTGTTACCATAATCTACACATGTGGACAAAATTGTTGTTACCCCTCGATTAATGAAAGAAAAACCCACAATGGTCACAGAAATAACTTGAATCTGACAAAAGTAATAATATGTAAAAATTCTATGAAAATGAACAAATGAAAGTCAGAGATTGCTTTTCAACCATGCTTCAACAGAATTTTTTAAAAAAGAAAGCTAATGAAACAGGCCTGGTCAGAAATGATGGTACCCCTGAAAATAATGTGACCAAAGGGACATGTTAAATCAAGGTGTGTCCACTAATTAGCATCACAGGTGTCTACAATCTTGTAATCAGTCAGTGGGCCTGTATATAGGGCTACAGATACTCACTGTGCTGTTTGGTGACATGGTGAGTACGACACTCAACATGGACCAGAGGAAGCGAAGGAAAGAGTTGTCTCAGGAGCTTACAAAGAAAATTATAGACAAGCATGTTAAAGGTAAAGGTTATAAGACCATCTCCAAGCAGCTTGATGTTCCTGTGACTACAGTTGCACATATTATTCAGAAATTTAAGATCCATGGGACTGTAGCCAACCTCCCTGGACGTGGCCGCAGGAGGAAAATTGCTGACAAATCAAAGAGAAGGATAATACGAATGGTGACAAAAGAGCCCAGAAAAACTTCTAAAGAGATTAAATGTGAACTTCAACCTCAAGGAACATCAGTGTCAGATCGCACCATCTGTCGTTGTCTGAGCCAAAGTGGACTTCATGGGAGACGACCAAGGAGGACACCATTGTTGAAAACAAATCATAAAAAAGCCAGACTGGAATTTGCCAAACTACATGTTGACAAGCCACAAAGCTTCTGGGAGAATGTCCTATGGACAGATGAGACAAAAATCGAAATTTTTGGCAAGGCACATCAGCTCTATGTTCACAGATGGAAAAATGAAGCATATCTTGAAAAGAACACTGTCCCTACTGTGAAACATGGAGGAGGCTCTGTTATGTTCTGGGGCTGCTTTGCTGCATCTGGCACAGGGTGTCTTGAATCTGTGCAGTGTACAATGAAATCTCAAGACTATCAAGGGATTCTAGAGAGAAATGTGCAGCCCAGTGTCAGAAAGCTTGGTCTCAGTCGCAGGTCATGGGTCTTGCAACAGGATAATGACCCAAAAAACACAGCTAAAAACACCCAAGAATGGCTAAGAGGAAAACATTGGACTATTCTGAAGTGGCCTTCTATGAGCCCTGACCTAAATCCTATTGAGCATCTTTGTAAGGAGCTGAAACATGCCATCTGGAAAAGACACCCTTCAAACCCGAGACAACTAGAGCAGTTTGCTCATGAGGAGTGGCCAAAATACCTGTTGAGAGGTGCAGAAGTCTCAATGACAGTTACAGGAATCGTTTGATTGCAGTGATTGCCTCAAAAGGTTGTGCAATAAAATATTAAGTTAAGGGTACCATCATTTCTGTCCAGGCCTGTTTCATGAGTTTTCTTTTTTTTTTAAAATTCTGTTGAAGCATGGTTGAAAAGCAATGTCTGACTTTCATTTGTTCATTTTCATAGAATTTTTATATATTATTACTTTTGTCAGATTCAAGTTATTTCTGTGACCATTGTGGGTTTTTCTTTCATTAAACGAGGGGTACCAACAATTTTGTCCACATGTGTATATAACCTCTTTACAGAACAACCCCCCACTCTCAAACATCTACCTCAGATAAAATCCAGAACTTTCATCAAAGCTTATCTTTATCATAACTAGACAAACTGGATGTCTCTAATCTATTATGGCCTTTTACCACAGAATAGCTAGATGGGGTGAACAACTTCCCAATCAAACCTTGGAAGCGCACATTACAATTCTTCATAAGGAGGGGAAAACCCCAAGTCATTGGCCCATATCCTTCTGAACAATGACATCAAGAGCTGGGGAATAGCCCTACTTCTCCTGAAATTCATTCACTCTGATAAGATAGGCTGTGTAGGTGGAAGACAGGGTAAGGATAATACATGCAAAGTCATACGTCTCATCGAGCTGGCCAAATAAAAATGTATCCCTATGGTCCTTTTCAGCACTGATGCTGAGAAGGCCTTCAATAGGGTAAGTTTATGGAGATGCTTTTACAATGTATTTGACAGGACCATTAGTTCTAGGTATTACATTAGGATCACTGACATATGCAACTGCGGCTGATGATTACTATTAGTAATTACTATAAATCCCTCCATATCGATACCTCACTTAACGCTTTTTTTAAGTTATGGACAACTATCAAATTTCAAGATTAGCTTCAGCAAATCTGAGATTCTGAATATCTCAGAGCCCCTTGCCACCATTACCCCCCCTCTCCCTACCGCTGGCCACCAACATCTCTAACATACTTAGGAGTTAATTTATTTAGTGATCCCACACAATTATGTAACTTGAACTATAACCCACTGCTTAAAGCTACTTTCTCACTGCTACAAAACGCCCAAATGGTTGCACTCTTGAAACTCATCTATCCCGGCCACTTCTTGGAGATACTACTAACATAATACTAACTAACAAGAAAGGCAGTGCAATGATTAGAATTTAGTCCTCTCAGAAATCAACCGGATTTGTTCCATTGTAATATCCAACATACCCAGTACAATCTTGCTTTGGAAACCCCATGTCGATTTCTTCCCAAGCTGTTTGAATCTACCAGTTTTTTGCTTACTGCTGCCAAACTTTTAATTTCAGACCATTGGAAGGAGCAAGAACCCCTTCCCCATTCACATTGAGGAGACAACGAGTCCATGACATTTGCCTTCTGGAAGAATTAATTCACTGGGAACACAGAAACAGAGATTCATTTTTGAAAATATGGTCTCCTTGAAAAAAAAAAATTCAGATTCCCATTCAGATGAACCCCCTCCCTCTGCAACCTAATAGCCATGATAACTGATGCGTAACACAGGGTGATTTTTTAGGTTTCAAGATTATTCATCCCCCCCAGATGCCCCTGAGTAGGGGATGGAATTTTCTACAGGCTTTGATGGCTGCAACCCAATTCTTCCCCCATCCTTCCTTATTTTTCTTCTGTTTACCCTGATAAAAAAAAAAATTCAGAATGGGGTGGAATTGGAGAAAAAGTGCATTTTTGCGACTTTCTTATGGGCTTCCATTTTAATGCTGTTCACTGCACAGCCAAAATGACATGTCACCTGTATTTTATGGGTTGGTATAATTCTAGGGATGCCAAATTTATATAGTTTTATTTACATTTTAACTCCTTAACAAAATACAAAACTTTGCAAAAAAATATTTTTTTCTTAGAGTTGCCATATTCTGACACCCGTAAATTTTAAAAATTTCTGTGTACGGGGATGCATAGGCTGTCTTTTTTTTGTGGAGCCAGATGTAGATTTTGGAGAATGTCTATTGCTTTTGTTCACTTTTTATTCAATTAGGGATACCTAATGTGTATGTGTTTCACAGTATTATTGAGTGAGTGAGAACTAGGAGTCTAAAGATGGCTGCTGAGGGTGTAGTGTGAGGGCTAACTAGGGAAACGGGGAGTGACTGAGAGTGAGTGAATGAGTGAGTTAGTGAGTGAGTGAGAAAGGGAGGAGGGGGAGTGAGTCAGCTCAAGGAATCAAGGGAGTTGTAGGAATGCACATAACAGTAAACAGCTCCCAGAGAATTCAGAAATCACTCACTGCTAAATGGATTTGGGTGTACTTCTTAACCTATTAATAGCACTAACAGACCTTTTTTGAAGATTCATTTTTTTGCCCGGAAAACCTTTTAATGCATGACAATCTCAGGAATGCTTCCAAAGATCGTATAGAAAAAAAAACTTAGGATTTGTCTGTTTGTAAATTAAAATTTCTAATCTTGAATTAAACCTTGCATTAAAAATTTGAACAGTAGACGACTTGAATTACTGCAGCCCATTACGTCTATCCAGGTTGTGAGATAAAAGTTATGAATATCTTACCAAAACAGACTGTCTATGTGTATTTAAAAAAAACTTGCTATTTAATAAGGTCCTGTAATTACAGAAATGACATTGTTGTGGTCTAGTGTAGTTGTTTCAGTCAGTTTTTTACAGGTTAAGTGCATAAAAGTTAGACTTAGGCATTCCTTTGTTGCCTATGTCTATTTAATGAAATACTAAGGGGGATTCATCAAATCAGTGGTTTGAAGTTATTTAACGCCACTTGAGACTAAAACAGTTTAAAGTGGTGTTTTATGCCAGTCTCCTCACCTTTCCTGAGTGGGAAGGGCCACCACCTGCACTGAAATCATGTCGTAAATGATGGCAGAATCTACTGTTACTTTAAATTTATGCCTAGGTGCAAGGGTGCCAGGAGGAAGTGCCTATGCCAGCTCTCTCCACTGGCACAGGGGATTTCAAGACTGGTGTAAAATATATTGGTCTCGATGAATCATCCCATCTCATATGTTTTAATGTTGCTAATGTATTGCTATTATGGCCTTTTATATTTATCTGTGTATCAGAATATGTATCTGAATATTTTGCATTGATTAATATTGGTGGATGTATTGTTATTAATACAATGTGTGTATTAGTATTGACTAATATGGTTGGATGTATTTATATTAATGCACTGATTTTTATGGTTCTTATGTATTGTGGCATTATATTGTGATGTGATGTGCTTTAGTGGAACTGTAAAACACGATTTCCCTTGTTGGATTAAAGCTCAAGCAAGATGGTAGACCCCATAATCATGTACAGAAATTATAATAAAAAAATTTACAATCAGAAAATAAAAGAAAAAAATGATATATTTATTATATATTTACTGTATATCTGGTTTTAATTAGGTAATTTTAAAAAGCTGGTGATATATTCCTTTCAATGCTCTGATTTTTCCTGAAGGTCAACACTAAAACATTAATAACAACACATAAACTCTTCTAGGAAAGGTTGACGGGGGAACTCTCCTCTTTTAGCGTCATTTACAGTTTTTAAACCTGCAATTTTTTTTTTTGTTTTCCAAATTCTAGTTTTCCATTTTGGATCTTAACCACATGAAATGGAACCTAGTGTAGATATCTCCAGTGGCCATTTTGCCATTGTCTAAATTTCCATCTTGGTGAATAATTTTTCCTCTTTCTTCCTTCCTTCTTGGGTCGATTTAGAAGTGAATTTTGGTCCCATGCTTCACTCTTTAAAGAGTGGCAGTGTCTGACAATGTGGCCTGTTTTTCCACAGGTATAACACCCTCATGTCCAAATGCAAAGCACTTTTTGTCTTTTTTTTTGTATTCATAATAATACTTATTACACTTTGTCCTATTAAATAAAAAAAATAAAAAAATAAAACAGACACGTTTTCCCTCCTCTTTTGTTTAATTGGTTTGTATCGTTTGCAGTTTTCAATACCTACAAAGCCTAACTTGTTAATTAAAAAAAATAAACAAGCTTTCTGGGGTGGATTATGAAACAAAGAAAAATTTCACCTTTAAAATGTAGCATTCCAACGACCCAAAACAACCACAGACATGAAATGGTTAGGTGTCTCCCACTGTCTAGCTGTACAGTATATAATGCAAGCAAATATTGTTTTTCGTATCTAGTAAACATGATTTTTGTCAGCAAGTTATTGTGACAAAGCAATATAATATAAAATTGTCTTTATAATTGTAAGAATCAATCTGCGTGAAACACTCAGTAATACTGCACTCTTAGTTATGAACATTATGGACAGGGATTTGTAGGTGTAAAAGGGAAAAATTGCCTTATTTTGACACACTGCTATATGGCATTTTTTTTTTTTTTTTTAAAGGTGTCAGTGCAAGCTACCTGTGTGACCTTGACAGCTATGAGTGTGGATCGCTGGTATGTGACTGTGTTTCCACTGCGCTCTTTGCGTCAAAGGACTCCGCCAGTGGCTGCAGCTGTAAGCCTAGGAATATGGATAGGTAAGTAACTGAGCTTCTTAACAATGTTAATGTGCACATACAACAGACAATCAAACAGAACAATATGGAAATATCTTCCCAACTGCAACGAGGTAACAGACAGTGTGCCAGAGCACTGACAAACAAATATGCAAATAAAACCAAAAAGTGCCCCTAACGTTATCTTAAAATAATAATAATAATAATAATAATAATAGTCCTTTAATAGTCCCACAGTGGGGAAATTCAGTGTGTTACAGCAGCAAAGATAAGATAAGATATGATAAGCAGATACAAATACAAATACAACATGTACAGGAATGTTCCAAGGTGAGAGGCATTACATTAATAGCAGACAGACAGATAGGACGTAGCAGAGGGGGGGGGGGGGGGATTTAACAGGCAGAGAGATATTTCAGTTCTCTGTATGTAATGATCTCCGCTTAGGTCGGTGTTGGTTGTACAGCCTAACCGCGGTGGGGAGGAAAGACTTCCGAAAGCGCTCCTTCTCACACCTAGGGTGGAGCAGTCGGTCACTGACAGTGCTGCCCAGCGCAATCACAGTCTCATGCATGGGATGGGAGTTATTCTCCCGCATGGAGCTCACCACGGACAGTATCCTTCTGTCACCCACCACCTGCACTGGGTCCAGTGGGCTCCCCAGGACAGAGCTGGCCCTTCTAATCAGCTTGTCAAGTTTATTTCTGTCCCTGGTTGATATACTGCTCCCACAGCAGGCCACTCCAAAGAAGATGGCTGATGCCACTACCGAGTTGAAGAAAGTCCTAAGAAGTGCCCCCCGGATTCCAAAGGCTCTCAGCTTCCTAAGCATGTATAGCGGATATATGGTACATATTACTTTCTTTGGTGCATCTTGGCCACTTGTCTCACCCTAGCACATATTGCCACATCTCATTTGAGATAAAATTTTCTGACATGTAAGACAAGCAGGCATAGCTTAGCAGGAAAAAAAGGAACGTGGCTTAACCCCCTAACAGTCACATTAACCCCTTCCCGCTGGTGGCTTTTTTCGATTTTTGTTTTTGACTACGTCTTCCAAAGCCCATAATTTTTGGAGTATGTCTCTACCAGATTTGCACATCTAGAAACTGAGATTTTTGCCTATTCTTCTTTGCAAAATAGCTCAAGCTCAGCCAGATTGGACAGAGAGCATCTGTGAACAGCAATTTTCATGTCTTGCACCAGATGCACAATGGGATTTAGGTTTGGACTTTGACTGGGTCATTCTAACACATGAATATTCTTTGATCTAAACCATTCCACTGTAGCTCTGGCTGTATGTTTAGGGTCATTGTCTTGCTGGAAGGTGAATCTCCTTCCCAGGAGTCTTTTGCAGCCTCCAACAGGTTTTCTTCCAGGATTGCCCTGTATTTAGCTCCATCCATTTTCCCATCAACTCTGACCAGCTTTCCTGTCCCTGCTGAAGAAAAGCCTCCCCCCAGCATGATGTTGCCATCAACATGTTTCACAATGGGGATGGTGCGTTCAGGGTGATGAGCAGTGAGCACCTTCTTCCACTTGACCAGAGAATCTTCTTCCACATTTGCTTTGTCCCCTATATGGCTTGTGGAAACCTGCAAATGGCACTTCTTATGTCTTTGTTTCAACAATGGTTTTCTTCTTGCCAATCTTCCATAAAGGCCAGATTTGTGGAGTGCATGACTTATAATTGTCCTGTGGACAGATTCTCCCACCTGAGCTGTGGATTTCTGCAGCTCCTCCAGAGTGACCATAAGCCTCTTGGCTGCTTCTCTGACCAATTCTCTCCTTGCTCCATCTGTCAGTTTAGGTGGATGGCCATGTCTTCGTAGGTTTGCAGTGGTAGAATACTTTTTCCATTTTTGGATGATGGATTGAACAGTGCTCCTTCGGATGCTCAAAGCTTGAGATATGTTTTTATAACCTAACCCTGCTTTAAACTTCTCCACAACTTTATCTTTGACCTGTCTGATGAATTCCTTGGTCTTCATGATGCTGTTTGTTCACTAGTGTTCTCTAACAAACCACTGAGGCCTTCACAGAACAGGTGTATTTATACTGAAACTAAATTACACACAGCTGGACTCCATTGAATAATTAAGTGACTTCTGAAGGCAATTGATTGCACTGGATTTTATTTAGGGGTATCAGAGTACGGGGGCTGAATATTTTTGCACGTCACACTTTTCATATTTTTATTTGATTAAAATTTTGAAAACTATGTATCATTTTCGTTCCACTTCACAATTATGTGCTACTTTGTGTTGCTCTATCACTTAAAATCTCAATAATATATATTTAAGTTTGTGGCTGTAAAGTGACAAAATGTGAAAAAGTTCAAGGGTTATGAATACTTTTCTCTTCTCACTGCAATGTCAGCTGCTCTTGTTCTCCTGCACAGTGTTTAAACCGCTTTAACCAGTGATATCTCTAAATCTATGGTGGCTACAGACAGATTCTTGGCTTTAACACTAGAAGTCCCAGAGAGGGGTCATTTAACATTTCTACCTTTGGAACCCAGAGACGGGTCGAATGACCTGAAGGATTTTATCTAACATCCTATAATCACCGTCTTTTGT
Organism: Leptodactylus fallax; assembly: GCA_947044405.1. Lineage (NCBI taxonomy): Eukaryota > Metazoa > Chordata > Amphibia > Anura > Leptodactylidae > Leptodactylus > Leptodactylus fallax. Next base: position 135,828 of record CAMRHE010000061.1, on the reverse strand, counting down.
TCTGTAATTAAGGCCATTACTGTCACACCACAGGAGGTTGTTGTTTTCCATTGAGTTTAGCCATTTAGTTTCTAGTTAGTTCTATTCAGTTTATTGTATTTGATAATATAAAGACTATACATATTGTATTTAGTTTAGTTTTATTTGAGCAAAAAAGCACTGAAACAATTAATCATTTTTTATATATTTTAAATAGAATTAGAAATTTTAGAGCAAGGTACAACTGTGAGTAATGACCAGAAGCATTTGTCTAAGGGAGGGGTAGGCAACCTTTTTTGTTCGGCGTTCCGATTTTAATAAAAAAAATCAAAGATGAGGTACTCGGAGTGCCGGTCAATAATTGTAAGTCTGACGACCCCTAAACTAAAGTCATATACCACAAACCATAACACAGAAGTGCTGCCCCCAGATGCTTTAGGACGCATGCGTTTACTGCTATTTCCTGGGACACTCCTGTACTTTCTGATTAGAAGCAATGAAAGTCCATGTGCAGCCCCCAATTAGTGGTAAATTTATTGTGTCCAGGAGCCCCGTATGGCGGCATCCTTATGGTGAATACACACTATGTATCTGGATGCAGCTATATTTGGAACTTTTTCATTCAATGTAAAACTGGTGCATTTTTGCACAAAAAAAAAACAAAGCCGGAGTTTTCTGTGCAAAAACACATCCTTAATATAGAAAACACACCGTTATACAGAATAATGTCCCATAGTGGTCTCTGCACATGGTATTATGTCCCATAGCGGCCCCTTCAACATGGTATATGTCCCATAGCTGCCTCTGCACACGGCATTTGTCCCATAGCTGCCTCTGCACACAGTATTTGTCCCATAGCGGCCCCTGCACACAGCAATATGTCCCATAACGGCCCCTACACACCGTATATGTCCCATAGCAGACCCTGCACACGGTATATGTCCCATAGCGGCTCCTGCACACGGTATTATGCTCTATAGTGGCCCCTGCACACGGTATTATGTCCCATAGCAGCCTCTGTACACGGTATTTGTCCCATAGCGGCCCCTGCACACGGTATTATGTCCCATAGCGGCCCCTACACACAGTATTTGTCCCATAACTGCCCCTGCACACAGTATTTGTCCCATAGCGGCCCCTGCACACGGTATTATGCTCCATAGTGGCCCCTGAACACGGTATATGTCCCATAGTGGCCCCTGCACACGGTATTATGCTCTATAGTGGCCCCTGCACACGGTATTATGTCCCATAGCGGCCTCTGCACACGGTATTTGTCCCATAGCGGCCCCTGCACACGGTATTATGTCCCATAGCGGCCCCTACACACGGTATTTGTCCCATAGCTGCCCCTGCACACAGTATTTGTCCCATAGCGGCCCCTGCACACGGTATATGTCCCATAGCGGCCCCTGCACATGGTATTATGCTCCATAGTGGCCCCTGCACACGGTATATGTCCCATAGCGGTCCCTGCACACGGTATTATGCTCCATAGTGGCCCCTGAACACGGTATTATGCTCCATAGTGGCCCCTGCACACGGTATATGTCCCATAGTGGCCCCTGCACACGGTATATGTCCCATAGTGGCCCCTGCACACGGTATTATGCTCTATAGTGGCCCCTGCAGGCAGAAGCGCCGGAAGAGTACAGAGCGGCTGCGGAGCGTGGAATAGTGAGTACATTGTTTTTTATGTTTGATCATCTCCCCGGGGGCTCCGCTTATTATACTCGGGGGTCTGAAGAGACCCCACAGTATAATAATAGCAGTTTCGTTTCGGCCGTGTTTGGTCCGATCGAAACTGCTGTGTGAGGAGTCCGCTGCCATGCCAGGGGAATAAGCCTCGCGTGCCAAGAGTGGCACGCGTGCCATAGGTTGCCGACCCCTGGTCTAAGGCCTCAAGCACACTAGCGAAAAAAAATTGCGCGAAAATCGCATCGCAATGCGATGCAATTTTTTTCTGCGATTTCCCAATGTATTTCAATGGCACCAAGCACACCTGCGATTTTTTTTTCGTGCGATTTTTTTCATAGGTGCGATTTTTTTTTTTTTTTTTTGTGTGATTTTTTTCGTGCGAAAAAATCCCAGAGGAGTGATCTATATGACCAATGGGACAGATCACAAAAATATCGCAAGTAGCTGTGATTTTTTTTGCGATTTTTTTTTTTTTTTTTTTTTTTTCTGCACCCATTGACTTGAATCTAAATATACAAAAATGTAAATATACAAAAGAACAACTGTTATTTGTTTCTATGCGTTTTATTTTTGTTATGAAAATAAAAAAAATACAAGGAATAAAACAATTCCACATATATTTACAATAGGCTGCTGTGGGGGGCTGCGTGTGTGTGTGTGAGTGGCATGTCCTTCTTGTGTGACTAGCATTTTAGCACTTACTCAGCAGTCTGTCTGCACTGTCGGAACATACCTGGCACTGCCTGGGTATGTCCCTGGTACATTTGCCACACGTGTATTTGTAGCAGTAAACACATCTCTCAGTTGCACAATTGTTCGTGCATCGATGGTTGACCTGACACTTTGCCCTTTTGCCAGGGCTGGGTGTGGAAGGTTGTTGCCGAAGGAGTTTCTCCTTGCGTGCCTTCTTTTCAGTCACATGAGAGCCACCTAACTCTTTTGCAAGCTCAACCAGGAAGTCCACCCGTCTCTCCTGCACCCCAGTGCATGCCTGATAAAGAACATGAGCATTCAGTGCTGCCATGTCAATCATGTTGTAGAACACGGCGAATGGCCATCTCCGTGTTCCTGCACGCACGCTGTACTCCCGCACCATTTGGTCCATTACATCCACACCGCACTTTGTGTGGTTGTATTGTGTGACCGTGTTTGGCTTCCTTTTGTTGGTATCCTTAGTCTCAACCACGCTGTGCATGCTGCTGAGAATGTAGACGGCCTTCTTTCGTTTGGGTGCATACACTGTCAGTGTGGCACCAGTGGTTGAAAACACCTGAGTGGTGAATTCAGTGCGGTCCATCTGTCTAGCGGATTGAGGAATTTCCCGGGCGACTCTTGTTGACTGTGCCGAGGATAGTGGTTTTCCCGCTAAGCAGTCGTTGTGCAAGTGACAATGATGTAAAGAAATTGTTCGTGGTTACAGTGCTGCCCTTGTCCATGAATGATTCCATCAGCCTCATCACTACAGTTTCGGACAGTCTCTCCCCGCTGGGACGACTGGGGTCCTTGCCAAGATATGGGAGGACATTACAGATGTACTTTGATTTCAAGTCGCAGACTACTTTGAGAAGCAGTCACATCCCCCACAGCACAAAAGGCTGCATGCAAATTTGCTAAGGTGTTAGCAAATATTCCCAGCACAACAATGCAGCTGGGGGGTGGGCAGACACTCAGGAGCAGCTTACATTCTTTTGTTTACACTCTCTTACAAGACCTGAGGTGGATCAACACAATTCCCCCCTGCAGATTCCTCAGACAATGGCCACATTTACAAATGAAAGGAAATGCTAATTGGAGCCATCAGAGTTGTCAGTTTGGACTAAGGGTCATTTGACCCTCTTTCAGGACTTCAAGGGGGAGCTCCAAATTTCTGGGACTTCTAGTGTTAAAACAAGACCAAGACCGCGGCTCTAGCCCCAGCAGCTCCAGAGTTAGAGCTGTTTAAGACTGGGGCCCCACGTTGCAAAAAACGCTGCATTGTAGAGTACCTGCAAAGTGAACATGATTCTGGCTAATCCCATACACACATTGTAGAAAAAAATCTGCAGCATGTCAATTATACCTGCGGAAATGCTGGCGTTTTCCGGTATAGGTATAAGAGAGGTAGAAAGTCTGCAAAGGAAAACTCTGCAAAACCACAATGAAAACGCTGCAGAAAAAAACGCAATGAGTTTCCTCAGCGTTTTATTTGCTGCACTTCGCAACATGGGGCCTAAGCCTAAAGCTACAGTGTTAATGAACGTGCTCTACTCGGGGTGAACTGTAATGCAATTATCTGAAGCCCTGAGTCCTGCTCGTAAAAAACTGTAGAGGGGTTAATAAGCAATAAAATGCTTCAAATTGTGCCAAAATTTTTATATAAAATTGTGGCTCAAACTAAGGCAGCTAATAGTCTAAAGATGAGCCAGATTCATCAAACAGTTTCACAAATTTCACGCTCCAGTTTAGTGAATCTTTACATGGGCAAATTCAAGGAAGAATACATTTATAATTCCCAATGGTCATCCAATATCATTTTCTATTGTAGATATATAGATGACCTGTTACTAATTTGGAAGGGTTCCCATGAAGATTTAAATAATTTCATTACACATTTGAATACCAATGACTGGAGCCTTAAATTAACAAGTACAACATCAAACTCCCATGTTGAGTACCTCGATCTCATTTTAAGTGCAGAGGGTTCTAAAATTAACATTTTTTTTTTTTTTTTAAAGTGGATGGAAATAGCCTTTTGAATTTTCAGAGTTGTCACTATAAAAAATGGAGACTTAATATTTCCTTTAGTCAATTCAAAAGACTTAGCTATCCTTTCTCAAGTTGACTGCCTTAAATACAAGAAAACAGTTTCTACTGATAAGGGACGGGAATATAAGGACAGACAAGTTAATTTTTTAACTACATACAACCATATTGTGATTAGAAGAATTCTTGGTAAACATTGGCACATTCTACTTAATGATCCTTTTTAGGCCCTATCCTCCCCACTACACCTGGTATAACTTTCAGTATAAAAATATACTTGCTCCCAGCAGACTTAGACCTATTAATTTACCCCCCAAAAAAATTGTAACTCTGTAGTACATACTGGATTTTCCAAATGTGGTAAAAAAAAGATGCAAATGCTGTAATTACATGAAACATAAAGCTAAAGAATTTAGCAGCAGAACAATGGGGGCAACTTTTGCCATCTCACATGATTTAACCTGTGAAACATTGTTTGTCATTTACCTGATCGAATGTAAATGTAACCTCCTGTAAATACAGTGGGGGAAAAAAGTATTTAGTCAGCCACCAATTGTGCAAGTTCTCCCACTTAAAAAGATGAGAGAGGCCTGTAATTGACATCATAGGTAGACCTCAACTATGAGAGACAAAATGAGAAAACATATCTAGAAAATTTTTTAAGAATTTATTTGTAAATTATGGTGGTAAATAAGTATTTGGTCACCTACAAACAAGCAAGATTTCTGGCTCTCACAGACCTGTAACTTCTTCTTTAAGAGGCTCCTCTGTCCTCCACTCATTACCTGTAGTAATGGCACCTGTTTGAAATTGTTATCAGTATAAAAGACACCTGTCCACAACCTCAAACAGTCACACTCCAAACTCCGCTATGGTGAAAACCAAAGAGCTGTGGAAGGACACCAGAAACAAAACTGTAGACCTGCACCAGGCTGGGAAGACTGAATCTGCAATAGGCAAGCAGCTTGGTGTGAAGAAATCAACTGTGGGAGCAATAATTAGAAAATGGAAGACATACAAGACCACTGATAATCTCCCTCCATCAGGGGCTCCACGCAAGATCTCAACCCATGGGGTCAAAATGATCACAAGAACGGTGAGCAAAAATCCCAGAACCACACGGGGGGACCTAGTGAATGACCTGCAGAAAGCTGGGACTAACGTAACACTACGCCGCCAGGGACTCAGATCCTGCAGTGCCAGACGTGTCCCCCTGCTTAAGCCAGTGCCCATCCTGGCCCGTCTGAAGTTTGCTAGAGAGCATTTGGATGTTCCAGAAGAGTATTGGGAGAATGTCATATGGTCAGATGAAACCAAAGTAGAACTGTTTGGTAGAAACACAACTCGTCGTGTTTGGAGGAGAGTGAATGCTGAGTTGCATCCAAAGAACACCATACCTACTGAGAAGCATGGGGGTGGCAACATCATGCTTTGGGGCTGTTCCTCTGCAAAGGGACCAGGACGACTGATCCGTGTACATGAAAGAATGAATGGGGCCATGTATCGTAAGATTTTGAATGCAAACCTCCTTCCATCAGCAAGGGCACTGAAGATGAAACGTGGCTGGGTCTTTCAGCATGACAATGATCCCAAGCACACCGCCAGGGCAACGAAGGAGTGGCTTTGTAAGAAGCATTTCAAGGTCCTGATGTGGCCTACATAGTCTCCAGATCTAAACCCCATAGAAAACCTTTGGAGGGAGTTGAAAGTCCGTGTTGCCCAGCAACAGCCCCAAAACATCACTGCTCTAGAGGAGATCTGCATGGAGGAATGGGCCAACATACCAGCAACAGTGTGTGCCAACCTTGTGAAGACTTACAGAAAACGTTTGACCTCTGTCATTGCCAACAAAGGATATATAACAAAGTATTGAGATGAACTTTTTTTATTGACCAAATACTTATTTTCCACCATAATTTGCAAATAAAATCTTTAAAAATCAGACAATGTGATTTTCTGGATTTGTTTTCTCATTTTGTCTCTCATAGTTGAGGTCTACCTATGACAATTGCAGGCCGGCCTCATCTTTTTAAGTGGGAGAACTTGCACAATTGGTGGCTGACTAAATACTTTTTTTCCCCACTGTATTTAGATTGTCGGATTTTGGACGCCATGTCACATTTGCAGAGACCCTAAAATTGCCCCTACAAAATGGGGTCACTTCTTGGGGAATTCCAATTTACTGGCACCTCCAGGGCTCTGCTAAAACAACATGATGTCAATTACAGGCCTCTCTCATCTTTTTAAGTGGGAGAACTTGCACAATTGGTGGCTGACTAAATACTTTTTTTTCCCCACTGTAGGACGAACTACACTTCCCTTACATGTTAGAGTGAACAAACACAGATCCAATGTGACAAACGGCTATTCCAAACATAGCTTATCACGACATGCCTCAATTTACCATAACTGTGATTTTAGAGAATTCAGGGTTTGCCCTATAGACCATATCCCTGAGAGTGTACCAAACAGATTTGAAAATTTAAGACGTAAAGAAATGTATTGGATATTTAAACTGAACTCTTTTTCCCCATTAGGCTTTAATGAGTCCAAAGAAATAGTCACCTAGTATTTTAGTTCTTTAGTCATTGTGTCTGTTTTAGCATAGTAAATGGTCGATAACTAACTTTAATGACATAATTGTATTAATTTTATATATTATAAGTAATTTGCAAAAGTGTTTGTTTCTTCTGTTTCATCCTCTACATTATAAATATTTATTACATTCCTATTATCTATAACATTTATATATGTTTTTTTATACACACTAGTCATCTTATTCCAATAACCATGTTCATTTTATTATTATGTTTTCATTTTGTTGTCCATTCAGATATACATACCGTATGTTATTCCCTTTTATCCATATACGTTTCATTCCATTCCTCTCTCCCACTCTAGTAACCACAAGTCAAACTAATCAACGTTTCCCTTTAAGATCTTCACTTTCCTCACGCTGTCCTGTCATCAACAGCTGTGAACTAACATGCATAGATGCTAATTCAGAGCTCATCCCATGTTTGAAGTAAACCCAGTGCACTTGTCCACTTTCATTCACTGGATGGTGCACTCGCGCATCCCACCCTCGTTCTCAGTATCGTTAGCTTGAGTGTTTCTGCGCAGGTCCTGGCGTCATCATGCGCCAGAGTCCACGCTTGGTGATCCCTCTCCTTCAGAGGCGTAGCCAGGGGTTCGGCACGGGGGGGGCAAACATATCCAAGTGGGCCCCCTACCTGGGTATAACGATTTTATCACTATATGGTGACCACAGATACTGGCTGTACACAGGGCTCTGCATACAGTTTAAGTAAATACAGTACAAGGAAATGTTGTTACTTACAGGTGACGTCTCTGACTGTAATCGTTCACATTTCTCGTCTCTTCCATCTGGACCGCCATGACCACTTCTTCCATTCGCTTCTTGTCTCTGTAAACTTTGTAGAACAGACATCTTTGGCTCCTCACTTTTCCAGACATGTGACCTACATTTCCCTTGCCTATACAAAGTCCCCATCCTGCTGCTACCCCAATTATAAAATACATGATATGGAAATCCCCTGTAAACAAATGATACCCACATATGTATCTTAAATTAACAAATGACCCCTTTGTGCCCCTTAATTAATTCCTCCTGTGTTCCCCCTTAAAGGGATTGTTCGGGATCAGAAATATTAATGCAGGCAGCAGGTCAGGGTTGTAAATAAAAACACTTATCTGTATCCTCCCCTCTGTCACTGCCCTGGGCCAACCATCACCTTCACTGCACTATTTGTATACGGAGAGACTGCAGCACTGATGTCAAGTTGACGAGACCACCGCAGCCAATCACAGCTCTTTACAGTACAGCAGTATATAGTGTTGGGCTGCTGAGGTTCCACTGTTGTGACATCTCGCTGTAGATGCTCTGTATACAAGCAACGGTGACAGACAGCCTAGTGCAGGTAAAGGGGGGAAGTACATTATAAAGCTGGCCTGCTGCCTGCTTTAACATTTATGATAGTACAACCCTTTAAATGAATAGTGCCCATCAATTAATAATGCTGATGTTTGGGAGAATGGCAGCGCACGGAAGGGAAGGAGCGACACTGGGCGTCTGAAAAGCAGATTTTGCTGGAATAGTTTTCAGGTGCCATGTCTCATTTGCAAAGCCCCTGGAGTATCAATACAAAGGAAATCCCCCAAAAGTTACCCCATTTTGGAAACTACACCCCTCACAGAATTCATCAAGGGGTATAGTGAGCATTTTGACCTTACAGCCGTTTCACAGATTTTACTAACACTGGGATGTATAAATGAAACATTACTAAAATGTTACTTTATCCCCAAAGTTTTCATTTTCACAATGGGTTAAAGGCGAAAAAGCACCCCACAGTTTGCAAAACAATTGCTCCTGAACATGGCAATACCCCATATGTGGTCGTAATCTGCTGTATGGGTACATGGCAGGGCTCAGAATGGGAAGAGCGCTATTTGGCTTTTGGAGGGCAGATTTTGGTGGAATAGTTTTCTGGTACCATGTCGCATTTGCAGAGCCCCCAAAGTACCAATACAGTGGAAAACCCCTAAAAGTGACCCCCATTTTGGAAACTACACCCCTCACAGAACATATCAAGGGGTATAGTGAGCATTTTGACACTACAGCTGTTTCACAGATTTTATTAACATTGAGACATTAAAATGAAAAATTACTTTTTTTTCCAATAAACCCTCAATTTAGCCCCAAATTTTTCATTTTCACAAGAGGACAAAGGAGAAAAAGCACCCCAAAGTTTGTTACACAATTTCTCCTGAACACAAAAATGCCCCATATGTGGTTGTAAGCTGCTGCATGGGTACATGGTAGGGCTCAGAATGGAAAGAGCGCTATTTAGCTTTTGGAGGATCAGATTTTGCTTGAATAGTTTTCGGGTGCCATGTTGCATTTGCAGAGCCCCTAAAGTATCAATACAATACAAACCTACAAAAAGTGACCACATTTTGGAAACTACACCTCTCATAGAATTTATCTAGGTGTATAGTGAGCATTTTGACCTCACAGCTGTTTCACAGGTTTTATTGACTTTGGGACGTAAAAATGAAAAATTACTTTTTTCCAATAAACCGTCCATTTAGCGACATATTTTAAATTTTTGCAAGTGGTTAAAGAAGAAAAACACCCCACAGTTTGTTACACAATTTCTTCTGAACACAGAAATGCCCCATATGTGATTATAATCTGCTGTATGGGAACATGGATGGGGCTCAGAATGGAAAGAGCGCTATTTGGCTTTAGGAGGGCAGATGTGGCTGGAATAGTTTTCAGGTGCCATGTCACATTTGCAGAGCCCCTAAAGTACTAATACAATGGAAACCTCTCAAAAGTAACCCCATTTTAGAAACTACACCCCTCAAAGAATGTATCAAGGGGTATTATCATTTCGAGCCTAAAAATGCTTCCCAAAAATCAGTGTACAAAATGAAAATTAAAGTTTTTAAAGAAATATCCAATTTCAGTGCCTAATTCGTTGCGGCCACTTTGTGGCATCAGAGACATTCACTCCTAAAACTATTAAGTGGGCTATCCCGGGGACAAAAAAATTAAATATGTGGGTGTAAACTGCTGCTTGGGCACACAGCAGGGCTCAGAAGGGAAGGAGCACTGTGTTTTTTTTAGCTTTTGGAGTATACTGTAGATTTAGAGGGACTTTCTGGTCGCCATGTTATTTTTGCAGAGCCCTGGAGGTGCCAGTAAATTGGAATTTCCCAAGAAGTGACCCCCATTTTGTAGGGGCAATTTTAGGGTCTCTGCATATGTGACATGGCGTCCAAAAAAACAACAATCTAAATATGCGCTCCAAAAGCACATAGCGCTCCTTCACATCTGTGCCCTGCTGTGTGCCCAAATGGCAGTTTATGCCCACATGTATGACACTGGTGTACCCAGGACAACATACTTAACAATGCCATATGTGGGTATAAACTGCTGTTTGTGCACAGCCGGGCACAGAAGGGAAAGAGCGCTATTTTGGTTTTTGGAGCACAGTTTGCTTTTTGGACACCATGCTACTTTTGCAGAGCCCATGAATTGCCAGTAAAGTGAAATCCGCAGACATGTCACCCCATTTTGGAAACTACACCCTTCAAGGGATTTATTAAGTGGTGTAGCGAGAATTATTAACCCTTAAGTGTTGCATTCTTTTAATTTCCAGAAATGAATGCGCAGCTGATAATGAAAAGTTAAAAATGAAATTTTTCCATAGATACGCAATTTCAGTGCCCAATATGTTGTGCCCAGCTTATGTCTGCACAGACACACACTCCAAAAACTGTTGAGCGGGGATCCCGGGCACAACAGCTTTAGGAGCATTCCTCTCTGATACAAGCCGGGCACAACATATTACACACTGAAATGATGTATTCCTGGAAAAATTGTCATTTTCACCTTTCACAATCAGCTGCGTATTCATTTATGGATAATAAATTATAGCAACACTTGGGGGTTAAAAACGCTCACTGTACCCCTGGATAAATTCCTTCAGGGGTGTAGTTTCCAAAATGGGGTCACATGTCAGGGGATTCCACTTTACTGGTGTTTCAGCTCTGCAAAAGTGTCATGGTGCCCAAAAACCAAACCGTTCAAGTCTGTGCTCCAAAAACCAAATAGCGCTCCTTCCCTTCTGTGCCCGGCTGTGTCCAAACAGCAGTTTATACCCACATATAACATTAAGTACGTTATACTGGGTACACCAATGTCATACATGTGGGCATAAACTGCAGTTTGGGCACACAGCAGGGCGCAGAAGGGAAGGAGCGCTATGTGGCTTTTGGAGCATAGATTCAGAGGTTTGGGATCTGGACGCCATGTCATGTTTGCAGAGCCTCTAAAGTACCAGTAAAGTGGAATCCCCTAGGGAATGACCCCATTTTGAAAACTGCACCCCTCAAAGAATTTATCAAGGGGTGTAGTGAGCATTAGTATCCCAAACGTGACTGCACAGCGGATGGGGAATATGTGAGCTTTGCATAGTACATTGGGTACACTAAATTCCCTACTATATCCCCAGTAGCTCCTATTATTGGAGGGGTCACTCTGGGGGTCACTTCTAGTTTATTTTCCCTCGTAATCTCTAAATCTGGCTTGTACCCTAATATACGCTTGCACAGCTTATACATTCCCTTCCTGCCGCAGCCAGTTATGTTCTAATGATTTGGCGATTTTTGGGGTTTTTGTCTTCACATTGTACAAGCTATATTTTCTTTATTTTTCTGGTGATGTAACCACATGAGGGCTTGTTGTTTGCGATATGAGATGTATTTTGTAATGACATCATTTTTAGGTGCTTACAACTTATTAAATAAATTTTATTAACTCTTTCTTGGTGGATTAAAAAACAACCCCATCAATTCTGGCACTGCGTTTTACCTTTTAAATTTTTCGTCATGCAGCGTACAGCATAAGTAACATGTTACCTTTATTCTGCGGGTCGGTACGATTACGGCAATACCTCATTTATACTGTTTTTTATGCGATACTACTTTTGCAGAAGAAAAACCCATTTGGTGACATAAATCAATTTTTTTTTGCATCGCTAACTTCTCAGATGCGTAGCATTTGTATTTTTCAGTTTAGAGAGTTGTTTTAGGGCTTATTTTTTGCTGGACAACCTGTGCTTTTTATTGGTACTGTTTTGGGGTACATATGACTTTTTATGGCATATTTTGTAAGGTGAGATGGCGAAAAATCATTGCTTTTGGCGTTTTTTTTCCGTTATTTTTTTCCCGACATAAAATATGATACACGGGATATTTCCCGTGTACGTTAAATATGGTTTCAGTTTTATTGTACAGGTTGTTACGGATGCGGCGATACCAAATATGTATTGTTTTTATTAATTTTAGGTTTATTTTTTATATAATTCATTTTATATAGGAAAAGGGAATTTTGGGGGCTTTATTCTTTTATTAATTTTTTTCACATACTTTATTTTTTTTTTTTACTTTTTTTTTTACTTTTTCATGTGTCCCATTAGAACACCTGAGCCAGAGATGCTTTGATCTCTGGCTCAGTACTATAGACTGCAAGACACGAGCATACAAGTGTCTTGCAGTCTATACAGGAATTCATCGCTATGGAGACGCATAGCCTAACTTCCGGAGGTCTCGGCAGGATCAACCAGGTAGTGGGGTCTCCAGGCAGCCTGGGGTCACTGGGCAGACCCCAGGCTGCAGATTATAGATATCAGCACCCCCCGATCTCGCCGTGGGGGGTGACGGGGGCGGTGGCAAGATGGCGGAACCCCTTGGATGCCGCGGTCATGTTTGACCGCGGCATCCAAGGGGTTAAAACCTCCGATCGGAACTCAGTTCTGACCGGGGGTTATGGAGTAGGGTGTTAGCTGTCAGTTACAGCTAACACCCGGTTCTGATGCCACCTGCTCAGATAGTGAGCGGGTGGCCGGCCTCGGGCATAGTATTACACCCTGGTGCGTGAAGTACCTAGCGCCCAGGATGTAATAGTATGTCCAAGGTCGTTAAGGAGTTAATAATACTCCTGTATGCCCCCTTAAATCAATAATACCCCTGTGCCCCTCCTAATAATATTCCTGTATACCCCCTTAAATCAATAATGCCCCGTGTCCCCCAAAAAAATACTCCTGTATGCCTTCTTAAATTAATAATACCTCAACTAATAATGCCCCTTAATTAATAGTTCTCCTGTATATTCCCTTAAAGGGGTTGTCCAGGACATGCAGAACTGGGGCAGGAGGCCGGGGAAGGTGAAACATGAAAAAAAAAAAAAAAAACATACTCTTCTGTCCCAGGTACTTCGGTGTCCCCTGTTGCTGTCAGGTCCAGCGTCGCCCGGGGCTTGTTCTGGCGGAAGTCCTCGGTGCACGTGGCCTCAGCGGTCACAGGAAAGGACCCGGGATGTCACTCGCATACGTCACTGGTGACCTCCTGGGTTCTTTTCTGTGACCACTGAGGCCACTAGTTGGCGAGGACTTCCGCCAGAACAAGCCCCTGGGCGGCCTTCAACCAGACAACGGGGACATCGATGTGCTGGAGACTGTCGAATATGTTTTTTTTTTTTTTTTTTTTTTTATGTTTCACCTTCCCCGGTCTCCTGCCCAAGTACTGTAATTCCTGGACAACCCCTTTAAATCAATAATGCACACCTTAAATTAGTATAGCCCAATACCCTCTTACAGCCTTACATAAATACTGCCTCCCAATAGCCCCCTTATATTAATAATGCCCCTGCTTGCCCTAATTACCCCTTATGGTTATTGGCCCTTAATATTTTTAAGGTCTCCCACCTCCCCAAAAAAATAAAAAAAACAACAATAATAATACTCACCTTCCTCCAAACCCCTTTGCATGGACTTGCCACCGCCGCCTCTCCTTGCTGTATCCTGCAGCCTACAAGATACCATTACCACAGAACGTCTATGTCCCAGCACAGGCGGCGCTATGTAGTGAAGTCATTGCACCCGCCTGCAACAGGACACTGACGTTTTAATTGTCGCTAGGGAACCTGTAAGCCACAAGCCACAATAAGCCTGAGGCCCCCAACCTTTTTCACGCCAAGGACCAGTTTTCCACAGCCCGATGGGGGGGTGGAGGGTATTGCTGGTTGGGGGTGGGATTTGGGTTTCAGGGCCACCCCACATCTAATATTGCCCCCCTCCATGGGTAATAGCCTCCTCACATATGTAATGCTATTACCTGTGGGGGGCACTATTACTATAATAGTGCTCTAATAGCACCCCCCAAAGGTAATAGTTTGCTTCCCCACAAAAGTAATACTGTTACTTATGGGGGGCACTATTACAGTAATAGTGCCCCCCACAGGTAATAGTTGTAAGATGGGGAAACAGCCCTCATGTTATGAATGTAACTGTTTCTATAAATGAGGTTATTTTTTTTTTATAAACTGACATTTGTTTGTTTGACCACAAGAGGCCACTGTTACCTCAGAAATAGAAAAGACTGTAATTCTGTAATTCCCTGGAGTAGTGACGTGGAGACCCTGTTCTGCAGAGGTTGTACAAGAAGCAGCGGAGTGTGTGTGTGGCAGCCATCTTAGGAGTGTGCTTTTGAGCTTTTAGAAGAAGGGACTGAAGTGAGAGAAAAAGGATTCCTAAGGGATCGGAGATATAGCAAGGGGGTGCTGAAGCAGAGACTGTTTCAGGGTTTGTTCAGACAGCATCCTAAGTTGAAGATTGCTATCAAGGACCCAGCTGAGAAGTGGCCCTGTCAGTGAGAACGCATGTTTTCTGGATGAGCCCTGCTTCCAGCTGTTCCAGACAAAAGCTTAGGGTACACAACAAATTTGGATCAGTAAGAGAAGTAATTATGCACGCACCGCATTACATTTTTGGTGCAAATTGCTTGGGACTGAGTAAGGGCCTGTAGTTAGAATAGTTAGGCATCCTCATCTTCAAAGGCCACACTACTGGTGAATTATCTACCTATTCGGTAGTAAGGAGCTTCTGAGGAAGTCTAGAAGCGACATTTTATACATTGTCACATTTATTTGGCTTGCAAGCTGACCTACTATATATTATATTTACTTGGTTGTACTTTGTTTGTGGGGAATAGGGGTATTTTGATAAGTTTGTAAGCTCTTGTGTAATACCGCCGGTGCCCCTATCACACTCATTGAATTGTTCCTGTGACTAGGGTGATAAATAGGTAACAAGCGGCTGGTTAGTTGCAGCCTGCAGATAGGTAAAAGCTTGGAGTTTATTGGAGGCACACATTGGAGGGCACCGCGCTGTACAACACCAGGGCCTCAGCTTCCTGGCTGAGTGTATGTAAATAGTTGGGAGTGTTTTTTTGGTAAAGAGGTGTTACTACACAAAGTAAAATCTTGTTTTTACTAAATTGATTTGGAGTCGCTTCCTTTGTTTGTGACTTCACTGTATCCTGGGGAGCCCACCCCGGTACACGGCTTACACCAGCATAAGGTAAAAGCCATCTAATTATTCATTATTGTTATTAATTACAACCCCGTTTTTTCTTTTACACACTTTGAATATGCAAATCCCTTTGGGATTCCCTTTACATTGGTAATGCATATCATGCACCTCTTTTCTATAAACATAGTGTTCACTCTCTGTCCTGCCAACCAATTGTGGTCTTTTAATTGTGGTATTTTATTATATTGCTTTTGTGATGTTATACATGAATAATTTTGTCATGTGATCTATGTTCTCTCCCCTCCTCCATTTTGCAGGATGTTTCATAAACCACATCAGGACTTTCACTTGCATGTACTCTTGGTTTGATAAAGATGTCCTAAACCTTGAAACGCTTTATCTATGTACAGTTCTTATACTTGTTTGTTTTTCCTATATATATTACAATAAACCAACTACTGGTTTTAAGTTGGTTTAGTTTTTTCAAAACAACTTTCACAAACGAACCAACAACTGGTGAGGAGCACTACCATCTGTTTCTACTATCCTTCCACACCTGTTTTTGCACTTGTTGTGGAAGCTTGCTCTACTATTAGATTCATCAAACAGTCACTTGGAGGCTAAGGTCCCACGCAGCGAGCCTGAGCCAAAAAGCACCGCAGAAAAGAGCGCGGTGGAAACGCATCACAGTTTTTTTCCACAACCTCTGCAGACTTTCTGCTTCCATTATACCTGTAGGGAAACCGCCGGCATTTCCGTAGGTGTAACTGTAACGGTTTTGGAAATCGCAGCGTGTCCGCAGCACGTATATTTTTCGCAAGGTGTGGATGAGATTTTCTAGAATCCCATCTACCTTACAGCAACTGTAAAACACCGCACTTTTTTCCGTGGCGTTTCTGTTGGGGCCAAACTGCGGCATTTCTGTTGGGCCCTGGCCTTCTGCAGCTCTTTTTTTCTGCATTAACCTAAATCTCATTCAATTTGCTGGTGTAAAATGCAGAGTTTGTTTCCGTTGCATTTCTATTGTTAAGATAGGCCATCAATATCTGATCATATGGAGCAAACACTTGACTACAACGGGTGTTTCAGGACTGATCAGTTGTTCAGGACTGCTAACTGTATTTGGTAATAGATAGCTAGCATGTTTGTTTATTAAATGTAAAGGTGGGGTTTTTTTTTACTTTTTATTATTTGTTTATTTTTTATTCTTTATTTTCAACTTTTTTTTTTTCTTTTTACCTATTCCATGAGGGAACTTGAGTTTAGGATCTCTGATCCCCAGTGCAATGTACTACAATACATAGTATTGCAGCAGATTGCACATAGGCTCCCTATGTGTTATAGAGAGCAGGAGTCAGGAGGCTTTTGCTTGACCTCCTGGCTGCTGTGGCAACTCCTTGCACTCCTCAATCTTGATTCCAGACCCCCGGATGCTGTGATCGCTGTTGATCAAGACATCTGAGGGATTAATCCAGAGTATTTTTCAACTCCAGCGAGTAATCTTGGGACACAGGCACAGCTCCTTTGTCCACAGCATTACAGCACCATACTATTACAGCACTGAGTGTTAAGTATACGCTCAGCACGACGTAATAGTACTGTGCAGAGCGGGAAGAGGTTAATGGCTGTGTCATCCACTAGAAATAAAAAAAATAGGAAAAACTGAGGTGAAAAAATTAAAAATGCAAGATATAAAGTCTACCACCTCCCCCAAGCATATTCAATTTCCAATGCGCAAGATGACACAGGCAGGAGATTGTAGGGGTCTGATTGGCAAGGCTGAAGGTCTGCCCCCAGTACACCAACTGACAAATTTACATAAGATTCAAATTTGTTTTTCTCCAAATCTATAAAGTTACATACATAAGGTATAATTTTTATTGCTGTAACGCGCTCTGTAACATCTACAAAGTTCCTCTGCAGACTTTCTGCCCCTATTATACTTATACGGAAATTGCCAGCATTTCCATAGGTATAATTGACATATTGCAATTTACAAAAACGCATTTTTGAAATTGCAGCATTTCCGATCCGCACATCCGCAGATTTTTTTCTGCAGTGTGCGGATGGGATTAGCCAGAATAAGCCAGGTAATATAAAACACTGCATTTTTTGCAATGTGGAGACCTTGTCTTAAAGTGAAGAGGCATTTTAATAAGATACTTCGTTTCTGGTATTATATCATCTTGGAAGATAAAATGAAGCTTATGGGAGTAAAATTTTGCAACAGCCCCTTCCTCCTACCTACTTCATGCTATTCTTATGCATCAGAGAATTGTTTGGGCCCACTAAGGCCTTATTAACACGACAGTGGCGTTTTTAACATATCTAATAGTCATTAAAAATGGACATACATGTCGTAACTGTTTTGCATCCGTCCCATTCCATTTCTCTGTTTTGATAGCTGAGTGTATCCATTTTACATCATTTTTAACTGTGAAAAAAACGGACTTAAAATGGATGTCAAACAAGATCCATTGATTTTTATTGTGCTCATCTGTCCGTACAAATGGACAAAGATAGAGTATGTAAGTTTTATTTGATGGCCATAAAAAACAGTCAATCAGAAAAACGGACATGTGTATAGACACATTGAAATCAGAGTGTTCTTCATACTGATTTACAGTTGCAGCAAAGTGGATGACATACAATATAAAAAAACTTTACCCATATGCTGTATAAAAAACCTGCAGCACAAAGTGATTTGCACTTCAGGCTTTAACCCCTTGACGACATCAAACGTAATTGTCTGCCTTAAGGCAAATGGACATACTATTAAGTCCAATGCCGACTGCCTGCTCAGTGTGCGAGCGGGAGCTTTTCTGGAGCGAGTGTTAGCTGTCTCTAACAGGGACAGCTAACACTCTGCTGCAGCACCTGTGGTTGGAGGTGAGATGTGATTGAGGGTTTTAACTCCTTAGATACAGCAGGTTTTGTTGTTATAGTGCTCCCCACAATCACCGTTCTCCCCACACAGTGCTTTCGGGGGGTTGCTGATATCTATTTTCAGCAGCCCGGGATCTAATCAGTGACTCCGAGTCTGCCAGAGCCACATACCTGGTTGTTCCTGCCAAGATGAGAGGAAATCAGCCTATAAGTCTCAATAGGTTGACTTCCTGTAATACATGTGTATTGCAGTGTATACTACTGAACGAGTGATCAGAAGATCACTGGTTTAAGTCCCTTAGTGGGACATAAAAAATTAAAAAAAAAAAGTGTTAAAAAAAATTATTAAATGAATAAAGCCCTAAATACATATTTGGTATTGCCACATCCATAACAAATTGTACAATAAAACTGAAACATTATTTAACCTGCATGTCAAATGTTACGCCTCTCAGAAGATGGCAATGCAAAACAAAATGGGTTTTTGTTCTGCAAAATTAGCAACACATAAAAAAATATAAATTAGGTATCGGTGTCATTGTTATAACTCAAAGAATAACGGTAACATGATATTTATGTGGTACTCTGCATGGAAAAAATTGTAAAAGATAAAAAGCAATGCTAGGTTTTAATCCACCAAGAAAGAGTTAATACAATGTAGACAATAAGTTATAGGCACCCCAAAATGTTGTCATTGAAATTGCATCTCATCCTGCAAAACACAAGCCCTCATATGGCTAGATCACCAGAAAAATAAGAGATACAGTGGGGAAAAAAAAGTATTTAGTCAGCCACCAATTGTGCAAGTTCTCCCACTTAAAAAGATGAGAGAGGCCTGTAGTTGACAACATACGTAGACCTCAACTATGAGAGACAAAATGAGAAAACAAATCCAGAAAATCAGATTGTCTGATTTTTTAAGAATATATTTGCAAATTATGGTGGAAAATAAATATTTTCCACCATAAATAAACAAGCAAGATTTCTAGCTCTCACAGACCTGTAACTTCTTTTTTAACCCCTTAAGGACCCAGCCCAAAAGTGCGTTAAGGACCAGGCCTCGTTTTTCAAAACTGACATGTGTCACTTTATATGGCAATAACTTTGAGACGTCTTAACTTACACAAGTGATTTTGAGATAGTTTTTTCGTGACACATTGTACTTCATGTTAGTGGTAAACACTAATGAATATTTTTGTATTTATTTATAGAAAAATAGGAAATTTGATGGAAATTTTGAAAAAAATCGCAATTTTCAAAATGTGAAATGCTCTGCTTTTCAGATAGATAGTCATACCACCCAAATACATTAATACATATTATCTACCATATCTCTGCTTTATATCGGCATCATCTTTTAATCGTCCTGTAATTTATTTTGGATGTTAGAAGGCTTACAAGTGTAACAGCGATTTTGCAGATTTACAAGAAAATTTCCCAAACTAATTTTTTAGGGACCACTTCAGTTCTGAAGAGGATTATAAAGGCCTATATATTAGAAACCCCCATAAATCACCCCATTTTCAAAACTGCACCCCTCAAATAATTCAAAATAACATTTGGGAAGTTTGTTAACCCTTTAAGAATTTCACTGGAATTAAAACAATATGGAGGTGAAATTTAGACATTTAATTTTTTCCCACTAATTCCTTAATTTAGCCCTAAAATTAACACATTCACAAAGGGTTAAAGGAAAAAATGCATCTCACAGTTTGTTAATGCACGGAAATACCCCACAAGTGGGTGTAAACTGATGTTTGGGCGAATGGCAGCGCACGGAAGGGAAGGAGCGACACTGGGCGTCTGAAAAGCAGATTTTGCTGGAATAGTTTTCAGGTGCCATGTCTCATTTGCAAAGCCCTTAGAGTACCAATACAAAGGGAAACCCCAAAAAGTGACCCCATTTTGCAAACTACACCCCTCACAGAATTCATATAGGGGTATAGTGAGCATTTTGACCTTACATTCGTTTCACAGATTTTGCTAACACTGGGATGTATAAATGAAACATTACTAAAATGTCACTTTATCCCCAAAGTTTTCATTTTCACAATGGGTTAAAGGAGAAAAAGCACCCCACAGTTTGCAAAATAATTGCTCCTAAACACAGCAATACCCCATATATGGTCGTAATCTGCTGTATGGGTACATGGCAGGGCTCAGAATGGAAAGAGCGCTATTTAGCTTTTGGAGAGCAGATTTTGCTGGAATAGTTTTCAGGTACCATGTCGCATTTGCAGAGCCCCCAAAGTACCAATACAGTGGAAACCCCCTAAAAGTGACCCCATTTTGGAAACTAAACCCCTCACAGAACATATCAAGGGAAATAATGAGCATTTTGACCCTACAGCTGTTTCACAGATTTTATTAACATTGGGACATTAAAATGAAAAATTACTTTTTTTCCAATAAACCGTCAATTTAGCCCGAAATTTTTCATTTTCACAAGAGGACAAAGGAGAAAAAGCACCCCAAAGTTCGTTACACAATTTCTCCTGAACACAGAAATGCCCCATATGTGGTTGTAATCTGCTGCATGGGTACATGGCAGGGCTCAAAATGGAAAGAGCGCTATTTAGCTTTTGGAGGGCAGATTTTGCTGGAATAGTTTTCGGATGCCATGTTGCATTTGCAGAGCCCCTAAAGTACCAATATAATACAAACCCCCAAAAAGTGACCCATTTTGGAAACTACACCCCTTATAGAATTTATCTAGGGGTATGGTGAACATTTTGACCTCACAGCTGTTTCACAGATTTTATTAACATTGGGACATTAAAATGAAAAATTACTTTTTTTTCCAATAAACCGTCAATTTAGCCCGAAATTTTTCATTTTCACAAGAGGACAAAGGAGAAAAAGCACCCCAAAGTTCGAACACAGAAATGCCCCATATGTGGTTGTAATCTGCTGCATGGGTAAATGGCAGGGCTAAAAATGGAAAGAGCGCTATTTAGCTTTTGGAGGGCAGATTTTGCTGGAATAGTTTTTGGATGCCATGTCGCATTTGCAGAACCCCTAAAGTACCAATATAATGGAAACCTCTCAAAAGTGACCCCATTTTAGAAACTACACCCCTCAAGGAATGTATCAAGGGGTATTATCATTTAGAGCCTAAAAATGCTTCCCAAAAATTAATGTACAAAGTGAAAATTAAAGTTTTTAAAGAAATATCCAATTTCAGTGCCTAATACGTTGCGGCCACTTTGTGGCATCAGAGACATGCACTCCTAAAACTATTAAGTGGGCTATCCCGGGGACAAAAAAATTATATATGTGGGTATAAACTGCTGCTTGGGCACGCAGCAGGGCTCAGAAGGGAAGGAGCACTGTGGTTTTTTTTAGCTTTTGGAGTACAGATTTAGAGGGACTTTCTGGTCGTCATGACATTTTTGCAGAGCCCTGGAGGTACCAGTAAATTGGAATTCCCCAAGAAGTGACCCCCATTTTGTAGGGGCAATTTTAGGGTCTCTGCAAATGTGACATGGTGTCCAAAAAAACAACAATCTAAATATGCACTCCAAAAGCACATAGCGCTCCTTCACATGTGCGCCCTGCTGTGTGCCCAAATGACAGTTTATGCCCACACGTATGACACTGGTGTACCCAGGATAACGTACTTAACAATGCCATATGTGGGTATAAAATGCTGTTTGGGCACAGCCAGGCACAGAAGGGAAAGAGCGCTATTTTGGTTTTTAGAGCACAGTTTGCTTTTTGGACACCATGCCACTTTTGCAGAGACCATGAATTGTCAGTAAAGTGGAATCCGCAGACATGTCACCCCATTTTGGAAACTATACCCTTCAAGGGATTTATCAAGTGGGGTAGCGAGCATTATTAACCCTTAAGTGTTGCATTCTTTTAATTTCCAAAAATGAATGCGCAGCTGATAATGAAAAGTTAAAAATGAAATTTTTCTATAGATACGCTATTTCAGTGCCCGATATGTTGTGCCCAGCTTATGTCTGCACAGACACACACTCCAAAAACTGTTGAGCGGGGATCCCGGGCACAACAGCTTTTGGAGCGTTCATCTCTGATACAAGCCGGACACAACATATTACGCACAGAAATGTCGTATTCCTGGAATAATTGTCATTTTCACCTTTCATCATCAGCTGCCTATTCATTTATGGATAATAAATTATAGCAACACTTGGGGGTTAAAAATGCTCACTGTACCCCTGGATAAATTCCTTCAGGGGTGCAGTTTCCAAAATGGGGTGACATGTCAGGGGATTCCACTGTACTGGCATTTCAGCTCTGCAAAAGTGCAATGGCGTCCAAAAACCAAATAGCGCTCCTTCCCTTCTGTGCCCGGCTGTGCCCAAACAGGAGTTTATACCCACATATCACATTAAGTACCTTATCCTGGGTACACCAGTGTCATACATGTGGGTATAAACTGCGGTTTGGGCACACAGTAGGGCACAGAAGGGAAGGAGCGCTATATGGCTTTTGGAGCGCAGATTCAGATGTTTGGGATCTGGATGCCATGTCATGTTTGCAGAGCCTCTAAAGTACCAGTAAAGTGGAATCCCCTAGGGAATGACCCCATTTTGAAAACTGCACCCCTCAAAGAATTTATCAAGGGGTGTAGCGAGCATTAGTATCCCAGACGTGACTGCACAGCGGATGGGGAAAAGTGAATATGTAATCTGTGCGTAGTACATTGGGTACACTAAATTCCCTACTATTTCCCCAGTAGTTCCTATTATTGGGGGGTCACTCTGGGGGTCACTTCTGGTTTATTATCCCTCGTAAGCTCTAAATCTGGGGTGTACCCTAATATACGCTCGCACAGCTTATACATTCCCTTCCTGCCGCAGCCAGTTATGCTCTAATGATTTGGCGATTTTTGGGGTTTTTGTCTTCACATTGTACGAGTTATATTTTCTTTATTTCTCTGGTGATGTAGCCATATGAGGGCTTGTTGTTTTCAGGGTGAGATGTATTTTTTAATGACATCATTTTTAGGTGCTTACAACTTATTAAATAAATTTTATTAACTCTTTCTTGGTGGATTAAAAAACAACCCCATCAATTCTGGCACTGCGTTTTATCTTTTAAATTTTTCACCATGCAGCGTAGAGCATAAGTAACATGTTATCTTTATTCTGCGGGTCGGTACGATTACGGCGATACCTCATTTATAATGTTTTTTTATGCAATACCAATTTTGCAGAACAAAAACCCATTTGGGGACATAAATTAATTTTTTTTGCATCGCCATCTTCTAAGATGCGTAGCATTTTTATTTTTCAGTTTAGAGAGTTGGTTTAGGGCTTATTTTTTGCGGTACAACCTGTGCTTTTTATTGGTACTGTTTTGGGGTACATATGACTTTTTGATCACTTTTTATGGCATATTTTGTAAGGTGAGATGGCGAAAAATCGTTACTTTTGGCGGGTTTTTTCCATTTTTTTTTCCCCGACTTTCACCGTGTACATTAAATATGGTTTCAGTTTTATTGCACAGGTTGTTACGGACGCAACGATACCAAATATGTATTGTTTTTATTAATTTTTAGGTTTATTTTTTATATAATTCATTTTATATAGGAAAAGGGAATTTTGGGGGGCTTTATTCTTTTATTAATTTTTTTGACATACTTTATTATTTTTTTTTTTCACTTTTTTTTACTTTTTCTTGTGTCCCATTAGGACACCTGAGCCAGCAATGCTTTGATTGCTGGCTCAGCACTATAGACTGCAAGACACGAGCATACTCGTGTCTTACAGCCTATACAGGAAGTCAGCGCTATGGAAACACAGCCCTGACTTCCTGATGTCTCGGCAGGATCAACCAGGTACTGGGGGCTCCAGGCAGCCTGGGGTCACTTGGCAGACCCCGGGCTGCACATTAGAGATATCGGCACCGGGGCACCGGGGGGGTCGGCAAGACGGCGCAACCCCTTGGATGCCGCGGTCATGTTTGACCGCGGCATCCAAAGGGTTAAAACCGCCGATCGGAAGTTATGGCCGACCGGGGGTTATGGAGCAGGGTGTTAGCTGTCAGATACAGCTAACACCCGGTTCCGATACCGCCCGCTCAGATAGTGAGCGGGCGGCCGGCCTCGGGCGTAGTATTACGTCCTGGTGCGCGAGTACCTAGCGCCCAGGACGTAATAGTACGTCCAAGGTCGTTAAGGGGTTAAGAGGCTCCTCTGTCCTCCATTCATTACCTGTAGTAATGGCACCTGTTTGAAATTGTTATCAGTATAAAAAAACACCTGTTCACAACCTCAAACAGTCACACTCCAAACTCCATTATGGTGAAGACCAAAGAGCTGTGGAAGGACATCAGAAACAAAATTGTAGACCTGCACCAGAATGGGAAGACTGAATCTGCAATAGGCAAGCAGCTTGGTGTGAAGAAATCAACTGTGGAAGCAATAATTAGAAAATGGAAGACATACAAGATCACTGATAATCTCCCTCGATCAGGGGCTCCACACAAGATCATACCCAGTGGGGTCAAAATAATCACAAGAATGGTGAGCAAAAATCCCAGAACCACACAGGGGGACCTAGTGAATGACCTGCAGAAAGCTGGGACTAACGTAACAAAGGCTACCGTCAGTAACACACTACTCCACCAGGGACTCATATCCTGCAGTGCCAGACATGTCCCCCTGCTTAAGCTAGTACACATCCGAGCCCATTTGGATGTTCCAGAAGAGTATTGGGAGAATGTCATATGGTCAGATGAAACCAAAAGTAGAACTGTTTGGTAGAAACACAACTCGTTGTGTTTGGAGGAGAGTGAATGCTGAGTTGCATCCAAAGAACACCATACCTACTGTGAAGCATGGGGGTGGCAGCATCATGCTTTGGGGCTGTTTCTCTGCAAAGGGACCAGGACAACTGATCCGTGTACATGAATGAATCAATGGGGCCATGTATCATGAGATTTTGAGAGCAAACCTCCTTCCATCAGCAAGGGCTATTGAAGATGAAACGTGGCTGGGTCTTTCAGCATGACAATGATCCCAAGCACACTGCCAGGGCAACGAAGGAGTGGCTTCGTAAAAAGCATTTCAAGGTCCTGGAGTGGCCTAGCCAGTCTCCAGATCTCAACCCCATTGAAAACCTTTGGAGGGAGTTGAAAGTCCGTGTTGCCCAGCGACAGCCCCAAAACATCCCTGCTCTAGAGGAGATCTGCATGGAGGAATGGGCCAACATACCAGCAACAGTGTGTGCCAACCTTGTGAAGACTTACAGAAAACGTTTGACCTCTGTCATTGCCAACAAAGGATATATAACAAAGTTCAGCTTGTGCCCAGCTTGCTCCAAAAGCTGTTGCGTCCGGGAGTTTTTCGAGTGTGTGTCTCTGTTGACACAAGCTGAGCGCAACATATCGGCCACTGGAATGGTATATCTCTGGAAAAATTGCAATTTTAACTTTTTCATTATCAGCAGTGCTTTCATTTCTGGAAACTACAGTAAATTAACGCAACACTCAAGGGTTAAAAATGCTAGCTACACCGCTTGATAAAGCCCTTAAGGGGTGTAGTTTCCAAAATGGGGTCACATGTCTGCGGATTTTACTTTATTGGCAATTCAGGGGCTCTGCAAAAGTGGCATGACGTCCAAAACCAAAACTGTGCTCCAAAAACCAAAATAGCGCTGTGTGCTCAAATAGAATTTAATACCCACATATGACGTTGTTACACTAGGTTCATACTTGTGCCTGGTATCCGTCCGCTGCCAAACCGTTTGAAATAAAAAATGGATTGGTCCAAAAAGGATTCCAAACTGTTACACAGCTGGATTAGTCAATGGGTGTCTGTTGAAAAAACTGTCCATTTGTGTCCGCTTTTGACAAAACCGTTTTTTTTGTTTTGTTTTCTTCCTTCATCATTCTGAGCATGTGCAGAGGGAAAAACGGATTGCAAAATGGACAAAAGCAAATTACTGGTAATCCATTTGTGCCCACCTTCCATAGATTTCAATATTAAATATAACGGATTTGTTGCTGTCTGGCATCCTTATTTTTTGGATGGAGAAAAAGTCCTGCAAGTCTGACTTTTTTCTCCACCCAAAAGAGCGTATACCAAATGGAAATTCTCCAAACACTCACCTGCGGATGGTTTTTACAACCCATTGAAATCAATGAGTTTTAAAATGAACCATTTGAAGTCAGCTTTTGAGGATTTTGATCAGTTTCAAAAATTGATTTTGTGCAGAGAGCCAAACGCAGATGTGAACCCAGCCTGTAAGAGGACCTGTCACCAAGTAAAAAATGCTAAATAATATACATCATTTGATTCTTGCCCTTCTCCTGGACAATTTGATGTTCTTCTTTTTAAAATTCGTCCACCCATTCACCATCATAAGCAGCAGTCACACTGCACCACCAATGATTCTAGTGTTTTTTACCAATTTTGTGGCAGGAGCTACTGCATGTTTACTTAACCCCTGATGTTCCATGATAGTATGGAGAAACTCATAGGGTATTCTTAGTTAATTGGGACTCCAGCAATGCCGTTCTTAAGTACAGACTAACCCTAATTTTAGCCCTGAGGGGGTGTTGGCGTGGCATTAAGCCAGTAACCTCATCCCTAATGGGTGTACCTTATTTGTTGATTTATTTATTTTTTTTTTTCATTAAAAGTTAAGTTTTATTTTTATTTCTGACAAACTGTTTTGGAACTCACCCATTCAAAAGATATGGCCCCTGGAAGATTATATGTAAACTAGCTCAGATTCTCCCTGTTGGTAGGAACCTTTTATTTTCTCATAGAAAACTATAAGGTTACCACCTTCTTGGAGAATCAGAGCTAGTTTACATATAAATTTCCAGGGGCCATATCTTTTCAATGGGTTGTCGGATTTTAAAAAGAAAAACACCAAATTTTTTTATTTAGCATTTTCTACTTGGTGACAGATCCTCTTTAAGTTAGTCATACTGGGTACAACAGTGTCATATATGTAGGCATAAACTGCTGTTTGGGCACACAGCAGGGTGCACATGTGATGGAGCACTAGGTGGCTTTTGGAGCACAGATTTAAATTGCTTGTTTTTGGACACCATATCACTTTTGCAGAGACCCTAAAATTGCCACTACAAAATGGGGTCATTTCTTGGGGAATTCCAATTTATTGGCACTTGTGGGGCTGTGCAAAAACAACAAAGCCTCCAGAAACCAATCCCTCTAAATCTATACTCCAAAAATCTAAAAAGCGCTGTGCTCCTTCCCTTCTGAGCCCAGCTGTGTGCCTTAAAAGCAATTTACAACCACATATACAACTTTTTTGTATCAGGGATAACCCACTTAAGGCTAAGGCCCCACGTAGCGTCCCACAGCAAAAAAGCGCAGCGGCAACGCATCACGGTTTTTCTTGCAGCGCTTTTCACAGAAAGTCCGCAGACTCTCTGTTGACACAAAGTGGGCCGAACATATTGAGCACTGAATTTACATATTTATTTAAAAATTTAAATTTTTATTTTGCACATTAATTTTTGGGGAGCACTCTTGGGCTGAAAATTATCATTTTTTTTAGATATTCCTTGAGGGGTTTAGCTTCTACAATAGGGTCAGTATTTTGGGATTTCTATTGTATTAGTACTCTAGGGGCCCTGCAAATGCGACATGGCACCCAAAAACTATTCCAGCAAAATCTGCCCTCCAAAAGCCAAATAGCTCTCTTTCTATTCCCAGCACTGCCATGTACTCATACAACATTTTACAACCACATATGGAGCATTGCCATGTTCAGGAGAATTGTATAATGAACTGTGGTGTGATTTTTCTTCTTTAATCCCTTGTGAAATGTTTTTTTGGGAGAAAAATAAATTTTTCAATTTCATGTCCCACTGCTAATAAAATTTGTGAAACAGTCATGGAGTCAAAATGCACCCCTTGATAAATTCTAAGAGTGGTGTAGTTTCCAAAATGAGGTCACTTTTTAGGGATTCTATTGTACTGAGACTTTAGGGGCTCTGAAAATGCGACATGGCACCGGAAAACCATTCCAACCAAATCTTCCCTTCAAATGCCAAATAGCCCTCTTTTCATTCTGAGCCCAGCTATGTGTAACCATACAGCAGTTGTAGTGTTCATGGTCCCTGACAACTGGTTTTGGGAAATTTTCTTGTAAATCTGGAAAATCGCTGTTACACTTGTAATCCTTCTGTCCAAAATAAATTAAAGGACGATTAAATGACGATGCCAATATAAAGCAGAGATATGATAGATAATATTTATTAATGTATTTGTATGGTATGGCTATCTGTCTGAAAAGCAGAGCATTTCACAGGTTGAAAATTGCAAATTTTTACAAATTTCCATCAAATTTCCTATTTTTTTTTTTTAAATAAATACAAAATATTGATCAATGTTTACCACTAACATGAAGTACAATGTGTTATGAAAAAAAGTTAAAGTTTCACAAAGCTATTGCCATTATAAAGTGACACATGTCAGTTTTGAAAACTGGGGCTGTATCCTTAAGGACACGGTGGAAATGCCAGAGCAAAAAACGCTGCGTTTTACAGTTCCTGCAAAGTGGATGGGATTCTGGCTAATCCCATCCACATATTGCAGAAAGAAATCACAGCATGTCAATTATACCTAAGGAAACGCTGGCAGAAAGTCCGCAGAGGAAAACTCTTGCAAAATCGCAATGAAAAATGCTGCAGAAAAAAACACAATGTGTCTTGTGTTTGGTTTTTTTTGCAACTTTTTTTTTTTCACTACACTTTGCTACGTGGGGCCTTAGCCTAAGGCTGTTTTGGCCATGTCCTTAAGGTGTTATACTCACAGCATGTCAATTATTGCTGTGGTTTTTACCTATAGATTTCATTTTTTTTTCATTAAAGTTTTTATTGCACAATAGGAAAAAAACAACATAAAACACAAATGAATGCAGGGGGTGAAGGGAAAAGGGGGACATCAGGGGGTACAGTCACTGGGAGGGAAGGTGAGGGGGAGGGGGACAAGCAGATAGTGTGACGCAGCGGAGTAAAACATTATGTCAAACAATCAAACAACAAAACAAAGAATAAACAGTAGAGGGTGGGTATCCCACCTAGAGGTAAGGCATAATCACCTGCCCTAGAATCAGGGGGGCTGTTGGAAAAAGAGGGTGTAGGATAGATTCAGAAGGAGTAAGAAGTAGAAGGTATAGGGAAAATGTGGGAGGGTGGAGAGGGAAAACTGCTGAGGGTATCATGAGGGGGGGGGGGGGGGAAAGGCAGTTTAGAATTCAGTGGAATAGTAGAAAGTGTTCCAAAGGAACCAGGTCTGTCGGTGGGCTCTATCGTTGTTTTTCAGCTCAGAAAGCATGTTTTCCATACTGTGAATGCGGAGGAGCTCCTACAGCCAAGATGCCAGAGAGGGCATGAACGATGATTGCCACAATCGGGGAATGACCGTTCGAGCAGCAACTAGCATAAATCCAAGTAGCCTACAGTTATGTCTCTTAAACTTCCTGGGAAATATGGAAAGGAGGAGAGGGGCGGGGTCATCTTCCAGAGCAATACCGGTCACCATTCGAATTATGTGTTTAACCTCCGTCCAGAACGGGCACAAGAGAGAACTCTCCCACCAGATGTGCACCATCGTACCCCGGTCAGTGTTGCATCTCCAACATTGATTCAAAGTGGAGGGATAGATTTCATGGAGGACAGAGGGTACTCTGTACCAGTGCGAGAGGATCTTAAAATTAGTTTTGTTTGCCTTGCAAGAAATGGAAAACTTGTGGCATGCCCGAAAGGCAGAGTACCACGCACCTGGTGTGAACGAAACCTCCAACTCTCGCTCCCAACATCTCGTGTAGGCTGGTAGTTGGTCAGAAGACTCCTCCAGTAACATGCTATAGACTAGTGATATAGTGCGTGACGGAGTTGCCGCGGAGAGGCAGAGACGCTTGAATGATAACAGTGCCCTATGTGAATTCTTAATGAAGGTATTACAGATTTCAATTTTTAAGGCCATGGCCCCACATGCATAAATGTGGCGTTTTACAGTCAGCACAAAGTGGATGGGATTCTAGTGAATCCCTTCCACACATTGCAGAAAAATACATGCAGCAGAAATGCTGCGATTTCCCAAACCGTTGTGGTTAATTATACAGTGCCTTGCGAAAGTATTCGGCCCCCTTGAACTTTTCAACCTTTTGCCACATTTCAGGCTTCAAACATAAAGATATAAAATTTAAATTTTTTGGTGAAGAATCAACAACAAGTGGGACACAATTGTGAAGTGGAAAAAATAAAAAACTGAAAAGTGGGGCGTGCAATATTATTCGGCCCCTTTACTTTCAGTGCAGCAAACTCACTCTAGAAGTTCAGTGAGGATCTCTGAATGATCCAATGTTGTTCTAAATGACTGATGATGATAAATATAATCCACCTGTGTGTAATCAAGTCTCCGTATAAATGCACCTGCTCTGTGATAGTCTCAGGGTTCTGTTTAAAGCGCAGAGAGCATCATGAAGACCAAGGAACACACCAGGCAGGTCCGTGATACTGTTGTGGAGAAGTTTAAAGCCGGATTTGGATACAAAAAGATTTCCCAAACTTTAAACATCCCAAGGAGCACTGTGCAAGCGATCATATTGAAATGGAAGGAGTATCAGTCCACTGCAAATCTAGCAAGACCCGGCCGTCCCTCTAAACTTTCATCTCAAACAAGGAGAAGACTGATCAGAGATGCAGCCAAGAGGCCCATGATCAATCTGGATGAACTGCAGAGATCTACAGCTGAGGTGGGAGAGTCTGTCCATAGGACAACAATCAGTCGTACACTGCACAAATCTGGCCTTTATGGAAGAGTGGCAAGAAGAAAGCCATTTCTCAAAGATATCCATAAAAAGTCTCGTTTAAAGTTTGCCACAAGTCACTTGGGAGACACACCAAACATGTGGAAGAAGGTGCTCTGGTCAGATTAAACCAAAATTGAACTTTTTGGCCACAATGCAAAATGATATGTTTGGCGTAAAAGCAACACAGCTCATCACCCTGAACACACCATCCCCACTGTCAAACATGGTGGTGGCAGCATCATGGTTTGGGCCTGCTTTTCTTCAGCAGGGACAAGGAAGATGGTTAAAATTGATGGGAAGATGGATGGAGCCAAATACAGGACCATTCTGGAAGAAAACCTGTTGGAGTCTGCAAAAGACCTGAGACTGGGACGGAGATTTATCTTCCAACAAGACAATGATCCCAAACATAAGCAAAATCTACAATGGAATGGTTCACAAATAAACGTATCCAGGTGTTAAAATGGCCAAGTCAAAGTCCAGACCTGAATCCAATCGAGAATCTGTGGAAAGAGCTGAAAACTGCTGTTCACAAACGCTCTCCATCCAACCTCACTGAGCTCGAGCTATTTTCCAAGGAAGAATGGGCAAGAATTCAGTCTCTCGATGTGCAAAACTGATAGAGACATACCCCAAGCGACTTGCAGCTGTAATCGCAGCAAAAGGTGGCGCTACAAAGTATTAACTTAAGGGGGCCGAATAATTTGGCTCGCCCCACTTTTCAGTTTTTTATTTTTTACAAAAGTGTAAAATATCCAATAAATTTCGTTCCACTTCACGATTTGGTCCCACTTGTTGTTGATTCTTCACCAAAAAATTAAAATTTTATATCCTTATGTTTGAAGCCTGAAATGTGGCAAAAGGTTGAAAAGTTCAAGGGGGCCGAATACTTTCGCAAGGCACTGTACCTACGGAAATGCTGTCGGCTTCCCAATAAGTATAATAGAAGCAGAAAGTTCACTTTCTGTGAAAAGTCCTGCGGGAAAAACCACAATGCGTTTTTGCCACAGTTTTTCCTGCAGCGCTTTTTCGCTGTAAGTGGGGCCTTAGATGTAAAATTTTTGTTAGTGTTTGCTGCACGTGTATGGGAAAATTGGGCAAGATACTGTGGCTGTCAGATAAACAAGTGCTGTTCATCCAACAGATATACTGATTGGCAGATATACTGTATAATGTGCACAACACATAAATGGAGGAAAAATCATCAATCACCCAACATCCTTAATTGTTTTGGCTTTCCATTAATTTAGGCTTATCCAACCAAGAATATTATTTTCTTATGTTTTTTAATGACTTTTGCTAGACTTCAAGGGCACTTTAAGCAAATAATGAAGCATGGAAGAGGGATGTGTGGGAGCATTGCCCAGGAGATGGGTATGAATAAATGCTAATGAATGTCAACAATCTCCAATCAGCTGTTATTGTCCACTTCAGCACAGAAAAATGA
Organism: Leptodactylus fallax; assembly: GCA_947044405.1. Classification (NCBI taxonomy): domain Eukaryota; kingdom Metazoa; phylum Chordata; class Amphibia; order Anura; family Leptodactylidae; genus Leptodactylus; species Leptodactylus fallax. The sequence goes on along the minus strand of CAMRHE010000061.1, from coordinate 103,402 downwards.
AGTAAAGGAAAATCAAGCCATTACAAATGAAATCATTGTTAGGTCACTGGGAGACAATTATCATCTGCAGATGTCTTTGCTAATAGTTCAAGTATTCTGCATATAGAATGCAAAGGCAAAATAATGTCATTATGAGTTCAACTCATAATTTCCAAGTGACATTTCCTGCATCTGGGATTAGTCATAGCTCTGGTTTCTGAATGTCCAAAGCAAACTTGCAACTATGATAGTCAATCACAATCACTAGTGATCATAGGGGGTAGTGAGGAAGATAAGTAATTTACATACCCAACTATTTCTGTTTGATTTGGATTTGTTATGACAATATGAAATATATAAAAAATTAATGAAACAATACTTCATTGGTAACTAACTTTTCAACAAACTGTATTTGAATGCATGTAGTATTCACATCCTTTAAAATTACACTATGGGGGGGAGCCTGCACTCATTAAACAGTCTGGGGCCCACAGCTTCTTAATCTATTTTATCTACTATAGAGTGTGAATTAGAAAATTATTAAAAAGTTATAAATATTCAGTATTGAAATGAATCAGAGACATTTGAGTATCCAGGAACACCTTAAGGCTAAGGCCCCACATGGCCAGAGCAAAAAAGCGCGGCGGGAAAAACCGCGGCAGCAACGCATTGCGGTTTTTCCAGCAGCACTTTCTGCTTCAATTATACCTATAGGGAAACCGCCAACGTTTCCGTAGGTATAATTGACATGCTGTGATTTCCAAGACCTCAACAGTTTTGGAAATCACAGCATGTCCGCTGTGTATATTTTCTTGCAATGTGCGGATGGGATTCTCTAGAATCCCATTTACTTTGCAGGGACTGTAAAACGCCACGTTTTTTTCTGCGGCATTTCAACCACGGGCAAACTGCAGTGTTTACACCACGTGGGGTCCCAGACTAATAGGGTCTTATTCACAAATCTGTTTCCATTTTTCATGCATAGAAAAACAGTCAGTGTTGTCTGTGTTTTTCATGGACCCATTAACCTCCCTGGGTGTGTTATGTCTGAAAAATAGGACAAGCTTCTGTGTACAGTATAAACATATAGAAATCAAGTCACTGATTGGTAAATAAGCCCTAAAAAGTGTTTTTCTCTAACATACAGTCATGGCCAAAAGTTTTGAGAATGACACAAATATTATATTTTCACATGATCTGCTGCCCTCTGGTTTTTATGTGTGTTTGTCAGATGTTTTTATCACATACAGAAATATAATTGCATTCATATTATGAATAACAGAAGCTTATATTGACAGAATGAGTTAATGCAGCAAGTCAATATTTGCAGTGTTGACCCTTCTTCTTCAGGACCTCTGCAATTCTCCCTGGCATGCTCTCAATCAACTTCTGGACCAAATCCTGACTGATAGCAGTCCATTCTTGCAGAATCAATGCTTTAATTTTGTCTGAATTTGTTGGTTTTTGTTTGTCCACCCGTCTCTTGATGATTGACCACAAGTTCTCAATGGGATTAAGATCTGGGGAGTTTCCAGGCCATGGACCCAAAATCTCTATGTTTTGTTCCCTGAGCCATTTAGTTATCACCTTTGCTTTATGGCAAGGTGCTCCATCATGCTGGAAAAGGCATTGTTGAGCGCCAAACTGCTCTTGGACGGTTGGGAGAAGTTGCTCTTGGAGGACATTCTGGTACCATTCTTTATTCATGGCTGTGTTTTTAGGCAAGACTGTGAGAGAGCCGATTCCCTTGGCTGAGAAGCAACCCCACACATGAATGGTTTCAGGATGCTTTACAGTTGGCATGAGACAAGACTGGTGGTAGCGCTCACCTCTTCTTCTCCGAATAAGCTGTTTTCCAGATGTTCCAAACAATCGAAAAGGGGATTCATCAGAGAAAATGACTTTACCCCAGTCCTCAGCAGTCCACTCCCTGTACCTTTTGCAGAATATCAGTCTGTCCCTGATGTTTTTTCTGGAGAGAAGTGGCTTCTTTGCTGCCCTCCTTGAGACCAGGCCTTGCTCCAAGAGTCTCTGCCTCACAGTGCGTGCAGATGCACTCACACCTGCCTGCTGCCATTCCTCAGCAAGCTCTGCACTGCTGGTAGCCCAATCCCGCAGCTGAAACACTTTTAAGAGACGGTCCTGCCGCTTGCTGGTCTTTCTTGGGCGCCCTGGAGCCTTTTTGGCACCAATGGAACCTCTCTCCTTGAAGTTCTTGATGATGCGATAGATTGTTGACTGAGGTGCAATCTTTCTAGCTGCAATACTCTTCCCAGTTAGGCCATTTTTGTGCAGTGCAATGATGACTGCACGTGTTTCTTTAGAGATAACCATGGTTAACAGAAGAGAAACAATGATGGCAAGCACCAGCCTCCTTTTAAAGTGTCCAGTGGTGTCATTCTTACTTAATCATGACAGATTGATCTCCAGCCCTGTCCTCATCAACACCCACACCTGTGTTAATGGAGCAATCACTGAAACGATGTTAGGTGGTCCTTTTAAGGCAGGGCTGCAATGATGTTGAAATGTGTTTTGGGGGATAAAGTTCATTTTCTAGGCAAATATTGACTTTGCAAGTAATTGCTGTTAAGCTGATCACTCTTTATAACATTCTGGAGTATATGCAAATTGCCATTAGAAAAACTGAAGCAGTAGACTTTGTAAAAATTAATATTTGTATCATTCTCAAAACTTTTGGCCATGACTGTACATATACAATGCCTAAAAGTGTAGCAGTTGCCTAAAGCAATAATTTTCCACTCATCAGTGCAGAAAAATGCAAAATATGGTATCTTTGCTAAGGAGAACTTTACTATTTTTGTCTGCACTAGTCTTTTAAAACCCTACGTTAACATAACATTAGCATTAACATTGACATTGAAAATTATGTAAGGCCTTAAGGATGACCTTTCACCACCTCCAACAAGTCCAGCTCTTTGCTTCAATTTAATAGCTGCTGCTCCACTTGATTCCAGTGCAGTTGGAGTTTTTCTTTAGCCCCCACCGTTCCCGTGCAATCAATGCTGTAAGTTTTGGTGTCTGATATATTATTTAGACTCTGCACTGTCAGGAAGGCAGTGTCAGGCAGGAACACACAAGAATGTGTGATTCTGAGCTCTGACACTGGCTGCCCATGATTGGAGCTCTGAATCATGCCCCTGCCTGACACCACCCTTCTTACATTACATTGCTAAAATAACATATCAGGCACCAAAACTAACTATTCTTGTTGCTCTGGGAATGGTGGAGGCTAAAGAAAAAATTCTAACAGAGGTGAAATCTGTTAAGAGGTGACTATTACCAGATGCTAAGAACTTGAATTGGTGGAGGTGGTGAAAGGTCCTTTTTAAGGACATTTATGTCTACACCTATTTATGACCTTTAGGCTGAGGCCCCAAGTTGCGGAAACACAGCATTTTTCTATATATAATGCTGCATTTTTTTATGCGCTTCCTGAAAGGTCAAAGGCACTGTGTTTCCGCAGAAAGTTGTACACAGGCTGAGATCAGCACTAGTTTCATTCTGTTGTAGCATCTCTCATCACAGAGATATAGGTGTTTTTAGTTTCAGTTACCAATATCACTGTACTCTTTTGTACTGTGAAGGTCTCCACTGCCCAGCTATGGTGCTGGCTGTAAAAACTAGTCTCCTGACAGTACAGTGATATAAGTAGCCCAAACAGGAAAAATATCTTTGTGACGAGAGAAGCCACAAACAAAAAAGCGCACTAATTTTAGCGCAGAAATAGCTTTCTAATGGTATATAACATGTAGATATGAGCGAATCAAAGCTGCATAAGTGGAATTCGATCCTAATTTCAGGAAATCTTCAATTCGCCATGATTCCAGATTTCCTCACGCTTCGATGTATCGAATTGCATTTTTTAATAAAATGGCCGCCGCACATGTTAGGACAAGGGGCAAGGGACTCTGGGAGCGCGGGATCACCCACAATGTCAAGCGTGCAGCTAATCAGCAGCCAGCTGGCCCTGTGATATCACAGCCCTATAAAAACCCTCGGCCATTTTAGGTATACTCATTTCACATCGCTCTTACTGTAGGAATAGACGTTGTCAGGAACTAGGGAAAGACAGAAAACAAATAGAAGTTCAGGGAAATAGGCTAAGCCTTAGAATTGTAGGGAAATGTTTGGGAGGAATGGAGAGAAGAATTTGGGGTGGTTGCAGGGTCATTTACTTCAAGAATTTGCAGCATAATTCACATTGCAGCACTCACTGCCATTATGCTGCTGCTCATTACTCATACCTGTGTCTTCAAGGTGGAACACAACAATCCTTTTGCAGTGCAGTCAGCAAAAAAAAGTGAATTATCATACACTAATATCTGCACGAATCTGTAAAAAAACGGCTCTTTAAAGGCGTTTATTATATGGGGCTTATTCACTGTTCTTCCACAGCATAACATTACAGGCCATTTGTCAGTACTACTGTGCCAAAGAAAACTAAATTATCATCCAATAATATCTGCACGAATCTGTAAAAAACGCCTTTTTAAAGGCGTTTATTATAAGGGGCATATTCACTGTTCTTCCACAGCATAACATTACAGGCCATTTGTCAGCACTACTGTGCCAAAGAAACTGAATTATCATCCAGTAATATCTGCACTTATCTGTAATAAACGCCTTTAACGTGGGGAAAGACATAACGACCATATTCGCCATTTTGTTACCAGTATAAAGTTGCTGGCCATTTATCAATACAGTATTGTCAATATTAATTCAATAATTCAATAATTCTTAGCGGTTAACACTTATTTAAAGGTGCTTATTAGTGTGTAAACCCATAAGGAGGACCATATTTGCCATTTTGTTACCGGTACAAAGTTGCAGGCCATTTATCAAAACAGTATTCTCAATAATAATTCAATAATTCTTAGTGGTTATCACTTATTTAAAAGTGTTTATTAGTGTGTAAACCCATAAGGAGGACGATATTCGCAAATATACATAGTATATTCGCATATACAAAGTTGCAGGCCATTTATCAAAACAGTATTGTCAATAATTCAATAATTCTGAGCCACAAATCTCTGCCTTTATCATGCTTTTTTTATTGGTGTTCATTAGTGGGGAAAGAAATAAGGGGCATATTTGCCGTTCCCTTCAAAGTAGAAAATAACAGGCCTTTTTGCCCTTTGCAATTACGCAATTGCGTTTTTTCATCGAACAATATGTCAGACAGAGAAGCGAGAAGCCATGTACAGGGGAGGGCCACAGGCCTAAATGTTTCTGGTGCAGTCATAGGTCACAGCAGAGTAAGGGGGCGTTGCAGTTACATTGACCTGAGCTCCCAGTGTCAAGTAGTGGTCGTGTCTTGACCAGCATCCCAACAGTTGCAGACTGGTTGACTCAGTCATCCACATCATCCCAAGTCACATCAGACACCCCCAGCCAAGAGTCGGTGGGTTCGTCAGACACAACCCTTAGTTGGCATGGCCCGGCAGCAGGCCCTGTGCCTTCACCTGTCCTCAACCTGACTCTGTCCTTTTCTGTTCCCTCAGCTAGAGAACTACTCTATGCTGTGGGATCAGATCCACTATACAGTGAGGAGGAAGTCTTAGAGGACAGTCAGCAGCTACTGCGAAGCCAAGATCTGGAGGAGACATCCTCCGCTTCCTCCGGTAGGCGGGCAAGTAGTGATGAGGAGAGTGGCGTGGGAGCTGGTGTTGAGGAGGACATCAGTGATCTGCAGACAGTAGTGGATGACAATGTAGCTGATCATAATTGGGAGCCGGGTGTTGAAGGGGCTTCATCGTCATCAGGAGAAGAGGGTTGCAGCTTGCGCATGAGGCAGCGTGGGAGTCAGCAGGGTGGCAGCAGTGGGAGGATGGGAGTTAAAAGTGCCCGCGGTAGACAACCGGCTTTGCAGCAGCCTAACTACTGCCCGGAAAGCAGTGGTGCAGGGGTTCATGGAGGCAGTGGCAGTAGCAGTCAGTTAGTGCGGAGTGTTGGGGGTAAAATAACCTACTCGGCGTTGTGGCAGTTTTTTGTTAAGCCGCCGGGGGGAAATGAAATATGTTCAATCTGTGGGCAGAAGGTGAAGCGTGGCCAGGATGCCAATGTTGGTACCACAGCCCTGCGTCACTGTATGGCCTCCTCACGCTGCTGCCACCTCCTCACTCTGCCACTGAGTCACTGTATGGCCTCCTAAGGCTGTTTGTTTCTCCACCTTTTATCTCCTTGCCACTCTGTGGTCTACTCATGCTGCTGCCACCTCCTCACTCTGCCACTGGGTCACTGTATGGCCTCCTAAGGCTGTTGCTACCTCCACATTATATCTCCTTGCCACTCTGTGGCCTACTCACGCTGCTGCCACCTCCACCTCTGCCACTCGGTCACTGTATGTCCTCCTCATGCTGCTGCCACCTCCGCACTCTGCCACTTGGTCACTGTATGTCCTCCTCATGCTGCTTCCACTGGGTCACTCTGTCACTGGGTCACTGAATGGCCTCCTAAGGCTGCTTCCACTGGGTCACTCTGATACTGGGTCACTGTATCGCCTCCTAAGGCTGCTGACACCTCCACATCTGCCACTGGGTCACTGTATGGCCTCCTCATGCTGCTGCCAACTTCACATTATGTCGCCTTGCCACTCTGTGTCCTCCTCATGCTGCTGCCAACTCCACATTGTCGCCCTGTCTCCAGCAACTTGGCCAGGTGACGCCGCTTCCACCTCCACATTCTCATGCCGTTGGCCCTGCAACAATATCCACCTCATCCTCCACTGTTTCTTCAGCCCCCACTGCAGGGACAATTCCCAGTGCTCCTCCAGCATACCACATGTGCAGGGCACAGCGGTGTCACACTGTTCTACACTTCATTTGCCTGGGTGAATAAAGTCACACAGGGGAGGAACTGCGCCGTGTCCTCAATCAGGAAATCGAATCCTGGCTTTCTCCAAGAGAACTTAAAATCGGAACAATGGTGACTGACAATGGAAAGAACATGGTGTCGGCGCTGCGTCAAGGAGGGCTGAGCCATGTGCCCTGCATGGCTCACATGTTCAATCTGGTTGTCAAGCGTTTCCTTAAGTGTTCCACCCATCTGCAAGACATCCTAAAAATGTCAAGGAAACTTTGCATGCACTTCAGACACTTATACACAGCCAAGCACACCCTCCTTGAACTGCTGCATCAGAAAGGCCTCCCAGAACATTGGCTGATATGCGATGTTTCCACCCATTTGAATTCAACCCTCCATATGTTGAATCGACTATATGAACAGAGAAAAGCCATAATTGATTTCTTGATGATCCAAACGGACAGAGGTACTCCCCTGTATAACTTTAACATTAGCCAGTGGCAGCCCATGCGTGACACCTACCATTTGCTCGTTCCCTTTGAGGAGGCCACTTTGTTAGTCAGTCGCCAGGACTACGGGATGAACAACGTCATTCCACTGATTCACATCCTGGAAAAGATACTTTTCAATCTGACTGGTCAGGGGACTGGAGATGTGGTGTCTACATCTCACGGCCACATGAGCCCTGTGTGGGCTGAACTGGAGGAGAGGGAGGATGAAGAGGACATTGGAGCACAAACAATATGTAGCCAAATGGGTAGAGAGGAGGAGCAGGAGCAACCAGAACAGCCAGACAGAGATGAGGAGGATGAGGTAGATGACCCAGTCACACCATGGCAGTATGCAGTGGATGGATGCAGGAAGTCCCTCGGCGTCACATGCGCAAATGGCCCCATGCATGCTGACTTCCTTGCGCAGTGACAGCTGAATTGTCACCATTCGGCAGAGGGATGACTACTGGCTCTCCACCATGTTAGACCCTCGCTACCGGAGAAAAATGGAGGCCTTTTTTACACCCGCTGAGAGGGAGGACAAATTGAAGTACTATAGAGACATGCTATGTAGCAAGTTGGCTGCTATCTGCGCCATCGTCCATTCTCTCGCATGTCCGACCGGGGGGGTCCTGAGTGCTCAATTTGCACTGGCATGTCAGCTGTGGGAGGGGGTGGGGGGAGGCAGGTGGTGGGAGTCACAGAGCAGAACTTGAATTGGCAGGTGGTGGCATACTTAGAGTGCACCCTGCCACCCGTCATCAAAGATCCGCTGGACTACTGGGCAGCCAAACTGGATTTGTGGCTGCAACTGCCCGAGTATGCCCTGGAAAAGCTGTCCTGCCCAGCCAGTAGTGTGGCATCAGAGTGGGTGTTTAGTACGGCGGGGGGCCATAGTTACCCCAAGGAGAACTCGCCTGTCCACCCAAAATTTGGAGACACTGACCTTTGTGAAGATTAATCAGGCGTGGATCAGCCAGGACTTCCACCCTCCAATGCCTGATGCAGCAGATTAAATGATCCATGCTGCCTCACCACAATCTGCCACTGGTTCACTGTATAGCCTCCTAAGGCTGTTGCTACCTACACATTATATCACCTTGCCACTCTGTGGCCTACTCACTCTGCTGCCACCTCCACACTCTGTCACTGGGTCACTGTATGTCCTCCTCATGCTGTTTCCACTGGGTCACTCTGACACATGGTCACTGTATGGCCTCCTAAGGCTGTTGCTACCTCCACCTCTGCCACTGGGTCACTGTATGTTCTCCTCACTCTGCTGCTGCCACCTCCTCACTCTCCCACAGGGTCACTGTATGGCCTAATAAGGTTGGTGACACCTCCGCACTTTCTAACTGGTTCACTGTATGGCCTACTAAGGCTGTCGACACCTCCACAATGTCACTGGGTCACTGTATGTCCTCCTCATGCCGCAGCCACTGGGTCACTGTATGCTCTCCTCATGCCGCAGCCACTGGGTCACTCTGTATACTCCTCATGCCGTAGCCACTGAGTCACTGTATGACATCCTCATGCCGTTTCCACTAGGTCACTCTGCGTCCTCCTCATGCTGCTGCCACCGGGTCACTGTATGGCCTTCTCATGCCGCAGCCACTGGGTCACTGTATGCCCTTTTCATTCCGCTGCCACCGGGTCACTGTATGCCCTCCTCATGCCGCTGCCACTGGGTCACTGTATGCCCTCCTCATGCCGCAGCCACCGGGTCACTGTATGCCCTCCTCATGCCCCTGCCACTGGGTCACTGTATGCCCTCCTCATGCCGCTTCCACTGAGTCACTCTGCGTCCTCCTCATGCCGCTGCCACTGGGTCACTGTATGCCCTCCTCATGCCGCTGCCAGTAGGTCACTGTATTCCCTCCTCATGCCGCTGCCACCGGGTCACTGTATGCCTTCCTCATGCCGCAGCCACTGGGTCACTCTGTATACTCCTCATGCCACAGCCACTGGGTCACTGTATGGCCTCCTCATGCCGCAGCCACTGGGTCACTGTATTCCCTCCTTGTGCTGCAGCCACCGGGTCAATGTATGCCCTCCACATGCCACTGCCATTGGGTCACTGTATTCCCTCTTCATGCCGCAGCCAACTGGGTCACTGTATGCCCTCCTCAAGCTGCTGCCACAGGGTCACTGTGTGCTCTCCTCATGCCGTTTCCACTAGGTCAGTCTGCATCCTCCTCATGCCGCTGCCACTGGGTCACTGTATGCCCTCCTCATGCCGCTGCCACCGGGTCATTGTATGCCCTCCTCATGCCGCTGCCACCGGGTCACTGTATGCCTTCCTCATGCCGCAGCCACTGGCTTACTGTATGCCCTCCCCATGCCGCAGCCACTGGGTCACTGTATGTCCTCCTCATGCCGCTTCTACAGGGTCAATGTATGCCTTACTCATGCCGCAGCCACTGGGTCCCTGTATGCCCTCCTAAGGCTGCTACTACCTCCACCTCTGCCACTGGGTCACTGTATGCCCTCCTCATGCCACAGCCACTGCTGGGTCACTGTATATCCTCCTAATGCCGCTGCCACTGGGTCACTGTATGCCCTCCTCATGCCACAGCCACTGCTGGGTCACTGTATATCCTCCTAATGCCGCTGCCACTGGGTCACTGTATGCCCTCCTCATGCCGCTGCCAGTAGGTCACTGTATTCCCTCCTCATGCCGCTGCCACCAGGTCACTGTATGCCTTCCTCATGCCGCAGCCACTGGGTCACTCTGTATACTCCTCATGCCACAGCCACTGGGTCACTGTATGGCCTCCTCATGCCGCAGCCACTGGGTCACTGTATTCCCTCCTTGTGCTGCAGCCACCGGGTCAATGTATGCCCTCCACATGCCACTGCCATTGGGTCACTGTATTCCCTCTTCATGCCGCAGCCAACTGGGTCACTGTATGCCCTCCTCAAGCTGCTGCCACAGGGTCACTGTGTGCTCTCCTCATGCCGTTTCCACTAGGTCAGTCTGCATCCTCCTCATGCCGCTGCCACTGGGTCACTGTATGCCCTCCTCATGCCGCTGCCACCGGGTCATTATATGCCCTCCTCATGCCGCTGCCACCGGGTCACTGTATGCCTTCCTCATGCCGCAGCCACTGGCTTACTGTATGCCCTCCCCATGCCGCAGCCACTGGGTCACTGTATGTCCTCCTCATGCCGCTTCTACAGGGTCAATGTATGCCTTACTCATGCCGCAGCCACTGGGTCCCTGTATGCCCTCCTAAGGCTGCTACTACCTCCACCTCTGCCACTGGGTCACTGTATGCCCTCCTCATGCCACAGCCACTGCTGGGTCACTGTATATCCTCCTAATGCCGCTGCCACTGGGTCACTGTATGGCCTCCTCATGCTGCTGCTGCCGCAACCCAGTCGGATGAGACCGGAGGATGGGAGTCGTAGTGGCGGATGCTGTGCCACCTAGCAGGCCGAGCACGCTCCCAAATGGCTCCAGTCCCACTCCTAGGCCGGACAAGGTCAAGGGGGGTCCTGCAGCACTATCGGATGGTGGTGGTAGTTGTTCTTTCCCCCGGGGCACTTCCAGTTGCAGAGGAATCTCTCCTACCTGAGCCGGTGTGGTGTTGGTCGGAAGAGCCCTGATGTTACAGCAGGCACGACTCAGGAGTCAGCGTTGCAGGTAAACCAAACAGCCTTTTTATTTAGGCAACTGGAACAAAAGACAACGGCAGCTTCCAGATGGGGGTAGTAGTCCTGCAGTGTCTTAACCCCAGCCTTGGTTCTAGGAGGGTGCCCCAAAGACAGTATCGGCTCCACAAGATGGCTTCCTCTACTCCACCTCTGTACCTCTCCCAGCTTGCTATACTGGGGATAGAGTTACAGGGAGTCCTGACAGGGAACTGGAACCTGAATACTAGGCCCGAAATAGTCCTCCTGAATGGGGCTGTGTTGGCTAACCGTTGGCCTCAGTGCAGCTTGTGGGGGCAGGAAACCTCTGCACACCCTCACTCTTCCACTGCTCACACTAGACTAACTGCTCTCAGACCAAGGGTTACAGTGGAGACGAGGTCTCCCAGAACCCTGCCCAGTGGCCTGTGATAGGCCAGGGCTAACCAAGGCTAGACTTGAACACTGCAGGGGAGAAATAACAGGGAAAGCTGCAAACAGTGACACTTAACACAGAACAGAACTTACAGACATAAAACCGAGAGGCACACAAGACAAACACATAAATGCAGTAGCGCTCTGGGATGCTGCACACCCCCCCTATTTTTACCTGAGCCGCCCTCGGCGAATCTACGCCCAGGCTAGGGAAGGCAATACAGCGGACAAGACAAGACAAACAGCATAACACATGAAACATAACAAACTATATACAGCATAAAGGAAAGGGAAAAAGCATAAAGGTCCCTGAGGCACAAATGTAGCAGTGTCCAATCCCAGGGCCTCAACTGGACAATAAGGGACCCCAGGGCACAGGTACGGTAATGTCCATCCTGGAGCATGGGGACAGGTGAATAAATAAGGAAAACGGGGGCAGTGTCCACAAGTCCGCACTGGTCAAACTGGGGAAGTGTCCAAAAGTTCGGCACAAAATGCAAAAAAGGGGCAAGAACTTGGGGCTATGTACATCCATAGGAGTCCAAGGAAATCACTCCAGAAACCGTACAGGGCGTTTCCCTTTCGTGGATCTCTGGGATCTTCTCAGGGTGATTTCTCCAGAAACGCCAAGGACCACAGCTGGGCTAGCTGGAACAGGGCTGGCAGGAACAGCTTCATCCAGGTCCCTCTGTTCTTCTGCCTCAGCAGGCACAGCAGACAACTCTGACCCAGGAGGTGACCTGGGGGCTCCTCCTTTGGCATGCAGCTGGAAGGTCAGGCAAGGGACGAAGAACTCTGGAGGCATCCCATGGCAAAGGTCCTCTGACACTGTAACGAGGTTCTCCTCATCAGAACTACCCTCAGTGGAAGGAGACAGCACTGAGGGTGTAGGGTCCACCTGTAAACACACCTTCAAGCGATTTCGGTGGACCACCTGTGGTTTCCTCCCTTCTTTCTCCACCACGAAGACATCCGGATAGGGCTGTGCAGAGATGGTGTAGGGTTCAGTCTCCCACCTGGAGTCCAACTTGCGGGTCCGGTGGTTGTTCTTCAGCCACACCTTTGTGCCGACCTGTAGGGGGGTAGCCCGAGCATGTAAGTTGTGACCCGTTTCCTGTCTGGCCCGAATCTCTTTCATCCGGGCTTCCCACCACTTCGTGAGCTTCAGCCAGGCGTCTCTGATGGTCACTCACCCAGTCGGTCGTTGGCAGTGGGTTGATGTCATCAGGGACAGCCACTCCCAAGGCAACATCTACAGGCAGCTTCCCATGTCTCCCGAACATCAGGTAATAGGGAGTATACCCGGTGGACAGCTGCTTCTGGTTATTATACTGGTAGACCAGTTCAGGTAACCGCAGCGACCAATCTGCTCGGCTGGAGGGTGACAAAGTCCTGAGGAGCCCAAGAAGAGTCTGGTTCATCTTTTCACACAGACCATTGCCCTGAGGATGGTAAGACGTTGTACGCAGCTTCTTGCAGTCGTACAGGGCACAGAGCTCCAGGAACAGCTGAGACTCAAAGGCAGAACCCCGGTCTGTAAGGATCTTCTCCGGACATCCATAGGGAAGAAGGAAAGACTTCCAGAAGGTCTTAGCAGTAGTCTTAGCCGATAGATCACGTATGGGTACAGCCACTGTGAACTTGGTGTAGTGGTCAATCATAGTCAGCACATAGGTGTATCCAGAGCGGCTGGGTTCTACCTTTAGGTGGTCCAGAGCCACGATCTCCAGAGGACGATGGCTCTCAATAGGATGGAGTGGAGCCTTCTGATCAGCTTTCTCCCCTCTGGCAAGGGTGCAGGCAGTGCACTCTCTGCACCACTTCTCGACGTCGTCTCTCAGACCCACCCAGTAGAACCGACTTCTGATAGTAGCTTCCGTCTTCTGAACTCCGAAGTGTCCAGACTTGTCATGATAAGCCTCCAGGACCATGCCCACATCGCATCGAGGGATGACAATTTGATGGAGTCGGGTCCCGGAAACAGGATCAGTGGAACGCCTACACACCAGTCCCCCTTTCAGGAACAGCTTCCTCCTCTGTCTCCACAGCTTGCGCAGCTCCGTATTGGCACGAACTCCACGGAGTCCAGTTGGCAGCCGACCCTGGTTCAGAAAGTCTCGTACCTCACGCAGAACTTTACTTTCAGACTGCAACTTGGCCCATAATTCCGTCCCAGGAGTCGACTTCGCTGGAGGCCGTGTGGGAGCAGTGGGTGCAGCTGGAACTTTGACGGTGTGAACCGCTTGCTTGGCAAACTGGGCATAGAAAGCTGGCATCTCCATTTCTTCCCACTCATCCGCATCCTCACCAGGACTGGTCTCTGTTGGTAGCCGGGATAAGGCGTCCGCCCCGACGTTGGCTTTGCCAGACTTGTACTTGACCACGAAGTTGTAATTGGCCAGACGTGACGCCCACCTTTGCTCTAGAGCTCCCAGTCGTGTGGTAGCCAGGTGTGCTAGTGGGTTATTGTCTGTGTAGACTTCAAAGGGAGTAGCAGCCAGATAGTCTTTGAACTTTTCGGTGACAGCCCACACCAGGGCCAAGAACTCCAGCTTGAAGGAACTGTAGTTCTGGTCATTCCTTTCAGCTCCTTTCAGAGACCGGCTGGCAAAGGCAATGACTCTCTCCTTCCCGTCTTGAACCTGAGAGAGGATGGCACCTAAGCCCTTGGTACTGGCATCGGTGTGCAGCCGAAAAGGTAAGCTGTAATCCGGGTAGCCCAAGACAGGTGGTTCAGTCAGCAAGCGCTTCAGTCTCTGAAATGCAGTTTCTTGTTGCTCTCCCCATTTGATAGGAACCTTCTTTCTCAGCTCCTCTTTAGGATGCCCTCTCAACAGTTCTTGCAGAGGCTCCGAGATCTGGGCAAACTTAGGGATGAACCTCCTGTAGTAACCGGCAAACCCCCAAGAAACTCCTGACCTCCTTCACGGTAGTAGGCGTGGGCCAATCTTCCACAGCAGTGATCTTATCAGGATCAGGCCTCACCCCTTCGGTGCTGACCACGTGCCCCAGGTATCGGACTTGAGTCTGCAGCAAGTGACACTTGGATGGTTTCACCTTCAACCCGTGCTGTGCCAGGATCTGGAACACCTCTGTAAGATGTTGTAGGTGCTCCTCATATGTCTTAGAGAAGATGATGACGTCATCCAGGTACAGCAGCACAGACTCAAAGTTCTTGTGTCCCAGACAGCGCTCCATGAGGCGTTGAAAGGTTCCAGGGGCATTACAGAGTCCGAAAGGCATGCTGTTGAACTCAAAGAGGCCCATAGGTGTCGTGAAGGCCGTCTTTTCTCGGTCAGCAGCAGCTACGGGTACTTGCCAGTACCCGCTGGTCAAGTCCAGGGTGGAAAAGTAGGCTGCGGCTCCCAGTGCTGTAAGGGACTCCTCTATACGAGGTAAAGGGTAGGCGTCCTTGTGAGTGACAGCGTTCAGCTTCCTGTAATCCACACAAAATCGAACACCTCCATCTTTCTTCTTGACCAGCACTAGTGGCGCAGCCCAGGGGCTGTGGCTCTCCCGGATGACATTAGCGTCCTTCATTTCTGCCATCAGCTTCTTGACAGTCTGATAATTAACGGGTGGAATAGGCCTGTACCTTTCCTTGATAGGAGGATGAGTACCCGTAGGAATAGTATGCTCAATGAACTTGGTGTGCCCAAAGTCCAGTGGATGTTGGCTGAAGGCTGACTGACAGTCCTTTACCACCGCAAGAACACCTTTAATCTGTTCAGCTGGGGTGTCTGGGGCTCCAATATGTAAGTCCTCCCACCAAGCTTTGTCAGTTTCTTTCTCTTCTTTGAAGGCAACTTTCTGTGAGAACTGACATGCAGCGGAAGCAGCAACTTCAATAACATCCTCTGGAGCCACATAAGACACCACAGCCACTGGGCAATGTTTCTTTAATTCCACTGGCAGATTGTTTAAGTTCATGATGCGAACTGGCACTTCTCCTCGAGTGATCTTGGACAGACAGCGGGCAACCAACAGCATGGGATAAGCCTCTAGGGGCATAGGTTCCACTAGAGCCAGATAGTCCTGTCCCTGCACACCCATGCGTGCCCGACACCACACCACAGTCTCTGTGCCAGGTTGAAGAGTCACTGACCTGCTGTCTTGGACACGGGCCCTGCAAACTTCCCCTCTGTTGTTGGCAAATTTCTGCTGAGCAGCCAGGATACGGATAGTTTTCTGTATCACTCTCTTCTTGGTAGGCGAGGCAGTAGGTAGTGAGTTCTGCAGGGCCTCCAGCATTTCTCCATAGCAGCTCTTCAGGACATTCATGCCCAATACCACAGGGGGAACTTCATCGTCACAGATGTTAGTGACCAGGACACCTTGTCCATACAGCTTGACACGTCCAACTTGCATGTCAGGGGTCCAGTACCCAGTGATAGGTACCGGCAGTCCATTACTAGCAAGCACCATGGGGGGAGACTCCCGGGGGTGCACCAGTCGATCCTCTCCCCAGAACTCATCGAAGGTGGCTCTCTGGATGGTGGTAACCTGAGAGCCAGTGTCCAGCAGAGCAGTCAGTGGCACCCCGTCAATCCGGATGGTAACCTCTGGACGGGGGCCCACATACTCAGGGGAAGGCTTTGACGTGGTTGGACCTATTGTTCTTCCTCCTGAGGGGCGGTCCTCGGCCTCAGGGGAAGCCCGTTTAACTGCCAGCATTGGGATTCACTATGTCCATATTTGTGACAGTATCTGCAAATGGGTCTCTTTGGCCTTTCACTGGCAGCAAAGGGTAGTCTTCTCCGGGCAGTTCCCCTTGAAGCCTCTGGCGGAGACTTGGAAGGAGAGGGTGGTGCACTCCTTGATTGAGAACCGGTCTGCAGATGTTCCAGCTTCTTGGTCAGGACATCCACACTTCTGACCAGTAGGGAGACCTGTTCTCTCAGATCCGCCACATCGCTAGGCCCTGGTGTTGATACAGCCTGCGGGGCTGACAGGTAAACATGGCGGTGTCTAGGAGAGTAAGGCTCCAGGGTGATAGCTGGAGCACTCCCAGGTGAGGCAGGCTGAGCTGGGAACCCCAGTTGCTGTTCAGGGCCCAGTATTGGGATGACTAGTTCTTTAAAGTCCAGGAAGGAAACAGCCGGGTGTTGAGCAGAGAGAATTCTTAGCTGTCTCTTTAAGGCTTCGTCCTCAGCTCCTTCAATGAACTGTTCTCTCAAGGCAGCGTCGGGGTTCTCTGCAGCCCTAGGATCTACTTGGGCTACCGCTTGGAAAGCTTCTTGCAAGGACAGGGCAAATTCTCGGAGGGACTCACCAGCTTGTTGTTTTCTGCTGTAGAACCGCATCTTCAACTCGGACGCAGTTCGGACTTCAAAGATGTCACGAAGCCGCTGCAGCACTTGTTCCAGGGACGTCTTATAGGAAGAGGGCCAGGACTTGACCTCCCCTCTGAGCAGCGCCCTCCAGCTGCCACACCAGAATTTCCACTTTCTGCTCCTCAGACAGGGGGTACAGCTTGAACATGGCCTGCATGCGGTCTCTAAAGTCTCTAAGGGTGTGCGCTTCCCCTTTATAGCGGGGTAGCCAAGGCGCACCCAGATAATACGGCAGGGTGAGCGGCATAATGGTGGCCGTCGAGGTAGTATTAGAAGTCACCGGTGATGTAACAGCTGCAAATGATGCAGCACCCTCAGGCGATGCGGCAGCCATTGGAGACCCCACAGGGCTAACGGACTCACGATCATCTTGATCCGACATGGTGACAGCAGACAAGCTTTTTTTTTTTCAATAAGGACAGAGTTCTAACAATCAGTGTCTGGGAACAGTCTCACCCAAGATGGCGGCGCCCAGGAGGCTCCGATGACGCTGTCCTGTAGAGAGGGCTGTCCTGCTGACGTCAGCGGCTGCTGATTCGTCCTTTTCAAAGTTGGAGGGTGGAGCTTGGCTGATGCACTCCTGGCGTCAGTCTTTCCCGTCTGAGCGCTGGTTTTGGCGGGCTGGTGGTTAACCTCTGCGGAGCTGTAGAATTTTTGAATGATGCAGCTCCGTTTGAGGCTAGAGTTAACCCCTCGTGGGCTGGGCTCACGTGCACCGGTGATGTCGCAGCACAGTATACAGTCCGGTAACGGCTGGCAGTCCTCTGGCTCGCAATAAAGTGGCTTACACACGCAAACAGTTGCAACAGTCCACATTCTTTGCAAATAATCCAGGGAGATAGCGACAAACAGCTCCGGGCACACAAACAGAGTCCTCAGTATAAATCCACAGGGCAAAAGTCTCTCAAACAGCCAATAAAGGTTTCAGCTCACCCGTTGTAGAGATGATAAAGTTAGGATCTTGACACCGTAGTCTGAAGATGTTGTAAGGACACGGGAGTCACGATCCTGCCGACTACGCCAAAAATCGCCTTGCCGCAACCCAGTCGGATGAGAGTCGTAGTGGCGGATGCTGTGCCACCTAGCAGGCCGAGCACGCTCCCAAATGGCTCCAGTCCCACTCCTAGGCCGGACAAGGTCAAGGGGGGTCCTGCAGCACTACCGGATGGTGGTGGTAGTTGTTCTTTCCCCCCGGGGCACTTCCAGTTGCAGAGGAATCTCTCCTACCTGAGCCGGTGTGGTGTTGGTCGGAAGAGCCCTGATGTTACAGCAGGCACGACTCAGGAGTCAGCGTTGCAGGTAAACCAAACAGCCTTTTTATTTAGGCAACTGGAACAAAAGACAACGGCAGCTTCCAGATGGGGGCAGTAGTCCTGCAGTGTCTTAACCCCAGCCTTGGTTCTAGGAGGGTGCCCCAAAGACAGTATCGGCTCCACAAGATGGCTTCCTCTACTCCACCTCTGTACCTCTCCCAGCTTGCTATACTGGGGATAGAGTTACAGGGAGTCCTGACAGGGAACTGGAACCTGAATACTAGGCCCGAAATAGTCCTTCTGAATGGGGCTGTGTTGGCTAACCGTTGGCCTCAGTGCAGCTTGTGGGGGCAGGAAACCTCTGCACACCCTCACTCTTCCACTGCTCACACTAGACTAACTGCTCTCAGACCAAGGGTTACCGTGGAGACGAGGTCTCCCAGAACCCCGCCGAGTGGCCTGTGATAGGCCAGGGCTAACCAAGGCTAGACTTGAGCACTGCAGGGGAGAAATAACAGGGAAAGCTGCAAACAGTGACACTTAACACAGAACAGAACTTACAGACATAAAACCCAGAGGCACACAAGACAAACACATAAATGCAGTAGCGCTCTGGGATGCTGCACTGCCAACTCCACATTATGTCACCTTGCCACTCTGTAGACATCTATGTGGTATTGGCAGACGAGGGTGTAAAAGGAGTGTGCTCTTTCATGCTATAGTAGGATGATGGACCTCTGCACAGTTCTTTCTACCTGGTACTAACATGGAACTGTAAGGCTGAGTTCACACTTGAGTTAGTTGGTCAGTTTTGGCCCCGTAACTGTCCAAATAAGTGAAGTGTGCAGTGTTTCTAAGAGTGATGGCTGTCATGTGCGTGTCATACTGACTCACAGTATTGTTTCACTACCACAGAAGGCTCTCTATGCGTGTTACTGCAAGGCACAGTGTTCTACACCACTATACAGGCTCTCTGAAGCAAGGAAATAGGTGTTTTTTAGTAATATTCGCCGCAAATTAATGTGGATCAAAACAAATTTTTTTGGAACTTCGAATCGAACTACAGAATCTAACTTTTGAGAAATTCGCTTATCTCTAATAATATGCACTGGGTAATAGGACATGAAAGGTCCCCTTTAAATCTAAACCCAAAATGACTTGGCAACCACTCCTTAGGTAGGCAGCTACATGTGCATTATGTTGTGTCTAACCTGCAATTTGTTTTTCATTTATAGGTTCCTTTATTGTGTCTATCCCAGTTCTAATTTATAACAAGCTCATTGAAGGTTATTGGTTTGGACCACAGATGTACTGCATTGAATCTTTTCCATCTGTTTCCCATGAGAAAGCCTTTATCCTGTACAACTTCCTTGTGGTATATCTGCTCCCACTGCTCACTATTTGTATATGTTATTCTGCCATGGTTTACCAGATGGGGCGGCCTTCTGTGGAACCAGCTGATAACAGCTACCAGGTAAAAATCTGTAACGTGCTAAAATGTAATCTATATCGTAGCTATTTAAAAAAGCTACATAAGGCCAGGGCCCTACGTTGCAAAAATGCAGCGTTTACCGTGGCAAAAAATGCTGCGTCTTACAGTACCTGCAAAGCAGGTGGGATTCTGGCTAATCCTATCCACATATTGTAGAAAAAAATCTGCAACAGAAAATCGCAGCATGTCTAAAACCTATGAAAATGCTGGCATTTTCCATATAGGAATAATAGGAGCAGATAGTCCGCAGAGGAAAACTTTGTTGACTTTCCATGAAAAATCCTGTGGAAAAAAACGTGATGTATTTCCACTGCGGTCTTTTCCACAGGATTTTTGCTGCAGCTACTTGGGGCCTTAGCCTAAAGTGGGTAATGATCTAAAAAGAACATGTAAGAGAAGGAGTAGGTAAAGCTGTTCTTCCTGGAATCGATTGAATAGGACAATTATATCCTGAGAAAATGGTGGGAGGTAATATTCTGTCTTGTTCAGCTAGAAGGAGGAAGTGGCTTATATTTCCTGGTGTTCGCTGAAATTGAAAAGAATTCATATTTCCAAGTGAGCATTTAGGTTGACAAAAGTAGGTAATACTCTCTCGTGTCCAGAATGTGGAATTTGACAGTCAATATTACAAATGTAAAGGGAAGCACATGACTGGGCATTGCCGATTACGGGGTCCCCATATGAACCCCACCACCACCTTTGATACACAAACTGCTGGGCCTAAATGCCTTCCCCCTCTTTTTGGCCTCAACCCCCGCCCCAGCTCTCAACCCCCCCCCCTTAAGAATAAACCGAGACCAAGGGTTGGATTAAATCGGCCACAGCAGCCGTATTTATTAACAAACAACAAATAAATAACAACAAGTAACTTATTATAATTTACCATAACTTTGAATAATTTAACAAGAAACGCTTAACCTGGGTAAGAGTCCTTGGAGCTACAAAAAACCATCAATCTCCCCGGCCTGGCGCTAACATAACCACACCATAAATTTCCCACCAGCCGCGACCACCGGCTCGGCGGCACCATGAATAAAGACAAACTCCTTCTTCCATTTACCAGCTCCCAGGGCCAACTACCCTGTAACCATTCACCGTGCGCCAGGCCATCCACCAAAATGTGCAATTACCACCAAATGTATAGGTGGAGCCTACCGTTGACTCCACCCTTTTAGCCAATTGACCACCAACTCCAAGGACCCCACCCGCCAAGGCCACCGTGACACCAACCTGCAAAAGATAAACAAGTTAAAATAGCCACCAAGAAAGAGAAAACGGGAGGGAGGGACCTCTCGTTAGTATGCCGTGCAGCTCCGGAATGACCGCTTCTCGGGCTGCGCGGCATAGTCAAATCAAACGGGGTGAAGCCCCGCCCCCAATTTTTCGCGCCCTAGCACGTTATTGGTCCCCCTACTGCCCGCCGCCAGTCATGTTCCCTGCGCTTTACTGTGCAGCGCTCCCAGTCTCCCCCGGTCCATTAAGTCCAACCTACAACCCTATGGTGTTGATTCAGAGGAAGGCAAAAAGCCCTATGAAAGTGGATGACAATTGCCCTAATATTAGGGGTAGAAAATTCCTTCCTGACTCCAGATATAGCAATCAGATTAAATCTATAAATCAGGGATACTCAACTACTTTTAGTAAAGGTTTAACTTGGTCCTTCGTCAAGTGAAGGTCTAAGCTGAATAGTAGCTCAACATGTCCATTACATGCACAAATACAGACGATTTTGCTACCTGTATTTATGCATATGCTTAACATGTTGTGCTACTGTTCAATGCCTGCACCAAAGAAGTTGCAGACTGAGACAGATGAGGAAGCATATAACATGAATGCAAGATGAATCTTGCAGGGTTCGCCCAACAAATACTCTTGTCACGGGCCCTGTGATGACATGCAGATTGGCATAGTTTTAAATGACTGCAAATGAAAGGAATTTTATTTTTAATGGCAACGTAGTTATGCAACAGTGTCAGTTCGCCATGCAACCATTAAAAATTAAAGTGCTTTTAACTACAGTCATATAAGAAAATGATCATGATGGAAACCTTTTTCACTGCTGTGGCCACAATGTACAAGCACATCCTCTGTGTTATTAATGTCAGGCATAAATTAGTAACCCATGTGCCTTAATCACATGACATTGATGGATCACAACGGGAATCAGCACTCATTTCTGCTGCCTACAAATTGCACATACATACTGTACTTGCAATGCCACACTCTTGCTTTTGCAAGTATGCATGTGAAACTTCTGTGTTGGCAGCAGGGGTGAGTGCCAATCCCTGCTGCTACTACAGCAATCCATCATTGCAAGTGGGAAAGCAATCAGGATGTCAGTCTTCCCCCAACTACAGTCATAATTCTGAAGCAAGAAAGAGATTAATCCTGAGGGCCTCCTACAACCTTTCTGTCGTTACAGGTCCAGACAACTACTGTCTGCGGACCAGGTTCGGTTTAGTAGCAGAACAGTATCATGTCCCCTCCCCCCTTTTGGTAGTTTACATACAATATTTGATACTTTTCTCAATAAGATAAAAGTATTATAGGTATCATACTTTATTGTCTAACCGCAAAAATTACATTTGAAAGCTTTCAAAATACAGCGGCTCCTTCTTCCGTGATTTCACAAATGAATGACTGAAAACACAACATTAGCAAGATGCTAATTTCAGTGTCGGACTGGAATGTCTAGGGCCCACCAGAGGAATTGCTTCTAGGGGCCCACCATCAGGACCCCTGCAGATCAGCAGTACCGAGACAGGGCAGCTAAAGGTAATAACATGTTGGGAGCCATGCTGCTCACCCGCCATACGATGTGAACCACTGCACTACCTAAACCCACTGCTACACCCTGTATGGCAAGTGAACAGTGTGGCTCCTAGAATTGTTACCTGTAGCCACAATGTCCTGGAAAAGCTGATCTGCAGAGGTCCTGGCTGTTGTATCATCGCAGATGTAATATTGCTGGCCTATCCTAAGGACAGGATATCAATATTAGAAAGATGGATAAATCCTTTGAAGAGGTTGTCCAGGAACTGGCACAACCCATGTCCCGTGCGGGAGGTGTAAACTAAAAAATAATTAAATAAAAAAGCATACTCACCTGTCCATGGTGCTACGTTGTCCACTGCCAGGGTCCATTCAGCCTCGTGCCAGCGATTCCTTGCTGGGAGTCTTGCACCTCATGTGACCGTGAAGACCAAATAGGTACAGGATTTCCAGAAATGAGGTGCCACCATGAGACCGAACAGACATAGGCAGGGGACAACGGGGTGCTGGGAACAGGTGAGTATGCTTTTTTTGAAAAATTTTTATTTTTAGACCTCCCTGGCAGTCGCCACAGTCGTCGCTCCAGTTTATGGACAACCTCTTTTAAGGGGTTGTCTGGGCTAAATTTTATGGCCTCTTCACTGGTCCCCCATACTGTATGGGAAACAGTGATGGAGCCATTATATCGTGTGGGGCAGTGATGGGGGCTAACATCCTGTAGGGGGGACATTAAACTGTGTGGGGCATATTAATGGGGCTGTCCAGGGTTAATCTTTTTTATGGCCTATGCTCAGGATAGGCCATAAATACCTGATCAGTAGGGGTCTGACACACGGCCCCATCATCTGTTCAGAGCCACTTCCAGCGCCTGTTCTGTACACAACATAGGGCCGGAAGCAGAAAGCTTCATCCACTGTTTAGTTGCCCGACACCTTCACTGCAGCTCAGCTCCTACTGACTTCAATAAGTGCTGAGATGCAGTGAAGGTGCCCGGCTAATACACAGTGGGCAGAGCTTTCTGCTTCTGGCCCCGTATTGTGTATAGGACAGGTGGTGGCTCCATACAGCTGATCGGTCCGGGGTCAGCCCCATACAGATCAGGTATCTATGGCCTATCCTGAATATAAACCATAACAAATTATGCCAGGACAACCCCTTTAATATATCCCTCTAATGCACCACACTTTAAAGAGGTTGTCCAGTATAATTTTTGTTTTTTTTTCTAATTAGTCTGGGGGAAGTGAATTTCCCCCCCCCCCCAAAAAAAAAACAAACAAACAAAAACATACTAAACATACTCACCTGTCCCAGGTGCTCCCCTATAGCACTATTGGAGTTTCTGCGACTTAGGCACCAGCATAACAATACGGTGAGAAATTAGCTGGGGCGGGAGGGGGAGATTACAACTCTCAACAGACCCAGAACATCTGGAGATGCTGGGGGTTGTAGTTAACAGAGTGGTCAGTGAAGTTAAAAGATTTGGTGGCAAAATAGGGGGAAATGTTTTTTGTTTGTGTGGGTAAGTTGTATGTACCTTTCACACTGCTGGTCTGGGCTCCTATGCAGAAACCCGTCGCCGCGCACAGCGTCAGTACGTCAGTGACGCTTGCAGCAACAAGCTGCAACTGGATTGGTTCCAACGGCTGCCCATCAGGATCCCCCTACCCCCTCACTAGAGTGAATTCTTGATAGTGACGGTTACGGGTGCTGCAGCGATATCTCAGATACTTGAAAGAGTTACAGCTTTAGTACCCACAACTGCAGTTATCAAGAACACGGTGAATGAGCAGCGCCCGGCATGTAAACAATACTGGGCAGGGTCGGTGAATCCACCGGTGGGCCCCGAGCCCCGACTATTAGTCCTCATGTCATGGGGGCCCCTGACCAGTAGCGTAACGATCGCGGTCGCAGGGGGTGCGACCGCGACCGGGCTTGGCGGGGTATGGTGCCCGTGGCCAGGTGGAGATGGCCGGGCCCGGACCACTATGATAGTGGTCGGGGAAAGCCTGGTTCCCCGACCGCTATACATACTGTTATTGGAAAGGGACCCTGGCATATTGCAGGCCCCTTTCCAATAGATGGCAGGGCAGGGAACCCAGCAGAGGTGACTGAAAATAATAAATACATATTCTCACCTCTCCTGGGCACAGCGTTCTCTCCGGTGCTCCTCCATCATGACTGAAGCCTGTGATTAGGCCCCAGTGGTCACATGGGGCGCGGCCGCGTAATGACATCAGTGCGCCCCCACGTGACCGCTGAGGCCCAATCACAGGCCTCAGCAGCGATATCGGAAAAGAGCCTGAAGACGCTGAAGACGACAGGATGGTGCGAGGATGCAAAGGAAAGGTAAGGCAAGGTGAGTATGAATATTTGTTATTTTTAATCACTTCCCCTTGGCCTCCAATTATGATACTCTGAGGTCTGAGGAGACCCCAGAGTATAGTAATAGCACTGAAGCGGAGGGGGCTATTGGGCGCATTTAATACTGTGTGGGGGCCACTGTGGAGCTTATAATACTGGGTGGGGGCCACTGTGGAGCTTATACTACTGGTTGGGGGCCACTGTGGAGCTTATATTCCATACAGTGGTTCCTTCATTTTTTTTTTTTAATTACGCTGGGGCAGGTGAAAAAAACAAAACAAAAAAAAAAAACCAAACTTTCTCTCCTGTCCCCAGTGTCTCCCAGAGCAATTCGGTCCTTCAGTTCTGTTGTTTTCTTCCAGCTGAAGTTCCCTCTGCACGTGACTACCTGTGACGTCACGTGACCTCTGAGGCCAAGGGAAGGGACCTGGGACGTCACAGCCAGTGAGGACTTCCGGCAAAAAGAAGACAGCAGAGCTGCGGGACCGGACCGTGCTGGGAGGACACCGGAGACAGGTGAGTATGTTTAGTATGTTTTTTTGTTTTTTTTTTGGAGGGGGGGGTAGGGGGGATTCACCTCCCCCGGACTAATTATAGAAAAGAAAAAAAATTATACTGGACAACCTCTTTAGTGTGGCACATTAGAGGGGGCCTGGGGGGGTATATTAAAGGGGTTGTCCAGGCATAATTTGTTATGGTTTATCTGCAGGATAGGCCATAGATACCAGATCTGTAGGGGGCTGATCCCGGACCGATCAGCTGTGTGGAGCCACTTCTGATGCCCGTACTGTACACAATACAGGGCCAGAAGCTGAAAGCTCTGTCCACTGTATAGGGGCTGGGCACCTTCACTGTATCTCAGCACTTATTGAAGTCAGTAGGAGCTGAGCTGCAGTGAAGGCGCCGGGCTGCTATACAGCGGATGGAGCTTTCTGCTTCCGGCCCTGTGTTGTGTACAGAATGGGCTCCGGAAGTGGCTCCGAACAGCTGATGGTGCCGTGTGTCAGCCCCCTACCGATCAGGTATTTATGGCCTATCCTGAGCATAGGCCATAAAAAAGATTAACCCTGGACAACCCCTTTAATATGCCCCACCAAGTTTAATGTCCCCCCGACAGTATGTTAGCCCCCATCACTGCTCCCACACAATATAATGACCCCATCACTGTTCCCCATACATTATGGGGGACCAGTGAAGAGGCCACTATGTGGGGGGACCAGTTAGTGACCATAGAAAAATTTGGTCCAGACAACCCTTTAAAAGAGGTTGTCCATAAACTGGAGCGACCACTGTGGTGGCCGCCAGGCAGGTGTAAAAATAAGAAAATGTAAAAAAAAAAGCATACTCACCTGTCCCCAGCACCCCATTGTCCCCTGCCTGTGTCTGTTCGGTCTCATGGCGGTGCCTCATTTCTGGAAATCCTGTACCTAATTGGTCTTAGCGATCACATGAGGTGCAGGACTCCCAGCAAGGAGTTGCCGGCATGAGACTGAATGGACACTGGCAGCGGACAACAGAGCGCCGGGGACAGGTGAGTATACTTTCTAATTTACTTATTTTTTACTTTAAACCTCCCGTCAGCCACATGGGTTGCTCCAATTCCTTCGGGGCAACTGTGGGAGTCAGACACATTTGTTTGAGCTCCTGAGTCCAGAGGCTTAAGAGGCTTTTTGGATACTTGGAGACCGATTATTGGGTGTGGTTTTCGGTCTTTTGTGTGTTACATACCGTCGCTCCGACTCCCTTCCCCGTGCGGAGGGGAGCCTTATCATGGAGCGTGGAGCTCCTGCCCCCCGGACCTTACAGGCGGGGGGCAGGAGAATGTCTGCCGACACAGCACCAGCAGAGCAGGGCAGGCGGAGGTCGCTGAGGCAGCAAGCCTCAATGAGAATGGCGACCGGGACAACAGCATTGGGAGCAGCATCAGGAGCAGCAGCAGCGACATTGGCGGCTGCAGCATCAGGAACAGCATCGGAAGCAGCGACGTCCGTAGAGCGGGCGATGCCGGCAGGAGTAGCGGTGGCGACAGGGGTGTCAGCAGTCTCGGCAGGTGGATCCGTGAAAACGGCAACATCAGCCACGGCGGTAACATCAGCGGCAGTGGCGGGTGAAGCCGGTCCGAAGGGGGCTATGGCCGCAGGATATGCGGTTCCCTCTGGAAGGGTCCCTGCAAGCAGTAGAAAAGACAAAAGCTTACCGTCATCGCTGCCGCAATCACCCGCAGGATGGGGCATCAGGAAGGCTGGAGAGGAAGTCGCCATTTACAGCCGGAGGATCGAGGCGGTCCTGGAGGAATATGACCGAGCCCGGAGGTCCCTGTTCGCAATGCGTGGGGAGCTTCAGAGTGCTCGCGCCCGTAGCGACATGGCCTCAAGGAAGGACCGCCCGGTTTTCAGTAAGCAGGTAAGGAGCCTGAAAAAACAAATAAAGGCCCTGGAAGCCAGGTGCACGGAGATTCTGGAGGGCGCGGGGCCGTTCAGAGAGAAGCTGCTGAACGATGACCGCTTCTTCCGCAAACAGCAGGAGCGGTTGTTGAAGGATGGCCCCGCGTCCTCAGACAGCTCGGGAGAGGACGACTATTGTGAGTCAGACCTGGAGTCAGATGACAGCATGGCGGTACAGTATAGTCGAGTAGCCGTCCCTAGTAGCAGCAGCCTGATACCCACATATACACAGGCATCAGCGCCGGCAGTGAAACTGGAAGTCAGAATGACAAGACAGGAAGTCAGAATGACAGGACAGGAAGTGACGCAATCTCCCACACTCCCAGAGAACCAACCACTGCCCGAGACGGAGGAGGAGGAGGGTGGAGCCTCGGGAGAAGGCGGGAAGCTGATGAGGCAAATCTGCCAATTGGAGTCCCCGTCCAGAATGGACCAATTAGCATTCAGCTTGTCAGATTTGGATGGGGAGGAGGAGGGAAAAGGAGCCAAGACCAGGAAGAAGGCAAGGAAGGAAAAAAAAAGAGTAATAGAGACATTTAAATTTGTCAGGTCGTTGCCTGGGGAGCATCGTGCCGGGACCTCAGCCCAGGTTGCGATGCCTCCAGGAGAGAAAAGGGAGGCGCAGGCACCTCGGGTCACGCCAAGTGGCGGGGTGCCCGGGGTGCCAGCAGTCAAAATGGCGCCTGATAGTACCTTTCAGGTGGTGGCGGACAAGGAGCTCATGGTTGCAGACAAGGCGCTCATAGTTGCGGACAAGGGCAAAGGCAAAGAAGCCCCCCCCCGCGGAGGGGAGTGGCGTAGGGAAACCTCCCTCCCTGGTAGGAGGTTTTAAAATATCGATGGCTTCCCCCAGAGTAAGGTGTAGGAAAGGGGGAGTGGCAGGTGGGCGTGGCTCATCCTCCTCCAGTGCTGATGAAGCCGGTGATGCGGAGGTCACTTCCGGGGCTAAGGGGGCGTGTCCTCCTACAACATCAGGTGCCGGGGTGACTGTGGATGCGGAGGCCGAGGTAAAAGCGGGGAAGCCATCAGCGAGTGGTGCAGCCGGCCCCGCTGTAAGAAGGAAGACTGCAGGTGTGAATGATGGACGAGTGGAGAAGCTAGTTAAGCAGACAGGTAAGGTAAAGGGGAAAGCGGGTGGGACAAAAGGGGTAATTAGTAGTATTCCTGAAGAAGGTGGTGTAGTATGCATGGGGGTCCAAGAGCCTGTAGTCGGGGAGGCTGCGGGAGGAGGGGCTATTACCATTGCTGCTAAAAAAAGTGTTTCTACTGCTGGTAATATTTCTGTTGTGGCCCCTGTTGTTTCTGGTATTTCTGCTGTTGTCCCTGCTGTTGTCCCTGCTGTTGTTTCTGCTGCTGTTCCTGATGCTGTTCCTGATGCTGTCGTTGCTCCTGTTGTTACTCCTGTCACTGCTCCTGATATTGTTGCTCCTGTTGTCCTCTCTGCCGCTGTTCCTTCTGCTGCAGTTGGAGTGACCCGGTCCGCGGCGGCTATGCAAGGGCGGACTGTTGCCGCCTCTGGTGCTCCGGTTGCCGTGGCTGGGCTAAGTAGTTCTGCGGGGGTCCCTGGGAGTGGCGCTGGTACTCCGGCAGCGGAGGTTGCTGCGGCCTCCGGGCCCCCACGCTCCTATGCCAGCGTCGCTTCTGGGGCCCCTGGGGGTGCATCATGTCTTCCGCCCGGCTCCAGGGACGGCGATTTGCAACGGCAGCTCCTGGAGGCTTTACGGGCGGGCCAGTCCACAATGACCATAGATGGGCAGTCGAGAGACCTTAGGTTCTGGATCGAGCGTTTTGGCCTAGGGAAGTTCCGAGAGGAAGGAGGTGAGACCAGATGGACTCTCCCTACACCCGGGCGTAGGGGGCCGACACGGAGGAACGTGGCCCGTCTCGTGTGGGGGGGAGCCGGCCCTTGTCCCCAGAGGAGGGGGGTCGTGGAACTCCTACTCGGGATGGGTTTCAGGGCAAGCGACATCTTTGCCCTGATTCATCCTGTCGGCTCCTCAGAGTTTGACATCAGCTTTGTTACCCCGGAGGGCTTAGAAACCTTCTGGGGAAACTATAGGCTGGTGAAGGACGAGCCCGCCTGGCGTGACTTTATGGTGTGGGCGGTGTCACGCCAGGATAACATTAAGAAAGTGACCGTTTTAACTCGTAACGAGTCACTTTCTTATATGGACATCATGACCTGGCTGAACAGGTTTGGGGAGGTCAAGGACTTCCCAAAGAAAAATCTCGACGAGTTCGGGATATGGTCGGGGGCCTGGACCTTCATGGTCAAATTGCGACACGAGGATAACTCGGTGATGCATATCCCGTCCTCAACCTTCCTTGGGAAAGACAGGATCCTTGTCTTCTACCAGGGGCAGCCAAAACTCTGTCACAGGTGCGGTGACCCCTCACACTTGAGCGCCTCCTGCCGTGTGCAGAAGTGCGCCATGTGTGGGGAGGTGGGCCATCTCGCGGCGACCTGTGGCAGGGTGCGTTGCCACCTGTGTGGTGTCCTTGGGCACCCGATCGGGGCGTGTCCACTGTCTTTCGCCAACACCACCCTTCGGCAAGCGGGAGCAGTTGAGGAGGCTGTCCCTGCTGCGGAGGGGGTGAGTGGGGGAGGAGAGACTAGTCTGCCAAGGCAAAGGGAGAAGGCCCAGCCAACATCAAGGGCAAGGAGGCGCGAGAGGAGGAGGGAGCAGAGGGAGGGAGTTATGTGCCTTCCTTCTGCCCCTGGCTCTGCTGGGCCGGATCCTGATGCCGAGGCAGCAGTGGGCACGACCCTGGTTGAGGAGATGAGGAGACTGCAGAGGGAGGAAGAGGCTGACCAGTCGTCTTCTTCTCAGTACGTCAGTGCTGGGGAGGGAGAGACGGTCAAGCGGAGAAAGTCACCGAGTAAAGTGAGGGCAAAAACATCTGCCCCCCCCCCACCCCCGAAGGAACGCAGACTCGACGGCCCTCTAGTGGTAGGTCCCAACCGGTACCAATCCCTCTGTGAGGATGCGTCGGCCTCAGGGGAGGCTTCAGAGGGAGAGGTGGAGCCGTCAGGGGCTGCTGAGTCTCCCTCCGGGAGGGGCCCCCTGCCCTCTGGGGGGGAGGCTGGCCTGGAGCCTGGAGGAGGAGATGATGTACCCAGGGCCGAAGCTGCTACTGTCTCTGCGACCACTGTAACTCCTCAGGGAGAAGTTGCGGGGGAGGTCCATCCCTCCTCTGGCCAAACCGCACCGGGGGAGGTGATGGACCAATCCCAATGTAAGAAGAGGACCCGCAAGACGAGGAGAAGTCGCGGGTCCTCTTCAGACTCATCTAGGGGTGGTGGTGATAGGAGGAAAGGGGGTGGGAAGCTGAAGGTCATTGAGCTCAATCGGTCTTAATGGCAGTCCCCTCTCCACTGACGCTGGCCACCATTAATGTGGCCAGCATTAAGTCTGATACGGCTAGGTTTGCAGCCTTTGATTATCTTGGCCGAGTTGAAGCTGACATTTTGTTTTTGCAGGAGACCAGGCTCTGTACTCTATCAGAGATAAACAGAGCAAGGAGGGAGTGGCGCAGGGGGCCCTCCTACTGGTCTCTTGCGGCTGAGCCGTATAGTGGAGTGGCGGTGCTTTTTACCGCAGAGGTGAAATGCCAGCGGCTGATCGAACTCGAAATGGGAAGGTGCCTAGTCTTAGACGTCCTCATGAAGGGGCAAAGCCTGCGCCTCATTAACATCTACGGTCCCCAGTCAAAGTGGGACCGTAAAAGCCTCTTTATGAAGATCAAGCCTTTTCTTTTTACGGGCAAACAAGTCATCTTTGGTGGGGATTTTAATACCATAACTAGACCCCAAGACCGAGGAGGTACCAGAGATAGACTGCCCTATGATGGCGTCGCGTTAAATAGCATAGTGAGTGAAGCTCGCCTGGAGGATATCCATATCAGGCATTCCCCAGGTCACCGTGGGTTCACCTTTCAGAGAGGAAGTGTTAGGTCCAGGATAGATAGGTTTTTTTTGAAGGAGAATTCCGTCACCACCCCTGTGTCCGTGGTGGAGGTGGAGTTCTCCGATCACTGCCTAATTTTATTTTCTTTGAATATTTCAGAAACCCTCCGGAGAGGAAGAGGTTTGTGGAGGCTGAATTCGTCACTCCTTGAGGAGGCAGCTGTAAGACAAGCCTTTGAGGAGTTTCTTCAGGATCAGGTACTATTACTGGGTCTTGAGGGCACTAGGTCAGAGTGGTGGGAGATATTCAAAAAAAGGGTGGCGGGATTTTTCCGCCGGCTCTCAAGCCTCAGGTCACTGGACATGTACCGCATGTACAGTGCACTGAGGAAGAGACTTGAACATCTGGTCTCGACCGGAGGTAGCCAGGAGGATATCTCCGGTGTGAAGGCTTTGCTTAAAGGGTGTCAGTATGATAGGCACGCATCCTTGGTTCTTGAGAGGGATTTCGGGAAATACCGCTCGCCCGACCCCTACAGGAACTGTAAGATGTCAGTGACTTGTAAGACAGTAACAGGCCTGATTGACAGTACAGGATCCCTGACAAGATCCAGGTCAGGGATCTTGGAGGTCGTCAGGTCTTTCTACTCGAACCTTTTGGCAAAGAAGGAACTGAATCGGGATCGGATTTCAGGTTTCTTGGCTGAAGCCATTCCTGAGTCAGCAGAAGACCCTTCTCTTGGTGTTTTGATAGAACCTATAAGGGAAGAGGAAGTCGTCAGGGCTATTGAGGGTCTTGCCCTCAAGAAGTCACCTGGCCCAGATGGCTTAACATCTGAGTTCTATCGGACCTTTAAAGGAGCGTTGGCTCCCCTCTTGACTGACGTGCTTAATGAGTGTCTATCCTCGGGCACTCTGCCAAAGTCAATGAGGAGGTCCGCCCTTATAGTTCTGTCAAAGGGTAAGGATCCGAGCCATATTGAGAACTGGCGGCCCATAGCACTTCTCAATACGGACCGAAAGATTCTGGCGAAGGTACTTTTAAACCGGCTGGTACAGTTTGCGCCCCGGCTCCTCTCGCCGGCTCAGCACTGCTCTGTTCCCGGTCGTAGCACCTTAAGTGCGGTCCTGAGTGTCAGGGAGGCTGTGGAGCAGAGTAGGGCAGGTCGGTGGAAGGGGTACTTGCTGTCCCTAGATCAGGCTAAGGCTTTTGACAGGGTGAATCATGAGTATTTGTGGTCAACTCTCTCGAGGTATGGCCTACCTGGGGGGTTCATTCAGTGGCTGCAGACCTTATACGCTGGGGCTGAGTCTTTCCCACTTGTGAATGGTTGGGTTGGTCGTCCTTTTGAGGTGGGGTCGGGCGTCCGACAGGGATGTCCCTTGAGCCCGCTACTGTATGTGTTCGCCATTGATCCCCTGATTAGACGGATTAATGGTGGGCCGGTGGCGGGAGTCAGGATGGACCTGGAGGGCACCGGCTCCCCTTTGAGGACAGTAGCCTACGCGGATGATGTCACCGCTCTTGTCTCGTCGCGGGAGGAGATTGAATGGGTGATGTCTGAAGTGGACAGTTACTCGGAGGCTTCCGGATCAGCTGTGAACAAGAACAAGTGTGGAAGCCTCTGGCTGGGAGGGGGAGAGCCTGGTTTTTCTCTCCCGGACACCCTCCCAGAACCCCAGGGGTCCGTAAACATCTTAGGCATCCATTTTGGCCAGGGTGATTACCCACTCCAAAATTGGGAAGGTAGGCTTAAGGATGTCGCCCAGAGAGTTGATTGCTGGAAGGGTTGGTCCTTGACCCTGAGAGAAAGGGTTCACCTTGCCAAAGCCTTCCTGCTCCCGTTGGTGATCTATCTAGGTAGCGTCTGTGCCTTGCCAGAGTCTTGTTGGAGTAGGATCTGTTGCCTGTTCTTCCAACTGTTATGGGGGAACAGGCTCAACCTAATCAAGAGGGAGGTTACATACCGCACAAGGAGGCTAGGGGGGTTAAATATGGTTAACCCCGTGGTGTTCTTAATGAACACCTTTCTTAAGATCAATTTACCAAACCTCTCCGCCGAGGGGGCTCCTTCGTGGGTAGCCTCCTGCCAGGGGTGGTTTCGGCCCTTCTTCCAGAAATGGGAGGCAGGAGGGCAAGTGAAAGATCTTCGTGCACCCCATGGATATCTCCCGGCCTATGCTTCCCTGGTCTTGAAAGTGATTCGTCGGTGGGGTCTGGGGGCGTGGGAGATCAGGACTCAGTCAAGACGTTTTCTTGATGACAAAGTCCTGTTGACCCGCTTCCAGAAGCCTCTGGCGCTCAAAGATTGCCCAGGAGAAACCTTAGAGGGAGGGTTGCATTTTCTTAACTCCAAAAGGTTTCCTCGGAAGTTTTGGGATCTGACCTGGCGCTGCCTCCTAGGTAAGTTATATGTGAGGGGGAACTTGAAGTACCGGAACTCCGACGAGCGAGGCTGCCCTCGGGAGGAGTGTGGCGACATGCTGGAAAGCATGGAGCACTTCCTGCTTCAGTGCCCCTTCAATATAAGGGTTTGCAAATTGGTGGGGACCTCCACCGGTTGGCTGCGGCTGGCTGGCCTTTCCTACGCCGAGTGGGCCTATGGGGCATTCAAACACCCGGAGGGCAGGGACTGCCAGACACTTTTTATAGTTAGCGCAGTGGTTAGGTTCCACTTGTGGTCATCCCGGTGTCTAGTGTCGACGCGAGGCAAAATCCTCCCGGAGGTGGAGGTGGTTAAAAACATCATGGTGGACCTGGTGAGGGTGCGCTCTCGGGAGTATGAGGGGTTGGGCGCAAAAAGGGCTGGTACCCTCTGGAGGGGGTTCACCTTTTCTGTTCCCTGAGGGATAGAATAAGGGATTAAAAGGTAGTTAGGTTAGGGCCAGATAGGGAAAGGGAGGGCAAGGTTTTGCACAAGAGGTGGGGTTTGTTTGTTTTTTTTGGGTAGGGAGGGACAGGTAGGGATAGGGTAGGGATAGATTGATAGATAGGGACATAGTGGTAGGGCAAGTAGGTAGGGACGGGCCTCTTGTGCTCTCTTCCTGGTGGAGGGCTGGTGTGTCACCACATAGGCATTTTGTTTTGGAAATAGGATGAAAGGGTAAGAGGCTTGAGGATAACCGACCCTAGGCCTGTGGGAGGTTTATGGGAGGGAAGGGGGTGTCAACGGTTTATATAAGATTGTGGGTTTTGTTATTGTATTTTGTCTGGTTTTCTTGTCTGGTATTTTGTTATTTGCCCATTTTGCCACTAAACATATTTTTTTTGTTCATTTCCATTTTTTTCTATTTCCCCCCCCAAATCCATTGTATGTAGTTAAAAGGGTTTTTTTCTTAGGGGGGTAGGTTGTTTGGGAGGGGGGTTTCTTTTGGGGGTGGAGGGTTTGATATATAGGTTTCGTGTGTCCGGCCTGGCTCTGGACTATGCGGACATGGGAGGACATGAGGCGGAGAGCCAGGTCGGTTTTCAGGGGCTCGGTGGCGGGTGGTGCCAGCACCAGGACTATGCGGACATGGGAGGACATGGGGCGTGGTGCTGGCCGGGTGTGGTGAAGGGAGAAAAAAAAAAAAAAAAATTCATAGTAAGTTTCAGTTGGGGTTTATTAGTGTTATATGTTTTCGGTATATGTTTCATTGTACATCGCTCATTTTGTTTTTTTTTTCTTTTGTTTTTAGGATAGCTAGAGTTTTGACTGACGGATGGCTGAAGAAGAATGAAAGGCGGAGTGAAAGGCAGAATGAAAGGCGGAGTGAAAGGCGGAATGAAAGACAGAATGGATGGGGGCTGGTTTGCGCATGTTTTTGGGTTTTAATTTTGTCTTGACGTTTTCTTGTATTTGATGTTATTTATGCTATGTTTTGGATTTATGTATTGTCTCTGTTTATGGTTTTTGTATGGTATTTTTCATATGTGACAGTGTTTGTGAACTTTTTCTACTTTTATAATAAAATAGTTCCAATTCCTGGACAACCTCTTTAAAGGATTTATCCATCTTTCTAATATTGATGGCCTGTCCTTAGGATAGGCCATCAATATTACATCTGCGATGATACAACAGCCAGGACCTCTGCAGATCAGCTTTTCCAGGACAGTGCGGCTACAGGTAAAGGTAACAATTCTTGGAGCCACGCTGTTCACTTGCCATACAAGGTGTAGCAGTAGGTTTAGGTAGTGCAGTGGTGCACATGGTATAGTGGGTGAGCAGCATGGCTCCCGGCATGTTACCTTTAGCCGCCCTGTCTCGGTACCACTGATCTGCAGGGGTCCTGATGGTGGGCCCCTAGAAACAATTCCACTGGTGGGCCCTAGACATCCCAGTCCGACACTGATACTGGGACAGTATAATATGCTCCACAGTGGCCCCCACACAGCATTATATGCTCCGCAGTGGCCCTCTACACAGCAATTTATGCTCCGCAGTGGCCC
This sequence comes from Leptodactylus fallax, assembly GCA_947044405.1. Lineage (NCBI taxonomy): Eukaryota > Metazoa > Chordata > Amphibia > Anura > Leptodactylidae > Leptodactylus > Leptodactylus fallax. The sequence goes on along the minus strand of CAMRHE010000061.1, from coordinate 68,051 downwards.
TCCACACAGCAATATATGCTCCGCAGTGGCCCCAACACAGCAATATATGCTCCGCAGTGGCCCCAACACAGCATTATATGCTCTGCAGTAGCCCTCGCACAGCATTATATGCCCACAATGGCCCCACACAGTATTATATGCTCACAGTTGCCCCCACACAGTAATATATGCCCACAGTGGCCCCCACACAGTAATATATGCCCACAGTGGCCCCCACACAGTAATATATGCCCACAGTGGCCCCCACACACTGTTAGATGCTCCACAGTGCCCTCCCACCCCCAGAGCCGGTGCTATTATTATACTCTGGGGTCTCCTCAGACCCCAGAATATAATAAGTAGAGGCCCAGGAGAAGTGATTAAAAATAACAAACATTTATACTCACCTTGTCTTACCTCTCCGGGGCATCCTTGCTCCATCCTGCTGTCTTTCCCATCTTCCTTGGTCCCCTGGTCTCCATGTCCCATGCCCTCACCGCTGGGGCCTGTGATTAGACCTCAGCAGTCACATGGGGCGCGATGACGTCTTTACGCTGGCGCACCCCATGTCAACGCTGGGGCCTAATCACAGGCCCCTGCAGTGAGGCCCGGAAAACACCGGAGACGATGCCCCTTTCCATTAACAATTGACCACTATCATGGTAGTCCAGTGCCCCGGCCATTTCCAGCTGGCCACGGGCCCTGTACCCCTCCGGTCGCAGCCCTTGCAACTACGATCGTTACGCCACTGTCCATTGCTCAGGGGCCCGATTGGAATGGTCAGGGGCCGGATCGGGCTCCTGACCATCCCGATCAGACCCCTGACCTTTGCATTGGCATAATGAGTACTAATAGTCGGGGCTCGGGGCCCACCGGGGGATTCACCGGTTCCTCGGTGGGCCAGTCCGACCCTGTCTAATCTATCAATTACTTGGGGGATGCCATTCAATAAACCTACACAAAGGCAATTAGTTCATGAGGTGATGTTAGAAAAGGTAGTTTACATAAAAAAATAAACAAACACGAAAATATTTGTTGTCACTATATTTGAATATTCATTATTAAAATCCAAAAATATTTTATTACCATATGGTTATGGAAAAAGAATAAAAACATAATGTATTATAAATGTAATAAAAGAGTGATCAAAATGTTAGTTTTTACTGATATTTTTTTCTGAATGCCTAAAACTTTTTCCACAAAAAAAGAAATACCTAAGGCTAAGGCCCCACATAGAGAAGTTCAGCAAAAAAACGCTGCAGAAAAAACAGCAGAAATGCATTGCCTTTTTTTCAGCAGCATTTTTCATTGCAATTTTGCAGAGTTTTCCTCTGCGAACTTTCTGCTCCTATTATACCTATACGGAAAATTGCAGCGTTTCCTCAGGAATAAGTTACATGTTATGATTAATTTATATATTTTTATTTACATTTTAACCCCTTAAAAAAAAAATCCAAAACTGTAAAAAAAAATTTTTCTTAGAGTTGCCATATTCTGACACCCAAAACTTTTTTTTATATTTCTGTGTACGGGAATGTTCTTTTTAAAAAATTTTTAGCAGAGGCGAAACAGCGAAAAAACAGTGGTTCGGCGCTTTTGAAAAATATTTTTATAAGTTTGTAGACCAGGCGTTTTCGGACACAGAGATGTGTTTCACGGTCATTTTTTACTTTTATATGTATTCTAGAGAAAGGGGGGTGATTCGAATTTTTAATTCTTTTTAAAAAAATATTTCTTTATACTATATTTATTAGACCCCCTAGGGATCTTGAACTCCAGGGGTCTAATTACTAATGCAATGTATTGCATTGCAAATACTGGCATTTCTATTACAGGCTGCATTGAGCAGTCTGTAATAGAAGTATATGTCAGAGAAGCGTGGGAGTCTTTGATTGGCTCCTGGCTGTCATGGTAATGGATTGCCGGCCCTGGATCTCGTTCTGGGTGCAGACGATCCTCCCAAAAATGTCGGCACCCAGGCGCCACTGGGAAAATGGCTACTCATCATAATACCCGACATCCAGGGGCGTAACTATCGGGGTAGCAGCGGTAGCGGCTGCCACAGGGCCCGGGACATTAGGGGCTCCGGAGCCCTGTGGCTGCCGCTACCGCGAACCCCACAAGCCAGTAACGATTGCGGTCGCAGGGGGTGCGACCGTGAACGGACCCAGCAGGGTACGGGGCCCGTGGCCAGCTGGAGATGGCCGGGCCCCGGACCATTATGATAGTGGTGGGGAAAGCCTGGTTCCCCGACCGCTATACATACTGTTATTGGAAAGGGGCCTTGGCATATTGCAGGCCCCTTTCCAATAGATGGCAGGGCAGGGGAGGTGACTGAAAATAATAAACACATATTCTCACCTCTCCTGGGTGCAGCGTTCTCTCCGGCGCTCCTCCATCATGACTGAGGCCTGTGATTAGGCCCCAGCGGTCACATGGGGCGCGGCCGCGTAATGACGTCAGTGCGCCCCCATGTGACCGCTGAGGCCCAATCACAGGCCTCGGCAGCGGCGTCGGAAGAGAGCCTGAAGACACTGAAGACGGCAGGATGGAGCGAGGATGCCAAGGAAAGGTAAGGCAAGCTGAGTATGAATGTTTGTTATTTTTAATCACTTCCCCTGGGCCTCCGATTATTATACTCTGGGGTCTGAGGAGAACCCAAAGTATAATAATAGCACCGAAGCGGAGGGGGGCTGTTGGGAGCTTATAATACTGTGTGGGGGCCACTGTGGGCATATAATACTGGGTGGGGGCCACTGTGGGTGTGGCATCCCCGAGCTGGCTATGGCTGGGCTGAGGGTGATCTCTGTGCATTGTATTATTTCCTGTTGCTTCATAGCCTGTGTGACATAGCAGGGGGTCCTGAGTCTCACACAACACAGCGCCACCTAGTGAGCCTCACACATGCATTACACCTCCCATAGGATTGAATAGTAACCAAATGTCCAATGGGAGGACATCGCCTGGGAAAAGGGGAGGAGTCAGCCGATCACTGGGTCCCCATGGTAACACCCCTGCAGGAAGGTCCTGCATGTGAGGAGTTAGAAGTGTGGAGTGTTAGGAGGAGGTGAGGAGATAAGTGTGATGTCCTGTGAAGAAAGCAGTGAGTTTAGTGCAGGAATCTCAATTCCTAGACAGGCCCAGGAAGGTTGGAGAGCTGACATATTCCAGCTATTCAGAAGATCCTGTCCCCTGTCTGCCTAGCCATCGCCCTGAAGGAAGTCAAGCATCATTATCTTGTCAGCATGAGACTGTGGAGAGAACATTCTGGAACACGTGCTCCATAGCAAGTATCACAGGATCCAGGGGCCAAGGCCAGACCTGTGGAATATCCTGCCACCCTGACTATTGCACCCCGAAACTCTGAGCTATCAGGACCACATAACGTGAGTGGGGAATATTATGTACTAGTATCATGGTGGGCATCCTCCTATGTGCCAAATAGGAGCCCAGATGCACCTCAGGGCTGTAACACTGAAGTATAAGGGGCTAGGAACACCTTTCATCAAGTCTACCCTGCACCCCAGGACTTTGCTGTGTCACCAGGCGTACCCCGTTGTTTTGTATTGAAGAAACTGTTTAAGCATTTGTGCCTCCACACCCATGGAAGTAAAAGTTCAACTTTACAACCGTTTCTGTGTCTGACTCTGCACCGACAACATCAGGGCGCCCCAAACACCACCAGTCGGCACAGTATAGGGGAAGCGCCCCGGGGGAACAATCACCACCAACATTTGTGCAGCCCCCTCATCACCGGTACCAGTGGTGGTAATGTGGGACAGCACCAGCGCTGCGCCCTCGTGCCCAGAGACCGTGACAAGTCTGCGCTGTTTGCACCCCGCAATCCCAACTGCAGTGTTACCTTCCATCTGGTCACCGCAAGAAAAACTGGCGTCACGAACAGGATACGGGTGTGTGCCATTTTGAGAAAGTCGCCACGAAAAGTGCGCCAAATTGTCTCCAGAGCATCGGTCTTTATTGTGGACTTTGCTAAGATCAAGTTTATTCCCTGAGAGTGCTTGCCACAAAGAGGGGGAGCCCTAAACCCCTGAAGTAAGCCCTAAAGACTGTCCTCTCAGTGTGTTACAGCCCTGGAAGAGTTAAAACGCCCAGGACTTGTTTGCTGCGCCACATCGCTGTGTAAGAACACCCACAAAGGGTTAACTGTACGTTGCAAAAGTGCGGGAGATTTTTAGCACTGCCCATGAGGCCAGGAGACCCATCTGCCGCCATCTTAGGAGAGCCCAGAATGCTGAGCGCAATGCTCCAGCGCACCCATACAAGAAAGTGAAAGGCGAACGTGCCGGCGCCATTTCTGACTCTCCAGTGCCGCATCACCGTCCCTGCTGTGCACCGCTGATCTCTGGTCCACGCTGCAGTTGCTGTCAGTGAGTACTGTGCCTCCCTGTCCTTGTCTTCAGTCCTCCCACGGCCCCAGCGAGTGTTTTCCGTGTACAGTGTCCGTGGGGAGTGCCACCATTAAAGAGGGGGAGCACACCGTCAGCCTGCATCACAGTGACTCTGTTAATAGCTACAGCATTCTTAAAGGGACAGCATTCCAAGTTGTAGTCTCCATTCCCTGCCAGCAAGCAGTTGAGTTTCTTAAAGAGACGGCGACCTAATTTCAGTCATACCTGCAAACAACATGACTGAGCAAAGTGACATTGTGCCATCTGTTTCTAGTGATCCAGCAGTGCCCATGGCGAGCAGCCTACCATTCTCCATGCCATTTTACCCTGGCGCACCATGGCTGCCGCGCTACAAAGGGGAGGCGCATACCCTCAGGGACTTTCGTGAGAAGATGCTGTCTCTCTTCCAGTTCTATCCTCTGAATACAGAACAGCAGATACAGATCTTGCTGGGCCAGCTTGAGGGTGCTGCAGCTAGGGAGTTCAAATCCTGGCCTGCCTCTGACAAAAGAACCCCTGGGCAAATTCTGGACAAACTCCAGGTGAACTTTGACGTGCGATCTGTCTCCGAGGTAAAGATGTACTTCTTTTCCAGACGACAACTACCTGGTGAGACCCTGCGGGACTATGCTTTATCCCTCCAAGAGGCATTCAGAGCTGTGGTGCAAGTGGATCCACGTGAAAATGTGGACTCTGATAAAATCTTGCTTGACCGCTTCATAGAAGGGGCGGGTACCACATTGCTCCAGAGTCAGTTGCGAATGCTTGCTGCACAACATCCCAGCATCACATTTGCTGACTTCAAGGCCCTTGCCATCCAGGTCTTGGGACAGGAGCAGCCCCAGCCGAGCCCAGTCATCTGTGCTCCCTCACCTGGACCCTCTACAAGCATCTCTCCAGTTGTCCTGCCACTACCTCTGGGTACCTCACCTGCTGCCCAAACTGCGCAGACTACACCAGCAGACTCCAGAGATGACCTTCTGGCCCGAGTGGATCATCTGACCCGTGCCATGGAACAGATCACCGTCCGTCTAGATCGTCTGACCCAGCCGTCTTCATCGTCCAGTGATCCTTTGCGAAGTCACAACATCTCACCTGAGTCGCCACCCAGACGTCCGTCTTCAGTGAAACCTCCGCAGAGTGAGAGGCCATACTGTACCTATTGCCATAGATATGGACACACCAGGCCTCAGTGTTTTCAGTTAAACGGGCCACCCCCGAGGCAGCGGGCCGCCCCTCGGGAGGAAAGAAGAAGGGCCCAGGTGAATCTACAGTGCCATTGTCACGCTTCGTCTCAGCCTGCCCACACATCACAATCCGGGTGAACGGCGTCCCTCTGACAGCGTTGGTGGACACTGGATCTCAGGTAACAACCCTGCGCAAGCAGGTGTTCCTTGAACATTGGGACTTAGGTGTGTTGAATAGAACACCTGACACATGGATAAATCTGTGTGCCAGCAATGGACAGCCCATACCACAGCAGGGTTATTGGGAACCCACTATCCAGATTGGGGACTTGAAACTGCCTAGACAGGGTGTAATTGTCACTGATGTAGAGGATGATAGGTTTGCAGTTGGAATATTAGGCATGAATGTTTTACGCCATTGCTTTGCAGAAGTGTTGGATGCCTTGCATGCCTCTCTCCTTACAGCTTCTCCCAGTGACCAGCAGACCATTCAGCGGGCCATTCGTGTACTCAATGCCCAGCACAAGTTCGCCAACAAACAAGGTGAAATTGGTCGAGTCCGGATCCAAGATACCCGTCCAGTAACCCTACAGCCTGGAACAGAAACTATGGTGTGGTGCCGTGCCCGTCCGGGCATAGAAAATCAGGACTACGAGGCCTTGCTACAACCCATACAGGTAGATGGCCAACCACTTGTCATGGCTGCCCGCAGCCTTGTCACAGTTTCCAATGGACGTGTTCCTGTCCGCTTAGTCAACTTGGGCGATGCTCCCGTGAACCTCCACAAGTTCCACTCTGTGGCCCTGCTACACCGGTTAGCACCAGAAGACATTCTCTCTGGTGATTCTACCGCCACACAGCGTTCCACCCAAGCTGCTGAGAACATTCAGAATGGAGCCACGAAGTCCTGGTGGGATGAATTGAACGTGGGAGACGCCAATACCCCTATAGAGCACATCAATGGGGTTCGCAATGTGGCCAAGCGTTACCAACAGGCATTCAGCAAACACCCATTGGACTTTGGTAAGACCACGACCATACAACATCGCATTCTGACTGGCAACCACCATCCAATCAAGGAGCGTCACCGTCCAATACCACCAGCGATGTACCAACCGGTGAAAAAGTTGATCCAAGAGATGCGAGATGCTGATGTCATAAGGGAGAGTAACAGCCCCTGGGCAGCCCCGCTAGTCCTTGTCAAGAAGAAAGACGGAACCCTACGATTTTGTGTGGACTATCGTAAACTCAACAACGTCACGCACAAAGACGCATACCCATTGCCGCGGATTGAGGAATCTCTAACGGCTTTGGGATCAGCTACCTGTTTCTCGACCCTGGACTTAACCAGTGGATACTGGCAAGTCCCTATGGCGCCTGAAGATCGTGAAAAGACTGCGTTTACGACCCCGATGGGACTCTTTGAATTCAATAGTATGCCATTTGGGCTATGTAATGCCCCAGCCACATTCCAACGGCTTATGGAGAGGTGCCTCGGCCATGAGAATTTCCAGAGTGTGCTACTGTACCTGGACGATGTTATTGTATTCTCCCGGACATACCAAGAACACCTTCGTCACCTGTCCGAGGTATTCAAGGTACTTATACAGCACGGCCTAAAGTTGAAGCCCTCCAAGTGCTACCTGTTGAAACCCCAAGTTCACTACCTTGGGCATGTCGTGAGCGCACAAGGCGTCCAACCTGATCCTGAAAAGATCACTGCAGTCCAGAACTGGCGAAGACCAACTACCGTCAAAGAAGTCCGAAGCTTCCTTGGATTCGCAGGTTACTACCGGCGTTTCATACCACACTTCGCCCAAGTAGCCGAGCCTCTGAACGAGTTGTTGCGCGGTTGTCCCAGAGAAAACTACAACCGAAAGCTTCCGGTAGACTGGACAGCGCGTCAAGAGGAAGCCTTTCAAGCGCTTAAAGCACTTCTGACGCAACCACCTATTCTAGCCTATCCCGACTACAGTCAGCCATTCCGCTTGTACACAGATGCAAGTCACCAAGGTTTGGGTGCAGTGTTGTCCCAGGTTCAGGACAACAAAGAGCGAGTCATCGCCTACGCCAGCAGGAGTCTGAGAGGCGCGGAGAAGAACGACTAGAACTATAGTTCTTTCAAACTCGAACTTCTGGCGCTTGTCTGGGCCGTGACAGAGAAGTTTAAAGACTACCTGGCTGCCACACCCTTTACCGTGTACACAGATAACAATCCGTTGGCGCATCTGGACACTGCTCGACTGGGAGCCCTTGAACAACGGTGGGCCTCAAGACTCGCGAATTACAAGTTCTCTGTCAAGTATCGCAGTGGCAAGTCCAACGCTAACGCTGATGCACTCTCAAGGTTGCCTGTGGGAGAAGAACCACCCCGAGAAGACATCTGGGAAGAGTTGGAGATGCCACCATTCTACAACAAGTTTGCCCAACAGGTTGCTATTGGTGTCCCTGTAGAAGGAGAATCTCTGGCGAAAACAGCTGCCGAATCCCTCCAGGAGCCATCTCTGTGGAAAACGTTCCAAGAAGAGAGCAGAGTTTTAGGAGAATTGTCAGATTTCCTGCTTACAGGAAGAATACCAACCCGTGTAAAGAGAGGTCTTCATGACGTGGAATTAAAACGCCTTTGGCGACAGAGGAAGCGCCTGTTTATCCAACGAGGCCTTCTACTTAGAAACACTCTTGATCCTGTCACAGGTGAAAGGCTTCATCAGATCCTCTTACCAAGAAGAGACGCACAGATGATACTTGAGGCGTATCATGACAGATCCGGCCACTTCGGGTTACAAAAGACCGAAGCTACCATCCGTCGTCGCTTCTATTGGGTTGGGATGAGGAGTGACATTGAGAGTTGGTGCCGAGAGTGTCCCGCCTGTAGTATCACCAAGGAAGGTAGAAGAGATCAGAAGGCCCCTCTACATCCAATTAAGACTCAAAAGCCGTGTGAAATTGTTGCTCTGGACCATGTGAAGTTGGGTCCCACACGTTCCGGCTACAGCTACGCTCTGACAATGGTGGATCATTACTCCAAGTTCCTTGTCATCGTGCCTGTCAGAGATCTTACAGCAAGAACTACGGCTGAGACCTTCTACGCAGAGTTTGTCCGCCATTACGGTTGTCCTGAGCATATCCTCACCGACCGTGGATCGGCGTTTGAATCCCAATTGTTCCGTGAGCTGTGTCAGTTCCAAGACTGCAAGAAGTTGCGAACCACAGCGTATCACCCTCAAGGGAATGGTATGTGCGAGAAGGCAAATCAAGTGATCATCGGCATGCTAAGAACAGCCGCAGTTACACCTGGTGTTGAGTGGCCTGAACGTATCAAGGACTTGGCCTATATTTACAACAACACACCCCAAACATCTACGGGATACGCACCATTTTATCTAATGTTTGGAAGACAAGGTCAACTTCCTTCAGACTTAACCCTTGGTGTGAAGGTCCCTGACACCATCAATCCACTACCCATAACAGACTGGGTTGTTGAACACCGCCGACGTATGGAGGAAGCTAAAGAGATAGTTGAAACGCGCATGGATGAGGTTCGTAGGAGACAACAGGAGGATTACAACCATCACGCCCATGCAGCGCCCCTGAAAGTTGGCGACCGTGTATGGTTAAGGAATAACCATCGGAATGGGAAATTGGATCCATTCTGGGAGAAAGAACCATACAGTGTCATCTCCATACCATATCCTGAATCCGACGTGTATGAGATCTCTAAACCTGGGAGACAGCCCCAAGTAGTACACCGAAACCGTCTGAAGCTGTGCCTTAAAGAAGGACTACCCACAGAGGTGCCCCCAGCTGAGACAACGAGTACAGAGATCTTGTCACCTTCTGAAGCGAAAGAGAGACCCCCAACGTTAACTGAGCTTATGTGGGCGCCTAAACTACTACCATTTAGCTGTTATTCACCAATTGCTCTAGTGCAAGAGAACCCTTCGACAGATGATTTAATTGATTTCAGTGACTCTGTTCCTGATTCAAATCTCGTTCCACTTAGGCATTCTGAGCGTACCACAAAAGGCATACCTCCAACACGCTATAGTGATGCCATGGCTGTCCTCGGGTAAAAGAGGTTAACTGTCTCTGCTTCTGTATATATGTTATTCCTGCTCTGATTACATTAATGTTTTTCCTGTGTGTATATACAGTATATATATAATATCTTGCCATGTAATATAGTATTTACACTTATATGCAACAATCCAAGCCATAGTGCCTGGCTCACCGAGCCAAGGAAGTTCTGTTACCCCATTGCGGTATGGACATTCGTGCTAGAGTGCCTACTCTTCCTTACAGAAAGGACTGTTTATTGTTTCTCAGAGAGACTCTCATGATAATGGACACTCACGAAATTTGTGCCAGAGAGCCTCTGGACCCATTTGCACTACTGTTGTTTCTATATGGACTGTCTGATGGTACCGCCAAAAGGTTCCATAAGTCTGAGTTTAATTATCTCTCCGTTACCCTTCAGACTTCTCATGGACATTCCAGGACTATGCCGGGAGGTCTTACCTCAAGTTTCTAAGTATTATATTTTTCTAAATTGTTAGTGACATTTGCACTTTATTCGTATTTATTAACGATATGTTACATTTCTCACCTTCACCCCAGCCCGTCGCCGAGGTCGGCTCAGTGAAAGAGGGGGAGTATGTGGCATCCCCGAGCTGGCTATGGCTGGGCTGAGGGTGATCTCTGTGCATTGTATTATTTCCTGTTGCTTCATAGCCTGTGTGACATAGCAGGGGGTCCTGAGTCTCACACAACACAGCGCCACCTAGTGAGCCTCACACATGCATTACACCTCCCATAGGATTGAATAGTAACCAAATGTCCAATGGGAGGACATCGCCTGGGAAAAGGGGAGGAGTCAGCTGATCACTGGGTCCCCATGGTAACACCCCTGCAGGAAGGTCCTGCATGTGAGGAGTTAGAAGTGTGGAGTGTTAGGAGGAGGTGAGGAGATAAGTGTGATGTCCTGTGAAGAAAGCAGTGAGTTTAGTGCAGGAATCTCAATTCCTAGACAGGCCCAGGAAGGTTGGAGAGCTGACATATTCCAGCTATTCAGAAGATCCTGTCCCCTGTCTGCCTAGCCATCGCCCTGAAGGAAGTCAAGCATCATTATCTTGTCAGCATGAGACTGTGGAGAGAACATTCTGGAACACGTGCTCCATAGCAAGTATCACAGGATCCAGGGGCCAAGGCCAGACCTGTGGAATATCCTGCCACCCTGACTATTGCACCCCGAAACTCTGAGCTATCAGGACCACATAACGTGAGTGGGGAATATTATGTACTAGTATCATGGTGGGCATCCTCCTATGTGCCAAATAGGAGCCCAGATGCACCTCAGGGCTGTAACACTGAAGTATAAGGGGCTAGGAACACCTTTCATCAAGTCTACCCTGCACCCCAGGACTTTGCTGTGTCACCAGGCGTACCCCGTTGTTTTGTATTGAAGAAACTGTTTAAGCATTTGTGCCTCCACACCCATGGAAGTAAAAGTTCAACTTTACAACCGTTTCTGTGTCTGACTCTGCACCGACAACATCAGGGCGCCCCAAACACCACCAGTCGGCACAGTATAGGGGAAGCGCCCCGGGGGAACAATCACCACCAACATTTGTGCAGCCCCCTCATCACCGGTACCAGTGGTGGTAATGTGGGACAGCACCAGCGCTGCGCCCTCGTGCCCAGAGACCGTGACAAGTCTGCGCTGTTTGCACCCCGCAATCCCAACTGCAGTGTTACCTTCCATCTGGTCACCGCATGGGCATATAATACTGGGTGGGGGCTACTGTAGAGCATATACTACTGGGTGGGGGCCACTGTAGAGCATTTAATACTGGATGGGGCCCACTATGGGGGGCATATAATACTGGGTGGGGCCCACTGTGGGAAGCATATAATACTGGGTGGGGGCCACTGTAGAGCATATAATCCTGGGTGGGGACCACTGTGGGGAGCATATAATACTGTGTGGGGGCCACTGTAGGGAGCATATAATACTGGGTGGGGCCCACTATGGGGGGCATATAATACTGAGTGGGTACCACTGTGGGAAGCATATAATACTGGGTGGGGACCACTGTGTGGAGCATATTATACTGTGGGGCCACTGTGGGTAGCATATTATACTGTGTGTGGGGGGAGCAATGTAGAGCATATAATGCTGTATGGGGGACACTGTTGAGCATATAATACTATCTGGGGCCACTGTTGAGCATATTTTACTGTTTGGGGACCCCTAACCGGTTTGGGGGGGCCCCATGTCAAATGTTCGCCTTGGCGCCCAGCCATTCCTAGTTACGCCACTGCCGACATCCGTCATAGTAGTACAGCATATGAAAATCATATGAAATAATATATGGTGCCATTGTGAAATACAATTTGTCCCTCAAAAATACGTAATTATATAAAACTTTACAGCATCCCCTTATCTTTCTTGCTCTTTTTTTGTCTTATATCACAGTTACAGAACATGAAAAATAAAATAGAAAACCAGTGCATTCTTCTATAGGGAAGAAGCCATGTTTTCTTCCCCGGTCTAATACTAGTGCACGTGGTGCACGTGAGCAAGCAAGTTTAGGAGGAGAGGTCTGGGTTTAGGCTGCAGACTTTGTTTATATGGTGAGTGTGGTTTATCGAATGGAATCCCCCAAGTAATTGATAGATTGAAATAGATTCAGTACAGTGCCAACATATGTACCAATAGTACCAGCAGTAGTAATAACTACCAGAATTAGTACCCATATTTGCAGACCTACTTGTAGCAATGCCAGAAGTAGTACACACAGTGACATCAGCTGCCTGTACCTTACCAATTGGCAGTACAAACCTTTAGAGCTTCACAGGGATTGTTGCCAGTGGTGAACCTAGCCGCTTTGCTGCCTGAGGCGGACTATAGAAAGACGCCCCCTCCTCCAAAAAAAAAAAAAAAAAATTCAGTTTCCATGCTGCTAGCTTCACACGCTGTTATCGTCGCACAATATACACAATACACAAAGTTATGAAACAGTTTTTAAGAATTCTTCTTACTGCATCACTTCAGTATCAGATCAACAACACAGTATTAACAATGAAAGTAACTTCACGCATCTTCTGCTTGGTGGATGGACGAGCCCACATGGCCCCCATTCTCTTTAATAGGAACGCCGCAGATAGCTGAGTACTGGACTTCGGCTATCTTTGTCACTCCCATTGAAGTGAATGAGAGCCACGCGGGTTAGTCCATCCACCAAGTGACACACCTACTGTATGTAGTAAATACAGTAGTATGGGAGTATTGTATGCAGAATGTGTGACCTCCTTTATTTCTCTGAAGAGATGGTTACACAATGTTTTAAGGTTGCCTAATTCCACATTTGCCTAGTAATATAGTCATATAGCTTCCATGTCCTGGGGCTAGCAGTGTGGTGATGACACCATGGGGGAGACCCAAGATGGCAGCTGCGTACTTCCTCTCTTTTCACAGTGGCTTTTGTGCCAAATCCTCTTACAGGCCCTAGGGAAAGGCACAGGAATGACAAGGTTGCACCTAAGTGGTTGATGATGATCTTTCGCTGGAGCACTCCCTACTGTGAGTCTCCTGGATGTTAGTGTTTTGGGTGTACTCAATGTTAGGTGCAAATCAGATGCAAGTGACACAGTGAAAGTTGAACAGGCCATGCTTATGGCACAGTTTACTTAAGTAGTTTGTCTAGTCACAAGTAACATGGAGACGCAGATTCTTTAGTCAGAAAATATCCACATACAGGGCACTCTACATACACAGAAGCCGTGTCTATCCCCATCTGAAATTGTGGATGAAAAATCATGCAGTCTGGCGATGTGAAGGCCCCATAATAGTCAATTGTGTCCCTCAGGATCAGTCATTAGCTGGACTGCTTTTCTCTTTATCCCCTTCCTGACATCCACCATAATAGTACGGCGGATTTCGGGTATTTAAATATGGCAGCCACTCAGGAGCTGAGTTGCCACCATAGACACCGGGTATCTGCTGTATTTTTCAGCAGAGACCCAGCGCTAATGCCCACGATCAGTGCCCACACTGATCAAGGCATTAAGGCCTCCTCCACCTTGGTCATAGCTGAGACATCATTTTGCGAGTGACATCTGGGGCCGGCATCCCGTTGTCAAGACATCCGGGAACCTTCTGAAGCCTTATGCAGCCTGTCATACAAATGCTATATACCCTAGGGTGTCTAAAAAAAAGTTCAAATTACCCCCCTTTCCCTAGAATACAAAGAAAAATTAAAAATTACTGTGAAACACATACACATTAGGTATCCCTGTGTCTGAAAATGCCCGGTCTACAAACTTATAAAAATATTTTTCCCATACGGCGAACAATGTAGCGGGGAAAAAAAAAATCAAAAGTGCAAAACCATCGTTTTTTGCTGTTTTGCTGATAAAAATTTGAATAAAATGTGATCAAAGCAATAGACATTCCCCAAAATGGTATAACTAAAAAGTATACCTGGCCCCACAAAAAAAGAAACCCTATGCATCCACATACACAGAAATATAAAAAAAAAAAGTTACGGGTGTCAGAAAATGACGACTTTTCGGAAAAAATCTTTTTTTTTTACAAAGTTTTAGATTTTTTATTAAGGGGTTAAAATGTAAATAAAACCATATAAATTTGGTATCCCCGAAATAGTACCGAAACTTATTATACAAGTGACATATCAATTTTGGCTGCAGAGTGAACGCCTTAAAAACGAAGCCCATAAGAATGTCACACAAATGCACTTTTTCTCCAATTCCACCATATTCTGATATTTTTCCAGCTTCCCAGTACATTGTACAGAACAATAAAAGGTACCATTATGAAGAACAATTTGTTCTGCAAACATTAAGCCCTCATTAACTTTCCTATTGTAAAGTTTTATATATATATATATATATATATATATATATATATATATATATAAAAAGAAAATATTACTAAGTAAGCTGTAAGTTAAGTGTGGAAGATCCTCAGTGCGCCAACACCGTTTTGGCCCACACCTGAGACTTCTTTAATAAAAACCACACTCACCGCCAGTGAGTGTTGGGTTCACAAGATAATACAAGACAAGCTTTCTAAATTTTGTATATTTATTAACCCCTAGATGGGTCGGTATTAACATCTAACACATGCAGTTCAGAACAGATATGCAGATGTATACAAGCATTAACAGTTACTAGTTACAATATACAGCGCATAAAATAAAAAGGGAAAAAAAAGTGAAATAATTACTTTACCACACATATCCTTGATGTGGCTCTATAATCCAACACTCACACATGCTCGGGCATGTGGGGATAACCAGTGGAGGCTCCTAGCAGTAGCATCAACACAGCATTCCAGCCAGCAACTCATCACAGTAGCATCTCAGCAGTCTCATCACAGTAGCATCTCATCATAGTAGCATCACAGTAGTCTCTCCCTCACTGATCCCTACCTCATCTTATATACCCTTTTTGCCACCACCCAGAATGAGGTCACCGGCGACAGTAAGTCTGATTGACTAACGCACTCAAGTCAAGATTCTTTGTAAGAAGATGGGATTAGGTGGAATGACACAATGCCTTCTATATGTTATCAACCATGTCTGATCCAATAGCCTAGGCTAAACAATACATGTGTATTTGATCACCAAGGGGCTATGTAGGAATTCAATGGAGCCACTCTGGGATGAGTACAAAGCCCTATTGTTACATTGTTGACACTACTGACAACATACACCTAGGATTAGAGCTACGCACAGTTAGATTAAATGGAATTAAGAGAGAGATACGCTACCCAGAGATCAAAATACATCTTTGAGTTATAGCCATATTTAAGTGGAATCATCACACCTCCCCCTTTAGAGCGTGCATGGAGGAAGGCGGATCTGGGATCACCTTCCGCAGGCACCTTAGTGGCCTGACCGCGATCCCCTTCTTCTCTCTAGTCTGACTAGGGACACTTCTAAGGCTCAGGCCCTGAGCCACGTACACTTGGCTACCTCCTGCCTGTTCTGGGTCCGCTTTCTGAGTGCTGGTATCCCGTGGAGCCACACTCATGACCCCAGGTCTTTGGGATACCAGTTCAGAGACCCCATCCCGGCGGTCTCTCAGGGTCTCTCTCACACTAGCCGCTAGTAGGGAGAGTTCTAGGGGATTCTGCACCTCCCCCTTTGCTTCCAAACCTAGGGGCACCTCTGGTTCTGGCACAGGTATGTTTGGACCCTGTCCTCCCTCCCAGACGCCTTGCCCCTTTGGGCCTACACCCTGTTCCTCCTGTACATGGGTGGGTGATGGTGATACCTTGGGCAACTGACTGAGATTATGCTTCCCCAAACCATCCCCCCACAATACATTGACAGGTAATACATATGACATACCCCCTTCTTGGATCACTCCTCCAGTACCCCATGCCATCTGCACTTGGTCCATGGGCACTCCTGGAATAGAACTGGACAGAAGAGACGTGTATGTCTCATACCGGCCGGACTCCTCCGGCTTCAAGGGAGTGATGCTAGTCATGGTGGTCTCAGCACCGACTCCAGGTGGTGTAGGCAACGGTTCAAGGGTCGGAACGCCCTCCACCCTTGTAGCACTCTGGCTGCGGGCTAGCACCGCACTACCAGCAGTCCGTCCCTCACCTGGATCGGCCATGAGATCCCCATAGCCTACCTGACCACCTGGCACATGGCCAGCAGTTGGGTGCTTATTGGATGCACTGGGCGAAATAGTAGAAGTCGCTTCCAGTGACTCAGAAGAGCTACCCTGTACACTTTCACAACAAGCATTGGCAATTACATTTACAGTACATTCATTAGCAATTGTTAATTCACACCGGGTCTCTGAGATCTGTGGTAGACATTAACAAGCTGGGAGGGAGACGCCCCCGCAGATGTGGGTGTGTCTACAGACAAGGTCTCACTGGCTCCTAGCACGGGAGTGAACAAAGCATCAATAACATTTTTGCTGAGCTGGGTTGCAGGAAGCTCATATGCATCTTCCCTGCTCTCAGCTGAAGGCAACTCATTAGCATTTACACTTACTGCCATGGGAAGTATCTCAGAGGGGGGTTACGGGCCCCCTCTGCAGATATGACAGACACATTATCAACATTAATCATAGACAGTTTATCACAGTAAATTGGGGTGCTCCCCACCCCATATTGGGACACCATAGGTCCTAAATCAGTTCCCAACAGTACGTTAGGAGGCAAATCAGTCATTAGTCCCACAGCCCGCATTCCTTTTCCTGTACCCCAGTCCAGATGGACACAAGCCATGGGTACAGTGAAGCGTTCCTGTCCAATTCCCCTCAGGGTTAAAGTTTTCACAGGGATAATACTGTCTGGGGGGACCAAATCCGGTTGTACCAGCGTAATATCTGCCCCAGTGTCCCGGAATCCCATCACCACTTTGTCCCCCACAGTGACCTGTTGACTGTTAGCATTGGGCCGGGGCCCCTCCCTCGCAACCAGATACACAGATGGGCCGGCCGCTGTAGTTTGGGGAGCAGGGGGGCTCCTAGGGCGGTTGGGGCAGTCTCGTTGTAAATGTCCCATTTGATTACAGGTGTGGCACCGCCTGATCTCTCCCTGGGGCATGGGAGAGGTCGCCAGGGCGCCCAGAGCTTGAGGGGCAGGGGACTTATAGGAACCACCCGGGACAGAGGTTGTCCTACCCCACCTGGAAGCAGGGGGCTGTGGTGACCTCCAGCTTGGTTCAGGATTCCCCGGGACAGATTGTGTCTTACCCCTCCTCCAGCCATCGCTGGCAGGTTTCCACGGCAACTGGTTGGCAACATAAGGATCCGCCATTGCTGCAGCTGTTTCAAGGTCCTTGGGCTCTCGGTCCAGGAGGTATTTTTGCACTTCCTCGGTACAAATGGTCAAGAACAGCTCTTGAAGCATGAGGTCTGCAAGGCTTTCTTGCGAGGTGACGGACTTGCCCTTCGTCCACTCCCCGGAACAACACACGCAGGTGGGCCGCTTTATCCTCATGGCTCTCTGAAGGCTTTTTCTGCAGGCCCCGGAACTTTCGACGGTATAGCTCCGGCGTGAGTTGGTACCTCCGGATCAGCGCTGCTTTAACGGACTCATAGTCCTGGTCAACTGGTAAATTGGCATAAGTGTCCAGGGCTTTTCCCCTCAACCGGGGAGCCAGGTAACGGACCCAATCCGTCTGTGGTAGCTGATACTGCTTACACACTTTCTCAAAGGCCCGCAAGAACGAGTCCAAGTCCCCGTTGGTTTCTAGGATTGGAAAGTCCTCGGATCGGAGCCTTGGTATTTGGGCTTCTGGAGTTTGTGCAGGGGCAGACGGTGCCTGCTGGGAGAGCTCCATCCTTTTGAGCTCCAGCTGATACTGCCGCTCAGCCTGCCGTTCTCGTTCTGCAGCTTTACGATCGTCGTGCCGTTCTCGTTCTGCAGCTTCCTGAAAACGGCACATCACCTGCAGGTATGTGTTAGGGTCACTGGTGCCTACTTGCTGCAGGGCCATTTGCCAGTATGAAGCCATTCCCCCCACAAGGCTGGGGCTACTGGTCCCTCCTGGTGAAGTAATCCTTGGGACCGGGCTGCTTGCTGCACTTCCTGGCCTAGCCCCAAAATCAGGACTCTGCTTGACCCCCTGCATGGCTGTGGCTGCCTCCATTTCAGCCATACGCTCAGGATCTCCAAAAGTCTGGTTCTGCAGTTCTTGAGCTCTGCTTCTGAGCCCACTAGCTATCCACTGGTATTTGCCAAATAAAAGGATAGAATACAAAGAGTAAGGGAGGGGAACAGCACTGTATCAAACTTTTACTGTATCTTAATGCTTGCTTTAATACCGAGCTTTTCTCATAGGATTACCACAATCCCCAGTGTCTGAGTGATAAAGGTCACCAACACACGCTGTTTATCCTAAGAATCCCACTACGCTGCCACCAATGTGAAAGATCCTCAGTGCGCCAACACCGTTTTGGCCCACACCTGAGACTTCTTTAATAAAAACCACACTCACCGCCAGTGAGTGTTGGGTTCACAAGATAATACAAGACAAGCTTTCTAAATTTTGTATATTTATTAACCCCTAGATGGGTCAGTATTAACATCTAACACATGCAGTTCAGAACAGATATGCAGATGTATACAAGCATTAACAGTTACTAGTTACAATATACAGCGCATAAAATAAAAAGGGAATAAAAGTGAAATAATTACTTTACCACACATATCCTTGATGTGGCTCTATAATTCAACACTCACACATGCTCGGGCATGTGGGGATAACCAGTGGAGGCTCCTAGCAGCAGCATCAACACAGCATTCCAGCCAGAAACTCATCACAGTAGCATCTCAGCAGTCTCATCACAGTAGCATCTCATCATAGTAGCATCACAGTAGTCTCTCCCTCACTGATCCCTACCTCATCTTATATACCCTTTTTGCCACCACCCAGAATGAGGTCACCGGCGACAGCAAGTCTGATTGACTAACGCACTCAAGTCAAGATTCTTTATAAGAAGATGGGATTAGGTGGAATGACACAATGCCTTCTATATGTTATCAACCATGTCTGATCCAATAGCCTAGGCTAAACAATACATGTGTATTTGATCACCAAGGGGCTATGTAGGAATTCAATGGAGCCACTCTGGGATGAGTACAAAGCCCTATTGTTACATTGTTGCCACTACTGACAACATACACCTAGGATTAGAGCTACGCACAGTTAGATTAAATGGAATTAAGAGAGAGATATGCTACCCAGAGATCAAAATACATCTTTGAGTTATAGCCATATTTAAGTGGAATCATCACATTAAGGTTTAATCTTTTTACTTTTTTACACACACACACACACACAATGTACTGGCACATGGAAATATGCCTCAATATACTGATACATTTTGCATGTAAAGAAATATACTATTGAAGCTTGGTAAGAGAACAACTTCCTGTTGATCTCAATTATGCTAGTGACTCAAGCAGTAGAGTAACTGCCTTTTATATAACATTTACTGGGTTCAAAACCCATAACGATAGAAAAAAAAAAAAAATCTTTAAACGGATGGATAATCTTCCAGCAACCTCCTCATTGGTATTCTTTGGTAATTTTCAGTGCAGTGAATGTTATTGAAATAAAACCACCTCTTTGTTCCTTATTGTTAATATCTTAACTTGACAGGAAAGCTGGGTAACATGCCACTTAATGCTGTAATAGGGACTGCTGATCAAATCTACCTATATATATATATTTTTTTTATTTTTATGCTTACTTATATAGCGACATCATATTCCGCAGCACTTTACAGACATTGTCAGTCGCTGTCCCATATAGGGCTCACAATCTATATTTCCCTATCAGTATGTCTTTGGAGTGTGGGAGGAAACCGGAGTGCCCGGAGGAAACCCATGCAAAAACGGGGAGAACATGCAAGCTCCTTGCAGATGTTGTCCTATATAAACCTCTATCTCTGTTTCCAAATGATTCTCATCAGCAAGCTAGTTTTGACTTTTAGGGCTGGGTAACTGTAGGGGAAGTTGGAGGCAGGAAGGATTTTCTGTCTCCCTACTGTGTGTCTGCAAGATTTTGGCTGAATTTACAGCAACGGTGACAGATTAGCCTACAGACATACTTATAGATGAACTAAATGATGCATCATTTTGTTTTGTATTTTTTAATTAGCTTTCAGGGTTTAGTGTCCCTTTAATGTAGAAAAGTACATTCTGAGTGCTATTGATCTAAAAAGTCAGCATTGCCTTTTAATATACAGTGCCTTGCGAAAGTATTCGGCCCCCTTGAACTTTTCAATCTTTTGCCACATTTCAGGCTTCAAACATAAGGATATAAAATTAAAATTTTTTGGTGAAGAATCAACAACAAGTGGGACACAATCATGAAGTGGAACGAAATTTATTGGATATTTTAAACTTTTGTAAAAAACTGAAAAGTGGGGCGTGCCAAATTATTCGGCCCCCTTAAGTTAATACTTTGTAGTACCACCTTTTGCTGCAATTACAGCTGCAAGTCGCTTGGGGTATGTCTCTATCAGTTTTGCACATCGAGAGACTGAAATTCTTGCCCATTCTTCCTTGGAAAACAGCTCAAGCTCAGTGAGGTTGGATAGAGAGCGTTTGTGAACAGCAGTTTTCAGCTCTTTCCACAGATTCTCGATTGGATTCAGGTCTGGACTTTGACTTGGCCATTCTAACACCTGGATACGTTTATTTGTGAACCATTCCATTGTAGATTTTGCTTTATGTTTGGGATCATTGCCTTGTTGGAAGATAAATCTCCGTCGCAGTCTCAGGTCTTTTGCAGACTCCATCAGGTTTTCTTCCAGAATGGTCCTGTATTTGGATCCATCCATCTTCCCATCAATTTTAACCATCTTCCCCGTCCCTGCTGAAGAAAAGCAGGCCCAAACCATGATGCTGCCACCACCATGTTTGACAGTGGGGATGGTGTGTTCAGGGTGATGAGCTGTGTTGCTTTTACGCCAAACATATCATTTTGCATTGTGGCCAAAAAGTCCGATTTAGGTTTCATCTGACCAGAGCACCTTCTTCCACATGTTTGGTGTGTCTCCCAGCTGGCTTGTGGCAAACTTTAAACAAGACTTTTTATGGATATCTTTGAGAAATGGCTTTCTTCTTGCCACTCTTGCATAAAGGCCAGATTTGTGCAGGGTACGACTGATTGTTGTCCTATGGACAGACTTTCCCACCTCAGCTGTAGATCTCTGCAGTTCATCCAGATTGATCATGGGCCTCTTGGCTGCATCTCTGATCAGTCTTCTCCTTGTTTGAGATGAAAGTTTAGAGGGACGGCCGGGTCTTGGTAGATTTGCAGTGGTCTGACACTCCTTCCATTTCAATATGATCACTTGCACAGTGCTCCTTGGGATGTTTAAAGTTTGGGAAATCTTTTTGTATCCAAATCCGGCTTTAAACTTCTCCACAACAACAGTATCACAGACCTGCCTGGTGTGTTCCTTGGTCTTCATAATGCTCTCTGCGCTTTAAACAGAACCCTGAGACTATCACAGAGCAGGTGCATTTATATGGAGTCTTGATTACACACAGGTGGATTATATTTATCATCATCAGTCATTTAGGACAACATTGGATCATTCAGAGATCCTCACTGAACTTCTGGAGTGAGTTTGCTGCACTGAAAGTAAAGGGGCCGAATAATATTGCACGCCCCACTTTTCAGTTTTTTATTTTTTACAAAAGTTTAAAATAACCAATAAATTTCATTCCACTTCACAATTGTGTCCCACTTGTTGTTGATTCTTCACCAAAAAATTAAAATTTTTTATCCTTATGTTTGAAGCCTGAAATGTGGCAAAAGGTTGAAAAGTTCAAGGGGGCCGAATACTTTCGCAAGTCACTGTACTTATTAATACTATGATACCGATTTTTTTATTTTTTTATTGTATATACTGCTGTTTCCACTGTTAATTGTTATTTTTCTTCCAGATACAGCTTCTGGCTGAGCGCTCGGAGGTTATGCGTACTAAAATTTCACGCATGGTGGCAGTCATTGTCTTACTTTTCACTGTCTGTTGGGGCCCCATCCAGCTCTACATTGTGTTTCAAGCCTTTAGTTCTACCTTTAAACGTGACTATTACACATACAAAGTAAAGATATGGGCCCACTGTATGTCCTACACCAATTCATCTATTAATCCAATTGTCTATGCTTTTATGGGTGCCAACTTCCGTAAAGCCTTTAATAAGGTCTTTCCATTCCTCTTCAAGCAACGAGTGGGCAGCACTGGAGTAGCTAATGCTAATGCTAACACTGAGATGCATTTTGTCTCTTCAGGCACTTAGAAGATTGAATGCAAAAGATATCATGTGTATGGATCAACCAAAATAATTTGCCATATTACATTCTTGGAGAACTATCTAGCAGATATTATATGTTACTATTAAATGCCCTGTGAAGAAACTGTGTGCGCTGTTCATGGAATGCAGGATTTTGTAAGACAGGATACTGAAATGGTCCTAACATTGAATCGGGGACTCACTGGGTTCAGAGAATCTTAGTGAAAAATCTCCTTTGCGTAATAATAATAAACAGTTATGTTAAAAACTTAATTTTCTAATAAAGCCGTTACTTGAACAAAGGTCTAAAATTTATTCTCAAACTTGGCATGTGTGAAATAAAGCTGAACAAAGATACTGGAAAACAAGCAATGCTTTTCAAACAGAACCCAATTTCTAGTCATGTATTACTTTAAAGTACATCAAAAGACCACCATTGGCATTTTACCCACATGCACAGCTATGATATTTAGAATATTTTTTTATGATGATAAAAATCTGAAGTAGTAATACAATTTAAATTTAATTTGTGAAACTCTATACCTTGTTTGAGCTGGATTTACCAAACTGAACACTATGTTAAGAGACAGACTCCTTGGTTTATAGTTATCTTTCATGCTAGGAGTTCCTAGGAGGAGGCAGGAACTTCTAGCATCAAAGACTACTGTAATGCAAGGAGTCTGTCTCTCCGCATGACTCGGGGAGGAGGAATATAGCCTCACTCCAACCAACTTACCAATGTCTGGAACTCTTCCTGTCCTACCCTCATACATTCCCCAATAAAGACTCGGACCACCTTTTGGATTTAAATTGGCCTTTTCAGGCCGATTTATTCAAAAGCATATAAATAACTTTAAACATATAAATAACACCGCCATAAAATGGGCGGTGTATAAATACAAACAAATAATTTACCGTAACAACTGTATCAAAGTTAACACCATTTTTAAGTGCTTATTTCACAACCCACCCCACCACGGGGATAGGCACCGCCACTAATCTGCCCAGGAGCAAAACCCCCACTTCGTGCAGACCTTTAACCATTTGTATGACCACAAGCCTGAACCCCCAAAGGGACCCAAACCCAACTAGGGGACTTCCCAGGCTTTCACATTCCCCACCAGCATCCCCATACCACCGATGAGGTCCTACAAAAATGCTCGATAGGCCTCTAACCCCCACCAACCCACAGCCACAGACTCAAGGGCATGACCCCTTATGCCCACCAAACTCCACGCCATCCCTCAAGCCCAACATTCACATATCCATCCCTATCACATTCAGATGCATCCCATCATGATGCATATGATCCAGGGAGGGCACCTCCAAATCCCGGTGCCGGAACACTATCCTGCCTTGCCACCACAAAACGCACCACTGCCCGATTCACCTTGATACGTGTCTTCTCTAAACGGGCCACTGACCTCGCATTGCGCCAGACCAAGCGCGCCACGATGTTGGACCAAACAACAACCAGGCCAGGGAACTCAGTCAGCAGGCACAACACATTTAATTTCTCAGATTAGTTCCCTGGACGGACATGCCTCCAAAACATTGCCCCCAACATGTAGAACAACAACATGCGGGGGGGGCGATCAACTCTACTATAAAAATGAAACTTGGGCTAAACCCGACTCCATGTCATACCGCGAACCCCGATCCACTGTACCATGGCATCCTCACAGCAAAGACCCAGCTGCCTCCCATCAGGCCGGGTGTCCACCCAGAGCGCACCCCAAAAAATGTAAGAATGACCCAATACCCACATCAAACAGGGACCTAAGAAACAGGAAAACAAAGGAGATTAAACAACAAGCATCAGCAGAAGAAAAAAAGGAAAACCCCCACTCCGCTATCCCCAACACCTCTCCCCACATGGGAACTCCACCAACTCACCATAACAGGGAAGGCCGCACATAGAGGCGGAATCATTCGGATTCTCACCTCCCAATGCAGCGCACTACATCATTCCCCAAACCCCAGCAAGAGGTCTCAGTGGCCACTCTGATTCCGAAAGAGTGAGAACCGTAGTCACCAGGGACCTCACCAACCGCGACCAAAGCCTTCCTAAAGACGGCTACAAACTGAAACCTAGACAAAGCCCCCCCTCCTCGTGACATAAGAAGGAACCAGGAAGCGAACTCCGAACCTGAAGAAAACTAGACACCCCTGACAGCGGCCAACAGGGATTCTCCCCAACCGCATGGAGCACCACCAGCCGACAGCGACCCACCTGGTCCGTCTTAGAGTGCCGCAGATGGCACTCCACCCGATCACCGAACAGATCCACATCAGCCCACTGCAAACCCCCAAAATTGCCACCAACCCACTCCCCAATGCGAAAAAAGGCCAACAAAAAACCCGCCCGAAACAAAGCCCCCCACCTAAAACCCCTCATAGCCTGACGCACCACAAAATCTTTAGTGACATCCCTCAAACCCTGCAAATGAAAAAGAAATGCCAAATCCGCCAAACACTGAGACATAACTGTGGCCGAGTGCCCCTCCGCAAACGCCACACCAATCCAACACAGAACCAACAACACCCGGTCCTCATCCGAACGCACACCCCCGCATGACAGGCAATCGAGCTCCCAGTCACACCAAACCTGCTGATAACACTTCCAAGTTACAGTGGACACAGAACACTGGATGAGCTCCACCGTGGAATAGCCACCAGGGAACACAAGTGGGCCGGACAGTCCTCGCCCACATCCGCCACCTCCAGAGCCAAATCCTGGAACCTGCCAAACTGACACCGAGACAAGGAATCAGCCACAGAATTGAGAACCCCAGGCACATGACACACAGAAACATGCACATTCAGTTCTAAGCAGCGCAGCACCAGATGCCGCAGCAACACCACCGGAGCAGATTGAGAATTGATGAGGAACACGACAGCATTGTTATCACAATGGAAGCAAACCTTCCGGTCCCAAAACTCACTACCCCGCAACTCCACCACCACCAAGATCGGGAACAACTCCAAGTTCGCTACCAGCCCTGCCTCAACCCATGCAGCGGGCCAAGCCCCTGTGCACCAACACCCCTGAAAACCGACCAACCCAGCCACATCAGTATGAAAATTCAACTGCACTAGAGACAACAGAAGAAAGCCATAAAGAACGCCTGTTAAACCGCCCCAGAAAGCCATCCCAGACCACCAAGTCCACCTCACCTCAGCAGTAAGCCGCAATAAGTGATGAGGCAACCACACCCCGGCCGTCAGCGCGGCCAACCGATGACAAAACACTCTCCCCATCGGCATGTTGCGACAGGCGAAATTCAATTAACCCAGCAACGATTGAACCTCCTGCAGCTGCACCTTCCGGACCTCCTGGATCCTGCGAACATTCAGCCACAAGTTCTCCAATTTATCCCCCGGCAACCTGGATTCCATAAGCACTGAATCAAGTTCAATGCCCAAGAACTTCATCACTAACACCAGACCCTTAGTCTTGTCAGGAGCCAAGGGAACCCCGAACAAACCCGCCACACGCTCCACCGTACGCAACAACACCAAGCAATCCGCCGAACCCCCAGGCCCGATGCCGAGGAAATCATCCAGATAATGAATGATTGAAGACAAACCAGATATATCCCTGACCACCCACTCCAGAAAAGAACTGAAAGCTTCAAAATAGGCACAAGAGATGGAACAGCCCATGGGTAAACAACAGTCCACATAAAATTGCTCCTCCCACATGCAACCCAACAAATGGAAGCTCTCAGGGTGAACAGGCAACAGCTGAAATGCCGCCTCTATATCTCTCTTGGCCATAAGGGCCCCAGGACCCGTTCTACGTACTAACGCAACTGCCTAATCAAATGAAGCGTATGAAACTGAGGACAGGGAAGGATAAATCCCATCATTAACCGACGCCCCAGCCAGGAAAGAAAGGTGATGAATAAGGTGGAACTGATTAGGTTATTATTATTATTATTGTTTATTTATATAGCACCATTAATTCCATGGTGCTTTATGTACATTTGAGGATTTACATACGGTACACAAGATGTACAAAACAGATAATACTAACCGTGACCAACTGGCACAGTGGGATAGAGGGCCCTGCCTGCAAGGGCTTACAATCTATGAGGGAAGAGGGATAGAGACAGAAGGTGAGGGGAGAGACTGTACAGGTGGTGGTGTGGTGACAGTAGTGTTATTGGAGGTTGTAGGCCTTACTGAATAGGTGGGTCTTCAGGACCTTTTTAAGCTTGTGACGGTGGGGGACAGTCTGATGTGTCTTGGTAGTGAGTTCCAGAGGATTGGGGATGCACGGGAGAAGTTACATGTGTCCAGGTAGCGGGAGATTAGGTCGGAGATACAGTATATGGAGGGGAGAGGTTGTAGATGGCTTTGTATGTCAGTGTTAGTAGTTTGAACTCTATTCACTGGGCAATGGATAGCCAGTGAAGGAATTGGCAGAGGGGAGCGGCCGATGAAGAACGGGGGGAGAGGTGTATTAAGCGAGCAGCACAGTTTAAGGTGGACTGGAGGGGGGCGAGAGTGTTTGCTGGAAGGCCATGGAGAACGGTGTTACAGTAGTCTAGGGGGGAGATTATGAGGGCATGGACTAGCATCTTTGTAGTTTCAGGGGTGAGGAAGGAGTGGATTTGATGGATGTTCTTGAGTTGGAGGCGGCAGGAGGTGTTGAGAGTTTAAATATGCGGCTTGAAGGATAGGTCAGAGTCTAAGGTTATCCCAAGGCAGCTGACCCATGGGACTGGGGTGAGTGTGGTTCCGCTAACTTTAATAGATGGGTCATGTAGGGGGGCCATGCGAGGAGGGGTGAAGATTATGAACTCTGTTTTCTCCATGTTGAGTTTGAGAAAGCGGGAGGAGAGAAAGGAGGCTATGGCTGCTAGACATTCTGGGACTCTGGACAACAGAGAGGTAATGTCTGGTCTAGAGAGATATATTTGGGTGTCGTCAGCATAGCAATGGTAGCAGAAACCATGGGATTCTATGAGTTGGCCAAGGCCGAGGGTGTAGATGGAGAACAGGAAGGGTCCTAGGACGGAGCCTTGGAGGACACCTACAGAAAGAGAGCGTGGCGGGGAAGTGGTGTGCAAGTGGAAGACGCTGAATGTGCAGTTGGTGAGGTATGAGGAGATCCAGGAAAGGGCCAGGTCTGAGATGCCAAGGGATGAGAGCGTTTCTAACAGGAGGGAATGGTCGACTATGTCAAAGGCAAAGGAGAGGTCGAGGAGGAGGACAGAGTAGTAACGCTTGGCTTTGGCAGTTAGAAGGTCATTAGTGACCTTGGATAGGGCGGTTTCTGTGGAGTGATGGGGTCTGAAGCCTGACTGTAGTCTGTCAAAGAGCACATTGGACAAGAGATAGGAGGATAGTTTGGAGTGGACGTGTTGCTCCAGCAGTTTAGAGACGTACGGGAGCAGAGAGATGGGGCAGTAGTTGGCTGGAGAGGACAGGTCGAGGGAGGATTTCTTAAGTATAGGTGTGATGGTAGCATATTTGAAGGTGGAAGGGAAGGATCCATTGGTTAGGGATAGGTTGAAGAGATGGATTAGGGCAGGAGTAATGACTTCAGAGAGTTTGGGGATGAGGTGTGACTGGATCGGGTCGAGTGCGCATGAGGTGAGGTGGGATTTAGAGATTAGGGTGGAGAGCTTTTCATCAGTGACGGTGGAGTAACAGGTTAAAGAAGAAGAGCACAGGAGAGTTGGGTAGAGTGGTTGTCAGGGGAGTAGGGTGAGTGTCTCTGATGGTGTCAATTTTGCTTTTGAAATAAGAGGCAAAGTCATCAGCTGTGATAAGTGATGTCGGAGGGGGGCAGGATGACGGAGAAAGGAGTTGAAGGTAGTGAACAGCTGTTGGGGGTTGCGGGATAGTGCAGATATTAGTGTGGAGAAGTAGACCTGCTTTGCAGAGGTGAGTGCATTCTTGAATGTGAGTACTGCCTCTTTGTACCTGAGGAAGTCCTCTTGGGAGTGGCTTTTCTTACAGAGGCGTTCTGCAACCCGTGAGGCACGTCTCAGTTTTTTAGTCAGGTCAGTGTGCCAGGGTTGTCTATTGATAGGTCGGGCTCTGGTGTTAGTGAAGGGGGCCACAGAGTCAAGGGCTGAAGTAATGGTGGTATTGTAGAAGTCAGATATAGCTACAAACTTGACAGAACAAGTGGTGAAGAAAAGTTTGTGTCCTAAAATAATAATGTAAGGTTTGCCTGAAAGAACACTTTTAAAAAAAATTTATCTTTATTC
Source organism: Leptodactylus fallax (assembly GCA_947044405.1). Lineage (NCBI taxonomy): Eukaryota > Metazoa > Chordata > Amphibia > Anura > Leptodactylidae > Leptodactylus > Leptodactylus fallax. The sequence continues at coordinate 39,439 of CAMRHE010000061.1, read as the reverse complement.
AAACAAATATAAAAACGTATGATCCTAACCAACCCAGTAGGACTACGCTGGTGGTTACTCAGGCTAGCTAAAGAAAGATCTCTGTGGATTCTATTGTTAGAGAAGAGATACCACAAGTGAGTAATGTATGTAAGTACATATCACATACTGCATTCCTTTCAGATATAATACTGAAAATATAGAGCTAGTTGGATATGTTCACAAAAAACAGGTGCTAGATGTATTGACCTCTACACCAACTAGGTTAGATATAGCTAACCTGATACCATGCTGGTGAATACATAAAGTATAGCAAATATAGGTAGTGATATTGATTCTACCCACAAATATTATAAATGTTGTATATCACCAATTGATAGCACCAGTAAGTTACCACACTAAAACTTATGTGATGACTAGGCAAAAGGCGGTAAAATTTTAATCCCATTAAACATAGGGATCAAAAGCTGGTCACACTATACTATATAAACATAGTTGTTAGATGTTTATAATAGATTGACTATTCTTCCTGTCTCCTTTATTATTTGGAGACAGAGGTATAAGATAATAGTCCTTTAATAGTCCCACAATGGGGAAATTCAGTGTGTTACAGCAGCAAAGATAAGCAGATACAAATACAAATACAACATGTACAGGAATGTTCCAAGGTGAGAGGCATTACAATAATAGCAGACAGACAGATAGGACGTAGCGGGGGGGGGGGGAATTTAACAGGCAGAGAGATATTTCAGTTCTCTGTGTGTAATGATCTCCGCTTAGGTCGGTGTTGGTTGTACAGCCTGACCGCGGTGGGGAGGAAAGACTTCCGATAGTGCTCCTTCTCACACCTAGGGTGGAGCAGTCGGTCACTGACAGTACTGCTCAGAGAGATCACAGTCTCATGCATGGGATGGGACTTCTTCTTCTGCATGGAGCTCACCACGGACAGTATCCTTCTGTCACCCACCACCTGCACTGGGTCCAGTGGGCTCCCCAGGACAGAGCTGGCCCTTCTAATCAGCTTGTCGAGTCTATTCCTATCCCTGGTTTATATACTGCTCCCCCAGCAGGCCACTCCAAAGAAGATGGCTGATGCCACTACCGAGTTGAAGAAAGTTCTAAGAAGTGCCCCCCGGATTCCAAAGGCTCTCAGCTTCCTAAGCAGGTAGAGCCTGCTGTGGCCCTTCCTGTACAGGGCCTCCATATGATCTGCCCAGTCCAGCTTATTATTAAGGAGCAAACCCAGGTACTTATAGGTGTTCACAATCTCGATGCCCGTCCCCAGGATGTCCACTGGTTTAGGAGGGCTTCTGCCTTTACGGAAGACCACCACCATCTCCTTGGTCTTCCCCACGTTAATCTTCAGGTGGTTCCGGTGGCACCAGTCCACAAAATCCCGGTTCAGTTCTCTGTACTCCCTGTCATCATCATCTGTGATGAGACCCACTATTGCAGAGTCGTCAGAATACTTCTGTAGGTAGCAGCTGGATGAGTTGCACCTAAAATCTGCAGTGTACAGTGTGAAGAGGAAAGGGGCGAGAACCGTACCCTGAGGTGCCCCTGTGTGATGATTCTGCCTAAATATGGCCATAACTCAGCTATATTTTGGTCTCTGGGTATAGGATATCCCCTCTTCCTTGCTTGCATACTGTGTGCGGCTACAAGCCTAGGTGCATATTGGCAGTGGCGTCTGGGCTGGAACAATAGGGCTCCATTGTATTCCTATACAGCCCTGGCTGATCAAACAATAGTGCATTGTTCAAGCCTGGGCTGTTGACCAGATATGACTGATAACAGGGTATCAATTCACTTTGTCTCATCTACATACAAAGGGTCTGAACGTGATTGAATTAACTCATCAGACGTACTGTCGCCGGTGACCTCATTCTGGGAGGGGGCATAAAGGGTATAAAAGATGAGGTAAGAGGTCTGTGGGAGAGATTATGCAGGAGACCATCACAGACTACAGGATATGACAGACTTTGACTGAGATGCTACTATGAGTAGGCAGGTTGGAATGCTGCTGCTGACGATGATGAGCCTACAAGAGACTGTGAGAGACTGTTTTGAGAGCATGCAGGCGGGATTATCGTTTTAATGCCACATGCTGAAAAGCCTCCACTGGTGACTCACACATGCCATGTGTGAGTGTTGGACTATAGAACCACATCAAGGACATGTGTGGTAAAGTAATCATTTCACCTTTAATCCCTTTTATTTTATTTGTACTGTATCTTGTAACTAGTAACTGTTAATGCTTGCATATGTCTGCATATCTGTTCTGATCTGTATATGTTAGATTTTAATACCGACCCATTTAGGGGTTAATAAATATATAAAATTTAGAAGGCTTGTCTTGTATTTATCTGGTGAACCCGGCACTCACTGGCGGTGAGTGTGGTTTTTATATGAAAGAGGACTCAGGGTGTGGCCACAGCGGTGTTGGCGCACGGAGGATCTTTCACACCCTGTATTACAGATCACGGTACCTGACACACAGTCTTGGGCTCTCACGTATTGAGGTCGATTTGTGAGGTAGTCTAGGATCCAGTTGGAGAGGTGGTGGTCCACTCCAGCAAGGCCCAGCTTGTCCCTCAATAACCTGGGCTGTAAGGTGTTAAAAGCACTGGAGAAGTCAAAGAACATTATTCTCACTGTGTTCCCTGGTTTCTCCAGGTGAGACAGAGCCCTGTGCAGAAGATTGATGATGGCATCATCTACCCCAATGCCCGGCCGATAAGCAAACTGGAGGGGGTCCATAGCGGGGCTCACTAGAGGGCGGAGATGTGTGAGAACCAATCTCTCCAAGATCTTCATCAGGTGGAATGTCAGTGCTACAGGTCTGTAGTCATTGAGGTCCATAGGGTGGGATTTCTTTGGAACTGGTACCACACAAGAAGATTTCCATAATTCAGGGACTATTTCCTGCCTCAGGCTCATATTATACATATATGTAATTATACCACACAGCTGGTCCCCGCAAGTCTTAATTAGCCTTGCACTGATGTCATCTGGCCCTACTGCTTTCCTCGCCTTGATCTTTTTCATCTCCTTCCTCACCTGGGCCCGTGTGAAGGTCAGACTGTGGCCAGATAAAGACAGATTTCTGGATTTACTGGTCTGTTGGGAAGTAGCCACATGGGGTGAATGGGGAGAAGTCATTGTGGTGGGGGGAGCTGAAGGGCATACTGGGGTGGGAGGAGCTGGTGTGTGATCAAATCTGTTGAAGAATAGGTTTAGTTCATTAAGCCAATTAACATCTGCCTCAATCTGGCAGACAGACTGTTTATGACCCGAAATTGACTTAAGCCCCTCCCAGACCCCTGTCTTTTCTTTCCATTTGCTTTTCCATCTTTTCCTTATAACTGGCTTTTCCTTGCCTGATTTGATGCCTCAGCTCCTTTTGTACTTCCCTCAACCCCTCCTTATCTCTTGTCCTGAATGCCATCTTTTTCTCCTTAAGTAGTGCTTTTATATCAGAGTTAATCCATGGTTTGTTATTGGAGAAGCGCCTCACCACTTTTGTGGGTACTGTGTTGTCCACACAAAAATTAATGTAGTCCGTTATGCAGTGTGTGAGTCCTTCTATATCTTCTCCATAAGAATCCTGCAGAACTTCCCATGCGGTTGTGTCAAAACAATCCCTCAGAGCCTCATCACTCTCCTCGGACCATATCCTCACTGTGCGGGTGACAGCTGGTTCTCTACGTACAAGTGGCTTGTACACAGGTCGGAGATGTACTAGGTTGTGATCCGATCTCCCCAGGGGCGGTAGGGCTGATGAGTTATATGCCTCCCTCGCGTTGGCAAAGAACAAGTCCAGTGTTTTGTTGTCTCTTGTTTGGCAGGTTACATACTGTGTGAAACTGGGCAGTGTGGATGATGGAGAGGCATGGTTGAAATCACCCGACAGAAGAAAGAGGGCCTGGGGATGTTTTAACTGTAAAAGGCTCAGCGTGGCTTGTAGGACCTCGCAGGCAGCGTCAGCTTTCGCAGAGGGGGGGGGACATATGCAGCTATCACGATGACATGCGATAGTTCCCTTGGTAGGTAGAAAGGTCTCATGCTCACAGCTAATAGTTCAATGTCCTTACAGCAAGTTTGCTCCTTAATCACAATGTGCCTAGGATTACACCATCTATTATTCACAAACATTGCCAGCCCTCCTCCTTTCCTCTTACCGCTTTCCCTTGTCCTGTCTGCCCGAAGGAGTTTAAAACCATCCAAGGAGACCAGAGAGTCAGGAGTAACTTCAGTGAGCCAAGTCTCTGTAAGTAGTATCATGCTGCACGCCCGAAACTCCTGATGATGCCTGGTGAGCGCTGTTAGTTCATCCATCTTGTTTGCAAGAGATCTCACATTGCCCATGATGATGGAGGGAACAGCTGGTCAGTAACGCCTCTTTTTAGTCCTCTGAAGAGTACCAGCTCTGCATCCCCTCCCCCGCTTTTTCTTTCTCCAAAGCTCACGGGGGATGTGTGACCAGATGGTATGCCGTCCTGCTGTGTCCCTGAGCTGCAGGAGTTCCTCTCTTGTATAGACAAAGGAATTGTCTGCATACACAAAAGATCCCATTTTCAAGCAGAACAAAAAGACAGATAAAAACAAAAAAAAAAAGTATCACAAGGGTCCAAGTCTTTGTGTGTGTTTCTTCATAGTGCAAAGTCCTTAAGTAGAGAGGTAAAAAAACGAGACATAGAAAGAAAAATAAGATAGAGAGTCTCAGAGCTGCTGTAGCAGGCAGCCACTCCAGCGGCGCCATCTTGAAAAAAAAAAAAAAAAAAAAAAAAAAGGACCTAAGCGGAGATCATTACACGCAGAGAACTGAAACATCTCTCTGCTTGTTAAATCCCCCCCCCTCCTCTGCTACTTCTTATCTGTCTGTCTACGATCAATGTAATGCCTCTTACCTTGGAACATTCCTGTACATGTTGTACTTGTATTTGTATCTGCTTATCTTTGCTGCACCCCCTTCCAGATACACAGATGGGCCACCTGCTGTGGCTTGGGAAGCAGGGAAGTTCTCAGGGCGGTTGGGGCACTCCTCCTTGAAATGTCCTGTCTGGTTACAGGCATGGCCCCGCCGCACCTCCCCTTGGGGTTTGGGGAAGGTCACTAGGGTGCCCAGAATTCTTGGGACAGGGGAGGGACCACCCAGGGCATAGTTTGTCTCACCCGACCTGACGACACTGGTATTTGCCAAATAAAAGATAGGATAGAATACAAAGAGTAAGGGAGGGAACAGCACTGTATCAAACTTTCACTGTATCTTAATGCTTGCTTTAATACCGAGCTTGTCTCATAGGATTACCATAATCCCCAGCATGTGAGTGATAAAGGTCACCAACACACGCCGTTTATCCTAAACTTCCACCACGCTGCCACCAATGTGAAAGATCCTCAGTGCGCCAACACCGCTGTGGCCCCACCTGAGTCTTCTTTCATATAAAACCACACTCACCGCCAGTGAGTGTCGGGTTCACAAGCTAAATACAAGACAAGCTTTCTAAATTTTATATATTTATTAACCCCTAAATGGGTCGGTATTAACATCTAACACATACAGTTCAGAACAGATATGCAGATGTATGCAAGCATTAACAGTTACTAGTTACAATATACAGTACATTAAAATAAAAAGGGAATAAACGTGAAATAATTACTTTACCACACATATCCTGGATGTGGCTCTATAGTCCAACACTCACACATAGCATGTGAGAGTCACCAGTGGAGGCTTCTCAGCCTTAACTCCTAGCATGTGGTATCAATAGAATAATCCCGCCTGCATGCTTTTCACAGGAATCTCAGCATTAGTCTCTCTGTAATATCTCTCAGTCTCTTGTAGGCTCATCATCATCAGCAGCAGCGTTCCAACCTGCCTGCTCATAGTAGCATCTCAGTCAAAGTCTGTAATATCCTGTAGTCTGTGATGGTCTGAGTCAACTCCATAGCATAATCTTGCATAATCTCCTCCCACTGACTCTTACCTCATCTTTTATACCCTTTATGCCACCTCCCAGAATGAGGTCACCGGCGGCAGCAGGTCTCATAGAATAATCCACTCAAGTCCAGACCCTTTGTATGCAGATGAGACCAAGTGACATGATACAATGTTTTCAGCTATATCTGGTCAACCAGTGCAGCTGGACAATGCATGTTTGTTTGATCACTCAGAGCTGTGTAGGAATACAATGGGTCCCTGCTGTGATGGATACAAAGCCCTATTGTTCCAGCCCAGCCACTACTGCCAATATACCTATGAGTAGGCTGTGCACATTATGAATGAGTGCAAGCAAGAAGGGAGACCCTATACCCAGAGACCAAAATATAACTTTGAGTTACAGCCATATTTCAGCAGAATCATCACAGGGACCTAGTGAATGACCTGCAGAAAGCTGGGACTAACGTAACAAAGGCTACCGTCAGTAACACACTACGCCGCCAGGGACTCAGATCCTGCAGTGCCAGACGTGTCTCCCTGTTTAAGCCAGTACATATCCGGGCCCATCTGAAGTTTGCTAGAGAGCATTTGGATGTTCCAGAAGAGTATTGGGAGAATGTCATATGGTTAAATGAAATCAAAAGTAGAACTGTTTGGTAGAAACACAACTAGTTGTGTTTGGAGGAGAGTGAATGCTCAGTTGCATCCAAAGAACACCATACCTACTGTGAAGCATGGGGGTGGCAACATCATGCTTTGGGGCTGTTTCTCTGCCAAGGGACCAGGACGACTGATCTGTGTACATGAAATAATGAATGGGGCCATGTATCATGAGATTTTGAGTGCAAACCTCCTTCCATCAGCAAGGGCATTGAAGATGAAACGGGGCTGGGTCTTTCAGCATGACAATGATCCCAAGCACACCACCAGGGCAACGAAGGAGTGGTTTCGTAAGAAGCATTTCAAGGTCCTGGAGTGGCCTAGCCATTCTCCAGATCTCAACCCCATAGAAAACCTTTGGAGGGAGTTGAAAGTCCGTGTTGCCCAGCAACAGCCCCAAAACATCACTGCTCTAGAGGAGATCTGCATGGAGGAATGGGCCAACATACCAGCAACAGTGTGTGCCAACCTTGTGAAGACTTACAGAAAATGTTTGACCTCTGTCATTGCCAACAAAGGATATATAACAAAGTATTGAGATGAACTTTTGTTATTGACCAAATACTTATTTTCCACCACAATTTGCAAATAAATTCTTTAAAAATCAGACAATGTGATTTTCTGGATTTGTTTTCTCATTTTGTCTCTCATAGTTGAGGTCTACCTATGATGTCAATTACAGGCCTCTCATCTTTTTAAGTGGGAGAACCTGCACAATTGGTGGCTGACTAAATACTTTTCTTCCCCACTGTATATTCATAAAATATATAATGTAAACAAAAAAAAAAAAATAAACAAGCATACAGGCTGCACAGTGACTCAATGGTTAGCACTGCAGCCTTGCAGTGCTGGTGTCCTGGGCTTGAATCCTGCCAAGGACAATTTCTGCAAGGAGTTTGTATGTTCTCCCTGTGTTTGTGTGGGTTTCCTCCCACCTCCAAAAAGATACTGACAGGGACTGTAGATTGTGAGCACTATATGGGACAGTGACTGTCAATGTCTGTAAAGCAATGCAGAATATGATGGCGCTATATAAGTAAGCATAATAAATAAATAAACACATTAGGTATCCCCACGTGTATAAAAGCCCCCACTATTCAAAACTAATTTATCCTATACGGTGAACACAATGTGCAAATTATGTATTTTAGTCACTTTGCTTCTCCAAAAAATAACAATAAAAAGTCATCAAAAAGTCATACATACCAGACATTGGTACCAATAGAAAGTACAGCTTTCCCGCAGAGTCCTGACATATCTCCAACAGTACAATAAAAAAGTTAGAGGTGTCAGAATACGGTGACCCCAGGAAAATTGGTCATTTTCAAAAAATGACATTTTATTTGTAGAAACTGTAAACATAATAAAAAAACCAATATAAATATGGTATCGCCATAATCATAATGACCCGACGGACAAAGCTGCCAGAGTGAATGCGGTAAAAACAAAATGCAAAAAATTATGATAGAATTGTGTGTTATTTCACATGGAACCCCAATAAGTAAAAAGCTAATTAAAACATATGTACCCCAAAATGGTGGAAAATGAAAGGACAATTTGTCATGCGAAGAATAAGCCCTCACAAAGCTATGTAGCCAGAAAAATAAAAAAGTTATGAATTTTGGAAAACGGGGGCGGGGGGGGGGGGGGGGGGTTATATATGAAAAAAGCCACCGAGCATTAAGGGGTTTTCTGGGCAAAAATTTATTTTTAAAAAAGGTCTGTTAGTGCTACCAATGGGTTAATAAGTCCACCCAAATACCTTTAGCAGTGTTTTGAGTGATTTCTGGCTTTCTATGGGAGCTCCTGCATTTGGTTACATGGTTAGCTTCTGCTGTCTTAGCTTACAACTACCATGATGCATTGCAGTTCACTCAGATCCCCCCTCTCACTTCCTCCCTCAACCCCCCCCCCCCCCATTTCCCTAGCTAGCCTGTGGACTACTACTTGCGGGTCCAGTGGTTGTACTTCAGCCACACCTTCTCCCCGACCTGAAGTGGGGTAACCTGAGCATGCAAGTTGTGGTCCGCTTCCTGCCTGGCCTGGACCTCTTTCATATGGGCTTCTACTACATCATGAGCTTCAGTAAGGCGTCTCTGATGGTCACTCACCCAGTCGGTCTTTGGCATTGGATTGATGTCATCAGGAACAGCCACTCACAAGGCAACATTGGCAGGCAGTTTCCCATGTCTCCCGAACATCAGATAGTATGGGGTATACCCGGTGGACAGCTGCTTCTGGTTGTTGTACTGGTAGACCAGCTCAGGTAAACATAGCGGCCAATCTGCCCGGCTAGAGGGTGACAAAGTCCTGAGGAGTCCAAGAAGAGTCTGGTTCATCTTCTCACATAGACCATTTCCCTGAGGGTGGTAAGATGTTGTACGCAGCTTCTTGCAGTCATACAGGGCACAGAGTTCCAGGAACAGCTGAGACTCAAATGCAGAACCCCGGTCTGTGAGGATCTTTTCAGGACATCCATAGAGAAGAAGGAAAGACTTCCAGAAGGTCTTAGCAGTAGTCTTAGCCGATAGATCACGTATAGGTACAGCCACTGTGAATTTGGTGTAGTGGTCAATCATAGTCAGCACGTAGGTGTATCCAGAGCGGCTGGGTTCTACCTTCAGGTGGTCCAGAGCCACAATCTCCAGAGGTTGTTGGCTCTCAATAGGATGGAGTGGAGCCTTCTGATCAGCTTTCTCCCCTCTGGCAAGGGTGCAAGCAGTGCACTCTCTGCACCACTTCTCGACGTCGTCTCTCAGACCAACCCAGTAGAACCGGCTTCTGATAGTAGCTTCAGTCTTCTGAACCCCGAAGTATCCAGACTTATCATGATAAGCTTCCAGGACCGTGCCCACATCGCACCGAGGGACGACAATCTGATGGAGTCGGGTCCCAGAAACAGGATCAGTGGAATGTCTATACACAAGTCCTCTTCTACAGAAACAGCTTCCTCCTCTGTCTCCACAGCTTGCACAGCTCCAGATTGGCATGAACTCCACGGAGTCCAGTTGGCAGCATACCTTGGCTCAGAAAGTCTTGTATCTGATGCAGAACTTTACTTTCAGACTGCAGCTGGGCCCATAATTCTGTCTCAGGAGTTGACTTCACCAGGGGCCGTGTAGGAGCAGCAGGGGAAGCTGGGACTTTAACAGTGTGAACCGCTTGCTTGTCAAACCGGACATAGAAGGCTGGCATCTCTATTTCTTCCCACTCATCCACATCCTCACCAGGACTGGTCTCTGTTGGCAGCCGGGATAAGGCGTCAGCCCTGACATTGGCTTTGCCGGACTTGTACTTGATCACAAAGTTGTAATTGGCCACAAGTGATGCCCATCTTTGCTCTAGAGCTCCCAGTAGTGCGGTAGCCAGGTGTGCTAGTGGGTTGTTGTCTGATCTCCTGATCTCCTTCACTGTAGTAGGTGTGGGCCAATCTTCCACAGCTGCGATCTTATGAGGATCAGGCCTCACCCCTTCAGCGCTGACCTCATGCCCCAGGTAGCGGACTTGAGTCTGCAGCAGGTGGCACTTGGATGGTTTTACCTTCAGCCCGTGCTGTGCCAGAATCTGGAACACTTCTATAAAATGTTGCAGGCATTCCTCATACGTCTTAGAGAAGATGATGACGTCATCAAGGTACAGCAGAACAATCTCAAAGTTCTTATGCTCCAGACAGCGCTCCATGAGGCGTTGAAAGGTTCCAGGGGCATTGCAGAGTCCGAAAGGCATGCTGTTGAACTCAAAGAGGCACATGGGTGTTGTGAAGGCCGTCTTTTCTCGGTCAGCAGCAGCTACGGGTACTTGCCAGTACCCTCTGGTCAAGTCCAGGGTGGAGAAGTAAGCTGCAGCTCCCAGTGCTGTAAGGGACTCCTCTATACGAGGTAAAGGGTACGTGTCCTTGTGGGTGACAGCACTCAGCTTCCTGTAATCTACACAGAACCGGACACCACCGTCTTTCTTCTTTACCAGCACCAGTGGAGCAGCCCAGGGGCTGTGGCTATCACGGATTACATTAGCGTCCTTCATTTCAACCATCAGCTTCTTGACAGTCTGATAGTTAGCCGGTGGAATGGGCCTGTACCTCTAGTTGATAGGAGGATGTGTACCAGTAGGAATGGTATGCTCAATGACCTTGGTGTGCCCAAAGTCCAGTGGATGTTAACTGAAGGCTGACTGACACTCCTTTACCACCAAGAGAACGCCTTCAATCTGTTCAGCTGGGGTATCTGGGGCTCCAATATGCAACTCTTCCCACCAGGCTTTGTCAGTATCTTTCTTTCACTTGGAGGCAACTTTCTGTGAGAACTGATGTGCAGAGGAAGCAGCAACTTCGATAACATCCTCTAGAGCCACATAGGACACCACAGCCACTGGGCAATGTTTCTTTAATTCCACTGGCGATTACTTAAGTTGATGATGCAAATTGGCACCTCCCCTCGAGTGATTTTGGACAGACAGCGGGCGACCAACAGCATGGGGTAGGCCTCTAGGGGCATAAGTTCCGCTAGAGCCAGATAGTTCTGTCCCTGTACACCCATGCGTGCTCGACACCACACCACAGTCCAGTGTCAGACTGGGATGTCTAGGGCCCACCAGTGGAATTGTTTCTAGGGGCCCACCATCAAGACCTCTGCAGATCAGCGGTACCGAGTCAGGGCGGCTAAAGGTAATAACATGTCGGGAGCCATGTTGCTCACCCGCCATATGATGTGCATCACTGCACTACCTAAACCTACTGCTACACCCTGTATGGCAAGTGAACAGCGTGGCTCCTAAAATTGTTACCTTTACCTGTACCCGCACTGTCCTGTAAAAGCTGATCTGCAGTGGTCCTGGCTGTTGTATCATCGCAGATGTAATATTGATGGCCTATCCTAAGGACAGGCCATCAATATTAGAAAGATGGATAAATCCTTTAAAGAGGTTGTCCAGGAATTGGAACTATTTTATTAGAAAAGTAGAAAAAGTTCACAAACACTGTCACATACGAAAATACAATATAAAAACTATAAACAGAGACAATACATAAATCTAAAACATAGCATAAAACCATCAACAAATAAAATACAAGAAAACACCGGGACAAAAAAAAACCAATCGCGAACCAGCCCCATCCATTCTGCCTTTCACTCCGCCTTTCACGCCACCTTTCACTCGTCTCCTGTCTTTCTCCAGTCATCCGTCAGTCAAAAACTCTAACAAAAGAAAATCTAAATGAGCAATATACAATGGAAACATATAACGGAAACTTATAACGGAAACTTATAACACTAACAAAATCCCCAACTGAAACTTACTAAAAAAATTTTTTTTTTTTTTTTTCCCCTCACCACACCCGGCCAGCACCACGCCCCATGTCCTCCCATGTCCGCATAGTCCTGGTGCTGGCACCACCCACCACCAAGCCCCTGAAACCCAACCTGGCTCTCCGCCTCATGTCCTCCCATGTCCGCATAGTCCAGAGCCAGGCCGGGCACACGAAAACTTATAAACCAAACCCTCCACCCCCAAAAAGAAACCCCCCTCCCAAACAACCTACCCCCCTGAAAAACCCCTTAACTACTAACAAACAAATGGAATTATGGAATATGGAAAATGAAATATGGGATATGGAAATGGATATGAAAAATGGAAATGGAAATGGAAAATGAATATGGGATATGGAAAAATGGAAAAATGGAAAATGGACACAACATATGAACGACAACAATAACAAATAACAAATACCAGACAAGTAACAAAAACCCACCATCCTACATAACCTGTTAAATTACCTTCCCTCCCATGAACCTCCCATGGGCCTAGGGTTGGTTATCCTCAAGCCTCTTACCCTTCCATCTGATTTCCAAAACAAAAATGCCTATGTGGTGACACGCCAGCCCTCCACCAGGAAGAGAGCACAGGAGGCCCATCCCTGTCTACTCGCCCTACCGCTATATCCCTATCTATCATTCTGTCCCTACCCTGTCCCTACCTGTCCCTCCCTATCAGAAAATAATAAACCCCATCCCTCGTGCAAACCTTGCCCTACCTATCCCTATCTGGCCCTAACCTAACTAACCTACTTTAAATCCCTTATCTAACCCTCAGGGAACAGAAAAAGTGAACCCCCTCCAGAGGGTACCAGCCCTTTCTGCGCCCAGCCCCTCGTACTCCCGAGAGCGCACCCTCACCAGGTCCACCATGATGTTTTTAACCACCTCCACCTCCGGGAGGATTTTGCCTCTCGTCGATATTAAACACCGTGCTGACCATAGGTGAAACCTGACCACTGCACTAACTACAAAAAGTGTTTGGCAGTCCCTGCCCTCCGGGTGTTTGAATGCCCCATAGGCCCACTCGGCATAGGAAAGGCCAGCCAGCCGCAGCCAACCGGTGGAGGTCCCCACCAATTTGCAAACCCTTATATTGAAGGGGCACTGAAGCAGGAAGTGCTCCATGCTTTCCAGCATGTCGCCACACTCCTCCCGAGGGCAGCCTCGCTCGTCGGAGTTCCGGTACTTCAAGTTCCCCCTCACATATAACTTACCTAGGAGGGAGCGCCAGGTCAGATCCCAAAACTTCAGAGGAAACCTTTTGGAGTTAAGAAAACGCAACCCTCCCTCTAAGGCTTCTCCTGGGCAATCTTTGAGCGCCAGAGGCTTCTGGAAGCGGGTCAACAGGACCTTGTCGTCAAGAAAACGTCTTGACTGAGTCCTGATCTCCCACGCCCCCAGACCCCACCGACGAATCACTTTCAGGACCAGGGAAGCATAGGCCGGGAGATATCCATGGGGTGCACGAAGATCTTTCACTTGCCCTCCTGACTCCCATTTCTGGAAGAAGGGCCGAAACCACCCCTGGCAGGAGGCTACCCACGAAGGAGCCCCCTCGGAGGACAGGTTTGGTAAATTGATCTTAAGAAAGGTGTTCATTAAGAACACCACGGGGTTAACCATATTTAACCCCCCTAGCCTCCTTGTGCGGTATGTAACCTCCCTCTTGATTAGGTTGAGCCTATTCCCCCATAACAGTTGGAAGAACAGGCAACAGATCCTACTCCAACAAGACTCTGGCAAGGCACAGACGCTACCTAGATAGATCACCAACGGGAGCAGGAAGGCTTTGGCAAGGTGAACCCTTTCTCTCAGGGTCAAAGACCAACCCTTCCAGCAATCAACTTTCTGGGCGACATCCTTAAGTCTACCTTCCCAATTTTGCAGTGGGTAATCACCCTGGCCAAAATGGATGCCTAAGATCTTTACAGACCCCTGGGGTTCTGGGAGGGTGTCCGGGAGAGAAAAACAGGCTCTCCCCCTCCCAGCCAGAGGCTTCCACACTTATTCCTGTTTACAGCTGATCCGGAAGCCTCCGAGTAATTGTCCACTTCAGACATCACCCATTCAAGCTCCTCCCGTGACGAGACAAGAACGGTGACATCATCCGCATAGGCTACTGTCCTCAAAGGGGAGCCGGTGCCCTCCAGGTCCATCCTGACTCCCTCCACCGGCCCACCATTAATCCGCCTAATCAGGGGATCAATGGCGAACACATACAGTAGCGGGCTCAAGGGACATCCCTGTCGGATGCCCGACCCCACCTCAAAAGGACGACCAACCCAACCATTCACAAGTGGGAAAGACTCAGCCCCAGCGTATAAGGTCTGCAGCCACTGAATGAACCCCCCAGGCAGGCCATACCTCGAGAGAGTTGACCACAAATACTCATGATTCACCCTGTCAAAAGCCTTAGCCTGATCTAGGGACAGCAAGTACCCCTTCCACCGACCTGCCCTACTCTGCTCCACAGCCTCCCTGACACTCAGGACCGCACTTAAGGTGCTACGACCGGGAACAGAGCAGTGCTGAGCCGGCGAGAGGAGCCGGGGCGCAAACTGTACCAGCCGGTTAAAAAGTACCTTCGCCAGAATCTTCCGGTCCGTATTGAGAAGTGCTATGGGCCGCCAGTTCTCAATATGGCTCGGATCCTTACCCTTTGACAGAACTATAAGGGCGGACCTCCTCATTGACTTCGGCAGAGTGCCCGAGGATAGACACTCATTAAGCACGTCAGTCAAGAGGGGCGCCAAAGCTCCTTTAAAGGTCCGATAGAACTCAGATGTTAAGCCATCTGGGCCAGGTGACTTCTTGAGGGCAAGACCCTCAATAGCCCTGACGACTTCCTCTTCCCTTATAGGTTTTACCAAAACACCAAGAGAAGGGTCTTCTGCTGACTCAGGAATGGCTTCAGCCAAGAAACCTGAAATCCGATCCCGATTCAGTTCATTCTTTGCCAAAAGGTTTGAGTAGAAGGACCTGACGACCTCCAAGATCCCTGACCTGGATCTTGTCAGGGATCCTGTACTGTCAATCAGGCCTGTTACTGTCTTACAAGCCACTGACATCTTACAGTTCCTGTAGGGGTCGGGCGAGCGGTATTTCCCGAAATCCCTCTCAAGAACCAAAGATGCGTGCCTATCATACTGACACCTTTTAAGCAAAGCCTTCACACCGGAGATATCCTCCTGGCTACCTCCGGTCGAGACCAGATGTTCAAGTCTCTTCCTCAGTGCACTGTACATGCGGTACATGTCCAGTGACCTGAGGCTTGAGAGCCGGCGGAAAAATCCCGCCACCCTTTTTTTGAATATCTCCCACCACTCTGACCTATTACCTTCAAGACCCAGTAATAGTACCTGATCCTGAAGAAACTCCTCAAAGGCTTGTCTTACAGCTGCCTCCTCAAGGAGTGACAAATTCAGCCTCCATAAACCTCTTCCTCTCCGGAGGGTCTCTGAACTATTCAAAGAAAACAAAATTAGACAGTGATCGGAGAACTCCACCTCCACCACGGACACAGGGGTGGTGACGGAATTCTCCTTCAAAAAAAACCTATCTATCCTAGACCTAACACTACCTCTCTGAAAGGTGAACCCACGGTGACCTGGGGAATGCCTGATGTGGATATCCTCCAGGCGAGCTTCACTCACTATGCTATTTAACGCGGCGCCATCATAGGGCAGTCTATCTCTGGTACCTCCTCGGTCTTGGGGTCTAGTTATGGTATTAAAATCCCCACCAAAGATGACTTGTTTGCCCGTAAAAAGAAAAGGCTTAATCTTCATAAAGAGGCTTTTACGGTCCCACTTTGTCTGGGGACCGTAGATGTTAATGAGGCGCAGGCTTTGCCCCTTCATGAGGACGTCTAAGACTAGGCACCTTCCCATTTCGAGCTCGATCAGTCGCTGGCATTTCACCTCTGCGGTAAAAAGTACCGCCACTCCACTATATGGCTCAGCCGCAAGAGACCAGTAGGAGGGCCCCCTGCGCCACTCCCTCCTTGCTCTGTTTATCTCTGATAGAGTACAGAGCCTGGTCTCCTGCAAAAACAAAATGTCAGCTTCAACCCGGCCAAGAAAATCAAAGGCTGCAAACCTAGCCGTATCAGACTTAATGCTGGCCACATTAATGGTGGCCAGCGTCAGTGGAGAGGGGACTGCCATTAAGACCGATTGAGCTCAATGACCTTCAGCTTCCCACCCCCTTTCCTCCTATCACCACCACCCCTAGATGAGTCTGAAGAGGACCCGCGACTTCTCCTCGTCTTGCGGGTCCTCTTCTTACATTGGGATTGGTCCATCACCTCCCCCGGTGCGGTTTGGCCAGAGGAGGGATGGACCTCCCCCGCAACTTCTCCCTGAGGAGTTACAGTGGTCGCAGAGACAGTAGCAACTTCGGCCCTGGGTGCATCATCTCCTCCTCCAGGATCCAGGCCAGCCTCACCCCCAGAGGGCAGGGGGCCCCTCCCGGAGGGAGACTCAGCAGCCCCTGACGGCTCCACCTCTCCCTCTGAAGCCTCCCCTGAGGCCGACACATCCTCACAGAGGGATTGGTACCGGTTGGGACCTACCACTAGAGGGCCGTCGAGTCTGCGTTCCTTCGTCGGGGGGGGGGGGGGGGGCAGATGTTTTTGCCCTCACTTTACTCGGTGACTTTCTCCGCTTGACCGTCTCTCCCTCCCCAGCACTGACGTACTGAGAAGAAGACGACTGGTCAGCCTCTTCCTCCCTCTGCAGTCTCCTCATCTCCTCAACCAGGGTCGTGCCCACTGCTGCCTCGGCATCGGAATCCGGCCCAGCAGAGCCAGGGGCAGAAGGAAGGCACATAACTCCCTCCCTCTGCTCCCTCCTCCTCTCGCGCCTCCTTGCCCTTGATGGTGGCTGGGCCTTCTCCTTTTGCCTTGGCAGACTAGTCTCTCCTCCCCCACTCACCCCCTCCACAGCAGGGACAGCCTCCTCAACTGCCCCCGCTTGCCGAAGGGTGGTGTTGGCGAAAGACCGTGGACACGCCCCGATCGGGTGCCCAAGGACACCACACAGGTGGCAACGCACCCTGCCACAGGTCGCCGCGAGATGGCCCACCTCCTCACACATGGCGCACTTCTGCACACGGCAGGAGGCGCTCAAGTGTGAGGGGTCACCGCACCTGTGACAGAGTTTTGGCTGCCCCTGGTAGAAGACAAGGATCCTGTCTTTCCCAAGGAAGGTCGAGGACGGGATATGCATTACCAAGTTATCCTCGTATCGCAACTTGACCATGAAAGTCCAGGCCCCCGACCAGATCCCAAACTCATCCAGGTTTTTCTTAGGGAAGTCTTTGACCTCCCCATACCTGTTGAGCCAGGTCATGATGTCCATATAAGAAAGTGACTCGTTACGAGTTAAAACGGTCACTTTCTTAATGTTATCCTGGCGTGACACCGCCCACACCATAAAGTCACGCCAGGCGGGCTCGTCCTTCACCAGCCTGTAATTTCCCCAGAAGGTTTCTAGGCCCTCCGGGGTAACAAAGCTGATGTCGAACTCCGAGGAGCCGACAGGATGAATCAGGGCAAAGATGTCGCTCGCCCCAAAACCCATCCCGAGTAGGAGTTCCACAACCCCCCTCCTTTGGGGACAAGGGCCGGCTCCCCCCCACACGAGACGAGCCACGTTCCTCCGTGTCGGCCCCCTACGCCCGGGTGTAGGGAGAGTCCATCTGGTCTCACCTCCTTCCTCTCGGAACTTCCCTAGGCCAAAACGCTCGACCCAAAACCTAAGGTCTCTCGACTGCCCATCTATGGTCATTGTGGACTGGCCCGCCCGTAAAGCCTCCAGGAGCTGCCGTTGCAAATCGCCGTCCCTGGAGCCCGACGGAAGACATGATGCACCCCCAGGGGCCCCAGAAGCGACGCTGGCATAGGAGCGTGGGGGCCCGGAGGCCGCAGCAACCTCCGCTGCCGGAGTACCAGCGCCACTCCCAGGGACCCCCGCAGAACTACTTAGCCCAGCCACGGCAACCGGAGTACCAGAGGCGGCAACAGTCCGCCCTGGTATAGCCGCCGCGGACCGGGTCACTCCAACTGCAGCAGAAGGAACAGCGGCAGAGAGGACAACAGGAGCAACAATATCAGGAGCAATGACAGGAGTAACAACAGGAGCAACGACAGCATCAGGAACAGCATCAGGAACAGCAGCAGAAACAACAGCAGGGACAACAGCAGGGACAACAGCAGAAATACGAGAAACAACAGGGGCCACAACAGAAATACTACTAGCAATAGAAATACTTTTTTTAGCAGCAATGGTAATAGCCCCTCCACCCGCAGCCTCCCCGACTACAAGCTCTTGGACCCCCATGCATACTACACCACCTTCTTCAGGAATACTACTAATTACCCCTTTTGTCCCACCCGCTTTCCCCTTTACCTTACCTGTCTGCTTAACTAGCTTCTCCACTCGTCCATCATTCACACCTGCAGTCTTCCTTCTTACAGCGGGGCCGGCTGCACCACTCGCTGATGGCTTCCCCGCTTTTACCTCGGCCTCCGCATCCACAGTGACCCCGGCACCTGATGTTGTAGGAGGACACGCCCCCTTAGCCCCGGAAGTGACCTCCGCATCACCGGCTTCATCAGCACTGGAGGAGGATGAGCCACGCCCACCTGCCACTCCCCCTTTCCTACACCTTACTCTGGGGGAAGCCATCGATATTTTAAAACCTCCTACCAGGGAGGGAGGTTTCCCTACGCCACTCCCCTCCGCAGGGGGGGCTTCTTTGCCTTTGCCCTTGTCCGCAACTATGAGCTCCTTGTCCGCCACCACCTGAAAGGTACTATCAGGCGCCATTTTGACTGCTGGCACCCCGGGCACCCCCGCCACTTTGCGTGACCTGAGGTGCCTGCGCCTCCCTTTTCTCTCCTGGAGGCATCGCAACCTGGGCTGAGGTCCCGGCACGATGCTCCCCAGGCAACGACCTGACAAATTTAAATGTCTCTATCTCTCTTTTTTTTTTCCTTCCTTGCCTTCTTCCTGGTCTTGGCTCCTTTTCCCGCCTCCTCCCCGTCCAGATCTGACATGCTGAATGCTAATTGGTCCATTCTGGACGGGGACTCTAATTGGTAGTTTTGCCTCATCAGCTTCCCGCCTTCTCCCGAGGCTCCGTCCTCCTCCTCCTCCGTCTCGGGCAGTGGTTGGTTCTCTGGGAGTGTGGGAGATTGCGTCACTTCCTGCCCTGTCATTCTGACTTCCTGTCTTGTCATTCTGACTTCCTGCTTCACTGCCGGCACTGATGCCTGCGTATATGTGGGTATCAGGCTGCCGCTACTAGGGACGGCTGCCCGACTATACTGTACCGCCATGCTGTCATCTGATTCCAGGTCTGACTCACAATAGTCATCCTCTCCCGAGCTGTCTGAGGACGCGGGGCCATCCTTCAACAACCGCTCCTGCTGTTTGCGGAAGAAGCGGTCATCGTTCAGCAGCTTCTCTCTGAACGGCCCCGCGCCCTCCAGGATCTCCGCACACCTGGCTTCCAGGGTCTTAATCTGCTTTTTGAGGCTCTTTACTTGCCTGCTGAAAACCGGGCGGTCCTTCCTCGAGGCCCTGTCGCTACGGGCATGAGCGCTTTGCAGCTCTCCACCCATAGCGAACAGGGACCTCCGGGCCCGGTCATACTCCTCCAGGACCGCCTCGATCCTCCGGCTGTAGATGGCAACCTCTTCTCCAGCTTTCCGGATGCCCCATCCTGCGGGTGATTGAGGCAGCGATGACGGTAAGGCGTCTTTTCTCCTGCTTGCAGGGACCCTTCCAGATTAAACCGCATATCCTGCGGCCGTAGCCCCCTTCGGACCGGCTTCACCCGCCACTGCCGCTGATGTTACCGCCGTGGCTGATGTCGCCGTCTTCACGGATCCACCTGCCGGGACTGCTGACACCCCTGTCGCCACTGCTACCCCTGCTGGCGTCGCCTGCTCCACGGGCGTCGCTACTCCCGATGCTGTTCCCGATGCTGCAGCCGCCAATGTCGCTGCTGCTGCTCCTGATGCTGCTCCCGATGCTGTTGTCCCGGTCGCCATTCTCATTGAGGCTTGCTGCCTCAGCGACCTCCGCCTGCCCTGCTCTGCTGGTGCTGTGTCGGCAGACATTCTCCTGCCCCCCGCCTGTAAGGTCCGGGGGGGCAGGAGCTCCACGCTCCATGATAAGGCTCCCTTCCGCACGGGGAAGGGAGTCGGAGCTACGGTCTGTAACACAAAGACCGAAGACCACACACAATAAACGATCTCCAAGTGTCCAAAAACCACGCAAGCCTCTGAAGCTAGGAGCTCAAACAGACACGTCTGACTCCCACGGTTGACCCGAAGGAATTGGAACTATTTTTATTAGAAAAGTAAAAATTCACAAACAGTGTCACATACGAAAATACAATATAAACCCATAAACAGAAACAATACATAAATCCAAAACATAGCATAAACAACATCAATAAATAAGATACAAGAAACCGGGACAAAATTAAAGACCAAAAAGAAAATCCAGCCGCAAATCAGCCCCCATCCATTCTGCCTTTCACTCCGCCTTTCACTCTCCAGTCTTTCTTCAGTCATCCGCCAGTCAAAACTCTACCTATCTTGGAAACAAAAGAAAATCCAAATAAGTAATATACAAGGGAAAACATATAACACTAACAGAAAACTAACAAAAACCCCAACTGAAACTTATTAGAAATTTTTTTTTTTTTTTTTATTATAATTATTATTATTATTATTATTTTTTTTTTTTTTTTTCCCTTCACCACACCCGGCCAGCACCACGCCCCATGTCCTCCCATGTCCGCATAGTCCTGGTGCTGGCACCACCCGCCACCGAGCCCCTGAAAACCGACCTGGCTCTCCGCCTCATGTCCTCCCATGTCCGCATAGTCCAGAGCCAGGCCGGACACACGAAACCTATATATCAAACCCTCCACCCCCAAAAGAAACCCCCCTCCCAAACAACCTACCCCCCCTAAGAAAAAAACCCTTTTAACTACATACAATGGGAAATAGAAAAAAATGGAAATGAACAAAAAAAATATGTTTAGTGGTAAAAGCAAATAACAAAATACCAGACAAGAAAACCAGACAAAATACAATAACAAAACCCACAATCTTATATAAACCGTTGACACCCCCTTCCCTCCCATAAACCTCCCACAGGCCTAGGGTCGGTTATCCTCAAGCCTCTTACCCTTTCATCCTATTTCCAAAACAAAATGCCTATGTGGTGACACACCAGCCCTCCACCAGGAAGAGAGCACAAGAGGCCCGTCCCTACCTACTTGCCCTACCACTATGTCCCTATCTATCAATCTATCCCTACCCTATCCCTACCTGTCCCTCCCTACCAAAAAAAAAACAAACCCCACCTCTTGTGCAAAACCTTGCCCTCCCTTTCCCTATCTGGCCCTAACCTAACTACCTTTTAATCCCTTATTCTATCCCTCAGGGAACAGAAAAGGTAAAACCCCTCCAGAGGGTACCAGCCCTTTTTGCGCCCAACCCCTCATACTCCCGAGAGCGCACCCTCACCAGGTCCACCATGATGTTTTTAACCACCTCCACCTCCGGGAGGATTTTGCCTCGCGTCGATACTAGACACCGGGATGACCACAAGTGGAACCTAACCACTGCGCTAACTATAAAAAGTGTCTGGCAGTCCCTGCCCTCCGGGTGTTTGAATGCCCCATAGGCCCACTCGGCGTAGGAAAGGCCAGCCAGCCGCAGCCAACCGGTGGAGGTCCCCACCAATTTGCAAACCCTTATATTGAAGGGGCACTGAAGCAGGAAGTGCTCCATGCTTTCCAGCATGTCGCCACACTCCTCCCGAGGGCAGCCTCGCTCGTCGGAGTTCCGGTACTTCAAGTTCCCCCTCACATATAACTTACCTAGGAGGCAGCGCCAGGTCAGATCCCAAAACTTCCGAGGAAACCTTTTGGAGTTAAGAAAATGCAACCCTCCCTCTAAGGTTTCTCCTGGGCAATCTTTGAGCGCCAGAGGCTTCTGGAAGCGGGTCAACAGGACTTTGTCGTCAAGAAAACGTCTTGACTGAGTCCTGATCTCCCACGCCCCCAGACCCCACCGACGAATCACTTTCAAGACCAGGGAAGCATAGGCCGGGAGATATCCATGGGGTGCACGAAGATCTTTCACTTGCCCTCCTGACTCCCATTTCTGGAAGAAGGGCCGAAACCACCCCTGGCAGGAGGCTACCCACGAAGGAGCCCCCTCGGCGGAGAGGTTTGGTAAATTGATCTTAAGAAAGGTGTTCATTAAGAACACCACGGGGTTAACCATATTTAACCCCCCTGTCCTCCTTGTGCGGTATGTAACTTCCCTCTTGATTAGGTTGAGCCTGTTCCCCCATAACAGTTGGAAGAACAGGCAACAGATCCTACTCCAACAAGACTCTGGCAAGGCACAGACGCTACCTAGATAGATCACCAACGGGAGCAGGAAGGCTTTGGCAAGGTGAACCCTTTCTCTCAGGGTCAAGGACCAACCCTTCCAGCAATCAACTCTCTGGGCGACATCCTTAAGCCTACCTTCCCAATTTTGGAGTGGGTAATCACCATGGCCAAAATGGATGCCTAAGATTTTTACAGACCCCTGGGGTTCTGGGAGGGTGTCCGGGAGAGAAAAACCAGGCTCTCCCCCTCCCAGCCAGAGGCTTCCACACTTGTTCTTATTCACAGCTGATCCGGAAGCCTCCGAGTAACTGTCCACTTCAGACATCACCCATTCAATCTCCTCCCGCGACGAGACAAGAGCGGTGACATCATCCGCGTAGGCTACTGTCCTCAAAGGGGAGCCGGTGCCCTCCAGGTCCATCCTGACTCCCGCCACCGGCCCACCATTAATCCGTCTAATCAGGGGATCAATGGCGAACACATACAGTAGCGGGCTCAAGGGACATCCCTGTCGGACGCCCGACCCCACCTCAAAAGGACGACCAACCCAACCATTCACAAGCGGGAAAGACTCAGCCCCAGCGTATAAGGTCTGCAGCCACTGAATGAACCCCCCAGGTAGGCCATACCTCGAGAGAGTTGACCACAAATACTCATGATTCACCCTGTCAAAAGCCTTAGCCTGATCTAGGGACAGCAAGTATCCCTTCCACCGACCTGCCCTACTCTGCTCCACAGCCTCCCTGACACTCAGGACCGCACTTAAGGTGCTACGACCGGGAACAGAGCAGTGCTGAGCCGGCGAGAGGAGCCGGGGCGCAAACTGTACCAGCCGGTTGAAAAGTACCTTCGCCAGAATCTTTCGGTCCGTATTGAGAAGTGCTATGGGCCGCCAGTTCTCAATACGGCTCGGATCCTTACCCTTTGACAGAACTATAAGGGCGGACCTCCTCATTGACTTTGGCAGAGTGCCCGAGGATAGACACTCATTAAGCACGTCAGTCAAGAGGGGAGCCAACGCTCCTTTAAAGGTCCGATAGAACTCAGATGTTAAGCCATCTGGGCCAGGTGACTTCTTGAGGGCAAGACCCTCAATAGCCCTGACGACTTCCTCTTCCCTTATAGGTTCTATCAAAACACCAAGAGAAGGGTCTTCTGCTGACTCAGGAATGGCTTCAGCCAAGAAACCTGAAATCCGATCCCGATTCAGTTCCTTCTTTGCCAAAAGGTTCGAGTAGAAAGACCTGACGACCTCCAAGATCCCTGACCTGGATCTTGTCAGGGATCCTGTACTGTCAATCAGGCTAGTTACTGTCTTACAAGTCACTGACATCTTACAGTTCCTGTAGGGGTCGGGCGAGCGGTATTTCCCGAAATCCCTCTCAAGAACCAAGGATGCGTGCCTATCATACTGACACCCTTTAAGCAAAGCCTTCACACCGGAGATATCCTCCTGGCTACCTCCGGTCGAGACCAGATGTTCAAGTCTCTTCCTCAGTGCACTGTACATGCGGTACATGTCCAGTGACCTGAGGCTTGAGAGCCGGCGGAAAAATCCCGCCACCCTTTTTTTGAATATCT
Source organism: Leptodactylus fallax (assembly GCA_947044405.1). Classification (NCBI taxonomy): domain Eukaryota; kingdom Metazoa; phylum Chordata; class Amphibia; order Anura; family Leptodactylidae; genus Leptodactylus; species Leptodactylus fallax. The sequence goes on along the minus strand of CAMRHE010000061.1, from coordinate 15,535 downwards.
CCCACCACTCTGACCTAGTGCCCTCAAGACCCAGTAATAGTACCTGATCCTGAAGAAACTCCTCAAAGGCTTGTCTTAAAGCTGCCTCCTCAAGGAGTGACGAATTCAGCCTCCACAAACCTCTTCCTCTCCGGAGGGTTTCTGAAATATTCAAAGAAAATAAAATTAGGCAGTGATCGGAGAACTCCACCTCCACCACGGACACAGGGGTGGTGACGGAATTCTCCTTCAAAAAAAAACCTATCTATCCTGGTCCTAACACTTCCTCTCTGAAAGGTGAACCCACGGTGACCTGGGGAATGCCTGATGTGGATATCCTCCAGGCGAGCTTCACTCACTATGCTATTTAACGCGACGCCATCATAGGGCAGTCTATCTCTGGTACCTCCTCGGTCTTGGGGTCTAGTTATGGTATTAAAATCCCCACCAAAGATGACTTGTTTGCCCGTAAAAAGAAAAGGCTTGATCTTCATAAAGAGGCTTTTACGGTCCCACTTTGACTGGGGACCGTAGATGTTAATGAGGCGCAGGCTTTGCCCCTTCATGAAGACGTCTAAGACTAGGCACCTTCCCATTTCGAGCTCGATCAGTCGCTGGCATTTCACCTCTGCGGTAAAAAGCACCGCCACTCCACTATACGGCTCAGCCGCAAGAGACCAGTAGGAGGGCCCCCTGCGCCACTCCCTCCTTGCTCTGTTTATCTCTGATAGAGTACAGAGCCTGGTCTCCTACAAAAACAAAATGTCAGCTTCAACTCGGCCAAGAAAATCAAAGGCTGCAAACCTAGCCGTATCAGACTTAATGCTGGCCACATTAATGGTGGCCAGCGTCAGTGGAGAGGGGACTGCCATTAAGACCGATTGAGCTCAATGACCTTCAGTTTCCCACCCCCTTTCCTCCTACCACCACCACCCCTAGATGAGTCTGAAGAGGACCCGCGACTTTTCCTCGTCTTACGGGTCCTCTTCTTACATTGGGATTGGTCCATCACCTCACCTCGTGCGGTTTGGCCAGGCAAGGGATGGACTTCCCCCGTAGTTTCTCCCTGGGGAGTATTGGTAACATTTTTTACTACGGTTTCCAAAACAGCTTGAGGTGCATCGTCTCCATCTCTGGGTACCAGGCCAGCCTCCTCCACTGAAGACAGGGGGCCCTTCCCTGAGGGAGACTCAGCAGCCCCCGACGGTCCCACCTCCTCCTCTGAAGCCTCCCCTGAGGCTGATGCGTCCTCGCAGAGGGTTTGGTACCGGTTAGGGCTGATCACTGAAAGGTCCTCGAGTCTCCGTTCCTTTGCCGGGGGGGGGGGGGGGCAGATGTTTTTACCCTCGCTTTACTCGGTGACTTTCTCCTCCTGACCGTCTGTTCCTCCCCAGCACTAACGTACTGGGAAGATGAAGACAGGTCAGCCTCTTCCTCCCTCTGCAGTCTTCTCATCTCCTCAATCAGGGCCGTGCCCGTCGCTACTTCAGCATTAGAATCCAACCCAGCGGGATCAGGGGCAGAGGGGAGAAACATAATACCTTCCCTCTGCTCCCTTCTCCTATCTCTCCTTCTCGCCGTTGATGGTGGCTGGGTTTTCTCCCTCCGCGTCGGCAACCTGGTCTCTCCACCTCCGACCCCCTCCTTGGTGACAGGGACAGTCTCCTCACCTGCCCCTGCCCGTCGGAGGGTGACATTAGCGAACGACCTCGGGCACGCCCCGATTGGATGACCAAGGTCACCACACAGGTGGCACCGAATCCTATCACAGGTTGCAGCTAGATGACCTAATCCCCCACACATGGCACACTTCTGCACCCTGCAGGAGGCACTCAAGTGCGAGGGATCACCACACCTGTGACAGAGCTTCGGCTGCCCCTGGTAGAAGACAAGAATCCTGTCTTTCCCGAGGAAGGTTGAGGACGGGATATGCATCACCGAGTTATCCTCATGCTTCAATTTGACCATAAATGTCCAGGCCCCCCGACCAAATGCCAAACTCATCAAGGTTCTTCCGGGGGAAGTCTTTCACTTCCCCATACCTGTTGAGCCAGGTCATAATGTCCATGTAAGAAAGTGACTCGTTACGAGTCAAAACGGTCACTTTCTTAATTGCATCCTGGCGCGACACCGCCCACACATTGAAGTCGCGCCAGCCGGGCTCGTTCTTTGCCAACTCATAATTATCCCAGAAGGTTTCTAAGCCCCCTGGGGTAACAAAGCTGACATCAAACTCTGAGGAGCCGACCGGGTGAATGAGGGCAAAGATGTCACTTGCCCTAAAGCCCATCCCGAGCAGAAGTTCGACGACCCTCCTCCTCTGAGGACAAGGGCCTTCTCCCTCCCACCCGAGACGGACTACATTCCTCCGGACCGGCCGCTGCCCGGGTGTCGGGAGAGTCCACCTGGTCTCACCCCCCTCATCTCGGAACTTCCCTAGGCCAAAACGTTCAATCCAAAACCTAAGGTCCCTCGATTGACCATCCACTATCATCGTTCTCTGCCCTGCTCGTAAGGCCGCCAGGAGCTGCTGTTGTAATTCACCGTCCCTGGCCCCCAGTGATGGACACGAGGCACCCCTTGGGACCCCCGAGGCGACACTGGCATAGGAATGTACCAAGCTTGAGGCCGCAGTCCCAGCCCCCGCAACTCCAGTGCCACCTTCGGGCGCCCCCTGAAGCCCGCTCGGCCCGGCCACCACCGCGGCCACCGGGACACCAGAGACAGGAGCGGTCGTTCCCAGCGTCGCAGGCGTGGACCGGGCAAACACATTTGGCAAAGCTACTTCTGCAGCAGCCATGCCTACATTTTCCAAAGTCCTAGGAACCTCCACTACCGCATCTTTAACAAAAGGGACAGCAGTAGCAGCAGCAGCAGCAGCAACACAAGGGGTGACAGCCTCCATAGCCCCCCCTCCCCTTTCCCTCACAAGGAACATCTAAGTCACTCTCTGGAACCACAGTTTTTTCCCCCTCCTCCGCCCTCCTCTCCTGACGCCTGCTTTTCCTACTCCCCAGTCTGCTCTTACTCACCGCTTTCTTACCCACGCTCACTATTACCTCATTCACACCGGGGCTTGCGGCCTTGGGCGGCTCCACGAGCGGGATTGGCCTATTCCGGGCCTCCGCTTCACTCTCCTCCCGCTTAGCTGGGGCGACTTGTGCCTCTGCCTCGACCTCCGCATCGTCAGCTGTCGCAGCGCTCAATGCTTTAGGAGTGGACTTGCTCCTAGCGCTGACGGCAGCCTCCGCATCACCGGTCTCATTGGCTTCCTCGGCACCTGAAACCGGAAGGGAGGGACAAGCTGCACGCCCCTTCCCCTTACGATGGACCTGGGGAGGGGCCGGCGCTACTTTGACCCTGCCCACAGGGGCAGGCTTCACCGCTTCTCTACCTCCCTTCGTGGGAGGTGCTTTTCTGACCTTGTCCGCTGCAGTTTCGGGCGCCATTTTCAATACTGCACCCAGCTCCCCAGCCACACCGCTACTTAGAGAAAGCGGGGTCTGGGGAGTCTGCGCCCCCCTTATCTCACCCGCGGGCAACACCCCAGATTCAGCCTGTGCTAGAGTCAATGGGGGTTGCCCTGCGGGAACAGTTATACCTGCTGCGACACTCACATATTTCAGGGTGCCGACTTATTGCGGCTTAGCCTTCTTCTTTTTCCTTTTTTTTTGATTCCTCCTCGTTTCCAAGGTCGTCTACGGAAAAAGCCATCTTCTCCATTCTTGCCGGGGATTCTAGCATGCATATTTCGTGGATTAGCCTCCCCGCAGCAGAACCCATATCGTCTTCTGATGTTGCCGGTAATGGTGGTAAATTCTCCGGTAGCTTGGGTAAACTTGCCAATTTCTCTGGGGGCGTATAGGTCGGAATACCTGAACTCACCCTCGTAGGCTTCCGGCTACTGCCGTACTCTGCCAGCAGGCTCCCCTCTGAGTCAGTATCTGTCTCATATTCCGGATCCGAGCTTTCGGAGGACGCGAGGCCTTCCCGCAGCAGCCGCCCCTGCTGCTTGCGGTAAAAACGGTCATCATTCAGGAGTTTCTCCCTGAAAGGCCCCGCGCCCTCCAGGATCTCTCGGCATCTTTGGTCAAGCCCTTTAATTTGTTCCTTCAGCTTTTTGACCTGCTTACTCAGTGCCGGTCTCTCATGCCTTGAGGCCCTGTCACTACGGGCACGGACACTCTGAAGCTCCGCACCCATAGCGAACAGGGACCTCCTGGCTTTATCATATTCCTCAAGGGTAGTGTTAATACGCTTACTGTATGCAAGCACATCCTCGCCAGCCTTCCGAATCCCCCAACCTGATGATGGCAAGGAAGGAGGGGGGGCTTCGCTGGCCTTTTTACTTGTACAGGGCTCAGCCTCCGCCGGGGTTTTCTGACCTAGACGTCCCTTGCTGCGGGTTGCCATACCTTTTTACACTGGAGCCTGCTGCCTCTCCAATCTTCTCCTGCTGCTGCTGCTACTGCCGTCCATTGAGAGCCTCCTGCCCCCCGCCAAGCTGGCTCGGGAGGCAGGAGCACCTTGCTCCATGGTGAGAAAACCCCAACCTTGGAAAAGGAAAGGGGTTGGAGCCTCCAACTATGGCTGGAAAAACTGCTACAGTTGCACAAACACCACACACCAAGCCTCTCTTCGCAGCTGACAAACAGACTATAGCCTCTGGTCTCAGGAGCTCAGACAGGCGTGTCTGATTCCCACAGTTGCCCCGAAGGAATTGGAACTATTTTATTATAAAAGTAGAAAAAGTTCACAAACCCTGTCACATATGAAAAATACCATACAAAAACCATAAACAGAGACAATACATAAATCCAAAACATAGCATAAATAACATCAAATACAAGAAAACGTCAAGACAAAATTAAAACCCAAAAACATGCGCAAACCAGCCCCCATCCATTCTGTCTTTCATTCCGCCTTTCACTCCGCCTTTCATTCTGCCTTTCACTCCGCCTTTCATTCTTCTTCAGCCATCCATCAGTCAAAACTCTAGCTATCCTAAAAACAAAGAAAAAAACAAAATGAGCGATGTACAATGAAACATATAACGAAAACATATAACACTAATAAACCCCAACTGAAACTTACTATGAATTTTTTTTTTTTTTTCTCCCTTCACCACACCCGGCCAGCACCACGCCCCATGTCCTCCCATGTCCGCATAGTCCTGGTGCTGGCACCACCCACCACCGAGCCCCTGAAACCCCGACCTGGCTCTCCGCCTCATGTCCTCTCATGTCCGCATAGTCCAGAGCCAGGCCGGGCACACGAAAACCTATAAACCAAACCCTCCACCCCCAAAAAGAAAGCCCCCTCCCAAACAACCTACCACCCTAAAAAACCCCTTAACTACTAAAATGAAATTATGAAATGGAATATGGAAAATGAAAATGGGATATGGAAAAAAATGGAAATGGAAATGGGAAATGAATATGGGATATGGAAAAATGGAAAATGGGAAAACGGGCACAACACATGACAAACGACAACAACAACAAACAACAAGTACAAGACAAATAACCAATACCAGACAAGCAACAAAACCCACCATCCTACATAACCCACCATCCTACATAACCTGTTAAGATTACCCTCCCTCCTATGAACCTCCCATGGGCCTAGGGTCGGTTATCCTCAAGCCTCTTACCCTTCTATCCGTTTTTCCAAAACAAAAATGACTATGCAGTGACACGCCAGCCCTCCACCAGGAAGAGAGCACAGGAGGCCTGTCCCTGTCTACTCGCCCTACCACTATGTCCCTGTCTATCATTCTGTCCCTACCCTGTCCCTACCTGTCCCTCCCTATCAGAAAATAATAAAACCCACCCCTCGTGCCAACCTTGCCCTACCTGTCCCTATCTGCCTCTAACCTAACTCACCTACTTTGAATCCCTTATTCTAACCCTCAGGGAACAGAAAAGGTGAACCCCCTCCAGAGGGTACCAGCCCTCTCTGCACCCAGCCCCTCATACTCCCGAGAGCGCACCCTCACCAGGTCCACCATGATGTTTTTAACCACTTCCACCTCCGGGAGGATTTTGCCTCTCGTGGATACTAAACACCGTGCTGACCATAGGTGAAACCTGACCACTGCACTAACTACAAAAAGTGTTTGGCAGTCCCTGCCCTCCGGGTGTTTGAATGCCCCATAGGCCCACTCGGCATAGGAAAGGCCAGCCAGCCGCAGCCAAGCGGTGGAGGTCCCCACCAATTTGCAAACCCTTATATTGAAGGGGCACTGAAGCAGGAAGTGCTCCATGCTTTCCAGCATGTCGCCACACTCCTCCCGAGGGCAGCCTCGCTCGTCGGAGTTCCGGTACTTCAAGTTCCCCCTCACATATAACATACCTAGGAGGCAGCGCCAGGTCAGATCCCAAAACTTCCGAGGAAACCTTTTGGAGTTAAGAAAACGCAACCCTCCCTCTAAGGTTTCTCCTGGGCAATCTTTGAGCGCCAGAGGCTTCTGGAAGCGGGTCAACAGGACCTTGTCGTCAAGAAAACGTCTTGACTGAGTCCTGATCTCCCACGCCCCCAGACCCCACCGACGAATCACTTTCAGGACCAGGGAAGCATAGGCCGGGAGATATCCATGGGGTGCACGAAGATCTTTCACTTGCCCTCCTGACTCCCATTTCTGGAAGAAGGGCCGAAACCACCCCTGGCAGGAGGCTACCCACGAAGGAGCCCCCTCGGAGGAGAGGTTTGGTAAATTGATCTTAAGAAAGGTGTTCATTAAGAACACCACGGGGTTAACCATATTTAACCCCCCTAGCCTCCTTGTGCGGTATGTAACCTCCCTCCTGATTAGGTTGAGCCTGTTCCCCCATAACAGTTGGAAGAACAGGCAACAGATCCTACTCCAACAAGACTCTGGCAAGGCACAGACCCTACCTAGATAGATCACCAACGGGAGCAGGAAGGCTTTGGCAAGATGAACCCTTTCTCTCAGGGTCAAAGACCAACCCTTCCAGCAATCAACTCTCTGGACGACATCCGTAAGCCTACCTTCCCAATTTTGGAGTGGGTAATCACCCTGGCCAAAATGGATGCCTAAGATCTTTACAGACCCCTGGGGTTCTGGGAGGGTGTCCGGGAGAGAAAAACCAGGCTCTCCCCCTCCCAGCCAGAGGCTTCCACATTTATTCCTGTTTACAGCTGATCCGGAAGCCTCCGAGTAACTGTCCACTTCAGACATCACCCATTCAAGCTCCTCCCGTGACGAGACAAGAACGGTGACATCATCCGCGTAGGCTACTGTCCTCAAAGGGGAGCCGGTGCCCTCCAGGTCCATCCTGACTCCCGCCACCGGCCCACCATTAATCCGTCTAATCAGGGGATCAATGGCGAACACATACAGTAGCGGGCTCAAGGGACATCCCTGTCGGACGTCCGACCCCACCTCAAAAGGACGACCAACCCAACCATTCACAAGCGGGAAAGACTCAGCCCCAGCGTATAAGGTCTGCAGCCACTGAATGAACCCCCCAGGCAGGCCATACCTCGAGAGAGTTGACCACAAATACTCATGATTCACCCTGTCAAAAGCCTTAGCCTGATCTAGGGACAGCAAGTACCCCTTCCACCGACCTGCCCTACTCTGCTCCACAGCCTCCCTGACACTCAGGACCGCACTTAAGGTGCTACGACCGGGAACAGAGCAGTGCTGAGCCGGCGAGAGGAGCCGGGGCGCAAACTGTACCAGCCGGTTGAAAAGTACCTTCGCCAGAATCTTTCGGTCCGTATTGAGAAGTGCTATGGGCCGCCAGTTCTCAATATGGCTCGGATCCTTACCCTTTGACAGAACTATAAGGGCGGACCTCCTCATTGACTTCGGCAGAGTGCCCGAGGATAGACACTCATTAAGCACGTCAGTCAAGAGGGGAGCCAACGCTCCTTTAAAGGTCCGATAGAACTCAGATGTTAAGCCATCTGGGCCAGGTGACTTCTTGAGGGCAAGACCCTCAATAGCCCTGACGACTTCCTCTTCCCTTATAGGTTCTATCAAAACACCAAGAGAAGGGTCTTCTGCTGACTCAGGAATGGCTTCAGCCAAGAAACCTGAAATCCGATCCCGATTCAGTTCCTTCTTTGCCAAAAGGTTCGAGTAGAAAGACCTGACGACCTCCAAGATCCCTGACCTGGATCTTGTCAGGGATCCTGTACTGTCAATCAGGCCTGTTATTGTCTTACAAGTCACTGACATCTTACAGTTCCTGTAGGGGTCGGGCGAGCGGTATTTCCCGAAATCCCTCTCAAGAACCAAGGATGCGTGCCTATCATACTGACACCCTTTAAGCAAAGCCTTCACACCGGAGATATCCTCCTGGCTACCTCCGGTCGAGACCAGATGTTCAAGTCTCTTCCTCAGTGCACTGTACATGCAGTACATGTCCAGTGACCTGAGTCTTGAGAGCCGGTGGAAAAATCCCGCCACCCTTTTTTTGAATATCTCCCACCACTCTGACCTAGTGCCCTCAAGACCCAGTAATAGTACCTGATCCTGAAGAAACTCCTCAAAGGCTTGTCTTAAAGCTGCCTCCTCAAGGAGTGACGAATTCAGCCTCCACAAACCTCTTCCTCTCCGGAGGGTTTCTGAAATATTCAAAGAAAATAAAATTAGGCAGTGATCGGAGAACTCCACCTCCACCACGGACACAGGGGTGGTGACGGAATTCTCCTTCAAAAAAAAACCTATCCTGGACCTAACACTTCCTCTCTGAAAGGTGAACCCACGGTGACCTGGGGAATGCCTGATGTGGATATCCTCCAGGCGAGCTTCACTCACTATGCTATTTAACGCGACGCCATCATAGGGCAGTCTATCTCTGGTACCTCCTCGGTCTTGGGGTCTAGTTATGGTATTAAAATCCCCACCAAAGATGACTTGTTTGCCCGTAAAAAGAAAAGGCTTGATCTTCATAAAGAGGCTTTTACGGTCCCACTTTGTCTGGGGACCGTAGATGTTAATGAGGCGCAGGCTTTGCCCCTTCATGAGGACGTCTAAGACTAGGCACCTTCCCATTTCGAGCTCAATCAGCCACTGGCATTTCACCTCTGCGGTAAAAAGCACCGCCACTCCACTATACGGCTCAGCCGCAAGAGACCAGTAGGAGGGCCCCCTGCGCCACTCCCTCCTTGCTCTGTTTATCTCTGATAGAGTACAGAGCCTGGTCTCCTGCAAAAACAAAATGTCAGCTTCAACTCGGCCAAGAAAATCAAAGGCTGCAAACCTAGCCGTATCAGACTTAATGCTGGCCACATTAATGGTGGCCAGCGTCAGTGGAGAGGGGACTGCCATTAAGACCGATTGAGCTCAATGACCTTCAGCTTCCCACCCCCTTTCCTCCTATCACCACCACCCCTAGATGAGTCTGAAGAGGACCCGCGACTTCTCCTCGTCTTGCGGGTCCTCTTCTTACATTGGGATTGGTCCATCACCTCCCCCGGTGCGGTTTGGCCAGAGGAGGGATGGACCTCCCCCGCAACTTCTCCCTGAGGAGTTACAGTGGTCGCAGAGACAGTAGCAACTTCGGCCCTGGGTGCATCATCTCCTCCTCCAGGCTCCAGGCCAGCCTCCCCCCCAGAGGGCAGGGGGGCCCCTCCCGGAGGGAGACTCAGCAGCCCCTGACGGCTCCACCTCTCCCTCTGAAGCCTCCCCTGAGGCCGACGCATCCTCACAGAGGGATTGGTACCGGTTGGGACCTACCACTAGAGGGCCGTCGAGTCTGCGTTCCTTCGTCGGGCGGGGGGGGGGGGCAGATGTTTTTGCCCTCACTTTACTCGGTGACTTTCTCCGCTTGACCGTCTCTCCCTCCCCAGCACTGACGTACTGAGAAGAAGACGACTGGTCAGCCTCTTCCTCCCTCTGCAGTCTCTTCATCTCCTCAACCAGGGTCGTCGTGCCCACTGCTGCCTCGGCATCAGGATCTGGCCCAGCAGAGCCAGGGGCAGAAGGAAGGCACATAACTCCCTCCCTCTGCTCCCTCCTCCTCTCGCGCCTCCTTGCCCTTGATGGTGGCTGGGCCTTCTCCCTTTGCCTTGGCAGACTAGTCTCTCCTCCCCCACTCACCCCCTCCGCAGCAGGGACAGCCTCCTCAACTGCTCCCGCTTGCCGAAGGGTGGTGTTGGCGAAAGACCGTGGACACGCCCCGATCGGGTGCCCAAGGACACCACACAGGTGGCAACGCACCCTGCCACAGGTCGCCGCGAGATGGCCCACCTCCCCACACATGGCGCACTTCTGCACACGGCAGGAGGCGCTCAAGTGTGAGGGGTCACCGCACCTGTGACAGAGTTTTGGCTGCCCCTGGTAGAAGACAAGGATCCTGTCTTTCCCAAGGAAGGTTGAGGACGGGATATGCATCACCGAGTTATCCTCGTGTCGCAATTTGACCATGAAGGTCCAGGCCCCCGACCATATCCCGAACTCGTCGAGATTTTTCTTTGGGAAGTCCTTGACCTCCCCAAACCTGTTCAGCCAGGTCATGATGTCCATATAAGAAAGTGACTCGTTACGAGTTAAAACGGTCACTTTCTTAATGTTATCCTGGCGTGACACCGCCCACACCATAAAGTCACGCCAGGCGGGCTCGTCCTTCACCAGCCTATAGTTTCCCCAGAAGGTTTCTAAGCCCTCCGGGGTAACAAAGCTGATGTCAAACTCCGAGGAGCCGACAGGATGAATCAGGGCAAAGATGTCGCTCGCCCCTGAAACCCATCCCGAGTAGGAGTTCCACGACCCCCCTCCTCTGGGGACAAGGGCCGGCTCCCCCCCACACGAGACGGGCCACGTTCCTCCGTGTCGGCCCCCTACGCCCGGGTGTAGGGAGAGTCCATCTGGTCTCACCTCCTTCCTCTCGGAACTTCCCTAGGCCAAAACGCTCGATCCAGAACCTAAGGTCTCTCGACTGCCCATCTATGGTCATTGTGGACTGGCCCGCCCGTAAAGCCTCCAGGAGCTGCCGTTGCAAATCGCCGTCCCTGGAGCCGGGCGGAAGACATGATGCACCCCCAGGGGCCCCAGAAGCGACGCTGGCATAGGAGCGTGGGGGCCCGGAGGCCGCAGCAACCTCCGCTGCCGGAGTACCAGCGCCACTCCCAGGGACCCCCGCAGAACTACTTAGCCCAGCCACGGCAACCGGAGCACCAGAGGCGGCAACAGTCCGCCCTGGCATAGCCGCCGCGGACCGGGTCACTCCAACTGCAGCAGAAGGAACAGCGGCAGAGAGGACAACAGGAGCAACAATATCAGGAGCAGTGACAGGAGTAACAACAGGAGCAACGACAGCATCAGGAACAGCATCAGGAACAGCAGCAGAAACAACAGCAGGGACAACAGCAGAAATACCAGAAACAACAGGGGCCACAACAGAAATATTACCAGCAGTAGAAACACTTTTTTTAGCAGCAATGGTAATAGCCCCTCCTCCCGCAGCCTCCCCCGACTACAGGCTCTTGGACCCCCATGCATACTACACCACCTTCTTCAGGAATACTACTAATTACCCCTTTTGTCCCACCCGCTTTCCCCTTTACCTTACCTGTCTGCTTAACTAGCTTCTCCACTCATCCATCATTCACACCTGCAGTCTTCCTTCTTACAGCGGGGCCGGCTGCACCACTCGCTGATGGCTTCCCCGCTTTTATCTCGGCCTCCGCATCCACAGTCACCCCGGCACCTGATGTTGTAGGAGGACACGCCCCCTTAGCCCCGGAAGTGACCTCCGCATCACCGGCTTCATCAGCACTGGAGGAGGATGAGCCACGCCCACCTGCCACTCCCCCTTTCCTACACCTTACTCTGGGGGAAGCCATCGATATTTTAAAACCTCCTACCAGGGAGGGAGGTTTCCCTACGCCACTCCCCTCCGCAGGGGGGGCTTCTTTGCCTTTGCCCTTGTCCGCAACTATGAGCTCCTTGTCCGCCACCACCTGAAAGGTACTATCAGGCGCCATTTTGACTGCTGGCACCCCGGGCACCCCGCCACTTGGCGTGACCCGAGGTGCCTGCGCCTCCCTTTTCTCTCCTGGAGGCATCGCAACCTGGGCTGAGGTCCCGGCACGATGCTCCCCAGGAAACGACCTGACAAATTTAAATGTCTCTATCTCTCTTTTTTTTCCCTTCCTTGCCTTCTTCCTGGTCTTGGCTCCTTTTCCCGCCTCCTCCCCGTCCAGATCTGACATGCTGAATGCTAATTGGTCCATTCTGGACGGGGACTCTAATTGGTAGATTTGCCTCATCAGCTTCCCGCCTTCTCCCGAGGCTCCGCCCTCCTCCTCCTCCGTCTCGGGCAGTGGTTGGTTCTCTGGGAGTGTGGGAGATTGCGTCACTTCCTGCCCTGTCATTCTGACTTCCTGTCTTGTCATTCTGACTTCCTGCTTCACTGCCGGCACTGATGCCTGCGTATACGTGGGTATCAGGCTGCCGCTGCTAGGGACGGCTGCCCGACTATACTGTACCGCCATGCTGTCATCCGACTCCAGGTCTGACTCACAATAGTCGTCCTCTCCCGAGCTGTCTGAGGACGCGGGGCCATCCTTCAACAACCGCTCCTGCTGTTTGTGGAAGAAGCGGTCATCGTTCAGCAGCTTCTCTCTGAACGGCCCCGCGCCCTCCAGAATCTCCGTGCACCTGGCTTCCAGGGCCTTTATTTGTTTTTTCAGGCTCCTTACCTGCTTACTGAAAACCGGGCGGTCCTTCCTTGAGGCCCTGTCGCTACGGGCGCGAGCACTCTGAAGCTCCCCACTCATTGCGAACAGGGACCTCCGGGCTCGGTCATATTCCTCCAGGACCGCCTCGATCCTCCGGCTGTAGATGGCAACCTCTTCTCCAGCTTTCCGGATGCCCCATTCTGCGGGTGATTGCGGCAGCGATGATGGTAAGCTTGTGTCATTTCTCCTGCTTGCAGGGACCCTTCCAGAGGGAACCGCATATCCTGCGGCCGTAGCCCCCTTCGGACCGGCTTCACCCGCCACTGCCGCTGATGTTACCGCCGTGGCTGATGTCGCCGTTTTCACAGATCCACCTGCCGGGACTGCTGACACCCCTGTCGCCACCGCTACTCCTGCCGGCGTCGCCCGCTCTACAGACGTCGCTGCTCCCGATGCTGTTCCCGATGCTGCAGCCGCCAATGTCGCTGCTGCTGCTCCCGATGCTGTTGTCCTGGTCGCCAGTCTCATTGAGGCTTGCTGCCTCAGCGACCTCCGCCTGCCCTGCTCTGCTGGTGCTGTGTCGGCAGACATTCTCCTGCCCCCCGCCTGTAAGGTCCGGGGGGCAGGAGCACCACGCTCCATGATAAGGCTCCCCTCCGCACGGGGAAGGGAGTCGGAGCTACAGTATGTATCACACAAAAGACCGAAAACCACACCCAATAATCGGTCTCCAAGTATCCAAAAAAGCCTCTTAAGCCTCTGGACTCAGGAGCTCAAACAGACAAGTCTGACTCCCACGGTTGCCCCGAAGGAATTGGAGCAACCCATGTAGCTGGCGGGAGGTGTAAAGTAAAAAATAAATAAATTAAAACGCATACTCCCCTGTCTCCGGCACTCCGTTGTCCACTGCCAGTGTCCATTCAGTCTCGTGCTACTTGCTGGGAGTCCTGCACCTCATGTGACCGGTAAGACCAATTAGGTACAGGATTTCCAGAAATGAGGCGCCGCAATGAGACCGAACAGACACAGGCAGGGGACAACGGGGTGCTGGGGACAGGTGAGTATACTTTTTTTTTTAAATTTTCTTATTTTTACACCTGCCTGGCGGCTGTCACGGTGTTCGCTCCAAATTTTTATAGCCACTTCACTGGTCTCCCCATACAGTGGCCTCTTCACTGGTCCCCCATACTGTATGGGGAACAGTGATGGAGCCATTCTATTGTGTGGGAGCAGTGATGCGGGCTAACATCCTGTGGGGGGAAGGACATTAAACTGTTTGATGCATATTAAAAGGGTTGTCCAGGGTTAATCCTTTTTATGGCCTAAGCTTAGGATATGCCATAAATACCTGATCGGTAGGGGGATGACACACAGCCCCATCAGCTGTACGGACCCACTTTCGGTGCCTGTACACAACACAGGGCCGGAAGCAGAAAGCTCCATCCGCTGTATAGTTGCCCGATGCCATCACTGCAGCTCAGCTCTTACTGACTTCAATAAGTGCTGAGATGCAGTAAAGGTGCCCGGCTAATATACAGTGGACAGAGCGTTCTGCTTTTGGTCCTGTATTGTGTACAGGACCAGCATCAGAAGTGGCTCCATACAGCTGATCGGTCCGGGGTCAGCCCCCGTACAGATCAGTTATTTATGGTCTATCCTGAGGATGAACCATAACAAATTATGCCCGGACAACCCCTTTAATATACCACCTAATGTGCCACACTTTAAAGAGGTTGTCCAGTATAATTTTTTTCTTTTATAATTAGTCCAGGGGAGGTGAAATCCCCCCCCCCAAAAAAAAAAAACAAACAAACAAAAAACCATACTAAACATACTCACCTATCCCCGGTGCTCCGGTGTCCTCCCAGCACGGTCCGGTCCCGCAGCTCCGCTGTCTTCTTTTTGCCGGAAGTTCTCTCTGACTATGACATCCCAGGTTCCTTCCCATAGGCCGCTGATTGGCCTCAGGGGTCACGTGACATCATAGGTAGTCACGTGCAGAGGGAACTTTACAGTAGCTGGAAGAAAACAACAGAACTGCAGGACCGAACCGCACTGGGAGACACTGGGGACAGGAGAGAAAGTTTGTTTTGTTTTTTTTTGTTTTGTTTTTTTGACTGCTCCGGCGTAATTAAAAAAAAAAAAAAATGTTATCCTGCACACCCCCTTTAATGTCCCCCAGGCTATTGGTCTCCATCACTGCCCCCCCCCCCCCCGCAACAATATAATGGCCCCATCAATGGTCCCCATACAGTATAGGGGACCAGTGAAGGAGCCACTGTATGGAGTATATGCTCTACAGTGGCCCCCACCCAGTATTATATGCTCTCTACAATGGCCCCCACCCAGTATTATATACTCCCCACAGTGGGCCCCACCCAGTGTTATATGCTCCCAGCAGCCCCCCTCCGCTTTGGTGCTATTATTATACTCTGGGGTCTCCTCAGACCCCAGAGTATAATAATCGGAAGCCCAGGGAAGGTGATTAAAAATAACAAACACTCATACTCACCTTGCCTTACCTTTCCTTGGCATCCTCGCTCCATCCTGCCGTCTTCAGCGTCTTCAGGCCCAATTCCAATGTCGCTGCTGAGGCCTGTGATTGGTCCTCAGCGGTCACGTGGGGGCGCACTGACGTCATTACGCGGCCGCGCCCCATGTGACCGCCGGGGCCTAATCACATGCCCCAGTCACATGACAGAAGAGCGCCGGAGAGATCGCTGTGCCCAGGAGAGGTGAGCATAATGTATTTATTGTTTTCAGTCACCTCCCCTGGGCTGCCATCTATTGGAAAGGGGCCTGCAATATGCCAGGGCCCCTTTCCAATAACAGTATGCATAGCGGTCGGGGAACCAGGCTTTCCCCCGACCGCTATCATAGTGGTCCAGGGCCCGGCCAT